>CM066911.1:24225432-27087169 GCA_033964015.1 Scolanthus callimorphus | reverse complement strand
CGGAGTTGCAGATTGCTGGAGGCGGGCTTTAAGCGAATTGCAGCTGGAGCTTGGACGCTAGCGATGACATGGTATCAGTTTCCTGCTCCGATGTCATAGCTTTCCACATCTGCAGCTGATCTTGTTATAAGAGAAGTTCTGAAACGTGCTGAAGTTTGGGATGCGATTTGCGGTGATTCCTTGGGATGGTACGTCGATCTCGCATACAGCAGCTGTACAGCCCCACGGGACTTGAGAGCTCATACATATCTGCCGCGGATAGGATATCATTACAATAACGTCTGATCACGCCCGATGATGCGAAACACATACATCTTTCCCGAATTGCGGTTCGGAAAAGTCATACCTGTAGAGGAAAGTTTGCAGTTTAGGGTTCGTTTGATAAGTATATAGAACCCAGGTTCTATTGTGTGCACTAGCCTATGATGTTGGGTCACTTGAGCTAATATCCGGGCGTGTGAGTGTCCATTATAAGCATAAACGGATATTCTGACGTAATGCCGTGTTTTTACAACCTATTGAATTGTAGGTCGTACGTCGTACGTCGTGAAGTCGTATATCGTATATATTAATAAAATTGAATCTCGCAGTATAACAATGGACTAATGCAATCAGCCTTTGCCGATGTAACGATATTTTCAATGGCTTCGCCTTTATATCGTTAAATCGGGAGTACGGATACAACAATAGCCCGATTTTACACGATACAGTTTTCCTGCCCCGTGGCATATCCTAAAACGGGGTATGCCACGGGATATGTACTACAAGTGTAAAGCCTCAATGGGTTGGTGTTCCAGCATGGAGTGATATGTATATAGGTAAAACAGATCGGTGCTTAATCACCGGCTCGAAGAGCACTAGAGGTTTATTCGTAATACGGTAATAAATAAACAACCACATTTTTGCGATGAACACCAAGGAAACAGAGTGTTATGAGCCAAATCGTCATTTGACTGCTGCATTGTACTCACTCTGGAAGGTCAAAATTGAGGTCGCAGTAACAACCGCAACCGCTAAGACGGTTATGCAGTCAAAGAACCAGTCTTTATGAGGGAACTTTATTAACCGTTTAGTATAATGCGCACTTTGGGAACTTGAATTTAAGGTCCAGTAGTAACGTGTTTTTTTATTTAAAATACTGAAAACGGATACTCGAGGACTGAGCACACATCCGTAGTTTACACTTACGATTTTTTCTCCAAACGAACCAGCGTTTTCTTTGAGTGCTTGACCGTAATTGAAGTCTTATGTGTGCTGAGCATCTCAGCGGATGCGTAGTTGGACCTCAATTTGAATGTCTAAAGTGCGTACAAGTTAAGTAAGTATATCCAGTTCTGGATGCACGCGGGTAGCGAGAGAGCACGAAGGTAGCGTAAGAGTGCTCTCAATATAGCTTGTGACTTCCATTTCCGACTTGTCGGCCATATTTTTAGTGAATTAGACACGAAAATTCTCTGTAGCGAACCACATCTTTCGGCGAGTTCAAAACCGTGGACCATCTTCGGTTTGCCCTTGACTGCGTGCGTCTCTCCAAAACTTCTTCATATAAAATGACACAATTAGAGCGTGCGTACATCGTAGCTATGTTGTAAACTAGGCTTGACGATGCGTTTTGTATATAAGCGTTTTCCTTGATTGCTTGACAGTAAAGTCCTATGCGCATGAGCATCTCAGCGGATGCGTTTTGAGAACGAAAAGGAAAGTTGAGTGCAAACCGTAATTGAAGTTCGTATGTATGCTTAGCGGCTTTGCGAGTTCGTTTTTCACGTTTTTCACAACCGTTTAGTAATGTGCTCACTTCGGGAAATCTAAATAAGGGTTCCCCGAAAAAAGTTTCATACACGAAACGCATACGCAAAGACGTTATGAACATATACGGGATCAGCGGACGCTATACGGGCCCAGCTCAGCGGACGCGTTTTGAATATGAAACTTGTTACTTGAACCTCAATAGGACTTCCCGATGTGCGTACTTCAATTACGTCTCAACAAACGCACCAACAAAACCAATGTGTTACGAACGAAACTTTCATTAAACTCTATTTTGGGGTCTAAAGGGAAGACACAAACACGGGGCATTATGTCGCCTTCAACAGTTTTGAGCCTTGGTGGAGGAAAACAGCCTGGGCTGGGTGGGTGCCTCTATAATCGTGCTACACGAATCTGTTTCAAACGGAACATGCTTGCTAAAGAGACAGCCACTGTCATTTAGTTTCTGTCTGGTTTGGAATGGCTTCCAAGGTTACTAGTCTTTCTTCTTAGTGCTTCGTTGTTCGCTTCGCCGGTAATTCTCCGGTTTGTAAGCAGTGACTTACCTGTTACGCCTAACGATAGAATAGTTACATGGGTTGCGGCTAGGCATTGACCAAGAGGACTGCATTTTATGTGAGCTGGTTTTGCATTAAGAAAAGCAATAGGGGAGGATGGGTCTTTCACCCTTCTTACGGCACGCGTTGTTGTTTTCCAACTACCGATAGTTGTAGCGTTGTTAATTCCGCATGCAATTTAATTCCACCAAAGTCATCTAATTCTTAGAGATTTGGAGCGATTTCCCCAGAGCGTGCTGCGCTAGCCTGGGGTGGGGGGCGGCATCATGCTCATCGATGCTTGTGGCGTTTTGGTGCCCTCACCTTCACTGGGAACTCAGAATGAAGTAGTCAATTTAACACTGTAATATCAGGTTGCCTATAGCATTTAATACAAAATACATCATGGTGTATTAGTTCCCGGCGAACAGAGCTCGCCGGGATTCGTCACTAATGGGGGCGAATCTTTAAGAGGTACAGTTTTTGGCATTCGTGAACGAAGTAGTGAACAGACACAAAAGAAGCAGATGCATGAATAGAGAAAAGCATAGATGAAGCAGAAAAGTTTCGGAAAACTTTTCAGACACTAATCGTATAAGATTCGAAAAATTGAAATTAAACTATGATCTCGAGTACCAATACATCACCGAGGTACAATTATACGTTCGAAGGTGAACGTGGTACGAAAAGGGCGAAAAAGCAATAAGTATTCTTTTGAATCTTGAAAAATCAAGACAAAAAAAAAAAGAACTTCATAAAGGAAACTTCGTAAAAGGGGATGGCAAAATAACTGTTAACCCCAAATTCTTCAGGATGAAATCCTGTGTTTCATTGAGATCTATTGGCGAAAAAGATTGTGAAAGCATCGAGGAATTTTGAACCCTTGTGGAAAATGTGCCCAACCCACCCCCCTTAGATTCTGGTGACCGTGATTGTGATTGTGATTGACATTAGCTAAGCTATTGTAAGTAGACATGCTAGGACGTGCCTAGTCGCGGGAGTCTCAGTGAACGAAACGACAGTGACTCAGCACTCAGTCGTGAGAAATGTGCTCTGTTTTCATGGCGAAGAAACGAGCTAAGCTGTGAGAATTTTGTACTGTGAGTGAGTTAACATTCGGTGATTAAAAGCGAGAATTCAGGAAACCATTATCGTTGCGTTTCGACAAAGTGGCGACCACGAAGGACGGAATGGAGGAAAGAAACGAATCGAAGTTTTGGAGAGCAAGCTAAAAACCCTACATTTTCGCGTAGGTAAAACAGAGAGGTGCTTGAAAAGAGAGATCGGGAGACAACGAAACGCCAGAAGTCTTCTGTAGTGAACATTAGAAGTTCCGTCTAAACTGCGCGAAAGAGGTTATCGAAGAAAGAAGTTTGAACAGGGTGAAGGTGAGGAGGAAATACGCGAGTGGGCGAAGGAAATCGAGCAAGTTGGAACGAGCAGACGAATGCGTGAACGAACTTGACAAGCAACTCGAAGAACTAGATCGTGAGAAGACGGAGAGGAGAACAGGATATCCTTAGAAGGTCAGAAGGCAAAGCTCGAGGCCGCCAGGCAAGCAGAAGCCGTGAAACGAGAGGAAGAGCTAGCGTTCGAGAGGAAAAAGTGGGAGTTAGAGCGTGAGTTCAAGGAGAAACACGTACAAGCGGAATTGCAAGCTCAGCGAAATTACCGAAGCTGAGAATTACATCATTTAACGGGACTTGTAAAGACTGGGTGCGATTCTGGGGACAATTCGAAGCTGAAGTAGACAAAAGCAAAATTGCTGAGGTAACCAAGTTTCGTACTGAAGAGCAAGTGGAGTTGAAAGTAAGAAACTGATTGACGGACTGCCCTTTACGGACGAGGGTTATGTGCGAGCCAAGGAAATCTTCACCGCAAGTTTGGAACAACAAGCGATGTGGTCGGAGAATACGTGAGAGATATCCTGAATTACCGGCGATCAAGGAGAGAGACGTCAAGAAGATCCATGAGTTTTACGAGAAACTGTTGTTCAACGTAGAATCACTAAAGACCTTGAAAAGTTTAGAGAAACTTGATGCGGCTGTTATGTTACTTTAGACAAACTCGCCGTGATTAACACGAGCTTGCTAGCATGGATGACCAATGGAGAAAGTGGAGTTTTGTGGAATTGCTAAAGAATCTTGAACGGTGGACTCAAAACAACCCTGTGATTTCAAAGAAACCTCAAACTGGACGAGCCTTTACTCTGATGAGAAAAGCGATCAAGATCGTGACAAGAACCTTTCAAGGAACCTGGATTTTATATTGTGGAGATAAACAACACAAGGCCGTGACTTGTTCCAAGTATGTTACAGCTTCGGAGAGAAGAAGATCCTAGTAGATAAGAAACTGTGCTTTAATTACGGGGAAATTACACCGAGCGCTAGATTGTAAAAGCAAGGGAGTTTGTAGGCTATGTGGCGCAAAACATCACACGTCGATCTGCGATAAACCACCAGCGAGAGAACAGGGATTGACAGCTAATCACGTTGGGCAATCTTCAGTAATTCACCCAGTTGTGATAGTGCTAATTACGGGATCAAGTTTCGAGCAATTTTAGACAGTGGAGCCAGCACTCCTATATTTCGTCTACAGCTGTGGCGCTTATCAAGGGAAAGCCGAAATCAACTGGAGTGAGACAAATTGCTATGCTAAGCGGAATACACACAAGAACAATGCAAGTTTATGAGGTCACGATGTGCTCAGTCAAGGGAGACTTTCAGCTTTCTGTTGATGTAACAAAAGTTGAAACACGAGAACTGTTGATGCTTGAGACCCTAAGTACAAGGACCTGTTGGATAATCATGCACACCTCCGCGGGCGTACATATGGATGATATTGATGAGAAGCAACAACTTCCAGTGCATATTATTCTAGGAGCAAATGACTTTGCAAAAAACGTACTGGTGAGCGACTTCGCGTTGGAAGGAGAGCGACCCGGTTGCAGAATTTACCCGTTCGGATGGCAATCATGTCCCCGGGGGGGAGGGTGAGATTACAAATGCTTACCTGACTGTGAACACATCTGTGGATTATGAGAAATTGTGTGCTTTGGATGTGCTCGGGCTTGAGGATAAATCGTGTGGTAATCAAGGACTCTGTGACGAAGAGTTCAAGGAACAACTCACTCGTTCGCCTGAAGGATGGTATGAAACTGGACTTCCATGGAAAGCTAGCTGTCTGAAGTGTTACCAAGCAACAAGGAGGGAGTCTCATGCGGTGAACTCCTTACTACGTAAACTGAGGGCGTACTGAATGTTGGATCAATATGACGAGATAATACAGGAGCAATTAAGGGATGGAGTGATTGAGCATGCACAGAGGAAGTAAGGGGAGAGAGTTTTATCCCTCATCGTCATGTGACTCGTGACAACTGTCAATCACTGCTGTTCGGGTCGTCTATGATGGATCTGCGCATGCGCATGAAGGCGCGCCATCGTTGAAATGAATGTCTTAATACTGGGCCGCCTCTTAACAATCAATTGTGGAATGTGATAGTTCGTCAACGGTTTCACCCAATAGCTGTGACGGGAGATCTGCGTCGTGCATTTCTGCAAATACGTGTACGTGAGGCAGAAAGAGATGCGCTGCGTTTTCACTGGATCGTGGATAAACGTGCAAGCAAATGGAGGTGCTGCGCTTTACGAGAGTGTTGTTCGGTCTTGGACCTTCACCTTTTCTATTGAACGGTGTTCTACAGCAGCATCTAGATCACATGGAGTCAGCGTTCCACAGAGTGTGTTTGAGATCCGGAAGAGTTATACGTGGACGATCTAATTTCAGGAGCTCCTACTATGAGAGCGCTCAACAGCTTAAGCGAGAGGCTATTGAGATCTTCGAGGATGCTTGCTTTACCTTGCATAAGTGGCATTCAAATGCACGTGAGATTGCAAATGACGACATCAGTGGTGAACTGTCTTACGCGAAACTCCATTCAGTGGGGAGTCAGTCAACGGTATCGAGAGAGAGCAAGTTACTCGGTGTAAACTGGAAGAATTGGATGATACACTTAATGTGCGGTTCCATCAGAGCTCGAAGTGCCCACAAGAGGGGAGTTTTAGCGAATTGGCACGAGTCTATGATCCCCTTGGAGTAGTGTCTCCCATGATGCTTGAAGGGAAGTTGATTTATCGTGACATTTGTGACAACAAGATTAACGGGATGCAGAGCTGTCGGATGATTTGAGAAGCAATGGTGCAAATTTGAACGAGTTATTCGGACTCTGTGAGTTTTCCACGTAGTCTGTGTGCTCTATCGTGAACCAATTGATGAGATCAAGTTGCACGCTTTCGGTGATGCTAGTGCACGTGGAGTATGCGGCTGTTTATGCGGTTGTTAACGCAAGCGTCAGGCATTACGCAAGGGCTGGTTGCTGCTAAGTCAAGGTTAGCAAAGAAGGACTTGACAATACCACGTTTGGAACTTGTTGCTGGTCACATGGCAGTCAACCTGGCTGCAAATGTACGCGAAGCCTGGGGGTTTTAACTTGGCTGAGAATATTCACTGCTGGCTGACAGCTCAGTTGCATTACACTGGCTAAATGGCCAAGGAGAGTATCGTCAATTTGTGGCAAATCGTGTGAGAAGATACATAGTCACCCTAATACTCTGTGGCGACACGTCCCAACGCATGACAATCCGGCAGACCTCGGTAGTGGGGAGGAAGTGTCATCAATGCGGAACTTTGGTGGAAGGGACCACCATGGCTTGCTGACCAAACCCAGTGGCCAGCGGAACTTGTAACCAAACATCCGAGGAAAGTAAGGCAGAGAGGAAGGTTCAACAAGAGCTTTTTGCGTGCGGTGTTGAAGTTAAGGATGGACTTTGACGCTGTACTCGATAAGTTCGGTCTGCGTAAGGCCATGAGAGTGTGTGGATGGGTCTCGCGGTTCATACACAACTCTCGACCCCTTCCGACAAGCGTAAAGGGGTCTTAACGACAGAAGAGATACAGGCCCAAGAGCTATTTTGGATAAAGAGAGTTCAACACCAGGCAGAGCGCAACGCGTTCTTTGCCTCAGATAAGGAG
This sequence comes from Scolanthus callimorphus, assembly GCA_033964015.1. Lineage (NCBI taxonomy): Eukaryota > Metazoa > Cnidaria > Anthozoa > Actiniaria > Edwardsiidae > Scolanthus > Scolanthus callimorphus. Next base: position 27,079,832 of record CM066911.1, on the reverse strand, counting down.
CAGTTAAATCTTCAGCTAAACGAGAATGGTGTGCTGGAGTGCAGAGGTCGTATTCAGGGGGAGTACCCGATTTACTTGCCCGACTCTGCTTTATTTACAGCGAAACTTGTGCAGCGAGAACACGTGTCAACTTTACATGGAGGGATTGGTATGACAATTGCTAAGGTGCGAGAAAGGTACTGGGTACCACGCCTACGGAAAATGGCAAAGAGGCTGTTAAGAAAGTGTTACGGATGCAAGAGATTTCAAGCAGTTGCGGTCAAGTGTCCTCCTGGTCTCCTACCAACAACTAGAACGGAGGAGACACGCCCTTTAACGTAATAGGGGTGGACTTTAGTGGTCCCATTAGATATGGCCCTAAAAGGGAGCGCAAGGCATACATAGTCTTGTATTCTTGCAGTTTGACCCGTGGAGTCTTCTGGAACTGTTACCCAACATTGAAACAGGAGAGTTCATCAAGAGCTTCAAGCGATTCATTGCGCGGAGGGGGAGACCTTCTAAAGTGTACTCGGACAATGGATCAACTTTTGTTGCAGCTGACAAGTGGTTAAAGAAAGTACGTAAGGATGAAGTGCTGAACGACTTTCTTCGTGACTATTCAATTTCTTGGCAATTCAATCTTAGCCGTGCCCCTGGTGGGAGGACAATTTGAGCGCTTAATCGGAGTCATGAAGGGAGCCTTCTACAAGACTGTGGAGGAGGTCAACTTTCATGGGATGAGCTAAACGAGGTTATTTGGACATTGAAATCGCGCTGAACAACCGACCTTATCTTACGTAGAGGATGATGTCCAATTTCCTACACTGACACCTAACTCATTTCTGTTTCTTAATGCCAATTATTTACCGGAGTTGGAACCTTATCATCTTGAGGACAGAGATCTGCGAAAACGAGCGAAGAACCTAAAGAAAACTAAGGAAGCGATGTGGTGTCGGTGGAAGAAGGAGTACTTAAGAGCGTTACGTGAGCGACATCGTCTCAAACACAAGGACAACGCCATCATCTGAAAGTTGGAGATGTGGTTATCGTCAAATCTGATGATCGAAATCGAAATAAGTGGACACTTGGTGTTGTTGACAATTTAATAGTTGGGCGTGATGGAATAGTGGGCGCTGCTAGGCTCAGAGCTGGGAGAAGCTACTGGAAAGAGCTGTGCAACATTTATACCCTTTGGAGTTGTCATGTGACAGGGTAGCGCCTGCGAGAGATGTTCCGCTCAATGCTGAAGCACCTGTTTCCGTCCAAGACGAGATGCGGCCGTTGCTGCGAAATTTCGGATGAGAGACATTGCTGTTGATGAGGACGAATGACTTGAACACTTTAAGTCTGAACTCTGAACTCTGATAGGAGAAGCATTTAACTATAAACCCTTTATAGAAGTTGTAGATTTTAATACATTTTCACTTGCAAATGCCTTGTAGACAAGTCATTTGGGGGAGTGTGTGGAAAATGTGCCCACCCCACCCCCTTAGATTTCTGGTGACCGTGTGTGATTGTGATTGACATTAGCTAAGCTATTTATAAGTAGACATGCTAGGACGTGCCTAGTCGCGGGAGTCTCAGTGAACGAAACGACAGTGACTCAGCACTCAGTCGTGAGAAATGTGCTCTGTTTTCATGGCGAAGAAACGAGCTAAGCTGTGAGAATTTTGTACTGTGAGTGAGTTAACATCGGTGATTAAAAGCGAGAATTCAGGAAACCATATCGTTGCGTTTTCCACACCCTCAAAAAATTCCTATGCTTAACCACTCACAAAAGAAGATGTGCGATCAGACCGCAACATAATATAAAGGGGAGTGCGGGGCTGCTTAGTATTCAGTCACATACAGATTGCCATTCCCTTTGACAACTAATGCATAAAACATTACGTTTATACCAACTAGGGATATAAACGTAATCTTATATTCATCAATGCTTTATCAAAGAGGGACAACCTTTATGGGGGTTGAGGAGATTCATCGGCTTTATCATCCGGCGGGCGATTCTCATCGTTTTATCTTGAAGCTTTAGGCATCGCGGCTTGACTCCCGGAGTTGCAGATTGCTGGAGGCGGGCTTTAAGCGAATTGCAGCTGGAGCTTGGACGCTTAGCGATGACCATGGTACCAGTTTCCCTGCTCCGATGTCATATGCTTTCCACATCTGCAGCTGATCTTGTTCATAAGAGAAGTTCTGAAACGTGCTGAAGTTTGGGATGCGATTTGCGGTGATTCCTTGGGATGGTACGTCGATCTCGCATACAGCAGCTGTACAGCCCTTCACGGGACTTGAGAGCTTCATACATATCTGCCGCGGATAGGATATCATTACAATAACGTCTGATCACGCCCTGATGATGCGAACACATACATCTTTCCCGAATTGCGGTTCGGAAAAGTCATACCTGTAGAGGAAAGTTTGCAGTTTAGGTTATTCGTTTGATAAGTACTACTAGAACCCAGGTTCTATTGTGTGCACTAGCCTATGCATGTTGGTCACTTGAGCTAATATCCGGGCGTGTGAGTGTCCATTATAAGCATAAACGGATATTCTGACGTAATGCCGTGTTTTTACAACCTATTGAATTGTAGGTCGTACGTCGTGAAGTCGTATATCGTATTATATTTAATAAATTGAATCTCGCAGTATAACAATGACTAATGCAATCAGCCTTTGCCGATGTAACGATATTTTCAATGGCTTCGCCTTTATATCGTTAAATCGGGAGTACGGATACAACAATAGCCCGATTTTACACGATACAGTTTTCCTGCCCCCGTGGCATATCCTAAAATCGGGGTATGCCACGGGATATGTACTACAAGTGTAAAGCCTCAATGGGTTGGTGTTCCAGCATGGAGTGATATGTATATAGGTTAAACAGATCGGTGCTTAATCACCAGGCTCGAAGAGCACTAGAGCTTATTCGTAATACGGTGATAAATAACACCCACATTTTTGCGATGAACACCAAGGAAACAGAGTGTTATGAGCCAAATCGTCATTTGACTGCTTGCATTGTACTCACTCTGGAAGGTCAAAATTGAGGTCGCAGTAACAACCGCAACCGCTAAGACGGTTATGCAGTCAAGGAACCAGTCTTTATGAGGGAACTTTTATTAACCGTTTAGTATAATGCGCACTTTGGAAAATCTGAATTTAAGGTCCCAGTAACGTGTTTTTTTATTAAAATACTGAAAACGGATACTCGAGGACACTGAGCACACATCCGTAGTTTACACTTACGATTTTTTCTCCAAACGAACCAGCGTTTTCTTTGAGTGCTTGACCGTAATTGAAGTCTTATGTGTGCTGAGCATCTCAGCGGATGCGTTAGTTGGACCTCAATTTTGAATGTCTAAGTGCGTACAAGTTAAGTAAGTATATCCAGTTCTGGATGCACGCGGATAGTCGAGAGAGCACGAAGGTAGCGTAAGAGTGCTCTCAATATAGCTTGATGACTTCCATTTCCGACTTGTCGGCCATATTTTTAGTGAATTAGACACGAAAATTCTTCTGTAGCGAACCACATCTTTCGGCGAGTTCAAACCGTGGACCATCTTCGGTTGCCCTTGACTGCGTGCGTCTCTCCAAAACTTCTTCATAAAATTGACCAATTAGAGCGTGCGTTACATCGTAGCTATGTTGTAAACTAGGCTTGACGATGCGTTTTGTATATATAAGCGTTTTCCTTGATTGCTTGACAGTAAAGTCCTATGTGCATGAGCATCTCAGCGGATGCGTTTTGAGAACGAAAAGAAAGTTGAGTGCATAACCGTAATTGAAGTTCGTATGTATGCTTAGCGGCTTTGCGAGTTCGTTTTTCACGTTTTTCACAACCGTTTAGTAATGTGCTCACTTCGGGAAATCTAAATAAGGGTTCCCCGAAAAAAGTTTCATACACGAAACATACGCAAAGACGTTATGAACATATACGGGATCAGCGGACGCTATACGGGCCCAGCTCAGCGGACGCGTTTTGAATATGAAACTTGTTACTTGAACCTCAATTTAGACTTCCCGATGTGCGTACTTCAATTACGTTCATGCACTCAACAAACCAATGTGTTACGAACGAAACTTTCATTAAAACTCTATTTTGGGGTCTAAAGGGAAGACACAAACACGGGGCATTATGTCGCCTTCAACAGTTTTGAGCCTTGGTGGAGGAAAACAGCCTGGGCTGGGTGGGTGCCTCTATAATCGTGCTACCCGAATCTGTTTCAACGGAACACTGCTTGCTAAACAGACAGCCACTGTCATTTAGTTTCTGTCTTGGTCTTGGAATGGCTTCCCAGGTTACTAGTCTTTCTTGTTAGTGCTTCGTTGTTCGCTTCGCCGGTAATTCTCCGGTTTTTAAGCAGTGACTTACCTGTTACGCCTTAACGATAGAATAGTTACATGGGTTGCGGCTAGGCATTGACCAAGAGGTACTGCATTTTATGTGAGCTGGTTTTTTCATTAAGAATAAGCAATAGGGGAGGATGGTCTTTCACCCTTCTTACGGCACGCGTTGTTGTTTTCCAACTACCGATAGTGTAGCGTTGTTAATTCCGCATGCAATTTAATTTCACCAAAGTTCATCTAATTCTTAGAGATGTATGGAGCGATTTCCCCAGAGCGTGCTGCGCTAGCCTGGGGTGGGGCGGCATCATGCTTCACTCGATGCTTGTGGCGTTTTGTTGCCCTCACCTTCACTGGGAACTCAGAATGAAGTAGTCAATTTAACACTGTAATATCAGGTTGCCTATAGCCATTTAATAACAAATACATCATGGTGTATTAGTTCCCGGCGAACAGAGCTCGCCGGGATTCGTTCACTAATGGGGGCGAATCCTTTAAGAGGTACATGTTTTGCATTCGTTTGAACGAAGTGAACAGACACAAAAGAAGCAGATTGCATGAATAGAGAAAAGCATAGATGAAGCAGAAAAGTTTCGGAAAACTTTTCAGACACTATCGTATAAGATCTCGAAAAATTGAAATTAAACTATGATCTCGAGTACGAATACATCACCCGAGGTACAATTATACGTTCGAAGGTGAACGTGGTACGAAAAGGGCGAAAAAAGCAATAAGTATTCTTTTGAATCTTGAAAACTCAAGACAAAAAAAAGAACTTCATAAGGAAACTTCGTAAAAGGGATGGCAAAATAACTGTTAACCCCAAATCTATCATGGATGAAATCCATGTGTTTCATTGAGATCTATATGGCGAAAAAGATTGTGAAAGCATCGAGGAATTTTGAACCCTCAAAAAATTCCTATGCTTAACCACTCACAAAAGAAGATGTGCGATCAGACCGCAACATAATATCAAAGGGGAGTGCGGGGCTGCTTAGTATTCAGTCACATACAGATTGCCATTCCCTTTGACAACTAATGCATAAAACATTACGTTTATACCAACTAGGGATATAAACGTAATCTTATATTCATCAATGCTTTATCAAAGAGGGACAACCTTTATGAGGGGTTGAGGAGATTCATCGGCTTTATCATCCGGCGGGCGATTCTCATCGTGTTTATCTTGAAGCTTTAGGCATCGCGGCTTGACTCCCGGAGTTGCAGATTGCTGGAGGCGGGCTTTAAGCGAATTGCAGCTGGAGCTTGGACGCTTAGCGATGACCATGGTACCAGTTTCCCTGCTCCGATGTCATATGCTTTCCACATCTGCAGCTGATCTTGTTCATAAGAGAAGTTCTGAAACGTGCTGAAGTTTGGGATGCGATTTGCGGTGATTCCTTGGGATGGTACGTCGATCTCGCATACAGCAGCTGTACAGCCCTTCACGGGACTTGAGAGCTTCATACATATCTGCCGCGGATAGGATATCATTACAATAACGTCTGATCACGCCCTGATGATGCGAACACATACATCTTTCCCGAATTGCGGTTCGGAAAAGTCATACCTGTAGAGGAAAGTTTGCAGTTTAGGTTATTCGTTTGATAAGTACTACTAGAACCCAGGTTCTATTGTGTGCACTAGCCTATGCATGTTGGTCACTTGAGCTAATATCCGGGCGTGTGAGTGTCCATTATAAGCATAAACGGATATTCTGACGTAATGCCGTGTTTTTACAACCTATTGAATTGTAGGTCGTACGTCGTACGTCGTGAAGTCGTATATCGTATTATATTTAATAAATTGAATCTCGCAGTATAACAATGACTAATGCAATCAGCCTTTGCCGATGTAACGATATTTTCAATGGCTTCGCCTTTATATCGTTAAATCGGGAGTACGGATACAACAATAGCCCGATTTTACACGATACAGTTTTCCTGCCCCCGTGGCATATCCTAAAATCGGGGTATGCCACGGGATATGTACTACAAGTGTAAAGCCTCAATGGGTTGGTGTTCCAGCATGGAGTGATATGTATATAGGTAAACAGATCGGTGCTTAATCACCAGGCTCGAAGAGCACTAGAGCTTTATTCGTAATACGGTGATAAAAAACACCCACATTTTTGCGATGAACACCAAGGAAACAGAGTGTTATGAGCCAAATCGTCATTTGACTGCTTGCATTGTACTCACTCTGGAAGGTCAAAATTGAGGTCGCAGTAACAACCGCAACCGCTAAGACGGTTATGCAGTCAAGGAACCAGTCTTTATGAGGGAACTTTTATTAACCGTTTAGTATAATGCGCACTTTGGGAAATCTGAATTTAAGGTCCCAGTAACGTGTTTTTTTATTAAAATACTGAAAACGGATACTCGAGGACACTGAGCACACATCCGTAGTTTACACTTACGATTTTTTCTCCAAACGAACCAGCGTTTTCTTTGAGTGCTTGACCGTAATTGAAGTCTTATGTGTGCTGAGCATCTCAGCGGATGCGTTAGTTGGACCTCAATTTTGAATGTCTAAGTGCGTACAAGTTAAGTAAGTATATCCAGTTCTGGATGCACGCGGATAGTCGAGAGAGCACGAAGGTAGCGTAAGAGTGCTCTCAATATAGCTTGATGACTTCCATTTCCGACTTGTCGGCCATATTTTTAGTGAATTAGACACGAAAATTCTTCTGTAGCGAACCACATCTTTCGGCGAGTTCAAACCGTGGACCATCTTCGGTTGCCCTTGACTGCGTGCGTCTCTCCAAAACTTCTTCATAAAATTGACCAATTAGAGCGTGCGTTACATCGTAGCTATGTTGTAAACTAGGCTTGACGATGCGTTTTGTATATATAAGCGTTTTCCTTGATTGCTTGACAGTAAAGTCCTATGTGCATGAGCATCTCAGCGGATGCGTTTTGAGAACGAAAAGAAAGTTGAGTGCATAACCGTAATTGAAGTTCGTATGTATGCTTAGCGGCTTTGCGAGTTCGTTTTTCACGTTTTTCACAACCGTTTAGTAATGTGCTCACTTCGGGAAATCTAAATAAGGGTTCCCCGAAAAAAGTTTCATACACGAAACGCATACGCAAAGACGTTATGAACATATACGGGATCAGCGGACGCTATACGGGCCCAGCTCAGCGGACGCGTTTTGAATATGAAACTTGTTACTTGAACCTCAATTTAGACTTCCCGATGTGCGTACTTCAATTACGTCTCAACAAACGCACTCAACAAACCAATGTGTTACGAACGAAACTTTCATTAAAACTCTATTTTGGGGTCTAAAGGGAAGACACAAACACGGGGCATTATGTCGCCTTCAACAGTTTTGAGCCTTGGTGGAGGAAAACAGCCTGGGCTGGGTGGGTGCCTCTATAATCGTGCTACCCGAATCTGTTTCAACGGAACACTGCTTGCTAAAGAGACAGCCACTGTCATTTAGTTTCTGTCTTGGTCTTGGAATGGCTTCCCAGGTTACTAGTCTTTCTTCTTAGTGCTTCGTTGTTCGCTTCGCCGGTAATTCTCCGGTTTTTAAGCAGTGACTTACCTGTTACGCCTTAACGATAGAATAGTTACATGGGTTGCGGCTAGGCATTGACCAAGAGGTACTGCATTTTATGTGAGCTGGTTTTTCATTAAGAATAAGCAATAGGGGAGGATGGTCTTTCACCCTTCTTACGGCACGCGTTGTTGTTTTCCAACTACCGATAGTGTAGCGTTGTTAATTCCGCATGCAATTTAATTTCACCAAAGTTCATCTAATTCTTAGAGATGTATGGAGCGATTTCCCCAGAGCGTGCTGCGCTAGCCTGGGGTGGGGCGGCATCATGCTTCACTCGATGCTTGTGGCGTTTTGTTGCCCTCACCTTCACTGGGAACTCAGAATGAAGTAGTCAATTTAACACTGTAATATCAGGTTGCCTATAGCCATTTAATAACAAATACATCATGGTGTATTAGTTCCCGGCGAACAGAGCTCGCCGGGATTCGTTCACTAATGGGGGCGAATCCTTTAAGAGGTACATGTTTTGCATTCGTTTGAACGAAGTGAACAGACACAAAAGAAGCAGATTGCATGAATAGAGAAAAGCATAGATGAAGCAGAAAAGTTTCGGAAAACTTTTCAGACACTATCGTATAAGATCTCGAAAAATTGAAATTAAACTATGATCTCGAGTACGAATACATCACCCGAGGTACAATTATACGTTCGAAGGTGAACGTGGTACGAAAAGGGCGAAAAAAGCAATAAGTATTCTTTTGAATCTTGAAAACTCAAGACAAAAAAAAAGAACTTCATAAGGAAACTTCGTAAAAGGGATGGCAAAATAACTGTTAACCCAAATCTATCATGGATGAAATCCATGTGTTTCATTGAGATCTATATGGCGAAAAAGATTGTGAAAGCATCGAGGAATTTTGAACCCTCAAAAAATTCCTATGCTTAACCACTCACAAAAGAAGATGTGCGATCAGACCGCAACATAATATCAAAGGGGAGTGCGGGGCTGCTTAGTATTCAGTCACATACAGATTGCCATTCCCTTTGACAACTAATGCATAAAACATTACGTTTATACCAACTAGGGATATAAACGTAATCTTATATTCATCAATGCTTTATCAAAGAGGGACAACCTTTATGAGGGGTTGAGGAGATTCATCGGCTTTATCATCCGGCGGGCGATTCTCATCGTGTTTATCTTGAAGCTTTAGGCATCGCGGCTTGACTCCCCGGAGTTGCAGATTGCTGGAGGCGGGCTTTAAGCGAATTGCAGCTGGAGCTTGGACGCTTAGCGATGACCATGGTACCAGTTTCCCTGCTCCGATGTCATATGCTTTCCACATCTGCAGCTGATCTTGTTCATAAGAGAAGTTCTGAAACGTGCTGAAGTTTGGGATGCGATTTGCGGTGATTCCTTGGGATGGTACGTCGATCTCGCATACAGCAGCTGTACAGCCCTTCACGGGACTTGAGAGCTTCATACATATCTGCCGCGGATAGGATATCATTACAATAACGTCTGATCACGCCCTGATGATGCGAACACATACATCTTTCCCGAATTGCGGTTCGGAAAAGTCATACCTGTAGAGGAAAGTTTGCAGTTTAGGTTATTCGTTTGATAAGTACTACTAGAACCCAGGTTCTATTGTGTGCACTAGCCTATGCATGTTGGTCACTTGAGCTAATATCCGGGCGTGTGAGTGTCCATTATAAGCATAAACGGATATTCTGACGTAATGCCGTGTTTTTACAACCTATTGAATTGTAGGTCGTACGTCGTACGTCGTGAAGTCGTATATCGTATTATATTTAATAAATTGAATCTCGCAGTATAACAATGACTAATGCAATCAGCCTTTGCCGATGTAACGATATTTTCAATGGCTTCGCCTTTATATCGTTAAATCGGGAGTACGGATACAACAATAGCCCGATTTTACACGATACAGTTTTCCTGCCCCCGTGGCATATCCTAAAATCGGGGTATGCCACGGGATATGTACTACAAGTGTAAAGCCTCAATGGGTTGGTGTTCCAGCATGGAGTGATATGTATATAGGTAAAACAGATCGGTGCTTAATCACCAGGCTCGAAGAGCACTAGAGCTTTATTCGTAATACGGTGATAAATAACACCCACATTTTTGCGATGAACACCAAGGAAACAGAGTGTTATGAGCCAAATCGTCATTTGACTGCTTGCATTGTACTCACTCTGGAAGGTCAAAATTGAGGTCGCAGTAACAACCGCAACCGCTAAGACGGTTATGCAGTCAAGGAACCAGTCTTTATGAGGGAACTTTTATTAACCGTTTAGTATAATGCGCACTTTGGGAAATCTGAATTTAAGGTCCCAGTAACGTGTTTTTTTATTAAAATACTGAAAACGGATACTCGAGGACACTGAGCACACATCCGTAGTTTACACTTACGATTTTTTCTCCAAACGAACCAGCGTTTTCTTTGAGTGCTTGACCGTAATTGAAGTCTTATGTGTGCTGAGCATCTCAGCGGATGCGTTAGTTGGACCTCAATTTTGAATGTCTAAGTGCGTACAAGTTAAGTAAGTATATCCAGTTCTGGATGCACGCGGATAGTCGAGAGAGCACGAAGGTAGCGTAAGAGTGCTCTCAATATAGCTTGATGACTTCCATTTCCGACTTGTCGGCCATATTTTTAGTGAATTAGACACGAAAATTCTTCTGTAGCGAACCACATCTTTCGGCGAGTTCAAACCGTGGACCATCTTCGGTTGCCCTTGACTGCGTGCGTCTCTCCAAAACTTCTTCATAAAATTGACCAATTAGAGCGTGCGTTACATCGTAGCTATGTTGTAAACTAGGCTTGACGATGCGTTTTGTATATATAAGCGTTTTCCTTGATTGCTTGACAGTAAAGTCCTATGTGCATGAGCATCTCAGCGGATGCGTTTTGAGAACGAAAAGAAAGTTGAGTGCATAACCGTAATTGAAGTTCGTATGTATGCTTAGCGGCTTTGCGAGTTCGTTTTTCACGTTTTTCACAACCGTTTAGTAATGTGCTCACTTCGGGAAATCTAAATAAGGGTTCCCCGAAAAAAGTTTCATACACGAAACGCATACGCAAAGACGTTATGAACATATACGGGATCAGCGGACGCTATACGGGCCCAGCTCAGCGGACGCGTTTTGAATATGAAACTTGTTACTTGAACCTCAATTTAGACTTCCCGATGTGCGTACTTCAATTACGTCTCAACAAACGCACTCAACAAACCAATGTGTTACGAACGAAACTTTCATTAAAACTCTATTTTGGGGTCTAAAGGGAAGACACAAACACGGGGCATTATGTCGCCTTCAACAGTTTTGAGCCTTGGTGGAGGAAAACAGCCTGGGCTGGGTGGGTGCCTCTATAATCGTGCTACCCGAATCTGTTTCAACGGAACACTGCTTGCTAAAGAGACAGCCACTGTCATTTAGTTTCTGTCTTGGTCTTGGAATGGCTTCCCAGGTTACTAGTCTTTCTTCTTAGTGCTTCGTTGTTCGCTTCGCCGGTAATTCTCCGGTTTTTAAGCAGTGACTTACCTGTTACGCCTTAACGATAGAATAGTTACATGGGTTGCGGCTAGGCATTGACCAAGAGGTACTGCATTTTATGTGAGCTGGTTTTTCATTAAGAATAAGCAATAGGGGAGGATGGTCTTTCACCCTTCTTACGGCACGCGTTGTTGTTTTCCAACTACCGATAGTGTAGCGTTGTTAATTCCGCATGCAATTTAATTTCACCAAAGTTCATCTAATTCTTAGAGATGTATGGAGCGATTTCCCCAGAGCGTGCTGCGCTAGCCTGGGGTGGGGCGGCATCATGCTTCACTCGATGCTTGTGGCGTTTTGTTGCCCTCACCTTCACTGGGAACTCAGAATGAAGTAGTCAATTTAACACTGTAATATCAGGTTGCCTATAGCCATTTAATAACAAATACATCATGGTGTATTAGTTCCCGGCGAACAGAGCTCGCCGGGATTCGTTCACTAATGGGGGCGAATCCTTTAAGAGGTACATGTTTTGCATTCGTTTGAACGAAGTGAACAGACACAAAAGAAGCAGATTGCATGAATAGAGAAAAGCATAGATGAAGCAGAAAAGTTTCGGAAAACTTTTCAGACACTATCGTATAAGATCTCGAAAAATTGAAATTAAACTATGATCTCGAGTACGAATACATCACCCGAGGTACAATTATACGTTCGAAGGTGAACGTGGTACGAAAAGGGCGAAAAAAGCAATAAGTATTCTTTTGAATCTTGAAAACTCAAGACAAAAAAAAAGAACTTCATAAGGAAACTTCGTAAAAGGGATGGCAAAATAACTGTTAACCCCAAATCTATCATGGATGAAATCCATGTGTTTCATTGAGATCTATATGGCGAAAAAGATTGTGAAAGCATCGAGGAATTTTGAACCCTCAAAAAATTCCTATGCTTAACCACTCACAAAAGAAGATGTGCGATCAGACCGCAACATAATATCAAAGGGGAGTGCGGGGCTGCTTAGTATTCAGTCACATACAGATTGCCATTCCCTTTGACAACTAATGCATAAAACATTACGTTTATACCAACTAGGGATATAAACGTAATCTTATATTCATCAATGCTTTATCAAAGAGGGACAACCTTTATGAGGGGTTGAGGAGATTCATCGGCTTTATCATCCGGCGGGCGATTCTCATCGTGTTTATCTTGAAGCTTTAGGCATCGCGGCTTGACTCCCCGGAGTTGCAGATTGCTGGAGGCGGGCTTTAAGCGAATTGCAGCTGGAGCTTGGACGCTTAGCGATGACCATGGTACCAGTTTCCCTGCTCCGATGTCATATGCTTTCCACATCTGCAGCTGATCTTGTTCATAAGAGAAGTTCTGAAACGTGCTGAAGTTTGGGATGCGATTTGCGGTGATTCCTTGGGATGGTACGTCGATCTCGCATACAGCAGCTGTACAGCCCTTCACGGGACTTGAGAGCTTCATACATATCTGCCGCGGATAGGATATCATTACAATAACGTCTGATCACGCCCTGATGATGCGAACACATACATCTTTCCCGAATTGCGGTTCGGAAAAGTCATACCTGTAGAGGAAAGTTTGCAGTTTAGGTTATTCGTTTGATAAGTACTACTAGAACCCAGGTTCTATTGTGTGCACTAGCCTATGCATGTTGGTCACTTGAGCTAATATCCGGGCGTGTGAGTGTCCATTATAAGCATAAACGGATATTCTGACGTAATGCCGTGTTTTTACAACCTATTGAATTGTAGGTCGTACGTCGTGAAGTCGTATATCGTATTATATTTAATAAATTGAATCTCGCAGTATAACAATGACTAATGCAATCAGCCTTTGCCGATGTAACGATATTTTCAATGGCTTCGCCTTTATATCGTTAAATCGGGAGTACGGATACAACAATAGCCCGATTTTACACGATACAGTTTTCCTGCCCCCGTGGCATATCCTAAAATCGGGGTATGCCACGGGATATGTACTACAAGTGTAAAGCCTCAATGGGTTGGTGTTCCAGCATGGAGTGATATGTATATAGGTAAAACAGATCGGTGCTTAATCACCAGGCTCGAAGAGCACTAGAGCTTTATTCGTAATACGGTGATAAATAACACCCACATTTTTGCGATGAACACCAAGGAAACAGAGTGTTATGAGCCAAATCGTCATTTGACTGCTTGCATTGTACTCACTCTGGAAGGTCAAAATTGAGGTCGCAGTAACAACCGCAACCGCTAAGACGGTTATGCAGTCAAGGAACCAGTCTTTATGAGGGAACTTTTATTAACCGTTTAGTATAATGCGCACTTTGGGAAATCTGAATTTAAGGTCCCAGTAACGTGTTTTTTTTATTAAAATACTGAAAACGGATACTCGAGGACACTGAGCACACATCCGTAGTTTACACTTACGATTTTTTCTCCAAACGAACCAGCGTTTTCTTTGAGTGCTTGACCGTAATTGAAGTCTTATGTGTGCTGAGCATCTCAGCGGATGCGTTAGTTGGACCTCAATTTTGAATGTCTAAGTGCGTACAAGTTAAGTAAGTATATCCAGTTCTGGATGCACGCGGATAGTCGAGAGAGCACGAAGGTAGCGTAAGAGTGCTCTCAATATAGCTTGATGACTTCCATTTCCGACTTGTCGGCCATATTTTTAGTGAATTAGACACGAAAATTCTTCTGTAGCGAACCACATCTTTCGGCGAGTTCAAACCGTGGACCATCTTCGGTTGCCCTTGACTGCGTGCGTCTCTCCAAAACTTCTTCATAAAATTGACCAATTAGAGCGTGCGTTACATCGTAGCTATGTTGTAAACTAGGCTTGACGATGCGTTTTGTATATATAAGCGTTTTCCTTGATTGCTTGACAGTAAAGTCCTATGTGCATGAGCATCTCAGCGGATGCGTTTTGAGAACGAAAAGAAAGTTGAGTGCATAACCGTAATTGAAGTTCGTATGTATGCTTAGCGGCTTTGCGAGTTCGTTTTTCACGTTTTTCACAACCGTTTAGTAATGTGCTCACTTCGGGAAATCTAAATAAGGGTTCCCCGAAAAAGTTTCATACACGAAACGCATACGCAAAGACGTTATGAACATATACGGGATCAGCGGACGCTATACGGGCCCAGCTCAGCGGACGCGTTTTGAATATGAAACTTGTTACTTGAACCTCAATTTAGACTTCCCGATGTGCGTACTTCAATTACGTTCAACGCACTCAACAAACCAATGTGTTACGAACGAAACTTTCATTAAAACTCTATTTTGGGGTCTAAAGGGAAGACACAAACACGGGGCATTATGTCGCCTTCAACAGTTTTGAGCCTTGGTGGAGGAAAACAGCCTGGGCTGGGTGGGTGCCTCTATAATCGTGCTACCCGAATCTGTTTCAACGGAACACTGCTTGCTAAAGAGACAGCCACTGTCATTTAGTTTCTGTCTTGGTCTTGGAATGGCTTCCCAGGTTACTAGTCTTTCTTCTTAGTGCTTCGTTGTTCGCTTCGCCGGTAATTCTCCGGTTTTTAAGCAGTGACTTACCTGTTACGCCTTAACGATAGAATAGTTACATGGGTTGCGGCTAGGCATTGACCAAGAGGTACTGCATTTTATGTGAGCTGGTTTTTCATTAAGAATAAGCAATAGGGGAGGATGGTCTTTCACCCTTCTTACGGCACGCGTTGTTGTTTTCCAACTACCGATAGTGTAGCGTTGTTAATTCCGCATGCAATTTAATTTCACCAAAGTTCATCTAATTCTTAGAGATGTATGGAGCGATTTCCCCAGAGCGTGCTGCGCTAGCCTGGGGTGGGGCGGCATCATGCTTCACTCGATGCTTGTGGCGTTTTGTTGCCCTCACCTTCACTGGGAACTCAGAATGAAGTAGTCAATTTAACACTGTAATATCAGGTTGCCTATAGCCATTTAATAACAAATACATCATGGTGTATTAGTTCCCGGCGAACAGAGCTCGCCGGGATTCGTTCACTAATGGGGGCGAATCCTTTAAGAGGTACATGTTTTGCATTCGTTTGAACGAAGTGAACAGACACAAAAGAAGCAGATTGCATGAATAGAGAAAAGCATAGATGAAGCAGAAAAGTTTCGGAAAACTTTTCAGACACTATCGTATAAGATCTCGAAAAATTGAAATTAAACTATGATCTCGAGTACGAATACATCACCCGAGGTACAATTATACGTTCGAAGGTGAACGTGGTACGAAAAGGGCGAAAAAAGCAATAAGTATTCTTTTGAATCTTGAAAACTCAAGACAAAAAAAAAGAACTTCATAAGGAAACTTCGTAAAAGGGATGGCAAAATAACTGTTAACCCCAAATCTATCATGGATGAAATCCATGTGTTTCATTGAGATCTATATGGCGAAAAAGATTGTGAAAGCATCGAGGAATTTTGAACCCTCAAAAAATTCCTATGCTTAACCACTCACAAAAGAAGATGTGCGATCAGACCGCAACATAATATCAAAGGGGAGTGCGGGGCTGCTTAGTATTCAGTCACATACAGATTGCCATTCCCTTTGACAACTAATGCATAAAACATTACGTTTATACCAACTAGGGATATAAACGTAATCTTATATTCATCAATGCTTTATCAAAGAGGGACAACCTTTATGAGGGGTTGAGGAGATTCATCGGCTTTATCATCCGGCGGGCGATTCTCATCGTGTTTATCTTGAAGCTTTAGGCATCGCGGCTTGACTCCCCGGAGTTGCAGATTGCTGGAGGCGGGCTTTAAGCGAATTGCAGCTGGAGCTTGGACGCTTAGCGATGACCATGGTATCAGTTTCCCTGCTCCGATGTCATATGCTTTCCACATCTGCAGCTGATCTTGTTCATAAGAGAAGTTCTGAAACGTGCTGAAGTTTGGGATGCGATTTGCGGTGATTCCTTGGGATGGTACGTCGATCTCGCATACAGCAGCTGTACAGCCCTTCACGGGACTTGAGAGCTTCATACATATCTGCCGCGGATAGGATATCATTACAATAACGTCTGATCACGCCCTGATGATGCGAACACATACATCTTTCCCGAATTGCGGTTCGGAAAAGTCATACCTGTAGAGGAAAGTTTGCAGTTTAGGTTATTCGTTTGATAAGTACTACTAGAACCCAGGTTCTATTGTGTGCACTAGCCTATGCATGTTGGTCACTTGAGCTAATATCCGGGCGTGTGAGTGTCCATTATAAGCATAAACGGATATTCTGACGTAATGCCGTGTTTTTACAACCTATTGAATTGTAGGTCGTACGTCGTGAAGTCGTATATCGTATTATATTTAATAAATTGAATCTCGCAGTATAACAATGACTAATGCAATCAGCCTTTGCCGATGTAACGATATTTTCAATGGCTTCGCCTTTATATCGTTAAATCGGGAGTACGGATACAACAATAGCCCGATTTTACACGATACAGTTTTCCTGCCCCCGTGGCATATCCTAAAATCGGGGTATGCCACGGGATATGTACTACAAGTGTAAAGCCTCAATGGGTTGGTGTTCCAGCATGGAGTGATATGTATATAGGTAAAACAGATCGGTGCTTAATCACCAGGCTCGAAGAGCACTAGAGCTTTATTCGTAATACGGTGATAAATAACACCCACATTTTTGCGATGAACACCAAGGAAACAGAGTGTTATGAGCCAAATCGTCATTTGACTGCTTGCATTGTACTCACTCTGGAAGGTCAAAATTGAGGTCGCAGTAACAACCGCAACCGCTAAGACGGTTATGCAGTCAAGGAACCAGTCTTTATGAAGGAACTTTTATTAACCGTTTAGTATAATGCGCACTTTGGGAAATCTGAATTTAAGGTCCCAGTAACGTGTTTTTTTTATTAAAATACTGAAAACGGATACTCGAGGACACTGAGCACACATCCGTAGTTTACACTTACGATTTTTTCTCCAAACGAACCAGCGTTTTCTTTGAGTGCTTGACCGTAATTGAAGTCTTATGTGTGCTGAGCATCTCAGCGGATGCGTTAGTTGGACCTCAATTTTGAATGTCTAAGTGCGTACAAGTTAAGTAAGTATATCCAGTTCTGGATGCACGCGGATAGTCGAGAGAGCACGAAGGTAGCGTAAGAGTGCTCTCAATATAGCTTGATGACTTCCATTTCCGACTTGTCGGCCATATTTTTAGTGAATTAGACACGAAAATTCTTCTGTAGCGAACCACATCTTTCGGCGAGTTCAAACCGTGGACCATCTTCGGTTGCCCTTGACTGCGTGCGTCTCTCCAAAACTTCTTCATAAAATTGACCAATTAGAGCGTGCGTTACATCGTAGCTATGTTGTAAACTAGGCTTGACGATGCGTTTTGTATATATAAGCGTTTTCCTTGATTGCTTGACAGTAAAGTCCTATGTGCATGAGCATCTCAGCGGATGCGTTTTGAGAACGAAAAGAAAGTTGAGTGCATAACCGTAATTGAAGTTCGTATGTATGCTTAGCGGCTTTGCGAGTTCGTTTTTCACGTTTTTCACAACCGTTTAGTAATGTGCTCACTTCGGGAAATCTAAATAAGGGTTCCCCGAAAAAAGTTTCATACACGAAACGCATACGCAAAGACGTTATGAACATATACGGGATCAGCGGACGCTATACGGGCCCAACTCAGCGGACGCGTTTTGAATATGAAACTTGTTACTTGAACCTCAATTTAGACTTCCCGATGTGCGTACTTCAATTACGTCTCATGCACTCAACAAACCAATGTGTTACGAACGAAACTTTCATTAAAACTCTATTTTGGGGTCTAAAGGGAAGACACAAACACGGGGCATTATGTCGCCTTCAACAGTTTTGAGCCTTGGTGGAGGAAAACAGCCTGGGCTGGGTGGGTGCCTCTATAATCGTGCTACCCGAATCTGTTTCAACGGAACACTGCTTGCTAAACAGACAGCCACTGTCATTTAGTTTCTGTCTTGGTCTTGGAATGGCTTCCCAGGTTACTAGTCTTTCTTCTTAGTGCTTCGTTGTTCGCTTCGCCGGTAATTCTCCGGTTTTTAAGCAGTGACTTACCTGTTACGCCTTAACGATAGAATAGTTACATGGGTTGCGGCTAGGCATTGACCAAGAGGTACTGCATTTTATGTGAGCTGTTTTTTTTCATTAAGAATAAGCAATAGGGGAGGATGGTCTTTCACCCTTCTTACGGCACGCGTTGTTGTTTTCCAACTACCGATAGTGTAGCGTTGTTAATTCCGCATGCAATTTAATTTCACCAAAGTTCATCTAATTCTTAGAGATGTATGGAGCGATTTCCCCAGAGCGTGCTGCGCTAGCCTGGGGTGGGGCGGCATCATGCTTCACTCGATGCTTGTGGCGTTTTGTTGCCCTCACCTTCACTGGGAACTCAGAATGAAGTAGTCAATTTAACACTGTAATATCAGGTTGCCTATAGCCATTTAATAACAAATACATCATGGTGTATTAGTTCCCGGCGAACAGAGCTCGCCGGGATTCGTTCACTAATGGGGGCGAATCCTTTAAGAGGTACATGTTTTGCATTCGTTTGAACGAAGTGAACAGACACAAAAGAAGCAGATTGCATGAATAGAGAAAAGCATAGATGAAGCAGAAAAGTTTCGGAAAACTTTTCAGACACTATCGTATAAGATCTCGAAAAATTGAAATTAAACTATGATCTCGAGTACGAATACATCACCCGAGGTACAATTATACGTTCGAAGGTGAACGTGGTACGAAAAGGGCGAAAAAAGCAATAAGTATTCTTTTGAATCTTGAAAACTCAAGACAAAAAAAAAGAACTTCATAAGGAAACTTCGTAAAAGGGATGGCAAAATAACTGTTAACCCCAAATCTATCATGGATGAAATCCATGTGTTTCATTGAGATCTATATGGCGAAAAAGATTGTGAAAGCATCGAGGAATTTTGAACCCTCAAAAAATTCCTATGCTTAACCACTCACAAAAGAAGATGTGCGATCAGACCGCAACATAATATCAAAGGGGAGTGCGGGGCTGCTTAGTATTCAGTCACATACAGATTGCCATTCCCTTTGACAACTAATGCATAAAACATTACGTTTATACCAACTAGAGATATAAACGTAATCTTATATTCATCAATGCTTTATCAAAGAGGGACAACCTTTATGAGGGGTTGAGGAGATTCATCGGCTTTATCATCCGGCGGGCGATTCTCATCGTGTTTATCTTGAAGCTTTAGGCATCGCGGCTTGACTCCCCGGAGTTGCAGATTGCTGGAGGCGGGCTTTAAGCGAATTGCAGCTGGAGCTTGGACGCTTAGCGATGACCATGGTATCAGTTTCCCTGCTCCGATGTCATATGCTTTCCACATCTGCAGCTGATCTTGTTCATAAGAGAAGTTCTGAAACGTGCTGAAGTTTGGGATGCGATTTGCGGTGATTCCTTGGGATGGTACGTCGATCTCGCATACAGCAGCTGTACAGCCCTTCACGGGACTTGAGAGCTTCATACATATCTGCCGCGGATAGGATATCATTACAATAACGTCTGATCACGCCCTGATGATGCGAACACATACATCTTTCCCGAATTGCGGTTCGGAAAAGTCATACCTGTAGAGGAAAGTTTGCAGTTTAGGTTATTCGTTTGATAAGTACTACTAGAACCCAGGTTCTATTGTGTGCACTAGCCTATGCATGTTGGTCACTTGAGCTAATATCCGGGCGTGTGAGTGTCCATTATAAGCATAAACGGATATTCTGACGTAATGCCGTGTTTTTACAACCTATTGAATTGTAGGTCGTACGTCGTGAAGTCGTATATCGTATTATATTTAATAAATTGAATCTCGCAGTATAACAATGACTAATGCAATCAGCCTTTGCCGATGTAACGATATTTTCAATGGCTTCGCCTTTATATCGTTAAATCGGGAGTACGGATACAACAATAGCCCGATTTTACACGATACAGTTTTCCTGCCCCCGTGGCATATCCTAAAATCGGGGTATGCCACGGGATATGTACTACAAGTGTAAAGCCTCAATGGGTTGGTGTTCCAGCATGGAGTGATATGTATATAGGTAAAACAGATCGGTGCTTAATCACCAGGCTCGAAGAGCACTAGAGCTTTATTCGTAATACGGTGATAAATAACACCCACATTTTTGCGATGAACAACCAAGGAAACAGAGTGTTATGAGCCAAATCGTCATTTGACTGCTTGCATTGTACTCACTCTGGAAGGTCAAAATTGAGGTCGCAGTAACAACCGCAACCGCTAAGACGGTTATGCAGTCAAGGAACCAGTCTTTATGAAGGAACTTTTATTAACCGTTTAGTATAATGCGCACTTTGGGAAATCTGAATTTAAGGTCCCAGTAACGTGTTTTTTTTATTAAAATACTGAAAACGGATACTCGAGGACACTGAGCACACATCCGTAGTTTACACTTACGATTTTTTCTCCAAACGAACCAGCGTTTTCTTTGAGTGCTTGACCGTAATTGAAGTCTTATGTGTGCTGAGCATCTCAGCGGATGCGTTAGTTGGACCTCAATTTTGAATGTCTAAGTGCGTACAAGTTAAGTAAGTATATCCAGTTCTGGATGCACGCGGATAGTCGAGAGAGCACGAAGGTAGCGTAAGAGTGCTCTCAATATAGCTTGATGACTTCCATTTCCGACTTGTCGGCCATATTTTTAGTGAATTAGACACGAAAATTCTTCTGTAGCGAACCACATCTTTCGGCGAGTTCAAACCGTGGACCATCTTCGGTTGCCCTTGACTACGTGCGTCTCTCCAAAACTTCTTCATAAAATTGACCAATTAGAGCGTGCGTTACATCGTAGCTATGTTGTAAACTAGGCTTGACGATGCGTTTTGTATATATAAGCGTTTTCCTTGATTGCTTGACAGTAAAGTCCTATGTGCATGAGCATCTCAGCGGATGCGTTTTGAGAACGAAAAGAAAGTTGAGTGCATAACCGTAATTGAAGTTCGTATGTATGCTTAGCGGCTTTGCGAGTTCGTTTTTCACGTTTTTCACAACCGTTTAGTAATGTGCTCACTTCGGGAAATCTAAATAAGGGTTCCCCGAAAAAAGTTTCATACACGAAACGCATACGCAAAGACGTTATGAACATATACGGGATCAGCGGACGCTATACGGGCCCAACTCAGCGGACGCGTTTTGAATATGAAACTTGTTACTTGAACCTCAATTTAGACTTCCCGATGTGCGTACTTCAATTACGTTCATGCACTCAACAAACCAATGTGTTACGAACGAAACTTTCATTAAAACTCTATTTTGGGGTCTAAAGGGAAGACACAAACACGGGGCATTATGTCGCCTTCAACAGTTTTGAGCCTTGGTGGAGGAAAACAGCCTGGGCTGGGTGGGTGCCTCTATAATCGTGCTACCCGAATCTGTTTCAACGGAACACTGCTTGCTAAACAGACAGCCACTGTCATTTAGTTTCTGTCTTGGTCTTGGAATGGCTTCCCAGGTTACTAGTCTTTCTTCTTAGTGCTTCGTTGTTTGCTTCGCCGGTAATTCTCCGGTTTTTAAGCAGTGACTTACCTGTTACGCCTTAACGATAGAATAGTTACATGGCTTGCCGCTAGGCATTGACCAAGAGGTACTGCATTTTATGTGAGCTGTTTTTTTTCATTAAGAATAAGCAATAGGGGAGGATGGTCTTTCACCCTTCTTACGGCACGCGTTGTTGTTTTCCAACTACCGATAGTGTAGCGTTGTTAATTCCGCATGCAATTTAATTTCACCAAAGTTCATCTAATTCTTAGAGATGTATGGAGCGATTTCCCCAGAGCGTGCTGCGCTAGCCTGGGGTGGGGCGGCATCATGCTTCACTCGATGCTTGTGGCGTTTTGTTGCCCTCACCTTCACTGGGAACTCAGAATGAAGTAGTCAATTTAACACTGTAATATCAGGTTGCCTATAGCCATTTAATAACAAATACATCATGGTGTATTAGTTCCCGGCGAACAGAGCTCGCCGGGATTCGTTCACTAATGGGGGCGAATCCTTTAAGAGGTACATGTTTTGCATTCGTTTGAACGAAGTGAACAGACACAAAAGAAGCAGATTGCATGAATAGAGAAAAGCATAGATGAAGCAGAAAAGTTTCGGAAAACTTTTCAGACACTATCGTATAAGATCTCGAAAAATTGAAATTAAACTATGATCTCGAGTACGAATACATCACCCGAGGTACAATTATACGTTCGAAGGTGAACGTGGTACGAAAAGGGCGAAAAAAGCAATAAGTATTCTTTTGAATCTTGAAAACTCAAGACAAAAAAAAAGAACTTCATAAGGAAACTTCGTAAAAGGGATGGCAAAATAACTGTTAACCCCAAATCTATCATGGATGAAATCCATGTGTTTCATTGAGATCTATATGGCGAAAAAGATTGTGAAAGCATCGAGGAATTTTGAACCCTCAAAAAATTCCTATGCTTAACCACTCACAAAAGAAGATGTGCGATCAGACCGCAACATAATATCAAAGGGGAGTGCGGGGCTGCTTAGTATTCAGTCACATACAGATTGCCATTCCCTTTGACAACTAATGCATAAAACATTACGTTTATACCAACTAGGGATATAAACGTAATCTTATATTCATCAATGCTTTATCAAAGAGGGACAACCTTTATGAGGGGTTGAGGAGATTCATCGGCTTTATCATCCGGCGGGCGATTCTCATCGTGTTTATCTTGAAGCTTTAGGCATCGCGGCTTGACTCCCCGGAGTTGCAGATTGCTGGAGGCGGGCTTTAAGCGAATTGCAGCTGGAGCTTGGACGCTTAGCGATGACCATGGTATCAGTTTCCCTGCTCCGATGTCATATGCTTTCCACATCTGCAGCTGATCTTGTTCATAAGAGAAGTTCTGAAACGTGCTGAAGTTTGGGATGCGATTTGCGGTGATTCCTTGGGATGGTACGTCGATCTCGCATACAGCAGCTGTACAGCCCTTCACGGGACTTGAGAGCTTCATACATATCTGCCGCGGATAGGATATCATTACAATAACGTCTGATCACGCCCTGATGATGCGAACACATACATCTTTCCCGAATTGCGGTTCGGAAAAGTCATACCTGTAGAGGAAAGTTTGCAGTTTAGGTTATTCGTTTGATAAGTACTACTAGAACCCAGGTTCTATTGTGTGCACTAGCCTATGCATGTTGGTCACTTGAGCTAATATCCGGGCGTGTGAGTGTCCATTATAAGCATAAACGGATATTCTGACGTAATGCCGTGTTTTTACAACCTATTGAATTGTAGGTCGTACGTCGTGAAGTCCAACCTAGGACTATTGGAACGCAGATGTAACATATTGAATTGTAGGTCGTAGGTCGTGAAGTCCAACCTAGGACTATTGGAACGCAGATGTGCGGCGGGGGGGGGGGGGGGGGGATTATATAATTATCTCGCCTTCGACGCAAATATGACAAGATTCGCGCGCGTACTCCCACAAAAAGTCATCGCCTGTACGAGCGGTCTCTATGGTTGCGAGTTTGAGGTTTGAAGGACGGCAAATTGATTTTCTTTCTAAAAGAATAAAAACGTGAAATAATGCACCAACCTTTGCACTTTTATGCCAGTATATACGTGCGTATCTTTCAAAGCTAAGACGAGATCGTTACAGTGGTAACATCCAGCGCCATCTGAACGCAGGAGCGCTGTAGTGATATGTGGGTTGGCCTCTTAAGTGCCAATTCATACCGCGCTTGCCGAACCATTCTGATTGTTTTTCGCGGAACTTCATTTGCGTAAACTTCATGGACAGCCTCTGTCTTCGCTCGATCTTGATTCTCTGCCCTCAGTATATGGGCCTTCCACTGTAGAATCGTAGTTTTTGAATGGGTAGCATCGTAGAGCAGGTCTGTGCTGTAGAAGTTTTGCGACGTTTTTATCTCAGCCACGATAGAGTTTAGCGCAGTCTAGCGCAGCTTTCACACTGATGCTCGTGAGAGGTGCTGAATTCTGTGCATTGTGCGTCACCGAGAGCGTATCTTCTGCAGTGATCGGTGCAAAGATTGTCGTTGTCGGCTTGTTTTGAGGTAGCGCTTTGCTTCCTTCAGATGATCTCTGGCTCCTTCGCACCATTGATGGCGAGCACCGCACTTCTCCAAGTCAACAATCAACAATCTTATTAAGTGTATCAAAGCCGTCTGCACCACTTGATGCCGTGTTATCTAGGCCTTGGAGAGATTTGCGCTGGGAAGCCTCGCGTACTTTCAAATTTCTGTATAATGTGTACCTACTCGGGGGCGTGAATCCCTCCCCTCTGCACCAGAGTCCAGTGCAAAAGAAACGTCTTGGTAAAAAATATGGTTGTTCGATAAAGTACAAAAAGTGCTCGAGCTTTGAATTGTCAATACGTGGTATGAAATGGTCTCGACCAGTTGTCCCGCCCCCGCGGATTTGGCGTGCGATCTTGCTTTCTTAATTTGGCGATCGCTTAGTTTCTCGAAGGGCGCATGTATTGCTTTCAGCTGGCTTGACGTATAGCGTATGGCATATATGCTAAGTATTTGCGTCTTTATACCCTTGCGCGCTTTATATATGATTTGAGTAGCTCCTCCCTACAACAACGGCGCGATCACTTTACTCACAGCTCTACAAGCTTCGTCCAACTTTTCTTCGCATAGCCTCTTTTCTTTCTCGGATGCAGAGGTCCAGTTCGTTTCCAGTCTGGAAGCCAACGGTTCAACAGTCTTCATGTCGGACAGATCAGCGATTTGCGCCATTGCGGAATTGTACTTGTCTAATGTCTGGCCTGTGTGGCAAACGATGTTTCGCTTTCTTCGTCTGAATACTGCGATGACTTACGCCACTGACCCGGGGTCCAGGGAAGGTCCGGTGCAGGCATAGACGTTGCTGGTGTGTATGGAGAGAGCTCTCGTAGCTCTCCTCGAGCTTTTTCTTTGCTTATCCTACACTAAGAACGGGTAACGGTGACGTTTAGAGGAAAACCAAAAAGGTTTAGAAAATAGCAAGTCATGAATCTTGAGAATCGGGGATCGATCTGAGTAAGGCCAATGACGCGTTAGTTCATGTCATGATTTTATTTACTTCTACGGGAAGTGAATTAGATTTTGAATCAACAGCAGCGCTATATTCGCTAATTAAGAATTGTCAAGCAAAACATCAGGATAAGGGACATTTCTGAACAACAAATGAGATGAATTACTCACGTCCTCCAAACAGGAACAAGTACGCCAAATAGTTTCATCACCTCCTGAGAAATTCTCATGGTGATCGCCCTGTCAGTTTTGGCGGCTTTACGAGCTCCCTTGTGTTCGGGGTACCTGCAACAGTTGTGCTTTGACTGGTTCTCCCAGTACCGCGCGATGTTTAGTGCAAACATACATGCCTTTTCTTTGCGCCGCATTGAATAATCCTGAACGAGCTAATATCAAGTCACCTTCGGTACAGGTACAGGTGCTGGTGCGGAACAAGTGCTGGCTGATATCATTGCAGCATTTGTGGAGCGGAACAATTTCGCTCATGTCTCTGAAATCTCCGCATTCCCCGAACTCGACACGCGCTTTTAGAAAACAAGCAGCCATTTCACTAAAAAATTGAAATGTTAATTAAATTAAATGTTAATTAAACTTAGCCAGCCAGCTGTGTTAGTTGTTGTCACTGTCGTAGTAGAATTTAAGTAGAAAATTTAAAGACATGAGCACAACATTGTATGTAACTAAAACATACTTCAGAACTGAAAATCACGTAGTAATATCTGCCAATTAGAATGTATATGTTTCTCCGAAAGTCACGTTCTAAACAAAGCCGTCAGTTTTTTCAAACTATCTAAGATCTTTCCAACAGTGTGTTATTTAATCCCGATTTTTGTCCCACAGTAGAGAAATTTCCACTCCAATTTGACCGTGATTTCGGTAGTTGCGTAAGCTGTTTTGGTGGGGCGTCTTTTGAGCTTGATAAATTTTACTGAAAATAAAATGGAAACTTAGTATTTTGCATAATTACCTTTTAAATGTATCCCTAACAGTTGGTGTAAAAAAAACTGTTACTGTCATGGAATTGGCGCAGAGCGGCTCTCAAAACGGACAAGTTTCGGTCTTCAAATCGGGCTTACAAGGTCATTTGCCGACCCAGATGAATTCGAGCCTCCCAGAAAGCAATAATTTTTTTTACAAAAATAATATTATTTTTATTACTTGTGTACCTAACTCTTTTAATGTGCGGAGTTCAGGGGAACTTTATTACTGACGCGAAAACGACCGGACCGCTCTTAGGGAGACTGCCTCTTAAATGCTTAATCAACCCGCACTCTCCTCATAATATTCAAGTTTTAAAAATGAATAATAGTACCTAAAAGTCAGAAAACGTAAACATTGAATTACCCAACAACAACTTAATCAGCAAATGCTACCAATACAATTTCTTGCACTTAACCGCGAGGCCAGCCCTTTGGATAAATAAAAGAAATCTGTTGTTGAACAGAGCTAATGACTGATTTGATAAGTCATTTATAAAGTTCGTGTTTGTGTTCTATTCGCATCAAAAGATTCTCGCTTTCGGGTCGAATCGTTATATGCCAATAGAACACGGCCACTCATTTTATAAATAGAACATATAAGAAACCACCAAAACATCACAGGAATTAATGTAGACGGTAAAGAGATAAAAGTTAATCTTTTTGTATAGTAGGAGCACATAGCTATAGTTTGTTTTCTTTATGAGGTTGCGCCCGTGGTTTCCCAAATTTCAGTATTTCAATTGTGGCGGTGGTCAAAGGGACAATCGCCTCTTAGCGATATGGTTGGGTTTAAGTTTCTGTTTGCTTACAGTGTTTATGTACAGAGTGTTGTGTCCTAAGTGTTGCATGAGTTTGCTATGTTTTGCAATTGTGACTGTACAAAGAAATCCCGTTCCGATAACTCCTGCTTTGTTTCAAATATGACTGGTGATTTTGAGTTAAGTGTGTTGCACTTAATGTAAGAGGCCTGCGGAACTACAAAAAATGCATAAAAATGTTTAACATGATGGAGATTTTCTCATTGTTCACTGTGAAATACAAGACAAAAAATGCCCTAAAAATGTCCTAATCAACTATTATGCACCAAACGATGAAAAGTCGCAAGTCAATGTAATTATCGATATCTATACAAAACTACAACCCTTTGATAATTCGTTAAACACATCTTTGGGTGTGAGGCGGAGATTTTAATTTAGTAATGGATCTAGATTTAGAAGCAGTAGGCGGTAACCCATCCATAAACACTACACCTGTACACGGTTGAATTGTTGGAAACGATTATATTGCAGCTGGATCTATGTGACGTATGACGACAGCGGAATCGGACAGTTAAACGTTTCTCGTGGCGTGGTAGAGCACAAGGTAAGACAAACAGAGAGCCGGTGAGATTATTCGCCGTAGATTAGACTTCTTTTTCATATCAGATGATTTGCAAACAATGGTCCAGAAATGTGATATTATTCCAGCCCCATCGACAGATCACTCGGCCATAACATTGAAAGTTAAGTCATCCGGCGATAATATTAGGGGTCCGTCGTTCTGGAAATATAGATTTAGGCAATGCCTAAAAGCGGAACTCCAATCATACACACCCCACGTCTTACTCACAGGGAGCTCACCTTTACAGTTTAAATCAAGAAAATTCATGTTACCATTATTGGCAATGATAGTATATTAGCGCGTTCTGATATGCTAACAAGTCGCAGTTCACGACCGTCAAAAGATAATCTCCTTGAAATATAAATGAAAAATAACATTTTCAGCGAAATCCACAACAAAGAATACTTGACATAGTATTTGTCTCATTGTACTAACTAAATCTAACATGTGACAAAGGAAAATCATAGCTAGAATAACCGAAACAGGTAGAGCGTTTATCGGGCTCGACAAAAAGCGCTCGTCTCCAGACAAAAACGTCGGCGAGTCTGATTGCATTCCTTCGCACGAAATCAATCATGCGTTAAGTCGCTGCCACAGAAAATCGTTCAAATTTGGGAAATAACTCACTGATTTGTATTTCTTACCTCATAAAATTAGTAGAAAACACGAGCAGATGTCTTTTCTTGTGTTTTAAGTTGAAAATTTTCCAAATTAAAAAATTTGAGTTGCACGCATCGCTGACCTCAGTAAAGGAATTCAAACTAAATCGTGAATGTTTTTGTCTTGAAACGAGTGTTTTTTTCTCGAGCCTAATAAACGCTCTACCTGTTTCGGTAGTATCAGTAAAGATTGCTCAAAACTATAATTCGAGTTTAGCCGGAGAAAAAGAAACCTAGAGGGAGCCAACTAAAGCAGCAAAACGTAAAAGCTACATGTAAAGTCAGAATTTCTCATCAGGAATGCAATAACTTGGAAGCTAAAAATATAAATAGCATAAGAAGCAATTTCAAGCTTTGTGCTTACCGATAACTGATAGTGAAGTCGTTTCTTTCCTCCGAAAGTCTCCGTCGTGCTGAGTTGAATTCATTCTTACTTGGCAAGCTCTAAATATATTATTCGGCTAAAACCATTGCAATTTTCTGTTATTGTCAATCCAGCTGTTCAATCCAGTTCTGGCTCCCTGTTCGTAGATCTCATATGAGTATTCGAAGAACACGTCGTTTGCAGCTGTTACGAAAGAAAGAAATTGTTGTTTTTCTTTAGAAGAACGCCGAAG
Organism: Scolanthus callimorphus; assembly: GCA_033964015.1. Classification (NCBI taxonomy): domain Eukaryota; kingdom Metazoa; phylum Cnidaria; class Anthozoa; order Actiniaria; family Edwardsiidae; genus Scolanthus; species Scolanthus callimorphus. The sequence continues at coordinate 27,050,768 of CM066911.1, read as the reverse complement.
TCTTGCTTCGCCGTGGGCCGGGTATTCTGCAATCTATCTAGCCTTTGAATCTTTTGCAACTCCCTCATAGTTTCTCCAAAATGACTAAACAACATTATGAAATTTCGGCGAAGGAATCGAATCCGAAGTATTTTGACAATCATTAGAGAATTCTTTTGAGCAAATTTGGCGTGGTTCGCACACACGAGTTTGTCTCAGGTTGACTCAACAAAAATTATGAACTCGAGTGAGCCGACGCGGGCGCGTCGGGAAAATGAAGGAGCGACTTCCGGTCCGTGTCCTCTGCCAAGGCACCGCGTCAAAGCACCGTGGCGCTGGCGCTGGAGGACAAAATGACGCGCGCGCTCAGTGATCCAAGACGGACTATGATTGGCTGTGTACATGGGTCGCCAAAAACGCAAGTGCGCAGCGTAAATAAGAGCCCGCGATGTTTTCGTAAGCCGCTGAACGTATCGTTTTGGCTTGGATGGGTTGCTTTCTCATGTGACGTTGAATGATACGTATGGGGCTCCACTCCGTGCCTTCGGCACGGGGAGTTCCGCTATAATAACTCCCTCTCCGAAAATCGAGAATACGTTACCGCACTAAAAGAGCTGCTGAAAGATGTGAAAAGATCCATGACTAAGGAATGTATTGTTAACCCCGAACTATGGGATGGGAACTCATTAAATACGAGGTTAGGAAATTTGCAATTGATTTTTCAAAAAACGTTAGCAAAACAAAGGAGATGCGAATATAAATGGTTGGAATTTAAATTACAAGCATTGAGGGTATTGAAGGTTTGGAAGGTGACAATAGTCTTGAGGTGGAGCACATTAAGCTAAAAAATGAATTAGAGGAATACAGTAACTACGTAACGGAAGGCATTATTTTGAGGAGCAAAGCACAATGGCATGAATTTCGAGAAAAAATAATGCTTATTTCTTGTCTCTCGAAAGACGTAACAAAAGTAAAAATCATATAAAGAAGCTTTTAGTGGATAATGAAGAAATTACTGATACAAAAGGTATCCTTGCGACAATTAAAGGATATTTTAGTTCATTATTCGAAACAAGAAGCCATAAGACGGAATCCGATTGTCTGGCGTTTTTATCTAAGTAAAATACTCCCAAATTAACTAAAGGGAATGGGCAACTCCTGGGATGGACGGTTTGTCCAAAGAGTTTTATTTAGTTATTGTGGGAGGATATAGGAGTAGATTTAGTGGAATGCCTAAATGATGGCTAAATGATGGCTATGAGAAAGGGAGACTGACAGTAATGCAAAGGCAGAACCTAATAACTTTACTAGAGAAACCAAAAAAAAGAGAAGAGAAGAATAGCATAGACACAGCATGGCGACCTATTAGTTTAATTAATGTTGATGCCAAAATTTGCAGTAAGGCTCTAAGTATCCGCATGATTAAGACAGGTTATTTTACAACTTAGAGCAAAGTTTGGCCAAGATTTGTGGTCCACATTTCGAAATATCACAAAAGGCAGAGGAATGGGTTCGCGCCGCCACAGAAATAAGCGTTGAAAAATGGAAACATTCTATAGAATCTATATAGGCTGTGTTGACATCACCATTTCATGAGGTTCGAAAAACACGACTATCTGTAAAAACAAACATTTATTTTCTCAGCTTCCTCTCGAAATTTTTTACTGGCGCGATAATACACGAACACTACCATGAAGACCTTTGAAATGAGACTAAATTCAAAGCAACAACTTTTTTTATTTCCAGTAACAAGATTTTTTGCCGCTTTCTGGCAATATTGCTCGAAGTTCTAAAAAAATCTGTCTTAAATGTTTACCCAAAACTATCCATTCGGACCAAGCTGCCTTCGTAGGGGGGAGAACAAATAACGAGCCGATTCGCACCATCTCAGATCTAATGGATTATGGCAAAAAATCGGATAAGTCACTAATTCCTTTTGCGGCCGATTTTGAAAAAGCATTCGACTCAATAGAACACAATTTCATTTTTGGAATTTCTTTTATTAATTGGATCAAGGTAGTGCTAAAAGATATATGAGTGCAGTAATGAATGATGGCACTGTAGTGAATTTTTTCTGCTTGGAAGAAGTACGAAACAGGGAGATCCAATTTCGCCGTACCTATTTATTTTAGTGTTTGAAGTAATGGCAACAATCATGAGAGGTTGTAACGATGATATAAAAGGGATGAGAATAGGAAAATAGGAGAAAAAATTAGTAATGTATGCAGACGATACTACTTTCTTCGTAAGAGATATTAAAGAAGACGTTAAATATTCTGAAAACGTTCTGCTGTTTTTCATCTTTAAAAATTTATTTATCAAAGTCGGAAGTGGGATAGATAAGTTCCGAGCCTAAGGAACAAGAGCAAGGTATACGTACAATGGGACTGAAATGGGTCGATTTTTCTGTAAAGAATTTTCTTCACATTAAAACGCATTCAGGTGACTCGTTCACTAGCGTTATCTAAAGTTTTGTATGCTCGAAATTGTGCATTCCACATGGCTTTATTACCCAAGTGAGAGTGCTATTAAAGACTTTGTCTGGAGGGAGAAAAAACAAAAATAAAATATACTACCTTCATTGGATCAAACAAGGAAGGCGGACTGAGACTGCCACATTTCTCCTCGGTGGTAAAAGCCAGTCGTATTAAACTGATCTCACAACTTATAAACGAAAATGAATGCACGTGGAAATTATTACCAAAATACATCCTTGGCGAAATAGGTGGCACTCAAATCATTCGCCAAAATTTAGATACCGCCAACTTACCTGATAGGTTGCCTGATATATACAAATATGCGTTAAAGGATTGGACGAGTATATTTTTATGTGAAAATGAAACAATACTAGATATTGAGACGATTCTTGACCAAAGTATTTGGAGTAATAAATCTATAAAAGTCGATCATGAGGCACTACATTGTAAAGTGTTTGTCTTGAAAGGCATATGTTTGATAAGGGACTTATACAATAAAAATTGGGAATTAGATTGGTCACTTGCAAAAAGATAGGGTGTGAGTGAAAATCTCTATATAGTATGGCTAGGATTAGGACAAGCAATATCTGGAAAAGGAAAAGGAAATTGAAATATGCCAAAAAAATTTAATAATAACATACCTCAAAGTGTGAACCAATTAGAATTAGGAGACTTAACTATGAAAGCAGATCATCTAAAAGCAAAAGTGGTGTATGAATACCTAATCAAGAAAAAGTTTAAGAAGCCCACAGCTACAAAAAAAACATTGAAAAAAGGATACAAAATAAGACGCCTCTGAACTGGGAAACCATCTGCTTCAGAATTTTTTCAATATAGTATACTAAATAATACTCTGTTTTGAATAAGGATTTACACCGCTTTGGTATAGTTTCGGATTCTAGATGCTCATTTTGTTTTTCTTATCCAGAAACTGTAGATCACTTTTTTGTTGGGTGCGTGGAATCTAAGAATTTATTGCTTACACTGGCTAGAGAAATTTGAGTTGTTTCTTCCCCAGTCGAATTTGGCTAATATTCTACTTGGTGTAAATGACAAGGGGCCGGAAAACCTGTTGTTCAACATTATGTTATACAACTATAAAGACAATTATAAAATACCAACTCTGACTGCCTTCCAGATGTATGTAAAAAAATACGAAAGAATTGAACGTCTTACTCGCTTTAGAATGTCTAAGGTAATATTACCTAAACAAAAGGAAAATATCAGGGGTTTGAAGAATGGGCTTCTTTTTCTTTTTCCCGTTGTTTTTGTTGTTGTTTTTCTTGCTTGTGTTTCTTTTTCATATTTCCTGTTAGTTTTTGTTTGCTGTGTGTTGGGTTAGAGGGGTAGAGTTGGGGTAGACCTATAGGGGGATGGACGTGTCTTTAAAGTCTAAACGAAGACCAACAAATAAAATAATTATTTAAAGAGTGATTTAATATCTGCAAGACAATTGAGTGATTTAATATATGCAAGACAAGTAGTCTAGTGGCTAAAACGCAAAACAGGCCTTATTTTTCAATCTGGCTGCACCCCTGGGGTGGCAAAGAGTTCTTGGTATTGTTTTAAAGCTCAAACCCAGCTCTGTCCGAATCAAAATGTTAACGGCCAAAAAAAGTGTCCCAAGGCCTTGGTAACCTGGCCTGAAGTCAACATAGACTTTTGCTTGAAAATGCAGGTAAATAGCTCTTTGATCGGTTTTTAAATTTTTTTTCGCGAATTATTACACATAGCTATCTGATAAATGTCTAAAGTCACTCGACCAATCACGTGCAAAAAATTGATGGCGAATCATTGCTGACGTCAGCATTGACGCGTACACTTTTTGCCTAACAGCTTGATTGGCCTTGCGTGGCTACAAAATCGGATCTTTTAAGGCAATTACACTTCATAAAGACCAGTTAAGACCACTGAAGTGACCAAATAGAAATTTCTTATGCTACAACAACAACGTTTTGGCAGCAAATCTACCAATTTTCAATGGCAAAATAGCGCAAACGTAGAATTCACAGGTGTTTCACTTCTCAGGTCAGTCACTTCACGTTTATGCATTTCTCCTTTAAAACACACAAATTTTAAACGCTATTTGCCCCCAAAGAGGAAATGAAGCCAACAAACATAATGTTGTCACAGAAATAATGGTTTTCACATCTGAGTATGACAACTAGGCGGTCAAACTGCAACTGAGGGGGGTGGGGTTCGTAAAATGATACTTAACGCCATATTGAGCTTGGAGCTTTAAACATACTCATAACAAACAAATAACCCTCTCATTACTTAAAAAGATGAAAATAGTCTCATTAAAACAATCAGAACATTGTTGTGAATACATTTCATTGTCATGACGTGACTTGTCGCCATGGCAACAGCTCTCTTGTGCCCTGTAACCTGACACTGAATAACCCATATCATTTGCTTCAAAACACTGCTAAACAACTACATCCTTGCTGGTACTTGTTGTAGTGGCCTTAAATTAGAAACGATCAGAGATTTTGCACTTCAAGTCCCTTCAACGCTTTCTTGGAAGGTATAAATATATTTTTTTGCTGACGTCAGCACTCACAGGTATTGAACTTATCTAAATTCCATCGAGTTCTAAGGTTTTTAAACGGATCGCAAAATCAGATATATCATGAAATGATAATTAAGCAATAAAAGTACTTTCCGCGTGATCTCTGCTTTCTTACAAACACGAGGGGGATGTTGGGAGAACTGATCAAAACTTGAAAGACACGAGCCGAAGGCGAGTGTCTTTCAAGTTTTATCAGTTCGACCAACATTCCCCGAGTGTTTGTAAGAAACCAGAGAGCACGCAGAAAGTATTTTTATTGCTTTTAGAAAATAACATACATACGCGCGACAGCGTTGCGTGACAATCGTGTTTCTCAGGTCTCTTACAAACACGCTTTTTAACCAATCAGAATGCGCACATTCACAATACAACATAGGTGTTATTTTCTAATGCTTGTTAACGCACGAATTGAATTCGACCGTTTTGTCGCCTCAGTAGCATTTTCACAAACGATTTGTTGATTTATGGGCAGATTAGAAACTAGAACGGAAGTGCAAATGCGCGTTTGCTCAGCACTTCCGGTTCTCGGTACTTCAAGAGTCAAAAACCAGTCATGCAAATTTTCATATATTTATTGAAATAAATATTGCCATTTTTGAAACTCGAGCTAGGAAAATGCTAATGAGTTCGTAGTGTAGTCCACGAGTGGATGCCAATTTCGCATTATCTGGCAATGACGTCATCAAAACCGGAAGCGATATCATTTTATGCAGTCATTAAAGCCTGGTTTCCATAATATAGTCTTATCAGTCGACCGTGAAACAATAAAAAATTCCAATTTCCATTGTTTTACGGTCCACAGATACGACAGATAAGACTATATGGAAACCAGGCTTAATGTCGTGGCTCTGAAAAGAGCCGTTTGTGTTGATCTTGAGAATATCTGTGGTCCCAGCTCAGGATGATGTTTTATTTATCTGTTCTTGTCTGATCATAACTACAGACAAAAGTGTTGTCTTCTTGTCTGATTTTATCCTTTTCCCCTTTTGTTGCCTTTTTGCTACCACGCGCTCATTTGATAGTTTGTAGTAGTATAGAAAAACTAACTGGAAAGGAAAGGCTTATCCAAACAAACGAAAAGAAAAAACAACAACAAAGAGAACGGGCTAAAAAAAACACTATACTAAAAAACATTCTTGAGAAGAAGTTTCTTGCACGACAGTTCGACTCTCCGATGAAGGCTTGCTCGATTTTCCAGTCCAATCCCAGCGACGTTTTGCATAAGGCCAAAAGGGCAAAAAAGAGACAAAAAAAGAGAAACGTAACTAGGCAAAAAATGCGCGATCAGGTAAAAATGATTTCGAACGATGCATGAAAAGGCAACAAATAATTATGCAAAAAAAGCCAAAGACAAAGCAAAAAAGGCGTCATAGGCAAAAAATAAAGAAAGATCAATCGTATGATCATATGCTGCGCTTCATTTTCCAACATTTTATATAGGTGCGTTATAAAAATACAAATTACAAAAACTTTCCAGTTCGTTTCACACACTGAGCGTAATATATTTCCAAAACGTTTTGACTGTATTTCATGCTATTTTTAAATAGATGACATTGCTGTGTCTTGAATTGGAACAATTCTAAAACAAATATAGCAACTAATAACCTAATGGACCGATGTCAGGTTCTGATGGCCTGGTGTCGGGCTTTAATTGCTGGATGTATTGTCAGCTTCCCATGGTATTATGTTGGGTTCAAATGATCTGATGTGGCTTCTAATGACTTGATTTCGACTTCAAATGGTCTCACTAGATCAGCTTTTAATGGCCTGATTTAGCTTCTAACGTCCTGATGTCAGCATCTAATGATCTAATGTCGGCTTCTAATGACCGAATGTTAGTCTATTGACCTGATGTTGGGTTTCAATTACACCTTCTGAAGACATGTCCCGTTTTAATGGCCTGATGTCAGCTTCTTATGACCTGATGTCAGCTTCTAATGGCCTGATGTCAGCTTCTAATGGCCTGATGTCAGCTTCTAATGGCCTGATGTCAGCTTCTAATGACCTGATATCAGCTTCTAATGGCCTGGTGTCTGTTTTTAATGGCCGGATGTCAGGTTCTAATGACCTGATGTAAGCTTCTAAGGACCTGATGTCAGCTTCTAATGGCCTGGTGTCTGTTTTTAATGGCCGGATGTCAGCTTCTAGGGATCTGGTGTCACCTTCTAAAGACCTCTTGTCGGGTTTCAATGACCTAAAGTCACCTTCTGAAGACCTGATGTCTGGTTTTAATTGACTGATGTCTGCTTCTAATGACCCGATATCAGCTTCTAATGACCTGATGTCAGCTTCTAATGACCTAATGTAGAGTTTTGATGGCCTGATGTCAGCTTCTAATGACCTAATGTAGAGTTTTGATGGCCTGATGTCAGTTTCTAATGACCCAATGTAGAGTTTTGATGGCCTGATGTCAGCTTCTAGTGATCTAATGTAGAGTTTTGATGGCCTGATGTCAGCTTCTAGTGATCTGATGTCAAATTCTAATGGCCCGATGCCAGCTTCTAATGGCCTGATGACAGGCTCTTATAGCCTGATGCCAGCTTCTAATTGCTTGATGACAGGCTCTTATACCCTGATGTCAGCTTCTAATGACCTGATGTTAGCTTCTAATGGCCTGTTGCCAGCTCCTAATGGCCTGATGCCAGCTTCTAATGACCTGTTGACAGGCTCTTATACCCTGATGTCAGCTTCTAATGACCTGATGTCAGCTTCTAATGACCTGATGTTAGCTTCTAATGGCCTGTTGCCAGCTCCTAATGGCCTGATGCCAACTCCTAATGGCCTGATGCCAGCTTCTAATGACCTGATGACAGGCTCTTATAGCCTGATGCCAGCTTCTAATGACCTGATGACAGGCTCTTATACCCTGATGTCAGCTTCTAATGGCCTGATGACAGGCTCTTATACCCTGATGTCAGCTTCTAATGGCCTGATGTCAGCTTCTAATGACCTGATGTCAGCTTCTAATGACCTGATGTTAGCTTCTAATGACCTGATGTCAGCTTCTAATGGTCTGGTGTCAGCTTCTAATGGCCTGATGTCCGCTTCTAATGGCCTGATGTCAGCTTCTAGTGATCTGGTGTCAGCTTCTATTGACGTGATGTCTGGTTTTAATGGCCTGATGTCAACTTCTAGTGCTGGTGTTAGCTTCTAACGGCCTAATGTCATGTTCTAATGGACTTATGTCAGGTTATAGCGGAGCTCTTCGGCGCCCGCGTAGCGGAGCCCAATAGCTACATGCAGGAGAAAAGGAAACAACACAAAAGTGTATATGCATCGACCTGTTTTCTGATGGACTTCCGGTTTGTTCGTGCGTGTGTCCGTCGTCGCAGAGGCGTGGGTTGGCTGTTTCGGTTTAGGCGGGAAAATGAGCACGCTCGCGCGTTCAAATGGTGATTGGCGATTTATTTGAAAGGGGATTTTTTTTTTCTTTTAGTTTTTACTTCGCGTGAACTTCGTGACTTCGTGCCAATTTTCGTCATGAGGAAGACGGTTTTTCCTCTTCATAAAAAATGAAACGTTAAATGAAGCTGACAAATCAAACTTGAGAAAATGAGTTACCATGCAGCGGAAAGAAGCTGAGACCGATGTCATGAACATGAAGAAATAAAGTTTGGCGTGGGAAAGAAACAAAGCGCCGTAGAGGAGAATTGCCAGGGAAGACATGTCGAAAAAGAAGACAAACGAAGAGCTAGAGCGCGAGAGAAAGCACAAACAACGATAAGAAACTAATTCTCAAGGTTGGTACTTGAACTTTGTAGCTAGAGTATAAAAGGGACATTTAGTAGTAATCATTTTTTATCAATCGCAAACTTTCATTCGAGTTTTTTCGAGCTTTTGCGGCTGTTTTTCGGCTCGCTACTACGCTAGTTTGAAAAAAGATGAAAGTTGCACGGGACGATCGTAGCCGCGCGCAAGAGAGATTTCTCTAGGGAGATTTGTTATTTTTGCACGCTCAGCTTTTTGTGTTAAGCTTTTTTTCAGGATTGCAATCTGGGCAGAATACCGTATTTTCTAGTGATTTAGTAGAGCTGACTGCCGTTACTCTCAGTGGCTGTGTTTATCCTTTGGCGTGGAGATTCGGGAGAAAGTCATGTAATTAATAGTGTCACGCATAGCAGCCATCTTGAGCTCGCGAGCTTTCTCCAAGCGGCTCCAAAATTCAGATTTAGATAATGGTACAATGATTCTTGAATTCTCTAATGTAAGTTAGCTAATAATTCTTAAAATTGAGACACTTTCTATATATTCCGACTTCTCAATTTGGTTCGGCTACAACGAGTTTTCACTTGTAGTAAGTTAGTAGACGAGAGAGACGGATTGATTTGTAAATTTTATCGGGGTCGATTATAGCGGAACTCCTGTGGAGCCCCATAGGCTAATGTGTGAAAATAAAAAATAAAAAAAATAAAAAATAAAAAAAATAAAGTAACCCATCGAGTTGTATTCGAGTGGTTGTATTTTCCGTTGGACAGCCGCTGGTGTACCATCGGCTTATTTCTGAGTGCGTACACGGTGTGTTGCCATGGGTTACGATATTCACCATATCAATGAATCATTGTCGTTTTCGCTGAGTACACTTGGGAGGACTGGGTCGAGTCGCACGCGGGCTATTGTGGGAATTTTAGCGTGGTTACCAAGCCAAAATCAATGGTGGACAGATCGAGAACTCGAGTCTCTGTGATTCCTGCAAGTTTTCATTCAAAATTTCACAGTTTTCTTGCTACATTTGCCGAAATTCTTATCAAAGAGGATCTCCTGCCACTTCCTTATAAGGTAAATGATTCCAAATATGGTTTTGACCGTGAGGTGTTGAAAAACGACAATTTTTGATTGGGGATTGTTTGATATGCTTTTTGGCCGGCGGCCCTTGTGCAAGCCAAGATTTCGTCCGCCATCTGCAGTTTCTTGTAGCTCGTATCATTGTTATTGGCCACAAAACTTTGAAAGAACTTCCGGGGATGTTCGGAAAAGATACATGAAGCCTTTGGGTTACCTGTCTTTGGTTGCTGGCAGAATGGACTGGGATCAGGGAAGGATGAGTAATCGATAAAGTGGTTTATTCAGCCGGGATCATAACAGAAAGAAATTAAGTTAAGAGGTTTATAAAATCAAGCTATGAATCATTCTAGATAATACAAAAACAAGGAAAATAATTTGCAGCTTTGCTACAGCTCAAGCACGGAATAAATTTAATTGGCATAGACACGGAATTCTCGCGGAATTTAGCCAGCCTTTGCAGTCTCAACATTTGTACATGGAAAGAACAATGTACGACTCGCTTCTCAAGGACATCCTTGGAGCCAATTGGAGCTGAATAACTAAGTTTCTAACGACAGAAATGCTTTGGCATCAAGATTCCTTCAAGAAGAAAAGATACGATATTCAGGTGAGTTTTAAAGTAAGTTAGTTCCAAAGTTGAGTGCTTTACTGATCTCTTTGCTTGTTCTCCATTGAAAATGCAACACATGAATCGCTAGGATATCCTATTTAAACTACTCTATCTATACTTGATATCCCTTGTCGGAGATATTGTGTGACGATGTAGCGTGTGTGACAGTGACGTCATAGATATTAGGTTTTATACTATAAGTTAGTAGAGTTTCGAGAGTAGAGAGCTTGAGGAAATTTGTATTCAGTGTGTGAACGAATATAGTGCCAATTTGAGAATAAACGAGAATCGTGAACAAGTGCTATCTTTACATTTACGACACAAGTGGCGACCACACCAGGACCGGTTCGTTGTGAATGCGAGAACGCCTGGATTTAGTGAGTACTGAGTGACTGTGTGAATTTGTTTGAATCGAATCATGACGGATAAACAACTGGGCGATTTATCTAACAACGCCAGTAGTTGTTGTTTACCGGCATGTGATTGGCCCACGCGCCTACATGTTTTACCGCTGGCCTAGCGCCGGCTCGCTCTCTCGGCATCCGCCATCTTGCCAACTTGTTGACAGTGCTTTTCCTATGCATTAAAGTTACGGTTATTTCGCTTGTTGTATTGTGGATCGCTTCTACATTGGCGTGGTGGCAGCGCAACGACACCCAGACGCCCCAGAACACTGAAGACGATCGTCACATCGCCTAGATTGGCAGCAACCCCCAACTCTACTCTGTTGGTTGGCGAATAGCCGCTCTCCGAAGGTATGTCAAGCACTTCGAGAGCCCCGAAACAGTGGTCCTTGACCAAAAATGAGACAATCACATCATTTGAAGCGTGGAGACAAAATTTGCAATACACTCTTTCGCTTGATTCCAATTTTGTCCCATTCCTTGCTGACGGTTTCACTTGGAAAAAAAAGATACCTAATCAGCCCCAAAGGGGTCTGACCGATGATCCAACCTCAGTCGCAGAGGCCAGTCGCCGCACCGGCTTGCAAAAGAACATGCACCTAGAGTTAATGCTCGGGCAAATAGCGAACTTTTGCCCCATAATTTCACGCAACACAATCGTCAAAAATTCCACATCCATCAATTCCATCTGGCAGGCTATCCGCGCACATTATGGGTTCCAGTCCACCGGCGCCCATTTCCTTGACCTCTCTTGTATAAAGCTAGAAGTAGGAGAACGACCGGAAGATTTGTTCCAGCGTTTAATGTCTTTCATCGAAGACAATTTACTTGTCGGTAACGGGGGATTACCCACCACGGTGAGACAATAACAATTGACGAGGAGTTAAGCCCCACCCTTGAAAACATGATTGTTTTGACCTGGCTAAGACTAATCCACCAAGACCTCCCACTACTCGTAAAACAGCGCTACGGTACTGAACTTATGTCTAGAACTTTGGCCTCGCTCAAACCTGAGATTTCACAGGCCTTAGATTCTCTGTTTGAGGAGCTTCGCACAACCGCTGACTCCAAAGTATTGCGGGCGACTGCATCGCGTTTCAGACAAACCCCTCACAATACTCCCCAGAGATCGAGCGCGCCGTTTTCACATCAGAGCAGGGCAAACAAGTCATGCCCCCTTTGTAAACAAGCTGGCCGTAGCGATGGCCATTTCCTTAGTAAATGCCCCTTTTTGCCGGCCGATGATCGTACGTACCTCAGCAAAGCACGTTTTAGTTCCGCTTGCGACGATGTCGAGCCTCCGAACTCTCAGATCTGCTGTTGCAGGAGGCCAACGAGGATGACACACCTCCAACTGCACGCTGCATATCGCGACGGGTTTGCACTAAACAATCCCCCTATTTCAAGGCGTTTTAAAAGCAACAGCCGCTTAAACTCACACTCGATACCGGCGCGGAAACGAGTATGATTAGATCGTCCGTTGCTCGCTCTGTCGGCGCACATGTGGTCAAGTCATCACAACAAGCATTCCAAGCTGATGGCGTGACCCCCCTTAACGTCATTGGCGAGACCAGGCTAGCCCTAACGCGCGCAAATAAAACTTTGGTTCTTGAAGCGTTAGTCGTCGATGACTTGGATGTAGACGTCCTCGCAGGCACGCCCCTTTTGATTTCCAATGATGTCACAGTCCGCCCCGCACTTAATCAGGTGCGCATACAAGACTCTGAAACTATTTATTACACACCAGGAGGTAATTCCGATAGTACGCCGCACGCTGTCCGTCGCGCACAGAGTTTTGTTCTTCGCTCGTCCACCCCCTCCACCGTTGTATGGCCAGGCGACTACATCGAACTTGACGTACCTCACGAGCTAGATCAAGACAGCTTTATCGCCGTCACGCCCAGAAACGACAACCCATCATCCCTTCAAGACAGGTCACGTGACCTTTGGCCTGAACCTCAGATCCTGGAAACCGTTGGACATAAAGTACGAATCCTCAACACTTCCAGCGAACCGAAGGCCGTTCGTCGCCACGAACACATCTGCTTAGCCTTCGCCACCGGCGACAACCCTACACAGACCTCCACCGGCCACCCAGACCATCGCCACGCCACTCCCCCCAGGGCTAAGTCACCATTTTCGGCAACCACTTGCCTAGACCCCGACAAGATTCTAGATGACACCACTCGACACGCCTTTCGTGACGTCATGCTTGAGTTCGATAACGTGTTCAATCCCTCTATCACCGGCTACAACGGCGCCGTTGGCCCTCTTGAATCTACAGTAAATATCGGGCCTGTACAACCCCCACAGCGCAAGGGACGTGTGCCGCAGTACTCTCGTAATCAGCTTGAAGAGTTGCAGGCAAAATTTGATGAGCTCGAGCGTGACCATGTTTTCCGCCGCCCAGAAGATATTGGCGTCACAGTAGAGTACCTTAACCCGTCGTTTCTCGCCAAAAAGCCCTCGGGTGGCTTCCGCCTGGTAACCGCTTTCGCAGACGTTGCTCGCTACGCCAAGCCACAGCCGTCATTAATGCCTGACGTAGATTCGACCCTTCGCACAATCGGCCCCTGGAAATACATAATCAAGACCGACCTCACTCAGGCGTTTTATCAAATCCCCCTATCGTCGTCATCCCTGAAGTACTGCGGTGTAGCCACCCCTTTTCGCGGCATCCGTGTTTATACGCGTTCAGCCATGGGAATGCCTGGGTCAGAGACTGCACTGGAAGAGCTGATGTGCCGGGTACTAGGTGATTTTATCCAAGAAGGTTGCGTAGCGAAGCTCGCCGACGATCTTTACTGCGGTGCGGAAACACCCGATGCCCTTCTTTCTATCTGGCGTCGCGTACTCGAAGCACTTGATCACTGTAACCTCAAGCTTTCCGCCAGAAAGACAGTCGTGTGCCCACGTTCAACATCTATCTTGGGCTGGATTTGGTCCGAGGGCAAGCTGTCCGCTAGTCCACACCGCATTTCAGTGTTGTCTACGTGCCCTCCCCCAGATACCGTGAAGGGACTCCGATCCTTCATCGGTGCTTACAAGGTTCTTAGTCGCGTACTACCTAACTGCTCTGATGTTATAGATCCTCTGGAATGCGCAATCGCCGGAATGCTGTATCAAGAATCACTAAAGTGGGATGACGATCTCACCACCAAGTTCAAAGCTGCACAGCTAGCGCTCACAAGCCACAAGTCCATTGTTCTCCCTCGCCCATCTGACACCCTTTGGATAGTCACCGATGGATCTGTAGTAAAGAGAGGCCTTGGCGCAACTCTGTATGTAATGCGCGATAACCGACTCCGCTTAGCTGGCTTCTTCAGTGCAAAACCAAGGAAACACCAGGTTACATGGCTCCCGTGCGAAATAGAGGCACTGTGCATTTCCGCGGCTGTCAAACACTTCAGCCCATTTATAATCCAGTCCATCACGCAATCGCACGTTCTAACCGACAGTAAGCCATGCGTTCAGGCCATTGATAAGTTACGTCGTGGAGAGTTCTCTGCGAGTCCTCGCGTGACGTCCTTCTTAACCACTGTCAGCCGCTATCAAGTTTCTCTGCAACACCTCGCAGGGAAGGCAAATCTCCCATCCGACTTCGCCAGCCGGAATGCACCCGAATGCAGTGAGCCCAGGTGCCAGATATGCACATTTATTCAGTTGAACGAGGACTCGGTAGTTCGTAGCCTTTCTGTACAAGATATTTTAGCCAATAACGCCAGACTTCCATTCGCCTCCCGCAACGCGTGGCGACAAATTCAGAACGACTGCCCCGACCTTAGAAGAGTCCACGCGTACCTCAGTCGGGGCACCAGGCCCTCGCGAAAGACCACAGATCTCAAGGATGTCAAACGCTACTTAAACACAGCGTCCATAGCGAGAGACGGTGTTTTGGTTGTCAAACGCAGCCAACCCTTCACAGCGCCCTGCGAGGCTATTATCGTCCCCCGTACGGTCCTCGAAGGTTTACTGACCGCCCTCCACATTAAGTTGAATCATCCTACCCGTCACCAATTTCACGTTGCCATCCAACGACAGTTCTACGCTTTGGATCTGCAAGGCGCCATTAACCGGGTCACTTCCTCTTGTCACGTCTGTGCTTCCCTCAAAAAGGTACCCGAAACCCTAGTGACACAGTCGTCCGAAGATCCCCCAGAAGTCGTGGGCGTCTCCTTCGCTGCAGATGTGATCAAACGGAACAGACAATTGGTATTAGTGCTACGCGAATGCAGCACCTCATTCACTGCGTCTTCACTGATCACTGATGAAAAACACGATACCTTACGCGACGCTCTCACTCTTCTTATTGTTGAGCTTCATCCCCTGGACGGCCCACGATCGGTAATTCGTGTCGATCCCGCCTCCGGTTTCAGAACCCTAAGTATCAACGATTCCCTTAGGCACATTAATGCCTTTGTCGACCTTGGACGCGAGAAAAACAAGAACAAGAATCCAGTGGCTGAAAAAGCCGTTCTCGAATTGACGGAAGAGCTACTCCGTCAACAGCCCGGCGGCGGTCCCGTCAGTGATGTAACTCTCGCTTTAGCCACAGCACGTCTTAATTCGCGTATTCGCCATTTGGGCCTTTCCGCTCGCGAACTGTGGACTCAACGCAGTCAATATACCAACGAACAGCTTCCGATCCAAGATCGCCAAGTAATCTTAGAAAAACACAGGCAGCGCGCAGTCAACCATCCCTACAGCCAGAAGGCTAAGAACCCGTCCGGTCGCCTTCCTTTTGAACATACAGTCGAGATAGGAAGTATTGTGTACCTTTCGTGCGACAAAGACAAGACCAAGGCTCGCAATCGCTACCTCGTAGTGAACATTGATTCTCCTTGGTGCTTTGTCAAGAAGTTTGTTGGAGCTCAACTTCGTGCTACGTCATACAAGGTGAAACTCAATGAATGCTACACCGTCCCCGCATCCGTGGTCTCCTCCGAGCTGCCGGTCAACGACCCCATCCCAGAGGAAGAAGAGGATCCTCCCCCAGCGAGGCCGGGTTATACCTCGTTACCTCTGGACACGCCCGTCGCCGCCGCTCCTCCTGAAATAACTACGCCCCCCCGACCATACAGAACCCACCGCTAGTTCGCCCGCGTCCGCCATCCCCCAGCTATTTTCAGCTGGTCCAGATTTCCACGAGGATGAAGCTACCCCCGATGCAGACACCGAGGAGTCGCTACCTTCATTACCTACTATCTCCAGGCCCCAGCGTCAGAGAAGATCACCCTTGTATATACAGGACTATGTTACCTAATGACTATTTTTTGTATAGGTTGTCCTGCTAGTCTGTTCAGCATTGATTGACATTTTGTCCCGGTAGATACCTTTCGCCTACTGTTAAAGTTGGAGTTGTTAGTTTGCGCTCTGGTCCGCACTCCCGTTAGCCGGCCATGAAGGACGCCCAGTTAGTTAGTTAGTTAGGAAGACGGATATTTCCTTGAATAGGAAGAAGAGGTAGGTGTGTTGCCATGGGTTACGATATTCACTTTTTGGCCGGCGGCCCTTGTGCAAGCCAAGATTTCGTCCGCCATCTGCAGTTTCTTGTAGCTCGTATCATTGTTATTGGCCACAAAACTTTGAAAGAACTTCCGGGGATGTTCGGAAAAAGATACATGAAGCCTTTGGGTTACCTGTCTTTGGTTGCTGGCAGAATGGACTGGGATCAGGGAAGGATGAGTAATCGATAAAGTGGTTTATTCAGCCGGGATCATAACAGAAAGAAATTAAGTTAAGAGGTTTATAAAATCAAGCTATGAATCATTCTAGATAATACAAAAACAAGGAAAATAATTTGCAGCTTTGCTACAGCTCAAGCACGGAATAAATTTAATTGGCATAGACACGGAATTCTCGCGGAATTTAGCCAGCCTTTGCAGTCTCAACATTTGTACATGGAAAGAACAATGTACGACTCGCTTCTCAAGGACATCCTTGGAGCCAATTGGAGCTGAATAACTAAGTTTCTAACGACAGAAATGCTTTGGCATCAAGATTCCTTCAAGAAGAAAAGATACGATATTCAGGTGAGTTTTAAAGTAAGTTAGTTCCAAAGTTGAGTGCTTTACTGATCTCTTTGCTTGTTCTCCATTGAAAATGCAACACATGAATCGCTAGGATATCCTATTTAAACTACTCTATCTATACTTGATATCCCTTGTCGGAGATATTGTGTGACGATGTAGCGTGTGTGACAGTGACGTCATAGATATTAGGTTTTATACTATAAGTTAGTAGAGTTTCGAGAGTAGAGAGCTTGAGGAAATTTGTATACAGTGTGTGAACGAATATAGTGCCAATTTGAGAATAAACGAGAATCGTGAACAAGTGCTATCTTTACATTTACGACACAAGTGGCGACCACACCAGGACCGGTTCGTTGTGAATGCGAGAACGCCTGGATTTAGTGAGTACTGAGTGACTGTGTGAATTTGTTTGAATCGAATCATGACGGATAAACAACTGGGCGATTTATCTAACAACGCCAGTAGTTGTTGTTTACCGGCATGTGATTGGCCCACGCGCCTACATGTTTTACCGCTGGCCTAGCGCCGGCTCGCTCTCTCGGCATCCGCCATCTTGCCAACTTGTTGACAGTGCTTTTCCTATGCATTAAAGTTACGGTTATTTCGCTTGTTGTATTGTGGATCGCTTCTACATTGGCGCAAGTTGAAAACCTTGCACTTTCGGGTTGAGAAAGTAAACGATGTGCTGTCCAAAGGAGGAAAATCACAAATCGAGAGACACGAGCAATCATTGAAAAATATCGTGGATGCCGTGACGGTTGCTAAAGAAGAAATTGAAGAGAAGAAATTCGCGAAGGGCGAATCTGAAACGAGTGTTGAAGAATGGAGTTTAGGCGTCGAGAAGGACTTGGAGAAGGCGGATGAGGCTATTGGGAAACTCCAGGCAGCCATCAAAGAGATACAAGATCACAGCCTGGAGGAGGAGCGAACTAGAGAGCAGCAAAAGAAGATCGAGCGAGAGCGAGAATTCCAAGAGAAGAAGGCAGAATTTGAAAAGGAATTTTCTGCCAGTACAACAAACTCGGGACACGCCTCTTCGAACGGGGCGAGCGCTAAGCTGCCCAAACTGAGAATAACTCCGTACGACGGGAAAGTAGAGAATTGGCTCTCCTTTTACGGAAAGTTTAGGGTGGAGATCGACCAGAGTAATCTCCCCGTCCTAACAAAATCTGGATATCTCAAGGAATCCTTACAAGATCATGTGCGAGCAGATATCGACGGGTTGCCGTTCACTGCAGAGGGGTATGGCAATGCGAAGGCGATTTTGGAGGCAGAATATGGCAACACCAGCGAAATTGTCAATACTTATATGTGCAATATCATGGAACTTCCAGTAATTCAAGGAAAGAGCGCTTCCAAGATCAAGGAATTTTACAAGCAGTTACGCTTTAACGTTCAAAGTCTGGAGACACTAGGGCGAATTGAGGGTGTGCGAGGTAACGTGAGAATCGTTTTGGAAAAGCTAAAAGGGATCAAGCAGGATCTTGTGAGGGGCCACGAGAATTGGAGGGATTGGGACTTTAAGGATCTTTTGCAAGAACTCAGGAAATGGACGGAAATTAACCCGGTCGAACAGCAAGCGTCCCAGGAAAACCAGCAACAAGGGTCAGGTAAACACACATCACGTACACCTTTGTTTAACACAAAGCAATTTCCTGTGAAGCCATTAGCGTGTGTTTACTGTGAAAACCAGCACAAAGCTGTGGAATGCGATAGTGTTACTGACACGAAAGCGAGGAAAACCATTTTGGCAGATAAGAAACTTTGTTTTAATTGTGCCTCGTCAAAACACCAAGCAGGTCAATGCCCGAGCAAAGGGAACTGTAGAGTCTGTGGTCGTCGGCACCACACCTCTATTTGCGATGCTAAAAGGGAAACTACGTCGAATCCCTTTCTTTTAACTATGGGTTATCTACCCTGTTGTGATAGTTGAAGTGCAGGGCATCAAATGCCGTGCGTTAATGGATAGCGGCGCCGGGAGCTCGTATGCGTCTGCGGCCCTGTTAAACCGACTGAAAATCGACAATTGTGAGCGGGATGTGAGGCGCATAGAAATGATGCTAGGCTCGACTGTTCGTGAAGTAGAATTGTTTAACATTGATATCAAGGGCGTAGGGACAGATTTCAATTTATCGGTCGAAGTGACGAAAGTTGAGAAGAGCGAGCTCCTTTATTTAGATAACCCACGCTATCAAGAACTAATTAGTTCGTACTCACATTTGAGTGATGTGACAATGGATGACAGTGACCCGAAAGATAAACTTCCAGTTCATATTATCTTAGGCGTTAGTGAATATGCAAAGTTGAAAACCCCCAAAGATAGGCAAAACTGGCGAGCCTATCGCAGAACTGACGCGATTTGGTTGGACAATAATATCGCCCGGCAAAGAATCAGTTGACCTTTGCAACATGCTCATGTGTCAAACCTCACACGTAGATTATGAGGAATTATGCCGTCTTGACGTGCTTGGGATCGAAGACCGGATGTTGACAAATGATCAAGGTCACGTTTATGAAGAGTTTAAGGAACAGTTGATTAGGGACGAGGAGGGCTGGTACGAGACCGTACTGCCTTGGCGAGCTGACCACCCTCCCCTCCCTAACAACCGCGAAGGAAGCTTACGTAGGCTTAATTCATTGGAGCGGAAACTTGACAACAGCGGCATGAGGGACAAGTATGGCGAGGTGATTGCGGAAGAGGAGGAATCGGGGATCGTGGAAAGTGCGGAGTGTCCTAGCTCCGGGAGGGAATTTTACATCCCACATAAAATGGTGGTCAAATCCGAAGGCACGACGAAGCTACGAGTGGTCTACGACAGATCGGCGAGGGCTTACGAGCATGCGCCGTCGTTAAATGACTGTCTATACACCGGTCCTCCTCTTCAGAACAAGTTATGGGACGTCATGGCGCGTGGACGGTTTTACCCTGTCGCCATTACAGGTGACTTACAGAAAGCTTTTCTTCATGTCCGGATTCGGGAAACGGACAGAGACGCTCTCAGGTTTCACTGGAGACCCGAGAGAGACACGGAAGTTCAAACACTGAGATTTACAAGAGCATTATTTGGGTTTGTGTGTTCCCCTTTCTTGCTTGGGGGAGTGATCGACACGCACCTTAATAACTGGCAGGAGAAAGAGCCAGAACTTGTGGCGTCAGTGAAAAGGGAAATCTATGTCGATGACCTCATATCTGGAGGGTCTACGGTGGAACAAGCGCAAGTGGTAAAAGAGAAAACAACTCAAGTCTTCAAGGATGGAGGATTCACGCTTCACAAATGGCATTCAAACGTTGTGGAACTCGACTCAGTGGTCGGGGCAGTTGGAGAACAGACTTACGCAAAAGACTAGCTGGGTACCTCCCAAGACCACACCTGTTCATTACTAGGTCTCGGATGGGACACCCAGCGGGACACTTTGGCAGTGGCGATTCCTAGTAACCAGGGGGGAGTGACTAAGCGCAACATTCTAGCGAAGTTGGCTAGGATTTACGACCCCCTTGGAGTACTTTCACCAACATTGTCTGGGAAGATAATTTACAGGCTTGTGTGCGACGAGAAGATTGGATGGGATGTGCCCATCCCGGAACCCCTGGCGAAGATCTGGAGGAAATGGGAGACAGGCCTCCCACAAGAGATATCGTTTCCTCGCTCGCTGGTGGGATACCGGGAGAATATTGACAGTATCGAACTTCACGCTTTCGGAGATGCGTGCGCGAATGGAGTGGCCGCGTGCGTATACACGGTAGTACGCCAGACCAGTGGAACCACTCAGGGATTGATCGCCGCGAGAGCGCGTCTGGCAAAGAAAGGGCTAACCATACCGCGCCTCGAGCTGGTGGCGGGTCACATGGCGGTTAATCTCGCAACTAATGCAGAGTCGGCGCTGGAAGGACTGCCTGTAAGTAGCGTGACTTGCTGGCTGGACAGTGCCGTGGCACTTTACTGGATCAAAGGTAGCGGTGAGTTCAAGCAGTTTGTCGCGCACCGGGTAGCTAAAATCAAAGCTAACTCGCATGTGTCTTCGCACCACGTCCCCTCGGAACAAAATCCAGCTGACCTCGCGAGCCGGGGGGGACACGTCAACGGAGTGGAACTGTGGTGGAAGGGACCACCATGGATCGCCGAGGAGAGTGAATGGCCTGCGGATATTGTCCCCGAGCCGTCCCATGAAAGTAGCGCGGAGGCTAAGTTGGTGAAAGAAGTGCTTCGCGTTGCAGTGAGTGAGGAGAACAGCGAAGTCGACAACGTGCTCCTCAGATTCTCTCTACAAAAGGCCACTCGAGTGGTAAAATGGATGCGAAGGTTTATTCACAATGCTCGCCCTGCTCACCGGAAACAGCGGTTGTCAGGACCGCTTAGCACAGGCGAACTGAAACGTCAAACAGAATTCTGGGTCAAGCAAGCACAGTTGAGCTGCGACATCTCTGACGACAAGATCGCGCTGAATCTGCAACCCAACTCCGAGGGCATATTGGAATGCCGAGGCAGATTGCAAGGCGAGTATCCGGTGTACTTACCTGATAACCATCTCTTCACGCAGCGACTGGTGGAGGACGCGCACCTGCGCACACTGCATGGAGGGGTGGGGCTGACAATGGCGAAGGTCAGCAACAAATACTGGATACCACGCCTTAGGCGCTTGGTGAGGAAAGTTCGCAAACGCTGTCACGGGTGCAAGCGTCACCAAGCGATCGGATATGCTGCACCACCAGCTGGAAATCTACCTGTGAGCCGCACCCAAGGGATCAACCCGTACCAAGTGATTGGCCTCGATTTCGCGGGTCCTATCAAGTACAAGGTAAACGCGAAGCAGGAGGGCAAAGCATATGTCCTCTTGTATACCTGTAGTTTGACAAGAGGCATATACTTAGACCTCCTGCCTTCTTTAGAGACAGCGGACTTCTTGATGAGCTTCAAGGAGTTCGTAGCGCGAAGGGGAAGACCTGACAAGGTCTATTCCGACACCGGCCGCACATTCGTAGGTGCAGAGAGGTGGCTGAGAAAAGTCGCCAAAGACGAGAGTGTACAGAACTATCTGGCGGTCAATTCCATTACCTGGCAGTTTAACCTAAGCCGGGCACCCTGGTGGGGTGGACAATTTGAAAGGTTAGTGGGGATGGTTAAGTCATGCTTGGACAAGACTATCGGGAATGGGATGCTTAAGTGGGGGGATCTGCGAGAGCTACTACTGGATGTGGAGGTGTGTTTGAATAATCGCCCTCTAAGCTACGCTGAGGATGACGACGTACAGCTCCCTCTCTTGACACCGAACTCGTTGCTGTTTGCTAACAGTAACGTGTTACCCGAGCTCGAGCCTCATCACATCACTGATTTTGACCTGCGCAAGCGCGCAAAGCACCTGCTCAAGTGTAAGCAAGCTGTATGGAACAGGTGGACTCGCGAGTACCTAAGGGGTCTGCGCGAGCGCCATCGCACCCTGAACAATCCCGACGGGGGAGACGCGCCGAAAGTGGGGGACGTCGTGATCATCAGAGTCGAGGACAAGAGCAGAGGAAAGTGGCCGCTAGGGATTGTGGACCGCCTCATTGTCGGACGCGATGGTGTGACGCGAGGAGTGGTCCTGCGCTCAGGGAGGTCATTCATCGAGCGTCCCGTACAGCACCTGTACCCCCTGGAACTCGCCTGCGATCGGAGACGCCCAGTGCCAACTCCTATGAATCCTGATGCGGGGGTGTTCAGACCACAGAGAGATGCTGCGGCTGCTGCACGCGTACGGGTGCAGCAACTCGCTGAGACAGAGGATGCTTAAACATTGTGAACTACCAGAAGTGATTCTCGAGAACTGTACATAGTCAGACTTTGCTTTTATGTCGAACTCTGTGACAGAGATATTTTCATACTCATTTATATTGTTTGTTCGAGGCCTTGATTTATTGTATGATTTAGCTGATTGCGAAAAGTGTTTAATCTCTTAACTAGACATACACGTCCTCCGGAGCTGTATGGGGGGAGAGTGTCGGAGATATTGTGTGACGATGTAGCGTGTGTGACAGTGACGTCATAGATATTAGGTTTTATACTATAAGTTAGTAGAGTTTCGAGAGTAGAGAGCTTGAGGAAATTTGTATACAGTGTGTGAACGAATATAGTGCCAATTTGAGAATAAACGAGAATCGTGAACAAGTGCTATCTTTACATTTACGACACCCTTGTGCTTGCATAAGATAATTGTAAATACACATTGGAATCGTGTTTCAGTCCCCTGTGATTCATTCAGCAACTCTCTTTAATTTGACTACTGGAAAGTAGATTCAATTAACTCAATATTTGAAGCTTAGCTTTGTGGATGAGACTGTGTGTTGGTGAAAACTTTTTTGCTGAAAAGGGGTGTGCATTTGGCTTGAAATCATAAACAGAAATAAATAATGATTGACTGTAACATTGTATCATGATAATAAAGCTTAAAGTTGGTGGCCAGCATCACAGCCAGCTGAAAGACAAAAGCATTTTCCACTCTTTTAATCCTCTGGTAATGTCATTTTTTGTCAACAGAGATCAGGCTAAGATATTTTTTTTATTAGGCAGTTTGCTAGAAAATGCAAGGGATGTTCTTGGTTTTATCTGGTTATTTGCTGGTTTTCCTCAGTTGCTGGTTTTCCACAGTTCGAAATGCCTACAAGCTAACTTTGCATCTATAGAGCGTGGGAGAAAAATCACTCACATTTTCCTAACAAGCTGCCTTCAAATAAAGAAAATGTCTCGGCCTGTCATCTCTGTTGAGAAAAAATGTTATTACAACAGTAAATACTTTAAAACAGTGGAAACACGTTTGTCTAACAGTTGGCCAAGACGCTTTTATTCACTGTGCATTTTTTATGCCGATTTAGTTTGTAGATCTCATTTCTACAAGCTAATTCTAAAGAAACAGCTAATTCTAAAGAAACAAACCCTGCCTACGGACAATAAAAAAAATCATTTGGGTCAGGACTTTTTTCCCTGCAAGCAGATTACCCCTGATGGACATTTTGCACATTACCCCAGGGTAAAACCAAACAACCAATCTGACTCCAAAGGGGCAGGGAGGAACGCTTGTGCACATTTTCTTATTTACTTCTACCTGGAATTTGCTATTATGCAGAAGATACTATCATCTTTCTTTTTTCTTGCATGGGTCTTACAGGAATGTCAACTCTCCCGGTTTTGCCAGGCGTCTCAAGAGTTTTCGCTTCGTTTCCCAGCACAACTTCAAGATGACTGCCATACATTTACTGTATTTCTCCCGGGAATATTTCAGGAAAGTTAGCCATTTCAAGAAAATCTCCAGATTTTTTAAGTCCCTGGGTTGACGTCCCTGGTCTTAGAGATTCCATGAAATGAATGATTTCTGATTTTCTTGCTAGAGGTCTGGAATCTTAGAATTCAGACTTAGGTTAAGATTTGTCACCACATTCTAAATTTTCTGTGGAATTTTAAATGCTGTTTCAAGGACTTTAAAGGTACTTTAAGGTATCAGTTATGGTATTTGATGATCCAACCCTCCAAGCCTGTAAATTTCTTTTACTGACTAGGCTACTTAGCTGTAGGTGTCCCGTTTGACTTTGACTTTTTTTTTCAGCTCTCAGGTGCTGATGCTAGGGCTGGTTCACACATGAATTGCAACACAAGGTGCAAGAAGGTAGCCAAGACTTTTTCCAGGGCATAAGCTAACCCATCCTGTAACTCTAGACTCCATTTGCAGTAAGCACTGTGAAAAAACCCTGGAATGTGGCTTGGTTCATATAAACATACCACCTTGCCAGAAGTATTTTTTCAATCTTGTAACAAAAAAAATGAATGCAACACATCAACTTAAAAGTATAGCCTATACTCAAACTCTTTCCTTTTTGGTGTTCGCATAATTATGAAATCCCAAGTGCAAAAAAGCAAAATTTCAAAACACTTTGTGATTATTTGTACGTACATACTTTTAACTAGACCATGAATTTGTACTTTATTAGTGTTGTGATTCAAACATGCCTCCTTTTTAGACATCGAACCAAGCTTCCTGTGGTGTCTTGTCTGCCTTGTTTCCAGGTTCTTGACCATGAAAAACACAGTGGAAAATGTGCCCGGGGGGGGACTCCCCATATTTTCAGACAGGGGTGCTCGTCCTATCCCTTAGGGTATAAAATTGACAGACGTGCTATCCGAGGGGTGTTTAAAATCAGACCTATCCCTACGGGGAGTCTCAGACCAATCCTTGCCCAGAAATATATTGGTACTGACACCAGAGCCGATGTTTACAAAGGAAACTTGGTTGAAAACCCTAAAAGACCTAAAATTTCGCTTTTATTTATTTTGACCTGCCAAATTTGCTATCTTTTAGGGGTAAATTCGGCAGTCGCCACGCCAAATTTGCTTTCTTTTAGGGGTAAATTTGCTGTTTGCCACACCCATTTTGCTATCCCTTAGGGTCAAAATCAATTTTCCCGACGAGCACCCCCGTTTAAAATATTGGGAGTCCCCCCCCCCCCCCCTCGGGAAAATGTGCATATCATCCTTTCTCGAGTGTATCTGAGTTCTGGTTGAGTTTTAAGTTTGCTAGGTCAATAGAAATATTGAAAAACTTACTGGAATTCCAAATATGGTATGCAGATATTTCCTTATAAGGAAGTTGGAGAAAGTCGACACTTTTTCAAGGGAACTATTTTGATATGTTATTCCAAAGCAGGATCTCACCTTATAGTGGGTAAGGGGGCTATGCTCATTTTTCTGTTGGTAGTTTTTCGTTTACTTTTACTTTAAGGGAGCATTCATTATTTATGCCAGGGGGTGGGCTGGCAATTTTTAAGGGGGACCATGTTAAATTTGGCACGTTCAAGTAGAGGGTCACCAGATATAAAAACAAGTGTGAGGATTCATCTACGTTTTATGGCAGCAACGACGTTAATTTAATATATGGATACAAGAGGTTACACACCTGTAAAATTACAACAAACTGTTTATGCACGCATCAGGAAAATGTCTTAAAAATACTGGTTGTTGTCTACTTGGTATCTAGATGTCGCAACATTTCTTCCTCATCTAAAGGGGGGAGGGGGCTATCATGATTATTATAAATATTGCCTAAAGGGGTTTTGAGTTTTTTATTGATACTTTGAGGGGGTTAAGTTTTTTGGGGGCTGAATGAAAAATCTTGCCAGCCCACCCCCTGGCATAAATAATGATTGCTCCCTACCAGAACAAGGCTTAAAACTGGAATTAAACCATTGCTCACTGGAGTTCCAGTAAATCCCCCTACAATGAGATATACTTAGATATATTTTTTATTCGGAACTGTAAGAAATAATAATGATTTACATTGGCAAAACTCCAATAAATATAAAAAGTACATTAATTTTTGCCTAATTTTGATTGTTTAATTTCACTTATTTGTTCAAAGAGGGGGTTCGAAGGCTTGTCATGATGGAGTGATTTTGCAAAGTAGTTCTTCTTGTTCTGTTTTGGTCACCCATACAAAATTTTGCTATGTTTTCGGATTATTTTCTATTAATTTTAGTAACATTATTCTTGTGATGCATCCAAGGGGGCCATTTGACATAAATTGATTTTGGTTTTGATTTCTGTGGTATGGAAGAGTTCATATAGTTGGGTAGGATAAGATTGCTCTTCCATTTCAGTTCTTTATTTTTTTTCTAACACCTTGAATGATCTGCTTTGTCTCCCGTTTTCCATCCGTAGGTCATGGAAGGACATTGGAAATCCCAGAGGGGTGAGGGTGGGGAGTCAATTTACTTTCTTTGGAGGGATGAGGGGGAGTCAATTTACTTTCTTTGGAGGGATGAGGGGAGGGGGTCTCCTCTCAACACCCTTCTTTGTGGGGGGATATTTTCTGGAAATGTCTGGTTCCATATTATCCATACCCTCCTACGAAGGGATTGGAAATGCTGTCAATTTACCTGATCTTTTCCATACAAATACTGTTTTTTTCTTTGAAAATTGCATAGAGGGGGTAAGGATATTTTTGGGAAACACGATTATGATTATGATTTTTATACTACTGACAGTACAGATTTTTAAGGGTTTTTTTCTGACTTTTCTGACTAGGATTCTGTTAGGGGTAGTTAGGAAACTCAGTATTATTAAGCAACTCTTTCCAAGGAAAAAACAATCTTCAGATGTTTAGGTTTTGCCAGATTTCTAGGATTCTGTAATGGGAAGTTATGTTTCTCTGGGGTTAAAATACATGTCCACAATACAAAGCTCTTCAAATTCTATTTGTCCAACAAGCACCCCCACCCAACTGATATGAGTGAGTGCTCGACCTTGACTTTTTTGATCACTAGTCCCATCAGGACAAGTAGCACAGAAACGTTACTTGCCTTAGCCAACTGGCTTATCAATTATAGTCAATTATAGTCTAGTTTTGATCATTTCTAAATGCTGCTGTCCCCTCTGGCGACCATGACTCATAGCGCAAAAATAATAGAGTGTTTTGTTATGACGTCATAGTGAAATAGGGCAGTTATTGTCAGAAATTTGCTATGATATTATTGCATTGTATAAGAATTAGTCGTTCTGTAAGAGGTATAAACATTGGAGTTCCGCTTTTAGGCAGTGCCTAAATCTATATATTAACTTAACTTTTGTGTTTAATTTAATTTTGTAGAAATTCCCAAGATGTATTCCTGCAGGGTATGCTTCACAGAGTATTTCACATATGACAGGCAAGTGGAGACACCTATCTAGGGATAATTATAGCTCTCTGTCAATTTATGCAATGACATTTTTTAGTTTATTGTTTCTCTGGTCGGCAGTGTCAGGCATGAACTAGAAGTGGAAGTTTCAATTTTGCTCATTTAAAATATCAACCAAGGGGATTCAACATAGAGGATGTTTTTTCTTCGAATTGTCATTTACTTGAAGTTTTGACAGGCCCCTGAAATTGATTTTATAACATGGTATTGCCTGTTTCAGGCACTCCTATCAATATTTTTTTAATAATTATGAAAAATATGATCTACTTGCCTTCCAATAGAAGACCACTTTGTGAGGGATCCCTAACATGCTCTGGATCATCTGCAATTCTCCCTCAATATTAGCCTCATTCAAGGTTGTACAATTTTTTTTTAATTATCACTTTTTTTGAACTAATGAAATGTATTAAAAAAATTACATTGAAGATACATGTACATTGTATGTTTATTAGTATGTATAAATAAATGAATAAATATTCATTCACCATATTTTCCTGCTTCTGATTGGTTGATCACCACTGGCAAATTCTTGATGTTTTTAAAGGCGAGCGACCAATTCCATCAATGACGTCAAAGATTGGATAAGTTGAAAGTTGTTGCAAGTGTGACATCACACCTTTGTAAGCAGGATGGCAAACTGGCTGCTCCAGGGCTTGAAATTGTGCCAGATACAGGTGTAAATACACCTAAAAGATTTCCTTTTACACGTAACTTTTTCAACTTAGGCATAAAATAACGACTGTGTTTTCATTTTCTACAGTGTTCGCTTAGTGTATTTGTATTTACGCCTAGACTTTTGATGAATTACACCTATAATGTTCATGGTACATGGCATAAAATTACGACTTTGATAATATTTAGTTTCAAGCTCTGTCAGCTCCCTCAAAGAATTAAAGCTGGGAAATCTATTTTGAATGAATAATAAAACAATTAAAAGCCTGAATGAATAATAAAACAATCAATGAATTCAGCTTTGTATGATATGGATAATTATTAAGATCTAGGGGATGTTATCTACACTGACCTTTTACCTCAATGGATAATAATAATACCACCATCGATCTGAATAATTATCCATATCATACTCACAGAATTCATTAATTCCTAAACTGCATGTCACATCCAATCACCGTTTAAACAGATTTAGAAAAAAAGTGTATCGTGTATGAATTAGTTCTAATTTTTTATATTTTTTATTGAACTAAAAAATATTTACAACCCTACAACAATATTGAATGAGACTAACATGGAGTGAGAATTTAATTTATTTTATTTTGTTCCCAAAATGGAACTAGATGCAATTTAGAGCATGCTAGGGACAAAGTGGTCTTCTATTGGTAGGTTAAATAGATCATATTTTTCATTATTATTGAAAAATGAATTATGATAGGAGGGCCTGATACAAGATAATTGCACATGATATAGGCATATAAATACTGCTTTTTGGGAGGGCATAGCTGTCAACTCACCCGCATTAGGCAGGTGCCACAAGATTTTGAAGCCTGTCACAATGATTGACATTTTTTGAATACATGTACTGTATTTCACCATTGTCGCTCTCTGCATTTTCTCATACATTTAAGTTGTATTTCCCTGCCACGTGAGGGGGAATCACAAGATTTTTGACGAAGTTGGGTTGACGGGTATGGGGTGTCCAATACTGTTGACATGTTATTATATTTCCTTCTTATACTTTGTTACCAAAATGTATGTTATTTTTTACTATACAATTATAACATTCCTTAACTAATGTCTGATGTGGCAAAAAATGAAATTAAAATAGACGAAATTAACAAATTAGATGATAAAAAAGAAATATTTTATTTACCCTGATTTGATGAACTAATTATTATTGTGGCTCTTACAAAAACAATGGTACTCCAGTATGTTCAGCTATAAGTATCCATAGCCATGCATGGTTTACGTAAGACTGGTAAATAAAAGATCTGTCTTCAAGGCTCATGGCTATATTATCATTCAATTTCAGTGACACAACATCCGCCAGAGGTGGCTTTTGGACACACCATACCATGACACAAGTAAAACATACTACCGAAATCACTAAACTGCCAGCACCCTCGAAAATTTGATCGATCGTTTGTCAGTTTCGGTTCGCTCGTCTGGCTGTTTTGATCGATCCAAATGGTCACGTGACATTTAAATTTTGTAGCAAACAATTGAAAAACACGCTTTTTCCATTGTTTGATACAAAAATTTAAATGTCACGTGACCATTTGGATCGATCAAAACAGCCAGACGAGCGAACCGAAACTGACAAACGATCGATCGAATTTTCGAGGGTGCTGGCAGTTTAGTGATTTCGGTAGTAATTAGAGCGGTTTTCACATGACTGTCGTGGGTAATGATCTTTGACCCTTCTGCCAATTAGATTGCATAGAGAAAATAATAACACAACTACTTGTAATTACTTCACTCACAAAGGCGAGTTTGTTGTTGGAATGGTTTTGAATGCATTTCTATGTAAAGGTTTTATCATCACTAATTTGAGAAGCCATACTGAAAAACATACCCTATCAGTGACACAAAAAAAAACACGGTAGACCTCAGGAGCCCCAAAAACATACAATGTATTAGGGAGTGCCCCACCCCAAGCCTATTCTTTCATACCTGGGAAATACATTTCTTATTGGCTGTTCAAGTTTTAGTTCAAGCATTCCAACTATAAATTACATATACGTTTTTGATTGTAATCTAATTAATTAAGTATTGTAGAATCATAGGATTCCAGAAAAGATCCATACTCATTCCTCCATAATGTGTAATAAATTTGGAGATATTGGAAGATGACACAGTAAAAGACATGTCAAATAACGTTTTTCCCTTTATTGCCATTGTGTGCTTTGCTATAATATCATTCCATTGGAAGGAGTTAGTACCTTAATGGGAAGCCTTTTCCATTCACATGGAAAAATATGTAACTGAGGGAGCTCCGCTTTTAGCCAGTGGCTAAATGTATATATTAACGGCCTGATGCCAGGTTATAACGGTCTGTTGTCGGATTCTGATGACCGGATGTTAGCTTCTAAAGACCTGATGTCGGTTTCTTGTGACCTGAATTAAGCTTCTCATGACCTGATGTCGGCTTCTAATGGCCTGATGTCAGCTTCTAATGGCCTGATGTCAGCTTCTAATGGTTTAATGTCAGCTTCTAGTGATCTGGTGTCAGCTTCTATTGGCGTGATGTCTGGTTTTAATGGCTTGATGTCAACTTCTAGTGCTGGTGTTAGCTTCTAACGGCCTGATGTCAGGTTCTATAGGCCTGATGTCACGTTCTAACGGCCTGCATGCCAGGTTATAACGGCCTGTTGTCGGATTTGATGACTGGACGTTGGCTTCTAAAGACCTGATATCGGTTTCTTGTGACCTAAATTAAGCTTCTCATGGCCTGATGTCGGCTTCCGATGGCCTGATATCAGCTGTGCATGGCCTGATGTCAGCTTAAAATGACTTGATGTCCGCTTCTAATGTTCTGCTGTCTGCTTCTAATGGACGGATGTCAGCTTAAAACGACCTGATGTTCGCTTCTAATACCCTGCTGTCTTCTTCCAATGACCTGATGTTGACTTCTAATAATCGGATGCCAGTCTCTTATGACCTCATGTCGGCTTTTCATGACCTATTGTTTTAATGGACTGATTTCAAACTAATGGTTTGTTGTCGTTCTGTAATCCTAAAAGACTGATGATAAGCCTCTGATGACCTGGTGTCCGTTTTATGTCCTGGACTCAACCGCGTCTTTGACATTATGTCTGACAAAAGGAACAGAAGAAACACATTTCCTGAAAACCAAAACGTAATTGTTAAGAATTTGTTATTGTGTTATTAGTTTAAAACTTGTGGATTTGAAATGCTAGACTATCCGTGAAAATACTAGACTGTCCGTGTTTGAGTCTTTGTGACGTCAGGACGCCAACCGATAGATTATCCACAGAACATATCAGGGCGCCATCATCAGCAAATCCGAGGGTGCAATAGGTGACATTCTCTGTCCCCTCCCCTCCCCCACTTGCCTGGGCGAGTGACAAAACGAGGGGGGAAGGAAATTCTTTCCCTCTCTCCAACCCCCCCCCCCTCCCACCTCCTCGTTTTGTCACTCGCCCCATTGTCACTCGGTCAAAAAAAATCCAAGATAAGAACTCCAGGGTTTCGCCGATAAAAACGGCCTCCAACGCCTGCTACAGGCTACTCCCCCCTCGTTCCAAACCATACAGTGACTTACTAGTTGGCGTCCAGTCATACTGAGACGAATTTGTGAGTAAAACGTCGAAAATGAATCATTTTTTAACAATAACCTCGCAAAGCTCATGACAGGTCTTTGATATCCGAGAACCGGAACTGATGAGCAAACACGCATTTGCACTTCCGTTCTAGTTTCTACTCTGCCCATAAATCAACAAATCATTTGTGACAATGCTATTGAGGCGACAAAACGGTCGAATTTTCACATAAACTAATTCGTGGGTTAACAGGATTATCATTTATCATGATATATCTGATTTTGCGATCCGTTTAAAAATCTTAGAACTCGATGAATATAGATAAGTACAATACCTGTGAGTGCTGACGTCAGCAAAAATTAAGGTATAAACCTTCCAAGAAAGTGTTGAAGGGACTTGAAGTGCAAAATCTCTGACCGTTTCTAATTCAAGGCCACTACAACAAGTACCAGCAAGGATGTAGTTGTTTAGCAGTGTTTTGAAGCAAATGATATGGGTTATTCAGTGTCAGGTTACAGGACACAATAGAGCTG
Source organism: Scolanthus callimorphus (assembly GCA_033964015.1). Lineage (NCBI taxonomy): Eukaryota > Metazoa > Cnidaria > Anthozoa > Actiniaria > Edwardsiidae > Scolanthus > Scolanthus callimorphus. Next base: position 27,018,445 of record CM066911.1, on the reverse strand, counting down.
TTGCCATGGCGACAAGTCACGTCATGACAATGAAATGTATTCACAACAATGTTCTGATTGTTTTATGAGACTATTTTCATCTTTTTAAGTGCTTTTTTTGTTATGAGTATGTTTAAAGCTCCAAGCTCAATATGGCGTTAAGTATCATTTTACGGACCCCACCCCCCTCATTTTGCAGTTTGACCGACTAGTTTTGTCATACTCAGATGTGAAAACCATTATTTCTGTGACAACATTATTTTTGTTGGCATCATTTCCTCTTTGGGGGCAAATAGCGTTTAAAATGTGTGTGTTTTAAAGGAGAAATGCATAAAAGTGAAGTGACTGACCTGAGAAGTGAAACACCTGTGAATTCTACGTTTGCGCTATTTTGCCATTGAAAATTGGTAGATTTGCTGCCAAAACGTTGTTGTAGCATAAGAAATTTCTATTTGGTCACTTCAGTGGTCTTAACTGGTCTTTATGAAGTGTAATTGCCTTAAAAGATCCGATTTTGTAGCCACACAAGGCCAATCAAGCTGTTAGGCAAAAAGCGTACGCGTCAATGCTGACGTCAGCAATGATTCGCCATCAACTTCTTGCACGTGATCGGTCGAGTGACTGTGTAATAATTCGCGAAAAAACCTTTAAAAACTGGGTTTGAGCTTTAAAACGATACCAAGAACTCTTTGCCACCCCAGGAGTGCAGCCAGATTGACAATTTCAGGTCTTGGCTACTAGACTAAATTGAAGTAAGGACATTTATATAAGATCAAGAGAAAATCCATCGCGCGTATTCATGTCCAGGCCTATAAAGTCGACAATAAGAATTTATTTTTAGAAACCGGAAGTTGGCAGTTCTCACCGAGTGCTGTCACGGTGTCACGCATCGCCTTCAACAATTTGCCTTGTGGGCGCTGCTCCGATTTTTCATTGATAATGCAGTTCTTGGCATCGCTGATCCATTTAGTCCTTTACCGAGTTCTTTGGCTATTGTTTTTCTGGTTTTTGTCAAGGTTTTAGTCCTGACTAAATGCATTCATTCAAAAGAAAAGTAACTGCTCACAGAAGCACTTTGCTGAGTAAGAAAAAAGAAGTTTTAGAACTGTGCTTTTCTGTGGTTTTGTCGGTTTGTGTTGCATGAAATATCTCCCATCTATAGATGGACACGTACTTATACAGTGTTTCACCAAACTTTGGAAAGAAAAACGGAAGACTGTTGGACCTATAGACTTCTTCAAGAGGAGACCAGAAGAATACCATGGAACATTGCCCGCAGAAGAAGTCGTTCCGGAGAAAATTTTTTTACGAGACTGAACACGTACTCGACCGTTGGCGTTCTCAAACACGAGAAAATGATGGGAAAAGCTCGCCTTATTCCTCAAAGAGAACTTCCTTGGAATAAGCTTATCTACTTATAGCCTTTTAATGATAAACATTCTACAGTGGATACGGATTCCGGAAGAGCAAGAAAGCGTTTTTCTGTGTTGTCTTCTTTGTATCACTTTTATTAAGTTATTTCTTTGACATCTGTTCGGCAGCCCCCTTTTTCAAGCTACTTCACATCACTAAAGTATGGCTTTATACCTATCAAATTTCTGTTTAGACAGATTTTTTTTAGAACGTCGAGCAATTTTGCCAGAAAGCGGCAAAAAATCTTGTTACTCGAACTAAAAAAAGTTGTTGCTTTGAATTTAATCCCATTTCAAAGGTCTTTATGGTTGTGTTCGTGTATTATCGCGCCGGTAAAAAAATTTCCAGACGAAGCTGAGAAAATAAATTTTAGTTTTTACAGATAGACGTATTTTTCGCACCTAAAAATGGTGATATATATTCTAGCCTATATAGATTCTATAGAATTTTCCATTTTTGAACGCTTATTTCTGTGGCGGCGCGAACCCAGTCTTCTGCCTTTTGTGGTATTTCGAAATGTGGACCACAAATCTACACATTAGGATAGAAATCATTGAGTAACAGTATTTTTGGCCAAACGTGCTCGAAGTTGTAAAATAACCTGTCTTAATTACCTTCCCTTTTATGTGCTTATTATCTTCATTTTTGTTAAAATAAAATCATAGTGGGGCGGAAGATCGATCTTCGTTTTCCGCTTGATCATTCTGTTTCCAAGGCGAATGTTGAATAGACAAAAACGTTTTTATTTGATTGAAAAATAAATCATTTCTCCTTCTTTTAAATGAGCTAGGGTTAGAAACGTATTCTGCATTCACAAAACATGACTTCTACTTCTAGTTATATAAGAATTGTGATGGAAAAGCCTGAAATAATAAAAATCGCCACTTGTTATAGTTGAAGTTGTCTATTTATCGACTTTGCCGTTTGATTTTACTTGAGTTCAGCTGTGGAAAACTTGGTTGGCTTCGGAAAAAATGCAACCAGCTTTTGTAAGCTACGATTTGTACCACAATAATAAATAAGCCTATCAAATTTTAAATTAAAAATGGTTTTGTATGTCAAGATCAGCTCTTTCGTTGTATTTTGGCACAAAAAATCCTCGCGTTGGCCTTGAGTGACGCATGACATCATGATTCGTGACCGGAAGTCGCTCGAAATCTATTTTTAGATTCTTATTGTCGACTTTCATAGGGCACGGGGATATGTTCTCTTATATCATTTTCTCTTGATAATATATATGAAACAATATCGCATTTATATTATACTTGTATATACAAAAGATGTAATATGGTCTTCATAAATATATTTTAAAATAAAGATAATTTTTTTTTGCCGATGATATTACTGCCTTCGTAAAGGACAATTCAATTTATTTTTAACACTAGGTTCGTTGTGGCGTTTTTTTTTTCTGGCTTGAGAGTGCTTGAGAGCTGTTACCTTGCTATGCTATTACCTTATTATGCTATTACCTGATTATGCTATTACCTTGCTATGCTGTTACCTTGCTACCCTGTTACCTATATACGCTGTTACTTTGCTATGCTATTGCCTAGCTACACTGTTACCTTGCTATGCAGATACCCCGCTACGCCGTTACCGTGCCTTGCCGATAAATTGCCATGCCGTACCCATGTATTGTATCTACTACACTAATGCCAGAACACTAATGCCACAATCGATATCACTAATGCCAGAACACTAATGCCACAAGTGAAAAACGTACTATTACCTTATTCATGCAAGTAATAACAAAATATGAGCAAGATTCATTCCTATAACAGGCTGCATATGAATTTTCGAGGGCGAAAACACTTTTTGAAAAACAATGTTTGATTCTTATTTGAAATATGTGGGGGGTAAATTTATTTTTCTTTGCAATTTTGAGCGTACTAATTACTACTTACTAACCAATGGTCCAGTGTTACGCACCAACAAACGAAGACGATGACGACGCAAAAGATGACTGGTATGAACATCTAACGCAAGCTATATCCAAGGTTCCCCGCCACGACATGCTTCTGGCATTAGAGTTTTTCTGTATCCTCTGTGCTAAGGTGTGAAAGACAGAGGGTCTGTGCTATTATGCAAATGCCTCGATCTTTTGTTCGCTTAATTGTGGTGAACTATTTTGATCACTCGTGCATAACTTCTTGACTCTCTGATTCCAATAAAAAAATTCGAGCAAGCCTCTGACCTAGAAAAAAAATATCGCGCAAGCAAAGCTTGTGGCGAAAAAGAATCGAGCAAGCTCACTCTCAAATTCTCTCCTGATTACTATTTTTTAGGGAACCTGATGACTTTATAAATAGAGTGGTTTTTTTTGGTCGGCTCGCGATGCGCGCTTGCCAAGTGTCTTAGCTTTCTGTTCAAAATTGAAGTAAATTTACTGTCAGGACATGGTAAATAAATGTTTACTTACTTTCAACTGATACGTCCAAAATCGCAGCAGCTTCGCGCGCATAAAAAGGGGGATGTTGTGGTGTAGTATACAAACTAAAATTGTACTGGGCTATGATTAATAATTGGAAGGTTTCCGTGACGTGTTTTTTTTCAGTTACTCCATTTCTTCAGCGTGATTTTCGTCTCCAAGAAGTAAGAATTTCACTAACGTCGTTAGTTTTCAACATCGCGACGAGCTTCGAGAAACCATACAAGTAAACTACTCAGTTGGTCAGCCCTCGTTCGTAAATGTGTGGCCCCTCGTGGACCCGCCACTGCCTGGCGGCTTCTGGAATATATACCCAAGCCTTTGTTTAGTTAGAAGGAAAATGAAACTTTACAAAGCGGTCCGGTGACCAAAAACCCGAAATGTTCCGGATGCTATAAAACATACCAATTTCGCGAAATGCTAACATAACAGGAGAGCTTGAAATCGTATTCCGTCATCACTAGACTCTATTTCCTCAGTTGACGGGTCTAATCATGCGCCGTACGTAGCGAATTACAACAAGAGAAAATCCGACGCCATCCTTTGTTTTTAAATTCTGAACGGCTCATGGTAAGACAGGAGGCTGAACGTATGATTGAAAGTTATGTTCCTGTTTATTTGAAGTGCGCGGACTAAACATGTACCCACCACCGTGACAAGACACTTTTAATTTTTTATCAAAAGCGTTTGATGACAATTTACAGATAAAATTAATGTAACGTAACTTAATATACTTTGATTTTCTAGAATTAAAATTATTTGCCTTTTGCCTGTTTTCACATTACAGGACTGGCGCAAACCTTTCCGTGTGCGCGTTTAAACGTACGGCGCCTATTTGTAAGGGCGACTACAACATACGTAAACAAACACGCAAACTGCTTCTGTAATCAAAATCTTCCCGCTCTTAACTTCGAAGAACGCTGCGATGAATTGGAATATGTCCTATGCGATTTTCTACATGTAGTTTTGCTCATCCCGATTCTATGTTAGCGCCCGAGGCACAAGTGCATGCCGCCCTCTAGGACGCTTGAAAGGCGCCAGAAGTGGTTCGATAGCAGGATATCCGCCATCTGCTAGGAGATAAGCATTTTTGGGGGAAAGGGAGCTGCAGGTGGAACCCCATCGGAGGTAGACGCCCGAATGTCTCCGCATCAGTTGCGTGCCCGAGAAAACCACCTCTTACAAACCTAAAATAACCATCATTGCCCACGACAGCGTTAAAGTCGGGGAAGTGAAATCCTCGATCTCGCCTGTAGAACAATCCCTGTAACTCACCCTGGGGTGGTTTATTTGAATTGCAACCGCCAGACAGCTTTGGGAAACTGTTCAAATTCGTTTCTCTGCCTTTCCCACCCATTTTCGTCTATCCATTTACGTGCCGATGAAAATAATGTTGGTATCAAATGGGGATGATCGCGTAGATCGTATCGCTGACATTACTGAGTAATATGCCAAATTGCTGGCTGCAATTCCTTAGCCACAAGAAGCAGAGTAAAACTCTATCATGAAAACAAAGCGAATATGGTATTGTGCGTCTTACACGCCTTCTAGAATTAGGTGGGTCCCATACGCGCGCCTCTACATCTACTCTTATTCGTTTTATAATTCGCGATAAGCTTCCCGAAGTTTCTCCTGAAGAGCCAAAAATGGCCAAGGCGAGCAACTAGCACATTCAAAACACCCCCCTATTTGGGGGCGGGGTTGCCCGTCGGGAATTCTCCATTTTACGCCTAAAACTAAGTACCAAACATGGCATCGCTTAGTTGATTTACACCCCTAAAAAGGATTCCCTAAAAAGTACCAACAAGACGTATTTTACCTCGTAATTTTCTCTCGTATGTTTTACGACGGAAAATAGGTCTGAAACTCAGGCTACCAAGTGTGATTTGCTTGATTTGCTAGAACGGACCTCTAACAGGTACCTATCTGGAGAAAATAGAAGAGTCCAACGCTCCGGGTTCCAGACACTTTGCTGTCGAATTTTCCATGCATTCTCGTCGTAACTTCGACTTAAAATTAAATGTACACTGGCAGGCTGAGTTGTGCAAGGAGACGAATAACACGCTGTATGGCTAGAGCCAAGATATGTATCGATGGAGCAGGTGGAGGAGGAACATTTCGGTGGATGTTTTCTGAAGTCTTCCACAAGAAAATAGTATCGAAGAAAGAAAATTAGGAACTGGTGGGATCATGTCTTTTTGTTATCTCGCCGCCGCACATTGAATAATGATTTTAACGCTTGGAAGTTTAATTACTTGTTACACCAATTAGCTCCATTCAAAATATGTTAATGTGCTCAGTCACTGAATCACAGAGGCCTCTGAAAAACAGAGGATACAGAAAAACTCTATTAGCAAACAACAGCAACTACGAAAGAGCTATGGGCAAGCACGGCTGTGGCACAATGAACAACAACGGCGAACGCCTTGCTGATTTCTGTCTCAACAACAACCTTGTAATTGGAGTTACAATCTTCCTCCACAAGAACATCCACAAATTGACTTGGAGGTCACCAGATGGTAGAACATTCAATGAGATTGACCATCTCATCATCAATGGAAAATGGCGGCGATCTCTTGAAAATGTTAGGGCGTTTCGAGGAGCCGATGTATTCAGTGACCACAACCTACAATGGAGGACAAAACTTGTTGGGACACTGCCCGTTATTCAGGGCCGAATGACGTGAAACGGAGAGCTCTAGAAAAACTAACATGAAAATCCCCTCTAGTAGAATTCGAGGACGGCCGTTTTTGCCGCTGGTTACAGAGAAGGGTACTGATTGGTTGATAGGGTGGTTCGGGTCAAACCGGATTGGTTGGAGGGGAAAGGGGGTTACCATATATGGCACGTAACCAGCGGCAAAAAGGGCCGTTTTTGCACGGTTTCATTTCACAATTCGAGATGCCGCTGGTAAAATGCCGCTGCTTAGAAAAGAGTCGTTTGATTGGACGGAAACGATAATGTTTAATTCAAAATTACATATATACATCGTTGCTGCTTCATGTACAATTGATATAATGTATGGCGGTCTTGGCCTTGTCTTGCCAGCCATCCGTTACGAAACGGTATTAATTATGCGGAGGGCGACGAGAGCGAGTCATGGGAGCCAGACAGGGGTGGACGAATGTTATGCCGTGTTGTCGTCATTGTTAGGGGGATTCGGAGAGTAACAGGGGGATGGGGAGGAGGTGGGATCCAATCTTCTCATCTGGGAGATGGAGGAAGGGGCTCAGGTTCGTCCCAGTTGTTATACTCGTCGTCATTGCGCGGGGTTCCCGACAGTGAGGGCAGGTTGGGTGATGTGCTTGGTAGGATTTAACTCGCGCCAATCCTCCAAACAGCGATCACAAATTGTTTTTCGACAACACGACATAACCTCCTGCCCATTAACTTCCCGCAGGCAAACAAGGCACTCCGCCAACTCTGAGCGTCTCCTATAACCCTCTCTCCACGCCTCCACATAATCCTCCGCCGTTTCGCAGCGGATGGGGAACTCGTCCTCTTCAGGCTCCTCATCGTCGGAGATTTCGATAATGTCTATCTCGTCATCGGAGATTTCGATCACTTCTACTCTTTCCTCTTCATCATCGGAGATTTCGATCACCTCCTGAAAAAAAAAAACCGCGTCAGTATTGTAGGAAACGAGGTCAACACAGTAACGCAACTGATATGGTTAAAGCCTTTATATAGACGAATAAAGTGCCTCCGGTTTGCTCAATACATTTGCCGCTGCTTGTCACACGTGATCGATCCAGACATTTGCCCCACCCCCTTTTTTCAGATCGCTTTCGCCGCTGCCGCTGAAACGTGACCCATCCGTCAATATGATAGACATCTGTCGAATCAACCAATGAAAATTGAAGGTTTCTACGTCGTTGCCGCTGTTGCAAACAGTATTTATTACTCAAAATCTCGAAATCAGCACTCCTTCGCAAGCCAAACCTCGACCTACACGTGAGAATCATTTGTAAGTATGTTGAACACCAAACGACTTCTTCTTCCACGCTCAGGTTAGTTCTTTCGTGTTTTTCTGATCCATGTTTGTTTTTCTCTTAAAGGTTTTTGAAAAAATCAACATTCCCGATGTCCTATAGCAACACATGCTGTAACTAGAAGCACGGGTGGCGCAGCGTGTAAAGCGCTTGCCTTTCACCTCTGTGTACCGGGTTCGAATCCCGGTCGGGGCAGTTGGGATTTTTCTCTGCTGTTTCGAACCTTGTGCTCATCGTGGGTTGAAGTGATTCGTCATTTCTCCTGTGTTTCACGTCTTTCGGATGAGACAATAAACCGAGGTCCCGTCTCTCAGCCCACTACACTTAACCACTATGCGAGGGACGTTAAACAACCACAGTGCTCACTACAAAATGATATATCTAACAACCACTCATGATTGTAAACTGCATTGTATAAATCGCAGTCCGCATCTTAGGGATCAGACATGTCCACATCTGTAAACCGCATTTGAACATATCCATATGATAATTTGCGGTATACAAGTACATACATTACATTATTACATTACTACGAGCCAAATGCAAATTCATGCTACAGTGACTGCTGTGTCGAATTATTTAAACAGACGCAAGAGGGAAATCAAACTAAGTTTGTTGTGAAATTTGCTACAAGAAACATGTGCAAAGACGATCGGCAGTGCTCCATAAAACGTGATTTGATCGAACATGTTTGCAACGCCATTAAAACAGAGATGCGAGCCGATTGCTTACGCGACATGTTTATGGTTTCTGCTAAAACAGTGCTAAGGCGTTACCCGCTGGTTATAACGTGGACTTCGGTACGAAGATTGAATAACATCGACCTGTTAGTATACTTGGTTCTTTGTGGGAGAACTGGAGGTCAAACACTTTATTTAAGCGAGCTTGTTTTACATTACGAGAAACGCTAAACTGCCGCTGGTGGTTACGTAATGAGCGGCAATTTTACATCGTATAAAAAGGCTTGCGACTCGAAAGGTCTGTTACTTTGCACCATGTCTTCATTAAAGATATCAAAGCAAATTAATTGTGCTTGCCTAAAACAACGAAGTGATGGGAGGTTTGAGCGATGCTTTGCTCAACAAGTCTCGAATAAAGATGGCGTTACTGTTACAAGTACGCTGTTCAGACCGACTATTCGAGCAAAGACGGGCCTTGGTGTTGTAATTTTTACGCGTCCAATCTCGCGGCGGCCAAAGCCATAAACAACCAAATGACTTTTCACAAGATTCATCAGAAACGTTGGCCGCACTGCAAGCATGGCCTTCTTGTTCGCGTTTGCTGCCCTACCAAAAAACCTGATCAGCCGTGTAGTTTTTTTCAGTGGGCTGCAGACACAGACTTTGTGGATGATGATTTCACCCTATACAAGCCGTGGGAGTTTGATCCTCGTTATTCGTCTGCCCATTACAAGCGCAACCGTGTTGAAGTAGAAAAGGAGGAAGAGATTGAGGTGGATGCCCCTGTTCTAGATGTTTGTGATATACCTTGCAAGCGTCCAAGAAACAACTAAAACATGATGAGTTTTAACACAAACTTTACTATCTATAACCCTATACTGAGTGAAATTTACACGTGTGTTTTTGTAGACGACAAGTTACAATAAATAGATTTAGTGCCTACATTGGCATGGGGTTAACGATCGATAAATGGTTAATGTTTGATCGTCGTCCGTCAAAAACAGACTATCGCTGGCGTGCGGGTCAAAGCGATAGGCTTTACAATCTACGTTGAGCGCGTTTGAGTACGAACTTTAGTTTCTTCTCGTGTTGTTCGTCAAAGTATTTAAAGTGTAAAACCCGCATGCTGCCTTCGGCGTGTTCGGCTGTCACTGTGATGTTTCGTTTTTGCGTTGTTAAGACAGGAAACTCAATTCCGAATCTGTTTAAGTCTTTGATGAGTTTGTGTTTTTTCGTTTGTGGCGCCGTTCTAGCGGCTACTATTTGCCGTTCTTTGGGTCTGTCTGGGCAACGACAGTGGGTCAAAAAACAAGTGTGCCTTGTTTTGTTCACTTTACATGGTTTTTGATACACCATGTCGAATGCATTAGCAGCTTGGAGTTGGTGTGTTTCTTTATCAAATGGTCGTTTCAACAGAGTTTGTTGTTTCTTGTCAAACAGTGACGGTATTTGATCCTTGGTCGTGTGCATAATTTGCGGAATAGCTTTTAAAGTTACTACCGTGACGGGTCTTTTGATAAGAGAGTAAAAGTAATTCAGGTCAGTCCGTCTGTCTGCTAATTGTTGTAGTAACCAAACGGTGGGCCGAAATTTCACACAATGATTGTTAAAATCGTTTCGTTGTTCAATTAAGACGTCGCAGGCGAGTTTTGCTTCGTGCGTAAGTTCATGTCGTGTCACGTTTTCGTCGCATGGCATTTGAACCCATGATTGCACAGTGTCGACCCAAACAAGATGCTCTAATTTGTGTTTCATCTGTACTCTTTTGCGCATTGAAAAGGGGTTGAAATACTTCAAAAATGATGCCCCAATATTCAAGGGTACCTGGAGATGAAACGCCTTATCTTCCGTCAACTGTTCGTATTCCCCACATTCATGGATAATGACGTTTACAGGCTTGTGTTCTAGAAACGATGCCGTTTTGTACATTATCAAGGCTGTCAATTGACAGGCTGAAAAGTTTCGTCCATACGTATCGTTCATGTTCATGATCTTTCTTGCGCATTCCTGCGTGACAGCGTTGAGTTCATCTTCTTGCTTACTCTGTAAGATTCTTTTCACCAGACCAGAGTTCGGAGTTTCCCCGCGAAACAACAAGACATGGGTGTCCAACGACTTTACAGTTGGAGGATTTTCTACTGCTTTCGTTTGCGATCCAAGATCGTGTCCATTGAGAATCAGAAATAACCGTCTTGTGGCGTGACTCACTCTGATCTTTTCTGCCCCAATATTGTCATAGATTTGATGATCGGACATCGCGCACCTCTTAGGTTTCAATCGGAGAAATGTTTGTGAAAACATCTGCCCCACGTATTAGGTTGCCACATACTGTAAAACAATGAAAATAAAGACCACTTTTTTTGCGCTGGTTTGGCTAGCAAGAAAAAATAAAGGTGTGTTCTTCGACGAGATGAAAGCGCGGATTTTGAGCATATTTGTAAAACGAGATTCTAGGATTGTTTGATTTGAAAGAATAACAATGCTCGAATTCGCATTGGTTGTTTAAGCTGATATGAATGCTAAATCGCGTTTTAAAGTATTTTATGTTTAGCTGGTTTGGATTTAAGTACTCAGCGTATTGCATTTCTTTAACATAATACTTTTCTGTTTCGTCTTTAAACTAAAATACTATGTTTTTATCTAGTTTATACGGATTCTCGGGCATGTGAATTTCGTTTCCGGTAAACAAATCGATTAAATGGCCGTAGAGAAAGCGTGATTTTAACAAATAATATAGAATTTTTTTACAAGCAAAACTGCTCTCTATAAATCAAGGCGACATCGAACGGTATAAAACGAAAATGGTATTTGATTGCGCTCGGCTCCATGCGAAAAATAACAACACAGTGTTTTAAGAGCAAGAGCGACTCGTCCATTGAGCTTGTTGGCATTGTTTCGTTATTTAGTAAAAAATCAAACTTTTTACTTGCCCTGGAACAAACGTCTGGATCGTCAACGCATAAGTGTACATCGGTACACCTACAACATATTCCTTGCCGCGTATGGTAAAATTCCGAATGTATATTATCTACAAACGTATTCGAAAACAAATGACCGGTATTCGGCGGTGAAAATTTGTCTTGATGAAATCTTATCTTTTTTGTCGTTTCAAAAGAAATGTTTTCACTTACATTTCTCCGAGAGAACACTACGCCCTCCGCCTTCATGTTATCCACTTGGGATGCTGCCATGATAATTCTGTAGAGAGAGAGAAACCATGTTAGTGGGGGTAAAATACTTCGTTTGTCGAGAACTTGTGCCAAAGCGTTTAGAATGAGTCAGAATATCCTGCTACTGAGACAACGAGTGGAATGTACTTGGCTCACCTCTTTACCCGTAGGACTCGATGTGCTCCACTCTGAGAGAGCAGAGTCGATTTTTTATACAGTTTCCATTATTCCAATTAAGAGGTAGGAGATGCAGCAAAAATAATAACTAAAAGGTGTTTTTAATAAAAAGAATCGTTAAAAGGTTTTTAATGAAACTAATTGCTAAAAGTAGTATGACTAGTTTTACGGGAAAACTAGGTGGTCTGCGTCGGCGGAGACGTGAACATGAACAACAACAACCAAGGGTTGAGATTCATGTTAAACGCCGTGGAAAAATGGTGTTTTGCTGACGTTTCGAGCGTTAGCCCTTCGTCGGAGCAAAAGGACGAAGGGCTAACGCTCGAAACGTCAGCAAAACACCATTTTTCCACGGCGTTTAACATAAATCTCAACCCTTGGTTGTTGTTGTTCATAATTGCTAAAATATTTTTTTAATGAAAAGGGTAGCTAAAAGATTTTTAATGAAACTAATAGCGAATTTGTTTAATGAAAATAATAGTTACTAAAAGGTATTTTACTGAAAATAATAGCTAAAAGGTTTCTTAATGAAAATAATCGCTAAAAGGTTCTTAATAAAAAGAATCGATAAAAGGGTTTTAATTAAAATAATTGCTAAATTATTTTTTTAATAAAAAGAATCGCTAAAAGGTTTTTAATGAAAATAATTGCTAAAAGGTTTTTTCATTTTAAAAATAGGGTGGCTAAAAGGTTTTTAATGAAACTAATAGCGAAATTTTTTTTTATGAAAATAAAGAGGAACAACAAAACAGTCATTAACTAAAAGCTTCTTTTCGGTTGCCCCGCGACGCAACTCCTATCTCAAAAAGGATGAACAAATAGCGAGCGACAATTGATTTTAGAAGTCAAAATGACTATTTTTCCTAACATTACAACAAAACCGTGAAGGTGAAAAGCAGCCAACACTACAGAAGATTCAGTGCGCTTGGGGCAAAATGAACGACCCAAATTCAAAGAAAAATTAATGTGAAGAAAGGACTTGATGACCAAATGTTTATTAAGATTACAACAAAAACGTGCACGCAAAAGGCAGAGGAATTAACAGAGGTATCAGTGAGACTGCGGCATGAGTGGCGGCACGTTTTTAAAGAAAAAATAATGGGAAGACGTGACTTACGTTTTAGTTGTAGTCTTGAATTGTTTCGCTCTTTACTGTAGGATCTTGATGGATCTGAAGCGACGTTTTAGCTTGTAGTATTGAAGTGTTGGCTGTTCGCAGTGTTGGATCTTGGTGGATCAAGCGGTTGTGACGAGGGTTCAATTGGGGGGTCGTATTTATACTCGACGGTGGGGTGACCCCAACGGTCAGGGGTGGGGAGGTAACCCCCCCTGAAAAGTGGTCGAGGGTGTTGACGTCACGGGTTCTCGCTATAAAGGCGCGCGCTCTGCGTTGGCGCTCTATCACTTGAACGCGTTGCACCAACATTTGGACTACAACATTTGGAGTTCACAGAGACTTTGTAGATGGATGAAGACGAAGACGATGGAGCAAGGGTGATCAGCCCTTAGAAGAACAAAGTTATGGAAGGCGACGCCATTTTGCGCGGGATGTTTGGCGAAGACGTTCATCTGATCGCAGATGAAGATTTGTTTCGGGACGATTTTGATTTTTTGATAAACGACGATTGGCACGAGGACTCTAGGCTTGGTCCAGATCATTCTGTGAACCATGATGACGAGGGATTGATGTATGGCGGCGGTTTGCCGCCTAGTTATGAAGAATGGTTGAGACGAGGGCGAGCCCGTGGAATATTGTGGGACTCTAGAAACGTCAGGGTGCGAGTGGAAGGGTTACAAGAATTGCGGCGTTACAGAATCGTGCATATGAATTTTGCCTGTCGCATTTTGAGAGATCCCACCTTAGACATACTTCAACGCGGGATGGCTCTTTATGGAGATTTTGAAACAGTGTTGAATGTCATGAAGTCTTATGTCGAGGCTCAACCTTTGGATAAGATACAGATTGTGTTGTACTGTGACGGGATGGATCAACCTATTAAGACGCCCTTCATTCCAAGTGAACAGATGAATGCCGACTTGTTGTACCAGGAATTCGATAGGGTCGCTCAGAGCAAGCGAGAGGTCATGTTGGCCAACGACTTGCAAATAGATCTTTATCATATTCCTTACATAGGCGGTGGACATTGCCGAACACGACTATGCTGCGAAGCGCAAATTGGATGTCCAAGGCTTTGCGCAATGGTTGATGAAACAACATGTTATCATTCACACTAGTGAAGTGGTTGCTGGCCTAGACCATTTGTTTTCGCAATTTGCTGAATGCCCACTGTCGTCCTTGGACAGCGAAGAGCTTGACTCTTTTCGCATGTTGGGAAAGTACCTGTCTGTTCAAAGTCGTTTTAACCTGGTCGCCTTGGACATGATACAGGGTGATAAGGTCGTGTTCAACTACAAAGAAGACGTGATGTCTGAAGCGCTTGTGTTGCCTGTATTTGTGTACAAAATGACTGACAGGGAAGAAAGGACGTTTTATTTTCGAATTGAAAACCCCGAGGGGGTGGTGAGAGCAAGTCATTTGAAGAAAGCGTTCTGTAACGAGTGTTATGATTTTTATGACAGTCGACGAAAAAACTCGGTACACGGGTGTGGGGAAAAGAAACGCGTCATGAAACGTGCGCGGGCGTCGTTGAAATCGACTCGAAAAAACGTGTCTGCCAATTCGGTTCATTTGGGTCATGCGTTTAATAGCGGAGCTCCTGCGCGGGCCGAAGGCCCGCGCAAGCGGAGCACCATACCTAAGGAAAAAACGTATAGTATACTATCGAGTTGATTTTTGAACGTCACGGGCATTATGGATCATTTTGACGACGTCATTGATGACGTAAGGGCATGTGACCTTGGTATAGAGCTCCTCTTATGGTCTTTGAAAGTTTGTCCAAGTTTGGCTTCTATAGAAGCTACCCTTCGGGAGATATGATTTTTCTTTATTTTTCTGGTATTAAACCTATAGCGTACGCCGTCCGTCCGTCCGTCCGTCGTCCGTGTACACATGGGAACCCTGTGGTACGCAAAGAAAAAATTATATCTCCTCAAGGGAACACGCTAAGACAACCATACTTGGGATATTTTGTCTATGCCACAAGGGGGATGATGTAACCCGGACACGTGATGTGACGTCATCGATGACGTCATTAGTGATTGAAAAATGAATATCTCATGAAGGGAAGACTCTAAAACAACCAAACTTTGGTAGTGTAGTCTAGGTCACCAGGTGAGCGAAATGAAGTGGTCACGTGATATGACGTCATCGATGACGTCATCTATGCTTGAAAAATTAACATCTCGTGAAGGGAAGACTCTAAAAGAACCAAACTTGGGTAGTGTAGTCTAGGCCACCAGATGAGCGAAATGAAGTGGTCACGTGATATGACGTCATCGATGACGTCATCTATGCTTGAAAAATTAATATCTCGTGAAGGGAAGACTCTAAAGCAACCATATAAACCATGTACACATGGGAATCCCATTCATTCACATAGAAAATTTTATAACCAGGAGCTCCGCTTTTAGCCAATGGCTAAATCTATATATTACGTCACAAGTGTTGACGATACCTAACATTGAGGGGTTGAATTGCTGTGCCTTGGCCATCTGTTATGCTCGTTCTTGGTTTCAACCTTTGGTCCCCTCGGTGGAAGAGTCCTTGGATATGGAACAGGACAATGCGCATGCGTTGTTAGAGAAGGCTCACGTCACTTCCGAGTTTTCAGGACTCCAAGAATGGGAACAATTTCAAGCTGTTTTGCCGAGTCACGAACGCTTGCGGATTTTTGACAGCACCTTTGGGGAGTTGTTGTTTTCTGGGCAAGTGTCAGAACGGCTACAAGTGTTTGATATCCACAATTTCAATTTACTTTTGCACGAAGGCCACTTTCACGTTATCAAATCGATGAAGAATTTGTTTGCCAAAGGCTATTATTGCTCCAAGTGCGACAGCTACTACCGAGATGCTTCCAAACACAAGTGCTCAAGACTCTGTTATTTGTATATTTTTGCAAAGGCAAGGGATGTGGGTCACAATTGTATTATCCTCCAGAGAGCACAAGTATTGGACGTGCAACGATTGTGGATGTCGGTTTCCCAATCCAAAGTGTCTTGACAATCATCTTTTTGTGTTAGTGCATTAGCATCGAAGGAAGAGAAAGGAAAAACAAGACGAAGGGGGCAGTGAAGAACAGAGCGAGGAGGAGGAAGAAGACGAGGAAGAAGAGGAGGAAGAAGAGGAGGAGGGGGAGGAGGAGGAGGAAGACACGAGGAAAAAGAGAAAAACGGGCGTTCATCAGGTGGAGTATTCGACGTGTTGTCGCTATCGATTTTGTTCCAAGTGTTGTCAACGCGTGGACGTATTAAACAAGTACACGTTGAGACTGTCTTCTTTGACCCCTGCATCGCACCAATGCAGAAAGGCCAAAAGCAGCAATTGTGGCCAATGGGTAGACTCGGAGCATTATTGTTTTATTCAACCCGCTGAAAAAGACAAAGAATTGGACTTTTCTTTTGCCTTTTTCGATTTTGAGTGTCGTCTCGAAGGCGCAGATGGGGTTCATACTGTGAATTTGGCCGTGGTGATGAAGTGTTGCCATGTTTGCTATCGGTTGCCTGAAACGCAGACGGACGGATGTCCTGTTTGCAAGCGGCGTTATCTTGTCTCTAGAACGCTGGACGAGTTTTGCAAGTATGCGTTTTCGTTGGAGAATGCTGGCGTGACGTTTATTTGTCACAATTTCATGGGGTACGATGGACAGCTCGTGATGCGATGGTGTTTACAGCACGGTCTTCTACCTTCCAATATTGTATTTCGAGGGTCCAACATCATGTTCATGGATTTTGTGGAGCGGAAAGTGATGTTCAAAGACTCGTATGCTTTTTTTCCTGTTGCCCTGGAAAAGTTTAGCAAGATGTTTGGTTTAGAAGAAAGCAAGGGGTATTTTCCACATATGTTCAACAAGCCGGACAATGACGCGTATCGTGGTCCATTGCCGAACATGTTGGCGTATGGGTTTGAGGACATGTGCGAGTCGAAACGGTTGCGTTTTTGCCAGTGGTATGGCGAGGAGCTGAGCAAGAACGCGCCGTTTGATTTTCAACAGGAATTGTTGCGTTATTGCAATATGGACGTGAAAGTGCTCCGAAATGGAATGCTTAAGGGGTTGGATGAGTTTTTTTCTCAACACCACGTGAACATGATGAAGGACAAACGGTTTACCTTGGCTCAAGGGGTATTGCAGATTTTCAAAGCCAATGATTTAGAAGAGAACACGATTGCCACGATTCCTCCTCTTGGGTATCGCCCTCATCACATGCAATCGGCGGTTGCTTTGAAGTGGCTTCATCATGTAGAACAAACGCGTCACATTTCATTGCAAACGGCACTGTCCCCCATGGGTGAGAAAATCCTGTTTTCTCGCAAACTAGACGGATACCTTGCCCAAAAGGAAGTGTTTACCTTCCTTGGCTGCTTCTTTCATGGATGTACCACGTGTTTTCGCGCCGATGACGTCAATGTGTTGAAAAAACAAAAGTTTTAAAGTTTGCGCATGGCGACCGAAAAGGAGGAGGCGTTCTTCAGATCGAAAGGGTTTGTCGTTCACGAGATGTGGGAATGCGAATGGAGGCGGCTGTCAAAGTCGCTTGAAGAGGATGCCGCGTTTAATCGTCGCGTGGAGCGACGTCGCCCCATCAGTCCACGAGACGCGCTCAATGGTGGAAGAACGAATGTTCTCGCTCTTCACGCCAAAGCCAACGAGGAGGAGGTGATTTACTATTACGATTTCGCCTCGTTGTACCCCTCGCAACAGCTGATTCGGCCCGGAGAACTTCGCCGGTACCCGCGTGGGCATCCTGTGGTGTTGACGCGGGTACCCTGTGTGGATAGAGCGTGTTTTGATTACTTTGGAATCATAAAGGTGCTTGTGTTGCCCCCTCGAGACTTGTATTGGCCTGTTCTTGGTCTGGTGGTGAATGCTAAATTTATGCACCCCCTTTGCTTGATGTGCGCCCAAACAGAAAATGTTGGGGTGTGCAACCATACGGAGGAGGAACGAGCACTCTGTCACGTGTGGACCACGCCCGAACTCTGCAAGGCGGTCGAGAAAGGTATCGTATTCTACAGTGTATGAGGTGTGGCACTGGCCCTCGATTTCGACAACCCTGTTCAATAGTTATGTGCACCGTTGTCTGAAGGCCAAAGTGGAGGCCTCGGGATTTCCTTCGGAGTGCGATACACGAGAGAAGCGCAAGGAATACATTGACGACTTTTACCGTCACGAAGGGGTGCACTTGGACTATGACAAGATCGAGAAAAACGAAGGACGTCGGGCCACGGCGAAGTTGGTGCTCAATTCCTTGTGGGAAAGCTAGGCCAAAAAAACGATCACGTGAAGAGTAAATTTTTTGACTGTGCCGATGAATTTTACAAAGTGGCTTTTAGCCCCACGAAGGAATTGAGAGACGTGTTGATCGTGAATGACCATCGTGTGATGGTCAAGTACAAAGAGGTGGAAGGTGGAGAACGCCAAAACTACAACGTCAATGCAGTGCTTGCATCGTTTGTCACGTCGTATGCCATGGGGCAGAATGAGTGGACATTCCGATATGCAAATTTATGCATAAGCTAGTGAATCACTCTACGTCACGGTCTGCGCGCGCGAAATTCAACCGAAATACAAAGGAAATGGCCAAAACCGGCCCTGTCTACTCACAGTAAAACTCATTCTTGAAAATATACTTCACTTACACAAAAAAGTAGCGGCGGGTTTCGATAAGTGAAACATTTCTTTAGACAAGCATACATTTTGTTTGTCTAAACATCTTAAATTGGGCCTGTAAATGGCATTTGAACTTGGGGTATTTTGAGAGTCATTTTGTGGGGGAAATGGTCGTGTTAAAACTTAGAATGGCTTTTCTGCTAAACTTTCTATAGACTTTAAAAAAGTAGCAGCGGAAAAGGCTCTATTTTGACCTTTATTCACTAACTATAGTTAAAAAATATGATTGATATTTATATCCCGCCTGTACGGGGAGTTTGTTTTTCAGTAATGAGCTAATCCCTAATTTATATTCATTCCGACGTAAAGTCGTATGCATATCGAGGTTCCCGAGTTGAGCTCTTTCTATTCTCCCAAGGGAAACCCTGCTTTTTAAGCTCCGCCTTCTCACTCTCAAGCTGGAAATAAACTCCTCCTCTTTTACTCGATTGTTACAACCCATCAGGGAAATTTTCCTGGATCACATTGAAGCTAGGCGGGTTTTTTCGAATATTGCTTTGTAAATAATAAGCGTGGCTTTCGTTTGCTAGCAGTCTGCGTTATTTTTTAATTCTCGAATTATGAGAATATTTTATCAACTAAAACATCATTTATTAAAGGCTCACCGATCGGCTATTTTTGAAAGCGTTAGCCTTAAAATATACGGAAATCATAGGCTTCACGAGCAAAGCTTAAATGCCAGTCCATGATTCTTCGTTCTTCGGCGCTGTTTTCAAACTCATTGCTGATACTCGCATCAGCGAAGGTTATAAAATACAAATCCTTAAGAAATAAGCTTGATTTGGATATGAAATACTTGGTATTTCCAAGACTATGGCATTGGAAAAGTTCAAGTTAAAAGTGCAAAGCTTTGTAGCCTTAACAACAATCAATGGCGATGCTTCATGTTGTTTAACTTTGCCCCGAAACCCGCACCGTTTTCAAGAATGCATAAATACTCGCATCAGCGAAAGTTATAAAATACAAATCCTTAAGAAATAAGCTTGATTTGGATATGAAATACTTGGTATTTCCAAGACTATGCGCATTGGAAAAGTTCAAGTTAAAGTGCGAACTTTGTAGCCTTAACAACAATGGCGATGCTTCATGTTGTTTAACTTTGCCCCGAAACCCGCGCCGTTTTCAGAATGCATAAATACTCGCATTAGCGAAAGTTATAAAATACAAATCCTTAAGAAATAAGCTTGATTTGGATATGAAATACTTGGTTTTTCCAAGACTATGCGCATTGGAAAAGTTCAAGTTAAAAGTGCAAAGCTTTGTAGCCTTAACAGCAATGGCGATGCTTCATGTTGTTTAACTTTGCTCCGAAAACCTACTTTCGGCACCGTTTTGCAAAAGAACATTAACACTCGCATCAGTGAAAGCTATAAATTACAAATCCTTACATTACAAGCTTTGGTTTGGTATTAAATACTTAGTGTAAATGAATCCTGTCAATCATTTCCTCTTGACTGAGTTTCCGAGGGAGAAGATAGTTTTCGGAGATTGTTCGCACATATCCGAAGTTTGTGCGACGTTACGTTTCAGTGAACGTCTCCAGGGAGTCGTTAACTAACCGCCAATCAGGTGCCTCTAAGACAACTCATGAATGTTTAATAGATTCGAGTTAATGAGCTAGAGAATGTCCCTAAGCGTATATCAATTCTGCCCCATGCGAGGTTAAAATTGTACGAGTTGGTCGACGTTCTTCTTCAGCACCAATGCGAGGTCTTATACTTCGATACGGACAGTGTCATTTTTAAGGCGCGCAAGGGACAGCCCCTTCCTGTGTCGACAGGGGTGTATTTAGGGGATTTGACCGACGAGACAGACGGTGATCCTATTGTCGAGTTTGCTTGCATTGGACCGAAATCGTATTGTTACACCACGGCGTCTGGAAAAAGCGAAGCACGAATGAAGGGAGTCGTGATGAATTTTGCGAGCGAGCGCCAAGTCACCTTGGACACGATGAAGAAGATGATTGATCGTCGTATGGACTCGTTTACGGCCGTTGCCAATCGCATTGTGCGTGATCCGGTCACTCATGCGCTGACGACAAAACGCGTGACCAAAACGGTTCGCCTGGTGAATTCGAAACGGGTTCGCTTGCCCAATTCGGTGCGTACGGTTCCTTTTGGGTATGTCGAGGCGCAACAGAATGGATAAAAACGACAGGTAGGGGTTGAGAGTAATTCAGACCAGGATGAATTGGCGACTGGTGTGCCGTTGGAGACAATTGCGCTGTCTGTCTGCTTGTTGTGGTGGACGTATAAATATGGCTGCCGCATCAGGCCAGTTGCAAAGGTGGAAGAGCAAGCGACAATTAAATGCCACCGCTGAGAAGACGAAAAAGCTCGCCGGCGAGGCGTTAAGGAAACGTCAGTTGAGTTACTGGGGCAAACGTATTCTGATGCGAAAAGTCCGTACGCTTTTTCTGGATATCAGGCCTTAGTCCAGTTTGGGAAAAAGAATCAGATTCCTGCCCAAGTGGTCAAGGAATGGGCGCAGTCCAATTTAACCTATTCCATGCACCAGACCCCGGTTCGAAAATTTCCCCGTCAGCGTGTCAAGTCTTTGGGAATCAACCATATATGGCAAATGGATTTATTGGACGTCCAAAATACGGCTCGCGAGAATGACGGCATTCGGTACTGTGGATGTGTTTACGCGGCGTGCTCAAGTGGTACCCCTCAAAAGCAAAAAAGGAAAGGTGGTTGCTGAAGGACTTCGAGAATTGTTCAAGTCGGAAAAACCGGTGGCTGTGCAAACCGACAATGGTAGTGAATTTTATAATAGAACTGTACAGGCTTTGTTTAAAGACTATGATATTCATCATTATAGCGTGTTTAATCACGAGACGAAAGCGATGATTGCATTTTATTACAACACGCTGAGGTATAGCGATGTGTTAAACGATCTCGTCGCGAGCTATAACGACAGTTATCATCACACGCTCGGTATGCCTCCCAAACAAGTGACTTGGGAGAACCAATCCAAGGCAAGGAAACGTTATGCTCTTTTGGACCAACGCCTTAATGCCATCAGTCGTCCCAAGGAACCGCTGAAGGTTGGGGATCGCGTTCGGATTGTTCAAGAAAGCAAATTGTTCAAAAAGGGTCTCGCACGCAGTGGACCGAAGAGGTGTTCACTGTAGCGCGCGTGTTGCCTACGCACCCTGTCAGTTATGCGCTGCACGACGACTTGAAACAGGGTATAAAAGGCCGATTCTATTCGAATGAGCTTTCCAAAGTGATTGTCGACAAAAACACGGTGTTTCGAGTGGAGAAGGTGTTGCAACGGGAAGGCCCACGAGGTCCGAGACAGCGGCTGCTCATCAATTGGAAGGGTTATCCACAAGAGCATAACAGTTGGATCTATCAGCGTGATGTTGTTCCGTATTCAAAATCCTAGTGATGAGTTTGTAACGGTGGTCCTGAGTAATGGAGAAAAAGTGTTTGACGATCAGAAAATACGCCTAGTGAATTTTATGTGCGCATGAACAATGAATTGGAATTTAATTTTCGGCCAACCCAGCCGTGAGCTTGACCTTTGCCAATCTGCCAGGGTTTGTCGACAAAAGTGGCACCTTTCAGTCGATTCTGCAAGAGGCGTTTTACATCTGCGCACTGAGAGATGACCCCTTCACTGGAAAGTACGCTTTTAAACAAGTAACACTGTTTGACCAGTATCACTTTCATTATCGAACTGAAGTGATTGACTACGTCAATCAATTGATTCGCGACGGTTCTTATTTTGCTCGTCACGATCAACATGGGAATCGAGACACCAGCGAGGAGACGGTTCCTCTCAAATTTGTTTATGATGGTGTGGCCCAACGAACCCAAGTGGTGCTACAGCCTTATCGGCACGCGTATGGGTCATTCACGTATGCGCTGTTTGGTCTTTCTCCAAACTTACGTCAGGTGTTGTTGGGAAGGCATGGTGAAATGGCGCCGAATCGTGTCGAGATTGACTCGAAATGGGTCTTGCGTCTTTCACGCGAAAAACGTCTGCTCTCCCCCATCCCGTCGTCCACCGCGGTGGACATGTTCAGAGTCACGGTGAGGAGTAAGGAAACACGACTTGGGGACATTAAGAAGACCAACACATTGCTTTCCACGGAGGAACACGACAGCAAGCTGTTGATTAATCGCGTGCCCGCCTTCATTGACGTGTTTGCAATTTTGTGGAATATGAAACATTTGGCAAAACCTTTGAGAATTTGTTGGCCCGAATTCCAATTGTGGGCCACAACAGCGACGTGAAACGCGTTGAGCTTCAACACGCCACGTTCTATGCCCCAAGAATCCCGATATATAAGCCCATCTTGGTGAATCGCTTAAAAGTTTTAAAAGTGTGGCTCAAAGACGACGAGGGGCACGTGCCCTTGTTTGCTGGAAGTGGAGCGACAGTGATTGCTTTGCGCTGGTCTGGTTTTGGGCCACAAAATGCACAAGCGTCTTTTTTTTGACAGCGATGCAAGCAAGTTGGACTATGACGACAACGCGCTGGATCGGTTTCGATTTCGAATTGACGATCCTATTCGTCTTCCTCCGCACATCCAGTGGGAGGTGGGCGTCGAGTCGTTGACGACGCCTGGGTTTGCTCGCACAAAGGACCCTAAGGATCTTGCCTTTGGCGTGTTGCAATTTCACCCTCTTCGAACCTTGCCCCTTCTTCCGGGCAACAGCAAAAAAAATGCGCTTTGAGCGCTTTATGCCGCCAACTCCCTCAGCTGCTTATGGAGGGTACGTTTACGACAGCGAAATGAACCAAGCGATGACGCGGACACCGCTGCGTTCGTACGATTGGGACGGGGTGAGTTATGGGCAATTGATGTTCAATAAGCAAATGGCCACGTTTGGCGGTTGGAAGCAAGTGCGCTCGTCGATGTATGA
The DNA here is from genome assembly GCA_033964015.1 of Scolanthus callimorphus. NCBI lineage: Eukaryota > Metazoa > Cnidaria > Anthozoa > Actiniaria > Edwardsiidae > Scolanthus > Scolanthus callimorphus. Next base: position 26,994,938 of record CM066911.1, on the reverse strand, counting down.
AGATTCTAAAGCGTTGCTCGCTCACATGGAAGATCAATTGAAGATTCCTAACAACGTGACCGAAAGCAACAACGCTCTTCGTTTTCGGTACGATTCTGGCCAGTGGTCCGTGATTCGCATGCCTGTGGGTAATGTGATGCCTAACGACGTTGCGGTGTTTGTGTACGAGCAATTGGGCGTGGAACTGAATTTATATAGCGCCATATACATTAACTGCTCTATGGCGCTTTACAATGCTACAATTAAAAAATAAGAATCTAAATAATAATAATAATCTATAAAAATGCTTGTTTAAAAGATGAGTTTTAAGGCGCGTTTTAAAAATTAAAAGAGAACTGCTTCTCCTTATGTCAATGGGCAGGGCATTCCATAGCTTAGGGGCTATCACTGAGAATGCCCTGTCACCATAAGTCTTTTGATTAGACCCAGGGACGACAAGGAGACATTGATTTGCTGAGCGAAGACAACGACCTGGACTTTAGTGATGTAATAAATTGCTAATATATAAAGGTGCTAAATTATTTAGAGATTTAAAAACTAATAATAATATTCTAAAAATAATTCGATGCTCCACTGGTAACCAGTGGAGCTCCCTCAGTACTGGCGTAACATGTGCAAATTTAGAGTCACGTGTAACAAGCCGGGCAGCACAATTCTGTACTGACTGCAACCTCTGAATAAGATATTTAGGGAGGCCATATAAAATTGCATTCCCATTGTCTAACTTACATGTAACAAATGCATGTATCAGCGCTGCCGTTGAATCTTCCGATAAATAATCTCTTATTTTTGCAATTCTTCTTATGTGAAAGAAGGCAGACTTACATATAGAGCTAACATGTTGTTCCATAGATAAGCTATTGTCCATGATTACACCTAAATTTCTTGCTGAAATTGACGGCTGAACAGAGTAATCCCTAATACTAACAGAATCTAAAGTAGGGCGAGGACGATACTTAGAGCTAATAACTAATAACTCGGACTTGTCACTGTTTAACTTAAGCTTGTTTGCCTTCATCCAACCATCTATCTCACCAGCACAAGCCTCAATTTGGGCCGCTGCTAATACCCGCCCCTCGCCACTTCGGGAATCGAAAGACAAGTACAACTGGGTATCGTCAGCATAAAAATGAAAACCCATGTTATACTTTCTCACGATATCCCCAAGTGGCGAGGTGTATAACAGATACATTATCGGGCCTAAGACAGAACCTGAGGCACTCCATAGGGCAATGGCCGGCATGAAGACCTCTCTCCCCTTATGTTAACAAACTGAAACCTATTGCTCAGATATGATTTGAACCAGGAGAGGGCCAAACCACATATACCGAAACGAGAGGCTAGCCTATCCAATAAAATGGTGTGGTCAACTGTATCAAAAGCAGCCGATAAATCTAAAAGTAGCAATATAACTGATTGATGATTGTCCAGAGCCAAGAGAATATCATTGTTCACCCTAACCAGAGCAGTCTCATTACTGTGCAGCTGTTTATATGCTGATTGAAAGACCTCATCTAAATTGTTCTCCATAACACAGTCAATTAATTGCATCGCCACCACCTTTTCTGTAAGCTTTGACAAAAAACATCAAATTCGAAATTGGCCTAAAATGAGCAAAAATTTCAAAATCAAGGCGTGACTTTTTCAGCAGTGGATTTAGAAGAGCTACTTTAAAACAGTCTGGCATTACAGCAGTGTCAATGGAGAGATTAATGACTTTCACCAAAACGGGCAGCAAAACAGGCAAGCACTCGGACAGAACAGTAGCAGGGACTGGATCTAGCGGACAGGACTTCAGTTTTGAGCCAGTTACAAGACTAGATAGTTGTTCTTCAGAGATGCTCTTGAATCGAGACAGCACAGAAGTCGTAGGAGGCAAAACAGCAGAATCCACCAAAATAACATTGTCCAATGAACTCCGTAGGTTGGTAATTTTCTCTGTGAAAAAGTCAGCAAATTTATTTGCTAGCTCATTATCAGAATGTGAGGTGGGAAAAAGTGCTTCAGATGTAGTGTGTAGTAACTTATCAACTGTCTGGAATAACACTTTCTGGTCATGCTTGGAATTCTCTATGACATCACGGTAATAAGAAGCCTTGGATATTCTGAGTAGATTGTTTACAACATCACATTAAATCACATAGTTCTGGTAATCACCCGGCAGCCGTGTTGACCTCCAGCGCCGCTCAAAAGATCTTCTCTTCCTTTTTTCCGCAGCAATCTCCTCTGTGTACCAAGGTGCGTGTGGAGGAATAATGATTATCTTTTTATTGAGAGGGGCATGGGAATCCAACAATGCTTCTAGGGTGTTATTGTATTGCTCCACTAACACATCAAGCTGTTCAGAGGGATGTGATACTAAGGAAGAGCACCCAAGCTCGTGACGGAAATTGTCAAAAACAATAGACCGAGTCTTTCGAAAAGAGACCTCCTTCCTCACTAATGGGGCTTGACAAAATCTAGCTTACATTGTACAGCAAAGTGGTCCGATATGCGATGGTGCACTCGACAATCAGAGATAATGTCTTTCTCACAGGCCCTAGTGATAACAAGATCGAGGGTGTGGCCGTCCCGATGAGTAGCCCCAACAACGTGTTGTTTTAAATCAAATGAGCTCAAGATTTTCATGAATCGCTTAGCATCCGAGTCGTTTGGTTGGTCAACGTGAAAATTATAATCACCGACGAGCAATAAATGACCAGGAACTAATGTTAAATGCTCTAAATAAGCGCTGAACTATTCAAGAAAGAGAGCGACATTAAGTCCATTAGCAGAAGATGGCGGCGGGCGATAAACATTAACAAGTCTCAAATTATGATTTCCAGACGATTTTAAAACAGCTTCATACGCCTCAAAACTCCGGTAGTCCGCTCCTTGTTGTTTGCTGACTTTAAATTGCTTCCTAACTAGAAGGGCGATACCTCCACCATCTGAAGTTGTTCTTGGGTAAAACGTTGAAAGAGCGCGAAAAAGACCACGTGGACTTCGTCCAAGGCGTAGAGACCATCTCGGACTACATGGTGAACTCGTCACGCGAAGAGCAAAAAGAAGAAGAAGAAAAAACGGGCCAAGATGGGGGAGGGGCGCGTCACATTCTCGTGTGTTTGGACGATCTTTCCCTTGACGCGGGTAAAAACCCGTTGGTTCAACAATTGTTTACCGTGGGAAGTCACCATTACAACATCACGGTGATTTTGATTACCCAAAACATGTTTGGCATCAAACGCACCAACAATATAAATACGCACTATTACGTTTTGTTTTACAACCCGCGAGATGCGTTGGGCGCCAACAATCTTTTTCGGCAATCGATTTCAGGCGTGACAAAACGCGAGTTAGAAAAGACGCGCGAAGCCTTTGACTACGCCACCCATCACACGCGTGAGGGGGTTTTGGTCGTTGATTTTTCGCCACATCTTCACCGCAACGATCCACGGTTGAGACTGCGAGCCAATCTTTTGCCATCCACTCCGGAGTATCAGACGGTCTTTTATTAAATCCAAAATGGCGGATCCCTTGCTGGGTCAAGACCCCAACGTGACGCAAAGTCTTCGAGAACTGCTGAATTCGCCTCTTGGAGAACACCTCATGGACGAAGCTTCTCGGCGAGGTGCCTTTGATCTCGCTTTTGACGACACCTTAGTGTCGACAGGGGATCAAGATTGGCAATCCATTTACGATTTTGCCAACACCTATGTCGCCAACAACGATCAAGACTTACCCTCGCTCTCAACCCCACCCTTAACAGCACCATCACCACCACAACAGCACCAACCTTTAGCAGCAGCAGCAGCACCACAACAACAACCGTTTGTTTTGCCTAGCATCGGTCCTTCGGCTCCCACCCTCGATAACCCTTCCCCCGAATCCCAGTCCTAGTAGCAGTAGCGGAGATCCTGAGGAGGAGGAGCCTAGCCGAATTCGTGACGTGGCTCGCCAAACGCGACGCGAATTGAATGCCAACACAGGGTACGACACGACCACGCGTCGAACCGACTTGGGAGATGGGGATCAGCAAACGACCACGTTAACCAAAACGACGACGACGGTGCGAAAAGGGCGTCGACCCGTGGTGACGCGAACGTCGGTGAGCGAGTCGGTAGGAAACGAGGGAGGTGTTCTTCGACAACGACGACGACAACGCCGCCCTTCGTCGTCGTCATCGTCATCGAGTGCCTCGTCGTTGTCCCGTCGACTAGCTCCCCCTGTACGCGGGGCCCCGGCCGCTCCGCGGCCGGCCGGAGGCCGGAGAGCTCTTTTACAACGTCTCAGGAGACCAGGAGAAGTGGGCATGAAAACGCCGGCAACAAGACGTCTATAAAAACGAACGTCTATCTACAACCACCACCAAGAATGAGAAAACGGTTTAACAAGCAACGGCGTTTGCGACGCCCTCAACGCGGAGGAACAAAGAAGTATTCCTTGGTTCGCGTTGAGCCACGTCGTCCCACCAATCCGAAAATGCAACGCGGAGGAAGCACCATCTCGCTCGGCCCTCCAAACGTCTATAACCTTATAAATACAAATCGAACCCCAGCCACCGTGGCTTATCACAAACGTCTGGTTCCGACCTGAGAATGAAAAAACGAGGAGGAGGAGGAAGAAGAAGCGACTCTCGTAAACCGGCCTATGCCGTACCGTCGAGTCCACGGTTTCTGGCCGATATCGAAATGCAATATGGACGACCGGTCAAGATTGACATCCCTGAAGAACGCACGTGTCCTCCTCCTCCTCACTGTGTTCCACCAGATGTTCCCATTTCATTTCTTCCCATCGACGCAACACCTTTACCACCTCCTTTTGGTGAAACGACATCTCTGTAGACGTATTTTCCCCGTACCATTCTTCCAGACCGAGCTGAACCACTTGCAACAGGGCAGAATAACCAAACATGGGATAAAAGGCGGCAAACTCAAAGTCCTGTTTGATACTTGCCAACGACGTTTTAGGCAGACCCGACTCGTAAATATAACATCGGAGTAAGTGACTCACATAATCCAACGTTCGGTCCATAGCCAGAAACACCCGCATCTGATCTCCTTTCAGTTCCCGAAGCAAAAACGAGCAAAAACAATGAGTCCACGTGAACAAAAACAAGCAAAAACAATTTTCGCATCACCGTCAACACGTCCTTCGTTTGGGCCAGCAGTAACACGAACAACGTAGCATCCCCTACCTTCATGTGTTGGGGAAACTGGCACAACGAGGTCAACATTGACAGCACTTGCTGATGATGTCGATAAAATAGGATCCAGTGCTTCACACTCTCCGTCAGACACTCCTTGATCACCTCTTCCAATTGAATCGTAAATCCATCTTGATCGATCAATTTCTCTTCCGTTTCAGGATCCAGGTCCTCGTTTACCAAAGTCCCCATCTTGGAAGAATACCCGGACACCAACGCCAACAACTGATCACAGTGGGTTGCGCACGCTTCGCTCGCCATCGTGGGTCTGCCCTCTGGCCGTGTCGTCCTCGTGTCTATCTGCAATGGCCAACGGCGGTGCTAGACCTAACAGCATTAACGACACCCCAGCGGCAAATCATACCCCAAAAGCAGCCACCACGACGCCACTCACCACAAGCACACTCTTCAACACCAAACGGATCAAAACCATGGTCTAACGTTGAATAGAGTTGCTAAGTCGTGTTCGTTGTCTTTATGAAAAAAAAACCACATACACACATATACAGATACATCGTCTTTATTGGTTAACAAGAACAATCTTTTGTCGTTGACGCATTACACAGGATCCTATCGATCTAGAATCGTAATTAAAAAGATTTAAGCCGTCTTCCCGAATCTCGTGCAACGAAAACAAAGACACGTCCGAAGAATACAACAAGTCAAAGGCGCGCTCATCACGCTCATCAACCCTTTGAATCCTTCCTACGGTTTCATGTAGAAAGTTCACAAAATACTCGTGAATCAGCTCAAAGGTGCCTACACGACGGTGTTTCATAAAATGCTGGCGACACGTCAAATACGCCAGGTGACGTAACGAGCATGGCCCTTTTTTTCGAATCACAAAATGTGTACAATAACAGCTGGATTTGTTCGTCCAGAGCGTTGCATTCAGTGAATCGTATCTAGCATCTACGATTCGACGCGAACACAGAGTCCTCACCAAGCTAGCGTAATAATGCCAATACCGGTCTTCAAACAGAAAAAAAGAGTCGACGCGTGACAAAAAAGACGCGCTCAAACTATACAGTTTCCTTGGCATAAACAGTGGTCCTTCGTAATAGAACGAACCCTTGAAAAACGCATTATGAATGTCGAAGCAATAGACATCCGGCTGGGTTTCAACACCGTCTAGACCGTAGACACAGGCAGCGTGCAAGTTCTTGGAATAGCGAAACGTCGCTTCTCGAACCCACTCTACAACTTCTTTCTTAAACGCATCGTGCAACTCCTGCCAATCCATCTGAAACCAGTCGTTCTTAGCAGAAAGGTTGAACATCATCATGACGGTCATCATCCCAGAGGTTGAGGTCCCGTTTCCTTGCTCTTCGCCATAAACCACCATGAACCCATGAAAACAGTTCCCAGGACGTGGGAAGACAGGAAACAAACACTCCACGCAACGACAGCAACGACGACGTTCGTTCACCATCAAATAACTCATATCATAAAGAGATCCTGCCATGATGCTCGTTTAGCCCACTCTGTTCAAAGAACGTGCACTGCCTTTCATTTCGAGTAAAATGTTAGCGGCAGCGACAACTTCAGGACTTGCCTCGTTTCCATTCTCTTCCAAATACGGTTGTCGGAAATAACTTGTCAACACGTCATGACGGACGTAAGGGTGTATTATCAATATTTGTATTATCAATATTTATACAGGCTGGTCAAGTTCAGCTAATGCTGGTTTAAATTGAGGCCTGTGGTTAGTATTGTGAGCCTTGCACTGAGGATGGGCAACTTCCGACGTCCCCGTGGTTCTTTAACGTCCCTCTGGTTCCGGTTAGTGTAGTGCACGTGAGAGACGGGACCTACGGTTTTACGTCCTTATCCGAGAAGACGCGAAGGTCTAACCATTTGCAGATGTTAAAGCAAAGGCAGCACCTTCTCCTCAATTATTAGAAAAAGACCCTGAGTGTTGGCCCGGCCGGGGTTTGAACTCCCAACCTCCCGAACATAAGCCCGGCGCTCTACCACTGCGCTAACCGGTCGTCGGCGAGAGGGTGGGGTAACGTCGAGAGGGTGGGGTAACCGGTCGTCGGCGAGAGGGTGGGGTAACGTCAACATCAGCAATTCTGACACCAGACGATGCCCGGCACGATCTTGGAGAGAAATGGAAAATTGTCTCAAAACAGACAAGCCGTGAAACAGTCTTAAGAATAACTCAGCGTTGGCTCTCAGATGCATCTCGCAACGAGGACAACCAATCTCTGAGACGGAATCGCGTTTTTTCAGTGATGTAAATAGCACGCCACCACAGACAAATCGTCTTTTCCTGTCGCCGATGCTAGTTGGCGCTGTTGCGACACAGAAAACACGTCATAAGGAACGATCACCATATTGAACCGCTTGATCTCCTCTCTCGTCTTGGACGACAACTTCGCCTCGTCGACTCGCTGGCATGCCGCACGAAAATACGAAGGGAGGTTCGTCAACTTTGAACGAATGGCGTTCACCGTGTTCAAACACAGTTGATTTGCCAAGACCGCAAGATTCGAATCCAAAATGGCTCGAAAAACAGAACATCCAAAATAATGCTGGGGTGCCCAATACTTTAACAACAGAAAATCTTCGTAAAGTCGACCTTGATGCTCGCGATGCGCCGCCAAAGCGCGTTGCATTTGGCGTTTGTGGCGGGTTTTTTGCTGTCGCAAACGTGTTCGTAGCGAACGAGGCATGGTCTCACCGTCGTTTCTGCGACTTCTCCTTTTTATCCTTTGCCAGTGCCGCTGCAGCTCCAAACCCCAATGCACCCATAGCAACGTCACCGGATAGATCTCGGGAGTCGGGTGAAAAATGCCCGCCCCTCGTAAAAATACAATACATGTTCAAAATAAGGCGAAACGGTTTCCAGACGACGCGTCAACCAGAACAAATCAGAAGAACGTTGAAAAGCAACATAACGTCTCAGCACCTTATTAAACCTCTCCTCCATAATGGCTATGATAGAAACTGAACTTTCTGTATGCAATGGCAAAGTACTCTCTCAACGATGAGATCACAGCGGCAAATAGGATCCCGTCATCGCGAGTAGCAGCGCACTGTAACTCGTTGTCGGCTAGCAATTCGAAAATGGACTCCATATAGTATCGGTAAAACTCCTGCTTCTTTGCTAATGGCGCTGCGCACCTCAAGACCATGGACTCATTCAAGGCGATAGCTAGATTGTTCGCATGACGAACAATCTCGTTCCTCACCGAACGCTGAATCTGCATCGACTCTCGGTTCTTCCAATACCCCAAATACAACGTGACTAACTCGTCCAAATACGACGCGGCACAAGCTACGTCTTCGATCATCTTGTCCAACTTACACCCCCACAATCCCTCCCTCCCACTTTATAGAAAAAACACACACACAAACTGCCGCTGCTGGTTTATTGATCCGTTCACGTGACTACATTTTTTGCACCAATCAAGTTTGTAGATTAAACGTTGCTATAGCGCTGTTAGTTGATTTGCTGGCGAGCCGGTAAGGCGCTCGAGTTCCAAACAAAGACACAGAGACGAGAAGGCCAAACGAGTAGTTCGTACTGAAAGACAATCAAAAGTTCAGTTTTTTCTTGTACCAGTCGTCAAACTCGTAACCTTCGCGGATCGTTTGTAACTCCTCCAGCCTCTCCATAAACTCTTGATATTTCAAACAATAATTAGAAGGACCACCACTCGAAGCATAATCGTCGTCGTCCTTGTTCCCTTCCATCGCTCCGAAAATGGAGAACAAAATGGCGCGCACCTCGTCTAACACATTACTACAATGCTTCAACCCAGGTAACACTTGAACTACTCGCTGACGGTCAAGCTCGTTGATGTAAGCAGGAACAAACCCTCTTTGCGCCTCTTTATTCATAATGGCCGCCATCTCTTTAGAAGACATTTCTTTTCCATGTTGATCATAACAACGAACCCAATACACAGAGTCTTCCATGATTGCTCACCAAAATGGTGATCGCGAAGGGTTGCTCGCTTTAATATGGTCTGTTTTCCAGCGGCAGCGGCAATAAAACCTGAAAACGCACTTCTATAAATAAAAAAAGACTTAGGCTCTCTCGCCATTTTCAGGCTTGAGCCGTTGACCACAGGTTCCACACCATGCAGTCCAATGAAGCCGTTGCTTATGCCTCTTCAAAACATCTTTCCTTTTGAAATGTTTTCCACAAACCTCACAGCGATGTTCTTTCCCTCGTGTTGCGACCACTGATGGCGTGTTAAATTCGATTTCACCGTATACTTCCTCCCACACATGGCGCACACGAACTCCATCGTCTACCACCGCGATCCACTCGTTCGTTCTCTTTTATACCCTTTTAGCAGCGGCATTTTACCAGCGCCATCTCGAATTGTGAAAAACCTTTTTGCCGCTGGTTACGTGCCATATATGGTAACCCCCTTTCCCCTCCAACCAATCCGGTTTGACCCAAACCACCCTATCAACCAATCAGTACCCTTCTCTGTAACCAGCGGCAAAAACGGCCGTCCTCTAATACTACTCCCTCTCCCCGGTCACAATGTTGAGAAATTAGCTCGGCTCGGTATTAGCATTTTGTCCTAGAGGTAAGGAACCGCTTTCAAGCTCTTGCCGACAGTACTGAGGATGACATCCCAGTTGAAACAAGATTGAATGAGATCAAGACTACATACAATGAGGCAGCAGCCAAGCACCATAGGCTACAAGAAGAAGAAGAACAAGCAATGGTTAAGAGCGTCCGTCTGTAAATATCACCTATTGGCTTCAGAATGCAAAAATTCAAATCGCTCAAATTTGGTCAGAAGTTAGGTCATAATGAACTATTCATGCTGTCCAACTTTCAGATCGATCTGATAATACAGAGCGGGAGCGAAGAAGAAAGCCAATTCATCGAATTAATTATCGATTTTTTCGCATTTTTCACCTACTTCGAAATATGGCCAAAAACTCTTCTAAATTGATCAGCACGCCAAACAATCGGTTCATATCCTTGTAGATAAGATAACAAGCTTCCGATTGAGTGGTTTTAAAACTCTTTCTGATGAAAGATAAATATTTTAGCGATTTTTAAACCTTTTTTTCGTTTTTTCCTAAGGCCCAAACCGGGGGCTTATATCTCCGATGATATCTGGAACTGTCGAACTTTGAAATATTGGCGAGGAAAAGCAATGTTTCTGCTTTCAATTTATCAAATAAAATTTTGTGGCAATCAAAATCGCGAAGTTCTATGACCCGGAATTCAACCCCTGCTAAGCGCTAAATAGCGCTACGATTTCCAGGAACTGGAGGTCACGAACTACAAAAACATGCACATACCTGGTCGCAAATCGCCAAAACCACGGTGTATAAACCCTCTCAGATGGCAAAACACTGGTATTGTTTCATTCCGAGACGAGGCAGGACGTCCAGGCATAATTATTCAGCTTCTTCGAGCATTTTCCCCAAGACATAAAGTAAACAGATTATATCACCGATCGAACTCCAGCCTATCGGCACATTTTTTTCGTTAAAAAGATGTCTGAAGTAGTTATTCCAGCAACTCCTCTATCATTTGCATTCTTTTACTTCACTTCACTTATTAAAGATAACATCAAATATATAGTCGGTGAGAACTCACGCAACGAAAACACTGCCCTTGCGCCGTTTCCAGGAACAAGTGTATCTTGCCGAGGAAAACCAAACTCTCCCAAAAATGTCCTGCACTGATAGGCTTGGCAGGCAGTCACTATGTTCGAAAGAAGACCACTTAGGTAAGCGCGAGTTCGACGTTACAAGTATAGAAATTCCTCATTTGGACCGCTTCACACAAATGAATAATAGTTATTTCGTAATTTGGGGCGGGCAGTTGCTCGCATGAATAATAAAACCTAGAGGTTTTGTTTACTATACACAAAAATCGGAATGTTCGTCTGCCCTTTCTCCGAGGCTTGATGAAATGCGTTTATCAAAATCTGGGCGCGCTTCGCGCACAACGGAAGAAGCATATTCTACTAGGTCTACTAGTGTCTGCAAAAAAAAATCGTACATGGTCTTCGAGTCCGAAAAAAAATTCTTGCACAACCTGATCCCCGAAAAAAAATTCATGCGCAAAAAGATTGCCCCCCCCCCCCCCCCCCCCCCCCCCTCCCCCAATTTCTAGTGGTCCACACCTTACTGAACACGTTATTGCGGTGCCAATAAAACATTCAGACGAACATTCATTGAACAGATGGCTTGCAAAGCCGAGCTTGCTGCTATAAGAGGAAAGCTGAGCACAGTTACCAGATTACCAAACAACTCTGCGGTAATTACATCAGCCATTCACCACCAGTTAGAGCCAAGGACGGTTCACCATTGATAACCGAGCGCGAGCAGGCAGCCCGAAGGGTACAGCACTTCCAGGAAGTTCTCAATCAACCTGAACCAGATTTATTGCAAGTCCCCCTCCATCACATCACGTTCTTAACATCGATATAGGCCCACCCACAGCTTTGGATGTTAGAGAAGCTATCAGAACCATGAAGAATGGCAAGGCACCCGGAGTCGACTCCATCCACGCGGAAATGCTTCAAGCTGACCTTGATACCGCTACAACTGTGCTGGTCAACCTCTTTAGCAAGATTTGGGACACAAACACCATCTCAGATGACTGGGCCAAGGGTCTCATCGTTAAACTCCAAAAGAATGGCAACCTACAAAACTGTGACAACTGGCGTGACATAACACTCTCCATTCCAAGCGAATTCAGCCATCGACAGCAGGGTGAGACAGGAATAGGCTGGATTTTGCAAGAGGCGAGAATGCATAGACCAGATCTTCACACTGAGGAATATCATAGAGCAGTGTATGGAGTGGAATGCCCTACTGTACATCAACTTTATAGACTTTAGGAAAGCGTTCGAAAGTGTGCATAGAAATACTCTTTGGAAGATCCTGGAGTGATATGGATCCCTGGCAGGATCATTACACTCATCAACCTCTTCTATAGTCACTTTGAGTGCAGCGTTATCACTGACAGCAGTGCCATCTGAGAACCATTTTTACTTGGTCACACCAAACGGTATTTTCTGTGCAACGTGAAACATCTTCATCCGATACAATCGAATTAAAACACATCCTGACATGTGATCTAAGTATGACGAACCCCAGAAGCATTCACGCAATTGTAACGCGCTGGTATCACAGAGCACGACGTAGCTGTCATTGGCCAGTTGAACTAGTTCAGTGCGGCTTCGACTTCGCGTTCGTATAGTTCTAGGTTCAGCATGCTCAGTTGATGTATTTGCGCTATTACTGTCCAATTCTCTTTCCTCTTTTCATTAATTCTACGAATCTAGATTTTTTTTGGCGTCTCCTCTGAAGAAATCCGTCTGAAGCTTCTCTCACACTTTTCCTTCTTGATAATTGCTCGTTATTCTTTACTCAAAATAACGGCCATTGAACAGTGTGGTTACTAAGAATGCTTTGGAGAATTATACATTGTTCATTCTATTGTTTGGTATATCTAATTTGTATCTTTCACTGCAGACGAAAATGACGAAAACAAAACTGCAAACGTGCACATCCGGGACACTCGGTACATAACATCATATTTTCACTCGGTGAAGATATGGAAAATACGAGTGTTTTAGTTTCCGGTAAAACACTGGCATCCATCTAATAATAAGAAACATTTCAGCACATTATTTGAGGAAAAAAACAGAACATGAGTGCTCTTTCTCCGCTTACTAGGGCTAACGCTCATTAGTACACATGGGACAATTTCATTAGCACGTTAGATAAGGTTAATTCCTTGTCTCCACTCTGTTGAACTTAGTGCTACGCGGCCACAGGCTTGCCTGAACATCTACATATATTCACTTCATTACCGCGACCATAACATCTAATATACCCCGACCTGCTCCCAGTCTGACCTGTTAGCTCAGCTTGTAGAGCATCGGATGTACAATTCCGGAGGTCGTGGGTTCGAATCCCTCTCGGGGTCAGAGATTTTTTCTCTTTCTCCGCTTACTAGGGCTAACGCTCATAAGCACATATGGGACCATTTCATTAGCACGTTAGCTTTCACACAAGGTTAATTCCTTATCTCCACTCATGAGTGCTTAGAGTTCCTCTCTGCACTTAATATTCCAAAAATAACGGAAGAGGAGAAGCGCAAATGTGAAGGAAAACTAACGTTAAGTGATTGTTATAATAGTTTGATTTCAATGGGAAATCAAAAAACACCCGGAATGGACGGACTGACTAAGGAGTTTTATGTGACTATGTGGGGCGACATTGGTGAAGATCTAGTTAAATGTTTAAATAACGGTTACGAGAGAGGTCGTCTCACGACTACCCAGAGGCAAGCGCTGATCACTCTCCTAGAAAAGCCTTAAAAGGATAAAAGAGTAATAGCAGCTTGGCGTCCTATTAGTCTAATTAACATTGGTATGGGGTGTTTATGCAAAAGGGGTATGTATGTGTTTTTTCCTTAATGTCTGTGTATACTGTTTGTATAGATTTAAAAGATTTCATGTGAAGACTAGCTTTGAAATAAATCCATGTAACCAAAAAAAACTGTATATAGGGAAATAAGAAAAAAAATGTATTATAGGTACCTAAGGACTAATAAACTGTAAAAGAAGGGAGACATGGACTTAAAAATACCAGTCATCACATGAATAAAAAGTATTTCTTTTTTAAAGGTTCGGTAGGAACCAAATTTTGATAAATAGCTACAAGGAATCACTCATTCAATTACCTGCGCCTTCTAATGATGTAACAAAGCTAAGAATATTTTACGACACTAATGAAAGTTACATAAGAAGCTTAGAATCTCTAGGAGTAGCCTCAAACACGTATGGCAGTTTATTGATTCCATTCATGCTCAAAAAATTACCCGAAGAAATAAGACGCTTAATACTAAGAGCAGATAGCTCGTTATACGAGTTAAGAAAAGGCCTACAATTAGAAATAGAGACACTGGAAAACAGTCATATGTCGTCCCTCCCTGTTGAAGAGCCGACACCATCTACGTCAGGCATAACGCACGTGCCTACTGCTGGAGCGCTACTGGCCGGTCTGGCGTTATCCGAGAAACATCCCCAGGAAAAGCCTCAAAACAAGAAATGCATTTACTGCAAAGGGGCATGGCACTAGTTTAACCCAATTTTTTAAGGATGGAATTTTTGTCAAAATTGACATATTTAAAAAATATGTTATATTTACCTGCCATGATGATAGCAAATGAAACCCATACAGGCTGTTACTATAGACTATGTACTTTGAAAATCAGGTGAGAAAAAATTGGCTCATTAATGTTTTTAGGAATTTTGGCACTTTTCTGTACCCATGTGAGCTATAAATAAAACATGAAAATTCATATATTTGGCCAATCTTATCAATCTTAACCCCTTTTAGGTTGTATAATTTGTTGATATCTAATAAGTATGAGATAGATTAATGTGTTTTTATAGAGAATCAGACAATTTTAACAAGAATTTGGGTTCAAGATGTCGATTCAGAGCTGGAAACACTGACAATATTTTTTTTGCCTCAGCTCAGTAACCTGGTTAAAATAAACTGCTGAATACTCTTTTTCTTGGTAATAACGAAATAACACTTAACAATAGATCATATTTGCATCTTATTTAAACATATTTTTAGTCTCTCACGTTACTTCTGAGATACAAAACTAATGTTTATGCTTATAAGGATAACAAATTTTAGGGCCACAACTCTGCCAACAACAACCACTTCCAGCACTAGGGTCCAATCCCATAAGAGTGCGATGATCTTAAGTTAAGGATATAGAGAATAATACATGGGCAAGCGTCCATGTATTATTCTGTTTATTATAATAAACACTGTCATGTTCCAGGGAAGGCCACGGGAGAAGACATCAGATTGGCTGATATTTTCACATGTAAAAATATCGTATACGGTTTTTCTCAGTGGCACAAATCCCTGTAAACCACTTTGGTTTATATAATAAGTATAGGTAATCGCATGGGGCCGAGTAAAATTAGGGTTTAATTTCACGAGTGTTTTCAATTTTCTTCCAACAAAATTGACAACACAAGTGAAATTAATCCCTAATTTTACGAGGAACCCATGTGATTACTTGTTTATGATATAAAGGGCAAAATTCAGCGTGCGTGTTGACTGCACGTATTCAGACGTGTACGAAGTAATTTTGCCCTCAATAAAGAAAAAAATGACCCCGCTCTAAGCCAATCAGCATCGAGTTAATTTTGCCCTGTATATTATTCTCGAGCACATCTTGATTATTAGCAAATTCCAATCATCGATGTAGCTCTGCGCTGACAGCAAAAACGTTTCACGGTATTTTGTTTACCACTGTGAGGACGAGAGTGCATATCAATTACTCTGCTTTGAGATCATGATCATATCTACCAAGGGCGTTAGGACTACAACATACGAATGTGCGATTGAGCCCATCGGTCAGACAGGTTTAAAATCAGGGTTTAAGACGGGTTTAAAGTCAACCTGGCAAGGGCGGCATCCACTGGGGCTCCTCGAGTACAGCGAGGCACGGCTGCACAGGAAAACTTCTGAGAGCACACCCCAACAATTATACATAGACGGGCGTATCGTGACTTCATCATGCCTCCTAGTGATTTTGGACTTCTTACACGACAAGTTAGCTAAATGCATCACTGCAAATAAAAATGAAATCGAAATAATTCCAATGCGCTCGATCTTCTCCCCGGAAAATGCTTATAATTGTCAAGTCAGCCATAAAAAGGTGTACAGCATAGAATACTCAGGGGAGATTCCGGCTATATGCCAGTGGGTGCGTGTTTGCTTGTGGCTCTTTAGTAGAAAACGTGTTACAAGGCACTTCATTACTTGAGTGGTTAGTGCGGCTTATGCATATCTGAATTTTGCGTACAACTGAAAAAATGTCTAAGAACGCCGCAATTTTTTTTTCGAAAATATTGCTATATTTGTAACTGAGGTGACAAGCTCTATAAATGTGCTAATGCACAGCTATATTGTTATAGCACAATTTTCCCAAACGTGTCCTTTTTACTAATAAAGATTCATTGATATCGACAAGTTTAGCAGCTCACATATCTAAACTGCACGACATTTGCGTTTATGCGCTAGTCACTGGAAAGCCCCGCGGTTTGCTTAAGAAAAGCCACGGTTTATGCGGGGAATAAGTGCTTTTTAGATCGTGGTTGCTGCTACGGCCTGGGACTGTAGGCAGGGTTGGGCCGCAGCAGTTTTTCCCTGCGAATATAAACGTTACTTAATGTTCCACATAGTGTTTTATTGGATGTTTCTGAGCGGCAGAGAAATTGGTGGCCCCGGGGCGGGCGATTTTTTTTTTTACGCCCACTTCAAGATGGCGGCCATGTACGGGAGAGCCTGGAATCTAGCAAAGCGCGGAATTTTACTTCCGGTTTAGAAGAGTTTACTTCGTCTGCTGTTTGCGATATTTTAAGGCAGTTTACCAGGATTTCGAGTAATTTTGTCAAAAAGTGGCCAAAAATACAGTTACTCAAAACTTTAGAATAGATCCCTTGGCTTGATTTGGGTTTGCTTTGGAAGAACTACATATATTACGAATAACTTAGTTCGTTTCGCCATGAACTTCGCACGGAAAGTGGAGAATATTTCAAATACCTGGAGTACAATAGTAGGAAACTCCACGTCAAGCGCAATTCCCTCCAAATCCCTATATCATTGTAAATAAACTTCGAAATGTATTTTCATAGGTGACCTTCAAGATTTCTTGATGGAAGTAACTCGAGTTTGCATGTAAAATGTAAACCTTTCAAAAGATGCTAAAAGAAAGTCAATAGGTTTGGTACTTTCTAGTAACCTGCCAATTTTTGGCCACACGTTTCTCGAAACACTTAGATAATCTGTCTTAAACACAATCAAGCGAGAAATATTATTCCGTGATCACATGTAAAGATGTCATGTTGAAATAAATTACATCTACTATCATTCGGCGGATTTATATCTGCAGACCTGAAGGCATATTGGTTGTGCTGTTTTCTCAGTTAAACTGAAATAGTCATTGACACTTGGTCATCTGTGCATTAAAAGCGAACTGGGGTAGGAAGAACACTCAGTTTCGAAGTGGGCGTAAAGAGAAATCTAAATCACAATTTACGCCCACTTCGTAAGGCCACGTAAAAAAAAACATGTTTATCGTCCCCGCCCGAATCGTTTTTTGGAGCCGCATCCTTTATTCTTTTATTTTTTATTTTCACAAATTGTCTCTAACTAGTTCGTCTATTGTCTCTAACTAGTTCGTACTAACTAGTTCGTCTAGCTAAGATGAAATAAACAGAGTCCATGTATCTCTTCTATTGCTCCAAGTATTTCAGTAAAGAACGTGAACAGAATAAATTTAGTGTACACAGGGCTCCCAACGAAAGTTCCTCTCGTCGTTGCATGTCATGTCAGCACCTTCACCTTCGAAGAATTTGCTATTTGATTCGATAATCTGCTTCACTATTACTACAGAGCTGTAGACATTATAATATGTGGACAATCTGGGTCTGGTGTGGGAGAGAATATTCTCAAATTAGTTCGGTATCAGAATGCCGGAAGTGGTCCTCATCATAATATGGTATGTTTGCCTAGATTGGCTTACTGATATAGTAAATTAATCACCAAATGACCGGCGCACTATAATTTGCTCAGTAATTTAATGGAATGCACTTATGCAATATTTTGTTTGACTAGTATTGCACTAGTATTGACTAGTATTGCACTAATGGTTAAAATGACCATTTTACCAAGCTGAGGCAAAAAAATGTCAGAGTTTCCAGCTCTTTCATCACCTCCTGAGCCCAAGTTCTTGTTAAATTATCTGATTCTCTAATAACAAACATTATTCTATCTTAGACTTATTAGATATCAACAAATTATATGACCTGCAAGGTTTTAAGATTGATAGAATTGGCCACATATATGAATTGTATGTCTCACATGGGTACAGAAAAGTGCCAAAATTTCTATAAAAAAAATGAGCCAATTTTTTCTCACCTGACTTTCAAAGTACATGGTCTATAGTAACAGCCTGTATGGGTTTCATTTGCTATCATCATGGCAGGTAAATATAATATATTTTTGAAATATGTCAATTTTGACAAAACTTCCATCCTTAGAAAATTGGGGTAACTACTGCCATGCTTCTCCCCACCAGATCGCTTTAGCTGCAAACTACACATATGTTGTGAACGGTATTGATACTAGATTCACATGATAAGTTAAATGTCCTTGACTTTGTTATGTCTCTGTAAAGAAAGCTTCTTATTGTGCCTTGTAAGACCTTCAACATTGAAGGACTCAAAGTCAAAATCGGAACCCCCCTTGTAACTAACAAAGGAAATTGCCAAGAACCAAACCAAACAGGCATTCTTAGTTTCTCACTAAGACTAACTTATCTCCAAATTTTTATCTCCATTATATTGCTCTCTTTCCAGTTTTTAAGGACAGTTCTACAATAGCTATGAGAATTGTGAACAACAACAACCAAAGGTTGAGATTTATGTTAAACGCCGTGGAAAAATGTTGTTTTGCTGACGTTTCGAGCGTTAGCCCTTCGTCGGAGCAAAGAGAGCTCTTTGCTCCGACGAAGGGCTAACGCTCGAAACGTCAGCAAAACAACATTTTTCCACGGCGTTTAACATAAATCTCAACCTTTGGTTGTTGTTGTTCATGTTCACGTCTCCGCCGACGCAGACCACCTAGTTTTCCCGTAAAACTAGTCATACCTATGAGAATTGTATACGACGCGTCCGCTAAAGCAAACCGTCATGCTGCCAGTTTAAATGACTGTCTACATACTGGACATATTACTCTTGCAAGATCTGACAGGTCACGCAATTGGCATAACCGCTGACATAGAAAAAGCCTTCCTACAAATAGAACTGAATAAAAAGGGCAGAAACGCAACAGATTTCTATGGTTGAAAAATTTCGAGAAGCCAGCACAAAAAGATAACCTGGACGTCTAACGGTTTTAACGCGTTCTGTTTGGCGCTGCGCCTTCAACGTTTCTCCTTCAAGCAACTGTAAGATGTAATTTGGACGGCCACGATATTTGATCCACTAGGATTTGTAGAGCCTTTTGTGGTCAAAGCAAAAATACTCATGCAGGAGTTATGGAACCGCAAGATATTGTCCCACGCATAGTAATCCAGCAGACTTCTTGACACGTGGAGTATCCGCAAATGAGATATCGGACAAAACGCTTTCGTTCGAAAGGCCTCTCTGGCTCTTACAGGATACGTCCAAGTGGCCAGTGTGGGAGAAGCAGAAGATAGCAGATCCTGAATTTAGGAGCGGACTCGTATGCAGTGTTGCAGTAGAAATTGAAGTACCAAATCTTCTGAAGATAATTGACATAGACAAATTCAGCAAACTTGAGAAGATGATACGAGTGATGGCGTTGATAAAGAGGTTCATTGCTAACTGCAGACGAGCAAAGCAAAAGAAAAGCACAATTTCTGCAAAAGAATACGAAGATGCGAAACATTTAATCATTATAGCAGTGCAGCATCAGAAATATAAGGAAGTGCAGTACCTCACGCAACCAAATAAAATGAAGTGCCCTTCCATTGTACAGCAACTAAGACTACTTAGACGACAGCGGAATAATACGTTGCCAAGGTCGTATACAGTACTCAGAATTAGCCATTAGTTTGACGCCAAGCATCCCATATAATTACCCAAAGAGTACCATATCTGATAGTACAAGCGACACACACCAGAGTATTGGTCATAATGGCGTTGGAGAAACTCTGACTGAGATTCCGCCAGCAATATCAGCAACACACGCTTTCCAGACCACTGGAATTGACTTTGCAGGATCCATATATGTTAGAGTATCGTGTGGATCACCACAGTCGAAAATGTATATCAGCTTGCTCACATGCGCAAATATCAGAGCTATTCACCTGGAATTGGTTGAGAATCTCTCAGTTGAAGCCTTTATCAGAGCCTTCAAGCGGTTCATCAATAGAAGTCAGGCTCTGTCAGGCTCAATAGAAGTCAGGCTCTGAACAAATAATCGCAGCTAAGAAAGAAATTCTCAAAGCGGAGAAAACACAACACTATTTAGCAAGGCACGGTATATCATGGCAATTCATAGCCGAGCGCGCCCCGTGGTGGGGAGGATTCTATGAAAGATTGATTGGGAGCGAAGATTTACCAAGAAATAATTGGAAACTTGGGCTGGTAGAAAAGTCCTTCCCTGGAATTGATGGTTACGTGAGAGCAGTAAACGTGAGAAATAGTAACAGAAAGACGTTGCGTCGAGCCATTCAGAAGCTGTACCCGCCAAAGGTCTGTAGTAACGACTTCCATACGGTTGAAGAGAGATGTGACGAGGAAGCAAAACATGTCAAAGGAGTAGAGCGTCCTAACAGAGCTGCTGCTACCGAGGCTATGAACTTCACTATGATACTTTGATACTTAAAGTGCGAGTATGACCAAAATGGTATCCTTCCTATAAATCTACTATGTTGTACTATAAGGCATTGAAAACATCTTCCCCAAATTTTGGTTGATAACATTAACTCTTTAGTCCTTTTTTCTGCCGCCGAAAACACCAAAATACGGTCACACGGCCGCCATCTTGGAGTCGCCATTAAAATCGGCTGTTCCTACTACCTGGTTACCAAGTCAGAGGCCAGGCTACATTTTGTGACGTATTTTTATCCCCCATCCATTGCCGGGACAACAAAAATCTCAAAATCTAACGGTAAATATTTTACACACAAACGTGACCGTCGCATCTTTTTTTCCTGTAGCAAAGCTCAGTCATTCCACCTGCAGATCTATTGTTATGAACTTTTGTTACCATTCCGTAGGATGAATTTCGCAAAACAAACATTAAAACATGTACAAATCAGGCAACAAATGTCTGGATTTTGATGTAAATGTTTAGCTGTTGACAAAAATTGTTCACGCGCGCGCTGCTGACGAAGATCACGCCACTTTCAACAGAGCGCGCGCTCAGCTCAGTTTTGCAAACAAAACAAAATTATAAAAACAAGGTCGCCCATTTCTCCTCAAAAACGTGCATAAAGATCGAGAATAACCTCATTTCTTGAAACTTCACTCAGTCATATTGTTCAGTGTGCTTCAAAATGAGCCGTATCAATAACGAATAAGAGGCCTGGATGCTGAGGGGGGATAAAAGTGCGTCACGATTCAAAACGAGGCTGCTATAACCGCTGTCATTTTTAATTACAGGCTCGTATTTTGGAACATAAAATTTTAATGACGGACGAAAAAACCGTACTTTTCGCAGACGTTTTTCCTTGTATTCCGGGCGGAATTTTTCACTAAAATCCACTCAGCAAGAATGTATTGTGGATAATTAAAGTACTAGGCCGGAAAAAATGGTAGAAAAAGAAGTCAAATTTTGGTCATACTAGCACTTTAAACTTATTTTTTGCAGAATCAATATTTTGCTGGCCCGGAGGATGTTGTGAAATATTCGGGAAACCTGTGGAATTATCAATTACGACGCATGAATGTAATTAAATAGCGCGCACACTTGTAAAATCTCTCTCGGTAAATACACAGTAAAACAGTCAGTCGTAATAATCCATCCTGCGTATTTCATCTTAATATTACGACAAGCGACAAGAGTAAGCTTAAAACGTTTTGGCTCTGCTTTGCCTTTTGTAAACAGGTCATTTCTGAAGGCTTTTTTCCCTCTTGGCACAAGTTAGATTTGTAGAAAAGACAAATACTGTATCAAGTATATATTCTTTGTCGTGAATTTCGCTGAAAATCTTATGCTTGAATTTTATTTCAAGGAGATGAATTTTTGTCAGTTGCCGGGATTTCATGACCCTGTAACTGCCAATCAGAGCTCGAGTACTATAGTTGCCATATAATAAGCTAAAATTAAATCCTTGTTTCCCTAAGTTCTATTGTGAGATTTTGGAAGCCTGGTTTGAGCTGAATGACACAAAAATAACTCTGCGGAGGATATAGCCAACCAGGTGCTTTGGAACAGCAAACGGTGATCTGAAAATGGCATAAAGAAAGTCGGAAAGTTGCTCAACAACACAACAGAACTAGCGACTTAAGAGCGGTCGTCAGTAAATATCGCCTGGGTCGCAAAATTCGAGAATTTGAAAAATCCCCCAATTTTTGCTATAACGTAGTACTAGTTGACCTCTAACTACGGTGAAACTTTTAGCTTGATCTGATAAATATGTAGCGTGAACGAGCACTCAATCGGATCACTTGGTTGACCCCGAGCTCGAGCTCCAATTTCAAGGCACCTGAAATCACGTAGTACTAGTAAATGAAGATTGACTAAATAATCGCCCCGATTACCATAATCGCCCTCTTCTTATTTCATGCCGTCGAAGTTCAGGCAAAACTGCTCTTATGTTTACAAAACGTTTTGCAGACCTGCTTGGGTCTTTCGCTCAAGTTTTTTCTGCCAACTTTCTTTGTTGAGCCTTAACTTAACCTTCTCTTTCTCATTTATTGATTGAGGCCAAGAGATACGGAAAGTCCTACTGAAGTCGATAAAGAAAAAGTCGAGCTCTTGGGAGTGGACGACAGCGAATGCGAGGGCCCCGACGCCGACGTGCGTGAAGCCCCCGTGAACAGTTGTTCACGATGCTACAACTTCATCAAAGCCTTGGGATAGGTGCTCAAAGAGCCATTTCTGATATTACAACCTTTCTACGACAACAAGAACGCGTGAGCGGGCAGCAGAAAGTTTCCGACAGCCCCCTCAGGAACAGCGAAGCGCTCGACTACAGATGAAACATCTAAACAGCCAAATAAGCGTAAAAAAATTAGCAGTGTTTCTCAGCGAAAGGATGTTCTGAGCAGAGTACCTCAGACCAAGTATTTGTACGACAAGCGGTTTGTTAGAAGTGGAAGTCGGGTGGCTCGTGCGAGGAAATGGATATGTAGCCTTCGATTTTTGAAACCTCGGGGTCAATGGTACCAAAGGTTTCCTCTACATTGGGAAAAAGGGTCGAGGCATTTACAAAAAAGCCTATCGAAGACAAATTCAAAACTCTGGCTGAGAAATATCGTTCACAGAGAACTGTGAATTTCTCACAGTGCCTACAATCAACCAAGCGTTATGGAATTACAGAGACCGACGAGAAAAACAGATCTTGGCTTACAAGAGATTCAGAAATCAATATCTAAGGCTGCTCAGGCTACACTTACAGCGACTGAGGCTGTTCTGAAAGCCGTAAGAAGAAAACAGAGTTGGACCTAAAGTCTTTACAGGATAATTTATGCGATGCATTAAGGAGGCTGCCTACAATTTTTTCTGCTCTCCACCACCAAACTTTGCTTGCATTAGCATTTTTTCTCGGTGCCTTAAAATACTTCAATGAACTCAAGACTTGGAGGTTATCTTTGGTGTATATTTAAGAATAATTTACGGAAGCATCAAAAACTTTTACATATGAGATTTGTGTCAGAGGCGAAAAGTGTAAGTTTTATAACAAACCGAAGATTTATAATATAATTTCTCAAATTTTGCAGTTTCCTTGAACACATGCCAAACAAAATCGGAAGCATTCTAAGAAGTGAAAATTGGCTGGTACATTGCCTTTGGTTTGTAGATTATTCGGGCGGCAAGGATTTCTTAATTCCGCAGATACTAGCCATTATTTTCAAGGAAATACTTTGCGGCATAAATAACTTTGACATTTTGGAGGCTGAAAAAGTCCGTTCGAGTAACATAAAATCGGCCCAATGAATTCTCTCCAAACTTGCTGTGATTAATGTTAGCTACTCAGGGATTAGTGCGAGGGGTGTCATTTTAAAAGTTTAGGTCGCGCAACGCGTCTGATGGCTGCTAATTATAAACAAGGGTGTGGTTATAACGTTGCTATAGCAACTCCGATCACAACAAAATGCACACTACAATAAAGTTCAAACCCTCCAGGGTAACCATGTGAAAGTTCAGACTGGTACAGGTTTTTGAGCCTGAACAGCAGGCAAACAAAGATTGGCTGTTGAGGGCAGAAAAATTGTAGGCAGCCTCCTTAACCTTTGCGGGAAATGCCAGCTTCCTCGCTTCATTGAAGCGAAGATAATTCTTGAAGCCTGAACTATCTGACAAATTCAGGTCGCTGTGTTCATCTTCTGTTCCACTTACTCGTTTTCTATTTGGGGACGATTTAAGCAAATCGATAGATGAGATTACAAAAGCTAATAAATTACAGCGAAGCTTTTGCCCAAGAGAAGTTTATCAAAACCATTTGCCAACAATGGTCAACAACGTAATCAAGGAAAGTTTTATTCTTTTTTTACGGAGTCGTCCGGCCGCTTCGATTCGCGGTCGGAATCAGTCTTTCAACCGAAGAAACAGCTCCTTCAACAATTCGTCCAGCAAGGACAAGACCTATTACCAAGCAACTAATGTGGACAAATCAGACAAAGCCTGAGCTGTAAGTGGAATTGCTGGGAATTGCTGATAAATGGCAACAAATCACCTGTGACCCTTGGATAATTGAATGAGTTAAGGATTATTGTTCAGAATTTGAAAGCCACCCACAGCAAAAACACATTCCTGTACTGGCGGTATTTTCGAAAGAGCAAACCCTCTCTTTTATTGACATTGAAATCTCGAAGTTATTTAAAAAAGGAGCAAATATTTTGTACTACCTCAACATATTCCTGGTGAGAATAATATTTATGTAGAATCTGAGTCAAGATATTTTAATGATAGAACAGAGTGGATTTTAAATCCAACTGTCTTTAAGTGGGTCACCGAGAGATTGATCTTTTTGATTCACGCTTGAATGCAAAGTTAGAAACATATTTCTTGGCGAGCTGACCCAGGTGCTATAGCATTAGATGCCTTTACTGTGTTATGCTTTTCCCCCTTTCAGCGTTATTCCAAGAGTTCTGTCCAAAGTCAAAGGACAAAGGTGTTCTGTGTTCTACTGGTGGCCCCGGTGTGGCCAACTCAGTTATGGTATCCAGTCATTCTGAGCCTACTGATAGAACGACCGATCATCCTCCCAAGGTGGTCCAATCTGATGGTCCTACCACACGATGGGACACTACAACCCTTACGCGATCGGATAGTACTAGCCGCGTGGCCTGTGTCCGAAGAGAACTCCAAGGGCAGGGAATTTTGGAGGACGCTACCGAAATCATCATTTACTCATGAACAGTCGGCACACAAAAGCAATACCGCAAACCTTGGCATGACTGGATTTGCTGGTGTCATCGATTCAAGAGTAATTACCTTCAAGCCCGTGTGACGTTATTTGCAGCAACAACAACAAACTGAACTCGAAGGTTACATAAATTCCGCTAGAAATCAATTTTTTCATCCTGGTATTTTACCCATTACAAATTAAAGTAGGAGTACTAATGAAATATCTGTGAGAATGTTTTCAGGCCGATCGAGCCCGAAAACGAGTAGAACGAACACTGCGAGGTTGACAATCACAAGTGAGTTGCGTGACAACAACACTCGCCAGTGTTACATAATGCCAATGATAAATGACGTGGGAATCCTGCCCTTTTGGGGGTACGAGTTACATCCTAGGTATTTTTTGTCTGCAAGATATTTTGTTGCGATCAGGTGTGGATTACGTAATCTTTCAATTCTGATCTGAAATGGTAAAACAAAATGCCTAAGCCGAATATGTAGGTCTAATGTATTCAGCATGCAACGCCTTGAGTGCATTCAAGAGTCTGTTTGATTCGATTTCGGTTTGTTTTTTTAGTAGGAAATCTTTGTTAGCAGGCATTTTGGGGAGTGTAAAATTATTTATGCATTTGAGTAGTTGCTGTCGTTTTTTTGGTGGGGAGGGGGGAGGGGGCTGCGATTTGGAGCTCCGTCGCGGAACTGCCCCTGTATAGCTAGGCTGCGAGTACCCACCCTGAGTTTTTGTAATTTGTGCAGAAGGAGAAGCAAACAAAGCATAGATCCGATCCCAACTAGATAAAAAAAGGCCAGCGGTTTGTGCATTCTATCATGATTCTATCATGCTGGACCAAATAGATACTAGCTACCATAGCAGCATAAGCATACCTAACCCGGGGGGGTTCTTCACATGTCGACCTGATAGGGGTGCTCGTCGTATTTTTTAGGGGTCAAAATCGAGTTTCAGGTATTTTGTAGGGGGTATCAGAGAAAAATTGTGGCTTTCACTAATTAATGGTATTTTTTAGGGGTACGCAAATGAATGAAAGGACAACAAACCCAGTAAAACGTTTTCTTTCTTTTTTCGTTCATTTATAGCTCTAAATAAGCTTGTTTTGAGATAAGAAACAATAAACAATAACAAAAAGGTTTATTGTTGGTATTTTTTAGGGGTTGGATTTTTTATGTCCTGGTATTTTTTAGGGTATATTTTCCGATGTCCCGACGAGCACCCCTATCACTCTTACCATGAGAGAACCCCCCCCCCCCCCCCCATACCTAAGCACTCATACCTAAGCACTCTAGGAGCAAGTCGTACATAAACCACTAGACTGCTAGAGTATGTGCACAGAAATTTGCCCATCGATATTGTTGTACGTTATTGTGCGGGTCTCTGAGAGTATCTGATACAACATGTTTATGCAGTAGAATGGATTTCATGAACAAAACCGCGGATTGAGCGTGAAAGAAGGACCCACCTTGGACGACACAGGTAGTCTGGGGGATGGAGTTGATTTACTCTACGGGGATGCTTCGTATGAAAGGGGTAGTGTTTTGAAGCAAATTATATAAAAGGGTAGCGATTTTGCGAATGGCACTATGTAAAAGGGTACCATTTTGTGAATTTCACCAAGGGTAGCAAAACACTAGATCTATAGGATTATTCAAAGCTTCAGGAGGCTAGATTCTATGGAGGTATGTTAGTGACAAAATTCATCGAAGAGATTTTGGAATTGAAATGTCAAAATGTGGCATTCAAAACTTTAATTTGTCGAATACGATTTGGCAAAAATTGAAAGCACATATACCGTCCAGTTGTGCTTTTAGTCTTCATATAACACTAGGAAAGCTTCATTCTGGTTTTTAGAGCGCTAAAAGTGCACAAGAAGCGGGCAACAAACTTGTTCCTATCGTGTAAGAAATAACGGACCTTTCAGCTGACGCTTGGGGAGCATGCGTACTGCGAGATACCGCTG
Source organism: Scolanthus callimorphus (assembly GCA_033964015.1). Taxonomy (NCBI): domain Eukaryota; kingdom Metazoa; phylum Cnidaria; class Anthozoa; order Actiniaria; family Edwardsiidae; genus Scolanthus; species Scolanthus callimorphus. The sequence goes on along the minus strand of CM066911.1, from coordinate 26,967,695 downwards.
AAGCGCCAACCTTTACCCAGAAGACTTTTGCGATTGGGGGAGCGGGAGACTCACACTTGCATGCTGGCCTCATTACATCTCCCGCTATATATTTTTGACACCATTTTCATACATTTACAGTATTTCCTGCGTTTTTTTAACATGCGCTGTTCTATCTCCCGCATTTCTTTTCAATCAGGTTGGCATCTCTGCCTTTTCCTTTGGGGATCACGAAATTGACTCCAAGAAGGCAGTGCATTTTTACTTACTCGGTCTCATTATTTTAAGTTGATGTTTATTCTTGAAGCTTTTACTCCCTTAGCGAGGGAGCATATTTTAACTCAAACAGTACAGTACCTCGATGAAAGGGCAGAAACAGATTAAGGGTGGCCATTATGGAAAATGTAAATGGCCGAAATATCACCCATGGTGTTGTTTTGGTTTCCAAGCAGGTGGAGAACAAGTTCTGCGCATGCGCTAGTAAGCCCACTGGTCATTCCACTCGTCGGAGTGGAGCGTTACGTCTCGGTTTGTCCCATCGATTTCTCTGGATTATTTCTGCGTAAATGTTGCTGAAGATGCTTAAAATATTCCTCGACATTATCCTATTGTCATTTAAAAGGCTGGTCGATGCTTAGGATGCTTCAAATAGCGGCTACATGGTCGGAAAATAAACTTCTCGTCTTTCTCAGTATGACCAGAGTCCCTCGTAGCAAACATGGCGGCCATTGTTATGTTATAACGGCACCATTGAGAGATTGTTGGTTGACATCGACGGAAACTACAAATATATAAATGCGAAAAGGTGAGTTAATTTGCTTCATTAATCTTTTTAAACTGCATTGTTGTCCATTCAGAGTCAGTCATTTGCTGAGGCATTTAGTTTTAAATTTGCTTAAATCGTTCACCTAGCAAATTAACCATGAATGCATAGCTCGTAGATCATGGTACCAAGGGCTGAACCGGTGATTTAAAAATAGAAATGTATAGTTCAAGTCTCTATCTCTCAGAGTTACCTCCAAACCAAATTCAGAAGAAATCGCCTTTGCCCCCAACTTTTGTATCGAATAGCTTTGGGTCAGTTAGCGACGAACAGGTTGTAGTTGGGAAATTAGTGGTTTCAATGTCATTGTTTCTGTGATGGCGCAGTAAATATTATTTTTTAGTTTAACTATGTTGGCAGTCTCTTGACAAACTACGATCGGGGCAATCAGTCATTCGGTGAAACTATAGATTTACTTCGTATAAGCACGTAGAATTAAAGCAACTCTATAACAATTATTTCAGTTGCTGTTCAGAAACCAGTATTTGAACCGGTCTAAATTGTCCATGATTACAAAGCACATATGTTCTAGAATTGGTTCTAAGCGCTATTAATTGTGTCAAAATTTGCCTTTTGCGAATAAAAGTGATGATTATACTAATTTCTTATGCTTCTGTCAAAGTTAATTTGCATATTTTTTTGACCATGATCTCTGCAAATCTGGCTACACGGACTGTGTATTGTTCATGAGTTGCGTCACAAAGCCTCTTTTGTTTACTAGAACGAATCACGATTAAATAACTGAACACAACAATGATGTCCTCTGGGAATGGTTCTTACACGGGGGTAAACCCGCAAATCTGGCTACACATTTTGTTTACAATTTGTATTCAATATCCTAGTTCTTTCCTCCTCTAATTTAGCTGACCACATTTTATCACAAAAATTATTTAGATTCTTAATTATGTTTGTTTGTTTGTATCATTATGCTGCAGACAAAACAATGAAACAGTATTTATAAATATTTTGTTTTCTACTTTACAGCTGTCTTCTGTCCTCAAGTCTCCTTCTCTAATGAAGTTACTTGCCGTAGATGCCTCTTTGGATGGTCGACTTGAATTTCAGCTTTTTCTTTCCAGGAAGCTAAACATTGCATATAATAATTTGCGCGATAACGAAATTTCAAACTTATCTAATCTCATAATAATTGGGCTCGTTGTATTTAACCTTCGTTTTAAGAGTTTGTAATTAAAAACTTATGAATAAAAAGATAGTGTGTTTATCTCTTCTTGCGATTGACATCTTCATAAACCTGACATCGCGGCGCACACTCCGAATTGGGTGCACTGTTTCCCTACTGCTGGATATAAAGTAGGAGAAGAAAAATCCCGCGAAAGCGGACAGCGTTCGCGTTATTTCGTCGCCCGCAAATGAAAAACATTTCAGCGGTTTCTCGTTTTACGAGCCAGCGATTTGTTCGGTAACCAGCGACCAAGCGCATACCAAGTACCGAATATCCACATGTTTTGGTTTCCTAAGGCCAAATTGGTCCCATCGGTGCCAAAATGTATCATATTGAACTCAATGTGCCAGCGAACAAGGCGTGGTGGTGGAAGGAGACTCGGGAGACAGCACTCGGAATTCGAATAATCGAGTATTGTATGCTAGGAAATCCTCGTGTGGGTTTCGCTCATCGGAATCATGGCTGTCAAATAATACTTTTTAATACCTTTCCACTTTGTTTACAGTAGCCACATGAGGAACGTTTGCGAACAGGATATCAATCGGAGGCGTCTGATCTCTCTTACATTCAAGTTCACGATTTTTACTAGCTAGTTGGCTGCCTCGCTTTGTTGTTTTCACCGATTTTAACTAGCTAGTTGGCTGCCTCGCTTTGTTGTTTTCACCGATTTTTACTAGCTAGTTGGCTGCCTCGCTTTGTTGTTTTCACCGATTTTAACTAGTAATAGTTGGCTGCCTCACTTTGTCGTTTACGCCACCATCATTGCATCCTGCCTTCGTTCCTGTTGTTAACTAAATAACATCTCAGAGACGTTACTCTTTGAGTGTGATGTGCCTTTTCTCAATCACTCGTTTTGTCGGGAAAAAATTCAATCAACAGGTGGGACTCTATATTTTTCGGACGGGGTGCTCGCCGAGAAAAACGCCTCTCATTGATATCATGTTCCCAAACGAGGATTTTCCTAGCATTCGAAACTCGATCGCCGGATCGGTTTCGATTAAGTACATTATTCCAATTTCGCCGAGTGCTATCTCCTGAGTCTCCCTCCACCAAAGCAAGGAACGCCTTGTTCGATGGCACGTTGAGTTCGATATGACACATTGAGTTCAATATGACACATTGAGCTCGATATGACACATTGATATTGCGTTTAACCCTTCTGAATTTGTCAAATTGCCATTTGACAAAAAACGTGCGCATTCAATTCTTGCCAAATCGTATTCGACAAAATAGCAGTTTTGAATGCCACATTTGACATTTCAATTCCAAAATCTCTTCAATGAATTTTGTCACTAATATACCTCCATAAGATTCCGCTAAGAACATAGCACGAAAAAAGCGATATCGCTTTTGAGTGCTATTTTCGGCGGAATCTACCGTGGAGTGGTAGAGCTTGATGTCCCGAGTAATTCTATATCAAAACCACGCCCAAAAGTAAAATCTTCCAGATAGCATAAAGATGGGTTGTATTATCTTTATTTAAAAAACTAAGAACGTCTTAATTTTACACAAAAGCCTTAATATGCTACTTTCTTCACAAATAGATGTCCTGCATTACTATACATATTGAGTCACGCCCTATCTTGCTTACTTCCAGCCTTTATAGATGTACACTTCGGTATTTGACAAAATCTATTTCTGGAGTTTCCCTTTACTCTAAATTACAGGTATTGATAATAATTTGTATGTCGAGTTATTCTTAAGTTGAACCACACCCTGTATCAGGTACTTCCAGTTGTGAAAGTTATGAAATAAAAAGCCATTCAAAGCAAATGTACTTTTCAAAAATAGTTTAAATTTTAAATTTGACTGTTCTGCCACGATTACCTTGGCCTATGTATCATCAAAACATTCCATATTTTGTAATATGCCTGTCTGAAAAGTATATGAAGTCGTAAACAAGCAATGAATATTAATATGGTATTACTGTCGTTCGTAACCTTTTCTGCACTGCACATGGCAGTGCATTGAAAGCACGCACATTTGACACATTTACAGCGCCCGCGACACCCCTTATAAGGTTGACAGCCGCATTGCACGAGTAGCTGACAAGCTGTAGAGATCTCGGGGAGCACGGTCCAGATTGGTTCACACATTCACAGCGTTTGTTACATGATGCCTTTTTTGCCATCCCAACCCTGATGGCGATGGGAGGCTTGGTCTGGTGTTCAGTGCTTGTCCCCATAGGTATCACCTCCATCTTTGGTCTTCTGGGAAACATGTCCGCCCTTGCAACTCAAAGGCTTACTCCTTCCATACGATATTTGGGACTGGGTCAGGGCTAAAGGATTTGTTCACTTTGATGCTACAGAGCTGTGAGCCCTACCAGGGTTTACTAGGAACTCTTGGGGGACTGAGTGAGTGGAACTGACGAAGCTTGATGACTGGTCATGCAAGAACACATTGAAACACATATTAACCACGGCGGTTCCGTCAAACACGTGTAGCCGGGTGTCACGCTTCAGATAACGTGACGCGCGTGACGTGCGTACGTCATAGCTTGCGGCCGCAGGGGTTTGTGGGACAGCAGGAGCATGGGAATTCACACTCGTGCTTCTGTTGTTCTGGCTTTCAGGTATGTGGAAACCCTGCATCATTTGTCGCTTTATTTACCTGTTATCTGTAGTCATTTTATTATTATTTTCCTTGAAAGCACTACTATAAACACAACGCAATGTACTGTGTGCAAGGCTGGCTTGTGGAAAGCCACAAAGACAGTGTTTGAATATGATTTATTATGATTTGTAATAAACGCACTCGTGCTTCTGTTGTTCTGGCTTTCAGTTTGATTCAGTTCCATTAATCTTTCGTTCACCCGGGTCACATCTGGTGCCGTGACCAGGATTCATGGAAATCAAGCAAGAGCCAGGAGAGGATTTAGACGGCGTTGGGACAAGTTTTGCTTTTTCTGTAATGGAAGAAAACGCTCGGTTGAGAGAAGAAAACGAGAAATTTAAGCGAAGATTTGAAGCTATCGAGTTCACTCGTTCAGCAGCCCCTTCGATGAGCACGACTGGGAATGTTCAGACTTCTCATCTGATAAAACAAGTGCAGACCTACTCTAGAAGAGAGAGTAAGGTTAGTGTAAACGACTGGTGCGAGAAGTGGATTATTTAGTCAGACTTTGTAAATTAGATCATGATGATAAAAAGGCTTTAGAACTGATCGAGAGATATGTGTCAGGGCAAGCCGCCAAAGTGTTTAGAGGGGAGGTCGGGAAGAACAAAACTTACAAGGAAGTTTTGCAGAGATTACAAGTCATGTTTGGTGGTATTGAGTATCAAGGAAGGGATCCCCTTCAAGTATTTATTGTCGGGCGCAGAAAGATACCGAGACCCCCGAGGAGTATGCGATTGAACTCGCAGAACTTTTGGGCATTGCAGAGAGAGAGGGCAATTATGGGGCTAGGTATCCCAATAGAGAAAAGATGTTGACTGATGTCTTGATAGCGGGACTGAAGGATGAGCGGGTGATCATGCAAATTCGCCCTCTCATAGCCATGGATGTATCTTTTGAGCAAATCCAGGATGAATTATTGAAATTGTCATATGATACAAAGAGAAAGGGGGGCCCAGTAGTTACAACCCCAACTACTTCCCAAGTCATGTCCAGTCCCCAAACCCAGGGTACTCGTTCAGGTGGGGCACATGGGCGCTATCATAACTATGAGGAGGTAATGAATGTCAAAAATGAATGAGGAGATAATGAATGTCACAAACCTGGAAAAAAAGTTTCTGGAGAAATTAACACCCTCAGGAATGAGCTAAAGTGCACAGATAAAGGTTTCCCAGCCACACCCTCATCCCAGACCCCAAGGCGCAATGGGAGGGAAGTCAGAGACCGCCCCCTCCGGTGTTATCGATGTAATAAACTGGGACATATAGCTGTAAATTGCTACGAAGTAATCCCCCAGGATGTAAGCCAGGGTACCATGGGTAGACCAGACCCTCCCAGCATAGTGTTATTGCAGTCCAGGGTGGTGATGAAGTAAGGAGCAGGGATGATTTAAACCCCGACCGCCCGTAGGGGAGGGGCACCCTACGGGCCAACCCACAGGAAGCCCGGTTGAACATCAACAGGCACGCCACCTCCTGAGGCGACATTTAGTTATGCGCGCCCTCGGTCCATCGTACCCGCGGCGTTGCCCAAAAGCATAGCAACGCTCCATTAGCAACAAAAGACGGCTTTGTTTACTGGTAGACTTAGAGCGTCATTAGATTTTCAACCAATAAAAAGACAACTTCTAAAGAGGTTATAGCTACGATTTTAGCACAGTGACAAGAGGCAAGATGGCGCTGTCGAACACAAGCGATAGAACGGCGGAATTCCTTGGAGTATTCGCTCACCGCGCCGTGAAATTAAGGCCTCTAAATTCTCACTGTTATCCAGATGTCTAGTAATGGCATTCGTAAATTCAAATTTCCAAACTTTTCGGAGTTTTCCTGTTCTAGAGACTAATGGATCCGAAGACATGGATGTTTATGCTATCGACTGGCGTGGTAAGTTTTTCTCTTGTTTGCGTTTTACGAGCTACAACTTGATCCAGATATTCGACCGTTAAATCGCTAATCCGCCATATTGAAAACAGTTAAAGCACAAGAAGGAGCTCGGTGTGATCCTCTCCTTTCCCTGTAGGATTTCCTTTAAGCTTAAGTTATAGGTTTTGGATGTTCACAGATCGCAGATCAACTTGAGCAAATTTAACCTATGCTTATTGCAAATTTCGACTCTTCATCGAGTTTTCAGATTCAAGTCAGTTTAATTTACATTGCTTTCCCTCGCGGCCATCGACCTGATCTTTATGACTTTTATAAGCTTAATTATAATATATATCTCACTTGAGTTTCCAGCTCGGTCCCTGAAGTTTCTGCTTTCCTCTAAGGGTATTTTGCTCTGTATTCAGGAAAGACTCTAATGTTGTGTTCCTCAATATTTTTTTCAGACGTCGTGATGCGGGATGTATGGTCGTGAACTATTGAGTTGTTTTAGCTCGTTGGCGAATGGACTCGTTATTTAGTTAATTGAATGAAGCCGAGAGGAAACTCATTCCATTACATGATGAAGTCAATAACATGATTTTCCAACATTCGAAACTTTGGAGGAAGGGTTTCACTTGGAAGCTAGCGCCAAGGCTGCAAATTCTGTAATAGTATTTTCTTTGATCTGGAGGTGAAAACACTCTTTAGTTTAGAACTGGGTGATATACTCTGTTAAACAAATTTGTACGTGTATATGGAAATATAGTGAAACAAACCTAGGCTAAAGTTCATAACATTCAATAAAGGCTACAGTAATAATCTTTTTAATCCATTAAACACCAAATTTGTATAGCAAGTGGGCGGCACTGAAGAGGTGTAGGGGGGGGGGGGGGGCATTTAAATTTCATACATAAACCACTGTAGGCATTTGCAAAATAGTAAAGAGTAGGTGGTACAAGTTATCTGCTTGAATAGGGAATTTGGGTTTGGAAATGTCCATGGGGTAGGTGTTACAGATAGTTTCGGGTTGCACATTTCACATACAAAAGTAGCATTGCTTAACCCCTGAGTTTGTTAAGTTTGATCCAGCAGACTCCAATGTCTGCTTTCATAGGGAGGGATTTAGAATTTCTAGCACCAGCTCCTTACCAAAGGCATTGGTTAGTAGCTCCTTTTGCATTTCTGTGCCTCAGAACTTCTAAGCTCATTTACACTCACTGACTTGTAACAATGCCTTTGCAACATCTTGGGTGGGGTTAATGAGTGGGGACCAGTAAGCATTAGGCCGACAAATGTGTGTCCAAAGCACAAGTGATACTACAACCTTTCACAAGATTTGTTTAAAGTCCACAAATTGCCGTCGTATGCCGACAATAGCCGGGGGGAGCGACGTGTGGAGGCTTTCGGTCTCTATAATGATTACCTGACAAACGGGGCACAGCCTTTGCGTCTCTATTATTTAATGGGTGCTTGACAAACGGAGTACGCGCGCTCTTTTTCGCTTTTAACGAAAATCTCTGCCCAACATTCTGAGCTGAGGTTTTTTTCCTAAAATATTCAAGCAAATTTGAAAGTTCCTCTTTTTTGACTCGCTTATTTCAAACGTCTAGCCCCCGGCCCGACTGCAGCACGCATTTGTCTTTATTAGACGCCCTGAACCCCCTCGCTTTTCCTTTTTTGGCTTCCGTCCCTTCTTTAACGGCATCTCCATGGCCCGCGTTGGGCAGTTCTTTATGTGTATTTGCCAAAACTTTGGGGTTTTCACACAAAGCACTGATTGCAGAAACGCCGCGCGGCGGGTGCATATATGTATCAGGCTGTTCTCACTGTTTATGCTGTATTTTTGCTCTACCATTTATTTTTGATCAATGCAAGCATAGCTAGACTTCGTAGCGCTCTTTTAGCTTCTTCAGGCGCTTTCCACAAACGCGGCAGAGGACCTGAAGTATTTGAAAGTGATCTGCCTCCGACGCGCTTGCCATAAAAATATCACGTTGACTGCGATATTAAGTTGAGCTACGACTCGAACACATCTCAAACAAGAGAAAATCGGACCGCAGATTCGAAGAAACAAAGAGATATGGATTATGAAATCATTTCTCACTAGAGCAGGAAAACTCTGATAAGACTAAAATATGAAATCGAATTCTCTATTTATTTCGATGAAGCTTCCGCCATTACACAACAGTTCCTTTCATATGTTGCTTCAATATTCTTGTTCGATTGCGCGTCACTTAGGGTTTGATGAGTGACCTCAGTGCTTTGAACCTCGAGGAATTCAAATATGTCAATAGATTTTAAATATCTTTCAACACTTCTTTGTGAGACGTGATTTTTTTCCCTAGCCTTGCGAGTCCTTCATGACCCGCCGGTAGGCTATTAGCCATTAACCGGGCGGTTAATCAGTAACCGGGGTCACATTACTAATCCAAGATGGCGGAACTAAATGTCGCCTCAGGGGCAGTTTGAACGTGGCGTGCAGGAAACAGGCCCTCCCAATGAAGCATACATTTTAGTAAATGGCACTTTATGTCGTAGCCTGGTCGATAGCGGTCTGCGGTGACCACAATTACTGAGGACTTTGTACAGCAGCACCCCCTCCTGAGCAGCCAGGTCAGGGAGAATAGTGACATTGTATTTCAAGATTCCTCAGGGAATGTGATGTCATATGATGGCAAGGTCAACCTTGATGTTGTTATACTCGGTAGACTTTACAAAGGTGTACAGGCTTTTGTAGTTCCGGTGACAGATTATCGACGGGAAACTCCGTTACTGGTGGGGACAGCGGTTATAAGAGCCGTTCAGCGGGATGTTTTACAAGACAGGGGGGAAATTACACCGACAGTTCAGGGGCTTGGTTTACAGCATTCCAACAGTACAACCAGAATGTGTATGGGGGAACCTCCGGATTTGTGGGGGTGACCAGGTACAAAAGACGGAGACCAATGTTGATACCTCCCAATGGCGGAGAGGTAGACGTTCCTGTTTTAATACCTAGGCCTCCTGGGGATGTTCCATACATAGGCATGCTAGAGAGGTTATCTTTTTTCAATGGACCTGATCAGCTACTGGTACCGAACACTGTTGTTGTAGTATCAAGTCAACAGGTAAAAGTACGTGTAACAAATCCCACAGACAGACCACTTTATATCAAGAGACACACCAAGCTAGCCGATGTATATATAACGGACGATATCTTTTCTCCAAGTGTTAATGTAAATAGTAGTCAATGTACTGACCATTTGTTGGAGTTGAACGTCAACAGGGAGGAGTTAGATGAAGAGCAGATGAGGGAAGTGCAGGAGTTGCTGAACAGAAACGCAGACGTGTTCTCACGGAATGCTGATGACTACGGTCAAACCAGTACAATAAAGCACACAATTCCCCTTGTTGATGAGACACCCTTCAAGATACCCCACAGGCGAATGCGCCCCACAGAATATAGAGAGCTAAAGGATACTTTGAAAGGTATGGAAGAACAGGGAGTTATCAAACCGAGCACAAGTCCATACGCTTCCCCTGTAGTAATTGTTAGGAAGAAAGATGGTACAATAAGGCTGTGTATTGACTACAGAGTTCTTAACTCTAAGACCATTAAAGACTCTTTTCCCATGCCGCGAGTTGACGAATCCATAGACGCGCTTGGGGGGGCGAAATTTTTCACTACACTTGACCTTACGAGTGGTTACTACCAAATCGAAGTAGATGAGACGGATCAACATAAGACTGCGTTTGTGACACCCATAGGACTTTATGAATGTAATCGTATGCCAATGGGATTGGTAAACGCGCCAGCGACCTTTCAGAGGCTAATGCTAACTGTTCTAGGAGACATGAACTTTGAGAAAGTCTTGATATATCTTGATGATATCATAGTTTTTTCCAGAACATTCGAGGAGCATCTCGAACGGTTGCAGCTTGTGTTTGACAGACTTAGATCACACGGTCTGAAGCTTAAACCAAAGAAGTGCCATCTTTTTAAGGATGAAGTCAAGTACCTTGGTCACGTGGTGTCCAGTGATGGCGTAGCAACAGATCCCGAGAAGGTGGAGAAGGTGAAATAATGGAGGCAACCGAGTACCAGGAGCGAACTATCACAGTTTTTGGGGTTTGTCGGATACTACAGACGGTACATCAAGGGCTACTCCAATATTGCAAAGCCTCTTCACAAGCTCGTTTCTGAAGGAGTCACCGGGAAGAAGAGAAAGAGTTAGACAAAAAGGAGTGAGCAACACCAACCGCCATTCCTATGGTCTGAAGAATTTAACACTGCATTTCTGGCGCTGAAAGACAAACTAGTAAGTGCCCCAGTGTTATGTTATGCTGATTTTTCTCAACCATTTGTCCTGCAGACAGATGCTAATATGACAGGACTTGGTGCTGTCCTTACACAGATGCAAGATGGGAAGGAAAGAGTAGTGGCTTATGCAAGCCGACGAGTAACTGAAGCAGAGAGCAGGTATCCCGCACATAAACTTGAGTTTCTCGCTTTGAAATGGGCGGTCACGGAGAAGTTCAAGGATTACCTACATGCTTCAGAGTTTACTGTGATGACGGATAACAATCCATTGTGTTATGTAATTACCATTGTCAAGCTTGATGCCTGTCGTCAGAGGTGGGTTGCAGAACTGTCGTCGTACAACTTTCACATAATATAGAGCTGGTAAGAGCAATGCAAATGCGGATGCACTTTCAAGAATGCCTCGTGATGATATCAAGGTCACCTTTGATGATGCAATGCAATCCCATGTCTCGAAAGCTACAAATCAGAGCAATATCGTGCAAGGACATGAAGCACTACCCACATTGAGCACCCCAGAACTTCAAACTCTCCAGGAAGAAGATCAAGTGATTGCGGAAGTGATGAGGTTTGTTGCGCGTGGCACAAAACCCACCCAAGAAGAGCGTTGCGAGATGATGCCAAATTCCAAACTGCTTCTCAGACAATGGTCCCGCCTCAAGATTGTAGAAGGAATACTGGTACGGGAGCGTCAGCTAGAAAAGAAAGGTATGATACAGCAAATTGTTCTGCCAGAAAGCTTAAGGCATGATGCGCTAAACAGTATTCATAACTTGAGTCACCCAGGCATTGAACGTACTGCACAATTAACTCGCGAACGTTTTTATTGGCCACGAATGCAAGGTGACATCCAGAAATTTTGTGAATGTTGTAAGCGTTGCGGATTACGCAAGCCTCTAGCAACAGAACGAGCGCCTTTACAAAGCATTCATACCTCAGAGCCACTGGAACTCGTGTGCATAGATTTTCTTTCTCTCGAGAGATCAAAAGGAGGTTACGAGAATGTGCTTATCGTTACTGATCATTTCACAAGATTGGCACAGGCGTATGCTACAAAAGATCAAAAGGCAAAAACAGTCGCTAAGGTATTTGGAAGCGTTACATGTGTGTTTATGGAATTCCTAAGCGTATCCATAGTGACCAAGGAAGGAATTTCGAAAGTGACTTGATGAAAGAACTTTGCATCCTTGCGGGTATGGATAAGAGCCGGACAACGCCATATCACCCCCAGGGTAATGGGACCACTGAGCGCTTTAATTCCACTTTAATGGACATGCTAGGCACCTTAGATCCTGATAAGAAACTTGATTGGAAAGAACACTTGAAACCATGACTTATGCATACAACGCTACGATTCATGCTTCCACCGGTTATTCACCACATTTTCTTATGTTTGAGCGTCACCCCCGTCTCCCAGTCGATCTGGCTTTCGGTGTTGAAGTGGATGAGCCTGACGACGAGAGAGAATACTGTGAGTACATCAATGATCTGCGTGAGCGACTCGAGTCTAGCTACAAAGTGGCAGCAGAGGCTTCAAGCAAAGCCAAGGCCCAACAGGAGAAACAGTACAATCGCAAAGCGAAAGGAGCAGACTTTGTACCGGGAGACAGAGTGCTTAAAGTGGCCACCGGAATAAAGGGTAAGCACAAACTGGCAGACAGGTGGAAAGGTCCTTATGTTGTAGAAAAAAGATCGATGATAGTCCAGTATACATTATTCGCAAGGAAGGAGGAAGTGAGAAGTTGACAGTACATCGTAATTTGTTGCGCCAGTGTATGTTTTCGTCATCGGGAGAGGAGAATCTACTCGAAGCAGCGTCAGATGCTTTGGTGATTGATAATGCTGAAGGCGCCCAGACTCATGACGAGGAACATATGGATAGTCAACTTGTACCAGAAGAACATGATACGCACACAAGCACAAGTGACAAGGTAGGAGATGAGAGCGTTGGTGTTTTGAAACAAAGACCAATGGAAACGGAAGAAGACAGTGGAGTTGCAGACCTGTCACAGGATGAAGTCCAGTCGTCACTAGAGCTGCATACGGGGCGGCCTAGGCGACAACGACACGTTCCAGCACATCTGCGGGATTACGTCTGTAATCAATATGTGCGTGGATCACCAAGCTACGAGTTGAAGCTGACAGAAGGACGACAGCTATTCGCTACTCTACGGAGGCAGCATGGATTAAATTAAGTACACTTAAACATTAGTCAGACGTTATACTTAGATAGTCGGATATATCATCACTATGTTATTGTTTGTTAGATGTCGTGGTAGACATCTCTCCTAGCGGGGGAGAGTGTAGCCGGTTGTCACGCTTCAGATAACGTGACGCGCGTGACGTGCGTACGTCATAGCTTGCGGCCGCAGGGGTTTGTGGGACAGCAGGAGCATGGGAATTCACACTCGTGCTTCTGTTGTTCTGGCTTTCAGGTATGTGGAAACCCTGCATCATTTGTCGCTTTGTTTACCTGTTATCTGTAGTCATTTTCCTTGAAAGCACTACTATAAACACAACGCAATGTACTGTGTGCAAGGCTGGCTTGTGGAAAGCCACAAAGACAGTGTTTGAATATGATTTATTATGATTTGTAATAAACACACTCGTGCTTCTGTTGTTCTGGCTTTCAGTTTGATTCAGTTCCATTAATCTTTCGTTCACCCGGGTCACACACGACTGCATCGACTTCAGGAGGCTCACTCTCAGAACAGTAGGGGCAACCACCTCCACGCATCCTGTGAGCTCCGACTTGCTGCAGGTACAGGTACAAGTGCTGCAGGTCACCAAAGTCGGATAGGGATGGTGGAACTAAATATTGAAGCACTCGCTACAAGGAACGTTTGCTTTCAAGACTGAAGCAAGTATGTGAAATGATTTTTTCCACGCTCGGGTGATCACGAGAAACGGAGTTTAGTGGATTGTACATCTCAGTTCACCCCTCGCCTCCATTCGCCTGTTAGCAGGCAAAAAATGCTTCAAAAGCAACAACTGACCAAAAGGACATCGAATTGCTAAAAAGCAGTACAACGCTTTCCTAGGCAACCTGTATTCTTCTACGCCTGGCGGGCTAGTGGGGTGCTCCTGTGGATGAGGTCTTGCAGAGCGTGGAAAGCCATACGAGAAAAGTGTACTTGCCAGAAGTAGTGGTAGAATTGAAGCAAAAAAGTTTAATTGAAATCTTAATTGTCTCTTTCTTAGCTCAAAAGCCAAGAAGAGGTTTTGAACGTGCCAAGAGCAGCCACTTCGGGCGTGGTTAGCTGTGAAGGTGCTAGGTAATTTGTCTGTAATAGGTTTCAAAAAAGATTTCAATAATAACTATCATGTTAATTTATTTTTGTTAACAGTTACATTCATCACTGTACAGTTACATTCGTCACTGTAATACCTGTGAGTACCGCTATTGGGCGTGGTTTGTCTGCCTAAACTTGAAGGGCATGCAATCTCAACATTATGTGAAGTTTGGAAGAATTTGGATAGCGTTTAGTCAGGCTTAAAATGTTTATATAAGATAATTAATTCCACCTCTGTAAAACGGAAAGTACGCACGTTTGGGAGTGGGTTTTGCATCAAGACTACTTAGGGTATGAAGCTCTGTTATTGTGCCAAATTTAATGCTTGTAATTTGACCTAAATTCTGCACCAATCTTCTGTACTAGTTAGTCTATTTGTAATACAACAATCCCCATATATTATCGCTACGTTTCACAACAGAGGAGTATTCTGCCGCGTATGCGTACTGCATCTTACGAACTTGCCTTGTTTGGTTATCAATGGCGGAGAAAGATTACCGAGTGTGTCGAAACATGCACCAGATGTGCACCGTGTAAGGATTAACTTCACTCAAGAATCTAAGAAATAGCTAAATGGGCTTTTGGTCTGTAATTGTGGCTGGAATGAGCGAGTGAAAGAACACAGTTTGACTTCTAAATTACCGAACAAACATGCAAAATTGCTACTCACTTACGGGACTGACACCAGCACGTTGTGGGTGCTCGGGTTTTTCGATGTGGATATCTGATATGCAACGAAGGATACTGCTCCGAAACCCTGTCTTATGGTAAGTCTTAGTTCTATAGTTTGTTCATAACATGCAAAAATGTAAATGGGTTGTTCTCTTTCAGTGATCCAGCTCGAAAATATTACGATATTATGTGTGAAAACCTTATTTTAGACTTAGTTGACAGTGAATTTCCCGTAATCGTAGAAAGAGTATCACAGTTCGGACATTTGGACTAGTTTTATCGTCCTTTCCTTGTTTGTTCTTTGTGGGTTTAATCCACTGCGAGATAGCGTTTGGAGAATCTAGGATCTCCTGGGAAGATTTGGATAATCCTGGTCAAATTTGGGCAGGAGTATCCAGATTCTCCCAGGATTTCCTAGGAGTCAAGGCGTGAATTTTCACGGTATTTTTGGATCCTGGATACTCCTAGGAACTCCAAGATTCTAGCATGCCCTTAGATTGATTAGGATATCTTAGGAAATCCCGGGAGAATTATCCAGGTTCTCCTAATTTCTCCAACATATATGTATCCAGGAATGGCTCCCAGATACTCCCAGACTTTTGGAGACTTCGGCAAACTCCAGGAGAATCTTGGAAAGTTTCCCACATTCTGTTAGATTCTCCCACTTTTTAGAAGTACCTCCACCATTTTATAGTCCGGCGGATTAGCGTAAAAAATGCGCACTTTTGGCTAAAGACACCAAACTTTGCATGTCAATAGTTTTCAGTAGTTTATTGAAGATAAGATACGGAGGCACGCTAAATTTTATTCGTAGCGAAACCTAGAACAGTTTTAATGTGAACCATTGTTTTGCCATTGGCAGCCATCTTTGAATCCTTTGTTATTCATGAGCTCTGCGGCACTTCGTGAAATTTTCCATCGTCCGTGTTTATAGAGTATAGCACAGTACTAGGTAGAAAATATCATGTGAAAATTTCAGAGACAAGCTTCTTTTTACTCATTCGACACATAAGGTACCAATTATCTCGATCTTTTTTAGAATTTGTGGTAATTCTTGAAACATTTCATCAAATCTCAGTCAGGCTATTGTTTTACAATATAAATTATAAACATTCCCAATAAACTGGTCGTGACAGTTAATAATCACCAAAAACTCTTAGGAGACGTTCAACCGAAGTCAGTCAAATCAATCCATAGTTCAGAATTAGCAAATGTTGAGCTGCTATGGCTGTGCAGTCTAGAGAACAACTTGAAAGCTCACAAAGCTGAGTTCTAAATCTCATTTGAATAACAAAGCATTCAAAATGGCTGCTATTGAGCAAAACAATTGTTCACCCTAAAAAACCTCTCTAGCTTTCGCTACGAAAGAATTCTAGCGTGCCTACATATCTACGACTTAAAAATACATTGAAAACTACCACCTGGCAAAAAATTGGAGCTTTAGCCTAAAGTGCGCAATTTCCTCGAATATTTGCTCTAATCCGCCGGACTATTTAACCGGGGCAACGACAAAGCGTAATTTATACCATTTCAAAGATTATATCATATGCATGTGAAATGGACATGTGGAAAAATAAGTTTATTTCACAAATGTATTTTACTAGTCTTGTGAAATGACGATGTGAACCTACGGGTGCCCTCTCCGACATATAAAACATGTGAAATTGATGTGAGGTTTTCTACGTTTTGGTCAAGCCAAAATTACATAAAACTGTCTGTTTCTGGTAAACATCATGCAAACGAATGTAAAATATTTGCGTGCCGCAAAGAATCTAAAAGGGATGTGAAATTGTTTGTGCCAGGAAAAGTATCACACAATGACCATGTGAAATGTGTTTAAAACTGTTTACCCTCTTTAACGAGGCCATAAATAAAAAATCATTGTCGCGCGCGTGTTTTTCCGATTACAACAATTACTAAAGCAACAATTACTCATTTTCTAAACTACACATGTATTTATCATTCCCTAAATACATACACTGACTTTGTGTTGAATTACTTTAGAAAGTGTATACTTTATCAAGCGAAAGAGAGCTTTATTTGCCGTTTTTACAAGAACGATGCGCAGTTTAAAAATTATACTCGTAATACTCATTCTCAGTTATAAACTAAAACTTTCTTTCCTGAGTTTCACACATTAATGTCTAAACCGGAAGTTCGTGTTAGCCGGTCTGCTGCTGACGTCTGTTGTAAAATATTAGTAACAACGCGAGAGTAACAACTAAGGAATTTCGTAGCAAAAATATATATTTATGGCGAAACATTGAAGGCATTATTCATCAACATTTTACTGGAAAGAATATTCTAAAGCTCTACAAATTTGCGATCTTTTAAATCAATAGCACGGCGTGTACAGATTACTCGATTTGCGTGGCAGCGTGAACCGCAGTGACCCGGTGTTTATAATTCAACAAAACACAACAAGTATTATAAGTAAAGGTTAATTTTCTCGTTGTTTAACAGAAGACTGAACGTAAGTGTTGAGTAACCCCTAACTTGGAAAAGGTTTAAGATCGACCGTTTGTGCCGCTGGGGCGAGATTAAAAATAAACAACCGATCAAAAAACTATTACAGATTACTGCAAAGAGATTTACCACCGCACATAAGTTCGACCCGATTATATTGATCGCGAATCTGAACCCTTGATACGAAACAAAATAAAGCCAGGAATAGGTAGTTCTCCTGATTTGCTGCCCCCCTCCATTATAATAGTTTTTGTCTATAATACAAGGACTATACAAGTGATGTCGGGAATATAAGCTCAAAGCTCAGCACAGAAACTTTACGGACTACTTAGACCTGAGAATAACAACAATTCTAACTCACCTCTTATATATTATATGTCAGTATATCCGCGATTATTCTTTGGTAGTATCTTTCGAGGATTATGCTGGGAGAAATGTCGAACCATAATATAATCGACAGATTCTGTAACGAAGTTTATATTGCCAGAATGAAAGCCGCGGGCCATGCCATGCGAGCATACACTGCCACGTACCAACCGTTGTGTCTGGCGGCCTCTGTTTCAAAAGTGCGAGTTAACCAATCGGAAGCGAAGAACACTCGACACCAGGTTCCTCTCGCTCAACAACCAGAACAACATTTATTTCATGGGCTGCAATTCTGTTTTAATTTAAAATTACTACAAAGACTGATTGAATTATTCCACCTTTTTTCTTGTTTGTTAAATGTTCATGCAGCTAATTTTAGAGATTTTTAGTACCGTCGCCACTGCTCAAGAAAAACGCGCTTTGGCCATAGTGAGTCATTTACAGCATTTTCAGATCTGGTTGCAAAGTTAAATCATGCGAAAAAAAGTTTCTCCTCGTAAAAAAAACTATACACTCGTTTCACATCAAGTCCAATTTCAGTTTCACATAGGTTAACATTTCACATACGCATCAGTTTCTAACACCGTTATTGAATTTCGCATGTTAATGTACGCAAAATAATTTCCCAAGTTTCCAGGAGGTCACTCCAAGATTGTGAGAGGATTTGGGAACTGCTCCAAGAATCTCTTAGGAACTCCCGCATAATCAGAGGTGCCAAATCTTCATTTTTATTAATGAAAAATGTCAGACTGGCTGTAATTGGGGAAATGTAGGCTGCTCTCAGGAGCTCCTAGGAACTGCCACATTATTGAAGGGTTGAAATTTGCGTTAATTTGGCTCCCGCATTTTCCTAGGAACTCCCAATTTGTAAACTTAGCTTGATTGCTTTAACTCCCAAAAGTTAGGAGAATCTAGGATAACTCGGGAAATCCTAGGATTTGCCAAATCCTGGGAGATCAACTCGCACGGGATTATTAGCCCCAAAATCGGAGAAAGTTTTCCGATTATTTCTTGAAAGTATGAACACACTTTTACTCGGTTTAGTCTCTGGGAAAATTCTTATTGAATTTCACACTCGACAAGCATGTTGAAAGTTGCAGAGCTACTCTGCATTAAAAAAGGAAATATGTTTAGAAGCATAATAAAATATATAATAGAGAGTAAGTAATTTAGAAGTAACTTGCTGTGCATTGTTTGTTACAGGTTCAGAAGGTGTGGGTGTTCATTTATATACCCAATTCACAAAGGGATAATGCCATTCTTGGCTGGATGACCACAAAACAATTGCACCCTGCAACCAAAGACCACTTCCTAGCACAAGTGCTGGTGGTTCAGAGGTGCAACATGTTAGATAAGCACTACAGCATTTCATCGATTGTTTTTCAGAAGTAGAACTATACCTAAGAGAGAACTATACCTAAAGAGTTCCCTTTCTGTGGAGTAGAGGCTACTCAAGAGTTTTCACTACAAATAGTTTAGTGCTCAGTAGAACATCACAGTGCTGTACCTTTGCTTCAATTTAACTTGTAAAAGTTATATTGCTACCTCAAAATCCAATATTTTCAACAGGTTGGAAGTTTTCCTAATTTTTGTCAACTGGCCAATTTCCTCTAATCTGGATTGCAGTTTACATAGCATACTAAATTGTTTATCAATATGGTGTTCCAATATTTTCTTGGACATAATCCATCATTGAATCCCAGGGAAGGGTTAAAATGGAGCTTGTATCTCCAGGGTGGGTACCCCTCACAGCCTTGAGGCTGGGCAATTAAAAATCGTCGACAAATTCCCAGCTTGTCTAGATACAAAATCCGAGTTTGTAAATAAATTTAATTCCAGGATAGGTGATTCAAATCCAGCACCTCGAGGTACCATCTGAAGGTAGGGTACCTGATTGGGGGGGGGGGGGGGGGGGGGGGGATGGATGGTGAATGTCCAGACATTTTCTAAGGTTATGACACAAACACACACACTAATCAACATGTTTGTTTGGTCACCATGACATATTGTAGTTTTTCAATACTAGTAACAGGTCAGTCAAAGTACAATGTACACTGAATGATGCTCATTTTGATTTGTAAATGGTTGGAGTTTTCTAGCAAAATCTATGTGCAGAACAACGGGTCAACTTTTATTTCTTAACCCAAACCTATGACTTGATCTAACGCCACTGGAAGGCCTCGAAATATCGTCTTTTCTCCGGTTCTTGCAGTCTGAATTTCATTCTTTATTATATCCATTTTGAAATCACTGTCAATCCCTGCAATCTGATTGGCTTACAACAGTGCGATTTATTCCCAAATCGCATCCTTTTGAGTCTAAATCGCATCTTTTTCTCAGCCAATCAAAATGAAGCCCCAAAATCAATCAGCCAATCAGATTTCAGGGTTAAAAATCACTGACCAATCAGATTACAGGAAAATAATGACAGGAAAACCATCTTCCTGCAATTTTTGGGGGAAATTCTCCCCTTTCTTCTTCTGCTTGAAAAGAAAAACAAGAAACAAAGACAAAACTATGGATAAAACTTTAAATATTTACAGTACCTTTTTATCTGTCGATTTTCCAGAGTATGATGTCAGTTTTACGACAATGTGTGATTTTCAAGGGAATAATCCAGCACGTCTGGTGCAAAATTCCGGTCCCGAGTCCAGGAATCCGAGTCCACCGAAAAACAAACAACAGCAAATTCCACAAAATGAAAAGATGATGATTTTACATGCTTTCCGGTAAGAACACTTCCCAGTTAACACATTGCTGGATGAAAGTGTTCCGCAGATTCACAGCTGATAGTGAAACGATGCCGCCATCTTGAAAATCACCTCTGCTCATACATATCTATCAAACTCCACTCTCTTCAAACACGAAGAACACTACTAGCCACAGCCAGATGCAGCAAGCGATGAAATTTAGCAATACAGCTCATGGCTTCCAAGCATAATTTGCAGTCAAGTTTTGGTTTTTAAGCCAACGCAAGTCAGCTTTTGCCCAGCAAAGTCAGTTCCATCGCAAAACTAACTCCACGTCTCCAACTCCACTCTTCCACTCCATCTCCAAGTCCGCAATAAAAGCGACGAGCATTCCTTCCTTGTGTCAGACAATGACGATTACTTTGTTGAATTGTGTATGGTGTAATTTAAACATGAGTGATCTCAACTCTGAATGAACTTTGCAGATGAGTGATCGAAATCGTTTTGTTTGTCACATGACAATTTCTGCATATAATGAGTTCGATTTGCATACAATGTTATTGTGAGGCATTTCCGGTTTCGAGAAAATAAAATGAAAGAATCCTCTGGGCCTAGAATGTGATTTCAAAATGGATATAATAAAGTGGTAATTGAACTTCGTGTCGTGCAATTTTGGTCTGAAATCATACTTGTGATTTCAAATCAAACTCGCGCTACGCGCTCGTTTGATTTTGAAATCACGCGTACGATTTCAGACCAAATTGCACCCCTCTCAGTTCAATTACCATTATGAATCAGTTTAAACAGTCGCAGATTAAGGTCCACAGATCCTCAAATCAAACAAGTTTATTTGCAATACACAGGCAGCTGAATAAACCTTTTATTTTATCCTTTCCGCTTTCAGAATAAAAGAAGCAAAACAAATGAGAAATAGAAATAGCGCGCTATTTAATTACAAATTCGCGATACTCAACAGTGCTTTTCCCTGAGTTGAGTCTGCAATGTAAACATGGACGGCAGCGGTTGTTGCGCATGGCATGTGCAGAATACTCCTCTGTTACGTTTCACTGTTTTCCCTAAACACACTGTTGGGTGTAATTGACATGCGCAATAGACACTTTTGCGACTTATATGAAACTCAAGTGTTCACTGACCATCTGATTACAAAGAGTAGAGGTATCGTGCAAAGTTTGGAGCATTGTAACGGCATTTTTAGGGAGCTAAATTGGAATTTTGGAAAAAAAACCTCGACGCAGGTACCCTGTGGTTTTTGGCTCTAAAAAAGAAATGACGCCGCACAGCCACACCCACCAACGAATTCAGTGCAGACATCCATTTTTAACTCGTGGGTTACTATGGTAACCACGAGTTGTAGTTGGGGCCCGATGTCACTCACTTCGGTGTTAGCTCGACATTAATTTATGTGTTCATTTTTACCCACACCTCCCTAGATACATACACGCTTATCCTTTCCCTCCACACTCGATACACCGAGATCCACTTTGACGCTCTAGCCATTCTCGAACCCAGAGCTCCCCGGCTCGTAACCTCGCGGGGGAGGCTCTGGTGACAGCTACTGACGCATGCGCGAGATTTAATACAGAGCCGCTGAGAGAAAGACCTTTCAGCGCATGCTCCAACGCTCAAAATCAGCCAATCAGCGACGGCCCTCAAATGGATGTCCCCAGAGCCTCCCCTGCGAGCAGACGAGCCGGGGAGCTCTGGGTACGAGAATGCGCTCTAGCCGTTGGTCCCCCATCCAACTTTCCAACCTTGCCGGAACGTGCTTAACTTTAAAAGATTGCCCGAGTCACGCGCTTACCAACTGCGCCACGGGGACTACGTGACGTAATCACTCGTGAAAAACTGATTATTGTGTGTTGGTTTAGGCTCTCCGCAAGATGTGGAGAACAAGTTCTGCGCATGCGCTAGTAAGCCGACTGGTCATTTCACTCGTCGGAATGAAGCGTTACGTCTCGGTTTGTCCCATCGATTTCTCTGGATTATTTCTGCGTAAATGTTGCTGAAGATGCTTAAAATATTCCTCGACATTATCCTATTGTCATTTAAAAGGCCGGTCGATGCTTCAAATAGCGGCTACATGGTCCAAAAATACGCTTCCCGTCCTTCTTAGTATGACCAGAGAAGAAGTCCTTCGTAGCAAACATGGCGGCCATCGTTATGTTATAACGGCACCATTGAGAGATTGTTGGTTGACATCGACGGAAACTTCAAATATATAAAAGCGAAAAGGTGAGTTAATTTGCTTCATTAATCTTTTTAAACTGCATTGTTGTCCATTCGGAGTCTGTCATTTGCTGAGGCATTTAGTTTTAAATTTGCTCAAATCGTTCACCTAGCAAATTAAACCATGCATGCATAGCTCGTAGATCATGGTACCAAGGGCTGTACCGGTGATTTAAAAACAGAAATGTATAGTTCAAGTCTCTACCTCCAAACCAAATTCAGAAAAATCACCTTTGCCCCCAACTTTTGTATCGAATAGCTTTGGGTCAGTTAGCGACGAACAAGTTGTAGTTGGGAAATTAGTGGTTTCAATGTCATTGTTTCTGTGATGGCGCAGTAAATATTATTTTTTAGTTTAACTATGTTGGCAGTCTCTTGACAAACTACGATCGGGGCAATCAGTCATTCGGTGAAACTGTAGATTTACTTCGTATAAGCACGTAGAATTATAGCAACTCTATAACAATTATTTCAGTTGCTGTTCAGAAACCAGTATTTGACCGGTCTAAATTGTCCATGATTACAAAACACATATATTCAAGAATTGCTTCTAAGCGCTATTAATTGTGTCAAAATTTGCGTTTTGCGAATAAAAGTAATGATTATACAAATTTCTTACGCTTCTGTCAAAGTTAATTTGAAAATTTTTTGACCATGATCTCTGCAAATCTGGCTACACGGACTGTGTATTGTTCACGAGTTGTGTCACAAAGCCTCTTTTGTGGAATGGTTCTTACACGGGGGTAAACCCGCAACTGGCTACACATTTTGTTTACAATTTGTATTCAATATCCTAGTTCTTTCCTCCTCTAATTTAGCTGACCACATTTTATCACAAAAACAACTTAGATTCTTATGTTTGTTTGTATCCTTATGCTGCAGACAAAACAATGAAACAGTATTTACAAAGATTTTTTTCTACTTTACAGCTGTCTTCTGTCCTCCAGTTTCCTTCTCTAATGAAGATGCTTGCCGTAGATGCCTCTTTGGATGGTCGACTTGAATTTCAGCTTTTTCTTTCCAGGAAGCTAAATTGCATATAATAATTTGCGCGATAACGAAATTTCTAACTTATCTAATCTCATAATAATTGGGCATTTTTACTCATCGAACATTGTTGTTGTGATGCTAATGTATTTGCCAATGAATCGTATCCCGTCAACGATTTCAGTTCGCGGCTTAAAATTACTCTTACGTTGTTAGGTTGACTATGTAAATACGAGACTCGTGTTTTAAAGTGCCGAGAATCTGCTAGCTGCCGCACTCTCGCCAATGCTAGAAATGAACTTACGTGACTGTTGTCACGCCGAAGGTTATTGTGGGCGACCACAATGGTCAGTGGCATGTTATAGGGGCTCGCCAGTAAGTTCAAGCAGAGTTTTCGACTTCCCAGTGGTATGCACGGAATGGATAATCGATACGTCAAGAGAGCTCGCCAGTTGCCAATATACTTTCTAAAAAGCATATATGAAGCTATGCTCTCTACATGGAAGACTGCACTAAAACGTTCGAAAGAAAATATTACATCTTGCTGTACCTTTAGATTTAGGTTATGAACTTATTGATTGCGAAACTTCCATGGCGCTAAACAAAACATCCTCACGAACCCCAACCTCGTCCCCAGGGTCTTCTCGGTCGTTTTTCAAAGTGGCGGTTGACTCGGGAGAAGACCCTGGGGGAGGCTGAGTCACATGACCGTTTCGAAACAAAGGACAAACCTCGTTCCCATGTTTTCAAACAGTGGTCATGTGTTGGTCATGTGACTCAGCCTCCCCCAGGGTCTTCTTCCGAGCTAACCGACATTTTGAAAACGACCGAGAAGACCCTACCCTGGGTACGAGGTTGCACGACCCTTTATAGCGGAACTCCAAGGCGGGCCGAAGGCCCGCGTAAGCGGAGCACCATCCTTAAGGAAAAACCGTATACCATCGAGTTGATTTTGAAACGTCACGGGTAATTAAATTCATTTTTTTATTTTAATTGATGGCGCCTGCCCAACTAATAAGTGCGTTGAAAAGCAATTACCCCATAGATAATTGTGTCAAAGTTTGGTTGCCGTAGGTGGTTCCTTTTGCGAGATATAATTTATTTTCTTTTTTCTGTATAAAAACCTATAGCGTACGCCGTCCGGTGTCCGTCCGTGTACACATGGGATCCTTGTGTTATTCCTTTAAAATTTAATATCTCGAAAAGGATAAAACGTTAGAAAACCATTCTTGGAGAGAATTATATATAGTCCGGCGGATTAGAGCAAATTTTCGAGGAAATTGCGCATTTTAGGCTAAAGCCCCAATTTTTTGCCAGGTGATAGTTTTCAATGTATTTTTAAATCGTAGA
Organism: Scolanthus callimorphus; assembly: GCA_033964015.1. Classification (NCBI taxonomy): domain Eukaryota; kingdom Metazoa; phylum Cnidaria; class Anthozoa; order Actiniaria; family Edwardsiidae; genus Scolanthus; species Scolanthus callimorphus. The sequence continues at coordinate 26,942,861 of CM066911.1, read as the reverse complement.
TATGGAGGCACGCTAGAATTCTTTCGTAGCGAGAGCTAAAGAGGTTTTAGAGTGAACTATTGTTTAGCTCAATAGCAGCCATTTTGAATGCTTTGTTATTAATGAGGTTTAGAGCTCTTAGCTTTGTGAACATTGAAGTTGTTCTCTAGACTACATAGCCACAGCAGCTCAACATTTGCTAATTCTGAACTATGGATTGAGCTGACTGACTTCGGCTGAGCGTCTCCTTAGAGGTTTTGGTGATTTATTAAATGTCACGACCAGTTTATTGTGAATGTTTATAATTTATATTGTAAAACAATAGCCTGACTGAGATTTGATGAAATGTTTCAAGAATGACCAACAAATTCTAAAAAAGATCGAGATAATTGGTACCTCATGTGTCGAATGTGTAAAAAGAAGCTTGTCTCTAAAATTTGGCATGATATTTCTTCTGAGTACTATGCTATACTCTATAAACACGGACGATGGAAGATTTCACCAAGTGCCGCAGAGCTCATGAATAACAAAGGATTCAAAGATGGCTGCCAATGGCAAAACAATGGTTCACATTAAAACTGTTCTAGCTTTCCCTACGAATAAAATTTAGCGTGCCTCCATATCGTATCTTCAATAAAATACTGAAAACTATTGACATGCAAAGTTTGGTGTCTTAGCCATAAGTGCGCATTTTTACGCTAATCCGCCTGACTAATATAGAGCAAGAGGCACATAATGCCTGGCTGACGTGACATGACGTCATTACCAATGCCGTGAAACTGCTTTTGGCGGGTAATGTCGACATCCGGCGCGCGCGCCTGTTCATCTGAGGACTGGGGACTTTTATTTTCAAAAAACATTTCTCTTCGGCAGATCAGAAACAACATTTATTTCTCTTTACTAGTATATTTTACTATTTACCTGTGCTGAGGTTAGAATTCTGAGCTTCTTCGCACATTTTACAATCAAATGGAGATGCAGTCAAGTGGAATTAACTCAGAAGGAAAATGACGTGAAAGAAAGGGCGAATTGACAAGTTTGAAAGCACATTTTATCGCTTATTTAAATGGCGACTTTTCTGGGCCGTGTCAGGAAATGGATTCAAAAGCTTAGATCAATATTTCCAGATATCGGTATGGATACTTAATTGCAAAGGACATGAGGTGAGGGAATCGTGGCTGTCGTGCCGACGTTTTTGGGCATGAACTTTTCAGGACTTTGGTTCCTACAAGAAGCAGTGCCGTTGATTTTATACGTTATGGATTGCTCATACCACGAAATCCATAACCTCGAGGTTTGGATTTGAAGTTCGTCTTTTGGACTTGAAGTTCAAGGAAGGAACGTTTGGCCTTTTCTGAACAGTAGAAGATCGGGGAATCACGAACGACATGGAACGAGTGAGAAGTTAAATCGGCGTAACACAAACTCATCAATTGATATAAATTATATTACCTCGTCTATGAAGAGTACTGTGTAGAACCAAGCGCTTTTGATTTTGAAGCCATTTACGACAGAAGTGGGAGGGGAAACTGACCGGGCATGAATCATTTAAAGCTCTTCTTACAAAGAGTATTGGCCATAAGCTTGGAGAGGAAAGCAACATAGCTCGCAGAACTAAATTCTACAGTTTAAGGTACTGGTAGTGTTGAAATTTCTGTTTTTAGATATTACATTGTCAACATTTTAGCAAAGGCCACACCTACTTGCATATATCTGCCATCAAAGTTTTAATTTTGTTTTCTGGACTAAAATAAATTTAGAAATTCACTTTAAATTCACACTAGTCACACCAAAAGTTTCTCAGAGGGCAGTCTTTTTGTATGTGGTTTCTGTGAGGGGAAAACATTCCCAAAACACCACACATGGGCTACCAGCTAGGCATGTGAAAATATCACACTTTCTTTGCTCAATGCTCGATTTTTAAGAGCTCAAATAAAATTAGAATTTGGTATTTCATTGATGTTAATATATATAAACAGAACATTACATGACCGATTGGAGATACAAATTTTATCTTGCTGCGCTCACTCGTGAGATAAATTTTCAACACTCGAAGATAAAATTCGTATCTCCGCGCGGTCATGTAATATCCTCTATTTGTTATATAAACATCAGTGAAATACCAAGGTATCTTCACAGTGAAGATAACATGCATAGATTTCTACCCAGGGGGGTACTTGGATATAAAAATGAAGGGGGGAGGGGGGTGGTGGGGGGTCCAAATATACCTGAACCATACATTTTATACCCCCAAAAATACCTGCTCCCAAAATTTGATACCAAAAAAAATACCCAACTTTTTGTTAGCCTTAAAAGGCTTTATAATACCAGCATTGTCTTTTTTCTTTGTCTATCATCACCTGTGGTGGTCATGCCCGTCCCATTATGTTTCCTGGAATTAGCTTCAGCTTAAGGCAGTATCTTGATGTTCAACTAACCTGTCAGAAGTTTCAACCCCCCGAAAATACCCACAGATTTTTCAACCCCTAAAAAAACTACCTGGTAGAATTCTGTAATAAAATTGTTTCCTTTTACATATTACAGGTGGAAAAAGGTGTATTCAAATCCCGGAATTAGGTTTAGAGAAAGGTGAAAATGACCCGATAAAGTTGGTTTACAACATGTGTCTAGAATTAATATCTATAATTTATTCTTCAGGTTTTCATCCAAGTATTTCATTCAGTGCTATTAGAGTTTGACACCCGATCGTTGCATATCGCAGAAAATTAAACCGTTTTAAAGTTCGCCGTTGATGTTCGTCTGGGCTTCCTGTGGATTGTCATATGGGTCAAAAGAAACAGTCCACGACAAAAAGGAACACATATTTCGCGGTTCTCTATAGAAATTGAGCTGAATATTTTACCTAATACCTAATTCCGGAAAGTTTTGAAAACATAGGCAAAAATAATAATGTCATACTTAAAGAATGGACAATATTTAGCGTGCGTAGATCCACTTCTGGATGCACGCGGTTAGTTGGGAGAGCAAGAAGGTAGCGTAAGAGATGCTCGAGGCGTTAGCCGAGTGCTCTCCCAACTATCCAAGTGCATCAAGAAGTGGATGGACGCACAGCTAAATATTGTCCATTTCTTTTATAACAAAGCCAACAGATTTCGCATAGATAAAAAGTGAAAAGGCAGCTCTACTGGGCACGAATAAAAACGAAGCGTGCGAGCTAAACACGGTAAAAATTTGAACATGAAAACATTGTATTTGCAACTCACAAAGAAAGATTATATGAATGCCATGTGATCTGAGATGGGGAAACATTATGCCCAAGCCAAGGAGGTCTATTGTTTTTCCCGCCACCCTGATAAACCTGCACCAATCAGGTACGACCACCTCGCTTGTCGACTAATCAAATCCATTCTTTTCACAGCTTTTGAGAGCTCAAGTTAACTGTTATTTCAGTTTGAAATCTTGTTGCTGGAAATAGAAAGTTAGCGGTACACTTTGTAATGTAACGTCCACAAATTTGTTTAGCGTTTCGTTAATTTTTTTTTTTTTGGGGGGGGGGGGAAGTATTTGGAAAATCTGAAAATTATAATTTTGATTCCGGGGCCCCGATATTAACAATCGTGAGGTTACCGAGAAACGCTCTCTCGATCCCGTTCCCGATGAGTTACCGCACCTGATAATGACCGCATTTTTGAGAAACGGCCACAGCTCCGATAACGACCACAATTTTCGATTCCCAAGATGGTCGCCAACGAGATCATCGACTGTAATCTCTATCGTTGTCCGTGGACTATGAAAGTCTGACTCGTGAAAGCCACGCCAAATTTCATTTACAAAACGATATACCCGGCGTGGCATTTCCTCGTTAGGCGATGCAAGTCCTGTTTAGAAAGTATAGTTTTCTCGTACACAAACACACCCTAATCATTTGTAGTAAAGAAAGGGAGACAGTCCTTTCTGCCTTCTAAACAGACCAAAGTGTCTGACGATATTGGTTTTCGTGGTTTTAGCTATTTACTGTCTTCTAATAAATCTTTAGCTTCATTGATCTTGGCTGCTAAGTACGGGGATCCTCCTGAAAAATATAATTATCATAAATGTCATAATAAAATTTAATTAAATTCAAGAATAAGTTGGGAACTTAAGAAGATCTCAATAATTACTTAATTCCTATTCCAAACAACCAGTCAGCCTTTTCATGGTTTAATGTCGGCACCTACAAAACCTGGATCACGGATCGTCGGATCGGATCGGATCATCGGATCGGATCATTTTCACTTATATGTAGTAATCAATATAAAATTCGATACATCTTCATCGATGACGTCATTAAAACTAGAAAATTTAATATCTACACAAGGGAACATTCCAACTTGGAGAGTTGTCTCCAAGCCAAGGGGAACAACCCCCTATCATGTGATATGACGTCGTCAAAACCTAGAAAATCAATATCTTGACAACAATCAAACGTTGTTTAACGACTAATAGAAGTTCTAAAATTGGAGGAGAATTTTAGTTTTGGCTTGGAGACAACTTCCCCAAGTTTGCCAATATCATGTCAGATACTGTTGTTGTTTTTTGTTTTAAGGTTGTTATACATGACATCATATCACGTGACACATCATGTCACGTTTGTAGCCCCTTGGCTTGGAGACAACTTTCCCTAGTTTGGACTTCTGTTAGAATGTTCCCTTGTCGAGATATTACATTATCTAGTTTATATGACGTCATCAATAACGGTCATTGGTGACGTCATACAACGGTGACGTCATACAACGTTTCCCATCCCTTGATCATCGACGATCCGATCCGACGATCCGATCCGATGATCCGATCCGACGATCCGATCCGATCCGACGATCCGTGATCCAGGTTTTGTAGGTGCCGGTTTAATGTGGGCGCGGTCCTTGGGCCCGTTTCTCAAAACGGCCGATAACTTAAAGTTCTCGTAATATAGGTTAATTTAGATAACATTGCCAAATTTACGATTTTCGATTTTCCGTGGCGTAGCTATCTCAGCACGTGCCTACAACTTGATTGAGTTAAGTATCTCATTGATCTTGGCTGCTATTTACTGTCTTCTAATAAATATAAATATAACTCGATTATAGCCTCCATTCTCGGTTTATAAATCTTACATATTCAGTCTACACCACAAATTTGATCTTTGAGTGTTAAAATGTATACATTTTGAACACAAGAAGATAAAATTTGTATCTCCCAGTGGTCATGTAATATTCTGTTTGTTATATAAACATTAATGAAATACCAAATTGTAATTTTATTTGAGTAAAGCCTAAAACTCGAGCATGGAGCACAGGCAAGTGTGTTAAACAAGATGACGATGCAAGAAATCCTTTGCCTTGGATATTGCTCTTCTGGTGATTTCTGTTGGTCATTAGCATACCATGCAGAGGAGGCACATTGTGTGTTGCAGCGAGCACTTCACTTTTATTAGAAACTTCTAGTTTTAGAAATCATTGAAAATTGACTTTGTCTATAAAACTGACTTGTTTTATAGAATTGCTATGGGACGCTGGAGGCGAAACCCGGGGCATAGGGCAGCTGAATTCCAGAGACAGCTAAAATTCCTGGATCTTCCAAAATTCGAGATGCTCTAATTTTTTTCTGGGATTTTGGGGTGCAAGGATTTTTTTTTCAGGGCTTAGCGACCCGCAGGGATTTTTTTTCAGCTTTCGGTATCACTTCATACATGCCCACCACCGTGTATTATTTGGGATATTTCCATTACGACAAAAATATACATATGCTAAGGTAGTAAAACGTTAACAATATTAAAGTTGCCACTGAGCATGCGCAGTATGTTTTCTTTATTTTATTGCTAGAATGAAAATAAACACTGCATTGCTAACCGAGGACGCCATCAAGTCCCATGTCTGGGGAATGCTGGGAACAAGGTTGTGCACTGCCGGCCCTTGTCCCTGTACCCTGTAGCACATCAGCAAATAGCTTCCCGTACGCTCTGCGTACCTATGTTTCCTTTCGTTGCGCGCGAAACGCGCCCGAATTTTGATAAACGCAGTCATCAAGCCTCAGAGAAAGGATAGATGAAAATTCCGTTTCTTTGTGTATAATAAACAAAGCCTGTAGGTTTTCTTATTGAATTATGCGCGCAACTGCTCGCCGTAAATGACGAAATTATTATTATGCATGAAGCGGTCCAAATGACGAATTTCTATGCTTGGAACGTTGAACTCACGCTTGTCTAGGTGGTCTTCTTTCGAACATAGTGACTGTCTGCCAGGCCTAACACTGCAGGGCATTTTCGGGGGAGAGTTTGTTTCTGCTCGACAAGATACACTTGTTCTTGTAAATGGCGTGAGGGTAGTGTCTTAGTTTCATTGCGCGAGTTCTCACAGACTATATTAGATGTTATTGTTTATGCGCGCAAAGCGCGCCGAAATTTTTATTCAGTATTGAGTGAAGTGAAGTAGAAAAATGCAAATGATAGAGAAGTTGCTGGAATAACTACTTGATGCAAGGACCTTGAAGCATGATTTTTTTTCCTCATGCTCGATTTTTTTTTTCTGTGATTATCGCTTGCTATAATTTTTTTTGCTTTGGGCCCACCCATCACTTTTCTAATTGCCCGTCCCTTACCGGCACGGTCAGATGGTGATTTAAACAAACAAAAGTTTTGCGCCAATCAAAATTTTGGTTTTCGTAAATAATGCGCAAATTCTCGTTTTTCATTTCTTTTCGATTTGCTTCGTGTAAGAAGGATGAGTTGTGTCATTCATGGATTTCTGGTTCGAAAATAAAATATAGTAGGCGGGCTGCTTCTTAGTTGGAGGAGATATAGACTAGACGAATCAAAGGCACCGAGTGCCTCGGTGAAATCGTGGATACCGTTTATCCACGTTTGGTCGTCTGGTGATGGTGGTGATGACGTCATCAATGACGCTATACCACGTGATCTTGGTGTTCCACCTCCCAAGCTCGAAGATAACTTTACCCAAGTTTGGCCACCTAGCGATGCTCCGTTCTCGGATGTCAATTTCTTCTAGTTTTGATGACGTCGTCGATGACGTAACGTCATGTGACTTTGGTGCTGGGCGCCCTTTGTCACGAAGATAACTTTGTCCAAGTTTGGTCACCTAGCGATGTTCCGTTCTCGATATATTAATTTTTGTAGTTTTTATGACGTCATCAATGACGTAATGCCATGTGACTTTGTTGCTGGACGCCCCTTGTCACTCAGATAACTTTGTCAACGCGTATCCACGATTTAAAAATCAGAAAAGTGCAATATTAAGCGCATGACGCATTTTTTAGTAAAAGCTGGCAACAAGAGTTTTCTTATGTGATTTTTCACGCTGAATCCGAATTTTCTTGTTGCCATTCCTGATTTTGCTTTTTAATAGGTGAAAATGACGTCATCATGATTGACAGCTGTTCGCAAACCCCTTAAAATAGGTTTGTCGCTATTTTTCAAATTCGAACGAGAATTTAACTTGAACAGGATAGTTTATTAGAATGTTCTATACGAAAAAGTGTCGTATAATTCGGATATGGCGTTGCTGAGTCCTTCAAAATGGCGGATCCAAAATGGCCAAAATCGTCAAATTTGATTTTTAGAAACTAGTGTAGTCAGTTAAAATTTCGGTAATTTGTCGGTAGTCCAAAAAGATATGGAAATAAATAACTAACAATGAATTCAAAGTATCACAGTAAGGAATGAAGTGTTGTTGGTCGAATGACGCCATATTAAAATATAAAAAGACAAATCAACATAATAAAGGCGAATTAAATTGACCCGCCGCTTGATTTTACGATGATCATCCTTAGTCCCGGCAACAAAACTTTGCCTTTGAAGTCCTATATCAAGAGTTCGTTTACAATGATCATGCAATCTGCTGTCCCCCGCCCGTGATCCCCGGTAGGGTGTTGATTTTGACGTGTCAAAATGTGTAATTAATAACTTAGGATCACTATTGCGTTATCTTTTAGGCGTCGACTTGGTAACATGATATCAGTGAATTTTAGGTAAAGCTGTCAGTTCATTTTCTACTGCCGCAGAGCAGAGAGCGTCAATCTTTTTAACCTCGCTCACCTCCGAACTCCTCCTGCCGGAATGGCATCCAAAGTTAAATCCAGAGGTCGTCAAAAGCAATCCGCTAAATCCCTGGTGGACCGAGAGCTTGCCGAGCTTTCGGCGCACCTCGATGAACTTGAACTAAATCTGCCCGAGATTCAAGATACCATTGGGGCACAACCCCCTTCTCAGCAATCTGACATGGCTCAACAGCTCCAACTGGAGAAAGCCAAGCAAGAAAGTCTTACGCTCCAGTTGCAACTCGCCAAGACCCAGCTCGAATTAGCTCGTATCAATGCTAGTTCATCATCTCCTACTGGCGCCGCTACTCAATCTGTTACTCAGCCATTGAGCAACGTGCTCAACTCAACGCCAGCCCGTCCCATCTCTGACCTCGCGGATGTCCCAACCTTGGCTTCACTTCGAAAGAAACAGCACGATAAGGCCGTCCTGCCCAACGAATTTCTCCTTTCCATCTCAAAAGATACTATCGAGCACGATAAGCTCGACATCTCGGAGTTTTTTTTTTTTTTTGAGTGCGTGAAAAGCAAGCCAGACCGCGAAGGGAAGCGTTTGCTTATGCATTTGCAGTTGCTTATGGAGAAGGCGACCGCGTATTCCTGGTCGAGCGTACGGAATTTCCATTTCTCCATAAGCAACGCAGTTGAAGAGGGTAGACTCAACTGGGAAGACACCTACACTACAATTCGCGACCGCGAGCAGACCGTGTTTACTGGGAAACCGGCCACTACCACAACCAATTGGAACCCGGCTGCGAGAGCGAAGAAGGAGACCTACTGCCAGGAGAGGAACAGAACTGGCTCGTGTTCTTGCGTGTCGACTGCTCCAAATTACAAGGCCACCCATCTATGCAAGGTCTGCGATGCTATCGTGCGCGAAGCGTCGTATGCCTATTTTGACCTCGAGTACAGCCGATCGCGCCTGACTCCCAACGGTCTGTTTAGCGAACGCGGTCCGCGCCTATAACAGACCAAACTTTCAAGGTGCTCGCATTCCAGTGCCCTCGACCTTCGCTGTTGAAAAGTGGAGCGGTAGGGGGACTCCCTTTTAGCGTGGCGGGGGAGTGCTCGTCGTACCTTTAGGGCTTAACCCTTTCAGTCCCATAGCATTTTCCCTAATTTCCTTATTTTATGAGGGCAAGAGACACACCCCTGCCCATTTTTGCATATCAGCGCCGAGTTTCTGGTATTCCTGTTTTTTTGTATTGAGAGGGAGGCTGGGGCTTTCTGTAGAGCTTTACCGCTGACCCATACGTTGCTTTCCAGTGGCGGGAAGCTATCGCACAGATTAGACATCTGATAACTTTGCTTAAAATTTAACCAAAATTCCCACTCAGAAGAGACCATAGGACATCATTAAGTCTATTATGGACAATGCATTTGTGTGGTGCTTCAAGTAAGAAGTATGGCTGAGGAGTTTCATTGACTTTTTCCACTGTTCTTCTGAGAGCTGTTGAAAAATATTGGTCAAAGAAACCCTGGCCCCTCTCTAGTGGAATCTTTTTGCCTGAGCACAGAGTTCTTAGGAATCTGTGTTTTAGACATAAAAAGCAAGCAACTGAGGATGCTTTTGCTTTTAATTGTAGCAGGGCAAAAAGACTTATATAAATCTTTTGTCTAATCTGTCAATACAGGGGGAGAGCGCTGTGAAATGTCATTCGTTTACCACAGGTATCCCGAGCGATAGGGTTTTGCATTATTTTACTGTGCAGTCGATTCAAAGTTCAAAGCGCCATATTTTCCTTGAATGTAGACTTGGAGAGGTGAAACTTCATGTCAGAGCTAAGGATTAAAGGTACTCTTAAATAATACCTGTAGCTTGTTGATTGTGTTTCATTTAGTCTAGAATTTTATGCGAAAAAATCCATCATCGTGTTCAGTCGAGCGTGTGTTTTTGCATGTCAAAAATCGCGCGATGTTTTGTGAAATTATGTGTCTTTTTCGGCGTGAAATCCAAGGTAGAGCCTTCTAAGTCTCTGTATGTAAAAATGTGCCACTTGGCACTATTGGGACTGAAAGGGTTAAAGTCAAGCCTCTGGTACCTTTTAGGGGGTAAAATTCGAAAGTTTTATAATTTTTTTCCAGATAGGTACCTCTTAGGGTCCGCAACTATGGTTTTATCAATATCACCCTTGTTGGTAGCCTGAAATTTCAGATTTATTTTCCGTCATAAAAAAAATACGAAGGAAAATACGTATAAAATTCAGGCTAACTTGTATGTGGAACCTTTTAGTGGTCAAAATCAACTAAGACACGACCTTTTTGGTACCTTTTAGGGTTAAAATAGAAAGTTCCCGACGAGCACCCCCCTCAAAAAATATGGGAGCCTCCGCCAGGGCCGTGACCTATCGTAAATCGCGGGGCGCCGGTTCCGGCCACACTAAAGGAAACCTCAGGATAAGAAAGGGGTTGGAATAGGTGAAGGCTTTCGTGCATAAGGAGGAAAGCTACTCCGAGGACGAATGAAAGTTTTATATTCGCCATGTTTTGCTTTATAAGTTCAAAGTTGCCATCACCAGGCTATAAAAATATGAAAAAGACTGGAGCAACGGTTAAATTGTCATGGAATGATTTCCCCCTTATCCCCGCTTTTTTGTTATCATTATTATTTCTGTTTATGTAAGCGGAATATTCTGCATGCATTTTAAATAATTTGTAGATGTAGTTGACTCAGTGATAGCGGAGCTCCAGCGCGGGCCGAAGGCCCGCGCTAGCGGAGCACCATACCTAAGAAAAACACGTATAGTATACTATCGAGTTGATTTTTGAACGTCACGGGCATTATGGGTCTTTTTGATGACGTCATTGATGACGTAAGGGCACGTGACTTTGGTATAGAGTTCCTCTTATGGTCTTTGAAGGTTTGTCCAAGTTTGGCTTCTATAGAAGCTACCCTTCGGGAGATATAATTTTTTCTTTATTTTTCTGGTATTAAACCTATAGCGTACGCCGTCCGTCCGTCCGTCCGTCCGTCCGTCCGTCCGTCCGTCCGTCGTCCGTGTACACATGGGAACCCTGTGGTATGCAAAGAAAAAATTATTTCTCCTCAAGGGAACACTCTAAGACAACCATACTTAGGATATTTTGTCTATGCCACAAGGGGGGTGCTGTAACCCGGACACGTGATGTGACGTCATCGATGACGTCATCAGTGATTGAAAAATGAATATCTCGTGATGGGAAGACAACCAAACTTTGGTAGTGTAGTCTAGGTCACCAGGTGAGCGAAATGAAGTGGTCACGTGATATGACGTCATCGATGACGTCATCTATGCTTAAAAAATGAATATCCATAAAGGGAAGACTCTAAAACAACCAAACTTGGGTAGTGTAGTCTAGACCACCACCAGATGAGCGAAATGAAGTGGTCACGTGATATGGCGTCATCGATGACGTCATCTATGCTTGAAAAATTAATATCTCGTGAAGGGAAGACTCTAAAAGAACCAAACTTGGGTAGTGCATGTAGTCTAGGCCACCAGATGAGCGAAATTAAGTGGTCACGTGATATGACGTCATCGATGACGTCATCTATGCTTGAAAATGAATATCTCGTGAAGAGAAGACTCTAAGACAACCAAACTTGGGTAGTGTAGTCTAGACCACCAGATGAGCGAAATGAAATGGTCACGTGATATGACGTCATCTATGCTTGAAAAATTAATATCTCGTGAAGGGAAGACTCTAAAAGAACCAAACTTGGGTAGTGTAGTCTAGGCCACCAGATAAGCGAAATGAAGTGGTCACGTGATATAACGTCATCGATGACGTCATCTATGCTTGAAAAATGAATATCTCGTGAAGAGAAGACTCTAAGACAACCAAACTTGGGTAGTGTAGTCTAGACCACCAGATGAGCGAAATGAAGTGGTCACGTGATATAACGTCATCGATGACGTCATCTATGCTTGGAAAAATTAATATCTCGTGAAGGGACGACTCTAAAGCAACCATATAAACCATGTACACATGGGAATCCCTTTCATTCACATAGAAAAATTTATAACCACGAGCTCCGCTTTTAGCCAGTGGCTAAATCTATATATTAGGCTTTGAAATCAATAGTCAAAGTGAGGCCTTTCACAGTAGGGACGACTATCTTGCTATTTTGTGGACTGCTCTTCCTACCTAAATTCACTCACAGCAATCATATATTTGCTTATATAATATTCTTTTTCCGCCCTAATCGTCAGTTGTAACTTTTTATGTATTGCAAAATCGTTATTTTTCATGTTTAGCCATTGAACGCGATGGTCTCAAACAATCGCCAGAGCCGTGCCGCCATTTTGGATCCGCCATTTCGGATGACGTCCTACGCCAGCACCCTATCGCATAATATATAGATTTAGCCACTGGCTAAAAGCGGAGCTCCCAGTTACATAATTTTCTGTGTTAATGAGACGTGTTAATGCCATTGTACATAGATAGCCCGACACCGTCATACAACGTGACTAAGCGCGCACTCCCCTTACCACTTAGATAATTTCACCCAAGTTTGGTTGTCTGAGGCTCATCCTTCCAATCTAAAGATATCAACGTTTTCTCATTTGATGACTTCATCGATGACGTCATACCACGTGACCAGGCAGTTGCACCCCTTGCCACTTAGACAACTTCACCCAAGTTTGTTGTCTGAGGTTCATTCCTTCCCGAGATATATTGTTTTTCTCCTATGATGACGTCATTGATGACGTCATACCACGTGATCATGCAGTTGCACCCCCTTGTCACAAAAACAACTTCATCCAAGTTTCATTGTCTGAAGGTTCATCCCTTCCTGAAATATCAACCTTTTCTTGTTTTATGACGTTATTTATGACGTCATACCACGTGACCAGGGAGTTGCACCCCCATGGCTCTAACACAACTTTCCCCCTCCCCCATTCAAGTTTGGTTGTCTGAGCTTCATCCCTTCCTGAGATATAATTAATAGCGGAGCTCCTTTGCGGCCGAAGGACGCAGAGCGGAGCACCATAGGTATCGCGTAGGAAGAATACAATAGCTCCAAGTAGAACTCAGGTATACTATCGACTTCATTTTTCATGGTTCAGCGGTATTCCCATTATGGTATCGCTGGCGCGTCCGTGCGTGCCTGCCCCACCACAGGTAAAACAAGACCCTTCTCTGTTTATTAATTGTATCTCAGGAAGGGATGAAGCTCAGACAACCAAACTTGGGTGTGGCAAGGGGGGTGCAACTACCTTGTCACATGGTATGACGTCATCGATGACGTCGTCAAACGAGAAAAGGTTGATATCTCGGGAAGGGATAAACCTCAGACAACCAAACTTGGGTGAAGTTGTCATAGTGGCAAGGGGGATGCAACTACCTTGTCACGTGGTATGACGTCATAGATGACGTCGTCAAACGAGAAAAGGTTGATATCTCGGGAAGGGATAAACCTCAGACAACCAAACTTAGGTAAAGTTGTCTTAGTGGCAAGGGGGGTGCAACTGCCTTGTCACGTGGTATGACGTCATAGATGACGTCGTCAAACGAGAAAAGGTTGATATCTCGGGAAGGATAAACCTCAGACAACCAAACTAATTGGATAAAGTTGTCTTAGTGCAAGGGGGTGCAATTGCAGGGTCATGTGGTATGACGTCATCGATGACGTCACCAAACGGGAAAACGTTGATATCTCGGGAATGGATGGACCTCAGACAACCAAACTTGGGTGAAGTTAGTTGTCTTAGTGGCAGGTGGGATGCAACTGCCTTGTCGCGTGGTATGACGTCTTTTTGACGTCATCATAGAAGAAACATAATATATTTCGAGAAGGGATGAACCTCAGACAACCAAACTTGGGTGAAGTTGTTTTAGTGGCAAGGGTGGTGCAACTGCCTGGTCACGTTGTATGACGCCATCGATGACGTCATCATAGCAGAAAAATAATATATCTCGGGAAGGGGATGAATCTCAGACAACCAAACTAATTGGGTAAAGTTGTGACAAGGGGGGGGGGGGGTGCAACTCAGCCTGGTCAGAAAAATATGTATCCAGGAGCTCCGCTTTTAGCCAGTGGCTAAATCTATATATTAAACGGAGAAGGGTCTTGGTTTACCTGTGGTTGGGGAGGCACGCACGCACGGACGCGCCAGCGATAGTAGTATGGGAATACCGCTGAACCATGAAAAATGAAGTCGATCCCTATTCCCGAGTTCTACTTTGAGCTATTGTATTCTTCCTGCGATACCTATGGTGCTCCGCTCTGCGGCCTTCGGCCACTAAGGAGCTCCGCTAATATAGATACTTTGTTTTGAATACCACACTGGTATTTATCCATTTGAATTTCACTGGTCGTGAAAAGTTGAAAAGAAAAATCGGCGATAAAAACATAGGTTTGTTTGTTGGCAACAGAAAAATTCGGATTCAGCGTAAAATTTCGCTTAAGATGGCACTTGTTGCCAGCTTTTACCACAGGCTCCCCAGGATCATTGAGCGAACTCCAGACTTGATAGTTTGCAGTTTTCTTGTCGCTGTGTGAAGTTTGACTGAGTTCGATGAGCGCGTAAAATAGAAGTACCTACGAAAAATAAAAAAAAGTGGAAAAAACGCCCTTATCTAGTCCTTTAGTACCTAAATAAACCACTACTAGCATTTATTCGGTCAGAAATGCACTTTTAAGCGAGTTTTAGCCAATTTATTGTCACCTCTTACTCTTACTATATGTTCTGGAAGGCGGCAAACTGCAAAATTCCGAACACTCGGCGATCCAAAAATATCCCGCGATTTTTTCCCTAAAATCATGGTCGCTTGCTGAAACAAACCTCACATAGTAGGGTGGCTTAGCTACAAAAACGGGTCATTTTGTGCAATTTCGCGTAAAGGCACCAAATTTGGCATGAATATTCTTTGCATCATTTTGAACAGAACTGTAAGGGATGCCACGCGATTTGCACTGTGTAGGGGTGGAGAGGGGCAGTTTTGTCACCAATATTTAATGCTCTTTTTCTGACCAAAACATAACTGAATTCATGCATTCAATAAATCTACGTGTTCCCTAATGGCTGATTGCATTTTTAATCCGCACCGGGGGGGTTGAGGACCTATGGGGGGTTGTCTTGGACCCTGGAAATTCCACGGGAGGGGGTGTGTCTGGAGACTGGAAATTCCAGGGGGGAGGGGTAAAAAAGGTGACTTTCCAGGGTCATTTTATCCAAAAATAGATTTTCCAGGGGTGTTTTGCCAGAAAAAATGGAAATTCCAGGGGAAGGGGTCCTTTATGAGGTTGGAAATTCCAGGAGAGGGGGTCTGTTTCACGAGTGGAAATTCCAGGGGAGGGGGTCTTTTTAAGGGAGGTCCTCAACCCCTCCGGTGTGGTTTAAAAATGCAATCAGACAATAAGTTTTGATGAATTCCAGAAAGATGTTACATTTTGAAATTAAGGGGGGAGGGGAGGGGAATTTTGTCAAATTCTCATAATATATTCAATTTGACGTGTCAATTTAAGAGTGCAACTGACCAAAATTGCCATACATGTTCCATGCATCACCCTTAATAAATTCAGAAGGGGTGCCAAAACATCGGACACCAAGGGGGGAGGTGAGGGGAATTTTGTCAAATTATCATAATATATTCAGTGCGATGTGTCAATTTAAGTGTGCAAATGACAAAATTTGGCACATGTCCTCCATGGAACACCCCTGAAGGATCCAGAAGGGGTGCCAAGAAATCGGACACCAAGGGGAGGGGGGGGGGGGGGGGGGGGGGGGAGGGGAATTTTGTCAAGTTATAATATATTAAATTTGGCATGTCAATTTATGTGTGCAAGTGACCTAACTTGGCATACATGTGCCATGAATCACCCTTAATAGATTCAGAAGGGGTGCCAAATAATCAGACACAAAGAGGGGAGGGGAAGGGAATTTTTGTCAAGTTATAATATATTAAATATTACATGTCAATTTAAGTGTGCAACTGACCAAAACTGGCATATATGTTCCATGGATCGCCCCAAATAGATTCAGAAGGGGTGCCAAATAATCGGACACCAAGGGGGGAGGGGAGGGGAATTTTTGTCAAGTCAGAATATATTAAATATTACATGTCAATTAAAGTGTGCAACTGACCAAAATTGGCATACATGTTCTATGAATCACCCCTAAAAGATTTGGAAGGGGTGCCAAAAAATCGGACACAAAGAGGGGAGGGGAAGGGAATTTTTGTCAAGTTATAATATATTAAATTTTACATGTCAATTTAAGTGTGCAACTGACCAAAATTGGCATATATGTTCCATGGATTGCCCCAAATAGATTTAGAAGGGGTGCCAAAATCGGACACCAATGGGGAGGGGAAGGGAGTTTTTGTCAAATTATCAATAATATATTCAATTTCATGTGCCAATTTAAGTGTACAACTGCCGAAATGCGGCACATATCTTCCATGGGCACCCCTAACAGATTCAGAAGGGGTGCCCAAAAAAACGGACACAAGAGGGAGGGGAGGTGATTTTTTGTCAAATTATAATATATTCAATTTGACATGTAAATCCATGTCCCCGAGTGTTCAATATTTTGGCATCTCATCTTAATCTGTGAAGGGTGATCAATGGATCACATATGCCTTTTTTGATCGGTTGTACACTTATATTAACTGACATATCAAATTAAATATGTTATGATAAATTTTGACAAAACTCCCCTCCCCTTCCTGTCCGATTTTTTGGCACCCCTTCTGGAATCTGTTAGGGATGATTCATGGAACAAGTATGCCAACATTGGTCAGTCGCACACTTGAATTAACATGTCAAATTGAATATATTATATAATTTGACAAAATTCCCCTTCCCTCCTCACCTTGGTGTCCGATTTCTTGGCACTCCTGGATCTGTTAGGGGTGTTTCATGGAGGATATGTGCCAAATTTTCTCATTTGCACACTTAAATTGACACATCACACTGAATATATTATGATAATTTGACAAAATTCTCCTTACCTACCCCCTTGGTGTCCTTTTTTTGGCACCCCTTCTGAATTTATTAAGGGTGATGCATGGAACATGTATGCCCATTTTGGTCAGTTGCACAAAAATTTGACACGTCAAATTGAATATATTATGAGAATTTGACAAAATTCCCCTCCCCCTTTAATTTCAAAATGTGACATCTTTCTGGAATTCTTTAAAACTTATCAGGGAACACGTAGATTTATTCAAAGCATGAATTCAGTTATTTTTTCGCCAGAAAAATAGCATTGCATTTTGGTGACAAAACTGCGCCTCCCCACCCCTACACAGTGCGAATCGCGTGGCACCCCTTGCATTTCTGTTCAAAATGATGCAAGGAATATTTATGCCAAATTGGTGCCTTTACGCGAAATTGCACAAAAAAGTCACTAAGCCGACAGAACCCCAAAATGGCAAGATTTCTACCCTAAGGTCAGGTTAAGTCAGATAGGCTTGATTCTTTGAATAGAGAATCCTTATACAATAAGAAACAAAATATCAAATATGACTTTTTTCTAATTGATCCGTCTTTAAGATATCAGCTGCAAAACTTTGGCTACTGCATCGTTTTATGGCAAAATTTGTACAATTCTAACAAAAAATGTCAAAAAGTGCTGCAACAACCAAAGTGTAACCCTCATATCTTGAAGGCGGATCCATTTAGAAAAAGTCATATTTGATATTTTGTTTCTTATTGTATAAGGATTCTCTATGCAAAGAATCAAGCATATCTGACTTTACATGACCTTAGAGTAGAAATCTTTCCATTTTTGGGTTCTGTCCACTAAGCCACCCTACTAACAGAATTAAAATACAACTATTCAGCTTTCTTGTTTACCTTTTTCGTGGAAATCAACCCTCTCTGAATGATATAAATGGCGAATATTTTCAGCCTCGTCGATTCGGTCTGAAATTCACGTCAGGTACGCCCCATGACTCCGTGGTAAAAAACAAACCGTTGACGTTTTTTTCCGTCGAGGGGTGGGCCAGACATTTTCGAAGGCTAGAAGCACAAGTGGTGAGAGCCTGCGAAAATGTCTGGCCCACCCCTAGAAGGGAGGAAAAACGTCACAACGGTTCATTTTTACCACGAAGTCATGGGGGCGTACTTACGTGAATTTTAGGCCGAATCGACGAGGCTGAAAAGATTCGCCATTTATATCATTCAGAGAGGGTTGATATCCACGAAAAAGGTAAACAAGATAGCTGAATAGTTGCATTTTAATTTTGTGAGGTTTGTTTGAGCATTTTCATTGTGTTCATCGAACTCAGTCAAACTTCACACATCGACACAAGAAAACTGCAAACTATCATCGGTATCATGCAACTCTGGAGTTCGCTCAATGATCCTGGGAAGCCTGTGCTTTTACTAAAAAAAATGCCTCATGAAGTACAATTTTCCGAAATTTCGTCTAGTCTATAATAGAAAAACGATCACATAAAAGATAATAATAATATATAAACAATAAAATGAAAATTCATAATTATTCGATGTGAAAATTCATAATTATTCGATGTAAAAAAAAAAAAATGCAGAGACTTGAGCATTGACTTAAAAGTAGAAAAGGTGAATTCGCATCTCAAGCGTTCCGGTAGGGAGTTATAATGTGTTCAGTGGAGGAAACAAGCAAACAAATGATCGTAGATGTACTTAGCCTTTACCTCTGTCTGGATGGTTTATCAGCATGATTCTTCGATGAGCTTCCCGGACCTTTGCTTTATTAGATGCTGAGCTAAAATGTAAAAGAAAAATCAGCTATAAGCGCTCAATTACTGGACCTTCGTTGCGCAGAACTTGACGTGACAATATAGCAATATAGGTGGTTTTCAATATCTGGCACAGCATCAACAGGACAATATAAATACAAACGCACAGCAATTGAATGAACAAGGGTTCGTACAGCTCTTGGATATAGTATGGACATTCAAGATGCTTATTGTGCTCATTTTGATAAATAGATGGATACGCTATCCAAAATGTACGACTAAACATCCACCCTTCCTTGCGTGTAAAATTCCGTCACTTTTCTGGTTTCTGAATACAAATTATAACATTAATAATACACACGCAAAAATTTCTCGATTCTGATTGGTCGCGAGTAGTGCAATTTCAATGTAATTTCAGTGCAAAAAAAATGTAATTTCAGTGCAAACTACAAATTTCTCGCTCTCTTATTGGCTCATACAACAATGGATTTTGCGTACGAGCCAATCAAATGCGCGCTAGTTGAGTCACGCCACTCGATTCTGTTCAGAGCCAGCCAAGATGGAGATCGATTGCATGGAGGGAGAAAAATCGGTTTCTGTTCATGAAATTCATCTTCCGAAACTTGTGGAAAGCAAAATGTGAATTCTTATCGACTTTAGCAAGACTTGTTTTAGTTTGAGTTCTTTGTTATGGAAGGAAATGAAGGGAAATCTTCGTTGACTGCACGAACCTAGCGGGAAAAATGAACTGCACAAGTCTACACGAAAGCACTTGTTGATACGCAAAGATTCCCGGGGTCAAATTCCTGTAAATCTTCGTTGTTTCGCTGTTTCAAGAAAGTTTACAAAAGAGAAGACTTCAGGTATGTCTTCTGTGGAAGCTATGTCTACTTTTCTGGAAAATATTTGCTTGTTTTGGTTGACCGAACACACAATTATTTTGGTATTCGAAATCAATTCAAACTGCAAGAAACCTACCAGTAACTTAAATTCAGGCTCTGCTATGTTATTTTACCTTGGAATCGGAAATAACTTTGATGATTGACAAAACAGAAATCCACCTGTTCCTTTTAAATGAAATTGTTGTGTCAAGTTCATTTTATTCAAGCTTGTCAAGTTAGGTTTTGTAAACTTTGCTCGTTTGTCTGGCATGCGTTCGGTGCATAATGTGGCCGCTTGAAACCTGTCTTTCTCTGAAAATTTTTGCGTGTATATTATTAATAAGTAATCATACGACTTTTCTCGTGCAATTTGAAATTAATTTGCACTTGTGAGTTTTTCAAATAGCTCAAATTGCACTCGCCCTACGGGCTCGTGCAATTTTGATACTTTTTGAAAAACTCACTCGTGCAAATTAATTGCAAATTGCACTCGAAGTCGTATGATTACCTATACATATTAAAATAATGGTAAAACTGGTAAAACATGCGACGACTAAACCGGAGAAGTAAAACATATTATAGTACGACTTATTTTTCAGAGAGCTGCCCTAAAAAAAATAGGAAAAAAAATAGGGGGAAAAAACGCAATTAAGATCTGAAGTTCGGGCTGCCTGTGCTGTGTGCTGGGATCATGTGTCGCGTCCCTTGGGAGTACTGCAGGACAACGAGAGCTCATTAACTACGAACTTTGGCGTGAAAATACGCTATTTTCCTTTCAACCTCTGGCAAAACAAATGGAGTAGTGCTAAAGATCATGATGTCTGTTACTTGTGTGCCGAATTTTATGAAATTTCAGGTAAGTGCAAATTAGGTGCTAGTGGCACTTTAAATGGTGCAAAGAGGTGGTTCATTGTATTATTACGTTATCACTCGGAGTATAAAAAAGTAAACGAATTTCTACCGCACATTTTTCACTGTATCAACGTAGGTCTCTTATCGTTCTATTCTAAAACAAAAACAAGGGCAGACAACTTGTGACTTTAGTTGGGCCACCTTTACACTTCGCGTAAATGAGTAAATATAGTTTGCCTGAACTTTCTCTTCTCGGGCCTCTTCTCTCCCTTCCTCGATGTTGGTCTTGAAAATGTGAAAAACATCATACAAACTGTTAGTGTGTTAGTTTACATGTTACTATCAGTAGTATAGTATGCACCGAATTAGCCCTTTTTTGTGGTGGAATACTAATTTTGTGGTGGAGGTCAAAGGTCACGTCAGAGCCACGTCAGGAATGTTGTGGTGGAGGTCAAAGGTCACGTCAGGAATGTTGAGGCGGAGGACAGGAATGTGAAGAATGTAGGGTATCAGATTTCCTATAGTTATGTGGTTAACGCCCCACATTTATACGCCACTAAGAGTATCAGGTTACCTAAAGTTATGGGGATATACGCCACTGGGGGTATCAGGTTACCTGTAGTATGGGGTACCCTCCCCCCCTTCCTTTTTTTCAAACAAGGGGTACCTCCTCCCCCTCTTTTTTCAAGTAAGGGAGATACCCTCCCCCTCCCCCCTACCTAGAGTTATGTGGCGCTAGGGGTATCAGGTTACCTATAGTATCGGGTACCCTCCCCCTTCCTTTTTTCAAACAATGGGTACCCCCTCCCCCTCTTTTTTCAAGTAAGGGAGATACCCTCCCCCTCCCCCCTACCTAGAGTTATGTGGCGTTTTTTCAAGTAAGGGAGATACCCTCCCCCTACCTAGAGTTATGTGGCGCTAGGGGTATCAGGTTATCTATAGTTATGTGGATCTATACACTAGCACTTTCTACGCCAGCAAATGGCATACTAGGGGTATCAGGTTACCTGTAGTATGGGGTACCCCCTTTTTTTTCAATTTCTGGAACCAGCAGGAGTAAGTGGTGATGGCGGAGTTTCTTAGCTTAAATTCGAAAAATCAGTTTAAATGGAGCGACAATATAGAAAGCCTAAAGACATTTTAGATAGCTCAGTTTGAAAATGACGATGAAGGGAAACTATTGAGCACAAATACAAATGGAAACACGGTTGTACTTAAATTCAAATCCGTAACGGTCAACTTCTATGGCGGCACAAAAACGCTTCAAGTACAAGGACAAGAGAAGGACCATTATATCAACAAATTAAGGAGTCTGATCACCGCAGAAGTAGAAGGAGAAAAGGAGACTACTGGAGAAGAAAGTATAATACCACCGGAGAGTGAAAAGGCTCGAGCGCAAGAAAGTGTAGATAAACGACTAGAAGAACTTGAGGAATTTGTCGGAAGGCAAAGGGAGTTCAATGAAAAAATGAGAGAATGGTTACCAAAAATACCATAGAACTGAATGAAAGTTACATGGACGGAGCGGATTACAAGCAACAGATTAAAAATAATCTTGCGGACGTTAAACGACAGCTCGAAACCAGCATTGACGAGATAAAAACGGAAATCGGGGCAAGCGTAAAAAACATAGCGAAACAGGTCACGACGCTAAGCTCGAAGTTATCAAATGAACTGAAACCTCTAAAGGAAAAAGCACTGGGAACTGGCGAGACAATAAAATAAATCTTGCAGCAGCTAAACGACCTCAAGAAGCTAGTGAAAAAATCTGAAGATTCCTTACTAATGCAGCTGAGTTTGCACTCAACGAACGAAGACTTCCTCCATAGTGAAGCTCACACGCCGGTAGAAGCTGCAGCAGCATCACGATCATTCGCAGAGGTGGTGCAAACTTCACCAAACGACGGTCCCACTGTTAATAGCACATTTACCGTAAATCATCCAGTGCAACAAGAAAATCGAGTGAATGCTACAACTTCTCTATCTCAAACTCCAGACAGATCACACGAAAGGCAACAGCAACAATTTCCGGAATTTACAGCCGCATCTAACCAAACACGTCCGGCTCACAGATATGTCAGTGAAGAGAACAGAAGGCAGGATGAAGAATCCACAGTGCCCGGACCGGTGCTTATATTGGGGGACTCAATCATAAAGGGAATACAGGAACGACGCTTCTGTCCAACGCGCTTCGTTAACAAAAAATATGTTCCTGGCGGCACTCAAAATAGGGTTCAGTATTTAAATGAAATGGAGGACCCAAACGTCTACGACTTGATAATATTACATACTGGTACGAATGATGTACAGAGGTTAAGGGTAAGCGATATAGTTGACAACATGGAGAATTGTGTAAACATTCTCAAACAACGCTGGCCAAATGCAAATATCGCGTTGTCAGGAGTTTTGCATGCCCCCAGAGGGGACAACACCAAAATTGATGATGTGAACTACCTATACGATGAAATTTGCACGCACTATGATCTAAAGTTCATAGACAATCAGAAGGTGACGTCAGATGCGTTTGGAATTTTTGACCCAGAAGTGTTTTATGATGATGTGCATCTAAACAATAACATTGGAATAAAGAAACTTGTGGCGAATATCAAGATACACACGGGTCTCAAGAGCACAACAGCAGGAAGAGGCGGAACTTATAGGAGGGGATTCCAAGCAAGGCCGTCACACCAGCAACAGAGTCGGCGCTGGAATGTAAGACAAAGACAAAGCCATACACCTCCACCAATCGACGCGCTGAACGCCTTAGCTGAATACTTCAAGTTAATCAATAACAGGCATCGTCCAAGATAAGTGCCTCATTAGCTAGATATATCTTTACTTCAAATCTTCGAATTGGGTGTTGGAATATTAATGGATTTCAAAGTAGAATTTAGGAAACAAGTTACATACCACTGAATTTATCAATTTAATAAAAAATCACGATATTTTTGGTATTATAGAAACACATGCGGACCAAAGCTCAGATCTGAAAATAGATCATTTTCAACATTTTGTTAAACATAGAGAACGAACAGGAAAACGAAATTCTGGGGGCATTGCAATCTATATAAGGAAATCGATTTCCCAGGGAGTGTCATATATCAGTACCAAAAACAAAAATACAGTATGGCTTAAGCTTCATAAAAGATATTTTAATGTCTCAAAGGACATATTCCTAGGCACAGTATATCTTAGCCCAAGTAACAGTAGGATTCCCAATGAGCAGGAATTATTAGATGAACTAGAGGGCGAAATTTTGACTTTTTCAGTAAAAGGTGACGTCATGATACAGGGTGACTTAAACGCGAGAACAGGGGAATTACAAGAGTACGCGTTAGACGACGAACGTAACGAGCTACTCGGCCTCCCCGACGATTATGAAATTGATATACAAAATCGAAGAAATTCACAGGACGCTAATTCAATAGATAATAGGGGGCGCATTCTGATTGAGGCCTGTACATCCCTAAACTTGAGGGTGCTAAATGGCAGAGTTGTAGGCGACCTGGAAGGGAAAAAAACATGTTTTCGGTATAACGGCAGCAGTGTTGTTGACTATGCAATCGTCTCCAACACTCTTGTCAACGAGATCAATTACTTTATGGTCAACCATCTGGAACCACATATCTCTGATCACTGCTCATTGTTCTATGCCTTGAATTTAAGAAAGGCCTTTAAAAACACAATAGATGTCGACGACATTGAATTGACTGAATTCAAGCGCATGCTTTGGAATGAAAACGCAAAGACGGAACTTAGGGAACAATTAAACTCTCTTGAAACACGAAACAAATTGAGCGCGGCACTGAACAATAGCAACATAGAAAAAATGGCGGAAAATTTCACAGCCGTACTATCAGATGTGTGTAATAAAGCAGGTTTACGCTATAGCAAGAACAATAAGCAAGGTGATAATTCGGAATATAAACCATGGTTCGATGAGCAATGCCGCCAGGAAAAGGAAGAATTAAGATCCCTTGGCAAACAGATATGCAATAACCCAAAGGAAGTGCTCCTAAGATCTCAGTTACATGAAAAGAAAAGATGCTTCAAAAAATCATGCAGGCAAAAAAAAACGCAATTATCGTAGTAACATATTGAATAATATTGATTTATCCAACTCCAAAAATACTTGGAAGCAAATTCAAAAGTTGTTTAATATTGGTAACACAAAGAAAAGGGGGCAGATTAAAAGCGAAGAAGCAGGCAAATTTCACCAATATTTTTCACGACTTAACTCAGGACCAGATGGCGACAATTCCTTTGCAAAAAGTGACGAACAAGGGCCTTTAGATTATGAAATTTTGGAATCAGAGATCACTAAAGCGATAGAAAATTTAAAAGCAGGAAAAGCACCTGGTGTAGACAACATTTTGAATGAATTTCTCAAAAACTGCAAAGATATCTTAAAGACGTACCTAGGTGTACTTTTCAACAAAATCCTATCTACTGGTGTCTACCCATCCATCTGGAGCTACGGATTAATCGTACCTATTTTCAAAAAAGACGACCCCGCAAAACCAGAAAATTATAGGGGGATCACATTGCTATCTTCTATGGGCAAGGTATTCACGTCAATATTGAACAACAGGCTGAGTGAAT
Organism: Scolanthus callimorphus; assembly: GCA_033964015.1. Classification (NCBI taxonomy): domain Eukaryota; kingdom Metazoa; phylum Cnidaria; class Anthozoa; order Actiniaria; family Edwardsiidae; genus Scolanthus; species Scolanthus callimorphus. Next base: position 26,917,857 of record CM066911.1, on the reverse strand, counting down.
ACCTAGTGAATTCAGGCATCATTAGACCAGAACAGGGTGGCTTCAGGAAAAAACACGGGACCCAAGATAGCATTTTCATCCTGAAATGCCTGATCAAAATCAAAACCAAACCGAAAAAACAACTTATTATTCGCCTGTTTTGTTGACTTCAGCAAAGCGTTTGATAAGGTGCCAAGAAAAAAACTATTCGAGAATTTGAAGCTCGCTGGCATAACAGGGCGTTTTCTCGACGTCCTTCAATCTATGTATTCTGAGGACAAATCATCTATCAAAATAGACAATACACTGACGCCTGCTTTTAAATGCCACGTCGGCGTCAAACAGGGGTGCATGATTTCACCGACTCTATTTAACTTTTATCTGAGCAGTTTACCAGGAAAATTAAACACATGTAACAAAAAGGATGTAGAATTGAATGACGAACCATTGAGTGCACTTTTATATGCAGATGACTTAGTCCTTATATCAAAATCTGCCAGGGGGTTACAAAAATACCTTGACTGTCTGGGTGAATTTTGTGATGCCCGGGAACTATCAGTGAATCTAGAAAAAACTAAAACGATGATTTTCAATAATAACGGAAGAATTTTGAATAATTACTTTTCTACTATAAAGGACAAAGAGTAAGCAACACTAAATCATACAAATATTTGGGCTTACACCTGAGCACTATAGGGAACTTTAAACTAGCCAAGCAAGAAATAAAAAAAGTGGCGCTCAAAGCATTATATAAATTAAGACAAGAAATGGGCGAGCATTTCCGAGACGATGTAAGGGTAACCATGAAACTTTTTGACGCCTTAATAGCCCCTATCTTGTTATACGGTAGTGAAGTCTGGGGGGCAGATTGCCAGGAGAAATTAGAAAGGGACCCCATCGAAATTGTGCACACAAAATTTATCAGATGGTTACTGGGGGTTAATAAATACTGCAGCTCAAGTGCATGCCGATCTGAAGTAGGGAGATTCCCACTCCGTGTCCAGGCAAAATGCAGAGCTATCAAATACTGGCAAAAACTGAGTAGTGACGAAGACAATAAGTTAGCGCGAAAGGTCTTAATCGACATAACACGACATGAAGAAAATAAAGAATATTGGCCATGCAAATTACATAGTATTTTAAACCGTTTAGGACTGGGCGAAATATGGCTGATTCCAAACCCACCAGCTACCATTCTTTATTTTATCAGACAACGAATGCAAGACATAGAACAGCAATCATGGATCAGTAACATACACGATGATAAAAGAAAAGACCCTACACAAAGAAACAAATTAAGAACCCTTAGAAAATTCAAGCTAACGTTTGACCTGGAAAGCTATCTTAACAACGTCAAAAACATAAATCATAGAATAAGCATGACAAAACTAAGATTAAGCAACCATGACCTAATGATCGAAATCGGGAGACATAGTAGGCCATATAAAGAATTAGAAGAAAGAATATGTCCTCTTTGCAAAAATGGTGTTGAAGACGAAGAGCATTTCATTCTCAAGTGTCCAAACTATAAAAACCTTCGACATGAACTTTTCCATGCCATAGAAATAGAAACCAAAATCAACCTACGCGAAATGGCCCCTTGGATGCATTTACCAGAATAATGTCTCTAAAATTTAAAGAAAATATCCAAAAAACTATAGCAAAATTTGTCTGGGAGGCCAAAACGGAACGACAACGACTACTTTGTAAAAGCACCCCACCATGATGAAGCCTTTGGACCCTCGAACTGAAAAGTGAAATTGAAAATTAAATTTAGATAAAATATTAATGTATTTTTCTTTTTTTAAATTTATTGGAGTTATACTTATGTAAATATTTTTACACGGTTCCAATAAATCTATGCTATGCTATGCTATGCTATGGTACCCCCTCACCCTCATTTTTTCAAGTAAGGGAGATACCCTCCCCCCTCCCCCTACCTAGAGTTATGTGGCACTAGGGGTATCAGGTTACCTATAGTTATGTGGATATACGCCACTGGGGGTATCAGGTTACCTGTAGTATGGGGGTACCCTACCCCTTTTTTTCAAGTAAGGGAGATACCCTCCCCTTACCTAGAGGTATGTTGCGCTAGGGGTATCAGGTTACCTATAGTTATGTGGATATACGCTACTAGGGGTATCAGGTTACTTACAGGCTAGGATCTCCGGATAAGTAATGACGTCATAGGCTATTTTAGTAACACATGGTTTATCCTCTCTTTACTATCCATTACATTGACCCTTATTACATAAAATTCTATGACATAAAAATGTCCCTCCTACCACTTAAAAAAGTAATAACTATAAAATAAGAGTATCTATTACATAAAATGTCCCTCTGGAAAATGTCAGTGTAGCGATACCCTGGGCTGTCCAGGCCAAAGGAACTCAAACGATTCCTCCAAAAAAGTATTGATGGTGGGGTCATCAGGATAGACAGTAATGCATTTGGTAACCCCGGTCGTGATGTGTTTCAGTTTCACAGGCCAGATGCTTTTTGATCCATCGCTAATAACCGACCTTCCTGGTTGGGTAGGACAGCTTGAAGTCTTGTACATTTCAGCGAGGTAATACCCTTCAGGAATTGTAACGGATGGTTTGTTACCGCCACCGATTGATTGCCATACCGACGGTGGGGCGTCTGACCACACGGGCAATGGAATCGCTGGACGACTCTCTTTTGTTTTTACACTTTTTATTATCGGCTCTTGAGGAATGAATGGAGTCATTTCGCTTATCTTTGGTTGACTTTTGTTGACGGTAAAGACTCGACAAGATCCAAAGACGTCAGTCAGCACTTGCTTGTCTGGTGGGGTATCTGGCTTGTTGTCTACCAATAGATACCCATAAGGCTTTTCTGTTTCTTGGAAGTAGGCATTCATGAATCTGTCTCGATTCTTGTCAAACATTCTTTCTCCTATAATTCCTATTTGCTTCCGATCACTAGGACTTCGGAATAAGGCAAGATACTGGGCATTTCGGCTAATGTCGGTATTGTACTTTCCTTTGGGAAACATATTTTGAAGCAACAGGACGACGCTGGCATTTCTGTGACGACCCTGAGTAAACAAACGGGCAACCAGCGGACTGTCGGAAGCTTCGGCCATAAGATCATCGAGGATCAAATGTTGTTGAACTTGGGATTGATTTCACATTAGGTCATCGGACAATTCCGGTAAACCCCGTTCGAAACGGATACACTTCCCAGTGATTTCTTCAAGGTATCGTAGGTGTCTTGCCATTGGTTATGGTACCAAACAATCAGTGTCTTGTTCTTTTCACTGTAGACAATCCTTTCTGTTTCAAGAATCTTTTGTACAAAGTATGTCTTGCCGCATTGAGTTGGGCCCACCACCAGTAGAGAAAACTTGTGTCGGAATTTGAAATCGGGATAGGATTGAGTGGTCAATGCTTTTTCACTTATGACGCGACGTTGTGTTGAACTTTTCCTTTGCTTGATTTGAAAGGGTCGTTTTAGAAGTTCAGGCTGATTTGAAAACGGCATCTCACGTGGTACATTTCTTTAGAGGTAGCCACGATTCTCGATAAAATAGATGGTCTGTCCGGATGTGAGAACACAGCTATTTTGAGCCATCTTTTCTGTCATCCCCAAAAAGATGATGAACCTGCCGTAAGTGATCACTCAGGTAGTATAAATCTGGTTTGCTGCAAACAGGACATATTTTCTTATACCGCTTTGACATCTTTACTGTATGAAGGTTAGAATCAGACTGACTAATGTTATCAAGTGCTCAAACTGATATAAGAACTTGAAAGGAGATGATATGTCGATGAGATGTCGATGTGATGTCGATGTGATGTCGATGTGGTGTCGATGAGATGTCGATGTGGTGTCGATGTGGTGTCGATGAGATGTCGATGAGATGTCGATGGGGTGTCGACGTGATGTCGATGTGATGTCGATGTGATGACGATGTGGTGTCGATGTGATGTCGATGTGATGTCGATGGTGGATCGATGGGATGTCGAAAACGATCTTTTGTTTAGTTGTTTAACCTGGTAACCTAGGCTAACTTGGTAACCTAGCTTCTTAGAAAATTGTATATAAGGTGGAGTGCAAACGGTTAATCATTCAGACAGGAACTTTGAGCAGGACGCCAGACATGTCCTCGTCCGAAGACGAAGCTAGCCTCTCAAGCTCTGGCGAAGAGTCTCAGGACAATGACTCCCAGGAGGATAATGAAATAGATGTTTGGGAACGTCTTCAGCAAGAAGTCAAACTCATTGGAAAGAGCTGGTTGAGCACTATGAGCAACTTGGAAATAACCAAGAAGTTGCAGAGGCTAAAGCAACTAACGATCTTGTGCCTAGCTACAGGAACGGACTGAGACAAGTGCTGTTCGAGACAATGAAGTGGATACATGAGTTTAGAAAAGATCCCTACTATAAGAAAATCATAGAGACACGAATGAACTTCATGGACAAGGATAATTTTGACTGGAAAGAAGCTACCGAAGCAGCCATTGAGAAGCGAAATTTTGACTCAACAAGTTGTTCAAGAAGCAACCTATCCCAGAACAGCCAGAAGTGTCAAAGTGGGGTGGACGATTTTACCAGCGCTATTGAACTGACAGCCCAGGGTATCGCTACACTGACATTTTCCAGAGGGACATTTTATGTAATAGATACTCTTATTTTATAGTTATTACTATTTAAGTGGTAGGAGGGACATTTTTATGTCATAGAATTTTATGTAATAAGGGTCAATGTAATGGATAGTAAAGAGAGAATAAACCATGTGTTACTAAAAATAGCCTATGACGTCATTACTTATCCGGAGATCCTAGCCTGTAAGTAACTTGATACCCCTAGTGGCGTATATCCACATAACTATAGGTAACCTGATACCCCTAGCGCCACATACCTCTAGGTAAGGGGAGGGTATCTCCCTTACTTGAAAAAAAAAAAAAAAAGGAAGGGAGGGGTAGGGTACCCCCATACTACAGGTAACCTGATACCCCCAGTGGCGTATATCCACATAACTATAGGTAACCTGATACCCCTAGCGCCACATAACTCTAGGTAGGGGGAGGGGAGGGTATCTCCCTTACTTGAAAAAAAGAGGGTGAGGGGGTACCCCTTGTTTGAAAAAAAGGGAGGGGGAGGGTACCCCATACTACAGGTAACCTGATACCCCTAGTATGCCATTTGCTGGTGTAGAAAGTGCTAGTGTATAGATCCACATAACTATAGGTAACCTGAAACCCCTAGCGCCACATAACTCTAGGTAGGGGGAGGGTATCTCCCTTACTTGAAAAAAACGCCACATAACTCTAGGTAGGGGGGAGGGGGAGGGTATCTCCCTTACTTGAAAAAAAGAGGGGGAGGGGGTACCCATTGTTTGAAAAAAAGGAAGGGAGGGGGAGGGTACCCCATACTATAGGTAACCTGATACCCCTAGCGCCACATAACTCTAGGTAGGGGGGAGGGGGGTATCTCCCTTACTTGAAAAAAAGAGGGGAAGGAGGTACCCCTTGTTTGAAAAAAAAGGAAGGGGGGGGGGGGGGGGGTACCCCATACTACAGGTAACCTGATACCCCCAGTGGCGTATATCCCCATAACTGTAGGTAACCTGATACTCTTAGTGGCGTATAAATGTGGGGCGTTAACCACACTATAGGAAATCTGATACCCTACATTTTCACATTCCTGTCCTCCGCCTCAACATTCCTGACGTGACCTTTGACCTCCACCACAACATTCCTGACGTGGCTCTGACGTGACCTTTGACCTCCACCACAAAATTAGTATTCAAACACAAAAAGGGCTGATTCGGTGCATACTATACTACTACTATCTATTGTTTGATTGTTTAAGGTTACGGATTACCTTCGTGGTAATTTTCGTTAAAATGCCATAATTTCGCGAAACACAAGTCGCATCTTGACAAGTGATGCCTCATTTTAAAGCTTATTTCTTCTCCTCAACTATGAAAGCGTAGACTGGAATTCGCAGACTGGACACTTACAGGGCAGGTGCATACGGCAAAATATTCGATTGATATCAGACATATTGCAGTACACTGAAGATTAAAACTTGGATCAAAGTACTCTATTCTTGAATATATCAAGTTGCACATTGAACAATGGGTACGCGCCTAATACCTTTGCAGTAGAAAGAGGTGTCAGACAGGTTTGCCATATTTCTGGCCTTCTGTTTGCTAAAGCAGTCGAAATACTTGCACAGGCAATTAGGGAAAATAAAGAAATAGAGGGAATACTAGTACTAGATAAACAAATTAATTTAAGTCTAAAAAAATAATCGTTTAATTACATAATTTGCAGCAATGGCTGAATGACAGTATGAGCCAGAATACAATTGACAAAAGCATACATTACTGGAAGCGAACAGTGACAAAAGTATCAAAACGTTACAGTGGCACCCTTATACCGCTCAACGCGGCTACTGCCCGCCCGGAGCGAATAACCATGTGATACCAACGGGGGGTGGGGGGGGGGGGGTATGCGCCGTCCAATAGGGTATGGTTTTTGGGCTCCTGAGGTCTACGATAGGATATCGTTTTTCGCTTGTTTGGTCGCTGATAGGGTATGTATGGCTGATTGCATTTTCTTTCCGCACCGGGGGGGTCGAGGAACCTGGAAATTCCAGGGGGGTAGGGGTCTATCTAAGCCCTGGAAATTCCAAGGGGAGGGGGCCTATCAAGACCCCGGAAATTCCTAGGGGCAGGGGTCAAGAACCCCTGGAAATTCCAGGGGGGTCTGTTCAAGCTGTGGAAAAGGGCGTGTTTAGGAAACCTAGAATTTCAAGTGTGTTTAGGTGTTTAGGCCCCTTGGAAATTCCAGGGGAAGGGGGTGTCGAAGGCCTCTGGAAATTCCAGGGGAGGGGGGGGGGGTCTTCAAATGGTAGGGTCCCCGACCCCCGGGTTTGGAAAAATAATGCGATCAGCTATTTCAGTATGGCTACCGAAGTGCAAACAAATTTCGATCAAATTTGTGCCGCAATTAGTGGAAAGGTGGTTTATTTTGAAACCTTTTCATGATTAGGCAATATACCGCTTTGAAAGCGAACAGTTGGACCACCCTGGTGCCTAACTTCAGGTCTGCGGTAGGGTATACAATTTTGACCGTAGGTCTACGGTAGGGTATAAAAACGAGGATTTTTGGTATCTGATAGGGTCAGGTTTGAGGCTCCGTCAGTCTCGTAATATTATGCATGAGCTAATCAGCCAACACAGAGGGGAAACGAATATTGAAACATCTTCATTCATTTTTTTATTCCCTTAGTTATTTGAAATACTCAGATAATTGCCTGTGACATATAATCTTCAATCACAAACCCCTATCCAAACAGGATTTATCAATATAATTGTGAAACTTGGATTGCACCACTAGAACTTGTCATGCGCAGAAGTGAAAAGGTCCATATTGTTACCATAAAGCATGTCCCACATGAAAGTTGGCGGCGGCCATGTATATAGTCTGGAACCAAAATCATTTGTTTCAACTTCTCCGAGAGAGAAGACCTTGTCTTTTCACGAAGCGGTCCCCGTAATTAAAAACCTACCACACCCAAATCCTATTGTTTTATGCAGGTTTTGAACCCTGATGCAAAACCTATACTATTTAAAAGATGGTAGCGGCATTTGAATAATTTAGGGGAGTGTGGGGCTGAATGTAAGACCCGGTACAGGTCTTACATTCAAATGTAAAACCCGATACAGGTCTTACATGCAAATGTAAAACCTGTACCGGGTCTTACATTAAGCTACACGCTCCTCTGAATTAATCAAATCACAAATCAACCCTAGCACCAGAATTAAATAATTAGTCCCGCTCCCCAAAAATAAATTTTAAATGTGCACTACTACTATTCTGTCTCAAAATTACACGAAAGTAAAACAATATCCATTGACTATCGTTAGGAAATTTAATGTAAACAATAAATCAATACCATGATCATGTTCAATCCCTCAGTTCAATTCTATTCAATACAAATTGTATTTCTTTCCTTTGCTTTTTCAAGAAAAAAGTCAAATTAAAACTCACAAACATCGTCATTGCTTGTCATATTTCGCCGGCATGCAGTAATATCCAGGAAACAAATTGCCCAATCTGAATTGAAGAAAATGCAACATGTTAGGAATGTATACAAAGCTACTTTTAGAACAAAATAGAGCGAGAAACATTATACTATTAGCCGAATTCACACTAGAGACGAGTTTCCCGTCTGAGACGAGTTTCTCGTCTTAAATGTTCTTCCCTGTTCTTCTGTGATCAGGCGAAAAAAACGTTTTTGAGAAACTCGTCTCAGACGGGAAACTCGTCTCTATAGTGTGAATTCGGCTATTCAATCATGTACACCAGTTTTCTTGACTACAGAAACTGAAATTAAGCAAAAATTTACTTCAATCTCAAACATTGCGTATTTACCTTTGTTTATCCATCCCATGGACAATGTTGAACGTTCATCCCAAATTTGCTGGCCATTATTTGAAATACTCAGATAATTGCCTGTGACATATAATCTTCAATCACAAACCCCTATCCAAACAGGATTTATCAATATAATTGTGAAACTTGGATTGCACCACTAGAACTTGTCATGCGCAGAAGTGAAAAGGTCCATATTGTTACCATAAAGCATGTCCCACATGAAAGTTGGCGGCGGCCATGTATATAGTCTGGAACCAAAATCATTTGTTTCAACTTCTCCGAGAGAGAAGACCTTGTCTTTTCACGGAGCGGTCCCCGTAATTAAAAACCTACCACACCCAAATCCTATTGTTTTATGCAGGTTTTGAACCCTGATGCAAAACCTATACTATTTAAAAGATGGTAGCGGCATTTGAATAATTTAGGGGAGTGTGGGGCTGAATGTAAGACCCGGTACAGGTCTTACATTCAAAGGTAAAACCCGATACAGGTCTTACATGCAAATGTAAAACCTGTACCGGGTCTTACATTAAGCTACACGCTCCTCTGAATTAATCAAATCACAAATCAACCCTAGCACCAGAATTAAATAATTAGTCCCGCTCCCCAAAAATAAATTTTAAATTGTGCACTACTACTATTCTGTCTCAAAATTACACGAAAGTAAAACAATATCCATTGACTATCGTTAGGAAATTTAATGTAAACAATAAATCAATACAATGATCATGTTCAATCCCTCAGTTCAATTCTATTCAATACAAATTGTATTTCTTTCCTTTGCTTTTTCAAGAAAAAAGTCAAATTAAAACTCACAAACATCGTCATTGCTTGTCATATTTCGCCGGCATGCAGTAATATCCAGGAAACAAATTGCCCAATCTGAATTGAAGAAAATGCAACATGTTAGGAATGTATACAAAGCTACTTTAGAACAAAATAGAGCGAGAAACATTATACTATTAGCCGAATTCACACTAGAGACGAGTTTCCCGTCTGAGACGAGTTTCTCGTCTTAAATGTTCTTCCCTGTTCTTCTGTGATCAGGCGAAAAAAACGTTTTTGAGAAACTCGTCTCAGACGGGAAACTCGTCTCTATAGTGTGAATTCGGCTATTCAATCATGTACACCAGTTTTCTTGACTACAGAAACTGAAATTAAGCAAAAATTTACTTCAATCTCAAACATTGCGTATTTACCTTTGTTTATCCATCCCATGGACAATGTTGAACGTTCATCCCAAATTTTGCTGGCCATCTGGTTTACAAAATGCGCAACTATTCCGCAGACATGTTTACACGGCAAGCATTGAAGCAATCTGAAATTCAAATATCCACTGCCAACCCCCAGAAAAGGCGACTCGTTATGTTGCTCTGCTATTGGATAGAATTTCTATAGAACAAGACACTTTTGTCAACCTTTGTTAACAAACCTTTTGTTCGGGGTAACGTTATTAGGACTTTTGTCCATTTCTGCCATTTCTGACAATGGCACACAGAAAGCGATAAAATAGTGATAATGAGCTTTCCATAAAAACAATAGAGTTTGGGTGTGGTAGGTATGTAACAAGTTCAAAACTACGGAGTCGGTCTTGCATAGAAATTCAAAACCTCCCGCTACGCGGTCGGTTTTGAATTTCTATGCAAGACTTCCTCCTATGTTTTGAAGCTATATGTCTTGCATGGCACAAACACTGACTACTAAGAAAAATGTTCGAGTTAGAGTACTTTGAAATTATGAATATAATGAATTTGGATTGCGTCACTAGTCATGCGCAGAAGTGAAAATATAAAGCATGTTTCCATAAAGCTTGTCCCACATGGGGGTTGGCGGCGCACATGCATATAGGCTCTAACAAAATTTCTTTGTATCGACTTCTCCGAGAGAGGAGACCTATGTATTCTCACGGAGCGGTTCCTACAGTCTGCCTTTGCACGTGGCAAAGACTGACTAGTAGAAAAACTTTTCGAGGGTGAGGACCTTTTATTATGAATATTCATAGTTCAAAGGTCCTTGGATCTAGAAAAAAATTCTAGATCCAAGGACCTTTGAACTATGAATATTCATAGTTCAAAGGTCCTTTGACCTTGAAAGGTTTTCAAGTCCCACTTGCAGTATCTTCCTGGGATTTCAAGGTACTACACGTGGTACAAAATGAGAGCTGTGGTTGGCTTATTAGCTCATGAATAATATTAAGCATTTGAATCGAAGTTTGCGGGCACAGAGCGTGAGATAATTCGATATGCATATCATTTGCATATCGACATGTCCACTCATTCTGCCACATGGGTTGCACACCCCCCCCCCCCCTCCCCTATGACCCCCCCCCTCCCCTATGAGAGTGATAGATTCGATGTATTAGCAGTTATTAAAACGTTTTGAACTCACTACGGATTATAACACCACTCCAACTTAGTGCTGCAACCCCTCCTCTGAAAAAATCCTAGATCCGCCCCTGACTCCTTAAAGCGCAGCTTTAGTTATAGCGGCGCAAAATTATGGAACGACCTCCCACTCCTCTAAGATGTAATAGACTGGCAAAGTTCGGCGGATTTTCATAAAAAAAATGAACGGTTCGGCCGATTTGAGGGCTCCATTCACCCCCTGTTATACGTTAATATTTAACAACTAGCTGATGCCCGTGAAAAATTCACGAAGTGTAAGGGGAAATTAAAGTGTTCTCCTCTTAAAAAAAAACAGGAAAGGAAAAAAATCACAATGGCCATAGGGATGGCCCAAAGAACCCGCGAACATTGAAAACGTAATTAAGCCTATTACATAAAACCCATTTGACTTCAGAATTGTTTGTATGTTTATCATATCTCAGTGAGGGGAGAGAAGAACGGGTCAAGTAAATGTTCTAAGAATTTTTTTAGTTTATGATTTATATTTTTTTCGGCTTTGTCCCTCGCTTAAAAAGTCGCTTGAATTAAAACTTAGCCCGAGGCGAATCTTTTCCAACAAAAAACACACCTAATGGATATCTTTCCTCCTTCTCTTCTGGTTTGTGTCCTTCGCTTTGTGATACAGCGTCAGGATATATACTTGAGAATATCATTCGTGGCTTGGTTTGTGTAAATGTGTAATTTCGACTTGGCGCGCGCTATGGGAAGAAAGGCAATGTGTACGTTTGTTTAGGTTTGAATGAAAATTTTTCTCAGCTCAAAGCTTTCGAATAAGAATTATCCCTGCACATTCCTGTATGTAAACTGTAATAGAACCATTTAGTTTTGAAAGTCTATGGTGCTTTCGGCTGCGCGAACTGAGTTCTTTTTTAGCGGAGCTCCTTTGCGGCCGAAGGCCGCAGAGCGGAGCACCATACCTAAGAAAAAAGCGTCCAAATGATCGCAAATATAGCGCATGTATGATATCCCTACAGGGTACCCAAAGCATCACAGGTTGCAAAGGGATGCGAGTGAATTTTCGACGTCGAGGCATTTTCCCGCCATTTTCCCGAGATTTCTGTGAAGCCCTACGTCACAACTTGGCGTGACGTCACAACATGGTGCGACAGGGGGAGGGGTGGATGGCGCGCGCTCATGACGTCGCAACATGGCGGTATGGCAGTGAGGGGGGAGGGGTGGGTAGTCGGGGGGGGGGGGGTATGCTGCTCACGTGACAGACTACAGGAAACCCAAACATCTTGACGAATCTTAGATAGATAGAAAAATATCGACTGTACGCGACTTCAGAACTGTGCTACGCAAATGATAATTTGTTTACAAAAAGCCAGGGAGTACAAGACAATGTCTCAGCCGTGTCTGAAGAAATCAGAAGAGTGTCTTCCTATCATCTAGAAGTCCAACCAAGATTTTAGCGCCGAGTAGAATTGCAATAAGGCTGTGCATTTCCTTGCGAAGTCATTCTTCATCTTCTCTCCATTTCTTTCACAAAGCCGAGGCGTTTTAATAACTGGGCAGTGACTTTTTGAAGAGTGAAATTAACTGGGAGAAGCCCTCATTTCCACTACGGCAGAAGCTGTGAAGGGACGGTTTTATTTGTAGAAATAATTAGCAACACAAGTCGGGTCTTTAATGGCGGTCGAGCAATTCGTGGTTCAAAATTCCTGGATAAAGCAGTGTTTATTGGGAGATGGCAGGACATTCACAGTTCCGAGGTTCTTTCTATACACGGGAGCAAAAAACTACTCGGGATGAAGGTAGGAGCTAAAAGTTAGTATACTGTGTTAGTAAACATCAAGCATTTCAACCTTTGAATCCTAGCTAAGGCCATCGTTGCCAGGTGATTTTGAAGCACCCATTTGTTGCAAAGCCGAGTAACATTCATTATAATATTCATCCACCATTCATAGGATGCTCATCCAATCTCTGCACTGGATTCGGATCAGGTGACACTACTTGTAACCCCCGATACCACATGGCTAGGTGTCTAATACAGAATACTAATTGATCTAATTAGTATTCTGTATCTGATACAGAATACTAACTACACCAATAAGTATTCTGTATAGGACACCTTCCAGTGCAGCCCTCAGTCTTTGAACAGTTGGATATGTACTATTTACAATATGAGTGGCTATGTTGTATCTGCCGATACAACATAGACACGAATATTGTAAAGTACTTATGATATTCTAACTCTTGTACTTATATTAAATTGAATGTGCATTGAAAATGAAAAAAAACTCGAGTGTTTACAAAAAACGCCAATCATTTTGCAGAAAGCATGCGCAGAAGGCATGATTCCTGTCCCACATGGAACTAGCCGGACTAAAACAACATATAGTCTCTCAGGTGAAGCTTTTTTTTAGGTACTGCTCTACGAGAGAAGACCATACTTGGACTTCACTAGAGTGGTCCCCTTCAGCCTTTGGATGTTGAGATAATTTATTTCTTGAACTTTGGAGACAACATAAGTTAATTGAGAAAATTTTTTGTTGCATTTCGAATCAGATAGCTCCTTTAAAAAGCACAAATATCCGAACCACTTGCACTCGGGCTCCTCAATCTCGGGATAATGCTTTCGATCTCGGAATATTGTGGCAATATCCCGAGATAGCGAACCAATCAAAACGCGCGATCTATGGAGGTTCCCGTGTAGTATATACTAAATAGATTTAGCCACTGGCTAAAAGCGGAGCTCCCTGTTACATATTTTTCTGCGTTAATGAGAGAAAAAGGTTGCAATTGTACGTACATAGATAGCCTTGCACCGTCATTCAAGCCCAGCAAACCCAGAATGCTCCGCCACGAGGACAGTGCACTGGACCGATTCTGAGATGTCCCGAAGGACAAAAGGAATCGAAATCGTCCAAAAGGCATTAGATAGCCTCTCCAGGAGTGCTGGGAAGGGAGGTGCAACCCGAATACTAAAAACTGTTATAACTAAACCGGGAGAAACGAAACGCAACTGAAACACAATCGCTCTGTTATTGTACTAATACGCAGAAGATTCTGATAACTAAACTTAAACTTAAGCTTAAACAAACTCGCTAAAGCGTACACAACGCAAAAAAATTGTGATGTACTTTAAATATAAAGATAAATAGGCGAAGCAAATTCGCTCAAGCGTACAAAACGCTAAAAAAGTTGTGATATAGAGAGAAAATTTGAGCTGAAACTAATTCGCTCAAGCGTAGAAAACGCTAAAAAAAGTTGATATAAAGAGAGAAACGCAGAAAAGTTGTGATATTATTAGTAAGGAGAGAGAAATAGCTGAAACATTCTTAAGTGTACCAAACGCTAATGCTGTGGTAGCTGAAACAGATTGCTGTAGCAGAAACAAATATAGCTAAACGTTTATGATAACTCTCACAAGGAAAATTTTAGCTGCAGCAGGATGGAATTTATTTTTCATGTATTTTCATAGGAATTTTAATCTAGGCCATGTTATCACCAATTGTAAATATCTTATCAGTTATTCCATTTTAAACTATTGTTATGATATATCATTGTAAAGCGCCACTGGATTTTTAGTAGAAGTGGCGCTATCTAAATTGTATATTATTATATTATTTACAAAACGTTTGCATTAACAACACAAAGACGACTTTATCTGGAATAAATAGTATAATATTCCGCCCTGGCTATTGTTATTCATGATATGTAAATAAGGTATGGGAAATCGCTCTGGCCTTTCCCAAGCCGCACGCTAACTCTCTCATCAGTTCCCACATAGAAACCAATCGCCCCAAGATACAAACAAAATCGTTATTTGTTGTATGTCCCCACAAGTTGAGGCGTCTCAGGTGTTACTACCCCTTTAACACTTAACTATTCCGCTCTTCTCTCCCAATCCTTATCTCTAATCTTATATTACAAAAAAGATAATAAATGAAACAATATGCAATGGCTAAACAGTATTGTCTGCAGATTGAGGCATCTGTATATGCAATGGCTAAATAGTTCGAGATAGAAAACTAGAGTGAAGCCTTTGAAGATTATAAATACTTATATGAGCTCCAGCCATACCAAATCCAAATAAAGATACCATACGGTAATCATAGTTGTCCCCAGGACTCCTTTGCTTACATTCTTCCTGATTGGGAATCTCATTTATACTTATGTAATATCGATATTGTAATTAGTGTTCTGACCGGCTCGTAATTCAGCAATTGCTGCGATATGGCTTTATTAAACAATTATTATTATTATTATAACCCAATTCTCCTTGGTCAAGTAGAGGCAAGCTGAGTCTGAAAATCCAGTTTGCCGCTCTTCCCTTCGGCTCGTAATCGTTTTATTTTAGGACCCTACTGAACCAAAAAGAAAACGAAAAAAGGGTTCCAGAATCATTCCGAACATGAAAATGAAATGTTTGAAAAATGAGATTCCCAACCAAGAGGGAGCAACCTCACAACCCCTGTAAACAGGCAGGTCTATCAACTTATCGAGTATGCGATAAGCCAACAGAAGTCGCTCGCCCAAAATCGGAAATTGCATGAAATTGGTTTTTATACCTATTCTCTTAAAGGTCAAGATTTTTTTCACAGCTACTTAAAGCTCTTTGATTTACCACAAGCACTTACAGCAAGGCTCTCAGTCACTGCCACAGCAGAAGGCTTTCTGCCACAGCCACTTAAGGCAATGCCTACTGCCACAGCCACTTAAGGCAAGGCTCACTGCCACAGCCACTTAAGGCAAGGCTTTCTTTGCCACAGCCACTTAAGGCAAGGCTTTCTTTGCCACAGCCACATAAGGCAAGGCTTTCTTTGCCACAGCCACTTATGACAAGGCTTTCTTTGCCAGAGCCACATAAGGCAAGGCTTTCTTTGCCAGAGCCACTTAAGGTAAGGCTCACTGCCACAGCCCCTTAAGGCAAGGCTCACTGCCACAGCCACTTAAGGCAAGGCTTTCTTTGCCACAGCCACTTAAGGCAAGGCTCACTGCCACAGCCACTTAAGGCAAGGCTCACTGCCACAGCCACTTAAGGCAAGGCTCACTGCCACAGCCACTTAAGGCAAGGCTTACTGCCACAGTCACTTAAGGCAAGGCTCACTTACAACTGGATAACCTTTCCTCAGCAACTACATAAAAAGAAAAAAGGAAACAAATTACACGCTTATAAACCAACAATACTTGGATAAAAACAATGAACAGAAACAGCCTACAATCACACTGAGACACCAGATATGAATAACGAAGTTACCCGAATGATTTAACATATGACACAACTGCTTCTACATTAATCTAAGAACGGTGCAAAACGAATACTCCTTAATTACTAACAAGATACACACTCCACCAGCTAGAATTGAAAACTTCTGTACAACTAGAACAAATAAATAGCCAATGCATTAAGTCGAACCACAGAAGGTACGATTTTTAAGCGCCTACGTGAAATAAAAGCCGAACTGGTAGTGAAATAAAACAATACGAGGATGATAATGTAACCGTACCGTGTCTAATAGAAACTGCAAAACAGCTACCTTGTAGAGCTGACCAAAACCGAATCATCGCACACTAATTCAAACCAAGTCATTCCCTGACCAAGTCTGAAGGCTGCTTACACATTCTCAACGACTGGCTTGGCGTACATTTCAACGGCTCTGACGACTGGCTGGTTCGAGCTTGTAGTAACCAACGCCACAGCATTTGGTGGTTGAGTAGAACAGGCACTTTGGATAACCATCTCTGAGGAAGCCGGGTTTGGAGATTTTTATTAACGCGAAGACCGCTACAGCTAACAACGACCAATAGTGCATGTGGAGTGACAATGGGTGGATACCGCGTGACCTTTTGTATTCATGATTTGCATATTCCAGGGCATTCATTATTATTATGCAAATGACTTTGCATAGGCAGTATAGCAGAATCCTAAACAAGGAAAGTAGGCAGAAACAAAATGCGCAAGGGACGCACAAGGGACGCAAAAGAAGCAAGGGACGTACCCGACTACGAGTCTAAACGAAAAACGGCAAGCTGGGAAATACGAACATAAGCTTAACTTACTACGTGGACGAGACGACAAGATGTGGAAGAATGTTCGAGGGCTCCGCATCACTAACACATGACCAAACCAAGCTTGAAGACGTCAACGCGGATAAGGAGACTTGAGTGGTGTAAGAAGGAGAATGAATGGAGACGACGAGGACTGTAGACTTTAATTGTAGAATTGCGAGGTCTTGTGAAGAGTAGAGCGTAGACTTCAATTCAATTCAATTCATTTATTTCACTACCACCGTATACATTAGCGTACATGGGTTTTAGGTCAGCAAAATATATATACTGAAATATATACAAAATATTGTTGTTGATAATAAAATGAACTTGTTATTTTTCACGCATTTTGAAACATTTGAAAACGTACTCGCTCACTTCTTTTTGTATTTTTCCTGGCGGATTAATAAGGCAGTGAAAGAGTACGTCTTCGTTATTTCTGTTTTTTTTTTTATCAGATTCTTTGTTTCCATACCATCAGCACTTCTTTCCTTAGTCTATCATAAAGCTTGCACCTTACTAAAAAATGACGTTCGTCCTCTGTTTCTTTTAGATCACATTTAGTACAAATACGTTCCTCAGGCTTTTTGCATGGTCTTTCGTACCGCCCGGTCTCAATTTCTAATCTATGTGCACTAATCCTCAGGCGCGTGAGGGCAATTCTGTGCTTGATGGTATGGACGTTAAGTAGATAAGGTTCTAGTGTGTAAGTGAGTTTGAAGGTTCGATAGGTACGGAGTTTGTTTTTATGTCCACTTTTTTGTCGTCATCCGACACTTCACTTAGCCAATTTTGAAATTCTATGTCCTGAAGCCTTTGCTTGAGCAGGGCTTTCGCGTGTTGCAGATTGATACGCTGTGTCTAGGTCATGTTTATCCAAAGCTCTCCGAGACCCAGCGTATAAATCATGTCTTTTATTTTCACTAGCCAGTCTGTTTATTATTTAGTTCTAAGCAGTCGAGAAACACGTGATGCGACATGAAGCCACTTCTGGGCTCTTTGAGTTTGGTTAGAAAATTAAACGCCCTGTATTTGGCATCGACTGATAGAGGGTATCTTCCGAGTTCGGCCCTACATGCATTATTTGTTGCTTTCTTGCCTACTCCAAGTGCTACGGTCACGTTCCTTTCTTGGCACATCGACCCCCCAGATTTCACTACCATAAAGTAGGATTGGCTTTATCAAACAGTCAAATAGATGCAAGGTCAGTCTGAGGTCGGTTCTGAAGCTGTCTCCCATTGTCGTTTTAAGTTTAAAAGGAGCTTTAAGGACTACTTTCTTTAGCTCGCTTTTGGCTAGATTAAAGGTACCCACAGCACTAAAAGTCAGCCTTAGATACTTATATAACGTCTATAGACTTGAGAGTCGACCAGATACGTCTTAGGGACGGGGGGGGGGGGGGGGGGGGGTTCTAAATTTATTGAATGTTAAAATTCGCAGCCCCATCATTAAAAAGGCGATACAAACATAACCCCCACATAACATCGATGTTCTAAAAAGCTTACCCCCAAACTGTAACCAGATGCACGGGGGTGGGGGGGGGGGGGGGGTGGTTTTCTAAATTTATTGAATGTTAAAATTCGCAGCCCCCTCATTAAAAAGGCGATACAAAAATAACCCCCACATAACATCGATGTTCTAAAAAGCTTACCCCCAAACTGTAACCAGATGCCCCTGTTTGAACTAGTGGAAGACAATTTACAGAAATTTCTCTTTTTTTGCCATTCCCTAATTTTTATGCATGAACGCATTTCACCAAACATCAAAGAAAAGGTAGATGAACATTCCATTTGCTGTGGTAGTAAACAAAGATCGCAACTGACGTGCGTGAAGTAGGGTCCAAATGACGAATCTCTATCCTCGTAACTTCGAACTCACGCTTGCCTAATAATAAGGCCTTCTTTTTTCGAAGTGTAGGAACTGAGACAGCTCCGATGCTTATTACTGCAGAGCGTCTTTTTGGGGAGAGGGGAGAGTTAGTTTTTGCTCCTGGCTAAGATACATTTTCTTGTAATGACATTCGTAGCCATTCCATTGCGCACGTTCTCAAAAACTATATTGTACATTCTGATGCGCGCAAAGCGCGGCGAAACTGGCGTACTCGCTATATGGCGTAGCGCAGCATGCCACGACGCGATAGCTTGTACATATTATTATTATTTAGTTTGAACCACAGTGTCTCTGAAAAAATTACCCCCTGTTTTGAGAGAGGGTGCCAAAAACTTACCCCCCTAAAATGCATGTCTTTTTACCCCCATCCAAATTGCACCCCCCCCCCCCCCCGTAGACGTAATAAACGATCGGTCCCTATAGGTGTAGGTTCTCAAAGCAACTGAACGATATTATGTTAATGAGTTGATCTCTTATATATGCACCGTTGGGAACCAGTGAGAATAATATTGGCTCTTCTCAACAAAGGTAATCGTTCGTTCTTTCTTGACGAATTTATAATATTCTATACCAGCGTCTTTTAAACAGAGTGATCCACAGCGCAATTATAAAGGGAAGATCAGAAGACATAAAGCAATAACATGTCTTCTCCGCAAAATTTCAGAAATCTTCGTTTTTTTTTTGGTGATGCTATAGGACTTTTAATGTTAAGCATGAGTTGAAAGAAAACTTAAGTCATCAATTCTTGATGTGCAAGCATTCCTTTGGGAATAGAACAACAAAAGCACAACGGCCATGTTGGATGAAAGAACAAAGGGAGCAAATGAACTTTCTTTTTGTTCTGTTCATCCAACATGGCCGCCAGTGACGTCACATGCACACCAAGAATTTGTTGCTCCTATAAAATCTCAATCTTGCTTCCGACGAATTTGCTTAGTTACGTGGGGCAATTAAATTGAACACCAATTTTGAAATTTCGTGCAAAAGTGATAGCAAAATGTTTTCAGTGGAACAAGGGGGGTCCACTGTAGCTGGGATATTATTAATATATAGAATTAGCCACTGGCTAAAAGCGGAGCTCCCGGTTACATATTTTTATAAAAGGGTGCGTTTACCTATCTTGTTGGGCCGTTGCTAGGGAAAATTATAAGTCCTGCAAAAGATTAATAATGTGACGTGTCGCGACGTCACTTTCTACAGAAAACATTCTTGTTCTCCATTGCCATACTTGCAAATTCAGATTTTTTATGTTGCATTTCAAAGAGCTCCATACCCACATACTCCGGATGTTTTCTCGACTGTACCCAAGTTTGTTCGCCTAGCAATGTTGCCTTCTCGAGATATTGACTTTTCTAGATTTAATAACGTCATCGATGACGTCATGTCACGTGATCTTGGTAGTGCACCCCCTTGCCTCCAAAATAAGTTTACCCAAGTTTGGTCACCTAGCGATGTTGCCTTCCTGAGATATTCACTTTTCTAGTACAAACCGGAAGTCCATGACAGAATCGTTGGATGCATATACACTTTTTTGTTCCTTTTTCTCCTGCATGTAGCTATGGGGCTCCGCTCGCGGGCGCCTTCGGCGCCCGCGGGAGCTCCGCTAAAAGTATTAACGCAAATAAAGATCGAAGTATTGCTAAAAGATGCCTCCTACTGTCCTCCAAGTTTGATATTCGTCACAGGAATATTAAAAGTAATGACCGAATTTATAGCGGAGCTCCTTAGCGGCCGAAGGCCGCAGAGCGGAGCACCATACCTAAGAAAAAAGCGTCAAAATGATCGCAAATAGAGTGTACGATATAAAATCCACAGGGTACCCAATACCTGAATAACGCAAAGGATCGCAAAGGGGTCGAAGTCATTTTCAACGTCAAGCAGAATTTTCCGCGCGTGTCTGTGAAGCCAGCCTCTTTCGCAGCCATCTCCTGATTTTTATAGTCACCTTCGCCTGGCTCGTTGTCGCGCGGCCGTGACGTCACAACGTCGCACGGCCGTGACGTCATAAGATGGAGCCGGGCGAAACAAACTCAAAATGAGGGGGGAGGGGAGTCGGTGGTCAGGGGGAGGACATTGGGTGGTCAGGGGGGGATGCTCACGTGAAAGTGACGTCACATTACAGAGAACCAAAATACGGCAAATATTATGCTTCATCACTGATTATTCGGTTTTTCGATCGCCGCCAATGAATAAAATACTACTACAAGCGACTGGAGAACCAACTAGAACCGTACTACGCAAATGTGTCGGGACTACAAGTGTCTGTAGAAATCAAGAAAGTTTCTTCTTGTTCAAAAAGAAGGCGGACAAGTGAGAGTTTCTGGCGAAGTTGTAAAGTTGTAACTGGTCATTCGCCATTCTTCGGGGTTTCATTTGACAAATCTGTGGCGTTTTAGATTCACTGTAAGCTTACAGCGGCTTTTTCAAGGAGAAAAACTAACTGGGAAACTACGGCACGGACTAAAGGTGAGTTTTCGACTTGTTGTTTGGCTTCTTGTTGTTTGATTTGGAGAAATTATTTGGCGGCCATGCAACATTTGTGGTTCAAACTCAGGGACGTCAAGTCTCCCGAAGATTTTTCGCTCCGTCTCCCGAGAAAAAACCCAAGAAGACTGACCTGGATAACACTTTGTTTATAGGGAGATGGCAGGACATTCCCAAGTTCCGAGCAGGATAAACACTGAAGTTGTTTCTACACGGGAGAAAAAAGCTACTCGGAAGAAAGGTAAGCTAAAGTTTGTCATTTGTTGTTTATCGAGCAGAACGTGAATCCAAAAGTTCGCGGATTTGTCGGGACTCAAATTGTTTTTGACAGTTTTTAGCTTTTTCCAGTTTTTAGCTTTTTCCAGTTATATTATGCGACCCTAAAAATCTTGAGGATTCTATTAGTAATTAAGTTAAGTATTATTAAGTTATAGTTTTCAGCAACGAAGGCTAATAAAACGCTTCCGTCCTGCGTGGAAAGGACTTATTTTCTGCAAGTGGCATTCAAAAATCAAAACTAGAGAGAAAAGCTTCAAAACGCCTATCATTTTGCATAAAGCAAGACATCCTTTTCTGATTCACAGATATACAAACATCCACCAAAACGATTTTTTCAATCGACACGATGAGGAAATCTCTGCTCGCTGTAAATCCCTGTTGTTGCAATCGATGGTGGTGGGGTCTTGATCTTTTTACTCTTGGATTTCCAAGCGGCAGGAAATTGACTTATGGTACTGAAAAGTAGTTTACATAGTGTTTCTTGTACACAACAAAAGGGCAGAAAAAACGTTAAAGGCTTTCAACTTTTAAAAAGCATTGTATTGTACTGTATCTCTACTCTGATTTCACCATGCATGGACTGTGTCATGCATGTATTTACTAGTAAATACCAGTAAAAAAATGTAGGAAAACAGATGAATACATGTAAATTAGTGCATTTTGTTGCTGGCATTTTCATAGCCGTCATGCCTCCACTTACAACATAACGGGTATGTATGAGTGTGATAGTATGTATGTGCCCTCTGATAGGATGACACCTAAGTTACATTTCCCTGTGCTGTTGCACAGTTTGGACACAGCTTTTGGTAATAGAGATGAAAACACCAAAAATATATGGTACAAATTTGCATTGCCATTACAATATCTAATTATGCAATGTGGCATACTTGTGTCTAAAATGTACCCATTATGGGGTTATCTGAGGTAGGAATGAAACATTTTCTTTTCTCTCTCAGTGATATATTATTGGTTTCCATTGTCGTTTGACATAATTTTCAATGTTTTGGCAAGGGATTAATGTAACTGCAGCTTCACTATTGCTTGGATTGGATTTGCTGTTCAAACTAGCATCTAACTAACATTAGTCAAATCACACTAGTGGTCTATTATCAATGCTGCGTTCTGATTGGTTGAGCTACTAGTAGGCTTTAAGTTATAGTAGCGAAAAGTGTCGGATTTGAAAGCCAGAAAATGGCAAATGACCAGAACAAAAACATTTTTTGGCAATACACATTGACCTACTAGTGTGATTTGACTAAAACAATTATTCCTCTCGCCCTCATGGCCTCTGAGTCCATTCGGGCTCAAGGAATAATTGTTAAGTATACATGATTAGAGTCCCTGATGGAAATCCGCCGACTGCAAACACTGCAGGCCAGAGAGCATAGCAACTGCCTTTGGGTGGAAATAAGAGTGATATACATAGACTGTTGGAATAGGTTTATATTTACCTTTAACATTTTTTAACAGATATAGTAATAATAACAGGTCTTGATTAATTTTTAAAATCTTTATTGTGTGTTTTGAACTGTACTTAATAAGATTCCCACCAGTGTTTCAGGAGGGTGAAATTGGAAAAAGTATTTGGCAGTAATCTGGTGCACATTAACCTTATTTTTTAATTTCTAAATCCCAATAATGGAACCAAGTCACAGGCTGTCACAAGCAAACTTTCTCAAATTTTTAAAAAAAATCATGAATTATTAATAAGAACAACACAAAAGAAATAATAATCATAGGACCGTAGCCTGTTGAACAGCCACTAGTGGTTGTAACTTATTTGCATAGCAACTACTATGATATCTTAAAGCTCTGCCAAATTTACAAGCAATGAATGGCATCTCAGCATTTTAAAGTATTTTACAACATCAGCATCTGTGTTGTATCAGATCATCTGCCTGCGACTTATGTTGTAAATCTGATACAACATGGCTGCTCATGTTGTAAACTATCCAAAAAAATAATAACTGTTAAATACATACCAGTAAAAATTTGGACTTGAATTTAATGTTAGCAAATGAGATGCAGGTCAGAAGTTGATTATTGTAGATTTACACTCTGTGATGCATAGCAATTTGCTAATATCATACACGAGCAAATAATATGACTTAGCACCTCTCTAATAGCAACCCTCCTTTCCTGTTACTGTTATTCTCTTATCCATTTTTATTTCACATCATTTAAGACATTTTAGTGTGCGGTAAGGAGGGGGTATCTTTATTTTTGTTATTAACATTTTGAGTGTTTCTGATCAAGCCCCCTCCCCCTGATAAAGAATAAATGGAAGAAAATGTTCACTGCAGTGCTTTTTTTCATATGAACGGACACAAAAAAGCAGTTTATGTATAACTTACTGCCAAATCATATTTGCCATCTGGTAATGCATTTTGTGCAGTAACAAAAAATTAGAATAAATGTTTTTGATACTATACATGTACCATCTTTTATTAAGGCCCTTCCGGTTTCCACATAGAGGTGGGGGACCACGGTTCGGCGGGGTAACTCACCTTTTCATATAATCTCTCTTATATTTGCTTTGCTTGTGTTCACATGAGAGGTGGGTAAACCAATGCAGGCGGGCAACCTGTCTTGCCAGGGCAGGTTGTCCGCCTAGGTGGGGTAGGTTTTCTCCATGTAAACTATCAACCCAGGGATGCTGGGATGAGGTGGTCCTTAACACTGTTTCTTAATTTGATTTGAATGGGCTGTTCCATTTTATATCCGATGCCTATCATTGTGTTTGCCCCTGCAATTTCCACAGGGGTAGTGTTTTTTTCCCTAAAAATTCTACAGGGCCATTCATGTCACCAAGTAATTTCCACAGGGCATTCATTTAGAACTGGCATTACCCCTTATCAAGGAACCTGGAATTTCCATAGGAGTTGTTGTGTTTGACCCTGGAATTTCTGCAGGGGTAATACTGTTTTGAACACTGGAATTTCCACAAGGCCATTCTTTTACCATGGAATTTCCACAAGTATCCAGGTTTTTTTTGCAAACTTTGGAATTTTCAAGGGGCCCACAGGAGAATGTGGAATTTTTACAGGGGGTGCTGGAATTCATGTGTTTCAACCTCTCCAAGCTGGGGTACCCCAGCTACCCATCGTCCCACATCTTCATGTTAACAGGCCCTAAATATAATTGGGAGCTCCGCTTTTAGGCAGTGCCTAAATCTATATATTATTTACAGAAAATGCGCTTGGACTTTTCGTGGAGTGACCTTAATTACATGAGTGAGTTTTTCAAAGAGTATGATCAAAGTTGCATGAATAAAACTATAGAGAATAATGCAATTTGTATATCAATAATGGACAAGTGCATAAACCATTAGTGAATTCCAAATAAAATAATCATTAACTGTTATGAGCACATCACAAGGCTTAGTTTAGAGAAAACAAGTGAGCTAAATGAGCGTCCCATAATGATTTCAGGAAATTTCAAAAAGCTGCATTTTTTAGCTTTGAAAAAATTAAAGAAATAGCTCAAGATCAACTTATTTGCTGTTCGTAAGAAAGTCTATACTACTGCTGTTTTCATAACATAACACAGTTTAGTCTAGTCGCCAGAGGGGGTTCACGTGCACCCCTCGGAACATTTATGGGACATATATTTTTAGAACCCTTAGGGCGTCTAGAATCTGGTTTGAGGTGTCCCCAGCCCGAAAAAGTGTCCCACGGCACTTTTTGGGCCGATTTTTGTTTTTTAATTATATTCTTTTGTTATTTAATGAGATTCAATGAGCCAATTTTATAGATTGTAGCACTGTACAAAAAAGCTCTTTAGATTCTAAAACTATACTTTTACGATCTTGGGAATACTCTGATCACATGTAGACTAGTTAAATTGCTGTCTCAGCCTTTTCCCGTCACATACGCATATCGTTTTGGTATTTCCTAATAGAAATACAAAGGCTGACATTGTCTTAGAAAATATATATCAGTAAGGAACATAACATGTATAAAATGGGCATATGTACATATGTGTTCAGTCTATTAATGACACTATAATAGCATAAGTGGTAAGACTGGAATGCTTTTCTGGACAGTGCTACAGTCTATCAAATTGCCTCATTGAATCTCATTAAATAACAAAAGAATATAATTAAAAAAACAAAAATCGGCCCAAAAAGTGGCCGTGGGACATCTAAGACCAGTTTCTTGATATCCTAAGGGTTCCAAAAAAGTATGTCTAGTTACTAGTTCCGGGGGGTGCACGTGAACCCCCTCTGGCGACTAGACTAGTTAGACTAGTGGCAGCTTTTTAATATTTTGTGAAAACATTGGAGGGGCAAACACTCATAGACATATTTTCTCAAAATTGAACCTTGCCACCCCACACAATAGGCCACTTGCACTAGCTGGGTCATGTGACCCCAGCTACCTCTTAAGTGTGGATTTACCTATCTTTTTGAGCCGTTGCTAGGAAAAATTGAAAAAATCATAACTCTGCGAAATGTTTTTAAATATACAGTTTAGAAAAGCTTTGAAAAATGATCTTGATAGCGAGTTGTCGAAAGCGAAAACAAATATAGAGCGCTTTATCATAGCGCGGGATCAAGCCTATTTTAAGATGGCTTTCTTTAGTGGTGATCGCCCAGGTGACCTTGGTCAAGTGAAGGTTCCAGAAATACTTCGCTATTCTAAACACTCATAATGATATGCAAAGTTGAATTACACTCAAATAGGATTAAACAAACACATTCACGTGTGTTACGTCACTGCTTGGCAATAAATACTGCTTTGGCGCGAAAACTAGATCACTCTAGCTCAGTTTTCTTCAGCGGACAACGAAGGCTGGACGGCCCACCCTCCCACCCCAATTCGCGTGGGTCGTAATACGGCACGCCCTAAGCTGTTCCAGCTTGGCTTAGTCCGCTGATCAATCATTTTTCCATTCCTTAATTATAACTGAGCATGAGTATGGGTGCTCTTGAATAGAATACTAATTTCTTATGCTTCTGTCTAAGTTAATTTGCATATTTTTTTGACCATGATCTCTGCAAATCTGGCTACACGGACTGTGTATTGTTCATGAGTTGCGTCACAAAGCCTCTTTTGTTTACTAGACCGAATCACAATGAAATAACTGTCCTCTGGGAATGGTTCTTACACGGGGGTAAACCCGCAAATCTGGCTACACATTTTGTTTACAATTTGTATGAATATCCTAGTTCTTTCCGCCTCTAATTTAGCTGACCACATTTTATCACAAAATTAATTTAGATTCTTATGTTTGTTTGTTTGTATCTTTATGCTGCAGACAAAACAATGAAACAGTATTTATAAAGATTTTTTTCTACTTTACAGCTGTCTTCTGTCCTCCAGTCTCCTTCTCTAATGAAGTTGCTTGCCGTAGATGCCTCTTTGGATGGTCGACTTGAATTTCAGCTTTAACTTTCCAGGAAGCTAAATTGCATATAATAATTTGCGCGATAACGAAATTTCAAACTTATCTAATCTCATAATAATTGGGCTCGTTGTATTTAAATGTTTGTAATTAAAAACTTCAATAAAAAGATAGTGTGTTTATCTCTTCTGGCGATTGACATCTTCATAAACCTGACAACGCGGCGCACACTCCGAATTAGGTGCACTGTTTCCCTACTGCTGGATATAAAGTACGAGGAGAAAAATTCCGCGAAAGCGGACAGCGTTCGCATCATTTCGTCGCCCGCAAACGAAAAACATTTCAGCGGTTTCTCGTTTTACGAGCCAGCGATTGTTCGGTGACCAGCGACCAAGCGCATACCAAGTACTGAATATCCACATGTTATTCAGAGGTAGATTAGACAATTCGAAACTGAACTATTGCGGCACAACTTTGATCGAAATGTGTCGATTTATCGAAAGTAAAAAAGCTAAATTATTCACGGGAAAAGCGACATAATTGAAACATGTTGCTTATCGTCACACTAATCGCTAGGAAGTAAACTGTACAGCTTTGGTTACAGTATGAAAAGGGTAAGAAAAATGCATCATCCAAAACAGAAACGCGAAATCACAATTTAAAAAAACGTTTCCTCTCTACTGTGAACCTAGGTTTTGCAGTAAATGTTTGAAATTCAATGTAATAAGGCTTAAAACAGTCAGGCGCATTGTTTGGATGGCTTTCGGCTTGTTATCAAAATGTAGCTAAATGTCCGTATTGCTAACCAACACAGCTTGTTTCCTAAGCCTATAGGCAATATTCGTGTTCAAACGGCCAGACTGGGACGAACACTCAAGTGAGGCTCATGCGGGGGATTCTTTTGTTTCGCCTTGCTAACTACCTGCAAGTTCTCAAGGACAACACGCTTCATCTTCATTGATTTCTGACCCGCGAATTATCGCAAAATCGTTTCAAGTACCATAACTTGTGAAACACAAAGGAAGTCCTTTGTTTGGAGGTCAACTTTGTTTGGTCGGCTATTGTTTGCTTTTCGCACGACTGCATACGCTCGCCGGCCTGCGCTGTATTTTCCCTTAATTCTTCTCTGTTTTTCATTGAAATGGGTTTCACAAATGATGTAAAGCAGAACGAGTAGTTGCTTAATCAATAATTTTGGACAATAATTTTCAACAGAGCCTCGCCTTTCGCCGAAAAACTTGAAAACGTTGTGTGACTACTGGAGCTACGGTCCAATGCATTAATTACCCATGATGCAATTTTTCCCGAAAGCGTCTATTGCACTACTCTCGACCAATTAGAATCGAGAAATTTTTGCATCTATAAAATGTTTTTACGGATGTTCTTACATTTCAGTGACGTCGGAACTTGAAATATGATAGATCTTATAGAAGGATACATACCAATGAAGTATTTAAGTAATATTTCAAATCCGACAATGAGGACTGGACCGTATTTCAAGTCCGCAGCAATTAGTTCCAGTCCTCGGCTTCGAGGCGAAGCGAAGCCGAGGACTGGAACTAATTGCTGCGGACTTGAAATACGGTCCAGTCCTCATTGTCGGATTTGAAATATTACTTATCATCCTATGCTACTTTCCGGGTCTGCACGATGGGTGCTACGAAAACCACTTTCTAAGCATCTTTTCAAGATCTGCTCCTGGTCTAAAGTCTATATACCTAGTGATCTCTCTTGTACTATACCTAGTGATCTCTTGTACTATACCTAGTAGTGATCTCTTTTATACTATACCTAGTGATCTCTCTTGCAGTCTCGTACCCAGACGCTTTCCGTTTTTTTTAAGGCGCGCAAGATTTGTGGGATAGTTTTAGCAGGGCGCGCAGGGAGTTGTGGGATAGTTTTAACAGGGCGCGCAGAGAGTTATGGGATATGCGGAGAAAAATTCGGAAGCGTCTGGTAACAAATCTCCAGAATCTTGCAAGAACAGGGAAAAAGTTGCAAGCGACCACATTTGTTGGAATTTCTGTAAGTTTTATATCCTCAGTCACCTCAGAACTAGACAAACTAACTAAAATAATATGTACGAAACGAATTCAAATTCCAAGAGCACTATATTAAACATTCAAAATACATTTGATTTTAACCGTTTCGATTTCAGGCATCTCAGCGTTTCCTCTGAGTTTTTCCCCTCGGCACAACTCTAGGCTTTGCTAAATCCGACTGCTCGATGGTCTTTTATGAACTACTCTGTAGTGGTTGTCCAAACTGTCGCTCGTGTACATTGCAATTTAACCTCTGCATCTCTCGTTGGGGAATACAATCGCCAGGGATATAAATGCCCGATGAAAAGGCCTTTCTTTATTGATTTGTAAACCTACTACAACATCATCCACCGCCATGTTGACCTGGTTTGTTGCCAGACGTTACTTTTTCGCGAATATCCCACAGCTCATTGCGCGCCGTGTGATACTCATTCCCAGTCCCTACGCCTCCAAAACAATTTTCAGAGAGAAAATCACCGCAAGAGACGCAAAAAAATAACATCTGGGTACGAGACTGATCTCTCTTGTACTATACCTACTGATCTCTCTTGTACTATACCTACTGATCTCTCTTGTACTATACCTACTGATCTCTCTTGTACTATACCTACTGATCTCTCTTGTACTATACCTACTGATCTCTCTTGTACTATTCACTTCGCCTTCAGCGAATAATTGTTAAATCCGATTTGGAATAATCAAACAACATCGGCAATCGTGGCTGCACAAAGTTGGCAAGCACTTTGTGGAGTGATGAACAAGATACAAACATTTGTGTTGACAAACATATTGGAACACTGAAAGTGGCGAGATGCCCTCTGTAAAGCTTATATAATACGCCCTTTTTATACATACCTTACGCCCAATATCAAACCAGCTTCTCTTTTTGACATCTTGGACTCAAAACCACCCCTGTAGTAATGTGAGAAGGTCTAAAATAGAGTAAACAAATAAACAATGTAAAAACCTTGGAAAACTCACAATACATATTTAGTACTCTTCAAAACTCGTGCTGCGAATATTTGAGTGGTGTTATAGCGGAGCTCCCGCGGGCGCCGAAGGCGCCCGCGTCGCGGAGCCCCATAGCTACATGCAGGAGAAGAAAGAAACAAAACAAAAGTGTATATGCATCGACCTGTTTTGTGATGGACTTCCGGTTGTGTGTGTGTCCGTCGTCGCACAGGCAACCCATCAACCACAGTTTATAGCCGAGCTAAATAAAAGGTTTATATCTTTGGAAGGGATGAACCTCAGACAACCAAACTTGAGTGATGTTGTCTAAGCGGCAAGGGGGGTGCAACTGCATGGTCACGTGGTATGACGTCATCAAAACGAGAAAAGGCTTATGTTTTTGGAAGGGATGAACCTTAGACAACCAAACTTGGATGAAGTTGTCTTAGTTGCAAGGGGGGTGCAAAGGCGCGGTCACGTGGTATGACGTCATCGATGACGTCATCGAAACGAGAAAAGGCTCATATCTTTGGAAAGGATGAACCTCAGACAACCAAACTTGGATGAAGTTGTCTAAGCGGCAAGGCGGGTGCAACCGCTTGGTCACGTGGTATGACGTCATCGATGACGTCATAAAATGAGAAAAGGCTTACATCTTTTTAAGGGTTGAACCTCAGACAACCAAATTGGGTGAAGTGGCAAAAGGGGTGCAACAACATGGTCATGTGGTATGACGTCATCGATGACGTCATCAAACGAAAAAAGGCTTATATCTTTGGAAGGGATGAGCCTAAGACAACCAAACTTGGGTGAAGTTGTCTTAGTGGCAAGGGGGGTGCAAAGGCGTGGTCACGTGGTATGACGTCATCGATGACGTCATCGAAACGAGAAAAGGCTCATATCTTTGGAAGGGATGAACCTCAGACAACCAAACTTGGACGAAGTTGTCTAAGCGGCAAGGCGGGTGCAACCGCTTGGTCACGTGGTATGACGTCATCGATGACGTCATAAAATGAGAAAAGGCTTACATCTTTTTAAGGGTTGAACCTCAGACAACCAAATTTGGGTGAAGTTGTCTAAGTGGCAAAAGGGGTGCAACAACATGGTCATGTGGTATGACGTCATCGATGACGTCATCAAACGAAAAAAGGCTTATATCTTTGGAAGGGATGAGCCTAAGACAACCAAACTTGGGTGAAGTTGTCTTAGTGGCAAGGGAGGTGCAAAGGCGTGGTCACGTGGTATGACGTCATCGATGACGTCATCGAAACGAGAAAAGGCTCATATCTTTGGAAGGGATGAACCTCAGACAACCAAACTTGGGTGAAATTGTCCAAGTGGCAAGGTTGATGCAACAGGATTGTCACGTGGTATGACGTCATCGCTGACGTTGTGAAACGAGAAAAGGCTTACTTCTTTGGAACGGGATGAACCTCAGACAACCAAATTTGGGTGAAATTATCTAGTGGCAAGGGGGTGCAAGTGTTTGGTCACGTGGTATGACAGTGACAGGCTATGTACAATGGCGACCTTTTGTCTCATTAAAACAGAAAAATATGTAACCGGGAGCTCCGCTTTTAGCCAGTGGCTAAATCTATATATTATACTAATTACGATTTTGAGACGGCAATTCCACAAAATATTGACGGCTAGTTGGGAGAAAATATGTTCACGTATTGGGCGGAGTCGCGCAGCGACGGAGCCCAATACGTGAAAATATTTTCTTCCAACGCCGTCAATATTTTGTGGAATTGCCGTCTCAAAATCGTAATTAATATTGTATCGCGATTCTTGAAGATTTTCTGGAGGAAATGGCAAGAAATAGTGCTATTTATTGTCGATTGAAATTTCAATTCTCATTACATTTACGCACGATCTCACGCAATCACATGGGCTTTTCGCACCAGCTCGAGCATTTTCTGTTTACATTTTTCCATCTTTTTCGGCGAAAAAAATCTCTTTCTGCCATAAGATATTGCTAGAAATATAGCTAAACGTTATTTCTAACTATTGACAATGAAATGAAACATAAATTCGTGCGAAAAAAGTTGAATTTTGCTAGCTCTTTTTGAGCCGTCAATACCACAAAATATTGACGGCTCACAACAACACAGAGTGGCAGGGTGAATCGCGATACAAAATATTATTCATTTATTAATCGATATGATACGATACGATGAACTTAATTCAACGAGTTAAGGCCACGCAGGCGGAGCACCATACTAAGGCCCATAGTCAACCCACGGCTGCTCCCGAGGGGACATTTAGTTCTAGTTCATAATTATTCATAACAGCGTATAGATTTGAGCCCACGGACAGCATTGCTAGCGGTCTTCTCCATGGCTCAAGGAAAAATCAAAGATGGCGCCCAAGGCACAAACAGCTTCCAAGCGTATACCCATTTGTTTATGGCTCAAACGAAATGTTTTGGGACAAGGAGAACCCTGAAATAGTAGCAGACTAAAAGATATAATGTCAACTTAATTCAAAATGAAAGCAATCAAACGCGCATTGGCCTCAAACCATGCATGAACAACTGGACACACGTATTCTCTCAGACTAGTGTACTAGGGACTAGGGCCAAAAACAAGGTTATGTCCAGATTACAGCCACGATAGCTTGACATTGTGATTTTTCTGGGAACTAAGGATCAGCACATGCTATTTGAAGGGTCTTCAGCTTCAGCAAGAAAAGGTAGGTTTGATGCTAGGAATTCGTTGCAACCTCTTTATTTTTGTAATTACACCTACGCACAGGCTCGTCGAAAGATAAGTAAGCTTACAATATAATGGTTGAAACTTTCTCATTATCCCGCAGATCTATTTTTTGTCACTGGTATTCAGGAGATTATAATGAAAATGAACTTGCACCCTATAAAAAAATGGGGATTCTCTGTTATAATTCACAAGACAGGTGTAAGGGAAAATACACCTGTTGGAACCCCTCGCACCAGAGAAAACTGCAGCTGTACCTTAATGACTATATTTAGAAATTAATTTCTTCTTGACAGGGTCAGCTTAACGGGGAACGGGATGCTTCGAGCATCTGATCTCCAAAAATTAGACGAGATGGAAATATTGATGTTTAAAGAAACTGCCTTTGCAATATTCACTTTGTTTCCTACATTTCCCCTTTCAGAGCCTTTGTTTTCTTTTTCGGGATCCATGCTCTAGACTGAGGAGACAAATTGTTGCTTTAGGATTTTCTTCAAGGCTGCGACACAACATGGAGTAGCGCTGTGGATTTGTTATTTCTGCCCATAATTTTCACAATTTTTACGAGAAAAGCGATATTTTGATGTCTAAGATTTAAGAAAGTCGATATCCTTTGTTCTGTACTCACTTTCTGATTGACTCACTTCTTACAAAATGGCCCGGTTGAAGTAGCCGCACAGTAAAAGTCACCTGTTTCAATTATAGTTAGCACCAGACAGTTTGTATTTGCTGAAGGAAATTTCCACTTTTTGGTCCCTATATTTTCACTATTTCCCCCCTTTTTGAAATTCCTGGATCGACTCCTGCAAAATACTAGTCTAGGTTTGAGAAATAGCCCTTTAAGGCGACTCGCTCGAAATGGTTTGTGCGCTCATCTGTGTCCAGAGCTGGACTACCAGGTTATACATATCGGGCTATAACGTTTGCGCTTTTTTGCCGATTCCAGTAATTCTTTTGTAAATCAAGCACAAAGGACCCTAGATTAGCTGCGAATTCTCCGTTCTTTGCAATCTTTTTCATCTAAGTCACAATTCTTCAATACAAAGACGATCCCATAGTTTTTAATGCCCTCTCATAAAAAAATATTGCAGATATTTTCGGCTTAAATCTTGGCGATGCTCATTAGAAGACTTGAACTTTCATCTGGCCAAGTTTTAGAACATTCGTAGGTCAGAAATGTATTAGCGAGGTCGATGTCGTAGACGCACCACAAATTAAGCCTTTCACTAAGGCATGAATGTAAAAATTTCCTGCGCACGTATTTACCTAGATACATGTCAAACTATATGTTAAGAGTAATTGCTTTGAATCCAAACCACTTAACTTTAGAAGCACCGTTTCTTTGGGCATAAAACCAGAAATTTATGGCATCCCGCACTTGGTAAATTTAACCTTACAATTGGATGTTTTGTATCAAAAGAGATATCACGGAATGAAACTGAATGTTTTTGCAAGCTATTTAATTATGCAGGTTTAACTTAAAGTTGAATCTTTCATTGCCGCGAATTCTAATTTTCTTCTGCGAGCTAACTGCGCTCTCTCCATGGCCGCAGGTTTCATACCTGTTGTTGTGAAATGCTAATGATCAGGGCACTCAATGGAGAGTAATGCCTCGTTTGATCTATTAGCGTTCTTTCGTATCTTATGTTTTTTGCAGACCTTTGTATTTCATAGCCTCTGTATTTCAGTGATTTGCATTATAAAGGGGAAAGAAACCCCTGGGAATTATCTAGCGAGCATAACCCCAAATCTACTGGGAATTGTTTGATAAAGGTTTGTATATTTTTTGTCGTTTTTTGCTTTAACCAGTGAGCCTCCCAAACTTCACAACGGCCAAGATCCTCTACCATATACTAGCCCTCCCCGTATCTCTCCCCTTCCACAAAAAATAATAACAGAATAAATTAATCAATAACAGAGAACTCATACGATTTATTGTTTGTTTATTGTAGGTTGGAATAAATGTAACAATTTTATTTTTCTTCAGACCTACAACTCGCAATCTATGGTAGCTGATCATGTACTTTTAGTTTGGACTGCGGGACACGGAATTTTTATTTTTAAACACAAGCAAGTCTACGGATTTGTGACAGTCTCCTTCTCTTTCGAATTGTGAGCGCATGCACAAATTTGCTACTGCACACACTCTCCAGCGTCTATTTCTACTAAACCGGCTTGATAAACAACGAAAAAGTCCTTTATCCGATGTTCAATACGAACTCTGTAATGACGGTGAAAAACATTAAAATTTATCATGTCTAAAGCCAAGTCTTCCTCTCCTTCTGCTTCGGGACCTGTTTATCTGAATTGGTGTAGCATCAATCATGCCAACAACATTGGGCAATTCGGGTATTACTTCTTGCATGACTTTCCAAATTGGCGCTCATACAGTGAACTAATTGGAAGCAACGCGTGAATCGTTCCCGCTACTGCTGTCTCACTTTATACACCAAGTATAATTCAAAGATTTGAAAAAGTTGATAGCTTCGAAGCCAAACAATTTGCAGAAGTATGCGATCTCTCAAGTTCAACAAGCATCTGATCTTGTCCCTTGGTTCGCTTGGATTTTAGCCTGAGTATCAGGCGGAATTTTATTTTTCTGTGAGAAAATGAGAGGAAAAATAGAATTACGCCTGACACAATCACTTGTCGCGGCGCCTTCCGCCCCCTTCAAGGCGGCTGTCAAAATCATATCAAAAATTGTCGTCAGCTGTCATCGCCTATTGTCTCGCTCAAGTGCGTTTCCCTGAACCAAAACCAAAACAGTCGAGCTTGCTTGTTTTTTTCGTTTGTATTAAGATCAAGCTTATTAAATATGGCTCAAATCCGGATCAGTACACTTATTTTCTCCAACAAAAAGATCTGGAAAGCTTGGAGCTCGGTCGGTTATTTTGGGAAACCTGCTTGAAATTGAAAGTGTGGACTGCCTGGGAACTTCGGCGAGCGGTTCTCGATGTGTGCAGGAATTCCGCAAGGAAATTTCTACTACAGAACTGCAAGCTTATCACGAGCTCAAAGGACCGTTTTTTCTAGCGAAAGCTGCCAAATCCTGCGGGAACAATTTAGCCTGAGCTAGGAGAAAATGTAGCGCTGCCGAGCAGGATTTCGAGGATTTCTTTGTTATCGTTGATCTTCGAGGGATGCCGTTGAAATTCCCTTAGCTTTTAGCACGACTTGCTGCTTTCGGGCCTAGTAACGATACTCGCAAGGGTCTTCTCTCCATCTTTCTAAAGCCAGAAGCTAGCGTACAGCATCGGTGTTGATAAATTAGCGTTTGTCAAAAGCAGTTGGCAAAACTACTAGAATTTGAGGCACGCGGTCTGCTCT
This sequence comes from Scolanthus callimorphus, assembly GCA_033964015.1. Classification (NCBI taxonomy): domain Eukaryota; kingdom Metazoa; phylum Cnidaria; class Anthozoa; order Actiniaria; family Edwardsiidae; genus Scolanthus; species Scolanthus callimorphus. Next base: position 26,882,030 of record CM066911.1, on the reverse strand, counting down.
TCTTTTACTTGTGTAGCAGGAAAAAACTGTATTCCAGATTCTACATCATCTTCAAACTCTCTTTCGTCCATATTCCGAATTTGAAAGGAAGAATTTATTAAAATCTTTGCGTTCGTGTTCCCGAACGATTCCTCTCTCCCATCGCGGCTTGTACTCGAATGAGCAAACGCTTCCAGTTTCGCTTCCGGTTTAACTCACGTGACGCGTCCCTTTGTCTTTTGGCCAATCAGCGCAGCATTCAGATTCTGAATGTTGAACATGAACTTTTGAATGCATTTGTGTCAGGCCCTCTCCCCTCCTTCTCTCATTTTTTTTCGAGGAGGGGAAGGGTCCTGATACTCAGGCTACTTGGATTTCTTATATACAGCTCAACGTCGCGGGGAAAAACTGTCTGGAGTTTCTCCGGTGAAGTTCTAGAATTGAGATGGATTTTGAGACAACCGCGCCCATATCTCAGCTCTTTCTGCACAATTTCTAGGATATAATGCCATTAATGCAGCTGGTTGTTACAGTCGAGACCCATTATAGTTCAAAGTCTGTAGAAGGCAAATTACAATCTCCGACGGGAAAAGTTGCACTTGGAGACATTTCCTCTTCTATTAAAATCTCGTGTACTTGTAGTAAGCGTACCAAGCAAGCTATTGCGAAAAAAGTAAAGCCTGGAAATGGTGGAATCGTAAAAAGATCCTGTCTCACTCTACCAGGAGAACAAGGGGGCGTCACAGTCACAAACGCGATTTGTCGCAATTGTTGAATTTCATTGTGTTGCGGGATTGAAGAGACATGAAACGAGGCATGCGTCGGGAAAGAAAAAAGCGGGGTCGAGCCGCTATGTCCGCGGTACGAATGATACACGAGCTACCTAATGATGTTTCTTTCAATAGTGATTGACATTTTTATTCACTATAAACTCCAATCCCTAAATTGCATTGTTCAAAATTATTGAAAAACATTTGAAAATGTTTAATTGGTGACCATAAAATTAGAGTGTTCGAACAACCAGATAAGCCAGAACCGTCGAAAATCATGGTCAAAAGATCTAGGCGTCCGTAACTATATTTTCAAATGTCCTAGAATTATCACAAAGCGCCAATACAACTGTAGGATTATAGCAAAATAATTGTCGCAGGTCTCGCCATGAAACGTGAAAGCTGTAGCATTTTCAAATCTTCAATTGTCCTAGAATCATCAGACAGCGAATAAATTACTCTTGAATTCTCATAATAGTTGCATTTTTTTGGGGGGGGAGGGGGGTGAACATCCCATTGCGCGTTGTCTTGGGTGATTTTGGTCGCACATGATATGAACTCCGAAATAAAATAGGACATCAGAAAACCGAGGCTGAAAACCCGCGAAAAATTAGAACCAAATAAGAGCAAATTGAGGCTGATTAAATTATGCTACTCTAAAGAAAACATTTACTCTGAAATCGCCACAGAAATAAGAACGCTGAGGCTGGACAAAATTTAACTGCTTCTTTTTAAAGATTTGTCTTATTTAATAAGTGTAGTCGTTTTGCAATCAATCAACCGTTTCATTCTCTATTGTTCTGAAATGACACAGCCGATTGAATCCAAACCTCTGTATTTCATACCTCTGTATTTCACACATGAAAACAGAAGATACGAAAGAACGCTATAATATTGTAATAACAACACTACCATTTCTCAGAGGAATACGTTATCTGCCAACAGTATGCTCCCTAGGGTGAGTCACAATTTAATTGCTTTGCTCGCTTCTAATTTGCGACCACGATGTTAATAACATCATTGTTGTAATAATAAAATCACACCAACACGCATATGATGGTCATTACCCCCCTTTCAATTGAGTTCTCTGATCATAGCAGAGGAGTATTCTGCCGGACGTGCGCATTGCATCTTAGGAACCTGTCTTGTTTGGGTTATCAATGGCGAAGGCTACTGATCCGACACCCTGTCTTATGGTAAGTTCTAGTTCTATAGTTTGTTCATAACATACAAGAATGTAAATCGGTTGTTCTCTTTCAGTGATCCAGCTCGAAAATATTACGATATTATGTGTAAAAACCTCATTTTAGACTAAGTTGACAGTGAATTTCCCGTAATCGTAGAAAGAGTATCACAGTTCGGACATTTGGACTAGTTTTATCGTCCTTTCCTTGTTTTTCTTTGTGGGTTTTATTAGCCCCAAAATCGGAGAAAGTTTTCCGATTATTTCTTGAAAGTATGACCACACTTTTACTCAGTTTAGTCTCGTGTTGAAAGTTCAATACGCGTATCGAACTCATTACTTAGTATTTCTTTTTATTTCAAAGTGATCGGTGACATATTATAGGATTATTCAAAGCTTCAGGAGGCTAGATTCCGCTAAGAAAATAGCACGAAAAAAGCGATATCGCACGAGTCGCGCAGCGACGAGGGCGATATCGTCTTTTGAGTGCTATTTTCGGCGGAATCTACCGACTGAACGCTTTGAATATACTTGAATCCTATGATATCTCGTCCTCAATTTACACGAAAAAGAGATATCATAGGATTCTATCGAGAATATTGCCTGCTAAATTATGCTTAAAATTTCTTTGCTAATGAATATTTATTATTATATTATTGTGGAACATCTAGGAAGAGTATCACACAAGTATTCCTATCATGCTGAGCCTCACTAATGATATTATCATCCTGTCATATTGAATTAGCTGGCAAAATCGGAGAAAACATTATTAGCCTGCTCGCAGACGTTAGAGAGTAGTTTTAGGTCGAGAAACGCGAGTTTGCTATCGCTTGGCCGCCATCTTGGATTTGTGACAAAATGTGACAAATCGGGGGGGAGGGGGGCGGGGAATCCTCCAGGAATTTTATTATTTATTCAACGAGAAACAAATGGTGCACAAGTACAATAAAATCCATATTATCTAGAATCTTATTCCGGTATTGTTGTTTCTTTCTTCTCCATAGACGTTTAAATACTTTCTTTTTACTATGCAGCACTGATCTTATCGACTCATCGTTGGGCGATCTCACAATATTTCTGCCTAGGTTTCTAAGTTTTTTTTTTCGGTTTTGCATTCTTCGTCAAACCATAATTTGTTTTTGATGTTTCTCTCCGCTTTCTTATTCTGATATTCCAAGCCAGCTTGTTTGCATGCATCAGTCAACGTTTGCGTGAACTGTTCTGTCATTGTGTCCACGTTGTTGTTGCTCAATGAGGCATAAATTCTGTCTTGCGTCTCGTTAGTTATTAAAATCTGACTCGGTGTTTCATTTAATTTATCATTCCAAACAAGTGTTCTGAGTTCGCTCATCCCGACATCGTCGTGTTGTTCGTTGTCTTTCTTGTTGACATATTTTAGCTTGAGAGCGTACGACAAAGAGCAATGGTCCGTTAAATGGGGCTCAAGGGGATTGACAATAAAGTAATTGATGTGATTAATAAGTCGCACGAGGCGATAGCATAATCTACCAAGCTGCTGCCGTTATATTTAAAACAGGTTTTTCTACCAGGGTACCAGGTACCAGGTACAGTACCAGGGTGATGGAATAAATCACATGATTGCAGCAACAAAAATCAACAAAAATCGTATATTTTTGTAACAACGCTTGACCAAAAAGACATGATAAGCTGGTAAGCTTTGAAAGAAGACTTTGCTTTGTTTGCTCAATTTTTCTTGAGTGCGTGGAGGAGATTTCGACGAATTTATCCGGCATGAGAACAACGCGTCCCGAGAAAGATGCTGCATTACCTGCTTTCCACGCACTTACTGGATGCGTCGTATTTCGCATGGAAACGCAAAGTTGCTGCTTGGGACACTTGGACAGAGTACATGGAAGTTACTCCGGCATTAGCTGCACTAAGCAAAGCATCACGTGAAGGACGTCTGCGCATTGACCGCCTCGCTAGAGCTAGTCTATAGTTAACAACTATTTCCCAAAGGGGAGGTGAATAGTGGTGGATATATACCGACCCTGAGGGGGATAGTTGTTTAGTAAATACCAAATCAGTAGAATAAAATACGGTGGTTTAAGGTTCAAAGCGCTTGAGAGTTTTCTCAAAACAGCAAATGGTGCTGGATATCTACTATTTCAGGAACCAATCAGAGCGCGCGAAAATGACTATTCACTGATTTGGTATATACTAATTAACAATTATTCGCCGAAGGCGAAGTGAATAGTGGCCACTATTCACTGAGCCTGAGGAGAATAATTGTTTTAGTATATACTACACGGGAACACTCCAAAAAATATCCGAACGACACTAAATGTGGCGTTTGCCGACATTTTGTAGCCTCTTTCTGTATGCGTGACGTTTGTCACGCACGCGACATTACGTCAGACTTCACTACAAGCATTCGGCTACTGAACACATGGTGGAAACTTGCTGCTGTTTTAGAGAAGCAAAAACGCTAGAAAACACTTGTTTTAAAACCTTAATATCGACTACGATAAACGATTTAAGTTTTTAGAAGGTTGCGAGGATGGATTCAAGGGATAAATTCGCATTTTGTGCCTTGGATTATGGATTGTGAAACTGCAGAGTTGCTTCGCTGAAAACACTTTGCCTTTGGTCGCCATTTCACCACCGATGGATGACTATATTTTTCAACCTGCTGGCAGAGAAATTCAAGATTCGTTTGGAATATTGAAACAGAAATCTGGGAAATTAACCTCTTCAAACTCTGGGACAACGAGGAAGACCTTGTTCATAAAACGAGAGACCACTTTAAATACGTTTGATGTCGGATGGCTCGTGATCAAGCGAATCAACAAGTCGACGGTAAGCTTAACTGAAATTCTCTCTTATGACTGGCTTCTACGATTTACTGTCCCTTCCAACCTACAGGTACATGTAAATGTTCGGCGAAGTAGATATGTTTTCGACAAAATTGCCTTAATTAATATGTTGTTGTAAATGTAATTCGTCTCTCAAAAGTGCCGTGAACGAATCATCGATCTCTGTGATTCCGAAGAACTGAAAAACAAGAACAGCACATTTACGAAGTTCAAGCAATACATTCTCTCTCTGATTCACCTTGAAAAACTAAAGAGACAACATAAGTTAATTGAGAAAGATTTTTCCGTTGCATTTCGAATCAGATAGTTCCTTTAGAAAGTAAAAATATCCGAACCACTTGCACTCGGGCTTCTCAATCTCGGGATAATGCTTTCGATCTCGGAATATTGTGGCATTATCCCAAGATAGCGAACCAATCAAAACGCGCGATCTATGGAGGTTCCCGTATAGTATATACTAATGTAGAATACAAGCTATTGGATTAGATAATGGTTATTTTGGAAAAAGCAACCCCCAAACAAGGCCGGTATTTAGCATAATAGTAGCAATGGAACTATTTGGTAGTCTATTTGGTCAAGTGTTGTTGCAAAAATATTATGCGTCTCTATATCTTGCCATTTTTGTGCTGCAATCATGCTGTGATTTATTCCATCCCCTGATACTGTAAGTATATGACTGGGGGTCTTGATCATGAATAGCAAAATATGCAATAATGCATACACTCTTAACATACAGAATTTCATCCTGACACCACTAATTCCACTTCGATAAAACTGGAAGTGCATGAGTCAGGGCGTGGGTCTACATGCAAAATTGCCCATTGTACCATGGTCCATCTTCACGTGAATTTACATGCGTGTGTATTGAAGGCAACGCCCTCTGTTACTGATTTTATGTGATAATAAATCCCATCTTGGAACTCTGGAAGTACATGATCAGGGGGGTGTTACGTATTGTAGAACTGTAGCGTATTAAATACTCTGTCACGATACAAAATTCCGTGTCTGTAGGCAAAAGGCAACACGTCATTTTATTTGTTTAAAGGATAATTAATTCCACTGCTAGAAAACTGGAAGTATTCGTTGTCAAGGGTGGGTCCACATCCAGAATTGCTCAGCATGGAACGCTCTATCACTCTGCCAAGTTTCATGCTTTTTCCATGAAAATGAACAATTTTTCACCAAATTCCTGCACTATTATATTAAATAGATTCTACGCGCCGATCGGCTAAATTTTGATGCGCTTCGAAGAACCTGTTAAGAACTGCACACTGATTGGCTGCGCCATTTTGAATCTGCGCGAGTGGGCGCGCAATGCTCATGGGATTGGTCATATGGTCTTCTGCACATTGATTGGCTCCGCCATTTTGAATCTGCTTTTTGCGTCTGAAAAGTTGAAGGAAAAAAGGACGGGGGCAGATTATAACGGTTGGTACTTGTTCACATTGACCGAAAGGACGACCTATTGTCTGCGAAACAATAGCACGAGGAACACCACAATATATCCATTTTTTGGTCAATGTGAACGAGTACTAACCGATTATAACTCGGGCCTTCCTTCCACAGGAAGCCCGAGTAACAAGATTGAGATTAAAGAAAGATTATTTACCCGACGTTTCGACGCTAACATTGCGCCATTATCAAGAGTGAATGGTAGAGTTTAACAAAGCGTGAATTTAAAGGCTAAAACGTATTTACATGCATACTGTAATTAACGTGATAAGCACTCTAATTACGAACAGAGGAGTATCTGCCGCGCATGCGCATTGCATCTTAGGAACTTGTCTTTTTTTGGTTATCAGTGGCGGAGAAAGAATAACAATAACAATAACAATAACAATAAAAAAGACTTTATTTATAAAAGAGGGTAGCACTTAATAGCCAAAGGCTAATAAACTTGTGGCCCTCCACTAATAAACTTGTGGCTTACCGAGCGTGTTAAGACATGCGCCAATTTTGCACCGTATGAGGATTTTCTTCACTCAAGAATCTAAGAAATAGCTACATGGGCTTTTGGTGTGTGATTGTGACTGGAATCAGCACGTGAAAGCACATAATTTGACTTCTAAATTGCTAAACAACATGCAAAGCTGCTACTCATTTACGGGACTGACACCAGCACGTTGTGGCTTGCTTGGGTTTTTCGATGTGGATATCTGATATGCAACGAAGGCTACTGCTCCGAAACCCTGTCTTGTGGTAACTTTTAGTTCTGTAGTTTGTTCATAACATCTAAAAATGCAAAATCGGTCGCGATCCAGCTCGAAAATATTTCGATATTATGCGTGAAAACCTCATTTTAGACTAAGTTGACAGTGAATTTCCCGTAATCGTAAAAAGGGTATCACAGTTCGGGCCTTAGAAATAGTTTGATCGTCCTTTCCCTCTTTGTTTTTTTGTGGGTTTTATTAGCGCCAAAATCGGAGAAAGTTTTCTGATTATTTCTTGCAAGTATGACCACACTTTTACTCGGTTTAGTCTTTGCTGAAGTTCTCATTGAATTTCACACTCGACAAGCATTGTTGAAAATTCAATACGCGTAGCGAACTCATTTCTAAATCCCTCTCGGGGTCAGAGATTTTTTCTCTTTCTCCGCTTACTAGGGCTAACGCTCAGAAGCACACGTGGGACCATTTCATTAGCACGTTTGCTTTCACACAAGGTTAATTCCTTATCTTCACTCTGTTGAACTTAGTGCTACGCGGCCACAGGCTTGCCTGAACATCTACATCATTTCTAAATATTTTTTTTTATTTCAAAGTAATCGGCGGCATATTTTCGAGAATATTGCGTGCTGAATTAAGCCTAGAATTTCTTTGCTAATGAATATGTATTAATATATTCTTTTGAAAAATCTAGGAAGAGTATCACACAAGTACTCCTATCATACTGAGCCTCACTAATGATATTATCATCCTGTTATGTCATATTGAATTAGCTGGCAAAATCGGACAAAACGTTATTAAACTTGTTTGTTTTAAGCTGTTGTTTCATCACTTTGTTGCATGTGATGTATTTCACTCTATTGTGATTGAAATTAGAATTCTAGCCTGAAGTTTGAGTTTCAGTGAGTTTACTCGGTAAAGGCTGAGTGCTATACACCAAGTTAATAAAAAAAAACAGTTGTGTCTACCATTGACCAATGTAATGTTTGGTCAACAGTAGACTCGACTTCAGGCTAGAATCCCAATTTGAATAACAATAAAGTGAAGAACTGTGAAAAAGACTATTGAGGTTTTTACTGTACTACACTAATATTGGATCCTGATATGCTGCTTCCCCAGTCACGTATACACATATATTCAAGAAAGAGAACAAAGCTATCTATTTGTACATAGCTTGTTACGGTCAGCAATCCTCCCTGGTTACCATGAGGATGGCTTTCAAACAATGAAACCTTCTGTTCCCTGCTGTTAAAACACAAGAGCATTGACTTATCGGGTGGTGCGATTATAATAGCTTATTTATTGCCAGATGGCAATGTCATGAGTACCAGTTTCTCTTTGAGACAGCTTGCACTATCTTCTATTATTGTCAGTCCAAACATATCATTTCTTGTAGCTAGGGCCTCCTCGACAGTTAAATTTGGCTGGTTTACGGGTAGATTCAGATTGTTGTAATGAATGTTCCCTTCCCTCATCGAGTTGGCAAATGCTGCCACAGTTGATAAAATATTGTGAGGAGAAGGGACAGGAACTATGCCAGACAGAAACTTCATAGCTCCAATAACAGCTACGATAGTACAAGCATTACTGCCCATTGGAATTCCAAAGACCAGTGATTGACATAGTTGTTGTGGCAGAATCAATTCAGTTACATGACTGTAGTGTACATATGGATGTAGTATTAGTTGCTGTTGTGGTGGGAACATATATGATGGTTGAACAGACTGTGATACTTGAGTTGGCTGTGATGGTTGCGATGGCTGTGTTGGCTTTGATGGTTGCGATGGATTGATGGCTGTGTTGACTGTGATGGCTGGGTTGACTGCGATGGCTGGGTTGACTGTGATGGTAGAGACGACTGTGATGGCTGTCTTGAACAGACTCCTCCGCTGCATCCTGGGCACTTGACAGGTCCTTGTTTAGGGCGAGTGTGTCCTTTTCGTGGGTGTCCACATTGAGAACACTTTGGAATACGTCTATAGTTAGAGGCTTGTTGCTGCTGTGGTATTGGGTCTACTGTTGCAAGAGGTGTGTCTGATGGACATGGAATGAATAGAGGGTAGTGCAGATATTGATGCATTGGCTATTGTAGCTTAATATCATGTTTAATAGAATCAATGGCTCCAGGAGCTGCTGAGTCAAGGTTATCATTTGAATCAGATTCATAATTTTTTAAATTGTCACTGGACTTTGCAGTTTCAGTATCTTTGGGTTCATTGGAGTTCAATATGCTATCTTTAGCAGTTTCAGCTAATGATCTTGCTTTGTCTGCCAGAAATTTCTGACAGAGGACACAGTAGTGGGTATCACTTAGGCAGTCCTCGTGAAAAGAATGAGAACAGCCCTTAAATAATACCCAATTTTCTCTGCTTCTTGCTGTACAATTTGGCAGGTCACAACGTTGATCTGGTACTTGTTGGTGTAAACCACAATAGCCCAATGGTAGTGTCTTACATTTGACTTGATCTTTTCCAAATACGTTTGGCAATACAGCACTCTTCTTTTTTCCCTCCCAAATGTTTCTTGATATATCCACAAATAATTTTGATAGTATGCCAGCACATTTTGCTTTAAAAATTCTGAGGGGGTTGGTTGTGAAGTTCTGATGTTTAGGTGGAGTGAAATGTTCCTTGAAGTGTTTTTGTGTCTGTTTAGCTTAAATCTGGATTTTGTCTTTTTGCGTAGCTGTTCAGTGGTGTCATGAGCATTTGTTTTTGAGCGAATGATGCTATGGGCATTCTCCATGGGATACTCGTCAGATATGATAAGATGTGAGCGGAATTGATGAAAGAGATGAGGATGATGGATTCCCCAATATGGCAATGTAGTCAGCCAAACCAATGGAGCCTTGTCATAATGGTGTCTCTCTAGGCAAACAAACATTGTCCAAATACGAATTACAGCATTAAAGTATTCCAGGAAGTTATGTAGTTTGAAAGTAACACTATAGATAGTAAGGATCAAGGGCAGGTAGTTATCAAGTAGGTTTAGGAGTGTTCTGAATTGTACGTCTTTGCAGGTGGAGAATTTGTCTTTGACAGTGTCCCGTATAAGTAGCCAGCCACCATAAACAATTTCATGCAAAAGACTGACCCTCCAAGGTTTGGGTGTCTTGGCTAATTTGCTTTTTGGGAAGAGTTCTTTGTAGATAATTTCATAGAATGGACGGAACTCAGTAAACACTGTTTCTCGTTTACATGATATCATTGATAAAATTGTAGGCTGATCAGATGTATCTTGTTCTTTTGCAGGTTCTGAGGTGTTACAAGGAGTGGTGTATGAGTGATCCAGGTGTGTAATGGGTTTAGTCAATGGTCCAGGAGATGGTTCAGATGATGGAAAGTGACTGATATTTTTGTAAAGTTTCATAAACAAGCTGACGGGAATAAAACCGGGCCGGCCAGTCACCAGGTTGCAGAAGAAGATACTGTTTCATGTAGTCAAATAGCTTTGTGCTTAAAATGATATCATATGCAGCTCCAAAGTCGTCTCTACTCTTAAGTTGCAGTTCTACAAAATCCACTAGGTGTAGATCATGCATCTGCCGCATGGTCTGGACAGACTCATGGTCACAGTAATTATGTGTTGTTATGCTGTGTCTTTCAAACTCAGGATTAAAAAATGTGTTGGTTATCAATGCGGGCATTACAGAGGCATAAGTTTGTGTGAGTCGATACATAGATTCAAGGCCAGATACAGTATTTATACAGGATGATATGTCTATGGCTTGTGGATTCATGTAGGACGATGCTTGACAGGCTAGTATAGGGGGACATTTTTGAAAACTTTAACTATGATAGTGCACATGGTTTTGGGATGGTTGAGGGTAGTTGTTAGTGGTCGTCTTATTGTATGTATGGCTGTATAGTCATCAACAACCAGCACAAGTTGCCACCCATGTTTCATTGCTTCATTGACAACTTCATCAATTGACTGTGCAGACCCCTCGCTCAACTGTGCCACCAATTTATCAACCTTAGATGTGCTCACTGTGTCCCCAGAACATTTGCTGTCTCCATCCCTTCCTTATTGATATTTGATTGCTTTAAAAAAGGGCATGGTCTATCTGCAGCCAATTGCAAACGTGACTGAGACCATAGCAAAGCTTTTAGATTAAAGACACTGCCCTGTTTCGATTGGCGATTCTCCTTTCTTTTGACTGTCTTTCAGTTGTCATGGCATCTACAATGGTTTGGAAAATAGATTTTGCCCCAGCTCTGTTGCACAACAACTCGAATTCCCCTGGGTCGTACACTGGTGGCCTTCCCAATTTTGTAAACTCTTCATACATAAACACCTTTAAGTCTTCTAATTCCTTTGGCAGATCACACCCTGAAACCGAAATTAAAATAATCAATTGATTTTTTATAGAAATGAGAATGCTTTTGTTTATTTTCGTTTATTTCTAGTCGTGCTGTATTGTCAATATAGTATTATCAAGCACTTTTTGTTAAGAAAGCACTATGTATATATATGTTACATATCAGTCGAGCTCTTGGTTTCCCACCGCCTTCACACCTCGCACACGACGTTATAAGATGCACGTCTGTGCAGCCAAACTTACGTTTTGAGAGCTGCATCATCTGATCCTCTAACTCTTCAAACAGCCCAGGGGGGAATAACCACGGAGAATCTCACCAAAGCAGGTACCTTCCACCGTCCATGGCGTAAGAGATAATACATTGTCCGTTGTTTGTGTGCCTGCTTCTTGCGAGGGGTTTGTTTTCTTCAGCTTAGCACGACATTTGTAACTGTTGGAGGGTCTTCCTGACTTGCCAGAAGAACATTTCCCTATAAGCTACGATTTAATAAATCCTGTTATTACTACAATTGTACCTTATGTGAATAAACCTTGATAAATAAACATTAATGTACTTACTTTGGTAATAGTTTTCATGGGTTTGGCTGACCTGGATAGGGCTGCCAAACACACACTACAGATACGTGCGTTGTTGCAATTTGGACGCGACGAGAGCGGAATTTTGTCCAAATACGAAGCTGCTGGCCTGCTCCGTTTCATTCGATCAATAGAAATGACTTTCCCGCATGTCCATAAAAGGGTTAGACAGAGAAATGAAATGATAGCGCGATACACGTTCGAATTCGAAATTTGCCGCCACGCTTTCAAGGGAAAAGACTTTCCCTGCGAACCAGCAACAACAACAACAACAACAACACTTTATGAATTCACAGCACTAATGAATTCACGGTCAGCGTCGACGCGCATGGCCGTGCAGAATACTCCTCTGTTCCAAGTGATGTGTTAGTAAGTAACTTGTAAGTCCTGCACTGAGGATGGGCAACTTCCGACGTCCCCGTGGTTCTTTAACGTCCCTCTGGTTCAGGTTAGTGTAGTGCATGTGAGAGACGGGACCTACGGTTCAACGTCCTTATCCGAGAAGACGCGAAGATCTAACCAGATATTAGAGCAAAGGCAGCACCTTCTCCTCAGTTGTTAGAAGAAGACCCTGAGTGCTGGCCCGGCCGGGGTCTGAACTCCCAACCTCCCACACATAAGCCCGGCGCCTTTTCACTGTGCTAACCGGTCGTCGGCCGTCAGCTTTTTGGCATCAATATGTAGATTTTGCATTTATATCTTTGGGTATTATTAGTCTTGGGGATTCTGAGCTGCTAATTCACGTCATGTTAATTCAAAGTATCGTACAGTAGTTCTTAATGTGTCAATACCATTTTTTTGATGGCCACATGTATTTCTTTTTTGTTGTTGTTGTTGTAAATATCAGGGCTTCATATATATTAATTTTTTTTTAGCTAAGAGTAATTTTATTGCTGTTCCTTTATCGCCTTTTGTTTAGTTTAGATTCGGCTTATTTCAAATCAAACAGCCGCCTTTCACAAGTAGTACAATTTTGTGATATTCGTACTTACATAAAAACTCGCTATGGACATTTTCTTCATTTTCAAAGTTATCGGGAAATTAATGAAATTAGTCATATAGCTATCAGAGAGTTGAGACAGTTTAGATCCGTAAACTAAAACATTCACAGACGGATATGATTATAGAAGAAGTAAGACAACTAACTTTTCATGGGAAGACGTAAAGATGTTTTGAGATCACTAGTAATTTTGCTCGTTTTAGACACATACGTTTTGGATATACGCAAAATAGAGAATTGTAGGGTTACACGGCGAAATTGAATAGCACTACAGTCACGCACAAGCAAAACTAGAGGAATGAAGAAAGGAGAGAATTTGTTGACAATTTTCAGATTGTAAAGTTCAAACGGAAAACGTGTAAAAAAGACAAAGGTGTTCAGCTTATCAACTACCCAAAGGAGAGGTAGGAGTATATTTTGACGACCTCAGGGAAAGGATCTCGAGCAATATTTTGCCACGAAGATCACGTAACAAAACTGTTGGCAGGGTGATGTTGTCATTTTAGCAGAACTTGTTTTTTTTACATACATGAAAAATTCGACTAGATGAAAGACTGTGAACAGTGACTGACGTACAGTGGCAGTGCCTGTGTTGCAATTTGAATTTGATTTTGTAAGTAATGTTTACAAAAGGAGCTGGAGTGTTTTATCGCTCGCCTCGCGTTTCTATCTGTCGATAAAACACGACAACGAGTTTTGTAAACTACTTCTAAAACGGTTTCCAGTAATAATTCATAATTCCAAGTTAGTTTTTAAAAAAGGCAAATAAATTTGTAACAACTACTTCATTGAAATCGAGATTTAAGAAATCTGATTTAGATATTGTTTAGCTATTTTGAAATGGCAAACAAAAGATTGACAATGAGAGCTTTTCATTACGAATAGTGTATTTAGAGAGGCGTTCCGAATAATTGACGTATCTTCTGTGTTGGGACAAAAGGTTCATAATTACATGACTTTCAAAAAGAGAAGAACTCCCTTTGGAATAGTTGTCACTTATTTACGGTCTATAATAATGATGAGCAAAGAAATGTCGTTCAAATGTCATAGAAAAGAAATGAATGTATTAGCGATACCTATAATAATGCTAGGGCTTTCTGATTGGCTTTTGTAAAGAAAGGGTTATGTCATTAGTTTTTGGGGCAGTGTTTCCTATTGGTTTTATTCTTTTTATGATTCAATCAAATTTCTTTGACGAAATTTCGTTTGTCATGCGCGCAATGCATCATAACGCAATTGGCGGTTCGTACGGACTCGCCAAGTAGAGTCACTTGGACGGGTAAGTTAAATTCGTTTATCTATGCATGGTTTTGAGCTCAATTCAACTCAAGTATCACCAAATAATTGTCAAATATGTCCATTTTGGCTCGTTTCACGAAATGTTCACACTCAAAGGTGGTCGTTGAATGTTTAATCATGGCCACCGAAAATTAATAAATGAACTATCGTTTTACAAAATGCACGTATTCATTTCTAGAGGGTTGTCCAATACACTGACAAATTTATGCAAGGCATTGTCTAAAACAATGGAGTGCAATGGAGTGTATTATAGAGTGTTTATGGAGTATGGAGTGTTTATCTATGCATGGTTTTGAGCTCAATTCAACTCAAGTATCACCAAATAATTGTCAAAGATGTCCATTTTGGCTCGTTTCACGAAATGGGCAATTCCAGAAAATAAAGGTACCTCCCCCACGGGCGGCATTTGGAAATTCCGAAGGGATGGGGGGGGGGGGTTTAAGAGCTCGGAATTCTGATTGCAAGGGGGGGTTTTCGAAGCTGGATTTCTTGTCACAAGGGGGGGTCTGAAGATGCCCAACTTCTGAAGGAGTTCGCGTGTTTTTCAGTCTGCTAAAATAGCGTTTTTCAGAAAGAAAATAACGTCATTTCACGCGCGCAAAAACAGTCTTCGCCGCCATTCGATAGATAGAGAATGCTTGCCAGTTCGTACTTGTCCCTTCTAAGACAGAATCTCCATAATTTTCTACTGATTTCGACTGTTAGTTCAATCACGCAGCAGATTCAACGTTGTACAATCACACATTAAAATTAATATAACGGATGTTGGCGATACGGGATAAGTTGAGCTTGCATGGACGCGCAACTTTCACCAAAACCCGCCGCAACATATCTAATGAAATCCCGGAACAACACGGTATAGTTTAATAAACGTTTCTCAAAAATGGTACATGTAATATGCATGTTGAATAATATGTTTTTATATTTTCTTCCTTCCTTTAAATCATTGAAGTCGGAAAGTTGCATCTCTTGAGCTCGATTTACAGGGCCAGGAAAAGTCAGACACCCTGTTGGGATAAAAATGGCTGAGGGCAAAGTCCCAAAGCCTCTTTAATCTGAATCACACAACAGTCACAATCACTTTCTGTAAATAGCTTTACAAGGCCCTGCAAAGGTGAGGGCATCCAAACGCCAGGGCGTCCAAACTAAAACTATCTACTTAATTACCTAACAGTGGCATGGCAAGGGGAGGAGGCGGGGCAAGGAAGAAAACGTGGCTTCGCTTCCAAAGCTATGACTGAATCCTTGCTACGCCCCCAATTCTCTTATAGGGGGGCTCAATTAATTAGACGCCCTAGGCCTACTGTTACATAATAGGTGACACGTGAAGTGTCAAGTTCAATCAAGGGCAAATGATATATGACACTAAACCGGAAGGAAAAATGATAAAAATCCTATTCGCGGTTGCAAATATTTTTTCTTTTACTCCTGTTTAGAGTTTCATATGTGTTTTTCCTAAGCCTCAAATATTCGAAGATCCGCAAAAAGTAACAACTAGGCTTTCAAAGCTTGGTCTAGCTCATTCTAATGTGTTGGCGAATGGCGAAAGTCTCAAGTTTTTCCGTGATAATATCATCCGATTCTTTGCCCCTACAATTCAAATCTTACAAAATAGCCAGTTAGCTACTAGTTAAACACGCTAAAAATGTAGAGCTCATATTCAGTGGATGTTGTGAATGCCGGTGGTATTTTTTTCTTCAAAATCAAACTATCATGCTCTGTATTAATATCCTGAAACAAGATTATGCGCTTTTTGTTTTTCTTACTTTGCAAATTTAATAAATTCCCGCAACAACCCCCGCAACTTTTGCCTTTTTCTCCGCAACGTTCCCCTCTCGCAAATTTTACTTTTTCTCGCAATAATAAACAAGGTGGTGATTATTTGGATTCCGGAGGGGAGGGGGGGTAAAAGTTGAAATTTCTGAAGGGGAGGGGGGGGGGGGGGGGGGGGGGGGGGGTAAACCATTTTGGTCAAAAACTAGTGCCGCCCGTGGGGGGGTACCTTTATTTTCTGGAATTGCCCAATGTTCACAGAAAGGTGGGAGGGTTGTCCAATACACTGACAAATTTATGCAAGGTATTGTCTAAAACAATATACCAGGCAAGGTCTATGACAAGGGTTTTCTAAACTACGATTGTAGTAGCGTAGGGAGCGTAGGGGCATTCCGTGCATAGTTTAGAAAAAGCTACAGCGATATAAAATGGTAGCATTCAACCGTCGCCCTTGAAATGCCGTAGGGAGCCGAGGACGCTATTTGGATGGCGATGGTTGAAAACACCATTTTATATCGAGACTCACTGCACTCACTACGCTATTTCGAGGGCGATGGTTGAAAACACCATTTTATATCGAGCCTCACTACGCTCACCACGCTATTTCGAGGGCGATGGTTGAAAACACCATTTTATATCGAGCCTCACTGCACTCACTACGCTCACTACGCTATTTGGAGGGCGATGGTTGAAAACACCATTTTATATCGAGCCTCACTGCACTCACTACGCTCACTACGCTACTTGGAGGGCGATGGTTGAAAAGACCATTTTATATCGAGGTATCGACTTTTCTAGTTTTGATGACGTCATCGATGACGTCATGCCACGGGGATGTACCCCCTTGCCTCCAAGATAACTTTACCCAAGTTTGGTCCCCTAGCGATGTTGCCTTCTTGAGATATTGACTTTTCAAGTTTTGGTGACGTCATCGATTACGCCATGCCACGTGACCTTGGTGGTGCACCCTCCTTGCCTTCAAAGTAAATTTACCTAAGTTTGGTCACCAAACGATGTTGCCTTCTTGAGATATCGACTTTTACTAGTTTTGATGACGTTGTGGATGACGTCATGCCACGTGACATTGGTGGTGCACACCCCTTGCCTCCAAGATAACTTTACCAAAGTTTGGTCACCTAGCGATGTTGCCTTCTCGAGATATTGACTTTTCTAGTTTTGATGACGTCATCGATGACGTCATGCCGCGTGACCTTGGTGGGGCAACCCCCTTGCCTCTATCATAACTTAAACCCCAAGTTTAGTCACCTAGCCCCGGAGCTCCGCTAAAACTAGAACATTTTTTGATGAAGAATCCTTTTTTCAAACGCGTGAGCGCGCGTGCTAGCCTATTTTCCCGCCTGAAATTGGGATGCCTGTGTGCCAGGCGGACACACACACACACATGGAATTACACTATAGGTTTTATTCAGGAATGAAAAAGGAAAAAAAATATCTCCAGAACGAAACCTCGAATAACGACCAAGCTTGACAAAAGTTGTCTTTAGGTTGATAGCTGTCTATTGTCAAAGTCACGTGACATGACGTCATTGTTTACGTCAATAAAAATGACAATAACATCTCAAAGCACACGGCAAAAGCAACTTGATGGTTATACGTCTGAATTGTGATACCACTTTTCCTTATGTATGGTGCTCCCGCTCAGGAGCTCCGCTATGATATGACAACCAATCAGAACAGCTGTTCCCTGAAAATATTCATGGACTCCCAAAAATACTAATTTATATCGGGGTATACAAACGGCCTTCAAAGTCATGATTTCCATTGTGTTTGCCTGATTGAATATTCATGAGTTTTAGAATAATGATTCTAAGAGATGACCCTTTAAAGGATCCTTGAAATGGTAGGGCAGCCACTTAATGAAGGGGAATTCCCGTTTTCTTCCTCTATCGAAACAAGATTATTTTGGAGTTCAAATTTAAATTTGGTAAATGAATGTTTAGTTTGTTCACAAACAGTTATATTATTGTATAGATATGATAAAAGAGTACCAGAGAAAAACATTGACGCAATTTAGCGATTGTAAATGGGATTGCACTACACTCACAAGAGAAGAGTGGGTGAATTGATTGGCAATTTTCAATATTTAAATTCAAAACGTCAGTGTATGTAATGTATTCCGCGTCATTGCAATTGATTGTAACCGCCTTGAAGAAGGACTGAATAAAGAGTCCTAAACGTTGGCACTCCGTTAGTCTCTTTTTCTTTTTATTATTGTATGTAATGAAGGAAACATAACATATAAAGAGTTCAGCCTATTGGCGATAATTTATTGGAGACATGAGGCCCAAACATTCAAAAACGTTTCGGGAGAGATTACCATGTGATATTTCAGGCCCCAGTTCTTGAGGAAGGTCAAGGGGGGGGGGGGGGGGACATTGGGGACATTTTATGAGAAAAAAATAATAATAATAACAATAGAGCGGATTTCAGATGACTGTCGTGTTTGCGATTGGTTTGCTTTCTCATTGGCTGCTTATTTTTATCAACCAATCAAATTGCGAACTAATTACAAGCAAGGAATTACTAGCCAATTGGTTCGGCTCCTGATTGGCTAGGCTGGAAACCATTCAGCAGTAAGTTGTAATTACTCCTGTTTCTGATTGGCTAGTGATTGCACAATTGCGTTTACTTTCACGATGGTCATCTGAAATCTGCTCTAACAATAACAATAATAATTGGCGTGTTGACTTTTGGACTTTTCCTGAAATATAAGCCTTTTCCGAATTCTAAAGATGCAGGGATATGTGCCTAAGCCCAATTAGTACCAATACGTCGCAAAAAGTCAAACAATACAATAATTGAGAATGTTATGTCGCCAAAAGGACCTAAAAATGCCAATTTTTAATCGGCATAAGTGCCCCCCCTGACATCGGAACGCAAAATTAAAAGCATTGCTAGACACTACTCATCAAGGCCTATCAGCTGGCCAAGTTTCGTTGAGATCGGAAGAAGTAAACATTGTTATCTCATGGTTAGGGTTTAGACCCTCATAAAGGTGTACACCCTACTAAGACTTGAGATTTTTCTGAAATTAGGGATTTTCAGAATTTTGATTGAATATTTCAAAGCCTTCCCATTGTCGTAGTGCGATGAAACTTTCAGGTGATGATCGCTTCGTGAAGGGCTACAAGATGACATGTCGTTTGTTGCGAAATATGCGCATGCGCAAGAGTGCCATGACACCCGCTTGGGTCTGTTTGGCAACTTTTTTTCAATGTCAAATTTCAAAGTCAAAAAATCATAAAACTTTCAGTTTATTACTTGAAATATATACATATTTAGGCGCTCTATCAAATGACGTTTAATTTGTTTGAATTCATTTATTCGTTAGTTAGTTACAATTGGGCCGATATTTCAAATGTTGCCAGATGGACGTAAAATTGGCAACTTTGTGGTCTCTTAAAAAATTTGCTTTTCAATATTTTTTAGAACTTAGTACATCGTTGCATTGACCGTTAAAAGTTGTGTTTTGAAAGTTACAAGGACCATGATATACTCAGAAATTTGGTCGGAAATGGCTCATGGAGATTTTATCTTAAAGTGGCTATAACCAATCATATCTTGAAGATAAAGCAGAGGAACTTGGTACACCTTTCGAATATCTCAAATGCTTTGATCATGCAAAATACCGCGTCGTTTGTAAAAGTATTCCACCAGATATGATTTTTTGAATTTCCGATGTTCGGACGTTGTTGCCACGGCAACAATGAATAATCAGCGGTCAATTTTATTTTGATGAGTTCAATATGATAAGTTGAATATCGCTATGTAATTCAAATACGTCTCATGTATTTTCCCAAATGTATAGATAATTTTAAGTTGGTTGCCATGGGAACTTCGATGACGTCACAAAATAAATTGCATTTTTGAAACGCTTACATCGAAAGCTTTTACTCTGTTTTATATTATGCGGCCTTAAAACGATGTCTTCATTGAGAAATTTGAGGTTAAACATTTTTCTGGACGATGTTCAGAGGCCTAAAACTTCGCGAATATTTTATCAATTTTTTTACTCCTTGGCATGATAGTAGACTGGAAGGTAAGGTTGTTTTTGTTATAGAATGTATTATCATATCTTTCTTTCTATTTGATGTAGAGCTCTTCGAAATCCGGGTTTCAGGTCAGGTTACCATGGCAACCACTGTTGCTATAGAAACGATCCTTTTAAGAAGACAAATAGCTGCCATTGATTCAAACTGGACAAGCTTGAACGGTTCCTGGAGATTTTTGGTGCAGTTATGTTAGGCTTAGCCTAACCCTAACTAACCATATAATACTGTATGCTGCCCACCTACATCAGCCAATCCTATTTTCTGGCAGATATAGATTGTACTGGCAGATATAGACTTCACTGAGCGCCTCAGTGAAATCGTGGATACCCTTTGGTCGTATGACGATGTTCCTTTCCCGAGATATCATTTTTTCTAGTTTTGATGACGTCATCGATGACATCATACCACGTGACCGTATTGTTTGACCCCTTTGACAAGAAGTCAACTTTATCCAATTTTGGTCACCTAGCGATGTTCTCTTCTCGAGATATTGTTTTTCTGGGTTTGATGACGTCATGTCATGTGACTGCTGTTCACCCGCTTGCCTCGGTGATGGCTTTTTCTGAGTTTCCTCGTCTAGCAATGCTCGCTTCTTTAGATATCAATTGTTCCAGTTTTGTTGACGTCGTTGTTGCACTTCTCATGCCTCTAATATAACTTCACCCAAGTTTTGTCTCTGAGCGATGTTCCGTTCTCGATATATTATTTTTTTCTACCGTGATAACACTTGAGCTATGAGCTAGCGAGTGACCTTTGGCCCCCCACAATAATTCGTGTTTACGCTACGCGTATCCGCGATTTAGAAATGACCAGACTTGATTTGGTTGGGGTAACAGGTTTGGCATGAATTATGATGGCTCAGCATTTGGAGCTGTGCGCAGAGACACAGGTAGATCATTCCAGAGCGACCAAAGTACTTCTGTTAGGCAGTTATGAACTCAAGGAAGGGAAGTATGATCTGTTTGCGTTTATAGTGTGTAGCGTGTAGTGCGTAACGCGCAGTGTAATGTAGTGTGTACTGCATAGCGTGCAGTGTAGTGTATAGTGTGCAGTGCGTAACGTGCAGTGAAATGTAGCGTGAAGTGCATGCGTGCAATGTAGTGTATAGTGTGCAGTGCGTGTGCAGTGAAATGTATCGCGAAGTGCATGCGTGCAATGTAGTGTATAGTGTGTAGCGTGTAGTAGTGTCATGAAGTGTGTACTGCAAAACGTGCAGTGGTGTATAGCGTGTAGTGCGTAACGTGCAGTGTAGTGTAGCGCGTAGTTAATAGCGAGCAGTGTAGTGTATAGTGTGAAGCGTGTAGTGCGTAGCGTGCAGTATAGTGTAGTGTAGCGTGTAGTGCGTAACGTGCAGTGTTATAGTGTATATTGTGAAGCGTGTAGTGCGTAACGTGCAGTTTAATGTGGTGTGTAGCATGTAGTGCATAGCGAGCAGTGTAGTGTATAGGGTGAAGCGTGTAGTGCGTAGCGTGCAGTATAGTGTAGTGTAGCGTGTAGTGCGTAACGTGCAGTGTTATAGTGTATATTGTGAAGCGTGTAGTGCGTAACGTGCAGTTTAATGTGGTGTGTAGCATGTAGTGCATAGCGAGCAGTGTAGTGTATAGGGTGAAGCGTGTAGTGCGTAGCGTGCAGTATAGTGTAGTGTGTAGCGTGTAGTGCGTAACGTGCAGTGTAATGTAGTATGTAGCATGTAGTGCATAGCGAGCAATGTAATGTAGTGCAGTGTAGCGTGTAGTGTATATCGAGCAGTGTAGTGTATAGTGTGTAGCGTACAGTGCATAGCGTGCAGTGTAATGTATATAGTGTAGCGTATAGTTCATAGCGTGCAGTTTAGTGTGTAGCGTGTACTGTGTAACGTGCAGTGTGGCGTGTAGTGCGTAGCATACAGTATTTAGCATGCAATGTGAAGCGTGAGGTGCGAAGCGTGCAGTGTGTAGTGGGAAACGTGTAATGTTTAGCGTGCAGTGTGTATTTTGTGTGTAGCGTTAAGTGCGTGAAATCCAGTGTATGGCGTGATGCGTGTACTGTAGTCTAGCATAGTGTGCAATGGGAAGCGTGTAGCGTTTAACGTCTAGTGTTGTGTGTATCGAACAAAGTGTACTACAGTAAAAACCCGCGTATAAGAACCTGGGTTTTAAGAACCTGTTAGGCTAAGATGTTCATTTTAATTCCCCTCCACATTAGAACCTATTAAGGCTGAAATTTTTAGTTTAGGTTCTTATCAGTGGAGTTGCTGTAAGTGTATAGGTAGAAACTGCTGAATTAAGATCATCAAGCCTAAAGTACTATCTTGAATGTCTATGTGTTTACCATTCATATTTAAATGCAATTCCGCGGAAAATTTAAGAACCTATTTTAAGAACCTTGGTAGCCTAAATTTACTTTAAGTACCATTTATATAAGAACCTGTTTAGGCTTAATTGAAAAATCCTGGTTCTTATACGCGGGTTTTTACTGTATGTAACATACATTGTGTAGTTTGCAGTATAGCAGTGTGAAGTGGGTTGAGGTGTCCGGTGTTTGCAAAGAGTTAAAGAGGCACTGTCAAGGTTGTTTCAGCAAAAATATTATAAAATAAGACCAGTTATCTACAGAAACAACTAGATTCTACAAGAATCATATGTATACTGTTATTATGCTCTAGAAAGAAAAAGGAACTGAAACTTGTATTATATAGGCATTCTTACGTAAGATCAGAAACATATAACTCATTTTGTTTCTGGTAAAATTTAATAGCTTTCTCTATCAAATCATCAAAGTTTTAAAACTGTTCAGCCTGATACGAAATTAAAAGTGTCATTTCACCATCCAATTCCATCCGCTCGATAGCACATTGAAATACTCCAAATTTGTACTCATCTTGTAGCAGTGAAAGGTTATTTAATAAATCTACATTATTTGTTCAATTCTTGTTAGTCTGACTTCGTTTAAGCTTCCTAAATTAACCCTAAAATCGTCTTAAATGGTGACAGTGCCCCTTTAAGGGCCATGGACCTTAACAAAAAAGAAAGGATTGGCTCAAACAGGCCGTGAGGGACAGCATAGAAAGGCCCAAATCGAAGAATGAGAATTGTCCAGTAATGTATACCGCTACACCATGCACGTGAAAGGCGAGAAGCGTTTTAAACAGTGAAGTCAATTTTTGAAGAGTCCTTACCTGCTTGCCAAAGCTTTTCAGACTGATAAGTTGTTGATGATTGAAGAACGACGAGGGTCATACAGAAATCATTAAAATATCGCGTCGACACGTCAAGTTATAAGTTCCTCCATTCTAATGGACTCCGTTGTTGAGGTTTTTGCTATTCATTTTCCTAATTTGAAATTGAGGTCTGCTTGGCAGCAACGACAGAGTCTGGTTGGCAACAAGTGAATCAGGACCAGATGAAAAACAGGACTATATTCTAAAGCTGCGTAGATCTCTCCAATTTGACTTTACAAAATTTCTAGTACCTCCTTAGGCATGACCATAGATATAATGATTCGTTGGTGAAACAGCTTTTAGGGGTGCAAAATTTATTTTTTCTCTTAAATTATGTCCCTTTGTCAACTTTTGGATCCATATAGAAAGGCTCATATCACCCAAAATTCAAGTGCTACTTCAGCGAAAAGCCACATGTGGTTACTCCATACGGTCCTCTACAACATTGCCATATGTCACTTTTTAATCTGTGCAACAGTTTGAAAGTTATCCAGAGTTAAAAGTCTGACTTCACTTCACATTAAGTTCGCTTGGCAACTTTTAGGGCCCTTTGGCAACGCGTGGCGTCCACTTGGCAACCACTGGGTCCGTTTGGCAATTTTCAGGTCCGATTGTCAACAATTTGCGTCCGAGTGGCAACAAATTGCGTCCAAATGTCAACACGCCAATGACAATAACAATAACAATAACAATAACAATAACAATAACAATAACAATAACAATCACAATAAATAATAATAATAATAATAATAATAATAATAATAATAATAATGGTTTATTAACAGAGCTTCCACGAGGTGGCTCTTCGTCTGTTAAAAACTAATACTACTACAAAATTATAAACTAATGATGATAAGGCTATATAAAATTCTATAAAATTATTGATAAAAAATATTTACATTAAAAAAAAATTTACATAAAAAAAAGAAATATATATATATATATGTATATTTACAATTGGTCTATATGCTATTTAAAAGATAAGATTTAAGTTCTCTGCATTATGTTTTAAAATTTGATTGATTACGGATAGTGACTGGTAGGGCATTAAAAAGGATGGCCGCAGAATCTTGAAAGGTGCCATTTTCAAGTGGGACCTTTAATCTAGTTTCTACACTTGACCTTAGAGTTCTAGTATGTGACACCTTCTCTAAAGTCAGGTATGTAGGCCAGCTTGGGGAGTAAAGTGCCTTATGGGCAAGCTTTAGGAGATGTAATTCTCGTCGTTGTTTAATAGGTAACCAACTTAACTTGAGAACGTCAGATACATCTTTAACATAGTATCCCTTTACAAAACTTGCGGCAGCAAACTGGACTCTCTGTAGCCGCTTGA
The DNA here is from genome assembly GCA_033964015.1 of Scolanthus callimorphus. Lineage (NCBI taxonomy): Eukaryota > Metazoa > Cnidaria > Anthozoa > Actiniaria > Edwardsiidae > Scolanthus > Scolanthus callimorphus. The sequence goes on along the minus strand of CM066911.1, from coordinate 26,857,522 downwards.
GTTGAAAATCTGGTAATGGGTAGAAGACACTGTCACAATAGTCTAGCTTCGTAAGTACAAGGGATTCAGCTAGATGCTTTCTTAATCGATAGTCAGTAAAGTTCTTAATTTTCTTTAAAATCCTGATTGTCCCATAACAGCTCTTACTAACGGCACATACGTGTTCATCCCATTTAAGATGTTCGTGGAAATGAACTCCCAAAAGTTTACTTACTTTTACGTATTATCTTTTATATATTATCCGAGACTGTAACTACTGGGCGCTTCTTATCTAAGCTATGTACATAGGACATCTGACTTGTAGACATCAGCATGGTATTCGTTTTAGTTGGGTTGAGTGCGAGATTAGAGTGATCAGACCAGGAGCTCACGGTACTAAGTGCGGTGTTAAGCACATCAGCCGACTCGTGGAGTACAGCAGGCCGGCAGCTAGTATACATTGTAGTGTCATCAGCGTACTGGAACGCCTTCACCGAGGAGGATACATGATCTTGCATGTCGGACACGTATAAGTTAAAGAACATCGGACCGAGTATAGATCCTTGAGGTACGCCAAACCGCACATCCCTAGATTCCGATACGTGATCATCGATTTGAACAAAATGAGATCGATCACTCAAATAGCTTGTGAGCCATGACAAGAACGACTTGGAAAAACCAAGGGACGACAGTTTCACAATAAGTTTCTGATAGTGAACCGTATCGAAGGCCTTGGAGAAGTCCGCAAGTACCATGAGGGTAACCTCTCCCTTCTTCATCGCTTTTAACAGGTCATCACGCATTCCCATAAGAACGGTACTAGTGGAATGCCCTTTACGGAAACTGGAGATGGTGTCAGGAAGTACAGACTGAGATTCACAAAAGGAGGTCATCTGTAGCGCCACAAGTTTCTCGAAAACCTTTGATAAAGTTGGAAGGATAGAGATAGGTCGGAAATGTTCCTCAGACTTGGGTTGGTCAATTTTAGGGATGGGACCGATCCTTGCAGTTTTTCATGCCTTTGGGAAGTAAGACTTCTCGATACAATTGTTAACTATGGAAGTAAGTGGGCCTGCAATAGATTCAGCAACTAGTTTAACAAAATGTATAGGAATACAGTCGGGACCAGTTGATGTATCCAGCCTAAGGGACTTCAATACACGTAAGACCTCGCCATGAGATATTTTCCTCAATTTGAAACTGCCGTCTTTGTCGTCCGGTAGGCTGTCAATAAGATCGTGAAAACAAGATACTGGACAAGTATCAGTACACTCAGTAGACAAAGTTCTTTCAGCAGTTGAAGCAAAGAAATCATTGAATTTGTCCGGGTCGTGACGCAAGGGCTGCTGATTAGGTTTTAGTATTCGATGGATGACGCGCCAAACCTCCTTAGACTTGTTTGAAGATAACGCACTCCTTGTAAAGATCTCACGAGCTCGGCGAATTACTGTCTTAAGTTTATTTCGAGTCTCCCTGAATTTTTCCCATGATTCATTGGAGCCAGAACGGTGAGCCTCCGTCCTAAGTTTATCCCTTTGTCGTTGCAGGGCGCGGATATCACTATCATCCATCCAAGGAGCAGGAGGTCTAGTTATCCGCACCCGGCGTAGAGGGGCATGCCTCTCGAGACATTCCGTAAACATACTGTTAAAGTATCCTAACTGCTCATCCGGATCATCAGACGAGTAAACAATATTCATTGGCAACCTGTCAAAGAGAGATATATTGAAGATTTTTGTATAATGGCCTGAGAAGTACATCCTCGGAGACCCAGGGAATTTTTCCTCCGAGGATGTGAGAAGTATTTGAGTAAAAGTCATTTGCGACAAAAGATGTTATGACATTGTTGCATATTACAGCTATAGCGCTATTCACGCTGACGTCATCCATTGTTATTAATGTGCCAACCAGAGATCGATTGGTTGAAAGAACAAAAGGGCGCTATTCAATCTACGGTTGGCACATTAGCATTACAATGGCAATGTTGATAAACAGTGAATAGCGCTATAAAGAGAGCTGTAGTTTTGGCTGAACCTCGTTTTGAATTTCACGAGAAAACTGGACTAAGATTTGTGAGAATAGTGCAATTCCAGTGTGACAATACAACAGAATACTTTTAGTCATAAATTCGGTTCGTTCTCGCGGATAAAATGACACGTAAGGAATTCTAAACTGGTGATTTTTTAAAGACAAAATACGTAACAGTCTACTTGAGGGGAATTGTCAATTGTTTTGACTATGACTGGGTAACGTTTACAGGATTTAATAAATACGGTTTTTGCCCTGAGAAGAATATTACATGCAGAATTATTTTTGTTGATAAGACAAAGCAATCTTAGCAACCCATAAAGCTATTTCATAGCAAGGAATAAAGTTAAAACTAGAGGCATGAAATGCGTGAACTCGGGGCTTCCCTTTAGGTCTACAAGGGCGTGCAAAAAGGTCAAAAGGAAGGAGAACGTCATTAGATTTAATCTATTCACACTGGTTTGCAAAAATATTATTTTTGGAAAAATGGATATGTACAATTCATGTCTTTCCATAACTTTCCATTTTAAAATGTGTAAAGAAAAGTCCTGATATGCCTATGGCTAATTATTGTTCCATCATGGCCAGTTCCTGGTTTTCAACGCAACTTTTTTCAACGCAACTTTTTTCAACGCAACTTTTTTCAACGCAACATGGTTTTCAACGCAACTCAGTCAGTTATCCTTTTGGCTCAAAAAAGTCTTTCTTTCACTTTCTCATTCAAACTCACGAAAGATTTAGCTTGCAGAGCCCTTTGTATCTAGTAGCATTCTACTATTTCAAGTAAACAGTTACACATGTTGGTATGCATGGATGAAAAAAATATTTTACATAAATTTATCGTTGTGTTACAATTGTCTGTAAAACTAATTTTTTAAAAAGCTTTATGCCTTTCACTAACAGAGGTCCCTCATTTTTCTCGCCTCCTGAAACCTCTGTTAGCAGGGAAAGCTTTCCCCTGAAAATGCCTCCAGTACATTCTTGACAATGTCTACATGTACACTACAGTCTGATAAGCACTAAGGGACTGGTCATAAATTAAAGGGGGGAGGGCCTCTAATTTTCACGCAGGTGAAAAAGGGAGGGTCAAAAAATTTGATGCAAATGATAAAAGGGAGGGTCATTATTTTTTACGCAAACGTTGCTAGGGTAATATAGAACCATAGTGATCAAAGGGTCAGGGAGGCCCATGCCTCCCCAGTTTTTCCCCAATCAGTTCCCCCAATTCGGTAATTTCACATGCAGGGCTCTAAATTTTCGGTGCACTTCGCGCGCAAGAGGGTTTTAAAAATTTTCCTTAAAAGCTGACTTCAGTTCTTTAGATGTTTCCCCCCCAGATTATGAGTGTTTGGAGGCTTGCTACGGCCCTGTAATAGGATCTCTAGATTTACCAATAAACTGTAAGTAACATTCAACTTGACAAGAAATTATTATCTGGGATTTATGCAACATAATGTACATATCTATGTAAAACATACACAGATGAAGTTACTTTCGGGTTCTTTTTCCCTAAACGTAAGGCATATCGAATCTTGAACTGCTTTTATAACATGAAACTAGATTGAAAAATGTATTTTTAGTAATATCTAGATCCAGTGAATGATGGAGGAGGGTCACCATTAAATATGTCACCGCATTTGGCAGGGCCAACATTTTCCCTGCATCTTGTCAGGGGAGGGTTTCCAAAAAACAAAGGGGCAGATTTAGGAAAAAATCTGACCGTAGCGCAATCATTGATAACTATGAAAAAAAAAAATTTTGGTCGGGATACAGTTGGCATAGAAGTATACACCAGACAGGTTAATCTACTTTTAGAGAACTATTCAAAATAACGTATACATGTTGGAGTTTTAGAAAATACCCCCAACAAACGCGTTTGCCCGCGCGTGGTTTTCGATAGTGCACTGGGTTACTAGTTGTCAACAAATATCTCCCTAGCCTGTACGAACATCTATAGAAATCTGTGTTTCATTGCATGCAAATTTCTAACAATCAAGGTCGTCGTGAGTTCCAAACTCACTCAGGGGTTTTTAGTGGATTCAATTATATGAACTTTTTTCCGCAGACGCCCTACATTTCAACCAATTTGTAACTTCACCGCGCAAAGGATAAAAATGCAATATTCCGGCAATCCTAAATCGGCTTAACGATCATTTATTGGAATACAGCGGAAAGTACAAATTTAAATTATGCTGTCTAAAGTTGATTCTTCAATGATATGAGAATAATTGTGGTTGCATGCTTCTATTACTTGAAGGAAAAAGTCCAGAACATGAATAGCTTATAATCTCAAGCCATGTGAAGCTGTGTTCAAACAGTTTAACTGAAATAAATTAAACTTCATAGTCATACTCACAGCCGGATTTGATATTAGGAAAAGATGTTCTGTAACTTACCTCATGCAGAAATGCTTTTCTAGGCGCCTTCTTGGCTTTGGAAACTGTAACTCTTCTACCCTGCGAGCAGAGGAAATCACTGCTCGCAGGGTAAAACTCTTCAAACTCATCGCACGAATGTATGGTGTGACTACACAGTGCATCTGTGTTGTATTTTCATCAAAGAATGTTGAGATTTTCTTTCAATATCACCGAGCAGAGAAAATTCGCGGAGAAGATCCGTGACTCTCTCTCGCGTTAGAATCCATTTTCACAGGCGACGCAAACAGTAGCTAGCTAGGCACCATCGCTAGGCCAGTGTGTGCTCCATTCTGATTGGTTAGCTGTTTCAATACCTCCGGCAAAAAGTTATTTTTAGTCGCCTGACAGGAGCGGACAGGAGCCGTTTCACCAAAAATAGTAACAAGACCCCCAGCAACGGTTGCTGGAATGACTATTTTTAGCATGCAATAGGAGCAACAAAGTCGCTAAATATAGTATCTCTCGGCTGCAACGAACGCCGTCGTTGGCTTGTCGAAGATCAATCGATGAAATTCGGCGCTCGCTCGCAACGGAGATTATGCAAAATGACAGATGATTCTGGAAATTCTAACTGAGAGCGGCAAACATAACGTAGAAAATTATGTTCAGCGTATTCTTGGTTTGCATGTGACGTCACTGGCGGCCATGTTGGTGGTGCAGAACAAAAGAAAGTTCATTTGCTCCTTTTATTCACGGCACCAACATGGCCGCCGTGCTTTTGTTATTTTATTCCCAAAGGAATGCTTGCAAATCAATCAATAAATAAATGTAGAAAACAAGAATAATAAACTAGAAGCTATCAAAGCGACTAAGGAGGATAAATTAAAAAAGTCGCTCAAATCTGACCGTAGCATTTGCTTCGGTTGCACTGGTCTAAATCTGCCCCTGATTATGTTGTATTTTGAATGGAAGCTAGCCTCCGAATGTCATTCGAAAACCACTTCGCTTGCCGCCATCTCAGAAAACTTGCAGTCCGATCAGAGAGATTAGGAATTGACAAATCATGCGATAGAGCGCTCTGATTAAAGCACTCTGATTAGCTGAAGCAGCCTTTTCATCTGTATGGAGAATTAGAGTCTCATCTGTTTGGAGAATTAGAGTCTCATCCGCTTCAAAACCGTACTATCTATATTTATTTCTGTTCACGCGCGGTTTATTTTTGTAGATAATTATTTTATAAAACAAATAAAACACAGTTCCCAGTTCGCCTGCGGCTCGTGTTTCCATTGATCTGCTCTCGAATTCTCCCAACCACACCTCGGTTTGCATAAACCTGTGCAGTCACGGGAACTGTGTTTTATTTGTTAATTGAAGAACCAAAAATTCAATAACGAATGAAACACAGTACTATACAATACTTACTGGTATTTTTGGAATTGCTTTAGGTATAGCATTGAGATTGACTTTTCTTAAAGCTTGGACAGCAAATCTACCTGTAAAGAGATAAAAAGGTGTGTCTCTCTCAAGAAAAGATTTTCACATCAGGTAAATGGGAACAAAGTCTTTGGCAACCAAGAACGTTTCCTGGAACCTTTAAGGGCACATGGTACTGTCTTTTAAGTCCGCTGCTAAGGCAATGTGCGAAGGGTTGGGCGAAGGGTTGAGCACCAGAACAATGGATATTTTATTGTGATAACTAGACGTTATCAGATGCCGCCCGTGGTCACTTGAAACACAACAGAAAAACGAGTTCTTGTTGTTTATGGTATTCTTAGTGTTATGTTCACATGACGTCATCAAAAAAACTTTAAACACGGAGTTCCGGTATAAAAGGAGCGGGCCCGCGGGCCTTTGATTGTCAGTTATCACTCAGCTGTTGTAGAGTTAACACCTCTGTGGCGCGAAATTCAAAATTTCTATTCAAATCGCGAGTTTAAAAAGAAATAAATGGGAACTCTTTGCTTTTTAAACAATTACGTTTTTAGTTGCGGCAGAATAATTTTTTTTACAAGCGGTTTGGCTCAGATAAAAGCTTTTCGTGCGGAGAGCAAGACTAATTAGTATTCATAAGGATCGAAATATTCTGAACCGCGAAATTCAAAATGTGAACTCAAAACGTTAGTAAACATCAAATAACCAATTATTCAGTATTCTACAAGGCATTACCTTGCGATTTATTCAAAAAGAATTTTATTTCAACTTGTTGGGGGCCCTATAAAAACACTTTTGCCGGAGACTGAAAATTCTCGACTTTATTATGTTGAAATATGAATTTATAGTTGCTGATTCAAGCGTGAAAGTGGGCGGTCTTATCCCTTTTATACTGGAACTCCGTGTTTAAAGCTATGGAGTCTACGAAACTGTGCTTTTCAGACCAGTTACAGTTCCCCAATTTCCCCAATGATGACTCTTCTCATAAAATTTAACCGGTTTCCTGTTTTTAGCTCCTCAGAGATCGGCACGGCAATTTCTTACCCACAAAACATATGAGGGTGCCATCATCAGAGAAAAAGTGAATACACTGATGGGTGCAACAGGTGACATTTTCGGCATCAATTTATTGGTTAGCTATGTGTAATAATTCGCGAAAAAATCTTAAAATCCGACAGAAGAGCTATTTATCTGTATTTCCAAACACAAGTCTATGTTGAATTCAGGCCAGATTACCAAGGCCTTTGGACACTTTTTCGGCCGGTAACATTTTGATTTGGACAGGGGTCTGAGCTTTAAAACGATACCAAGAACTCTTTCCCACCCCAGGGGTGCAGCCAGATTAAAAAATAAGGCCTTTTTGCGTTAACAACAACAACAACAACTATTTCCTTTACTTATCCCCTCAGCTCTCTCCCTAACTTCTAGTTCCTTCTCAAATGCTTTCATTATTGTGTCTAGTTCATATTCATCTTGACGTATGTCTCTAGTGATTATTAATTTCAACTCTTGTGGTAATTTATTCATCAAAATAGAAACTAATAATGTTCCATAGGTGTCTGATGTTACTCCCAAAGAATTCAGGCTTCTAATATTTGACTCAATGTTGACTCAATGTTTCTTATTGCTTGACAGTGAACTGACAGTTTCAACATTTAACAGAGTCTCAATGTGGCTATTTATTATGATTTGTTTGCTCCCAAATCTCTTCTTCAAAATTGCTATTGCTTCACTGTAATTGCTTGAAGTTAATGACAGGCCTGAAATGGCTTCTAAGGCATTTCCTTCTAGGTATGTATTCAAGTAATTAAATTTATCGATAACTGGGCACGCGGGTTATTGTGAACTGCTGCTTCGTACAAATCCAAAAATGTCTACTACTTTTTAATGTCTCCGTTAAACTTTCTAATGTTCAATTTAGGCAGTTTTACTCTGGGTTCGGCTGAAGCCGTCGAGAATCCAATATCCCCGGGGGAATGGGTTTGTCTTACCGGTGAATAGACTCTTGAGAACGAACTTGTTCGTAGCGACTCCCGGAATCTATCCGCATTTCAATCTCTTCTTCGATCTTCGCATCCTCTACTAAACCCCAAAACTCTTCATCTAATTTACTAATAACTTCACCTTTCTCCTGTAATTTAGAACTTAGAACTTAGAAAAGATACTCTCTAAGATAGATTACTCTAATTACGGGAGGGACAGACAGCGGGTGTTCTACAGCCTGCGAAGGTGGCTGGGCACTTTGAGCGCTCTTATAGCAGGTGTAAGAGCCGATTTAAATGATGGCAGGTCTGCAGCGCTCACAACGTCAGCAGGAAGACAGTTCTTTAAGATAGTTCTTGGGAAGAATGAGTAGTTATAGGCCAAGATATTGGCCTGTAACTGCTGGTAGGTCTGTGAATGTCTTCGAGTGCTTCTAGTGTTCTGGGTAGGAGTCAAATCTTCTGGTGGTCGACAGTGGATGAGCTGATTGTGGAACTTATACAATAGTGCGGACTGATTCACTAGACGTCTGGATTCAAGGGTATCCCAACCCAAAGTTTTCACTAACTGGGAAGTGCTTGTAGTTAGCTTATAGTCACGGCACACGAATCGAGCGGCATTTTTCTGTACTTGTTCTAGGCGATTTACATCAGAGTCTGATTATTGAAGTAGCTGTCTGCACACACCACACTACAATACATATGCAATGCAAATAACATGAGCAGCCATTTTAGCACAGCACAAAGATCCATACAGAAAACATACATACAAAACCTGAAAAACCTAGTGAAAATCCTAGTGAAAATGAAAGCTTCTACGTGTCTAGTAGATCTATAGACAAGTATTATTGAAGTAGCTGTCTGCACACACCACACTACAATACATATGCAATGCAAATAACATGAGCAGCCATTTTAGCACAGCACAAAGATCCATACAGAAAACATACATACAAAACCTGAAAAACGTAGTGAAAATCCTAGTGAAAATGAAAGCTTCTACGTGTCTAGTAGATCTATAGACAAGTATAGATCTACGGATAGATCTATCTACAGAAATCCATGCATGGAGGTTTCTAAATAACTGTCAATGCCAACTGTGCATTTCAGTCAGTCTTAGTCATCAGGGATTGGGAAGACCGAAGGAGCATTAATCCTAGGTTAGATTCCTGAGACGATCACATGTTTCTGCTTTGGTACCAAGCCCAACCCATTATTGAAGTAGCTGTCTGCACACACCACACTACAATACATATGCAATGCAAATAACATGAGCAGCCATTTTAGCACAGCACAAAGATCCATACAGAAAACATACATACAAAACCTGAAAACCTAGTGAAAATCCTAGTGAAAATGAAAGCTTCTACGTGTCTACGTGTCTAGTAGATCTATAGACAAGTATAGATCTACGGATAGATCTATCTACAGAAAAGATACTCTCTAAGATAGATTACTCTAATTACGGGAGGGACAGACAGCGGGTGTTCTACAGCCTGCGAAGGTGGCTGGGCACTTTGAGCGCTCTTATAGCAGGTGTAAGAGCCGATTTAAATGATGGCAGGTCTGCAGCGCTCACAACGTCAGCAGGAAGACAGTTCTTTAAGATAGTTCTTGGGAAGAATGAGTAGTTATAGGCCAAGATATTGGCCTGTAACTGCTGGTAGGTCTGTGAATGTCTTCGAGTGCTTCTAGTGTTCTGGGTAGGAGTCAAATCTTCTGGTGGTCGACAGTGGATGAGCTGATTGTGGAACTTATACAATAGTGCGGACTGATTCACTAGACGTCTGGATTCAAGGGTATCCCAACCCAAAGTTTTCACTAACTGGGAAGTGCTTGTAGTTAGCTTATAGTCACGGCACACGAATCGAGCGGCATTTTTCTGTACTTGTTCTAGGCGATTTACATCAGAGTCTGATTATTGAAGTAGCTGTCTGCACACACCACACTACAATACATATGCAATGCAAATAACATGAGCAGCCATTTTAGCACAGCACAAAGATCCATACAGAAAACATACATACAAAACCTGAAAAACCTAGTGAAAATCCTAGTGAAAATGAAAGCTTCTACGTGTCTAGTAGATCTATAGACAAGTATTATTGAAGTAGCTGTCTGCACACACCACACTACAATACATATGCAATGCAAATAACATGAGCAGCCATTTTAGCACAGCACAAAGATCCATACAGAAAACATACATACAAAACCTGAAAAACGTAGTGAAAATCCTAGTGAAAATAAAAGCTTCTACGTGTCTAGTAGATCTATAGACAAGTATAGATCTACGGATAGATCTATCTACAGAAATCCATGCATGGAGGTTTCTAAATAACTGTCAATGCCAACTGTGCATTTCAGTCAGTCTTAGTCATCAGGGATTGGGAAGACCGAAGGAGCATTAATCCTAGGTTAGATTCCTGAGACGATCACATGTTTCTGCTTTGGTACCAAGCCCAACCCATTATTGAAGTAGCTGTCTGCACACACCACACTACAATACATATGCAATGCAAATAACATGAGCAGCCATTTTAGCACAGCACAAAGATCCATACAGAAAACATACATACAAAACCTGAAAACCTAGTGAAAATCCTAGTGAAAATGAAAGCTTCTACGTGTCTACGTGTCTAGTAGATCTATAGACAAGTATAGATCTACGGATAGATCTATCTACAGAAAAGATACTCTCTAAGATAGATTACTCTAATTACGGGAGGGACAGACAGCGGGTGTTCTACAGCCTGCGAAGGTGGCTGGGCACTTTGAGCGCTCTTATAGCAGGTGCAAGAGCCGATTTAAATGATGGCAGGTCTGCAGCGCTCACAACGTCAGCAGGAAGACAGTTCTTTAAGATAGTTCTTGGGAAGAATGAGTAGTTATAGGCCAAGATATTGGCCTGTAACTGCTGGTAGGTCTGTGAATGTCTTCGAGTGCTTCTAGTGTTCTGGGTAGGAGTCAAATCTTCTGGTGGTCGACAGTGGATGAGCTGATTGTGGAACTTATACAATAGTGTGGACTGATTCACTAGACGTCTGGATTCAAGGGTATCCCAACCCAAAGTTTTCACTAACTGGGAAGTGCTTGTAGTTAGCTTATAGTCACGGCACACGAATCGAGCGGCATTTTTCTGTACTTGTTCTAGGCGATTTACATCAGAGTCTGTGTGTGGGCTCCAGGAGGAGGACGCATACTCCAGCGAAGGTCTTACTAACGCTAGGTACGCCTCTCTCCTTGACCTCTCTTGAACAAGGTCTCAGGGTGCGCCTAAGCAGCCCGAGTGTCTTGCTGGCTTTGGAGGTGATCTTGATGCAATGGTACCCCCAGCGGAGCGATTCATTGCACTTAATCCCAAGGTAGTCGCATTGGATCATTTCGATCAGCATTGGATCATTTCGATCAGCACCAAGGTCATAATCTATGAGAGTGGAGTCACCACAATCCTCCTTTATGGCTGTGCCACGTGGGCATTCAAGCACATCAACTTCGCCGTCTTGATGCTATCCACTACAACTGTCTCCGTAGAATACTGAAGGTTCGGCTTCTTGACTTCATCCCAAACCGTGAGATCAAGGAGAGAACTTGTTGCCGCAGTATGGAAACAATCATATGTCTCTATCGCCTTCGCTTCTTTGGTCACGTTGCAAGAATGCCGAATAATCGAATTCCAAGACGCCTGTTTGACTGGGTTCCTACTCATGGGTGTAGGTCTGTTGGTCGCCCAAGACAAAGTTTGCATAGGCTGTTTTGTGATGACTTACAACATCTTCTTGGAGAAGGTTGCGGTCTAGTTGACGGAGCAAGAGTCAGCCTGTAGTGCCTGATGGTCTTGCTCCGATATAATTGGGCGATACACCACTGTGTCGTCGGCAAAAAGGCGAAGCTGTGAGCTTGATGACTCAACAATGTCATTGATGAACAGTAGAAAGAGAGTGGGCCCCAGAACAGAGCTCTGGGGGACCCCTGAGGTAACGCGGGTCGTGGCGGAGTATGAACCATTCACAGTTACGAATTGAGAACGATTACGCAGGAAACCAGAAATCCAGGACAGAGTGTTCCCCTTGATACCGTAGCAGCCTAGCTTATGGATTAGTTTAGTGTGCGATACTTTATCAAAGGCCTTGCTAAAGTCAAGAAGTAGAGCATCGACTTGACCGTGCTGCTTCAAAACGGTAGCCCAGTCATGGAAGGTTAAAACTAGCTGTGTCTCGCATGACAGGCCTCGACGAAATCCATGTTACACGCTAGACAAGATACTAAATCTAGTTAGATGCAACAAAGACAAGTCAGAGAAATTGGGCGATAGTTCGAGGTGTCGGCCTTATTTGACTTCTTAGACAGGCACGACCATCGCTGTCAACCAGTCATTGGGAAGGGAACCTGCACTGTAGCTCTGTTGGAAAATGGCTGTTAACATCCCAGCGATCTCCTTCGATAACTCTTTTAGGCAGCGTGGGGAGATACCACCTGGTCCAGCTGACTTAGAAGTATTAAGGTGGATCGACCCAGTAATTTTGCACCCATGCCAACCAATTTTGAACCTCTCATATAAAAACAGGTTGAATTCTATCGCGCAGCCAATATAACACACATACTACCCATAGACTGAAATACATGTCAGTACAAAAGTTGAGGAGATCGGAGCTTGTATCACGTGACAATCGGGACACGCCTATTTTTACTCTCACCCCAGTTTCAGACTGTACCGACATTTTTTCGATAAATGCTCTGCGTTACCTGGAGATTGACTGATTGCCTACGTGTAACCGAAGTTTGACTAAATTCTACAAGCCCGATCTGAAAAATTTTAGGATTTATAAATCAGGGCTATAATTTATGTAAAATTCAGTGTAGTGAATAAATATGTCAGAGTTTGGTACTTCATGGTTATAAATTTAAGTGTTTTATAGCTCATTCTATTTGTAATTGTTCAAGGAAGGTCATGCTTTTAATTAAAATGAAATATTATTTTGCGATTTCGAAGAGTATAGAAATGTAAGTATCAACATAATTGCCCCACGCATCAGCTCAACGCGAAATTTGGGCCTACTTTCACGAAATTTCGTTAAAAAATCGTAGTTTTTTTCGCTTCAAATTTTTGAACGACTACAATGGATCAATGTAAAGTTTGTCTCCAACGTTTCATATTAATTGAAATCCTCTAAGGCTGTCAACTGGGAACGCAAAGATCGGTAAATATTGCATTGATTTCTGTAGTTTCTACTCTGGGATTTGCTATTGTTCCCCGTTCGGTACAAAATGGAATTCCAATGGAGCGCACGTGGGCTTGTCCTTGCTTGGCTAGTCTCCGATGTATGATAATTTTCTTAGGTTTTTCGGTCTTTTGTTATGCATTTAATTATCATATGTCGGGGACGATTCGGAAAGCAGTCACGCGCGGATATCAACGTGTGCCGCATTGGAATTCGATTTTGTGCCGAACGAAGAACAAAAGCTAGTCCCTGAGCAGAAACTACATGAATCCATCCAATATTTATCGATCTTTGCGTCCACAGTTGATAACCATAGAGGATTTCAATTAATATTTAACAAATAAAACACAGTTTCCGTGACTGCACAGGCTTATGCAAACCGAGATGTGGTTGGGAGAATTCGAGAGCAGATCAGTGGAAACACGAGCCGCAGGCGAGTGTTTGCACCTGCTCGAGAATTCTCCAAACCACATCGAGGTTTGCATAAGCCTGTGCAGTCACGGAAACTGTGTTTTATTTGTTTTATAAAATAATTATCTACATAAATAAAATCCGCGTGGACAGGAATAGTAAGTTTTTGAAGCGGATGAGACTCTAAATTCTCCATACCGATGAAAAGGCTGCTCCATCTATCGCATGATTTGTCAATCTCTTTCTGATCGGACTGCAAGTTTTCTGAGATGGCGGCAAGCGAAGTGGATTTAAAATGACATTCGTGGCTTAAAATGGAGGCTTCTTCCTTTCAAAACACAAAATAATTACGACAGAAGGTGAACAGAAGACTTAAGTAGAGAAGCCGTTGTTTTGCATATGTGTGTTGGCCCAGTTTCTTCGTCTGTGAAAAAATTTCTCCCGAGCAAGAACTTGCATGTGGCAGCGGAACTGCTTGGAAGAGCGAATTTGAACGCTTTATTTACGGCAAGCATGGAAAAGGAGGAAGGAATCCACTTATTTGTACCTTCTGGTCTTGTCAAACATTATACGAGGATCCAGGATTAGTTTTTGGAAGCATTTTTTTCAAGATCTGCAGAACGAGACTGAACTTGTGACTGTCGAACTGTGTGCCGAACTCAGCTCAGGTAAAGAAGCGAAAAAATGTTATTTCACGAATCTCATGCTTTATGTGAATTCAATGTGCTTTATCAAATGTATGTCCAAGTAATATGGACTTCTTAATAAATGATTTTGCCGAAAACATGTTACTTTCTTCTAAAAGCTTTTTCAAATTACCGGCCCGAAGCTCGCGAGTGGGCGACGTCACAACTGTGTTTGCACAGGGAAATGCAAACACGGCTCTCGACCAATCAGAGCGCGCGTACTATCTAAATTATTTTATAAGAAACTTTGGAGACAAACTTTACATTGATCAATCGGAGTCGTCCAAAAATTTGAAGTGAAAAAAACTACGATTTTTCAAATCAGTCCAAATTTCGTGAAAGTAGGCCCAAATTTTGCAGTAAGCTAATGCGTGGGGCCATTGTGTTGATACTTACATTTGTATCCTTTTCGAAATCGCAAAGAAATATTTAATTCTGATAATATATAGATTTAGGCACTGCCTAAAAGCGGAGCTCCCAACTATTATAAGGAATTAAAGATGGTAGTAGTTAATTGTAGTATCAAAAAATACATTTATTATATTTAGACTAATATTATTGCCTTTGTGCCTTTTACAAAACACAAAAAGCATGAGGACAACTCAACTAATAAAAATGTAGACACCTTGTCTACACCTTGGCTTGTTCACATGAGGCGAGATATCAACCTCGTCCCCAGCGTCTTGTGGGTAATTTTCAAGATGGCGGTTGGTCGAGTAGAAGACCCTGGGGGAGGCTGAGTCACATGACCACTGTTTGAAAACATGGGAACAAGGTTGTCCTCTGTTGTGAAACGGTCGAAACGGTCATGTGACTCAGCCTCCCCCAGGGTCTTCTCCCGAATCATCCACTATTTTGAAAAACGATGGAGGAGACCCTGGGACAACTTTGGGGTAGGGACAAAACTGGCACCTGTTTCACATGAGAAAAAAAATGCAAGATATCTTGGTGTTGTGGCTAACACATGCGGCATGCACAATCAAAAAGTTGGCCCAACCCCTGACCTGTCAAGCAATAGGACAGGGAAATTCTTGTTAGGGCTGTTGTTAGGCCTAACAGCCCAAACAGCATCAAGAAAACATTCCTTACTCCCACCTCTTAAAATACCTTGGGGCACAAATTATGATAAACACCTAACAACCCTAGCCACTTGCAGACCTAACAGCCCTAACAGTCCTAACAGCCCTTACAGCCCTAACAGAGGGCTGTTAGGTGTTGATCATAATATGTGCCCCGCCTTTTAGGAATGCTTCCTCTCTGCTGTTTAGGACTGTTAGGTTTGTTAGGGCTGTTAGGTTTGTTGGCTGTTAGGGTTGTCAGGCCAGCCAGGGCTGGGACAGTTTTATGCTGTCCCTACACAAATACCATATCTCTCAGCCCAGAGTTGTCTCGGTCACAAGTGAATTGTTTGATTTCAACACAGAGGGATTGTATAGAGGCAAGTCTGGGAACCAAAATATCCCCTAATCTCCATATCGTGCCTCATTTGGTGCCTCAGCTGTATCCCTGCAAAATATCCGAAAAATATCCCCCTAAAATATTTGGTAACCTTTTCAATCCTAAACAAGTTTGCAGTTTCAAATTTTGTAATGACTAAATTTTCAAATTTTACAATAAATTTGATTGGCTTGATTTATTTTATTGCTTGGCACATGTCCCATGGCTTACAGTCAGAATTAGCATGCTCCCTGCTCTTTTCCATACAAATACTGTAATTTGTGTTTAGAAATTCCATAGGGGTGGCGGTCACTTTTCAACGCCCTTCTGGGCAGTGGGGGACTTCACTTTTTTTTCTTTTTCCAATACAGCCTAACCCACTCAACGAGGATTACTGGCTGGGGGTCAGCTGGGGGACCCCAGGGGGGTACTCGGATATAAAAATGACAGAGCTCCAAACTTCATACCCAAAAAAATACCTGAGCCATATATTCTATACCCAAAAAAATACCTGCTCCCAAAATTTGATACCCCCCAAAATACCCAACTTTTGATGCAGAGCTGCTTATGTTTCCAGGAAATAGCTTATGTTTAAGGCAGTATTTTGATGATCAAATCTAGCCTGTCACTGAAGTTTTAACCCCCCCAAAATACCCGCAAATTTTTGTACCCCGCAAAAAAATACCTGGTAGAATGTTCAACCCAAAAAAATACTTACATGATTTATTCAGGACAATATTTATTCCTCAGTGGAAAAAACTGCATTATCTGACAGAATAGTAAGTAGAATAATTTCACAAAATAATTATTGATAGATACACCAGAGAAATTAATATGAGACATTTTACCAGGATTCCGGGCAATTTTGACAAAGTGGCCAAAAATCCAGTTACTGAAACACTTATGTATGCCATGAACAACAAAATGAAAAACGGAAAAATATAATGTCAAAGTTTTCCACCCTGGAGTACTACAATGAAACTCTATGTCGAGTCGACCCATTCTATAAAAACCCTCAGCTGTATATTGAAACAGGTTGCCATCTAGATTTCATAATGGAAATAACACAAGTTACTATACTTGCATGCAGACCCTTCAAAAGATATTGGACCAGACACTACTCCTGGCCATACGGGTGTTAAGCAGAAGGCCGCAAAGTCCAAAGTGTTCCAAATACATAACTCCATATTATGGGTGGAGCAATTTTGTAGAAGGGTCTGAAATTCATGAAGTTTCAGGTTTACAAGATGTTCAGAAAAGGGAAAAAAAAGGTACTTGAATTTCACCTAATTGCACTTAAAATACTGAAGAAAATGGGGTTGGGGGGGGGGGGGGGGGGGGGGGTGGGAGAGAAAATAGAAATGAGATAGAAAAACTTAATAATTTCTGTTTGAGGGGGCATGCTCCCCCTGAGAAAAGTTTGAAAAACTTGGATCAAGATACTTCTATTGAGTTTTAGAAAGAGGTGAAAACAATGAAACTACGGCAGAAACATATAACAGAGGCTCTCTTTATTCTGATCCAACAGAAATGGGAAAACGTTCTGTGCACTCTGCTCACTTTCCTTTGAGGAAGGAAATATTATTGATGCATAACATTTAACTTATATTTGGCTGGGGACAAACCGGTTATGCACTAGTCAATTGAAACCCCCACCCCTAGGGACCCGGGGAAGGGTTGGTGATTTGATTTTACCCCTGAACAAAAGCCGTTTAAGTCCCCACTCCATCGGGAGGAAATTCCTGTGAAATGCCCTTGGGGCCTCCGAAATCACCTTTTACTTGCAAGCATCAAAGAAAGAACACACCTTTCTATGATCGTCAAAGGGGAGTGGGCCTCAGCTAGTGTTGTGTTCTATATGAAACAAGGGATGCAAGTACAGAAAAATGCATTAAAATTGAATGCTTCCAATTAATTGCATCGTAGCTAACATGTAGATTTGCATGGCCAAAATCAAAGTGAAAGATTGACCGAAATAATTGATTTGAAAGCAAATAAACATTCCCCGGGTGTGGGGACAGGTTCCAGAATCAAAACCAGTCAAATCCACCACCCCCTCGGAACAGACTCTTGTTTTAAAATGCTTTAAACCCCCACGATAACCCCACCCTTTCCCGGGTCCCTAGGGGTGGGGGTTTCAATTGACTAGTGCATTACTCACGAAGAATCCAAAACAAATTGAAACACATAACAGGTCGAAAGTTTTCAAGAAATATTAATAGATAGCTATCAATAGATAGAATAAAGTAATCAATTCTATAATTCAATGAATCGCCAAAACACAGTTGAAAGTCTATGATCATCTTTTCTAAATCGTACGGCCGAGGAATCAAATTCCCAGAAGAGATCGTCTAGTCAGAGAAAATATTTCTCATAAAACAAAAAAACATTCTTACCCAAGAGCTTGCAGTTTAATCCACTTCATACTGAATGTTTGTCCAACTCCAGCGAACAGTGAGTTTCCAATCAACACCGCAGCCATTATATCTGTGACTTTCAAAGCTATTCCATGTCTTTAGGGAGCTGAAGAACCCACAAAACACGGCAAAACACGAAAACTCCCGCGCTTGATTTTGGGCGCCATTGTTGTTGTACTGTAACTCGTGACAAACGTTTTCAGTTCCTGTGAATTCAGCTATAGACCTGACACTTTCGCATTCAGTGGAGAAGTAGAACATATGTCTAATTAAATAGAATTGCAGCCTGTAATTTTTCCTCGTGAAAACGACTCCTCTCGAAAACAAACAGAGCAGGCTATCGTGTGATGTAGGAACACAACTACACAACTTTACTTTCACTAATCTTGCCGCTTCGGGTCACGTGGTGGTCATGAACAAAGACGTTTGTCAATAGAAACTTTGAAACTTGTTTCCGGTTTATTTCCGCTTCCTCTTCGCGTATTTTTATCATTTGGAGGTGCAAGTGATAGCACGGTTCTGCAGTTAGCTGTCTTTTTGTCGGCCTTGATTGAAACTCCGACTGGAAGGAAGAATTTCAGGAGCAAGCCGGCAAAGAAAATACTCCAACTTGATTATTATTCCCCATTCTACCAAATCTTTGGATTCCATGGCTTCTTCTTTTCTTCTTCGGGCATTACTCCTTTGAATAATTATTGAAGGTCGTTTTTTCAGCCGCTCTAGCAGCCCTTTTTGTGCCTGCGATTTTAGCTTTCACGTGAACATCAACACCCCCCCCCCCCCCTGACAACGCGCCCCTCTCCCGTTAGTTGAGCACTCCCTCCTCGCCCTCCTGACAACGCGCCCCTCCCCCCGTTAGTTGAGCATGCTTGACGCTATTGTGACGTCAGGCTTCAGAAACACGTACAACATCCGGGACGCTATTGTGACGTCAGGCTTCAGGAACACGTACAACATCCGGGGCTTCCTGAGACGTCCAAAAATCGGATCGACCCCTAGCAATTTCCCCAGGTTACTCAATAAACTCACACAGGGTACCCAATACTCATATTTGCAGTTTTTGACGCTGTTTTCTTAGGTATGGTGCTCCGCTTTGCGGCGGCCTTCGGCCGCCGCAAGGAGCTCCGCTAATAAGCATGAACTTCCTTAAACAAACACAAATAGAATGAGCTATAAAAACTTTCAATTTATAACCATGAAGTAACAAACTCTGCCATGTGAATTCATAACACTGGATTTTACATAAATTATAGCCCTGATTTATAAATCCTAAAATATCTTCAGATCAGGCTTGTAGAATTTAGTCAAACTTCGGTTACACGTAGGCAATTGTTCAATCTCGAGGTACCGTAGAGCATTTATCGAAAAAATGTTGGTACAGCCTGAAACTGGGGTGAGAGTAAAAATAGGCGTGTCCCGATTGTCACGTGATACTAACTCCGATCTCCCCAACTTTTGTACTGTCATGTATTTTAGTCTATGGGTAGTATTTGTGTTATTTGGCTGCGCTATAGAAATCAAACTGTTTTTATATGAGAGGTTCAAAATTGGTTGGCATGGGTGCAAAATTACTGGGTCGATCCACCTTAAGGTTACTGAGAACCTTTTTTCGAAAAAAAAATCATACACGTCCTTAGTTTAACCAAAACATATCAACCTATATATCGTTGGAAAGCTTATAGAATGGACTAGCGAACTATTGCAGAAAGAAACACTTTTTTCATAATTAAAATTTTTTTTAACGTTTTATTAAAAATTCGGGTGTGAGAGTTTCAAGAGATAACACTGACGAACTGCTAGACCTTGACTCCCTAGTAACACATTGTTTTAATCCTTAAAGGTGTTTCTCAAAAACCGTGTCTGCGTTTTTTTAAATTTTGCTTTGCTCAAAAGTTATCGAACTTTTAAATTTCGAAGGTCAAATTTTGTAGAATTGTCACACTCTAAAAAATTAAAAAAATCATAACTGTTGAACTAAACAAAATTTAAAAAATCGCAGACACGGTTTTTGAGAAACACCTTTAAGGATTAAAACAATGTGTTACTTGGGAGTCATGGTCCAGCAGTTCGACAGCGTTAGCTCGTGAAAATAGCACACCAAAATATTTAATCAATGCTTTAAAAAAAATTACAGGTGTCAATAAGTGATTTCTTTTTGCCATAGCCCGCTAGTCCATTCTATAAGCTTTCCAACGATATATAGGTTGACATATTTTGGTTAAACTAAGGACGTGTATGAATTTTTTTTCGAACAACGTGCGCGAAGGTTCTCAGTAACCTTAAGATAAGCTAGGAGTTTTTCTACACCAGGATTAGCCTGAATTTCAGCCGTCTTTTCTTCCTACACTCCGAACGTTGCGGGAGAAAAACGACTGAACGCCGACTTCCAAAAACGTGCCCAGGAGTTGCGTGATTCTCAAGATCTTGAGAATGGATGGTGATTGGTCAGTCTTTTTAATGAGCTATAATTATGCATAATTTTCAGCGACAAGAGAACTGCACTCAAAGGCATAGACATGGCAACCCACAGAACGGCTAAAATTTATCCAGAAAAATATACCTCAGCCCGGTAAGAATATTATGTGCCTGTTATGAAAGGCCAAGCGATCTTAGAAACACATAGCATACAGAAAATTGGATTTACTGGAGGCTCGTGAACTCATCGCGAACTAACAATTTCACAATTCGACAATTCATTATTCTTGTATTGCTGGTATCCGACTCCCCAGACACAAAACTTCCTTAAAATGATTTCCAAAACAGCATCCCAACCTTTTTAGATAATTGTTTCATCATTTTGAAGCACCAAGAGCTGCATAGTAGGAACAAAAGCTGGCTATATTTATCTGACGGCGCGGCGGCTGACGGGTTTTCCCGGATTCGCATGACTAAAATGTTTTCTTGCCAAAATGCATCACGCCGACTCTGATTTCGAGGAAGAAATCGCTATAACACTACAGGCTCCAGATTCGCTTGTTATTGATTGTCAGTTGAATAACAATTTTAAGACAACTAGAATGAAATTTTAGTGTGTTTGGAGGTGAAAGTATCGACATGCACGTTTACCGATCTCAACAACGAGTTTTTACCTGCAAAATCGTGGAGAAAATGATATTCTGCCGCTTGTTATGTGGTTCCCTAAGATCGCTTGGCCTTTCGTAACAGACACATAATATTCTTACCGGGCTGAGGTATATTTTTCTGGATAAATTTTAGCCGTTCTGTGGGTTGCCATGTCTCTGCCTTTGAGTGCAGTTCTCTTGTCGCTGAAAATTATGCATAAATACAGCTCATTAAAAAAACTGACCAATCACCATCCATTCTCAAGATCTTGAGAATCACGCAACTCCTGGGCACGTTTTTGGAAGTCGGCGTTCAGTCGTTTTTTCTCCCGCAACGTTCGGAGTGTAGGAAGAAAAGACGGCTGAAATTCAGGCTACACCAGGCTGGGAAAATTCAATATCGCCAATGTCGTCGATGTTGCAAGCGGAGGAGGTACTGGTAGGAAGGATACCATTACACAGGGAAAAAATCCTAAAAACCATAATGGTTTTTATGTACTTCCCATCTTTGATAAAAAACATAAATGTATTTTAGAGAAAACCATTAATGGTTTTTCCATTTTAGAAATGTTTTTTATGGAATAAACATCTGGAAATTTCCATATACCTCACCAAACCACACGAAGTTAAAACCCATTTATGGGTTTATAAAATCCATTTCCGTGTTCTCGGTAAAAACCATTTATGTTTTTTTATAATTCCATGAATGGATTATATCTTTGAAAAAACGGTTTTCAACCAGAATTGTTTGTTGCATAAAAACCATTAATAGTTACCGTTTTCCCATGAATGGATTACCGGTTACAAAAACCATTTTCGATCCAAAAATGGGTTTTGCGCAAAACCCATAAATGGTTACCGTTTTCCCATGAATGGAATATCGCTTACAAAAACCATTTTCGATCCAAATTTGGATTTTACGCAAAACCCGTACTAAATGGTTACCGTTTTCCCATAAATGGATTATTGCTCACAAAAAAACATTTTCGATCCAAATATGGGTTTTGCGCAAAACCCATAAATGGTTACCGTTTTCCCATGAATGGATTATCGCTTACAAAAACCATTTTCGAACCAAATTTGGATTTTAGGCAAAACCCATAAATGGTTAGACCAGTTATCACATGAATGGATTATTGCTTACAAAAACATTTTCGATCCAAATTTGGATTTTACGGACAATGGCCAATGGTTCCATTTTCCCATGAAAGGATTATGACTTGCAAAGAGATTGGATTCAACGTTATCAGCGATTAAGATTGGTTGTGTTTCAACGATGTGGATGGTTTGTGCATTCCCATAAAGAGGATGTCGCTTCTTAGCTTAAAACAATCTGGCTTCAAAATAGCGTTCATGAATACCATTGATGGTTTGTTGCCACTTAAGTAAACACAAAATACAAGACGGCGCAGCTCAATGTTTATGTCACGAAAAGTCGTCTCTTCGTCTTATTGAAATAGACGCGACATTCATCAACGGCAAAAACTCTACATGCGCAGATTTGAGATTTAAAACGCCGCTCCTAAAAGCTTCATCTTCCATCCTTCGAGTGTTAAAAGTAAACTGTTAAAGGTTTAGGGTGTTAGGTAACACCTTTGTAGTGGTGCTAGAAAAACACCTGTAGGCGGTGTTATCTTGTAGGTGTTACATTAACACCACATTTGGTGTTAAGAGCGCTCGTCTGTAAATATCGACTCGCGAAATGTAAAAACTTCGTGAAATTGCTCAAACTTCATCTACCTCTACCTCTAGTGGATCTATAACTTCTGTGGAAATTTTAGTTCGATCAGATAAATATTTTAGGAGAACGGGGGCCGAGTTGAATCACTCGGCCGACTGCCGATTTTGAGGCCCGTTTTCGCCTTTTCTACCGTATTTCAAAAGTCAACAAAATTCTAACGCTCGCGCTTACCAATCAAAATATAACTACATTAAATCAAAAGAATAGATTCTGCTTGCCATTGTGAGAGGAACGTGACATCAATAGGTAAAATATTGAATATTGTACGGTTTTTTATTATTTTAAAATTTTTCACCTTTATTCCCGGGCTTAATTTCGAGCACTTATTTCTCCGATGTAACCCGGAAATCAGTTGATTCGAAATTGCTATTCCCGAGAGCAATGCTCGAGGTCCGCATTTGTCAAATAATATTTTTGGACCAGGCAAAATGAAAAGTTTTAGCGCGCCTACGAGTGAGCCCATTCGGAGACTAATAGTGACTAATAGTTCCGCTTTTAGGCAGTGCCTAAATCTTAGTGACATCTTCAAGACACCTGTCGATCACGTAGTACTTTTAAATTTTATCCAATTATGTCAGGCGAGCAGGGGCTAGCCTAGTGGATAAGACGTCGGACTTGAATGACAATGATGACAATGATATCGCACCCGAGAGTTCGAGTCACTGCTGCAGCGTCAGGGTTTTTCTTTTTCCCCCATCTCTGGAACACCCCGAACAGAGTTGTTCCAACACCATTACACATTAACAGTGTAATGGGTTTAGCTCCTTAACCCATTAGTGTAACAGCTTTTTCCCATTTGGTTTGAAAGCGGTTTTTACGGAAAAAAATGGTTTTCAAAGAAATACCATTTTATACGTGGAACAAATCGGTAGGTATTTTATGTAAAACCCATGAATGGGTTTGCTTCATAATCCATTATGTTTTGTGATGAACCCCTCCCCACATCCATATGGCCATTGTGATTTTTTTTCCGGTTTTTAGTAAACAGAGAGTAAAACAAATTTCCCCCTTACACTCCGTGAATTTTTCACGGGCATCAGCTAGTATATTATTATTTCAGGGTGAATTAATGTGAGTTTTTTTTTTCTCGTCTCAAAAGGGTGGTTCTATTGAACCCACGGAACCACCCCTGGATCCGCCGCTGAGACTGAAGTACTTAATAATTACTTCCAGAGTATCTTCATCCAAGATAACACAGGAAAAAATTCCTAAAAAACATGAATGGGTTTGGAGAACCAAATCCATTCATGGGTTTTACAACAAAAAACATTCTTGGTTAATGTTATAATATCGGAATGGGTTTCACAGCAAAATACAAGCTGTTTTCTGCATATTTCCAACATGGTTTTTCCGATTAAAAACGTTAAATGTAAAATGGTAAGTATGTGAAATCCATTTACAATAAATAGGAAAAACTGTGGATTTTATTCATTTCTTATATTTTTGAAGCGTTTTTTCCACAATAACCACTTAATGCCAAATGGTTACTGTGCAAAATCAATTTTAAAAGTCATGATTTCCCCTTCCATAAACTTCAGCATGAGTACCCCGTCCCACCATGCCGAAATAAATGAAGTGAGCCAAAAAGAATTTTTTGCACTGGTCTCCCTGATTTTGGTGCGACAAAATCACGCGCGTGCATGTCCGTCTCTCAAATCAGTCAAAGAACCCGGTGAAAATCGAAACCTAATTTGACTTCGGAATTGTTTGTATGTTTATCATATCTCAGCGAGGGGAGAGAAGAAACAGGTCAAGTAAAAATGTTCTAAGGACTAAGAATTTTTTTTCGTTTATATTATTTATATTTGTTCGGCTTTGTCCCTCACTTAAAAAATAGCATGAATTAGAACTTAGCCCAAAGTGAATCTTTTCCAACAAAAACATGCCCACTGGAGGGATTTCCTCCTTCTCTTCGGGATTGTGTCCTTTTGCGATAGAGCCGTCAGGATTTATACTTAGAGAGTATTATTCATGACTTTCACGGACTTTGTTTTGTAAATGTGTCATTTCGACTTAGCATGACTTAGCGCGTGCTCCGAGGGAAGTAAGGTAGTGTGTACGTTTGTTGAAACTTGAATGAAAATTTTTCTCAGCTCAAATCCTTCAAGTTAGAATTATCCCTGCACATTCCTGTATGGACCTTCTAGGCTTGGCAATAACGTCATGCCCGCCTTGACCTGGACATTAGAGACCAGGGAGGGGACAGAGGATAGGACTAAGTCCAAGGTCTTCAGGGACGCTGGTCTGGCGGGGACAGTGACGTACTGCGTAAGGGCGTGGTCTCTGATCAGGTCCAGTAGTTTGTGCATAAGTGGGGCGCTGGCATGGCAGGTGACTGCTGGAGGGTCACATTTCTAGTTTATGTCGCCACAATTAAAGTCTCCGCTGACCACTATGTTTGGGTGAGATTTCTTGTTCGAATGAAACACCTTGAAAAGAGACTCAGATAGGTAATCGAGGCGGGAGGAAGGAGAACCAGGCGGTCTGTAAAAAGAGCAGATGTTCAGTGTTTGGTTTTCGCAAGTTGTATTGACGCCCACAGCGATTCGTCATCGGAGTTGGTTGTAAGATCTTGGCGCTCGAAGGCTGAGATACCAGACTTGACTGCAATAAATACACCACCTCCACCCATGTCGAGTCTCTCCTTCATGAAGACTGTATATTCTATCGGGAAGGATGAATATGTGGAAATATCAGGGCTAAGTTTTGACTCACAACCAAAAATGACATCGGGATCATGACTAGCAATGATACCGGCAAAAACCGCGGCCCGATCGGAACTCAGGATGCTGTCACAATTATCTCCATGCAGCGCAGCTTTGCTCGCCGCTGGTTGGATGAAACATCACGTAGAGGTGTGCTAGATCTTACACGACCTGGAGAAAATTGGAGAGTGACCGATGTAGATAGAGGGCCACAAGGTTATTAGCCCTTGGCTATTTAGTGCTCCCTCTTTAAATAAAGTAATAATAATAATAATAATAATAATAATAATAATATTAATATTAATAATAATAATAATAATAATAACAATACCTATTTACAAATATTTAAAAAACATCTAACAGTGGAGATATACATTATTTACAGCAATAATTATAATGATAATAAAAGTGGCTTATAACTCTTGAAAATGGCGCGAATAAAAGGAAGTATATGCTAAAAATCTATATCGTAAAACTCTCCTAAACTCTATCCTCTAATTCCTCCCATTTCTCTTTGCACGTCAAAGTCACATTGTTCAATATTCAATGGAACACGCTTAGTACTGCGTGAACCGCGTAAACAAAGAAGTGCTGACTTGAGGATAGCAAAGGATACTTTTGTTCGTATCCATGCGATTGTTGTACTGTAATGCTCGCCTTTCTTTGTTGAAATTAGCTCTGCTAGTCGACTATGATAGCGCTTACATTCATTGGCCATTCCACCCGTTGTGGTATACACTAGTGGCGTAAATGTCCCTTTTTCTACCTCTAACACTCTACTTGCATACGCCCTCTTCTTTTCGTTCTCATGCTGGCGGTAAATTTGATCCAGGGTAAGGTCCTTATAAGACTCTGCATTTGGGTGGAAAACCCTCACATCGAAAAAGGCAGAGCTTTGTCTGTCCCAAAACCCTCGGGCATGAACATCTAGCCGGGCATCTCTTGCTACATTTGTTCCTCTCGTCAATACCTCGCCAGTAATCTCCTGGAGGACCGGTTCTACTTGTACATCATGGCAGACCATGTTAAGCATGTCCGCCTCGAGATCGCGCAGCTCATTGTGCCTTTGTATGACGAATCCCCCTCGCTTACAAATCATAGCGTGATCGACTGTGAATACGTCTCCGCAGACACAAGTGGAGGGCGTATCCGCTATGGGCCAGTCATAGCAGGGATGGATGGCATCCTTGAACTCTCTCTTATTAAGGGTAAAGTTCATCTCTTTGAGAGGAATGACCGTCAGCCAGCTAGACGCGCCCTTTTCTGTAGCAAGGTCAGCGGCTCTTTTCGTATTGTCGGGGAGAGCACTTTTCACTTCCTCTAGCTTTTCTTTGAGGTGATCCTCCTTTTTCCTGCGGCTGCTATTCTGCAGTGTTCTTATTGCGTCATCATCCGGGAGTGCATGTTCCTGAGCCACTATTTGCTGCACTAGGGGCGTGGTTATCGTAGTTGACGCCTCGTGTTCTTTGGTGGCATTTTGACACGGGTTTATGAGACCCATTCCCCCCATGCGGACGGGGAGTGCAAGCAGTTCACGCTCAGCGGGCGTGCACATGTGCCCTGTAATAGCTGGTATGAAGGTGTTACTAATTGCGCGCTCTAGAGGCGCTAAAAGGTCCTCGATGTCAGGGAGTGTTCTTAAATAATACGACCATCTGTGCTTCAGCCCGAATGTGAAGGCAGCATACGAGGCCTGTGGATTTGTTACTGCAAATTCAGCAAGCTTCACCACTTGGTCAGCCCAGTCTTCCACCTTCCCATTCACATACTCCTCCAGGTGAGATCTAGAGCCTAACACGGCGCCGAGATGTTTTTGGCCTTGAGTAGAGATGTTTATTGCCGTGTCACCAAATGCTTCCCTCGCTGCCTGCTCCTTTTCTGGTTTGATAACTAACCAACATTTCTTAGCATTGGGGAAATACCCCAAGCTAGGTCCCATTTCATTCAGACAGTCCCACCACTTTCTTAGCTCCTCGAGCGAACCGGCACCTGTTGCGTCATCTGCATACCAGCATTGCTTAGCGCTGCTGGATAGATTCAGACGGGTTATCAAAGGCTGGAGGCTTATGGCATAGAAGCTCATTGCTAAAGGGTCACCCTGTGTAGTGCCCTCTGTAGATTTCAGTTCTTTACCACCCGTAACAAAAAGGCGCGCAGGTGTTCTATAGGTGTTGTTGGCGTATGTAGCTAAGATGGGACATAGCACCGCGACATTGTGTAAATAATAATAATAATAATAATAATAATAATGATAACGATAACGATAACGATAACGATAACAATAACAATAACAATAACAATAATAATAATAATAATAATAATAATAATATAGGCACTGCCTAAAAGCGGAACTCCAATGTTTATACCTCTTACAGAACGTCTAATTCTTATACATGCAATAATATTATAGCAAATTTCTGACAATAATTGCCCTATTTCACTATGACGTCATATCAAAACAGTCTATTGTTTTTGCGCTATGAATCATGGTCGCCATAGAGGGGACAGCAGCATTAAGAAATGACCAAAACTAGACTACAATGGACTATAATTGATAAGCCAGTTGGCTAAGGCAAGTAACTTTTCTGTGCTACTTGTCCTGATGGACTAGTGATCAAAAAAGTCAAGGTCGAGCACTCACTCATATCAGTTGGGTGGGGCACAGCTGTTTCTGACTAATCATAGAGTTTGAGCATGCGCATCAAATACCCTCCTTCCAGACCAACTTTCGGCCGAGTGCGTTCGGTCTTCCTGTGGTGGCAAGAAGAAGGCCTGGCGTTTAACAAGGAAAATCGTGGCATTCGCGCGTTCGATTTCAGTTCGAACGGGTTTTGGATGTTGTCAGAGAATTAATCTCACTGTTCGATATGATTTTGTCCTATATTTCTAATGTTAAAGCAATATTTTGTCTTCTCCAAGTACTGGTGTCGATTTCAGCTAGTTCCAAAAGTCGAATTTTCGACAACAAACTGTGAGAATCCTGAAGTTTTCCCAACAACCTCGCCAACTGTTCTGGAATCTTCAATCTTTCTCCGAGAGATACCGACCAACTTATCCGTGATACGCCGACAGAACTTTCTGCAGGTAATTTTTGAAACTACTGTACTTTACATATGCCAATTCAGTATTATCTTCTTGCAAATTTCATGTCATTTAACTTGTTTGTTGTTCCAAACTTCTATCTACAATTTTGTCCTCTGGTCACGATTTGTTGTGCTGTGGCTTAAGTTATTCTTGTATTTTCAGTTTTTCGGACGTTTAGTTTATTCGCTTATCTTCAAAATTGGAGTTATTGAATGCTTGCAGTGCTTCCATCCTGACCAATTTTAGGGGAAGCTGTGAGAGTATTTCTGAGATAAAATGAATTTTAGAATTGTCATGAAAGTTTATAATTCATTTACAATTGTTTACAGTAATATGGTAGCCAAATCCAAGACCAGACTAATGTGATCTGTCATATGGTGCAACTTGGGAAATAATTTTTCTTCTGGCATCTATTTTTGGTATGTAGCCATTAATGTCAATGCAAGTTTCTAGAATTTTTCTTTTCATATTGTGGGGGAATTTCCACAGAGCAAGGCTCCAATTAATTCCCAAGTATTTGTAGTAGGTTAGTGTGGGATTCCCAAGTATTTTTAGTAGGTTAGTGTGTTATGATGCATTGAGGGTACAGTGTGGACTATTACAGGACTACTTTCTGCAAAGAAACTTGAGCAGTCGCTGAACAGTCTGAGTTTGATCTTGCAGACAAAGTGGATTGTTTTCTGGGGGTATCATTATTTTACTGCTATATGAATATGCATGCTGGATGTGATGATAAGGTTAAGCAGGGTCTGAGTTTACATTTACAAATTTATTTGAAAACAAAATTAATTGAATGGAAATTTGCCTGTTTTTTAAGTACCCTATATCAGAAAGTCTCTGTAATAGAGCATATTCCAGATGGCTGTCATAACTCACAATAAGTATGCAGTCAATCATATAAATATTTGTTTAAAATTGTATTTAGTTTCACTACTGCATCACATGAAATCAGCTCTACACCTGTATGTACTATAATGTACTGACTCATTGTATGCTTCCTTCTAGGTTGCTCGAGCTGTCAGCTACATCCTGCTTCTGCTGATTAAATTGGGCCAGGGACAATATTGGTGGAGATAGCAAACCTTTGTAGACTTTCATAGATAGTGAATACATTCAAACATAATGCCTGCTGCATTTGGATGGGTTGGGCGACATTGAAACTTTCATGGGCCCAATCCTTTTGCCACCCAGCTTTATTTAAATGTTGTTTTTAGAAATGGTTCCATAGTGCCATGGCAAGTTATCTAGCCTGAATCAAAGATAAATTGTATGTGTGAGCTAGCTTCTTTTACAGTAAATATATCAAGTCATTATGCTTTATTTATATCACTTTATTGTGAGACAAAGGCCACACATGGGCATATTATATTACCCGTATCAGCCTTCGAAGGAGTGAACGAACAAAACAGACACCCCTCTCTAAAATCCTGGATTTGCCTCTGTACTGTTTACTGTACTTTACACACAATCATTGTAATACTGTAGAGACGTAAGCACTTCTAGCCAGGAGGACATACACATTGTAACCCACTGGGATTGGAATCAAGGGGCAATTTTCAATCACTTTGTAATTACTCTTATAGGTTTTATTTGAATTGGGGTAATCACTTTGTGATTGGTTTCACTAAAAGTCATATGAAATAGACCTCCTCGGCTTGGGCATTATGGTGTCCCATTTCAGATTACGTCGCATTCATTTGAATAATCTTTCTTTGTCTGGGCTGCTTCCATATTCATATATCCTATGGTGCGCAGCAGAAAAACAAAGAAAGAATACTCATGGGAATGCCACATGATCTGAAATGGGCAAAACAAACAGGCAAGCCAAGGAGGTCTATTCACTCCAACATGTACCATTTGCATTTCATGGGCATCTAAAACTTATAGATAATTGTGGGAAGTTCATCAAAGAATGCATATGGTGTACGTTATATTTCACTCTCATTATCTTGTGCTTTCTATGCACCATTGGTACTTGATACTAGGGTACCATAGCTGCTGAGCCTAAAATGTACACCATATGTATTGACTGTAACACGGTAGAGTCCTACATCTAAGCCCTAGGCTTAGCCATAGGGGCTACAGTGGGAGTTCTAACATTGACAGGAAAAAGTATACCATGTTTAAGTAATAACAATATTTACACAGCATTTTGATTATGGCTGTCATGAATTTTTTTCAGAAACTTGAAATGCCTAAGCACATTAATCCCAATAGTATAATTACAACTGAAGGGGTTCTTAATGTAACCAGGGAGGGTTGATAGGTTTAGCTCATAACTTGGAGGGAATTGTAGGAAATTTTGCTTACAGCCAGGAGGGCATACGCATTTTTCATGGGGGGGGGGGGGGGCATAAGTAAAAATGCACCACTTGAAAATTTTCATCCAATGTTTTCACTATAATCACAAGGAAAATATAATATTCTAGAACTCCTCTGATTTTCACATGGCGTTTTAATTGAGCTCTCCTCCTGTTACGGTAGTGATTCCTATAGATGTCTTTCCCTCAAATTTGTCTTTAACAAGTACTGGGGGCGCATTTTTCATGGGGGGGGGGGGGGTAAGTAAAAATGCACCAGGGATTAAGGGGCAGAATGTGGAATGTATAGACAATCTCTCAATGAAATATAAGTTGACTATCAATCATCCATATTTCATTTAACTCGCTGAGATATTTGGTGCATCTGTGACGCAGATGGCTCGGTTGATTTCCGCACAAGCGACACTACGCATGTAATAAAGTGACGTGGTGTTCTATGAAGGCGCTGCATCGTAAGAAAGAAAAAAATTATTTTAGGAAATCCAGTCGGCGTATCATAAATTTTTCAGCTCGCATGTATCCACAAAAGCCTAAATTATATTCTCGATATTAGCGTTGTTTTGAGAAAACTTCAGAACTTCCGAAGGAGCTTGCTTTTTTCTTCCTTGATCAATAGCGCTAAATAGTAATGCGAAATTCTGCGCTCCAAACAAAGTGCGTTCATAATAGTTTCTTTTGTCATTATCTGGTCATGTATTTTGCCCATATGAAAGTTTGAAGACTTCCCTCACTGGAGCAATAAAAGAAAATACGAGAAAACAGCGTGAAATATTTTTTTACTTGCCTTTAAGTGTCAGCTTCCCGCAAGTCACAAATCAAAACTCCCGCCATCTTGAAAGCTTCTGTGCAATGCCGCTGGTTATTTGAGCCCGCAAATGCTACGCATGCTCAGACTCTAATAACGAAAATCCCGGTCCCGAAACAGCTGTGGGGGGTGCTTGTTGGACAAATGGAATAGACCTTTATCACGCAATATTGATTATAATATATAATAGTTATCAGAAAATGAAATCCAGTTTCCAATTCTACACATCAGTATTAGTAAAACTGCAAAGTTTCAAAAGAATTACTTGAAAACTGACTGAGATATGAATTTTCAAAACTTCCTATTCTGACTTACTTTTTACAAAGAAATGTATGGGCAAATACGTCAAGTCGAGGCTGGACGGGCATCGATGCCCGTCCAGCCTCGTTTCGATTTATTTTCCCATACATTTCTTGTTAGAAAATAAGCCAGAATACAAAGTTTTGAAAATTCATATCTCAGTCAGTATTGAAGCAATCTTCACCAAACTTTGCAATTTTACTAATACGGATGTGTAGAATTAAATACTGGATTTCATTTTCTGATAACTATTATATATTATTAATCAATATTGCGTGATAAAGGCCTATTTGAAGAGCTGGAAAAGATCAGGTAAATTGTCTCCCCACCCCTCCGGAATTTCCAATTCCTTCCGTAGGGTGGAGTATAAAAATCCTAATCATAATCATGTGTTTCCAAAAAATATCCTTACCCCCTCTATGTAATTTCCAAAAAAAAAAAAGTATTTTTATGGAAAAGATCAGGTAAATTGACGGCATTTCCAATCCCTTCGTAGGAGGGTATGGATAATGGGCAATTCCAGAAAATAAAGGTACCCCCAGGCGGCATTTGGAAATTCTGATGGGATGGGGGGGTTTAAGAGATCGGAATTCTGATTGCAAGGGGGGTTTTCGAAGCTGGATTTCTTTAACCTGCCTGGAATTCTATATGCATGGGGGGGGGGGGGGGGGGGTTAACCTGCCTGGAATTCTATATGCATGTGGGGGGGGGGGGGGGGGGGGTTAACCATTTTGGAAATTCTGTATGCATGGGGGGGGGGGGGGGGGGGGGGGGGGCAAAAACTAGTGCCGCCCGTGGGGAGGGTACCTTATTTTCTGGAATTGCCCAATATGGAACCAGACAGAAAATATCCCCCCACACAGAAGGGTGTTGAGAGGAGACCCCTTCCCTCATCCCTACAAAGAAAGTAAATTGACTCCCCACCCTCACCCCTCTGGGATTTCCAATGTCCTTCCATGACCTACGGATTGAAAACGGGAGACAAAGTAGACTAGGGCCAATTCGGGAAAAAGCCTCTAGAAAAAGTTCTAGCGGCGAACTCGAGGAAAAGTTGGTAAACAGGCTATTCCGCATGATTTTTGGGCGCTGATTACGAATCTGCTGTTTACCAAGCGTGATTTTGCGATTCAAAGCTACTAATTAGCATAATTACACGAAAACGAGGCCGATTTTGGGATTTTCATCTTTGGTGTTTCTTTATACTGTAACCATACTAAAGTAGTTCTTAAATATTCTAGCACATCAAATCAGATACATTAACTATGATAAGGTTCGTCACATGACTTTAAATTTGCATAAATCACGAAAACGAGGCTAAATTTGATACTTTCTTATATTTTACAGGAAACATTTTATTTCTTTTACTTTTCGACACTGAAAGGGGAAAGCTTAAAAGAAAAGCTCGATTTTGAGGCTTTGCGATCTGCAAATAAGATGTCACGCTTCCATGTGACTTCAGTTAGCAAAATCGTTGTGAGAAATTATGACGCGTCTAACTAAATGCTTTAAAAATTCAGAACTCCTAATGCAACCACTTAACCGCCAAATTTCATTCATTAATCCTTTTTTCCAGTTTTAGGTGAATCGATTTGAGTCACGCAACATTGTCACGCATTTTGCCGGATTACATAAATACATACGTAGACTAGAAGTTTCTGAAAGAAAGCGGAGTGCTGCGAGGATATTTATTTAACGCTTGCAAAATGTTTGAAAGCGAAACAATTAATCATCTGATTATTTGAAGTGATTTGATATGGCGTTAAAATATCATATGATTGAGAATTCAACAGTGGCGGGGCTGGATCACAAACGAGCCCTACCCCCCTCTTTGACCTCTTTGATTTCCGCATTTCACGCGTCGTTTTTTTTTTTGTGCTAACCGCAAACCGTGAGATTTGTTTACAATACAAAATTTTACGAGCAAAGGAGAGATTTACTTTCGAGAGATATAAGAAAACTGACTATAAAGACTTGATCGAATAAACAAGTGACCACCCGGTAGATGAAAACCCAAGTACAAGGAATACGTGATCCTAGTAATTTAACGAAATTTATCAAATCTCTCGTTTTCGTGATAATATGCAAATTAATGAGCATGTGACGTCTTTTAGATGTATAGGATATTTTAGAATCTGATTTGCGTGGATGCTGCAAGAAAAAAAACACCAAATATGAGAAAATCCAAACTTAGCCTCCTTTAAGTGTGATTATGCTAATTAGTACCCTTAAATCGCAAAATCACGCTGGTAAACAGCAGATTCGTAATCAGCGCCCAAAAATCATGCGGAGTAGCCTGTTACCAACTTTTCCTCGAGTTTGCCGTCAGAAGTTCACTTTTCCGAAATTGGTCCTAGTCTAAAGCAGGTCATTCAAGGTGTTAGAAAAAAATAAAGAATTGAAATGGAAGAGCAATTTTATCCTACCCAACTATATGAACTCTTCCATGCTATAGAAATCAAAACCAAAATCACTTTACGTCAAATGGCCACCTTGGATGCATCACAAGAATAATGTTACTAAAATTAATAGAAAATATCCGAAAAATTTTGTATGGGCGACCAAAACAGAACAAGAACTACTTTGCAAAATCACTCAATCATGACAAGCCTTCGAACCCCTTCTTTGAACAAATAAGTGAAATTAAACAATAAAAATTAGGCAAAAATTAATGTATTTTTTTATATTTATTGGAGTTTTGCCAATGTAAATCATTATTATTTCTTACAGTTCGAATAAAAAATGAGCATAGCCCCCTTACCCACTATAAGGTGAGATCCTGCTTTGGAATAACATATCAAAATAGTTCCCTTGAAAAAGTGTTGACTTTCTCCAACTTCCTTATAAGAAATATCTGCATACCATATTTTGGAATCACAGTAAGTTTTTCAATATTTCTATTGGCCTAGAAAACTTAAAGCTCAACCAGAACTCAGATACACTCGAGAAAGGATGATATGCACATTTCCGCTGTGTTTTTCATGGTCAAGAACCTGGAAACAAGGCAGACAAGACACCACAGGAAGCTTGGTTCGATGTCTAAAAAGGAGGCATGTTTGAATCAGAATACTGATAAAGTACAAATTCATGGTCTAGTTGAAAGTATAAGACAATCACAAAGTGTTTTGAAATTTTGCTTTTTTGCACTTGGAATTTCATAATCATGCGAACAACAAAAAGGAAAGAGTTTGATGTGTTGATGTGTTGCCCCAGGGGGGGTTCTTCACATGTGGACCTGATAGGGGTGCTCGTCATATTTTTTAGGGGTCAAAATCGACTCAGGTATTTTTAGGGGGTATCGGAGAAACATTGTGGCTTTCACTAATAAATGGTAT
This sequence comes from Scolanthus callimorphus, assembly GCA_033964015.1. Taxonomy (NCBI): domain Eukaryota; kingdom Metazoa; phylum Cnidaria; class Anthozoa; order Actiniaria; family Edwardsiidae; genus Scolanthus; species Scolanthus callimorphus. The sequence continues at coordinate 26,822,222 of CM066911.1, read as the reverse complement.
TTTTAGGGGTACGCAAATGAATGAAAGGGTCACAAACCAAGCAAAACGTTTTCTTTCTTTCTTTGTTCATTTATAGCTCTAAACATTGAGATGAGAAACAATAAACAAAACAAAAAAGGTTTATTGTTGGTATTTTTTAGGGGTCATTTTGTTTTATAAGGTATTTTTTAGGGGTTGGAGTTTTATGTCCTGGTATTTTTAGGGTATATTTTCCATGTCCCGACAAGCACCCCTATCACTCTTACATGGGAGAACCCTCCCGGGTGTGTTGCATTCATTTTTTTTGTTACAAGATTGAAAAAATACTTCTGGAAAGGTGGTATGTTTATATGAACCAAGCCACAGGCAGGCTAGATACCTCTTAAATTCCAGGGTTTTTTCACAGTGCTTAGTGCAAATGGAGTCTAGAGTTACAGGATGGGTTAGCTGATGCCCTGGGAAAAGTCTGGCTACCTTCTTGCACCTTGTGTTGCAATTCATGTGTGAACCAGCCCTAGCATCAGCACCTGAGAACTGAAAAAAAAATCAAAGTCAAATGGGACACCTACAGCTAAGGCTGCATTCATTATGTATACTACAGGGGGGGCAGAGGATTTTTTTTGACAATGCAAAATTTTCAGATCCCCCAAGGCACAACATACTTTTTACGAATCCCCCCTCTTGGTCAGAAGGAAAAACATGCCCCCCCCCCCCCCCCCCCTCCTTCCAACATTTTTTCAAGTTATATGTCGAGGTAGGGTCGCGTCAATAACATTTTTTCAAAAGATGCAGAACAAGCCTCAATGAAAAAAATACAAAAATACAAAGCGTAAAAATGCAAATAAAAATCATAGGTGCTGTACTCTTTTGTGTGTAGTGACTTTCTACCAAGTGTTCTGGTGCGCTTCTCGATTGGAACCTTACTACATAGACTGAGTATCATTTATTTGCATTAGTGATTGTTTGGTTTGTTTTCCGTTGTGCAATTTTGACATAAAGCTACAAGCCTATTAATCAAAAGTCCAAAGGCGTTTTTGTCTGGCAGACAAAAGTCACTGAAGAGGACCTCGAGGAATTGTGGTAAAACAAGAAGGCCTTTTAGAATTTTTTAAGTTTATAAGTCTTGCGCGTGAAGCCCGCAGCTATTTTTAACATATCAGTTGAACGAGGGTAAATACACGAGAATAGTAGTGCAAGTGATATTCTTCAGGAGGTTCAAACTCGGTGTTTAAAATATATATAATACCTCAACAAAAATATGCATCCCCCCTTCATGTTATAAAAAAACTTGACATATCCCCTTTTCCAGTTGCTAAATTTTGAGATCCCCCTCAAAATCCTCTGCCCCCCCTGTAGTATACATAATGAATGCAGCCTAAGTAGCCTAGTCAGTAAAAGAAACTTACTGGCTTGGAGGGTTGGATCATCAAATACCATAACTGATACCTTAAAGTACCTTTAAAGTCTTTGAAACAGCATTTAAAATTCCACAGAAAATTTAGAGTGTGGTGAGAAATCTTAACCTAAGTCTGAATTCTAAGATTCCAGACCTCTAGCAAGAAAATCAGAAAATCATTCATTTCATGGAATCTCTAAGACAGGGACGTCAACCCAGGGACTTAAAAAATCTGGAGATTGTCTTGAAATGGCCAATCCTGAAATATTCCAGGGAGAAATACAGTAAATGTATGGCAGTCATCTTGAAGTTTTGCTGGGAAACGAAGCAAAAACTCTTGAGATGCCTGGCAAAACCGGGAGAGTTGACATTCCTGTAAGACCCATGAAAGAAAAAAGAAAGATGATAGTATCTTTTGCATAATAGCATATCCAGGTAGAAGTAAATAAGAAAATGTGCACAAGTGTTCCTCCCTGCCCCTTTGGAGTCAGATTGGTGTTGGTTTTACCCTGGGGTAATGTGCAAAATGTCCATCAGGGGTAATCTGCTTGCGGGGAAAAAAGTCCTGACCCAAATGATTTTGTTTTAATTGTCCGTAGGCAGGGTTAGAACTTTGTTTCTTTAGAATTAGCTTGTAGAAATTAGATCTACAAGCTAAATAGGCATAAAAAAATGCACAGTGAATAAAAGCGTCTTGGCCAACTGAAAGACAAACGTGTTTCCACTGTTTTAAAGTATTTACTGTTGTAATAACATTTTTTCTCAACAAAGAGAATTTTTTTTTATTTGAAGGCAGCTTGTTAGGAAATGTGAGTGATTTTTCTCCCACGCTCTATAGATGCAAAGTTAGCTTGTAGGCATTTCGAACTGTGGTAGAGGAAAACCAGCAAGTGTCCAGGGGTTGGGGGGATTTTTTTTATTGCCAAAGCCTGTTGTGCCTGGGAACTTTGTTATGCATGTGAGCAGATAAAATCAAGAAAATCCCTTGCATTTTCTAGCAAACTGCCTAATAAATAAAATGTCTAGCCGGCTGATCTGCTGATCAGCTGATCTCTGTTAACAAAAAATGACATTACCAGAGGATTAAAGGAGTGGAAAATGCTTTTGTCTTTCAGCTGGCTGTGATGCTGGCCACCAACTTTAAGCTTTGTTATCATGATACAATGTTACAGTCAATCATTATTTATTTCTGTCTATGATTTCAAGCCAAATGCACACCCCTTTTCAGAAAAAAAAGTTTTCACCAAAACACACAATCTCATCCACAAAGCTAAGCTTCAAATATTGAGTTAATTAAATCTAATTTCCAATAGTCAAATTAAAGAGAGTTGCTGAATGAATCACAGGGGACTGAAACATGATTCCAATGTGTATTTACAATTATCTTATGCAAGTACAAGGGATATGAAGTATAGATAGAGTAGTTTCAACATGATATCCTAGCGATTCATGTGTTACATTTTCAATGGAGAACATGCGCCCTATAAGCAAAGAGATCAGCAAAGCACTCAACTTTGGAACTAACTTACTTTAAAACTTACCTGAATATTGTATCTTTTCTTCTTGAAGGAATCTTGATGCCAAAGCATTTCTGTCGTTAGAAACTTATTCAGCTCCAAGGATGTCCTTGAGAAGCGAGTCGTACGTTGTTCTTTCCATGTACAAATGTTGAGACTGCAAAGGCTGGCTAAATTCCGTGAGAATTCCGTGTCTATGACCATTTAATTTATTCCGTGTAGAGCTGTAACAAAGCTGCAAATTATTTTCTGGCTTTTGTATTATCTAGAATGATCATAGCTTGATTTGTCTTTCTGTTATGTCTTATGATCATCCGGGCTGAAAAACCACTTTCACGCTGGGCTGGCAATTCATCAAATCCCGCCAGTACAGTATTACTCCGAGAGTTTTCATCCATTTGCAGCCAAACTTCACATGTAAGTAGTTCATCGGACGTTCGAGGTACCTATGGTTTTACATTTTCAAATTAACGACATTTGGCGGGAAAATGACGTCATCAAAATGCTATGAAAATTTCAAATTGTTATTACGACTATATTTGTAGGTACATTACAAAGAGCTAGCTAAGAAGGGCTCAAAACTGAAAAAATTATGGCAACAGCATATTCCGTTGAGAAGTTATGATTTTTTAAAGTTTAAATTTTGTGCTATTTTAGAGAAACATTTGGCGGGAAATTCAAACTTTGATAATTTATAACTTCTCAACGGAATATGCTGTTGCGAAAATTTTTTCAGTTTGAGCCCTTCTTGACTAGCTCTTTATAATGCACCTACAAATATAGTCGTAGAAACAATTTGAAATTTTCATAGCATTTTGATGACGTCATTTTCCCGCCAAAAGTCGTTAATTTGAAAAATTTAAAACGATGGGTACCTCGATCGTTGGATGAACTACTCACATGCGAAGTTTGGCTACAATCGGATGAAAACTCTCGGAGTTATACTGTACTGGCGGGATTGATGAATTGCCAGCCCAGCGTGTTTATCGATTACTCATCCTTCCCTGATCCCAGTCCATTCTGCCAGCAACCAAAGACAGGTAACCCAAAGCTTCATGTATCTTTTCCGAACATCCCCGAAAGTTCTTTCAAAGTTTTGTGGCCAATAACAATGATACAAGCTACAAGAAACTGCAGATGGCGGACGAAATCTTGACTTGCACAAGGGCCGCCGGCCAAAAGTGAATATCGTAACCCATGGCAAACACACCATGTACGCACTCAGAAATAAGCCGACGGTACACCAGCGGCTGTCCAACGGGAAATACAACCACTCGAATACAACTCGATGGGTTACTTTTATTCATTTTTTTTCACACATTAGCCTATGGGGCTCCACAGGAGTTCCGCTAATAATAATAATAATAATAATAATAATGTAGCATTACACCATAGTTTCAATGCTTTACATTTCAGTGCTTTACATGCTTTAAATGTACATCATATGTCATACACATCATATACATACACAGTATAATATTCCGCCCTGTCTATTGTTATTCATGATATGTAAATAAGGTATGGGAAATCGCTCTGGCCTGGGACAAGCCCAAACCAGAACGAGTATAAAGTGTGCATTACTGCACTCCAAACCCTAGGCTTCCTCAGTGGGCGGGAGGGTGGGCCGCTCAACCGTACAGCTAACAACGACCAAGAGTGGAGTGACAATGAGTGGATACCGCGTGACCCTTTTGTATTCATGATTTGCATATTCCAGGGCATTCATTATTATTATGCAAATGACTTTGCATAGTATAATATTCCGCCCTGTCTATTGTTATTCATGATATGTAAATAAGGTATGGGAAATCGCTCTGGCCTTTCCCAAGCCGCACTCTAACTCTCTCATCAGTTCCCACATAGTAACCAATCGCCCCAAGATACAAACAAAATTGTTATTTTTGTATGTCCCCACAAGTTGAGACGTCTCAGGTGTTACTACCCCTTTAATACTTAACTATTCCGCGCTTCTCTCCCAATCCTTATCTCTAATCTTATTACCAAAAATATGCAATGGCTAAACAGTACTACCTGCCGATTGAGCCATATGTATATGCAATGGCTAAATAGTTAGAGATAGAAAAATAGAGTGAAGCCTTTGAAGATTATTCATACTTAATATATGAGTTCCAGCCATACCGAATCCAAGATACCATACGGTAACCATACTTGTCCCCAGGACTCCTTTGCTTACATTCCTCCTGATTGGGAATCTCATCATCATCAACCCAATTCTCCTTGGTCAAGCAGAAGCAAGCTGAGTCGGAAAATCCAGTTTGCCGCTCTTCGGCTCATAATCGTTTTATGTTAGGACCCTACTAAACCAAAAAGAAACGAGAAAAGGGTTCCAGAATCATTCCGAACATGAAAATGAAATGGACGAAAAATGAGATTCCCAACCAGGAGAAAGCAACCTCACAACCCCTGTAAACAGCCAGGTCTATCAACTTATCGAGTATGCGATAAGCCAACATGAGTTGCTCGCCCAAAATTGGAAATTGCATGAAATTATTTTTATTTTTTAAAGGTGAAGATTTTTCCACAGCTACTTAAGTCACAGCTCTTTGATTTACCACAAGCACTTACAGCAAGGCTCTCAGCCACTGCCACAGCAGAAAGCTTTCTGACACAGCCACTTAAGGCAAGGCCTACTGCCACAGCCACTTAAGGCAAGGCTTACTGCCACAGCCACTTAAGGCAAGGCTCACTGCCACAGCCACTTTAGGCAAGGCTTACTGCCACAGCCACTGAAAGGCAAGGCTTACTGCCACAGCCACTTAAGGCAAGGCTTACTGCCACAACTGGATAACCTTTCCTCGGCAACTACATAAAAGGAAAAAGAAAGAAATTACACGCTTATAAATCAACAATACTTGGATCAAAACAATGAACAGAGACAGTCTACAATCACACTAAAACACTAGATATGAATAACGAAGTTACCCAAATGAAGTAAAATATAACACAACTGCTCCTACATTAACCTAAGAACGAGACAAAAAAGGAATATTCCTTAATTACTAAAAAAATGCACACTCCACAAGCTAGAGTTGAAAAGTTATGTACAACTAGAACAAATAAATAGCTATGAGAAGAACCTGACAAATAACAACAGAGCAATGCATGAAATCTAATCACCGAAGGTACGCCTTTATAAACTCCTACGTGAAGCGGTCGAACTGGTAGTGAAATACAAGGGTGATAATTTAACCGTACCGTGTCTCACAGAAACTGCAAAATGCAGCTACTTGTAACTGACGAAAACCGAATCATCGCACACTAATTCAAACCAAGGCATTACCTGAACAAGTCTAAAGTCCTCTGCTTACACATTCTCAACAACTGGCTCGGCGTACAATTCAACGGCTCTGACGGCCGGCTGGTTCGAGCTTGTAGTAACGAACGTCACAGCATTTGGTGGTTGAGTAGAACAGGCACTTTGGATAGCCATCTCTGAGGAAGCCGGGTTTGGAGTTTTTTATTAACGCGAAGACCGTACAGCTAACAACGACCAAGAGTGGAGTGACAATGAGTGGATACCGCGTGACCCTTTTGTATTCATGATTTGCATATTCCAGGGCATTCATTATTATTATGCAAATGACTTTGCATAGTCATGTACATCATATATTATTATTATTATGTTGATAATGACATTTCCAGGCTACTATCAGATAATCCATCATTGGAAGCCAAGCTTTCGAGTGGTGCAAAGCTATTCCGACCAGCCATGCTAAGATCTTCGAGGACGTAGCGCGTAGAGAAATTGGAAATAGACATGAGTTACAGATCCATGTTAAATTTGAATTATTGCTGTAACGAAGATAGGATTCGCAAGACATGGAAATACACTTGGCATGAGTCCACTGTCCACACTCATCGCAGCAGATCGCCCGTTGGTTAGTTTTTGTATGCTTTGTACATGCACTGCAGGGGTACTTGACAGGGCCCGGATTCATCATGGAGCAATCAGACGCTATTATTAGTAGAAATAGCGTGACGCGTGACGTGACACGTGACACGTGACTTAGGATCGAGATCCATCTGGGGCAGTGATGCAAGGCGATGGCACGACGAGTGTTCGATAATACATGCAATTGAAGGCTGCAATTGGGTTCAGTGATTACGAAGCTGACCGGCTTGAACTTGAATGTAAAGCCTTTAGAATCCGGTTGTTGAGCCCAGATTTTTGATCCATTTGCCAACCCGGTTAGGGATAGACAAGTAACCAGGATGCTAAGTGTGATTTGAAGCCTCATATCCAAGATGGAATGGATAAAGAGCACTATTTCTGCAGAGCGAAAATAAGCGTGCTGACCCGCTCGGCTGACCGCTGACTGACTCATGCTAATTTAAGGACGGTGCCTACTAATGTTACTGCGCATCCTGCTCGCGCATTCTATACGGATTTCTGTATATCTAGCATTTTAATCAATAACATTTACAGATAAGTGTCGATGGCGCAGTTGGCTAAGGCGCTAGACGGACTGCAAGTGACACTGCAAGTACCCGGGTTCGGAACTCACCCGCGGCCGTGGAATTTTTTTTCTTTTTTCTCCTTTTCTTCTTTGTTTTTCTCTGTAAATTACCTTCAGTTGGAAATTTATTGGGGAAATAACCTACAAAAGTTTACATTATAGCGGAGCTCCTTAGCGGCCAAAGGCCGCAGAGCGGAGCACCATAGGTATCGCAGGAAGAATACAATAGCTGAAAGTGGAACTCAGGTATACGATCGACTTCATTTTTCATGGTTCAGCGGTATTCCCATTTTGGTATCGCAGGCGCGTGTCTGCGTGCGTGCCCCATCACAGGTAAACCAAAACCCTTTTCACCGTTTATTAATCATATCTCAAGAAGGGATGAAGCTCAGACAACCTTCACGCGCGCAGAACGAGTGCGCATGCGCGAAATCGAGACAGCAGAAAATTCCAAGATGGCGGCCTTTTAGTCACACTTATGGGAACAAAATTGGCAGTTTCTTTGCCAATGCAGTATCTTCAGCTACAACGAAGAATTCTCAAGGTAGGTAAGGATGCATTTTTTATTTAATCTTTCTAACAGCTGACGATTTGCAGTGATTGATCTTGAAAAGGGATGATAAATGGCAGGGGTTACCGCGACAGAAGTGAAACTTCGATAGAATTATTGTATTCATGATAATAATTGATTCTTTAAAACATTTCTGTGGATGGTGGTTAAAGTCGCTTGGTGTCATAGAGAACTTTGGCATAGCATATTTAATCCAGTGTGGTGTTGGTTCTATCCTTATCATTTCTGTTTTTCATTTTAGTGGAAGACTACAAATATTTAGCTACACATGTTCACTACCAGACTGCATGATTTCTTGCCAGATGAGAGAGTTACGTTCACTCTTTTGATGGATGTCCATGACTACAATGTCTTCAGCATATGGCCAACAAAACAGATTGTCATGCCATTCAGGATAACAACAACTGAGTGGTTTTCATCCCAGTAATGCACTCTTGAACTCCGAAGAACGTTCTTCTTCTTCCATATGGGCCCATCTCCTTCTATCTTAAAGATTCTTCTGGGCTTTAGTGCAGTGCAGTGTGGGTGTAGCAAAATAAAAGTTTCAACAAAGTGCGGGTGGTTTAAAAAAAGAATGATGTGCCGTGGTCAGCGGATTATGGCTAGCTGACTCCACAGCCTGTCCTTGAAGGTCACAGGCATCTTACATGAATGTTATATCAACTACTTGGAAATGGTAGGGTCTTGTTACATATCTGCTGCTGCATCCATGGCAGAGAAATGTACGGGAAGTGTAGTTTGGCTGATTTCCCATGGTAGCTCTATGCAGTGATTGCAGAGAATTGTTGCCTGTGCCATGATACCATCAAGAATGATATCGATTGATACCATCAATGTGGCATCTGAAGCAATTGATAGCTGTCAAGTCACCCACATTAAGCAGGTGTCACAAGATTTTGAAGCCTGTCACCCACAAAGTGACTGTGAAAATGTTCATACATTTACTGTATTTCACCTGCATTGTCACTCTGGATTTTTTTCATACATTTTCTGTATTTACCTGCCATATGAGGGAGAATCTGAAAATTTCGGTTGACTGGTATGCAATTTGCAAAGAAAATAGAGTTATCATGGATCAGTGAATAGACTGGATGAAGGAAGGAACTTAAAAACTCTTCTCAGGTGAATTAGTTGATTTACAGCATAATTAAAAACTAAACACAATATAGATTTGTGAACAGAAAAGTACACAACCAGAGCATGCATAAGAATGTAGGCTCATATAAACCCTAATTAATTTAGGAATCTGAATTGGCAAATTTATCTATATATGTTTATTTAAATAGTTCTCAAAATAAACATTTGAATTTGAATGGCCGATGCTATAATACAAATAAATTAGATTGCAATTGACTATTTCCTATGAGCCAATAGTCAAGATAGATAACAAGGTACATATCAAGCTGACTTGACTGATTGACTCATGAGTACGGCCTTTTCAATTCAAAATTTTATTAATAACTATTTGGCTGTCGGATAGTTTTTGGCTGATTTGCGCTTAGTAAGATAAACATTTTGTTAATTCAAATTTTTAAGCAGTGTAATTGAGCCAATCAGGAATGTGAAGGAATGTGATAGTTTATGAGTGGGTTCTCCTCTCACATTGTGAGAGATATATAGTGAGTAGTGGAAAGCCAATCAGATAGCAGGCTTCATGATTTCAACGAAATGCCAATAATAGAATTTGTGCTTGTAAATTTATGAAACTGGACATGTTCATATAGTGGTTGCTCATATTTAACAAATAGTTAGTTAATGAGGTGCGTAGCATGGAGAATGAGTAGTCTAATTGTTTTTAGTAGAATCCCACTAGCATACTATCTTGGAGTTGTTGCCAAAACATATTTATTTTCATGGTTTTAGAGAGTTTTGTGCTAGCACTTTCGTTACTTGCTATCTATTACGAAGATAGTGAGTAGTGGAGCAAATCAGATTACAGGAGTGATGACAGTGTGCAAGTGGGTTTCTAACATTATTTAGTCATAACCCCCCTCCCAGCTCTGCAGTCCCTGCATTACAATTTTTGCAAATTTCAGTATTCATGTTAAAGTACTTTGCATTAAAGGCAACCTTCAGAGTTTCAAGTGTCATATATTGTACAATTCGAGAAAATATATGTATCCCTTGGATGGGTGGCATTCTGAAATTCTGAATCTGAGGGGGGTTTTCAAGCTCGGAATTCTGTCTGCATCGGGGCTCTCACAGCTAGAAGTTAGTTTAAATTCTGTCTGCATCGGGGCTCTCAGAGCTAGAAGTTAGTTTAACCTCTCAGGAATTCTACATGCACACCGGGATTATATATGCATTTGGGGGGGGGGGGGGGAAGCCATTTTGGAAATTCTGGATGCATGGGGAGGGGAAGGTAAAAAAACTAGTGCAGCTCATCTCCCCAGGGCACATATATTTTCTTTTTTATTTTCTTTTATTTTCTTTTTACCTTTTTATTGTTACGTTTTAGAACAGATATACTGACAGTTCTTTTCCAAAAACCCCTCCCTCTACCCTCCTCATTCTCTACCCTCCCCATTCATATATTTTCTGGAATTGCCCATTCCCAAAAAAAAAAATTGTATACACTATAGATCAATTGATCAACTCTCTAGAGTGGTACACTTTGTGCTTGTTTTATGATTCAAACTTAAAAAAAATATTGAAGTCTATAAAATGTGGTATGCAGGTGCGATTTTATAAAATCAAGAATGGAGGTTTTATGAAAAGTGGCTCTGCAGGATCACATGATCTGGTGTAGTGAGGTATGTCACTGAGTAGTAGTCAAAAAATCAATAAATAAATTTGAAGCAATAATTGTTGTACTTGTAGTTGGCGAAATCATACATTACAGTTGCTTACGAAATGTGAACACTTATGGACCTTATGTGAATAGGTACCAGGTTAAAAATGTATTATATAGATGTTCTATAACTTTCTCACATTGCCCACACCAAAATAAGATTACTTGGGACTACATTTCTGTTTCAAGCATGTAAAACATCTTAAATGGACCATGTGTCAATCGATTTTTTTCATGTCCTTTTATATCAACCCTGAAAGAAACCAGCCAAAACCAGATCGTATTAATTAATGAAGAAGGAAATTGATTCATGTTCAAGTTCATGTAGCAGAATAATACAGTGATAATAATATCAAAATAAAATGTGTTTTGGTGCTTCGCTTTTTGCGATCAAAATCACGAAGTGTGGACGTACCTTTATTCATTTGAAGGTAGTGAATTTGGAGGACAGTACATGGGTTGATATTTAAACTTTTCTCCCTCATTGTTTGGCAAAGTGTACACGGCCATGATTTGGTACTTCGTATTTTCTAAATCTTCGAGAACGAAAAAATCTTGATGGTTTCATCATTCGGACCGGGAATTTTGACTTTGCATCTCACGAAAATTGACAACATCGGGTTTTCACTTCGTTTCTGTGTCGAAGACCAAGCCAAGAACTGATCCCACGCTGGTTTCTCACTGCATCATGACTGTTTTTGCCGAGGATTGGAGTGATTTTGCCCTCTGACTTATCTTAGATCAACAACAAAACATACCAAAACCACAGCCGTCCAGATGCCACTACGAGGTTTCTCAGTTCAAATGCCGAAAATAAAAATGTTAAAGAAAATTATAAAAAGTTAAACTCACAAAATAAGGAAAATATACTAGACTTGCTATTCACCAAGTTTGGAGCTTATTTTTTTAGTAGTTTTCTTATTTTTTGCAGTTTTGTGGGCTCTGAAACCACAGCTATCACGAAACAGTTATTTTTCAAATTTTGGCGGGAAGGCGCTACGCATGCGCACTCGTTCTGCGCGCGTGAACAGACAACCAAACTTGGGTGGGCGAGGGGGGGAGTTGTGTTAGTGGCAAGGGGGGTGCAACTGCCTGATCACGTGGTATAACGTCATCGATGACGTCATCATAGGAGAAAAAGAATATATCTCGGAAAGGGATGAACCTCAGACAACCAAACTTGGGTGAAGTTATCTAAGTGGTAAGGGGGGTGCAACTGTGTGGTCACGTGGTACGACGTCATCGTTGACGTTATCACAGGAGAAAAAGAATATATCTCGGGAAGGGAAGAACCTCAGACAACCAACCTTGCGTGAAGTTATCTAAGTGGTAAGGGGGTGCAACCGTGTGGTCACGTGGTATGACGTCATCGATGACGTCATCACAGGAAAAAAGGATATATCTCGGGACGGGATGAACCTCAGACAACCAAACTTTGGTGAAGTTATCTAAGTGGTAAGGGGGGTGCAACCGTGTGGTCACGTGGTATGACGTCATCGATGACGTCATCACAGGAGAAAAGAATATCTCGGGAAGGGATGAACCTCAGACAACCAAACTTGGGTGAAGATATCTAAGTGATAAGGGGGGTGCAACTGTGTGGTCACGTGGTATGACGTCATCGATGACGTCATCACAGGCGAAAAGGAATATATCTCGGGAAGGGATGAACTTCAGACAACCAAACTTGGGTGAAGTTATCTAAGTGGTAGGGGGGGGAGGGTGCAACCGTGTGGTCACGTGGTATGACGTCATCACAAGAGAAAAAAATATCCCGCGAAGGGATGAACCTCAGACAACCAAACTTGGGTGAAGTTATCTAAGTGGTAAGGGGGTGCTTAGTGCAAGTGCTTAGTCACGTGATATGACGGTGACAGGCTATTATTGTACAATGGCAACCTTTTTGTCCCACTAACACAGCAAAATATGTAATTGGGAGCTCCGCTTTTAGCCAGTGGCTAATTATATATATTAAAAGTATCGTAATTGTTCTCTGAGTAAAAGTAGCCGTAGGTTTGATACCTAAAAGTCTAGATATCTTTACGGACTTTACGCAAAATAACAACAAATGAATCAGAAAACTTAATGTTTATTTACACTTCAAGTTATATGCCGTAAGTGCAGTTTCATTTCAATAATGCTTGACCGGGGCTTGACCAAGACTCGCTTTGTAAATGACAAAAAAAAGTCGTTATCGTTTCAAAGAGAACCCGACTTCGTATGGCCTTGCTATTTTCAATAAACTCGACCTGCTTGTCATAAATTGTGGAATCAAATATACTACACCTTTATCTAAAATCAATATAAAAGTGATTTTTAGTCAATGTACCTCGTAGTTACCTTTATTTTTCGACTTTTCCCCTCTTGCTTAAAGAGTCGCCATTTTGAATGTCAATTTCTGCTCACAGGGGAGGGGTGCGCAGATTTGTCACATTACCATTCTACCTGCTGTTAAAAGGCACGATTATTTCTGAAAATTGCGTGGCTACCCCTATATTTTTTTACATCATTTGAAAATATAAAACCTCCGCATCGTATTTGCAAATTTTTAACGTGCGAAAAATATGCTGAGGCTGTTTTTTTTTAACGCATAAAGTAGCGGGTGTCGGGTAGATTTTGGACCTTTCGTATAAATGTTACCCCCTAAAATACCTTTAAAAGCCGAAATTTACAAACATTTGTTATGGAATCCAACAAATGTAATAACAGCTGCTGCTTTTACGAGCGAAAGTAGAATTTAAATAAAACTATCGAGTAAAAGTATTTTTTTTTTCGTAATTTCTAAAAAAACGATAATTCTGCATTTTTTTGGGTGTGGGGATGGGTTATCTCAAAAACTTGCGTGGGTACCCTATCTTTTTTTATCGGAAATAGATAGCCTCCCACATTACCTTTCATTACCACATAGTCATAAGTGCGAAAAAAAATCTTCGTTTTTGTGGGCACCGTCCTTTTTACTAAGTTGCTTGACTTGTAAAATGGTTTCTTTCTCTGATAGTTCGACGCCGTCTAGAAGTTTGTCGGCTCTTTGAATTTCTTTCCTTGCAGCTTGTCTATGTGCTCAAAAAATTCTTTCTTTCTTCTGTAAATCTTCCATTTCTTTTCATAAAGGCCCTTGGGCCTCAAAATTCGTTCTGAACTAAACTCAAGGCAAAGCCAAAATGCATGGCCTTGACTCAACACAACATTGCGTACCGGCGTGAACGTTTGAAACTCCCCTGAGAGGAGTCACGTTGAGAGGACGAGAGGACGTTACGCATGTCGTTGGGTGCTCCTGCCAAAATTAGCTTAGAATCTTAATGCCCTTTTTCTTGATCTATTATGGTCGATAACAATGGATAACGCTTCTCGTCTACCAAGGTGACTCCTCTCAGGGGAGTTTCAGATTTTCACGTCGCTACGCAACGTTGTGTTGAGTCGAAGCCATGCATTTTGGCTTTGGTTTGAGTTTAGTTAAGAATGAATTTTGAGGCCAAACGGCCTTCGCTTATTTCTCGACATGTAAGCTTATTTCTCGAAATGTAAGCATCTGAGCCATCTAGATTTAGTCGAGGTCATCGCGCGCCTGCCAAGAACTCGATTCCGATTGCTTTCACAGGCACATAAAAGGGTACTAGAGCTGTCGTTATAAACCAAAAAAGTGGGACTTAGCCATGTTTTTATAGAAATAGGAGGCCATGTTTAATTTTACCCCACTTTGTCCATTCACTGCTTTCAGGAAATCGGTTAAATTTATTGAAAGAAAACGATACCAAGTAGAAAGCTATTGCACCTATTGCAGCTTACAGCTGGATTACAGGAGCATTGCGCATTCACACATAACTATATTCTAAGTATTTATACGATACAAAATTCTGAAAACGGACAGTGTTCACTGGTTTCTTATGCAATTTACGTGACCTGAGGCTATACTGCTGGCTATTTGAGTTGCTCACCAACCCTCTACACAAGGGCAGCAGCGGGTTACCCGGCTTCAAGCTTTGCATAAATTTTACGCACGCTGCTTCCCTTCTGGCTTCTAGTGTAGTAAGGCCAGTTTGCTCCAATGCTTCGTGATAATGGACACCAGGTAACATGATGGACAATGCGCGCTTTTGAACGCATTCCAAGGCATGACTCAGAGACACCGACAGGCTTGCAAACGCCGAAGAGGCGTACTCTAGGACTGAGCGGATGACTGTGCAATAGATCTTAATCATGTCACTGACATGTACGCCGCTCCGCCTAAGAACCCTTATAATGTACAGCCTCTTGTTAACTTTCTTCAGTAAATAGTCAACGTGTACATCCCATGTCAGATCGCGCGAGATGTAAACACCGAGCAATTTAAACGACGCGACATGCTCCACAATAGCGTTCCCGGTGACAATGGGACGAGGCAGGCAGCTATTATACTGAAGAAAGTCTTACACTTGGCTGGGTTGAGCTTCATATGGTTGGCAATTGCATACTGATTGATATCTTCAACAATAAAATTGAGAAATGATGGTGAATTCCTTGGCACTATTTCTACGATAGTCAGGTCGTCAACAAACTTCGCTCGGGGAGACCATGATGACACTAGGTCATTAACCATTACGGCAAACAGTAACGGACCAATTTTAGTCCCCTGGGGAATACCTCCATTCAGAAATAAGGGAGAAGAGGTCACAGATGAGATGGTAACAAACTGGGACCTACCCTGGAGAAAACAGGTCACCCACCTTAGTAAACAACTATGAAAGTTATACTTAGCTAGCTTGCTCAATAAAATCTTATGATCTATGAGGTCAAATCCTTTGCGGAAATCCGCAAAGAACAACCTAGCCGCGCAACCACCCCTGTCAAGGGATTCTAGGATTATATGTAGAATAAATACGATTGCATGGGTTGTACATTTTCCTTCTACTGCGAATTGGTTGGGATCAAGATCACTTATGATCGAGGGTGCAATTCTGGTAATTGTGAAACCTTCCATAACTTTCGCTAACTGACTAGTAAGTGACACAGGTCTAATGTCATTTTCGATAGTCTTGGGGGGGTCTCCTTGGGCAGCGGTCTAACATCCGCACGCTTGAATAACACTGGTAGAAAGCCTTCCCTCAGGGACGCATTGTAGAGATGAGCGACAACAGAAGCAAGTTCGAAATCAAACAGCTTGAGAACGATGTTTGGGATATCATCAGGCCCAGGGGATCTTTTGATTTTGATCCCACGAAGCGCGATTCCAGCCTCTCTTGGTGACACAAAGAGGTCGCTAGGGATGTCAAAAGTATCGACAGCAATGTCCATGACGTCATCAAGAGTGAGCGGCTCAAACCCTGACGTAAGATCAACAAAGAACTTGTTGATTCTGTCGCACAGAGATTCCGTGTCGGCATCGCCTAGCAACTGGTGGAACCATGACTTATTGCATCCAGATGACCTGCTCAGCTGTTTAACATCCTTCCACCACCTACTAGAGTTAGACTCCCTCAGATATTTAACTTTCCTCTCATAGAAGACTTTCTTGGAATCCTTAACCGCGCGCTGAACTTTGTTCCGCAGTGACCTAAACAGAGGGGAATCTTTCCCGTGCTTGGCTAAGCATTTCTGTCTCCGCGCAATCAGCGCCTTGATTTTACTTGTCATCCAAGGTTTGTCCGAGCTGTGAACGCGGTGCGACCGAACTGGAAGGAAGCGGTCAACAGCGACATGCAGCGTTTTGTAGAAATAATCAAATTTCTCCTCGCAAGATCCCAACGCATAGAGATCATCCCACACGAACGACGTAAGCCATCCCCCGAACTCTCGAATGCGGCTGTCCCTCGTATCCCAACGCGACACAGTGAGCTTGGAGGCCGCATAGACGGCGTAACAGGAGCAACCAGAACAGAATAATGGTCACTCGACCCGATTTTTGGTAGCTGCTTCGGGGAGGAGAATATTTTCGGGGAATTAGTTAAACACCAATCCAATATTCCTGTGTCCCTTGTTATCACCTTGACGATTTGAGTGAGACCACATAAGCGCTTGAAAACAACGGGCGAGATGTTTGTTGAGGTTGGGTTAAAGTCCCCAACTACGCATACAAGACACTCAGGGTGATCAAGTACATACATACATACATACAATTTTATTTAGGCACAGTGGCCTCACACAACAAGTACAGTAATTTACCTAATACTGTAAACGCTGGTTTCCAGGGGGGCTGTGCTTATTAAAAAACTGTATTATAATACTGGATTAAGAATCACTGATTGCAGACACCTTTAAAAAAAGAGTCAGCATGTCTCCGTGGAAGAGGTCAAGTCAATCAGGCACTTGAATTCCTTAATTGAATTTGCCTTCTTGGCAGTTGTTGGTAGGCTGTTCCATAGCATTGCACCACTGTACTTAAAGCTACGTTTAAGGAAATTCGTGTTCGGCCTTGGGAGCACTAGGTCAGTTTCACGGCTTCTCAGGATATATTTATCCCTGTATCCTGTAGCCTCGTAAAGCTTTCCCTAGGTTAGGTGCGGAGTGCCCGTTTAATATTTTAAAATATATGTACCCTTAGACTTTACATGTCTCCTATCAAGTTTCTCCCATTCAAGTTTTTCAAGGATCATTTGAGATGGGGAATCGTAATTTGCACCCGTTATGACTCGTGCGGCCCGGTTCTGCAGTCTCTGAAGCTTGTCCTTAAGAGTTTTACCACAGGTATCCCACAAGGGGGAACAATAATCAAAGTATGGGAGAACCAGAGACTTATACAGGGCCTCACGAGACCATAACGGGACAAAGGGCCTGACACGCTTAATAGCACCAATGCCGGAGCAGACTTTCTTACACATTTCCTCTATGTGAGTCTTAAAATTAAGCCTTTTGTCAACTTCGACACCAAGGCACTTCTGAGAGTCAACATGGGTGATATTTTTATCGCCCAACTTGATGGTATTAGTCAGGGCCCCGGCTTTGGAACTTAAGTTGTGATCAGACCCTATAATCATCACTTTTGATTTAGAAGTATGTGACTGGAGTTTGTTGACCGCAAGCCAGTCAGATATGTTTTCAAGGTCTAAATTCAGTGCAGAGGATAGTTCATCAGTTTCTTTAGAGGAGGCAAAAATTTGGGTGTCATCAGCATAGAGACAAGGAGTGGTATGTTCAAGACATTCTGGCAAATCGTTTATATATATAAGGAAGAGTAAAGGGCCAAGTATGGAGCCCTGTGGGATTCCACACACAATCTGTTGTTGTTCTGAAAGAACACCATTAACAAAGCATTGTTGCTGGCGATTTTTGAGGTAGGAATGGAACCACAAGAGCTCCATACCCGAAATCCCATAGAATCCCAACTTCTCAAGTAAAATTTTGTGATTGACAGAATCAAATGCTTTTCGGATGTCCAAAAATACCACTCCTGTCAATTCCCCTTTGTCTAAATTCTCAAACCAGGCATCAACCATTTGTATAAGGGCTGAAACCGTAGAATGTTAAGGACGGAAACTGGATTGAAATTTAGACAACAGGGAATTGTCATTCAGATAGTTATACATTTGTCGGAAAATTTCTCTCTCAAATATTTTGCTGATGACTGGAAGAACAGAAATCGGTCTGTAGTTACCACAATAACGCTGCTCGTCACTTTTATAGATAGGGGAAACGCGTGCATTTTTCCATTCGTCAACGAATACCCCAGTGGAAATAGACAGGTTAAAAATCGTCGTTAGAGATGGTGCTATTATATCAGCTGCCGTTTTGAGGGATTTAGCTTTGATTTAGCTTTGCGCAACTCGATATTTACTTTATTTCTCGCAGCCCTATAAAGGTTCCAATGAGTTTCCGAGCCATACTTTACAGCTCGTTTTTTATGATAATCGCGGTCATGCATTAATTGTTTAATTTTCGAGTTAAGCCATGGAACAGTAGATTGCCGTACTCGCATATGCCTCATAGGGGCATGGCGATTCAAAACAGAACTGAATTTGGATTTCCATGCCTTCCAGGCCTGGTTGGGGTCCGTGGAAAGGTCAACGTCCCATTGAACCCCCTGAGGTTCTCAATAAAGTCTATATCGTTAAATCTTTTAAAGTTTCTTGCCTCTTTGGTAATGGGTCTTTTACTTTTAGGCAAAGAAAATTTGCGGATTGCGTAAACTAGACTGTGATCAGACAAGTGAGTAAGAGTCGATTGATGCTCGAACGTGATTATAGAGATCATTGTTGTCCTGAGCTGTGGCGTGAGGCGGATGGTATATCACGGCTAACAAAACAGACGAAACCGACCTTGGAAGGCGACGGGGCCTCAACTGTAACCACAGACATTCTGACGTATTATTAGGGTTCACGAACCGCGGAAGCACCTTGCATGGTATCATACAATTCACGTACACAGCAAGGCCACCCCCTCGCACCTGTGATTTGTCCTTCCGGAAAACGATGAAATCGGCCATAGTGATGGCTGAGTCCGGTATGTCATCATTAAGCCAGGACTCTGTTACGCAGATGACATCGGCGTTATTGTGACGAGCGACATATTCAAGTTCATCGACTTTCTTCGTCAAGGAACGCGTGTTAGAAATGACCAGGGAAGGAACAGACGCTTTCGGTTTCGATCGAGTAGTTGTGTTTACTTCCATATGCAAATTAGCCGGTCTAATCAAGCAAGCTGAATTTCCCGCAGTGAATATAGAAGATTGCAAGACCGAGGGATGTCGGCTGACAAGTTCCTACGTTCCTTTACACGTTTTCCTGATCTTCTTCCACGGTATCTGAAAATCCCATTTTCCTTCAGAACAGGAGTGAGCGCTGAATCGTCGCGTATCGTGAAATTGGAACACTACCGAAACCTTAGAAGCTGGTCCCTAGAGTATTGCAGCAATGGATCTTGAATTTGGCGGTTATGCAAATGGCGGCGAGCATTCAGATTTCTTGATGAATCTTCTAAATCGCTACGGCCGACGCCAAAGCGGCAACTGACATCAGGGCCAGGATTTATCGGGACGTCGAGAAATATCGTTATGTCGACAGGCGGGTCATGGCCTGGGACAACCAACGACGTGATCCCATGCTTGCTTGACTTGGTTGCTGGAAACTTTGATTTGGCAAAGCCTAACGAAATCAGTCGACGCCTGAACGGTGCTCGCACTGGAGCGAAACCAGAGGGAACCAGCAAATGGAACCAGCAGAGGGAACCTGTCTTAGCAGGATAGCAAGGCGACTCATTTCTAACACAAGATTGCGATATTAAGGGAACCAGGAACCCGTATGAGAGAATCAAATGGCTCAAATGTACGAGAGCCAAAAGACTCGTGGCCGCCATGATCAGCGCCTGCACACTTTTATTGGCTGGCAGAAAATGACACTAATCGGGGAACGTTTTATGACTAAACTCGGTGTCTAAACTTTCCTGTTGTTTTGCCTTTGAATACACCTAGGTGTACGCCACCTTAACTCAACAATTATTTACTTCATAAACAGCATACATCTCTATGACCGCAGTCTTCTCCATCCCAATTTCACTCAAACCACGAGTCCTTTTCTCTAGCGCACATGTTCAAACAGTCCCTATACGGATAGCGAGCAAATGTAACACAATATTGTCACGCACAAGACACTGTACAGATACAGCTGTTTTAAATAACTTTTGTCACACATTACGGCAATCTTGGAAAGCAGGGTTTGATAATGAAATTATATTGTTTAGATTATTAAATATAGTGTCTTATCAGTTAGTGCAAGAAAAGTTTTTAACCATGTCAAAATACAGGTACTTGCTTAAACGGGTTTCCTCTTGCACTTCACTTGAGGGAAGGCTTTTTTGTCCCCTTCTGAATTTATCCAGCATGATCCATAAAGCAATGTCATATCAATCAAGTTTTTAAGGAATTTCAAAACTGTCAGAAGCAGTTTTTGGTGCAACAACAATATAGATGTTCGGCAACATTTCGAGAGGTTTTTACTGTAGCACCCATGCAGTACCGTAAATTCGAGCTTTTTCACTTCTCAATCCTAGCACCCATGTTATTATCACTTTTTGTGAATGGAAATATGCAGATGACTTGAAGGTATGAAAAAAATTACATTGAAGATACATGTACATTGTATGTTTATTATTTATATATAAATAAATGAATATATAATATATTTTCCTGCTTCTGATTGTTTGAGCACTACTGACAAATTTTAGATGTTTTTAAAGGCAAGCAACTTATTCCATCAATGATGTCAAAGATTATTGCAAGCGTGACATCACGCTTGTAGGCAGGATGGCAAACTGCCTGCTCTCTCAAAGAATTATAGCTGGGAAATTAATTTTGAATGAACAATAAAACAAGTAAAAGTTAAAATGAATAATAAAACATTCAGTGAATTGAGCTTTGTATGATGTGGATAATAAGATCTCAGGGGTGTTATCCACATCAACCTTTGGCCTCGAGGGATAATACCACCCTCGATCTGAATAATTATCCATATCATACTCACAGAATTCATTAATTGCTGCATGGTCACATCCAGTCACCTTTTAAACCGATTTAGAAAAAAGTTTGTTGTCTATGAATTATCTAAGTTCTAAGTTTCTTTTATTAAACTAAAATGTTTTTATCAATTCACCCTACAACAATTGAATGAAACTAATATGGAGGGAAAATTTCATTTAATTTCATTTTGGTTCCCAAAATGGAACCAGAGGATCCAGAGCATGTTAGGGACTCCTCACAAAGTGGTATTCTATTGGTAGGCAAGTAGATGGCCTGATACAAGATAATTGCACCTGATATATATATATATATTTTTTTTTTGGTGGGGGGTATAGTGACCAGGGTGGTTCAGTTGGTTGCAATCAAAGCAGAATTTTGTTAATAATGTAAAGGTTTTATGTAAAATGTAAACTGTCTTTATCACTAAGTGTGAGTGGCCATACTGAAATACATACCCTATCAGAGACAAAAAAAACTATACCCTACAGCAGATCTCGGGAGCCCAAAGAAACACCCCCTTTATGGGGTGGTACATACCCATCTACCATATATGAGGGAGTGCCCCACCCCTCATCTTGCCCCTAAAAACTTTGGGCCCTGAAACTTGGGATTATTGCTTATGCGCTCTTCAAATGGAAGGTTTAGATTTTTGCTTGCTTATTAATTAAAGATATTAGAATTATATTTCCGTTTTTATAAAACCGTTTTATTTTTGACGTACCATCGCCTTACTTCAATGTGATCTTTTCCGTGGTAAGGGTAGATTTTAACTTGGATGCCTGTATCAAAAGTTGAAGATATCTTGACGTCACGATGCGCCCACCTAAATTGGTGCTTTCATAATTTCTCCCTACTAATTTTCGAAAGTGTTGTCAGTATATACTCTCAAAATATACGATGCAGTGGCCAACTTGAACAATGTCCGATCAAAAACGCCAAATGTCCGGCCAATTTTCCAGTAGAGACAACCATAAAAAAGATTGAAGGATCATATTCTGATCAAGTAAGAACAATTATTTCCAACTCTGTTTCCTTACGGCTTCTAACTTTAAAGCATGCAGAAGCTGAGCTCAATCAATGCTGTTCAGTGTTGATCATGGTACCACATTGGATGTGTTAATTTAACACCAACAACATTCCCCAGCAATAAATGGTTCTGCAGAGGATTCAGGGATGAGAAACACTTTTATTCAGGTGAAAGGACTCGATATATATTGGCATAGTAGCATCGAGTCACTTCATTCCTTGCCCCTGGGTGGGGGAATTTCCAACACATTTCGCCTCAGGGGTGGGGACAAAAATTTAGTATGGCCCAGCTAAGAATCCATGTCCCCACCCTTCACCGAGGTTGGGGGAGGGGGGGGGGGGGGGGGGGTGGTTACAATTGACTGGTGCATAAAACGATAACGGATCC
The DNA here is from genome assembly GCA_033964015.1 of Scolanthus callimorphus. Classification (NCBI taxonomy): domain Eukaryota; kingdom Metazoa; phylum Cnidaria; class Anthozoa; order Actiniaria; family Edwardsiidae; genus Scolanthus; species Scolanthus callimorphus. The sequence continues at coordinate 26,799,653 of CM066911.1, read as the reverse complement.
GTTTTTATTCACTTTCGAGAGCGTTTTTAAACTTATACGGATTCGATGAAAACGATCAGCGTGTTAGTGTGGACGAAGGCCTAAAAATGACTCGCTACTGTTTACTTACCAGCAACTGCAGCTCCAGCGATGCCTAAACCAGCAAGTACCAAGCTCGTCTAAATAGGGAAGAAATATGTAATGGACTCATTATTAACGGTCTATCATAAAAGTGAAAGTTACTGGAGAGCTCACCATTTTGTTTCTCTTTACTATAGTAAGTTTTGTTCACATGTCGTCCTTGGCCGGAATGATGCAACATTACTCCCAGCATGCATTTCGGGCATAATACCGCCGCTGACCAAAATGGTACCACTTCCGTTCTAACATCCGGGAACGTCGTTTCCTAAAGTCCTCGCTCATTCCAAACCAAGATGGCTGACTTACTCGGTGAAGATCATTCCTGCGAAGAAACAGATCCAGCCGCCGAATTCCTAGCAAGAGAACAAAATGACTTGGCTGAACTAGGCGAGGATCTAGGAGGAGATTCGGCAAGTGCTGAGGTATGAAAGATAGGATTTTACGGAGGTTTAAAACACTCGTTGGTAAAGTTTTGTCATTTTCATGAGTTGAATTTCGGATTCGATCGTTGCCATTGTAGCGATACACTGCAGTTCTCAAGTCGTTTGGTAAACGTGTTATGAATAAGAAAATTATCAACGAAGTGTTTTTCTTGTTCTTGTCTCATTAATAGCCTGTTGTATTGGGGTCAAACATGACGGCATCTTGGCCGTCAAATCAAATTCCGCTTAAGTAGCTGATTCTCGGATTTAAGGCGTGGAGGAGTGTAAAAGTTTAAAATGGGTATTGAATCGAGACAGGCATTATTGAACATTTGGAGCGAATAGAATTATTGTAAAAACGTTACAATCTTTAAGATATCATATTACACTACTCAACTAGATAATACCCATTCATTCAAAAACCCTTCCATCCCCTCCCCTCTTACGACTCATTTTTAACCCGCGTTCTTTTCCCCGTTGGCTAAATCAGACAATATTCTGCAAAACAAGCAGAATAATGGTTTTATTATTCAACACATCGATAGCACAATCTATCCACAGGTTTATTTTTGCAAGGTACACCATGTTGACTTAAATATGGAAAGCAAAAGAACTGCTAAAATTATGCTCATAGATTATTATCAACCGAATGAAAACGCAAAAAGAAACGAAAACAAGCTCAAATAATCATCAAAATCCTTAGTGATGTTGTTGAGAAACGTAACCTCTCTTTAATCTGAGTAAGAGACAATGGCAAATAAAGAGATGGATGAACAAAGACACAGGTTTTGTGGCAAAACTGGAGGGTTTTGCACAAAGTTTTCAAACCAAGTACCATAGCAAGCGAGTGTCAAGGTAGAAAACAGTGTTTAATGGACGGATCCACAAATCAAAACATAAACTAAAATGAGCTACCGGTAAGCTGAATTTCCAAACTGACCTGAAAACTTGCCACAACTTTCTGGTAAGTCAGAAAGTATTGTTAAGCCAACAATATTGTGATTTGTGTGTCTTCGGTTTGCTGCAAGTAAGTCAAAGTTTGTGTGATTTTATTTCCAGAAAGCACTTTATTATCTCTCTAAAAGACCCTATATTTTATAGTAAAGCAATATTATTCATTGCACTCACTATCGCAAATTTGATTGGCTGAGAGCAAACAATCAATTCTCTATGTCACATGAACTTGACATGCTAAATGCAGTATCTGCAGCGGATATTGCATTTAGCATGTCCAGTTCAAATGCGGCTTGTTCCCAAGCCCTTGTCCGTGTCTGCATTTTCAATTTGAACAAAGCCATTGATTAAAGTCATGTATAATAAAACAATTGAAGGTGTCGCTTCAAGAATGACCTAAGTGACTTTTCAGACTGTTTTTCGATTTTTGAAAAACAAACTGCAGAAACCTTGTTAAAATAGCCTAAAACTAGCCTCTCTGTATTTTCCCAAAAATATTGCTGTGAGAACACTGTGAAACGGCCTCTAACCAGTGGCTTTATCATCTAGTGTGCTTTGAAAAATCACATCATTCTGAAACTGAGAAAATGAAAAGTGACATCTAGTACGGCTTTCAAATTTATACTACTACCAAAAAGTCACGGAGTCTACAGGAGGAATGTCCCCAAGGAACTGTAGACTCTGTGACATACTTTTATTGGATTTTTACAGTTTGAAAGAAATAATTCTAAGTTTAATTTGGCAAAGTAATATCACAATCATTTTAAATTACAAGTTTAAGAAAATTAGGCATGCTCAGTAAAATTTTAGTGCCAGTCCCCAAGGAGCATTGTAGACTCCATGACAAAATTGTATACTCCGTGACATTTTTTATTGGATTTTTACGGTTTGAAAGAAATAATTCTAAGTTTATTTTGGCAAACTAATATATTGCAATCATTATAAATTGCAACTTTAATAACTTTTGGTTTCAAATATATATTTCCATAAAATCTCACAGAAACTATAAGCCCCAAAACTGTCACAGAGTCTACAGATCCTACTTGGATAGCATACTTTGTGAAGTACCCATTGCAAATCCCATGCTTATGAAGTTTTTTTAGTTAGAGTACCTTCTGTCAATATAATTGTATTTCTCCCTAAATCATTTAGCTTTCAAACAAGAAACATATTAAAATGTTGCTAGTTTATGCATAAATGATGCCAGAACACGAAAACAGACATTGATATCCTACAATTTAGACATCAATCTCTAAGAATTTATACAAATTGACTTCATTTAGATAATTTCAAAATCAGTCATTTGGGACCAAAATACTGTGGAACACAGGGAAAAATTGCTTAACACATTCATGGTTTTGGTAGCGTTTTCCATTAATGTGTGAAAAATGTTAATGGGGACCACACTTTCCATTAATGATGTTAATGGGAAGACCACACTTTCCCATTAATGTTATAGTACATTAATGGAAAAACGCTACCAAAACCATTAATGTTTTTACGCAATTTTTTCCTGTGATCCCTCATGTCTAATTTGGACAACATGCCCCTCCTCTCCCCCCTAGGGCGAACATTTGTGGCAACCCCCTCTAAAACTGTTTGCTATCAACCAAGGAACATTTATGCCAAGTTTGGTGCCTGTACGGTCTTTGCAGCCCCCAAAAGATCCCTCATGTCTAATTTGGACAAAATACCCCTCCCCTCCCCTAGGGCGAACATTTGTGGAACCCCCCTCTTAAACTGTTTGATATCATCCAAGGAACATTTGTGACAAGTTTGGTGCCTGTTCGGTCTTTGCAGCCCCCAAAAGATCCCTTATGTCTAATTTGGACAAAATGCCCCTCCTCTCCCCCCTAGGGCGAACATTTGTGGCACCCCCCTCTAAAACTGTTTGGTATCACCCAAGGAACATTTGTGCCAAGTTTGGTGCCTGTACGCAAAAGTGCACGATCCGAAGGTTTATTGACCCTAACAGACCCTACTATGGGCAAAATGAGAAAGTCAACAATGTTCAAATCGTCCTCATGCGTCTCACATATGTCACCATGTCAAATCAGGTGAGCTACATAAACAGCACAAACAAAATTCACTATTGCAGGGACGTCAACCCTTTGAAATATAATGTGGAGATGTGAGGGTGTGTAGCGTGTGTAGCATGGAACCTTTGTCATGACAGATGACAAAGCGATGTAGAAACTGAGAAATGCTACAAAAACAACTTCGAGACCCCCCAAAAACAATTTTTTTTCAAGAGATCTTGCTAAAAACCCTGGAGACCGGGAGAGTTGACAATTGTGAATGAAATGCCTCAGTTTCACGAAAAAAAACCTTCATTTCTCTGCCGGTATTTTAAAGGCAAGAGCAACTCTTTACAAATAATTCAGAGAACTCACGGCCTTAAAAAATCCAACTAACTTAAACACAAACTCAAAGAAAATCCTTTCCAGAAAACAGATGGGTATTTAACACTATTTCAAAACGTAGCGATTACATTGAGAGAAAAATTCATGGATTTGCATTTTCCTGTATTCATTTAGAGTTAGTGGCGCTATGAGATGCAAGGTTTGTTTTAGACTTGAATGAAATTATTTCGAATTAGAATTATTCCAGCACATGCCTGCAAGTAATTTGTAACAGAACTATTTAGGTCTGGATGTCTATGGTGTTTTCGGCTATGCAAACTCAGTTCTTTCTTAGTTTCTGGTGGATAAGAAATCGCATGAATTGGAACTTCGCTGCAGATTAATCTTTTCCAACAAAAACACGCCTACAGACTTTCTCTTCAATGGACTGTGAAATGTTTAGAGTTTGAAAACAGTGTTTATTTTTTATGGCCCTTTATTTTACCTTTGCCAGCCCGTGGAAACGCGCTAAAAATGATTGGTGGGGGTGACCCGAACACTAACAATGTGATTCCAGTTGTTGTTGTTGTATACTCTTCTTGTATAAAGATTCATCTAAAGATTTAGTGTTATTCTTCCTTCAGGGACTTGGCTTTGACCTACCAGGTGAGACAGAGCCTGTGGTGAATGGATTTGGAGAAGAGGTAAATATTAAGGTGACTCACGTTTGTTTGTTTTCTGTGTCTCTCCCGCCAATTTTCAAATAGCTATTTTTCCATGAACAAGCTTTTCTCACAGAATTTCACTTTTTCTAGACATTACATGAAAATTCTATGAAATATCTATTTTGTTGACATCGGCACCATTTTTGCCACATCGGAGGGGTCACCTAATTTGCATATTTTCTTTAAAATTGATCTTCACCACTAGCTTTATTTAAAGTTTCATTATTCCTTCATGTACAGAAGGATGAAACGAATGCAATAGCGGCAGGTCTCTCCCGCCCATGCCCGTTGAAGATCGCGTTCAGCCTTTTTGTCTCAATAGACACATGTGGATGTGTTTAACCACTGATTTGACGATTTTCTTCTCTCTTTTTTTTTGCGTACACGTTACATCTTACTTGTTTCAGTGCTTTGCATATGTATTTATTCCAATTGCGGTATATAGATGTGTTCCTGTCCTATCCTATTTTGTTCACTTTATCTCCAGCGTTGATGGCATGTTTTGGCGTACTTTGGCATCAACTCTTCCAGAGCTTTCCTTAATGCCTGGTGCGATTACTGTGCCGCAGCCACAATTTATCGGCCCATTTACTTTATGGAAACACCTCAACGAGGCATTTCTATAGGCAGTACGACATACAACTCAGGCCTAGAGCATACGTCGAATTTTACTCGTATTTAATTCAGTCGAAGCTATTTATCCTGAAATAAGTACAAATGTATAATGCGACGTTTGCTGCAAATTAGTTCGACTCTAATTAATGGGTTCGACTTCGACTTGAATTCAAGTGGCCAACTTGGATAATACGACTGTGGTGTGACCAAGCGGCAAACGTCGCATTATACTCGCATCGAATTCAATTCATAAATCATGCAAAGTTAGAGTTAATTACCGAGATTCGAGGCAACAACCCAAATACATCCCAAGGTCCGTAGGCCCGCGGGATGTATTTGGGTTATTGTCAAGAATTGAGGTAATTAACGGACTTAGTTTACAGTTGACAAGGTTTTCAGAAAACAGGAACAAATGAAATGCATTCTTCTCATTGAATTTCACAGTTTTGAAAAGGAGTACAGTTTACAATTGAAAAGGTTAGCGCATTCCGATATGAACTGTTGCCTACCTCTATTCAACCCTGATTGACAAAGGTTTCCAAACAAACAAACAAATAATATACAGCTTGAATGCATTCATTTGTTAGCAGAACACGAATTATGTCTTTTGTTTCCGTACAAACAACCAGTCCAGTCAATCGCGACTCCTTCAAACGCTGTTATTAACAATACCCTTCACCTCAAGACAAAGAACGAGGAGACAAAAGAAATCCTTTGTAGAACGAACCTAATAGAGACAAAAGCAACTACGTCCTTACTGGCTATTTTCGTTTCTACCACGCCCTGACATCTACTAGTTCAATTTGTATAACGTTGTGTGTAGCAACGCGGATGGAACTGCTTCGAGCCTGGAGCAACTGAAGGCAAATTTCAGGTAATTTGCGCTCGTTGGTTATTCTCTACGATTTGCAAACCTGGACATGATTTTCATCTGTATCTTCAGGTTTACTTCTTAAACAAAATCTATGGGCAAGGAAACCAAGCAAGTAGATTGGACAAACGCTAGTTTATGGTTGAAGAGAAAGGCGTTCTCGGAAATGGTGTTTTGTGGCGTTCAACGAGATTCGCTTAAAGGATAATCAGGAGGAAATATTAGACAGATAGTCAGTCATATAGATGCATAAACTGACATTTAAGTTAATGTTTGGGTTGATAATTGAATTACTCATTGTGAAGTCTAGGTAAATATATGGCTTATTATAGATTCATAGGTAAGTATATGGCTTATTATGGATTTATAGGTATGTATCTAGATACATACCTATGAATCCAGAATGAGCCATATACTTACCTATGAATCCAGAATGAGCCATATACTTACCTAGAAATTCAATACAATTCTATTGATCAACCCCGACCTTTCCCTGGAGAATTCAATCCCTCCCCGACTTTTTGTTTGATGGGACTCATTATCCGAGTTAATGCTCTGTGAATAACAATGGAAACCGCGTCAACTGTAAACTAATTAGAAAATAATTGATTCAAATTTGATATATTGTGCAAACGTCGTGAAAATAGCCTCTCCCCCATCTACAAAACCTGGATTTCCCCCTTGCAGAGCATGCGTTCTATGTTAATTGGCCTTCAAAAAGATAAAATGGCGCAGATAAAGATAAAGTGTCGCAAATTCCTACAAAAGAAGGATCTCTCTGAACCTGTTCCTGTTTCGAGCTCGCTAAATAATGTTTGACTTGCGAAATACAGGTTTGCAAATAAATGCGGTGTATTCGAAAATGACGAGAACACACGGATGGAACTGAAAGCACGGGAGAAAGTTGGATATTGCTAAAGTTGCTCTAAAGAAAGAGCACCCGGACCTAATGAAAGTCGCGCTGATGAACAGGCTGCTCAGACCAGTATAATAGATAAAAGTATAATTTTTCTATCACATTGTTTTGGTTTGGTTGTGTCAACGGGTCAAATTATTCAAAATGCACGCTCAACTGGACATGCCGCATGCACGGGGAAATGCATTCTTTTATAGAAGAAACTGCCTCACGCATTCCTTTATGCGCACTTGTTGGACGAAATGTGAGAAAAGTGCAGGGAAAGCGTGCTTGTAATTTATTCTCGGGATCGAATGAAGCGTGTATTGTACAATGAATTTGACGTTTGCCGCAAAATTAAATTAAGTCGAATCTCCCTCGAAGCAATTATTAAATAGATTCGATGCGAGTGAGATTCGACGTATGCCCTAGGCCTCACCCATTCAATTTGTATTGAACTGTCCATGGTGAGTGCGAGAGCTTTTTGAAAAACACAAATGTGTATATTCCAAATTGAACGAAAAAAGTGGTATGATTGCCTGCCAATGCCCTACGCGAAGCTCCTGATGCATTCTTTTCGTATTGTATCAATTTCTAATCACTTGGCCCCAAATGGATTCTAATGAATGGTTAGGACTGTGGTGTATAGATAAAAAATGTAAATGTTTGAGACCGACTCCCTAGACTTGCAGCTCGTAAGCTAAATTGCGCTGTGTCTCAACGGCAACCAAGCGGCCATAAGCACAGACACTGAGGATGGTCACTTCCAGAGGGTTTATTACGTCCCCAGTGGTTAATTAACATACCTCCTGAAACTAGGTAGAGTAGTAAAGGCGAGACGGGACCCCAGTTTTTTGTCTCATCCAAAAGACAAATAGTAAAGATGAATGGTAAACGAGTAAATAATCATTAAAAGCTATCTAAGCGAACGCTGTAAATAGCGATACATAATAGCAAAACAATTCTGTTATGAGAACACTTTTAACCTTCTAAAAGCACCATTATTACAGGACTTGAAATTAAGAAATAATCATAGTCGTAATTTTACGCTTTGCACCAACATTATAGGTGTAACTCACCAAAAATCTAGGCGTAAATCCACTAGGAGAACACTGTAGAAACTGAAAGCACAGTCGTACTTTTACGCCTAAGTCTAAAAAGTTGGGCGTAAAAGGAAATTGTTAGGCGTACAGGCCTTCAACCGGCCCTATATTTCCAATATTTTCGCGTTCGAAAGAACGCAATTCTATTCTCGGCAAGCCAAGAAGATTTGAGAAATTTTCTTGACACAAGGCCTTGACATCAGACCGAGGCCACTTATCAGGTTAGAAACTGATTTTACAAGATTTTGACGCATTCGAAATTCATCAGTCAACTGTGCGTTCGAGAATTTGTTTCACACAAAGCATGATTTGACATGATTTCAAAATGAAGGTATTTTTTTAAATAATTACCCGCGGGCCACCTTAAAGTTTCCCTTAGAACAGTTTTTTGGAGTTTTTTCTTGCTACGGCCCTGTTACTACTAAAGTATGAAAAACGAAAGACCAGGAGCTACATGCAGCCATAAATCACTGTATTCTGAGGCGAAGGAAAGGCCTTAAAAGGAAGAAACCTGAAACCTGCTACAATAGCTCAAATACTTTAAGAGTTAACGAAAAAAAAACTGTATTAACAAACAAAAGAGAAAACGATGGTGACCAGATTTCTATTATGGCGACCAAACTTCGCTGTTTGGCAACAATAATTTTTTATTTAGGCGCCAATGGCACCTCTTGAAAAAAGTTGATGTCGGGCCCTGCATCGTTATTGTCACATGATTGTCACATAGAGCATGTATTTTTTAATACAATTGAAAAGGGCAAGGGTGCCACGGCACGAGTTGATATTATTTTACACTTCGTGCATACGATCAGTTTTAACTTACGCATCGCCAGTGTTTTTCCACGCTCTGCCAGCGTACCTTAGGAAAGAACTGGAGCGTGTTGAGAAACGGGATCTTTCAATTATTTGTCCAAGTCTGCCCTATGAAGACGCAATTGAACTATCTAATATCGTATCTATTAGTGTTTATATTTTTTGACGAAAAAAAAATGACCGCGTTATATTTCGAAAACGCGATGCTACTTTTTCTTCAAACTTTGTCCAAGTAATGCTTATAGCCTAGTGTCTTTGGCGTTAAAAGGGTTTTGCCCAAATTTCTCTTTGTCTGGGTGAATTTTGCAACTTAAATTTTTTAGAGAGTCATTACGTTGCCATGGAAGTACCGATGTAAACAAAACTTATGTCGACACAAAGAACAATCCAAAGCATGTTTACTTGTAAAGTGGCTTTCCGTTCTGTGCTTTTCCGCATGAGATACAGACCATTGAAGTTCAGGGGGTGAGGACACGAAAAACTGCTATGAGCCTCCTTAAAGTCTTATTGTGCATAGATTGTGTAGAGAATATAAAGTTTTACCAATGTCCTACATCCCCATTTTTGCCCTATATTTTCTCTAGATGCCCTATATTGGCCCTATATATTTGGAAACATGCCCTATATTTAGCCCTATTTTTTGAGAAATGATCAGTCGAAGGCCTGGACGTATTTACGCCTGTATCGGGCGCAATTTCAAGCCCTGTATTAGGTGGGAAAATTGGCGCGCCTATTGGGCAAATTTGTCCCGAACGGTTATATAACGGTTAACTGAAGGAGTCGCACCAGCATACGCAGAACACTCAAGGAAGAACAATGGCATGTGAAAAAAATAAATGAAAAATCGTCAAGTCAGCGGTTCACGCACATCCACATCCCACATGTGTCCATTGAGACGAAAAAGCTGAATGCGATCTTCGACGGGCGTGGGCAGTGATCCTGTGACCAGCATTTTGTACAAAATTCAGCGCAAAGGACATGCCAAAACGCCTCAACTCAGTATCGTAAATCGGTAGCTTGTAGCTAGTAGCCAAACGTTAGTTATCGTTTCACTAGTGGACATTGTTAAGGCCGATTTAGACTGTACGATTTTCGCCTACAACCATCGCATGCGACACGCTTGCGACATGACTTAGCTCGCAAGCGCATGTCGTAGAGGAGTTGTAGGGCTGATTTAGACTTTGCGATTCGAGTCGTATGCTGATGCGAGCATGTCGCATGCGATGATTGTAGGCGAAAATCGTACAGTCTAAAACGGCCTTTAGGCCTTTTCACGTAAGGCCCCCAATATTTTTTACCTTACTACGCGCCTGCAATCTGAAAATAAATTTGTTTTGTTTTCATGATAAAGATAAGTGTTCCATCGCGGTATTAATAATAACGTGCTTATATAGCGCTTTATCCTCGCGGCTCAAAGCGCTTTACATTAATGGATAACTCATCCTATAAGAACCAGCTTTATAAACATGAGTGTGTGTTAGTATTGTGAGTTCTGTGACACTGAGGTTGGGCAACTTCCGACGGTCCTAGTGGTTCTTTAACGCCCCTCTGGTTCCGGTTAGTGTAGTGTATGTGAGAGACGGGGCCTACGGTTTAACGTCCTTATCCGAGAAGACGCGAAGGTCTAACCATTTGCAGATGTTAGAGCAAAGGCAGCACCTTCTCCTCAATTATTAGAAAAAGACCCTGAGTGTTGGCCCGGCCAGGGTTTGAACTCCCAACCTCCCGAACATAAGCCCGGCGCTCTACCACTGCGCTAACCGGTCGTCGGTTAAAATCATTTTTAACCTCATTGAGTCATAGTTCTAAAGGTTTTGATAATATAGTTATTACAGTGAACATCAAAGTTAATTAGCCATAAATCTTATGATTACTCGGGCTTCCTGTGGAAGAGCCTGTGGAAGAGTCCGAGTTATAAATTCGGCTCTGTTATTACTCGGGCTTCCTGTGGAAGAGCCCCGAGTTATACATTCGGCTCTGTTATTTTTTTTTCTGGCAAAACGCAGGTCACGTGGGCTCGGACCAATGAGAGCGCGTTAAGGGAGCGCCACATGAAAGTGAGGCTCTTGGAGATAAAATCAAAGATGGTTGACAAAATATATGTGGTTCTGTTCTGAGGTTCTCCGAGTCACAAAAAGCATAGAAAGATACGTGTTTTTATCGTCATTGATTGAGGTGTCAATAAATGAAAGATATTGGGAGCGAGCCCGGTTTTTGCTGATATCCGGTTGCTGATAATTTGTCCACGGAAGTGAAATTTCACCTCCTTTTCGAGCACGTCACTTCCTATAAAAAAATATTTCTTCACCCGTACCGCTCATGGGCTCGAACTCGTAACCTTTGGGTTGCCGTTCAACATGGAAAATACTAATCCCCTATTGTCTTTTGAGAAAACGTATGGGGGTGGGGGGTATCCTTCTATTGTCTTTTGAGAAAAAGTAGGGGGTGGGGGTATCCTTCTATTTTCCTTTGAGAAAACAGTAGGGGGTGGGTATCCTTCTATTTTCATTTAAGAAAAACGTAGGGGATGGGGGGTATCATTCTATTGTCTTTAGAGAGAAAAGTAGGGCGTGGGGCATCCTTCAATTGTGAGGCTCGTCCATGGCCCCGAAAAAGGCTCCTCACCGGAAGCGAGCTTCTGGTCATCCGCATCCTCTTCGTTTTACTCGCCATCCTCACCATCCTCATTATTATTCCTCACTACCCTCACTGTTTTCCTCACCATCATCCTCACCACAGTTAGTATTCCTCACCCTCACCATCTTCCTCACAAAAATTAGTATTCCTCACCAAAAGTTCGCCTCCTCCTATACTACTAGCATGGAAGGTTAGGAAATGAGTAGGCATTGTGGTCCCTTTAAAACTGATGTTTCCCTCTGCTTTGCATTGGGAAACATTGGCAGTCTTGGGACCATAAAACTTACTCTCCCCCTTTGGCCCAGAAAGTAATCGTCCACTACTTCAATTTTTCTAAAAGGGTGATAGTACACCAACGCTGCAAACGGCACCAGTGCCAATGATGAGAGAGGCGGAACCAGAGTCTGTCAGGTATGTGAAATATACTTTAACTAGTATGTGCCAAAGTTACGAGATTTGAGATGTGTCCATTGATTCATTGTCTTTAGCCAAGCTTGGCCTACCCATGTACCTATGTAAAGCGACGTACCTTTCTAAGGCCCATTTCATAAGTCGATCTTTTGCCGTGTCAATTCTACTTTCCTTTTGAGGTGGACTTAAATGTATTAGGATCGACTTTGATTCAGACGTCAACCGCAATGTGCCAGTCGTTGCGTAAAACATGAGTATGCAGGCGTAGGTCAGCGTTGTTGCAAATAATACAGCTTGTGGCCAACACCAAAATGGATGACGACTTACAATACACTTCTTACGTTCAAGAACAAAACAAATCCGTAATCCATTATTTTTTTAGCTAACAGGAGACGACGTCTGCTGACACCATTGCTTTGGCGCGCAGTTTTAAGAATTTGAGTTCAGATCAGTAAAAACACAAGTCCGAACAAGTCCGTTTATGTATAATAAACCGCCTTATCTGCATATACTAATAATAATGTTAAATATAATACATTTAAAAATCTAGATTTTGATAGTTGTAATAATGATAATGAATAAGTGAGGGAAAAACATGGAAATGAAAAAAATATAAACTGTGAAACCTGCTTTCCAGGAGTGCCTGGCAAACTATCGAGAGAGATTATTGAAAGAAGCTGCTGCAGCCAGAACGAAATGAGCTTAGAGTACTTGCCTGCCGCAATTCAACTGGCAGACTATTCCATAAGACCGCACCACTATAACTAAAACTGTTTTTCTTTTTTTTTTGCGCGACTTTGGAAGAACGAGTTTGCTCTCGGAGTCTCTCGAAGAATATGTGCTGCTACGGCGGACAAACATAGAGCTAAGATATTCAGGGGCTAAACCATTAAGCGGATTTGTGGACCATGACAGCTTTTTGAAATTTGCGCGCGTTTCGTCCAGCCTAGTGTCTTAATAAGTAGGTCGGCATTAGCGTCATAGCGGAGCTTCGGCCCGCGCAAGCGGAGCACTATACCTAAGAAAAAACGTATGCCGTCGAGTTGATTTTGAAACGTCATAGCGCCATGCCCAATTAATTAGTGCGTTTACCTCATAGATAATTGTGTCAGAGTCTGGTTGCCATACACATGTGAACCCTTTGTTATTCCTTGAAAATTTAATATCTCGAAAAGGATAAAACGCGAGAAAACCATTCTTGGAGAGAATTATATAGAGAGTAAGAGGCACATAATGCCTGGCTGACGTAACTACTTTGGCGGGAAATGTCGAGATCCGACGCGCGCGTGTGCACATCTGGGGGACTGGGGACTTTTATTGTTGCACCCCCCTTCCACTTAGACAACTTCACCCAAGTTTGGTTGTCTGAGGATCATCCCTTCCTAATATATACCTTAGCTCCACTATAAAACTGGTGGGTTGCCTGTGCGACGACGCACGAACAACCAGAAGTGCAAATTGAGGACTTTAAGGTCGACGCAAACTCACTTTTCTGTTGTTTCTTTTTCTTCCTGCATGTAGCTATTGGGCTCCGCTAAGGCGCTCGCGGAAGCTCCGCTACTAGTATATTTTGCCATTTACCTGTGCTGAGTAAGTATTCTTAGCTTTTTCGTATGCATTTAACAATCAAAGGGAGATGCAGTCAAGCGGAATTAACTCGGAGGAAAATGACGTAAAAAAAGGGCGAATTTTGACAAGTTCGAAAGCACATTTTATCTTTACTTTTACTTTTTCCAATACAGCCTACTCCTCGCGACGAGGATTACTGGCTTACTGGATTACTATCGCCATCGTATGAGTTCGTTATGGCGACTTTTCTTGGACATGTCACAGAAATGGATTCAAACCGTATATCAGTATTTCCAGATATCGGGCAAAGGACAAGGTTGTAGAAGAGACTAAATGAGGGAATCTAGGTTGTCTTGCCGACATTTCGGGCATGGACTTTTCAGGACTTTGGTTGCTAGAAGAAGCCGTGCCGTTGACATTATGGATTGCGGATACCACGAAATCCCTAACCTCGATTAGATTTGAAGTTCGTCTTTGGATTGGAAGTTCAAGGAGGAACGTTGAAATGGATTAGGTTTTTCTGAAATCCAATGCGGGACCCGAGCGAGATTTGGCCTTTTCTGAACTGTAGAGGATCGGGGAATGCTCACGAACGAGTGAGAAGTAAATCGGCGTAGCACAAACTCATCTTGATGTAAGACTTCTATTATACTTCCTCGTCTATAAGATGAAGAGTACTGTAGAAACCAAGCGCTTTTGATTTTGACTGGGCATGAATCAATAAAAAGCTCCTATTATATTTACAAATTGTATTGTGGAGAGGAAAGCAACTTGAGCAACACAACTGACTATTCTAAGCAATAGACCTTTTTTCCAAAATGGCCGCCGAAAATTCAAATCGATGTTTGTTAAAAATGAACACCAGCACTAGAACACACATCATCACTTTCGTAAAACTACAAAAATTTCCCTGCATTATATCTAATATCTTCCGAGAAAACGAACGTTGAAAATTTACAGACGTTTGTACAAATCTCTGTAAAATTTTCAATTTTCAGACTCTGCTTTCTCAGCCGACATGGCATTTGGCATTTAATTTTAAGCCATTTTGGAAAAAGGTGTATTATTGGATGTGGTTTTTGTGATAAACAATATCGAGACATTGTTTATTCTGGATATCACAAAAACGAATTCAATACTGTAATTGTTTTTTTATACATTGATTCAGTAAAATACTTTTGCGATGAACAAAGTTTGTTTTTCTGTCAAGCAGTTTCTTTTACACAAGCGCCCTCAGGCCTATATTTCCTATATTTTGGATATTTTGCACAAAAACGTGAACCCTTTCTTGAAAAAGATTGAAAGTGGAATTTTGGCCATGCGATTTGCACCCTGCATATCAAAGTTCTCTTAAAGATGCGGTAATTTCACATGCTGGACTCTAAATTTTCGGCGCGCGAAAACTTTCCCTAAAAACAGTTTGGGGAGGCTTGCTACGGCCATGTAACTACTAAAGTATGGACGACGAAAGAGCTACATGCAGCCAAATCACTGTATTCTGAGGCGAAGGAAAGGCCTTAAAAGGAAGAAACCCGAAACCTGCTACAATAGCTCAAATACTTTTAGAGTTAACGAAAAAAACTTTCTTATAACAAACAGAAGAGAAAACGATGGTGACCAGATTTCTATGATGGCGACCAATCTTCACTATTTGGCAACAATAATTTTTTATTTAGGCGCCAATGGTATCTGCGGGCCCTGCATCGTTATTGTCACGTGAAACATCGATGTGCTGAAAGTCTTGAAGCTTAAAGTCTTACTGTGCATAGATTGTGTAGAGAATATAAAGTTTTACCAATGTCCAGCATTCCTATTTTTGCCCTATATTTTCTCTAGATGCCCTATTACTATATTGGCCCTATATATTTTGGAAAAATGCCCTATATTTAGTCCTATTTTTTTTTAGAAATGATCAGTTGAATGCCTGCGCCCTGTTAAATAGTCACATGATGCTCTAATCCCATGATGCATTGCGCGCGTAGAATCAAGAATCAGCTAGCTGATCTGATTCTTGAAGACCCTCAAAGTTCGTGATTCCCAAAGTAAAGCGCGCGCTCGTAGCCAATTAGAATCGAGATAGTGAGTACAATGTATAGTAATACAATTTAGGGTAGTGGTAGTGTAGTGTTGAAATTTCTATTTTTAACAATGTAATGATAGTAAAAGCTCAGTATTAATTAATTAGCTGCAAACATGTCGTTGTGTTGTCTCAAACGTTGGCAAAAGCTGAATTGACATTTGACTGTTTGTGCAGTTTTGCATTGGAAGTTCTACAAAGAATACAAGCAAACATAAATTCTGCTAAAAAAAACACAATTTAACACAATCATTCTGCGTTCGTTGAAATTGTAGGCCAACCCTTGGCATGAGACACCCTAAGGGATAGCAGACTTTCTGAACACCCCTAAACGATAGCACTTGGGGGAATTTTATACCCTAAGGGATAGGACGAGCACCCCCGTCTATGTTTACAATTACAATTTACAATTACAATTTATTTCACCGCCACCGTATACATAAAAGTACATAAGTTTTAGGTCAGCAAAATATAAACATTAAAAAAAACCTAAGTTGCTGAGTGCAGTTCTTCTTCCTCACGCAATTCGAAACATTTGAAAACGTACTCGGCTACTTTGTATTATTTTTTGTGTGTATTATTTCTGGTGTTTTTTTTTTATATCAGATTCTTTATTTCCATACCAATTCTTGTCTTAGTCCATCATAAAGCGTGCATCTTACTAATAAATTACGTTCGCCCTCTGCTTCATTTAAATCACATTTAGTACGTTTCTCGGGCTTTTTGTATGGTTTTTCGTACTCAATTTCTAATCTATGTGCAGTTATCCTCAGGCGTGAGGGCAATAGACCTCGTCGGCTTGGGCGTAATGTTTTCCCATTTCAGATCACGTGACATTCATTTGAATAATCTTTCTTTGTTTGGAATGCTTCCATATTCATATATCCATCGGTGCGTAGCAAAAGAAGAAAGAAAGAATACTCATGGGAATGTCATGTGATCTGAAATGGGAAAACATTTCGCCCAAGCCGAGGTCTATTTCACTGCTTTCTGGAAGGGGATTAAAGTCACAAACCGCTGACCCTAAAAAGCTTCCCTTAAAGCATGTGCATATGGGAAAAACGATAATTAAATTTTACTTTTGTTAGATCATGTCAAAGGATTCGGAGAAATAATTTTGAAATCCTGTTTGCGAATAGCCAATACTCACAATACACATCAACGCTGCATTTTTTCTGTAATTGTGGTACCCTGCTCATTTCTCTCTTGAACAATCATCATCATCTTTATTTAAACACGGTTAAAAACATCAGGCGTTTACAATTAAATTTTTCTTATTATTCCAGTCATTTTAGGCCGAAAATGAGCTCAACATGGTACAAATTGCAACAAAAGGTTTTTTTTTCTTAATATTGTTCCTGACACTCTCTAGTATCACAGGAAAACAAATCGACAAAAATCGGCTCATGCGAAAGATGAAAATTACCGATCTCTTTCGACGGCTTCCTTTACCCTTTGTTGCTCGTAGCACTTATAGTCCGGTCAATTTTGCCCGAAAAAAACCCGAACCCCGAAATTGTCAAAAACATAGGAATAACATATCCAAATTTCGTAGAAATCCGACAGGGGAAGTTCCTTAAGGTTACTGAGAACCTTCGCGCACGTCCTCGGAAAAAAAAATTACACACGTCTTTAGTTTAACCAAAACATGTCAACCTATATATCGTTGGAAAGTTATAGAATGGACTAGCGGGCAATGACAAAAATAATTTTAAAACTTTGTACAGCTGTTTCAGGTAACACGCGACTTCGGCGTTGTCAGATTCTTGGAGTTTGGCAATTGGGTTTTCTGCGTTGTCAATAAATGCAATCCGTGTGAGCCAATCAAATCCTTGCCCAATGCATTTTCTTCTCTTGCGAGACATGTCGCGACAGAAGCCAATTCACTGCACTAGGCGATTTGATTGACGTCGCAGAAAATCCCAACTGGCAAAAAATGTTTGAACGCGCTGGGTCGCGTGTTACCTGAATTATTAAAACCTTTTTAAAGGTTTTAATAATAATTTGGGTGTGACATTTTTCAGAGCTATCGCCGCCGAACTGCTTGACCTTGCAGTTGAAAGGTTATTTAACAAACCTAGATGATTATTTTGCTCATTTCTTTTGAATTACTACAAATGAATTTGTTAAATTTAAGCTACCTAAATTAGCCCTAAATTCGTGATACTGCCCCTTTAAAGGTGTTTCTCAAAAACCGTGTCTGCGTTTTTTTAAAATTTTGTTCAGTTGAAAAGTTATGAAACTTTTTAATTTTTAGAGCGTGAAAATTCTATAAAATTTGACCTTCAAAATTTTAAAAATTCCATAACTTTTGCACTAAGGAAAAAACTAAGAAACAACGCAGGCACTGTTTTTGAGAAACACCTTTAAGGATTAAAACAATGTGTTTCTTGGAGTCAAGGTCAAGCAGTTCGGCGGCGATAGAACATTTTTAATAAAACTATAGACTTGCCCCAAGTCGTACTCTATGTTTTTCCTTAGAACAATGTGAAAAAAAGGACACGGCCCGGTGGAGCGCGGGAGAGTACGACTTGTTTCGCTCGCACGCTTTCGATTTTAATTTGCATATTTTTGCCGCGAAAAACGAATGCAGAACAGCGCGCGCACAAAGTGGCGTGATCTTCGTCAGCAGTGCGCGCCGTGAATTTTGTCAACAACTGAACATTTGCCTCAGAATCAAGACTTTTGTTGCATGATTTCGTCGTGTTATAATGCTAGTTTTGGAAAATTTATCTTAAGAAATGCTTACGAAAATTCATCAGAATAGATCTACAAGTGGAAAGGCAGAAATATAGAAGAATCAATAAGGATAATTGATGATCTGATGTATTATGTCAAAGACAAGAAAGTTATTTCTTTCCTTTTTGCCGCGGATTTTGAAAAAGGCATTCGATAGCTTGGAACATAATTTAATGTTTGCGATGCTACAGGCGTTCGGTTTCGGCCCCTCGTTTTTAAAATGGATGTTACTGATGGATAACCAAAGTTGCGTTTTAAATAATGGAAGTGCCACCCCGCTGTTTGATATTTCTAGAGGCACAAAGCAGGGAGATCCTATTTCTCCTTATTTGTTTATTTTGGCCTTTGAAACTCTTGCGATAATGGTTAGAGCAAACGAAAAAATCAAAGGCGTTAGGATTGGCGACGTGGAGAAGAAAATCACTGCGTACGTCGACGACGCAACGTTTTCACTCCGTGATCTAGGCTCTTTAAATGAGCTTACTGCGCTTCTTGATCAACATTATTTATTCTCTTCGTTGAAATTGAACTATGAAAAATCTGAAATCGGGTGCCCGGGGGGGACTCCCATATTTTTGGGGCGGGGGTGCTCGTCGGGGCAGAGGTACCAACAAGACGTATTTTCCCTCGTAATTTACTCTCGTATTTTTTACGAGGGAAAATACGTCTGAAATTCAGGCTACCAACAAGTGTAATTTGCTTGATTTACTAGAACGGACCTCTATAAAGAGGTACCTCATCTAGAAAAAATTACACGCTTTCAAATTTTACCCCCTAAAAGGTACCAGAGACCTGATTTTAAACCCTAAAAGGTACGACGAGCACCCCCGCCAAAAAAATATGGGAGTCCCCCCCCCCCCTGTGGCCGCAGTGAATTGCCGGATAAATCGAAAATGAAATTGGGTGGATTTCTATTCCAAAGGTATCAACATTTTGGGAATATACTTCTCGTATAATGCGAGGTACTGGCTAGAACATAACTTTTTGAAAGGAACTTAGAGAACTTTAGAGCAGTCCTATCAATCTGGAATACACGAAAGCTTACCCTTTTCGGGAAACTCCAAGTCGTCAAGAGTTTAGCCTTGTCAAAATTGAGTTATGTGTGCTCTAAACCAGTGGTTTCATGCTCTCGTCGCTGCGCGCCTCGTGCGATATCGCTTTTTTCGTTCTATTTTCGTAGCGGAATCTACAATCAGCGACAAAATTGTTGATAAAAATTACGCACGTACCCGCGTTTCTGTTAGAATCGCAAAGTCTTGTATCAACCAGTTTAAAATTCGCCTCTGTCACTCCTAAACCCCCAGCCCCCCCATTTCAATGTTGTTTACCGACGCTAGAAACCTTGGGGATCAACATTGAATAGGGGGAGGGGGATTACTTAGTTTTTTTTTAAAATATTGGGTCTTAAGTATAGAAAACTGATTTTGAAAGCATTTTATCAAGCATTTATGTCGCTGATTGTCTGAGCTCCCGTGCGCGCGGTTTTTCCCGGTTTACGTCTAAAGGCCGGGTTTGATCAATTAAAAATTCCATAGGTTTAAAGAGAACGATGCTTGCAAGAATCGAGGCGTTGTTTTGAGGTATTTTCTATGAAGTGCTGAAGTTCAGGGGAAAAAATCGTCATTTTTTATTTGCTGAAAATGACGTAGAAAATCCCGCGCGCAGGAACAAGGCTATCAATTGAACCTCTATGACTGCTGGAAACTTATCACATGCTTAACGAAGCGACCTAACAACATTAAAAGTTCATGTTTAGGTTAAATGCCCAAGTACATTGAAAGTGAGGTCTAAATCGAACGCTTAGCATTGAAATACAGGGTTTAAAAACGAACATCGAAAATCTCAATTTCAGCTTACAGGAAAAATGGACCGATGAGTTGCTCTGAACACGATACAGGACCTCATATTTTCAGGATATCTTGTCAAATTGGTTTCCTGATGCTATAGCATAAAACATTTTCAGACAGGTCTTCGGAAATATTGCAACTATTCGGAAACAATAAGACCCTAGCCCGTTTTTCATCACATTTCTTGGTGAGACTGGGCGACCGAAGACAGTGAAAAATGCCGTCTTCCCAAAATTTGTTTATATTTCTCAAGTATTTTAGGATGAAAAAGGCTAGAGAACGAGAATATATGCATTGCTGACATTCTCTTGGAGAAAAATAATTATAATCTAGCAATATTTCGTACTTAAACCAAAAAATAGTGCACGCTTAACGCTTAACCATCGGCTATGAAATATAAACAAAGAGTCCCAACTTCTCGTATTATAGTGTTCGCCATGGTTAAGCGTGAAATTAGACAAGGAAATTAATTTCAGCCAGGTAAAGTTGTTTTATCCTACTTTTTTTGCTCACGTTATACTGCATTTATTACTTGCCTTTAACTGGTGGCGATTTTAAGTCCCCATTTGACAAACTTTTCAAAATATAGCACATCTTCGCGCGTTTCTTACTTAACCGGAAGTGAGACGAGGGCTATGACGTCATCGTCCCCACGGCTTTTGACTGTGATTTTTGAGAGAACTATATTCCTACAAACCATCGCTGACACAGGAAGTGTCCGACTTTTGTCCGACTTCAACATTCCTGACAGTGAGATTTCAAATGTAACGTTTAGCTTGAACATGCAGGTTAGAAATATTTTTCATTGCTCATCTATAGGAGATTTTCTTTCAAGTACCCCAATTTTCAGTGAAATTTCTCTTGATTGTTTACTGTAAAATGCTCGAAATATTAGCTTCAAACACTTTAAAATGTCCTGCCTACTCTTATGCTACCAATTGTTTGCCGTTAAAACCTTATTTATGCGTGATTTCCAAAAATCGATTTTTCAGACAATCAGCGACAAAATTGTTGATAAAAATTACGCACGTACCCGCGTTTCTGTTAGAATCGCAACGTC
The DNA here is from genome assembly GCA_033964015.1 of Scolanthus callimorphus. Classification (NCBI taxonomy): domain Eukaryota; kingdom Metazoa; phylum Cnidaria; class Anthozoa; order Actiniaria; family Edwardsiidae; genus Scolanthus; species Scolanthus callimorphus. The sequence goes on along the minus strand of CM066911.1, from coordinate 26,778,453 downwards.
TTGTATCAACCAGTTTAAAATTCGCCTCTGTCACTCCTAAACCCCCAGCCCCCCATTTCAATGTTGTTTACCGACGCTAGAAACCTTGGGGATCAACATTGAATAGTGGGAGGGGGGATTACTTAGATTTATTTTAAAATATTGGGTCTTAAGTATAGAAAACTGATTTTGAAAGCATTTTATCAAGCATTTATGTCGCTGATTGTAGCCTCCTGAAGCTTTGAATAATCCTATAGAATCCTATGATATCTCTTTTTTGTGTAAATTGAGGACGAGATATCATAGGATTCAAGTATATTCAAAGCGTTCAGTCGGTAGATTCCGCCGAAAATAGCACTCAAAAAGTCGATATCGCCCTCGTCGCTGCGCGACTCGTGCGATATCGCTTTTTTCGTGCTATTTTCTTAACGGAATCTAGCCTCCTGAAGCTTTGAATAATCCTATAGAATCCCATTCCTCTATTCTATCGCGCGCGCTGATTGGCTAAGAAGGAGAGGTATTTTTTGTGGAATACCCCAATTACACCGGGCCCCGTCATTTAAATTTAAAAAATCGACGCGTTTTTTAGTTAGTACAGCATTCCCGGACTATTAATCAGATAGCACATACAAAAATCAAATTTGTTTTATAGTTTTTGATAGAAGGTAGTTACGATAAAAGCAGGGGAAATGTATTTATCTCCATTTTTCGTATGACAGTTTTTCGCGCGCTTTGTGAAACGTGGGCACATGCACTTCTACAAAACACAAAACGCTCAAACTCTCGTGTGGTCAACACAACAAGTTTTGGAAACAAAATCTCTCTGGTTCCTCCAAAGTTTCTGGTATTTCTACCCTGGGTATGCAAGGCAATGTCCAGATATTTACTTTACAAGATAATTTCAACGAGAAGCTGTTGGCTCGTTCGATGAAAGTTATGTTATCGATGAAAAGTTGTGTCAAATGTTAGAGGTGGAAAACACATGCAAAACGAAAAACACTACAGGAGCTGCACTTTTTACCAAGAATAAAGTAGATACAAAGCCGTAAGGGAACAAGAAATCAAACAAGTAAGCGTTAAAAGTTAAAACATTTTCGATCAGTAAGATAATTTTACTCTTTCAAATCATTTGAAGGCTTTTGAAGACTCGATCGCTTTCATTTTCAAATTGGCTTTGTGTCATAAACTGTATAAGGCCAAGTAAAACAAGACGCCTGGGAGGCGTTTAGCGGGGTGAAAGTTCTATATGCATGGGGGTAAACCATTTTGGAAATTCTGGATGCATGGGGGGTCAAAAACTAGTGCCGCCCGTGGAGAGGGTACCTTTATTTTTTGGAACTGCCCATTTTGCTGCTAGCTTCTTGAGGTGCATCATGTTACGGTGACCGAAGTGGACATCGCCATTGAAACGTCCTACAAATTCACTAACAACAAAGCTGGTTTTCTTTAATCTTTTTTTTAAGCTTTGTTTCTGCTAACAGGGATCTGTCATGTTTCTCGCCACGTGAGACCTGTTAGCAGGGAAGATTCAAACTGTTCATCTAATACAGTTTATATTTGTGCACCATTTGTTTCTCATTGAAAAACTAGTTCTGAAAGTGATTCATGGGGGCAACTCTTAGGAGGCTCTTAATCGAGGTGGACCCTTATCAGATGGGATTGACATATGTTTTGAGAAAACTATGGTTATGTGAGGATGGTTAGTCAACGCCTACCAAAATTTAGTGTACCTGTAGGTATTATTAAGTGCCTCCTTATAACAGTTGCCCCTAACCCCTTCCAAAACTAATTTTCAATGAGAAACAAATCTGCACAAAAAAAATGTATTTGGATGGTTTGAATCACATGGATTCATTGGATCTGTACACACTGGATTACCTTCATATTATCCTTTCATTGTGTTAATGCACCAGTCAATTGTAAGCACACCCCCCCAACCTCGGGGGAGGGTGGAGGCAACGTGGGGCATTTATACGTATCGGTCAGGTTTTGGTCCCGACTACATGGGGGATATTCTTGTCATGGACCCCCACCCCTGAGTGTGGGGATTAGTTGGGGGATAGAACCTATTCCCAATACTCTCTTCGCCTTGGAAATACATCCACCTCAGGAGCGCCCGAATTTTGATAAACGTTTACAATTGACTGGTGCATAAGCTCGAAGAGGACTGTCAGGCTTCCTCGAAAGTTATTTTCTACCAAATTCCCTTGCAATTCCCAATTTGGAACTCCAATAATATAGTGAGTTGAACTTTTCCCTGTTGTTCACCTGTTCAATCCATAGTTTGCTGCACACTGACACATAAGCTTATGCATTTTATTTAGTTCACGAACTCGAGCCCAAGTCGAAGAAGAAAAGAGGAATAAAATCCTTTGACACAACATAAACTTACTCACAAGAACAATCACTTGACACAAGTTCGCTTGATGAATGGTTCTTCTTGAGCCAGTCTCGATTAAACACAATACTAAAATCCTTCGTTTAATTCCTCTGCAACCTCTTCGAGCACTCGTAAATACTGTAAACGGCATTGATAAAGTCAAAGCTGAATTTGTTCTATCATGTAGAGAGAAAGACGCACGAACTTATGCATTCACGAACTCGAGCCCAAGTCGAAAAAAAATTATAGAAGAATAAAAATCCTTTGACACAACACTCACAAGAACAATCAATTGAAACGAGTTGCAACTTGAGTTCGCTTGAGGAATGACGGGGGAATGACTCTTCTTTAGCCAGTTTCGATAAAATCCTTCGTTTCTTGCGACATCCGTGGTTGGAGCACTCGTAAATAAACGACATTGTATCACAGCTGAATTTGTTCTATCAGGAGTCAATATGTAGCCATATTTCTTGGTTTTAAGTCAGCTAGACAGGAATATTATAGAAATTTAGATCCCTAGCAATAAGCTTTAAAACTTGACTTTAGCAGTTGAATCGAAACCACACTAGAGTAGAAACACACGAACTTGCACAGCGGCATTGCGTTGTTGCTATGCAAAGACCAATCATCGTGTAGCCATGCTGGTATGCAAGGCATGGAAATAGCGGAGACCGGAAAACAAAAATACCGAAACCTTAATCGGGGTTCGCACCCCGCTAAAAAATAAACATGTTTATCTTTCGGAGCTTTCCAAAAAAGTGTCCATGCGGCCCTTTTTATTTTTTATTTTTTTATTTCTTTTTGCTCCTTGTTGATGCCTTGTTTTATTGGTTTATGGTTTATGCTATATTTTGTGTACAAAATGACTACGACTGTTTCATAAACTATTCTTAAGGGCAATCTATGTTCATATAAAGCATTTACATGATCATTAAAGCCACATTTCAAAGCAGTTTCTAACCGCTTGTGACGTTTGACTTCGTTTTGGAGACAATTTGTGAAAATAAAAAAGAAAAGAAAAAAGGATGCGGCTCCAAAAAACGATGCGGGCGGGGACGATAAACATGTATTTTGTTTTACATGGCCTAAGCTTATAGAGCTTACTTTAGACTTGTAATTGTGACACTGAACTGAATGAATTTTCTCTCATCTAAACGTTTATCTAATGTGATTTCTTGTTTAAAAGATTCGTTTTTGCAGCAAAGCCCTAGTTTCAAGGGACTTTCGTAATTTCGCGAGGGCTATTTCTAACATTTGAGATTCAGAAAATTCCATCGCTTCGCATTCGGCTTTCAAGCGCACGAAATCCACTCTCAATTCTCTTAAAATTAGACTGATTTTCTAAAAATGCCCGGTATGTGATTCAAAGAAAATGCATTACCTGACTCGGGACTCGAGCGATATCGGTTTTTCGCGTGAAATTTAGCGTGGAATTCCCTCGTCAGGCAATGGATTTACCTATAGAGTCGATAGTGAAGTTGTGTGGGAAGATGTTTATTCTCTCATTTATAAATCTACAATTAATGCATATCTGCGTAACTTCCAGTACAAAATTCTTAATAACATTTTTTTTCTGAACAAAAAACTTTGTCACTTTAATTTATTTATTTTACTTATAGTATTAATATTCTCTTTAAAAAAGCGGCCTGAAAAAGAAAAATAACAACGGACATCATAATGGGGGTGGGGGAGGAAGCATGATTTTCCTGAGTTCCCTGAATGTTTTTTTCGTAAATTCCAGGGATCACAGACGTTTGTCAAGAAATTTTGTTCTAAGAGTTTGTTAGTTACGGGATGATGTTTTAGAGAGAATATTATTTATGACTTTAGCGCGCGCTCGGCGGCGAAGCAAGCCTCTGTGTCCGTTTCTTCAAACTTGAACGAAAATTTTTCTAAGCTCAAAGCTTTCGAATCTTGAAATTATCCCTGTACATAACTGTAAGAATCTGTAATAGAACCATTTAGGTTTGGAATGTCTATGGTGCTTTCGGCTGTGCGAACTGAGATTTTTTTTTAGTTTGTCCCTCGCTGAAAAAATCGCTTGAATTAAAACTTAGCCCAATAGTCCAGTAAATGAATGAGAAAGGTTGGACAAAAATGGTAACAAAGGTTTCTCACCAGGAACATGTTTAGTAGTGTTCCGTTCGTACACAAGAAAAAGTCCACCCGAATCCACCGATGGCAACTTCCTTGTTTTGAGTTTTGAAAATTCCTTATTGTAGCGCTATTGTTACCGCCATTGTTATTCATGAGTTTGCCGGCACTTGAGCCTTCCAAACCAGAATATATTCTATAGTGTGTATATCAAAAATACTTCCATATTCTCTGCCCCATGGGCCATGGTTTGAATCACAGACTTGATTTATAAATCGCTAGCCACGTCACAAATAAATATCTAGTTTTTTTGGCATTTAGTTCCGATTTTTTACGCTATTTCACGCTTTCAATATAGACTTCGTACGGGATTTGAAAATATGAGTTCCCTTTTTTTATTGCCAAGGAGTTACTAAATAAAGTGAAATGATCATTCTTGGAAGTCAGAAAAATTCAGAGATTAGCCGGGCCGGCGCTACACTATAAAATTCATCATTCTCAGAAACTGGAAAAATAGTTAAGTGCTGCGAACAACAAAGGTTAAAACAAGCTGCCAAAAAAACTCGGTTATTTTTACTTTTCGTATGATCTGATTTTTGCTGATTTTCTTCCTGTGATACTAGAGAGTGTCAGGAACAATATTAAAAGAAAAACCTTTTGTTTCATTTTGAGCTCTTTTTCGGCCTAAAATGACTGGACTATTAGATTTCACTGAAAATGAGGAATTTTCAAAACTCAAAAAAAGGAAGTTGCCATCGGTGGATTCGGGTGGACTTTTTTTTGTGTACTAACGGAACACTACTAAACATGTTCCTGGTGAGAAACCTTTGTTACCATTTTTGTCCAACCTTTAGTAAAAATATTTTTTCATTTACTGGACTACAAGGCGAATCTTTTCCAACAAAAGACATAAATTAAAAATAATGATGAAGTGATAAACTGGTGAAAATATCAGAAATCCATTGTAATGCCTTTGAGTTATTGCATTTTTAGCTTATGCGGTATGCGCAAAACGGTTTTCAGAGAAAAACAGGTTAAAAATCACTTATACACTATTTAGGTAAAAAAATGACCTCAAGTTCCAACTTTCAGGTCTAGTGCACCACAAACTCTCTAGTGAATGACTCTTATTGAATATATAAAGATGTTCCTATTTTGCTGTTTTTCTTCTCTTTCTTGTAACAACGACTGGCTCAAATGGGTCTTCATTGAAAGCTCTTTCTCTTTCTCTTTTGTAGTTCATTAGCATCTCCCCTGGCACCAGATAATCTTCTCCCGTCCTTCTTAACACCTGCCTCCTCAGTAAACATCCCATGGTGAATACCTGCGATCTCCATAACCCTCTCGCGACCCTTCGCCCCACAATCAAACTGGATTATGGCAGACATATCTGTTATTTCAATAGACTTTGGGCCTTTGAATTTATGTTTTGGTGCTTTTGTCCACACCACACTTTTCAAGCACTCATTCTGGTTTTGGGAATACCCAGGCAGCATAGACAAGCCTCCTGTTTATATATATGGCATGCTTAGCATTCCAAGGCTCGTTTGGTGATTTCAAATTTGCAGGAATGACGTTTTTTTGCATTTAGAGCACTGGATATAAAACAAACCACTTTGTCCGTATCTTTTTGCCTGATCTTCAGCAAACACAACATCAGCTCCCTTGCATTTATGGCCTTTCTGAAACGTACGGTGCAGGTTCGACAAGTCCAGTACACAGAAGAGATTGAATTCCAAAGAGTCCAACGAGTAGGAAAATTCAAGGAAAACAGTAGCAAGCCACGACCCATGATTGCGCGCTTTCTCCGCTACTCTGATAGAGAGCGAGTTTTTTGCGAGGGTTGGCAACTTGAAAGGAACAACTGATCTGCCTAAAGAAATCACAGACAGACAAAATATATTAGTGCCTAAACTAAAATTGGCCAAGTCTATAGGCAAAAAGGCACACTTCAGTAGGGCGGAACGCGATACACTATATATAGATGATATTCTCCAAGTTTAGTTTTTTTTCTTATTATTTGGCTATAAAGTCATGATGTTTATTTTGCTGTCACTCTGTTTACAATTCTTTAATTCCTTCATTTGCATAATTATTCTGTTTGAAGAGCCTTTGAAGTTAAGGTTACTGAGAGCCTTCGCGCACGTGCTCGAAACAAAAATCATACACGTCCTTAGTTTAACCAAAACATGTCAACCTCTATTTCGTTTGAAAGCTTATAAAATGGACTAATGAAAGCTTAGTCCATTTTTTGGACTTTGAAAGCTTATAAAATGGGCTGTGGCAAAAATAAATAATTTTTTCATAGATAGAATTTTTTTAAGGGTTATTCAAAATTCGGGTGTGACATTTTCAAGAGATAACGCTGTCGGACTGCTAGCCTGCTCGCAGGCGTTGGAGCGTAGTTTTAGGTCGAGAAACGCGAGTTTGCTTTCGCTTGGCCACCATCTTGGATTTGTGACAAAATGTGACAAGCGAAAGCAAACTCGCGTTTCTCGACCTAAAACTACGCTCCAACGCCTGCGAGCAGGCTATCGAACTGCTGGACCTTGACTCTCAAGTGACACATTGTTTTAATCCTTAAAGGTGTTTCTCAAAAACCGTGTCTGCGTTTTTTTTTTTTTTTTGCTTTGTTCAAAAGTTGTGGACCTTCTAAATTTCGAAGGTCAAATTTTATAGAATTTTCACGCTCTAAAAATTTAAAAAATTCATAACTTTTGAACTGAACAAAATTAACAAAAACGCAGACATGGTTTTTGAGAAACACCTTTAAGGATTAAAACATCATGTTACTTGGGAGTCATGGTCCAGCAGTTCGAGCGTTAGCTCGGGAAAATGACACACCAAAATATTTAATCAATGCTTTTAAAAAAATTACAGGTATCAATAAGTGATTTCTTTTTGCCATAGCCAGCTAGTCCATTCTATAAGCTTACCAACGATATATAGGTTGACATATTTTGGTTAAACTAAGGGCGTGTATGATTGTTTTTCCGAGGACGTGCCGCGACTGTTCTCAGTAACCTTAAGAAAATGTACTTGAAAAAAGGACAGCAAGTACGCGACACGCCAATAGATACCAACAGATTTATCCTGACCATGTGTTTGATTGGGAGCAAATATACACCCTTCCACTCAAAGTAACAATCGATGCAAAACACAGAGTTTCAATGAAAATAATACATAGAATCTTGTACCTAAATAAGTCACTTTTTAAGATGAAATTAGTGGAATCCCCTTTGTAGTTTCTGTAATTCTGATGATGAAACCCTCGGGCATTTATTTTTTCGATGCATAAAAGTTCAAGACTTCAGGAGGTCAATGGAAAGATTAATCTATCAGAAACTGAAATACTGTTAGGGGTAACGAAGGAAATCGATAAGAACAGTCTTTTAAATTTTAAAATAAAGTACTAAGTCATCTAAAGAAATAGGATCCTCTTTTAAAAATGTTGAATTCCATATGATTTTTTTAAATTTTTAGAGCGTGAAAATTCTATAAAATTTGACCTTGGAAATTTAAAAGTTCCATAACTTTTGAACTAAGCTAATTTTAAAAAACGGAGACACGGTTTTTGAGAAACACCTTTAAGGATTAAAGAGCCAGTGTCAGCCACTCCTTTGTTATTGTTTTCGTCCGACATTTGAAGGCGAATTACGTGTAGAAATTTCAAAATAAACATCTAAAAACAAATTTTCATACTTGATTTACCAAATTCAATCGAGAGAATTGCTCTATATTCTCTTAATCAGCCAATGGAAATGGATGCTTTCTCCAACTTGGTATGTTGCTATGCTGTCAAAATGGCGGCTGACACAGGCTCTTTAAGGTGGATCGACCCAGTAATTTTGCACCCATGCCAACCAATTTTGAACCTCTCATATAAAAACAGTTTGATTTCTATCGCGCAGCCAATATAACATACATACTACCCATAGACTGAAATACTTGTCAGTACAAAAGTTGGGGAGATCGGAGTTAGTATCACGTGACAATCGGGCCACGCCTATTTTTAGTCTCACCCAACTTTCAGGCTGTACCGACATTTTTTCGATCAATGCTCTACGGTACCTCGAGATTGACTGATTGCCTACGTGTAACCAAAGTTTGACTAAATTCTACAAGACCGATCTGAAGATATTTTAGGATTTGTAAATCATGGCTATAATTTCTCAGTGTAAAATTCAGTGTAGTAAATAAATATATACAGAGGAGGTTCTCAGTAACCTTAAGCCAATCAGCGTGCAGTATTCAGCAAGTTAACAATTTGTTCTGGCAGCTCTATTAAAAATGCTAAATTGCCCTGAAAGAGTTGTTTCTCTCCCTTACAGGAATGCCTACATGTGCTGTGCTTACAAGAGGGAATTTCCATAGGTTTTACATCTTTTAAATTGGGATCAGTTTTGCTTCTGGTTGCCCAAGTATTTGATAATTGAAATTCGTTTCGCAATAGTCATGTAAATCTGGAAACTACTGTAACAAACGTTTTCATTGGGCTTTAATTTTTGTTGAAAGCTCGTATGAAAAATACCTTTTCATGTCGAAAGCAGTACTCAAAGTGGTTTTCGCACTACGAAAAACTAGGATATCTTGCAGGACACTTTGTTAGTTGATTTTCTGAAATAGCAATATAGGGTAGCCACGCGAGTTTCAGAAATAATGTGCGCTTAGAATGTAGAATGAGAACGTGACAAATCTGCGCACCCCTCCCCTGTGAGTAGAAATTGACATTCAAAATCTTTGAAAAGCTATTTATATGGGTGTTTGTTACGGCTCGGTGGATGAACCACGGGCGAGAGGATAACACAAATCTCACAGAAAAACAGATTTTAGGATGAAACTGCGTGGCTCAGTGAAAATATTGGATTATTAACGCAAAAAAGCTGCTGATATTCCAATGATTTGTGCCGGTCAAAGTTTTGTGTGTCAATCTTCAACAAGGTCAAGTGGGTGAAGCTACATTGTCAAGGGGAATACAAGTGTAAATATGCCCAAACATTTTCCTATTATGCCTTTTTAGACTTAAGTGTAAAATAACGACTGTGGATTTATGCCTAGAGTATTGACAAATGATGCCTATAGTATTGGTACAAGGTTTAAAAAAATGACTATAATGATTTCTTAATTTCAAGCCCTGTCTGTGTAAATAAGCAAAATGTGACACAGGGTCCTGGAAAACCTGGAAAATGCTTGACTTTGAGAATTTTGAATTCCAGGGCTGGAAAGTCCAGGGCTAGAAAGTCCTGGAATCTTTATTAAACTCCTGGAAATGGATTTACACAAAAAATAACCGTGGGTAAAATGGCAGCAAATGAGCATTCTGGATTTGTTTTTTACATCGACATGGCCATTACTCATGCCATGTGATGTGATTGGTAGGGCTGCATTCATGCATGTTTGCTTGCTCACGTGAAAGGAGCTAGAAAGTGCTTGAAAATGTTCGAAAAAGTCCTGCAAAAGTCCTGAAAATCTTTTCTTTACAAAAGTGTACAAACCCTGTGACAACAAATGCAACGCTGGTGGAAAAACAGACTTGGAGAAATTTTTTCTAAGGGTCAGGATGGTTTGCAAGGTAGCGTTTGCAAATCATGCAAAATTCCAAAATCAGAAATGCATAACTGGTAGTGTACTAAGCTTGGCCAATTGTCTAGAAGTAGTAGTGGAAACAACATAGAATGCAATACATTCTACTCTTGCTTTTATTCCTTGTATGTTTATGAACTAGCGCAGGAGGTAAAAGCCTAGTAAGGCTTCTTGTTATGATAGTGACAATGCTTAATTTGTCTCTTGTCATATATAGAGTTAGTATAAAATAAAATATAATAATTTGACCGTGCAGGCGCAGTGCCAAGCTAGATTGAATTACTACACACCATGTGCTTCTCGCCGTAAGACAGTTGCTATGGCAACTGTCACTCGTAGGTGACTTGTGAAAACTTAATTTTCTGCTAATCTGCGAAACGCAGAAAATAACAAGTTTTCCCTGTTCCCACCACCCTAAACAACGACAACACTGTACTACAATTCACTTGTAAACTAGGGTTGCTGGCTCCTGTACCTGATTAGTCTAGGTTGGCCGAAAATTAAATACCCAATTCTCTGGAAACTTGGTAGGCGACTCTCTAGAGAATCTTCAACATAACCATCCTTGGCAGTGTCTGACTTCCATCTACCATGCCTTTTCCAGCATCGGTCTAAGACTTTGGTGTTGGCCGCTTTAGTGGCACCACTAAATATCTGAGCCATTCGAAAATTCCTTTAATCTGCTAATGATAGATTCACGTGCTCTAGTATAACTAAGAGGTTTGTTCTGACTAATTAATTTATCCCCTGTTTTGGCATGAGTAATGGGTCTGAATAAAAAATATGTACTAGGATCTAACTTGATAGAAGATAGTCTGATATATCTTTCTAAATTTTGTACTGGACATGTAACTTTGTCCGACCTAGCGATTACCTTTCCTGTACTGATCAGTTTTGCTTTTCCTGATTTTTATACTAAGATGTGTCTCATAAACAGTTACATCTTGGATTCTGAGTTGAGCTATCTCATTATACCTAAGAAATCCAGAAAATAATAATAGTGCCATGGATAGGTCTCTGCGTACAGTTAATGAGTTGCAACCTTCATATTTCTGACAGCACTGCTCGAGTGCTCGCTAGTGATAGAAGATTTTTTGGAAATTGGCTTAGCGTAATCTCTTTTAGCCCCCTCAACTAAGTTTTTGAGAAAAAAATTTTCCATTGGATTGAGTACACCTGTAAGGCTGTGTACCCATTTTAGGGCATAATAACTATTTTGAATGACTGACGCTGACATATAAGTCGTAGATAAGTGTGCTATATACAAAGAAACGTCTATAACGGAAGCTGGGAAAACATTAAAGCCTTTAACAAATTCTACCCAGCGTATTAAATTGTTTGTATAGTTCACCACAGTCCCATCGGCTTTGGCGTGGAGTGCTGTTTTCTGGAGTACTTCGAAAAGGCCTGATTCCCCACAGGATGATGTTTTCAGCCGCCAGTCTTTCCAGAAGCCTTGTTCAAATACATTTAAGTCTGTGAACAGATAGAAAGATTACAATGTATAAATGGATGAGAAATATCTAGATTTCTTCGGGTTTATTGTTATCTAGTTTCCAATATTGCCACTTGTGGGCCTATAATGCCATACTAGGGATTATAACACCTGGGTGAGTCACCTCATGTACAAACCACCTGTGGGCTTATTAAGTGTTTCCATGTCTGAATATGCCATTACGTCTACATCATAATGTGCAGGCCACCTGTGGGCTCATGATATCATATATAGAGGATATTACACGGTGGCACGAAGATATGAGTTTTATTTTCGAGTGGCAAGAACAATATTTTACCAATGAGCGCAGCAATTCAATTCTGACCTCAGATGTGAGTGGTAGAATGGTACCCCAATGTACCCTGGTCTCTATGGCATAATAAATATGTCGAGTGTACAAATAAACATCTGGGCCAATTGCCCTGGACATAAAATTATCTGACCTGCTACTGCTGCTAACTATCTGGCAGTCACAGTGGTGGATGGTCTAGAATGTTAGCAAGGGTTTCTTACTTAGAGACACGAGTTTCAGTAACAGACAACTGATTCTGTGACATATCGAAAACATGTCCTAGCCAGGTTTGTTTTTGCATTGGTTCCCAGAAGCACTTGCTTTCGCTTAGTAGAAAGCCTAGTTTGAGGAGATCTTCCTTGACTTCCTTGGAAATTATATGTCTAAGAACATACAAATCCTCGTCGTCTAAGAACATACAAATCCTCTTACCTGCAGATCTCCAGTTTTGAACCAGTGGTTTGAGAATTTTAGTAAATATAAATGGTGCCGTCGAAATTCCAAAAGGCAAAACTCTGAAAACAATATATTGTTGTTCCCCTTTAAAGCGCCATTGGAAGCCTAGGTAGGTCTGGTGCTCTTCAAAAATCTCCACATGGTGGTATGCACTCTTGGTATCAAATGTAAACAACAAATCACCAGGGTTTAACATGGTTACTTCTGTGTCTACGTCCTCACACTTGAATTTCTGCTTTAACAAATGGGGATTGACATGTCTGAAGTCTAGAACCAATCGCTTTTTGCCTCCATTTCGCGTGGCTACTGATAAAGGATTTACTAAAGGGGGCGTGTCGACCATAATTATGCTATTCAAACTTGTTGAATATTCATGATCCCTCATAATGACTCATTGGCATTTTGAATAATATCTTCAGTTGTCACTTGGCGTCTACACTCGAAGGAAGCAATTCGGGGTCTTTCTGCTTCGTCCGTTTATGTTCCAACCGCTCGCCGAGGTTATCTGTCTAGTATTCTCGACAAGCTGAACCAAGCCGCAAGATTCTAGTTCAGCTTCGAACTCAGTAGCGAATTCTGACAAATAACCAGAGATTATGCGAATCATTGGCGGGGGTTGAAGTGGTTTGAAACCAATGGACAGCCGAGCGGGGCGATATCAATAAGTCGTGCAGGATTTATTTATATCCGAGAAGGGCTATAGTTTTGGAACGTTTGAGCGCCGTGCAGGGCGATAGCAGAGAGCAATAAGTCGTGCAGGACTTATTTATAGCCGAGAAGGGATATAAGTTTGGGAACTAATTGAACGCCATGCAGGACTTATTTATAGCCGAGATGGTCTATAGTTTGGAACCTTTGAACGCCGTGCAGGACTTATTTATAGTGGAAGGGATAAAGTTTTGGGAACTAATTGAACGCCATGCACGACGGGCTATAGTTTGAAACCTTTGAACGCCGTGCAGGGCGATAGCAATAAGTCGTGCATGAGGACCTATTTATAGTTGAGAAGGGATATAGTTTGGAAACTAATTGAACGCCGTGCAGGACTTATTTATAGCCGAGAAGGGCTATAGTTTGGAACCATTGGACGCCGTGCAGAGTAAGGGGATCAATAAGTCATGCAGGCTTTATTTAATGGCCGAGAAGAGCTATCGTTGGGAACCAATTGAACGCCGATATTAATAAGGGATATTAATAGGGCGATATTAATAAGTCGAACCTGACTTATTTATTACCGAGAAGGGCTATAATCTGGTTCTAGCAGAGACCAGTTGTGGGCGCCGGGCGCCGCTGTAAAATATCGAGCAGGATTTTCAGTCTATAAAAGGGGTTCCTGTTGTCTTTTGGGTTGCTATGGGCGACGAGAGTTTGGTCATGCAAGCCTTTTGTCTATGACATAGTCTTAGCTGGTCATTTTCTCCGAGCTCTTCCCAGTATAAATCTCACTGTTTAGAAGTCTTACTAGGTGCCGGAAACGCATAAGTGATTTTTATCCACAGGAAGCCCGAGCTCGGGGAAATTGTCCAGTGTCCTGTCAAGGAGTGTGTGCTTGCAAAGCATGATTTCAGTGGTTCAGCCAAGTAGTATACGAGGGGCCGAATTACCCGTTTTTTTGCGGCGGAATACATAATGAGCGTCCCCACGCGGAAGTAATGAGCTTGCGGTTTATTGTTGACACAGGTGTTCCTTTGTTTAAACGTGAGGCGGAATACATAATGAGCGTCGCGGTTGAATTAATGATCTTGCGGTTTATTGTTAACACAGGGGTTCTTTTGTTCTTTATTGAAACTCTTTTTTATGATTTCTCTTTATTATACATTACATCTTTCCTTATTTAGCTATGAAAAATACAAATGCACGAAAATGATCAATTCTATCAATGTCTCTTCTAAGACAACAAAACTTTTAATAAAAGTAAAACCCTCCAACACGAGCGGCCCCATATCCTTTACCAATTTTATTTACCTATAGCGCGCATAGAAAGAACGACAATGTATGCAACACACAACATGACATGTAATTTATACAAGAGGGAAAAAACGGGGACAAAAAGGACAATTAAAAGGAAAAATGGGGTTTGACGAATGCGAAGTCGTAGTGATTTTGGGGTCAAAACATGAAAACGAGGCTAAATCGCAGCGAAGCGTCGACACTCATTCGTTCCACACCAGTTGTTATCCATTGGTTACCCTGTGGTTGCCCCTTGGTTACCCGGTGGTCATAAATGTCCCTCCGTAAAGGATTCTAAAACGGGCCTGTGAAGAAGAGGAGGAGGAGGGTTATTCTGAGAAGAGGAGGAGAGGGAGGAGGAGGAGGAGGAACATTCGGACCTCCTCCTCGTCGAGAGGACGCTATTTTCTTCTAAAAATTGCTCTGAACCCCTTTCCTCAGTTTCATCTGTTAAATGCGTTTTGCTACATGTATTTATATCACTAATCAACTCATAATCGGACATTAACAGATTTTCACTTAAATTTCGTCCGGCGCTATGTTGTGCATCGGTTGTTGTCAGATTGCCCAGGTTTGCCACAGGTAAAACAGACTCCTGGTTTTCTTCCAACCACACGATTGTAGAAGTTAGAGCTGGGAAGACTAGCTAGGGAAAGTTGTAGAGGTGACAGCAGATTTGGGGAACTCCATCGTGCCCTGTCGTTATAGTTTCCTCGCCGTGGCCATGCTTCACGACCGCTGCCACTGCCTCGTGTTCTCTTGACATTTCTTGTTTCGCTCAGCTTCCTCTGGGCCTCCTTTTCTGTCTTCTTAACCTTTTTTGCGTCGTCTTCATCGTCTGCCAGTTCGTTGTCTATTATTCCAGACGTATTTGCACTTGTCGGCCAGTAAGATGAGCTTCTGTCGTTGCTCTATCTGGTCTTTACCTTCACTGAGCTTTTTTAGGCACGTGTCGTATCTCTTATCCTTCGCAGCGCCCTCGGCTTCTTTGATACACAACTTGACCTGTTTGTTATGTTTATACTGTTGCTCGTGTCCTTTCTTTTTGAAAGAATGGGGTTCGGCGAACTTGATCCTCTTGAGCTCGTTCATTTGTGAGTCGTGAGCTTTGTTTGCGACTTCTTTCAATTCTCGCTTCTCTTTGCCCCACTTTCAAGTCCATTACTGTGGAAAGTTTTTCGAGCATGGAGTCTTGTTTGTCTGTAGTTCTTCCTTGAGTTCTTCGTTCATGTTAAGCTTATAGTTGAAAAGTTTGAATCTAAATATCGTCGATAAGTGAAGCTGTCAAAAAAATTTGATCGCGCAGGCGCAGTGCCAAGCTAGATTGAATTACTACACACCATGTGCGTCTCACCACAAGACAGTTGCCTGTCACTCGTAGGTGACTTGTGAAAACATGAATTTCCTGCTTATCTGCGAAACGCAGAAAATAACAAATATAGAGACATTAGAATGCGGGACTCCTGTGGTAGCCCTGTCAAAGAAGCTGTCCCTTTGTGATTGGTTGATAAGGTCACAGTCCTCCTCTGTCCTATTGTAACACGGACACTCACTCTTACATTCCCGATGACATATGCTGTTTGCTTTTCAAAAGCAACAGCCAAAAAGCAATCCGAATTTGGAATCGAAAAGGCAGCCAAATTTTCCCTGCTAGCAGAGGCCTCTTTTCTCTGCACAGCCCCTAATACGACTCACTCACTATCCGTTAACATCAACTATTCCACTATAAGGCGGGTAATATATAGATTTAGCCACTGGCTAAAAGCGGAGCTCCCGGTTACATATTTTTCTGTGTTAATGAGACAAAGAGGTTGCCATTGTACATAGCCTGTTACCGTCATACCACGTGACTAAGCACTCGGAACCCCTTGCCACTTAGATAATTTCACCCAAGTTTGGTTGTCTGAGGTTCATCCCTCCGAGATATATTCTTTTTCTCCTATGATGACGTCATCGATGACGCCATACCACGTGACCAGGCAGTTGCATCCCCTTGCCAGTAATACAACTTCCCTCTCCCCCCACCCAAGTTTGGTTGTCTGAGCTTCATCTCTTTCTGAGATATGATTTACAAACGGAGAAAGGTTCCTATTTACCTGTGGTGGGCGCACCCGCGATACCAGTATGGGAATACCGCTGAACCATGAAAAATGAAGTCGATCGTATACCTCAGTTCTACTTTCAGCTATAGTCTTTTTCCTGTGATACCTATGGTGCTCCGCTCTGCGGCCGCTAAGGAGCATGGATTTCACAGCCCTCTTCCAAGCACGCCGATCCGCTGTCAAGTCACCTGACAGGCCAGGGGGTCGTTTCTCGAAACGCCCGAAAACTTTTCGGGCCCGATAAATTACCCGAAAAGAGTGCGAATGACGAATTTTGCGTTTCTCGAAACTCCCCAGTTTTTCGCGCCCGATGAAATTGCGTCAGTTTTCACCCCTTGATAAGGGGAGAAACCCTTCTCCCCTAAACTTTTTCGGGTTTCCGAAAATCCTCATAATAGGGAAGAAAAATAACAAAATTAACTAAGATTTTTCACTCCTTTGCGACTTTATTTATCCCTCTAGTACCTGCGAAGTTAAATTTCCCCGAAAGTACATTTTTCTTCTCATAAAACAGCCATTTACGAAGGTGTCTTGCTTTGTTTCCAAAATTTTCTTTCTTTGTCGCGAAATGGTTTCCCGGTAACTCTCCCGAGTTGCTTTTACCGCCATCCCGATAAAATACACCAATCAGGTGCAAGCATCTCGCTTCTTGACCAATCAAATTCATTCTTCTCTTGACAGATCGCCTGTCAAATTTGACGAGGGGCTGTCAAACTTTTTTTGACATGTTGTAAACAAAGTACCAATGCATCTACAACACTTCGGTGCAAAATGCTTGCTTTTTCGCACATTTTATCTAATTTCTTGGCATTTATCAATAGAAATACCCACATGGCAATAGACTTTGTCCCCTGACAGCGACGAATCGATAAGTTTCCTATGTTTTCATTGTTTATTTATGCAAAGTATTCGCAAAGTTTGGAAATTATAATTTTGATTTCGGGTTCCCGATGATTATCGGGGGGTTTTGGGAGTTTCGAGGAACACTTTTCGGGACTCCTAAATCTCGCCCGAAAACCCCCCCGAAAAGTTTATCGGGCCCGAAAATATCGGGCGATTTCGAGAAACGATTCCCAGAACCTTTAGGTCACAGGGCTCGAACTTGGGACCGATAGCGGCTAGGAGGCTGCAGGCACGTATCTTATGACAACATTCCGCTGCAAATCGCACGCGTGCCATGGCGGTAAAAATTGTTTAGACAATGCGACTAACTTTTCCCATTTTGCGACTCGACTTTTAGAGTCAGTCGCAAAAATTTGAGACCACCTCAGACCAAGTTGTCCTTGGCCTGCCTCTTCGTTTGCGACCCTCAACTTCAAAGTTGCTGATGGTGGAGATTGCTTAAGCTGGTGTCATCATCAGGTTTCAGGCCACACATCCACCTCAGCATAGCCCGCCCGAACTGAAATCAACGTTTGTAATTGAAAAATTCAATGCCACAATGAACTCCTTTCACTAAATATTCAGGCTAGTTGATTTGGACAGTGACTCGTTATTATTATTATGCAAAAGTGATTACCTGGTACAATCTTACAAATCTTAGAGCATGAAGCACTAGAGAAATAATTTATCACTAAAGAGCTGTCTTTGTTTTTCTTTAGAAAATGGAGGGAGGAAAAGCAAGCTCTCCTTGAAAAGATGGATCAAGAAGAAAAAGCGGCTATCGAGGAGTGGAGAGAACAAGCCAAAAAAGAACTGAACGACTGGTATGAAAGGAGAAATGAACAGCTTGGAAAAACACAAACAAGTAATAGGTGAGAAATGTCAACCGTGAGTGGCTGTCCCTTGATTATATACCACTGTCATTACTGCAGAGCTGGAAAATCGACAAATATCCGGCCAATTTTCCAGTAGAGACAACCAAGAAAAAAGTTTTAATGGACATATGTCCGATCAAGTAAGAGAAATTATCTCCAGCTCTGTACTGGTAATACCAATGAAACCCTAGACAGCAACTTCAGGTTTTACATTCTTCTCTTAAACCCAGTATATATTTTGTATTACAGATTTTGGTGTACAATGTTGCTGAATAGTTTTTCGAGTCAGATGTGTTTTATTGAGCCCGAACTGACATGGAAAGATACCCAGCGATAGTACACCAAAACATCTAATGAGTTATCTGCTATCCAGCGTTTCGTTTCGTGAAAAAGAACTTGCACTATGTGCCGTGTGCTTTAGTACAGATATCACAAGATACACCATTGTACTCGCTACAAACTTACTCCTTCGATATTTCTCTTCTTGGTTCATTTGGTGAATACTAAATGAAACCACCAGTAAAGCTTGGAGATAAGGAATTAACCTTGCGTGAAAGCTAACGTGCTAATGAAATGGTCCCCATGTGTGCTTATGAGCGTTAGCCCTAATAAACGGAGAAAGAGAAAAAATCTCTGACCCCGAGAGGGATTCGAACCCACGACCTCCGGAATTGAACATCCGATGCTCTACCAGCTGAGCTATCAGGTCAGACTGGGAGCAGGTCAGGTTATATTAGATGTTATGGTCGCGGTAATGAAGTGAATATTTAACAATTATTCGCAGAAGGCGAAGTGAATAGTGGCGAATAGTCCCCGAGACCGGAGGTCGAGGGGACTATTCGCCACTATTCACGGAGCCTGAGGAAAATAATTGTTTTAGTATATACTACACGGGAACACTACAAAAAGTACCCGAACGACACTAAATGTGGCATTTGCCGACATTTTGTAGCCTCTTTCTGTATGCGTGACGTTTGTCACGCTCGCGACATTACGTCAGACTGCACTGCAAGCATTCGGCTACTCAGCACACGATGGAAACTTGCTGTTGTTTTGGAGAAGCAAAAACGCGAGAAATCACTTGTTTTAAACCTTAATATCGACTACGATAAAAGATTGAAGTTGTTAGAAGGCTGCAAGGATGGATTCGAGGGATCAATTCGCATTTTGTGCCCTGGATTATGGATTGTGAACTGCAGAGTTGCCTCGCTGCTCGCTGAAAACACTTTGCCTTCGGTCGCTATTTTCACCACCGATGGATGACAATATTTTTCAACCCGCTGGCAGAGAAATTCAAGATTCGCTTGGAATATTCAAACAGACATTTGGGAAATTAAGCTTTTCAAACTCTGGGAGAAAGAGGAAGACCTTGTTCATAAAAAGAGAGACCACTTTAAATATGTTTGATGTCGGATGGCTCGTGATCAAGCGACAACATGGCCACGTGTAACTGAATTTCTCTCTTAAACTGCACTAAATGACTGGCTTCTACGATTTACTGTGCCTTTCAACCTACAGGTAAATGTTCGGCAAAGTAGATTAAGAGTTGTGATATGTTTTCGACAAAATTGCCTTTAATTAATATGTTGTTGTGAATGTAATTCGTCTCTCAAAAGTGCCGTGAACGAATCATCGACCTCTGATTCCGAAGAACTGAAAGACAAGAACAGCAAATTTTCGAAGTTCAAGAAATACATTCTCTCTCTGATTTACCTTGAAAGACTAAAGAGACAACATAAGTTAATTGAGAAGGATTTTTGTTGCATTTCGAATCAGATAGTTCCTTTAGAAAGTAAAAATATCCGAACCACTTGCACCGGGCTCCTCAATCTCGGGATAATGCTTTCGATCTCGGAATATTGTGGCAATATTCCGAGATAGCGAACCAATCAAAACGCGCGATCTATGGAGGTTCCCGTGTAGTATATACTAAATGTAGATGTTCAGGCAAGCCTGTGGCCGCGTAGCACTAAGTTCAACAGAGTGGAGATAAGGAATTAACCTTGTGTGAAAGCTAACGTGCTAATGAAATGGTCCCCATGTGTGTTTATGAGCGTTAGCCCTAATAAGCGGAGAAAGAGAAAAAATCTCTGACCCCGAGAGGGATTCGAACCCACGACTTCCGGAATTGTACATCCGATGCTCTACCAGCTGAGCTATCGGGTCCCTCTCGGGTCAGAGATTTTTTCTCTGTTGAACTAAGTGCTACGCGGACACAGGCTTGCCTGAACATCTACACCATTAAAGCTGTTTGATCCCTAAATTACAGCTTGAAGGTTTTAATAATAAAATCACACAAAAGGAGTAAACTGCCGGAGTTTCAGGAGGAGTAAGTAATCAAGCCGGGAAAGTTGCCAAAAAGTGCATTTTGACTCGTAGCGAACTGGTGTACAAACCAGGTATTTAGGTAAACCTTTACCGCGTATTTTTTTTACCGTGCAAAACCACACAACAAAAATCTATCAGTTATGTGCATAAAGTCCTAAAGTGTGATGTCCAAAGATGAAAAAGTTGGCACTTGCTGTTTTCCACCCGTGACAATTAACACTTATTGGATGAGGTTGAGCATGATAGTGACATTTCTCAACGCCGAGGTTTGTGTTATCTGCCGAAGCGAAGCTGAGGCGGATAATACTAACTCGAGGCGTTGACAAATCTCAGTATCATGCGAAAACCGAATTCAATAATTGTTTTATTATTCAGCAACAAGGAATTCTTACCTAGCTAAACGAAGTCGACGACGAGGCCTTGCAAGGCGAAACGGTTTTTCAACTTCCAGCTTACGTCAATTAGTATTTTTCCCTTTGTAATCAATTCAAATAGCCATTGTTGATGTTTAGATATCCTGAGCAATGATATTTCGGCAAAAAGCATAGCAGATTTAACGAGAATATTGGCTAAATTGGCTTTCGCCTTCGAAATGAAGAACAAGGTGGCGGCCAGACCTATTGGCTTGCGTTATGACGTCATTAGAGTGCATCAATCCTAATGTCTGGAGTTTGTCGTCACGAACTGCCCGCCGACATGCTTTCGCAGTGTACTCTTAGCCAATCAGAATCGAGATAGTGGCATGGCTGAATAATAATAGTTTTTGGCAATAAAAACATCCAATATTCATGTGTCCCGCGTCACACTTGTAAGAACGAAATAATGTTTTCTCGTTTCTTGCGCTCAGGGAATAACATCTATTGGTACATCCTCCACGTCACCTAGTAGCTGAGAGATATGTTCACTCAGAAATGATAACAGATTTGTGATCAAACGATAAAAATGCCTAAAAATTGGACTAAAGCTAAATTTATTTTCATGTCCCACTTTGCATTAATTAACGGGCAACATATAATAATTTCTCAATAAAAAGGGAGAATATAAATGCGATTTCAATAAAAATCACTGATGAAATTGCCGATACATACCTACACATAAAAAACAACTTATATTTAAGCAATAGAGAACTTTTTCCGTGTCTACATAATCTGATGCAAACACGAGGGGAGGTGGGAGAATTCGAGACAGTTATGCAGCCACGAGACCGAAGGTCGAGTGGCAGCATAACCAGTCGAGAATTCTCCCAACCTACCACGACTTTATTGACCTCTTCTAGTCTTCTATGGTGTTTATGGTAACTGAAGCATAAGCGAATGTCAATGAAGGGATGAACGGGTTAAAAATTGCAAAGCCGAAGGAATTTTTCATACAACAATGGCCTTCGTGTTGACTTGCGGCTTTTGCCGAGTTTTGGAAAGGCGAATTCGGCATCGAAAAAGCTGGATAGCAAAAAAAAGCGTGTCTTGTGTCAATCTTCAAATCAAGTAAAATGTTAAATACAAGACTGGAATGATACTATGGGGGCTTCAATTGCTGCTGATGGCATGAACGAATGTCCATGAACTGTCACTCGTATTGAATTTTTGAAGCAACTCAAGTCAAAGTTTCGTCGACAGTGCCGTCGATGTTCGCCGATCGCCGGTAAGAATTTCATGTTTTGTTAATGCTCCAAATCTTGTTAACTTGCTAGCAAGCGATTTTTTTACCTACTCGGCTTGTGAAAGATCATAATTTTCAAAAAATGATAGGAAAGTAATGAAATAAATTATGATTTATTCAATAATTGGTCTTCGTTGTTCTTTTTCATTTTGGCTAGCCGATTCGCCGAAGAAAGTCTCCAAATCCAGAGTTTTAAATGGGTCGCTTAATAACTTGATTTGTGTTGTTTTTCCCTCTTAGTACGAGCTGTATAATTTTAAAAAGTTCCCAGAAATCAAAGAAATCGTTTCATAAAGGGAGGGAAGTGGATGTCGGAGGACAAAAATTATCATGCGTGGGTTTGACTAAAAAAGTCGAAAACAAGCCAATTCTTTGAACTTGTGGAAAAGGATGGGAGGAGAAATGATAGCTAAAAAAGAAAACAGCACTGCTTTCACAATTTCATTGCTTTAAGTGTTTGGATAGATTTTTGTCAAAATGTAATCGTAAGAATGAAAAAAGAAGGCAACGCAAACATTGTCCCGGGCGTGACGTCACATCCATGTTTATATACTCTCATCTAAACACACCTGTCGACCAATGAGAGCGCGCGTACTATCTTAGTTATTTTATAAAAGGAATTAGTGTGGTCTGCAACAGACGAATGGCACCACGAGATCTGGAAAGTGCTTTTGTTAGCACGTCAACAATGTATCAATTATCTGCTCCTCCAAGAATTGTTTGTGCTTGAATTTCATGGAACACATGGGGTCGGCTTTCCAATTGCTAGAAGAAAATGTTATTACCCAGTGATTATAAAGAATGTCTTTTACCCTAGTAATCGAGTGGCTATGTGCAAAATTAGCAAATTTACGTTTCCCTGCTAAATTTGCTTAGCCACTGCTAGTATGAGGAATTTTCAGTGTCAGGTTTCATAACGATTGCAATTTTTGCAACCAGGAAAGCGTAACAAAGCACAAAAGTGTGACGGCATCAGAGTTTGAACATATGATAAAAGGAACATTCCTATTGTGAAGCAATCGGGTAGTTACCAGGTCGGCTCTAAAAATGTCCACTTTGTCATTTTCAGCTACTTGTTTCTAACTATAAAAATGATGTCTGAGATAACGAAACATCAAAAGACCGCTCTTCCATAGAACTTGGCACGATTAAATACTATGGTATTGTGGAGAGCTGTACGTAATTTATTTTGCAATCAAACCTCTGCCCGCCGGAATTTGAGCATGTTTTTTGTCCACTTTTCAAAAATTTGCATAAAGCTGTTGGTATTCAGTAAGCGCTGAGTCGCCATTATACTCGAGATGGTTAAATGTGTTAAAAGTAGTAAGTAGTTGTAGTCGAGGTGCAAAGAGGGGAGAGCAATTAGGGGGTGCCAGAAGAGCGAAGGAGAAGGTAATGAGACTGGTGATTCGGAACTGAAGCGGGAAAGGAGTAGGGAATACAAGGCCTTAAAGCGAAAGGAGAAAAGAGAACGTGAAGCGCGCGAGGAGAAACGTCGCAAGGTCAGCAAAGAATGTATGAAGACTGAGGCAGAAGAGGAAGGAAGCAGAGAATGTGAAAACAGAAAAGGAAAGAAAACGAAGGCGTTGTGGAGATCAAAGATTTCTTCAAAAGGGAATAATCAAAGTGAGGGGCTATTTTCAAACAGCGCTCCAGCGTCATTCAAGCACAGAGAGGAAAAAAGGCGGTCTTTAAAGCGACTCCAGTCTGGGCTAGAAAAAGTTCGGAGAAAACGTGTATCGCAGCTTGCAGAATGCCTGACCTCTAACATCGACAGGCCGACCGTAAATTTTTTAGTATCCATAGGAATTGTTAGAAATTCTGAAGAACTGATTGAGAAAGAAATCACTGATAATATTTGCGAGTCAGTTCAAAGCTTGAAAACAAACCGTAGTAAAGGTAGTATTGCTGCTTTACAAGCAATCACTACAGCTGCTAGTTCAACTAAGACTAGAAGGGCTTCACATGTTGCTAAACGTATAAAGAACAGCGCGTGCTTCTGCGCTGAAGGCGAAGTGTCTGTCCACGGAGAATACCTCTTGGCTATACACCAAACGGGTGACGCGCCATAACATCTCAGCTACCTTGAAAAAAGCGGCGTACGATTTCTGGACAAAGCCAGGCGTATCAAGGCCAACAGGGAATAAGAACGACGTTACCAGAAAACGTACGGGTCCCAAACAGTGCGTGGAGCATGTCACGCTAGTGCTTAAAAAAAAAAATATATATATATAAGAGATATATGAGGATGTTCACGCCTATGCCGCCAGTGACCCCGCCCTGTCCCAATTCCCAATGATGTGCAAGCGGACCTTTGAAAGTTTGCGGCCCTACTTTGTGCGTCCTACGCGGCCAAAAGATCGACAAACATGCTGCTGTGGAGCACATACTGAAGTGCGGAATCTTTTCAAAATGACAATGGAATACAGAGCCAAAGTGAAGAGAACAAAGGCGGAAGGAGAAATAGACTCGTATCCAACATACAGGCATGTTAGTGAGCTAGCTGGAGAAACCCTATGCCATCCCGAAAATGACGTTTACAACAAAGCCTGTCTAGAAAGAAAATGCGAAAGGTGCATTTTGTTTTATGTTTAGGTGCGGACCATTTGACTTTCGAGAGTGGGTTTTTTTTCTGTGCAGATGTTTTGTCCTTAGTCGTGCTTTGGCTTCAAAAACGCCCCCGCCCCCCTACACCAAAAAAATAAGTCAAATGGTCGGCCCCTTAGTTCTTATGTCACTTTCAACACTACTGTGCGGCTATTTACACATTCCTTTTTTTCCTTCCTTTTTTAAGATGTGGGTTACACAAGTTGGGGCTAAGGGAAGACGAATTAGATAATGACAAACTTAGGGACGACTCTCCCAAGATTCCATGTAAATGGAGCCAGTTTGAGTACGTAAAACTTCAAAATGGCAAAAAGAAGTTAAAACTGGTTACTAAAGTTACAACTCCTAAAGAGATGTTTACAGCTCTCCTGCTCAAACTTTCTGATTTTCCTGCTCACCAATTCCGTGCGAAATGGCAAAGACAGAAAGAAAGTTTACCAGTTAACCAGGCAATTGTAGTGCACGATTTCTCGGAGAACTATAGATGCTCATCGTTTGAGGAACCTCAAACAACGTACTTTGATAAAGACGAGGTAACGTTACATGTCAGTATAATCCCTAGACATGCTGTGAGTGGAGTCGACGGATTGCTAGGTGAGGATGACGGGAACATAATCACCGAAGAGTTCTTTGTTGTCTGCGATGACAGAAGTCATGATGCGCATTTCGCGGTTCGAGTCGTTAGAATCCTTGTAAACGGCTACTTTCGGAGATTGAATACGATATTCAGCTTTTACACGAGTTTACTGATGGCTATGCCGCGCAATATAAAAGTCGACACACTTTTGGAGGTCTTAGTTATTCTGAGGACGATCTAGGACATAAACTTTAAGGAACTTTTTCGAGACATCCCATCGCTAAGGGACCCCAGGATGCCGCAGGAGGCGTGGTCAACAAAAAAGCAGACATGGCTACAAATCGCTCCTCTGAAGTAGTTATCCAAAATGCAAAAGATTTTTTTGACTATGCAAATAGTAACCTCTGTACACCGAGCGACAAATCCGTAATTATTCGACGCATATTTTCGCCTTGTGGAGTCTTTCGAAAGGCCCTTAAGTCGACGCTTTGATATAACCACGCCATCTGTTAAAGTGCGACAGCTGCACCAAGTACAGGGGCGGATCCAGGATCTCCAAAAAGGGGGGGACCCAAAGTAAAAAAATGGAGGCCAAATTTGAAACCTTGCTCTTGGAAATACAGTAAATGTATGGGGAAATCTATCGAAAAAAAGGGGAGGCGGGCCCCCTGAGATTGAGGACCCCCCCCCCCCCCCCCCCCCCCCCCCCCCCTCCCTCGTGCGATCAGTGCTTAGGACAAACCACTCGAGTGCGAGAACCTGGCTATAACCTGGAGACCCCGACTGAAGCAAATTCTGCAGCAAATGCCAATGACGCGGGACAAGAAGAAAGCCGGGAGCAAACTGTTCCAGAGCTTCTTACAAAAGACTCAGTAGTGGCAGTGATGGCAGGAGACGATGGTCCAGAGAACTACTACTTGATTCAAGTTACAAGCGAAGGATGCTATCACAGTAAACGCGCTACAGTAAAAACCCGCATAAAAGAACAAGTGGATTAAGAACACTCAGGCTGAAATTTGGCCAAAAAGGTACCTTATACATAAGAACACATTCAGCCTGAAAAAAGAAAAATTGTTCTTGTATAAAAAAATGGCTGCCAGTTAGATTCGAGTACAGTAACTGACCTAGTGTAGTCCGGGAGCCAGCGCCCAGAAAGGGGGTTAAAAAACGAGTTGGTTTACTTGCAAAGCTGAAAGAAATTTGACCAGCCAGGATTGTTCCTCAGTTGTCGAGGATAAGTGGACGGGTGGCAGTGGAGCTGGCCTTGTGGGCCAACGCCCATTAGAGACCCTTAAAGATGAGGGAGCCTGGGATCCAAAAAATGAAAAAAAAAATGGATACCACTAAATTAAAAGAGCCGTAGCATTCTACTCTTGCCATCATTTCTTGAAATTATGAGATAGATAAGTTGTTCAACCTATTGGCGCTCAGGTGAGTGTATTATTAAGATGGACACGTGGTTTGATGACATCATAATACAAAAGCAATGCAGGGGTGACCTTGAAGGGCTCGTAAATTAGCAAATTAAAACAAAAATCAAAATAAATATTATAGAGATAGTAGATAAAGATCATGTACAGTTATTTTTACAAACGTTCCGCATTTAATATTTGTAGAATTGATAATTCATGCAAGTCGTCGGATTCTATAAACAAAAGCCGAAAAACTAATTCATTGCTCTTCTTCTAATACAATACTTCTTGTATCGAATACTACTATATTTCTTCCTTAACTTATAATATACCACTGAAAACCATTTTGATATAAAGAAAACGAAAAGAATATGCACTACTCCATCTACTCATCGCTATCCGGTTGGATTTTGTTTGTACATTCATTGCTGCAGTCGCAGGCATCAGTACACGGCAAGTCAGCTCGTCGACAGCTACAACGACCCTTGCAGCCCTTCATTTGCAAACAGTTAGCTGAATCAGGCTGTCAGGAGTGGGAGCTCGTGTCATCAGCTCAGGTACCAAGGATTTATGCGCGTCTCTGCACCAGCCCCACCCCACGGATGATGGTAGAAGTAACTGTGTTCGATATTAGAAGACGAATTACGTGTAATCTCTTAATAAACATCTAAAAAAAGTTTCACATTAGATTTACCAAATTCAATCGAGAACTCTGCTTTATATTGTCTAAATCAACCGATGGAACTAATGTTGTACTTATCGAATATTACCTCAAAGTGTTACTGTGATTTTCATAATTCTGCGAACTGTACACCAACCAACTAACCACGGTTTGGCTTCCGTCAATCAAACGAGTGAACAACTCTGGGTGATTTCACGGAGGCTTTAATAGATCCTGTGGTGCTAGCTAAGCTTCAGAACACAATTTTTCACTGTAAAATGCAAACCAAACTCAGAAAACATGCGTGGACTTGTCTTAACAGGTTTGATTGACGGAAGCCAAAATGCAAAATTTGGCTTTCAGACATGTCAAGTGAGAGTTCGCAGAATTATGAAAATCGCAGTAAGTCTTGGAGTATAATCACTGTAAAGCAGATCAATTAAACTCCAGGCATCTCTCAACTGTCTCGTCACTTAGCGTACTTTCTTCGTTTAGGCCTTGTAGTCCATTCATCTCTCTCAGGTGTTCTCTTATCGCTGTCAACGCAGTCTTCTTCCCGATTCCATACAACGCACTCGTCGAGTCGCAACTGTTAGTGCATGCATTGCCGGCAAAAGCTCGCAGACATCTTCTTTGTTGATACTATGAACGCCCATGTGTCCTGGGATAAACCTTTGTTGTCTCCCCGTTCCGGTGGGGAACCATACCTTGCTCAAATGATGCCAACATAGAATAGCAACGTCCATGTCAGGCGAGTTGATTGTTACTCTTGTTGGCGTCGGCGGTATTGTACGGGAACGGAGGTAAGCACAGTGGAAGATCATTCGGCTGTCAGCTTCTTCGTGATCCGATTGCAAAGATGAAACATCTTGGATTTCATTCTTCATGAATGCGTCAGACCTTCACAGTCAGGTTCTTTGCGAATAGCTGCTCGGGGAGTTCAGCCAATCAGACACGAGGAAGGCCAGCAGATTTGACTTGTTCTTGCTACTGGTCAAGTAGTGCCTTGGACTTACTGGTAACGTTAGTTTCTGCATTGTGGATCTTCACCTCCAGGCAAACGCTCTTCTGCATCGTCCACAGCTCTTTATCATGATCAGTTAAAGGGACGGTAGAACTTTGGTGCCCGATCAAGAAAATGAAATCAGTGCTAGGAGGTCGATGATAGCAGTATAATAGGGGCCAAATAAGCAGTTTTTTTTTGCGGAGCCCGGTGCGAAGCCGCGGAGCTTTTTCGGAGCTGCGGAGCATGCTCACCCGCTTACCCTTCTAAAAGTAGTCTGTGTCGTCATCCGGCTCACCCGCATGCTCACCCGCTCCGCGGCTACGAAAAAAAAAGCTCCGCGGCTCCGTACCGGGCTCCGCACCGGGCTCCGCAAAAAAAATGCTAATTCGGCCCCTACTATACTACTGATGATGCACACATTGGTCGTGGCAGTAACATCATTTCCAGACCTTTACTTAGCAAGAGCATCCATTTCGAGCTCTTTCAGACTCTTGTTTGGCTTCCGCAACGTTCCGTCCATGTTGGCCATGGAGGGGGGAACTCATAGGTCTGCAGTTCCTGTAGATCTATATCGCGAGTTTTGGAAACCACTAGGAGCCTCAAGTAAAGTTGTCTATCCATGTGGCTCTTTATCTCTGGTCGTTACTGGTTTGCACAGGCTCTGGAAGGTCAGAACTTTCATTTTCTTGATCGGACACCAAAATACTACCGTCCCTACTGAGCATGATAAAGACGTCAACTATTCACTTCCAGTTTTTACTCGTGGCACTGGGACATGCAATACACACGCTTACTTTGCATCTATCCTGACGTGTAGTACTGTAAAAATATGGCCATTTCTAGCTTAAATAATTATTTAATTGATAGACAAGCTATTTTCTGCCTTTGTGTGTATTTTCTATTCAATTTTGATTTTATAATAGAACGAAACTTCTGGTTTCCCTGTGTTTTATGACGTCATGGATCACGTGATCACCTTAAAAACACCACTGACTGAATGCCAGTAATACGAACAGCCTATTTGACTAGCTTTGATATCTGGGAAAGAGCAATGAGACAATATTTGTTGTGTTTCTTCAGATTGGAGGTCATTTGTTGATCCCAGGACTGCGCATATATTAGGGCTTATAAATGGGCGTTGGCCCACCTAATTAGCTCCACTGCCACCCGTGTGATAACAACCAATGATAGTACTACAACCCCATATGGTCCAATTTCGTTCAGCTCTCAAAGTAAACGAACCGATTTTTTCGAGTCGCTGGCTCCCGGACTAAGTGGTAGAGTACAGTAGATCAATAGACCATTGCACAGAGATTTCTACAGCAGGTACTGTATGGGGATTTCCAGGGTGCATTTAGCCATGTGGCTTAATTTTCTGCCAATCATATTCTTATTTGACTGTTGGTAGTGTATGCAGTATTTGATGTTAAGAAACAATTTTAAGAACACCTAAGAACGTTTTCAGGCTGATTTTGCAGAAAACACCCAATGTATGAGAACAAAATCAGCCTGAATCCCCAAAACACCTGTTCTTTTATGCGGGTTTTTACTGTACCAAGGAACCCTGGAGTGGTACACCGGTTCTGGATGTGACGTCCCAGCCTCGATTTCGTGACCTGGGAAAATTGAATTTGACTATCGATGCAACTGTTCCACGAATATCAGCAAAACTCGCCCCACTGTGTGTTCACTCGGGCCATCCTCTATGTACTTAATCAGTATCATGGGGTGTCTGATATTACAATGCCTGAGGAACTACATTTAGATATTTTGTCTGTTTGATATAATGGAAATTTAGCGACGTTACGCAGGGACATCAATATACGCAAGTCAAATGTAGCACAAGAAACTATCGATTTTTCTCTGCGCAGTTCTCGCACTGTTAGCTATTATGTTGCTATAAAGGGATAATAATGTGATTTCAAATCAAATACTGAATTTCCAGTGTAAATAGACAAATAGAAACACCGCCATACAGCTCCACGTTTAGTTTATTGGAAACAGCCAAAGGCCTTTCGATACTACGTCCTCCTCAGTGGCCGACACAATGTGGTAAAATAAAAGCGGCAGCAATTAAAGGCACTGAGTTAAGTTGGGATCCCTGTGCGCAAGGCATGTTAAGGCCATAAGGCTCTGCTGTCCTTAGACGGTGGACTAGACTGGTGCCCAGGCTACGCTCGGTCAAATATTGTTTTGCACTATTTCCCTGTAAGAGTAACATGGAAATCAAGAAAAAATATAAACTATGGTTCTATCAAGTATTTACTTTAACATCTCATACGAAATGTAACTGTTTAGAAAACAAATCTGAAAATCACTAATTGTGACGCTTTTGTACACCAGGGGCCGGTTCCTGAAAGGTTGGATAAAGTTATCCATGTATAAAAAATATCTGTGTATAGTGATTTGTTCAGGATTTATCCTTTGGATAAGCGTTTATCTACAGATAACTCTTAACTGACCTTCTAGGAACCGGCCCCAGTTCGCTGCGATGAGTCTTTGCTAATTCAAAAATGAAACTGCCCATTGTTTGGTGATTTGTTTGTACCATAATGCATTACGATCCGCGACTTTGGTTTATCTCAAAAAAGGCCTATGCGAAATAAGAACTGTATTGGAAGCTAATAAATGAATAAATAACAGAGCTAGAACAGATTTCATATGACTGTGAAAAGTGCCGCGACAAAGTTGTGCCGCGCTGCGACCGTACCGCGACTACGCGATTTAATTCGGTATCTAAGCAGGCAAGGTTCCGTACCGACACCGCAACAGTACCCCGCCGTGTCACGGTACTTTTCATAGTCATACGAAATCTGCTCTATTCCAAACCTGCTGGTTTCGTTTGAAGCCAAAAACAGGTAAAAACTATAGCTGGTAATGACCCTGTGACCGATTGACGCGAAGAATAGTTTCGTAGCCATGTATATTAATTTTGCTGCTTTGCACGTTCCTTTGCACATTATTTTGCATAACACTCGATTTCCAAACACATTACAGTCGATTTTGCAACCTGAAAATTCGGCGCTGGTTACCTGTGGCTCGCTGTCATTTGCCATGCGCGCATGGAACTAGCCGGACTGAAACCAATCTCGTACCCAGAGCCCGTCATCTTTTGGCCAGCGGCAAGATTCAGGGCTCTGGGGGAATCGATTTTTTTTAAAACCCAGATTCTGGGTTTCCGGTTTGAACGTTTTATGAAAGTTCGTTACGTTTTTGACCTACCACGCATGCTCTCAAACCGGATTCCCCAGAGCCCTGAATCTTCCCGCTGGCCAAAAGATGACGGGCTCTGGGTACGAGATTGGACGTAAAACAGCATATAGTCTCTCAGGTGACGCCTTTTTCAGGGACTGCTCTAGAGACAAGACCATACTAGGACTTCACTAGAATGGTGGGGACCACTCAGCCTTTGGACAGTAGGGGATATTTGAAAGAAAAATCTCCAACTGTTCAAAGACTGAGGGGCTGCACATAAATTTTCCTTTGTTTTCGGAGCATGACGTAAGTATGTATTATTCCAGCGCTTGTTTGTCCTGAAACAAGCTTCCAAATGTTTAACAACAATGTTGTCTTTGATTCTGTTTGTTCTAGTCTTGCGTAGAATGAAATGGAAAATATGTTTCATTCGGACGAACTAGCGAGGGAGAATGAAATGGAAGGTGCCTTTTACGGAATACTTAATTGGTCTAATCAGTATTCTGTATCAGAATTCTGTATCAGACACCTAGCCATGTTAATCGGGGGATACAAGTTGTGTCACCTGATCCGAATACAGTGCAGAGATTGGTTAACCATCCTGTGAATAATGGATGAATTTGAAAATGTTTTATAGGAAAATGGCAACAGTGCTGGTTGTTCATGAAAGCTTCAAAGTGGTCCATGTTAATAGATAATTTATTTTTATTTAGATCTGATGAAGAATCATTCGTGGCCGAGCGAGATGACACTTCAACACCTGGCCATGAATGGGAGAAAGTCTGTCGTGCTTGTGACTTTAATCCAAAGGCCACCAAAACCACTAAGGATGTATCGCGTATGCGCTCAATCTTCTTACAACTCAAGCAAAATCCACTGGTACGAGACTAACTAGGGCTTAAATGTAGCAAACTCATGGGCAATGGGCAAATTGTATCTTAGTCACTTTCAAATTATTACCGTTTATCGAGGGGGGCTAGTCTTTCGCCACTATTGGGAAGGACAGGCTATAGTTCAGTTTGTTGTTATTGTGAAAATAGAAATCTGAAGTACTAAGTTTTATATTTTAGTGTACGGCTACCACTGTTAAAATAACGAAGTTATGTATGGCTTGCAAACCTGCTGAATATAAGGAAGCATTGAAATTGCAAACTAGAACTTTAAAGAGCCTGTGTCCGCCGCCATTTTGACAGCATAGCAACATATCAAGTCAGAGAGAACTTCCATTTCTGTCGGCTGATTTAGAGAATTTACAGCAATTTCCTCGATTGAAATTGGTAAATCAAAGCGGAAACTTTGTTTTTAGATATTCATTTAGAGATTTCTATAGGTAAATCCATTGCCTGACGAGGGAATTCCACGCTAAATTTCACGAGAAAAACCGATATCGCTCGAGTCGCGCAGCGACGAGAGCGATATCGGTTTTTTAAGTGAAATTAAGCGTGGAATTCCCGAGTCAGGTAATGGATTTTCTTTGAATCACATACCGGACATTTTAGAAAATTCAGTCTAAGTTTAAGAGAATTGACAGTGTCAGAGTGGATTTCGTGCACTTGAAAGCCGAATGCGAAGCGATGGTATTTTATGAATCTCAAATGTTAGAAATAGCCCTCGCGAAATTACGAAACTCCCTTGAAATTAGGGCTTTGCTGCAATGACGAATCTTTAAACAAGAAATTACAATAGATAAATGTTTAGATGAGAGAAAATTCATTCAGTTCAGTGCCAGTTTGGAAAAATGTCAAGTCTAAAGTAATCTAATTAAGGAACTGGACACACTGAATCCGATTTCAAAATGAAAGCGATCGAGTCTTCAAAAGTTTCAAATTATTTGAATGAGCAAAATAAATATTACTGATCAAAAAAGTTTTAACTTTTAACGCTTACTTGTTTGATTTCTTGTTCCCTTACAGCTTTCTATCTCCTTTATTCTTGGTAAAAAGTGCAGCTCCTGTAGTGTTTTTTGTTTTACATGTGTTGGCCACCTCTGGCCAACTTTGGCCAACTTTGACACAACTTTTCATCGATGACAAAAAGTAAATATCTGGACATTGGCTTGCATAGCCAGGGCAGAAATATCCGAAACTTTGGAGGATCCAGAGAGATTTTGTTTCCAAAACTTGTTGTGTTGATTGATGTGGTTTGTGGAGGCGCGTGTGCCACGTTTCACTTCAAGCGCGCGAAAAACTGTGATACGAAAATTAAGATAAATACATTTTCCCTGCTTTTATCGTAACTAATTTCTATCAAAAAATATAAAACAAATTTTATTTTTGTATGTGCTATCTGATTAATAGTCCGGAAATGCTGTACTAACTAAAAACTCGCCGATTTTTAAATTTAAAATTACGGGGGCCCTGTGTAATTGGGGTATTCCACAAAAAATACCTCGCCTTTTAGCCAATCAGCGCGCGCGATAGAATAGAGGTATGTGATTCTACTCGTAATTCTAATATCGAACAAAAACAACAACAAAGGAGTAGCTGACACAGGCTCTTTAATAGTGACGATTCCAGCCAAAACGGATGGGTGCGCTGCATGTCGGTATTTGTGTTAGATTTGACGAGTGAAGTATCCTCGCGTTGCCTCCTGTGTTATATTGACTTCTGTCTATTGACTTCTGTCCATTTCCATCGGCTGATTTAGAGAATATAGAGCAAATTTCTCGATTGAATTTGGTAAATCAAATCTGAAACTTTGTTTATCTAATGTAGCTCATCTAATCTACCTATTGTTCATTCAAAATATTTTCCCACTTCTGATGGGTTGAACGCCACACCGTCGAATTCTTGATGTTTTTAGACACGAGGTTCCGGTATAAAAGGGATAACTCCTCCCACCCCGGGCTCGAGAACAATCAGTTATTAATCAGCTGTCAAAGAGTGAACATCTTACTTCGTCTCTCTGTACGGCGAAATTCAAAATTTTGAATTCAAAATGCGAGCAAAAACGGCAACAAATGATTTCCTACCTTTTTAAATTTGTATTCCTTTTGATTTCTTGCAAAATAAGTTTATTCGAACCTGATTTGGTTCGGATAAAAACGTTTTTGTTCTCAGCACAGAATATTATTCGTTCTTTTGAATATTAATAAGGCCCTGTCCACACTAACGCGTTTTCAAACTTATACGGATTCGCAGCGTGTTAGTGTGGACGGGAGATTCGGAAGATTTAGCTTAGACCTTAGACCCTGTCCACACTAACGCGTTTTTTTAGGCCTTCCGTCCACACTAACACGCTGATCGTTTTCATCGAATCCGTATAAGTTTGAAAACGCTCTCGAGAGTGAATAAAAACAAATCCGTAGACATATCGTTTTAGTGTGGACGGTCGAATCCGGATAAAAATGAAAACGATAACGTCAACTGTACCATTAATTTGAGACTGTCCTTGCACACGTCACATCAAATAAAACTGATCGCTTGTTTGGAGCTAAATCTCCCGTCCACACTAACACGCAGCGAATCCGTATAAGTTTGAAAACGAATACTTTTGAAAACGCGTTAGTGTGGACAGGGCCTAAGTTTAAAGAGCTAAGAAATTATTTATTTGTACTTTTGCATGCGTTTTGAATTCTAGATTTTGGATTTCGCGGTACAGAGAGATGAAATGAGTTGTTGACTCTTTGACAGCTGATTGATAACTGATTGTTCTCGGGCCCGGGGGTGGGAGGAGTTATCCCTTTTATACCGGAACCTCGTTTTTAAAGGCGAGCGACTTTATGCCATCAGTGACGTCAAATACTGGATAAGTTTAGAAAATATTGCACGTGTGACGTCACGCGCTTGTAAGCACTAGAACGCTGGTCAACTGCCTACTCTCTCAGAGTAGTCATAGTAAAGCGGGAAAATGGCGGCGAGATTTCAGACATTGAATAGCCAATGATGAATAAAAAAACGATTATTATAACTTTGGCGAGTGTTGTGGCGTATTATCCGGGCTCTAATGAGCATTTTGGCGGGCTCTAATATATTATCTAGCCCGCGCGAGTCAATCGGCGTTCTGATGGTCGCCATAAATTCTCATTTTTGTACTCAATGCTCTCCAAAGTTATAATAAAGAATTTGAATGAATAATACTAACAATTAATGAATTCAGCTTTCGTATGATATAGAGAATTATTCGCACCTCGGGAGTGTTATCATTCTCCATATCATACGAAAGCTGATTACTTGCTCACTCGCTCGAAGACTCGCTCGTTCGCATTATGACACGAAAACTCGTGAATAAAAACGATATCAAGTTCTTGCCATGTAATAATCTCTATAGACTAACCTGAGCCCAAGTTTTAAAATGAAAATGATGTCAGTTTCATTTGTATAGAGGGATCCATACTCGCACGTAGTTTAAATATCGTATCACTCTAATCAGATAACGCCTTTTGGGCACCTATAGCTTGTATGTAAAACGTGTGCTTTCTCAATTTAATTAAAAACTTCGATCAGTAAATTAAACATAGGAGCTTGTTAAACTGTTAATGCATACTCATGCAGACCATCTTTTGTGAAGTCAATAAAGTGTCTGTCTTTTTATTAATATAGTAGTTACTTTCTATTATCTCATATATGTAAGGGACGGGGACGCTCTATAAACAAGGAAAATCGTGAATAACAGGCACGATAAGAGCTACTTAGTTGACTCACTCGAAATGCAAACAAACAAACAAAGCGTTCGTAATCTTTCTTTTCGTCTTGGGTTCCTTCCTTCCTTCCATGTCATGTCCGAGATGTACTCGGAACCATGCGATCGGGATTGCTGTGTATTTTTGCATGTACGCTGAGCTACACGAGTATAATTAAATATCTGCGTTCCGCCAGAAATATGTCAGTTCATTGAACTTCTATTGTTTAATGTTTGCACAATTACGTATAGTATACTATCGAGTTGATTTTTTAACGTCACGGGCATTATGGATCATTTTGATGACGTCATTGATGACGAAAGGGCACGTGACCTTGGTGCAGAGTTCCTCTTATTGTCTTTGAAAGTTTGTCCAAGTTTGGCTTCTATAGAAGCTTCCCTTCGGGAGATATGATTATTTCTTTTTTTTTTTCTGGTATTAAACCTATAGCGTACGCCGTCCGGTGTCCGTCCGTCCGTCCGTCCGTGTACACATGGGAACCCTGTGGTACGCAAAGAAAAAATTACGGAACTCCTGTGGAGCCCCATAGGCTAATGCGTATGAAAAAAAAAATCAATTAAAAAAAATTAAAAAATATTTTCAATAAATATAAACCCACTTAGTCGAAATTTTTTGGTAAATGGGGATATCCGCTGCCCTCTAAGTAGCGCCAGCTCTTTTCTGCCCTGCCCCTAGACCCCAGTGCCTCACGGTATGAAAATTCAGGCCAACGAAAGGTGAACGGACGCCTGGCTGTTTTTCGAGTTTTTCGTCTGCTGCTTTAATGGTAGTTTCTTGCAGCCCAGCGTATATACTAGGCACACAACTGTAGACGAACTCTCAGAAAAGATAACCTTTGGGTTATCTGTCTATGGCTGTTCGCAAACTGGACTTGGATTAGTGATCGATAAAGTTGTCTTGCCCGGATCTGACCACAGGTTCCCCAAGCTCCGTGGGAGTTTAAAATAAATTATTTGAATAAAGCTAAAGTAGTTTTAATACCGTAATGGTTGTTATTGACTTCACTTACATGAACTGTGCTTCGCTAGCGACTGTATTGAGTCATCACATATCCCTTCTGTAAGAGAAATAACAGTACAATAATACACTTTCAATAAACTTTCATTACCACTGTATGCATTGCTACGCGACCTCAAAATTCGCTGTTGCGATGGGCGATTGGCGATTTTCAGCCGTCAATCAAAACCAAAACGTTGGATTCGGCTACTTCGGTACGTCGACGTTAATTGTAAAATCAACCAAAATACTTGTAAGCTATCCTTTGGCTTTCTGTCCTAGAATTATTAACTTTCTGACTCAAGAAAATTGAAATTACCATTCCTTTGCTGAGAATCGCCAATCGCAACCGTGAATTTTGAGGTCGCGCAGCAATGCATACAGTGGTAAACCATCCTGTACATCCGATAAATTTGAGTTTTGAGTCCGTTTTTAGCGATTTCTATTTCACCTCTAGTTCCCTCTGTATAAAATCTCTCCAAGGTAGGAGACTTCCACGCCACCACCCGAGCGAAAACAGCCATAAATTCGAAAGAAATCCTCGAATCCGCTCAAAATCGCCACTGAGCCATAGCGAAAGGATAGAACTACTCCTCTCAACCGACCGACGGTGCAAAACTTACGTTGTTTAGGAATTTCAGGTCGAAAATTTGTTCTTTCCATGTCTCATAAGGCGTACGTCGAATTAGGCGTGCAAAAAGTCCGTTGAAAAACACAAATTCGAATGTCGAGAATCAAGCGACCACGTGATAAATTCAAAACAGGCTATGGCTCAGTGGCGATTTTGAGCGGATTCGAGGATTTCTTTCGAATTTATGGCTGTTTTCGCTCGGGTGGTGGTGTTTAGAATTTATGGCTGTTTTCGCTCGGGTGGTGGTTTATAGAGGGAAGACAGGTGAAATAGAAATCGCTAAAAACGGACTCAAAACTCAAATTTATCGGATGTACAGGATGGCTAAATGAAAGTTTATTATTGTACTGTTATTTCTCTAACAGAAGGGATATGTGATGACTCAATACAGTCGCTAGCGAAGCACAGTTCATGTAAGTGAAGTCAATAACAAACATTACGGTATTGAAACTACTTTAGCTTTATTCAAATAATTATTTTAAACTCCCACGGAGCTTGGGGAACCTGTGATCTGACAAAACGGAAAGAAGTCAACCAGTCGAGAGAAGAGGAGGTCTGTCAGTCTTCCCATAATGCATCGCTTTTGAGCCATACTATAAATGGAGGGATGACGCGCGCGCGATTCGGCAGTTGAACAATTTTGTGAAGCTCACAAATTTAAGCGCTCCGGCCTTTCTCACAGAAAAAACGATCTTGCTCTTAGTCGAGAGGTTTATTCTTGCTATGAAAGGCTTTTGAGTAAAAACACAAGGGAAAGAATCTCCAGCTTTGTTTTAGCTAAAGCACGGAAAGAATTAAATTGTGAAAAAGAAGCATTTCTCGTGGAATTTTAGCCACGGTTGTATCATCGACGCTCGTGAATTACAAGTCACTCAAGCTCTAAAAAATACGAGAAAGAACAATGTACTGCGACTCGTTTTCTCGACAAAGAAATTCCGGAAGGTGCAGTTGCTTTGGCAGCAATATTCAGGTAAGTTTTTAAGTTAAGCTTATTTTCGAGCTTTTTGGTTTTGTGTGACTGACCAATTTCTCACTGAAGAAAAAAAAAAATGTTCCTCTTTGCTGCATGGCTGCAGATGTGAGATCAGTTATTCTAATTAAGTTAAATGCAATCAAGAGAGTAAATTAATGCTATATTTTATGGCAGTAGCATAGGATTATTTTTGAGTTTTGACTTTCTGAATAAAACCCCCAAAACTTAAGTTATGTTTTGCCTGTGTGCTTCAGCTTGCTCTGATTCACACACATCAACTCATACACACACAAAAAAGAATAAAATGAATATTCAAAGCTGAGTTTAGTGGATGGAAAATTGCTGTTTTTTTGCCAAACAACAATGTTCGCTGCCGAAAAGTCCCAGGAGGTGCGGCATGGCTGTCAGGTCTCAACATTTCTCACCAATGAGCCTTGCACCTTGCATCCTGTGCTAAGTTCAATAGGATTGTAATAGTGATTACATGAGACCAGTATTTACTGAGATCATATTGGTCTCATGTAATCATCACCATTATATCAATTATATCTCCTCAAGGGAACACGCTAAGACAACCATACTTAGGATATTTTGTCTATGCCACAAGGGGGGTGCTGTAACCCGGACACGTGATGTGACGTCATCGATGACGTCATCAGTGATTGAAAAATGAATATCTCGTGAAGGGAAGACTCTAAAACAACCAAAGTTGGTAGTGTAGTCTACAATCCTGGCCAGTTTAATATGGGACACAGGCTTCCCAAGATCAGCTTTTGGTTCGCGCGCGCTCACGCTTAATAACTTGCAGTTTTGAGCGCTTGTGACGCTAAAGCCACTGCAGTCTGACCCCTCCAAACGTATAAAACCCCTAGCTCTAGTATCTGTCTGCCATATAAACTTTCATATGCAAACTCTGAGACAAATATTACCCACCTTTGATTCCCTAAAACACAATGTCCCTCCATTTAAAATCGCCCGCTTCCATCTTTCTTTCGCGCGCCCTCCCTCGTCCAACCCCCTCCCCCTCCCCCATACAATGTTGGATCCATTCCAAATTGTGGTAATGTTTTGGTGATATTACTAGGAGGACTATAACAACATTGTATGGGGGAGGGGGGGGGGGAGGAAAGAGGGGAAGAGAGGGATAGACAGCGCATTAAGGGGCGAGAATGGTGGAGTACGTGGTATTTCCCTACATGTTTATCGGTAATAATATCCAAATTACTAAGCCGTCCCGATAATTACGGCCAGGATTGTAGGTCACTAGATGAGCGAAATGAAGTGGTCACGTGATATGACGTAATCGATGACGTCATCTATGCTTGAAAAATCAATATCTCGTGAAGGGAAGACTCTAAAACAACCAAACTTGGGTAGTGTAGTCTAGGCCACCAGATGAGCGAAATGAGGTGGTCACGTGATGTGACGTCATCGATGACGTCATCTATGCTTCAAAAATGAATATCACGTGAAGGGAAGACTCTTAAACAACCAAACTTGGGTAGTGTAGTCTAGACCACCAGATGAGCGAAATGAAGTGGTCACGTAATATGACGTCATCTATGCTTGAAAAATTAATATCTCGTGAAGGGAAGACTCTAAACCAACCAAACTTGGGTAGTGTAGTCTAGGTCACCAGATGAGCGAAATGAGGTGGTCACGTGATATGACGTCATCGATTACATCATCTATGCTTGAAAAATTAATATCTCGTGAAGGGAAGACTCTAAAGCAACCATATAAACCTTGTACACATGGGAATCCCTTTCATTCACATAGAAAATTTTATAACCAGGACCTCCGCTTTTAGCCAGTGGCTAAATCTATATATTAGTTCATGGTGCTGATATTCTGTGGTACATTAGGGCTGGTTAAATGAAACACATGCAAGACAATAGCAAGGCTTTCCAGTGCCTGAGGTACTAGTAACCTCTGGAACCCACTGGTATTCTGAGGTCCTTAAGAGTGAAAGTGATTTCCTGGTGTTCCCTACTGTACGTTACCAGTTACTTTAGAGCTAGCAAGTTTGTGCATTCTACAACAAGTATATATTCCCGCTCTGGAAGAATTTCCAAATCTGTTCCATTGGGGAGGTAAAGGTATTTTTCTGGAATCACATTATTGTTTTATTGTGCCCTGTGGTAATATCCAGTTGTGTTAAAGATGCAATAGATTCCCTGGACTATAGGTTTGCTCATTCCTGATTGGTTTAATTACCAAAGCATATGGTTTCTCATATCATCACTGTATTTTTCACAAGAAATTCCAGAGAGGTGGGGGCTCACATCTCAAACCAGTTCCGTGGGAGGGGTATGGATAATTTCTGGAATCACACAATAAAACTTATGTTGCAATTTCTTTAGGGTTGAGGCACAGTTCCCAGAGGGGACTCCCCTATTTTTCGGGTGGGGGTGCTTGTCGTACCTTTTAGGGTTTAAATCAGGCCTCTGGTACCTTTTAGGGGGTACAATTTGAAAACTTGCAATATTTTCCGGAAAGGTACCTGTTAGGGGTCCATTCTAGCAAATAAATCAACAATGGTTTTATCAATATCATACGTGTTAGTAGCCTTAATTTCAGACATATTTTCCCTTGTAAAAAATGAGAGAGAAAATTACATAAGGTAAAATATGTCTGAAATTCAAGCTAGCTTGTTGGTTCCTTTTAGGGGTCAAAATCAACTAAGCCACACCCTTTTTGGTACCTTTTGGGGTAAAATCGAAAGTTCCAGATGAGCACCCCGCCCTAAAT
Source organism: Scolanthus callimorphus (assembly GCA_033964015.1). NCBI lineage: Eukaryota > Metazoa > Cnidaria > Anthozoa > Actiniaria > Edwardsiidae > Scolanthus > Scolanthus callimorphus. The sequence goes on along the minus strand of CM066911.1, from coordinate 26,736,927 downwards.
ATGGGAGTCCCCCCTCCCAAGGAAATTGGCATCTTCCAGCAAATGCTGCACCTTTAGAGAATTTTTCACGCCCCATATTATTAATTTCTGGCACAATTTGCCATATTTTTCTATTCACAATCAACAAAAATTTTCCACATAATTCACTCCCAGTAATGATGTTTTACTGTATGCCCTGCATAATCCCAAGTGAAAACAATATTTTTTTTCAGATAGGTACCTGTTAGGGGACAGTTATAGCAAATAAATGGTTTTGGGAGCCTGAATTTCAGACGTATTTTCCCTCGTAAGAAAATACAAAAGAAAATTGCAAGGGAAAATACGTCTGAATTTCAGGCTATTACTTGTTGGTACCTTTTAGGGGTCAAATTGAAAGTTCCTGACAAGCACCACCGCCCCAAAAATAGGGGAGTCCCCCCACCCCGGGCACAGTTTTCCATGGATATTAGGTTACTACACTGTATCTGTGAAATGCATGTAAAATACTGATTTGAATAATTAGCTATTTAACAGTAAAATAACATCTTAATAATGAGGGATTTGTAGTTCAATAAATATGTGGCCTGATTGTTTGCGACTTCCGCTTTTAGGCAGTGCCTAAATCTATATATTATCTCCTCAAGGGAACATGCTAAGACAACCATACTTGGGATATTTTGTCTATGCCACAAGGGGGGTGCTTTAACACGGTCACGTGATGTGACGTCATCGATGACGTCATCTAGGCTTGAAAAATTAATATCTCCTGAAGGGAAGACTCTAAGGCCCGTTTCAAACGTCGATCTTTTGCCGCGTCGAATCTAATTCAGCCGACTAGTTTTCTCTGTTTTACAGGCAAAGGAAAAGTAAACAAGTTAAACAAACTTTACATTTCATGATATTCGGCTATGGTTCAGCTAGATTTACCTTTTGTACTAAACAAGTGTCCTCTAAGTTGGAAATAAAATGTCTAACAATCGGATTCGACGCGGCGGCAAAAGATCGACGTTTGAAACGGGCCTAAAACAACCGAACTTTGGTAGTGTAGTGTAGATCATCAGATCAGCGAAATGAAGTGGTCACGTGATGTGACGTCATCGATGACGTCATCTGTGCTTGAAAAATTAATATCTCGTGAAGGGAAGACTCTAAAACAACCAAACTTGGGTAGTGTAGTCTAGGTCACCAGATGAGCGAAATGAGTTGGTTACGTGATATGACGTCAGCGATGACGTCATCTATGCCTGAAAAATTAATATCTCGTGAAGGGAAGACTCTAAAACAACCAAACTTTTGTAGTGTAGTCTATGTCACTAGGTGAGCGAAATAAAGTGGTCACGTGATATGACGTCATCGATGACGTCATCTATGCTTGAAAAATTAAAAGCGGGGCGCCCGAGCCCCATAGCTACATGCAGGAGAAAAAGGAACAAAACAAAAGTGTATGGATATGCATCAAACGATTCTGTCATGGACTTCCGGTTTGTGCGTCCGTCCGTCCGTCCGTCCGGAATAGAATGAGGTCACCAAAAGTAGAAAAGTCAATATCTCAAGAAGGCAAAATCGCTAGGTGACCAAACTTGGGTGGAGTTATTTTGGAGGCAAGGGGGGTGCACTACCAGGGTCACGTGACATGACGTCATCGATGACGTCATCAAAAATAGAAAAATCAATATCTCTAGAGGGCAATATCGCTAGGTGACCAAACTTGGGTAAAGTTATTTTGGAGGCAAGGGGGGTGCACCACCAGGGTCACGTGACATGACGTCATCAAAAGTAGAAAAGTCAATATCTCAAAAAAGCAACATCGCTAGGTGACAAAACTTGGGTAAAGTTATTTTTGAGGCAAGGGGAGTGCACTACCAAGGTCACGTGACATGACCTCATCGATGACGTCATCAAAACTAGAAAAAGTCTATATCTCGAGAAGGCAACATCGGTAGGCGAACAAACTTGGGTACAGTCGAGAAAAGCATCCGTGAGTCTGTGGGTATGGAGCTCTTTCAAATGCCAACAAAAAAATCTGAATTTGCAAGTATACAATGGAGAACAAGAAGAATGTTTTCTGTAATAAGTGACGTCGCGATACGTCACATGATGAATCTTTTGCAGGACTTATAATTTTTTTCCCTAGCAACGGCCCAACAAGATAGGTAAACGCACCCTATAAAAATATTTAACCAGGAGCTCCGCTTTTAGCCAGTGGCTAAATCTATATATTATTTCGCATATGTCATTTATAAAAGTTCTAGTTTTTATGCATTCGTTTCTTCGGTTCGTACTCTCAGCCTTCAGAACTCTACACGATTTACTCAGTTTTACCAGTTTTTGGCCTTGGTTATCATGTTCGATAACGACAGACCGCGATAACGATAATTGCCCCCCGAGGAGGCATTATAGAATCCCCCGCGTAAAGAGAAAATATAACGGTATATGGTACATATGCCAGAAAAAAATCTCGATTCGTCGGAGCAGGGCCCGCAAAAGGTCTTGGGTAACGTTTATGATTGGATGATCAGATCACGTGACTCGCAAAAGGCCCGCAAAAGGTCTTGGGTAACGTTTATGATTGGATGACCAGATCACGTGACTCGCAGCGTGGGTTTGAGACCTCAACTGTTGTCACTGGCGGACAATAAAAATTCTAAACATTCACAACAAACTGGTCGTGAAATTTAATAAATCACCAAAAACTCTAAGGAGACGCTCAGCCGAAGTCAGTCAGTGCAATTCATAGTTCAGAATCAGCAAATGTTGAGCTGCTGTGGCTGTGTAGTCTAGAGAAATATTCACAAAGCTAAGAGCTCTAAACTTCATAATAGTAGTAAAGCATTCAAAATGGTTGCTATTCTTGGTTTTCACGTGTCACGTGACGAAATTTATTTCTCTAAATTAACTTCTAAACACTGGATGCCTAATAGAATTATAAAGAATATACAAAATTATGTTTCCTGGGTAAATTTTAGGCCGATTGGTCACTTTCCGAGCGAGATATTAGCAAGTGAATGTGCGCCATTTTCTACAGTAATTGTATGGAGCCGCCATGTTGGAGCCCCAGTAGAGGGGCTCCATAATGGCGGCCAATTAATCGGATCACCAAAACGACGCTATTTTCAATCCAAATTATAATAATAGTATCGGAATGGTAAGGTATGAACTTTTATAACATACTGACGTGTGTTCTGTTATCCGTTGTAAGTATTTCCGGAAAGATCAATTGGCTTTAGGCTTTCAAGTATTCATATTCATAGAATTTTCAAACAATATTTTTGTGCGCAAGTGTTTCTGAGTAAGAATGTGTATTAAAAGTCGTTTTGGAATTGTGACACAATAGTTTTCAGAAGAGTTTTCGGCATTTCGCTAGAGTTTCGTAAGAGTTTTGACGGCTTTTAGTCCTTTTGGTTAGAATTGTTTGTAGAGTTTCGCCTTATAGAATTTCAATGTATCTTAACGGTTTTGTAAATACAACTGACAAACTCCAACAAGCTGATAACGGTGGGTTCGCGGGTTGTCTGCAACAGCTGTAAAAATGTTGATTGAATACTTACTACATCTGCAGTTTAAAAGCACGGGGGCAGCTCTAGTGAGAACTATTACTAGTTTGATTAAAATATTGGCGCAATTATAGGACCTCTCACAATACAGACGGATTTTCACTAGAACCCTTTCTGGCCTCGTTTTGGTGTATTTTGAGAACTTTATTGCGGTCGAAGACCGCATACTAATCTGATCAGGGTCGCATCCCGTGATTCGCGAGTAGTCCCGCGTGGCTTTGGTTGGATGCCAGCTTGATCAGAGATTTTGGACTTACTATTCTCACTTGGTTCCAACAGTGCTTATATAAGCTATCAACTCATTAGCATACTTTGTCAGTTTGTTCGAGATCTCGGGGCCAAGATGGCGTCCCTGGTAGGGAGCTTCCATAATGGTCTCATTGTGCTCATCCCTATGGCCTGGTGGGGCTAAAAGCCAGTTCTTTTACCCACCCACCCACCCTCATTTTGCAGTTGTCTCATTGTGCTCATCCCTTAGGCCTGATGGGGCCAGAAGCCACCCTCCCGCGTTTTTGCAGTTGCCATCTTGAGCTCCGCCAGGTCTCCTTCCCATAACTTATATAAAGCACAATGGGACCAAGTGAAAATATAGTACTATGTGATTTTGCTCGTATTCATGCCAAGAGCGGCCGAGGTGGAATGGTAATGAAACTGCCTCGATCTCACGAACGGAGGTGGAATGGTAATGAAACTAGCCTCGTTCTCATACGGACAGGGAGAGATATGGTGACTAGCGCATGTCACACGAAAAGAAACGACGGCTGCAATATTGCAGGCTCAATCAACAGTGTTCCATTTCGTTGTAAATACGAACCCCGCCGGAGAGAATTTTGCAGTCGATCGCGACGCAGATACGACGAATAGAAGAAAGCGAACTTCATATCACAGTTTTTATTCGGCAAGATGGCCTTCGGATCTCACTACTTTAGAATATTACCCGGTTGGGGGCCTTTGGAACTCGCTAACAATTCCCAGTTATTTGGCTGTGGCCTTTGGACTCGCTACAATTAATCCCTGTTCAACTTGAAAAGCTACCCTCCATCACTCCAGGTATTCCAACCATCGATGTTTTTATATTGAAATAAAAGAGGTCTAGTTGTAACAGTATTTTCACCAGTTATAGGCTCTGGACTTGCCCGTGAAATTCCAACCATCGATGTTTTTATATTGAAATAAAACAGGTCTAGTTGTAACAGTATTTTCACCAGTTATAGGCTCTGGACTTGCCCGTGAAATCTCTGTACATTTTCGTCTTCAGTCATGATACACTCGCTTCGACCGCAATTCTAGTATGCTTATATCTTGTCCTAGATTTGCAGGTTTCCACTCAACTCCACATATGTTTTGTAAGTCATCAGACGCTATAACTTCTTAATAATTTCCATGCCAAAATTTCGAATAGGTGTACTAGAGCAAGCCAGCAACGACGGTCATTCTGGTCGCCCGCTTATCTTCAGCCAGGCCATTGTCTTTAGTGATGTCAGTGTAGTATTTGGCGGAGGTCAGATTCACTGGATCGTCATTGTGTTATCAGTGGCGTGTGGAAATCCTAGTCTTTGTCTTTTTCTTTTTTGTTCTTTGTCTTTTTTGTTCTCTTTCTTATATTGATCATCACGAAACGTCTGTCTAATATTTAAGCGCTTTATAATCCAAATTTTATAGCGGAGCTCCAGCGCGGGCCGAAGGCCCGCGCAAGCGGAGCACCATACCTAAGGGAAAAACGTATACCATCGAGTTGATTTTTGAACGTCACGGGCATTTTGGATCATTTTGATGACGTCATTGATGGCGTGAGGGAACGTGACTTTTGGTGTAGAGTTCCTCTGATGGTCTTTGAAAGTTTGTCCAAGTTTGGCTTCTAGAGAAGCTTCCCTTCGGGAGATATGATTTTTTCTTTATTTTTCTGGTATTAAACCTATAGTGTCCGCCGTCCGTCCGCCGTCCGTCGTCCGTGTACACATGGGAACCCTGTGGTATGCAAAGAAAAAATTATATCTCCTCAAGGGAACATGCTAAGACAGCCATACTTGGGATATTTTGTCTATGCCACAAGGGGGTGCTGTAGCACGGTCACGTGATGTGACGTCATCGATGACGTCATCTATGCTTGAAAAATGAATATCTCGTGAAGAGAAGACTCTAAAACAACCAAACTTGGGTAGTATAGTCTAGGCCACAAGATGACCGAAATGAAGTGGTCACGTGATATGACGTCATCGATGACGTCATCTATGCTTGAAAAATCAATATCTCGTGAAGAGAAGACTCTAAAACAACCAAACTTGGGTAGTGTGGTCTAGGTCACCAGATGAGCGAAATGAGGTGGTCACGTGATGTGACGTCATCGATGACGTCATCTATGCTTGAAAAATGAATATCTCGTCAAGAGAAGACTCTAGAACAACCAAACTTGGTAGTGTGGTCTAGGTCACCAGATGAGCAAAATGAAGTGGTCACGTGATGTGACGTCATCGATGACGTCATCTATGCTTGAAAAAATAATATCTCGTGAAGGGAAAACTCTAAAAGAACCAAACTTGGGTAGTGTGGTCTAGGCCACCATATGATCGAAATGAAGTGGTCACGTGATATGACGTCATCGATGACGTCATCTATGCTTGAAAAATGAATATCTCGTGAAGAGAAGACTCTAAAACAACCAAACTTGGGCAGTGTGGTCTTGGTCACCAGATGAGCGAAATGAAGTGGTCACGTGATGTGACGTCACCGATGACGTCATCTATGCTTGAAAAATGAATATCTCGTCAAGAGAAGACTCTAGAACAACCAAACTTGGGTAGTGTGGTCTAGGTCACCAGATGAGCAAAATGAAGTGGTCACGTGATGTGACGTCATCGATGACGTCATCTATGCTTGAAAAAATAATATCTCGTGAAGGGAAAACTCTAAAAGAACCAAACTTGGGTAGTGTAGTCTAGGCCACCATATGAACGAAATGAAGTGGTCACGTGATATGACGTCATCGATGACGTCATCTATGCTTGAAAAATTAATATCTCGTGAAGACTCTAAAGCAACCATATAAACCATGTACACATGGGAATCCCTTTCATTCACATAGAAAATTTTATAACCAGGAGCTCCGCTTTTAGCCAGTGGCTAAATCTATATATTATATTTTATTATTATTATGATGATGATCAGTTGCAGAAGAAGCAAGTTAAGGTGTGCACGGACAATTTATCCGTAACGAGTAGTAGTAATTGGACTGGAAGTAGCAAGGTGGTGTACATTTAGACAATGCGCCACTTTTTGCAGTTAAAATCAATTTTTAAAGCATCGGTTTGCAGTAAGCTCATTCTCTAAGCACAAGTCTATGCACCTAATACTCATCTTTCCCTGGAAAAATAATTTTTGTGAAAAGAGTTTTTTAGGATCGAAAAATCATTATAAATATCTCTGTTTTTATGCAAATTTGCATGTCCCAGCGTCACACGTTCAGCGCCTGGTGTAAAAATATTTTTACTTATTTCTTCATGGATAAAACATACAACGCAAAATTTGCCATAAATCGAAGTTCCAATCCTAAATGAAATAACTTATATGGTATTTTCTTCAATATATGCATCTTCTTCGATATTATTAGTGAAAACGTCTTTGCCATTTTCGTGTCCCAAAAATTTGATAATTTTAGCGTATTTCAGGTTTTTTAGATTTATTGTCAAAATAAGCAACGCCGCAATGAAACAAACTGAGCCAACTGTGGTCTATAGATTTTTATGTCGAAATGTGGCATTCTGACTGAGATCGGAAATAAGTTCTTGGAAATATAAAATTTCGAAGTTTACTGAAAGCATTGTCCCCCACCAAAATTAAAACGACCGGGGTTTGCATTTCCTCTAATATATAGATAACCATAAGCCTTATTGCACTAAGAAACTACAGATGTGTGGTCTAGTAAAATTGCAGTCATTTGGTCTATTGCCCGGACTTATAGCCTATTTTGAGAGAGTTTAGCAATGGCGTGAAGTTTACTGAAAGTTTTGTCCCCCACTTCATAAAATTTACATATCTAAACAAACGACAGCAAATGTGATTGCTACCGAAGTTTGTTTCTAATTTCTTCGTTTTCATTTAAAAAAAATCAAGGTTTTTTGCTCAAACTATTTAAACCTATACATCTGAGATTTCACTCGCACCGACGAGGTAGATTTCGGCTATAACATACGAGATTTAAAACTCACTATGTTATTTTTGTAATTTATGCAATTCGGAAGAAATTCATTACAGTTTAGAAAAAGTTCTTCATTTTTTCTGTTTTTCAGATAATTTTAGCGCGCGATTAGTTTCACATTTATCGCAAATCAACGGGAATTTATTCAAGACAATAGGCCTATCTTAGTAGATTTGAAGCGTTGTCTGTATTTTGCAAAAAAATAGGTATTTTGAACCACTGCCATTGCGTGTTATTAATAAAAAAACTAAGAAAATTTGCACTCTTAGGTGGCTTATAGCAGTTTTTAGTTGACTCTTCGGTCTGGTATGGCCTGTATCTCACGTGCTATACATACACAGAAAGGCAAGCCACTTTCCAAGAAACATGCAATTGATCGTTATATGTGTTTACATGTTTTGTTTAAATTGACGCTTCCATGGCAACGAAATGGCGGCCCATTTTTTTTCCATTTTTTGAGTTTAAGAATCCACCCAGACATGCAAGATAACTTTTCGCAATACCAACGCCAATGAGGTCAGACTATTAAGTTTGAAGAAATAGGCCAAGAGCGTTTCGAAGACCATTTTTTTGTCACGAAAATCAAGCGTAGTCAATCAAACTCGTGAGCCAATCAGATCCTTTCCTAGTTTCGCCTAGTGCGACATGTCTGTTGCGACATGTCTCGAAAAACAAGCCAAAGGAGTGCACTGAACAGGGATCCGATTGGCTCACGCGATTGTGATTGACTACGCAGCCAACTTAACTGCCAAAGGCTCACTAGATTTGAACCTACAGGGTCAGGTGTTATCAGAAACACTTGCAAATGGCATTTCTAAAAGAAAGGTTTTTATTATAAACGTTGTGACTGGTGATTTTTCCAACTGTTATGTACCGTTCGAATTTTTGATATTGGGAGAGTGCAAGTGGGTTTTTTTTGCAAAAGAAAGGAATCTTGCGTTTGACTAGTTACCAGGCCCCACCCGGTAAGGAGATAAAATTGCTCATACTATCAGAAATATTGATCAAAATCAGTTGAAAAATAGATAATTCGACGTATTTCTCTATAAACCATAGTGCAAAGTAGCCAAATGCAAAACGTTATAAGTAAAGAAAAATACGTCGCAAAACTCGCATGTGACGGTATTGAGTACCACCTCGCTGCTTCCAGTCTTCGTAGTTCCAAGCTTTACCTAGCTGTATATCATCCAAAATTCCATATTACTGTAAAATATTCCACTCGATGAATGTTTGCTATAGTGAAAATTTCATGATCAATCGTTAATGATTAGCAAGATATTTGTTCACGGACAATTAATTAATAAAACCGCAGCCTGGATTGTAGCATTTGGTAGTCCCAAGCGTGACCTAATCATCCAAAAGTTCATATTAAAATATTCCATTCGATGAACGTTAGCTTTATTGAAATTTATTGCTCAATCATCGATGATTATAAATAATGTACAAAAATTTCTAATTCCAATGTGCGTCGTCAGGTAGCTGTTGGAGTGCGGGCAATGTATTATGCATGATTGCATATGATAACTGGATCTTTCCTCCTGATAATTTGATTGTACAGTCATTTGAGAGTTGTCATGGCATGCAAGTGTTGCAGCACCCTGATCATACCAGGGGCCTTCTAGCTACTCTAAATACTTAAATACTTAAATAAAGTTCGCTTAAGTTAGCTTACGCAAATGACTAAGCCGCGCAGGTCTGTTCTTAGAGCCTGCGTAAGTGGCCAGGTACCTGGAAATAGCGGGCAAGACAGCGTCTTTAAAGACTGAAGGTTAGGCTTGTTTATAACAACAGATGGTAAAAGGTTCCAAATACTTAGATAAAGTTCGCTTAAGTTAGCTAAGTTAAGCAAATGTTATACCTTCACGTCTTCTCGGATAATGACGTTAAGTCTCGTTTCTCAAATACACTACACGGATCGGACCAAATACACTACACGGATCGGATCCAGAAGTAGTATATGGTCGGGATATAACCCATAACTTTATAACCCATAACTTATAACCCATAACTTATAACCCATAACTTATAACCCATAACTTATAACCCATAACTTATAACCCATAACTTATAACCCATAACTTTATAACCCATAACTTATAACCCATAACTTATAACCCATAACTTATAACCCATAACTTATAACCCATAACTTATAACCCATAACTTATAACCCATAACTTATAACCCATAACTTATAACCCATAACTTTATAAACCATAACTTTATGAATCACTAAGATTGGCTATAAAAGCTGGTGTGTGAGCGATGTGAGGTATTCAGTTGGCAGAGGTTGTAGAGTAATGAAGTGTTTTTGTGATTACGAAGCAAAGCAAGTAGGAGACGTGTACAAGTGTGGTTGTCCTTTGGATTATTCAAAGAAGGTGATTGGTTGTCATTTTTACTTTACGGAATCGGACGCTAAAGCTGTACGAGAAGCTATCCCTGAAGGCACATCGCTGAGTGTGTTTCCAACGTGTGACCACGACTTGATTTGTCGCGTTGGTGTCGGGAAAAGAGACTGGAACGAAGGTCGTGTGTATTTTGCTTGTGACGTCCGTGCTCCAAATCCCAAGTGTGATTCGTTTCTTTGGGCTGAAGAACCCAAGAAGAAGCGCCAGAAAGTATGGAACCCAAAGCAAAAAAGTTAGATGAGCAAGCGGATATGGATGTGTTGGATTCGTATTCGATCATGGAACTGTTGGACGAATTTGTAGTATCCATGATATGGGAAGGAATGCATCGTAAAAGGAATGTGGACTGTGAAGGATGTAAAGTGGACCATCCCAGTCAGAATCGTCATCAGTGTTTGAGGTTGAACGGGGACGATCTATGGCCAGAGTATTACAATGTGGTTCGTGATATGTTTCGCAATTCCATGGAGAAGGTCTGGGAAGGAGTGCAAAAGTTGTCGGCTGGCATTAAAGTTACGATTCAAGAGAATTGGAGTCGCTACATCGAAGGCGAATTGGAATTCCTTGGCAAAATGAAAGCAAAGGATCTGTTTAGCGAGTTGTTTCTCCTCACACGGCTGCTATAGCGAAAGCAGCCGAGGAGACATGTATTGACGTTTTTAATAAGGACGATTAAGAACAATTGAACATTTTATTAAGTATAAGTTGTAATACAAAGGAGTATTAATAAAAGTGTTCTTCTCAAATGGTGTTGTTTTTTATCGACGTAATAGGCGATTAAACATAGTAGAGAGTCGTTCATGTCGATGGCGACGACGACGTGGCATCAGAGGATCTTGAGGTATGGTGAATACCAGCGTTCCAGCATCAAAGTCAAAAGAAATGGTAGCAATATCTATAAAACAGAGAAAAGTCTCAGTTCAGAATGCCCGTATGGCATTAAGTCTGATTCCCCATTCGGATACTGGTTGTGCACGTGTGTAGTAAAATTCATCTTGTAGCTCTACGCTTGACACTGGGATTCTAACATAACGCACTCCATAAAATCGTTGCGGCCATCGATCACCATAACGGTATACACGATACGAGATTGTGTAATTGGGATGGATTTCAATTTCAATTCCATTCTCACTAAATCTTCTCCTCAGTTCCACAACGGTGAAATGGAACCATAAATTTCTTGCCCCCATCCGTATCAGATATAACAGTAACGGGCAGCATGTACTAACATACGGGAACAGGTCCTGATATTCACAAACGTTTGTAAGACTACTATCGTCAAGTAAAAAGCGTGGAGGTTCTGCTGGTGGAAACCATTCAGGCATGAAGGTATGGTAGTAGTTTCTACCTTCGAGCAGCGACGAGGGAGGTGGATCTCCTCTTCGGCGCTGTACACGTCTACAATGCGGGCTGTGGTTTCATGTCGTTGTCGTTGATGCCATTGTGTCAAGCATCGTAGATGACATTGCTTATGACAACATTCCATATCTTCGAGTTTGTTGTCGCCATCTTTTTCTTCTTGTCCTTTTTAGCTAAACAAATAACACAACAAAGTTCTGAAGCTTCTTCTTTCTTGTTGTCACTCATGATCTTCACGTGTCGACGTCAGCACCAGAACTGAACTGAATTCGTCAAATTTCTCCTTTATATACTTTTTTGGATGATGTCATCGGATCGAAATCCACCAATCAGAAGGCTAGAATTTGGATTTCAGCCAATCAGATTGCGTGCTTAACGCACCAATCAAATTACAGGGATTTTGAGTTCCAAAGGTCAAAGTCCAAAGTCCAAAGGTCAATTTATCAGCGGATCGAAATCCACCAATCACATTTGAGTATTTTGATGCCGACGTCCGAGGAAACAGGCTCAAGGTCATCGAAGGTCATCAGAGTCCAAAGGTCATTTTACCACTTCGAATATTTAAGAAAATGCTAGAAGAAGAAGAAGAAGAAGAAGTAATGGCGGCGAAAGAACAACAACAACAAGAAACATCTCTGGGAGATTTGTTAGAAGGAGAACAGAGAGAGTTGTATGATTTGATCGAGGAACTACAACCTACTTGGATGGAACAATTTGAGTTGGAAGAATTCATTGATCAATCACAGCCACCACCACCACCACCACCACCGCCACCACCGTCACCAGAGCTTCCTACTAATGAGTTCCTCGATTGGATTCTACAAGAGGATGGTGACGTAGATATGACACAAAGTGTTGAAGAGCTCTTTGAGCAGCATTTGAATGACCAACCACCGCCACTACCTCAACCGTCGTCACCACAAGTGGAAGTAGTAGAGGAAGGATTTGTTGATGATTTTATCGCTTGGATGATGCAAGACGATGTTGATATGACAAAAAGTTTTGAAGAGCTATATCAACAGTATTCGGATATGACGGCCCATAGACCACAAACACCAGGGCCATCACCACCACCGTCGCCACCCCAAGATGTTGACAATCAACCACTGCCATCACCACCACTACCATCACAGCCAATACCACCACCACCACCACCACCATCACCACAAGATGTTGACAATCAAATTGGAAGAGGTGTCAAACGCACCCATGATGAGCAGGAGGTGGAAGAGGATGATGATGATATTTCGTACCGATTGAATGAAGTCCACAGTCGTCATTCGCGTAAGATGAAAACCGATTGTTCTGATTATGATTTAAACATCAATCTACCTCTACGGGCAACTGTCCAAGAAGCCATGCAAGATGTAGAACGTGTTCTTGACAGAGTGTTAGAAGAAACGCTCAAAGGTGTACCTAACAAGGACTTTGCTCGCGTAACGTTGAATGCTCCAGCTCTGAAGAATCCCATATCGTTACCGTTTATGCTACGCGAACAGTTGACACCGCAAAGGATTATGGGACAGACTGAAACCGTTGTGCAATCTAACGAGGAATTTGTTCTCAATGGACAGTTTCAGTTGCACGTGATACGAGCACGTACACCCCGTGGTGGTCATGGCGGATATGATGATGATGATGATGATTACTATACTACTGATGACGATGATGACGATGATGATGTTGATGATGACGACGATGTCCCAGCTGGTGAGAAGAAGAAAAGCACTCTAAGAAGAATAGGAAAACCTTGGATTGTGCGGATGCGGAGACATGGGCAAAGATGAAGAGATCTATAGTTCGAGTACGTAATCAGGATAATCTTTGTGCTGCACGTGCGATCGCGATTGGAATCGCCTTCCATACCGGGTCAAAACGGGATTATATTAACATGTATCGACAGTGGTCAGGAGACAGTGATAATCTCACTCAGCTTAAAAGAGCGAAAGAGTTGCACCAGCAAGCTGGCGTCCCTGAAGGAGCGTGTGGTATTGAAGAACTGAAAAAGTTCCAAACGTATTTGGCTCCACAAGGGATTAAGCTCTACCTTGTGTCCAGAGAATATATGTATGGTATTATTTGGCAAGGTACTTTGGAGGAGGAGCCTAAATATCATTTGTACTTGTGCCTTGAAGGAACCCATTACCAGTTTATCACTCAAATGAAAGGTCTCCTGGGAAGAAACAACTTCTGTATCAAATGTAACAAGGGCTACTCAAATCCAGCCACGCACAAATGCAATATCCGATGTCGTGCTTGTGGTGAAAAGAACTGTTCTCCCCCGAGTCCACCAGATGATGGTACCAAACGATGGAACTGGCGACATTGTGCCGACTGTAACCGTTACTTCCGTACCCAACAATGTTTTGACAACCATCGTCGCGTGAAAAAGCATGGTCCCGCGAATAATCGGAAGGAATGGTCGCAGTGTCAAAAGATACACAAGTGTGAAGAATGTCTTACGAGGTTTGATGCCTTAGACAAGAAACGGCAAGGCAAGCCTCACAAGTGTGGTGAATACGTGTGTCACGTCTGCAAAAAGATGGTCGACAAGGATCACTTATGTTATGTTCCCGTAGGAGCAGCAGCAGTGACCGGACGGAAGAAGAACGAGGAGGATCAATTGCGGCTTATCATCTTTGATTTTGAGGCTCAACCCATGGGTACGCAACATCGGGTCAATTTTGTGGGTGTCCAGAAACTGTGTGAGGACTGTCGTGATCTTCCCTTAGACTCACATCCTAATTGTGACACGTGCGGATTGCGTAAACGTGGTTTCCAAGGGGAACAAGCTCTGGACGAGTTTTGTCAATGGTTGTTTGGTGGCAGCAATGCAGGATACACGTGTTTGGCACACAACTTTAAAGGGTACGATTCCTATCCTATCTTGGAGTACTTGTTCAAGAATGCATTCAGGCCTACTGTTATTTTTAATGGAGGAAAGATCATGATGCTTGGACTCCCAGATCTCAAGATCAGTATGAAGTGCACGTTGAATTACCTCCAGATGGCATTGCGTCAACTTCCCAAAGCTATGGGATTTGATCAAGAGGTGCGCAAAGGTGACTTTCCACATTTCTTCAACACCCCAGAGAACCAAACGTACGTGGGACCTATGCCTAATCCCAAGTATTATGGCATTGAAAACATGACGAAAAAAGATGCTGATGCGTTACGCACGTGGTACGAGAACGAAGTCGCACGTGGTGCCGTGTTTAATTTCCAAGAAGAACTGGCGTCTTATTGTCATCAAGACGTTGAAGTGCTGAAGAAAGCTGTGTTGGCCTTTGACAAGCTTACCATGGCAACGGGTGACGTCCACCCGTTTCACACGTCGGTCACCATTGCATCGTTATGCAGTCTTATTTTGCGCCAACACCGTTGCTGTGATTCCTGCTCAAGGATACCGTGGACGCGACGTGCACTCGCTCAAAGCATTGCAGTGGCTCGAGTACAGGCACATCATTGATGGAGTGCACATTCGTCACGCTGGCACGAGAGAAGGGGAATTCAAGGTGGGACGGTACAAGGTCGACGGGTATGCAGAAAGTACTCATACCGTGTACCAATACCATGGATGTCTCTATCACGGTTGTCCCAAGTGCTACACGAAGGACACGAGGAATCCTTTCTCTGGCACTACTATGGGTGATCTCTACCATGACACGTGCAACGTGCGCACCTTTATTACTCGGGCTGGTTACCACCTCGTGGAAGTGTGGGAATGTGAGTTTGATCGTGAACTGACAGCAATTCCTAGAATACAAGCGATGGTCGGTGACGTGGAGAAGTCCCCGGGACAGTTTCTTTGGTGGACGTACCAATGCAATCCGTTTACGATGCGAAGCCAAGGATGACGAACAACTCCACTATTACGATTTCACGTCGTTGTATCCGTATGTGAATGTCACGTGTGAGTACCCTGTTGGACATCCAGAAGTTCTGGTGAACGACGAGATCCAACAAGACCTGCACATGTATCGCGGATTGATGAAAGTACGTGTCCTTCCACCCAAGGATGTTTACTTCCCAGTGCTACCCGTACGCATCAACGGCAAGCTGATGTTTCCCTTGTGTCACACCTGTGCTCAAGAAGAGAACCAAGATCATCCATGCACGCACACCGAAGAAGAACGCGCTTTTACCGGGACGTGGCCGCACGTGGAACTGTTCAAAGCTCTGGAGAAAGGGTATAAAGTGATGAAAGTGTATGAGGTGTGGCACTGGGCTCAATGGGAACGCTTGTTCGAAGAGTACATCAAGACGTTTCTCAAGTACAAGCAAGAAGCTTCAGGATGGCCAAGTTGGTGCGAGACGGAAGAAGACAAGGTACGGTACGTGGAACAGTACGAAGAACTTCAAGGCATTCGATTGGATCGTGAACGTATCGAGAAGAATCCAGGTCTTCGCTCTGTCGCCAAAATGTTCCTGAATTGCATGTGGGGGAAATTTGGCGAGCAATCGAATCGGAGACGTACCGAGTACGTGGAAAGTCCAGAAAAGTACTTCGATCTGATGACGGACTAAAGCATCGAAGTGAGTGATGTGTTGATCGTGAACGACGATACGGTCCAGATTCACTACAAGACGGCAGAGAAGTTTCTGAAGACTAAAGCACATACCAACGTTGTCTTTGCTGCTTACACCACAGCGTATGCACGTCTCAAGTTGTATGACGTCATGGATGGTTTGGGGGACCGATGTTTGTACCACGATACAGACAGTGTCATCTTTACATGGCGTCCTGGTCAATGGAAACCACCACTTGGCGATTACTTGGGTGAACTGACCAGCGAGCTTGATCCAGAAGAACACATCGTGCACTATGTGGCCACAGGACCCAAGAGTTATGGGTACAAGACCAACCATGGCAAGACCGTGTGCAAAGTCAAAGGACTACGCATGAATCTACGTACCACAGAAACAGTGAATTTGGATAGCATGGTGGAACTGTTGGAGGGTCATGGGGATCCTGTGCGTCAAGTGACCAATCCCCACACCATTCGACGCAATGTGACGACCCGTACGTTGCATACCGTATCAGAAACCAAGTCCTTCAAGGTTGTGTACAACAAACGTGTACGACGTGGCATGTACACTTACCCTTATGGGTATTATGGACTTTGAACTTTGTTAAGCTTCGTGTACAACAGATGTATACCCTTATGGATCTTATATGGACTTTAATAACACTTTTGATAAGTAGTGTATATATAGTTTAAAAAGTTATGTAATAAAGAACTTATAAAACCCAAATAGTGTGATTTTTGTCTATAAAGGGGGCTGACCCAGCATTGGAATGATCATTTGGTGTTGAACACCGCTAAGGATGGTATGTTTTAAAGACCGTCCCATACTAACGTGTCGTAACTTATTGAAACGTGTACGTTGTATGCTAGCGTGTTGTGGTGGTCGTATTGTTGTAGTCGATGGCACCCAGGAAACCCAAGCAGACCGTAGCACAGAAGAAGAAGAAGAATATCGAACGTCTACTCCAGCAAGCCTATTACGATCCAAACAATGTTGCTGCTTTGGGCGGTGTTGCCAAACTGGCAAGGGCTATAAGCTCAAAGGCATAAAAAAGAGCACAGTCTTAGCTTGGATACGGTCTCAACCGTCATATACACTCCATAAACCGTACCGTCGTCGTTTTCCACGCAATCGTGTGGTCGTCCAAGGTATCGACGAACAATGGCAAGCGGATTTGTGTGACATGCAAGCGTACAGAACCAAAAATAATGGCTACAACTACATATTAACCGTCATTGACGTGTTAAGCAAGTACGCATGGGCAGTACCCTTGAAGAACAAGACGGGGCTCAGTTTGATCAAGGCGTTTCAGAAAATATTCAAGGAAGGTCGTGTGCCTGAGAAATTGCAAACGGATGATGGGTCCGAGTTCTTAAATCGAAACTTTCAAGCGTTTCTCAAATCGAAAAACATCCATCACTTTACCACCAAGAGCGAAACCAAAGCCTCCGTCGTCGAACGATTTAATCGTACGTTAAAAACATGGATGTGGCGATGGTTCACCTACAAAGAGACAGTACGTTACATTGACGTGCTTCCGCAACTGATGAACAATTACAATCATTCGTATCATCGAAGCATTCGTCGTGCCCCTGCTGACGTCACGTTAGCCAATGCTCAAGACGTATGGCATACCTTGTACCAGAAGAAGGCTCAGAAGAAGAAGAAGCTAAAACCTAAATTTCAAGTGGGAGATTTAGTACGTATAAGTAAAGTCAAACACGTGTTTGCAAAAGGGTATTTACCCAACTGGACGGAAGAAGTGTTTACGATTGCCTATCGGATGACGGCACGGGATCCCTATGCGTATCGAATACGCGAATACGACGGTTCGTTGTTGGAAGGACAATTTTATGAACAAGAATTGCAGAAAGTAAGCGTGGATGAACAAAAAGATGTCTTTCGTATCGACAAAATTGTCAAGAGCCGTGGGAAAGGACGTCAAGAAGAGTATTTGGTCCATTGGCGTGGTTGGCCTGACAAGTACGACAGTTGGATCCTAGCAAGTCAAGTGCATAAAATCGTGTGATATACCATCAAAGACATCAGTTGCATCAGGATGTCGGCCCGAGCGGACCAAGTGATTACGCTGGCAAGCAATGCTATTGAAGATGCCCTTCCCGACAACACCATTGGGGATTTCACCCTACGAACCAAATATCCTATCGATTTGCGCGAAGGATCATGGGAAATGGCCCTTACCAACATCATTTATCCTCATTCGTGGAGTTTGCTGCAAAAAGAAGATCTTGACATATGGGTTCTTTCCACTCACGTGGTAAACCCTAACGAACTATGGACAAAATACACCTTACCCACAGGAAAGTACACCAAGCTGGAAGATATTGTGAAAGGCATGAAGAGAGTTACTAACAAATTTAACAAGCATGAGGTAAATTACGGCCAGACGAACTCACACACAATAGGTTTGAGTTCAAATACAATTATAAAGAGAACATGACCACGATCAAGTTAACCAATGACATGATGCTACTACTACGGCCACGATTAGCAATGGCTTTGGGATTCGATACAGTTGGTTCAATCACTGAACTTGAACTTGGGAAGTCCCATGGTATTGCTCGTCTCTTTGGGGTAACTGATGAAACTGTAGGAAAATGGTATATATCTGTAGCCGACAAAAAGAATGCTAGCGGACTACAGACCTTCACCTCCAGCGTACGTGAACGAGCAGATGTACATCCGTTCCAAAGCTTTTACGTGTACACTAATGTTGTGGACTCGCATATTGTGATGGGAAGTGATGCCAACAATTTGCTGCGTACCTTTGTTCCTGAAGGAGAACCTGGATTCCCTGTGGAACAAAACTTTCTCAATCCCTACTACTTGCCACTACGTACTCAAATCATCAACAAGATCCGTATCCATATAACCGACGACACAGGCGAAACCGTGCCATTTCAAGCAGGCGCCGTACAGGTAACACTACATTTGCGTCGTGTGCGATTTGCCTAGAAGAAGAAGATATGGTGTGGTACAACGATATGTTGAATATGGCTCGTGGTGCTCTTGCTGCTCTACCGCCTAAATCACAAACAGGAAAAGGACCCTTTACCTATTTTCCACGTCATCTACAAGAAGGAAATGGAGTTTTCCATGGGTCCCTGTGCCAGTACAAATGGGATTTGGTATAGGTGGTGTCGGCGGTGTATTAAGTTCCCTGGGAAGAGACTTTGTTCCTCACTTGCCTTCTTGGGAACTCGCTACAAAAGGTATACGGAAACAAGCGGAACTCGCTACACGAGGTATACCACAAATGGGTGGTACCCGTCTATAACGTCGTCGTCGTCAACCTAAGACCATGGCTAAACGTCGTCGTCGTCATACCAAGGACATTTTCGATTGAAAACAGTTATAAAAGACTTCTAATCAGTTGGACATTACCTCAACTACTGTCAAGAGCTCCTCATCGTCAACATGAGTGTTCATTCTGCTTCACTTGCTGCTGCCAATCCAGGCATGGACTTGTTTACGGTACCACCAACAGATGTGGCTGTGACATCAGGCCGATACGTTGAGTATTCACCCACGGACAAAGGGGCCAAGTATTATCAGTTCATCATTCGTAGGGGTCCTACAATGATTGATTTGAAAAAGACTCATTTCCGTGTCGTGGCCAAGATCACCAAAGCTGATGATACAGCAATTGCCGCAAGCGTTAAAGTGGGACCTGTCAACAACTTTCTTCATTCGATGATCCAACAAGTGACTGTGAAATTGAACGATCAAGCCGTCACCTTGCAAACCGACACGTATGCGTACCGTGCCTTCATCGAGACGTTGTTGAATTATCCTAAAGAAGCTCAAGAATCGTATCTGGAATGTGCCATGTGGAAAAAAGACAGTGGCTCCATGGACCAAGTTGATCATGCCGCTACAGCCGGTAATAAGAATCCTGGACTCAAGGAACGTGCAGCTCGTACTAAAACTGGACAAAAAGTGTGCATGGAAGGCCCCTTGTTTTGTGATCTCTTTCACTCAGGACGTTACCTTCTGGACAACACCGAGATGAAAATCAAGTTTGATATGCATGATACAGCCTTCTGTCTGATGTCGGAGTTAGGTACCGAAAAGATCGTCATCAAGGACTTTATCCTACGCATGTACCACGTGACTCCAGCCCCTAGCGTCAAGTTAAACCAACGTGAACTCATGACAGGATCGAATGCACGTACAGCCAAGTACCCTGTGACGTCAGCTATTGTGAAGACCCGGCAAATTGGTACTGGATCCTTGACCCATTATGAAGGAGACTTGTTCCAGGGACTCGTTCCTAAACGTATGATTTTAGGGATGGTTGAAAATGCTGCCTACAATGGCGACAAAGGGAAGAATCCATTCAATTTCCAAATGTTTGATTTGTCGACAATCAAAGTAACCGTGGATGGCCAAGAGACCCCCTATGGAACACTGTCTACCGCTGATGACAAGGATATAGATTTGTACCACATGTTGTTCGATAACGTGTGTGGTACCTACCGAGGACAAGGACTCTACCTTACGTTCGACGAGTTCAAGGCTGGTTATTCATTGTTTGCCTACGACTTTACACCAGCAGGCAATGCCTCGTCAGGGTACTTCCAACCTCAATACAAAGGCAACGTTGACCTGTACCTGACATTTGGGGATGCCACCGCGCAGGTGAACACCATTGTCGTCTACGGCGAGTTCAACAACACCATCGAAGTGGACCAATTAGGTCAAGTGATTTACGACATTCAAGGATGAACACGGATCAGTTAGAACTGCTAGTACACAACGATCCCAAGTTAAACCCAGTGTTTGGTGGCGTGTTTCCATCTGATTTGCTACCGACCAAAGTACCATTTCCCAATCAAGCCTACATCATGAACGTGGATCCAAGCGATCGTCCAGGATCTCATTGGTTAGCCGTGTACTTTACACCCGAGACGTGTGAATTCTGGGACAGTTTTGGATTTCCTCCACAAGTGTATGGTCAAGCCATTACGAACTTTTGCAAGTTACGTCCACAACTCGTGCACAACACTTGTAGGATTCAAGCCATGGATTCTGACGTATGTGGACAACATTGTTTGTTCTTCTTGTGGAACCGTGTCATGGAACAGTAGCTGCTATGTTTACGCCAAATTTACAATGGAACGATCAGAATGTTCGCACCTTTGTGCGTGATCGATTTTTACAACGACGACAAGTACCTTGTAATCCTAAGCGTAGTCGTCAATGCGCTCTTGTTCAGCGCTCTTTGTTACACATGTTAAAGTTATAATAAAAGATGTTTCATCACCAAATGTTGTTGTTGTTGTTGGGTATATAGTAAGGTGTAGATGTAGGCAACGGTTCATATGGAATCTAGGCGTCAGCATGGACGATCGTCGTTTTCGTTGTCCGTGTAGCATTTTGGTAGTGGGTCCAAGTCAATCGGGTAAAACCACGTTTACACACCAATTGCGTTCAACAAACAATTTCGAAAAATTGTGTATTGTTATGGCGAATGGCAACCGTTGTTTACGTCTATTCAACGGAACCTGGGTGTGACCTTCCATCAAGGACTCCCAGACAACGTCACCGACTTGTTTGGTCCTCACGATACTCCAGGCCTCTTGGTGATGGACGATTTAATGGATCAAATGGATCGTGTGGTACGCGTGTTTACACAGGAATCCCATCATCACAACATCACCACGTTGTTTTTAACACAGAACTTGTTTCCACCCAATAAGCACGCACGTACCATTTCACTCAACACGCATTACATCGTGTTGTTCAAGAATCCAAGAGATCGTTTAGGCGTACAGATGTTAGCTCAACAAGCGTTTCCTGGACGTGTTCCTTACGTGATGGATGCCTTTCATCAAGCCACCGAAGAACCTCATGGTTACCTCATGTTGGATTTTCATCCAATGACACCAGAACAATGTCGTTTACGATCTCATATTCTTCCTAAAGAATTTCCCATGTACGTCTACACTGATGGAAAGCTATAAAAAGAAGGAGACAATCCAGAATCACGTCATTTGGGTACAACCATTCACCATGGCAAGAGCTGAGAGAGCCTCGTGAGATCAACGCCTTGTTCGTAGTGCATAAATACCCGTGTCTAAGTGGATCATCATCAGTTCATCATGTCTCAGCGACTGAGAAGGAACGCAGATTTTCTCCGGCTCTTGCATCGTACCAGAGGGAAGACACGCCAACGACTCATTGTCAATGCTACTCCTGATCAAATCAACTCGCTGAGTGAAGTGGCTATGAACCTGTTGCGTGGCAACGTACCGATGTCATTAGCCCGGATTCAACAACTGAAGAAACACAAGCATCAGTTACGCAAGTTGGCCGATCGGAAACTCTCCAGCAAAAGCCGGAAAGCCATGTTGGTGCGTCAACGAGGAGGATTTTTATTACCTGCTCTTCTTGGTGGATTGGCATCGATATTTCTACCGAAAATTGCCAACAAGCTCATCTCTAAAATATCAAGTGTTGTTAAACAAGACATTTACGTCAGTTGCTTTCAAGACGTCATCATGTCAACATCAGCAAAAGGTGGAGCTCATCGTATGGCTATGGTTCCTGATTATTTAGTAAACATGCTGCGTACCAAGCAAAAAGTGGAAACGACACCCCAATACCGTGTACTGGCACGACTGGATGGAGAAATGCAAGCCATCTTGAATGACACTTCACTTCCTCCTGATGTCAAAGTACAACGTTACGATCAAATTTTACAACGTTACAACCGGCTAACAAGACAAGTAAAAGACAAAAGCCCATTATCTTTACTAAAAAGGATGAAACAGCAGCAACAAGATGATGATGATGATGACATTGAAGAAGAGGATTTGGTTTTACCTACTCCTCCTTCCAAGACACCTGCTACTCCAAAAACAAAGCGTTTACCAACACCACCATCCGGGACACCACGAAGACGTTCCGTTTGTGTACCGAGAAGAAAGCCTCGACCCCTCCGAGAATGGCAACCGTTTTAACTAAAAGAGACAATGTTATGCTCTCAATAACTTTTATTATTACAAGAAGTTTATAACAGTAATGTCCTTGTATTATTAATAAAAGAGTTCTTACACCTTGTATCGTATTTGCTTGAGCCATTTCCAGCATACGGCCACTTTAACACGTGGGCAATGGACAGCGCTTGCAAAGGGTAGAAATACGTGAAAACCACAACTTGTAGATGACATATAAAAGTTCATATCATCCTCTTGAGCATATTGATTGAAAAGAACATCAAATTTGGGGCACCCATAATCCTCCAAATTGACATTGGGAATATTGAGTCTGTCCAGCAATCGCTTCTCATGACATCCACCCTTGTACGCGATAGTACCATTTGACTTAAGGTCTTTCTTGTACCAGTCTTGTACCACTTGATCCAGTTCCGTGTAGGGCAACGAATGCTTCAACGTGAAGTCAAATCGAAGCCTGTGTATCATATAAGCTTTCTTGGCACCTGCAAAGTCCTTTGCATCTTTTAGTTCTTTAAATTTGATCGGAAACGTAAAGTGCTGTCCCTTGACATTCTCGTCATCAAAGATAATTCCTGCCTCCTTGCACCAAAATTCTTTCTTGACGAAGTAACCATCAAAGTCAATAATGGCTTTGATGTCCATCAATGTATCTACGGCACAGTCAAAGCAATGGTGATTCTTTGCTTTCCATGCTGTTGGGTAGGCTGTGGTCATCATTATTAATTAATTCCGCTGCTTGCGAAAATAGACTGGAAAATTCTTCATCTTGAATTGGCTGTGCAGCAGGCGCTGCTTGCGAGAATAGAATTGTACACCCTAGGCCAATACCTAGAGTTGTCCCAAGTGCTGTCCCGAATGCTTTTGCAAGCGACGTTAAGAAACTGTCCATAAAATATCTCTTCTTCTTCTTCTTCTTCTTCTTCTTGTAACGTGTCGAGAGCTTTTGCGAAAGTGAAGATGATCGGCTTCAGCGCACTCTTTTATATACACTTTCTGAATGACGTCATCAAAATACTGTACTCTGATTGGTGGATCCATGTTTAAAGGGTCTCCTCTGTTTCCTCGGTGGTAAACCCGCTATAAAAATATGTGGGGGAGATGGGTGGGTATCCCCTCAAAAGAGTCCATCAATAGGACGTCTTCGAAAGTCCATCCCGACAGGATAGATGTATTTACTCCACTCTTTGTCCACGAGGTGTCCATCGTGAGTGTACAAGTTCTTCCAGAAGGTACCATCCCTGCGCATGCCTTGCGTGGATCTGTATACTGACTGTCAAACACCTTGCGCGTATCCACGATCAGATGCTCGTACTGGGGTGTGGCTGAAAACAGGGTTATAAGCAGCGATTGAATGGTATACCCCTTGCCCCATCCCCCTGCTACATCATCGTACACGTAGACCACTTCCTTCATAGCTTCGCACAAGTATCGTCCCCAGTTTTCCTTGGTCACTTTACTCCATTCCACTTTCTTTTTGTGGGGCGGTGATAGTTGTGTTGCAAATCCACCAAAGGATGTGGTGGCTTTGGTGGTGGTGGTGGATGGAGGTGATGACGGTGTAAACCCACCCACGAAGGAAAAGCCGGCATGTGCTTTGGCGAAGATCGCACGTGATAACGTAGCAAGATACACTCCACGATCATCCATTCCCTCGACGTCCTCTTTCTCAGGGTTGGTCAGCGGTATTTTCACCTTTTCCTCCTCCTTCTTCTCCTGCCTTATACAGGCCATCTTGTACCATTCCTCCATCTTGACACGAAGCATGTTATGCCCTTGGGTCATCAACGCTGTTAACGTGTCCATACCGGCGCGACGAATTGAGCTGGTATGACGTATAACACGACAACCCAATCGATGTAACTCTTTCAGTAGACCTGGTACAATCATGCGTGGAGATATAGCCTTTTGCAGTTGCTGTAGGAGCTCCGGTGAGAAGTCATCCCACAAATACACATTTTTGTCATCTCCCTTAAAGTAGGTGAGCCATGAGCTCAAGTCTGGATTAGTGCCGTGACGTTTCTGGTACGCTTTTCTCCATAAGGGATGCGCCAAATTATCACACACCTCGTAAAAGATCCCTGTCACCAACTGACTCATCACAGTCTCCCCACTCTTCGTCCAACTCTGATTGTATTTACGCATCTGGTTTTGATGTGACTCTTTCAGTTTAAGACGCTCCCGTATCGCCATCGCTTCGGATGCACTTCCAAGCATGCTTTGAAACTGTTCTCCAACTTCAAGGATCTCGTACGTCTTCTCATTTCTATCACCATCAACGTGTTCCACAGTCATACCACCAAATTCATCCTCGACGTAACACACCGCTGTCTTGGCCAACTTCACCACTTCTTTCCACAAATCCGCTGCCACAAAAGGAATGTCCTTAATCTCTTCTTCACCTCCTCCTTCTTCCTCCTTCACTTTTCTCACTCTCTTACAGTACTCTGTCTCAGCTGCTTCACCTTGACGTAGGACCCATCGCGTCACGTAATCCGCTAAACGGAACAGGTACAACGTACGATCCCCATAATACATCTCTTGAGCATGCCATTTCTTTGCTTGACCCATGAACAATGTTTTCTCTTCTTTCACGTTCACTCTCTCCATACGCAGGACCTCAAGCTTTGACACAACGTTCTTGATGCATCGATGACAAGATAAACCATGAAGACATCCTACCGATACAAAATCGGCAAGAAACACTTCGCCAAGCAAAATCGCATAATCTTTTGGCTTCAAATGGCTCGTCAACAATAATGGACATCCAATACGACCATTATAATGTACACAATAGTGCATCAAACTTCGAGTAAAATGCTCCATCTCCCATTGCAACTTCCATTCTTGCTCAAACTGAGTTCCGCGCATCTTTGTGAATACTTCACATCGCTCACACAACAGCTTTTATAGCCAATCTTAGTGATTCATAAAGTTATGGTTTATAAAGTTATGGGTTATAAGTTATGGGTTATAAGTTATGGGTTATAAGTTATGGGTTATAAGTTATGGGTTATAAGTTATGGGTTATAAGTTATGGGTTATAAGTTATGGGTTATAAGTTATGGGTTATAAAGTTATGGGTTATAAGTTATGGGTTATAAGTTATGGGTTATAAGTTATGGGTTATATCCCGACCATATACTACTTCCAGAGGGACGTAAACTAACTACGAGGACCGTCGGAAGTTGCTCAAACTTTGTGACAAAGAACTCGCCATACTATCACACACTCATGTTTACAAAATGTAAGAGCTTAGAGCTGCGAGGATAAACGCCATATAAGCACAGTTTATTTTTTACTTTAGTTGTAACCATTTTATACCATTTGTTACTGATTGTCTTATGCTACCGCAATTTTCCCGGCGCAGAGTCAGGATTGCAAGTCATTCCATAATATATGTTAAGTCGCGATTTGACGTGCATAATGTGCTGTGAATTTAGAGTTCATTCGCCGTTTGATGTAAGAGATATGCACATTTAGTGTAAGTTCCGTTTTATACGCAAGCGTCCACGTAATTGGAGTGTATTTTGCAGTTTGCGGCGCCAGAGCGTGATTGACATTTAGTGCAAGTGTGCGCGTAATTGGAGTGCGTTCTGCAGTGTGGTGCGAAGCGCCATTCCCATTTACAAGTGCCATTTGATGTGTTCGCGCAATTGGAGTGTATTTTACAGTGCCAACCAGAGTGCGATGTACATTTAGTGCAAGGACCATTTGATGCGCGAAGTGTGTGCGCAGAGTCCATTTTGGAGTTTCGCACATGAGTGCGATGCACATTTAGTGCGAGGGGCCATTTGATGCGCGAAGTGTGTGCGCAGGGTCCATTTTAGAGTTTCGCACATGAGCACGATGCACATTTAGTGTATGTGCCAATGTAATGTGAGAATGTGCAGAGAAGCTTATATGGCTGATTTTGCTACTTGATAAGAAGTGTACTAATCGAGGCATATATTTGTATATATCTGTACTTTCTTACCTTTCAGTTGTGCTTGGATGAGGGCATTTGCAACGATTCGGTAGTTAGAGAATTTAAAGTTTAAATCTACAACTCTGCTCCAAAGCTACCCGTACAATCGACAATTACTGGCTCGGATGGAAACAATGGATCTGTGGGCCTCAAACATTCGTCGTCAAGCTGACGGGCTTCCTTTCTGTAATGTGATGCCTGAGCTATTGAACCTTCAGCTCGGTTCATTCAAGATGAACTAACAACTAGAAAGTGGCATAAGTCGCATCGACAGATTATAATACAGTTAGCGTTCAGCGTCTTTCAAAAGAACGGATGATATACGTCGATCGCTCCGATTCGGCTAACTTTTTCCTAATCACTCAGATTATAACTTGCCATCTCGTACACGATTATGGTGCTGAATTTCTTGATAGGCTTTGATATGAAAAGTATAATTTATAGCAATTATTGTCTCGCCTTCTGGACATCCAGTTCGGTGGTTAGTAACTGAACTTTTAGTTAGTATAACTTAGTATAAAGCTTTAATCCTCGGAGCTGAATACGTTGCATTCGAACGAGGAATACGTTCCCGGGTTTTTGTCCCGCAGGGTTTTATCCCGGGTTTTCGTATCGGGCAGCGTATCATGGTTTGTATTTCTACTAGGTTTAGTCTTTGTCGCAGCGTGCAGTGGAAGCAATACACGACCGGTTGGTTTTGGTCTGGTTTTATTAAATTACGCTAAAATAAACACATAGAGACGATGATTAAGATCTACGAAGTACAATCAAACAGAAAATGAATAATAAATGCTTCAAACAAACTCTTGATTCTAACGTGTCCGTCCAAGAGTTCCCCGACGATCTCTGTACGCTATTACGCCTCGACTTGGCTCGTAAGTAGACAATATAACAAGTAAAAACAACAATATTTCCACCTACCTGACCGCCACCGTGCTTCACCGCTTGCTTCCTCGCGAATGAATCACCACATGGCGGCCGGCAGGTCACGTGTTCGAATCACGCGTCACGCGTCACGCAACCGTGACATCCTCCCCCCCGTGACCAACGGCGGGCTCGACGGGGGTCACATCTTTCGCTCTCTCCAACAAGCACAGCTTCGTCGCCGGCCGCACGTACGTTCCGCTCTTCGTGATGACCTTTGCCGCTCGCACCCTTCCGTCGCTTCCAGGGAATGTTTGCAGCACGCGTCCAATCGACCACTTTCCGCGGGGGTTGTTGTCATCTACGATTACCACAACATCATCTTGGGTTAGGTTCGGTGCGTCGCGGTTCCATTTGCGTCGCTCAGTCAAGGAAGGGAGATACTCTCTGAGCCAGCGTCTCCAAAAGTGATCTGCCATTACTTGCGCGTGCTTCCAGGACTTTCGGCGCATGAGGTCTCGAGACGTCAAGACAGCTGGAGGTAGGTTGGGACTAGCACGCCCAAGAAGGAAGTGGTTCGGCGTCAATGCCTCCTCGTCTCTGGAGTCATCGCTCAGGTGAGTTAAGGGACGACTATTGAGAAGCGATTCGACTTCGGCGATAAAGGTGAGGAGCGTCTCATCGTTGACGCACTGCTCTCCGACGATAGCCTTTAACGCTCGCTTTGCTGATTGAACAAGGCGTTCCCATGCGCCACCCATGTGAGGCGACGCCGGTGGGTTAAAGTGCCACTGTATGCCTTCTTGGGAAAGTTCATCTGTGATTTGCTCCTGGTTCCATTCGTCAATGGATTCCTTGAGTTCTCTCTCCGTACCGACAAAGTTCGTTCCATTATCCGAGTATATGTGCGCTGGTTTGCCACGTCTAGCGATCATACGATGAATCGCCATGATACACGCGTCAGTATCAAGGGAGTGAGCAATCTCGATGTGTACCGCGCGGGTGGTCATGCACGTAAACAACGCTCCGTAACGCTTCTCCGTGCTGCGGCCTCGGCGCACATAGAGAGGACCAAAGTAGTCTACACCAGTGTGGGTGAACGGTACTTGCTGATAGGCTACTCGGCATGATGGAAGGTCGGCCATTAGTGGTGGACATGCTCGCGCGCGCCTCACGCGACATAGAGGGCAAGCAAATGAAATCTTGCGCACAGTCGCCAGACCTCTCGGGATCCAATATTTCTGGCGTAGCTCGTTAAGAGTATGCTGTGGGCTCGCACAGCGAAGGCGAGAGTGCTCGTGAGTCGTCACCAGGCGCGTGATCTCGCTTGCAGGGTCCAGAATCAGCGGATGTCGAGCTTCCTCAGTCATAGGTGCTTTACCTAGTCGTCCTCCCACACGAAGAAGACCTTCTGCGTCCAGCTGGGGTCTCAGGGGGCGATTCTGCTACGAGCTGGAAAAGGCTTGCCCACCTTCAGGAACGCAATCTCTTCGCCGTATGAGCGTCGCTGTGACCGTCCAACAGACAGCTTCTCAGCTTCGTCCAGCTCCACAACGGTCAGAGGGGTTAGCACACGTTCAACGTCCGGGCGTCTCGCGTTTCGGACAAAGCGAATCATCCACGCTACAACGCGTTTGTAGCGCGTCCAGCTGGAGAACCCCTTTGGGTCAGGGAGGAACTCAGACTCTTCAGACACGTGGCCACCCATGAGGCTTTCACCTCTTCATCATCAGATAGGTCTTCGGAAAGCTCTTCCTGGTGGGGCCAGTTCTCCTCTCCTTGCCACAGGAATAGCGGGCCTGTGAACCAGCGTGAATCAGCTCCCATCTTGGCCACTTCTAAGCCCCTGGTGCAGTCGTCTGCAGGATTTAGGACTCCAGGGACATGTCGCCACTGTGTTGGCTCCGAAGTGTCGTGTATTTCTGCAACCCGATTGGCCACGAAGGTGTGGAAGCGACGGCTTTCATTCAGGATGTACTGCAACACAACGCGGGAGTCACTCCAGAACACCGTGCGGGTTATGTCCAGCGTCAGCTCGTTCTTGACAGACTCAGCGAGCCTACAAGCCATCACGGCCGCCTGAAGCTCTAGACGTGGGATGCTCAACTGCTTTAGTGGCGCGACTCGATTCCTCGACATTACCAGCGCGACGTGGAATCTTCCATCAGGGAAAACGTACCTCAGGTAGCTCACCGCACCGAAAGCCTTCTCGGAGGCGTCCCCGAAGATGTGAAGCTCAATAAGCGTCCCAGGAAGCGCGTCCGGACACAAACAACGAGGAATCTGGAGGTCAGATAAATACTTCAGCTGAGCCAACCACCGACTCCATGTCGCCGAGTCCTCGTCATCCAGTGGCTCATCCCATTCCTTCTTTTTCCGCCACAGCGACTGGATCAAGCACTTCGCAGGTAGCACGAAGGGCGTAAGCATCCCAAGGGGGTCAAAGACTGTAGCCACCTGGCTTAGCACGCCTCGTTTGGTGTTGGCTTTCTCGCGGTGAGAGCCAAATCCGTCGGACTCCGTGTTCCACTTCAATCCGAGAGTACGCTGCGTCGGTAAGTCTTCAAGGTCGAGGTCGAGAGTGGGACACGCTGTCTCGCCGGCCGGTATCTGCGATAGCACCTCTCGCGAAGAACTTGCCCATTTGGTTAGTCGGAAGCCTCCCCGCTGCAACAAAGCCGTGACTTCACCTTGAATCCGTACTGCGTCGTCTTCATTGCGCACGGACTTCAGAAAATCATCCATGTAGAAATTACTCTTAACAGCGTCCAAGGTCGCGGGGGAGAAAGTCGGGTCTTCGCGGTTGTCCTCGGCGGTCTTTCTGAGAACAAAGTTCGCAGTGCAGGGAGACGACGCTGCTCCGAAAACCATCACCGTCATCTGATAAACATCCGGTTCCCTGTCACATTCGAGACCGCGTCACAGGAAGCGCTGCGACGGTTGATCCTCAGCGATGATACGACACTGATGAAACATAGCTTGAATGTCCGCTGCTAGGGCGATACGTTCCTCTCTGAAGCGCAGTAAGACTCCCACTAAACTATTGAGCAAGTCCGGTCCTACCAGCAGGTTATCGTTTAGGGAGATCCCTCCGATCTACGCCGCAGCGTCCATTACCAGTCTGACCTTTGCCTTGTTGGGATTCTGGACCGGATGATGCGGGAGCAGCCATTTTCTAGCCACGGGCTTAGCGGCTTCCTCTGGTGAAAGCTTCCGCGCGTACCCCTTTTCGACATACTCTTCGATAATAGCACAATACTTCTCCGCGAGCACGTCATCTCTCTTCAGTGCGCGTTCCGTCGATTGAAGCCTCTTTTTGGCCATGGTATGGTTGTCTGGGAGCGTCGTTTCGGGGTCTCTCCACAACAGCCCAACCTCGTACCTGTCGCCGCAATGTCGCACGGTCTTCTCCAGGATGTCTAGCGCTTTCTTGTCATCACGAGTCCGAGGGGAATCTAGTTGGAATTTAGTCCCAAAGGCGTCCGTGCGCCACCAGTCTTGCACTTCTCGATGCAGGAGATCGTCAGCACTCGGAACCGTGTTAATGTGCATTACGTGTGCACGCTCAGGGGGGACAAAGCCTCTCACAGCGCCAGTAAGGGTCCATCCAAATGTGGTTCGTATAGCAACAGGGTGGCCAGGGGGGCCACGGCGCGTCTCGTGTTGTAGAACGGCGTCCAACACGTTAGCACCTAGTAACATCGTCACTTTACTCGCATCCGTCGCTGGGATATCGAGACCTTCAAGGTGTGGCCACGTACGTATGGTTTCATATGTCAGCTTCTGGGGAGGGAGATTTATCTTGTCGACCGTCCAAGCGCCTTCGACCGCGATGTCTGGTATTGCGTCTTCGTTACCGACGGGTCCGATCATGAAACGCACTTTCTTCGACGGCTTGGTCTCCGAGGAATTGACCGTGCCAAGGCTGAGGGACGATTCTTCTCCACCGAGCCCGATGCCCTTCGCGAAGTCTTCAAGGATGAGCGATGCCTGACTCCCCCCGTCCAACATCGCATATGTTCGTCGAGTTCCACCGTCAGGACAAGCTACCTTGACGGGCACTATTTGAAGCAGGACTTGTGTACCAGCCCGAGATAAGCCTACAAACACCGGCTCGGCGCCGTGAATGGTGCGATGGTGTCTCTTCTTGCATCCGTCTACGCCACAGCTCTCTGTCTTGCTGCACCGGTACGCTAGATGTTGATCAGAGTCAAGACACGAAAAGCATAAGTTCTTTTCCTTAGCGAACTGCGCGCGCTCGTTAACGTTCATAGCTTTGAAAGCTGCGCAATCAACAGTCGCATGGGCCTTAGAACAGCGGAAACAAACTGTACTCGATGTTTGCGCGCCAGCAGCTTCTTTCTTCTCATTTCCGGTCTTCTGTTCTTTCTTGCTACTTTCTCCTTGCGCATGCGTGGCTAGGGTGCTCACTTGATTTATCGCTGGGGGCTTAGGAGATGGTGGTAGGACATTGTTCCCTTGACCACCGGGCCGATTAGGTCGCTTCGAGTTGTCATGACGGTTTTGCTTCTTAGGCGGTCCTTGAGAGGGGTAGTCGTTCCCAGACCTCGCGCGAACTCGTGCACGCAACCATCTGTCGAACTCAGTTAGCGTGAACTTCTTCTCGGGAGCTTTCGCCTTTTCTTCTCCCCATAGATGCTTGAGGGTCTGTGGTAGCTTGGTAACCGCCCGTCGTACATTATCGGTCGCCGCTAGGTCATGCACGAAATTGAAGCTTTCCAAAGTCGTGACAGCTACGTGCAAAATGTTGCTGAATTTCTTGAGACTAGCGATGTCGTCTTCAGCAACTGCAGGATGGTCAAAAATGGTCCTCAAATATGCTCCGGTCACGAGGTCTTCATTCCCAAACTGTTCTTCTAGCTCTGTCAGCGCGGCTTTGTAGAGATGACCGTGATTCAGCATGCCTCCAACTGCATCTTTAGCATCACCGATGACACTTCGCTGGAGGTACGTCATTTTCTGGGTGTCCGTGAGCGCCTGGTCGTGCACCAGGCACTTAAACAGCGAGATAAACTGTGGCCAGTCTAGTGGATCGCCGGAAAACTGAGGAACTTGAAGTTTGGGCAGCGTGTTCTTGAACGAAGCGGGCGAAGCTTGACTATTTGACTCGTGATCGGTGCTACAGAGCGTCCTAACCCACGATTGGTCCAGACGGTCCGAGTTCATATTATCACCAGCGGGATTGGGGATCACAAAGGTCGCGCGAGGATTGGGCCGAGCATTGCTAGCGTCTATAGGAGTAGAATGCGCGGTGGCCCTAGGTGTGGCATCGCTAGTGTTCACGGGAGTCGGATGCGTGGCAGCTCTAGGCGTGTTATTAGTAGGTACGCGAGCCTCGACACAATTATCCTCGTCGAAATCTCGTAAACGATTTACCAGTGATTCCGGGTCGCGATTCCCGGACTCTTTATCTACTCTGGCCTCGGCCCTTAAACGTTCCGCTTCATACTCGAGGCGCCTTATTTCCCGCTGCTCCTTTACGTGCTCCGCGCGTTTTGCGTACTCCGCTAGTTGCCTGTCCTCCTCAGCACGTCTTTCCAGCTCTCGTTTCCGCTGCGCGATTTCAAGAGAAACTAACTCATTCCGTACGGAGGGGTGACTGGAAAGTACGGACCGGTGTGACTTATTGCTACGATTACTCTTCTCGGAGGCAAGCGAGTGTGCAACTGAAGGGGGTTCATTTTCCCGCAGTGATAAATATTCCTCGATCTCTTCTAGAGTATAATTAACGCGCGCGCACGACTCTTCCACGTAAGCCAAACTAGCGTCGAGCTCTCGCCCTTCCAGGGTACCATGCAACTCCTCGCTCACTTTTTCTAAATCTGCATAGGCGTTTTCGATCTTCCGGGAAAGTTCCTTTAATTTCGTTCTACTCCCTTTCCCATCCAAAATTTTGCGGGTAACGTTTAAATGGCGCGTGAGAGTTGCCCTTTTTCGTGACAAAGCGCTTTTCATTCGCTCTCGATTCGCAAGATCGGGCGTGGGTAGGCTGTGGACAGGGGCAATTCCGCTGGGAGGCTGAGACATCGCGGGCTCAGCTTCTCCGACCGTCGACAGGCTTTCGTCGATATCCATGTCAATATACAACGTCAAATGACTGAAAAATCGCCGAAAAACCTTCCAGTAACCTTGCTCTGCTACCAGAATGTCGCAGCGTGCAGTGGAAGCAATACACGACCGGTTGGTTTTGGTCTGGTTTTATTAAATTACGCTAAAATAAACACATAGAGACGATGATTAAGATCTACGAAGTACAATCAAACAGAAAATGAATAATAAATGCTTCAAACAAACTCTTGATTCTAACGTGTCCGTCCAAGAGTTCCCCGACGATCTCTGTACGCTATTACGCCTCGACTTGGCTCGTAAGTAGACAATATAACAAGTAAAAACAACAATATTTCCACCTACCTGACCGCCACCGTGCTTCACCGCTTGCTTCCTCGCGAATGAATCACCACATGGCGGCCGGCAGGTCACGTGTTCGAATCACGCGTCACGCGTCACGCAACCGTGACAGTCTTAAGCTAGTAGAAGGAAATTTTTTTAATTTATGTAACTTCACTTGCACTAAAAATTTTCTCCTTAATTTAATGAAAATGCCCATAAAGGTGTGATCCTCCTCATACAGTGAGACAGTGGCTATTGATATACTGAACACGAACCAATCACAATTCTCCAAGTAAATTGTGTCTTGTATTTATTCTATATTTCGAGGTTAGCACAGAATGCCACAGGGTTTCTTTGATCGAGCAAATGCAAAGGTTCACACTACACCGTTTTCAAACGAAATCGGATACTTTTTGCTCCGAATACGGCTATCATCCACACTACAACGCCGAAAACGATCACCGAAAACGGATCAATCCGGCGATTCGATCGATCCAGCAATTTGAAAACGGAACTGTTTGAAAACGCTGTTTTCTAGTGTGGACGGGTGAAAACGATGCTATCTGAAAACGATGACGTCACCACAGCAAACCCGACCAATTTCGCGAGCCGACAGATCGAAATGTGCATGCGTTGAGCTTGTTTGAGCATGCGCACTTAATGCATCAGCGTTTTCGTACGGATACGCGTTGTAGTGTGGACGGGCGAAAACGATACGAAAACGATAAGTGTGGACGCAAATCTTTTTGAAAACGGAGCAAAAAGTATCCGTTTTCGTTTGAAAACGGTGTAGTGTGGGCGGGGTCTGAGCTACAGGTCAGGTACAGCCACGAGTCTGAAATAGGATGCCTATGATATCGGGCAAGTGCAGACATGTTGAGGTTCGCCCGATTATGAAGCTGCATCGTCTTTGGGGTCTTCCATGGCATGTCCGAGAGGTACTGGGAACCACATCCAAGGGTGTGTGGAAAACATTCACGATTTGTAGATCGATTTACAGAGATTTATGTTGAGTTTTCGGAGATTATCGGTAAGTAACAGTTATGAATGTTTTCCCATTTCAGATCACGTGGCATTCCCATGAGTATTCTCTCTTTTTCTGTTACGCACCAAAGGATATATGAATATGGAAGCAAAATGCGAGCAAAAACGCCAACAAATGATTTCCAACCTTTTGAAATTTGTATTCCTTTTCATACCTGATTTGCTCGAAGCACAGAATATTATTCGCTCTTTTTAATACTAATAGACTTTCCAAAATGGCCGCCGAAAAGTCAAATCGATTTTTGTTAAAAATGAACACCAGCACTAGAACACACATCATCACTTTAGTAAAACTACAAATTTCGCTGCATTGTGTGCAATATCTTCCAAGAAAACGAACGTTGAAAATTTTAAAATTTACAGACGTTTGTATGACTGGGGGTATGCGTCATACCCCCAGTCATACAAACCTCTGTAAAATTTTCAGTTTTCAGACTCTGATTTCTCAGCCGGCATGGCATTTGGTATAACGAAAATTTAAAGGATTACTAATGTGAGGATACTCTATCTAGTGCCAGTATTTGATTTTTAGTAAGTTTAATTTTAAGACGTGAATTTGCGGCGGCCATTTTGGAAAAAGGTCTATTAGTCTCGCGGAGAATAAAACATCACGTTTATTCGGTCCGAAATAGGTTCGAATAAAATTATTTTGCAATAAATGAAAAGGCATATAAGTTTAGAGAGCTAGGGAATTATTTATTTATACCTTTGCATGAGTTTTGAATTTTTTGAATTTCGCGGTACAGAGAGATGGAGTGAGATGTTGACTCTTTGACAGCTGATTGATAACTGATTGTTCTCGAGCCCGGGGGTGGGAGGAGTTATCCCTTTTATACCGGAACCTCGTGTTTAAATTGATTAAAAGGCAATACAGTGGAACCCCGATTTTACGATCTTCGATCTAACGATATCCCCGAGGTTACGATGACATTTCTGGGTCCCGTCCAACGATATACCCGATTTTACGATGGTAATCTTGGCAGATATGTCCAATACACTCCACCTGGGCCAACCCGTCAACTGCCGTGGCGACCCGTCAAATCGAAAGCCAGGTCGTCCCGCGTCCCGCTGAGTGTTGCACTCTCGGGATCGAACGGGATCGCTTTACACCGGAAGTCAAATAGCTGGCTTGGTTACCAGGCCATCTGACGATGATGGCGGCCGGAGTGCCATTGTTGCCAGTTCGTGACACTTCGTTCCAAATGGGCTTCAATTTTAATATTTATCCAGCCTAAAACCCTCGATTACTTACAATGTTATGGCACTGTTACAATTAAATATGTTTCTACCTTCGTTTGGCTTTAGAGACCAAATTATTTCACGGTTATGGTTGTCAAGTGGTGTCAGTTCGTCGGCCATGTTTGTCAGGTCGTCCCACTCGTAAGTTTATAGGTCGTGGCTAGATGTCATCCTCCAGAAGGAGGGATCGAGAGGGACTAGTTCCGAAGATAACTTCGGAAATCGTCGGAAAACAACATGGCGGCCTACGGTCCTCTCGCTACTTTACCACTATTTTGCTGATTTATATGGAGTGTGTTGGCTAAGAATCAAGGAGAACCAATTGAGATATTGCATTTATGTCCAATCGTTTATGTGTATAATTAAGATTTGCCAATTTGAGCCAGATTCATCAGCAGAAGGATTTTACACGTATAAAGATAAAGCGACATCCGTCAAAAGGAGGTTTGTTAGAAAATGGCATCTTCCACAAGGAGGTTCTCACTTTTTAAATATCACCTTTCAAGGTGAAGATCCAACTTGAAAACCACGCTTTGCCTGATAAAGGGAGAGAGAGCAACTCTTATTACCGCTTTAAACCTTTGAAATGATTATTTCTACCCATAATTTTGAGGAAAACTTTTTGTGCACAAGACTTTGCTTCGTGTTTTCATGAGCTGACAACTTCATATAACATCATACTTCATATTCTCGAGGCAACAATTCCGGGTTAAAGTGCCTTATAATGTGAAAATCGCCGGGGGGGGGGACTCCCATATTTTGTGGCGGGGGTGCTCGTCAAACCTTTTAGGGTTTAAAATCAGGCCTCTGGTACCTTTTAGGGGGTAAAATTCAAAAACTTGCAATAGTTACCTGTTAGAGGTCCGTTCTATAGCAAATCACACTTGTTGGTAGCCTGAATTTCAGACGCATTTTCCCTCGTAAAAAAATACGAGAGAAAATTATGAGGGAAAATAATATGTCTTCTTGGTACCTTTTAGGTAAAAATCAACTAAGCGATGCCATTTTAGGTACCTTTCAGGGGTAGAATTGAAAGTTCCGAACGAGCACCCCTGCCCCAAAAATTGGGGAGTCCCATCAACAACTTTTCTCAAAATCACACATTCACATGACTTAAAAAAGATAAATTTAATGATCTTTCTCTCATACATAGATGCCATTCAGCCGCTTAACAAAATTATTGGCGATTGTTTTAGGACTAGGTAAAATAACTAGTTCAAGTTGTGTAGCAGGTTGCATTGAATTTGGTCAAAATAAACTTACTTTTTACTTGTGTGTGTGTGCGTGGGGGGGGGGGGGGGATGGACATTTTCTGAACCACACATTGTATCCCATGGTGCATAAAATCATGTTGCTTCCATGTTATAGCCACTCAATAGATTCAGTCAGCCTCAACATGTTGTCTATGGATACCAAGTTAGGTGATTTTTAGCCTAGCCTCCGAAAAGATGAAACGTTGTTATCGTTCGGCAATTGGTGAGAATTTCCATTGAAGAAAAATGTTTTGTTAATCTCCTTTTTTAGGATGACATGATAAAAACTGTACAAAACAACAGCCTCCTTCTGAAGGATGACATGATAAAAGTATAAAAGCACAGCCCCCTTCTGAAGGATGACACAATAAAAAGTTTTAAATTCACAGCCTCCTTGTGGAGGATGACACAATAAAAAGTTTTAAAATCACAGACTCCTTCTGAAAGATGACATGATAAAAAGTTTTAAAATCACAGCTTCCTTCTGAAGGATGACACAATAAATATTTTAAAACTATAGCCTTCTGAAGGATGACACAATAAATGTTTTAAAATCATAGCCCCTTATGACACAATCAACGTTTTAAAATCATAGCCTCCTTCTGAAGGGTGCCACAATAAATGTTTTAAAATCATAACCTCCTTCTGAAGGATGACATGATAAAAGTTTTAAAATCACAGCCTCCTGAAGGATGACAATAAATGTTTTAAAATCATAGCCTCCTTCTGAAGGATGACACAACAAATGTTTTAAAATCATAGCCTCCTTCTGAAGGATGACACTACATGTTTTAAAATCACAGCCTCCTTCTGAAGGATGACACTAAAATGTTTTAAAATCACAGCCTCCTTCTGAAGGATGACACTAAAATGTTTTAAAATCACAGCCTCCTTCTGAAGGATGACACTAAAATGTTTTAAAATCACAGCCTCCTGAAGGATGACACTAAAATGTTTTAAAATCACAGCCTCCTTCTGAAGGATGACACTAAAATGTTTTAAAATCACAGCCTCCTTCTGAAGGATGACACTAAAATGTTTTATTATAAATCACAGCCTCCTTCTGAAGGATGACACTAAAATGTTTTATTATAAATCACAGCCTCCTTCTGAAGGATGACACTAAAATGTTTTATTATAAATCACAGCCTCCTTCTGAAGGATGACACTAAAATGTTTTAATATAAATCACAACCTCCTTCTGAAGGATGACACAATAAATGTTTTAAAATCATAGCCTCCTTCTGAAGGATGACACAATAAATATTTTAAAATCATAACCTCCTTCTGATGGATGACACAATAAATGTTCTAATTTAAATGAAGGATGACATGATAAAAAATTATAAAACCACAGCCTCCTTCTGAAGGATGACCTGATAAAAAGTTTTAAAGTCGCAGCCTCCTTCTGAAGGATGACATGATAAAAAGTTTTAAAATCACAGCCTCCTGAAGGATGACACAATAAATGTTTTAAAATCATAGCCTCCTTCTGAAGGATGACAATAAATGTTTTAAAATCATAGCCTCCTTCTGAAGGATGACACAATAAATGTTTTAAAATCATAGCCTCCTTCTGAAGGATGACACTAAAATGTTTTAAAATCACAGCCTCCTTCTGAAGGATGACACTAAAATGTTTTAAAATCACAGCCTCCTTCTGAAGGATGACATGGTAAAAAGTTTTAAAATCACAGCCTCCTTCTGAAGGATGACATGATAAAAAGTTTTAAAATCACAGCCTCCTTCTGAAGGATGACACTAAAATGTTTTAATATAAATCACAGCCTCCTTCTGAAGGATGACACAATAAATGTTTTAAAATCATAGCCTTCTTCTGAAGGATGACATGATAAAAAATTATAAAACCACAGCCTCCTTCTGAAGGATGACCTGATAAAAAGTTTTAAAGTCGCAGCCTCCTTCTGAAGGATGACATGATAAAAGGGTATTATTTTTATTATTGAACACAAAGTTTGCTTGTCTTTGACTCCTTGGTATGCTCATGTGCTATGTTATCAGCCACTAAAAATCAACATGAAAAACATTAAAAGCGCAAAAGCCTTCAGAATATGTGTAGAAACGCCTTTAGTAACAAATGTGTGTTTCCAAAAATATCCATACTTACTTTGCATTAATACTACCTACTATTGTACATACACACCCCCATTGGTGTGTTTTGTGAGAAATAAAGACTATATTTTGTATCTGTATCTGTTATTGACGGGGATCTATAGGGATGTATTTTTTTTCATGGCGAGGGTATTCCTTCCTTTGTG
Source organism: Scolanthus callimorphus (assembly GCA_033964015.1). NCBI lineage: Eukaryota > Metazoa > Cnidaria > Anthozoa > Actiniaria > Edwardsiidae > Scolanthus > Scolanthus callimorphus. The sequence continues at coordinate 26,696,862 of CM066911.1, read as the reverse complement.
ATGGACCTGAGAGGGAAGCAACCGACTGTTTCCTAGAATGCACATTGTTTGGTTCCAGAAATTATCCATACCCCCCCTATGGGAGGGATTGGAAATTCCAGAGGGGTGGGGGGAGGGGTCAATTTACCTGATTATTTCCATACAAATACTGTTTTTTTGGGAAATTCCAGAGAGGTGGAGGGGTCACTTTTCAACACCCTTCTGTGGAGGGGGTATGGATATTTTTTTGGAACCACACATAAATACAAAAATCAGAACAAAATGACAGCATAGAATAATTCAGTGAAAATCCATTTATTATGAAAGTCAAGCTTTAAAAAAACACTCTTCATATACATGCTGTATGTAATGGTTGTTCCCTCCTTTATATCGAATAATTCTGGGCACAGACCATTAGAATCTAATAGTTTAGATAGTTTAAGGGGCAGGATACAGCAAACAGTTTAGTTTTCAGGGCATTTTTGTAAGAATGTATTCTGTCCTCACTGCAAGCCTCCTCCCCCCCCCTAAAACTGGTCTGGGGGGCCCGCCCTCCCCCCCCCCCCTTTCTCGGAAATTTTCCCATACATTTACTGTATTTGCTGGAGAAAATTTGCGCATTTTCGTCTTATGTCGTCTTATGTTTTCACTATCCTTGATCCACCCCTGGGAGGTCACTCCCAGAAAACAAAATCACCTTCCATGCATTGTTCTCATTCCTAGAAGTTTAGCCCTACTTTAAAAGAAAATGAATGGAATGCAATTTACTTGTATTTATTTTGCCTTTTTTTTGGGGGGGGGGGTCTGGAATGTGTGGTTCCAAAAAAACATCCATATTTCTTGTCCCAGGGACAAGAACAATTGTCTATCAATCAGCTGTCAACAAGTCAACATGTCGGAACATTGGTCTTACTGTTAAATTCAAAATTTTATATTCAATTTGCCTATTAAATTAGTATTCATAGTTTCTGGCTTTTTCCACCTAAAACATTTCTATTGATTGCATTGCATAGGATTTTATACCAAGCTGTTTGCATTCTAAAATAAGAGCATGTTTACAGCCACCCAGACCGGTGTCTCACACTATGCTCTCCCCATCAGGAGAACTTAGCGTGACACTGGTCTGGGCGGCTGCGAGGAGACTAGAACAACTTATGCAGATGAGTTAGAATATTGACATCATGAATTATTAAGGACCAAAGTCATGAGCAAATTATCTACTTATTTGCCAGTTCTCCACACACACCTTTTTTATCTGTGCAATTAAAATAATATTTTTCCTGACAGGCACGCCTCTGAGATAACTATTTTTGCAGGAGACTGAACATTTATTGACATATTGTTTGCCATTTTTTGTCTAGAGTGTTTTGATTATGATTGCAAATTCAAGTGCAGAAGTGGGAGGAACTATCAACTATCAAATTTATTAACTTTCAACAGAATTGGCTCAAAATGTATTTTACAGTAGGGTAAAATAGATTTCTTTCATTCTATCAGAGTAACTTATAAGCTTACCATTTTTTTAGGAAAAACATTTTGTGAACACTATTTTAAAGCTTAAGTTTAACAATTATTTCTCCCTTCTTCACATATTTTGCGCAAAGTATTAGTAATTATAAAAAATATGGTTCTTGGTATCGCTTGCAAGCCGTCCTACTCTAGTGCAAGCTTCCAGTAACTTATTTTACTTGTTTTTGGATAATGTGAGAACCTCCTTGTGGAAGATGCCATTTTCTACCAAACCTCCTTTTGACGGATGTCGCTTTATCTTTATACATGTAAAATCCTTCTGCTGATGAATCTGGCTCAAATTGGCACATCTTAATTGTACACATAAACGATTGGACATAAATGCAATATCTTAGTTGGTTTTTCTTGATTCTTAGCCAACACACTCCATATAAATCAGCAAAATAGTGGTAAAGTAGCGAGAGGACCGTAGGCCGCCATGTTGTTTTCCGACGATTTCCGAACTTTTCCGAAGTTACCTCCCGAAGTAGTCCCGAAGATCACCTCCTTCTGAAGGATGACATCTAGCCACGACCAAGTTTATATGGCCTTTCGTGAGTTCTCCTCTCGCCTTAGGTCACATTTCCGGGAGTTAGTTGGTAGGTGCGATGAGAGAAACAAGAACGTATGTCCTTTGACGTTTAACTTCTTCGAAATGCGATGTGTAAGTATCATTATGGTCTAAAATCTAAATCATATTCGTAGCACATTTCGGCCTCAAGGTATACGATTGGTAACTTAATTAAAGCAGCCCTTGAAGATTTTTTGTGTCAATAGTGACTGAATCAAACCCTTTGTCGAATAGATTTTTACACTTTTTAAGTTTGTGAAATCTAAATGCCCTTTGGCATTCTTAAAACATTCCCTTTATACTATATTATCCTATCACATTTTCCTCGTTCTTAAAGGGGCTATTGCATGCACAGGCCACTTCTCTGCCCGGAGTAAATAATCGAGGAAATCAGTCAATTAATATATAGATTTAGCCACTGGCTAAAAGCGGAGCTCCTGGTTATAAAATTTTCTATGTGAATGGAAGGGATTCCCATGTGTACATGGTTTATATGGTTGCTTTAGAGTCTTCACGAGATATTAATTTTTCAAGCATAGATGACGTCATCGATGACGTCATATCACGTGACCACTTCATTTCGATCATATGGTGGCCTAGACTACACTACCCAAGTTTGGTTCTTTAGAGTTTTCCCTTCACGAGATATTATTTTTTCAAGCATAGATGACGTCATCGATGACGTCACATCACGTGACCACTTCATTTTGCTCATCTGGTGACCTAGACCACACTACCCAAGTTTGGTTGTTCTAGAGTCTTCTCTTGACGAGATATTCATTTTTCAAGCATAGATGACGTCATCGATGACGTCACATCACGTGACCACTTCATTTCGCTCATCTGGTGACCAAGACCACACTGCCCAAGTTTGGTTGTTTTAGAGTCTTCTCTTCACGAGATATTCATTTTTCAAGCATAGATGACGTCATCGATGACGTCATATCACGTGACCACTTCATTTCGATCATATGGTGGCCTAGACCACACTACCCAAGTTTGGTTCTTTTAGAGTTTTCCCTTCACGAGATATTATTTTTTCAAGCATAGATGACGTCATCGATGACGTCACATCACGTGACCACTTCATTTTGCTCATCTGGTGACCTAGACCACACTACCCAAGTTTGGTTGTTCTAGAGTCTTCTCTTGACGAGATATTCATTTTTCAAGCATAGATGACGTCATCGATGACGTCACATCACGTGACCACTTCATTTCGCTCATCTGGTGACCTAGACCACACTACCCAAGTTTGGTTGTTTTAGAGTCTTCTCTTCACGAGATATTCATTTTTCAAGCATAGATGACGTCATCGATGACGTCACATCACGTGACCACTTCATTTCGCTCATCTGGTGACCAAGACCACACTACCCAAGTTTGGTTGTTTTAGAGTCTTCTCTTCACGAGATATTCATTTTTCAAGCATAGATGACGTCATCTATGACGTCACATCACGTGACCACTTCATTTCGCTCATGGTCGTGGCTAGATGGAATCCTTCAGACGTAGGTGACCGAGCGGGACTGAGCCGCAATCTCCCTTCGAACTCATTCGACATTCGGGATCGCCTCGGAAGTGTGGCCGAAGACTTACTTGTATTCGTTCTATGTCTAGCAAGCTCGGTTTATCCTGTGTTTGTGTTTCCTTATCGACTAATAAAGAGCTGAGCAGTTTGGAAGAATACAATTTTATGGCTTCGAACAAAGTCCGATCCGTTGCAGAAAATAAAAGAACTGTGAAAGTTGCATTGCATGATTATATGTCCCGTAGAGTTATAATCGGGGAATAAAATTAATCGCTCTAAATAAGAAGTAACGCTACCGAAGCACATACGTTTTTCGTTTAAAAGCAGCAAATACGAGTACTTAATCGATAAAGGTAATTAAAAGGGTAAAACGGTCGTGCGAACATGCTTCCTTCTGCATGGAATCCTTCAGGCGTATGAATGGAATCCTTAGGACGTAGGATGGTATCGCGTGACATTGCGAAACATGTTAACTGCTAGAGAAGACCTAAGGTCAGAGCCGGAGGCATGGCTGCTGTATAAGCACATGGGATTCTCCGTACGAAGGTTTCGTAAGTACGAAAGAGGCGGTACAGCAAACTATACAAGAATTCGAGGAAGAGAGCTGTACCACTTTTATTGTAGGCAAAAAAGAAAAGCTATATGGCTGCTCTGTCGAAGGTAATATAACATTTATTTCATTTTTTTTACCGGGGAATCGCAGGTCAAAAGTTCGCGAAATAATATAAAACAACTATGAACAACTATTTGCAGAATACTTCAACCACGAAGAAAGATCTCGCAAGGTTTACTTTCATAGTTCTGAAAAAAATGAAAAGACGCCAAGGATCAAAAGTGACGATATCCCATATGTCTATGTCGCGACTGCCATGTTTGAGTGCCACCAAGGACGAGATAAACACGTCCACGCTAAGAGGAGGTACAACGAAGAAAAGAACCGCCAGCAGGTTAGTAAAACCTCCAAGTAAACGCCGACACACACCGCGTGTAAACGGATAAGAAAAAAGTTGCACGATACAGGGACAGCGGGATCTTCCGATACAGGGACAGCGGGATCTTCGGGGTGGGGTTGGGGGGGGGGGGATTGAGGGAAATGCCCCCCCCCCCCCCTGAATGACATTTACATGACATAACGGGACATGGTTCTTATTGGCGCCGTGCAGAATATTACATTGGCGTTCTTCCAGTAACGTAAACTAAGAAGGATATCTTATTTATCGCAGTTATTTGTTTTCTATAATAACGTGGCTAAGGGGGATGGGGTGGAGGGGGTGGGTTGACAGGTCCCCCAATCATACGGGTTGCCAACAAGCAACAAATGTGCAAATAACCTATAGAGCGGTTTTCATATGACTGTTGTGAAACCAATGTCAAATTAATTACACCAATTTTGTTCAGAATTGGTGTCATTTACTTTGACATTGGTTTAGTCATATGAAAACCGCTCCAGTGAAGTGTTCTTTTGTAGGAGGGAAGGGTGTAGTGAACTATAAAGGTGTTACTATGTTTTTAGAGAGCTTACAAATGAGATAGCGCGAGCAAATGACGTTGTTAAGTGGCCTCTCGCGGCCCCTCAGAAACACCTACGAAAGAGTGCATTTCAGTCCTGACCCCCCTCAAAAACACACAGAAGAGGGTCAGAACCCCCTCGGAATTAGTCAACCAACCCCTCGAAAAAAGTATTTCTCGATTCCTATAGGGAAAGACCCCCTCGGAAAATGTCGCGCACTTGTTCTCTGCAATTTCCAGATATTTTAGGAACCGCAATTATTGGCAATTGATTGAACTGGTACGTGGGACATTTAAAAGAACGGTTAAATTTCTAGTCGACTCTAGCTTTCATTGTTGTTTGTGGGAACAAGATCACTGCTACAAGACGGAAAGAAGAAAGCTTGCACAAAATACAAAGAAACGTGATTGCCCGGCTAGGGTGTATGTCACCCAAATTATTCGCTTCCCAAGCTATAAGGTATTTTAGGAAATTATTACGGGAATATGTGTGTAATTGTTTCATATTAGACAACGAGTCATTGCTTTAAAAATATTTTACAAAGATTGGCGCCGACAATACAGACTGGAGACGAAGACAAATTTCCAAGAATCTTCGTGGAGACCTTGTAGCTGGAAAGCGTGTTCCTGGTGCCGAGATGGTCTTCTATGTAAAACTGCCTAGTACGGACGACCACAAAAACCATGTGATGGGAGAGGTAAGGGGTAATAATAGAACACGAGCAATTGCGCAAAAATGAAACAAACCCCCCTGTGAAAACATAAATGCTGTTTTTATTATTTATTATCGAACGAGCAGGTTTGTAACGGGGATACTCTGGATGCTGCGTCTCAGTAGTAATCACTCACTCAAATCAACCTTGACTTGCAGGCCGCAGGAATTAGGGAGGCTGTAGATGAAAGGATCGTCAACAAAATCGACGAACTAACTAATCAGGGTATCCGCGGCACAAGTCATATGAGGCAGTACATAGAGTACTATGTCACGCAGGAGCTATTTAGAGGGCGCCGACCACCAGCAAGAACAAGGCGTCGTTACCACCCCCCTGACAAGGATATCACAAACTACATACAGAGAGCCAAGTTCCGTCAGCGTCACTCGAAAAGCGATCAAGTAAATTTGGAGCGCCTCATCCCGCAATGGCAATCAGACTTCCCAGGTTGCAATGTTTTCTTCCGTCCGTACTCCGAAAGCTCTTCGCCATTGTTATTCTGCTATCAAAGTAAAGAGCAGCAACGTCTTCTTGGAATCTATGGAAACCAGATGGTACTGTTGGACGCCACTTACAAGACAACGAGATACGCGTTACCTCCGTTTTTCCTGTGCGTGCGTACCAACGTATCGTACCAAGTTGTTGGCGCTTTCGTGGTGCAGAATGAAGACAACTCCAGCATCGTAGAGGCCCTCAAGGTGTTCCGGGAGTGGAATCCTGACTGGAATCCCCGATTTTGTATGGTCGATTTTGACAGTGCAGAAATCCTAGCTGTCGAGGAAGTTTTCCCAGGCAAGTTACACGCATAAGTTATACTACAAAAATCACACGTGCACGTGCGTCCCTCTTGAACAGCTACAGTATGTCTTACATCTTTAAAATTGGTTTCCTACTTCTCGCTTACACTGCAGACCCTACAAGAGGCTCCACTTTAAGTTAATATGTACCTAGTAAATTATGTTTCTCTTTCAGAATGTAGTGTCTTGTTGTGTGACTTTCATCGAGAGAAATCTTGGGGGGAGTGGCTAAGCAAGGGCGACAACGGCTGTGTTGACGTGAAAGATGACATCTTGGCGGCTTTTAGATGTATTGCTTCGGCCGCAACAGAAGAAGAATGCCAACATGCAATACAGTCTCTTCACCAGAACTACATCTGAAAGACCTCAAAAAGGCTGCGCGAGTGGTTTGAAAATACGTGGATCCCTGAAAAAAGGTAATTTTTAATACTTTTAATATGAAACTTGATTTCAACATCGATATTAAGGTTTTCAGAAAGATTCGTTATGCGAATGATAGCAAAAAGGTATACTTTACGTTTGAGTAATACGATAAACCTTACAATAAAAATAACACATGTACCAATATAAGAGGAACTGCTAAAAAAAATCATTTAATATATTTTTTGATACATTTAATGTTTTTTCCCTTTTACGCATTTCAGGGGGCACCTCCTTTCTGGTACCGAAAGCGTCTCCTGAGTAGACGTTTCACTGCATACACCTATTTAAAAAAACCGTTGCTTTGGGATTTGGTCGTTGCGATGCTTTGCTTGAGTGGCCAACAAACAATGGCGCTTGACGACACACAGACCAATTTCCAAAGCACGGTTCAGTGAAACAGATATACGTTATTTTTATATGCAACTTTGCTAATACATGGAATACCTCGGACCAAGCCCCTCAAGGAGCAAGTAACAAAAGAAGGGAACCACGGTAGAACGTGGCCGGTCATTTCGTTCTCTTCTTATTTGTCCCTGAGGAGCATGGTTACTAGCATTTTCATGCATTAGCAAAATGTTGTATTTTGACGGCGATGGTGTCAAGCGTACCGCACAGAAGGCTTCATCATCGCAGTGCATACGAACAATGGCTTGGAGAGGCAGAACGAGGCCCTCAAGTACCAATATTTAGATGGGTACAGAAACTGCAGTCTGAGCGAGATGCTGACAGTTCTCATAACTAGGTTCTTGCCAGACTCGTACAGGAAGTAAGTGCAAATGTTCGTAAACATGCAAACATCACAAACAAAACTTACAGTCTAAAGTTGCCTGAGTAAAAACGTGATATATATATATATATATATAAACTGATGCATTTATAAATATTTAGAAGTAACCTTATATGAAACACATTTTTATGCTCTGGCAAAAATTAATGTCAAAAAATTTAGACGAAAAAAACCTATTGAATATTCTTATCGCGTATCGCGTGCATGATGTCAAAATGTAATGCCAAAAATCTCAGAGAACAGTTAGTAGTACTTACGTTGTTTTTTAATAACCATTTTAGATACATCGCTAAAAACGTACGCGGAAGCGAGGGATACCGCCAGTACAACGCCGCTCTGCCGTCGTTCCTCAAGAACAGACCACCATCGATGGTGGAGGCGGTATCCACTCGTTGGGCCACAGCAACGGAAGAGAAGGATCTTCTTGACGTCACTGAGAAGGGACAGGGGGAATTTATTGTTCAAAGCGCGTCAACTGAAAAACCTTACCGCGTAACGTTTGGATCGTCGAATTCATTCCCATGCTGTGAATGTCCTGACTGGCGTAGGAACAGAATGTTATGCAAGCATTTCTGCGCAGTATTTCAAGCTAGGCCAGACTTGGGCTGGGAACAGCTGAGCCCTCTTTACCGCTCCAATCCCCTGTTTTCTCTTGACGACACATGCTTCGTTGGGGTTGATAGCGCGGTAGACCATGTGGACGAAGGAGAATGCAGCTCCACAGGACCAGCGGAAACGGAGCCAGTTTACCAGCCATTGCCACCAAGGAGGCGCAGTCACGTGTCTACCCAAAAGCTGCAGTGCCAGGTCATGCTTAAAGAGCTCCTCAGTGCTTCACACCTTTTGCATGATGCTGCTACAGTTTCGACGCTGAAAAATAGGATAACAGATCTGCTCAATTGGGTTAAGACTGTCATTCCCTCTGACGGTGGTATTGCGGTGGGAAACCTATCCAAACCAGTGAGGTCTTGTGCGACAAACCCTAATCAACACCATCACGCAGAAATAAAAGGGCGCGTGCACCTGGACGGCCGAAACACAAGTATTCCAACCGAGTGGGAAAAAGGGCAGAAAGTATGAAAAAATTATACAAAACAAAACAAACTCCAAAAACAAAGCCATCCCACCAAACTACTACCATAAAATGCTGTAGGAGTTGCCCAAAAGGACACCACACCTGTTCAACTAGTTCTACACTCTCAACAGGTACTGTCCCTTCTGCCACCGGTACCACCACCAATACCACTCCACCAGCAGCAAGTACCACCCCTCCTGCCACCGGTAGCACTACCAATACCACTCCACGAGCAGCAAGTACCACCCCTCCTGCCACCGGTACCACCACCAATACCACTCCACGAGCAGCAAGTACCACCCCTCCTGCCACCGGTAGCACCACCAATACCACTCCACGAGCAGCAAGTACTGCCCCTTCTGCCACTGGTAGCACCACTAATACCATTCCACGAGCAGCAAGTACCACCCCTCCTGCCACCGGTAGCACCACCAATACCACTCCACGAGCAGCAAGTACTGCCCCTTCTGCCACTGGTAGCACCACTAATACCACTCCACGAGCAGCAAGTACTACCCCTCCTGCCACTGGTACCACCACCCATAGTACTCCATGGGGAGCAAGTACTACCCCTCCTGCCAACGGTACCACCACCAACACCACTCCACGAGCAGCAAGTACCAACCCCTTCTGCCACTGGTACCACCAGCAATACCACTCCACGAGCAGCAAGTACTGCCCCTTCTGCCACCGGTAGCACCACTTATACCACTCCACGAGCAGCAAGTACCACCCCCCCTGCCACTGGTACCACCACCAATAGTACTCCATGGGGAGCAAGTACTACCCCTCCTGCCAACGGTACCACCACCAGTACCACCCCAGAGGCAGCAAGTACCATGTCACCTCATGTCACTGGTACCACTACCAATACCATTCCACGGGCAGGAAGTTCCACCCCTTCTGCCACCAGTACCACCACCAGTACTATGGGGGCAGCAAGAACCACCCCTCCTGCCACAAGTACCACCACCAATACCACTCCACGAGCAGCAAGTACCACCCCTCCTGCCCCTGGTACCACCACCAATACCACTCCACGAGCAGCAAGTACCACCCCTCCTGCCACCGGTACCACCAGCAATACCACTCCACGAGCAGCAAGTACCACCCCTCCTGCCACCGGTACCACCACCAATACCACTCCACGAACAGCAAGTACCACCCCTCCTGCCACTGGTACCACCACCAATACTACTCCACAAGCAGCAAGTACCACCCCTCCTGCCACTGGTACCACCACCAATACCACTCCACGAGCAGCAAGTACCACCCCTCCTGCCACCGGTAGCACTACCAATACAACTCCACGAGCAGCAAGTACCACCCCTCCTGCCACCGGTACCACTACCAATACCACTCCACGAGCAGCAAGTACCACCCCTCCTGCCACCAGTAGCACTACCAATACCACTCCACGAGCAGCAAGTACCACCCCTCCTGCCACCGGTAGCACCACCAATACCACTCCACGAGCAGCAAGTACCACCCCTCCTGCCACCGGTACCACCAGCAATACCATTCCACGAGCAGCAAGTACCACCCCTCCTGCCACCGGTAGCACTACCAATACAACTCCACGAGCATCAAGTACCACCCCTCCTGCCACCAGTACCACCAGCAATACTGCCACTGGTACCACCACCCATAGTACTCCATGGGGAGCAAGTACTACCCCTCCTGCCAACGGTACCACCACCAATACCACTCCACGAGCAGCAAGTACCACCCCTCCTGCCACCGGTACCACCAGCAATACCACTCCACAAGCAGCAAGTACTACACCTCCTGCCACTGGTAGCACTACCAATACAACTCCACGAGCAGCAAGTACCACCCCTCCTGCCACTGGTACCACCAGCAATACCACTCCACGAGCAGCAAGTACCACCCCTCCTGCCACCGGTAGCACCACCAGTACCACCCCAGAGGCAGCAAGTACCATGTCACCTCCTGTCACTGGTACCACTACCAATACCATTCCACGGGCAGGAAGTTCCACCCCTTCTGCCACCAGTACCACCACCAGTACTACGGGGGCAGCAAGAACCACCCCTCCTGCCACAAGTACCACTAGCAATACCACTCCATGGGTAGGAAGTACCACCCCTTTTGCCACCAGTACCACTACCAGTGCTACTCCACGGGCAACAAGTACCGCCCCTCCTGCCACCGGTTACACCACTAGTACTACTCCACAGGCAGCAAGTACTACCCCTCCTGCCTCTGGAACCACCACCAATACTACTCCAGGGGGAGCAAGTACTACCCTTCCTGCCACTGGTACCACCACCAATAGTACTCCACGGGGAGCAAATACTACCCCTCCTGCCAACGGTACCACCAGCAGTACCACCCCAGAGGCAGCAAGTACCATGTCACCTCATGTCACCAGTACCACCACCACCACTACTCCGTGGGAAGCAAGAACTACCCCTCCTGTCACAAGAGGTACTTCGTTGTCCACTGGTACTGCCTCATATGCCACCTGTGCTGACCCACCCTCCATCATGGCTATTGGAAATGACCATCAGGGAAGTGTGAAGTTTTCTTCTTTGACAAGAGGCAGACAGTGCTCCTCAAACAGCTTATGCTTCCTGATAAAGTCTTCCCTGATAAACTCTTCTATGGATTCCAAGTTTGTTGATAGCATTTTGGTTGAGGGAGAAATTCTGCATGCACCCCTGACAAAAGACCTCAATCAAGAGGGCAATAAACTATTGTTAGAAGAGATCAAGACAGCATTTTCTGGGACTAAATATTTTCAGGGGCTGGACGTGGACTGTGGCAATATAATATGTGGTGATTTGTTTGCCAATGAAAGTAGCTATCCGCACTTCCAACTGCAAGATGCCCTAGAGCAGTCCCTTTCATGCAATACTGGGTGCCTTATAAGGTACCTAGATTACACAGTGGCAGTGACTTCTGTGCCAACTGGGGTGGTACTTTTTGACCCTCATGCAAGAAATGGTGCAGGTATGGTTGATGGAAATGGCAGTGCTGTGGTTCTAAAATTTGCATCTTTGAATGCTGTGGTGGAGCATTTGCAGGAGTTTGTTCTTGGGACTAGGTCTGGAATAGACAACTTGAGTATTGCAGAGCGATGCTTTGAAGTTCTCCCAGTGACAATCATTTCTCAAAAAGTAAGTTGACAATCTTATTGTTTGTACAGTGAACTTAAGTACAGGTTGCCCATTAAATACAGGGTTTAAGAAAGGATTCTTCGCTCCTCCCTTATTAATGTTCACTTAAATTTGTTTTCAATTAGGATAAGAAGCAAGACATATTTGTGGAAGGATTTAACATCGAAATACTGAAGACAGATATTAACACATTGAAGAGGGGGAAGAAACTGAATGACCAGGTACTTGTTCATTGGATCTTATTATAATATTATGACTTATAATAAGACCTTTAATGCTATAATAACTAAAATCACACCCAAAGTAGCTGAAAAATGAAAATGAAATGAAGAAGTGATTCATACTACCATTTGCATTCAGCCCTGAAGCTTTGGTTTACATTTCAAATGTGCATGTGAAAAATAATGCTCAGTAGCCAATCAGCAAGCGAGACACTCGCCAACGTCTCAACAAAACATGCACATTTGAAACGTAAACCCATTCAAGAAAAACACCAAACTTCAGGGTTGAATGCAAATTAATAATAGTAATAAATGCATGATAAATTTCATTTTCTTCTTCAGGTTATCACCTTTTTCATGGAGCTCATCAATCAAAGAATTCTCAAGGTAGAGCCAACTACTGTTATGTCACTCTTAAAGTATAAAACGATTGACGGTGGCCACACATTACCCCACTAGTCTTTTATAAAAAATGATCAATGTGTTGTCTAAAGCTCTGAAAATGGCAGTAAGGAGAGAATTCTCTTAGCCCTATTAAAGTGCAGTATGCATTACTTTAGCTCATAATCAAATTAGGATAACAAACAATTTCACAGTTAGAAGTGAAAGGTGGAAAATCTAGCAACATGCTCATAGCTGTCAACTCTCCGGCATTAGGTCTCAAGATTTTGAGCCTTGTCTCAAGATTAAAATCTGCTTCATTCTCATACATTTGCTGTATTTCTCCCGCACAACTTTCTTGGATGTTTTCTTTTATTATATTTGTTTCATTTCTTACAAAAACTCCAGATTTCTAAACTCTGAGGGTTGACAGTGTTCTGACATGCTCACAAAAAAATGTGAAGAAAGACTTTTGTATGATGTGTAAATCAAAGCCACTCAGAAGCAACAAATAACATTCAACAGAAATAATTTCATTAGCTCTTTCTAATAATTAAAGGACTACCTACGATATTCTAGTCTACAGGCCTTCCAAAGTGTCATTGTTTGAACACATTTTTCTATCATAAACTGAAGAAAGATGGACCAGCAGCTGCCTATAGATGGACAAGGAAGGTAACTGTTTTTACAAGTCTGTTAGTATTGCTACATCCTTTTTATCATATTCTTTTTCCTATGGGTCAATATAAAATAATGTAATATAATTTTCATCATTTTTTCAGGTTGACATTTTCCAACTTGATCTCCTTTTCATGCCAATCAACTGGAACAACATCCATTGGACACTTGGTGTATGTAAACATAAAAAGTATAAAATCCAACCATGATTCCAACCTCAAAACATGGTTACCGGTACTTAGTTAAATTGTGTTTCTAATAACACCAAAATCATTTTTTTTTTAGATGGTGGACTTCAGGTCTAAAACAATCACCCACCTTGACCCATTGGAAGGAAGATATAAGGATGATTTCTTTGTCCAAATCAGGTGCACATACAGTACTCATTATATGTGTCAAAATTATAATTATTAGCAAAATTTGCTTTCCATGTGAGTTAAGGGACCTTAAACAAATTCTGTAATTATGCAAACATTCCTACTCTGACAGAATTTCTATTCCTGTAGGTTATTTCTACAGACTGCAGCAACACACTATAAGTTTCCAATTGATCTCTCCTTTTGGCAAGATATAAATGAACAGGTAATATTAATTTAATAATAACATTCAATACAGTTCCATGACATTGCTTTTCAAGATAATAGAATAATTGAAAAATGCTATTCTTATTTTTTTGGTCAGGACATTCCACACCAGGAGAATGATATTGACTGTGGAGTCTTTGTTTCTATTGTAAGTATGTACATGCATACTGAAGTCTTTGTTTACGTAACAGTGACCAGGAATTCCATTATCATGCATTATTATAACAGGGCTGGAAATTAACTTGTTTTCTTAGTAATCGTCAGCTGGCAACCAAGTGCAAAAAAGTGGTCGCCTGAAAATAACGTTTGGTCACCAGATGGCATCAAGATTGAAAGAGCAACAAAATATTTTTTGGTTGCTAGCTGGCACCTATATTCAAATTTTTAGTTGCCTAGCTCTGATTTGTGGTTGCCCAGACGACCATTTGCAATTTCCATCACAGGAAAAAGTTGCGTAAAAACATTAATGCTTTTGGTAGCATTTTTCCATTAATGTACATATAACATTAATGGGAAAGTGTGGTCTTCCCATTAATATTTTTCACACATTAATGGTAACATGTTACCAAAACCATTAATGTTTTTACACAATAATTTCCTGTGAATAAAAGGAAATTTATAAACATGAGTACAATCTACACTCAAATGTTACTTCTTTTTGTTTTGCAGTTTGCTGAGAATTTCAGCCGGGGCATTAACCCAACATTTAGACAGGTATGCAGTTTTGCAGACTATTATTTTATAATATAGTAGCTGCAAACTATCTAATTTTGATATGCTATGCAACAGAACTTCTTTTAAATAATGGTTCTATATTTGCATAATTTCAGAGTGACATCCCAATGCTGAGGCAATACATGAAGCATTCAATAAAGAAAAAGAGATTGTGAAGTTTGCTTCAGTGTAAAGAATATCTCCAGTAATCTGTAATGCATTCTCAGGACAACTGTTCAACCCTACGCCTGAGGGATTCCACAAGTTCAACCCTAAGCCAGAGGGATTCCATCTTAAAAATACACAAGTTCAACCCTACGCCAGAGGGATTCCATCTTAAAAATACACAACAGTTCAATCCTACGCCTCAGGGATTCCATCTTAAAAATACACAAGTTCAACTCTACGCCTGAGGGATTCCACAAGTTCAACCCTACGCCAGAGGGATTCCATCTTAAAAATACACAACAGTTCAATCCTACGCCTGAGGGATTCCATCTTAAGAATACACAAGTTCAACCCTACCCCCGGGGGATTCCACAAGTTCAACCCTATGCCAGAGGGATTCCACAAGTACAGCCCTACGCCAGAGGGATTCCATCTTAAGAATACACAAGTTCAACCCTACCCCCGAGGGATTCCACAAGTTCAACCCTATGCCAGAGGGATTCCACAAGTTCAACCCTACGCCAGAGGGATTCCATCTTAAGAATACACAAGTTCAATCCTACCCCTGAGGGATTCCACAAGTTCAACCCTGTGCCAGAGGGATTCCACAAGTTCAAACCCTACGCCAGAGGGATTCCATCTTAAGAATACACAAGTTCAACCCTACCCCTGAGGGATTCCACAAGTTCAACCCTATGCCAGAGGGATTCCACAAGTTCAACCCTACGCCAGAGGGATTCCATATTAAGAATACACAAGTTCAACCCTACCCCTGAGGGATTCCACAAGTTCAACCCTATGCCAGAGGGATTCCACAAGTTCAAACCCTACGCCAGAGGGATTCCATCTTAAGAATACACAAGTTCAATCCTACCCCTGAGGGATTCCACAAGTTCAACCCTACGCCAGAGGGATTCCATCTTAAAATACACATGTTCAACCCTACCCCCGAGGGATTCCACAAGTTCAACCCTATGCCAGAGTGGTTTCATAAGTACAACTATATGTCAGAGGGATTCTACAAGTTCAAACCTATGCCAGAGGGATTCAATAGGAAGAACTTTGCATGAAACTATTCCACAAATTGAACCCTACGCCAGAGAGATATATCTTTAAATAGTTCCATAATCTTAAAGTTAAGATAAAATAAAAAGCAGTAAGACAGAAAAAATATCATATCATATTGCTATTATAAATAGTACAGCCTTCCTTGGGACATTACTGTTATTATTGTTTTTGTTATGCCATTATAAAGGCACCTACCTCCGAGGGATTCCATCCGTGCAATTCCTACGTCTGAGGGATTCCATCTGTGTAACGAGCGTAAGTGTTTATTGTTTTTGTACGCTTGCTACATATTACTGAAAAATTAACACTAGAAATATTCAGAAAAAGCCTTCCCTTATTCCACGATACAGTTTGTTTTCCATTATACGAGCTCCAAGTCCTCATTAAACCAGTTTTTGCAAAGAAGATGTACCAACATAGTGTCCGCCATATTGGATTTTCCGAGACGAGCCCGAGTTCGATGCAGTCTCAGTCCCGCTCGGTCACCTACGTCTGAAGGATTCCATCTAGCCACGACCTTCGCTCATCTGGTGACCTAGACCACACTACCCAAAGTTTGGTTGTTTTAGAGTCTTCTCTTCACGAGATATTCATTTTCAAGCATAGATGACGTCATCGATGACGTCACATCACGTGACCGTCCTACAGCACCCCCCTTGTGGCATAGACAAAATATCCCAAGTATGGCTGTCTTAGCATGTTCCCTTGAGGAGATATAATTTTTTCTTTGCATACCACAGGGTTCCCATGTGTACACGGACGACGGACGGCGGACGGACGGCGGACACTATAGGTTTAATACCAGAAAAATAAATAAAAAATCATATCTCCCGAAGGGAAGCTTCTCTAGAAGCCAAACTTGGACAAACTTTCAAAGACCATCAGAGGAACTCTACACCAAAGTCACGTTCCCTCACGCCATCAATGACGTCATCAAAATGATCCAAAATGCCCGTGACGTTCAAAAATCAACTCGATGGTATACGTTTTTCCCTTAGGTATGGTGCTCCGCTTGCGCGGGCCTTCGGCCCGCGCTGGAGCTCCGCTAATATCGATTGATGTTGGCAATTGATGATTAATCGATAGTCACATGTTGATATATATTAAGGTACTAGGGAAGGGTCATGGTCAAAATTTCAAGATGCTGACCTGATACTATTTATCACATAGGAAGTTTAAAACTTTGAAATTTCACTAATTCCTACAAAAATGGAGAGAGAAATGCAATGTATTTTGCGCCAAATATTGTAATGTTATACCTTGTTTGTATTCCGAGAATGAATCTGGAAGGGTAACCCTTTGTCGAATAGATTTTTACATTTTTTAAGTTTGTGAAATCTAAATGCCCTTTGGCATTCTTAAAACATTCCCTTTATACTATATAATAATATATAGATTTAGCCACTGGCTAAAAGCGGAGCTCCTGGTTATAAAATTTTCTATGTGAATGAAAGGGATTCCCATGTGTACATGGTTTATATGGTTGCTTTAGAGTCTTCACGAGATATTAATTTTTCAAGCATAGATGACGTCATCGATGACGTCATATCACGTGACCACTTCATTTCGATCATATGGTGGCCTAGACTACACTACCCAAGTTTGGTTCTTTTAGAGTTTTCCCTTCACGAGATATTATTTTTTCAAGCATAGATGACGTCATCGATGACGTCACATCACGTGACCACTTCATTTTGCTCATCTGGTGACCTAGACCACACTACCCAAGTTTGGTTGTTCTAGAGTCTTCTCTTGACGAGATATTCATTTTCAAGCACAGATGACGTCATCGATGACGTCACATCACGTGACCACTTCATTTCGCTCATCTGGTGACCAAGACCACACTGCCCAAGTTTGGTTGTTTTAGAGTCTTCTCTTCACGAGATATTCATTTTCAAGCATAGATGACGTCATCGATGACGTCATATCACGTGACCACTTCATTTCGATCATTTGGTGACCAAGACCACACTACCCAAGTTTGGTTGTTTTAGAGTCTTCTCTTCACGAGATATTCATTTTCAAGCATAGATGACGTCATCGATGACGTCACATCACGTGACCACTTCATTTTGCTCATCTGGTGACCTAGACCACACTACCCAAGTTTGGTTCTTTTAGAGTTTTCCCTTCACGAGATATATTTTTTCAAGTATAGATGACGTCATCGATGACGTCACATCACGTGACCACTTCATTTTGCTCATCTGGTGACCTAGACCACACTACCCAAGTTTGGTTGTTCTAGAGTCTTCTCTTGACGAGATATTCATTTTTCAAGCATAGATGACGTCATCGATGACGTCACATCACGTGACCACTTCATTTCGCTCATCTGGTGACCTAGACCACACTACCCAAGTTTGGTTGTTTTAGAGTCTTCTCTTCACGAGATATTCATTTTTCAAGCATAGATGACGTCATCGATGACGTCACATCACGTGACCACTTCATTTCGCTCATCTGGTGACCAAGACCACACTACCCAAGTTTGGTTGTTTTAGAGTCTTCTCTTCACGAGATATTCATTTTTCAAGCATAGATGACGTCATCGATGACGTCACATCACGTGACCGTCCTACAGCACCCCCCTTGTGGCATAGACAAAATATCCCAAGTATGGCTGTCTTAGCATGTTCCCTTGAGGAGATATAATTTTTTCTTTGCATACCACAGGGTTCCCATGTGTACACGGACGACGGACGGCGGACGGACGGCGGACACTATAGGTTTAATACCAGAAAAATAAAGAAAAAATCATATCTCCCGAAGGGAAGCTTCTCTAGAAGCCAAACTTGGACAAACTTTCAAAGACCATCAGAGGAACTCTACACCAAAGTCACGTTCCCTCACGCCATCAATGACGTCATCAAAATGATCCAAAATGCCCGTGACGTTCAAAAATCAACTCGATGGTATACGTTTTTCCCTTAGGTATGGTGCTCCGCTTCGGCCCGCGCTGGAGCTCCGCTATTAACCTATCACATTTTCCTCATTCTTAAAGGGGCTATTGTACGCATACAGGCCACTCCTCTGCCCGGAGTAAATAATCGAGGAAATCAGTCAATTAATATCGATTGATAGTGGCAATCGATGATTAATCAAAGGGAAGGGTCATGGTCAAAATTTCAATTCTCCCCAGAATTACACAACTTAATGCTGGTGATACTATTTATCACATAGGGTAGTTTAAAACTTTGAAATTTCACAAATTCCTACAAAAATGGAGAGAGAAATGCAATGTGTTTCGCACCAAATATTGTAATGTTATACCTTGTTGGTATTCTGAGAATGAATCTGGTACGGTTGTAGTGACTCTACACCTACTGTTAGTCACTAACTGGCCACATAATTTGGCTTTTATATGCGAGAAAGTACTTCATTTTCAATTCTCCCAGAATTACACAATTTGATGCTGGTGATACTATTTATCACATAGGGTAGTTTAAAACTTTGAAATTTCACAAATTCCTACAAAATCGAGAGAGAATGCAATGTATTTCGCACCAAATATTGTAATGTTATACCTTGTTGGTATTCTGAGAATGAATCTGGTACAGCTGTAGTGACTCTAGACCTACTGTTAGTCACTAACTGGTCACAGAATTTGGCTTTTATATGCGAGAAAGTACTTCATTTCTGTTCTTAGATGTTTTAATCATTTGTAGACACGAAATAATTCCTTGAGCTTGCTTTTTTCCTCGCCTCGTGTTAAAAACATTGAAATATTAGGTTGCTGTGTTGGTCAAGCTGGATCGCATTTCATTTCATGATTATAATAGACCACCCCTCCCCCTCAATTTTCACCAACTGGCAAATTTTGACCATCGCCAATTGGGAAGGGATATACCTCCAATCTCAAGTCCCATGGTACTTGCAGTTGTATAGTGCAGTTCCTGATTATCATAGACCACCCCTCCCCCTCAATTTTCACCAACTAGAACTGGCAAATTTTGACCATCCGTCGCCAATTGGCAAGGGGTATACCTCCAATCTCAAGTCCCATGGTACTTGCAGTTGTATAGGGCATCCCTACCACTGGAATATGCCCTTTCTCATTTTCCTTGTTCTCAAAACGTGCCCAATCTCAAGTCCCATGGTACTTGCAGTTGTATAGGGCAGTTTGTGATTATCATAGACAACCCCTCCCCCTCAATTTTGATCATAGCATGGGTAATTATTCAGTTACATGCTCCCCCAGGCCCTCTCACTATTATCCTAAAAAAGCCGTTGAAAAGCAATCATTCGAATGTCTAAAATCAAGCGGCCACGTGATAGATTCAAAACAGGCTGCCCTCGCCTTTGATTGGCGAACGTAACAAAGCGAAAGCAAAACCGAACCAATCAGAGGTGAGGGTAGCCTGTTTTGAATGTATCACGTGGCCGCTTGATTTTAGACATTCGAATGATTGCTTTTCAACGGCTTTTCTGCACGCAACATTGGCGGTACGCCTTGAGAGACATGGAATAAGCATATTTTTCGACCTGAAATTCATAAACAACGTAAGTTTTGCACCGTCGATTGGTTGAGATGAATAGTTCTATCCTTTCGCTATCGCCGAGTGGCGATTATGAGCGGATTCGAGCGTTTGTTTCGAATTTATGGCTGTTTTCGCTCGGGAGGTGTTGTCGAAGTCTCCAACCTTTGAAAGAGATTATATAGAGGAGAGAGGGGTGAAATAAAAATCGCTAAAAACGGACTCAAAACTCAATTTATAAAGTACAGGATGACTGAATGAAAGTTTACTATTGTTCTATTATTTATCTTACAGAAGGGATATTTGATGACTCATTACAGTCGCTAGCGAAGCAAAGGTTCATGTAAGTGAAGTCAATAACAAACATTACGGTATTGAAACCACTTCAGCTTTATTCACATTATTATTTTAAACTCCCACGGAGCTTGGGGAACCTGTGCTCCAAGCGGTCATGTAATGTTCTGTTTATTATATAAACATCAATAAAATACCAAATTCAAATTTTATTTGAGTTAAGCTTAAAAATCGAGCATTCAGCAAAGGCAAGTGTGATATTTTCACATGTGAAAATAACATGATATTTTCACGTGTGAAGATATCAAGTTTTCGCGCGGGAGATCACCTGGTATTTCATTGGTGTTTATATAATAAAACAAAATACCTCACATCAGCATTGAAAAGTAATTATTTATATCCTTTGTTTTATTCCCCTGAGGCTCGTTTTCAAGTTATAATTACTGAGGCAGAGTCGACCTTTGAATGAGATTACCTAAAAAAACCTTTCTTCGATATTGTGTGGTTCCAGAAAATACCAGGGAAGGGTGTTGAAAAGTGACCAACTCTGGAATTTCCCAAAAAAAAGAAAGAAAGATCAGGTAAATTTTACTGTATTTCAGGCCCTGTGCTCACCCCAGGGCCTGCAGGCTTTTTAAATGGTGACTCATTAACATTTATGGATTATTTTACTTGTTCTGGCATTCCTGTTGTGCGACTACTCAAACCAAGGCTACCCAAGTAAATTTTCTTACAAATTTGCTAATCACGATCAAGCATATGATCAATAGATGCAACACATTTGTGTGTTCCCTGCTAGCAGAGGCTTCTTTTCTCTGCATTTCGCTGGCTGAGGTTCGCGAGGAAAAGAGACTTCTGCGCTGGGTCGAAACTCCCTTGTTTTGCAGCTGTCCACAACCTCGCGAACCTCAGCCAGTGAAATGCAAATTGACACACCCCATCCCTCTGGAATTTCAAAAACTAAAATAAACGTTGCCTTATAATGCATAAATAAAGCATTTCATTTTAATTCAATAGCCAATTCCAGCTATAAGCGATGCGCGCATCTATTTTTAGTTCCCGTACTCAAGCTTTGGTACTATTTAAAAATTCAGAACTAAAATATAAGTTAATTTAGCTTTCGTGCTTCATAAATTCAGCCAATTGTTTCTCTGGTTTGCGTCTTGAATGAAAAAGCGTCTCATTTTTAACAACAGCTTTACCTGCTTCAATTTCTTCTTTGAGTACTAATTAGCATAATAACACTAAAACGAGGCTAAATGAGAATGTTGTATTTTCAATGCTTCTCTGCCATAAAAATAATTACCAACATGTTGTGTCTACTTAATAGAGGGTTTTAATTAGAATCGGAATGATCACGTGACTCCTAATTAGCATATTTCTCGAAAACGAGGCTAAAATGCCATTTCTCTGCATTTCACGCCTGAAATACAATTTTTTTTACGAAAAGGACGATTATTCCCCTTTCTTGTCACTGCTGATGCGGGCTGATCACAGTTTATCACAAAAGATAGGAGTTTAGGCTGACTCTGAATTGCGTGATTGTATGAATAGGATGCCGTGGATTTCAAGCTTATCCAAACAGATTCCTTTTTAACTCGTGGCTTGTTGCGTAGCAACAGCCAAAGAGTTATCGTGGTGACTCGATGTCACTCGCTCACTCACTCACTGGATCACTCCTACGTTAGCACAATATTAGCATAATTTATGCTGAAGTCATCCAACGGGACCCTCGAGTTGCGAGACAATACGAGCTATCTGCGGGACATGGCGTGACTAAAACTCAACCGAACTCCCTGTTACCTCTATTCCTTCGTCAACGTATATATAGGTCTCATTGGCAGTAAGTTTCTCCATGTGGGGTGCTACCTATTTTTGCCAAAAAACTGGTTTGTTTCAAATAGGTACTTTTTTAGTCATCTCAAAGCCTACACTGTGTAAAGATTTTGATCCGAGCAAACCCAGGTGCAGGGGGTTACAAAACGTGGGAAAATGAAAAGTACACTACCAATGACGTCATTAGCGCATGCGCAAAGATCTAATTGGTTTAAAAACGTTACTGTCTAGTTATTTGAAAACCTACATTTAACGAGGACCTTCATGAAGCAAAGCCAACGTACCTAGTGCAGGGTTATGAATGCAGGGGCTGTTTAATTCACATTTCCCAGAAAGCCAAATCCCATTTTACTGCATAATCTGCACACAAAAATAGGAACCCCATTGCCCCGAGGCAACTCAACAGCAAGAAGAAAATACAACGCGCGGGGCAACAATTCGTGGTAAAAACAAGGACCAACGACCGACCTGCTCCCCCCTAAACTCTCCTCTATACCACAGGGAACCCAAATCTAGCAATATAAAGCGGGGGAGATCTGGGTTCTAGAATGCTTTTTCTTCTTTCTCGATGGTTCGTTCTTTTCGCGGAAATTCGACTTATTATGATGGCTGTTTTCTCGAAATACCAAGAAGGAATAACCAAGTCCACACTCGTGAACTCATAAGCGATATTATCAAAGTAGATCTGATCGTGTTTGCAGTTTGGATAAAGACAGATAAACGTTCGCACCTCAGCAAGATAAGATCAAGCAGGAGTCCTGCGATCAGGGTCAAACTTCCTTTGGGAGGTTATGACGTTGGACTGTTTGTCGCTTGTAAAGCTACGGATAGCACTATTAGAAAATTACACAGAGACAGCAGAACAAAGGTAGGCATGATTTTCATTATGAAACATCGTATTGGATCAGCAATTTCGGGCATATTTTAGTATTACCATCTGGTATCAAACGAGTTGTGTATGTCATTACAAATGCAAACAGATTTAACTGAATACAAGGAGCATGAGCTTGGGCGCCCTGTGATACAATAAAAGGAAAATTACAGTGGCTTGAACATATGAATTTTATTTTCTCATGTTAAGGTTATTCCCCTGTTTTGCACGGCGCACGCTGTTCTGCGCATGGACGCGCGATCAATTCGTTCGAAAATGACGCAATCGAGCGTGCTAAATATCCCCATTTGAGCGAGAAACACCAAGAAAAAGTCACTTTTTGGGATATTGCGCGAAAACAAGATTGGGCACCCCCATTTTTTATTTTACCATTTTGATAAGACTATCATTCCCCTGTTATGAAAAACGTTTAAAGAAATTTCCACGACAAGTTTTTGAGCTATCGTCATAAAAAGCCCCAAAATGAGACACCAAAGACTCTCAAATTATCACGAGCGGTGCGCACATTTTTGCACATTTTCAAGAGTAGCGACAACACACATAGAAAATGAAATATTCCACTGTTCGTCCTAGGTAGTGAAGCATCCAATAGTTCTGTTTAAACTTGCAAGCGAACTGGATTGCTTCATTAGTGAGCGTTTTATCACAATTTTCTTGTTTCACATATTCCTTCACAAAATAGCCCTCAACCACTAAAACTGGGGTATGTTTGCGCCATCACAGTTTCTAAACGAGCATGGGCACCCCCTCTTTTTATTTCATATTTTCATTCCTTATATACTAAATAGTAAATAGACAAATTAAGAAAAAAATTCTACGACATGTTTTATTTCAGGGGAACTACCTTAAAAACAATGTTACTCTTGCTGTACTTGTCTCTCGAAAATAATACTCATATTTCTTCACGTCTCTATGTAGATGTAATTAATATCCTCTATAAAAATTACAGTGGTACCTCTATATTAAGCAGCCACCTTCGGGACCGAACCAAGTGCCGAAATGGAGGTACTTGCTTAGGGACTGGTCATAAATTAGGGGGGAGGGCTGGTGCAATATGGGAGGGCCTCTAATTTTCATGCAGGTGAAAAGGGAGGGGTCAACAAATTTGGTGCAAATGATAAAGAGAGGGTGATTATTCTTTTCGCAAATGTTGTTAGGGCAAGACAGGGCCGTCCCTGTAAATTGGTTGTCATGGAAACATCAAATGTCAAAGTTTTGCTAGTACTAGAATTAACATTGATGTAAAGTTTTGTTGCTTTAGCTATTTCGTTTCTGAGATATTTGCAAAATACTTTTCTGTCCAGATCTGAAAACCTGAAAATTGGTTCAGTCATTTTTCTCATGTGGCCGCTTACAGCTGTTTCAGGTAGCACGCGACCCAGCACGTTCAAAACATTTTTGGCAGTTGGGTTTTTCTGTGACGTCAATCACATCGCCTAGTGCAGTGAATTGGCTTCTGTCGCGACATGTCTCGCAAGGGAAGCCAAACAAATGCACTGGGGAGGGATTTGATTGGCTCACACGGATTGCATTGATTGACAACGCAGAAAACCCAACTGCCAAACTCCAAGAATCTGACAATGGCGAAGTCGCGTGTTACCTGAAACAGCTCTAATAGAGGTACCACTGTATGTGCACATATACTTACAACGAAGAATTGTGAAGCCCTCTGTTAGCTGGGTATTGTGATATTCTCATAAAAATGTACTATATCCCAAGAACAGCATTTTGTGAGACTCCCATAAATCAGACACAAATACTTTGAGGTAATGGCATAGCTGTCAAGTCACCCGCATTAGGCGGGTGCCACAAGATTTTGAAGCCTATCACCCGCATAATGTTTGCGAACATGTTCATACATTTACTGTAAATCACCCGCATTGTCACTCACATGATTTTTCATACATTTACTTATTTACCTGTCAATCTCAAGATTTTTTACAAAGTGGGGTTGACTGGTATGTAATGGGCACAGGCAGTCACCACTGAAATTACTAACTACTGCATCATCCAAATCTTTCCCAATAGGTTAGGATTGCAATAGGTGCAATCCAGCCAGCTAAAATCTGACTCATTCTTTCTAATTCAAGGCTCATCCATTCCTGTGAAGTGGTCTACGCAACAGCTGAAGGGCAGAGCACTATATTGTTCGCTTGAGGTGACAACTATATAATACACACCCAGAAAAAGAACACAAGAATACTAGAGGAGGAAAACCCAATACAGCTCCAAATTCTGCTGTATGGATGACTGCTATGCATGGCTTAATCTGCTATGACTTATGTGCACTGTTTCAAAAACTGTAACGCAACTTCCAGAATTAGCTTTAAAAATTAGCCTAAAAAATTGTGCCCAAAGCAACAAAAGCAAAGGCAATATTGAGATCTGGGATTTTAACAACAGCAATATGCTACAAAAAAGCCAAACCCAATTCAAGTCTGATTGACTAACACTGTACTTTGTTGCTCTGCTTTGTATGAGAACTAAACTGTATAATTGCAAATGCCTGCATAACATGTATGGCAGTTGTTGCATAATAAACAATGATATAAAGTGTTATCGTAATGACAATATGCTTAAGGGTATACCGTGTGCTTCTGACCCATTTTGAAACACTTGGCAATAAATTAGATGCTACTTTGTAGTTGATCATTCTAATAGCAACAGGGAAAACATTCAGGTAGTTCCAACTCAAGCTAATACATGTGTCAAATACTGCAGCAATGCATTTGTTGACTTAAAAGAAGAGATATGTTTGTCACAAATACAGGTGACAAAGAACTACAAAAATGGTGTGACATATGATTGTTCCTAAAAAATGTCTTAATGGTATTTTTAGGGGCTACAATTGTTTTCTCGTTGAGCACTCTGCCCGAAATTTTTTTTTAACGACTAATTTCCAAAAGCTTTTTAAAGGAAAACAGCCACGAGTTTGCCTATGGCATGCCTTTGATTAGTTATCTTTATTAAGGCAGGCCTTTTCCACAGAACTCAAACAAAAGCAGGCACCTGTACACGGGAGGCCCGCCTGGCGACAGCTGCACCTCAGTGTTTTTCACATGGATTTGCATCCGCACTTGACCATCAAATCGCAGCTTTGTGGTACGGGGGCAAGGGAGAGCAGTTTCGGCTCAGCTTCCAGCCCATTTCTTCGAGAGGAGGTAGAACTGGATTCGCTATATGTGCTTGCCGCCATACCAGCGCCTGGTAATGTGCTCTTTTTATGTGCCACTGAGCAGCGTCACTTGTCGGTGGTAGTGCCTCGGGAGCTCGGCACTTCGAGAATAGAGTGACCCTCGCTCTGTCACAGGTCTCCTCGTTGGTCTCGTAGACACGGCAAATGAACCTCTCTACAGAACTGATGGCTACATCGTCCAGCTCAGCATTACCAAGGCAGTTAAGAAGTTCAGGGTTCTCCACGAAGGTCTTCCATGAAGTCTTCTTGTTATGACCCGCGAAGTACGAGACTGTGTCACAACCTGTAACCATACGATATTATTAGTTTCAGAATAGCTGCTTTAAATGATCTGATGCCCATAAAGCAACTCGCCAGCATTAGTATCATCATCATTATTATCACCGATTACCTGTGACCGCGTGAAAGGAGAGAATAGTCTCGATACAGGGAACTTGAGATCTCAGCGATTCTCGCACCGTGTGAATTGGAATATACTTCGGCCTCTTAGACGTTCCCATGCTCATCCACAGCTGCTTGCATTTCATCTTATCGAAATGCGCTACTAACAGAAGAAACACGTCCGTGTCTTGACTTGAAACTACAAGAAATTCTGCAGTGGAGTGCACACAGTGGAGTATCATTCGCGTGTCGCTTCCTCGTGGAAACCCTGTAGCGCCGCGATGTCTACGTCCGAGCGAGAGCATTTCGCTGTATTCTCTTCTTGGAACCCTCCCCCGACAATCATGACCATATCATCTGGAGATCTCGGTAGGAGCTCGTCCGAAAGGCACCGCGCGAGGTCTGCCTTGTTTCCTTTATGAGCAAGAAAGTTAGACCAGTTCTTTGGAAGTGGAACACAGCCGTCCTCGATGACGCACCTGATAGGCTTAAGTCCTTTCGAGCGCTTTTTTCTCGTCACATTTTTTATGGACGTTTCCCTATATCGGTCGAACGTGACATCTATCCGATGAAAATGCTTTCCCAATTTCAGTGCCGCTCTCACAAATTTTCCAGCATAGTCATTAATGTGCAGCAGTCTGATGGTTGTCCTAGAGACATAACAAGAGCCTGGCCATCTATCACCAGTGTCGTGCTACCAGCCATAGGAGAGACTAGGTGCGCACGTCCCACGCTTCCGGAGAGCGCTTGAGTGAGGACAGACTTATTTCCGCTCCGAAGAGAACCGTTGCTATCGGCAATGGATTCCGGGACTTTTGTCAGTTCATAGCGCAGAATTTGATGTAGGTCTACTTTCCTTCCAGCGTCAAACGCAGTAATGATGCGCTGCAGGATGCCCCTTTCCGCTTTGACGGTGGCGGCGGACGTTTCACTTCCTTTCTTTTCTGCTTCATGGAGGGACGAAAATGTAAGTGCTTTATTCTTGGGCAACGTATCTCTGAGGTTCTTTCTTACTATACCATCTTCACTTGGTGACATTAGCCTCTCTCTTACAAATTCGACCAGTTTTTCCCTACCAAGACTGGTGGCGTTCAGCAGAGATGTCTGTATTTCTGGTGTCGTAACGTCTTTAGTTACGATGTTCTGCAAGTGACCACTTATCCCTCCGTTCATGCTCCCCACGAAGACTCTTGACTGCATCATCTGAGTTATCGCGCTGGTTCCTTCCTGGGTTTGACTCATTATGAGTGATTTCATCGTCACTATCAAGTTGAAACATTTCTCTTGTGTGTGCAGCTATGTGTGCTCGAAGACTGTATGACAAAGTCCACCTGAATAGTGCAGATTGGGTCCTGGTTATGCCAACTATGCCGCCACTGCGCTTTCCGGTGCCATTCAACCACTCTTGTGCTTGATCGGGATCGACCTGATTGAATCGACGAGCTGATCCTTTCACTACCCAATTCCCTCTATCAAACTCTTCTTGCACTTCTACTGCTAGCTGTTTCATCTCCGCAAGATACACTGGACCCCATCTCGCGTAGTTGGTGTGGTCGTAGCGGTGGAATAACGGAAGCATCTCTTGAAAGGCGTACAAATGCAGGTCGCAATTCCCTTCCCTTTGAGCTCGAGTGAAACGTAGAAGGATACGGATCATTTCCATGTATTGCCACCAAAATTGGAAGTTGGGATTTTTTTCTTCCTTGGATTCAATGAAGGACGACACGAGAGCTTAATAAGGGTAGACAATAACAAGTCCCGCATTTTCTCGAAATAGTCTTTGGTACTGGAATGCGCAAAAGTGTCAAGCCTCTGCTTCAGGTTCCGGTCTCGTTCTTCTATATGGATCAAGAGCTGAGGTAAAAAGAGCTGCCACATCGCTTGAAGTGTGATCTTGTGTGCCCTAACGCCTTTACTGTATTCTTTTCCATCAAGTACTCGTTCAACAGTTCGGGGACCTAAAAGTCCACTCTCTACCCAAATCTCTGCTAATCCGGAGTCTTGCATATGCTGCCCTATGACCTTTAGAAAGCTATATGCAGTCCTCCAAGACGTGGGATCAGAATGTCTGCATATTCTGGCACCACCCATTTCAGTTCCATGAGAGGTGGGAAGAGTGCCTGGTCAACTGTAAGTACCACGTGCTTCTGTTTAAATGACTGGGCGACTTGTATGCACCTCTTAACGACAGTATTCAGAGTGTCTATGTCATGTGCTGGGGCTAGTATGATCGCATGTAGCCAACCGTGCTTACTGCTGCGCCAGCTTCGGAGTGGGTTTCAATGAAACTTGTCCACCCTGGTTTTCGATCCTGATTCTGTCTTGTTATATGGAAGGCCATGTCTGTCGCATTTGCCATTAGCGCTGCTTGGCAATCACTGGTCTGTTTGGTCAACCATTGCTCACGGACTGATTATTTAAATTTAGGCTCTGAGCTCCCTTCTCGGATATAGGCAAGTAAAATAATGTTCATCTACAGGATATCTCTGTAGCTAACAACATGACCTGCCCTATGAAATAGTTCCACCAGTTTCCTTGATCGTGTGGCTTGATGTAGGCTTGCACCGAGCCCAATGTGTTTGGGTGTCCACTTGGTTTCCCCGCTCACTGTGAATACTAGGTCCTGCGCAATACTCAGTACTTTGATCTCTGTGTTCTGGTCATTCTTCTTGAGGCGCGATGCTGATCGCTTCTTCTCCTTCACATTTTCCACATCCGGTTCAATGTCCTCCTCAGATTCATCATCAGAAAAGTCACTATCGTAATCTATTTCTTCCTCTGCGTTTTCGTTTTCGAGCACAGACTGCCCGCCGAGCAGTAGTTTTATGAAAATGTAGAAATTATCCGGACCCACGCAATAGCATTTTCCTCGGAAATGCTAAGGCCTTTGTGTGCTGGGTGGGCCAATATATCTGAGCGCAATTTCAGTGCTACATGTACCGTTGACAGGAAATCATCTTGGTTGTCCGGCTTGTACATAGGTATTGAATACTCGTCATCATCGTAATGATCATTATCAGTTCCTCTATTCAATAACTGAGATATGGGATGTGCAAAAATTCAGTTGGTACAAGAACGGTATGTCGATCGGTTATCTCTTCACTTTTGAGTCTGATAAATTCGTAAAATGTATCGACATGAGGTTCTATCTATTCTTTAAATGTTGACCTGCGACTTAGAAATGAGGCAGGCACCTGAGTATTTTGTTCCTCAGCTAGGGAACTGTAACGGTTGAACACTTCAGTAAGATCCAAAATGTGGCCTTTAGCAGCTGACCGTTTCAAGTCATTAACAAGCCAAATAAGTATGATATCTTCCTCGCCTGACCCGTCTCCTTTCGTACGTGAAACATCTCTTAGAAACTTCTTATAACAGTTCGGATGATATTTTCCTTCGGCGGCGATAAGGTCACTTACACCTGCTACCCTCACAGCTAAAGTGTGGTTCGCGCCTTCGATAATTTGCTGGCTTACTTTAAATGTTGTTACCGAGCACAATGTTTCTTTCTTTAAAAGCTGACAGAATAGACATAATTTCCAATCACATGTGACCGTTTTGCTCCTAAGCGTCGCCGCGTGGCTTGTTTTGCCCTGCGAACGCAACGATGTCTTCAGTCTACTTATTTTACCTTTATCTGTAAACTTCGCAAAACAACTTTTGTGCCAGTGAAGTTTTTCTTGAATATTTCCATCCGCAACAGCGACAAAATCCTTTCGATTTTGTCGCTGTTGTCAACATCGCGGCGGTTCCGTCTTTCCTTAGCAGACTGCTTTAGAGAGCCCAAGCCTTGCTTCGTCGCCTCGTAGAGAATATCTCGTTTAGTTTCCCGACAAATAATGCAATCTTCTAAAGAAGGAGCGGGAGCAGGGCGCTTTAAACAAACACGCTCATCCATTATTTTACGTTGCAGTAATCAAATGAATGCAAGCAACTAACACTAATTAGGGAGAACTGCGATTTCTTTAAGCCAGCTTCATTATTTCAACAGCGGCAACAGTAAATAGCCAGTTAAAGCTCAAAATAAAGTGTTTAAATTACTGTAGCAGAGAGAATCTTGTGATAAAATAAGCAATTCCGAGTTCCGAATGGCGTGTTCAAACCTTTCAGTGGAAATGCAGTGTGACAATCAATGTCTTGGACTTGTGAATATGTGCAGCCCGTCACGCCTCAATTAACAACGCGCGTTAAGTGACGTAAATTAACAAATTTACTGGGAAATACAATAACATTGACTTATTTTCAACACCGGAAACAATGATATACATTTGTAGATTTTCAAAATCTATATCATACTTTTTTTTTTCGCGATAACGAATTTTACATTACTTTTTCATCACTTTTTCATAGAAATTGCCTCGTTTTCGTGCAAGTATGCAAATAAGAGGTCACGTGATCATTCATATTTTACGTTTATCATCTCCGTAACATAGGAAGAATAACTTGAGGTGACCCTTTTGCAAATTCTACTAAATTTGACGCCACAAAAGGAAAAGGGTCGATAAGCCTCGTTTTCGTGTTATTATGCTAATTAGTACCCTTAAATCGCAAAATCACGCTTGGTAAACAGCAGATTCGTAATCAGCGCCCCAAAATCATGGGGAATAGCCTGTTTACCAACTTTTCCTCGAGTTTGCCGTTAGAACTTTTTCTGGAGGCTTTTTTCAGAATTGGTCCTAGTCTATCTCCTAGCTGTGTCGGCAATGGGGCAGGCTGAGGAACCTGGCCTGGGTACACACGACGTACCACGACCGCGATGTAACTGTACTTAGACCAGCGGCTGTCCATCGGAAATTATAACCACGCTAAAGCTGATCGAAGGGTTACTTTTATTTCATTTTGTTTTAATTCCACACATTAGCCTATGGGGCTCCACAAGAGTTCCGCTACTATATGAGTACAAGCTCTGATAGTCAGCATAGATTGCGCAATGTGTCCAACATTAAGCTTGAAATATGAAAAATTCACGTTTTTTCGATTTTTGCAAAACATGAATGTCAAAAATGGTTGCCATGGAAACTGGATCGTTAACACTGGCATGTCAATGACACCAAAATGTCCCCAGATAAATTTTAGGAAAAGTCACGAAGTTTCACCATCATAGCTGCAGTGGTTTTAGAGTAATCAGGATTTTACTGGAGGGGGGCTCGAAAAGCCCCCCCCCCCCCCAACAAACTGAATAGGGTAAATAAGTGAATCTCGCAGCATATAGCCTGAGCATTATGACCCTCCCCCTCCTCGAAAAAAAAAACGAGGAAAGGAGGGGAAAGGCCTGACACAAATGCATTCAAAAGCTCGTTCAACATTCAGAATCTAAACGCTGCGCTGATTGGCCAAAAGACAAAGGAGCGCGTCACGTGAGTTAAACCGGAAGTGAACCCGTTTGAGTACAAGCTTAGAATGCTTGCAGCCCCTTCTTCGGCGAACGTCCGTAAATCAAGGGAAGTGGGTTTTTTTTTACCCGCGGCGCGCTTCGATTTGTTTACAAGTGTCGAGTTTCTCAGAAGAGGAAGAGACGCGCCACGAGGGGAAAACGCCGAAAGAAGGGACTGCGGACACTCGTTTTAGACATGCGTTCAGAAACCTGGCTTTTTTTTCTGTCGAAGACATCATTCTCACCCTGGAGTGTGAATAATCCCTGAATGAAATCGACGACAATTAAATGTCAATTATGCCAATCACTTCTGTGATGAGAGCCGGATGCGTGTAGGTTTGGTATTAAACGTAAACACTACGATGGACGAGAAGGGCCACTTCCGCCTTCTGAGTTCTGAGATGCGTACAATGGGGGTGTTTTTGTTGGAAAAGATTCACCTTGGGCTAAGTTCTAATTCAAGCGATTTCTTAAAGTGCTACTAATGCTTTTCGAGAGACGTTTTGAGCAAAATCCTCAAATCAAGTAATGAGCTTCTGTAAAAAAAATTTTACGATTCAGTTAAATCCTGATTTTTTACGAATCACTTTATATTGTAAATTTCCCGCCATGTTTGAAACACTTAACTCCGCTGACTACATTTGTTTCTTTTGAGATCGCAGGCTCATTACAAGATAGCCGGTGCGCGTGAGTGCGCGTACTACCTGTCACAACAAGCGCAGGAATCTTTTATTCTTTTTAATGGGTTTTTAAAGCGAGAAAAGTTTATAATGAGTGCAACCTCGGATTTGCACAAAAGTTCTTCGCAGTAGTCGCTACAATACCCGACATTTTCTGTGTTTCTTTTCGGTTGCGCCGTTTAAGAAGACCATTTTCAAAATGGCTTTGCTATTCTAAACGTGGGTCCTTACCATTCCAGTACTATAAATAGTGTGGTGTGACATTGAAATTTAATATTAGCTATTCCACACCATAAAGGACCCTCATAGAAGACAGATAGAGGCTATTTTATTCGACGGAAATAATGCATGACAAACGGTAATGGCGGCAACCGTTGTCACTGAAATCTGAAATCTCGACTCGCATTCAATTTTCTGACGTTAAAAACTTTAAAGATCAATAATATAAGCAACAAAGAAATACATATAAATAAATGGCCTACGTTCCACTAATACCAACATTGCAAATGAACGATAAAACTAGGGAATTCTTGCGAAGAATATGCTGTTAGCTGAGAAGACGACTTAAACCTTGAACGTCCTTATTTGGGCATGACTTGGATCTTGGCCGCGCGAAGACGATCCGTGTGGGAGACTCGTAAGTGTTTCAAAGATGGCGAGAAATTTCCAATATGAAATGATCCTTAAAAAAAATCAGGATTTAACCGAATCGAAAAAAACATTCACAGAAGCTCACTACTTAATTAGATGAGAATTTTGCTCAAAAAGTCTCTCAAAAAGCATTAGTAGCACTTTAAGCGAGAGACAAAGCCGCCATCGCCGCCATTTTGAAATCTCCCACAGAAACTAAAAAAAAACTCAGTTCGCACAGACGAAAGGTAATGGTTTTGTTGCAGATGACTTACAGTTATGTGTAGGGATAATTTTAATTCGAAAGGTTTGAGCTGAGAAAAAAATTCATTCAAGCTTGAACAAACGCACACCACTGGCACTGCCTTGCAACGCAGAGCGCCCACTAAGACATGAATAATATTCTCTAAAATTACATTCTCCCTTTACAAAGAAGACATTCTTAGAACAATTTTACTTGATCTGTTTCTTCTCTTCCTTGCTGAGATATGGTACACAAAACCAAACAGAACATTCCAAAGTCTTAAGGTTTTATGGAGCGAAAAAAGTAATTATTGGGGGCTCACTTCAGGCATTTCGGCATGGAGCGAGAAGGGGTATGTGTTGAGTGGAGGCAGAATTCTGGTGTAGGTTATTTGTAAATGTTTATTATTTATTATAATATAGCTACGATATAACGCGCGCTCTGATTGGTCCAAATCTATGCTCTATTACACCGATAAAGCAATGGTTCTCCCCCGCTATATCATAAAAGCATTAGAGCACAACTTTCTATGACTTTATCGGCAAATAGAGCACTTGTGATGTTGGTAGAGACACTCGAAACGTTGTAAAATCACTCGCCTCCGGCTCGTGATTTTACAACGTTTTCGTGTCTCTCGCGTGCTCTGTTGCGCCGATAAAGTCATAGAAAGTTGTGCTCTAATGCTTAAATAACTCATGTTTTATAAAGTTGTAATAGTTGAGGGTTTTCCTCAAAAAGCTATGTCCGTTGTGATTTTTTTATTTTTCTAAGAGAATACAATAAGTTAACGGTAAACTAAATTCCCGTGAATTTTTCACGGGCATCAGCTAGTTATAAGCTTAAGTTTCAAAAATAACCATGTTTCCCTTTACCATTTTACTCAGACATCTGAACCTGCTCTTCCCTGCTAGCAGAGGCCACTTCTTGAAGCTGCACACAAATGTCACAACCTTGTCCAGGATCGTGGACGTACTTGACTGGTTTGGCTGGTTTTACAATGGCGTCAGTGTTTTTCTTTCGAAAACAGCGCGCGCTTTCACAAGTGATTTCTTGTTCAATGACCAACACACACCATTTTGCTCAAATTTCTGTAGAAAATAAAACGATCTCCAGCGAACTTTAGAATTAGTAAGGCAAACTTTAGAATGAGTATCAGAGCTGCGTTTAAGAGCCTTTAAATCGAGTAAACGAGCCATTAAAGGCCACAAAAAGTGATTTTGTGTAAGTTGTAGAGCAGATAAATATTGATATTTTCTTGCTCGCGCACAAACTTGATCGACCAGTTTCTCCAAGCTCACGCCATTTTCTCACACATGCGCGACAGAGAAATGACATTTGTGTGCAGAGGCTACTTTTGCGTAGTTGAAAAACACAAGAAAACATTGACAAAGTAAAAGAAAATGCAGGGATGCTTCCAGCATTTTACTTGTTTTAAGTTGGATAGTGATAATGTATAATACACTCTTTGGCGGTCTGTTCGCACCACAGCTACAGGCAAGGTCCGACATTGGCAGCATTCTCTGATCACCTGCTCTCCCCTGAACTCACAGATAAACTGCGCACGTAGTTTTGCGACGATTCCCGGATGTTAGTTACAATGTACGTTATCCAGTTGGTTACGTAATCAAGTAGACGCCATCGACCACGTGACGTGATAATGTAATCTGCCACGCTAGATCGCGGAAAAGCACGCAGGAGATCAACCTAGAGGTTATTCGCTACTTACACATCACCCGTAATGCATGTTGGTTGCCCCCTTTGCCCTCATCGACAAGATATCGAAAGCGAGTGTCAAAACGACAGAACCGCTGCCTCGTACTCAAGCGTCTCAGGTGTGTCAAAAATTGCAAAAAAAACCGGCGATCCGCGAAAGGTAAAATCGCGAGGCGCGCAATGCATCATGGGAATGATCCAGATTCGGGCGCTGTCGCAAAGGTCCACGGGAATGCTCAATCGAAGAAATGAGATATGGTGGTCGCTGGCTAGATGAGATACTCACAGTGGAGGTGATTAATAATTCATAGGCATAAACAATAGAACGAAACTACATAGCCAAACGCTCATGATGTAAAAGCGTGAAACGAGCATTGTACTCGACCCACCCATTTTCTCAAGTGTAGTTATTTTTAGATTTGCCTAATTTACATATTCCGAAATCCGGAAACTAAATATATTTTATCGCGTTTCGGAATGTACACTTGTGTTGTGTCCCTAGGGATGTTAGTTCAGTATTTAAAGGAGCTTAATGTATGTTAAGTCATTCGAAGCGTCTTTTTTCTCTTGTTGAGCTTTTCCGTTAATTTTTTGTGGCATGTCGGAAACCGAGATTCTTACTAGCGAACCTGAAAATCAACCTTTTTCTGATCCCACAAGACAATCTTCTACAGTTCATCAATCAGCACAGCCGAGTTTAGCGTCTACGTCACAACTTTCCTCGACGCAAATTCTGGATTTGTTTTCAAGAACTATAGATGCCAAATTTAACGAGAAATTTGATGACTTCAAACGTGGTTTAGAGGAAAGAGAGAAAGCTCAGGATACCAAGATCAAAAAACTAAAAACCAAATCTTCTTTCAAGTTTAAAGGAAATGAGATTCAGTTTGAGTTTAATAACTCTATTTTAGAAGGCCTTGAGAAAATTTCCAACAACTTTTCTGGCGGTAATTTGGCCTTGGCGGCTACTGAAACTGATAATTTGAAAACACTGTTGAATAAGAGGAATAAGTTAATCCGTTTTGCAGATAAAAGTCCAGGTGGCTGGGCTGCGGCTGAAGAATATGAATCTGACGAGCTTGCCGAAAATTCCGAAGACGAGAAGAAACTCAGAGCCGCTGAACGACGCGCCATGGCCAGAATACGAGTTTCCAAGGCAAACAAGAAGCCACGTTTTCATGAGTCACAGTTCCAGTCACAGCCCCAGTCACAATCCCAGTTGCAGTCTCAATCGCAGCAATATGGATTTTCACGAAACAGTTTTTTCGGGCGTACCAGACGACAGCCGCAACCAAGCGATAAGTGTTTTAGCTGCGGTGGCTTTGGGCACTGGTCCATCAATCCAATCTGCCCAAACTACAGTAAACCAGCCGGCGGACGTACACGTAATATCACCTCTAATGTCGCGACCAGCACTTACTAAAGAGCCTAAGTACACAGCAGCACTGTCGAGGCTTGGTCAAGATAAGTATGTTATTGATCATGTTGAAAGTTTTGAAGTTTTGTCAGAATGTTTGGGTAATTCTGATTTTGTAGAGAGCAATGAGCAAATAACTAGAGTGAAAGGCCGACTGCGGTCGAATATTGATTTTTGGAAATCTATCGATACTCCGTTATTTATTCTGGATACTATTTCACGAGGTTACAGTATTCCCTTTATATCTACGCCGCCTCCTGCTTTTTTACGGAATAATAAGTCTGCTTTCTTACATAATGATTTTGTTACGAATGCCATTCAAGAGTTGCTTGAAGTTGGATCTGCTATTGAATGTACTTCCCCACCAAAAGTTGTCAATCCTCTGTCGGTTTCGATTCAGCCTAATGGTAAAAAAACGTCTAATTTTGGATCTCACTTACGTTAATCCGTTTGTCCGTAAGTGCAAAGTTCAATTTGAGGATGCCAAATCCATGTTTCACTGTTTAATGGATTGCCCTGCAAGTTGGCTCTATTCATTTGACATCAAATCTGGCTACCATCATGTTGAGATTTTCCCTCCTGACCAAGAGTTTTTGGGGTTTTCTTGGGTTACCTGTGGTGTAACTAAATACTTTAAGTTTTGTGTTTTGCCATTTGGTTTGTCGACTGGGCCCTATATATTTACTAAATTAATGAGACCATTGGTTAAGCACTGGCGCAGTAAAGCATTCAAAATTGTCGTTTATTTGGACGATGGTTTGGGCGTGTGTTCCTCTTTTGATTCTTGTGTCACTCAAGCCTTGTCTGTCAAGCAAGATCTGTTAAACAGTGGTTTTGTGGCAAATATTCTAAAGAGCAACTGGTCTCCTTCTCAGTTTACTAAGTGGCTTGGTTTACATTGGAATCTTGAAAAGAAATTGCTCACTGTTCCGGAGGAGAAAATTGAAAGACTTCTTTCAGTAATTGAAGAGGCACTGGCCTCTGCAAGGGTGTCAGCCAGAGAGCTTGCTCGTATCACTGGACTAATTATTTCCAACATGCTTGTGTTTGGCAACATTTGTAAATTAATGACAAAATCACTGCATCGTAAAATTGAGACTAGAAGTAATTGGGCGTCAATTCTTGTTTTGGATCAGCAATGTATAAATGAGTTGAGATTCTGGCGTGATAATGCCTCTAGACTAAATTCTAAATCATTATCGCTTGAAGTAAAGATTCCTAATAGAGTTGTGTATTCTGATGCCAGCAACACTGGTTGCGCTGCCTATATCACAATGAATGACACACCTGTGTCTTACAAAAATTGGAATGAAGTTGAAATTGTTCAAAGCTCCACTTGGAGGGAATTGACATGTGTCCTGTATGCGCTTCACAGTTTTAAACACTTGTTTATCAGAAATGACGTGGTTAAATGGTTTACTGATAATAAAGCAGTTGAAACTATTGTTCAGTCAGGAAGTACAAAGGTTCATTTGCATAAGTTGGCCCTAGGAATTTTCAATTTTGCACGTGAAAACGAAATTGATATTTCTGTTCAATGGATACCACGAGAATTGAATGAAAGAGCTGATTATCTGAGTAAGATGATAGATTATGAAGACTGGAGAGTCACAGATTCGTATTTTAATGCTGTCATTTGCCGCTGGGGTCAATGCACTATTGATTGTTTTGCGAATTCGGAGAACAACAAGGTTTCTAGATATTTTTCGAAATTTTACAACCCTGGTTGTCTTGCAGTAGATTCATTGGCTTTTAGTTGGGTGGAAGAGACCTGCTGGTTAGCTCCACCCATCTGCCTTGTTCCTAGAGTTATCAAGCATTTCTGTGCGAGCCGATGCAAGGCTTTCCTAGTGGTTCCTGTATGGCGTTCAGCTGTTTTTTGGCCATTTCTGATTAATGATGATGGATCGTATAGATCATTTATCATTGATTTTCTCTATGTTGAAAATGGTAGAGATGTTTTGAGCACGGTGCAAATAAGCAGAGTCTATTTGGTTCTCAGAACTTTAATGCTCCTGTCGTTTTTCTTCTCATGGATTCTCGTTATCTTTAAAATATAAATAGAATTTGGTTCGCTTGGATGATAATATGCCTTCGCCTTGCGACCGTGTATTAATGTTTATGATATAGGAAGAAATTGGGAGTGCTTTGTTTGCCACTGGGCACTGGGTGCATAGTGAAGATTAACATTATTGTGTTACTTTTCTTCTATTACAGGGTAATGCTGCATTTCGAAACCTGGTAGATTCAGCTGGTATTTTAGACCAACAACTTCTGGAGTTAGCAAAGAATTTGCCGTTACGTTCTGTTGCGTCTAGAGCTCCAAGTACTACAGATAGATATTCACGTGCCTTTAATGACTTTAAGATATGGTCACATAAATTTTGTGAAATTCAAATTTTGCCAGCTAATCCATTTTCTGTTGCTTTGTATTTAGAACACCTTTTGCAATCGAATTCGGTTTATTCAAAGTTAGAGTCTGCTGTTTATGGAATACAATGGGCACATGATGTTTATGGCCTCGAAAGTCCCTGCAAGTCTGGCTTAGTAAGAAACATATTAGAATCAGCCAAGCGTTCTTTAGCTAAACCTATCAAAAAGAAAGAACCTGTTACGCCTGAGATGATTCTCCAGATATGTTCTAAATACGCACAGAATAATTCATCACTTTCTGATTTGCGCTCAGCTGCTTTGTGTGTTACAGCTTTTTATGCTTTTTTGCGATTTAATGAGCTTGCAAGCCTACGTTGTTGTGACGTCAAGTTTCGTCACATCGATTCTGATATATTTGTAGAATTGTATATAGTTAAAAGCAAAACAGATGTGTACAGAGACGGATCAGTAGTCCTTATGTCCAAAATCGGTGGACTTACCTGCCCTTATGATATTCTCACACGATATGTACAATTATCTAAAATTGATCTTTCATCCACTTTACCATTTTTTAGAAGTTTATATTTTTGTAGATTTAATAATTCATATAAGTTACGTAGCACCCCTATGAGTTACACGCGTGTACGTGAGTTAATTTTAGAAATTTGTCAGATCTTGGTTATCCCAAATCACATTTTGGTGTTCATAGTCTGAGGAGCGGTGGTGCAACAGCAGCAGCTAACGCTGGAGTACCAGATCGCCTATTTAAGCGTCATGGTAGATGGAAATCTGACCGTGCAAAAGATGGCTACGTTAAAGATAACCTTCATACGCTCCTTGCAGTTTCGCGCAGTTTAAATAATTGACCGCTTTTTTCGGCTTTCTTTATCTTCGAAGGTGAGCTATCAATAAAGAGACGCTCACTCCTAATTGGTATTGTGTTATTAATGTAGATTAGAGATAAAATATTTTATACTCGTTCAGAAAGTAAGAGTATAAATATATTTTATCGCGTTTCGGAATGTACACTTGTGTTGTGTCCCTAGGGATGTTAGTTCAGTATTTAAAGGAGCTTAATGTATGTTAAGTCATTCGAAGCGTCTTTTTTCTCTTGTTGAGCTTTTCCGTTAATTTTCATTTACAATATATTGCCTTCCTAACTTAATTGTGTCTAAAATCACTTGCTGCGTGTTATACCACGCTCACGTTATGATCTATTGTCTATATGCATGCCACATCAGCTATCAATAAAGAGACGCTCACTCCTAATTGGTATTGTGTTATTAATGTAGATTAGAGATAAAATATTTTATACTCGTTCAGAAAGTAAGAGTATAAATGATGGCCAAAAATCCCCAAACCTCTATCTAAACGCCGTCCTTGTGAGGTTTTATCTGTTTCCATTCCATTTTTCCAATTAAAAGGAACCATAAGAAGTGTCGAGACGCAAATTTTTAAAGCAATGTGTTGAAGCCTTGGCCTGATCGAACCGAACTTAGGATATTCGAAAACATAAATGGCAGTCTCCCGGTGTCAAAAAGCACACGTGGTTTTGGAAAGATATAATCTTCTTGAAATAGCTTAGGAGATCTGTACCACCACGAAAGAATCTGAACCTAATTAAAGAAATGATGAAAAAGTAATTGGGCGGACTTTTGAGAACGATGGTGAATGAACGGTCGAGGAAACATTCGATACCCGTGGTTGGAAACGGGCTGAAACTTCTTGCACAGAAGAACTGAGTGAAATGGCAGACGACGCCGAATCTGAAAGACGAACAGCGCGACTACGTTTTACAAGAAAACGAAATGAATTATTGAATTGCCTAGAAGAGCGAGGTAAACCCGAAATAGTAGAAAATCTTTACACCGAACTCACTGAGTCGTGGAACTCACTTGAAGGTAACCAAGATACATACATCAAGTATTTGAAAGATAAAGAATTAGATGTCGCTGAAAAATGGATCATTGAACTACAAATACTTTACACAGATGCGAAAACAAAACGAATTGAATATATGAACGAAGTGCAGAGAAAGCGCGCGGAATCGAACACTGAACGTACCATTGAGCAATCTCAAATTAGGAGGGGAAATGCGCGCGCAGTTTTCGATGCTATACAGAGAGATATCTCGCGCGTTATGGCAACTGAGGAAATTCTGATTTCACCAATCAAAAGACTTCTAGTCCAACTTGAGGACGCATACCGCGAATGCAAACAAGCTCACGAAAAGCTACTCGATAATTTAGATAAGAGAAAAGCAGAAGACGAAATACAATGGATCTCCACCATTGAAACAGTATACAATGAACTGTTAGAAGTTTTAGAAACTCGAATTGAAAAATATGATAGAAAAATCCATGGCAATGTTCCCCCAGAAAATGCAAAGATTAGATCTAGTAACATACACCTAGAAAAGGTTAAGATGCCGCGATTTGAAGGGGAAATACGGAGCTATCCCCAATTCAGAAAAGACTTCCAAACGCAAGTACAACCTTACTTGAATACCAGTGCCGTTGCATACACACTCCGATCCTGTCTTGGAAAAGATCCACTGAGACAAGTGAAAAGCGTTGACGATGATATAGATGAGATGTGGAGTCGGCTTGACGAAAAGTATGGCGCTCCTGCAAAAGTCGTCGATGTGATCATAAATGACATCAAGCGTTTTGAAATAATCAATAATGGTGAAAATAAGAAATTCCTAGAATTTGTTGATGTCGTGGAGGATGGATATAGAGATTTGAAGCGACTCGGCTTAGAAGCAGAAATAACTACAACAAGTTCAGTGAGCATAATAGAAGCAAAACTACCATCTAAGACCAGAAGAGACTGGGCTATGGTCGTTAGCTGTAACGATAGCACGATAGATAAAGGGATAAATTCCAGGTCTACTGAAATTCTTGTTAATGCAAAAACGAGCGATTGAATATAATACCGCAGAAGTACGATCAGCTGACCACACCTTACACGAAGATGGCGAAGACACGCCAACATATTGTTTATTCCATGATACTGCGAACCACGCCACGATTGAATGCAAATTCTATTTGTCAAAAACCGTACCTGAGCGACTACAAATATTGAAAGACAAAGGAGGTTGCTGGACATGGTTGCAGAGCGGCCATCGATGGCGCGATTGTGAAGAAAGTAAGAATTGCGGCGTAAATGAATGCAAGGAAAAGCATCACCCAAGTCTACACGATGATTATCCAGCAGCGAATACAGAAGAAAGGAACAACTCGGGCACTACACACACATGCAAACACCGTAGCGAACAAAAATGCCTCCTACAGCATCAGAGAATTAGAACCACACAAATAATGTTAAACATAATGTGGGACAACGCCTCGAAATTAAGTCTTATTAGAAACAAAGTCGCACAAGAACTCAAACTTGACGGAATCAACGTACAATTATCACTGGCCAAAGTAGGAGCAAAGCACGAGGACATCATCACCAAGAAATACAGTCTCCCGTTAATCGATTGCGAAGGGAGGAAGTAACAATTGAAGTATATGGAATAGATAAAATCATGAATGACATAAGAAAGATTGACATCAAAGAGCTGTCAAGTACGTTCCCAGTGCTGAAAGATAACCTCGAGTCACCAATTGGGCCGGTCGACGTCCTTATAGGTTACGATTATGCTGGATATCACCCTTTGATAGAAACAAAAAAAGACCATCTTCTATTGTTAAAGAATAGATTCGGACGATGCATCGCAGGTACACATCCTTCGATGATACAGCAAGGTTTAAAACCAACAAGTAACGAAGATGAAACAGAGATAAGTTCATACACAGAAAAATACGAGAACTTGAAAAGGGAA
Organism: Scolanthus callimorphus; assembly: GCA_033964015.1. Taxonomy (NCBI): domain Eukaryota; kingdom Metazoa; phylum Cnidaria; class Anthozoa; order Actiniaria; family Edwardsiidae; genus Scolanthus; species Scolanthus callimorphus. The sequence continues at coordinate 26,653,671 of CM066911.1, read as the reverse complement.
ATCAAAGACTTGAAAACACGGAGTTGTACAGAAATTGAACAGATCAAGAATTTGTTCTATTGTGTTCTAAGAGAGAAAGACGAGCAAATAGACAAACTAAAGTTAGAGAACAATAATTTCATAGAAATGATCGATTCCAGACAAGATATGATCAAAATAAAAGATGAATCTAACAAGAAAGAAAAAGATAAAGCACTTGACATAGAAGCAGCAATACCCAGAAACATCCTTACCACACATGAAACCAACGTGAACGCAGACGCCCCAACACATCGCAAACAAAAAAGACGCAAAAGGAAAAGGAGACTCAACCAAGATTGAACATTATTCCTAACTTGATTTTAAACTTAAAGCAACCTTGAATATCTAAAGCTGTATATATTCTAAAACTATGACTATAAGATAGTACAATTGGCATAACATCTCTTTTCGATATGAGGGGGGAGTGTATCGCTGAGAATAGCGATTAGAATAGAATTATGACGTCACAGATTCATTAAGTAGAACAACGCATGATCTTGAACACTGAACACTGATTGATCCTTCCTCACCGTAGAACACACATACGCTACCGGGTAAATATATTGATTTGATTGTGAACATTCCTAAGAAGATACATTTTTCCTATATAATTATACTGTTACCTTATAGGTATCGAAAGAATCTGAACCTAATTAAAGAAATGATGAAAAAGTAATTGGGCGGACTTTTGAGAACGATGGTGAATGAACGGTCGAGGAAACATATATGATGATTCTGTAAACATCGGTGCGAGCGAAATTCTATTAAATTTTTAAAAACCTCTTCTTCTGACTCCAAGCTCTCTTCTGATTATAAACTCCTTTCCTCTGATTCTAATTTTTCTTCTAGTTTGCTGCTTTCGAAATAATCGCTGCTAGTAGTACGCTCACTTCTCTCCGCCGTCTCGTCCGCCATTTTAATTCATTTGAAATATGCGAGCTGTTACAGAGCGAGCGCTGTGATTGGTCAGTTTTTCGCGGGAAGGGTTCTAAAAATAACATCACTTGTGAAAATGGAGTGGATATACCCTATTGACAGCGATTCACGCTTTTACATCATGAGCTTTTTGACATAGCATAACATGGCATATGTAGGTTCGTTCTACCGTGAAGCCTATGAATTATTAATCACCTCGATCCTTCTGAGTTATCCCTTCCCATGATGCCTTCCGCGCTAGCTCGCTCCCAGTCGATCTCGCCTCGAAAATCGCTAGATCGCGCGTGGCTACGAGGCAGGCAGAACCGTGAAGTTACCATGCCATCGAATACGACGAGCAGAGTTGTTATTTCTTAAAAGTTCGTCAGTTTCCCTCAAAGAATGCCGTCTCTTGTTAGTTTTTCGGTGCCAATCGTATACGACAAAACCTTATTTCATCTATGGTAGAGCACATTAGCTGGAATAAACTGGTGGCTCTAGAAGGACTCACTTATGCACAGATTCGAACATACATATACTTTATTAAGACAAGAGCACTAGCGACAATCACTGTTTATCAACATCGCCGTTGTAGTGCTAATGTGCCAACCGTAGATTGAATAGCGCTATTCACTGTTTATCAACATTTCTATTCTAATGCTAATGTGTCAACCGTAGATTGAATAGCGCCCTTTGTTCTGTGAACCAATCGATTTCTGGTTGGCACATTAATAACAATGGATGACGTCAGCGTGAACAGCACTATACACTCTCGTGCCTGGTGCACACTTGCGACATAACGACATTAGGAAAATATCACGCGATCAAAATTTAGTGGTTTGAAAACGTTGAAAGTCCACAAAAAACAGAAGTCAGAAGACTGTTTAGTGAAGTAATCTAATGATGATCGATGGAAAATAAAGCGGTTTTCACATGACTGTTGTGAAAACAATTGCAATTGAGCAATCACAGAATCGAGAGAAATCACGACTTGCTCCTAAATGGCTTTTTTCTCAGCCAATTGCAAGCCGAACCAATTACTAAGTAATTACACAATTGTATTTACTACAGAATTTGATTGGCTGAGAAAAATGAGTAGCCGAAGAGAACGCAAAGCAATCGCAATTACATAACAAGTCTTGACAGTCATGTGAAATCCGCGCTATTGATTATTGCAATTATGTCGCTAGTGTGTACTGGGCGCAATATAACCCGCTCTGATTGGTCGATTTCCTTCGACCTAATATAAACATGAACCACCAAATTTGAGTGCATTTCTTTGGGAAAAAATCCAAAAGAAAGTCTAAAAAGCTCGAAATAAGGTCAAAACAAGGTCGAAACAAGATCGCTGTAACGGCCGATCAAACACAATTATCAAACACTAAACACGAGGTTCTGGTGTAAAAGGAGCGAGCTCCCACATTTATGACGTCAGTTGTCACTCGGCTGTCGTAGGGCCAATCTCTGTGGCGTAAAATTCAAAATGTTTATTCGAAACGCGAGTTTTTGAAGAATAAATATTAACTATTTCCAAACTTTAACCGGTTTGGCTCAGATAAAAACTTTTCGTGCGGAGAGCAAGACTAATCAGTATTCAACAGGAACGAAATATTTGCAATTACTCACGGCCTCACGACAGTCATGTGAAAACTGCTCTATTAGTTGCTTCACTAATTAACATTTCCTTATCGAAATTCGTATTCCGGGGGGGGGGGGGGGGGGGGGGGGGGGAGGGTACTCCACTGATTTTTGGGTAGGATTGTGCCGCCAAGGTTGTGAGAACAATACCCTTGAAACGTTCCGACTCGTTCTGGCGAAGACGGCGTTTGTTATTCAAAACAGACAAGCATTGTTCTTATCTCATTTCGATCGTGAAAACTGCCAATTGACTAAAGAGAACTTTTTATTTGATTTTGGAGGGTCATCCAAAAGCATTAGGGTGATGTGGAAGTGGCGAAGGAAAAGAAATACATTTACGGTGTTTTGTTTTTCTGACTGTGTCCCTGCCGTTTCAAAGAAAAAGCCGTTTCTTCAAACATTCACTCTGGGCTCTTCTAGGCATAGCATAACATTTCTAAAAATATATGTATTGTTAATATATGTAGCCGGGACACAAATAAGTGTTTCTTCGCAAGACAAACATTTGATGTGTCCGAGACACACGCGTGCGATGTGCAGGATTTATAGTGAATTGTGCAAATAAGGGAAACAAGCATGAAATTTGGCAGACAGATAGAGTTTGACGAGCTGAACATTTTTAGAAGTGGAGCCACGCCCCAAAATTTCTACTTCCAGTTTTATAGCCATGGAATTAATTATCGTAAATAATTTTTAAAACAACAGTTAACGTTTATCAAACGCTGTAAAACTTAGGACTGTGATAAAGCAAAGGACGATCAATCATCACACAAATAGAACCACACTATTCGATGGATACTTCCAGAGATATTAGCGCTTTATCCAAATATAAGGAAAATGACCACAGAGAAACTGTATGGGGCTAGATGGTTTTGAAATTTTGTACATATAATGTCTTAAGTAATGCAAGAAACTTGAGAGGTGGAGCCACGCCCCAAAATGGATACTTCCAGCTTTGCAGCAATGGAATTTAATATCTGAAATATGTATTTTTAGAAACAACACTTAAGAGGCTGTCTCTGTAAGAACGGACCACTCGATTTCCGGTTCGGAACAAACCTGCCCTGATATTTATATCACAGAAAGTACTATCTATGCCTACTACCAAAATGCAGTTTTAAGGATCTCAGTAATTATTTTCGGGGAGTTTTATGAATTTTAGCCAGACGGGCTAAAAAATTATATTTTCTTGGTGATTTATTGTACAATCTTTCTTCTTAAGGTGAAATCTTGATTACATTTTAATGATTTTTGTAAGAAAATCAAGCTCTATCGAAGGCGTCCCTTACGACATTTGAAAAGGTAGGGGTTGAAAACCCGTCCTGTTTTCGAAAGTGGCACTTCCAGCAGCTAAAAAGCACCCTAAAATTTGTAGATTAGGTAATTTCCTCAGAAGTATGCAAAATATCTGCGCCACACCGCGCCGTGGAGATTCGGAAGTGATTTTTGGGTAATATCGTCGTGTACGGGTTAACCAACTACGTCATTGTCGTTAGGCCTTCGGGTTACCCAACTGCGTCATCTTCGGGCCGCATGTTCGGAAAGCCATGTCTGTAGTTAGCGGTGAGGGTACAGTGATGAAAAATATGTGAAAAATGATCAGCCGCCACAAATTCACATATTGTCTTAAAATTAAACTGACTGAAAATCAGACACTGGCACTAGAAAGAGCATAATCACATTAGTAATCCTTTAAATTTTCGTTATGCCAAATGCCATGTTGGCTGAGAAAGCAGAGTCTGAAAATTGAATTTTTTACAGAGATTTGTATGACTGGGGGTGTGACGCATACCCCCAGTCATACAAACATCTGTAAATTTTCAAATTTTCAGCTTTTCGTTTTCTCGGAAGATTTTTATATAATGCAGTGAAATGTAGTTTTACTAAAGTGATGATGTGGGTGTTCTAGTGCTGGTGATCATTTTTAACAAAAATCGATTTTAATTTTCGGTGGCCATTTTGGAAAAAAGTCTATTACGAAGAAGGATTGCAGGTTCTAAGTTTCTTGTTTAGTGCATTTGTAAAATGTTTGCCATGGTGGATTGAGCCAGGGATTTTGCACCCATACCAACCAACTTTAAACCCTCTCATATCAAGACAGGTTTAATGGATAGATTTCTGTCGGCCCTACTCTGGGATTTGCTATTGGTCCAATTTATCACCCACCACCAATTTTCAAGGGACCATTTATTTTTTATCGGGGGAGGGAGAGGGGGGGGGCGTTGCGGAAATGGGGAGACCCTATGTTTTTTGGGTGCCCCCCCTTTCATGTCCCCTTTTTTGTTAGGTGTTCCCCCTAAATCCAATGTATTTTTTCCTGATGGCCCCCTCTTAATTGATATGAGAGTGAGTGTGCATATAAAAGTGACATACTGTAATACTAAGCATTTAGAATAGACATTGAGTTGTATTTGTACTGTGTATTTTCTTGCCTGGCAAGCATACTATAAAAATTACAAACTTTTCGTTCCTTCCCTGGTGTTTGCCTCTAGTTTTTTGGTGACCACCCCCCTTTAGGGGTGTTTTGTGGCCCACCCCTTTGAGGACACAATTTTTAGTTGACCCCTCTCATTTCCACCGGCGTCCCCTGGCTGATAAAAAATTAACGGTCTTCAGGTGTTTGTCTTCAGACGTTTTTTTTCCTCTATGCAAATGGAACATGCTCAAAACGCAAGAATGTTTGTGCGTTTGTGAAATGTGAAAAGGCGCAGAAACAAATTTGGCTATAACATTGAGGAAGTGCTTTTAAGCATAAGTAATGATATACGATTTTTGTTGTTTCCAAAAAGCGCTGATTTCCTCATGAAGCTATGTAGTTCACAAAAAAATGCGAGGAAGTTTTCGGCTACATTCTAAACACATAAGTAATGCTTTCATTGAACTGATTGATCCTTTTTTATTTCCCCTCTTTTTAGGTGAAATGGGAAACCTTATAGCTCTTGCTGCAACAAAAATCCTCCGTCTATCTGTGGTGATTTTCACCTCTCTCGACTGTATCCCAGTGGTGCCAGTTATTCCAGTCGATCCTGTTGTTAGCAGTAAGTGCTTATTGATTGGATATACAGCTGCTGACAGCGTCTATCATCCGGTAGTACAAACGAATCCCAAGGAAGCTGCTACAACTAGTAGCGCAAGCAAAGCAGCGAAAAAGATGCGCGACTCGTGCAACTGTGGGCGGGGCGCTGCAAAGAATGATTCGAACAGGAAATTCTGTAGACAAGTGCCAGGGAGACTACCGACAAGATGCGAGTGCTACAAGCTCATGAAGGGGTGTAGCCATAACTGTCGCTGTGTGCAATGCGACAATCCATATGGAACATCTCACAATGCCAAGTCGTGCTATACTCTTACTCGGACTAGGCAGCCCTCCAAGCTGAAGGGTCACAGATCTAAGAGTGGAGCAGAATTTCTCTTAGATTCTGGGATAACGCCTCTCCTTGGTTGGTCAAACTTCGAGAGCACAATGTTTGATTGCTTAATAGATTCCATGACTTCCGAAGACGTTGACCTTGACGCCTCGAACTGCCTGGCCCGGTTTAATGAGCTTCGTACTGTCGCCGAACAGCAAGGAATTAATAACATCGGTGCGAAAAGTATCCATCAAGTTCAGGGTAAACTAACTCAGCTTAGGAAGTCCGCAGCTACTTACGAGGCTTTGTACAAAAAACAGATCGAGTTAAACTGGTTTTAGTTAGTGTGAATCTAAGGATTTGTTTACTGTCATTATACATTATACTCACTTTCTTAAATCTGATTGGCTAATAGGGCGCGCTTTACTTTGAGAATCACCTAACCTACTCGGAACTTACAGATTGATCTGACCCTAAATAGTCAACGAGGGTGTGTCTTCGGCGCCGCGCTTCTCGTTTCCTCCTTTGCTACACGCAGGCTAAAAAGTTTCCATTGATTTTTCATGCTTCTACTAAATCAAAACATAATATTTATATATAATCGGGCAAATTTGGTTTGATTCGGCAAAATATCAGGCGAGTTTAGTCGAGTCGTGGTTCGTATTTTGGCGAGACGCAGTCGAGCCAAAATACCCATGGCGAGACCAAACGAGTTCTGATATTTTGCAGAATCAAACCAAATTTGCCCGATTATTTATTTATCATCCCACTTAAAAACATCCAAATAAAGAAAATCGTATGTGTCCTCGGCTAAAAATGATTGTGTTTTTGACCAAGGTCATTTTGCCGTCGCGACAGAAAACCATTTTGTAGTTTTTTGCCGTCGCGAACTCCAGACTGTATTTATTCTAATTATTTTACTAAAGAAAATTGATGTTTTAACTATTTTTCAAGTCTTCTACAAGAGTTTTAGACGAAATGTTACTGATATTTAATCGCATATCAGGTCAGTGACCCGATACCGTAGAATATAGGAACAGTAGATCTCGTTGCTGATTGGCTGACGAACTAAAGTGGGATGATAAGTTGCAAAATTGTGCCGCTTTGCAGGCGGACTTTTAGGATTGACAACGACGGCAATGGAACCAACAGAACTAATAATATTGTATGGCAACCTGTATGTGCATCTGTAACAAAAATACCGTTCAATTCTAGCTTTTACTAGCAAGCTACATGCCGTGCCTCCTAAAGCTCCTGTTATAGTGCACCTTACAGCCAGCGTCGCTTTCAAATATACTGTAGTATCATGTAGTAAAAAGAGCGTCAGCGCAATCACGCAACTGACACAAGCCGGAGACTTTTTAGACGAATCAAATTGACTGTGAGCAGAATAAATAATAAAAAAAGCCATATCTTCCGATTATCAGAACCCATTCTATATTTTAGTCTCTGGAAACCTTGAAATCCACAAAATGAGACATTCTGAATAGCGTTCATTCAATGAAGCACACCCTTTCACCCACCCAGGCTGGAGATAATTGAACGGATTACTATTACTTCATTTACCGTATACCTTTAAAGCGGGACTGTCACGGTACGCGCATGTGCGAATTTTGATCACTTTGGTCCGGGCCGGAACGATGGCTGTGAGAGGGAGGAAAATACGCTGGTAGAATCCGTTCAAATCTTGTTGTTTCGGGGTCCATCTACCCTTACTTCTTAACGGGTATTCTCTCCTGAGATCTCCTTAGTATCGTGACCAAATTTTGGAGTCGATGCAATATTGTTTGTCGTTTTAAATTGAATGAGACTCGAGCGTCATTTTCACTGATGGCTGCCCAACAAGAAAGGCCTAATCGAGGTCGTCCTTACGCCAAAATGTCTTGGGGACACAATAAAAACAGGATCTGGATATCGGAAAGGGTCCACGAGACATGGAAATTGTTCAAGGGCTACGGTATCTTCACTTCAGGCAACGATTTTGCAGCTCATTTGCCTAAAAACCCCTAAAAACTTATCATAATGTCGCCTCCTGACGAATGAACTCCAAATTATGTTTTCCCTGAGGCGACGTCGCGCGGGGCGTGGGTACTTTCCCGCGAAAACGAAGTGTCCCGTGATTGGTTTATTTAAACAGGATCAATCCCCGTTTTGAATGATAGTTGTGGGATCGGCGGTCTTTGCTCGAGCATGCGCGTACCGTGACAGTCCCGCTTTATCAACAGGCCGAATATGTAGTCGTTGACAGACAGACATATTTATTGAAACCTTTTATACTGACCTATGCTTAGGGGCCGACCAATTAAAATTCCTACACACCAAAATGGTGACTTAAACCCTTCTTTCTTATTGGAAAAAAACTTTCTCGCCGCATAACAGAGGTAGGAAAAAAATCACCCACCCCTCCCCTCAAAAGTTAAATGGTCTGCCCCTTAGATAGGGATGACAGCAACAAACAAATATTTTCTCATCATAAAGAATGAGTATTTTCATGCCATAGAAATGAATATCTTCTGATTGTGTGATTTGAACCAAACGACCCCAAATCACGTTAATATGCCTTTTATCTTATACGTATATAATCTTATAGTTAGATAGAAAGGCTGCAAAGTTTAGGAAGAATAGACCAGGTTCGAATTACGCTCCAATGCTCACAAGACAAAAGCTTCAAAGCGAGGCTTTCTCCAAGTTCTAATACATTTACAGTAATTTCAGAAGAAAGCCTCGACTTGAGGTTATTGTTTGTAGGCCATTGGAGCGTAATTCGAACATGGCCTATTACTCGAAAACTGGCTGAGATATGAATTGCTTATTTTTGTGCAAATAAATGTATGGGCAAAAACATCAGAACGAGGCTAGTAGCGCATCGATACGAAAATTAATTAAAAAAATATTATATTATATCGGTCAGTATTCAACCAAACTTCATCAAACTTTGCAGTTTTTCTAATACGGGTGTGCTGAATTGAATACTGGACGTTTCCTGATAACTATAAGATATCGCCATATTAATGTGATATGGGTCTATACCTTCTCTGCTACTGCCTTGTTTTATCTGCGTTTGCGCTTAATAATGAATATAATCTCAACGATTATAGAACAGGTTTGAAATGCCCAAATGCATGTAAAATGCGTCACGGGTTCATCTTCCTGCGGTTACATATGGAAAAAATAGCTAATTTTACTCAATTATTTTTGGTCAATTCTACAGTGTCTAATTCCAGGTTCAATCGACTTTTTATTAGGATACTAAATCCAGGTTCAATCGAGACAGTCGAGAAATTGCATTTAAAAGGTGGACTTCAAAAAAGCATTTCAGTCTATGGCATCAGTAACCAATCAACTGTGACCATTCCCACGCTTTATTCCCAAGGGAGTAACTACTGAATGGCTTCCCTAGTCCATGGCTGAGAAGTCCTTTTTTGCATTACACTTCACTATGAAACACCTATAGATACTTATGAAAAAAAATTTTGGTATGCTTATTCAATTGTAACTTTCGAGAAGAATTTTTACTGGACGGTGAAGTTGCAGTTGTAAATTGCATTTGTGTAAAATAGAGTCTGTCTAGTCTAAGTCCATGTCATGTGGAACGCTTAGCGCTTATGCCCAAACCAACTAAGTGATCCATGGGCGGGGGGGGGGGGGGATTATGATCTAAGCGCATTGAAATATATAAAATGGATAAATAATAACAAGACAATCTAAAAGAACTCTAGAATAGCTAAAATATAACAGCAAATAAGGTCATTGGATTTTGGTGATTTTTGTACTGTGTTCCGCGTAAATTTGGCGGGCATATCATGATGTAACACAAACGATAACCACGTTATATAGACATTTCAGGCAACATAATTTCCCCGGGCATTTTGTATGCTACAACAGCGTGCAGGCATTGTAATTCTACCCTAGAAATATGCACCAGCTAGTAAGATGCTGTACCCAACAACGGTCTCGAATCAACATTACCGAATTTGGTCAAAACTCGAGCGCCTCTCCTGCATAAACGATTCGTTATCCCAATCAATTTATTTTTTATTTGTGTTAACATTGTAATGAACTGTCGGAGTCGCGTGCCCGAGAAAAAATAACCGCCGCACTTTTGAATTACAGAGGTTTGAAAATGACCCAAATCTAGGGTGTCTAGACACCTCTGTGACCTACACTATTTTGACAACCTTGTGCAAAATCTAGAGCGCATGAATTTATGTTTAGAAAGCACAAATCAGTAGAGCAAAGAACACTTATTACGCATGAAAAAATTATTTCCGAAACTCATCGCGAACTTCGTATTTTGCGCACTGCAAAAAGGCATAATTTTAGCTAGATTCAAGGCCCTCGCGGCCTCAAAAATAGGGGGGGTGGTCAACTCCGAAACAAAACATCCGAAAAAAAATTAAATGCCGCCATTCGTAATTGTTTATGGTAGGATTCAACTGCTGAAAAAATCAGGGAAATCGGTTGACCCCCATCTTTTGACTTTGCCCGGTTTTCTCAGACCACGGCTCTTAAATCACTTAACTTCAGATTAGTTGAGCAAGGATCGAAGAACACGTTTTCGATGGTACATTGAATATGGAAACACAGAAAACTTCATCATTAAGTTAATCGATCTGCATTTTCTGTAGTTTGTCTGTCTATGATATTAAGCAGCTAGTTCTCCTAGGGGTTTTTCTTTATCTCGGAATACGTATTGTTGTTCTTTCTGCGGACAGTAGACTTACAAATCGCACCATAATTGATACAAATACACAGAAGTTTATAGCATCCAATACTTGATATCGGTTGAGTGATTGCTTTTCACTGATATTTTCTAAGAAACCTTTTTCCTAAAAGAGAAATGGAATTTGGGAAGGCCAGACAATTCGCCTTGACTTTGGATAAACAAGCGTATGTTATTGTCAGCTCCTATAACTATAACATATTCGGAATGATAAAAAACATGCAATATTAGGAAAATATTTAAAGGATATCAATCAAAAAAAGAAAAACGATGAACTTATAAGCATGACGCATATGGAAATCTTGTCACGCAACAACAACAAGATATTGACTCAACTTCAAATCACTTCCAAATCTCCACGGCGCGCTGTGCCGCAGATTTTTTGCATAATTCCGAAGGAAATTACCTAATCTACAAATTTTAGGGTGCATCTTAGCTGCTGGAAGTGTCACTTTCGAAAACAGGACGGGTTTTCAACCCCTACCTTTTCAAATGTCGTAAGGGACGCCTTCGAATGAGCTTGATTTTCTTACAAAAATCATTAAAATGTAATCAAGATTTCACCTTCAGAAGAAAGATTGTACAATAAATCACCAAGAAAATATAATTTGAGTTGTCGTTTTTGATGCGAAAGTAAAAAATTTCAGGCGCGAAAACTGCTCTCCGTGACTAGGAGATTTTGGCGTTTTGGAGGGCTTCTCACCCCGTCTGGTCAAAATTCATAAAACTTCCCGAAAATAATTACTGAGATCCTTAAAACTGCATTTTGGTAGTAGGCATAGATAGTACTTTCTGTGATATAAATATCAGGACAGGTTTGTTCCGAACCCGAAATCGAGTGGTCCGTTCTTACAGAGACAGCCTCTTAACGTCTCTCAAAAGTCTTGAAATTTGGGACCATGATAAAACAATCGCATTCGGTCATTATGCTTGACTTGACATAGTTCTCAGTGGTCGGTTTAAATTATCTCTGGAAGTACCCATCAAAGGGCGTGTCTCTAGGTGTATATCGACCGAATGTACTTTGCTTTATGTTGGTCATAAGTTTCAAGATTTTTGAGGAGACGTGTTGTTGTGTAAGTGTTTCTAGATATATAGTTTAAAAATAAATGTCATTGTGTTGTCATGACGTTAGGTGTTGTTTCTAAATACATATATCAGATAATAAATTCCAAGACTGCAAAACTGGCGTAACAATTATGGGGCGTGACTCCACCTCTCATGTTACTTGTAGTGGACATACATGTAGTGGATATACAGTTTCTCTGTGATCATTTTAAAATAAACTATAATAAACTATACTTTCTAGAGATTATTTTATAATCTTCATATCTAGAAGTATCCATCAAAGGGTGTGGTTCGGAGTCCATAATGATTGATCGTCCTTTGTTTTATCACCGTGCTAAGTTTCACAGCTTTAAAGAAACGTTAATTGCTGTGTTTAAAATTATTTACGATATTTAATGCCATGCCTGTAAAACTGGAAGTTTGGGGCATTTTGGGGCGTGGCTCCACCTCTCAAGGCACTTGCAGTGGTAAATACATCCTATGTACCAAATTTCAAAATAGTCTAGTCACTGACAGTTTGTCTGTGGTCGTTTTATATAAAATTGTATCCGGCACTATTATCTCTGTAAGTTGACATCAATGGGCGTGGCCCGGTATGCATAATGACCGAATGCGATTGTTTTATCATGGTCCCAAATTTCAAGACTTTTGAGAGACGTTAAGTGTTGTTTCTAAAAATACATATTTCGGCCTATTCAAATTCCATTGCTGCAAAGCTGGAAGTATCCATTTGGGGCGTCGCTCCACCTCTCAAGTTTCTTGCATTACTTAAGACATTGTATGTACAAAATTTCAAAACCATCTAGCCCCATACAGTTTCCCTATGGTCATTTTCCTTATATTTGGATAAAGCGCTAATATCTCTGGAAGTATCCATCGAAGGGTGTGGTTCTGCATGTGTAATGATTGATCGTCCTTAGCTTTATCACAGTCCTAAGTTTTACAGCGTTTGATAAACGTTAACTGTTGTTTTAATTTTTTTTATGATAATTAATTCCATGGCTATAAAACTGGAAGTAGCAATTTTGGGGCGTGGCTCCACTTCTAAAAATGTTCAGCGTATGAAACTAATTTCATGCTTGTTTCCCTAATTTGCACAATTCTGCACCATTTTCCTGTACTAATGCAGCCAATATCAAACTAGGATGGCAGAACTCTTGGCAGTAAAGATTGGGGAGACTTACGCCACCACTCATGGATACGGACGTCTCCTTTGCGCTGCTGAAGGGAGCACTATATCTCCTAGAGGCTCGAGAGGAATCAGGAGCCACACTACGAACATTCAAAATACGGACCTCGAGATTTGAAAAAGGACTAGCAGGAATTTCTTAAAGGAGTTCGTAATACAGCTCTAAATGCATATGTAATCATCTCCAGTCACTTATATTCAACAATAGATTACGAGTTTTCTATGAGTAAATAAATAGTTAACGAGTTGACTATTTGACTTATAACACTAACACTTGTTAGTATTATTACTCAAGCGATCCCGTGCGCTGATTGGTCGAGACGTTTGTCATATTTGGCTATCAGCTATTTAAATAAACGTTGTCGGAGCAAACACAACCACACTACAGGAATAATGGTGTAAGACTGAGAGATAAGAAAAAGAATCGAGAATAAGGTAGTAAACGTGTGGTTTGCGATACCAAAAATATTTTCATTTGCTACGTAAGGTGTTTACCCATATCCCCTAGCGGTCTTGGCGCGTACGCTTGAGCGCTTTTACCGACAACGTTTCTTGAAATAACTGTTTAACATTGAAAGCATTGTGCGCACTTTATTACGAGAAACAATACCCCTAAACACAATTTTTTTTGTCGAAAATCTTTTAAGATTTTAAGATTTTAAAAAAGTCACTTGAGTAATTATACTAAAACAATAGACGCTTTTCCAAAATGGCCGCCAAAAATTCAAATAGATTTTTGTTCAAATGAGCACCAGCACTAGAACACACATCGTCACTTTAGTAAAACTACAAAATGTCGCTGCATTATATCCAATATTTCCGAGAAAACGAACGTTGAAAATTGAAAAAAAATACAGACGTTTGTATGACTGGGTGTGTGCGTCATACCCCCAGTCATACAGATCTCTGTAAAATGTTCAGTTTTCATAAAGATAATGTAAAGTATTAGGTATTGATGTGCCAGTATTTGATTTTCAGTCAGTTTAGACATGTGAATTTGCGGCGGCCATTTTGGAAAAGGGTCTAATATATAGATTTAGCCAGTGGCTAAAAGCGGAGCTCCTGGTTACATATTTTTCTGTGTTAATGAAACAAAACAAGGTTGCCATTGTACATAGCTTATCACAGTATGCTTTTGAAGAAAAAATATCTCTTGATATGTATACAGTATTTGCTTTGGTATGTTGCTACACTGGCACAATAAAGGTATAGATGAAAACAAGCTGGCCTGTCGAAGTAAGGTAAAAAACCTCCTTCAGAAAAAAAAGGGTACTTAGCCCTTCCCAATGGAATGATTCTAACAAAGAACAAAAGTGCAATAAAGAGATTAAGAGTATTATTTGTCATGATTTTTTTTTATTTGAATCACAATATACATGCCCCATATTACATGAGCAGCGTATTTTTACTAAAATGTGTCACTCCAGAAAATACCAATACCTACCATGAATGAGCAGAGAAATTCAGAATTAAATAGTTGGTGGCCAATTTTGGTCTTACTCATACAGCTATACCTTTTTTAATTTATACAAAATTCCTCTGAATGGGGGGGGGGGGGACTTAGAAGGGAGGGGCATCCACTTTTCAACATATTTTCTTGTTTTCTGTCTTACCCCCCACACCCCACATTACCATACATAGTCTCTAATCAGCCCCCTCACTTATATTCTGCCACCCATGTACTACAGCCATTATGTTAATATTATTTTTTCCTTATGCCATGGATATGGCCTGTCAAGCAATCTCTGGCTGCTGCTTGTCACTGAAATTGAAAGAGAATAGGTAACCAATAAGTCTGATGAAACTTTAACACAAATGTTAGTAACGGAATATACTGGAGTCCCATTATCTTTGTAAAAGCCATAAAAATAATGAAAACATAAAATCAAGGATGAATAACACTTAATCTTTCAGATTCGCCACTTTAAAAAGAATGTATTGAAAATAGGCTGATTTTTTAACACTCCCTCTACCATGTTTCTGTTTGATTGCCCAGGAGGTACAAGGTCCAGGCCTCTGTCGGCCCAACAATGGCAATGGAAGCATTAGTTTTAGACACGTTTGTACAGTGTTGTGTGTGGTTCTAGAAAATATCCCTCCCCCTCACTTCACGGGAGTGTTTTGAAAAGTGACACACCCCGCTGGAATTTCCAAAAAAAATTGCTGAGTATTTGTATGAAAAAAAAAACAGGTAAATTGACCTGCAACCACTCTAGAATTTCCAAGCCCTTCCTTGAATACTTTTTGGAACCACACCCAGGGGGGTACCTTGATATAAAGATGATGGGGAGGTCCGACGTATTTTTTTTGGGTATGAAATTTGCAGCAAAAGTATTTCTTTGGGTTGAAAATTCAACCAGGTATATATATATATATTTTTTTTTTTTGGGGGGGGGGGGGGGGTTGAAAGCTGAAGCTATTTCCGGGAAAACATAAGCAGCTCGCGGCATCATGTATATACCGTTTCCGGGAAACGTTGTCACCCAAAAAGCCTATAAGCTTGAAGCGCAAAGGATGACGGGGGCATCTAAACTGCTACTGTTTGATCTGAATTCAGACAGTTATCGCAACCACAGGTGAAATGATTAAATTTCAGCACATTTCCAAGCATGTTTGTTTCGAATATTTTACAGAAATTCAAATAAATATTTACCCATACTCCCTAGCGGACCAAGCTTATATGCTTTTTGGGTGACAATGTATCCCGGAAAGGGTATATGCTGGTATTAAATGGCCTCTTTAGGCTAAGAAAGTTGGGTTTTTTTGGGCGGTATAAAATTTATGGCTCAGGTACTTTTGGGGAACCACACTTTTTAAATCGTGGATACGCGAAGCGTAAGACATGAGTTATTGTGGTGGGCCGGATGTCACTCATGACTCAAGTGTTAGCTCAAGTTGCGCAATAATTATGCAAATCAGCTGATCTGAGTAGCCCGCGAAAATTAGCCAGCGGTATCACCCATTAGGCTCTGATGTTCAAGGAAAGCAATGGCGGACTTCGAAGGGGGAAGATAGCTCATCCTTTTCTCTGGCTTCGGAGGTCCACATTTCTAAAGTTATTGCCCTAGTTTACACCCAAGATGCTTACTTGGTATCGGAGTTATATGAATGAAAGAAGAATCCAATTTTTAACTTGCGATTTGTTGATTTTCGGCTGGCTTAAATCTGCTTCCCGTTGCGAAGAACTATACACAAAAACAAGTATCCACTTGAGATTACATGCCGAACAAAGCCAATATAATCTTCTAGGAGAGTCATCAGCTTGGGAGAGCCATCACTAGTGCCTAGTGCTGACTAGTGCATACTTGCGACATAACGACATAGAAAAATATCACGCGAACCAAATTTAGTGGTTTCAAAACGTTGAAGTCCACAAAAGATAACAGAAGATTGCTTTGGTGAAGTATTCTATTGATGATCCATGGAACATATTGATTATTTCAATTATTTTCCCATGCTTTTTCGTTGCAACATACCGCCCTTATGTCGTTATGTCGCTAGTGTACACCGGGCTTACTACTCAGGTACGTTTGGCACTTATCTCATTCACAATACATTATAGGCCTTTATCAGGCAATATTGATTATTAATATATAATAGTTATCAGAAAACGGAATCCAGTTTTCAATTCTACACATCCGTATTAGTAAAACTACAAAGTTTCAAAAGAATTACTTGAAAACTGGCTGAGATATGAATTTTCAAAACTTTGTATTCTGGTATTCTTTGTATTCGGGCATCCATGCCCGTCCAGCCTCATTTATGTATTTTCCTATACATTTCTTTGTCAAACATAGGCCAGAATACGAAGTTTTGAAAATTCATATCTCGGCCAGTATTCAAGCAATCTTCACCAAATTTGGTAAGTTTACTAATACGGATGTGTAGAATTGAAAACTGAGATCCATTTTCTGCTAACTATTATATATTATTAATCAATATTGCGTGATAAAGGCCTATTAGGCCTTTCTGTAAAATTCATTTGTTATCTTGACATAAAGAATCTCTGTCCGCCTCAAATCCTTTGTTTTTGTTTCCATGCCCCCAATAGGAAGCTAGGTATTATGCTCATAAACAGTTTAGCAAACCTTTTAGAGTCAAAATAGTAAAACCTAAATCAGCAAGAAAAAGCTAGTTGGACTAGGACAAGAAAAAGGCTATTGTCTCTTTGAAGTAGAAATACTAACACGCATATCCACCCCACAAAAAAGTGCCTGAGGACTCCCCGAACACGCACATTGCCTCGCACACGCATCTTTCTGGTCGATGCTGTAATTTCTGATGCACCATTTTATTTTTTTTTATTTTTGTTTCAGTAACACCAGCCATGTTATTAAAAGGATGACTAACTTCAGTCGCTAAAACTTGGCATTAAATGACGGGACAATCAAAGTGAAAAATGTTATCTTCCCATCTACAACTAAAAGATGTAATAGGGAAATAATATACATATCAGAATGATTGTCTTATTGTATTTCATTGGATAACTGCATTTGTGATTATTAAAATATCTGCATTATATTATTGAAGTCCTCAGAGTTCTGGGGCTGGTAATCAGGTGGGGTGCACGCTCTACTGCCACCATAGCTAGTCTCCTCTACTAACTATGCTGCCACTTTACAAAAAGGTATCCACGATTTCAACGAGGCACTCGGTGCCTTTGATTATGTGTTTGGGCTACAGTCATTACTGAGGATATTCCACTAAGTGCGATGACTGCAGAGGGCCAGGAGGTGCAAGCTACATGTAATCCTCACAAGATGACTTTGAAACACATCAAATGAAGCTAGTCACAGATACAAATAATTGTAGGTTCACTTTTTTCATTTTTATGACAATGGTTAACTATCTGTGAATTATCCGAGGTTTTTATTGAATTGAAATATATTGCATCTAAAGAACTCAAGCTTGAAAGGCCAAATAGCATGAGGGAGATTATATCTTCTAAGAAAACATGCTTAATTTTGAATTCCATTACTTGTTTCTTTTCCTGTATTAAGATATAAATTTTCAATTGATTCCCCTTCAACTGTGAATGATGCACTTTGTGAATTGTTCCCAGCATGTCTGGTTTTATAAATATAGTTACAATTTATTTAACAACTTAACTTAAATGATTTGGGAGCCTACAAAAATAAACTCAAATAAACTTGCGCTACAACTAAAAATGTTCGTGCCTGATCCGACAGTGAAACAAAAAAATAATGATTTAAATCTCCACTTGCCTGGTATATGTGGTAAACATTGTGAACCACTCTCTATTTTAATAGCCAGAAAAATATAAGCTTGAGTCAAATTAAATCAAGCAGTCAAGAGTTCTCAGCGAAATGGATAAAATATTCCAAAATTCTAAGAATAACAGGTAAGTAAATTCAAGAATTACTGTACCATTGCCTTCATCGGAAGTTTGGAGACGTTTGGAGATTGCATTGCAGAGTTTTTTGATGACCAAAGTAAAGTTCGATAACATTCAATTCATTCAACATGGCTGCCTTGGCAAACAAATACCTAAATTCTCCCTAAGTACAATTATCGCTCAAAGCTATGGCAACG
Source organism: Scolanthus callimorphus (assembly GCA_033964015.1). Classification (NCBI taxonomy): domain Eukaryota; kingdom Metazoa; phylum Cnidaria; class Anthozoa; order Actiniaria; family Edwardsiidae; genus Scolanthus; species Scolanthus callimorphus. The sequence continues at coordinate 26,635,214 of CM066911.1, read as the reverse complement.
GAAGTAGAATCGCTGTCACACTGAAAATCACTTAAAATGTAATGGGTCAAATATCAGGAGGACAAATAAGATTTCCAGCCGAATTTATGTAATCTTCGAGTCCAGTTTGTTGTTGTTGCTGCAAAAATGTACATCGCCGCCACGGAATCCTGGAGCATTTTTCTCCCAACGCCGAAATCAAAGGACGCTACGGCACTGTTAGTGAGCTGAAGCTTTAATAAATGTGTTTTGATGTATTTATTTGTCATTGTGATTGCAAATTTTAGCATTCTTGTCCCGCTCGGGTCGGTAGTGCGAATGTAAATTGTCACGAATAATTGCCGCAAACAGCTAATGCAAATAGCGTTCACAGCAATTGAAAATCGCAAAATCCCCGGGATTTTATTTGATAGATATAAAGTAGAAGACCTGTTTTGATAAAGTTATGTGTAGAATCAGTGAATTTTCGTGTAACATGGGAGATATAAGCCAACTAATTTGACCTTCGAAATAGCGGTCTCGAAACCCAAAAATAATCAAAATTCCACAAAATATTCTATTTTTTTGAACTGCACTCAGGTGGCAGATTTGAAATAGATTCATAAAACACCGACTACCTTGATTGCGATATTTTACATGTTAATAGTTTGACCGCCGCACCGCAGGACCACGGCAGTGACTGGAAGCAGCGAGGTGGTACTCACTCGCCAATTTTTGCCGTTAAAATCAATTTTTAAAGCATCGGTTTGCAGTAAGCTCATTCTCTAAGCACAAGTCTATGCACCTAATACTCATCTTTCCCTGGAAAAATAATTTTTGTGAAAAAGAGTTTTTTAGGATCGAAAAATCATTATAAATATCTCTGCTTTTATGCAAATTTGCATGTCCCAGCGTCACACGTTCAGCGCCTGGTGTAAAAATATTTTTACTTATTTCTTCATGGATAAAACATACAACGCAAAATTTGCCATAAATCGAAGTTCCAATCCTAAATGAAATAACTTATATGGTATTTTCTTCAATATATGCATCTTCTTCGATATTATTAGTGAAAACGTCTTTGCCATTTTCGTGTCCAAAAAATTTGATAATTTTAGCGTATTTCAGGTTTTTTAGATTTATTGTCAAAATAAGCAACGCCGCAATGAAACAAACTGAGCCAACTGTGGTCTATAAATTTTTATGTCGAAATGTGGCATTCTGAATGAGATCGGAAATAAGTTCTTGGAAATATAAAATTTCGAAGTTTACTGAAAGCATTGTCCCCCACCAAAATTTAAAGCATAATAATACGACCGGGGTTTGCATTTCCTCTAATATATAGATAACCATAAGCCTTATTGCACTAAGAAACTACAGATGTGTGGTCTAGTAAAATTGCAGTCATTTGGTCTATTGCCCGGACTTATAGCCTATTTTGAGAGAGTTTAGCAATGGCGTGAAGTTTACTGAAAGTTTTGTCCCCCACTTCATAAAATTTACATATCTAAACAAACGACAGCAAATGTGATTGCTACCGAAGTTTGTTTCTAATTTCTTCGTTTACATTTAAAAAAAATCAAGGGTTTTTGCTCAAACTATTTAAACCTATACATCTGAGATTCCATTCGCACCGACGAGGTAGATTTCGGCTATAACACACGAGATTTAAAACTCACTATGTTATTTTTGTAATTTATGCAATTCGGAAGAAATTCATTACAGTTTAGAAAAAGTTCTTCATTTTTTCTGTTTTTCAGATAATTTTAGCGCGCGATTAGTTTCACATTTATCGCAAATCAACGGGAATTTATTCAAGACAATAGGTATCTTAGTAGATTTGAAGCGTTGTCTGTATTTTGCAAAAAAATAGGTATTTTGAACCACTGCCATTGCGTGTTATTAATAAAAAAAACTAAGAAAATTTGCACTCTTAGGTGGCTTATAGCAGTTTTTAGTTGACTCTTCGGTCTGGTATGGCCTGTATCTCACGTGCTATACATACACAGAAAGGCAAGCCACTTTACAAGAAACATGCAATTGATCGTTATATGTGTTTACATGTTTTGTTTAAATTGACGCTTCCATGGCAACGAAATGGCGGCCCTCCATTTTTTGAGTTGAAGAATCCACCCAGACATGCAAGATAACTTTTCGCAATACCAACGCCAATGAGGTCAGACTATATGTTTGAAGAAATAGGCCAACAGCGTTTCGAAGACCATTTTTTGTCAAGAAAATCAAGCGTAGTCAATCAAACTCGTGAGCCAATCAGATCCTTTCCTAGTTTCGCCTAGTGCGACATGTCTGTTGCGAAAAACAAGCCAAAGGAGTGCACTGAACAAGGATCCGATTGGCTCACACGATTGTGATTGACTACGCAGCCAACTTAACTGGCAAAGGCTCACTAGATTTGAACCTACAGGGTCAGGTGTTATCACAAACACTTGCAAATGGCATTTCTAAAAGAAAGGTTTTTATTATAAACGTTGTGACTGGTGATTTTTCCAACTGTTATGTACCGTTCGAATTTTTGATATTGGGAGAGTGCAAGTGGGTTTTTTTGCAAAACAAAGGAATCTTGCGTTTGACTAGTTACCAGACCCCACCCGGTAAGGAGATAAAATTGCTCATATTATCAGAAATATTGATCAAAATCAGTTGAAAAATAGATAATTCGACGTGTTTCTCTATAAACCATAGTGCAAAGTAGCCAAATGCAAAACGTTATAAGTAAAGAAAAATACGTCGGAAAACTCGCATGTGACGGTAGTGAGTACCACCTCGCTGCTTCCAGTCAGTAGCTATCTTCTACGGGGTTGCAGTGTATTCTAAAGTCTAGCCCAGATTACCAAGGAATGTTTATTCTTTCTGTTTCCATCCATTGTAGGTTTTATTGAATGCGTATTTGGCGATTTTTAGTGTGATTTCAGGTGCTCTGAAAAGACGTGAAATTGGAGCTCGAAACGGGGGTCAAACGGGTGATCCGATTAAGTGCTCGTTCAAGCAATATATTTATCAGATCAAGCTAAAACTTGCACCGTAGTTAGTGGTCAACTAGTTCAACATTTTTCCAAATTTTGGGGGATTTTTCAAAATATCGAAATTCGCGACCCGGGCGATATTTACTGACGAGTGCTCTTAAGAGTGAACATTAGCCGACATAATCCTGAAGAGCTCCCTACTTTTCTGATATCCGCGCTCGGCACATTAAACAGAAGCGGAATAAGACATTTTTAGAGGCAAAATTATTACATCGTTTACAATTTAAATCGCATGGTAAAAGCTGACCTGGGCATTTCTCTGAGTAAACCCTTATTACTATGGATGCGATTTTAGCTGGTAATAAGATCATTCACGGTCGAATTTTCAAGTTATAACAATTATTCTAAAAACACCTCCTTTGTAAAATTTAAAATACCCCAAACAGACGAGCTTAATATATCAAATGAACTACACCATTTGGTAGTGCAGAGGTTGCTTAAGCTCTGTGAGAACAATTATGGAAATCGGAAGATTTTTTCAGGGTCAAACATACGCTAGAAGTTGAGGTCTATTTCTGAAATAAATACTCGGGAGCCACCTTAAAAGTTTACAATAAACTTTTTAAAGTTAAAACTACGGTTTGAATTTAAACGTTTCTCGTGAGGACCTACCTTGAGAATTTTTTTCCTTGTCACTTCACGGCACGACGACAGTCTTCCGAGTTTCGACCTTCGGTTATCTCGCGCTGTTGTTCTATCTTTCCTTCTGAGACTCTGAGAAATGTTTAGTCTCTGCCTTTTATCTTCAGGTTTCGACATATTGGCTAGGGTATTAAGGCCTCCATCCCCCTACTGAAGACATTAATTTCCCGTTCTCTCTCGATTGAGTGGTCGCTTTTGTCTTCCGACATGTCATTTGCTCGTTGCTGGTTCTTCTCTCTCACTCTTCGTCCTCTGACTTTGCTTCTTTTTCCTTCGTGAAACTCCCGTTTTTATCGACATATCCATCTCGACGTCTCGACTTGATCCCGGTAAATTTGACTTTTAGACTTAGTCTAAAATACCTTGATACGACAGCTTGTCACAGATTGGTGAAGAACAAATGTGAAAATAAAATAATGGACGCGCGTGGGTTGTATGTTCCCCCGCCACTACACAACCACTACACTAGTCATGTGGCTTGGTTTACCTGTGGTATGTAGGGGCGCGCAGACACGGACGTGCCAGCGATACCATAATGGAGTTCTACTTTGAGCTATTGACTCTTCCTACGCGATACCTATGGTGCTCCGCTCTGCGGCCTTCGGCCGCAAAGGAGCTCCGCTATTAGTCGCATCAGGCCCGTAAATATGGGCGAATTCGCCTTCGGAATATTAGCCTAATAAGAAATGTAGTACGTTTTGATTGGCAAGACTGCCGATTGTCATATAAATTTTGATGTAACGTCCCTAATTTTAAAGGGCTATTTAACAAACCTGGATGGATGCTTAGTTTCAACACATCACCAAAATGAAGGCTAGAATCGTCCCTTTAATGTTTTTTTTTCTAATATATTTTTGCATTCTTAACTACTGTAACTGTCTTTAATTTATTTACAAATCAATTTCCATTTTTTTAACCAATATTTAAATACAAGTGTAAGGGACCGTTCATTTTTTATCAGGGAGGGGGCTGGTGGAAATGAGGGGGACCCTGTATTTTTTTGGGTGGCCCCCCCTTTCATGTCCGTATTGTTTTAGGTGGCCCCTCAAAGTCCAATGTATTTTTTCTGGTGCCCCCCCCCCCTCTTATAAATGCTTGCCCTGAAAGATAGACTCTTGTCTAAGTGATGCAGTCTCATTCTTCTTAACGTTTTTCTTACTTCTGTCAAAGCTAAGGAACCGATCAACCGACACCCACCTCGGGTCCCCTATTTGACCTAGTAGAAGACATTTACATAAAGAGGGGGTCACATAATTCTTTCATTACGCGCGAAGCGCGCCCAACTTAACCACATTTCCTCAAGCCTCAGAAAAAGGGTAGATGAAGGATTTTTGTGTATAGTAAACAAAGCCTGTCAGGAGCCCAGGGAATACGCTAATTATATAGGTTAGATGAAACCTCCTAGTGAAGGGCTCCTGAGCCTTTAGGTGATATTTTTCATGCGCGCCGCAAATAAAGAAATTATTATTATTCATGTGCGTGAAGCGCGGCCCGAATGACGAATTTGTATGCTTGTAAGTAAACGTTGAACTCACGCTTACCTAAGGGGGGTTCTTTCGAACATAGAGACGTCTGCCCGGCAGGCCTATCAGTGCAGGGCATTTTTGAGAGGGCTTATGTTAGTCGGCAAAAAACTAAAAGAGCATATTAGATGTAAAATTCTTCATGCACGCGAAGCGCGCCGAAATTTTTATTAAGTATTGAGTGAAATCAGAAACATATAAGCGAGTTGAAACATGTAACAAACATATTGCATGCTGTAAAAAATACAAACTTTTCATTTCCTCTCTTTTATGTGCTTGTATTTTTTGGGTGACCCCCCCTTTAGGGGCGTTTTTTTTTGGGTGCCCCCCCCCTTTGAGGCCGTATTTTTTTGGGAGACCCCCCCCCCCTCATTTCCACCAGCCCCCTCTCCCTGATAAAAAATGAACGGTCCCTAAACCGAAGAAAATAATAGAGATAAGAAGAAATTATTTGAAAATATTAGTATTTTTACTAGATATTATATTATTATATATCTTGATATTATATTATTAAAATGTTATCTTTTTTTGTATTACGTATTGATAAGCTTTTAAATTAAACTTCTACCACAGAGGTTTTACTCACATAAAACCCCTTGATTTTGTCACTTTTATGCACATTTTAAAGAAAATCTACGCGTGTTTGAAACACATGTACACCTAAAAGTGACTGGGTTCGCTTACGAACTGAACGTGAACCAGACTATAGATCTGTTCAAACTACTACAACAAGAGGCAGTTAACCCTTTCTATTGAAGTTCATTTTGTGTATTATACTGTATGGCTTTAATTTATTTTACACAGAAATTTCAATTGTGTGAATGTATAGAATTTCAAGTTTGGGTACATGAATTTATGACACTCAAGAAATTAGGCATAAATTCCTTTTAGGCATAAATTCCTTTTGTGCATATTAATTTCTTTTTATGCATATTACCACTGTATGCATTGCTACGCGACCTCAAAATTCACTGTTGCGATGGGCGATTGGCGATTTTTAGCCGTCAATCAAAACCAAAACGTTGGATTCGGCTACTTCGGTGGGTCCGACATTAATTGTAAAATCAACTAAAATAATTGTAAGCTATCCTTTGGCTTTCTGTCCTAGAATTATGAACTTTCTGACTCAAGAAAATTGACATTACAATTCCTTTGCTGAGAATCGCCAATCGCAACCGTGAATTTTGAGGTCGCGTAGCAATGCATACAGCAGTACAGTGGTAAAATAAATTTCTTTTTGTGCATAAAGAATTTCTTTTTGTGCATACAAATTTCTTTTTGTGCATATACAAATTCATCCTGTGTATTCATACATTTTTAGAAAACATACAGCAATCAGTCGCAACATAACACAACACTACAGCTAGTTATAGACACACAAAGTGGGGGGGGGGGTTCTTCACATGTCGACCTGATAGGGGTGCTCGTCGTATTTTTTAGGGGTCAAAATCGACTCTCCGTTATCTTTTAGGGTGTATTGGAGAAACATTGGGGATTTCACTAATAAATGGTATTTTTCAGGGGTACACAAATGAATGAAAGGGTCACAAACCAAGCAAAATGTTTTCTGGCTTTCTTTGTTCATTTATAGCTCTAAAAAATGGCCTGTTTTGAGATGAGAAACAATGAACAATCACAAAAAAGGTTTATTGTTGGTATTTTTTAGGGGTCATTTTGTTTTATAAGGTATTTTTTAGGGGTTGGATTTTTTTATGTCCTGGTATTTTTTAGGGTATATTTTCCGATGTCCCGACGGGAGCAGATTATAACTCGGGCCTTCCTTCCACAGGAAGCCCGAGTAATGATACGATAATGTCCACCGAATCACCACGATTCAAATATTCGAAAACCACCCAAACATTGTCTGAACTAGAAGTTTCTAATAGAAAGTGAGTGCTCGGAGGACGGCAACAGATAAATTTCGTACAAATTCATCCAAAAGATAACTTTCATCTGTGGATATAAGTTTATCCAAATATGATTTTTTTTTCGAAAAGCGGTGCTGCCAATGAATTTTATTAATGGGAGAGTATTTTATCTGCGAATTGAGGTCGATTTAACTGTATGATTTTTACGTACAACCATTACATGCGACACGCTTATGACATGCGGCAGTTAGCCCTGATTTAGACACTCAAGACTTGTCGTAGAGGAGTCTTAGGGGTGATTAAGGCTTTGCAAGTCGAGTCGTACGCTGACGCGGGCGTGCGTGTTACATGCAAAGGTTGTACGCAAAAATTGCACAGTCTGAATCATTTGTGGAGAACATTTTATTGGGCAGTTAACAAAAGTGATAGAGGTGATACTTGTGTGTGAGTTGTTAGAGGAATTCCAAAAATTTTATCGCTCAACATTTATATTTTTGGGGATACTGAAGCAGGTTTTATGACATTTGACTGCTGTTTCGCATTTTCTTTAGGTTCATACGTCATCACTTTTGTAGTGGTATGTCTGGAAGTTTTCGAAGAAAACAAAGCAATGTATTGACAATCAACAAGTTTGTTAAATTCAACACAAGGTTAACTTTAATAACAAGGTTATTGGGTTATAAAATCTGAATAACATGATATGTAGTTGTTCTTGTAAGTTCGTGGAATCATAGCCATACTGTCAGTATAGTTTTCATATTTCTGTAACACAAAGAAGGTGTAAACACAATATTGTATATGCAGTTTGTTGTTTGAGAAAAAAGGTGGAAGGCCTTGTTTAAAAAAAAAAAAAATTAATAAGTGGCCAATGAATTAAAAAAAGATGTGTTCAACTAAAATTCTTACCTGATTCAATTATAGAAATAAAACTGGATAGGGAAATGATGTAAAAAAATATATGTTTAGAAAGTAGATACATATTTATTTAATATTGAGAAAGTTTGACTTATTACAGCAATTAAACCAAAGTTACAGTCATAGCTATTCAATAGGGTAATAATGATTGCACAACATAGTGTATTGTTGTGTGTAATGATTTATATGTAAGTGATAGATATGCTTATCACAAGTATCCATTAGTATAAACTCCTTAGAACCAATACACATGAAAACACAATAAGGAAATCACTAGAAATTTGAATATATTTTGACTATATCAAATGGTGTTCATCAGGGTGAAGATAAGTATGGAAAGTTGCTTGTGCCAATGCATCTAGTCTATCTTCCTCTTGTAGACGGTATTGTAAAGTAGTAGATGATTTTAATGCAGTTAATCTGTCATAGCTCATTGGTTTTATCACACAAGAAGACAAAGTTTTCACTCTACTCAAAGCTACATATGAAACACCTGGAGTCTTTTCTGATTTTCCAATATCAATCCATGCTTTAGGTAGTGTAAGCCCTTGGCTTTTATGAATTGTAATAGACCATGAGAGTTTAAGGGGCAACTGTTGTCTTTCGTGGAGGCCATCTGTTAAGTTAGCTGTTGCTGTTATGGGACATATGGGAACGCAAGATGGAATGGTATCACTAATAGATGGACCAGTGTAATTATCAAACTGCACAATTACTGCAATTGGCAAGTTAGGAGGGTCTATGCCTGTTTGAAATATTATGTGTTTAACAACTCCTGTAGCTCCATTACAAAGACCAACACTGGGCCATAAATTCATGGTCAACATGACTTTTGATTGTTTTGCAAGACGAAGTAGTGGTTCTAAGCCTGACATATCATCTGAGCTAACATTCTTTGCTAAAGCTGATGAATGATGAGCATTGATGGAAGCTATGGGCTGTTGTAGCTTAGTAAGCTGTTCATCATTGTAGTTTCTAACTTCTTCATTACTGTAAAATAATCTTATTGCATCATCAAAGTAGTCGAGATTTGGAATATTTCCTGGCTGACGTGTTAACAGAAGATTCCAATCATCAATAGTTGATTGACCTTTACGAAGTCTAAGTAGTAATTCTCTAAACTGATTTTGCTGTTGATCAGCTCCCTGTACTCTTTGATTGACTGTCAGCTTGATAACCTTGTCAAACATTTTGTAAGCAAGATAACCCTGATCTCCTATATTATTACTTGGTTTAGCATGGTAAAGTGGCTTATCTGCTACTGGTGGTAACTGGCCTGGGTCACCTGTAAGTATAATTGAGAACCCTCCAAAGGGCTGCTCACAATATCCACTAGCTTGTTTACACCGTTTGTCAATCCAGCCAAATGTTTTCTGTCCTAGCATTGAATACTCATCAATTATAATATAATTTATGCTTTTTAGACTTTCTTGCAATCTTGTTAAACTTTGACCAGTCAGATCGTTATTTCCTCGTGGTCCAACAGGGAGTTTTAACAAGGAGTGAATTGTAAGTCCTCTGATATTGAATGCAGCTTTGCCAGTAGTGGCAGTAATAGCACATTTATGCCTTAAAAGTCCACGGATTGCGTTAATGAGGTAGCTCTTTCCTGTACCAGCTACACCATTTATTATCATACAAAGAGGCTCTTGGATATTAGAGTCTGAATGTGACTTTACAATATTATAAGCTACAGCTTGCATTTCACTGAAAGTGTTACAGTCAATAATATCAAAGCTGGTTTGAAGGTTACAAACATTCTCTTCCTTTCTAGTTTTTATCCATGTTGGCATTTCTCCAATTTGTTGATCTGTATAATGATTTCTGTCTTGTTGCCAGTCACATTGAGACTGGTGATTGCTGCTGTTATTGTTATTATCAAATGATAGATCACATAAAGTCATCCATTCTTCTCGTTCATTTGGAGATGAATTATCATTGGGTGTATCATCACAATCTTGTTGACTGTTAACAACTTCTTGAAGTTTATCAAACCATCCTGGTACATTTTCTTGTGCATATCGAGTTTCAAGGAACTCCTGCCATTTCTGAATGAAAATTTCATTTGATGGTTTCACATCATCCCATGCATTATCCTGCCTTCCTTTCCAAGGCTTATATCTTATTAGCTGATATTTACAATACAAAGGGAAGTTTGGCCCTTTGGGGTTTGATGAATAAGTAGGGAAAATTCTTGGTATCACATTTTCAGGCTGCTTTGTCAGCTTTTTATTTACAACTTTGAATTTAGTTGCAAATTGTACAAAGTTGTGCATGACAAGTTCAGGTGACTTATCATAATTGCTACGATTTGCATAAACATCAAGTAGAGAATTCTCACAGCAAACTTGACCTTCTTCTAATGATGATGGTTTTTTTACAACTCTGCGAGAGCCAGTTAAACTGACGGGTATTACTGTAAATGATGAACTATGGAGTTTCAAGGATAATAAGTGATGCATTATTTCTTGGGCTGCATAATCACGCTCCCCTAGAGTTTTCATTATCACCTTTTTAATGGTTCTATGGGGACTGCTGTCACTTGATGCATTGTTTATTATAGTATTAAAGGCAGTTTTTAAAAGTGGTGATCGAGGTTCTCCTTTGGCTGCATACTTCGTTAAATATTCCACACAGGCATAATGGTCAATGACGACTTGGATATCACAATTTGCTCGCCAACCTTGTAACTGAAGTCGTTGATTGCTATTTAGACGGGTATCATTTCTTTTGGTTATAATCTTTGCTCTGTACTGCATGTCATTTGATTTATTGTGTAGTTGTTCAAAGACTAATTTAGTCTTTGTGCAATGGTCAATAGGGAAATTAAACCGGCATTTCAATTCCTTCTCGTTACTTTTTTACGTAAGCAATAATTTGTGCTACAACGAGTGTGTCTTTGAACCATATTTAGAAGATCACAATAATCTGAATCCATATCATAATCAGGAATGTCTTGGTGCCTTCTCTGACAAGGATGAGTGTCAGGCCTTATCCACAAATTTTCTTCTGGGGGATTTGGATTGACAGTTGAAAGTAACCAATCTACATATTTACAAGCTATTTCAGCAGCTTCATTACCAGCAAGTATGTCTTGATCAAGCTGTGAAGTATCTGTGTTTAGTTCATGCTCATCTTTCCATTTTTGAGCTAAAAAGCCTTTGAGTGCAACTTTAGTGAGTTCACATAACCCTGGATCATTTTTCAATTTGGCTGTGCCATGGCAGTGAATGCTACCTCTACCCTGATATTCATAGCGATACCAATGCCACTTTGCACCAAGAGTGTTATAAAGCCAGTGTTTAATAAAACTGTCTAGCCTTTGTGTAAAAAACCAGTCCACTAAATGTGGGTTATTATGACATTTTGTCGTTTGTCGTTTACAATATTAGTGCTTTCACCAAACAAAGCATGCAATTCTGGCCAGTGCATATCAGCAGATGAAAACGTAAAAAAGAATGTTGGAGTGCCAACTGTGGTAATAATAGCTTTTAAATCTTCTCTAACCTTATGCCAATATGCATTTGTTCCTCCTATGTTTGCAACATATCGTGAGACTTTTGACATAAAAAGTGCTGAATTATTATTTGAAGCCATCTCTTTTAATTCATCAATTGTCAAATGAGCTTCACCTGGATTTTGCCTTAAAATATCCCACTCTGCTGCAATGTTCTTTTTCTCAGAATCATGTCAAAAGCCCAATATGAAAATCTTGGGTGGGTAGCAAATCGGTAATACCATTTGTTAGTTTGTTTTGTAGCAAATTTTAGTAAATGTTTGATACTTTCATGAAATGACACATTCTTCATAACAGATGGATTGGTAGGATCACCTTTTCCATCAGGAAATAAAGTAGGAAATGCCATGGTGGCAAGAAATGGTGTATTGTACTCATTTAAAGGTTCATTGTCATAAGAGGGCCAATTCATTGGCGTGTCTCTAGACAGTTGGTTCTTAATTGCTTCCAATTCTTGTTCCTTGTGTTGGCTAACAGGTAAAAAACTACTCATTTCTGTTGACTTGTCATATACAACATCATCTACATCTTGACCTGTGGTAGTTGGCACATTTGGTTCATTTGGTTCTTCTAATAGTATGTCATTGTCAGAATCAACTGTCAAAATGCCACAAGGAATGCCGTTTTCTGGTAAAGAGTTTAATGCATTATTATCAAGAGTCACATCGGAGTAATGTGGATTATTCTGTATAAGCCACAGTAAAGCGTTATAGACATTCTGTCTCCTGACATTGACATCTTTAAAGGTGTTGTTTTTACCTTTAACTTTTACTATTATGATGGGTATATCATTGGGATATCTTGGCAAAGATGATGCAAGTTGTTTAACATTCTGTGGCAGATTTATACAATGACCAGAATAACCCTTTGACCACCTGGTTTAATATAAATTCTCATAATAGGTAGTGCACGAGCAATCAACATTTCTTCTGTTTGAGTGAGCTCTTGTAATTCTTGTGGGACAGGTGCTGGTATCATAAAATTTTCAGCAGAAAATGCTTTGGGGTTATGCTTATCTCTGGAACATCGCCGACAAGTAAAAGAATTAATGTGTTGCTCTTTTAATGGCCATGCTTCTTTGCAAATTTTACACTGATTCACTGAGTATTGAAGAGACTGATGAAATTTCTGCATGTTCGATTTTGCCCAAGTTTGTTCATGTAGGGGACCATTAAATGTTTCATCAAATTCTTTTAAATAGTTTTGGTGTGCATCTAGTTGTGATTCACGTACTAAAGGATTTTCAACATTGATTGTGTTAACTATTGTACCAGAAGCATTTTCTGTATGAGTTTCTTGTAACACAATGTTAGCATTATCAGAAGTTGTTTGAGAATCATTGTTATTTGTCAAAACACTTTGACTATCACGTTCCTGTTTTTTGTTCTTATACTGTTCCCTTTCTTTGAAAGTCTCTTTGCTCTAGATTCTGGTGTCTCACGTGATCTCTGGATTCTTTTGTACTCTCGTTGTTTTGCCCGTTTTTCAGCTGTGGCTTCTGGAGTGTCACTAAATATTTTAGCTCTCTTATTTTCATTAAACTGTGACATTCCTTTTTTCTCTGTACTTTCTAAAATCTTTCTTTTCTGATCAGTGATTGCATTTATATTTGGAAGATTTTGATTTCGTACTACTGAAACATAATGTAAACCATTTATGTAACCCAAAAAGAGCACAGGTGTGTGTACAACTGGAGTTATAACAGGAGTTATTAGTTTTGCAGGTGACCCTTCAGTTGAGTCAGTTATATGAATGAAACAATTTAAGGCATTGGACACAGCTTGGATAACAATGTTATCACACCAAGTCTGTGGTTGAGACATTTCTAAGATGTAACTTTGCCAGCAGTTACCTGAAAAACTCTCAATATAATGTTCTGCATGGTTATTTAAGTGATTAATTCCTGCCATACGGATTTCATGATGCCTTTCAGGTTGACCAAAAATCTGATGTGAGCAAGCTCGAAAAAAACATGAGCCATCACCACCAACATCAACAGGTGATAAATTAAGTAATGACAACTTTCGAACTAAAATACTCCAAGGTGATACAATATTTGAACCATTTCTAAACATACCACCTTTCAAATCAGGCACTGTACTATCGCATGATGCAACATTTCTGTTAAGTTTATATATTACGTACTGTAGGTCACTGTGCTGTTTTTTAGCAACAAATGGCTTTGTGATACTTGGTGAACAAAAATATTGGCTGAAAAAACTGCCACTTCGTTGAAGGGAAAGCACAAAAAAGTACTTATAATTGCTGGCCAACTTATAAATTTGTGATGAATAAGGAACAACTTTTCTAAGCAAGCATTTCAATTTCTTTCTGATTTGTCTCTTACGTAAAAGTTGCAATATTTTGTTTCTGGAAAATCTCGAGGGAGCACGATCTCTGCATCGTTTAGGTTTCCTAACTACCTCAACATATTTTCTGATAGAAGGTCTATAGCAAATTCCATGCAAGTTAGCATTACTTATTAACTTCGAGTCTGAGGTCATCGCAGCTTTCAAAGTTCTGTTACCGCTATCAGTTATCTCAATTGAAGCAGAGACATGGTCACCAATATTGTTTGGGTCGTTGCACAGTGTTATGGGCTGTTTCATATCCCCAAGGCTTAAAGCTCTCAAGTTGAGATTGAATTTCTTATGGATCGGTCGCGAAGGGTGATTGACTGCCCGCTGTAATAGTCGGGTCGAATTAACTGCCCGCTGTAATAGTCGGGTTGAATTAACTGCCCGCTGTAATAGTCGGGTTGAATTAACTGCCCGCTGTAATAGTCGGGTTGAATTAACTGCCCGCTGTAATAGTCGGGTTGGATTAACTGCCCGCTGTAATAGTCGGGTTGACGGGAGTTTTGGCATACGAGCCAAACGTTCTGAGCTCGAAAAACAAATCAGCCATGACTGAGGAACTATGCCTTTATTTAGCGGAGCTGAAACACTACGAATTTGGCGAGTTTTTTCACCAAAATCGTTTGACAACATACTCTGAAAGCTGCGATAACTTCTACGAAAGTATTGAAAATAATTCATTGCTTTTACCTACCCGAAATCGAAGATAAAACCCAAACCACAAATCCACGACCACACAACACGACCAAAGCTGAGAACTTCTCACATCGCCACGTGCAAGATTGCACAACTTACTTCGTCACTGAATCGATTGTTCTTCGTATAACATAGTAAAAAGGCGTAAATTCCCGAAATTATTCCAGATATTAGCAAAATAAGTACCAGAATATATTGTAGAACAATATTTGAATTGTATTATATTAAATTTCTGCTTTATCTCGCAACACATTCTCTGTAATTAATTTTTACCGTTGCACAGATCAGTCGACCGGGAAGCCTGTGGGAATCGATTGTTCTTCGTATAACATAGTAAAAAGGCGTAAATTCCCGAAATTATTCCAGATATTAGCAAAATAAGTACCAGAATATATTGTAGAACAATATTTGAATTGTATTATATTAAATTTCTGCTTTATCTCGCAACACATTCTCTGTAATTAATTTTTACCGTTGCACAGATCAGTCGACCGGGAAGCCTGTGGTGTGGACATGAAAAATCGCACCCACTATATACAACTCGCGCATGCGCTATACCAAGATACCGGGAAGAGTCGACCGGGAAGCCTGTGGTGTGGACATGAAAAATCGCACCCACTATATACAACTCGCGAATGCGCTATACCAGCATTAGACTTGCTCTCCGGTCGCTGCGCTCCCTCCGAGCAATTATTATTTAACTTTGCTAACATAGGTGTTGAAACACTTAAAATACTTACCTGACAATGGACGGCAATAGGTATTGCTATTCGTCGGATACACGTGTACAAGTGGTTGGGAAACCATTACAGAGTTATGTTATAATTGTGATATATAACTAAAGCTGAAGGCCGAAACGTCTTTAAATGAAACTCTTTTTAAACATGGACCTGTAGAAGTTGCTAGTTGTCTTCATTTACATTATTCAAGAGTATATATATATTTATATATAATATATACTCGTGAAACGCACGAGACCTAGTGAATCGCCGCTCTAGAAAGTCTCTTGTGCTAACTCGAGGCGTTTCAAAACAACGCAAGCCACACGAGAGACTTTATAGTTGGTATCGAATTACCCTAATGTTTGAGTGAGATCATTCCACCTACCCAGCCTCCTTTTCGTTTGATCCAATCCACCAAATACATAGCAGCAAATTCATACATCCATGCACTCATTTCTCCCACGTAAACTCCCCTACTGTCTTTGTGGCATTCTGCAGCTAAAGCGCCAGCGAACGTGTAGATAGCTACCACGCGTGCCCAATTAACTCCGTCTTTAACAATTTCCTTGCATACGCTACTAAAAACATCGCGGACGACTTCCTCGCTTGTGAAGGGTGCATTGACTTGGTTTGAGATATTCGTGTACAGTCTTGGGTAACACTCTTCGAGCATCCAACCAACTTCTTGAGTTCTTTTAGAAATTGTCGGCCATTTTTCGTCTACTGACTCCCCTATGTTACTAGCAGTCCACGACCGTCTACTCGGTCTTTTAAGCCTTCTCGTTCTAGTTTTCCATCAACAAAATCCGAACACATTTGCCTAGCTTGTTCTAGGATTTTTGCCGCTATTTTATCTTGCTGTAGTTGAAGAATTCGTCTCGTGAGACGAATTTTAGGAATGGCAGATTTATATGCCATATCGTTCCAGCTAATTCGCTTCGTGCTAAGAGTAGGTCTCTTGAGCAATGACATTGTTGTTTTCTTAGTACGCGTCTTAACGCAACACGATTCAAAATCTCATACCAACAGCAGTTCAACTGTTCCTCATTCAGCGTAACACAACAGGAAGCGACCCACAGACATGTAAATTTGTTTTTCCACTGTGGCAAAACGATGTGGACAAGCACTTTTAGAGTAATTAGTTTTTGACCTATCTGATTAGTCGTTAGAGAACGGAAGAGTGACTTCTTATTGACATTGGAATCGTGTCACGTTCGTTCCATTGTTCACGGGACAGGATACTGGGAAACAGGGTCCATCTAAAATGTTTTCAAAATTGTTAAATATTAAAAGGAGTACTTTCCCGTCAAAACACTGTCGGCCTAAGCCTTTATTTCGAATATGAAATAAATACTATTTTTATCATTTTAATGATAAAAAAAAGAGAACGGCAAGCGTTTTAGGATTGATGTTGTCCTATTCCTTACTTGGGTTTCAGCACCCCTCTCTCCTCCTCTAGCTCCGTCTCCTCGGTTTCCCCGAGGTTAGTGAGGAATTTCAGTCACACAACACCAGTCACGAATAATTAACCATTATCCTGCGAGATTGCACAGAATATAGTCTGATACTAAGCCGATGAGGGACGCAGTCCCGAGTTAGCTAAATCAGACGATATTCTGCAAAATCAAGCAGGATAATGGTTTTATTATTCAGCACATCGATAGCACAAAAACACCTGAAAAAACATTACGTTTACGTATTTATTTACGAGCTCAGCACATCATATTTCCCTCAGATGACGGATATCGGCAGGATATATGTCATGTAAGGCAGGAGACAGCTATTGGCGTTAGAACAATATATAATACCAAACAAGAAACAAGCCCGCCACTTCGTGACGCTAGAAGACTCAGAATAACATTTTGTTTAGGCATTACATAAGGTAGGGTAAATTTCTGAAATTTGCGAAACATTTCACAATTTTGCCGTATTTATGGATTTTTCAAAGTATTTCTTTTTCTTCGGAAAACACAACAGTTATTGAAGGATCGAAATTGTCAACAGTGCTGTACGCTGATTGGCTGAAATGACCGGCGAACAGGCGGTAGCTCGATAATTGTCAAATGTTGTGTTTGTTGTCGTACGAAAATTAGAGATTTTGAGTTATTAGACTCCATTTAGACTTTCTTTATTACAGACATATTAAAAGCACATTAAACAATTACTTTATGCAGGGATTTCTTTTGATCTTTACGTTTTTATAATTTTTGAGCGGCGGCACAACTGTGTTTTAGCGAAGGCTTCTGCGGTGTTTTCTTTTCCAAGAAA
The DNA here is from genome assembly GCA_033964015.1 of Scolanthus callimorphus. Taxonomy (NCBI): domain Eukaryota; kingdom Metazoa; phylum Cnidaria; class Anthozoa; order Actiniaria; family Edwardsiidae; genus Scolanthus; species Scolanthus callimorphus. The sequence goes on along the minus strand of CM066911.1, from coordinate 26,617,704 downwards.
CTGTCTCGTATTCAGTTATTTCGAAACGGGTGGGCAATTGTTTAGCTCAAGACAACAATTTAGTTACTACACTTTATTTGTCTAGTAAAAGTTTTTAAATTCTAGAGCTTTGGAAAGATAGAGAATCCATGTTTTGCTTTTTGAAAAGCACATCATCGTGATGTACGTGCTGATGGCACAAAGCTGTGGTCAGGGAAGCCATTTCAGTTGTCGTAAATGTAAAATAGCACTTGTTCTCGATTCTCGTTTATTCTCAAATTGGCACTGTATTCGCTCACTCACTGTATACAAGTTGTCGCAAGCTCTCTACTCTCGAAACTCTACTAACTTATAGTATACAAAACATGATATCTATGACGTCACTGTCACGCACGCTATATCGTCACGCAATATCTCCGACACTCTCTCCCCATACAGCTCCGGAGGACGTGTATGATTTGGACGCTCGAAAGGAGAATTGGCAACCGGCCTCAGGTACTTCCTTTTAATTCAACTCGATTATAAATTCTGACATAAATCATGAAATTAACAGTATAAGGACTACATTCTAGTTACAGTCTTAATATTCCGATCATAACTTTGAAACCACACAGATTGTAATACGCGATTCTAAAATACATCAAAATATGCGACCAAACGTGCTTATAAAATCCTAAACACAATCAATAAAGAATCAATTACTAATGTATACTAGATTAAGAATGTACCTGAAGGGTGAATACCCGGCGGTCGCGACTTGAAACACGATTAGACTTCTGAACTCCGTAATCTGGTTCTTCACTGATTGACTGTATTAACTGACTAAAGACTCGTGGTTTCTATGTAGCTCTCGTATTACAACAACATAGAGTAAACATTTGAGTAATCATTAACAAAATATGTATTAACAAATTAAATCTAAATAACGTCCATTCTTCGTAGATACCTAAAAATGAAACGCTAAAAGTGTCCATAACAGTGTATGTCCTAATGAAGAGATTAAACATTTTCCGCAATCAGTTGAATCATACAATAAATCAAAGCCTCGAACAAAACAATATAAATGTGTATGAAAATGTCTCTGTCACAGATTTCCATATAAAAACAAAGTCTGACTATGTACTTTAAGTAGTTCACAATGTTACGCAGCTTCTGTCTCAGCGAGTTGCTACACCCGTACGCGTGCAGCAGCCGCGGCATCTCTCTGTGGTCTGAACACCCCTGCTGGTGCTGGCGTCTCCGATCACAGACGAGTTCCAGGGAGTTTTGACGTTCGAGTTCGCCCGTACCATTGTGGATGAACCTTCGCATCCATGCCACCACTCGAGTGGCCTTTTGTAGAGAGAATTTGAGGAGCACGTTGTCGACTTCGTTGTTCTCCTCACTCACTGCAACGCGAAGTATTTTTTTTTACCAACTTAGCCTCCGCGCTACTTTCATGGGACGGCTCGGGGACGCAGGCCATTTGCTCTCCTCGGCGAGCCATGGTGGTCCCTTCCACCACAGTCCCACTTCATTGACTTGCCCCCCCCCCCCCCCTTGAGTTTGCTTTGATTTTTGCTACACGGTGCGCGACAAACTGCTTGTACTCACCGCTACCTTTGATCCAATAAGGTGCCACGTCACTGTCCAGCAAGCAAGTCACGCTACTTACTGGCAGTCCTTCCAGCGCCGACTCTTCATTCGTAGCAAGATTAAGCGCCATGTGATCCGCCACCAGCTCGAGACGCGGTATGGAGACGCGCTCTCGCGGCGATCAATCCCTGAGTGGTTCCACTAACCTGACGTACTACAGTGTATTCGCACGCGCCACTTCATTCGCACACGCATCTCCGAAAGCGTGAAGCTCGATACTTTCAATGTTCTCCCGGTATCCGACCAGTGAACGAGGAAACGATATCTCCTGTGGGAGGCCCGTCTCCATTTCTTCCAGATCTTCGCCAGGGGTTCCGGAATGGGCACATCCCATCCAATCTTCCCGTCACACACAAGCCTGTAAATTATCTTCCCAGACAATGTTGTTGGTGTAAGCACTCCAAGGGGGTCGTAAACCCTAGCCAACTTCGCTAGAATGCCGCGCTTAGTCACTCCCCCCTTGTTACCAGGAATCGCCACTGCCAAAGTGTCCCGCTGGGTGTCCCATCCGAGACTTAGTAATGAACAGGTGTGGTCTCGAGGGATACCCAGCTGGTCTTTTGCGTAGGTCTGCTCTCCAACTGCCCCGACCGCTGAGTCGAGTTCCACAACGTTTGAATGCCATTTGTGCAGCGTGAATCCTCCATTGAAGACTTGAGTTGTTTTCTCTTTTACTACTTGCGCTTGTTCGACCGTACACCCTCCAGATATGAGGTCATCGACATAGATTTCCCTTTTCACTGACGCCACAAGTTCTTGCTCTTCTCCTGCCAGTTATTAAGGTGCGTGTCGATCACTCCCCCGAGCAAGAAAGGGGAACACACAAGCCCAAATAATACTCTTGTAAATCTCAGTGTTTGAACTTCCGTGTCTCTCTCGGGTCTCCAGTGAAACCTGAGAGCGTCTCTGTCCGTTTCCCGAATCCGGACTTGACGAAAAGCTTTCTGTTTGTCACCTGTAATGGCGACAGGGTAAAGCCATCCACGCGCCATGACTGTTGTATAGTGATGTTCTACTCAATAGTTGGTGGAGAGAAGTCCATTTTATTTCTCAATCATATATTACATACAAGATAATAATCACGTGACAATAGACGTCATAAGTCTAAAGTTCATTATCAACAATCAGATATGACATCCTCCTTTTTCTAAATGATTTTTTTTGTAAAATTACTCAAAAATCACTCTATAAGTAAAAATCAAAATAAAACGATGATTACAAAGTATCTTTAAATGGTCAAGTGTCGCGATATACATGTAACTAAAGTCTAGAGTAAATTTGCTAAAAAGTCATAACTTCATATGCTGAAGCCGTAACGTTGAACTGGTTTTATAACCCTGCCGGATCTAGTTTGGCGTGGAGCTACATCCTCTGTGGTTGGCTTGATGGTCTCTGAAGATTCATCTGTTGATGTTGATTCCTGCGACTCGATTTCTGGTTGATCTACATTTGTTGGTAGAGTCTCTTCAGTTTTAATGAGGTGTCTCCTATTTCGTCGATATTCTGCACCATTTGTAGTGCGCACAATATAGCTTCTGGGTGCCTCGTGCTCAGCGATTACTGTCGCGGGCTTCCACTTTGTCTTGTGTGAGTCTCGTTGGACCCTGACCGTGTCTCCTTGAGTTAGTGGATCAGGGGTTGCGCATTCAGTCATTGTATTCCTTTTGGGGTTTCTGCTCTTTTTCTCGGTCCAGTCTGAACTGCTTGTGATCTATACTCTTTGGGTTTAGACATGTAGATTAGGTTGGTATATTAGAGCGTAGTTTCCTTCCCATTAGCGCTCAGGTATATTAAGGCATGGGTGTTTTTCAAAAAAATGCGAAAAATACTGAAAAAATTCTCTAGGGTAGATAAAATATTTCTGTAGAATGTTTTTCGTTAAGGTTGGTACACCGGGTGAGACGTTTCCTTGATGTATTTGGTTACCATGCCAACGGGTTGCGTGACTTGTAAAAGCGTGACAAAGGCACAATTTTCTTTCAGTCCTCTGCATTCGATGGGGGTCATACCAATGGTTTCCCAATGGGTCTTATTATGAACAGTGTCGGGCGTACATTACCATTCCAACGAGGATGGGTGTCCAAGTTATCCACATTTAAGAAAAGGAGAGGTATCATATTACATCATCACAAATAAGGCTATCCTAAAAACATTTCCAGCCATCCTCGTTGGATCAATAATCTACACTATATAACAAACACTATAATGCACTCTGGCGAACGATTTCGCTTTTCCCCATTGAATGCAGAGGCCATTTTCCTAGAAATTAAATTTAAGGTCAGAGGTCATGCATTTGTTGCCATAGAGACCAACATTGGTGAAAATGATTGAGAATGATCAAAGGTATTCAAATGTAGATTGTTTGGATCCCTCAGAGGCATTGGTTTTGAGATGGACCACCCCCTCAGTTTTACGTCCGCCATTTTGGATCGGGCTTCCGCCCAGGCCTTAACCTACCTGAGCGCTTGAGCAGGATTGACCTCGTTTATTGGTGTGTTTCTGTAGCCGAGAGCGCTAAATATGGGTCTTGCTCACTATCTTCGCATTTCTCAAGAATGGACTTAACAGTCTGCCGGCACTTTCGTGCATGCCCCCAGATTGTGGGTATTTGGGGCTGATTGGATTATGCTTGAACCCATAGTTGTTGGAGAATGCCTTGAGTTTTTTAGAACAAGGATCTTATTGTGATACCCAGACCACAAAATATTCTCCAGAATACTCATGGCCGTATCAGTCTTCGAAGGAGTGAAGAAGAAACGGATCCCCCCCCCCCCCCTCATTTTAAGAACAACGAAATTTAAGAACTCTGAAGTCAATTTTAAGAACACCGAAATTTAAGAACACTGAAGTTCACTTTAAGAACAACGAAATTTAAGAACACTGAAGTTCACTTTAAGAACAACGAAATTTAAGAATTCTGAAGTCAATTTTAAGAACAACGAAATTTAAGAACTCTGAAGTCAATTTAAGAACACTGAAATCCAATGTCCCTTCTCGGCTTTCGTACGAACTAATTAGTTCTTGATAGCGTGAGTTATCTAAATAAAGGAGCTCGCTCTTCACAACTTTCGTCACTTCGACCGATAAATTCTGAAATCTGTCCCTACGCCTTTGATATCAATGTTAAACAACTCTACTTCACGAACAGTCGAGCCTAGCATCATTTCTATGCGCCTCACATCCCGCTCACAATTGTTGATTTTCAGTCGGTTTAACAGGGCCGCAGACGCTGTCGGGGAATTTCCGACGCCTTCCAACGATCAACAATTCAGGGGACTGTATTTTACTGTAGTTTATTAAGAATAACCCTTATAACTCACTCCCTTTACATTTTGTCTCAGATTACATATCACCCCATAATCACGTAAGTATAATAACTCTCCGATAACAATGTAACGCAATGGTTTTTCACAACACCCTCCCCCCTTGACTCATTATGAGTCAAGCATGTTGGTGGCCTTCCATCGTGCATCCAGCGCTGCTGCGCGCATAGACGGCTGTCTGCGTGGCGCTACTAGATGTGGCCGAGCAGCAGTTACCCTAGCTTCGCGTGCATTAATTTCCAGCGGATACAGCTTTTGTAGTGGTCTTGCCAGGCGCACGGGTCTACCCTTTTGCACGAGCCTTACATTTGCGTCGCGCACTACTCCGTCTCTCCCTTCCACAATACGCTCTACTACTGCTAATCTCCACTCACAACGCTTCTTACTCTCGTCTGCAACTATAACGATATCTCCTATCTCCACCGTGCTTCTCTTACCTGCTGTGTTCAAACGATGGAACTCTCTCAAATCAGCCAAATACTCCCTTTTCCACCTGTTCCAGAAATGCTGTAATTTGGTAGTGACGTACTTGTACCTTTCTCCACTACTGATCTCTTCTGGGTCTCCTTCCACTATTCTATCTGGGAGAGCACTAATTCGTCTCCCATATATCAGATGTGACGGTGTCAGTACTTCTTCCTGGATCTCATCGTACACATATGTTAAGGGCCTATGATTTAAACTAGCCTCTATCTCTACAACTACGGTAAGCAGCTCGTCAAACGTAAGTTTCGCATTGCCTAAAACCTTCCTAAGAGGCCTCTTAACCAAGCCTACTAAACGCTCATAAAAGCCTCCCACCAAGGGGCCTTCTCCAAGTTGAAGCGCCATTCTATTCTCTTGTTAGCTAACTCCGCCCTCACCTCTGGGTGCTCATACATCTTCTTTAGCTCCTTCTGTGTGGCTGTAAAGGTTTTCGCATTGTCCGATATCATTAATCTCGGCGTACCCCTCCTGGCACAGAACCTTCGCAAACATCGAATGAAGTTTTCCGCTGTCAGATCTCCCACCAGATCCAAATGAACTGCACGTGTGACGCAGCATGTATACAAGGGTATGTAAGCCTTTTCCATCGTGCCCTTGTCTGACTTAACATAGAGGGGTCAAGCAAAGTCCACTCCTACCTTTTCGAATCCCACAGCAGCCCTTGCTCTGAAGCTTGGCAGTGGTGCGGTGGGCAGGGCGCCATATGCCTTCCCTTCATGGCGTTTGCATAATACACACTTACCAAGCACTCGCTTGATGACTTGTCTCCCTTTTGGGATCCAGAACCTTGCTCTTACCTCAGCTAAGGTTGCACGCACGCCACCATGACTAACTTTTGCGTGACAATCGCGCACTATCATGTCCGTCAGCACGTGCTGCCTTGGCAACAAGACTGGTGACCTAGCTTCTTCCCCTAGATCCGAGTTCTCAAACCTTCCTTTACATCTTAGCACTCCTCCACTCTCAACTACACCCAAGTTGCTCGACAGTTGTCTATACTTACTATCACCCTTAAGTTGTTGTTGCACAGAGATAACCCATTGTTTCTCTGCCTCATCTATCTCTGGTGCCCCTAATTCACCTACCTTCTTCATACGACCCTTTCTCTTTGCCTGAATATTAAAGACAAAGCGTCTGACCCATGCCGTTACTCTAAACAGTCTTCTCAACTTACCATACCGCTCGATCAGTATTACATTCTGTATATCATGTGATGTCCCTGCTGATACCACAAGTGCAGACGTTATCTTTTCCTCATCAGAACACTCAGTCGGTCTCTCGTCTACCACTGACGCTGGCCAGTCTGACGGCGGCTCTTTCAGCCAGGCTGGACTTTCCCACCACAGCTTACTGGCCTTCAGGTTAGACGCAGTCACCCCCCTTGATCCAAGATCGGCAGGGTTCTGCTCTCCTGGACAATGTCCCCACTCTCTCTTGTCTGTCAGTTTTAGTATCTCATTCACTCTATGCCGAACGAACTGTTTCCACTAACCTTGGTTGCGGACCCAATAAAGTGCGGTCTTGCTGTCCAACCAAAGCCTTGTTCCTGCTAAGATCACTTCAGACTTAAATGCCTCTTTCACTGAACTTACCAATTGTGCCATCAGCCACGCTGACATCAACTCCAGCCTAGGGATACTTAGCTGTTTCAGGGGGGCTACCCGAGTCTTGGAGGCCAGTAAGCGTACATGTACCTGTGTCCCTGTGCGCGACACCAAGTAGACCACCGCTGAATAGCCCTTCTTACTTGCATCACCAAATCCATGCAAGTAATATTCTCTCACCCCCCCTGACCGCATAACCCTTAACACATCTATCAACAGCTATCTCCTTCGCGCTATGCAATTCAGCTACCCATGCACTCCATTTATCCCTCAACTCCCCAGTGAGCTCCTCGTCCCATCCCAATCCCTTAATACATAACTCTTGAAAAAGCATCTTCATACTCACCACTACAGGCCCAACTATCCCCAGAGGTCTTTTCCCTTACCTGCGATCGGCTCTAACCCTAACGTCAACACATCTGAATCCGTATTCCAGGAAATTCCTAACACCTTCTCTGAACTGGCACCCCCCTGGCTTGCCTCCCCCAAGGTGGTTTTCGCAAATGTTTCCTCGTCTTCTGCATTTCCGTCATGACTACTATTTTGGGGTGATTGCTCACAACCCTCAATGCGTTTCCTAAAGCCTGCATCATTCGTTTTCCACTTGCGCAGCTTGAACCCCCCTCTTGCATTCTTACCTTCGCCTTCTCGTACAAGTCAAACGCCTGCCCCGCATCATTCTCCCCAGTAACCAGATCATCCACGTAGAACCCCTTCGTCATCTTCTGTGCAAAGACCGGGTCCTCATCTGCATACCTAGAAATATGGTGTCTCAAGGTTGCATTTAACAGAAACGGTGACGTGTTTAGACCAAACACAACTCGGCAAAAACGGTACACAACTATAACTGGTTCCTTCTTGTTAATATTCTCTACCCACAAAAATCTAAGGCAATCCCTATCCTCCTTACCGACTTCAATGTTGAGAAATGCCTTCTCTATGTCTCCCACTAGTATTACGCGATTCAGCCTGAATCTCAATAATATATCAAACAGAAGTGGATTTAACGACGGTCCCACATGTAAACAGTCATTAAGGGCGGTGCCTTTCTTACCTTCTCTTGCTGAGGCGTCATACACAATTCGAACCTTAGTCGTGGCACTGTCCTCCCGTACCACCTCCCTGTGTGGAAGGAAATTGATTACCCCCCCTGGCTCTAAACTCACAACTTCCTCTATAATACCTGCCTGTAACTGTTCCTTAATTATACGATCATTTTCTATCAAAACTTCCGGCTTCTGATTCAACCTTCTTAACAAGCCTCTTAAGCGTGCTAGGCTATTAACATAGTTGCTAGGCAACGGTTCATGTCCCTGCTTCCATGGCAACCGCACCGAATATCTACCACCATTAAAACTAATGTTATCCGTAAATGCCTCATGCACTTCATCTGACTCTGTTATTCCTAATGCATCTAGCTCCCACAACTTCCTTACATTCTCCTCTAGACTGTTACTTCCTTGGCCTTGATCCTGGGATATTAAGTTAATTTGTACTGACTGACCTTCTGTATCACCCTCACTCCTTATGGGCCCTGATAATACCCATCCTAGGTAGGTCTCTACAGCTACAGGCTCACTTACCTCCCCCCGTATTGTACTCCCCGCTTGGAAACTCCATAAAAAATCTGCCCCAACCAAAACATCTATGTGTAACTGCTGCGCGCCCGTATCTATATCTGAAAACCACAGCCTGCGCAAGTGCTGATACCTTAACGTTCTCTGCATGCACATTGGGTACCGAAGATATCTCTGGAACAACAAAGGCTTCTATATACTTGCCCTCCCCTCCTCCTAGTGGCATTATTTTCATTCTTACAGCATCCCTCATTCCACTTTTTGGTGGACCCTCCCCAAAAGTATTGATAACCAACCATTCCCTGCGCACAGCCTGGAGTCCTAAAGCCTGCACTGCTGACTCCTTAACATAGGACCTATGGCTACCAGAGTCGAAAAGAACTCTTACCCTCCCCTCCCCTGCGTCCCCCCGCACTACTCCTTGCGCTGTTTGCAGGGCAATACTGTTGCCTGCACTTACACTAAGGTTGTGCGTAGAGGCGTTAGGCACCTGAGGACTTTCTTGTACTAATGGAGCAGGCCTATTTTCTCCCAATTGCACATGACAAATCGATTCATGGTGGCCTCCTAACTTACACCTAGCGCACTTATTATCTGCCTTACAATCAACTGACTTATGTCCTTTACATAAACATATATAGCAACGGGCAAACCTTCTGATTATACGCTTTCTCTCCTGTAGATCAGTCACTGTCGGGCAGTCTTGGTGCTTGTGTGTACCCAAGCAATATGCGCATTTATTGTCAAAGTTCTGTCGATTTCCCTGGGTCAATAACGCGCTGGCGGTGCCTTGACTGTTTCTGTTCGAGTTCCTGTTATTCTGGCCATTGTTCTCCTGGGGCCCCAAATTCAACTCTTCCCTAAGCTCGACTTCTTTCAGCAAACGTTCCAGCATTTCTCCCATGCTCCACTCCATGTGGTTTGTTTCTCTCGTCATCATAAGACGTATTGGCGTTGGCAGCTTCTCCATCACGGCCGGCACGATAATGCTGGAATAGCTTTCCTCGCTCACGCCAAGCGCTTCTAAACTTCGATAATTGGACTCTACCGTGTCGTGTAGAGACCTGAGACGTCCCGTTTCCTTTTGATTAAAGACCGGCTTGATGTTGAGCATGTCTTGGATGTGGGCTCGTTGAATAACATTCCTTTTACCGAAAAGCCTCTTCAAGATATCCACTGCGGCTTCATAGTTCGCCCAGGATAGCGAGAACCCAGCTATGGCCGCACTGGCCTGACCCTCCAATAAACTTTTGAGATAAGTAAACTTGTCCACTGTTGACATTCCCTCGTTGTATGGCACTCGAAAAGCAGTCCCAAAAGGTCTGCCATTCCTGTACTTTCCCGGTAAACTTTTTAACTTCTAGGCGCGGTAAACGAGGCTTTATCGTAGGGGGCGCGGAAGAATACTGACTCAGAGAACCAATCTGGGGCGAAACTGACGGAACCGAAGGTGTAATTGAGCTGTTAACATTTACACGCTCGTCGATAGATTCTAGTATTATGTTAATTTCTTCTTGAATCCCGCCTGCTTCATTCATTTCCTCACTCAGAGCCTCTTCCGTGGTCGATTCATCGTCGCACAGCAAACTCAGTATCTTACTGTCAAACTCCTTGATTATTTTGGATTTGTCTTCAAGCGTTCGCTTAAAGGCTTTCAGCTGTTTAATCTTTGTCGCCTCTTCTTCTTGGGAACGCCCCCAACTTTCCTCATCTTCTAGTGTCTCATTAACCTTCCCTACTACGGTTTTCAAATAACCTCGGTGTCCTCCTCTCATCTTTTTCTGTTTCTGAAGGTCACCCATTGTTCTACAGTCTCTTATTTTCTTCAAAATCGCAATCGGAACTTCACACAATCCAACACTCCAATCGGCTCAATCGCTGCACTCGTTGCACTCTCGGGTGCTTAAACAATCACAATCACAATTCTTCGCTCTTCAATTTCTCTATCTTCATAGAACAACTCATCCGCACAATTCACTGCTCGCATCCGGCTCGAATCGGACCACTGTGTCGGGGAATTTCCGACGCCTTCCAACGATCAACAATTCAGGGGACTGTATTTTACTGTAGTTTATTAAGAATAACCCTTATAACTCACTCCCTTTACATTTGTCTCAGATTACATATCACCCCATAATCACGTAAGTATAATAACTCTCCGATAACAATGTAACGCAATGACTTTAACTCTCAGATAACAATGTAACGCAATGGTTTTTCACAACAGACGCTGCCTCGTCCCTAGGCGTCTCTATTTGATCAATGATAGAAACAGAGAGAAAAGCCTCTTGCGACGAGTGTTCTGGTAGCGAGCGCGCAATGCATCTTGGGAACGGTTCGTCTTCGCATCATGGGACGGCTCATCAAACAAGAGAAAGAGACGCCTCGCAGATTCTGCACGATTTCTGGGTCAAAAATCCCGATTTCTGGACCTCGACCAATATAGCCGCTTTCTTTACGAATCTTCAGGGAAATTGGCTTGTTTCGTTTGCAGATGTAATCAATAAGTATCACTGCACCTTTTTTGGCAAGAAAGCGTATCAGAATGTAGTTAAAAGCACAGGGAAAAATTCCTAAAAAACATTTTTTTTCCCATCTTTGATAATATATATATTTAGCCACTGGCTAAAAGCGGAGCTCCCGGTTACATATTTTTCTGTGTTAATGAGACAAAAGGCAGCCATTGTACATAGCCTGTCATCATCATACCACGTGACCAAACACTACCATCATCCTTGCCACTTAGATAATTTCACCAAAGTTTGGTTCTGTGCGAGGTTCATCCCTTTCCAAGATTTATACATTTTCTGGTTTTATGACGTCATCGATGACGTCATACCACATGATCAAGCCATCGTACCCCCCTTACTTCACCCAAGATTGGTTGTCTGAGGTTCATCCCTTCCAAAGATATAAGCCTTTTCTCGTGTGATGACGTCATCGATGACGTCATACCACGTGATCACGCCATCGTACCCCCCTTGCCACTTAAACAACTTCACCCAAGTTTGGTTGTCTGAGGTTCATCCCTTCCAAAGATATCAGCCTTTTCTCTTTTGATGACGTCATCGATGACGTCATACCACGTGATCACGCCATCGTACCCCCCTTGCCACTCAAACAGCTTCACCCAAAGTTTGATTGTCCGAGGTTCATCCCTTCCAAAGATATAAACCTTTACGCGTTTGATGACGTCATCGATGACGTCATACCACGTGACTATGCCATCGCACTCCCATTGCCACTTAGACAACTTCACCCAAGTTTGGTTGTCTGAGTTTCATCCCTTCCCAAGATATAAACCTTTTTACTTCCGCTGTAAAACTGGTCATTGGTTGCCTGTGCGACGACGGAACCACGGACGGAAGTAAATAAACCGGAAGTCCATCACAAAACAGGTCGATGCATATACACTTTTGTGTTGTTTCCTTTCCTCCTGCATGTAGCTATGGGGCTCCGCTACGCGGGCGCCTTCGGCGCCCGCGGGAGCTCCGCTAAAAACCATAAATGTATTTCAGTCAGAGAAAACCATTTATGGTTTTTCCATTTTAGAAATGTTTTTTTATGGAATAAACATCTGGAAATTTCCATATACCTCACCAAACCACACGAAGTTAAAACCCATGGGTTTATAAAATTCATTTCCGTGTTCTCGAGTAAAAAACATTTATGTTTTTTATAATTCCATGAATGGGTTATATCTTTGAAAAAACGGTTTTCAACCAGAATTGTTTGTTGCATAAAAACTATTAATGGTTACCGTTTTCCCATGACTGGATTATCGCTTACAAACAGCATTTTCGATCCAAATATGGGTTTTGCGCAAAACCCGTAAATGGTTACCGTTTTCCCATGAATGGATTATCGCTTACAAAAAAACATTTTGGATCCAAATATGGGTTTTGCGCAAAGCCCATAAATGGTTACCGTTTTCCCATGAATGGACTATCGCTTACAAAACCATTTTTGATCCGAATTTGGATTTTACGGACAATGGCCAATGGTTCCATTTTCCCGTGAAAGGATTATGACTCGCAAAGGCTATTGGTTTCAACGTTATCAGCGATTAAGATTGTTTGTGTTTCAACGATGTGGATGGTTTGTGCATTCCCATAAAGAGGATGTCGCTTCTTAGCTTAAAACAATCTGGATTCAAAAGAGCGTTCATGAATACCATTGATGGTTTGTTGGCACTTGCTTAAGCGCGCGAAAGTACCGGCCAACGATATTATCAGTTTCTATCATACTTGTATTAGACCGGTACTAGAGTATTGCCCGCCTTTATTCCATCATGCTCTGCCATCTTATTTATGTAACGATTTAGAGCGTGTACTGAAGCGGGCGCTTTCTATAATTTTTCCTGGCCAATTATATCATGATAGCCTTTCAATGTATGGATTGCGTTCTCTGGGGGACAGGCGAACCGAACAGTGTAATAAACTTTTCGATCAAACCATATCTAATCCTGCACATAAGCTCCATCAGTCATTGCCACCAAAGAACGTCAGCAGATATAACCTGAGAAGTAAGCGCGAATATGCCCTACCAAAGATGCAGACGAAGCGCTATTCAAGTACTTTTATTCCTTCTATGTCTAAGCGGTAGAAGTTTTAACTTGTATTATAGCTTCTTTTGAAACATTATAACTTATTACATATATTTATACGTATTTAGCTCATCAATTAAAAAATTTTATCATGTATATACATTTAAGTCTTAATATATCGTAATTTATCATTTTATCTTGTAATTCATGCAATTCAGCCATAGGTGGCTGCAATATGAGTTTTTTATTATATATATATATATATATATATATATATATATATATATATATATATATACAGCGGTTTGCAAATATTCTGTCTGAGAAGTATATAAGTATATAAGTATATCGCCGTTTGATACCTTTGCAAGTCCGATGCACTTGAATTATATTATTTCTCTGTTTAGGCTTGGTTGCTGACTGTTTTTATCTTTTTCCATGCATATAATGTGCCCGCCATGCGTTGTTTGGGAGACTTTTAAAGTTTCGCGAAACGCCTTCTCGGCTGGATGAAACGCCATTGCAAGAACGCGTAACTGAAACCCTAGATTTTGCTGCTGTTTTTAACGAAATGTTTATTTTATTCAATCTATGGATTTAGAATTGGTTTTATTTATGTGTTCTCGGTACTGGTGATCAACAGGTATCTCTGAGAAAGGTGAATTTGACGTGTATTTAATGACTAATTAAATATTCAAAACGGCGTCTTCTTCGCAATGCACGTTTTAGTAGAACGCGGAATTGGCGTTTTCTCTTTTCGAAATTTAACTTTTCTGCACTGAATGTATAGAGCGAAAGTTCTTGGAGTTATAAATCTCTGTCTTCGTTATCAGTTTAGTCTGTTGTAATCGATGGAGCTATGTACTGACAGTGAATGAGAAGCCATTTCGCGCAGTAGTTCTTCCCCGGGGTTCTTCCCACTCGGCATTTGAGTAAATAACTCATTCACCGCTTACATTCTTTCGCTCAAAGTTTTTCATTGAAAGCTTTTAAATCCCTTCACTCATACCAGAAGCAATCTAATTAATTTTCCAGGCCGATTTATCTCTGTGTTGGAAAAAGTACGTTTATAATCGATAAAAGATTAAAATGTATTTCTCTTTACGGTCTAATTATAAATTCAAAAAATAAAAACTTTTCCTGGATTTAAATAGAGTTCATTTCTTCGTATTTTTTTGTCATCGGAAAGTAGTCCCGATGTTTCCGAAATAAAGGACACTCAAAACACTCTCTATAATATTAATGAGGTGCAAAAAAACTTACTTTAGTTTCCTTATATTTATTTCTTCTATTTTTTGATCCAAGGAATATTTTTCATAATTTTGAATTTATAATTAGACCGAAAAGAGAATCAAAATTTTAATTTTGATGTAATTTTGATTTTGATAAATTAATTAATTAGATCATTTCGGGCATGGGGGAGAGTTACTAAAAATATATTTGAATGACAAACTTTGAATATTGGTTAATGCTGATGAATGATTTATTTATTCAAATGCAGAGTGGGGAAGAACAACTGCGAAATGGCTTCCTTCACTGTCACCGAGACTTTGGATGTACACAGCTCTCAATCGATTAAAATAGAATAAACTGACTCCGAAAACGGAGATAAATAACTCTTAGAACTTCCCTACTATACAGTGAGTGGTCGTTCTTTTCCGTGGAAAAGTTAAATTTCGAAAGTTAAGTTAAATTTCGGCAATGTCGCGTTCTACTAAAACGTGCTTTGCGTAGAAGACGTCGTTTTGAATATTTAATTAGTCATTAAATACACGTCAAATTCACCTTTCTCAGAGATACCTGTTGATCACCACTACCGAGAACACATAAATAAAACCAATTCTAAATCCATAGATTGAATAAAATAAACATTTCGTTAAAAACAGCAGCAAAATCTAGGGTTTCAGTTACGCGTTCTTGCAATGGCGTTTCATCCAGCCGAGAAGGCGTTTCGCGAAACTTTAAAAGTCTCCCAAACAACGCATGGCGGGCACATTATATGCATGGAAAAAGATAAAAACAGTCAGCAACCAAGCCTAAACAGAGAAATAATATAATTCAAGTGCATCGGACTTGCAAAGGTATCAAACGGCGATATACTTATATACTTATATACTTCTCAGACAGAATATTTGCAAACCGCTGTATATATATATATATATATATATATATATATATTGTTTTACATTAGTAATGACCTATATGTTCGGATTACCTATGTAGTAAGAGCAAATTTTGCATGCCCTTTCAAACTCAATTTACTCACATGCCTAACGTTGCCCGCGTAATTGAGAATGAAAACAAAAGAAAGCTAAGAAAGGACAGGGATCCCGAACAACACAGGGATCCCAAGCCAGAAAGAAAATGTAACTGCGCCGACGCCGATGCATGCCCGCTAGAAGGCGAATGCCTAGCGAAAAATATCGTGTATCAAGCCACTGTGACATCAGAAGATAGCGTAGAAACATATGTAGGTCTTACGGCAACTGAATTCAAATCTAGGTATGCAAATCAC
This sequence comes from Scolanthus callimorphus, assembly GCA_033964015.1. Classification (NCBI taxonomy): domain Eukaryota; kingdom Metazoa; phylum Cnidaria; class Anthozoa; order Actiniaria; family Edwardsiidae; genus Scolanthus; species Scolanthus callimorphus. The sequence goes on along the minus strand of CM066911.1, from coordinate 26,602,039 downwards.
AAAGCCTCTTTCTTACATTCCTCGAAGCGCAACGCAACTGAGCTAAGTAAATACATCTGGCGCCTAAAAGAAAGAAACCTTCATTATAAGATCAATTGGAAGATTCTTTGCCACGCACACAGCTACTCAAGTGTGTCAAAGCGCTGCGCACTGTGTATTAGCGAGAAGTACTTCATTCTATGTAAACCCGGTGCAGCCACGCTGAATAAGCGTAATGAGCTAGTCAGTAAATGCCGCCATAAGGACAAATACCTTCTCAAGAATGTCAAATGATTAGAATGCTAAATGATAGCGATTTATTTGTAAGCAACCACTCGGGGTTTGTGCACTGAGGAGTGCGGGTCGCGGTCTGCGACTCCGTACGAAACAGTACTGTATGCATTAAAATGAGAACTTGATACTCCGACCACTGTATTCTGTTATATATATATATATATATATATATATATATATATATATATATATATATATATATATATATATATATATATAACACTTAAGAAGCTCATAAAGTAGGAGCGTGCATCCTACGTATTGGGTGGGTCTCACATGTGTTTTATAGCTTGAGCTATTTTTAGAAACAGTTGCGCGGGAAAAATTAGCCAATCAGAATTCTTCCTTACATTTGACGTCACGCCTCTTCAAAAATGCAGATGGAGCTCTGCTTTTAGCCAGTGGCTAAATCTATTTTTACTTGCAGTTCTTTTCGAGATGGAAAACCGGGTGAAAATGTTATCTCTTTGCATGGTTTCTGACTGTACAAGTTGAGTAAACTTGAACAGATAACAGATGGCTTCAGACATCAAGAAAAATTACTTGAAAAAATCTAAACGACTAAGGGAAAGCAGAAAAGAACCGCGGCCTCGCCGCTTCTTCTCACGGTTCTCGCACGCGAAAGTTCATGAAGGACTATACATTTATGCACTAAAGCTGATGAATTTGGTGGCTACGGATGGATTAGGGAAGCATAAAGCATTTACAACGAAGTACCAGGACTATGTGGATGATTTGATTTCTAATTACACTGACAGATGAAGTTCGCTACATACAAACGATCCAAGCAGGAAGGCGAGAATGAAAGTTTGTCAAAAACTTTACAACGTGTTCGCCGAAAAAAACTGAACACATAGACAACTCGGTAAGCCGGGACTATGAACTTTTTAATTCCTCAGTCGACATGGACGTTTTTAGTTTCTTCTTTTCATTTCATTCGTGTGAAATGATTTTTTTGATGCACGAAATTTGTCAAGTTTGTTTTTTGTTTACGAGAACTGGAGTCGGTAAGGACGTAGTAGCGTTGAACTTGTACTTGAGCTGCTTGAATGAAGCACGACTTGAAAGAGCTTGATCAGGCGTTTATTAAAAGGTATACTTTATAAACGACAGAAGTTTATTGCTTACATTCTATAAACTATTTGAAAACAAAATGAATGGTACCGGTGCGAAAGGTGTAGGCACTGCATGATGGCACTCTGCGAATCGACAGGAAACAGCAAGCGTTTTCTAAAATTGTCGGCCAACATGTGCCAACGGAGCACTGCTTTGATTTCCGTGAAATACATGGCAGTCGAGGATGACATCTGCTTTACAACCAGTCAGTCTGAGGGCAGAAGTTAGCTTATTAAGTTGTCGATGTTCCTCTTGTATCGTACTGCTTTGGTCTTTTTATTTGCCTATTCATTTGCTGTTTGCTAACATTTAGCACTTCGTGGATATGTACACCTGCTTGCTTGGCACTTCATCGTGTGCTTTGGTATTTTTGCACCCTGGCTCTAAATCACTAGACTCAAGTAAAAATATTTGCTTCATTTTGGCAAAGGGATAAAGTAAAAGCCGTCGAAAGTCTCGGTAAAATACTGCAAAATCTCGGAATCTCGGCGTTTTTTTTTGCACGTCTCGGAGTCTCGTTTTTCTCGCAATTTTGGCCGTCTCGGAGTCTCGGATTTTTTCTACCGCGGTCTCGGAGTCTCGAAGTTTTATTTTATCATTCTGACTTGTAAAGCAAAGCATGATACCGTCAGATGCAGGGACGTCAACCCCAGGACTAAAACAAATTTGGAGACTCCTTTGAAATGGCGAAATTTCGTGCAATTCTCCCGGGAGAAATACAGTAAATATATGGCGGTCGTCTTGAATTTTTCCCGGAGACGAAGCGTAAAGACTCGGACTCGGATTTTGAAATTTGTCAAAAGTCTCGGGCTCTGATTCTGAAACGCGGGTCTCGGCGTCTCGGCGAGTCTCGGATTTACCCATCGCTACCCCTACTTGTCGGTCGTGTCAGAGGAAGATTTCGTTTTTCGTGCGCCTGCTGCGTGTATGACGTAATTTTTTTACTTCTCTCTGATTGGTTGATTTTTCGCGCGAAAATCTAAAAATAGCCCAAGCTATAAAACACATGTGAGAACCACCCAATAGGGGATGCACGCTCATACTTATGAGCTTCTGGCGCAGCTCAATGTTTATGTCTCGAAAAGTCGTCTCTCGACGTTCAAAGAATTCGGCCAAAAATTCATCCACTTCAAAAATTCTACATGCGCAGATTTGAGATTTAAAACACTGCTCCTAAAAGCTTGATCTTCCATCCTTCAAGTGTTAAAAGTGCACTGTTTAAAGGTTTAGGGTGTTAGGTAACATCTTTGTAGTGGTGCTAGAAAAACACCTGTAGGCGGTGATTATCTTGTAGGTGTTACATTAATACCACATTTGGTGTTAAGCGCGCTCGTCTGTAAATATCGACTCGCGAAATTTAAAAACTTTGCGAAATCGCTCAAAACTTCATCTACCTCTAGTGGATCTATAACTTCTGTGGAAATTTTAGCGGAGCTCCTGCGCGGGCCTGCGGAGCACCATACCTAAGGAAAAAACGCATAGTATACTATCGAGTTGATTTTTGAACGTCACGGGCATTATGGATCATTTTGATGACGTCATTGATGACATAAGGGCATGTGACCTTGGTGTAGAGTTCCTCTTATGGTCTTTGAAACTTTGTCCAAGTTTGGCTTCTAAAGAAGCTACCCTTCGGGAGATATGATTTTTTCTTTATTTTTCTGGTATTAAACCTATAGCGTACGCCGTCCGTCCGTCCGTCCGTCGTCCGTCGTCCGTCGTCCGTCGTCCGTCGTCCGTCGTCCGTCGTCCGTCGTCCGTCGTCCGTCGTCCGTCCGTCCGTGTACACATGGGAACCCTGTGGTATAATATATAGATTTAGCCACTGGCTAAAAGCGGAGCTCCTGGTTATAAAATTTTCTGTGTGAATGAAACGGATTCCCATGTGTACATGGTTGCTTTAGAGTCTTCCCTTCACGAGATATTAATTTTTCAAGCATAGATGACGTCATCGATGACGTCACATCACGTGACCACTTCATTTCGTTCATCTGGTGACCTGGACTACAATACCCAAGTTTGGTTGGTTTAGAGTCTTCCTTTCAAGAGATACTCATTTTTCAAGCATAGATGACGTCATCAATGACGTCATATCACGTGACCACCTCATTTCGCTCATCTGGTGACCTAGACTACACTACCCAAGTTTGGTTGCTCTAGAGTCTTCCCTTCACGAGATATTAATTTTTCAAGCATAGATGACGTCATCGATGACGTCACATCACGTGACCACTTCATTTCGCTCATCTGGTGACCTAGACTGCACTACCAAGTTTGGTTGCTTTAGAGTCTTCCCTTCACGAGATATTAATTTTTCAAGCATAGATGACGTCATCGATGACGTCACATCACGTGACCACTTCATTTCGCTCATCTGGTGACCTAGACTACACTACCAAAGTTTGGTTGTTATAGAGTCTTCGCTTCACGAGATATTAATTTTTCAATCACTGATGACGTCATCGATGACGTCACATCACGTGACCGTGTTACAGCACCCCCTTATGGCATAGACAAAATATACCAAGTATGATTGTCTTGGCATGTTCCCTTGAGGAGATATAATTTTTTCTTTGCATACCACAGGGTTCCCATGTGTACACGGACGGACGACGGACGGACGGACGGACGGACGGACGGACGGACGGACGGACGGACGGACGGACGGACGGACGGCGTACGCGATAGGTTTAATATATAGATTTAGCCACTGGCCAAAAGCGGAGCTCCTGGTTATAAAATTTTCTATGAATGAAAGGGATTCCCACGTGTACATGGTTTACATGGTTGCTTTAGAGTCTTCCCTTCACGAGATATTAATTTTTCAAGCATGGATGACGTTATCAATGACGTCATATCACGTGACCACTTCATTTCGCTCATCTAGTTACCTAGACTACACTACCAAAGTTTGGTTGTTTTAGAGTCTTCCCTTCACGAGATATTGATTTTTCCAGCATAGATGACGTCATCGATGACGTCACATCACGTGACCACTTCATTTCGCTTATCTAGCGACCTAGACTACACTACAAAAGTTTGGTTGTTTTAGAGTCTTCCCTTCACGAGATATTGATTTTTCAAGCATAGATGACGTCATCGATGACGTCACATCACGTGACCACATCATTTCGCTCATCTAGTGACCTAGACTACACTACCAAAGTTTGGTTGTTTTAGAGTCTTCCCTTCACGGGATATTGATTTTTCAAGCATAGATGACGTCATCGATGACGTCACACCACGTGACCACTTCATTTCGCTCATCTGGCGACCTGGATTACATTACCCAAATTTGGTTGGTTTAGAGTCGCTAATACCAGAAAAATAAAGAAAAAATCATATCTCCCGAAGGGTAGCTTCTATAGAAGCCAAACTTGGACAAACTTTCAAAGACCACAAGAGGAACTCTACACCAAAGTCACGTGCCCTTACGTCATCAATGACGTCATCAAAATGATCCATAATGTCCGTGACGTTCAAAAATCAAATCGATAGTATACTATACGTTTTTTCCTTAGGTATGGAGCTCCGCTAATATATAGATTTAGCCACTGGCTAAAAGCGGAGCTCCCGGTTACAATGACGTCATCGATGACGTCATACCACGTGTTAACGCCATCTCACCCTCCTTACCAGGGTGTTCGGAAGCGTGGTTGCTAGGGAAATTTGAAACAGCTCTAATCGGCGAAACTTTACAATCATGACCAATTTTGCGCCATGACATCATCAAAGGACAACAATACCAACGATGACGTCATCGGGCCACGCCCATGGTCACGTGACCGGGAGTAGAAAAAGACTTATTGACTTCAAATAGACGTTTTTCGAATACTTTTTGCTATGGATATATTTTTCATGAGCATCTTCATAAAGTTAAGTATGGATTTGCAATTTCGATTTAAAATAAGGAAATGACGAGTGCAAAAAGTCGTTTTTTGGCTATAACTTTCGCAATTTTTATCCTAAATGCTAATCCATACTTAACTTTGTGAACAATATGCTTTTCTATCGATTTGCTTTAATTTTTTTGCGAAATATTAAGATTCGCGTTAGAATTAGTGTTTTAAAGAAACACGAATTGATTCGCTAGGAGGCTTGGTTACCAGGAAGTGTAAAACAAATTTATATATTTTATTTTCCACCAGAAAATAAAAAAACAAGCAAGCAATGGAAGAGAAATACATCGTAACATTGCTTAAGAAGCGAAAAAGAAAGTTCAAACCCGAAAAAGAAAAAAAAAAATCGAAAAAGAAAAAAGAACTCACGTAGGGTTTGAACTCAGTACCTTCTGTTTTCTAGCCCAAGACCTTACCAAACGGCCACGAAGGCTGGTCAAATGATGTATCTTCAGACATTGTATATAAACCTTCACTCGAGAGACTGCAAGTTCGTAGGCTGAACAAAGCTACAATTTAAGCATTTTAGACTGTTTCTTTCTTCTTTAACGCCGTAGAAACAATAACGGTATGATTTCCTAGCGTGGTATGATTTTCTTCTATACAGAGTTGCTAATTACTTTTCACAATGGTATAATTTTTGTCAAAGTAGGCAACTTTTTCGATCGCCAAACGGGCGCCGAGCGATATTTTCTCTTCACAAAAGCTACAAAAAAGTAAAGAACTCCAGAAAAACTGAAATGCAATAGATACAACAATGATAGAAGATACATATTTGATGCTAGTTTGGCCATAATTTTTGGTACTTCAGCGGAATTTCGAGCAGTTTCCAGTGGCGACATTTTACAAATCCCGCGCTATAGTTTGCACTTAGACAACAAGTCACGGCAAAACGCTCCAACAAAACTATGTTTTTCAATTCTTTTGACAATGAAAATGAACGTTTTTTTCTACATTGAACCAAAATAATGAAATAAACTTTAGGAAAATGAAGTTACTTTAGAAAAATCATTCCTCCAGAATTAACATATGTTGGAAATAAAACCATCTTGTTGTTTGATTTTGAGAAAAGACTGCCGCCGAAGTCACGCAATCTACGCTAGCAACGAAACGTAACTTAGCAACCAAACTTCCGAACACCCTTAAACAACTTAACCCAAGTTTGGTTGTCTGAGAGTCATCCCTTCCCAAAATAATACCTTTTCTCGTTTGATGACGTCATTGATGACGTCATACCACGTGACTAGGCTGTTGAACCCCCCTTCCCATTTATACAACTCCACCCAAGTTTGGTTGTCTGAGGTTCAACCCTTCTAGAGATATATACCATTTCTCGTTTGATGACGTCATAGATGACGTCATACCATGTGACTACGCCATCGCACCCCCTTGTCACTTAGACAACTCTACCCAAGTTTGGTTGTCTAAGGTTCATCCCTTCCAAAGATATAGACCTTTTCTCATTTGATGACGTCATCGATGACGTCATACCACGTGACCAAGCAGTTGCACCCCCCTTGCCACTTTGATATTTTGACCCAAGTTTGGTTGTCTGAGGTTCATCCCTTCCTTAGATATATACCCTTTCTCGTTAGCTTACGTTTGGGTTGCCTGTGTTACGCCGGACGAACAGACGGACGGACGGACGGACGGACGCACAAACCGGAAGTCCATGACAGAATCGTTTGATGCATATACACTTTTGTTTTGTTCCTTCTCCTCCTGCATGTAGCTATGGGGCTCCGCTCGCGGGCGCCTTCGGCGCCCGCGGGAGCTCCGCTACAAACAAAAAATCATATCTCCTCAAGGGAACATAATAAAGATTTAGCCACTGGCTAAAAGCGGAGCTCCTGGTTATAAAATTTTCTATGTGAATGAAAGGGATTCCCATGTGTACATGGTTTATATGGTTGCTTTAGAGTGTTCACGAGATATTAATTTTCAAGCATAGATGACGTCATCGATGACGTCATATCACGTGACCACTTCATTTCGTTCATATGATGGCCTAGACTACACTACCCAAGTTTGGTTCTTTTAGAGTTTTCCCTTCACGAGATATTATTTTTTCAAGCATAGATGACGTCATCGATGACGTCACATCACGTGACCACTTCATTTTGCTCATCTGGTGACCTAGACCACACTACCCAAGTTTGGTTGTTCTAGAGTCTTCTCTTGACGAGATATTCATTTTTCAAGCATAGATGACGTCATCGGTGACGTAACATCACGTGACCACTTCATTTCGCTCATCTGGTGACCAAGACCACACTGCCCAAGTTTGGTTGTTTTAGAGTCTTCTCTTCACGAGATATTCATTTTTCAAGCATAGATGACGTCATCGATGACGTCATATCACGTGACCACTTCATTTCGATCATATGGTGGCCTAGACCACACTACCCAAGTTTGGTTCTTTTAGAGTTTTCCCTTCACGAGATATTATTTTTTCAAGCATAGATGACGTCATCGATGACGTCACATCACGTGACCACTTCATTTTGCTCATCTGGTGACCTAGACCACACTACCCAAGTTTGGTTGTTCTAGAGTCTTCTCTTGACGAGATATTCATTTTTCAAGCATAGATGACGTCATCGATGACGTCACATCACGTGACCACCTCATTTCGCTCATCTGGTGACCTAGACCACACTACCCAAGTTTGGTTGTTTTAGAGTCTTCTCTTCACGAGATATTCATTTTTCAAGCATAGATGACGTCATCGATGACGTCACATCACGTGACCACTTCATTTCGCTCATCTGGTGACCAAGACCACACTACCCAAGTTTGGTTGTTTTAGAGTCTTCTCTTCACGAGATATTCATTTTTCAAGCATAGATGACGTCATCGATGACGTCACATCACGTGACCGTGCTACAGCACCCCCCTTGTGGCATAGACAAAATATCCCAAGTATGGCTGTCTTAGCATGTTCCCTTGAGGAGATATAATTTTTTCTTTGCATACCACAGGGTTCCCATGTGTACACGGACGACGGACGGCGGACGGACGGCGGACACTATAGGTTTAATACCAGAAAAATAAAGAAAAAATCATATCTCCCGAAGGGAAGCTTCTCTAGAAGCCAAACTTGGACAAACTTTCAAAGACCATCAGAGGAACTCTACACCAAAGTCACGTTCCCTCACGCCATCAATGACGTCATCAAAATGATCCAAAATGCCCGTGACGTTCAAAAATCAACTCGATGGTATACGTTTTTCCCTTAGGTATGGTGCTCCGCTTGCGCGGGCCTTCGGCCCGCGCTGGAGCTCCGCTACTAAGACAACCATACTTGGGATATTTTGTCTATGCCACAAGGGGGGTGGTGTAACCCGGACACGTGATGTGACGTCATCGATGACGTCTTCAGTGATTGAAAAATGAATATCTCGTGAAGGGAAGATTCTAAAACAACCAAACTTGGGTAGTGTAGTCTAAGGCCACCAGATGAGCGAAATGAGGTGGTCACGTGATATGACGTCATCGATGACGTCATCTATGCTTGAAAAATCAATATCTCGTGAAGCAAAGACTCTAAGACAACAAAACTTGGGTAGTGTAGTCTAGGCCACCAGATGAGCAAAATGAGGTGGTCACGTGATATGACGTCATCGATGACGTCATCTATGCTTGAAAAATCAATATCTCGTGAAGGGAAGACTCTAAGACAACAAAACTTGGGTAGTGTAGTCTAGGCCACCAGATGAGCGAAATGAAGTGGTCACGTGATGTGACGTCATCGATGACGTCATCTATGCTTGAAAAATCAATATATCGTGAAGGAAAGACTCAAAGACAACAAAACTTGGGTAGTGTAGTCTAGGCCACCAGATGAGCAAAATGAGGTGGTCACGTGATATGACGTCATCGATGACGTCATGTATGCTTGAAAAATCAATATCTCGTGAAGGGAAGACTCTAAAGCAACCATGTAAACCATGTACACATTTGAATCCCTTTCATTCACACAGAAAAAATTATAACGAGGAGCTCCGCTTTTAGCCAGTGGCTAAATCTATATATTAGTTCGATCAGATAAATATTTTGAGGTCCGTTTTCGCCTTTTCTACCGTACTTCAAAAGTCAACAAAATTCTAACGCTCGCGCTTACCAATCAAAATATAACTACATTAAATCAAAAGAATAGACTCTGCTTGCCATTCTGAAAGGAACGTGACATCAATAGGTAAAATACTGAATACTGTACGGTTTTTTAATTATTTTTACATTTTTCACCTTGATTCCCGGGCTTAATTTCGAGCGCTTATTTCTCCGATGTAACCCGGAAATCAATGCTTGAGGTCCGCATTTGTCAAATAATATTTTTGGACTAGGCAAAATGAAAGGTTTTAGCGGGCCTACGAGTGAGCCCATTTGGAGACTAACTAATAGTGACATCTTCAAGACACCTGTCGATCTCGTAGTAGTTTTTGACTATCGCACCCGAGAGTTCGAGTCACTGCTGCAGCGTTAGGTTTTTTTCTTTTTCCCCTATCTATGGAACACCCCGGACAGAGTTGCTCCAGCACCCTAAAATTAACAGTGTAATGGGTTTAGCTCCTTCTCAGGTGACTTAAGGCATGGGTCCATGCGGCCACGCCTTTAAAAACATTCAATCAGGCCTTAAGGTGACTCATTCGAAATTCAAAATGCACCCATCTGTGTCTAGAGCGCAAACTTGCAACGGCAAACTCAAGGCTATAACTTTTGTGTCTTTTCCTCTATTGTTATAATTCTTTTTTCAAATCCTACCTTAATGATGTATAAATAAGTTATTAATAACGGATCTTCTTGGAAATATTTTTAGAAGTCACAATCTAAATTTTTGTGAGGCCCTTATTTCATATTCAGGTCGTACTAGAAAACAAATTTGCCGGTTTTTTTGGCTCAAAACTCCAGGAATCGATTCCAGTTGAAGTAATCTCAAATCGAGCTAAGTTAGAGAAAATTCGTCGGAACAGAAACGCGGTAATAAAAATGCCGTCAACTTTGGCAAAATTAGAAGCTGATTCTGCTCGGCTTGAATTGAATTTTAATAGTGCTCCGAAAACTCATTATTTTGGGCTCTTCCTTAGGCACTGTATTGTATAGTAATGTATTAGCGGAGCTCCTTGCGGCGGCCGAAGGCCGCCGCAAAGCGGAGCACCATACCTAAGAAAACAGCGTCAAAAACTGCAAATATAGTATTGGGTACCCTGTGTGAATTTATTGAGTAACCTGTGGAAATTGCTAGGGGTCGATCCGATTTTTGGACGTCTCAGAAGCCCCGGATGTTGTACGTGTTCCTGAAGCCTGACGTCACAATAGCCCTATTGTGACGTCAAGCATGCTCAACTCACTGGGGGAGGGGCGCGTTGTCAGGAGGGAGGAGGGAGTGCTCAACTAACGGGGGAGGGGCGCGTTGTCAGGGGGGGAGGATGCTGATGCTCACGTGAAAGGTAAAATCGCAGGCACAAATAACAGCATTTTGGCAACATCCAAAAAAGACTACAGGGCTGCTAGCGGCTGAAAAAACGACCTACAATAATTACTCAAAGGAGAAATGCCCGGAAAGAAGCCATGGAATCCAAAGATTTGGTAGAATGGGGAATAATAATCAAGTTGGAGTATTTTCTTTGCCGGCTTGCTCCTGAAATTCTTCTAGTCGGAGTTTCAAGGCCGTGAAATGACAGCTAACTGCAGAACCGTGCTATCACGGATTACGCCTCAAAGGATAAAATACGCGAAGAGGAAGCCATAGAATACAAACATTGGGTCGAGAGATGAGGAAGGGATCGAGAATGATAAATTTGGTTAAATTTATCTCTAGTAGAAGAGCAGAAAGCAGAAAGAAATGGAAGCACCAGAGACTCTCAGAGAGACCTAGACGGAATTGCGCCCGGGAAGAAGGGGAAGAAGCCCGGGCAAAGCATGAGATCAGAGCAGAAAGTAAACCACCAAAGAGAGGCATCCGGTTCTTTTCCATCATATCTTTTTGAGACTACTCGTAATAGTCGAGGATTAACATGGAAACGGTTTCGTTTGTTCCCCTATGGACTAACACTATTTTTTTGAAACAGAAACTTTCGGTACCTTGAAGCCCTTGAACGACACCACGCCTGACGAGCGCCGACACCGAGCGTGGTATAATTTGATCTCTCTTCTAAATCACTTCACTTTACAGGAAGCGGAAATAAACTTTCAAAGTTTCTAGTGACAAACGTCTTTGTTCAACACCACCACGTGACCCGAAGCGGCAAGATTAGTGAAAGTAAAGTTGTAATGAGTTCCTACACACGATAGCCTGCTCTGTTTGTTTTCGAGAGGAGTCGTTTTCACGAGGAAAATTACAGGCTGCAATTCTATTTAATTAGACATATGTTCTACTTCTCCACTGAATGCGAAAGTGTCAGGACTGGACTATAGCTGAATTCACAGGAACTGAAAACGTTTGTCACGAGTTACAGTACAACAACAATGGCGCCCAAAATCGAGCGCGGGAGTTTTCGTGTTTTGCCGTGTTTTGTGGGTTCTTCAACTCCCTAAAGACATGGAATAGCTTTGAAAGTCACGGATATAATGGGTGCGGTGTGGATTGGAAACTCACTGTTCGCTGGAGTTGGACAAACATTCAGTATGAAGTGGATTAAACTGCAAGCTCTTTGGTAAGAATGTTTTTTTGTTTTATGAGAAATATTTTCTCTGACTAGACGATCTCTTCAGGGAATTTGATTCCTCGGCCGTACGATTTAGAAAAGATGATCATAGACTTTCAACTGTGTTTTGGCCATTCATTGATTTATAGATTTACTTTATTCTATCTATTCATAGGTATCTATTATAACTTAAGTTATTTCTTGAAAACTTTTGACCTGTGTTTCAATTTGTTTTGGATTCTTCGTGAGTAATGCACTAGTCAATTGAAACCCCCACCCCTCACCCCTAGGGACCCAGGGAAGGGTGGGGTTATCGTGGGGGTTTAAAGCATTTTAAAACAAGAGTCTGTTCCGAGGGGGTGGTGGATTTGACTGGTTTTGATTCTGGAACCTGTCCCCACCCCCCGGGGAATGTTTATTTGCTTTCAAATAAGTTATTTCGGTCAATCTTTCACTTTGATTTTGGCCATGCAAATCTACATGTTAGCTACGATGCAATTCATTGGAATCATTCGATTTTAACGCATTTTTCTGTACTTGCATCCCTTGTTTCATATAGGACACCACACTAGCTGAGGCCCACTCCCCTTTGACGATCATAGAAAGGTGTGTTCTTTCTTTGATGCTTGCAAGTAAAAGGTGATTTCGGAGGCCCCAAGGGTAGGGGCATTTCACAGGAATTTCCTCCCGATGGAGTGGGGACTTAAACAGCTTTTGTTCAGGGGTAAAATCAAATCCCCAACCCTTCCCCGGGTCCCTAGGGGTGGGGGTTTCAATTGACTAGTGCATAACCGGTTTGTCCCCAGCCAAATATAAGTTAAATGTTATGCATCAATAATATTTTCCTTGCTCAAAGGAAAGTCAGCAGAGTGCACAGAACGTTTTCCCATTTCTGTTGGATCAGAATAAAGAGAGCCTCTGTTATATGTTTCTGCCGTAGTTTCATTGTTTTCACCTCTTTCAAAAACCCAATAGAAGTATCTTGATCCAAGTTTTTCAAACTTTTCTCAGGGGGAGCATGCCCCCTCAAACAGAAATTATTTTGTTTTTCTGTCTCATTTCTATTTTCTATTTTCGTTTTCCCATTTCTATTGGATCAGAATAAAGAGAGCCTCTGTTATATGTTTCTGCCGTAGTTTCATTGTTTTCACCTCTTTCAAAAACCCAATAGAAGTATCTTGATCCAAGTTTTTCAAACTTTTCTCAGGGGGAGCCTGCCCCCTCAAACAGAAATTATTTTGTTTTTCTGTCTCATTTCTATTTTCTCTCCCACCCCCCCCCCCCCCCCCCAATTTCAGACCCTTCTACAAAATTGCTCCACCCATAATATGGAGTTATGTATTTGGAACACTTTGGACTTTGTGGCCTTCTGCTTAACACCCGTATGGCCAGGAATAGTGTCTGGTCCAATATCTTTTGAAGGGTCTGCACGCAAGTATAGTAACTTGTGTTATTTCCATTATGAAATCTAGATGGCAACCTGTTTCAATATACAGCTGAGGGTTTTTATAGAATTGGGTGGACATAGAGTTTCATTGTAGTACTCCAGGGTGGAGAACTTTGACATTATATTTCTCCGTTTTCATTTTGTTGTTCATGGCATACATTTAATTTCCAAAATAGACCAAAATCAAGGAAGTGATTCTAAGTGTTTCAGTAACTGGATTTTTGGCCACTTTGTCAAAATTGTCCGGAATCCTGGTAAAATGTCTCATATTAATTTCTCTGGTGTATCTATCAATAATATTATCTTGTGAAATTATTCTACTTACTATTCTGTCAGATAATGCAGGTTTTTCCACTGAGGAATAAATTTGTCCTGAATAAATCATGAAAGTTATTGTGTCCCCTGGTTATAGTGTCCCCCAGCTGACCCCCTGCCAGTAATCCTCGTTGAGAGGGGTAGGCTGTATTGGAAAAAGTAAAAAAGTAAAGTCCCCCCCTGCCCAGAAGGGCGTTGAAAAGTGACCCCCACCCCAGGATTTGTATGGAAAAGAGCAGGGAGCATGCTAATTCTGACTGTAAGCCGTGGGACATGTGCCAAGCAATAAAATAAATCAAGCCAATCAAGCAATGAAATTTATTTGAAAATTTGAAAATTTGAAAATTTAATCATTACAAAATTTGAAACTGCAAACTTTTTTAGGGTTGAAAAGATTACCAAATATTTTAGGGGGATATTTTTCGGATATTTTGCAGGGATACAGCTGAGGCACCAAATGAGGCAAGATATGGGGATTAGGGGATATTTTGGTCCCCAGACTTGCCTCTAGACAATCCCTCTGTGTTGAAATCAAACAATTCACTTGTGACCGAGACAACTCTGGGCTGAGATATATGGTATTTGTGTAGGGACAGCATAAAACTGTCTATCTCAGGGGTCATATGAGTCAAGAAATAGGACAGGGCAATTCTTGTTAGGGGTTGCTGTAAGGTCTAACAGCCCTAACAGTCCCAAACAGCATAGGGCTGCTGTTAGGGAAAAACAGCTGGGAGGAAGCATTCCTTACTCCCACGTCTTAAAGGCGGGGCACATATTATGATCAACACCTACAGCCCTTACAGCCCTCCACGTCTTAAAGGCGGGGCACATATTATGATCAACACCTACAGCCCTGGCTGGCCTGACAACCCTAACAGCCAACAAACCTAACAGCCCTAACAAACCTAACAGTCCTAAACAGCAGAGAGGAAGCATTCCTAAAAGGCGGGGCACATATTATGATCAACACCTAACAGCCCTCTGTTAGGGCTGCTAGGACTGTTAGAGCTGTTAAGACTGTTAGGGCTGTTAGGTCTGTAAGTGGTGTTAGGGTTGTTGTGTTTATCATAATTTGTGCCCCAGGTCTTTTAAGAGGTGGGAGTAAGGAATGTTTTCTCAATGCTGTTTGGGCTGTTAGGTCTGTTAGGCCTAACAACAGCCCTAACAAGAATTTCCCTGTCCTATTCCTTGACAGGTCAGGGGTTGGGCCAACTTTCTTGATTGTGCGTGCCGCATATGTTAGCCACAACACCAAGATATCGTGCATTTTTTTTTTCTCATGTGAAACAGGTGCCAGTTTTGTCCCTACGCCAAAGTTGTCCCAGGGTCTTCTCCATCGTTTTCAAAATGGTGGTTGACTCGGGAGAAGACCCTGGGGGAGGCTGAGTCACATGACCGTTTCACAACAAAGGACAACCTCGTTCCCATGTTTTCAAACAGTGGTCATGTGACTCAGCCTCCCCCAGGGTTTCCTACTCGACCAACCGCCATCTTGAAAAATACCCACAAGACCCTGGGGACGAGGTTGATATCTCGCCTCATGTGAACAAGCCCTACGGGTGTCTACATTTTTATTAGTTGAGTTGTCCTCATACTTTTTATGTTTTGTAAAAGGCAGAAAGGCAATAATATTAGTCTAAATATAATAAATGTATTTTTGATACTACAATTAACTACTACCATCTTTTATTCCTTATAATAGTTGGGAGCTCCGCTTTAGGCAGTGCCTAAATCTATATATTAAACTTTACGGAAGGTCAGATTGTAAATACGATGAACTACTAAAGTGTTCGAAAATTATTTACCGAGGAAAGAAATCGTGAAAGCGCAATGAATTTATTACAAGAATGTCGCGTTAAACTGTGTCGTTATTACGTATTATTTCTTGCTAAGATATATCTAGACGTTAACCTTGTGGCATTGGTAAACCTTAGTAACCAAGTTTAACCATTATATGTGCTTATTTGGTATAGAAGAAAATTACAAAGTTTACGACATTCACCCTCTAGTCTTGCACGCAGATTTGAAGCTCTCTTGTTTATGAATGATAATGAAATCTGACGTTTCTCCAGGGGGAGCTCATTAGGCCAATCTAATCAATAGCAATCACGCTCCGAAAATAGCAATTGTCTGATAAGGTCCCTATGGAACATAAAAACTTGCTATGATAAAAGCTTTCTTTGTTGCTGATTAGAGTAGGCCTAAATGTGCTCCCCCTGGCGAAACGTCAGATCTTATTACCATTCATAAACAAGAGAGCTTCAAATCTGCGTGCAAGACTAGAGGGTGAATGGCATTACTTTGTAATTTTCTTCTACACCAAAAACAAGCACATATAAGGTCAAATTTGGTTACTAAGTTTTACCAATGCCACAAGCTTTTCGTCTATATACATCTTAGCAAGAAATAATACGTAATAGCGACACATATTAACGCGACATTCTTGTAACCAATTCATTGCGCTTTCACAATTTCTTTCCTCGGTAGATAATTTTCCAACACTTTAGTAGTTCATGGTATTTACAATCTGACCTTCGGTAAAGTTTAATGCATTACTATACAACATAGTGCCGAGGGAAGAGCCCAAAATAATATGTTTTCGGAGCACTATTAAAATTCAATTCAAGCCGAGCAGAATCAGCTTCTAATTTGGCCAAAGTTGACGGCATTTTTATTACCGCGTTTCTGTTCCGACGAATTTTCTGTAACTTAGCTTGATTTGAGATTTTTTTTTCTAGTACGACCTGAATATGAAATTAGGGCCTGACAAAAATTTAGATTGTGACTTTTAAAAATGTTTCCAAGAAGATCGGTTATTGATAACTAATTTATACGTCATGAAAGTAGGATTTGAAAAAAGAATTATAACAATAGAGGAAAAGGCACAAAAGTTATAGCCTTGAGTTTGGCGACGCAGATTTGCGCTCTAGAGACAGTTGGGTGCATTTTGAATTTCGAATGAGTCACCTTAATTTGGGGGAATTAAAGATAGTCTTCTTGTGTTGATATTTAACCATTATCCTGCGAGATTGCGCAGAATATCGTCTAATACTTAGCCGACGAGGGACGAAGTCCCGAGTTGGCTAAAATCAGACGATATTCTGCAAAATCGAGCAGGATAATGGTTTTATTATTCAGCACATCGATAGCACAAAAACCCCCGAAAAAAATGACTTTTGTGTATTATTTACGAGCTCAAAACATCATATTTTCCTTAGAGACGGATATCGCAGGATAGCTGTCATGTACAGAAGACAGCTATTGGCGTTCCAATGACCATATTTGGGCAGTGCATCGATGTGCTGAATAATAAGATGCCATAGACATCGTCATTCTTGTTAATTTGAGTTGTTGGTGTTTCCATGGGAACCAAACCTTTGACCTCCATATTAAGAAATGAAACTTCAGAGCCTCCGCAGGTTCAGAAAATTCGCACCACTCATAAAACCACCAGATGGAAATGGTAGGGAATAATGTAGTATTTATCACTCCAATTTCCGATCTTGCACAACATTTTTAATTTCGAAGTTATTAAAGGGTATCAAATTTGTGTCCTAAAATAGGATTCCTAATGAAATGGTCACGTTTTCGAATTGGATCAGATCTACCTGTGATGGTGAACACATCACATTGTTAAATCCTCAGAGTTTGAAACTTTTCCCGGCCTGCCGAGGGCTTGTTTGGAAATTGCTTTAAGGTAAGGTTCAACGGTCGCATTCCATGTTTCCATGGAAACAAAACATAACATTTGCTTGTTTCATGACCGTTAACAACCTTAACCATGTTTGACTGTGGAAGTAGCAAAGCCACCGAAGACAGACCACCCCCTAACGTTTTTGATCCGCCATTTTGAAGGCAAATGAGACCCAGGCCTTAACTCTCCTGAGTTAACCCACTAGTGTAACAGTTTTTTTCCCATTTGGTTTGAAAGCGGTTTTTACAAAAAAAAACTTCAATGGTTTTCAAAGAAATACCATTTTATACGTGGAACAAATCGGGGTGTATGGAAAACGCAGACCTGAAAAACGAAGACCCGAGACCTGAGACCCAGGAAAAAACGCAGACCCGGAAAAACGCAGACCCACGAAAAACGCAGACCCGGAAAAACGCAGACCCAGGAAAAACGCAGACCACATACAAAACGACGAATGAGCATGTTTTGGCTCACCTCAGTCGCGATGCCCTCGGCGTCTTGGTTTTCTTCCAATTTGAATGCCTATTTAAGTCACCATCTTTTGCTCTATTCTCTCCAACTCTCGTTAAGACACATGTACTTTTCTTTTGTTAAATATTCCAGGAATATGTGAGGGAATATGTAGGCGCACACAGCTTCGTTTTCCTTGGGCGCCATTTTGAATGATAAACAGGTACACAGGAACCCCATCAATAACTCAAGACAAATAGAAAAGACCGCCAACCCCCAAAATGGAGAAAAAACTTTCTTCTGTGCAAAGTAAATAACTGTTCTCCTTGCTTAGAAATATATGTAAACTCCTTATTCGAATTGATGCTTGAGGGGGCAGAATTTACACAAAAATGCAGAGTTGGGCTTCCTGTGCTACATAGGCCATATTAATGGGGTTCCTGTGTACCTGTTTATCATTCAAAATGGCGCCCAAGGAAAACGAATATTCCCTCACATTTTACTGGAATATTTAACAAAAGAAAAGCACATGGGTCTTAACGAGAGTTGGAGAGAATAGAGCAGTAGATGGTGACTTAAGAGCGGGGTCGCGGTAATATCGCCTATGGCCCACAATAACACAGAAATCGATTTTTCAAAAACTATACCAGAATGAAGCCCTGGGGTCACAATGTATGAAAATATTATTCTAAGTTCCATCAGCGAAAAAAAAATTTCATCAGAAGACTTCTACCGATCGGGGCTTGAGTTGCCAAAAAATCGCATGGAAAATTGGCACAAAATCGCATTAATTTACATAGCTTAAAATATAATTTAAGCAACATCTAGGTAAATCTAGTAGCATTTAAACATTTCTTCCGTTGTCTAGAGCAATAAGAAATGGATTAAATCGAATCTACGAATTTTGCGAGTATTTTCAAATTTATCAATTTGCGAAGCCGTGTCGCAACTCGAAATTTCCCAATTTTTATGTGCTCTAAATCGACCATGGTACACGGCTCTGGACACTAATGATATATTTTCTGAAAAGACCATTCCTTCCTCTTTTCATTTCTGCAAAAACATTTTGGGGAACTTTAATTGGTGAGTTCAGAGGAAAGCGAATGAAAGTCACTCTGCAGGGGAAAAATTATAATTGACCTTGTGAAGTTAGTATCAAATATCTACCATCTCCGTGTTTATTTGATATTTTATCGCCCCTTCTCCACACACAAAATACCTTATAAGGTACTTGAATACTTATTTACTTCATAACTGGCGAAATAAAGGCATAATTTCTGTTTTACATACCGATTATAGCTCCGAGTGCGTCCCTTTTGTTATTATTTCATGTCCACGTGCGATACCAAACTCCATACAATATCGCGCTGGGATGGCCAAATGATAAAATCAGAGCAGCAAATCCCTTAACAATGGCAAGAACAAATTCTACTTTTCTCAAAACGGCCCTATGTGACATATCTAAGGAGTTCAAATCAGGTTTTTGTGGTTGCCGAGCTAGTCGTGTGCTGTCGACCTGTCAAAACAAACTCGCTAGTACCCAGACCTCCACACCGCCAACAGCACAGGGAAGCCGACATCTGGTCGATCCCCTAGTCTGCTAGTTGTTGCTTTCAATATCTGTTTATCAGTCGCCGTTATTCATTGCTTATCTGTGTAGGTTTATCTGTCTATCCATATATTTGTCTTTTGTTTCTATTTGCCCTGTTAGTTGCGCAAATCAAATACATATACAACGTCCCTACGACCTTTTGATTTTTTTGAAAATTAACCCATCTTTATTCAGTGTTTGATTGGCAGATGTATCACTAATTAGCAGCTCGCTTTTTTGTCTGTGCGACATAACATTTTCATAGACAATGCGTGGGAAAACCACAATTTCGCTCTAGCTGTATAGAAGTGCATTTTTTAGAGTGTGAATCTAAGACTTTTCCAGCACGATAGATGGCGTCCTTGTGCAGTTGTGCATTTTCTGGGCTGGTCGGTGGGGAATGTGGAACAAGCGTGTACAATCCGTGTCTCGTGCAATGCATAAGAATCGGGGAATGCACAAAAGTTATTCGAGAACACTTGAAGACGTACGACGTCAGGGACGCAAGTCTGAGCACAGAATCCACACTTATCCTTGCACGAGCAGGTACCTTCCATGAAATTGTTTACAATTGTAAAGGTAACGATCCGGTAGCAAATTTGTATGCTTGATATTTTTGTAAGGAATATTTGAGACAAGTAATGAGGAACTGAACATGACAATTTGCCCGCGACACCGCGACCAATACGGGTTACGATGGCGGAGCAACAGAGTTATGTGCTCTATCCCGAGTACCTGGGCAAGCCACCAGAAGCCAAGAAAGGGGGAGCGCGGCATAACGAGAGGACAGTCTCTGCGTCTCTACATGGAGTGTGGAACGCTCTTTCCAGTAGGATCTGGTAGGATAAATCAGATTGAACGATGTGTGATGGTTCAGCGCCGTAGCAAGCCGCATAAAACTGGGGGGGGGGGGGGGGGGGCTGTGGCCCTGCCTCCTAAACACGCGCCATAGTAAAATAATACTCTATTCGCATTTCCTTTTTTCATACTTTCTTGCTTTATGTACAAGTACATTTATCGATAAATTCCGTAGATTTGAGAGTGAATGTGTATATGTGATTGGAAATGCGTAGTGTCTAAGTTAACTGGAAAGTTGTCTAGTTAGTATAAGGCTTATCTCAATCTTCTGAGCATGGTGCCCTTTTTGGTATCTTGAGGGCGCATCCCCGCGCCTTGGATTAACGCGTGTCCCAGAGTCTAGAACGTGTGCCTCTGTCTCGCCCGGCGTGTGCCCGTCCCTTGGATTAACACGTACAGAAGAAACCGGAACTTGCACCAGCGGGCCCCTTAATTGACGCGTGCGCTTTTCTCATGAACACATACCCCCGTGAATAGACGCGTGCCCCTGAATCGGAAAACGCGCGCGCCCCTTGAATTCATAACGTGCAATGCCCTGAATTAGCGCGTGACCCTGTCTCCTCCGGCGTCCCCCTTCCCGCCGTGCCTTGGATTAACGAGCACTGTTTCATGAAGGTGTGCCTAGGATTGACGCGTGCCCCAGAATCCGGCAAGTGTGCCCCCCCGAGTCGCTTCTTTTTCCTACTCATACACCTACCCCTGGAAATAAACCCCTTATGTCAAATCTCGGCCTGCCCTTCCTGATCTTGGGCTGCTTGATTTTAGCGTAGCCAGCAATTGGGGCTGGGGGCGACCAAGAATAGTGAAAATATGATTGATGATCTTGGACTTTTTTTACTTTTTTCCATCACTTCTGTTTTACCCTAAAAGGAAGGGGGAGGTCATCCTCTCCTTAGCTACGCCCCGCCTGCTTATAAAGACATTTTTATAAATGTTCTCTAGTAATATGCACCGTACGCAGAAAAAGACTCGATGAGATGATGGGCGACGAAACTGGGGCAATCTCGGAGAATGTCAGCAATCCGAAGCAACCCGCACTCGATAATGCCAGAATCGTGAAATGCCCACATGATTATGTCCCATCGTGTGACGAATCAGTGCCCGACTCCTGTGATGACTTGAGTACTTTAGCAGATATCTCTGTACAGGTAATAAATCGAGTCCTAGCTTGTAGCGCGCTTGGACATTTAAACAATATGCCTTGTTAGTAATAATGTTTGTCACGCTTCAATTGTTAGGCAAAGTTTCCATTTTTCCTGCTCGTCTTATACTTTCAGGCATCTGACAACAGTGATCCTCGCGAGATATGCAACGCTCTTCAGTCTCTGACTCTAGAAGGAAATACTAGCATGTATGCTCCTAGTAGTGACAGCAGTGATGACGACGAAAGCCCTGACGAGACCGTTGTAATCAGCCTGGACGCCAAAGATACCTTCTAAATGCATTTCTTGATAGCTGCAACGCCAGTAAAGTGCGAAAGGCCAAAAAGAGGTGGGAGGACACCAATGCGAATACCAGAAGATCGCGCACCAAAGCCGCTAGCGATACTATTGTGGCAGCTCTGGAGGTAATTTCACCTGGCGATGCTGCGCCACTGTGGCGAACTCTGCAGCAGTCCAGAATGGTAGAAAAAACGCTTGATCTGGACGAGACGCCAGCAGATAGAAAATACCTAGAAGCGTTGGCAGAGACATTCCGGCACGCCACATCGTGGGATACAAGACGCCAGGCCTTATCAGTAATGGCCGACCTCGCCCCTTATAAAGTTATCGAGAAATACTTACCGGGGATTACCAACTATAGGATAAAGGCCGCAAGAAAGCACAAAAGTGTCCATGGAAGAGGAGTCCCCGTTCCCTCGACCCATAGCCCACGTGTACGGATTGACCACACTAAACTTGATCATTTCTTGACATTTATTACTAGCGGGCACGTTGTACAAGATCTACCTTTTGGGCAAAAATATCTCAAATTGTCTTCTGGAGAGGTGTTAGAAACGCCCAATGTCATACGCACCATGATATCGGAGCGGATTGTCCAACAGTACACCCAGTACTGCGAGGAGGTGGCCTTTCAACCGTTTGGCCGAACCACTATGAGGAAAATACTATCAGCTTGTAGCGCCACATCCAGAAAGTCACTCCAAGGGATTGATTACATTGCCGCAGAGGGCGCCAAGGGCCTCGATACCCTCTCGGAGGTGGTGAAGCAGCTTGAAGAATTTGGCGCGCTGTCGAGAGAGGTCTCCAGTAAATGGCGCATATCACTTCAAGACTTGAAACAGTATCTTAAGATTGATTATAAGGTAAATCATCCCCATCTCCGCATACGGAAGTGTGTTTAGAGTCCCCAGCCCTCGCCGCGACGTATATGCGCGTTTGTGACCCCCAGCATCAAGCGATTTCAATTTTTGACCGAAAATAAATAACAGGAAATATCCAAAAACATATTCTAACTGAATCGAGTTATGGCGGTTAGACCTCTGCGCAGGTTTGATAGCACCCTGTCTACAACACCTAACACCTAGCTTCTTTATCTATGTCACTGGTTCCAGGTCCACGTGTCACTGTCATCACCGATTGCTGATCACTGTATCACGCACGCATTGAGTGATCCCAAGGAGCCTCTGTTTTGTACGCCTTGTCAACATGAACACGACCAGTCCTGTACCAAATGTGAATTATTGAAGATACTTATGTCGGACATTCGAGGTTTTGTGGATGACAAAGAGAACATGGCGGCTTTCACAGAGGATGCTATGGAGGATTTGCGCTACAGAACCCAACAAGCAGTTCAAGACGTGAAGTCTTGGAAGGCACATTTGCTGAGAAGCGCATGTCAAGATATGGCCAGGACCAACGCGGTAGAGAAACTTGATGCTTCATCTGTTATGATCACCATGGACTGGGCGATGAAACTGTTACCACAGAAGTATAGGGAGTCGCAAACGGATTGGTTTGCCAAACGAGGAATCTCCTGGCACATTAGTGTGGTTGCTAGGAAGTACGAAGGAAAACTACAGACCCAGGCGTTTGTACATATACTGAAAAACTGTAACCAAGATAGCCCAGTCGTGATCAGCATAGCTGAGCACATTTTGCGCACGCTCAAGCGCGAGAACCAGGAAATTAGTACTGCGCTACTCAGGTCTGATAACGCCGGCTGCTACCATAGTGCAGTCGTGCTTTCAGCTTACAGATACTCTAGCGACAGAACGGGAATAAGTATATCCCGATACGACTTCAGCGACCCTCAAGGGGGCAAGGGTCCCTGTGACCGCAAAGCCGCGACGATAAAAGCACATGCGCGTAGATGGGTAAACGAAGGACACGATATCCAAACAGCGGATCAGTTCAAAGAGGCTATTATTTCCAACGGAGGAGTCAGAGGAGTGCGGGTTACTGTCGAAGACGCCGCAGGTCTGAAAGAGAAATCAATAAAATGGGATGGAATTAGTTTTCTCAACAACTTCCAGTACACGAGCTGCGGGATCAGAGTCTGGCGCGCTAATGACATTGGAAATGGCAAGCTTGTAACGCTACAACCACATAGTAATAAATCTATACTGCATGATCAAGATGTTATAGTGTAACTAAATTTGTGTTGCCAATTTGCCTAGCGTGACTCAAAAGAGGAGTATCAGTGTGCTTATCGGTTTTACCTCTGTTAGCGTTATCCATCAATTGTCACACAAGCCTGGTTTTCATTGTTTTCTTTACGCAGATTCCATTCAGACCTATCCCACTTTCCAGAAGCCCTTTAGCGCGGGTTCCTTTACCGACATGGCTGTGACTCGAAAGCCTTCCAGACCTGTTGAGCAGCATCGGCTACCCTCTAGCGAACCGTCGACTGAACCCGAACAGGAGTCATCTGACGAACCCCAAACAGGTGTCTTCCAGTGTCCTAATGACGGGTGTGTCAAAGTGTACCAGAGGCACTCAGCACTCGAGAAGCACTTGCAATATGGGACATGTGAGCTTCGCCCTGAACGTCTTACGCTAATGGACCAAGCAAAGATGATGTATCACAACAAGCTTACAGAAGGAGCCAGCGAACAGGTAGTTATGCAGTGTCTCGACGCGGTGAGTGAAGATCTTGCTTCCTGTGAAATTCTACCAAGAGGATGGGCTTTGAAACAGACGAAGAAGCATGTCCGATTCAGTGAGAAGATCAAGAAGTATCTCGACGAAAAGTTTCAAATTGGTCAACAAACAGGACATAAATTAGATCCGGTGGTTGTTGCGCGAGATATGTGCTTTTCTAGAGGAACGGACGGCTCTCGGCTTTTCGCATTCGACGAGTTTCTGACGGAACAGCAAGTGCAGTCGTATTTCTCGAGGCTTGCTGGACGATTGCGTCACCAGCAAGCTACTCAAGTGGAGGTCGATTTGCAAGGAGAAGCAGATGACGCAGCAGTTACCGAAGAACAGCAGTATTTGGAGACACGCGAACTGATACTCAAGGAAGTTGATTTGGTACACCCCATCATTTGTGACAATTTTGATTTATGTACCATGTTTCATAATAACAAACTCACTAGTGTTACTGTCGCAATGTTGCGATACTTCTGTGAGTACTTTGACTTGGATGTCCAAGGCATCACTGTACGCAAGAAAGCACCTTATGTCACCCTACTGACAAAGTTGGTGGAAACCTGCAGCTGCAGCAGTAGTTAAGCGGGTAGTTTATTTTATTAGAAACTTATGGTGCACAGGACTTTCCTTGTGAGCAAGGGACACTCCTTTTTTAAAGGTAGCCTGACACGCAACTACGCAGCTGTTCTGCGTGTCTCCATACAAAGAACTATCGTCACGTAAACGATGGCCAGTGAATACTAAAAACCTCGAAAACAATCGTTTACTTCCCATTTCTCGATCCATCGGGCAATTCTTTTAAACTTTACATATTCTTAAATAGTTATTTGATAGGATGGTCTAATTAGTTTTGCCAGCTCCTAAATATTCGCGATTCAGAGTTACAAATGGCGCGCGAATTTCGGAATTTTGAAAAAAGTTAGTCCTTGAAACGTGAGCGCCAAGCCCCTGTCAAAGTTGCGTGTTTATAATATTCGATAGAAACTACATCATCAGATGTAATAGTACCAAGGAGGTGGGCCAATGCACAAATGCGGTGTGCAAGCCGAAATTCTTGCTTTCTTGATTATGAGACAGGGGCGTAGCCAGGAATTATTTTTTTCGGGGGGGGGGGGGGGGGAATAGTAAAAAAATGGGACGAAAATTCTATCCAGCAAATACAGTAAATGTATGGGAAAATCTCCCGAGAAAGGGGGGCCACGGCCTCTCTTGTGCCCCCCCCTGGCTACGCCCCTGTAAGAGTGCTTTAAAAAAAAATATCGAGTGCCGTCCGTGCATTCTCTAGGTGTGTTAGTAGTCCCTGTGCATGATGTTGGCGGTGTGGAGGTCTGGGTACTAGCGAGTTTGTTTTGACAGGTCGACAGCACACGACTAGCTCGGCAACCACAAAAACCTGATTTGAACTCCTTAGATATGTCACATAGGGCCGTTTTGAGAAGAGTAGAATTTGTTCTTGCCATTGTTAAGGGATTTGCTGCTCTGATTTTATCATTTGGCCATCCCAGCGCGATATTGTATGGAGTTTGGTATCGCACGTGGACATGAAATAATAACAAAAGGGACGCCTAGCACTCGGGAGCTATAATCGGTATGTAAAACAGAAATTATGCCTTTATTTCGCCAGTTATGAAGTAAACAAGTATTCAAGTACCTTATAACGTATTTTGTGTGTGGAGAAGGGGCGATAAAATATCAAATAAACACGGAGATGGTAGATATTTGATACTAACTTCACAAGGTCAATTATAATTTTTCCCTGCAGAGTGACTTTCATTCGCTTTCCTCTGAACTCGCCAATTAAAGTTCCCCAAAATGTTTTTGCAGAAATGAAAAGAGGAAGGAATGGTCTTTTCAGAAAATATGTCATTAGTGTCCAGAGCCGTGTACCATGGTCGATTTAGAGCACATGAAAATTGGGAAATTTCGAGTTTCAACACGGCTTCGCAAATTGATAAATTTGAAAATACTCGCAAAATTCGTAGATTCGATTTAATCCATTTCTTATTGCTCTAGACAATAGAAGAAATGTTTAAGTGCTACTAGATTTACCTAGATGTTGCTTAAATTGTATTTTAAGCTATGTAAATTAATGCGATTTTGTGCCAAATTTCCATGCGATTTTTGGCAAGTCAAGCCCCGATCGGTAGAAGTCCTCTGATGAAAAAAATATTTCGCTGATGGAACTTAGAATAATATTTTCATACATTGTGACCCTAAGGCTTCATTCTGGTATAGTTTTTGAAAAATCGATTTCTGTGTTATTGTGGGCCATAAGCGATATTACCGCGACTCCGCTCTTAATAGGCGTTCAAATTGGAAGAAAACCAAGACGCCAAGGGCATTGCGAGGTGGGCCAAAACTGTATCGAATCCCAAAGCCATTGCTAATCGTGGCCGTAGTAGTAGCATCATTTCATTGGTTAACTTGATCGTGGTCATGTTCTCTTTGTAATTGTAATTGAACTCAATCTTATTGTGATTGGTTTCGTGTGGCCGTAATTTACGTTGTAGCTCATGCTTGATAAATTTGTTAGTAACTCTCTTCATGCCTTTCACAATATCTTCCAGCTTGGTGTACTTTCCTTTGGGTAACGTGTATTTTGTCCATATTTCGTTAGGGTTTACCACGTGAGTGGAAAGAACCCATATGTCAAGATCTTCTTTTTGATCCTATTCTGTATCATGGTCAATGACCTAGCGAAGGATTGGGGCCCGCGAGTAAAGTATGTTGATGATCTGACGGTAATGGAAGTAGTTCCCCGTAATTCGCCATCTGTCATGTCAGACATTGTAAACAGTATTCATACATTCGCGGCGGACAACAATATGCGTCTAAACCCTAAAAAGTGCAAAGAAATGACGGTTGATTTCTTAAAGTATAATAGCTTCACCTGCCCTCCCCTCTCCGTCGGCGGCTCTGTTATTGAGCGCGTCAAGTCGTTTAAATTTCTCGGCATATACGTGTCCAACGACTTGGCCTGGGGAGAGCAGGTGGACTTTATAATTAAGAAAGCCAACCGGAAGATGTATGCTCTTCGCACGCTGAAGCGTTGTGGTGTCTGCCAAACTGACCTGGTCAAGGTTTTCTGCACGCTCATCAGACCTCTCCTTGAGTACGCAACCCCGGCGTTCGCTAATCTACCGCAGTATCTCTCGCAGGCTCTAGAGAAGGTACAGAAGCGCGCGCTGGCCGCAATATTCCCGAGCCTGTCATACGCGGATGCGCTTGTTGCTGCACAAATAGCCCCACTCAAGGAGAGGCGCGATGAAGCGTGCAGAAACCTTATAAAATCACTAGAACCAAACAACCCTCTGTATAACTTAGTCAGCAGTCGTATAGTAAATCCACAGAATACTTACAACCTAAGAGCTAGGGCTACCTGTAATACCAAAAGCACGAACACTGACCGCTTCGGCAAATTCGCCACGAATGTTTTTGCTTATTGTCTTGATTGAATTTTGTAAATATTGATTGTAAATGTTCGCCTTATGTAATTTATGTGATCGTGTGACCGTATACCTGTAATTCAGTTTCAACTGCTAGAGGTATAAATAAACCTATCTATCTATCTATCTATCTATCTATCTTGCAGCAAACTCCACGAATGGGGATAGATGATGTTGGTAAGGGCCATTTGCCATGATCCATCGCGCAAATCCACAGGATACTTGGTTCGTATGGTAAAATCGCCTGCTTTGTTGTTGGGAAGGGCATCTTCAATAGCATTGCTTGCCAGCGTAATCACTTGGTCCGATCGGTCAGACATCCTGAGGTAACTGATGTCTTTGATGGTATATCACACGATTTTATGCACTTGACTTGCTAGGATCCAACTGTCGTACTTGTCAGGCCAACCACGCCAATGGACCAAATACTCTTCTTGACGTCCTTTCCCACGGCTCTTGACAATTTTATCGATACGAAAGACATCTTTTTGTTCATCCATGCTGACTTTCTGCAATTCTTGTTCGTAAAATTGTCCTTCCAACAACGAACCGTCGTATTCGCGTAGTCGATACGCATAGGGATCCCCTGCCGTCATCCGATAGGCAATCGTAAACACTTCTTCCGTCCAGTTGGGTAAATACCCTTTTGCAAACACGTGTTTGACTTTACTTATACGTACTAAATCTCCCACTTGAAATTTAGGTTTTAGCTTCTTCTTCTTCTGAGTCTTCTTCTGGTACAAGGTATGCCATACGTCTTGAGCATTGGCTAACGTGACGTCAGCAGGGGCACGACGAATGCTTCGATGATACGAATGATTATAATTGTGCATCAGTTGCGGAAGCACGTCAATGTAACGTACTGTCTCTTTGTAGGTGAACCATCGCCACATCCATGTTTTTAACGTACGATTAAATCGTTCGACGACGGAGGCTTTGGTTTCGCTCTTGGTGGTAAAGTGATGGATGTTTTTCGATTTGAGAAACGCTTGAAAGTTTCGATTTAAGAACTCGGACCCATCATCCGTCTGCAATTTCTCAGGCATACGACCTTCCTTGAATATTTTCTGAAACGCCTTGATCAAACTGAGTCCCGTCTTGTTCTTCAAGGGCACTGCCCATGCGTACTTGCTTAACACATCAATAACGGTTAAAATGTAGTTGTAGCCATTATTTTTGGTTCTGTACGCTTGCATGTCACACAAATCCGCTTGCCATTGTTCGTCGATACCTTGGACGACCACACGATTGCGTGGAAAACGACGACGATACGGTTTATGGAGTGTATATGACGGTTGAGACCGTATCCAAGCTAAGACTGTGCTCTTTTTTATGCCTTTTGAGCGCATAGCCCTTGCCAGTTTGGCAACACCTCCCAAAGCAGCAACATTGTTTGGGTCGTAATAGGCTTGCTGGAGTAGACGTTCGATATTCTTCTTCTTCTTCTGTGCTACGGTCTGCTTGGGTTTCCTGGGTGCCATCGACTACAACAATACGACCGCCACAACACGCTAGCATACAACGTATACGTTTCAATAAGTTACGACACGTTAGTATGGGACGGTCTTTAAAACATACCATCCTTAGCGGTGTTCAACACCAAATGATCATTCCAATGCTGGGTCAGTCCCCTTTATAGACAAAAATCACACTATTTGGGTTTTATAAGTTCTTTATTACATAACTTTATATATATACACTGCTTATCAAAAGTGTTAAAGTCCATATAATATCCATAAGGGTACACGTTTGTTGTACACGAAGCTTAACAAAGTTGAAAGTACATAATACCCATAAGGGTAAGTGTACATGCCACGTCGTACACGTTTGTTGTACACGACTTTGAAGGACTTGGTTTCTGATACGGTATGCAACGTACGGGTCGTCACATTGCGTCGAATGGTGTGGGGATTGGTCACTTGACGCACAGGGTTCCCATGACCCCCCAACAATTCCACGATGCTATCCAAATTCACTGTTTCTGTGGTACGTAGATTCATGCGTAGTCCTTTGACTTTGCACACGGTCTTACCATGGTTGGTCTTGTACCCATAACTCTTGGGTCCTGTGGCCACATAGTCCACGATGTGTTCTTCTGGATCGAGTTCGCTGGTCAGTTCACCCAAGTAATCGCCAAGTGGTGGTTTCCATTGACCAGGACGCCACGTAAAGATGACACTGTCTGTGTCGTGGTACAAACATCGATCCCCCAAACCATCCATGACGTCATACAACTTGAGACGCGCATACGCCGTGGTGTAAGCAGCAAAGACAACGTTGGTGTGTGCTTTCGTCTTCAGAAACTTCTCTGCCATCTTGTAGTGAATCTGGACCATTTTCTCGTTCACGATCAACACATCACTCACTTCGATGCTGTCGTCCGTCATCAGATCGAAGTACTTTTCTGGACTTTCCACGTACTCGGTACGTCTCCGATTCGATTGCTCGCCAAACTTCCCCACATGCAATTCAGGAACATTTTGGCGACAGAGCGGAGACCTGGATTCTTCTCGATACGCTCACGATCCAATCGAATGCCTTGATGTTCTTCATACTGTTCCACGTACCGGTCCTTGTCTTCTTCCGTCTCGCACCAACTTGGCCATCCTGAAGCTTCTTGCTTGTACTTGAGAAACGTCTTGATGTACTCTTCGAACAAGCGTTCCCATTGAGCCCAGTGCCACACCTCATACACTTTCATCACTTTATACCCTTTCTCCAGAGCTTTGAACAGTTCCACGTGCGTCCACGTCCCGGTAAAAGCGCGTTCTTCTTCGGTGTGCGTGCATGGATGATCTTGGTTCTCTTCTTGAGCACAGGTGTAACACAAGGGAAACATCAGCTTGTCGTTGATGCGTACGGGAAGCACTGGGAAGTAAACATCCTTGGGTGGAAGGACACGTACTTTCATCAATCCGCGATACAGGTGCAGGTCTTGTTGGATCTCGTCGTTCACCAGAACTTCTGGATGTCCCACAGGGTACTCACACGTGACATTCACGTACGGATACAACGACGTGAAATCGTAATAGTGGAGTTGCTCGTCATCCTTGGCTTCGCATCGTAAACGGATTGGTAGAGCATCGGATGTACAGTTCTGAAGGTCGTGGGTTCGAATCCCTCTCGGGGTCAGAGATTTTTTTCTCTTTCTCCGCTTACTAGGGCTAACGCTCAGAAGCACACACGGGATCATTTCATTAGCACGTTAGCTTTCACACATGGTTAATTCCTTATCTCCACTCTGTTGAACTTAGTGCTACGCGGCCACAGGCTTGCCTGAACATCTACGGATTGCATTGGTACGTCCACCAAAGAAACTGTCCCGGGGTTCAAAGGGTTTGCACTTCTCCACGTCACCGACCATCGCTTGTATTCTAGGAGTTGCTGTCAGTTCACGATCAAACTCACATTCCCACACTTCCACGAGGTGGTAACCAGCCCGACTAATAAAGGTGCGCACGTTGCACGTGTCATGGTAGAGATCACCCATAGTAGTGCCAGAGAAAGGATTCCTCGTATCCTTCTTGTACACTTGGGACATCCGTGATAGAGACATCCATGGTATTGGTACACGGTATGAGTACTCTCGGCATACCCGTCGACCTTGTACCGTCCAACCTTGAATTCCCCTTCGCTCGTCCCAGCGTGACGAATGTGCACTCCATCAGTGATGTGCCTGTACTCGAGCCACTGCAATGCTTTGAGCGAGTGCACGTCGCGTCCACGATATCCTTGAGCAGGAATCACAGCAACGGTGTTGGCCTTGAGAAATTTGGTGCGCAAAATAAGACTGCACAACGATGCAATGGTGACCGACGTGTGAAACGGATGGACGTCACCCGTTGCCATGGTAAGCTTGTCAAAGGCCAACACAGCTTTCTTCAGCACTTCAACGTCTTGGTGACAATAAGACGCCAGTTCTTCTTGGAAACTGAATACAGCCCCACGTGCGACTTCGTTCTCGTACTACGTGCGTAACGCATCAGCATCTTTTTTCGTCATGTTTCCAATGCCATAATACTTGAGATCAGGCATAGGTCCCACGTACGTTTGGTTCTCTGGGGTGTTGAAGAAATGTGGAAAGTCGCCTTTGCGCACCTCTTGATCAAATCCCATAGCTTTGGGAAGTTGAGGTAATTCAACGTGCACTTCATACTGATCTTGAGATCTGGGAGTCCAAGCATCATGATCTTTCCTCCATTAAAAATAACAGTAGGCTTGAATGCATTCTTGAACAAGTACTCCAAGATAGGATAGGAATCGTACCCTTTAAAGTTGTGTGCCAAACACGTGTATCCTGCATTGCTACCACCAAACAACCATTGACAAAACTCGTCCAGAGCTTGTTCCCCTTGGAAACCACGTTTACGCAATCCGCACGTGTCACAATTAGGATGTGAGTCTAAGGGAAGATCACGACAGTCCTCACACAGTTTCTGGACACCCACAAAATTGAACCGATGTTGCGTACCCATGGGTTGAGCCTCAAAATCAAAGATGATGAGCCGCAATTGATCCTCCTCCTCCTCGTTCTTCTTCCGTCCTGTCACTGCTGCTGCTCCTACGGGAACATAACATAAGTGATCCTTGTCGACCATCTTTTTGCAGACGTGACACACGTATTCACCACACTTGTGAGGTTTGCCTTGCCGTTTCTTGTCTAAGACATCAAACCTCGTAAAACATTCTTCACACTTGTGTACCTTTTGACACTGCGACCATTTCTTTTGATTATTCGCGAGTCCATGTTTTTTCACGCGACGATAGTTGTCAAAACATTGCTGGGTACGGAAGTAACGGTTACAGTCGGTACAATGTTGCCAGTTCCATCGTTTGGTATCATCATCGACACTCTGAGGAGAACAGTTCTCTTCACCACAAGCACGACATCGGATAATGCATTTGTGCTTGCCTTGATCTGAGTGACCCTTGTTACATCTGATACAGAAGTAGCTTCTTCGCAGGAGACCATTCATTTTAGTTATAAAATGGTAATGGGTTCCATCAAGGTACAAGTACAAATGATATTTAGGATCCTCCTCCAAAGCACCTTGCCAAATAATACCATTCGTATATTCTCTGGACACGAGGTAGAGCTTAAACCCTTGTGGAGCCAAATACGTTTGGAACTTTTTCAGTTCTTCAATACCGCACGCTCTTTCAGGGACGCCAGCTTGTTGGTGCAACTCTTTCGCTTTTTTACGTTGTGGACCATTATCTCTGTTTCCTGTCTGCTGTCTATACATGGCCTTATACTCCCGTTTTGATCCGGTATGGAAGGCGATTCCAATCGAAGACGTAGCTATGACCTATTCAGTTTATCTCGTGAAGAATTGAGAACCAGCTCCTATCTAACCGGTCTGCTACAAATGGGCACAAGAGGATTGTGGGCACAATCACATATGATGCCATCTGATGAACTCTGTTTTTCTCCGTAGGTAGGAATGCTACGGATGATGATACTACTGATTCTATTCCTACGGATGATGATGATGATGATGATCTTGATGATGAACCTCCACCATTTATACTGGATGATCGATCAAATAATGATCTTGATGAACTCTTCGATTTTCTTCCTTCACAAATGAAAAGCTGCCCGTATCTTTTAAGACATCTACGCACAGGCCAAAGAATGTTATGGATCATATTTGCCACTAATATACTGAGGGAACGATTTCGTGACGATGGGATTTTAGTCTATGGCGATAACACCATCTCCTTTCGTGTACACCGTAATGATGGGCAATATCAACGACATTATTATAAAGTGACTGATGTCATAATACCCGTGACAAGTCGACGTCTACGACATGGGACTATCTATACAGAGGCAGAACCAATGACTGAATGGGGTATCAGAATTGTACCTATGTAAACTTTTTTTTTATTTCTTTTATAGATAATGGAGCGATTGCTTTTGACATTGATGACAGTGAAATCATTACTTTTGACATTGTATTCACCATACCTGCATCTCAAGCATTATTCATGAATTATCCTCGTCTTCGTCGCCATCGTCATGAACGACTCTCTACTATGTTTAATCGCCTATTACTCGATAAAAAAAAACACACCATTTGAGAAGAACACTTTTATTAATACTCCTTTGTATTACAACTTATACTTAATAAAATGTTCAATTGTTCTTAATCGTCCTTATTAAACACTTCAATACATGTCTCCTCGGCTGCTTTCGCTATAGCAGCAGTGTGAGGAGAAAACAACTCGCTAAACAGATCCTTTGCTTTCATTTCGCCAAGGAATTCCAATTCGCCTTCGATGTAGCGACGCCAATTCTCTTGAATCGTGACTTTAATGCCAGCCGACAACTTTTGCACTCCTTCCCAGACCTTCTCCATGGAATTGCGAAACATATCACGAACCACATTGTAATACTCTGGCCATAGATCGTCCCCGTTCAACCTCAAACACTGATGACGATTCTGACTGGGATGGTCCACTTTACATCCTTCACAGTCCACATTCCTTTTACGATGCATTCCTTCCCATATCATGGATACTACAAATTCGTCCAACAGTTCCATGATCGAATACGAATCCAACACATCCATATCCGCTTGCTCATCATCATCTAACTTTTTTGCTTCGGGTTCCATACTTTCTGGCGCTTCTTCTTGGGTTCTTCAGCCCAAAGAAACGAATCACACTTGGGATTTGGAGCACGGACGTCACAAGCAAAATATACACGACCTTCGTTCCAGTCTCTTTTCCCGACACCAACGCGACAAATCAAGTCGTGGTCACACGTTGAAAACACACTCAGCGATGTGCCTTCAGGAATAGCTTCTCGTACAGCTTTAGCGTCCGATGCCGTAAAGTAAAAATGACAACCAATCACCTTCTTCGAATAATCCAAAGGACAACCACACTTGTACACTTCTCCTACTTGCTTTGCTTCGTAATCACAAAAACACTCCATTACTCTACAACCTCTGCCAACTGAATACCTCACATCGCTCACACACCAGCTTTTATAGATGCGAGACTCATAAAAATAGACTCATAAAATAGACTCATAAAATAGACTCATAAAATAGACTCATAAAATAGACTCATAAAATAGACTCATAAAATAGACTCATAAAATAGACTCATAAAATAGACTCATAAAAATAGACTCATAAATAGACTCATAAAAATAGACTCATATCCACACTATATACTACTGCTGTGAAACCCATTCCGATATTATAACATTAACCAAGAATGTTTTTGTTGTAAAACCCATGAATGGATTTGGTTCTCGAAACCCATTCATGGTTTTGAATGGTTTTTCCAACAAAAACCACCATAAAAACCATTATGGTTTAAAGGAATTTTTTTCCTGTGCTAGCTGGAATTAGTCGTTGAATAAGACTTATGAGTGCCCCGAACTGCCCGAACACGCTGCTGTCAGAACACGATTTAGCTTTTCAGCGTATTTGAAGTAGAATGATGGAAATGTATTGCAATGTTTTTGTTTTTATTTGTTAGGCAAGTTTTCTGTTGCAATCAAAACACCGTTATAATTTAAGCTTATACGAAAATAATGCAATAGCTGAAAAAAAAGTGACACAGCCTAAATTATTTGCATGTTTAGATGCTAAGCCAACACCCCAAGCCAACACCCCAGACCCAAGGGCCAGTATTAAAGGTGCAGGGAGGCATATTTTCCTCACACCTGAGTCAAGAACGGTTCAGTCGAAAGCAAAGCGAGTATTGTTGCACATAATTTTGCTTGACTTTCAATTTATCAACTGTCTATGACATCATATCAACCATTTGCTTGAATTTTGGAGTGATGAAGTAAGAGTTTGATTATGTTGTTTGTGTATGTCTGTATGGCATTAGTCGATCAATCAACAGTATTTTGATTTTTACAGCATTCAATTAAGGGAGATATGACTGTGATGTTAGATGGGAGCAGCTGTGTGCCCAACTGAGGGAAACCCTTGAACCTCTGGATGAACCATGTAATAGAAGCATTCAACAGGCACTTCTCTTAGAGGTTACATGCATGGACCCTGGACAAAAAAAAGTTTCTCCCATGCCACTAAGCAAGAATTTCACCAGTCAACAAAGAAGAACGTGCTATTGAAGGTGCTAGGTTCTTATTTTGGAAGTGAGTGTTGAGGAGAAAAGCCTTCTGTCACATGCCTTTCCACACTCCAAAAAGAAGGTGTCTGTTAAAGATGTCAAGCGGTATCCTTTAATAATTCTTTTTGCTGTTGCCTCTTTAGGTACATTGTCACTGTTTTCTTGTATGTTTGACCAACATGTTTGCAGTGATAGGACATAAATCAACAACAATTTTATTGAGCTCATTATTGACAGAGCAATGCAATCAAAACAGAGAGATATTCCTATGAAATACTTGTGTATAATATGCATGCAAATAATACTTAGTGCTGATATTTAACTGAACTGAAATTTCACAATTTCCATTTACAGTTTAATCAAATGATATCCTCTTTTTGGTGAAAATGCTAGCAGGCTAAAAGCATGAGGGTGATTGGAATTTAATCAATTTTTTATCATCATGCTATACACCTGATTCAGAAAAGGTTGCTTTGGTCTTTCAATTATAGCTTGAAACAGGAAGTTTTTGCTTCAGTGACCACGAAACAAAGGCGTTCAGTGACCAAAGACCAAAGACTGTAACATTCAGTGTTATTGTACAGCGGTCATTACCCTTAGTGCGCATGCTCGTACTGGACATCGTGGTCAGAACGTCCGCCATGTTGACTTGAGTTGAGTAAATCTATTTGTTATGACTAGTTCAGGTCTTCTTTTCTGACTTTAATAAGAATATTACATGGTGTAAGAAGCGGGATTTGAAATGGAACAACTGAAGAGATGGATTTTTCGATGTCTGAAGGCACGAATCTACCGGAAAAGTGGCGAAAGTGGAGGCACACGCCGGAACTCTACCTGTCGCTAGCAATGCCTACAAAGTCGGAAAAATAAAAGTGTCAAGCCCTGCTTTACGTCATCGTACAGCAAGGGAGAGACATCACGAAACTTTCCACTTCGCAGAAGATGAGAGAGACAAGCTCAAGCCCGTTTGGGAGAAATTTGAAGCGTACTGTAAACCAAAACAGAACATTTCTGTCGAAAGGTACAAATTCAATACACTAGCTCAAGGCACGGATTCAATCGATCAGTACGTGATACAACTGAGACTCATAGCGAAGAACTGTAACTATGGAGATCTCGAAGATGAATTTATCAGAGACAGGATTATCTGTGGTGTCAACTCAGAAGTTATGCGTGAGAGGTTGCTGAGAGAAGACGAGCTCACCCTCACCAAGACTTTGAAGATTTGTCGAGCTGTAGAAGAAGCAAAGAAAAATTCAAAGCTTATGACAGAAGAACTCGCTACGCATGAAGTTCATGGTGTACAAAAGCAGCGAAAGGGACAACCCAAGAGTCAAAAGCAAAATAAGAAAAAACCGAACAGTCAATCTCAAGCGAGAAACAAGAAGGAAAGCTCAGAAAGTTGTACCAAGTGTGGCAAAAAACACCCGATGAATCAATGTCCAGCATACGGCAAAACATGCCTGAAGTGTGGAAAGAAAAATCATTTTGCTATGTGCTGCTTTA
Source organism: Scolanthus callimorphus (assembly GCA_033964015.1). Taxonomy (NCBI): domain Eukaryota; kingdom Metazoa; phylum Cnidaria; class Anthozoa; order Actiniaria; family Edwardsiidae; genus Scolanthus; species Scolanthus callimorphus. The sequence goes on along the minus strand of CM066911.1, from coordinate 26,564,603 downwards.
CTGAAACGAAGGGAGTTCACTCTGTAACACAGGAACATCCAACCGAAAGGGAACCCCTGTTCATTGGCATAGTCAACACAGAAGTGACAGGAGGAAATGAGTGCTTCAAGAGCCTAAATGTGCAAGGAACAGACATCAGATTCAAGATAGACACTGGGGCTCAGGCCAACATCATTCCCCTATCTGTCTTCAAAGATATGCCCAACACTCACTTGGAGAAGCCTACCACCTCACTAACAAGTTACACAGGTGACCAGCTAAACACTGTAGGTCAGTGCAAGCTGGAATGCAGTGGTCATGAATTAGAGTTCTTTGTTGTCGACACAGACAAGCCACCATTACTCGGCTTCAAGGCATCTCAGGATCTGGACTTGATTAGGGTTGTCATGAACGTCAACAACAATGACATTTTGAAAGAGTTTCCCAAAGTTTTCAATGGCCTTGGCTGCCTTGACAAGCCCTATCACATTAAAGTTGACCCGCAGGTCCAACCTGTTGTATGTCCACCCAAGACCCAACCAGCAGCACTACGAGAGAGATTGCGCGCCACCCTAGAGGAAATGGAGAAAGACGGGGTGATCACGAAGGTCGAACAACCCACAGAATGGGTGAACTCACTGGTTGTGGTTGAGAAGCCGAAAACGGGAAAGCTCAGAATTTGCTTAGATCCCAGACCCCTCAACAAGGCGATAAAGAGGGAACATTTCCTGCTACCAACTATTGAGGACATAACAACACGGCTTACAGGAGCAACAGTATTCTCGAAGTTGGACGCCAACATGGCTACTGGCAGGATGTCAACTTTTGACCACATTTCAGTCACCTTTCGGTAGGTACTCTTATCTTCGTGTCCCGTTTGGAATCTCGTCCGCTCAAGAAGTATTCCAGAAACGGATTTCCCAGCACTTTGGTGATCTGGAGGGAGTAGAGACTGACATTGACGACATTCTAGTTTGGGGATCGACCAAGGAGGAACATGACAAACGCTTGAGGAAAGTCCTCAAGAGGTGTGAGGACATCCACCTCACCCTTAACAGAGAGAAATGTGAGTTTGCTGTCTCGGAGGTCACTTACATAGGCCACAAGCTATCTGCAGCTGGAGTGGAGCCTGACGTTGAGAAAATAAGGGCCATCAAGGACATGCCTGCATCCACTGACAAGAAAGGTGTAGAGCGACTACTAGGAACTGTGAACTATCTAGCTAAGTTCATTCCGAATATGTCGGAAGTTACCGCCCCGATACGAGAACTTCTCAGAAAGGACACTGAGTTCATTTGGACACAATCTCAGCAATCTGCCTTCGAAAAGATTAAGGACATTCTGTCTAGCAGTCCAGTCTTGGCATTCTACGATGTCAGCAAACCTGTTGTTGTCACGTGTGATGCATCAAAGTCAGGTCTTGGTGCATTACTGCTTCAGGATGATAAACCCGTCGCCTATGCATCAAGAGCCCTAACTGAGGCAGAAACCCGGTATGCTCAAATTGAGAAAGAGCTCTTAGCAGTGGTATTTGCTCTTGAGCGCTTCAATCAGTACACTTATGGCAAAGAAGTGGAAGTGGAGTCAGACCACAAACCACTGGAGTCCATAGTGAAGAAACCCCTTGGTTCAGCACCACCAAGATTGCAGCGTATGCTCTTAAGACTGCAGAAGTATGATTTCAACCTCAAATACAAGCCCGGCAAGGAAATGGTTCTTGCGGACACCCTGTCTCGAGCATATGTGCAAGATACTAGCGGAAACATGGATGAGGAAATCTCCACCTACATCCACGCAGGATGTCAAATGTCCCGGCAAGTGACAAAAAGCTTGAAGAAATCAAGTCTCACACCAAGGAAGATGGGACTTTGCAGATTTTGAGGAGAACCATTCAGGATGGATGGCCTGAGAAACGGTCTCACTGTCCAAAGCAAATCCAGGAATTCTGGAACTACAGAGATGAACTTTCAGAAGCAGATGGAATAATCCTGAAAGGTGAGAGAATTGTGATTCCATCTGAACTGAGACCACAAATGCTTAAAGTCATTCACACAGGCCACCTTGGCATAGAACGTAGCAAGCAACGAGCCAGAGATGTTATGTTCTGGCCAGGTATGAATGATGACATAAGCAGAATGGTGTCAAGTTGCAATACATGTTTGGAGCATCGCAACTCAAATGCTAAAGAACCCATGGTGGAGGCACCACTACCCACCAGACTATGGGAAATGGTAGCAACTGACCTGTTCCACTGGGACAATAATGAGTACTTGATAATAACTGACTACTATTCAAGGTTTATAGAAGTAGCCAAGCTAGAGGATAAACTGAGTGATACAACCATCCGACACACCAAGTCTGTATTCGCTAGACATGGAATTCCCATGACTGTCAGAGGCGACAATGGACCGCAGTTTAAAAGTCATGAGTATGAGCAATTTTCTAAGAAATGGGGATTCTATCATGCAAAAACAAGCCCTTATCACTCACAGTCCAATGGCCTGGCTGAGAAATCTGTTCAGATAATGAAGAACATGCTAGACAAGGCTAAGGCAGAGGGAAAGGATCCCTACCTAGCACTACTTGAGCAAAGGAACACACCCATTGATGGGATTGGTTCACCGGCACAAATCTCCATGAGCCGGAGACTACGGTCAGTTGTGCCTACTACAGAGGATCAGTTGAAACCTAAGGTTGTAGACCCAAAGTTGATTGAGGAGAGACTAAAAGAGAAACAATCAAAGCCAAAGCTTTTCTATGATCCTGGGTCAAAAGCACTACCTCCCTTGAATGCTGGAGAGACAATTCGAATGCAGATACAGGACAAATGGCTTCCAGCAACAGTCGTCAGAGCTGGCGACGCCCCTCGGTCCTATCATGTCAAGGCACCGAGTGGTAGAGTACTTGTTCGAAACAGACGACACCTGATGAGAACCAATGAAGGAGGCATTGAAGAGTCAGGAGACTATCAGGAAGGATGAGAGAAGTCTACCAACTATGGAGGACACACCACCAACCAAGCCCCCACAGGAACTGCCTAGCACCATTGAGGACCCCCCAGTTAAGCGGACCTCAAGTGGGAGAATAGTTAAAAAACCTGAAAGACTATTAGAGCAAATGTGATCTGTTTTAATGGACACTTTATACATTATGTAAATGTTTTTTACATTCTATTTTCACTGATTGTACTTGTATGTTTAGCCTTGTTCCCCTCATGCCAGAGACACTTTTTTAAAAGGGGAGTTGTAACATTCAGTGTTATTGTACAGCAGTCATTACCCTTATAGTCTAGTGGCCAAACCAGATTTTTAACGATTTTGTTGCACCCCCAGTACGGCAAGGAGTTCTTGGTATCGTTTTAAAGCTTATGAACTGAAGATCACGAATTCATTCGTCATCACGTGGGAAAAGTGTCCTTTTGCTTGGTAACCGCGCCTAATTTACATCATCGCGGTCTGGTCAAAAATAGCGTTAAAATAAAACGCTCTCTTTTGCGAGCAGAAAACAAAATGGAGTTCACTTTTAAATGCACTTGTTCAGTGAAAATAATGAGTATATTCTTCTAGAAGTAGTTTGCTATAGAAATGTCCTTCAAATTCAATGATATCAAGAAAGAATAACTCGTCCGAACACCAAAATAGTGCGATTTTAACGATATATAAGACCAAAGAGGTCCTAAATTTTTACCCTGCCTTTTCGTAAGCCTCTCAAAGACGCTTTTGGACATTATACAACTCGTGCTAAGCGCTGCATCGACATAAAACAAGAGAGAATGCTTTTCGCCCTCTATGTTCACGCAAAAAGCACCGTCCTGCAAACCGGAAGTGCCTCAAAATCCACTTCCGGTTTTGTGAAATAATGAACATTTTGTGTAAAATGAATAAAAATATGGGAGATTTGTATTCCTTGCCTAGAATTATAATATAATCATGAAAACGTTTCCCGTGTTACTCCTAAACCCATCTGAATTGGCTCTTATTTGGTTCTCAATTACTGGTTTTAAATATGAAATTAAGTTCAACAGTGCAAAATATATTTTCTCATGATCGGTTGAGTTTTATTTTAAACTAAAGAAAGCAGAGAAATGAAGCACATCTCTACTCGTGCCATCAGCCTGCCGTATTATAACGACAGAGTCTCTTGCATTCAATCCAAGCTGAACTTAATTTTACCGAATCACAGATACGAAAAATGTCTGTGTCAATATATCGTTAATCGAGTTCGCTCTACTCATCCGAATCGACATCATATTCATCATCGCTGGCTGCATAAACTGTCTCCCGGTTTTCACAGCTGTCTTCGCACAAGCATGCACTGGTGCAAGTGAGAGAACTTCTCTTGCATGAACAACGTCCGGTGGTGCAGCTCTTGGTGCATCCACATTTTATTAGCTCTAAAAGAGCTTGTGGTGCAGGTGGCAGCGTCATCCATTTGATGCCTACACCATCATTAGACGGTTCCCATCCATGGTTGCATGGGCTCGGGACATCGGGGTTTGCCTGGAGAGCACGCCGCCAAATCGCCGCTTGATAGTTGGCTCGTTGAGTATGCAAAGTTAAAGCGTCATGACAGGGTGGAAGATTGGATGACTCGGGGTTCTTCGTACAAAAAATCTGATAGCGGCATTCGTTGACGTTGTTGAGCCGGTGTTTGCCATATAGCCTGCATACAAAATCCTCGCAGCTGATTATGATCTCTGGAGGAGGCTGAAAAGAATGTCCCAATGACGCCATCACGCTTCTGTACGTAGGCTCTTTAAGACATATGTTGAATGGTTTCTTCTTGCCTTTACGATAAAAGGCACTGGTGGAATCACATCCTGTGAAAGCATGAAGACCAGGCAGAGCTGTGCACATATCAGCCCCGAGTTTCTCTGCTAGGGACCCTACATCCAAGAAAACGCTTCGGGTTCTGCTTGTCTTAGTGACAAGGAGGCGACCGCCTATCTCACGCTGGAAATGGCAAAGAAGTACGACCACATCGGTGTCTGGAGACTTGATCAGAACAGTATTTTCCCCTTGCTCAACTGCGTGTTTTGCGTGTAGAATGATCTTTGTATCCGCCTCTTCGTGATTGCACTCGAGTTCTGACACCGCTTCACACTGAACTTTGCCACCCACGACAAACATCTTCGAGCAACAGCTTCCATGAGTAAAATACATCTTTCTGGTGCCAAGCCTGTTGACATATCTGTCCCGCAACCATTCGCGTCGAAGTATCTCTATTAGCTGCTCTTTGTTTTGACCAGAGCTTAGAAATTTCTTCCACTGTTTCGGACATTTTTGACGTCCTCCTGTGATCTGAATCTTCAAGACTCCTTGCTCGGCTCTTTTCGCTCTCTCTACAGACTTGATGGAGTTGTCTGGGTATGTATCTGTGATGAAATCTATCCTTTCAGCGAGGCAATTCTGAGGAACAATGGCGTTGAAGACGCTCTCTGCTAGACATTCAAAAGTATCAGGAATGTCCTTTATTGATTGCAAGACAGCCATGCCATCAATAATTATCGCAGCAGTAGGAGGGACGTCTTCCACGGGCTCTACTTCATTTGTTAATGCTTCTACCAGCTTGGACTTCGTTGTTTTGCCCAGTGACCCCTCCAAAGTGACTAGAGACCACGGGAGTGGACCCAACGAATACCTGAAAACGTCCCTAAGATCCATCTCTCTCGTCTGGGCCACCACCAACAGGCGCGCAAAGAGATCTCTATCAAGTTTTAGGGATATCTGTTTCCCAGACACAGTGACTGATGTTACAAATGCGTCTTCGAACGTCTTCAGTTTCAGCTTTGGGCGAGTGTCAAAGAAGGCAACTTTGTTTGAAACGAGCCTGTCCTTGATGAAAGATGTCATCGCCTCCTTGCCTTTATCAAACGCACAGAGTAGGTCACTTACAACATCTTCTGGTACCTGTCGCCCAGATGCAAGGTGCGAAATGCCATCCACATCGCAGGTGAAGGGATTCACCCACGAAGTCAGGGTGGATGTAACTTTTATCACATCTCCTTCGTCTTGCACCTTGCGTGCTTTACCAAGTTCTTTGGATTCACATTCTGATTCGTTAGGTAGGGACGCCAACTCGCGGCAGGCTTGAGTCATCGCCGCTCTCTCGTGAGAAGTGAGCATCCATCTCTGTACAGCTCCTCTGTTCAGGCTGAAACCAATAATGCCACTTTTGGACTTGGTATCCCGGTTAACTGTCTGCTCGATAGTTTGGTCGGTCGCTATCTGACCAAATCCATTCCACGAAGACCTCTGGGTAACGAACTCGCCGGCCTTGATGGCTTCATGGGCGTCGGGATGGTTTTTCTCCAGCGCCAGCATATCCAGCAGGTAAACAGGCAGATAGCGAGCATAGTTCGTTCGGTTGTATGCGAACATCCAGGGTAACATTTGCTTGATGCACTCCACATGGAGCTGCCAGTTGCCTTCCCTCGTCGCGCGAATAAACTGAAGCAGAACATTCACCATATCAATATATGACTGCCAGAACATACTCATCTTGCTCTGAGTAGATTTCATGGTTTCGTGGAATTCGCGGTAGAGTTGCGGCAGTTCAGGGAGCTCGCAGAGCCGGCTTATCGTCTCAGCGTTGGGACTTTCCTTTACGCCGTTGACAGCGGCCTTGACTTTTCTTAACTGGTCCCGAATACCCGCGGCTGTAGACACCCAGCCCAGAAACGTACTCCAGCTAAGGCGTAACATAGCTTCCATTACGATTTTGTGTGTACGCACTGCACGATTGTAGTGCTTTCCATCAAGGACACCACCGACTGAACCGGTGCCAACGATCTCCGATTCAATTAGGAGGTCCCTCAGACCAGCACTGCCGAAGCGCTTTCCGATGACGGCGAGAAATACACACGTGACATGAAAGTCTCCCATTCGCAAGACTACGCTTTGAAATTCCACAGATTTCTTCCACACTACTTCAAGCGCTTTAGCGTATATGGCCTGGTCGAGGACAATGACGGTATCTTTGAGGCCTAACTGAGCCGCCATGGACACGGACCGTGTTAAAAGAGCATAAACGGTGGACAGTTCCGTCGGCGATGCATGAATCATTTGGCAATAGCCTACCACGCTCTTGGGTGGGACATCGTTACTCGTGCAGGCTACTGAGTTGAACCCACTCCAACTGGGGACTTTCTGTTCGCTACTGGAAGGAAGGGAATCTGTAACAGATGGGAGTCTAGAAAGGAACCACGCAAAGTCATTTACCATGGCAATCATGCGCTCATTGCAGTCTCCGGCTTTAAAAATATCATCAGGATTGACGTCATACATCCCCGGTCCTTTCCGACTGCCGGCATTATACTGAGGTAACTGCCAGAAAACAGAAAGATAAAATATAAATAGTTGAAATTAAACATTTGTAACGTATACAGGCATACAATAAAATTAAATCAGCGCAATGGCGAACTCGTGCATGGTGATTTATCATATGAAGCGAAAAAATTTTTGGTATTCTTTTGGTATTTTTGATTAGAGAAATACTCATTTCAAATTTGAGTACGATCCGATAAAAAGCCCCGAAGTTATGGCATCGAGACGTTTCTGTTTTGCGCTCCGAAAATGATCGTTATTGAGTGAATATTTTACAATTCGAAACAAGTAGTATTAGAGGACGGCCGTTTTTGCCGCTGGTTACAGAGAAGGGTACTGATTGGTTGATAGGGTGGTTCGGGTCAAACCGGATTGGTTGGAGGGGAAAGGGGGTTACCATATATGGCACGTAACCAGCGGCAAAAAGGGCCGTTTTTGCACGGTTTCATTTCACAATTCGAGATGCCGCTGGTAAAATGCCGCTGCTTAGAAAAGAGTCGTTTGATTGGACGGAAATGATAATGTTTAATTCAAAATTACATAGATACATATATACATCGTTGCTGCTTCATGTACAATTGCTATAATGTATGGCGGTCTTGGCCTTGTCTTGCCAGCCATCCGTTACGAAACGGTATTAATTATGCGGAGGGCGACGAGAGCGAGACATGGGAGTCAGACAGGGGTGGGCGAATGTTATGCCGTGTTGTCGTCATTGTTAGGGGGATTCGGGGAGTAAGAGGGGGAATGAGGAGGAGGTGGGACCCAATCTTCCCATCTCGGAGAAGGAGGAAGGGGTTCAGGTTCGTCCCAGTTGTAATACACGTCGTCGTCGTCGTAGAGGGGTTCTCTACAGTGGGGGCAGGTCGGGTGATGTGCTTGGTAGGGATTTAGCTCTCGCCAATCCTCCAAGCAACGATCACAAACTGTCTTTCGACAACACGACATAACCTCCTGCTCATGAACTTCCCGCAGGCAAACAACGCACTCCGCCACCTCTGTGCGTCTCCCATATCCCTCTCTCCACGCCTCCACATAATCCTCCGCCGTTTCGCAGCGGATGGGGAATTCGTCCTCTTCAGCAGGCTCCTCGTCGTCGGAGATTTCTATTGTTTCTATCTCGTCATCGGAGATTTCGATCACTTCTCTTAATTCGTCCTCATCATCGGAGATTTCGATCACCTCCTGAAAAAAAAAAAAAAAAACCGCGTGAGTATTGTAGGAAACGAGGTCAACACAGTAACGCAACTGATATGGTTAAAGCCTTTATATAGACGAATAAAGTGCCGCTGCTTGTCACACGTGATCGATCCAGACATTTGCCCCACCCCCTTTTTTCAGATCGCTTTCGCCGCTGCCGCTGAAACGTGACCGATCCGTCAAAATGATAGACATCTGTCGAATCAACCAATGAAAATTGAAGGTTTCTACGTCGTTTTGCCGCTGCCGCTGTTGCAAACAGTATTTATTACTCAAAATCTCGAATTAACCAGCACTCCTTCGCAAGCCAAACCTCGACCTACACGTGAGAATCATTTGTAAGTATGTTGAACACCAAACTACTTCTTCTTCCCCGCTCAGGTTAGTTGTTTCGTGTTTTTCTGACCCATGTTTGTTTTTCTCTTAAAGGTTTTTGAATAAATTAACATTCCCGATGTCCTATAGCAACACATGCTGTAACTACGAGCCAAATGCAAATTCATGCTACAGTGACTGTTGTATCGAATTATTTAAACAGACGCAAGAGGGAAATCAAACTAAGTTTGTTGTGAAATTTGCTACAAGAAACATGTGCAAAGACGATCGGCAGTGCTCCATAAAACGTGATTTGATCGAACATGTTTGCAACGCCATTAAAACAGAGATGCGAGCCGATTGCTTACGCGACATGTTTATGGTTTCTGCTAAAACAGTGCTAAGACCTTACCCGCTGGTTATAACGTGGACTTCGGTACGAAGATTGAATAGCATCGACCTGTTAGTAGACTTGGTTCTTTATGGGAGAAGTGGAGGTCAAACACTATATTTAAGCGAGCTTGTTTTACATTACGAGAAACGCTAAATTGCCGCTTGTGGTTACGTAATGAGCGGCAATTTTACATCGTATAAAAAGGCTTGCGACTCGAAAGGTCTGTTACTTTGCACCATGTCTTCATCAAAGATATCAAAGCAAATTTATTGTGCTTGCCTAAAACAACGGAGTGACGGGAGGTTTGAGCGATGCTTTGCTCAACAAGTCTCGAATAAAGATGGCGTTACTGGTTACAAGTGTGCTGTTCAGACCGACTATTCGAGCAAAGACGGGCCTTGGTGTTGTAATTTTTACGCGTCCAATCTCGCGGCGGCCAAAGCCATAAACAATCAAATGACTTTTCACAAGATTCATCAGAAACGTTGGCCCCACTGCAAGCATGGCCTTCTTGTTCGCGCAGGATATGCGATGCAGGGAGAAAGACAAGGAGAAGTCTATTTTTGCTGCCCCACCAAAAAACCTGATCAGCCGTGTGGTTTTTTTCAGTGGGCTGCAGACACAGCCTTTGTGGATGATGATTTCACCCTCTACAAGCCGTGGGAGTTTGATCCTCGTTATTCGTCTGCCCATTACAAGCGCAACCGTGTTGAAGTAGAAGAGGAGGAAGAGATTGAGGTGGATGCTCCTGTTCTAGATGTTTGTGATATACCTTGCAAGCGCCCAAGAAACAACTAAAACATGATGAGTTTTAACACAAACTTTACTATCTATATAACCCTATACTGAGTGAAATTTACACGTGTGTTTTTGTAGACGACTAGTTACAATAAATAGATTTAGTGCCTACATTGGCATGGGGTTAACGATCGATAAATGGTTAATGTTTGATCGTCGTCCGTCAAAAACAGACTATCGCTGGCGTGTGGGTCAAAGCGATAGGCTTTACAATCTACGTTGAGCGCGTTTGGGTCAACTATTTCGAGTACGAACTTTAGTTTCTTCTCGTGTTGTTCGTCAAAGTATTTAAAGTGTAAAACCCGCATGCTGCCTTCGGCGTGTTCGGCTGTCACTGTGATGTTTCGTTTTTGCGTTGTTAAGAGCGGAAACTCAATTCCGAATCTGTTCAAGTCTTTGATGAGTTTGTGTTTTTTCGTTTGTGGCACCGTTCGAGCGGCTACTATTTGCCGTTCTTTGGGTCTGTCTGGGCAACGACAGTGGGTCAAAAAACAAGTGTGCCTTGTTTTGTTCACTTTACATGGTTTTTGATACACCATGTCGAATGTTTTAGCTGCCTGGAGTTGGTGTGTTTGTCTATCAAATGGTCGTTTCAACAGAGTTTGTTGTTTCTTGTCAAACAGTGACGGTATTTGATCCTTGGTGGTGTGCATAATTTGCGGAATAGTTACTACCGTGACGGGTCTTTTGATAAGAGAGTAAACGTAATTCAGGTCAGTCCGTCTGTCTGCTAATTGTTGTAGTAACCAAAGGGTGGGCCGAAATTTCATCCAATGATTGTTAAAATCGTTTCGTTGTTCAATTAAGACGTCGCAGGCGAGTTTTGCTTCGTGAGTAAGTTCATGTCGTGTCACGTTTTCGTCGCATGGCATTTGAACCCATGATTGCACAGTGTCGACCCAAACAAGATGCTCTAATTTGTGTTTCATCTGTACTCTTTTGCGCATTGAAAAGGGGTTGAAATACTTCAAAAATGATGCCCCAATATTCACGGGTACCTGGAGATGAAACGCCTTATCTTACGTCAACTGTTCGTATTCCCCACATTCATGGATAATGACGTTTACAGGCTTGTGTTCTAGAAACGATGCCGTTTTGTACATTATCAAGGCTGTCAATTGACAGGCTGAAAAGTTTCGTTCATACGTAACGTTCATGTTCGTGATCTTTCTTGCGCATTCCTGCGTGACAGCGTTGAGTTCATCTTGTTGCTTACTCTGTAAGATTCTTTTCACCAGACCAGAGTTCGGAGTTTCCCCGCGAAACAACAAGACATGGGTGTCCAACGACTTTACAGTTGGAGGATTTTCTACTGCTTTCGTTTGCGATCCAAGATCGTGTCCATTGAGAATCAGAAATAACCGTCTTGTGGCGTGACTCACTCTGATCTTTTCTGCCCCAATATTCTCATAGATTCGATGATCGGACATCGCGCACCTCTTAGGTTTCAATCGGAGAAATGTTTGTGAAAACATCTGCCCCACGTATGAGGTTGCCAAATACTGTAAAACAATGAAAATAAAAACCACTTTTTTTTGCGCTGGTTTGGCTAGCAAGAAAAAATAAAGGTGTGTTCTTCGACGAGATGAAAGCGCGGATTTTGAGCATATTTGTAAAACGAGATTCTAGGATTGTTTGATTTGAAAGAATAACAATGCTCGAATTCGCATTGGTTGTTTAAGCTGATATGAATGCTAAATCGCGTTTTAAAGTATTTTCTGTTTAGCTGGTTTGGATTTAAGTACTCGGCGTGCTGCATTTCTTTAACATAATACTTTTCTGTTTCGTCTTTAAAGTAAAATACTACGTTTTTATCTAGTTTATACGGATTCTCGGGCATGTGAATTTCGTTTCCGGTAAACAAATCGATTAAATGGCCGTAGAGAAAGCGTGATTTTAACAAATAATATAGAATTTTATACAAGCAAAACTGCTCTCTATAAATCAGGGCGACATCGAACGGTATAAAACGAAAAAGGTACTTGATTGCGTTCGGGTCCATGCGAAAAATAACAACACAGTGTTTTAAGAGCAAGAGCGACTCGTCCATTGAGCTTGTTGGCGTTGTTTTGTTATTTAGTAAAAAATCAAACTTTTTACTTGCCCTGGAACAAACGTCTGGGTCGTCAACGCATAAGTGTACATCGGTACACCTATTACATATTCCTTGCGGCGTATGGTAAAATTCCGAATGTATATTATCTACAAACGTATTTGAAAAAAAATGAACGGTATTCGGCGGTGAAAATTTGTCTTGATGAAATCTTATCTTTTTTTTTGTTTCAAAAGAAATGTTTTCACTTACATTTCTCCGAGAGAACACTACACCCTCCGCCTTCATGTTATCCACTTGGGATGCTGCCATTTCTGTAGAGAGAGAGAGAGAGAAACCATGTTAGTGGGGGTGTAAAAGACTTGTTTGTCGAGAACGTACTTGGCTCACCTCTTTACTGGTAGAACTCGATTTGCTCCACTCTGAGAGAGCAGAGTCGAGTTTTTATACAGTTTCCATTATTCCAATTAAGAGGTAGGAGATGTAGCAAAACAATAACTAAAAGGTTTTTTAAATAAAAAGAATCGCTAAAAGGTTTTTAATGAAACTAATAGCGAATTGGTTTAATGAAAATAAAAGGTATTTTACTGAAAATAATAGCTAAAAGGTTTCTTAATGAAAATGATCGCTAAAAGGTTCTTAATAAAAAGAATCGCTAAAAGGTTTTTAATGAAAATAATTGCTAAAAGGTTTTTTTCTTTTTTTAAAAAGGGTAGCTAAAAGGTTTTTAATGAGCAAAAATAATAACTAAAAGGTTTCTTAATGAAAATGATCGCTAAAAGGTTCTTAATAAAAAGAATTGCTAAAAGGGTTTTAATTAAAATAATTGTTAAATTATTTTTTAATAAAAAGAATCGCTAAAAGGTTTTTAATGAAACTAATTGTTAAAAGGTTTTTTGTAATGAAAAGGGTAGCTAAAAGGTTTTTAATGAAACTAATAGCGAATTTGTTTAATGAAAATAATAGTTACTAAAAGGTATTTTACTAAAAATAATAGCTAAAAGGTTTGTTAATGAAAATGATCGTTAAAAGGTTCTTAATAAAAAGAATCGATCAATATTTTTTAATAAAAAGAATCGCTAAAAGGTTTTTAATGAAAATAATTGCTAAAAGGTTTTTTTCTTTTTAAAAAATAGGGTAGCTAAAAGGTTTTTAATGAAACTAATAGCGAATTTTTTTAAATGAAAATCAAGAGGAACAACAAAACAGTCATTAACTAAAAGCTTCTTTTCGGCTGCCCCGCGACGCAACTCCTTTCTCAAAAAGGATGAACACATAGCGAGCGACAATTGATTTTAAAAGTCAAAATGACTATTTTTCCTAACATTACAACAAAACCGTGAAGGTGAAAAGCAGCCAACACTACAGAAGATTCAGTGCGCTTGGGGCAAAATGAACGACCCAAATTCAAAGAAAAATTAATGTGAAGAAAGGACTTGATGACAAAAAATAGTGTGAAAAAGGACTTCCAATTTTTATTAAGATTACAACAAAAACGTGCACGCGAAAGGCAGAGGAATTAACAGAGGTATCAGTGAGACTGCGGCATGAGTGGCGGCACATTTTTAAAGAAAAATAAATGGGAAGATCTGACTTACGTTTTAGTTGCAGTCTTGAACTGTTTCGTCTTTACTGTAGGATCTTGATGGATCTGAAGCGACGTTTTAGCTTGTAGTCTTGAGGTGTTGGCTGTTTGCAGTGTTGGATCTTGGTGGATCAAGCGGTTGTGACGAGGGTTCGATTGGGGGGTCGTATTTATACTCGACGGTGGGGTGACCCCAACGGTCAGGGGTGGGGAGGTAACCCCCCCTGAAAAGTGGTCGAGGATGTTGACATGACGTCACGGGTTCTCGCTATAAAGGCGCGCTCTCTGCGTTGGCGCTCTATCACTTGAACGCGTTGCACCAGCATTGGGACTATAACATTTGGAGTTCACAGAGACTTTGTAGATGGATGAAGACGAAGACGATGGAGCAAGGGTGATCAGCCCTTAGAAGAAGAACAAAGTTATGGAAGGGGACGCCATTTTGCGCGGGATGTTTGGCGAAGACGTTCATCTGATCGCAGATGAAGATTTGTTTCGGGACGATTTTGATTTTTTGATAAACGACGATTGGCACGAGGACTCTAGGCTTGGTCCAGATCATTCTGTGAACCATGATGACGAGGGATTGATGTATGGCGGCGGTTTGCCGCCGAGTTATGAAGAATGGTTGAGACGAGGGCGAGCCCGTGGAATATTGTGGGACTCTAGAAACGTCAGGGTGCGAGTGGAAGGGTTACAAGAATTGCGGCGTTACAGAATCGTGCATATGAATTTTGCCTGCCGCATTTTGAGAGATCCCACCTTAGACATACTTCAACGCGGGATGGCTCTTTATGGAGATTTGGAAACAGTTTTGAATGTCATGAAGTCTTATGTCGAGGCTCAACCTTTGGATAAGATACAGATTGTGTTGTATTGTGACGGAATGGACCAACCTATTAAGACGCCCTTCATTCCAAGTGAACAGATGAATGCCGACTTGTTGTACCAGGAATTCGATAGGGTCGCTCAGAGCAAGCGAGAGGTCATGTTGGCCAACGACTTGAAAATAGATCTTTATCATATTCCTTACATAGGCGGCAGTGGGAAACGGGTGCGTGAAGAAGGGGAACTTCCATTTCCGGTAGACATTGCCGAACACGACTATGCTGCGAAGCGCAAATTGGATGTCCAAGGCTTTGCGCAATGGTTGATGAAACAACATGTTATCATTCACACTCGTGAAGTGGTTGCTGGCCTAGACCATTTGTTTTCGCAATTTGCTGAGTGCTCACTGTCGTCCTTGGGCGGCGAAGAGCTTGACTCTTTTCGCATGTTGGGAAAGTACCTGTCTGTTCAAAGTTGTTTTAACCTGGTCGTCTTGGACATGATACAGGGTGATAAGGTCGTGTTCAACTACAAAGAAGACGTGAAGTCTGAAGCGCTTGTGTTGCCTGTATTTGTGTACAAAATGACTGACAGGGAAGAAAGGACGTTTTATTTTCGAATTGAAAACCCCGAGGGGGTGGTGAGAGCAAGTCATTTGAAGAAAGCGTTCTGTAACGAGTGTTATGATTTTTATGACAGTCGACGAAAAAACTCGGTACACGGGTGTGGGGAAAAGAAGCGCGTCATGAAACGTGCGCGGGCGTCGTTGAAATCGACTCGAAAAAACGTGTCTGCCAATTCGGTTCATTTGGGTCATGCGTTTAATACGTCACAAGTGTTGACGATACCCAACATTGAGGGGTTGAATTGTTGTGCCTTGGCCATCTGTTATGCTCGTTCTTGGTTTCAACCTTTGGTCCCCTCGGTGGAAGAGTCCTTGGATATGGAACAGGACAATGCGCATGCGTTGTTAGAGAAGGCTCACGTCACTTCCGAGTTTTCAGGACTCCAAGAATGGGAACAATTTCAAGCTGTTTTGCCGAGTCACGAACGCTTGCGGATTTTTGACAGCACCTCTGGGGAGTTGTTGTTTTCTGGGCAAGTGTCGGAACGGCTACAAGTGTTTGATATCCACAATTTGAATTTACTTTTGCACGAAGGCCACTTTCACGTTATCAAATCGATGAAGAACTTGTTTGCCAAAGGCTATTATTGTCCCAAGTGCGACAGCTACTACCGAGATGCTTCCAAACACAAGTGCTCAAGACTCTGTTATTTTTGCAAAGGCAAGGGATGTGGATCGCAACTGTATTATCCTCCAAAGCACAAGTATTGGACGTGCAACGATTGTGGATGTCGGTTTCCCAATCCAAAGTGTCTTGACAATCATCTTTTTGTGTCAGTGCATCAGCATCGAAGGAAGAGAAAGGAAAAACAAGACGAAGGGGGTAGTGAAGAACAGAGCGAGGAGGAGGAAGAAGAGGAGGAAGAAGAGGAGGGGGAGGAGGAGGAAGACACGAGGAAAAAGAGAAAAACGGGCGTTCATCAGGTGGAGTATTCGACGTGTTGTCGCTATCGATTTTGTTCCAAGTGTTGTCAACGCGTGGACGTCTTAAACAAGTACACGTTGAGACTGTCTCCTTTGACCCCTGCATCGCACCAATGCGGAAAGGCCAAATGCAGCAATTGTGGCCAATGGGTAGACTCGGAGCATTATTGTTTTATTCAACCCGCTGAAAAAGACAAAGAATTGGACTTTTCTTTTGCCTTTTTCGATTTTGAGTGTCGTCCCGAAGGCGCAGATGGGGTTCATACTGTGAATTTGGCCGTGGTGATGAAGTGCTGCCATGTTTGCTATCGGCTGCCTGAAACGCAGACGGACGGATGTCCTCTTTGCAAGCGGCGTTATCTTGTCTTTAGAACGCTGGACGAGTTTTGCAAGTATGCGTTTTCGTTGGAGAATGCTGGCGTGACGTTTATTTGTCACAATTTCATGGGGTACGATGGACAGCTCGTGATGCGGTGGTGTTTACAGCACGGTCTTCTACCTTCCAATATTGTATTTCGAGGGTCGAAGATCATGTTCATGGATTTTGTGGAGCGGAAAGTGATGTTCAAAGACTCGTATGCTTTTTTTCCAGTTGCCCTGGAAAAGTTTAGCAAGATGTTTGGTTTAGAAGAAAGCAAGGGGTATTTTCCGCATATGTTCAACAAGCCGGACAATGACGCGTATCGTGGTCCATTGCCGAACATGTTGGCGTA
Organism: Scolanthus callimorphus; assembly: GCA_033964015.1. Classification (NCBI taxonomy): domain Eukaryota; kingdom Metazoa; phylum Cnidaria; class Anthozoa; order Actiniaria; family Edwardsiidae; genus Scolanthus; species Scolanthus callimorphus. The sequence continues at coordinate 26,547,864 of CM066911.1, read as the reverse complement.
TGGGTTTGAGGACATGTGCGAGTCGAAACGGTTGCGTTTTTGCCAGTGGTATGGCGAGGAGCTGAGCAAGAACGCGCCGTTTGATTTTCAACAGGAACTGTTGCGTTATTGCAATATGGACGTGAAAGTGCTCCGAAATGGAATGCTTAAGGGATTGGATGAGTTTTTTTCTCAACACCACGTGAACATGATGAAGGAAAAACGGTTTACCCTGGCACAAGGGGTATTGCAGATTTTCAAAGCCAATGATTTAGAAGAGAACACGATTGCCACGATTCCTCCTCTTGGGTATCGCCCTCATCACATGCAATCGGCGGTTGCTTTGAAGTGGCTTCATCATGTAGAACAAACGCGTCGCATTTCATTGCAAACGGCACTGTCCCCCATGGGTGAGAAAATCTTGTTTTCTCGCAAACTAGACGGATACCTTGCCCCAAAGGAAGTGTTCACCTTCCTCGGCTGCTTTTTTCACGGGTGTACCACGTGTTTTCGCGCCGATGACGTCAATGTGTTGAAAAAACAAACGTTTGAAAGTTTGCGCATGGCGACCGAAAAGGAGGTGGCGTTCTTCAGATCGAAAGGGTTTGTCGTTCACGAGATGTGGGAATGCGAATGGAGGCGGCTGTCAAAGTCGCTTGAAGAGGATGTCGCGTTTAATCGTCGCGTGGAGCGACGTCGCCCCATCAGTCCACGAGACGCGCTGAATGGTGGAAGAACGAATGTTCTCGCTCTTCACGCCAAAGCCAACGAGGAGGAGGTGATTTACTATTACGATTTCGCCTCGTTGTACCCCTCGCAACAGCTGATTCGGCCCGGAGAACTTCGCCGGTACCCGTGTGGGCACCCTGTGGTGGTGACGCGGGTACCCTGTGTGGATAGAGCGTGTTTTGATTACTTTGGAATCATGAAGGCGCTTGTGTTGCCCCCTCGAGACTTGTATTGGCCTGTTCTTGGTCTGGTGGTGAATGCTAAATTTATGCATCCCCTTTGCTTGATGTGCGCCCAAACAGAAAATGTTGGGGTGTGCAACCATACGGAGGAGGAACGCGCACTCTGTCACGTGTGGACCACGCCCGAACTCTGCAAGGCGGTCGAGAAAGGGTATCGTATTTTACAGGTGTATGAGGTGTGGCACTGGTCCTCGGTTTCGACAACCCTGTTCAATAGTTATGTGCACCGTTGTCTGAAGGCCAAAGTGGAGGCCTCGGGATTTCCTTCGGAGTGCGATACACGAGAGAAGCGCAAGGAATACATTGACGACTTTTACCGTCACGAAGGGGTGCACTTGGACTATGACAAGATCGAGAAAAATGAAGGACGTCGGGCCACGGCGAAGTTGGTGCTCAATTCCTTGTGGGGAAAGCTAGGCCAAAAAACCGATCACGTGAAGAGTAAATTTTTTGACTGTGCCGATGAATTTTACAAAGTGGCTTTTAGCCCCACGAAGGAATTGAGAGACGTGTTGATCGTGAATGACCATCGTGTGATGGTCAAGTACAAAGAGAGTGGAAGGTGGAGAACGCCAAAACTACAACGTCAATGCAGTGCTTGCATCGTTTGTCACGTCGTATGCGAGGTTAAAATTGTACGAGTTGGTCGACGTTCTTCTTCAGCACCAATGTGAGGTTTTATACTTCGATACGGACAGTGTCATTTTTAAGGCGCGCAAGGGACAGCCCCTTCCTGTGTCGACAGGGGTGTATTTGGGGGATTTGACCGACGAGACAGACGGTGATCCTATTGTCGAGTTTGCTTGCATTGGACCGAAATCGTATTGTTACACCACGGCGTCTGGAAAAAGCGAAGCACGAATGAAGGGAGTCGTGATGAATTTTGCGAGCGAGCGCCAAGTCACCTTGGACACGATGAAGAAGATGATTGATCGTCGTATGGACTCGTTTACGGCCGTTGCCAATCGCATTGTGCGTGATCCGGTCACGCATGCGCTGACGACAAAACGCGTGACCAAAACGGTTCGCCTGGTGAATTCGAAACGGGTTCGCTTGCCCAATTCGGTGCGCACGGTTCCTTTTGGGTATGTCGAGGCGCAACAGAATGGATAAAAACGACAGGTGGGGGTTGAGAGTAATTCAGACCAGCATGAATTGGCGACTGGTGTGCCGTTTAAGACAATTGCGCTGTCTGTCTGCTTGTTGTGGTGGACGTATAAATATGGCTGCCGCATCAGGCCCGTTGCAAAGGTGGAAGAGCAAGCGGCAATTAAATGCCACCGCTGAGAAGACGAAAAAAGCTCGCCGGCGAGGCGTTAAGGAAACGTCAGTTTGAGTTACTGGAGCAAACGTATTCTGATGCGAAAAGTCCGTACGCTTTTTCTGGATATCAGGCCTTAGTCCAGTTTGGGAAAAAGAATCAGATTCCTGCCCAAGTGGTCAAGGAATGGGCGCAGTCCAATTTAACCTATTCCATGCACCAGACCCCGGTTCGAAAATTTCCCCGTCAGCGTGTCAAGTCTTTGGGAATCAACCATATATGGCAAATGGATTTATTGGACGTCCAAAATACGGCTCGTGAGAATGACGGCATTCGGTACTTGCTGGTGTCTGTGGATGTGTTTACGCGGCGTGCTCAAGTGGTACCCCTCAAAAGCAAAGAAGGAAAGGTGGTTGCTGAAGGACTTCGAGAATTGTTCACGTCGGAAAAACCGGTGGCTGTGCAAACTGACAATGGTAGTGAATTTTATAATAGAACTGTACAGGCTTTGTTTAAAGACTATGACATTCATCATTATAGCGTGTTTAATCATGAGACGAAAGCGATGATTGCAGAACGCTTTATTCGAACCCTGCGTCGAAAGATAGCCCAGTACACATTTTATTACAACACGCTGAGGTATAGCGATGTGTTAAACGATCTCGTCGCGAGCTATAACGACAGTTATCATCACACGCTCGGTATGCCTCCCAATCAAGTGACTTGGGAGAATCAATCCAAGGCAAGGAAACGTTATGCTCTTTTGGACCAACGCCTTACTGCCATCAGCCGTCCCAAGGAACCGCTGAAGGTTGGGGATCGCGTTCGGATTGTTCAAGAAAGCAAATTGTTCAAAAAGGGGTCTCGCACGCAGTGGACCGAAGAGGTGTTCACTGTAGCGCGCGTGTTGCCTACGCACCCTGTCAGTTATGCTCTGCACGACGACTTGAAACAGGGTATAAAAGGCCGATTCTATTCGAATGAGCTTTCTAAAGTGATTGTCGACAAAAACACGGTGTTTCGAGTGGGGAAGGTGTTGCAACGGGAAGGCCCACGAGGTCCGAGACAGCGGCTGCTCATCAAATGGAAGGGTTATCCACAAGAGCATAACAGCTGGATCTATCAGCGTGATGTTGTTCCGTATTCAAAATCCTAGTGATGAGTTTGTAACGGTGGTCCTGAGTAATGGAGAAAAAGTGTTTGACGATCAAGAAAATACGCCTAGTGAATTTTATGTGCGCATGAACAATGAATTGGAATTTAATTTTACGGCCAACCCAGCCGTGAGCTTGACCTTTGCCAATCTGCCAGGGTTTGTCGACAAAAGTGGCACCTTTCAGTCGACTCTGCAAGAGGCGTTTTACATCTGCGCACTGAGAGATGACCCCTTCACTGGAAAGTACGCTTTTAAACAAGTAACACTGTTTGACCAGTATCACTTTCATTATCGAACTGAAGTGATTGACTACGTCAATCAATTGATTCGCGACGGTTCTTATTTTGCTCGTCACGATCAACATGGGAATCGAGACACCAGCGAGGAGACGGTTCCTCTCAAATTTGTTTGGGATGGTGTGGCCCAACGAACCCAAGTGGTGCTCCAACCTTATCGGCATTCCACACACGCGTATGGGTCATTCACGTATGCGCTGTTTGGTCTTTCTCCAAACTTACGTCAGGTGTTGTTGGGAGACCATGGTGAAATGGCGACGAATCGTGTCGAGATTGACTCGAAATGGGTCTTGCGTCTTTCACGCGAAAAACGTCTGCTCTCCCCCATCCCGTCGTCCACCGCGGTGGACATGTTCAGAGTCACGGTGAGGAGTAAGGAAACACGACTTGGGGACATTAAGAAGACCAACACGTTGCTTTCCACGGACGAACACGACAGCAAGCTGTTGATTAATCGCGTGCCCGCCTTCATTGACGTGTTTTGCAATTTTGTGGAATATGAAACATTTGGTAAAACCTTTGAGAATTTGTTGGCCCGAATTCCAATTGTGGGTCACAACAGCGACGTGAAACGCGTTGAGCTTCAACACGCCACGTTTTATGCCCCAAGAATCCCGATATATAAGCCCATCTTGGTGAATCGCTTAAAAGTGTTAAAAGTGTGGCTCAAAGACGACGAGGGGCACGAGCCCTTGTTTGCTGGAAGTGGAGCGACGGTGATTGCCTTGCGCTGGTCTGGTTTTGGAGATAGCCACAAAATGCACAAGCGTCTTTTTTTTGACAGCGATGCAAGCAAGTTGGACTATGACGACAACGCGCTGGATCGGTTTCGATTTCGAATTGACGATCCCATTCGTCTACCTCCACACATCCAGTGGGAGGTGGGCATCGAGTCGTTGACGACGCCTGGGTTTGCTCGCACAAAGGACCCTAAGGATCTTGCCTTTGGCGTGTTGCAATTTCACCCTCTTCGAACCTTGCCCCTTCTCCCGGGCAACAGCAAAAAGATGCGCTTTGCGCTCCTTCAGCTGCTTATGGAGGGTACGTTTACGACAGCGAAATGAACCAAGCGATGACGCGGACGCCGCTGCGGTCGTACGATTGGGACGGGGTGAGTTATGGGCAATTGATGTTCAATAAGCAGATGGCCACGTTTGGCGGTTGGAAGCAAGTGCGCTCGTCGATGTATGAAGATTCTAAAGCGTTGCTCGCTCACATGGAGGATCAATTGAAGATTCCTAACAACGTGACCGAAAGCAACAACGCTCTTCGTTTTCGGTACGATTCTGGCCAGTGGTCCGTGATTCGCATGCCTGTGGGTAATGTGATGCCTAACGACGTTGCGGTGTTTGTGTACGAGCAATTGGGCGTGGAACTGACCATGAATGGGGGGTATTGCGAATTTGCAGCAGCATCCTTTGAGAGGCATGTGAGTCTGGAAATTGAGGTGGGCCCATCCTGGTCCTTGTTGTCGCTGTTAGGAATGGCTGATGGGGTGTACTCAAAAGAGACTGAGGCGATCCGCAAGGGAAGAAAAGCGATTGATCCTGGCAAATTTCCTGGCAAGGTGTGGTTTGAACGACCATCGACGATGGTTTTTTGGGGGCGAGGTGTTGATGCGTTCTATTTTGGGTCTTGATGAACGCCAGCTGTTTGCCGTGCCGCGCATCAAAGACGTTGTCGATGACTCCAAGACAACGGTCCCATTTCCAGCGTCGAAAATGAATTCGGAGCTGTCGCCAGCATGGAACAAGTGGGATCGCAACCCCACCACGCCATTTGATGGGGAATGGGAGTGGCACCTGACGAAGCCGTATACCGCAGCAGACGAGCCGTCGGGATCGGGACGTTGGTTTGCGGTCGCTCCCGATAACTGGCGCCCAGACATTGAACGCAACAAAACGGAGTTTCTGGCCATGATCGAAGACGGCCTCTACCCACGCTACGCCAAGCACATTTTTATTCCCTTTGGATTGACCACCTTTGCTTGCGCCGAAAGCGTGTACCCGTTCGAGGATCATTTTGAGTTCAACTATTCGTTGAAAGGATCGAATTTGTTTGTGTATTTTCCCAATCTGATTGAAGAATCTCAGGTCAACAACCAGTGGGCCTCGTTGGCATGCGTCGTGCCTCTAGAACAAGCGATGTATTTTCGAAAGACCACACACGTGCCTAGAGACGTTCAATACTTCTACTTGAGTTCTCCCACGATCACCTCCATCGAAGTGAAGATTGTGGATGAAACAGGACAGCGATTGTCGTTTTTTAAAGGAGACGGACCGACGGCGATTCAACTCCATATTCGGCCCCGCCCGCTGTCACGTTTTACAACGGTATAAAAAGGGGAGAGCAGGGACCGAAGACAAAACACCATGAGCGTTTATTCAGCACCCACCAGATTGCTTCCTCACCCCATGTACTCACGGGGTCAACGAGGGTTTGGTTTGGTTCCGTTGGAGTATTACCACAACATGACCCCCACCGAGGAACGACCCTTTGTGCCTTATCAGTCCCCCCAACCCAAAAAAAAAACGCCTCCAAGAAACAAAGGTATAAAAGGAAGAAAACGCGCCAAGGAGCACGAGGAGGAGGAGGAGGACGACGAGGACGATTACGAGGACGACGATTGTGTGAGAGAGGAGCCTAAACGCAAAAAGAGGAAAACAAAGCAACGTGGTGGCAAGATTTTACCGTTAACCATCTTTGACTTTTAACCATGTCCACGTATTATTCGCCTGGTTCTGGGGAAGGGCATCTTCCCTTGACAGAAGCCAACACCAACCCGAATCCAGGGTTGCCCCCGACGAATCCTCCCAAACGCTACGTGGGCGATTCTCGAGTGTATTCTGCTTTTGAGGATCCACCCGTGTTCAACACGTACGACCGCCATGGTTACGTGTGTTTTTACCCAGTGACCGGCTCGTCCGATCCGATCCGGTTTGAGGTGAATCCTCAAACGAATTGGATTGATACCAAAAACACGTACTTTGAAATGCAACTTTCCCTGGAAAAAGACGATGGCACGGATACTGAGGATGAGACGAAATTGGCCCCTGTGAATTTGTTCCCCATCGCCTTGTTCCGTGACATGTCCATCGTGGCGAATGGAGACGAAATCAATGTTCAAGATTCGATGTTTGCCCACAGAGCCATGATCAATGCGCTTTTGTATTGGAGCCACGAACAGAAAGCCTACGACAAACCCACCGAAGGATGGTATCCAGACGCGGCAGGCAAATTCGAAACAACGACTCTGGACGGCACAGCCAATTCGGGATTCAAGGCGCGTCACGGCCTCTTTACGGCCGGTAAAATCGTGACGTGTTTCATGTATCCGTTTGCTGATTTTTTCCAGTGTCCCCAACCGATTCCGGACGGGGTGAAATTAGACATCAGCTTGAAGAAAAACACGGCAGGGTATTACCTGTTGGCCGATGCGAGTGGGACCGCGGCGGACTTTAAGTTGCAACTCAAGTCCATTAAACTGTGGCTGGCTCTGCGTGAATTGAATGCTCCCTTGCGCAAATTGTTTGTCGAGAGGTTATGGGGACAACAAGCCCTGTACAAGATGGGGACGATGGCGAGCAAAGCCTTGACGTTTCAATTACGCGCGGGATCTCAGCTGTATGAATTTACCGACATTTTTCGCGGCAACGTTCCCCAACGCATGACCGTCGTGTTTGTTTCTCAAGACGCGTTCAACGGCGCCGTGACCAAAAACACGTTCAACTACATTCTTCCTCCGAATTTGATTGAGCTCGAATCCAAGGTGAACAGCGTGGCCTACCCTCAACCCGCCCTCAAATTTGCGAATGCTGCCGAATATGTCAAGTTGTGGCGTCACACGATGAATCAACTGTCGCTCGGCCTGGGGCCCGATCGCCCTCCTGCTTATTGCACCCCCGAGGAATTCGTAGGAGGAAAAGCGGTGATCGTGTTTGATTTTACGGCGGACAAAGGAGGTGGCGACGGGTATTATCTCAACGAAGCGACCCAAGGCACGGTGGGCCTCTCGATCCGTCTGAGCGCCAACTTGTCCAGCAACATGTACATGCTGGTGTTTGAATCGGTGCCGATTCAGTATAAAATCGATGCCGCACGCAACGTGAGAAAAGATCGGCTGTTTGCGTAAAAGAGCAATGAACAAAGGATTGACCACGCATCAATTGTTGGACATGGGAGAAGACGTCTTGAAGCGTCAGTTTGGAGGCGTGTTCGCCGCCGATCAAGTGCCTTTGGCGTTGAAGCATGGACAAGGGGTGATCTTAAACACAGACCCTTCGAACCGACCTGGACAGCATTGGGTGGGCGTGTGGAAAAGCAAGGATGGGGTGGAATTCATGGACAGTTATGGACAATCGCCCGTGACGTACCATCCCGACTGGGGCGCCGTGTTTCGCCGATGGTCCCGAAACGTGACGTTTAACCGCGTTCCTTTGCAGCAGCTGGGATCGTTTGTTTGTGGACATTACGCCATTATGTTTTTGTACTATCGCAGTTTAGGACGATCGATGAAAGAGTTTGTAAGTGCCTTTGGGCGCAATCGCCGTCTGAACGATGCGAAAGTGTGTCGCATGACGTGTCGCTCGTTTGCCAAGATTGCCAGGCGAGACCGTGACGCATTGTGTCAATCCAATGACTGTAGACAAGCGTGTCTTCGCTCTTTGAAGAAGAAGCAATAAAAAGGGTAGGTCCACCAAGGTGTGTGTGTGATTTGTTATAAAAAAGGGATTGAGGGAGGGATGGTCAACCATGAGTCACTCGAAAAAGTTTGACGTGGTGAATCCACGTTTGCAAAATCCTTGCAACATCATGATTGTTGGACCCACGCGATCGGGTAAGACCCAGTACGCGATCCAAATGATTGAAGACCGTAATGATTTGTTTGAACATCCTATCGAACACATTTACTTTCATTATTCCACTTGGCAACCTGGTTACGAAACGTTGAAAGAGCGCGAAAAAGACCACGTGGACTTTGTCCAAGGCATAGAGACCATCTCGGACTACATGGTGAACTCGTCACGCGAAGAGCAAAAAGAAGAAGAAGAAAAAACGGGTCAAGATGGGGGAGGGGCGCGTCACATTCTCGTGTGTTTGGACGATCTTTCCCTTGACGCGGGTAAAAACCCGTTGGTTCAACAATTGTTTACCGTGGGAAGTCACCATTACAACATCACGGTGATTTTGATTACCCAAAACATGTTTGGCATCAAACGTACCAACAATATAAATACGCACTATTACGTTTTGTTTTACAACCCGCGAGATGCGTTGGGCGCCAACAATCTTTTTCGGCAATCGATTTTAGGCGTGACCAAACGCGAGTTAGAAAAGACGCGCGAAGCCTTTGACTACGCCACCCATCACACGCGTGAGGGGGTTTTGGTCGTTGATTTTTCGCCACATCTTCACCGCAACGATCCACGGTTGAGACTGCGAGCCAATCTTTTGCCCTCCACTCCGGAGTATCAGACGGTCTTTTATTAAATCCAAAATGGCGGATCCCTTGCTGGGTCAGGACCCCAACGTGACGCAAAATCTTCGAGATCTGCTGAATTCGCCTCTTGGAGAACACCTCATGGACGAAGCTTCTCGGCGAGGTGCCTTTGATCTCGCTTTTGACGACACCTTAGTGTCTACAGGGGATCAAGATTGGCAATCCATTTACGATTTTGCCAACACCTATGTCGCCAACAACGATCAAGACTTGCCCTCGCTCTCAACCCCACCCTTAACAGCACCACCACAACAGCACCAACCTTTAGCAGCAGCAGCACCACCACACCAACCTTTAGCAGCAGCAGCAGCAGCACACCACCACCACCACAACAACCGTTTGTTTTGCCTAGCATCGGTCCTTCGGCTCCCACCCTTAATAACCCTTCCCCCGAATCCCAGTCGACACCTACTAGTCCTAGTAGCGGAGATCCTGAGGAGGAGGAGGAGCCTAGCCGAATTCGTGACGTGGCTCGCCAAACGCGACGCGAATTGAATGCCAACACAGGGTACGACACGACCACGCGTCGAACCGACTTGGGAGATGGGGATCATCAAACGACCACGTTAACCAAAACGACGACGACGGTGCGAAAAGGGCGTCGACCCGTGGTGACGCGATCGTCGGTGAGCGAGTCGGTAGGAAACGAAGGAGGTGTTCTTCGACGACGCCAACGACGACAACGACAACGCCGCCCTTCGTCGTCGTCATCATCATCATCGTCGCCGTTGTCCCGTCCTGTCACCCCTCGACTAGCTCCCCCTGTCCGCGGGGCCCCGGCCGCTCCGCGGCCGGCCGGAGGCCGGAGAGCTCTTTTACAACGTCCTAGGAGACCAGGAGAAGTGGGTATGAAAACGCCGGCAACAAGACGTCTATAAAAACACGAACGTCAATCTACCACCATCAAGAATGAGAAAACGGTTTAACAAGCAACGGCGTTTGCGACGCCCTCAACGCGGAGGAATTAGGAAGTATACCTTGGTTCGCGTTGATCCACGTCGTCCCACCAATCCGAAAGTGCAACGCGGAGGAACTCTGAGCACCACCTCGCTCGGCCCTCCAAACGTCTATAACCTTATAAATACAAATCGAACCCCAGCCACCTTGGCTTATCACAAACGTCTGGTTCCGACCTGAGAATGAAAAAACAAGGAGGAAGAAGAAGCGATTCTCGTAAACCGGCCTATGCCGTACCGTCGAGTCCACGGTTTCTGGCCGATATCGAAATGCAATATGGACGACCGGTCAAGATTGACATCCCTGAAGAACGCAAAAATCATGGGTATTTTCAAAACGAATCGAAAATTGTGTTTGGAACGGTCGATTCCAAACTCCCGTCGCTCAACACCTGGCAAGGAGGGCGCACGGTGGTGCCCGTTATAAAAGGAGGAAAACCGTATCTTCTTTTGAGACATTGATGAAGGACCCTACAAGATGCGAAAAGAATTGTTATGGACGCATCGCGATTTCGTCTTCGATTTGGCCACGGCCACGTTGCCACGAATCAAACGGTTGCTGCAAAATGCGACGGCGGGTCAAGCGTCGCTTTTAACGCAAATTTTTCGCAAGGTCGTCCATTTACAACTGCAGCTTCCCAAAAAGTATTATTTTCAAGTCAAACATCATAAAAGTCGTATCCAAAACATTGTCAGTCTTCAAAAGAAAGGAAAAGCACGACGCGAGGCGCTGAAAACGAGGGACACGTCGTTTCATCAAATTGTTCGTGGGGTTGCGAAAGAAGTCGTCACCTCGTACCCTCATTATTTTGAAGACGACGACGACAACGAAGAAGAAGAAGAACAAGAAGAGGAAGGAGAAGAAGAACAAGAACAAGAACAAGAAGAAGAAGAAGAAGAGGAAGACGAGAGTATAAAAAAACCGCGCCAACGGCGACCCTCATTTGAGCAAGACGACGTCGACGACGAGGACGACGACCTCGATTATGTGTACGACCCCCAAACGCTATGAAATATGCTAAACAAGCCTATTTGATTCCCGTCGACAAATTGCCGAAAGACTTGGTGCCACCACCGTCACCACCACCACAAGAAGGAGGAGCCATGCTGACTCAACAAAAATTTCACGACATGCAACAAATGAAGTTGCTGGAAGAGCAATCGCCTTTCACCGTTCCCTTGATTGAAACCCAATACGACATTGAAAAACTTCGCAAGGCCAACCATTATCCAGAAGACTTGCAAACGCGTCTGGTCCAGCGGTCGATTCACCACTTTGGGGATTTGTTGCGAAAGGCCAAACAGTGGCATCAAACCAATCAAAAAACACCCCAACGAGAACTGGCGACTCAAAAATCCCCCATGCCTCCTACGACGCCCAAACCCAAACTTCCACGACTTCCCACCAGCACTCCCAAATCAGCACCACCTCCCTACACGTCACCAACACCCAAGCCGATGCCGAAGCTCATCGCCAAGCCCAAATTCCAAATTCCCAAACCATCCCCTGTGGCGACAAGGACACGAAAGAAAAAAACGATTAAAAGACTCGCCATGGACCCGTTACGACTTTACAAATAACAAAAACACACAGTGTTGTGATTAGGATGTTTAATCATAATAAACTAGACATGGATTACACGTTGTGTCTTGTATTTTTTTTTTCCTTCTACATCTGATTTAGACGTTCTGCGATCGCTTGAGGCACCAGGTGTGGTTTGGGCCAATACCGAAGGGTTTCACAAAGTTTCATGATCTCGTCCATGCGAGGTCGCTGGGCTTCCATGTTTTTAATCGCTTGTAGTGCGGTATACAACAGAAACACAGGATTTCCAACAATGCTGTTGCTTGGCTGTTGCAGTGGAGCAAATTCTTTCTCGCACTGTTGAAGCAGTGGAATCACTTCGGCGGTCAAGTACTGCATCATGTCCTTGATAAAGGGCAGCATCAGCGCGCCAATGTGGGCGAGATCCGTGGACAACATCAGCATGGGAACTGTTCCCTTGAGGGCACACTCTTGCAGCTGCTGTTCGTAAGGATGTCCAAACTGTTTCTCTTGCATCACCACTTCCTCGGCTTTGGGTTTTTTCACAGAGGGTTTCTTCTCCACTTCGGGAGCTTTTCGTTTTCGAGGTTCTGCGATTCGTTTCGCTTTCTTCGTCATCTTTTGGGCATCCAAAGCCCCCGTTTGTTGCGTTTTCACGGGTTGTTTCCCTTCGTGGTCAAACTCTGCCAAAAACTGAAAACACGGATCGGACAGCATCGCTTCAGCCATCGTTCTTCCAGTCGTGTCTCGTGCGAAATGAGCGAAATGGACCTCCAACACCTTTTATTGGGTATGGGATGCCGCCGGTGGCGGCGATCGGCGCAAACGTCGTACAAACGTCAACAGGTGAACTATAATCTTGGAGTCGAGCATGGCGTCGAGAAAACGTGCCAACAGGCGCAACATTTTTTGAGTCATCGTCGTCGTCGTCGACGACGTCCACGACGTCCGTTCAAACGACTGTCCACAGCAGACAAAGCAAGATTTCCAATTCGAGCGGCTGTGGTATCCCCACGTTTCGCTAGTTGTTTTTTGCCTTCCGCCAGTAACCCTTGCGCAGCCGTTTTGGCCACCGAGCGCACCACGTCGTTATTTAAAGCTTTTTTCATAAAACTCATGAACCCTCGACCCCGTTGCCGTCGTCGTCGTCGTCGTCGTCGTCGTCGAACCATGATGGCGGTGACGACGCTGCAGCCGTGATGTCTTTTTATAGGATCAACCCCAGGAGCGGAATGCGTTTAAACGGACTGTTTTTTCCAAGAAGCAAGCCACGTCCACGCTGCTTTCGTCGTCGTCGTCGCCGCCGTCGCCCACGTCCACGTTGAGGTGAAGCTCGTCCCATTGTTTTTCAAAGACCGTCCATCACACACTTCTTTTTATAGCGTTAGGTCTTCAGAAGGTTCATGAGCAGAGGAAGGCCCACTTTAGCAATGGTCGAAACAAGCCCTTTTCCACGTTGTTTAGGACGGTACACCCACCCCCCTACTTGCTTGAGTCGCCGTCGTCGTCGTCGTCGTCTCCCTCGCCCCACTTGACGTCGCGGATTATACACCCAGCCCATGTTGGGATTGTCGCATTAAAAGCGTAAATCGATGCTTTATATAAGCATGAATCGCATGACGCAACACGTCCTTGGGGCGTGATTTCAATTCATGCGTCAGCCAATCGTACACCACACTTTTGGCGATATCGTATTGGGACACCCGGTCCCTGGAATCGGGCACGTACTCGATCATTTCATTAATGGACTCGATCGATTCTTTCATCGTTTTCAAAACGTCTCTTTAGCATCGTCTTGGGGTGGAAACGTGTTCGTCAATTGCGCATGCTGACGCCATTGCTCCTCGGTTTTTCCCAGACTCAGCATGTCACCCTTTTTTGACAAACCAACCTCAATGCAACGACCTCTAACTGATTAATGGTTCCAAATCGACAATACGCACAATAAATACTGTCAAACAAGGTCCACACCGTAGGAGGAATGGGGTTGTGATGAATATCCTCCAACTCGACAAACAGTTGAGTCGACACATGCGCTGCATGCATGGCCATTAAACAACGGGCCAAATACGCTGTAAACGAATCACACTCGGGATCATAACATCCATGCAGTTCAAACAGTCGCTCGTCGTACCCCACGTGATGCCAATTGCAAATAACGGAATGAATCTCCTTTAGCCGATCCGGACGTTTCACGAGCTCTTGCCAAAACCCATCCATCAACGTGGGAAAATCAAGTTCCGGGGTTTGCCGCAACACCTCTCCCACGCGGTTGACGAGAGACGTCGAATGACTCGACAGGCATCCACACGGTTCCATGAGTTACACGTCGTAATCCGTGGTGTCGAAGAGACGAAAACTAAATGGAGTGAAGGGGGCAATCGACAAACCTCATATAACATTCGAAGAGGCGATGAAGAGTCAATTCGGACAGCGGCACAAAACTTGTGTAATGCTCCCTCACAGCAAGTAACGCGTCGACGACGCTTAACCGCTGATCGACAAACATCAGGGGAGCAACCGGTTGCATCATCTTACCCATCAGGTGCCAGTGCACGTGCTCCAAAAACCCACGCGAACACAGCTTTGGACCCGCATCAAAAACAAAGGTGGAGATTAGGGTCTGAGCCTTTTTGGTCGCCACCTCATAAAGCCGATCAAAAAACACATCATCCGATCGACTGCCGTCGTCCATTTTCGCTACCCGTTTCGACTCCAAGAAAACAATGAGTCCACGTGAAACAAACACACCGTTTTATTCCCTTTTTTTTACCTGATACATGCACTACTAATCTACTTTTGTCTTTTGTTTCAGAACAGTCCGCTGCCGGGCATCCCACTACCAAAACTGTTGCCGAAGGTCGCGGGCACCCCACTACCAAAACCACCACTTGAGGATTTCGCAAGAAAACTGCTTGAGGTGTTTGCACCAAAACCACCACCACTTGAGGTGGTCGTACTAACATCGCCACTTGAGGTTTTTGCACCAAAACTGGGGCCGAAGATCGCCGGCGCCTCAATACCAAAACCACCACCACTTGAGGTGGTCGTACTAACATCGCCACTTGAGGTTCCCTTTTCATCGGTGCTTTTCTTCTCTTCCAGCTTGTCGGGAATTTGACAGGACGAAAATAAGCCTGGATGACCTGGGGTGACACACCTTTCGTCGCATAACTTCTTCTTCTTCTTGGGGACAATACACGCTGAAAAAAGGACATTGGGGCCCTTATGGTCGCTGTTGATACATCCTTCTCGGCAACGATAGCCTCTTCGCTTGTTTATCTTCCCAAACATGGACTCGATCTTCCCATCCTCTTCCTTGGCTGGGGATGGATCGCCAAACCCTTGATACGGGATCTGCTCTTCTTCTTCCTCGTCCGTCTGTCGCTTTCTTCCCCTCTTGGGGTGAGGAATGAGAACATTGTCCAAATGACAACGAGCACAAAGCTGATCTGGTCCGCTTGATTGGTTGAAAAAACAAGTCGAACAGGGTTGAGCCTGTTCCCGAACCTGTACCATGTGGTGAAGGGAGTTGATCGCCGACAAAAAGCGCGTCTTCTTACGCCCAGCGTCTTCCCCGGTTAACAACGGTCCTGACCAAGCGGACTGGAGTTTCGCAAAATCTTCAGCCAGTCCAATGCGTCGTTGGCACAGGGCGACGATCAGATGCATTAATTGCTTGCAGACCGCATCAGCCTCATCTCTGGAAAGGACAAACCCTTGACAGCAGCAGTACGAAGGACAAAATCCAACCAAGGTACTCATTTTGAACTGGTTTTTTAAGGTTCAGGGTTTTTTAAGGTTTTTTTTTTCTTCTTAAAAACGGCGGCAGCGGCAAACGTTACGAATGAATGTGAATATGCACATCTTTTTTTTCTTCCTCCTCCTCCTCCTCCTCTTCCTCCTCGGACGACGACGTGTCCTCCTCCTCACTGTGTTCCACCAGATGTTCCCATTTCATTTCTTCCCATCGACGCAACACCTTTACCACCTCCTTTTGGTGAAACGACATCTCTGCAGTCTTGCTTTTCCAGAGCTGACCTGTCGTAGAGAGCTGTTCTAAAGCATCCATCATGGTGAAAATCTGTCCTGCCAAGGTTCTTTGTTGGATGGGGTTGGTGATGGGCTCACACACTTCACCAATAGACGAAGTCAAGAGCTGACAACAAGCACGAAGGTGACGCCATTGGCGTTGTGCAGACGTTTTGGTACTGGCCATGATGAAGGAACGAAATGAGTTGGATCGTACAACAAGCGCACTTTATAGTCTGTCGCCTTCCACGGGATTGGTCAAACGTTTCGTTTTCTCAATCACGTCATTCATCGCGCCAAATAGACCGTCCACCCAGTTTTTTAACCAGTAGCAATTGGTTTTGGGAAAAACGAACTTGCCGTACTCTTCGTGTGGCGACGTATTTTCCCCGTACCATTCTTCCAGACCGAGCTGAACCACTTGCAACAGGGCACAATAACCAAACATGGGATAAAAGGCGGCAAACTCAAAGTCCTGTTTGATACTTGCCAACGAGGTTTTAGGCAGACCCGACTCGTGAATATAACATCGGAGTAAGTGACTCACATAATCCAACGTTCGGTCCATAGCCAGAAACACCCGCATCTGATCTCCTTTCAGTTCCCGGAGCAAAAACAAGTCTTCTTGCCATATGGACAATTTTCGCATCATCGTCAACACGTCCTTCGTTTGGGCCAGCAGTAACACGAACAACGTAGCATCCCCTACCTTCATGTGTTGGGGAAACTGGCACAACGAGGTCAACATGGACAGCACTTGCTGATGATGTCGATAAAATAGGATCCAGTGCTTCACACTCTCCGTCAGACACTCCTTGATCACCTCTTCCAATTGAATCGTAAATCCATCTTGATCGATCAATTTCACTTCCGTTTCAGGATCCAGGTCCTCGTTTACCAAAGTCCCCATCTTGGAAGAATACCCGGACACCAACGCCAACAACTGATCACAGTGGGTTGCGCACGCTTCGCTCGCCATCGTGGGTCTGCCCCGGTCTGGCCGTGTCGTCCTCGTTTCTATCTAACAGCATTAACGACACCCCAGCGGCAAATCCTACCCCAAAAGCAGCCACCACGACGCCACTCACCACAAGCACACTCTTCAACACCAAACGGATCAAACCCATTGTCTAACGTTGAATAGAGTTGCTAAGTCGTGTTCGTTCTCTTTATGAAAAAAAAACACATGCACACATATACAGATACAACGTCTTTATTGATTAACAAGAACAATCTTTTGTCGCTGACGCATTACACAGGGTTTCGCATCATTCCATCCTATCGATCTAGAATCGTAATTAAAAAGATTTAAGCCGTCTTCCCGAATCTCGTGCAACGAAAACAAAGACACGTCCGAAGAATACAACAAGTCAAAGGCGCGCTCATCACGCTCATCAACCCTTTGAATTCTTCCTACGGTTTCATGTAGAAAGGTCATAAAATACTCGTGAATCAGCCCAAAGGTGCCGACACGACGGTGTTTCATAAAATGCTGGCGACACGTCAAATACGCCAGGTGACGTAACGAGCATGGTCCTTTTTTTCGAATCACAAAATGTGTACAATAACAGGTGGATTTGTTCGTCCAGAGCGTTGCATTCAGTGAATCGTATCTAGCATCTACGATTCGACGCGAACACAGAGTCTTCGCCAAGCTGGCGTAATAATGCCAATACCGGTCTTCAAACAGAAAAAAGAGTCGACGCGTGACAAAAAAGACGCGCTCAAACTATACAGTTTCTTTGGCATAAACAGTGGTCCTTCGTAATAGAACGAACCCTTGAAAAACGCATTATGAATGTCGAAGCAATAGACATCCGGCTGGGTTTCAACACCGTCTAGACCGTAGACACAGGCAGCGTGCAAGTTCTTGGAATAGCGGAACGTCGCTTCTCGAACCCACTCTACAACTTTGTTCTTAAACGCATCGTGAAACTCCTGCCAATTCATCTGAAACCAGTCGTTCTTAGCAGAAAGGTTGAACATCATCATGACGGTCATCATCCCAGAGGTTGAGGTCCCGTTTCCTTGCTCTTCGCCATAAACCACCATGAACCCATGAAAACAGTTGCAAGGACGTGGGAAGACAGGAAACAAACACTCCACGCAACGACAGCAACGACGACGTTCGTTCACCATCAAATAACTCATATCATAAAGAGATCCTGCCATGATGCTCGTTTAGCCCACTCTGTTCAAAGAACGTGCACTGCCTTTCATTTCGAGTAAAATGGTAGCGGCAGCGACAACTTCAGGACTTGCCTCGTTTTCATTCTCTTCCAAATACGGTTGTCGGAAATAACGTGTCAACCCGTCATGACGGACGTAAGGGTGGGGTAACGTCAACATCAGCAATTCGGACACCAGACGATGCCCGGCACGATCTTGGAGAGAAATAGAAAATTGTCTCAAAACAGACAAGCCATGAAACAGTCTTAAGAACAACTCAGCGTTGGCTCTCAGCTGCATCTCGCAACGAGGACAATCCATGTTTGAGACGGAATCGCGTTTTTTCAGTGATGTAAATAGCACGCCACCACAGACAAATCGTCTTTTCCTGTCGCCGATGCAAGTTGGCGCTGTTGCGACACAGAAAACACGTCATAAGGAACGATCACCATATTGAACCGCTTGATCTCCTCTCTCGTCTTGGACGACAACTTCGCCTCGTCGACTCGCTGGCATGCCGCACGAAAATACGAAGGGAGGTTCGTCAACTTTGAACGAATGGCGTTCACCGTGTTCAAACATAGCTGATTTGCCAAGACCGCAAGATTCGAATCCAAAATGGCTCGAAAAACAGAACATCCAAAATAATGCTGGGGTGTCCAATACTTTAACAACAGAAAATCTTCGTAAAGTCGACCTTGTTGCTCGCGATGCGCCGCCAAAGCGCGTTGCATTTGGCGTTTGTGGCGGTTTTTTTGCTGTCGCAAACGTGTTCGTAGCGAACGAGGCATGGTCTCACCGTCGTTTCTGCGACTTCTCCTTTTTATCCCATACCAGTGCCGCTGCAGCTCCAAACTCCAATGCACCCATAGCAACGTCACCGGATAGATCTGTACTCGGGAGTCGGGTAAAAAATGCCCGCCCCTCGTAAAAATACAATACATGTTCAAAATAAGGCGAAACGGTTTCCAGACGACGCGTCAACCAGAACAAATCAGAAGAACGTTGAAAAGCAACATAACGTCTCAGCACCTTATTAAACCTTTCCTCCATAATGGCTATGATAGAAACTGAACTTTCTGTATGCAATGGCAAAGTACTCTCTCAACGACGAGATCACAGCGGCAAATAGGATCCCGTCATCGCGAGTAGCTGCGCACTGTAACTCGTTGTCGGCTAGCAATTCGAAAATGGACTCCATATAGTCTCGGTAAAACTCCTGCTTCTTTGCTAATGGCGCTGCGCACCTCGAGACCATGCTCTCATTCAAGGCGATTGCAAGATTGTTCGCATGACGAACAATCTCGTTCCTCACCGAACGCTGAATCTGCATCGACTCTCGGTTCTTCCAATACCCCAAATACAACGCGACTAACTCGTCCAAATAAGACGCGGCACAAGCTACGTCTTCGATCATCTTGCTCAACTTACACCCCTACAATCCCTCCCTCCCACTTTATAGAAAAACACACACACAAACTGCCGCTGCTGGTTTATTGATTCGTTCACGTGACTATATTATTTGCACCAATCAAGTTTGTAGATTAAACGTTGCTATAGCGCTGTTAGTTGATTTGCTAGCGAGCCGGGTAAGGCGCTCGAGTTCCAAACAAAGAGACGAGAAGGCCAAACGAGTAGTTCGTACAGAAAGACAATCAAAAGTTCAGTTTTTTGTCCGAAATCAATTTCATCTTGACAAACATCTTGTACCAGTCGTCAAACTCGTAACCTTCGCGGATCGTTTGTAACTCCTCCAGCTTCTCCATAAACTCTTGATATTTCAAACAATAATTCGAAGGACCACCACTCGAAGCATAATCGTCGTCGTCCTTGTTCCCTTCCATCGCTCCGATCATGGAGAACAAAATGGTGCGCACCTCGTCTAACACATTACTACAATGCTTCAACCCAGGTAACACTTGAACTACTCGCTGACGGTCAAGCTCGTTGATGTAAGCAGGAACAAACCCTCTTTGCGCCTCTTTATTCATCATGGCCGCCATCTCTTTAGAAGGCATTTCTTTTCCATGTTGATCATAACAACGAACCCAATACACAGAGTCTTCCATGATTGCTCGCCAAAATGGTGATCGCGAAGGGGTGCTCGCTTTAATATAGTCTGTTTTCCAGCGGCAGCGGCAATAAAATCTGAAAACGCGCTTCTATAAATAAAAAAAGACTTAGGCTCTCTCGCCATTTTCAGGCTTGAGCCGTTGACCACAGGTTCCACACCATGCAGTCAAATGAAGCCGTTGCTTATGCCTCTTCAAAACATCTTTCCTTTTGAAATGTTTTCCACAAACCTCACAGCGATGTTCTTTCCCTTCGTGTTCCGACCACTGATGGCGTGTTAAATTCGATTTCACCGTATACTTCCTCCCACACATGGCGCACACGAACTCCATCGTCTACCACCGCGATCCACTCGTACGTCCTCTTTTATACCCTTTTAGCAGCGGCATTTTACCAGCGGCATCTCGAATTGTGAAATGAAACCGTGCAAAAACGGCCCTTTTTGCCGCTGGTTACGTGCCATATATGGTAACCCTCTTTCCCCTCCAACCAATCCGGTTTGACCCGAACCACCCTATCAACCAATCAGTACCCTTCTCTGTAACCAGCGGCAAAAACGGCCGTCCTCTAATACTACTGAAACAAACCTCAACGGTGACTGCTTGAAAGACTTTTCGTCTGGCGCTAGAGCTCGTTGGCTGCTGTACGGGCGGTGGTTCACAGCCTGCTGGCACTCTCTGGATAATAATCCCATTCGTACAATGCGTCGTGCCACGCCCAGATAGAGTTTCTTCCAGCATGTCTATGTTGTCCCAACAGAATGTGCTGAATACATGGGGACGGATGTTACATGGGATAACCATTCCTTCATGCTCTCTCTCTAACTGCTTCTCTGCTATTGCCGTCTCGATGGCAAGTATCTGGTCGTACGACACGCCGTGACCGAATCGGTTCAGCAAAGTGATCGCCTCTTTGCATCCTGTCAGGTTCTTTATGGCCATGGGTAAAGCTACGTGTTTTGGTGTCTTTTGACGCCCCTTGGAAGTTGCATATATCATGAGAATTGCTTTGTGCACAGTTGGGTCCGCGTGATCAACTCTCTCGTGCACCTCATCTGCATCAGACAGAACCAAGGAAAGGAACTTGTAAAGCACTGTAGGGATTTGAATGTTGTCCTCTTGAAGATCAACTGCACTCGGAGGCCACGACATGGCTGATTCTTTATCTAGTATAGCCGCACGAATCATCTTAGCTGAATGGTAAAGCAGACTTCGTTCCTCTTGTGAAGAACTTTCTTCCTCCATCTCTAAATTTTATTCTCTTCTTGCAAACCAGAATTGATGCTCGACTCCAAAATCTGCCCTTTCTGGATCTTGTTAGAAAATACAATCTCAGCTTCATAGCGCTGCATCGGCTGCCAAAAGGATAAATCGTCGTCATAGGCTTTTTTCAAACGTGCTTTCAGCTTTTCAGATCGATAGTCACTTTTTATTCCTTGGTCATTTAGTAGCTGAATATAACGATCTCGTAGGTCAGACATTCTGAATACTTTATGAGACTCAAAAAGCAGCGGCTCAATTTCTTCTCTCAGTTCTAAAAAATGCGGTGTCAAAAGGATCATTCGCTTGTGGAACAGCCTGATCTTGTTTCTTTGAAATAAGCTCCAACCTCCGCGGACTAGTATACTCGCGGTTACAGCTTCTATGGTAACGGACTCCCAAGCTCATCGGGTTCTGCTGGTTAAGAACTATTAGCAACCGCTCATCGCATCGTACTTTAGCGGCCTCCAAGAGGGTATCAAAGGCACTTTCTGTTTGGCATATTGGTTAATTGTTCCTTGTGTCTTCGATTTTGCTTGTCCGTCTTCTCCGACTGGCAGATTAGACAGGACTCTAGGTTTGTCTTGCTGACTGTAGAACGCGTTAACGGGAAAGCCCGTTTTTCGTCTGGCACCGCTCCAGGCTCATCTGGCATTGCATTTCCTTCACTGAACGTTCTTTTCAGTCTCGGCCTCGCATCGATGTCTGACATTTTTATTCGCGTTACCTAAAATGCGAGAATATACAAATACTGCACTTATAACTATAATGGTGTAGTATCAAGATGTTCTGTAGTTCCAGTGATAGATTATATGCCCGCGTCGCACCCAAAATGTCACGGCCGTGGGCCGCATTTTCAAAAGTTTTCAAATTTAAAGCCGATTCGCTTTTTGACATTTAAACGAAAATACATAGCAGGTCTGCATAATTCAATTTTTGGCAGTACTTTTTCGGCCGCGTATACACCTTTTTCATGTCAGCTTACCCGAAATTAGTACTGCACTAAGTTTATTTGAATACTTTTATAAGATTATTTGAATACTGAGATAAGTGTTTTAAAATCAGTGAGACTGATTTATGATTGTGAGGCTGGGGCATCGATACCCTTTTTGCTCATACAATTTTTTTTGTAAAAAAAACCCAGAGGCAGAGCATTTAGTTTTGTAAATTTATATCTGAGCCAGTTTTCAAGAAATTCTTCCCAATGTTAGCAATATTAGCGCGATAAAGGTCTATCGACAAACATTTAGGAATGTCATATCACACAGCCAATCAGAACGCAAGCGTACGTTTGGTGACAGTAGCACACATTCCTGCTCGGGCCACGTGTTTAAAAAGTATTTGTCGAAGAAGCTTCTGTAGAAAGAACGTTAGGGCTTACAGTACTGTTAAAGCTAATATACTAGTGCAGAAAACTCGAGCCTTCTACTTCGGATCAGTGTGCAAATTCAAATCATTTAGCTGGTGATTTACAAGTATATCTCGAAGGCATGAATGCTGTTTTGCGCAGAACCAAGCCGAGAACATGCTTTGCCAATTGATTGGAATGGATGATTTCTATATGAAAATGGCTGTTGAAAACTTTATTCTTGGCCCCAAATATGTGGCGAATATCTCTAGAGAACAACTATATTCAAGATTACAGAGATGGCAACTTGGGAAATAATAATAATATTGATTCTTGGCCCCTTCCTTGGTAAAGCGAGAATCCTGCTTTGACGGTACCAAGACTACAAGATCTGTAAGTCTTTTAGCATTGCTCGTCGTGTGACTCAGTGTTATGAGTTAACTTTACTGTTACTTGAATTGTTTTCTGGTTTTCTTTCCCGCGGAAATTTGAGTAAAAAATGTAATCTTAAGGCTTATAGTTGTCGAAATGAAGTGAAAACAGGGAACAATACGAAATAAGATTAGCTAATGAAATTCCAAAAGATTTCAAAGACAGCTAAGCTTAACCGGCTTATTAAGCATGATATCATGAAAGTGAAAAATACTCGGGATAATTGTGTTTGACAATGAGCGACTGAGTTAGGCCATGCTTAGACTTAGGAATTTGTTATTGTTCGATAAATATGCCCTAAAAGCGACTTATTTAGTTTTGTTTCTTCCGATAGTATAGCCAAAACCGCAGAAATAATTTTACTGCGTGTCATAAGAGCAAAGCTAGAGCTAGAGTTCGAATACTTCAAGATTTCCACTAGAAGTAATCTTTCGCTCCTTCACGGCGGTGTTTTGACGAGAGTTTGGTGACGTGCGGCTTTTTGCATGAATGAAAATTTTCGAATTTAAGCAAAACATTTAAACACATGAAAGAATTCATGTAGATAAGGCTGTAAACTGTTGAAATACATATATTTTAAAGCTCTTGGTGCTTGTTCAGACTGCAAAAGATTCTAGAATGTTTTCAAATACAACACTAGTTTAGTGTGAAATCCGCATGCAAAGTCAGCAAAAAAGCTCAATCAATCAACCAATTAGCCTAACAAAATATTACAATAGTAATGAAATAGTATAATATTCTCATTGCTAGAATTAATACAATGGCTCCAGAGCTAATTAAGAAGATATGGAGAGAGGGGCGAGCTACCTTCGGCTAGGCTTGCCCAAGTCTTCAAATACGTTACCACGCTCTCTGGTGGTATTCAATACCAAACTACCCATACCAATACCATAAACATCCCATACCTAAAACATCCCAAACCTAATTCAAAACTTAATTATATAGCCAGCTCGAAATCCCTTTGTGCCGGCAGATTGATTTTTCTTGAATCGTCCAATTTTTTTTAATTGGATCGCGCGCGCTCTAATTGGACAGTTCGCGCTAAAATTGGACAGTTTGGGTTTGAACATGGATGTTATATAATTAATAAATAACAGGACTCCATGCTTGTCCAATTAAGAAAAAAATGGATGATTCCTCGGAACTCCAAATTGGACTCGGCCTGCGGCCTCGTCCAATTTTGGAGTTCCTCTGAATCATCCAATTTTTTCTTAATTGGACAGCATGGAGTCCTATTATATATACTAATTTCCATACCTTAAAAGGATTACAGCATGAATGCCATGCCTTTAGCTTGTCTGGCTTATTAGGATAGTTATAGCAAAAATCTAAATGTTCCGCATAATTCCCACACCTATAATAACTGACGTCTCATCTTGTCCGTCCCAAGGCATATATCATTGAAGCTATTTCAGATGTGCTTGTTTTCACGCAGTCATTGCAAATCTTTAATTGGAATGCAGAATTATTATTATTATTAATTTTTTTTTACCGAAAGAGATTAAAGGGTAAAGAGCAAGAGCAGTGCAAGACTATGCTTATGGATGCTTATTCAGTAAAATGGCAAAATGACCTGACGGTGTGTACAAACAATATTAGAGAACAAAATTTAATCCACTATTATATGCAAACTATCGGGACCAGCCAATTCTGTAACTTAAAACATCATCAATGGACTAGATGTTTTATAGTAGAATGAAGTAAATGATTAACGATGGTGTTATCGTTTGTCAATGAGAGTATGATTTGCTAATCGAATAATACTCATGACTCATACTAGACCAAATAATCATATAACAGCATAGTCTGAGTAAGGAGAGCATGTGTTGTGGTAAAAGTAGTAGTCAATTGAGCAAAGTGTAGCCTTTCAATTTGGGGAAATGTCCCCAGTATGTGGCTAGGCAACGGCCGATTAGAACGGTATGTGGCTGCTTTGGTAAACTAACCAATATTCCATGCCTAGTTCCAGAGTTAAGTATGTTTTATATTGGCTGTTCCACTTTATATCTGTTATTACCTCACTATCGAGGAACTGGAATTTCCACCGGGCTAATAGTGTTTAGTGTTTCACCCAGGTGCCATAAATTTTGACCCTAAAATTTCCACAGGGCCATTTATTTTATTCCAAAATTTACGTGGGCATTTATTTGCAGATTTGGAATTTCCACAGTGGTTGCTTCAAATTTCCACACGGGTTGTAGAAAGTATGGAATTTCCACAGGTAGAACAATTTTTGAAAATATGCAGTTCCTCGATATAGGGGGAGGTATGGCAATTTTTTGGGACAGCCCAATAAGATGCAAGATGTTGAAACTTGGCATGACGCTCCGGGACCCATTTATTATTATACTATCAGTATTGTAGTTACAGTCAGAACTGTAGTGACAGATTTGGGCGTCAATGAGTAAGCTTCTCAGCAATTTTGCAAACAACTATATTAGGACAATAGTTACAGAGGTGGAACTTGTATGAGTAAAACGTCACCAGCATTTAATGCTTATATTTAGTTGCTATGGAAACATCATTTTATCTGTAGCTAAGTATCGTCTACAATTAACTTTTGATCAAAAACGGGGAAAACTTATGGTCGAACTTTTAACCCTAGATTCCTAATCTTCATGAATTTTTGCAGTTGATAGCATCTTAGTTTATTTTGTCCAGGGTTACGTGATAGATTGAAAAGAACTGTTTCTGTTAATTATGCAGGTGGTTTGCCTTAAGAAGAAGATATGTCGAAGGAATCAACCCAGTAAAGGAAAATAATACGTTGAGGTTTTTCTGTTTTGCATTTTGTTGTTAAGTCCCACATTAGGAAAAATATGGGGTAGGTCCCTTTAATTTGGCGCCATGGAAACATCAACTATCCAAAATTTTGCTAGTACTGCGGAATTAACATTGACGAGCACACTTTCGTTGCTCTATTTTCTTATGTGAGTTATTGGCAAAAGTATTTTCTGCACGCGTATGAGCCCCAAGCACCTTTGCAGGTGTAGCTAGGTAAGATTAAAGCAAGGCTAGTAGGTACCATGAAGGGCGAGTAATTAATTATAGGGTTAATTTGGGCATGATGGAACAATCGTGTTCCAGCCCGTTTAGGTGTTGAGAGAACGCGTAGTAAAATTCTGAAAATGAGAATGTTTCGTCCTTGGCCATATTCGTTGATATAATCGTTCTGCACCTCTAAACTGCCTTCGTTATATTATAAGGGTTATATAGAATATGGCGTACATACGTTTTAGCTTTCTAGTAATATGCGTCTCAACCTACTAGGTGTCTGCGGTCTACGTTTCTCAGGGCATCAACTGGGCTTACGACTGCGATGTAGTTGCTATTTGTGTATTTGTAGAAAGACAAGGGCGTCTCTTTGCTCTAAAGAAATTTTCTGTTGCCAGTGGAGACCTTGCACAAATAAGTACTGTATGCTCGATAATCTGATTGATAGGTCCGTTGGTTACGCATGTAGAGCACTCTATATCTAGTCCAAGCCGTAGAAGGTACTATATAAAACGTGCTTCATATGTCTTGTTTTCCTTTATGAGCAAGCTCTTTGATCACTCACCGGCCTCAACGTCGATAAGACCGCCGAAATCTTATAAGCAAGTTCTTCATCTTAAGAACTGAAGAACCTCT
Source organism: Scolanthus callimorphus (assembly GCA_033964015.1). Taxonomy (NCBI): domain Eukaryota; kingdom Metazoa; phylum Cnidaria; class Anthozoa; order Actiniaria; family Edwardsiidae; genus Scolanthus; species Scolanthus callimorphus. The sequence continues at coordinate 26,521,256 of CM066911.1, read as the reverse complement.
GCATCGGGCATAGTCGAAGCATGGAAAGCATAGAGTCGGGATGTAACGAGAATGTGACGATGGCGAGTCAGGTCCAAAACCCTTTAAGTCTCTGCCACATAATACATACTTTCAAATCTCACTGTCGTCTTTGTCAACTCTTTGAATTATAAGATAGTTATGTAAAAACTAACTATTCATTTGTAAACAAATGAGTTTCGGCCTTTCTAGTTCCTTGTTTTTGTTAGAATATACGTAGCATGTTTTTTTTTTTCAAGAAAGTTTTTGAAAATAAACTGTGATCATAAATATCCCCCAAAAAAACATAGAAAACTTTTACTTCTATTATAAACTGTCTCGAATTTTCTTTTTTTTATTACAGCAAATGAAATGAATAAAATCAAATAATTTGTGTTATTTTCTAGTTCTGAAACTTTTAATTATTTACATCCTTCTCTTTTTCGCTTGTTTTTAACGGTTTTCTTTTTTTTTCACGTTTTTACCCTTCGGTGTGCTGCCTTTGTAATATTAAAAAAAAATACAATAAAGTTGAAGTTGAAGTCCGTTGGCTTTGAAAGAAAACGCCCCTTATAAATGACGTCATTAATTTCACTAAACCCGCGTTTTGCTTGTTTCCTCTTTGGCATGCGCTTGCTAAATATTGCCTAAACGACTGCAGCGAGTCTCTAGTATGAGCTGCAAATTGTAAAAGAAATACGATTAAGCTTAAAGGTATGGCTCCTATATAAAATGAGATATGTGAATGTATAAAATCACCTTTACAGCTTCATAAAGATTTGAAATTGAATATACTCAAAAAGATTATAATTAACAGCTAGTTAATGTTCGTCCAGTTTTAAATTTTGGAACGTTCCTTAGTGAGAGCCGTTGCCTCGTGATATTTAGGATTCTTTTTAATAATATATATGTAATTTTTTTTCGGTGATGACCCGAATGCGTATTATTGGGAAAATCACGAGTACTTAGGGGATTGCGATGCTAATAAGGATGTCACATCTTCATAATGAGAGTTGACAAGTTAAATAAGCAGTGGCGGATGCAGACCCTAGGGAGTCAAAACTTTTTAACATGCCGAGGTGAAGCTGGTTTTCATGGCAACATATATATATATTTTTTCTAATAAAGCGGGAGGAATTGCAGTGGCAATCCCTTCGTGGAATTCATGAAGCTTTGTTACAAATTATCAATTCAATCGGAGTATACCATGAAAAAGCCCTCTTGCAAAAGTAAAGGGTGCTCCGCGGCGCAAATTAATTAATTAAATTATCAAATTACAAATTTTAGCTAATTTTGTTTTGAATCAAAATTTTGAAAATTTAAAATGTCAATATCAGCTTGAAAGCGAGTTCATAGCCACCTTAACTGCTAGAAACTGGATCGATATACAGATGAAGAATGGTGTCTTGAGGTACAAAAATAAATAATAACAATCACGTTGGTGTGCGTGTGTATATTGATATTTACTCGAATGTTAGGATTGTCATTATAGAGTTTGTACCAACACGTGACTACAAGCCCGGTAACTACACAACATGAAACTTAGCATATGAGAACATGGCTGTACCAAACAACAAAGTGGCTGTGTACCTATACCAACTGTCCCGAAATCTTCAGGGCTATATCCTCAAATAAGCGCAAAATACCTCGAGAGGCGCAAATAGTCAATACAAAATGGGAGAGAGAAAACGTCATGGGATCCCCTATTTGAGCCAATCTCCTTGAATTGACGATGTAAATTTAATAATTACGTATCAATATCCAATGAGTTTGTTTAGCGGGTCTACCAGGTAAATTGGACTATTACTAGTTTGGCCGAGAGAAATAAAATGATAAATAGAAACGGGGACTTGTCACCTGCAAAAGTATCCTTACGACTTTAGATAAGTGGAAAGAGTGTGATTTTGATAAATTTACTGTGACATACATTTTTTAATGCGAAGTTGAGGAGAAGTGCACAGTCCTTAACAGTAAAATCATCTCCATACAGAAACTCAAATGTCAGTCAAGTATACAAGATTTTACTACTGTTACCGAGGATATGATGATTTCCTATAATATAATACAATACAAGAATCTTTATTTCACAAGACTTTCATAGTAACCATACAAGTAGGTTTCTAACTTATGGCCCTCGAGTGCGGGCTTATCTTGGTCCAGTGGCGTAAGTAGGCCTGCCTTACAAATTGCAATAAGTAATCAGCTCATAATCATATAGGACATAATCCGTTATACAATCAATTGTAATTTCCTTTGGAACAAAGGGAGCTGAAAATATAATTGGTGTGTTGGAAGGCAGGCCTACACGCCACTGGAACCAAGAAAGCCCCGCCGAAACGGAGATACGGCTTAAGTCAGCCCAATCTTAGAACCAGTGGGGTGCAAGTCTGAAGATCCGAAATGACCGAAAATATGATTGACATACCTATAAATACTAAATTCATAACATCTTTCAGGGATCAAGTTCAAAACATTTCATTTCATTTTATTCTATCAAACAACCCGGCATAGAAAAATCAAAGCTGGCTCAAGCTTTGGTCAACAGAACCCTGTATAAAAATTACACTACTCCTAGCCTTACTAGAAATTTTAAGGCAGGATAACAACCAGGCACAAGAAAATTAGTGCTGGCCCAGACTTTTGAAGAAATTGAAGTCTGGCTAACAACCCGGTATAAAAATTCCACCGGCCCTAGCCTTACTAGAAATTGTTAAGGCTGGATAACAACCCGGCACACGAAAATAAGTGCTGGCCCAGACTTTAAGAAATTGAAGTCTGTCTAACAACCCGGTTTAAAAATTCCACCGGCCCTAGCCTTATTAGAAATTGTTAAGGCTGGATAACAACCCGGCACAAGAAAATTAGTGCTGGCCCAGACTTTAAGAAATTGAAGTCTGTCTAACAACCCGGTTTAAAAATTCCACCGGCCCTAGCCTTACTAGAAATTGTTAAGGCTGGATAACAACCCGGCACAAGAAAAATAGTGCTGGTCCAGACTTTTTAAGAAATTGAAGTCTGGCTAACAACCCGGTATAAAAATTACACCGGCCTTAGCCTTAATAGAAATTGTTAAGGCTGGATAACAACCCGGCACACGAAAATAAGTGCTGGCCCAGACTTTAAGAAATTGAAGTCTGTCTAACAACCCGGTTTTAAAATTCCACCGGCCCTAGCCTTACTAGAAATTGTTAAGGCTGGATAACAACCCGGCACAAGAAAAATAGTGCTGGTCCAGACTTTTTAAGAAATTGAAGTCTGGCTAACAACCCGGTATAAAAATTACACCGGCCTTAGCCTTAATAGAAATTGTTAAGGCTGGATAACAACCCAGCAAAAGAAAATTAATGCTGGCCCAGATTTTTGAAGAAATTGAAGTCTGGCTAACAACCCGGTATAAAAATTATACCGGTCCTAGCCTTACTAGAAATTGGTAAGGTAGGAAAACGAACCCGGCACAAGAAAATTAGCGCTGGCCCAGACTTTTGAAGAAATTGAAGTCTGGTTAACAACCCGGTATAAAAATTACACCGGTCCTAGCCTTACTAGAAATTGCTAAGGCAGGATAAGAACCCGGCACCATAAAAATTATTGCCGGCCCAGACCTTGATGAAATTCGAGGCTGGCTAACAATCCGGTAGAAAATTTACACCGGCTCAAACCTTAGAAATTGTAAGGCTGGATGGCATCCCGGCGTAGAAAATGAGCCGGCCGATTTAAAAAGTGCTGGAAGATTATGTAAGATCCATATGGTTAAAAAGCAAACAGAATGCAGTCAAAGAACAATTAACAAGTACAGTTTATTGAATTGATATTATTACTGTGTATCCGGGGAGGCAGAGAATATTAACTACACATGGTACCTAAAAATACAAAGTAAAAGTTAGTAAGAAAGAAGAACATTTTAAAAATACAAGGGATGAAAACTACAGGCAGGAGATGACTAAAGTTAAACGGCGAAGGAAAGCGACGGGAAGCGAACTCTGCGTGTTATACGCATGAAGAAATATGCAAATCCGGACGAGTAGCAATGGACTAGAAATTACCAACAGATATAAACTTGTACAAGCGTTGTATAAGCAAGGCATGGAAGTAGGACCACTAGATACAAAGGTAGCATATAAATCACTGTCAGGGTAAAATTGAACAGTAGTGCAGTAAACTTAACTTACTTATGAGTTTTGCTTCGCAAGGTCGGGAGACTCGAGGTAAACATTTCCAGGATGGGAAAAGTCTCGCTTTCTCTCTGTAGTATGAAGATCCGTACAGCGTGCAGTATGACAAAACTCCGCTCTTCTAGGGAATAATGGTGCTGCAACTCAGTGGCAATACTGGCGACCAAACTTCACTCTCGAACTTTATGTCAAACTGGTCGAAGGCAGAATGATAAGATGGCAGGAACGCAGGATTAAGTACTAGCGTGGTCATGTGATGCCCTTTGGTCACGTGGTGATGATTTTAATCGATCTTTCGCCATTCTAATTAATTATGCGCACTGAGAATATTACAATAACTCTTTTAGCAGTTTTGGGAAAATACGTATTACAAAAAAAGCTAGAATACCTTATGTGAAAATCCCTTGATGGTTATCGAAGGAAAATGCGACTCGCTATGCTGGTAAAACGCGAGAGCATTAAAAATTGCCTATAAAACTACCGAACAACATTTTCTGTTATTAAAAAAACATTTATTGATTTACAAAACTTTTCAATAAACAGTTGCTGTTGACAATGAATTAATACTCACTGTTTTTCTTACCTGTTTTCTGTTTTCCTCACGTCGGGAAGTGACTGAGAGCGGCTGTAGCTACCATCTTGAATTTCCCGCGAATCAGTAAGAGAGCGAACTCTCTTACATCATTGCACTCGAAATTGCCGCGAAAGTTTAAAGCTAAATTAGGCTCTTTTAATACGTGAGCTTTGCTAGAGTTAAATCATCCCCCAATGCTATCTAGAAGACCTTGATAAAAAGCATTTTGATATCAAAAGAAAGTAAACAGAGCAGGCTAGCGAGCCAGCTGATAATTTATTGCGTTTGAAAACAATTTATTCACTTTTATAAGATTTTCCCCAGCAAATTTGTGGCCTTAATCTTGTCTATTATTTGTTCTTTTTAATGTCATTTTTTAAATAGATATGTGATTATCCTCGATTTGAATTAAGAAACAGCCGAAGCGCGGCTTCGGTCTCGCTGGAATGTACCAAACCGGAAGTGGAATTTCGAGCACTTCCGGTTTACACGTCGGCGCTTTTTGCGTGAAAATAAAGGACGAGAAGCATTCCCTCTTGATTTTGTCGGTGCAGCGCTTACCACGAGGGAAAACTATGTCCGAAAAAGGCTTACGAAAAGGCAGGGTAAAAATTTAGGACCTCTTTGGTCTTATATATCGTTAAAATCGCACTATTTTGGTGTTCGGACGAGTTATTCTTTCTTGATATCATTGAATTTGAAGGACATTTCTATAGCAAACTACTTCTAGAAGAATATACTCATTATTTTCACTGAACAAGTGCATTTAAAAGTCAACTCCATATTGTTTTTTGCTCGTAAAAGAGAGCGTTTTATTTTAACGCTCTTTTTGACCAGACCGTGATGATGTAAATTCAGGCGCGGTTACCAAGCAAAAGGACACTTTTCCCACGTGATGACGAATGAATTCGTGATCTTCAGTTCATAAGCTTTAAAACGATACCAAGAACTCCTTGCCGTACTGGGGGTGCAACAAAATCGTAATATATTCTCACTGGGTCCCATTGTACTCTATATAAGATATGGGAGAAAGGCCTGGCGGAGCCAAAGATGGCAATGGTTTGTAATGACTAACCACCAGATCTAAGGGTGAGCACGATGAGAGCAACGACCACCACCAATACATTATAAGATTGTACTATATATAGGTTATGAAAAAGGAGGTCTGGTGGAGCCAAATATGGCAATGGTAATGACCCGTGGGAGGGAGGGTGGGGGAAAGAAAGCCAAGAGGCACCACCAGGTCTAAGGGAGAGCACAATGAGACCACAGGCCACCACCAATATGACGTCTCCCATAGGCGTCACTCCGGGCGCTCGTTCTCAACCAACTGACTGAGTATGTTAATGAGTTCATATCTTATATACGTACTGCTGGTCCCCAGTGGGAATAGTAATATATTCTCACTGGGTCCCATTGTACTCTATATAAGATATGGGAGAAAAGGCCTGGCTCCGCTTATCTGCCACTTAGGTGTGTGCAGGTTTGAACCCCTCATACTATCTTAAACCTCTCTATAACTTCTACTAACTTCCACAATATCCCATAACTCAGAAATATCCCAAAACTCAAGGATCCCATAACTCAGGAAGATGTGTTCAACCTGGTCCTAGAGTCAAGAATTATTTCTTATTTTCAAACCAGTAAAACCCTGATTTATATACATATGAGACCTAGTTCTGACAGTCATAGTGCCCTTACAGAGCCCAACCCTGAAGACATAACACATGCATCCCCGATGCAGGGCCTGGTCTCCTCCCAAAACTCAGAATCTTAGAAAATATGATGACTTTGTACAACTAGTCAATGAGTAGGGATGTATAGTGTAACAATTTACAGGTGAAAATGCTTAAGGGTTGCTGGGTCCGGGGCTGCACCCCTGCCCATATACACATATTCAAGCAGTTTATTGACACAAGAGGTTATGATGTAAGCTCAAGGGTACAACCCAAAACCCAACAAACCCAGAAATGCCCCGTCCGAGGACAGAGCACTGGACAAAATGTCCATAGGACCGAAGAAGATCCCTCTAGGAGTGTTGGGAAGAGAGTTACATATCATGAAAGAGTATAATACATACGTTAACTTTGTTCGTCTAGTGAATTGTGTAAACGAAGGTGGGATAATCCTGATAGAACTAACACTTCACAATCGGCATGCGTGACAAAGACAACTCGATATGATATATAATACAAGATTTTAGTGGCACTGGTTTCCTCCCAAAACTCAGAATCTCAGAAAATATGATGACTTTGTACAACTAGTCAATGAGTAGGGATGTATAGTGTAACAATTTACAGGCGAAAATGCTTAAGGGTTGCTGGGTCCGGGGCTGCACCCCTGCCCATATACACATATTCAAGCAGTTTATTGACACAAGAGGTTATGATGTAAGCTCAAGGGTACAACCCCAAACCCAACAAACCCAGAAATGCCCCGTCCGAGGACAGAGCACTGGACAAAATGTCCATAGGACCGAAGAAGATCCCTCCAGGAGTGTTGGGCAGAGAGTTACATATCATGAAAGAGTCTAATTTACGTTAACTTTGTTCGTCTAGTGAATTCTGTAAACGAAAGTGGGTCGATCCCGATAGAGCTAACAATTCGACATGAGTGACAAAGACAACTCGAAATGATATATAATACAAGATTTTAGTTGCATTGCAAACAACTGGACAAACTTCACCAAGAGCGTAGTATAGTCCCATCCTAAGGGATAACACACACTCCCAGGCAGTACACTTTATTACTTTAGCACAATTATTTGCACGTCTCTTGTGGGAGGCAAGGCCTGGTTTCCTCCCAAAACTCAGAAGGGTTATCCAGAAATTATCGCACATGACTTTTGCCATATGAGGTTTAGTAATAAATAAACCAATCTAAAAGGTTAAAAAAAAAAAAAAATATATAAATAAATAAATAAATAAATAAATAAAAATAAATAATTAAAATGAAATAAAAAAATAAATGAAAAATAAAAATAAAAATTACATACAATGTTTCCACGGTGTTGATTGCATGATCCGCTCGGATCGAGCTGTTTCCTAGGAGGTTAGAACAGGTGTTTACTCTACCTGTCACCTAGAATATTTTGTGCCAATAATGTTGCACATCGATAAAAATTCAATTGAAATCGATAAGTTATTTCTGTTGGAAAACAAACACATTTACTGAAATCAGTCTTCAAGATGCAGTTTTAAAGAATCATAAAAAAGACCTTATTATGGCAGATTGTCATAGCATTTACTTTCACCCTAAAGAATAACACACACTACCAAGCAGTACACTTTATTACTTTATTACTTTAGTACAATTATTTGTACCTCCTTGCGGGAGCAGGGCCTGGTGTCCTCCCAAAATTCAGGAAGGGTTATCCAGAAATTAGTACAACCAAAATTTGAAGACCTTCGCCATAAGGTTAAGTAATAAATATACCACGCTAAAAGTCAAAAATTTAACGTACAATGTTTCCCCGGTGTTGATTACATAATCCGCTCGGATCGAGCTGTTTCCTAAGAGGTTAGCGCAGGTGTTAACTCCACCTGTCACCTAAAATACTGTGCCAATAATAATGTTGTACTTCGATAAAACGTTCATTGAAATCCATCAGCTATTTCTGTTAGCAAACAAAGACATTCACTGAAACCAGCCTTCAAGATGCAGAATCATAAACCTTATTATGGCAGATTGTCATATAGCATTTATTTTCACATTACCGCATTACTTTCGTCACGCTAGTATATCATAATCTTAGAAATACACTAGAATTTGAGCGACTATACGCTGGACAGAACAACTCTGTAGCCAAAGTCACACTACAATTTGAGCGACTTTTCGCTGGACAGAACAACTCTGTAGCCAAACTCACACTAGAATTTGAGCGACGTTTCGCTGAGCAGAACAACTCTGTAGCCAAACTCAACTGAACAACATATTATCTTCTTAAAGTACACTAGATTTTGAGCGACTTTTCGCTGGGCAGAACAACTCTGTAGCCAAGGGACCGTTCATTTTTTATCAGGGAGGGGGGGGGGGGGGGGGGGGGGGGGGGGGGGGGGGGGGCTGGTGGGAAATGAGGGGGGGGGGGTCACCCAAAAAAATACGGCCTCAAAGGGGGGGTCACCCAAAAAAATACGCCACTAAAGGGGGGGGTCACCCAAAAAAATACAAGCACATAACAGGGAGGAAACGAAAAGATTGTATTTTTTACAGCATGCAATATGTTTGTTACATGTTTCAACTCGCTTATATGTTTCTAATTTCACTCAATACTTAATAAAAAGATGCATTTAACAATAATATGCACTGATAGGCCTGCCGGGCAGTCTCTGTGTTTGAAAGAACACACCTTAGGTAAGCGTGAGTTCAACGTTTATTCATTTTGGGCCGCGCTTCAAGCACATGAATAATAATAATTTCTTCATTTGCGGAGCGCATGAAAAATATTACCTAAAGGCTCAGGAGCCCTTCACTAGGAGCTTTCATCTAACCTATATAATTAGCGTATTTCCTGGGCTCCTGACAGGCTTTGTTTACTATACACAAAAAACCATATACCCTTTTTCTGAGGCTTGATGAAATGCGGTTATCAAAAGTTGGGCGCGCTTCGCGCGCAAAGAAAGAATTATGTGACCCCCTCTTTATGTAAAATGTCTTCTACTAGGTCAAATAGTGGACCTGAGGTGGGTGTCACGAAAACGTTTAATAGTTCTGAGGGGGATCGGTTCCTTAGCTTTGACAGAAGTAAGAAAAACGTTAAGAAGAATGAGACTGCATCACTTTGGCAAGAGTCTATCTTACAGGGCAAGCATTTATAAGAGAGGTAGGGGGGGGGGGGGGCACAAGAAAAAATACATTGGATTTTGGGGGGCCACCTAAAAAAATACGGACATGAAAGGGGGGGCCACCCAAAAAAATTCAGGGTTTCCCCTCATTTCCACCAGCCCCCCCTCCCTGATAAAAAATGAACGGTCCCCAAACTCACACTAGAATTTGAGCGACGCTTCGCTGAGCAGAACAACTCTGTAGCCAAACTCAACTGAACAACATATTATCAATCATCTTAAAGTACACTAGAATTTGAGCGACTTTTCGCTGGGCAGAACAACTCTGTAGCCAAACTCAACTGAACAATATAATCCTTGAAATACACTAAAATTTCAGCGACTTTTCGCTTTGCAGACGACTCTGTTGTCAAACTTCTTTAAAACGCTGAGCCGAGCACATGTTAAGAAAAATACCTGAACCGACGAGAAAGCAACGTGGGAAATAATTAAGGGCAACCGAATACTCACAGTACATCTTTGAATATAGGGAGAATATGTGTCCGGGCTATCTAGGTCGATTGCCGGGAGTTAAAGGAATCAGAACTTCCAAGCTGGAAACAAAGCAAACAATACATTAAGAATGCAAAAATGAAACGCCAACAACGAAATTAAATACGAAACTGTCGGATATACCCAAGGTTTATCTGAGATGGATGGACGTGAGACGGATGGGGAAGTAGAATTGAAGAGACAGCAGGCATGGTGTTCCTTCGTGGACGCTTCAGAAAGGGTGGCGAGTCAGGCTTGAACGGAGATTGCGACAGGAACACGTTCGAACACCAAGTTGAAGTTGAAGTGCAGACGACGCCAGTAGAAAAACAAATAACTTGAGTGTTGATAACGGGAAGAGATGAGAGGAGACGACGAGAACAAGTAAATTTTAATTGTAGAAGTAGGTTGCGAAGTCTTGTGAAGAGTAGAGTGCAGACTTGAATCGAACTGGAGGAACGTCTAAGACGGGCGCTCGTTCTCAACCAACTGACTGAGTATGTTAATGAGTTGATATCTTATATACGTACTGCTGGTCCCCAGTGGGAATAGTAAAATAAGCCTTGTTTTGGACTTTGGCTTCTAGACTATTAGTGCGCATGCTCGTACTGGACATCGTGGTCAGAACGTCCGCCATGTTGACTTGAGTTGAGTAAATCTATTTGTTATGACTAGTTCAGGTCTCCTTTTCTGACTTAATAAGAATATTACAAAGACCAATGACCAAAGCAACCTTTTCTGAATTAGGCTTATTTCATTTGAACGGATGTGCAGATGTTTTCACTTGTGGAATTTAAGTTGAGAGCATGTTGTTTGACAGCTGCATCAACACCTACAGGTACCTAAGAAATTGACTGATGTTTTTCCCTGCACCAAGTGTAGTGAAATATCTAATATATAGATTTAGCCACTGGCTAAAAGCGGAGCTCCCGGTTACATATTTTTCTGTGTTAATGAAACAAAAACAAGGTTGCCATTGTAGATAGCTTGTCACAGTTGCTTTACAAGAAAAAATGTCTCTTGATATGTATACAGTGTCTTCTTTGGTATGTTGCTACACTGGCACAATAAAGCTTGGCCTGTCGTCAAGTAGGGTAAAGAAACTTCCTTCAGAAAAAATAGCATACTTAACCCCTCCCAATGGAATAATTCTAACAAAGAACAAAAGTGCAATAAAGAGAAAAGTAATTATTTGCATGAGTTTTTTTAAATTTGAATCACAATATACATGTCCCATTTATTACATGAGCAGTGTATTTTTACTAAAATATGTCATTCCAGAAAATACCAATACCCTACCAATACCCTACCCCTTTCTTATACCTCTAGCCTGAAAACCCTACCCCTTTCGGGCCGAGCATCCCCGTACAATCCAATATATGGTATACCATGAATCCATGAATGAGAATGAGCTTTCCACTCATACAGCTGCACCTTCTTTTTTAATTAATTAAAAATTCCACTGAATGGTAAGGGGGGTGGGCCTAGAAGCTCAGAAGGGGGGGCATCCACTTTTGAACATGTTTCTTGTTTTTCCCCCACCCCCCACATTGCCATACATAATGTCTATCAGCCCCTTCACTTATGTTCTGCCTCCCATGTACTACAGCCATTATGTTAATATTATTTTTGCCTTATGCCATGGATGGCCTGTCCAAGAGCGATCTCTGGCTGCTGCTTGTCACTGAAATTGAAAGAGAAAAGGAATCCATTATAAAATGTTGCAACTATAACACAGATCTTCTTTTCCTGTCTATTTACCAAATGAAAGCATATAGCCATGGATATTATTATACATTTTAGTAACGGAACATACTGGAGTCCCATTATCTTTGTAAAAGCCATAAAAATAATGAAAACATTAAATCAAGGATGAATAACATTCAAACTTTCAGATCCACCACTTTAAAAGGAATGTATTGATTGAAGCAAGGTTGTTTTTTTAACACTCCATAATTACCATGTCTCTGTTTGATTGTCCAGGAGGCACACAGGGCACACACACAGAAGCATCGTTTTTGACACACTTATGCTATGGTAGTATTTTATGTAGTATTTTATGATATGGTAGTATTTTAGAAATTATTTGCTTCCGATCGATTAAAAATATGCTTAGGAATGTTTTATGTGGATAAGTGTCCAGCAGGCACTAATTCAAGGATTTATGGTGCGTTAACAGTGCCAGGGCCGCAGCGCTTACCGGGGCCCCCAGTTTTTCCCCAAACAACCCTTAACTCCCAATTTTGCACCCTGCATTTCAAAGTTCTCCCAAACATGCGGCAAATTTCACATTCAGGCAAAAGAGTTTAAACTTTTTTTAAAAACTGCTTTGAGGTTTTTATATGTTGTCCCCCCCCCAGTTTTTGGAGGCTTGCTACGGCCCTGAGTGTTATGTGTGGTTCCCTCTCCCTCACTCCACAGAAGTGTGTTGAAAAGTGACACATCCCTCTGGAATATCAAAAGAAAAATAGCTGAGTATTTGTATATAAAAAAAGCAGGTAAATTGACCCGCAACCACTCTAGAATTTCCAAGCCCTTCCTTGAAGGGCTTTCTGGAACCATAACGAAGGGGGTACCTTGATATAAAAGTGATGTGGAGGTCTGACATTTTTGGGGGGTATGAAATTTGTAGTAAAAGGAATTTTTTGGGTTTAAAATTCTACCAGGTATTTGTGGGGTGTGGGGTTGATCGAAAGCTAAAGCTATTTCCGGGAAAGCAGCTCACAGCATCATGTGTATGCTAAATGGCCTTTTTAGACTAAGAAAGTTGGATATTATGGGCGGGCGGTTTAAAACTTATGGCTCATTTTTTTGGGTGAAATTTGAAGCTCTGTTGGACCCCAGTCATTTCTATATCCAAGTACCCCCTGGGAACCACACATTTTATGTGTGTTTGGCTACAGTCATTACTGAGGATATTCCACTTAGTGTGATGATTGCAGGGGGCCCGGCCGGGGGTGCAAGCTAATCCTCACAAGATGACTTATGAAAAACATCACATGAAGCTATAATGTCACAGATACAAATGATTGTAGGTTCACTTTTTTCATTTTTATGACAAATATTAACTATCTGTGAATTGTCCTAGGTTTTTATTGAACTGAAATATAATTGCATCTAAACTCAAGCTTGACAAAGGCCAAATATCATGAGGGAGAAATATCTTGTTCTAAGAAAATATGCCTAAATTTGTTTCTTTTCTGTATTAAGATAATCAATTTCAGATTCCCCTTCAACTGTGAATGATGCACTTTGTCAGTTGTTCCCAGCATGTCTGGTTTTATAAAGTATACTTACACTTTATTACAATGTAAAAACTAACTTTTTTAATGATTTGGGAGACAAAAATAATCTCAAATAAACTTGCGCTACCTACAAGATATATGCTTGAAAATGTTCGTGCCTGATCCGACAGTGAAACAAAATAATCTAATGATTACTTGCCTGTTACATGCGGTAAACACTGTGAAGCCAGAAAAACATAAGCTGGAAATCTACAAATTAAATCAAGCAGTCAATTATTCCTCAGTCAAACCTCAGGGCTTAGCGAAATGGATAAAATATTCACAATTCTAAGAACAACAGGTTAATAAACTCAAGAATTACTGTACCATTGCCTAATCGGAAGTTCGGAGATTGCATTGCAGAGTCATTGTTTGATGACCAAAGCAGGGACGTCAACTCTCCCGGTTTTGCCGGGAGTCTCCCGGTTTTTAAGTAAAATCTCCCGGTTTTCTTTTGAAAAAACGATTTCTTTTTGCTTCTGGACCTTAAAAGAACGCTAAATACAGCGAAAATGACAGACATTAGGTATTTTCCTGCCTCAAAAGCCCAATATTTTGGTGTCTCAAGGTTTTTCGAGCGGCAAGGTTGACGTCCCTGCCAAAGTAAAGTTCGATGATGGCGTTCCGCTTCATTCAACATGGCTGCCTAATGGACAAGCAAATACCTAAATTCTCCCTAAGTACAATAATTATCGCTCAAAGCTATGGCAACGGAAGTAGAATCACTGTCAAACTGAAATCACTTAAAAATGCGTATTACACTTGGAATCCTCAAACAAACAAGTAACGTAAATCTCCCGACAGCCACCATCGTTTTAAACTAGCGTAGCGAGCCGCCGGGTCGCGAAAAAACTTGGAACGAAAATTAAAAAGAAAATTAATAAAAGTTAAAAAAAAAAAAAAGTTTATAAAACTACGGTTGAATTTTAAAGTTTTTCGTGAGGACCTACCTTGAGAATATTTTTTCCTTGCACAGCACGACGACAGTCTTCTGAGTTTCGACCTTCGTTCTTCTTCCCGCGCTGTCGTTCTATCTTTCCTTCTGAGATTCTGAGAAGGAAAATGTTCTGGACACTTTTTCCGTTGTATTTAGTCGCTGCCTTTTTACTTCAGGTTTCGACATGTTGGCTAGGGTACTTTTATCCCCCTACTGAAGACATAATTTTTCGTTCTCTCTCGATCGACGGCCGTGTTGTCTTCCGACATGTCATTTGCTCGCTGCTGGTTCTTCTCTCTCACTCTTCGCCCTCAGACTTCGTTTCTTTTTCCTTCGTGAAACTCCCGTGTTCATCGACATATCCATCTCGACGTTTCGACCTCATCGCAGTAAATTTGACTTTTAGACTTAGTCTAAAATACCTTGAAATGAGGCAGCTTGTCACAGAAACGTTTCATTTTTTTCGTGAAGAGCAAGAAAACAAATTCCCTTGTCGAAAATTCTTCCCTGCTTAGCAGAGCCAGAGGCCTCTTCTCTCTGCATTTCGCTGGTTGAAAAAAAAAATCCCTTGCAAATAAAATTCAAGGCGCGCGCGTGCTCATTTCCCGCTCAAAACTGATGGGCTACCTGTGCGACGACGGACACACACACAACCGGAAGTCCATGAAAATCGAGGTCGATGGGTATACACTTTTCTGTTATGTTTCCTTCTTCTCCTGCATGTAGCTATGGGGCTCCGCTACGCGGGCGCCTTCTGCGCCCGCGGGAGCTCCGCTATGATATACAATTTTTGGCTTGAAAGAACATTTTAGTTTAGATTTTATTGCTTAGTTTCTTGGCCCTAATTGGCTGGTGTTTTGAATTTCAATGACTATAAAATTAACATTATTATAAGAACCAATGAAATACGTGTTTACAGTTGCTACAGCAACAAGAGAATAAGTAATGCACGTCGTTGAAAATTGAGTTAGTTCAGCCAGCTCAGTTCAAAGGATAATGGATGAAAAACAGAAGTAAGTGAAATTGTGTATTTTTTAGTATTTAATCAGAACTATATACATGCAAGAAAACTAAACTACTTCTCTGAAACTTATATTCTAGTTTGACGTGATTGAAAGTATTTAATGGAAATAAATACTGTGTGCAAAAAGAATTCATCATTATTCCTTGACGGTTTGTTTCATCGACTCAAAATTCGCCAGTAAGGGCAAAACAGCTGGTTTAATTGAAACCTTTCCTGGCTTATGGGGTCATACTGCTGACTAATAGCAATACATGGAATGGCTGTATTTCCTTCACTATTAACCGGAAAATTCTTTACCCCATGTAAGGCTGAAGCAAATCGTAATGCTTCGCTTTAATGCAGACATATTGCCAGAAAGAAAAAGACAGCATGATATAGAAGGTATAAGAGTACAGCCTGGAAGAAGCAATCAATAATGAGTGGGACACACTTTTAATTAGGGACCGGTCATTATTTATGTGCGGGGGTGGGGGGGGAGAAATCATGGGGTGGGTCAGGTCGATTTTTTTGAAAGAAAGGGGGTGGGTCAAAAGAGAATTTCACGATGGTTGGGGGTGGGTCAATGCGTGTTTCAAAAGAATCACACTCACTACAATGCATTTGACAGTTCATAAGTTTATGCACTGCTGAAAATACAATATTAAAAACAACAATAATATAACACAACTGTATGTCAGTGTACAATAGCAATACCACCTACAGTAATAGTTTTAAGCATGACAACTTCTCATTTAGGCTTCACAGTGTAGTTTTTGTTCAGCCCAGGCTTGCATTAGCTCCTTTCGGAGCATCAAAAAAGCTTTGATATCCACCTGACAATGCGATAAGTTTTGTACTGCTTTATATTAATAGAGAGGATAACTCTTGGATGCCTTTTTAAGTTCTGGAATTACACAATCTGAACTCAACAGAACTCAACAAAGACAATAAATTATTTCTAGTTTGAAGAGAAGTGCTGTTAAATCACTTGAACATTAATTTGCTCATTACTGTAAAGCTTAATATGAGGAATCCAGGACTATTTGCCATGGATAAACTTGACCTTATTGTGAATACTATTAAAAGGCTATTGGACACAAACTGAAAATCTAGGAATTTCCACTGTCCAACAGCCTCTGATAGTATTCTCATGAGGTCAAATGCATCCATGGCAAATAATCCTTGATTCCTTATAATGTGCAAATGCTCAACAGTACTACTCTTTAAACAAGAAAGATTGTCTTTGTTGAGTTCTTCCTCACTGAGGGAATGTTGGCTTGTAGAACTGATGTTGTAGCCTTCAGGGAAACAAAGATTTTCAATGGTCACTCATCCAGGGTAATGTTCTTAACTGTTTTCAACACAGCTGCCTGGAGTCTTACTTGTTTCCTTTTTTTTTTTTTGCCTTTGCTCTGTTTTCTTTTTGACTCCTCGTTCTCTTTTTCCCTTAGTAGCAGAAAATCTGCTTAATGCCTGCACTGTGGGTGTTAAATTACTTTTGATATCTGTGACTGCTTTGCTTAGTTTAGTTTTAAGCATGACAACTTCTCATTTAGGCTTTCACAGTATAGTTTTTGTTCTGCAGC
Organism: Scolanthus callimorphus; assembly: GCA_033964015.1. Taxonomy (NCBI): domain Eukaryota; kingdom Metazoa; phylum Cnidaria; class Anthozoa; order Actiniaria; family Edwardsiidae; genus Scolanthus; species Scolanthus callimorphus. The sequence goes on along the minus strand of CM066911.1, from coordinate 26,504,388 downwards.
CCAGGGCTTGCATTTGTTTCCTTAGCATCAAAAAGACTCTGATATTCACCTGACAATTTTAAAAGTTTGCACTGACATCTTCCTCAAGAGAGGACAACTCTTGGATGCCCCTATTGCAGGTATTTATGTCTTTTGGTGTAGGATGAATGTGTGGTTTGTGTCAATGAGATCCGGAAGCAAGAGAGAAGAAAGGAAAAGCAAGATCGAGCCTTAAAAGATGTACATGGCTATGACTGGAAAACACTTGTAGAAAAGGGAGAACTTCACACTCTGAAAGTCCCCGAGTTAGACAAATACATTGAACATAATAAGCTTTGCAGGAAAGGAAAGAAAATCGACAAGATCAAGCGAATCACAATGCACTACTATGAAATGGCAAAGGGATCTACGTTTCCTTCAACTATCTGTGTTAGTGAGGACAGCGGTAGCGATGAGAGTGACAGTGATAACGACCTTGTACTGTATGAAAGTGAAGAAAGCGACAGTGAATCAGACATTGAAGAATATCCCACTAGAGAAACACCAGAATGCACAACAAGAAGGCCGTGGCCGTAGAGTGGGGCACTGGTCCACAAGATATTCTGATTTCATTCCGTGATATATAGAGGTATATATTTAAGGAGGCTGGGGGTGGGTCACTGCAAATATAAGTTATATGGGGGTGGGTTAAGATTGAACTAATGAACTTAAAGGGGTGGGTCACGTGTTTTATTTAACGCTAAAACAAAAAAAATCCCCCCACCCCCGCACATAAATAATGACCGGTCCCTTATAGGCTATGAGAGGGAGCCAGCAGCTCTGATATTGCACTACAGGATGTTGTTCAGCAGGCACCAAGAACTGCAACTTTGATTCAGCAGTATCAGGCTGTGTTGAACATGCTAGAAAAAGATTAGGAGATCATGGCAACAACAATATATCATCCAAAAAGAGAAAATTAATGAGTAAATAATAAAGAGCTTGAGAAATTTCTGATATTATTTTTTTCTGGACACTAATGGGAGAAGGTGGATAATATTATCTGGAATCATGCAATCTAACATGAACCGTGAATCTGAGCACAAACCCTTATTCAGAAAGAAAAGGGCAATGGGCTGACTTTGGATAGACCCAAATTAGGGGTTGAAAGGAGTTGACTGCTTCAGGGAGGATTTAGAGGGGAGTTTTCCCAAACACCTACTGTATTATTTTGATGAAGGAAATTTGCTAATTTTTGTACCATGTTTCACTATCTGCCCCCCCCCCCCCCCCCCCCCCCCCTCCTTCTGAAATATCTTCTTGCAGAGGTGTTTTTTAGCCTATGAAAATGGTTGGAATTGGTATTGAGCAATTAGTGTGCTCAATCTGCTGTAATCATGGCCGCAGCTAGAAATGGGTTGACTTCCATTCCTAAGGCATTGGTGAATTTACCAAAGACTAATAATTTTGAATGCGTTTTTTGCTTGATTTCATAATAAAAAAAAAAACATCATTGCAGACAGATCCCATTCTCCCTATTGAATAATTACTGACAATGAATAGAGCTCCCTCTATTGCAGACTCCCCTTAAGTCATTTGACTGTAATCAGTAGTCTGTTCAGTTGCAACTGTGACAGCAATAGAAAAAGCGGACTCATCACCCACATGTCATATTGTATTAAAATTCACCATCCACAAGCATCCAATGGTCATCTTCACTCAATATTGTTTTTATTGTTTTATTGCGCCATGATTTTGTTACATCACGATTTGCTGAACAAATTGTCTCATTCATTATTTTGTTCCATCATCGGATACTATGGAAATCAGTAGCATGGTAAAACGACCCCTTTGAGATCCAGTCCCAGGCCAATGGTTTTATGTACCATGTGATCATTGTTTTGAATGTACCACGTGATTGTCTTTTCAAGCATCGAACCCAACGAGTTTCTAGGTGATCAAAGGAATTCAGCTGGTAAATTCCACTTTCCTTTCTCTTCATCTCACGATTATTGATATTCTGTGCTTAGAGTATTCTTGTTTTTTGGCCTATTTGAGGTCGAAGAAATTGGTGAGTTACTGCTCGATAAAGCATCAAAAAGTAGGTGAGCAATCTCAAGTTAGTTACCAAACAATATAGAAAATCATTAGCCTGGGGACTGGATCTCAAAGCGTCATTTTACCACTCTAGTGGTTTTCATAGTATCTGGATTACTCATGTTATTGGATTTGTTGCCAATTTATTTTTTCCACTCTAGGGAGAGAATTAAAAATGGATTTCTTGCGGAATTGGCTGCATGAGTGTGGACAAAAGCCATATCCAGAAAGAAAAATTTCTGGATTTAAAATAATGTATGGCAAAGGGGGAGGTAACATCTTTAAATACCAAAAGTACGGAACACCAACCTTTTTAAAAGTCCTCCAAATAGCACCCCCCAGCAAGGCTAAAAATCTATCTCCTGATTCCCCATTTTACTGATAAAAATTTTCCTGATCCTGCCTAAATTTCACTTGTCTCCCCTCTACTATTTATTATGAATGTAGCCTTAGTGAATAAATACTTGAATAGTAAAGAATAACCTACAATTGGCTAGTCAAAATAAAACCGGCTATAATTAACAAAATTATTATTAGTATTTTAATTAATAGTGTTTCAATGTTCTTACTAAAAGATCAATATTCTTATAAAGTTTTATCGAAGTCATTCATGTGGTAAACAAAGCCCTTCCCATGATGCCTTTCGCGCTAGCTCGCTCCTAGTCGCTCTCGCCTCGAAAATCACTAGAACGCGCCAGGGTAATAGGCAGGCCGCAGACGCATAAGAGCTCCCGGCGCCGCTGTCCACTAACGCACGGCATTTGATGCCCTGCACTTCAACTATCACAACAGGGTAGATAACACGATTATTACCCATAGTTAAAATAAAGGGATTCGCGGGCATCGCAAATAGGTGTGGTGCCGACGACCACAGACTCTACAGTCCCTTTGCTCGGGCATTGATCAGCTTGGTGTTTTGACGAGACACAATCTTTTTCCTCGCTTTCGTGTCAGTAACACTATCGCATTCCACAGCTTTGTGCTGGTTTTCACAGTAAACACACGCTAATGGCTTCACAGGAAATTGCTTTATGTTAAACAAAGGTGTACGTGATGTGTGTTTACCTGACCCTTGTTGCTGACTTCCCTGGGACCCTTGCTGTTTGCTTTCTTCCACAGGAATTTCTGTCCATTTCTTGAGTTCTTGCAAAAGATCCTTAAAGTCCCAATCCCTCCAATTCTCATGGCCCCTCACAAGGTCCTGCTTGATCCCTTTCAGCTTTTCCAAAACGATTCTCACACTTTTCGCACATCCTCAATTCGCCCTAGTGTCTCCAGACTTTGAACATTAAGGTTACTGAGAACCTTTTAACACCTCCTTAGTTTAACCAAAACATGTCAACCTAAATATCGTTGGAAAGCTTTTAGAATGGACTAGCAGGCTATGGCAAAAAGAAATAACTTTTAATAAATAGAATTGTTTTGAAGGTTTTATTAAAAATGTGGGTGTGACACTTTCAAGAGCTATCGCCGCTGAACTGTGTCTGCGTTTTTTAGTTTTTTTTTTAAATTTTGATTAGTTCAAAAGTTATGGAACTTTTAAATTTCCAATGTCAAATTTTATAGAAATTTCACCCTTTAAAAATGTAAAAAAATCATAACTTTTGAACTAAACAAAATTTGAAAAAACGCAGACACAGTTTTTGAGAAACACCTTTAAGAATTAAAACAATGTGTTTCTTGGGAGTCAAGGTTAAGCAGTTCGGCGGTGATAGCTCTTGAAAATGTCACACTCAAATTTTTTTTCATAAAATCTTAAAAAAAAATTATATTTATCAAAAAGTTACTTCTTTTTGCCATAGCCCGCTAGTCCATTCTATAAGCTTTCCAACGATATATAGGTTGACATGTTTTGGTTAAACTAAGGACGAGTATGATTTTTTTCCGAGGACGTGCGCGAAGGTTCTCAGTAACCTTAAAGCGTAACTGCCTGTAAAATTCCTGGGTTTTTACCGCCATAATTTGAATATCTAAGGTAAGCAGTTGGAAATTTGCATCTCTAACGCTCTTGTGCAGAACAACGCTAGTGAATACTGGTGAGGACACACCATTTAATCATTGCATCCTGGACCATCCACGCGCAATACACGTTTGGTTGTCTTGCATTCTCTTACCCAGAGCTCCCAAGCTCGTCTCCACGCGGGGGAGGCTCTGGTGGCCATTGACGCATGCGCGAAATTTGACACAGAGCTGTTAAGAGAAAGAACTTTCTGTGCATGCCCCAACGTTCAAAATCAGCGATGGCCCTCAAATGGATGTCCCCAGAGCCTCCCCTGCGAGCAGACGAGCCGGGGAGCTCTGGGTACGAGAATGGTTGTCTTGTTATTAGACGTTTGAAGATGTGCTGTGCGTAGGAATGCCTTTGATTGCATCCACTTCCAGACAAAGAATGAGTGTTCTTGGAACGTTTTATTAATTTACCCTCCCCCACCTTTTCATACATTCGTACGTACTCATGAGCCCCGATGCCCCCCCTCCCCCACACACTTTGAAAACTGTTCCGCCGTCCCTGCGGTGAAACACACCGAAACAATTGCAGTGCATATTTTTTTTTACTAAATGAATTTTATTACACGATACACATAAATAGGTCAGGTAAAAATTTTACATCTGAAAATATTCGCTTCTACAATAGTTGGACTGATCACATCGTCAGCTACTTTTGAGCGGCAATTATCTGCAAATAATTAGGCGATACTTAGTCTAAGGGCTTGTTTATGAGGCGGCCAACCCAGGGGAGAGACAAGGGTGCTTCTTATCCCCTCTTCCTACGTAGCCAACGTTTTGACTACCCGTGCTGAGATTGGCCCTTCCAAATAAACACGAACTGAAATTGAATAGTTTGTGAAGCGGACCAGGACCTCAGTTTCCCCGAGTCTGCCCAGCTAACCGAGTCTGTACAAAGGCTCCAAGAAAGTAAAGCCTACGGCAAACGTCGAACTTCTTCTGTCGAACCTTTCCTTTTCAAAGGATACCGCTTCATTAGACTTTATAAGAAAACTGTGTATTGTTTTGGATTGGAACGGCGCGACTCTGGCACAACGTTTGCCGTAGGACTAAGCGGTTTCAAACTTAAGTACTAGTGAATGTGAAATCAATCAATCTAGTCTAAATGTTTTTTGTCAACGCTCTATCGCAACCAGTTTCCATCTGGTGCTACAATGGTGGACAAAAGTCGTTGAGACACACACATAAAATTGTTCGGCTATGTCCAAAAGACCTCTCCCCGGTAAACCATCCTGTTTCACCCCCTCCCCTTTTCAATGTTGAGCTCCGGACCCCGGCACAACCTTTGCCACCCATGACCAACTTTGAATGGGTGGGGGGAGGGGAGGGGGACTCAACCATTTCGGGTTTTAGTAGAATTGAAGAGTAATGGGTGCAAGTGTCTCAACACTTTTGTCCGCCATTGTAGCTTCTGCGTTTCTAGACTAATGTCAAAGTTACCACACCGAGTAAATTACACGACTCCCGTCATGCATTGCGGATGCATGTTCAAACACCGCCTGGAGGTGTTCAAGCATCGCTTGGTGTAGACGCGTATCTATTCGAAAACGAAAGTTGTCACATGAACAACAAGTGAGTGACCACGGACTTGACTGACAGCAAAGTGCCTGCCGCCACAAGTATTTAAGCGTGCAACCGGTGGCATTAGATTCGGCGGGAAGTTAACCTAATTCCAGCCACATTACAGCGGAGCGGAGTGACATACATACATACATAGACTTTATTTAAACACGGTTAAAACACTCAGTAGACAATAATAAAAAGTACTGATTTACAGGTTTGCCGTGTGTGAGCCCAATACACTCTTACATTTCGAAAGCGATGAGGCAGTTCGCGCCTCTTTCGGAAGGCTGTTCCATAGCGACGCACCGCTGAAGCTAAAAGATCGCTTTAGAAAGTTTGTACGCGGTTTTGGAAGGGCCAGTCTCTTTTCATTGTCCCGGAAGTTATATGGCTGGTCACGGTATGTAAATATATCAGAGAGGTAAGAAGGCGTTTGACCATTTAGAGTCTTAAACATAAGTACCGCTTTTTGCTTAGCCCTTGCTGAGGATACCGTCCCAGCCAAGCACACCAAGCTTGTAGTCAGAGCTGGTGTCATAACTAGAGTTTGTTATAACCCTAGCTGCTCTATTTTGCAACTTTTGGAGCTTTTCTGACAGGTGCACAGCCAACCCACCCCAGACTGCACTGCAGTATTGGAAGTGGGATTCGAATAAGGCTTGGTATATTTTTACGGCTGTGCACCTGTCGATGAATGGTCTTATTGTCTTTAATGCTCCAATAGGTGAGAAAATTTTGACAAGGTATTGTCAATGTATAAACCAAACGACTAGTGGCAAGTCCAAATTTCGTTTTGGAGCCAGCAATTAATAGAACCTCTATGTTACATTTCTAGCTTGCTGTGACGGAGCTGTTCTATACGACGAATCTAATCTTTGAGACTTTGACTTTTTTTTTACATTTTGAGGTTTCTAGGACCTTTTAGTATAAATACCCAAGTGACTATTTAACAATTAGACCTCAAGGCCGAATGTGCTATGATGAATAGACCATGAGGCCGAAGGCCGAATGGTCTATTGATATCATAGCACATGAAGACGAGAGGTCTAATTGTTTTAGTATAAACCAACTAGTTGGTCGGTTTTGGCAATGAATGCCATTATTTTATGTTGAAAAAATCAAGTTTTCTTGCAAAGAAAGGTGGTGGTTTTGCCAGGCACGGTCTATCACTAATAGACCATTAGTAGCTCAGCCAATCAGAATGCAGGATTTGTAATAGACCATTAGGTGGTTTATACTAAAAGATATTACGCGCCTCAATAGGCCACTTGCACTATTTGGGTCACGTGACCCAAATCCAATACATTCTGAGTAAAATCTTGAAAATTCAACTTGCTGCCATTTGCTCCAGTTTCAGATTTGATTTACCGGTACCAAAATTAATCGAGAAAATTGTTCTATATTCTCTAAATCAGCCGATGGAAATGGATGCTTTCTCCGACTTGCTATGCTGTCAAAATGGTGGCTTACACAGGCTCTTTAAGAGGTAGTTGGGAACGTGACCCAGTTAGTGCAAAGTTGCCTATTCCTACTTTAACTAGACGAACGTCTAAACATTAAAAAACAAAACAACAACAACAGATTTTAAATCCGGGTTTCCGAGCGGTACCTTGCCAACGATATTTTACTTAAACGCAATAACCTAAGAACACTACTTCTAGCCAATAAGAATAAGCAAGTATAGCTGGCAGCTGCTACTTTGGCGCGTTCCCCAGAAAGCGGGCGTGAACCCCCGACGAACGCCACGCCAAAGTAGGGGCTGCTAGCAGTCTAGTAATAGAGGCAGTGAGCCCCCTTCCTCTACGCTATGCTTACTCTTATGCGACCGGAACTATCTGATGACGCACACGTGCAAGTCAAAATGGTTAGACTGCAACTAGAAGATAAGATAGTGAACCTTTGTGGTTTGAACTGAAACTGCACGTGAAACACTTATGTAGTACGAGTAAGAGTGTGCCCATCATAGAGAGTTGACTTAAAAAAAAAAAAAACTAAACTTGATGCTCACTTTCTGTTGGCCTCACATTTCTGTCCCCTTGATTTGGCTTTTTCTTGCGTCCTGGGATTTTCTTTGCAGGTTTCTTGCTCTCTCTAATGGGGTTACTACTTGGTGTGTACCGTGAACAAAAGTGTACCATCAGACCCACCAACACAACACCAGCAAGTATACCCAGTAACACGGCCCACCAGTATTCCTTGACGAGTTCTTTTAGACCTGCCATTAGAGCAATGGTAAGTCACAAAAAGACTTGAAAAAATGTGTAAATTCTCTCTAATCCTCACAATCCTTCTCATTTTCAAGCTTATCACTTATCGGACTCACATTAAACGTTCCACGCAAATCTGATCATGGTTTTGGGAGCCCTACCTTGGGACAATTTACTGTTAAACATTGTCACGTACCTTTAACTGTGAAGAATGTTTCTTTTAGCCGTTTGAGGGGCCCATTCATGTTTACTCTACGGCAGACATGAAAAACATCACAGTAGCCAACCATGTTAGCACAGGGTGCTCCAGGGGCTTTCTGCAAGTTGTGCAACTTGGGAGGAAGCTAAAAAGGAATCAGTAACAATCCGATATAAAAATATACATCACAAAAAAACATTGATGAAAAACATGTTCTGTACGGTTTTAGTGGCTGTGAAGTAAACGGAGTCTTTGAAAATGATAATATACCGCAAGAAAAGCTAGCTGGATAGTAGATTTTGTTGCTCTTACATATTTCCTAGGCATCCCAGAACAACAATCTGTCAACTGAGACTCTCTTTGGGGATTCGCGCTGTACACCGTTGAAAATTTTGCTTCCTTGGTTGTTTTCTAGCCATTAACTGTGCCTGTTGGTTCTGCAGTCTATAGGAGCAAATCGTGCCGGATGGTATTCTTGTTGTTGTGTAGTTTGGTGGAAAAACATTTGGTGGCAAAGGAATTGCTACCAAGCCCCTAGTTATTTTGAAAAACAAGGACAATCTTGCTTTATCCCTTCTTTCTTTTAAGTGTGTCCCACTCGAATTCTTCCAGGCAGGTCATCGTTCCCGGTACCAACATTGTAGCAGTGAACCAATTGGACTGAGGTTAGATGGTGCCAAGTTGTTATGGATGGTCTCGCATCAAGACTGAAGAAAGTGAAGTAAAGTTGAAGTAAAGTAGATCAATAGGTAATATGTTAGAAGATACGAAGAAAGGAATAGCGTGTGGGCTGCTTGACCCCAGGCCACAACGCCGTAGGATGGATATGGAAGAATAAGTGATCTATTTAATACATAAACCACTTATATTATATCGGCGGATAATGTCCAAGGATAAGAAATGGTACGAAAAATGAACATTTGGCCGAGAAGCGAAGCTTCGAGGGCAACTGTGAAATTTTGAGGACCATTTTTGATCACTGGGATATATAAATAGTTAACAAAGTTGAGTAAGGGACAAAATGACGAAGTTTAGCAATAATTCCAATATTTCTACCTATTTTCATTTCCACATGATCGACATGTTGTCTCCAAGTAAGTTTGCTGTAAGTCATAAGGGCCCAGTTCTTGAAAGGTTGAATAAAGTTATCCATCTGTTGTATAGGATTTGTTCTGGATTTATCCGTTGGATAAGCGTTTATCTACTGATAACCCTTATCTGACGTTCTAGGAACCGGCCCCAGGTATTTAAAGGCCCATCACCAACCGAGAGCCTTTCCGGACTCTTAGCCAATCAGAGCACCCGGAAAAACAATGGATCAATTTGAAAACAAAAGAAAACGGTACGCAAAGGCTCCCGGTTGGCGATGGGCCTTTAACATTTTCTTTACATTCTAAAGGGATGTGTTGTTTTAAGGAGGCTGCCTACAGTTTTTCTTGGACTTGACCTCTCAACTTTGAGCGACCACAATTCTGAAATATACTTATCTATGAATTTGAAATTTTGACCATTTGCTGTAGAAAGATCAAAGTTCAAGATGATGCACGATTTACTGTCATCAGAGTTTCCATAGCAACGAAAAAGTAGGGTCACTGTTTTTAATTAGCAAACGTTTTTTAAAATGAAAAGTCTTTTAAAATGACACACCAAGCGCTATTCATAGTTCCGACCTGTCATTCAAAGCCATAGTTACTGTTGTTATGTCCCACAAACAAACCAGAGTTTTCCTTTTAAAAAGTCCAAAAATATTCCGATCCCGCTTTGGTTTACCAGATATCTTTATCTTCGGATCATCAAGTTTATACTGTCGTAAATGGAAAAAAAGTGCTGTAAATCGGACTGATTTCGGAAGTCCTGAAATACTGTTTGTGGGACACGATCAGTTCCCGTGGGAGAATCTTTCCAACACTGATTGGTATCTCCAGATAGCGTGAAATGGTTTCATTGTTTGATCGGAACTATGAATTCTTTAGGTAATTGTCTATACGTATACGAAGTTTTGAGAAAATTCACCAAGCCGATTTCAAGATATTCCAGGCGACTTTTTTTGCCTTTGAAATTCAAAATGTTTTCACTTGCTTTCTAATTATTATGAATTTAAAGGATTTTGAAATAGGCTAGCGAAATCTCTTACCGCAAAATTCATCCCAAGGTATACAACTATTTGTTTGCCAAATTTGATGCCAGGAAGTGCTTTTGATTTTCCATAATGAACATCGACGCAAACTTTTGAGCAAATTCGCAAAAGATCATTTCGAATACAACTTGGCTACTTGTTCTCCTTCGCTGTAGAGCAATGACAGGTCATACCTTACTATGTTTTCTTCTGTCGCTTCCACTTTTACAAGTGATAGATTTACAGTGCCCCCCTAATGTAGATTGAGCTCACTGGACACGTTATTGGCTATAGTGTTCCTTGCACGATTTTTACCTTCTGTGTCTGCAAGAGGCGTTTCTGTTAAGATTGATGTTCACACGTGTTGAACCTGAGATTGCGCTTGCCATTACGTTGCTGGCTTCTTGTAGTCTTGGTTGATGTATCGAGTTTATTCCATAATCAATCGTTTATTCCGTAATCGTTTATCTCACTACATCATCGCCAAAGGCTGGTCTCCATACGGTCGCATCAGCCGTCCCAGTCGTATCAGTCGACTGTGAAACAATGGAAATTGGAATTATTCTATTGTTTCATGGTCGACTGATACGACAAATAAGATTATATGGAAACCAGGCTTTAGGCAACACTGCATCCTACTTTTTCCTTCAGCATGCTGCTCCTTTTTTGGATGGGGTTCGATAAGTATGTGGTGTGCGCGCTTGCACGGAAGATGCATTTTATTCGGCTTTTCTCCTCTTTCTTCTTATAAGGTTTTTAAAGTAGGTTCTCTTGTGTTTCGAAGTTCAGCGGTGTCATAATCGTTCGCGTGTTTCGGAGTCAGCAGGAATTTTAACAATATCCACTTGCTGATGTTATTTCCTTTTCAAGGCCAAGGTGCTTTAAATCCCTGTAAGCATCCTGTACTATATCGACAAATGCAATAAATCTTTCATTTCCATTCTTGTGGATGATTCTGAAGCTTCTATTTTCATTTTTGATAACGTCTGTAACTTCGGCAGGATTCCCGTATTTCTGGTTCAGGAACGGTTCTTTTCACAGGCAGGATCGTAATGTATTACTTGCTTACAGAAGTCTTTTCTAAATTGGGGAAAGCTTCAAATTTCTCCTTCAAAACCTTTTCTAGCTGCAGGAAATTTGGTCTGACAATATCTGTGTTTTCTGCGCGAGTTTGCTGTGATATTCTGGTTTCGTGATCTTATATACGCGTTTCTAATATTTCTAGTAATCCATTGTATCTCTTTTCCTGCTGTTTTGCTATCTTAACGTTTTAGAAAACTCATGGTGTTCTTGTTTACATCCTTTGAATGATTCTTCTAGTTGGGATTGTAATCTCTGCAGCAAAATAATTTCCTTTGCACCTACTGATCGCGAAATATCAGTTTGTATAGAATCAAACATTGAGATTTCCCACGTCAACGATTCTTAATGAATATCGCTATTTCCAGCGATACACCAGATTGCCAGATACTTCCGCACAGGTTGTCAGTCCCAACCAACAGTCCTTCTCAGGACTACTCTCACCTACCCGGACGATCAAGAGATATGTAGGCGAGACAGAGTCCCGCACTCATTAAAATAACAATAGAATCCAAGATGGCGGACACGGGCATTTTATTCAACGCCGTATTGAGCGAATTCCCCAAAAAGAGAGCCTTAGCTGATGGATCGGTGCACTAGGATGTATAGGCAAACTGCCAGAAGAATAAAATCTACTATAGACCTCGATGCGAACCTAGCATTACATTCTGCCGGTGGACTATATATGAATACCCTTGAATGGTATCCAGAAGTGTAAAATTTGCAGCAAACATGTACGATAAATTTTTAACAAGAAAAACAAAAATGGCCAAACATTCTGGCGTTTTCTTGTTAATAGTAGAGACGTTTCCCAGTGACGGGGCCACTATGTTCTGTGGCAAAGTGTAAATGACAAAGTTGTGGAACTTATAATTCAAGGTCAAACTATGAATATTTAAAAAACTGAAAAGGTATTAGTTACAGGAGTACCATTTGACAGAAATAAAATACCTGTGAGAGGTAACGAGCAGACTGACAGTTGTCTTTGCCAGGTTCCTTACAGCAAATATCACAGAGTTCTTTGTTATTGGAGCACTGGCATTCCTCAAGAGAATACTTGATGCAGATAGACTTGGAACATTGGCCTTTGCTACAAACTTTTCGGCTCTCATCACATTCTGTTTCCTCGTTCTTATAGTCCTTGGCCCGCTGTAGAGGGCATAAAGATGAACGGCCTTGACATCTTCCCATATTCACACAGTCCGTTTTGTTGCGGCAGACTGTATTAGAACCTGCATGGGTACACTGATTGCTGCAGCATGGCCCTGGGCATGAAAGAAAGTAAGGATGAAAACACTGGTATATAAGATAGAATCCCATGCTATGACTCTATCTCGCGTACTGATTGGCTGAAATCGAGGGAGATTTTTTGTGGAATTACATGGCTGCAAAAGTAGAATTCAATGAAAACACAGGACACCCACGAAATTAAATTTCTACACGACAAATTTACAATTTATCAAGCGAGAAAGCAAGAACAATTACTTTCTAAAGTTTTAAACTCTGTCAAACACTGTATGAAACGTCTTTTCGTCAACGAAGACGCTTCGCTAAAGATTTTCAAGTTGCATTTTCCTGAAATTGAAACAGTTTGGCAATTTTTTTGTAAATTATTAAATCAATAAAACCTCCGGCATGGGATTCAAAGAAAATCCATTACCTGACTCAGGAATTCCACACTAAATCTCACTTGAAAAAAAATCGATATCGCCCTTGTCGCTTCGCGACTCGGGCGATATCAATTTTTCGCGTGAGATTTAGTGTGGAATTCCCTCGTCGGGTAATGGATTTACCTATAATATCAAGGGATAATGGGGGTACTACACGGAATTTGCTGTATCTTTAGCGAAATGTCTCTTTTTCTGTCGTCCTCGCACCCCCAACAAAATGGTACCGACTGTATTTTGTTTTGTAGACAGAAGTTGCTGAATGGTACCCTACCATAAAAAGTTTTGTCTTCTTTTTTTATTTTGCCGTGATCACCCAATTTTCTCTCAAATCGTCTTGCATCAAAATTGATTTTGTGGCACCTATTTTGCCTGTCCTACTACTTTTTGGATTTACCTTGACTAGGGCTGCAAATAATACCATTTCGTAACTGGCATTCTTGGGCATGACCAGGAGGATTACAACAATTCCCCTCTGCCATACAGGCTTTAGCATCACCACAATCACATTGCTCAGCAGGTTTCTCAACAATTCTATTCCCGCAAATGGAAGTGGTGGGCTCAACAAAGCAGTTGGCATATGCAGAGTCTGACCGCTTGGCATCAACATTATCAACTATCATTTTGAGACTGCATTCTGAAAAGAAGTTGTTATTTTCACGGTCTCCAGAGGTGGCTTTACTGTACATGATGAAGTTCCCCTTGGCACCACCTGGAGCACACCTTTTAGAATCAGGGTCATGCTAGGGAAACAAAACAAAAAACGTTTTTGCATGCAAATCTAAAATTTCCCCCCATTATCCGAGTACAGTATGAACCCGCGTATAAGAACCTGGCTTTTAAGAACCTATTAAGGTGGCGTACACCTATTCAAAGGCAAAACAACATAAAGGTTTAGACACTGAGTTTAGTCATAAAACGTTCCCCGATTAGTGTCATTTTTTGCCAGCCAATAAAACAACTATGCAAACTCCATTTGCATTGGTAATAAACTCCCTGGGGATTGTAATATAAAAGAAGTATTATCCTAACAATCCCTTGTCATTCAGTCAAGCAGCGAAAGAGAAACGGTTGTCTCTTCGCAGGATTTGGTACCATCAACCCCGATTCAACTCGGTTTAGGGATGAAGAACAAAGTCACAGCCATGGACAGCTTCATGTTTAATAAGTTATTAGCGTTTGTGTGTGTGTCGTTGACTCTTTATTGACTTTTATTTCTCTTTATTGGCTTTATCAATTTGTAATTATATCTTCGTTTCTTCTTCATAAATCAGGTTTTGTCTCGGTCGGTGAATTGGTTTTGCAACGTCTGAGCGTCACTAGATTTGGGACAACCTCCAACGAAACGCCAGAAGTGTCCTTGGTATATTTTCTTTCAAGATTGAAATGACAAGGTCGGATGGTTTGGTAAAGACGTGTGGATTGAGACGGATTCGAACTTCGGCGAGAATGAGGCCGTACAAGAGCGACGCCATGACTCACTCGTAGCGCCGAGTGAGTGACTCACAACGGGACGCATTGACGCGTCAAATTGACGCGCGAAGCTTCTTTGGTGTATGCTCTTCCTGGTCTGAAATCACGAAGGGTGGATGGTTTGTCAAAGACGTTGATTCAGACAGATTCGAAGTTTAACAGTCAAGATTACTCCAGACGCCATTACAGTAAGAAACCGCTGCTGACTCACAACGGGTATTGTTTCTCCTAAGGTAGAAATTATTTATTTATTATATTTATAAGTACCTGTAGTGATAATATTTGTTATCTGAATTGAATGCTTATGTGAGGCTGAACTATGAAATACCTGTGAGGTTTAAAATTTTTATTTGCCTGTGGGGCTTGAATATGAAATACCTGAGAGGTTTAAAATTTTTATTTGCCTGTGAGGCTTGAATATGAAATACCTGTGAGGTTTAAAATTTTTATTTGCCTGTGAGGCTTGAATATGAAATACCTGTGAGGTTTAAAATTTTTATTTGCCTGTGGGGCTTGAATATGAAATACCTGTGAGGTTTACAATTTTTATTTGCCTGTGAGGCTTGAATATGAAATACCTGTGAGGTTTAAAATTTTCATTTGCCTGTGAGGCTTGAATATGAAATACCTGTGAGGTTTAAAATTTTTATTTGCCTGTGAGGCTTGAATATGAAATACCTGAGAGGTTTAAAATTTTTATTTGCCTGTGAGGCTTGAATATGAAATACCTGCGAGGTTGAAATTGTTTTTTTTGCCTGTGAGGCTTGAATATGAAATACCTGTGAGGTTTAAATTTTTATTTGCCTGTGGGGCTTGAATATGAAATACCTGTGAGGTTTAAAATTTTTATTTGCCTGTGAGGCTTGAATATGAAATACCTGAGAGGTTGAAAATTTTTATTTGCCTGTGAGGCTTGAATATAAAATACCTGTGGGGTTGAAAATTATTTTTTGCCTGTGGGGCTGAAATATGAAATACCTGTTGTGGTTAAGCACACTGAATATGTTGCATATAGATGTAAAATAAATGTAGTATTTAAAAAATATACTTATAGTTCTGAATCAGGGTGAGTAACTCCTGCGGGTCTATACATACTCTTGGTAGGCCTCCAGACGTCCTGTTCTCAGGCGTGTTTGAAGTTACTCCCTCCTGGTTGGGAACCCCTAATTGCATAATGCTGTTATATGTGCACAAGGTGCAGATTCTGTTTGAAATGTTATGGTTGTTGCATGTCACCCTTGGGTTGGATGCAATCTGGAGGGGTTCCCGACCAGGAAGGGATCGTTTGTAGTTATTATTATTAGTATAGTATATATTTCATATTTTCTGGCATTGCAATTTATTCGTTATTGTATTAGGTTTTTAGAGAGAGGTTTGACGTTTGGGATGGGTTTGAGGTTTGGGAGATAAGGTTTGGGAGAGATAAGGTTTGGGAGATAAGGTTTGGGAGGTAAGGTTTGGGAGATAATGTTTGGGATAGAGAAATAAGTTATGATGAGTAAATGGGATATCCATCAGTGTAATGGGTGCGCTAATAGTGGGAAAATTAACACATCAGCAATACATGTTATTATGTCATGAATGGAAATAATGTATGTTATAATGTATGTAATTAATGTATGTTATTATATCTTCCTGTAAGAAGTAATTAGATTGTGGCGCGTGCTAAAAGAGCTCAGAATGAAGGCAGGCTTGGGGAAGGCAGAGCGATTCCCCATACCTAATTATCATAACAATACACAGGGAGGAATATTACACTATGCAAACTCCATTTGCATTGGTAATAAACTCCCTGGGGATTGTAATATAAAAGAAGTATTATCCTAACAATCCCTTGTCATTCAGTCAAGCAGCGAAAGAGAAAGGGTTGTCGACCCACCCACCCTCCCTGCGAGTTGAATCGGGTTGATGTTATTTCCTCCATCTTTCGCCTGACCTGGGCTTGTCCCAGGCCAGAGCGATTCCCCATACCTAATTATCATAACAATACACAGGAAGGAATATTACACTATTCAGCTTTCCACTTGGTATCGTTTTCTTTGAATAAATTTAACCGATTTCTTGAAATCAGTGAATAGACAAAGTGGGGTAAAATTAAATATGGCCTCCTGTTTCTATAAAAACACGGCTAAGTCCCACTCTTTTGGTCTTATACAGAAAGTCTAGTACCCTTTCATGTTCCTGTGAAAGCAAATCGGAATCGAGTTCTTGGCAGGCGCGCAATGACTTCGACTAAATCTAGATGGCTCAGATGCTTACATTTATTACAGGGCCCAATATTGGGGCTATTTTTAGAAATGAGTGCTTGTAATCTTCTTATCTTACCTGGCATTTGAAGGCCTGATGCTCAAGGAAGTTTTTGCAAGGAAGTGCGCCAAGCTGAATGCTCTCCATCACAAAGTTCTGATAGCCTGAATAGAGGGTTTTGTTTCACTTCTGAACTGAAATTATGCATCAGAACTTTGTACTGGACTGCATTCAGCTTAACGTACTTCCTTGCAAAAACCTCTTATGACATCAAGCTTTCAAATGCCAGGTAAGATAAGAAGAGTACAAGTACTCATGTCTAGATATAGCCCCAATATTGCGCCCTGCAATAAATGTAAGCATCTGTGCCATCTAGATTTAGTCGAGGTAATCGCGCGCCTGCCAAGAACTCGATTCCGATTTGTTTTCACAGGCACAAAAAGGGTACTAGAGCTGTCGTTATAAACCAAAAAAGCGGGACTTAGCAGTGTTTTTATAGAAATAGGAGGCCATGTTTAATTTTACCCACTTTGTCCATTTACTGATTTCAGGAAATCGGTTAAATTTATTGAAGAAAACGATACCAAGTAGAAAGCTGAATAGTTGTTTTATTGGCTGGCAAAAAATGACACTAATCGGGGAACGTTTTATGACTAAACTCGGTGTCTAAACTTTCCTGTTGTTTTGCCTTTGAATAGGTGTACGCCACCTTAAGGCTAAAAGTTTATGTTAGGTTCTTATCAGTGGAGTTGCTGTAAAAGTGTATAGGTAGAAATTGCTGAATTGAGATTATCATCTAATTGTATTTAAGGTCTCGTGAAAGGTAAAAATGTAAAAATCCATAATATGGCTTTTCCCCCGAAATTCATTTGATACAGTCCTAAAGTATATTTCTAAATCCTCAAATGACGCGTCAACTATGTCCTAGCCTTCAATTGCCCATTCCCTTGTATTGCCCGCCACTCATTTTCTGTAAATTAATTAACTTTACACGCTTTTTCTAGCACTATAATTTTAGGTCAAATTTTCACCTTCACGAAGCTCCTGACCCCGCACGATTTAAAGGGAGGCTGTCACGATACGCGCATGCTCCAGGAACGATTACTGAGCAAAACTATTTAGACCGTCCTATCAGAAAACTATTAAAGAATATGTAAAACGTAAACATTTGGTCGGATGGATCAAGAAATAGCGAGATTAAAACGGATTGTTTTCGTGGTTTTCACCCTTTGCTGGCCATCGTTACGGGACGATACTTCTTTGTTTCGAGATGCGCAGAACAGCTGCACAGTTGCGTGACAGCCTCCCTTTAAGATATCGGCGTCAAATTTTCTGTGTCGTTAGAAAATGATAACAACTAAAAAACCGTGTGAGGTAATTTTTATTTTTTACTTGAAAAATATTTTATGACTAAATTTTGCGGCCACAAACTGTAAAAAATGCGACTTTTAACTTCGCAACCTGATATTTTCGTAAATATGCAAAATATCGAAAATCGCTGACACGGTTTTGCAGTTTATTTCTCCGAGACTAAAATCCGACAAAGTGTGAAATTGTGCAACAAACCGCTAGTGGTCTGGAGCTTCTCAAGTAAACAAGGTTAGTTTTTAGTTCGGGATCTTAAAAATACAAGAAAAATTTAAACTTCGATAAACTTAACAACTTCATGAGATAGAGCATTTTTTTAAGCTTTAGAATGATATATAGCTGGTTATCATAGCATAAATTGCGACGCGACGAGAATTGACCGTTTTCACGATGTTGCGAGAACAATACCCTTGAGCTGTTCTGACTCGTTCTGGCGAAGACAGCTTTTGTTATTCAAAACAGACAAGCTTTGTTCTCATACCATTTATGCTGCGTGCGCAACATCGTGAAAACTGTCTATTTTGTTCCGAACACACCCCTCACGGGTTTAGAGAGACCTCAAAAGTAACTTTACATAACATTTGTTTCTTTCAAGCTTAAGTACTGACGTGTTGTATGTCTACTGTGTTTACCATTCAAATCATCCCTCAGGTATTTATCTATTAAATTCATATGAAAATATAAAAACCTTAGATTTTAAGAACCTTCATAGCTTAAATTTACTAAATGTCATTTATATAAGAACCTGTTTAGGCTAAATTAAAAAATCCAAGTTCTTATATGCAGGTTTTTACTGTATGGTTACATGCAGCCTATTTTCGTTGAAATAAAATATTTGTGCTTTATCAGATGAGATGCTTACTATGGCATCAAGGCTTCAGGGTCAAGACAAAACAACTACATGAAAGTCTTACTCTAGTATATCATTAAAGCAGATTTCAGATGAGTGTTGAAAGAAAATCAAATTTACTTTGTTTCTGCGTTTTCTTCGCGTTTCGATTGGCTGAGCATCGTGCTCTCCCAGCAAATCCGATTGCAAACAAAAATCAAAGAAATGATTAATTGCATTTATTATATGATTGACACCTTTTCTATTGTTATTCAGGACCCTTTATTTAACTTAAATCCCTATGAATTAATTACATTCTTAAAGAACGGGGAGGGCTTGGTGTTTCAGCAGGGAAGATTGGGGCTATTATTGAATAATTAGTCATAAATGACCCGCATTATAAATGCACGGGTCTTTATGGAACAATTGATTCTCATAAATGACCCGGCGCATTTATAATAAGGAGCAATTATGACTAATTAGACAAATAAAGTCCCACCCTTCCGATGCTGAAACACACAGATAAATGATAAATACTACAAAATTGTCTGCTAGGTTAAATTGAAAAAATATATTTGAACAAAAAATGTTATTTATTACTAGCTTTAGCTGAATAGTGTGTCCCAAAATTCCAAATTGGCGATTCTATCTACTTTTCTACTAAATTTAACTATAATTAATATGGAATGAGCAGTTGTTATAGGTAACCTTGCTGGCCGGCTCCATTTCTGGTTCACGCTCAATCAAACTGTGAAAGAAATAGAAATACAAATAATTTAAAACATTAAGCTCATAACAATGCATATGCAAAACACATTTTTCTTTCTTCAATACATTTTACAAGTTTTTCAAATTTAGGATGGACCTCGTACGTCGCAGTATCAACGGCACACCGGTCTAAGATACGTTCAAGTTAGTCATGCAATTTAAATTCACCAGAGCGGTATATTTCAACTGTTATAATAAAACGAATTACTGTAAATAAGAACTTTAGTTATAAACTTACCATGTCGTTATCAATCGCCAACTACAGGACACTTTGAAATGTATTATCTCTTGAACAGCTTAAACCACACAGTGAGTGCCGAGTTCCTCACGCGCATAATGCACCCTTTTAGTCTTGAGTCTTCAAGCGTTGGTTTTTTTTTCTCTGAAATTCGTTCTCAGTCGCCAACTTAGAGGCAACTAGTTCAGCACTCAAGCACTGACTTCTACAAAATGACGACCTAAAATCTCGAAAATCAGGTGTTTTGATTCTTTTGTTGTTTGGTATAAAAAGAAGTACTACCATTGGTCGTTTAAAAATGAATACATGGAAGCTAAAGGAACAATAGCCCACACTTTTGTTTGTAGTCTCCCAACCGGGGCTTTAGAATGCAAACAAACGTATTGTGAAACAGTGAAAGGCACCTTCTCTGCAGTGATAAAGCGTTAGCAATGAGTCCTTTGAATTTGAATTGCCACGCAAAATACACGTTATTATGAGAAGTTGAAAAGAAAAAAGACAGTCAAGGAATCACATATTTCCTAACCAACACTGACGACAATAGCTTTCAAAAACACTTTTCATCCTTTTGTTCCGATACGACTTAAACCTCAGGGGATACCCCTCTACTGGAAAAATAAAGATCCCTGGTTGATTTATATAGTTAAAAATCGTTTATTTGACGAAGTATTTTCGATTTTTTAATTGCACGGCGCTCCACCTGATAGAAAAATCACCTTAGATCATGTAATAAGTCAGTTAAATACCTCGGTCTTCGGCAATATGGCATATAAATACCTCGGGCCTACGGCCCTCGGTATTTATATGCCATATTGCCTCAGCCCTCGGTATTTAACTCTTACTTATTCCTGGAATCGTCAGTGTTTTCTTGGGTCACAACTAAACGCAAGTCAGAATTACCATGTACAGTTTAGGATAGTCAGTAATGGTTAAGCGTAACTCGAGGTACATTTTGTTGTGAATTTTCAAAAGATGTTGAGACTGCATAGCGCATTTCAGCTGTCAGACTGTTCCAAAGTTTTGCCCCACGGTATACAGTAGTTTGTTGCTGAGTCCCTACAGCACTGTTGTGATCGATTGACACTCTGTTGTCTTAAGTATTCAGGCTGCAAAACGTACAATATTTTATACCTCATCCCAGTCTGCTTTTCAGGCACTCTCTTCCTTTTTTAAACTTTAAAAGTTTGCCCAGGACCTAACTACTGGGCATGTCACAGAAAGAGCAGATAACAATGTGTGCGACTCTATTGTTTTATTTGCTTGCCAAACCTTGACTACAGTTATCCCAAACAGGTTAAAAGTAGTCAGACTGTGCGGGTTATATAATCGAATTTAGATTGCAAAGTTTGAGGCGGCACCTGGCTGCATCCTTTTGATAGCTTCGATACCATATCAGGGTTCGTACGCTTTCTGAATGACCAAAATACAGGATTTTCTAGGAGATATTTAGTTAGTACCGAAATCACTAAAGTGTCGACACCCGGGTACAAACGATCGATCGCATTTGGAAAAACGATCGACCGCTTTTTGATTTCGGTTAACTCAATTTTGACTTGACGTGACTTGATCAAAATGATCACATGACTTGCTTGCCGTAGACATGTACAGAAACATGGCCATTTCGATCAATCGAAATGGTCACGTGAGTTAACCCTTTAACGCCCGTCGGTTTGAAAAATCACAAACTGAGAGAGCGAGCTCCAAAACTGGAAAAAAAGTGATACCAAGTACGCTCCTCAAACTTATACTCATAGTCACCTCAAGTCCAATTTGTTGGCAGATATACACTACTGTAATGGTTTGTTTACAGGAGAATTTGAAAATATGCGTTTTTACGCCGTATAACAAGACTGGAAAACAACATTTTTGAACTCCAATTTATAAGGTAAAAAAGTCAGTTAAGAGTAAAAACCCAACTTTCAAAGCAAACTTCTATCTTATTTCATGTGATTTCCTTCGGTTTTTCCATCTCAACTCCGCATCGCACCAATCAACAGTACTATATTTGCACTGGGTCCCATTGTACTATATAAGTTATGGGAAAGTAGGCCTGGCGGAGCACAAAATGGCAAAGGCAAAGGGAGGGAGGGTGGGTGAATAAAAGCTAGGAGGCGCCACCAAGCCTAAGGGTGAGCACAATGGGACCCACAGCCGCCACCGACACATGGCGTCCCCCATGGACGCCATTCCGGCGCTTGTTCTCAAACCAACTGAGACTGAGACATATGCTAATGAGTTGATCTCTTATATACGTACTACTGGGAACCAGTGCAAATAGCCATTTGATTTGGCTTACCAACGCGTACACGTCTTTACCCTTTTTTCAAGCGGAAAGCATTATGGGTAAAACTAAAAAAAAGACAGCACTTCGCCCCTAATCCCCGTTTTAGATATTAAGTGCCGAGTCACTCGCTCCTGTCAATTAAATATTGCGCCGAATGCATTCTTTTGAATTCCAAACTAACCCAAATTGCCTTGACAGGTGCTGAAATCCTACATGAATACTACAGAACGACCAGGAAAGGCTCCATTATTACTCGAGAGATCACACATGCAAAACTTGCCGCTCTATGTGACTCTTTGGCTCGTAATGTGCTTCCCACTGCTGAGTTCTTCCAGAAGATGATGATGTAAGCAAAGCGGCTCCTGTAGTAGAAAATGACTCGAAAAAAGCACTTATAAAGCAAGTTTTACCGATTCATGCTTTGCTCTCTGTTCGACAAGTGAAAGGCCAAGCATCCAACGGCTTTCTCTGAAAAGAGGGAGCCTTAGTCTTCAGGAATAGCGGTATTTCTTGTTACCAGGCCTTTTTCAAGTGGAAGAACCTTGCACGATCTCTGGTCCTCAAATTCGCGAAATTGCAAGAATAAATTCGGGCTATAAAGGTTTAACCGAAATCAAAAAGCGGTCGATCGTTTTCCTAACTGCGATCTATCGTTTGTACCCTGGGTGCCGCCGACAGTTTAGTGATTTCGGTAGTATTTTTCCAGGAGTTTTTTGGGAGCAGAAGTGCCCCCCCTCCCCCCCCCCCCCCCGGTTTACTTCATTGGACCGATCTACGGCAATTGACCGATCCCCGCAATTTAGCAGTTAGGTAATTATTTGGTATCCGCGCTAAAAGTGGTATGGGGTAAGCGGCCGTTTGCTAGATTGGTTTTCAGACTACTTATGGGGTCGAACACAAAGAGTTGTCATAGAGGGCGCATTTTAAAACTGCTAAAATGCGGTGATCTGTCAATTTGCATACTTTCTTTTCTTTCACTCTTGTTGCAGTACGATAACAGTGCTGATATCACAATTTGCAGTCCAAAATCAGATTCACAAAAATGACTATTCAACAAAATTTGAGTTGAAACGTTTTTCCAGGAGTTTTCCAGGATTTTCCTTAATATTCCAGGACTTTCAAGGACTTTCCAGGAAGGAAATGAAAATCCAGGATGCGTCGAACCCTACCATTTGACACAGTCAATCTGTGTGAGCTATTTGACGACTCACTAGTGAAATGAAAGCGTTTTATTATATAAACCTCAGTGTTTTACAGGGATTTCTGCCACTGCCATATGTGAAAATATCAGCCAATATGTTTTCTTCCTCGTGGCCAATAAAAGGCGCTTCCCTGACGCATGGCAGTGTTTCTTGTTTATATATTAAACAGAATAATACATGGACGCTTGGAGATATGGGATTTATCTTATCTTGTGTTTACTACTTTGAGACACAATTTGACACAAACTGCTTCATTTTAGGCAAGAATTATCATTGCGACTTATGAAGCACAGTTTCATTATACATGGTTTTATGAGCAACGTCAATTGAAATAGGTCAGGGCCTGACATTAACTTTTTTCTCTAAGCGCAATTGTCTACTAATGAAAACATTTAGTCGCCAAAATGCAAAAATTTAGTCGCAACATAAACGTGGATCTCAGCTGAACTTAGAAAGATGGGGTGCCATTTGACGACTTACTCTAAAATGTTGGTCGCCAAGCCCCAAAATTTAGTTGCCATCTTTGATAAAAAACATAAATGTATTTTAGAGAAAACCATTTTATGGCTTTTCCATTTTAGAATTTTTTTTTATGGAATACACATCTGGAAATTTCCATATTCCTCACTAAACTACACGAAGTTAAAACTCATTTATGGGTTTATAAAATCCATTTCCGTGTTCTCAGTAAAAAGTATTTGTTTTTTATAAATCCATTAATGGGTTATATCTTTTAAAAAAAAGTTCTCAACGAGAATGTTTGTTGCATAAAAACCATTAATGGTTACCGTTTTCCCATAAATGGATTATCACTTACATAAACCATTTTCGATTCAAATTTGGATTTTACGCAAAACCCATAAATGGTTACCGTTTTCCCATGAATGGATTATCGCATACATAAATCGATCCAAATTTGGGTTTTGCACAAAACGCGTAAATGGTTATCGTTTTCCCATAAATTGATTAATCGCTTACAAAAAAACATTTGTGATTGTAAGACTCCTCGGGTGGTTCAGTTGTCAGTTTACATGGAAATGTAATTATTGATAAATATTGCATAATATAATTGATGATTGTAATAAACTGCCAATTTGCCCAAACACAAGGCTTACTTGAGGTCTAGTAATTTAGTTGAGATTTAAAAAGATGCTGCTAAAAGCTTGATCTTCCATATCATAACAAAACATTTTGGCTGTCATAAGACGTCATTTCCTAGATATTTAAAAAAATCTGACTGTCAGCCATATAGAAGTTTTAAAATCTTATCGACGTGAGTCAGGCTGGCAGGGGCGGCCTTATGGTGATGATGACGGACTTTTACACGATAAGGACTATCAACCCGAGTGTTTGAATCACGCTGCAGTAATAGGATTTTTTTTCTTTTTTTCCCTGCTATGGGTTTCAAAACGGTTTCAATGAATAACCATTCTAGATGCGGAAGAAATGAGTTGGTAATTAAGCAAAACCCGTGCCGTTTTGAAATCCCTAATGGGTTTAGTTCCTTAACCGATAATATATAAAAGCTTTTTCCCATTTGGTTTGAAAGTGGTTTTTCCTGAAAAAGACATTTCACATCAAATGGTTTTCAAAGAAATACCATTTTATACGTGGAACAAATTGGTAGGTATTTTATGTAAAACCCATGAATGGGTTTGCTTCATAATCCATTATGTTTTGTGATGGCTGTTAAAATGGATTTTGCACAGTAACCATTTCAAAAATATAAAAAATGAATAAAATCCACAGTTTTTCCTATTTATTGTAAATGGTTTTAACATACTTAACATTTTACATTTAACGTTTTTAATCGGAAAAACCAATCAGAAAAAAATTTAATTGGAAATATGCAGAAAACAGCTTGTATTTTGCTGTGAAACCCATTCCGATATTATAACATTAGCCAATAACGTTTTTTGTTGTAAAACCCATGAATGGATTTGGTTCTCCAAACCCATTCATGGTTTTGATTGGTTTTCCAACAAAAACCACCATAAAAACCATTATGGTTTTCAGGAATTTTTTCCTGTGATGCGAAAAACACAAGATGTAAGTAGTATTTCCATTTCCCAGGCTTACAAAATTAATGTCCATGTACAAAACAGTGGCAGATCCAAAGGATTCAGGTTTCGGATACACCATCCTTTGCGGTACAAAAATGATTTAAGGTTAACAAAAACCTTCATGGGTACCCTTTGCACAAAAATTATCTATGTGGTGCATTTAAATAAATCACAATTAATTATACATTATATCATTTGAAAGCTTTTTGCGGTATTGTAAATTTTGTTTTTCAAAATAAACAAAATTTATGATGTTGCAGTTTGTTTTCTGGGTTTTTCGAAATCTGTTCTGACGCTGAAAGGAAAATGCAAAATTATTGCATAATAATGTGGCATGCATTGGCTTGAATACTATCTAATAGGATTATTTGATGTTGGCGCATGCAACCGTGCAAGGACAGTCTCAGGCCCTGTCCACACTAACCAATTTTCAAAAGTATTTGTTTTCAAACTTATACGGATTCAATGAAAAGGATCAGCCTGTTAGTGTGGATGGGAGATTTAGCTCCAAACAAGTTGTCAGTTTTAATTTGATGTTGGTGTGTGCAAGGACAGTCTCAAATTAAGTGGTACTGTTGACGTCATCATTTTCATTTTTATATGGATTTGACCATCCACACTAAAATGATAAGTATGTGGATTCATTTTTATCCACTTCCAAAAATTTTTTCAAACTTATACGGATTCGATGAAAACGATTAGTGTGTTAGTGTGGATGGAAGGCCTAAACGTATTAAAAAGTATATGGATACAAACGAAAACATGTTAGTGTGGACAGCCCTCAAATTAATTTATGGTACAGTCTACGTCATTGTTTTCATTTTTATGAGTGGATATGCGAAACATAGACAGGAGTATAGGGATGGTTTGAAAAGTGGGGCCAAATGTTGAATTTGTTGGGTTCAGCAAAATTTTGATTCCATTTCGAGTAAATCAAACAAACGTTTCTTTGTTTTCTCTGGACGGGAGGCTTGGGAACTAGTGTTGATATTTTTACCCATCTGTCAACTTGGAGGTAAAAGTGGGTGATGAGCCAATCAGATCCTTCTCTTGTCCCGACTTTATCAAGATTTCGACAGAAGATGAAGTTTTATACTTTCTCAAGGCTATAGGCGACACAAAGTCAACACTTTCAGTGGACAGTAAACTGATACGAGCCGGCCGCCATGTTAGATTAGTAAACTCGAGATGAAAACGTCAAAATTATGAGACTAAAACTAACCTTGTGTAGAAGTTTTCTTGTGCATTTGAAGGGTCTGATGTGATGCTGATTCACAATGCAACAAGTTATAACATATTTCTATTTTCGTCATCTTCAATTAGCCAGACCAGCTAGACCAACAACTAAGTTAGAACTACAGTGTATCACCTTATTTACTGTTATACAAGTAGTAGTCAAGAACTGCCAAACTGTCCGAGTGTCGCCTCATTGATTCCTTCAATGGCAAACATATACTTACTTACTTTCCTGTATCACAGTTTCGCACATGAAACCAGCAGATGAGCAAATATAGCCACAGAACTGAGGCAAAGTGCAACAGGAATCAGATCAGAAGTGCCCTGTCCTCTAATTCAGGAGGCCGAATTATTCGATTTAGAAAACTAAACATTTGCAAATTCCATAATACTTCTCAGATTGGTTTTGAAATGAGTTTGCAGTAAAAAAAGTATTGTGAATAATTCTGAAAAAATATTTTGTGAATGGTCTCTGTTGGAGTGTTTGCACAAAATGCTGAGAGATTAATAGAATATAGTAAAAAATTTATTTTTTATTTTTGATATTTTAATCATTTTTACAAATTAACCTGTTAATCACCCTCTCCTTGGAACACTCTCTTATCAAACAGACAGACTTATCAATCAGACATATCAGGGCTGCCATCTACCAGTATAGACCTTGTCACACCGTATATTTCCTTCCTTTGGTTCAGCAAACAATTTTTTTCTGCTTAGTACAGATGCTAGAAGATCGACACAGGCTTGCTTTGTTACAGCGCAAATTAAAGCATGAGGTGCATGAAATATAGGCTCGATCAGTAAGGGCAGATATTTTGTTGTGATTTGTAACCAATGACTATTGTGAACAATGACGACAACCTGATTCCAAGTAGAGTTTCTAAAACAGGCAATATATTTTCTGCCCAGAATTTACGCAGAGAGCTGTGAACGTGAGTTGAATAAAGGTGCTGGAGAAATTTCTTTGTAAAAAACTTGATACACCTTTGAGTCAAGCACCATTATCAAATGTACTCAATGCTAGTCAAAACATCTGATCTCTATACTGAAGCACCATATGCCTTATGTATGGACAACATTTGCTGCCTTGCATACCCAGGCATCTCAAGTTGGTGGATAAAGTAGAGAGAAAGTCTGAAAACCATTTTCAGATATTCATAGACCTTTACTGGTCATATTTGTTGAATTATTGAATGAAAATGAATGAACGAAAATACTGTCCACTAAGCACAAATCATATTTTATCACTTTGAAAATGATAAGCAGAATGTCCTTAGAACTAGGGAGCAGCTACAAGTTTCCCCCTTTTGTGCCCATCCGATTGTTATAGAAAACAGCTGTTGTTTGTGGGACAGCCTACTGCTGACCAAATCGAGCTATGTAAATAGCAGGAAAATGAATGGTAGCTTTTTCCATGCTGCTCCATATCCACGAGTTGCCAATGACATGGCTTTGATTATCCAGATTTGAACGTCTACACTAAAACGATATGTATATGATTTGTTTTCATCCACTTTCGAGAGTGTTTTCAAACTTATACAGACTCGATGAAAACGATCAGCGTGTTAGTGTGGACGGAAGGGCTAAATGTATCAAAAAGGATATGGATTCAAAAGAAAATGTGTCAGTGTGGACGGGCCTAAGATGCAACCTGATTTTGAAGTGAAAAGGTCCATGTTATATACAGGTTAATTAACAATTAGATAGTTAACGAGGCGCGTAGCGCCGAGTTGACTATTTGACTCATAGAAAACGACAACGAGTAGTCTAATTGTTTTAGTAGAAACCCACTAGCATACTACCTTCGATTTGTTGCTAAAACATATTTATTTTCATGGTTTTAGGAAGTTTTGGGCTAGCGTTTACGCTACTCACTATCTATTACGTGATAGATAGTGAGTAGCGGAGCCAATCAGATTACAGGATTCGTGATAGTATGCAAGTGGGTTTCTACTAATACAGTATATCTACCTACTAAATAAGGATGATAGAAGTAGTGCAAAAATTAAACTTACAATAAACCCACAATGACATTTGAAAAGGCTAGTGGATGGATTTCTGTTGATGCAAAATTCCATCGTGTTTCACCACAGGTGACCCAATGACAATTGTTTGTGTACCACAACATTGAAGTATTATAGGGTTTATGGGGATTGTGGTAAAGGATGTTTGGACATGGAATTTTATAGGAAATTCTCAATAAAAGTTACTGAAACTTACCATGTGGTTAGTTGTGATTGTCCTTGATGCTCATGTGAAGTTTCACGGATTTATCTTTAAATCGCCTCCCATACATAGTAAACGAAAAGGTTTGAAGCTCAAGCAAAAATTGACTTGTCGGATCGATTGGCAGAACACAACTTCGTGACAGATTTTTTCACAAAATTTGAATTCCACATCTAAATCAACACACCAGGATCATAAATATACATGTTCCCGATGCAGCAAAATCAATAAATCTCCTGCAGTTACATATGCGAAGGTAGCAGACCTGTTAAACTTGCACGACCCCCTTCGTAACAGTCATCAGAAACCCGGTGTCGGCAAACGCATGCAAATCAAATTGTGTGATTCCAAAAGAAATGCATTACCTCCCGAATAAAGGGGGAAAATTTTCTTACTGGAGAAGAATGGATTTGTAGCTTGGTGTTTGCGCCAGGTCCCCCCCCCCCTGAGGAGTTTTTGTTAATGGCCGCCATTTTGACTGTCCAAGTTGTGCCGACACCAGGTTTCTGATGACTGTTACGAAGGGGGTCGTGAAGTTTAACGGGTCTGCTACCGTATGTAACTGCAGGAGATTTATTGATTTTGATGAGTCGGGAACATGTATATCTACAATCTTGGTGTGTTGGTTTAGTTGTGGAATTCAAATTTTGTGAAAAAATCTGTCACGAAGTTGTGTTCTGCCGATTGATCGGAGGAGTCGATTTTTGCTTGAGCTTCCAACCTTTTCGTTTACTACGTATGGGGGGCGAATTGTACCCTGGGGACCAGAGGCTGTAACACTGCCCGTTCGTGTTTGTGTTCTCGGAAAATAATTCTTCGACCTAGAGCCTCTGGATTCCAGGGTAGGTGAGTTACGATAAATCTGTGAAACTTCACGAGCATCAAGGACAACCACAGCTCTTTAACAAGCTTAAAAAGTGTGTTATCGATGTGGCGAATGAGGTCATTGACATTATACGGTAGGAGGTACAAGTTGTTCGCTCAAAATTGGATGTGTCTGAATCTTTTATAAAAGAAGTTGAAGGCGAGCTTAAGAATTTCATATGGAATGGAAAAAGCCAAAGATAAAGAACTCAACATTAATTGGACAGTATGTTAAGGGTGGTCTTAAGTCACCGGACTTTAGCTCATTAATTCAAGCCCAACGGATAAAATGGGCTGCTGCTCTACTAAATGCAAAGGTAGAATGGTGGAAAGTTGTTCCATCCGCTTTCTTAAAAGAAATAGGAGGGATTGCAGCAATCAAAGAAAATTTTGATATGGACAGAGTTCCTAAATGTCTTTCAGTTTTTTATAGGAAGATATTGCAGCAATGGGCTGAAATAAGTATATTAGATTTCAACCCGGAAGATGTATTTTCCGTTTCAGAACAGCCCTTATGGAATAATAAACTTATAAAAATCAATCAAAAATCAATATATTATTCCCGCTTTGCAGATTGCGGTATTAAAAAAGTAGGAGATTTGATATGCAAAGAAAAAGGTTTTGATTGGTTATATGTCAAGGAAAAGGCTTAAATGATGCTCAATTCTTACAATGGGCTGGGCTAGTGCATGCTTTTCAAAAACAATGGAAACAATTGTTAAAGAGCAACAATTTTCACATTGAAGCGCTCAATCAGCAGCAACGATTTATTTCCTTTGGAGAAAAGGTTTTTGATATTGAAAACATCCAACATACAGGGCTAGGGAAACCGGTAAAATCCCATCGTTACAATTATTTAAAAATCTGTTAGCTCATTACCAATATATTGAACTAAAAATTGCAAAAAAAAGAAATAAAGTGCTAATACATTTAAGAAAATGGGAAAGATTAATATCCACGTTAGAGGCATAGAGGACTAGGATTTAGTAGTATTTGTACAGTGTGTAGTAATAGTGTGTCGGTATAGTAGTGAATAGTGTGTCTTAAATGCAGTTTATTGTATTTATGTATTCATTCTCAAAAAGAAAAATAAAGATGTTAAATTACAAAAAAAGGACAACCACATAGTAAGTTTCAGTAACTTTTATTGAGACTTTCCTATAAATTTCCAGGTCCAAACATCTCTTACCACAATCCCCATATAAACCCTATAATACTTCAATGTTGTGGTACACAAACAATTGTCCTTGGGTCAACTGTGGTTTCACAGTGTTGGGGAGGAGTGTGTGAGGAAATTAGAATACATTTATTTGAGCAACTATTAAGCCTGGTGCACACTTGCGACATAACGACATAAGGAAAATATCACGCGATCAAAATTTAGTGGTTTCAAAGCATTGAATCCACACAAAAAAACATAAGATTGCTTTGGTGAAGTAATCTAATGATGTTCCATGGAAAATATTGATTATCTATATATTAATACCATAAAGAAAATCGTGTCCGCACTCGCTCCGCTTAGCCCTGAAGCTGTGCCGCCAAATGAAGTTCGCAAACCCGAAGGGAAGGTGGAAATCTGGACCGTGGGCATGTATTTGTTGGAAAAGATTCACCTCAGGCTAAGTTCTAATTCAAGCGATTTCTTAAGCGAGGGACAAAGCCGCCATCGCCACCATGTTGAATTCTCCCACAGAAACTAAAAAAGAACTTGGTTTGCGCAGCCGAAAAGCACCATTGACATTCAAACCTAAATGGTTCTCTTACAGATTACACACAGGAATGTGCAGGGATAATTCTAACTTGAAAGATTTGAGCTGAGAAAAATTTTCATTCAAACCTAAACAAACGTACGCCATTGCCTTTCTTCCCAGAGCACGCGCCAAGTCGAAATTACACATTTACACAAACCAAAGCCATGGTTAATATTCTCTAAGTATATATCCTGACGCTGTATCACAAAGCGAAGGACACAGAAGAGAAGGATGAAAGATAGGCCATTGGGTGTGTTTTTTTGTTGGAAAAGATTCGCCTGGGTCTAAGTTTTAATTCAAGCGAATCGCTACCATGTTAATGTCCCACGTACAGAAACTAAAAAAAGAACTCAGTTCGCACAGCCGAAAGCACCATAGGCATTCCAAACCTAAATGGTTCTATTACAGATTACTTACAGTTATGTACAGGGATAATTTCAATTCGAAAGCTTTGAGCTTAGAAAAATTTCCATTCAAGTTTGAACACACGCACACAGGCTCGCTTCGCCGTCATAAATAATATTCACTCTAAACTATCATCCCGTAACGAACAAACTCTTAGAACAAAATTGCTTGACAAACATCTGTGATCCCTGGAATTTACGAAAAAAAAAACATTCAGGGAACTCAGGAAAATTTCAGGAACCCATCCCCCCTCCCCCCTCATTACGATGTGCGTTGTTATTTTTATTTTTCAGGCCGCTATTATTACTATAAGTAAAATAAATTTCCCCCTTTATATACTCCGTGAATTTTTCACGGGCATCAGCTAGTTTCAATTACTTTCCCATGCTTTTTCGTTGCAACATAACGTCCTTATGTCGCTAGTGTGCACCGGGCTTTAACACAGGAGCTAGTGATCCTCGTCAAATAGTCGTGTTTATTTTTTCAGCGGTCCGGTATCCATCAAATCGCGCGCTCTGATTGGCTCGCGAGCGGGCCGGAATCCTATGATCCGGACCCCGGTCCGGATGAATCGCGCGCGCGCGCTAATTTCTGTGAAGTTTTATGCTGTTTCAGTGAAAGCAAAAAAATTAATATATTATTTACTGGCTTGGGGTCGGTCCAGGGGCGTGAAATACCGTGACCTCGGCCTTGAAAATACTGACCTCGACCTCTGGTCTCTGTCAGTATTTTCAAGACCTCCGTCACGGTATTTCACGATCCGGACCTCCCAGCCGGTATATACCTATATCCTGACTTTTATAACTATCCTACAGAGTGATAATCATCCAGCAGTCTGTCTATTGTCTGATGCAAAATTATTTTATGCTAATCTTTGTGCATGAATATTAATAAAATACGGTCACGAAATACAGTTACTTCTATATCAAAACAGGACTACAATGGTCGCAAATGATAACTGGGAAATTCATAAGTTGAAATCAAGACACGAAATGTAACTTCTAGTCCGTAAAAATGTATTTTTGTACCTCGAGTTAACTATACATAAGCTTAACGATTTAGAGAGGTGCGGTCACACATAACAAACAGAAGAAAACGAAAGACAAGAGAACAGAACCTACCTGAGAGCCAAAACCATGACCTAACTCATGAGCAAAAGTGATTTCGCTCACTTTAGGCGGGCATGTTCGCTTGTAGAGCTTCATAGTGACGATCCCAGTGTTGTAGCTTGGTTTGCTAGCTCCTGTGCAAATTCCACCAAGGCTTCCAGGCTTTCCGATCCACGCCAAACCCAAAATCCCACCTTCAAAATCACGATCAGTGAATAGGAAAGCCTCACAGACATCTTTGTGATTCATATCGGCATCGGCAGAAAAAATGTTCAGCATAGGATCTATGCCTAGATTGTCAGCCTTGTACTTATCGGGCACGTCTGAACTATCGTAAATCACCATTTTCTTTACTCTGAAATTTATTCCATCTGGAGAATACAACTTGGACGTGTTGAATGCGTTCATATATATTTCTTGAGCAGCATTGACATGCTCTTTAAGCTGAAAAGCAGCCTGGTTTTTGCTCCCATAAAGTTGTGTGAACAAATGGTCGGCGTAGATAGCTAACGTACACGAGTTGCGCTTCTTCTGTGCAGCAGTTGCTCGCTTCCTTCTCGTATGCGACACATCTCTTTTTGTGCGGTCGTGAATGTCGGCCATTTTTTCTGAAATATCTCCGTAGATACCTTTATTTATAACGTTCTCCGAAGGGTATATTACTGAATGGAAGTCTTCTTCCTTAACGTTGAGGTAACGCTCGGCAGGTTCAACGTAGTACGTTTTGAATGCACCTCGAATCTTGCCGCTGAATTTCCCATCTTGCATGGAGCCGTAAACATACGA
Source organism: Scolanthus callimorphus (assembly GCA_033964015.1). Classification (NCBI taxonomy): domain Eukaryota; kingdom Metazoa; phylum Cnidaria; class Anthozoa; order Actiniaria; family Edwardsiidae; genus Scolanthus; species Scolanthus callimorphus. The sequence goes on along the minus strand of CM066911.1, from coordinate 26,470,645 downwards.
TCCTGGTTCACCGACTAGTTCCCCCACCACCATCCCATCCTTATCAATATCCAAAGGACTTCCATCCCCATTCGTGATTTTCGCATCGGGGGTAAAGACTCCTAAATCTTTGCGAAGCAGTAGCTTGAATTTACGACCGTAGGCATCGAACTCCAAAAGAAAGTTCTTGTTTTCCTTAACCGATTTCCTGTGAATCCAGTCGACAGAATTTGTATCATAGTCCAGTTTCTTGTAGTCTTTTATGTAGTCCCCGAGAGGCTCTGCCTCGCTAAGAGGAAGGAAGAAAAGCAGCAAAAGAGCTGGAGGAATACAGCTAGCCATGCTGCAAAGGCCAAAATAAGGGAGTGAAGGTGATAGAATGCACACCCTCGACTTCAAACGACGCCGGTCACGCTTCGCAGGTTTTTCCCGCGTTACCGATCACACGAAGCTGGAGTTGTCGGGTCTATTTTATATGCCGGTAGTTCTCAAAACTCCAGACAGCTATTCCACTTCTCACTTTTAAACTATATCAGTTGGGAATTAAGCTTTCTTGAAAGATTTTCCGACGTTTAGAACACTCAGAACGACTGAGTATTACGACTTTTTCCGAAGAAGTATCGATTGACAACAAAACTCTTGCGATTATTTATCGACTGTAGATAATGAAGATAAAGATGGCGGCTCGCACGACTAGTCGGGCTTGTCGAGCTTTTGCGTGGTTCACAAGAGACAAATTCTTCAGTTGCAAGTACAGCTTTACAGGGACATCGACGAGGAAATTCAGGTTTAAATCTGCTGCAGACCGATCCTTACACAGTGCATGTGCAAAACCAAGAGGGATTTGGTGGAATGCCCTCGTGAGAACTAAAAGTGGTATGCTATGTCACTTTTGTGAATTTTGAAGTTTCATGTTTTGTTTTTAACATGCAGTAGTAGCTTTAAACTACAATTTTATGTCATAAATCACAAGTAAAATTCACTATGCTTTGTTTTCACTGTGAAAAAAGGGGAAAAAAGTTAACGACACATAATTTTTCGGCTAGACTGCAGAATCTTGGTTTGCATGTGACGTCACTTGCGGCCATGTTGGTGGAAAAGAACGAAAGAGAGTTAATTTGCTCCCTTTGTTCCATCCACCAACATGGCCGCTGTGCTTTTGTGATTTTATTCCCAAAGCAAGGCCGTAGCTAGAAATTTTTGACTGGGGGGTCAGGCCTTGGTCATTCTTTATTTTTGCTGGGGGGGGGGGGGGGGGCAAGCAGGTTTTTCCCCACATGTTGACACTAAAAATTTTACTTCGCTGGGGGGGACCCTATGGACCCTATGCTAGCTACGGCCCTGCAAAGGGATGGTTGCAAACCAGGTGGTGGTCGCGCTACGAATGCAATGCATTATGGGAATTCTTTCAAATCTAACTCATTTGTGACAAGCCTCCGAACTGAGAAGAGCTACTCGATGCTGTGAACTTAGTCATAAACTGACATTTATCTGGACTTGTACTCGCTCAAAATTTGTATACCGCAATAAGAATACTCTGTTGTAAGTCTGTTGTTTATTTGACGTTTGAAGGCCGATTTGAAGCAAATATGGTGGGATTTACATTCGAGTGGGGAATCAGCGTGAGGTCCCGTGGCGTGTTACTGTTTGTGACCCGGAGGAGTGTGATTACAATATCAATTTGCACGGTACTAGAATAGCTAAAATTATTATTTATTTGCATAAAAACACTCAGGAAATTGTAATAAGGCATGAAGAACACATTGCAGGTTGTGTGGTTCCTCAAATACTTTTATTTTGGGATTGAAGGGTAAGGTTTTACTGATTTTGTTTGTGTCATAATTCGCGGGGTCAAATGACTTTCAAAATAAAGCACTGGATGGTCGTAAATGCCCTTTGAATGCACTATCTGTAGATGTTTTGACCAGAAATGTTTTGGATACCATCTGCTTGGTATTCTTTTGAAAGTGTATTGATTTCCTAGCGTTATTTTAATTAACTTTCCTAATAATTCGCGGTGTTTATTCGTGAATGCAAAGTCTTCTAAGTACTTCGATTGCGCGTCGTGCAGTGCTGGTGGACTCCTAAAATGCACAAAACTAAATCATGATTTTAGTGCGGAAATACTGGGGCGCTTTGGGGCGCAGTTGTAATTCTAGTAAGTCTTGTAACTGCTGATTCATATCCTGTCTTTTTAATTGTTCTGAAGGCTGTTCTTTTAAAATTACGCTTATGTTTTCTCAACCAACTGTCTCTTGAAGTATTCACGTAGATTTTGACTAACAGTTTTAACAGTGGTCGTAATAATATAGAATATGCAAATATAGCCAAAGATTCCTTTGGATAATTGAGTGATTCTGCCATTTTAAAGAATATTTTTTAGGCCATGAACGTACCGTAAATTTCACTCGCGTTCTTGCCTAAAGCTGAAAACTGACCCGTAAGTGACAAAATAATGCATTGCGGTCGTAGCGCGACCACCACCTGGTTGCAAACCATCAATAACCATAGTATATGGTATAACCATACCCTTAAAGTGCAACTATGATCAAGTTTGAAAATTATTTACTTTATGCCTTATTTGAAAGAGCTGAGGCTCAGAAGAAATATGCTTTTTTCCGTTTTCAAAAATCTTTTTGGTTCCGAAGATATTAGAGTTTGAAATTTGGCCGCCATTGCTCCAAAGTGTGACTTGATGATGTCACTCTCTCAACAAACAAAGTGGTGAATTATTTGATGGTCTATATTTTTGTTGGATTTGCATCAAATCCTATCAAATTTACCACAGTTATTGAACTTACTCTTCCTGATAATTTTGTTTACCTTAATTGATTGCCATGGCAACAGCCTTTGTTCCAGACCACCCATATCCAAAATTCTAGATGAGGCTATATCTTTTGAAGAAATCAAATGTAACCTACATTGCCTTGCCCACTTATCTTATTTAGTAGCAGCTTGCTTTTAGTAACAAGCAAATTGGTTGATTTTAAAATCTGGGCGGGAAAAATCAGGAAATCCTAAAATCGTCTGGGGAGTCTGGGAACCAGGGGGTTGCCATGGCAACCCTGATTGATAAGTCACATCACTCTGTTCAAGTCAAGTATTCATCCTGCCAAGTTTGAGCACTCTAACTTCAAGAGGTATAGAGATATATGTACCTCTTTTTTATAGTATTTAGGCATTGATCAAGTTGAGAGAGTGACGTCATCACCCATGCTAATTTGCATATCGTTCTTACTTTAATAACTTTTGAACGAAAAGAGTTATCAAAAAACGAAAACGGCATTGTTCTAGTTTTGCAAAGCTGCCTAACATATCGAGAATTGGCAAAGATTGGAGACTCTAATTTTTGATAATAGTGGCACTTTAAATCAGATCTGGATGGGCTCTCAAATGGGCAAACACGTGGCAAATGGATTTCAAGTGCCACTTGCTCCGAGTCACAAACAAACACAAACCTTCTCAAAACACCTATTCTGTGAACTCGGAAGCGCTCACACAAGTCCCCAGCTGTGAGTATCTTGGAGTGAAGTGTACGGAAAACTTACGTTACCACCTGCATAACATCAGTTGCATACGTAAGTTTCTAAATTCTGATGACACCAAATCCCTAGTCCATGCATACATAACCTCACGTATCGATTATTGTAACAGTCTTTTGTATGGGTTGCCTACGTGCCATCTATACAAAATGCTGAGGGCATTTTACTTTTGGCGGTTTCTCGAAAAACTCTTGGTGACAGGGCATTTCAGGTGGCAGCGCCACAACTCTGAATGCCATGTCACCAGAGCTCCGTCAGATAACGAACATTTCTAATTTTAAACCAAACCTGAAGACACATCTTTTCAGAGCTGCTTTTCAATGATCATTCAATTTTTAGAACATGTAGATAGTATTTTTAGTAGTTCAGTATTTTTAGAATATATTTTAGTTAGTATCATTTGTTATTAATATTTTTGCTTTTTATTCTGAATAATGTAATGCGCCTTTGATCATCTTATGTAATGGGCGCAATATAAATTATTATTTTTATTATTATAAATTATCTGCCTACTTCTATAGTTCGCACTAACAGCCTTAGATCTACACATAGACACTCCTTGGCATACCAGCATCTTCAGTCAAATCTGCAGTCCTTCAGCTACTCCTTCAAAAACAATCGTGTTCGGTCATTATGCATACCGGGCCTCGCCCATTGATGTCAACTTCCAGAGATAATAGTGCCGGATACAATTTTATATAAAACGACCACAGACAAACTGTATGCGGCTAGACTATTTTCAAATTTGATACATAGGATGTATTTACCACAAAATGGATACTGGGACTGGGACTAGCATGTGAACGGGAGAAGTCGTGTTAGTAAAGAGCTCTCCGTAAGTTTCGCTAATTTTGGTTGATATGAGCACAAAAAAGTCTCAAAAAAAGAGAAAAGAGAGAAATTCGAGCAACAGTTCAGAACAGCAAGAAGCTTCAGCCTGGAAAAGGTTTTGTGAAGTTTTCTCGCCGGAGAAAGTCACGACACCAACGAGCGTGCAAGAACCAGAAGAGGACGAAGTAATTGCTGCTCTAGAAATGGCGAGTGCAGTTGGAGATAAGCTTGATATTATCCTTCAAAAGCTTCAAAAACTCGACGAAACGCAAGTGAAATAAATAAATGTGGTGTTAGGGGAACTAAAGGGAAAGGTCAACAAGAACGAGTTTGCTATTGTTCATGTGGAAGCACGAGTCGGCATAGCCGAGCGTACTATCCAGGATCTGGAAAATGCTGCCCAAAACGACACTAAAGATCCCGGAGGGGGGGGGGACTCCCAATATTTTAGACGGGGGTGCTCGTCGGGAAAATTGATTTTGACCCTAAGGGATAGCAAAATGGGCGTGGCAAACAGGCAAATTTACCCCTAAAAGAAAGCAAATTTGGCGTGGCGGCCGCCGAATTTACCCCTAAAAGATAGCAAATTTGGCAGGTCAAAACAAATAAAAGCGAATTTTAGGTCTTTTAGGGTTTTCAACCAAGTTTCCTTTGTAAATATCGGTTCTGGTGTCAGTACCAATATATTTCTGGGCAAGGATTGGTCTGAGACTCCCCTAAGGGATAGGGCTGATTTTAAACACCCCTAAGAGATAGCAAGTCTGTCAATTTTATACCCTAAGGGATAGGACGAGCACCCCCGTCTGAAAATATGGGGAGTCCACCCCCCGGGCTAAAGATATTCAGGATCTTGAAACAAATTTAAAGTCCACGGTAAAAGACCTACAAGAGCAAATTCTCCGCCACGAGGTATATGAGAGACGAGAAAATCTTAGGTTTTATAAAATTCCAGAGGAGCAACATGAAGTCACACTCGAAGTATTGCGGAATTTCGTGAAGGACACCATGCATATCGAGAGGGTCGAAGATATCGAGTTTCAACGGGTTCATCGCGTAGGGAAACGTCCTTCTAGCGATGGGGAGAGCGAGCAACAGGTTAGACCCATTATTGCAAGGTTCTTGCGTTATGGAGATAGGGAACGTATTATGGCTAAAAAGTCTACTCTGAGAGGAGTCCAAGCGTCGATTGGCCCTGACCTACCCAAGCGTGTGATTGAGATGAGAAAACCTCTCATTCCGAGATTGAACAAGACAATAGAGGAGGAGAAAAAAGCTTCTTTCAAGTCTCAAGAGCCCTGGAAACTGATTTGGTTTGTGTGCCCTGAGCTATAGAACAGTTATGGATGTTTGTTGTTTCTCAGCAAACCCGGGAGTGAATAATTAGAAAAGAAATGATGCCGCATTTACGAATATATTAGACGATAAATAGTTTTGCATAGAACCACCGTTGCCCGGTTGCTTTCTTTTTCTATCTACATATTGAACGCTCTTAATATCTTTAATAATGGAAGGCTCTTGCTTAAGCACGGCTCGGTACGGTTTTTTTTCCGAGGCAGTACGGTTTTTGTGTTTGGTTGTTTTCGCTCTTGTCAGTCAAACCGTGACGGCTAGGAGTTAGTTAATTCTGGTCACGGCTTCATAGTTGTAGTTTACTGTTACTTGTAGTATACCGATTGTTGTGTGGTTTGTTTGTGTGTACCGTATTTTGCTGCGACTGATAGCCCAGACTCTCGAAGCATAATTTTTAGGAAGCAAACATATTTTTCTTTACTTTCTTGGAATGGATACTAATTTTCAATTCAAAATTATTTCTTTGAATGCACGTGGCTTGGGACATGAAAAAAAGCGCGAGTCAGTTTTCAACTGGCTACAGAGACAACCGGCTGACATCTTCTTTCTACAGGAGGCGCACAGCACAAAAAATATTGAAGAAAATTGGAAAAAAAATTGGAAGGGAGATATTTTTTTTCGGACGGCTCGTCGGATAGTAGAGGTACAGTAATCCTTATTAGGGACACTCTCGACTTTAAATTTATCTCCTTAAAACAGGTCGTTATTTGTTTTTGGAAGCAGAAGTACAGGACTCCCTTTTTTACTAGTTAACGTTTATGCGCCAAACAAGGTTAAAGAGCAAATAAGCTTCTTTAAAGAAATTGCGAAAGCTGTTGATGATTACCAGAACGCGTCAGATCATCCAGGATCTGGAAAATGCTGCCCAAAACGACACTAAAGATCCCGGAGGGGGGGGGGGACTCCCAATATTTTAGACGGGGGTGCTCGTCGGGAAAATTGATTTTGACCCTAAGGGATAGCAAAATGGGTGTGGCAAACAGGCAAATTTACCCCTAAAAGAAAGCAAATTTGGCGTGGCGGCCGCCGAATTTACCCCTAAAAGAAAGCAAATTTGGCAGGTCAAAACAAATAAAAGCGAATTTTAGGTCTTTTAGGGTTTTCAACCAAGTTTCCTTTGTAAATATCGGTTCTGGTGTCAGTACCAATATATTTCTGGGCAAGGATTGGTCTGAGACTCCCCTAAGGGATAGGGCTGATTTTAAACACCCCTAAGAGATAGCAAGTCTGTCAATTTTATACCCTAAGGGATAGGACGAGCACCCCCGTCTGAAAATATGGGGAGTCCACCCCCCGGGCTAAAGATATTCAGGATCTTGAAACAAATTTAAAGTCCACGGTAAAAGACCTACAAGAGCAAATTCTCCGCCACGAGGTATATGAGAGACGAGAAAATCTTAGGTTTTATAAAATTCCAGAGGAGCAACATGAAGTCACACTCGAAGTATTGCGGAATTTCGTGAAGGACACCATGCATATCGAGAGGGTCGAAGATATCGAGTTTCAACGGGTTCATCGCGTAGGGAAACGTCCTTCTAGCGATGGGGAGAGCGAGCAACAGGTTAGACCCATTATTGCAAGGTTCTTGCGTTATGGAGATAGGGAACGTATTATGGCTAAAAAGTCTACTCTGAGAGGAGTCCAAGCGTCGATTGGCCCTGACCTACCCAAGCGTGTGATTGAGATGAGAAAACCTCTCATTCCGAGATTGAACAAGACAATAGAGGAGGAGAAAAAAGCTTCTTTCAAGTCTCAAGAGCCCTGGAAACTGATTTGGTTTGTGTGCCCTGAGCTATAGAACAGTTATGGATGTTTGTTGTTTCTCAGCAAACCCGGGAGTGAATAATTAGAAAAGAAATGATGCCGCATTTACGAATATATTAGACGATAAATAGTTTTGCATAGAACCACCGTTGCCCGGTTGCTTTCTTTTTCTATCTACATATTGAACGCTCTTAATATCTTTAATAATGGAAGGCTCTTGCTTAAGCACGGCTCGGTACGGTTTTTTTTCCGAGGCAGTACGGTTTTTGTGTTTGGTTGTTTTCGCTCTTGTCAGTCAAACCGTGACGGCTAGGAGTTAGTTAATTCTGGTCACGGCTTCATAGTTGTAGTTTACTGTTACTTGTAGTATACCGATTGTTGTGTGGTTTGTTTGTGTGTACCGTATTTTGCTGCGACTGATAGCCCAGACTCTCGAAGCATAATTTTTAGGAAGCAAACATATTTTTCTTTACTTTCTTGGAATGGATACTAATTTTCAATTCAAAATTATTTCTTTGAATGCACGTGGCTTGGGACATGAAAAAAAGCGCGAGTCAGTTTTCAACTGGCTACAGAGACAACCGGCTGACATCTTCTTTCTACAGGAGGCGCACAGCACAAAAAATATTGAAGAAAATTGGAAAAAAAATTGGAAGGGAGATATTTTTTTTTCGGACGGCTCGTCGGATAGTAGAGGTACAGTAATCCTTATTAGGGACACTCTCGACTTTAAATTTATCTCCTTAAAACAGGTCGTTATTTGTTTTTGGAAGCAGAAGTACAGGACTCCCTTTTTTACTAGTTAACGTTTATGCGCCAAACAAGGTTAAAGAGCAAATAAGCTTCTTTAAAGAAATTGCGAAAGCTGTTGATGATTACCAGAACGCGTCAGATCATATTTTAGTCCTTGGTGGGGACTGGAAAGTTATATTAGATCCGTCACTGAACGGCGATGGAGGCAACCCTCATTTGAAGGAATCGGTAAAAGTTTTAGAAGAGCTATGCATAAATCACGATCTTACAGACATTTGGAGGGTACGGAATCCCGACGTAAAGCGCTTTACATGGCGCCAGAAAAGTCCTCGTATTCAGAGACGTTTGGATTTTTTCTTAATAAGCGACTCAGTTCAAGACGAAGTGGTTGACGCGGATATAAAAGTAGCGATACGTACGGATCATTCAGCAATTCTATTAAATTTTGATAGCTTAGATGATCAACCTCGTGGCGCTTCTTTTTGGAAGTTCAAAAACAGTCTCGCCGATGATAAGAATTATGTCGATATTATGAATGCACACATCAACGACATCAAGTGTGTTGTCAGTGAAACTAGCGACTTCTTGGATCCGCGAGTTAGATGGGACTGGATTAAATACCAAATTCGATTAATAACCATGGCGTTTAGTAAGGCGAAAGCAAAAGAAAGGAGAGATAAGATTGCTCGTTTAGAGAAAGATTTAGATTCCTGGGATAAATTATGCGCCTCGGACCCTTCACCGGGAAAGTTTAGTCGGCTTGATGAGTTAAAAACTGATTACGAAACCGAAAATAATTATATCCTCCAAGGGTCAATAGTTCGCTCCAGAGTTCAATGGTACGAAAAAGGGGAGAAAAATGACAAATATTTTTACAATCTTGAGCGAGCAGCAAAGAAAAAATCGGCTGTGAGAAAGCTAATGTCAAATCGAGGCAAAGAGATCACTAATCAGGGCGGTATCTTAAATGAGATCGAGTCGTTTTACTCAAACTTGTACCAAAAACAAGCTTTAACCTGTCCATTTCTAACGTCACCATATCTACCAAAACTTGATCATAAGCAGAAATCGGTTTGCGAAGGAAAACTCACCCTCTCGGAATGTTTCAACATTCTAGCGTCATTTCAAAGCAATAAAACACCCGGAAACGACGGACTATCAGTCGAATTCTATAGAACCTTTTGGCCTACAGTCGGACAATTGCTAGTTGACTGTCTAAACTTTGCTCATGTCAACGGAGAATTGTCAACAACCCAAAAACAAGCAATGATTACTCTGATTGAAAAAAAAAAAAGGCACGGATAGGCGTTTTCTTAAAAATTGGCGACCGATTTCACTGGTCAATGTAGATGTCAAAATTGCGTCTAAGTGCATCGCTAAGCGAATGGAAAATATTCTCCCCAGTATCATTAGTGAGGCCCAAACCGCTTTTGTGAAAGGACGTTCTATGTTCGACGCTGTTCGTAGCATTGACGACTTAATGTATCACTGCCAGTCCAAGAAAGTCAAGGGTTTACTGGTCACAATTGATTTCGAAAAAGCTTTTGATTCGGTCAACATCGACTTTCTTAAAAAAAAAACTTTGCAGGCTTTGAATTTTGGACCCATGCTCATCGAATGGGTTAAAACATTTTATAATGGTATCTCCAGTTGTGTTATGAATAATGGGTTCGCTACACCTTTGTTTGGAATACATAGAGGAGGCCGCCAAGGAGATCCTCTCGCACCTTTTTTGTTTATAATAGTTCTGGAAACCCTGTTAGTTGCGCTCCGGAATATGGCAGAGATTCGCGGAATTACATTTGGAACTAAAGAAATAAAAGCGGTTGCTTTCGCCGACGACCTAACCGTATTCGTAAGCGGGAAGCCCGACTTTGTACGCCTATTTGCTTTTATCGCTTTCTTCGGCACTTTTTCTAGTCTCAGAGTTAATTGTGCAAAAACGGAGGTTCTTATTTTAGGGCCGATGGCCATCTCCAAACAGGATTTAGGAATCGAAAAAATCAGCGAACATATAAAGATTTTAGGCGTGTATTTTACGTACAACAAACTAGCTCTAAAAAAGCTTAACTTCGAGGAAACATTGAACCCGATCCGGAAAACGTTACATTGTTGGAGCTGGAGGGGCCTCACTTTGCTAGGAAAAGTTCAGATTATTAAAGCTTTTGCTCTCCCTAAAATTCTATACAATTTAATTCCACTTGCGGGCTCTCCAGATTATTTTAAATTGATAAATGAAGTTATTTTCGGGTTTCTTTGGAACGGAAAACCGGATAAAATTAAGCGACGTGCTATAATCAATGATTTATCGCAAGGCGGCCTTAAAATGCCAAATATTGAAGATATGGTAAAAACTCAGAGAGTTATGTGTGTGAAGAAGTATTTAGAAGAGAATGATGCAATCTGGAAGATTTTCTTGAATAGTTTTCTACGAAACGTTGGAGGCACTTTTTTATTTCGTTGTAATTTCGCCTTAAAATCTCTCCCGATTACGCTCCCTCCCTTCTATCGGAATTCGTTGCGCCTCAATTTCCTTCCTCCCTCGAAGATGTTCTCGATCAAGTTATTTGGAATAACACGTCTATATTAGTGGACAATAAATCAGTGTACAACTGTTCGTTGCATAAAAAGAGAGTTGTCAAGGTCTGTGATTATTTTGATGACGGGGGAATCTTAGGATGGGTTCGATGGCATCGTCGTATTTCTCGGTTCAGGAGATGTTTTTTATGTCGTCCTTATATGATTCTATCCCCCCTAGCTGGAAGCTTTTCCTTCGTGAGCGAGCCCACTCTACCGCGAGAACTTTGGAAGATAACCTCAACATCATCATTGGAGAAAAAACGTTCGCTTTAGAGAAATTGACCTCCAAGATTATCTTTAAAAATTTTCTGTCTAAATCCTCTATATTTCCAACAGCGAAAAAGAGGTACGAAATGATTTACCCGGTGGTAACAAAAGATCGTAATTGGGAGAAAATCTATCTCCTACCATAATATATAGATTTAGCCACTGGCTAAAAGCGGAGCTCCTTGCCTCCAAGAGCACCTCCCTTGCCTCATTGATAACCTAATCCAAGTTTGGTCGCCTAGCAATGTTGCCTTCGCGAGTTATTGACTTTTCTAGTTTTGATGACGTCATCGATGACGTCATACCACGTGACCTTTTTGATGCACCCCCTTGCCTCCAAAATAACTTCACCCAAGTTTGGTCACCTAGCGATGTTGCCTTCTCGAGATATTCACTTTTCTAGTTTTGATGACGTCATTGATGACGTCATCTCACGTGACCTTGGTGGTGCACCCCCATTGCCTCCAAAATAACTTCACCCAAGTTTGGTCACCTAGCGATGTTGCCTTTGCGAGACATTGACTTTTCTAGTTTTGATGACGTCATCGATGACGTCATGTCACGTGACCTTGGTGGTGCACCCCCCTTGCCTCCAAAATAACTTCACCCAAGTTTGGTCACCTAGCGATGTAGCCTTCTCGAGATATTCACTTTTCTAGTTTTGATGACGTCATTGATGACGTCATGTCACGTGACCTTGGTGGTGCACCCCCATTGCCTCCAAAATAACTTCACCCAAGTTTGGTCACCTAGCGATGTTGCCTTCGCGAGACATTGACTTTTCTAGTTTTGATGACGTCATCGATGACGTCATGTCACGTGACCTTGGTGGTGCACCCCCATTGCCTCCAAAATAACTTCACCCAAGTTTGGTCACCTAGCGATGTTGCCTTCTTGAGATATTGACTTTTCTAGTTTTCATGACGTCATCGATGACGTCATGTCACGTGACCTTGGTGGTGCACCCCCTTGCTTCCAACATAACTTTACCAAAGTTTGGTCACCTAGCGATGTTGCCTTCTTGAGATATTGACTTTTCTAGTTTTCATGACGTCATCGATGACGTCATGTCACGTGACCTTGGTGGTGCACCCCCCTTGCCTCCAACATAACTTTACCAAAGTTTGGTCACCTAGCGATGTTGCCTTCTTGAGATATTGACTTTTCTAGTTTTGATGACGTCATGCCGGACGAACGAACGAACGAACGAACGAACGAACGAACGAACGCACAAACCGGAAGTCCATGACAGAATCGTTCGATGCATATACACTTTTCTTTTGTTCCTTTTTCTCCTGCATGTAGCTATGGGGCTTCGCTACGCGGGCGCCTTCGGCGCCCGCGGGAGCTCCGCTATGAAGTATCTCTGGACACGAAGACGCGGGAGTTTCAATACAAAATTTTATTTAAACAGAATACTACCAGTGAATCGCTTCCTACACAAAATTGGGAAAGAAACCTCACCCCTTTGCTCTTATTGCTCTAAAACCATCGAATCCCTTGAACATTTATTATTTCATTGCAGTTTAGTTCAGGAGTTTTGGAGAAGCTGGGAATTGTTTTTGATTGACTACGGGTTGCATGTGGACCACTTGAGGGAAGATGATGTCATCTTTGGAGTGTTTTACCCTGTTGAAAACTGGACTCTGATTAATCACATGATTTTATTAGCAAAGCGTTTTATATTTAAATCAAAGGTGAAAGGTCTCAAGCCCAATTTTAAGCTTTTTCTCAAATTTGTTCATGAAATTTACAATATTGAAACTTCAATTGCTCGTGAAAGAGGAAAACTAGATTTCCATTACAAAAAATGGACAGATTTACTTCCAATTTTTTAATGTGTGATAATGAGTCAAGAAGAGGGCTGCGCAGTTGTCGATGTTTATTGTCGTTTGTTCGTTCCAAGTGTTGCTTTTAAATGTGCGTTTGGGGGGCGGGGTACTATAATTCTAAGATTGAACTAATAATCTGAGGTAACCCACGCCTAGATATATATATGCAAAAACAACAACAACAACAAAAAAAAAAACATGTAAAGAATACGGAGGAATAAAGAAATAAAGCTTTAAATGATAAAAAATGGATACTTCCAGCTTTTCAACCATGGAATCTATTTTAAAGATCTATTAGAAACAAGTCTTAACGTTTAGTTTCAAAAGTCATGAAACTTAAAACAGCAACCTCGTGTGATACTTACATCAGAAATTTTCAATATAAGGTTCTTAATAATTGTCTTTTTCTTAACTATGACCTGCATTGTTTTAAATTGATTGATCATTTTTCGTGCTCTTTTTGCTTAAGGTGCCCCGAGACTGTTGACCATTTGTTCATTGACTGCATTGAATCTAAAAAAGTTTACTTCAGTATAAGGACGTGGTTAATGGAGTTCGGAGTTTTTCTGCCTGAATGTAACATAAGTAACGTGATCCTCGGTGTTCATGGAGAGAATCTGATTAATTTTCTTTTTTTAGTGTATAAGCTTCTTTTATACAAATCAAGGGAAAATAATAAAGTTCCTACACTAGGGCAATTTAAGAATTATCTAAATTATGAAAAAATTGAAAGATATATTGCACAATCAAGAGGCTTATTACTAAACCACCTTTCGAAGTGGGAAAAACTATTTGTTGCTTTAGATGTTTAATATTATATTGGCACTCATGTATTTTTTTTTCTTTTTACGTAGTCATGTATTTTTATGTAGTCTATGTATGTACACAATGTGTAGTATTGTTTGATTGTATGTAGAAAGAGATACAAATGTTGCTAATAAAAATTATAAAAAAAACAGCGACAAGGGAAAGTACAATCATTCATTATGAACAGAGCCACGCCCTTGATAAGTATTTCCAGAGATCATAGTACTGAATACAATTATTAGCAAAGTTGCCACTGAGAAACTGCGTGTGGTCGCTCTTGTTTGAAGTTTGCAACATTGAATGTGTTGAGCGTTCCATTAAATTCGAGAGGTGGAGCCATGCCCTAAAATGAATGCTTCCAGTTTTGCAGGCATGGAATTTATCATCTTGAATCATCTTTAGGACCACACCCATTGTATTACACTTCCAGAGAAGTATAAAACTGGCCAGTTAGAAACTGTATAAGTGTAGCTCTGTGTGTCCTTTGGATGACCTCAAACTAAGTTTCATGATGTTTGAGAAACTTTTAAGCGTTGACCGAATTAAACTGTACAATAATGACATGCATTTTAAATTTTACATTTCACTTTTTGTTATTACTGCCTAATTGTTTTTAATTTTTGCACCAAAGTTTCAACTTTTTTTTCTTGTCTTAGTGCGACTAAACTGCAACCCTGTTGCGTTTCTTGGCACTTAACGTTCAGCTTAACGTTCAGCAATTTTTAAAGCAAATTTCATATTCTCTGCCAAACATGATATTTTCTCTCAGTCAAACTCATGTTCAATAAAGCAATGAAAGCATACAAAGCCAAACAACAAATAGCGAAGGAAGAAAATCTTCTACGATATCATGAAAGAAAATGAGCCTCTGTTTCATTTTATGTCAAACATTTTTATATACTTTTTTACTTTTCTGTTTTTTTTTTTCCAATACTTATGTTTCTTTTCAGCGAGGTGTGACTGTTTAAAGGTCGTTTAAGTTTGTCTGTATATTTTGTAGTGTGTATATGTATCCCATATTTTCGGGAGAGGGGGCGTGGCTCCTCTTCTCAAGATTCTTCGAACGGAAAACCACATTTTATGTACCAAATTTCAAAATGGACCGGTCTGACATAGTTCTCAGTGGTCAATTAAAAAATCAATTGGATCAGCACTATTATCTCTGGAAGTTTCCATCAAAGGGCGTGGCTCTAGGTGTATATCGAGCGAATTTACTTTGCTTTATGTTGGTCATAAGTTTCAAGACTTTTGAGGAGACGTTAAGTGTTTCTAATATATATTTTAGATAATATAAATGTCATGGCTGTGAAACTGGAAGTACCCATCTTGAGGCGTGGCTCCATCTCTCAAGTTGCTTGCAGTGACAAATAAATTCCAGGTTCCCAATTTCAAAACAGTCTAGCCAAATACCGATTTTCTGTGGTTATTTTACTAATATCGTTAAAGCACTTCTATCTCTGGAAGTATCGTCAAAAGGGCGTGGTTCTGTGTGTATAATTGTCCTTGGCTGTATCTCTCTTCTACGTTTCAAGACTTTTTAAAGACGTTAAGTGTTGTTTCTAAATACATACATCAGATAATAAATTCCATGACTACAAAACTGGAAGTAACAATTTTGGGGCGTGGCTCCACCTCTCATGCTACTTGTAATGGACAAGACATTCTATGTACCAAGTATCAAAATAGTCTAGCGATATACCGTTTCTCTGTGGTCATTTTATAATAAGTCGATAAAGCACTACTATCTCTGGAAGTATCCATCAAAGGGCGTGGTTCGGTGTCTATAATGATTGGTCGTCCTTTGTTTTATCACCGTGCTAAGTTTCACAGCTTTTAAGAAACGTTAACTGCTGTGTTTAAAATTATTTACGATAATTAATGCAATGCCTTTAAAACTGGAAGTATCCATTTTGGGGCGTGGCTCCACCTCTAAAAATGTTCAGCGTATGAAACTCTATCAGTCTGCCAAATTTCATGCTTGTTTCCCTAATTTGCACAATTCTGCACCATTTTCCTGTACTAGTTTAACCAATAATGTATATTGTAGAATAATAACTAGAATAATCATAGATCACTAAATTGCGGTCGAAGCGAGTGTATCATGACTGAAGACGAAATGTACAGAGATTTTACGGGCAAGCCCAGAGCCTATAACTGGTGCAAATGCTGTTACAACTAGACCTGTTTTATTTCAATATAAAACATCGAGTGTCGGAATACCTGGACTGGAGAGTGATGGAGGGTAGCTTTTCAAGTAACAGGGATTAATTGTAGCGAGACCAAAAGGCCAACAGCCAAATAACTAAACTGGGAATTATAGCGAGTTCCAAAGGCCCCCAACCGGGTAATTTCTGCCCATCTTGCCGAATAAAAACTGTGATATGAAGTTGGCTTTCTTCTATTCGTCGTATCTGCGTCGCGATCGACTGCAAAATTCTCCGTAGCCTGCTTGCAGGCGGTACTGGGTGATTTTATGGCGGGAAAACCCGGTCCGTTAGGCTGAACTCTCCGTAAAACCCGGTGGGTTTCGTGTTTACAACGAAATGGAACACTGTTGGTTGAGCCTGCAATATTGTAGCCGTCGTTTCCTTTCATGTGACATGCGCTAGTTACCATACCTCTCCCTGTCCGTATTAGATCGAGGCTAGTTTCATTACCATTCCACCTCCGTTCGTGAGATCGAGACAGTTTTATTACCATTCCACCTCGGCCGCTCTTGACATGAATACGAGGCAAAATCACATAGTCAGTCCAAAATCTCTGAATCAACCTGGCATCCAACCAAAGCCACGCGGGACTACTCGCGAATCACGGGATGCGACCCTGATCAGATTAGTATGCGGTCCTCGACCGCAATAATAATAATAATAATAATAGGTCTTTCAGGGACGGCGGGACAGTTTCCAAACTGGGGGATTGTATGACAAGATTGGGGTCCGAATTTGTGAAATTGTATGAAAACTTGACGAGATATGCCTCCCGCGGCTCTGCTGTCCCTGTTTTTGTTATCATAGAATAAAAAATATATACGCTATGTTACAAAAATTAAAAAATATAAAAGCATATGCCTATTTAAATCAAGTATTAGTGATAAATATAACAGCGACTAAATAATTAACAATAAGAGATAATATTACAATATGCTATATCGATACAATATCTACAGACTTAGAATGGCATATTTTATCTTACCTACAATTACCCGATTCACAGTATACTCCAAGAGTAACTAAAAAGCTAAAAGTTGTGACATGTTGCTGAGCTCCTGGAGCGGTCACAATTTGGGCTCCAGTATCCACAGGGCTCCCACAATTCACAAGAGCTGTAACTCACCTGCCTTTTTCAAAAGGAAATGAGAAGCTTTTTAAAAATGCTTTTTATGTCATCCTAGCACGAAGTGCTAGATGACATATTTGGATGGTTTAGTGGGGGGCTCGTGGCATCCAGCGTAAAGGTGCGCCCATGCGGTCTTTGGTCAGCAAAGTCACTCCAACAAGCCAGGCGCACAATTTCCTTCTGAGGAATCTTGAAGGAATCCCTGAGTTGAAGAAGGCAAAGCAGAAGAAAGTGCTTTTGGGAATTAGTTTACGGGTTAATTTCCAATTACATTGATCTTCAAACATTTTAAAGATTTCAACACGTTGTAAATAGTTCTTTTATGTTGAATACATAATTATTATTATTTTCAAACACAAGCTATTGTTGGCAGGAATGTATGCAAGGTCAAAGTGGAAAGGACAGTTTATTTTTATTGGAAAATAGCCACACAAGCCGATTTCTTGAGTGCAACCTGGATTTGCGAACTTCAAATTCGAAAAAGACTATCTCATTTTGACTATTTTGTGGATTTACCTCTAGTGGTGTTGTGAACAGTTTTATTGGATGGCTTTGTGAACTTCAAACTTTTCTTCATGAAGTCTTCATGAAATTATCTTGCTCAGCATGGTTGCTGAGAAATGTAGGAGAAACGTTGGCAAAGCCTTGGAGCCATTCACTCAAAGCCATTTCTCTCATATGCTGCCTGTTATCGGAAGTGGGATATTTTTTTTTCTCTTGCTCACCGGTAAGAACGTGAACATGTATGAGGTTCTTGTTCACCGGTAGTAACGTGAACAACCCGCCTGAACGTCTCTGAGTATGTCTTTTGAGAATCTGTAGTAACACCTTGCATTAACATACATCTGTGGAACTGTGACGTCTTTAAAATCCTAGTAAATTTAAAAACCTACTAAGCCAAGTGAGTAACAAGTGACGGTCGCATACTAGTGAGTGACGTGAATAACGGTTATGAGCGTACGTTCGCCGCCAACATACTAGTGAGTAACGTGAATAAGGGTAACCAGAAAAGGACCCGTCACTCTGTGACGGCGGGAACGAAAGATAAAAGACGTCATTTTCTCTTGCAGACGTTTATATTATTTATGCATTTAATTTACGGGTTGTTGAGTAATGGTGTTGGGTAAAGGCTAGGAAATACCTTCCACATGCCGAAATAAATCAGTATTGCTTGGAAACAAAGGGAAAGTTCATTTTTTATCATGAAGTTTTTTATCGTGAAGTTCATGACATTTATCGGAAGGAAATTGTTCAATACATGGTGGATTTTATCCAGCCTGTAAAAGAATGACGGTGTAGTAGAGTCTGTTAAGGTGGCTCCCGAGTATTTATTGCAGAAATAGACCTCAACTTCTAGCGTATGTTTGACCCTGAAAAAATCTTCCGATTTCCATAATTGTTCTCACAGAGCTTAAGCAACCTCTGCACTACCAAATGGTGTAGTTCATTTGATATATTAAGCTCGTCTGTTAAGGATATTTAAAATTTTCCAAAGGAGGTGTTTTTAGAATAATTGTTATAACTTGAAAATCCGACCGTGAATGATCTTATTACCAGCTAAAATCGCATCTATAGTAATAAGGGTTTACTCAGAGAAATGCCCAGGTCAGCTTTTCCCATGCGATTTAAGTTGTAAACGATGTAATAATTTTACCTCTAAAAATGTCTTATTCCGCTTCTGTTTAGTGTGCCGAGCGCGGATATCAGAAAAGTAGGGGAGCTCTTCAGTATTATCTCGGCTAATGTTCACTCTTAATTATATAAAAGAGAAAATAGAATCGAGTATCTACAGAAAGCGATATTTAATAAACGAATGAGAGCAACGTCTTGTCCAGAATGTGATGTTGCTATAATATTCAATTCGAGCTCGAAATACCTAAATTGCTGGAATTGTTTCGCAAGTTTCTTTCGTGAGAGGTAGAGTACAACCAACTGAGAAGACTTACCAAGTTTGGGCTCGTCTTTCCAATACTATGTTGAGAAACATTATCCACAAGGAGTCAGTATTTCTTCGCTCCAACACAACGCCAAGAAAACCCATATGTTTATGAACTCAGCGTTCTCGTCTCAGTGCACATGGTGCTAAATACTTCACGTGCGACGCTTTCTCGACCCGCGGGATCGCGGAACAGCTACCGGTATTAACTTGTCTTACTTCGGGACTAGGAAGCGTCGCACGTGAAGAATTTAGCGAAGTGCACTGAGGCGAGAACACTGCGCTCATAACATGTGGGTTTTCTTGGCGTTTGTGTTGGAGCAACGAAACACTGACTCCTTTTGGATAATGTTTCTCAACATAGTATTGGAAAGACGAGCCCAAACTTGGTAAGTCTTCTCAGTTAGTTGTACTCTACCTCTCACGAAAGAAACTTATGAAACAATTCCAGCAATTTAGTTATTTCGAGCTCGAATTGAATATTATAGCAACAGCACATTCTGGACAAGAAGCTGCTCTCATTCGTTTATTAAATATCGCTTTCTGTAGATACTCGATTCTATTTTCTCTTTTATATAATTAAAAGTAAACATTAGCCGATACAATCCTGAAGAGCTCCCCTACTTTTCTGATATCCGCGCTCGGCACACTAAACAGAAGCGGAATAAGACATTTTTAGAGGTAAAATTATTACATCGTTTACAACTTAAATCGCATGGGAAAAGCTGACCTGGGCATTTCTCTGAGTAAACCCTTATTACCATAGATGCGATTTTAGCTGGTAATAAGATCATTCACGGTCGAATTTTCAAGTTATACCAATTATTCTAAAAACACCTCCTTTGGAAAATTTAAAATATCCCAAACAGACGAGCTTAATATATCAAATGAACTACACCATTTGGTAGTACAAAGGTTGCTTAAGCTCTGTGAGAACAATTATGGAAATCGGAAGACTTGTTCGGGGTCAAACATACCTAGAAGTTGAGGTCTATTTCTGCAATAAATACTCGGGAGCCACCTTAAGGGAAAAAATAGGTAAAATCGTGCACATGTGCGTAAAGGCGCCAAATTTGGACCAAATGTTCCTTAGGTGAAATAAATCAGTTTTCGGGAGGGGTGCCATCATTTCGACCCAAGGGGGGTAGGGTAGGGGCAATTTTGTCTATTTCCTAATTTCCCAATATTTCCTTGATATTAAAGGGTTATAGATAAACAAGACCACGACAATTCTTCCTGTATGGTGCCCTTCACATTGGACTAGGTGGGGTGCAACAAATGTCCGGCAAGGGGGGGAAGGGGGAATTTCGGGTCACATTTTCGTGCTACCCTCAGAGATCATGATTTCATCGTATAATCACAAAATTCGACATAAATGTTCCTTAGGTAACATTTAACAGTTTTCGGAAGGGGTGCCACAATTTCGGCCCAATGGGGGGAGGGTAGGGAGAATTTTGTCCATCACCTGATTTAGCCTATATTTCAGTGGTATTAAAGAGTTATCAATAAACAAATCCACGGTAATTCTTCATGAATGGTCCCCTTCACATTTGACTAGGTGGGGGTGCTACAAACATTTCACAAGGGGGAGGGGTGAGTCATGGGTGAAATTTACATGCTATGCGCTTTTTAATTGCAATTTGATTGTACAGTCACCAAATCCGACATGAATGTTCCTTAGGCAACATTTAACAGTATTTTGAAGGGGTGCCACAATTTCGGTCCAAGGGGGGTAGGGTAGGGACAATTTTGTAGTTTACCTGATTATCCCTATATTTCAGCGGTATTAAAGAGTTATTGAAAAACTACACCATGTCGATTCTTCACGAATGGTTCCCTTTACATTTGACTAGATGGGGGTGCTACAAACATTTGTCGAGGGGGAGAGGCGGGTTATGGGTGAAATTTACATGCTATGCGCTTTTAAATTTCAATTTGATTGTACAGTCACCAAATCTGACATGAATGTTTCTTAGGCAACATCTAACAGTTTTTGGAAAGGGGGCCACAATTTCGGCCCAAGGGGGGAGGGTAGAGACAATTTTGTACCTTACCTGATTACCTTACCTGGGGTTATTACCTTCCACAACTTCCGGTCCTTTTCTATCAGAGGCTCAGTTATCGTGTATTTGCGTTTGCAATAGCCCCATTTAAATGCTCTTTTGAAGAGGCTGTCCACCCTACTAAGATATTTATCGTACGCGGCACAGCCCCACACTTCTAAAGCATACATGAAAATGGATACAATCAGGCTCTGGAATAATAAGTCTAGCTGGTCTATAGGATAATTATAATACTTACACGTTCTAAGAATATAAAGCCTGCTACTAGCTCGTTTGAGTACCTCATCTAAGTGAGAGTCCCAGTTCGTTGGGTCTTGTCTTGTTTATCTATAACCCTTTAATACCAAGGAAATATTGGGAAATTAGGAAATATTGGGAAATTAGGAAATAGACAAAATTGCCCCTACCCTACCCCCCTTGGGTCGAAATGATGGCACCCTTCCCGAAAACTGATTTATTTCACCTAAGGAACATTTGGTCCAAATTTTGCGCCTTTACGCACAAGTGCACGATTTTACCTATTTTTCCCCTTAACAGACTCTACTAGTGGAGAATACGAGCCTGGAAGTCTGAGAAGCTAAATCGCTAGTTTTGAGAGATTTCTGAAGCTGAAATAAACCAAGTCAGTGTCACAAAATGACAACGAATTTGAACTGGAAAACTCACTCGAAAGTGCCACCAGTCAAATCAACAAAAACAAATACAGGCAATGGAAACAGAAAGCTGCATCGTAATGGATGGTGAAGTCGAAATAATTTACGCAAAATCATGACTTCAAGGTAACAATAATAATAATAATAATAATAATCCTTTATTCCACTTAAACCTTACTAGGTACCTGGGAAGCACATACATATTATAACAACTCAAATTGACACATTAAATCACATATAAATCTAGCTGTTGACGGAATTATCGATTCATCTATCATAGATACACAATAAACAAATAGATCTCGATCACTGAAAAGAGAGAACGTTGAATTCACACCCTTCAGGCTGTGCAAAAAGTTACTCCTTATTTTAGAAATTTCTTCATTTGAACAAAACGAAAATAATGTAATTCATCTCCGACCTCATCTAAATCACAGAAAGCACACTTCCTCAAGTTATAATCGGTCCCCGTGTATCTTCCAGCTTCAACCGGGAATCGATGTGCAGAAGCTCTAAATCTTGTAACCGCTTGTCTACATTGGACATTGACTACACGAGATAAATAACGAGAAAACTCTAATTGTAGCGTCCAACTACTTTAAACCATAATCGCCGTGTAATGAATTCGTCGGGAATTTTTCCTATTTCTTTAATATAAATGTAACGTAACGTAACGATTCACTAGGACATAAACATAAAAATACTTTACAATAAAATTCCTTTGTACAAACTCAAACTGACACTATACTTACAAGACATTGGCGACTTCGACTTATGAACTACACTCTCCATGCTCAACATTCAACGGTTATCTTCTGCCCTATTACCTCTCTCAAGCAATTCATATTTTCTTCATTACTTTCAACTTTGCATAAATTAAAATATTTTTGGTTTTTTTACAATAGATAAAATAAACACTTGGCGGCTTAACAAAATATGCACTATGGGTCTAACACTAATCGTGGTTTAACAAGATTCAGAGTTTGCAACTTTCTGGAAAGTTGGATCTGACTTTTCCATTCCACATCAAAACATTTATTCAAAGAACTTTTCACACGATTCGAGATTGATCCAATGCTCTCATATGGAATCGTAAGATCGCTTAATTTTCCTAAACCTCCCAAACTCAATAAAAAATGAAATAATAACCCCCAGTTATTATTATTATGGGGGACTGAATCCCCCATCTCGCCGCCTTCCCAACGAGAGTATCCGCATAAATCACATTTGAAATCCGTAGCCAGTATTTGACTACTCTGGTCAAAATTTCAATTATTAAGGGTCTTCTACCCAGCTCTGCATACACTCCAATGTTACAGTCGATTTCACATAACTTTTGACGAAAATGTTCCGAAGTTCGTTGCCAGATCTTATTAAGATCCCACCCAGGTTGACAATCTTACTCAAGATCTGCAAATTTCTTTCCAAGATCTTGCCAGATCTTATTAAGATCTTGACAAGGAATTTAGTGGTATCTAAATCTTGCCAGATCTTACCAAAGCTTATGTAGATCTGGCAAGTTCTTGAAAGATCTTATCACGATGTTGATCATTTTTTCTTAGTAAAATCTTGAAGTTTTGAGAAAATACTTTGCCAAGATCTTATTAAGATCTTATTAAGATCTTGACCGTTTTTTCTTGGTAAGATCTTGACAAGTTCTTTCTTGAGCAAATATCTTGCCAAGATCTTATTAAGATCTTGACTATTTTTTCTTGGTAAGATCTTGACAAGATCTTTATGAAGTCTTGCAAGAACTTGATTAGTTGCACTCTTGCTAAGATCTTTTCAAGATCTTATCAAGATCTTGATCATTTTTTCTTAGTAAGATCTTGACAAGTTCTTGAGCAAAGATCTTGACAAGATCTTATTAAGATCTCATAAAGATCTTGACCATTTTGTCCTGGTAAGATCTTGACAAGATCTTACCAAGATCGTTATGAAAACTTGCAAGATCTTGATTAGTTGCATTCTTGCTAAGATCTTATCAAGATCTTGACCACTTTCAAAATCTTGACAAGATCTTGAAAAGATTCTCAACCTGGGAAGCTGTGTCAAAACCGTGCATCACACAGGGAAATGTAAACTTAGGTGTCATCCTATAAGAGGGCACATACATACTATCACACATACCAGTTATGTTGCAAGTGAAGGCATGAAGGCTATGAAAATGGCAGCAAACATAATGCACTAATTTACATGAATTCATTTACTTTCCTAATTTTTTTTTTACTGGTATTTACTAGTAAATACATGCATGACACAGTCCATGCATATTGAAATCAGAGTTGAGATATAATACAATATTTTTTTAAAAGTTGAAAGCCTTTAACGTTTTTCTGCCCTTTCGTTGTGTACAAGAAACACTAAAGTAAACTACTTTTCAGTACCATAAGTCAATTTCCTGCCGAGTCAATTTCCTAAAAACAGTCACAAACAATTTGAGTCCCGACTAATCCGCGACCTCTCGGATTCACGTTCTGCTCGATAAACAAACATGACAAACTTTAGCTTACCTTATCCTTCCGAGTAGCTTTTTTATCCCGAGAAACATTTCTCAGTGTTTATCCTGCTCGGAACTTGGGAATGTCCTGCCATCTCTCTATAAACAAAGTGTTATCCAGGTCAGTCTTCTTGATTTTTTCCCGGGAGACGGAGAGCGAAAAATCTTTCCCGGCAAAACCGGGAGACTTGACGTCCCTGAGTTTGAACCACGAATGTTGCAGGAGGGCCGCTAAATAATTTCCTCCAAATCAAACAACAAGAAGCCAAACAACAAGTCGAATGAAAACTCACTTTTCTGTGTCGTAGTTTTTCTCCTTCAAAAAGCCGCTGTAAGCTTATCTAAAACGCCACAGATTTGGCAAATGAAACCCCAAAGAATGTCGAATGACCAGTTACAACTTTACAACGTCGCCAGAAACTCTCACTTGTCCGCCTTCTTTTTTTGAACAAGAAGAA
Organism: Scolanthus callimorphus; assembly: GCA_033964015.1. Taxonomy (NCBI): domain Eukaryota; kingdom Metazoa; phylum Cnidaria; class Anthozoa; order Actiniaria; family Edwardsiidae; genus Scolanthus; species Scolanthus callimorphus. Next base: position 26,445,994 of record CM066911.1, on the reverse strand, counting down.
ACTTTCTTGATTTCTACAGAGACTTGTAGTCCCGACACATTTGCGTAGTACGGTTCTAGTTGGTTCTCCAGTCGCTTGCAGTAGTAGCGGAACTCCCCGTGCCGAAGGCACGGAGTGGAGCCCCATACGTATCATTCAACGTCACATGAGAAAGCAACCCATGCAAGCCAAAACGATACGTTCAGCGGCTTACGAAAACATCGCGGGCTCTTATTTACGCATGCGCACTTGCGTTTTTGGCGACCCGTGTACACAGCCAATCACAGTCCGTCTTGGATCACTGAGCGCGCGCGTCATTTTGTCCTCGGTGCTTGGCAGAGGACACGGACCGGAAGTCGCTCCTTCATTTTCCCGCCGAAAAAACTCACAAAACACGCGCCCGCGTCGGCTCACTCGAGTTCATAATTTTTGTTGAGTCAAACTGAGACAAACTCGTGGGTGCGAACCACACCAAATTTGCTCAAAAGAATTCTCTAATGATTGTCAAAATACTTCGGATTCGATTCCTTCGCCGAAATTTCATAATGTTGTTTAGTCATTTTGGAGAAACTATGAGGGAGTTGCAAAAGATTCAAAGGCTAGATTGCAGAATACCCGGCCCACGGCGAAGCAAGACTTCGGCGCTCTTCTGAAGTAAAACAACAGTTTCTTTCGTAAAAGCTGCAAACGAAGTGTTCTTCGAATACTCATATGAGATCTACGAACAGGGAGCCAGAACTGGATTGAACAGGATTGACAATAACAGAAAATTGCAATGGTTTTAGCCGAATAATATATTTAGGAAAATTGGCTTTGTGCAAAAGCTTGCCAAGTAAGAATGAATTCAACTCAACACGACGGAGACTTTCAGAGGAAAGAAACAACTTCACTATCAGTTATCGGTAAGCACAAAGCTTGAAAATTCTGACTTTACATTTAACTTTTACGTTTTGCTGCTTTAGTTGGCTCCCTCGAGGTTTCTTTTTCTCCGGCTAAACTCAAATTATAGTTTTGAGTAATCTTTACTGATATTCTAGCCTTGATTTTCCTTTGTCATATGTTAGATTTAGTTAGTACAATGAGACAAATACTATGTCAAGTATTCTTTGTTGTGGATTTCGCTGAAAATCTTATTTTTCATTTTTATTTCAAGGAGATTATCTTTTGCCGGTCGTGAACTGCGACTTGTTTAGCATATCATAACGCGCTAATACTATCATTGCCACATAATGGTAACATGAATTTTCTTGATTTAAACTGTAATGTAAAGGTGAGCTCCCTTTGAGTAAGACGTGTGGTGTGTATGATTGGAGTTCCGGTTTTAGGCATTGCCTAAATCTATATATTATTTTATTCATTGGCGGCGATTAGTAGTATAGGGTGAGTAAATGGAGCCCCGTTAGTGAAGCATCGTGAAGCATTGCATACTAATTTTTGGCAACGAAGAAGCACCGCATACTAATTTTTGGCAACGGTTTGAATAGGGATTAACCAACAAAGGCGTGCCCAGGCAGGTCTAATCCTTTGATCATTCTGATTGGTCGGTATTGTTTTAAGCGCCTTCTTTGAATTAAAAAGACGCATTAGGTCGTTATTCCTTCCTACTTTCGAAGACGCACAAGGTCGTTTTATTCCTTCCTACTCTCGAAGACGCACAAGGTCGTTTTATTTTATTATTAGCGGAACTCCTGTGGAGCCCCATAGGCTAATGTGTGAAAAAAAAAATAAATAAAAATAATAATAAAATAAAGTAACCCATCGAGTTGTATTCGAGTGGTTGTATTTTCCGTTGGACAGCCGCTGGTGTACCGTCGGCTTATTTCTGAGTGCGTACACGGTGTGTTGCCATGGGTTACGATATTCACTTTTTGGCCGGCGGCCCTTGTGCAAGTCAAGATTTCGTCCGCCATCTGCAGTTTCTTGTAGCTTGTATCATTGTTATTGGCCACAAAACTTTGAAAGAACTTTCGGGGATGTTCGGAAAAGATACATGAAGCCTTTGGGTTACCTGTCTTTGGTTGCTGGCAGAATGGACTGGGATCAGGGAAGGATGAGTAATCGATAAAGTGGTTTATTCAGCCGGGATCATAACAGAAAGAAATTAAGTTAGGAGGTTTATAAAATCAAGCTATGAATCATTCTAGATTGCAAAAACAAGGAAAATAATTTGCAGCTTTGTTACAGCTCAAGCATGGAATAAATTTAATTGGCATAGACACGAATTCTCGCGGAATTTAGCCAGCCTTTGCAGTCTCAACATTTGTACATGGAAAGAACAATGTATGACTCGCTTCTCAAGGACATCCTTGGAGCCAATTGGAGCTGAATAACTAAGTTTCTAACGACAGAAATGCTTTGGCATCAAGATTCCTTCAAGAAGAAAAGATACGATATTCAGGTGAGTTTTAAAGTAAGTTAGTTCCAAAGTTGAGTGCTTTACTGATCTCTTTGCTTGTTCTCCATTGAAAATGCAACACATGAATCGCTAGGATATCCTATTTAAACTACTCTATCTATACTTGATATCCCTTGTGCTTGCATAAGATAATTGTAAATACACATTGGAATCGTGTTTCAGTCCCCTGTGATTCATTCAGCAACTCTCTTTAATTTGACTACTGGAAATTAGATTCAATTAACTCAATATTTTTGAAGCTTAGCTTTGTGGATGAGACTGTGTGTTGGTGAAAACTTTTTTGCTGAAAAGGGGTGTGCATTTGGCTTGAAATCATAAACAGAAATAAACAATGATTGACTGTAACATTGTATCATGATAATAAAGCTTAAAGTTGGTGGCCAGCATCACAGCCAGCTGAAAGACAAAAGCATTTTCCACTCTTTTAATCCTCCGGTAATGTCATTTTTTGTCAACAGAGATCAGGCTAAGATATTTTTTTTATTAGGCAGTTTGCTAGAAAATGCAAGGGATGTTCTTGATTTTATCTGGTTATTTGCTGGTTTTCCTCAGTTGCTGGTTTTCCACAGTTCGAATTGCCTACAAGCTAACTTTGCATCTATAGAGCGTGGGAGAAAAATCACTCACATTTTCCTAACAAGCTGCCTTCAAATAAAGAAAATGTCTCGGCCTGTCATCTCTGTTGAGAAAAAATGTTATTACAACAGTAAATACTTTAAAACAGTGGAAACACGTTTGTCTTTCAGTTGGCCAAGACGCTTTTATTCACTGTGCATTTTTTATGCCGATTTAGTTTGTAGATCTCATTTCTACAAGCTAATTCTAAAGAAACAGCTAATTCTAAAGAAACAAACCCTGCCTACGAACAATAAAAAAAATCATTTGGGTCAGGACTTTTTTCCCTGCAAGCAGATTACCCCTGATGGACATTTTGCACATTACCCCAGGGTAAAACCAAACAACCAATCTGACTCCAAAGGGGCAGGGAGGAACGCTTGTGCACATTTTCTTATTTACTTCTACCTGGAATTTGCTATTATGCAGAAGATACTATCATCTTTCTTTTTTCTTGCATGGGTCTTACAGGAATGTCAACTCTCCCGGTTTTGCCAGGCGTCTCAAGAGTTTTCGCTTCGTTTCCCAGCACAACTTCAAGATGACTGCCATACATTTACTGTATTTCTCCCGGGAATATTTCAGGAAATTTAGCCATTTCAAGACAATCTCCAGATTTTTTAAGTCCCTGGGTTGACGTCCCTGGTCTTAGAGATTCGGCATGAAATGAATGATTTTCTGATTTTCTTGCTAGAGGTCTGGAATCTTAGAATTCAGACTTAGGTTAAGATTTGTCACCACATTCTAAATTTTCTGTGGAATTTTAAATGCTGTTTCAAGGACTTTAAAGGTACTTTAAGGTATCAGTTATGGTATTTGATGATCCAACCCTCCAAGCCTGTAAATTTCTTTTACTGACTAGGCTACTTAGCTGTAGGTGTCCCGTTTGACTTTGATTTTTTTTTTTCAGCTCTCAGGTGCTGATGCTAGGGCTGGTTCACACATGAATTGCAACACAAGGTGCAAGAAGGTAGCCAAGACTTTTTCCAGGGCATCAGCTAATCCATCCTGTAACTCTAGACTCCATTTGCAGTAAGCACTGTGAAAAAACCCTGGAATGTGGCTTGGTTCATATAAACATACCACCTTTCCAGAAGTATTTTTTCAATCTTGTAACAAAAAAATGAATGCAACACATCAACTTGAAGTATAGCCTATACTCAAACTCTTTCCTTTTTGGTGTTCGCATAATTATGAAATCCCAAGTGCAAAAAAGCAAAATTTCAAAACACTTTGTGATTATTTGTACGTACATACTTTTAACTAGACCATGAATTTGTACTTTATCAGTATTGTGATTCAAACATGCCTCCTTTTTAGACATCGAACCAAGCTTCCTGTGGTGTCTTGTCTGCCTTGTTTCCAGTTCTTGACCATGAAAAACACAGTGGAAAATGTGCCCGGGGGGGACTCCCCATATTTTCAGACAGGGGTGCTCGTCCTATCCCTTAGGGTATAAAATTGACAGACGTGCTATCCGAGGGGTGTTTAAAATCAGACCTATCCCTACGGGGAGTCTCAGACCAATCCTTGCCCAGAAATATATTGGTTCTGACACCAGAGCCGATATTTACAAAGGAAACTTGGTTGAAAACCCTAAAAGACCTAAAATTTCGCTTTTTTTTTATTTTGACCTGCCAAATTTGCTATCTTTTAGGGGTAAATTCGGCGGTCGCCATGCCAAATTTGCTTTCTTTTAGGGGTAAATTTGCTGTTTGCCACACCCATTTTGCTATCCCTTAGGGTCAAAATCAATTTTCCCGATGAGCACCCCCGTTTAAAATATTGGGAGTCCCCCCCCCCCCCTCGGGAAAATGTGCATATCATCCTTTCTCGAGTGTATCTGAGTTCTGGTTGAGTTTTAAGTTTGCTAGGTCAATAGAAATATTGAAAAACTTACTGGAATTCCAAATATGGTATGCAGATATTTCCTTATAAGGAAGTTGGAAAAAGTCAACACTTTTTCAAGGGAACTATTTTGATATGTTATTCCAAAGCAGGATCTCACCTTATAGTGGGTAAGGGGGCTATGCTCATTTTTCTGTTGGTAGTTTTTCGTTTACTTTTACTTTAAGGGAGCATTCATTATTTATGCCAGGGGGTGGGCTGGCAATTATTAAGGGGGACCATGTTAAATTTGGCACATTCAAGTAGAGGGTCACCAGATATAAAAACAAGTGTGAGGATTCATCTACGTTTTATGGCAGCAATGGCGTTAATTTAATATATGGATACAAGAGGTTACACACCTGTAAAATTACAACAAACTGTTTATGCACGCATCAGGAAAATGTCTTAAAAATACTGGTTGTTGTCTACTTGGTATCTAGATGTCGCAACATTTCTTCCTCATCTAAAGGGGGGAGGGGGCTATCATGATTATTATAAATATTGGGGTTTTGAGTTTTTTATTGATACTTTGAGGGGGGTGAAGTTTTTTTGGGGCTGAATGAAAAATCTTGCCAGCCCACCCCCTGGCATAAATAATGATTGCTCCCTACCAGAACAAGGCTTAAAACTGGAATTAAACCATTGCTCACTGGAGTTCCAGTAAATCCCCCTACAATGAGATATACTTAGATATATTTTTTATTCGGAACTGTAAGAAATAATAATGATTTACATTGGCAAAACTCCAATAAATATAAAAAAGTACATTAATTTTTGCCTAATTTTGATTGTTTAATTTCACTGATTTGTTCAAAGAGGGGGTTCGAAGGCTTGTCATGATGGAGTGATTTTGCAAAGTAAGAAATAATAATGATTTACATTGGCAAAACTCCAATAAATATAAAAAAGTACATTAATTTTTGCCTAATTTTGATTGTTTAATTTCACTTATTTGTTCAAAGAGGGGGTTCGAAGGCTTGTCATGATGAAGTGATTTTGCAAAGTAGTTCTTCTTGTTCTGTTTTGGTCACCCATACAAAATTTTGCTATGTTTTCGGATTATTTTCTATTAATTTTAGTAACATTATTCTTGTGATGCATCCAAGGGGGCCATTTGACATAAATTGATTTTGGTTTTGATTTCTGTGGTATGGAAGAGTTCATATAGTTGGGTAGGATAAAGTTGCTCTTCCATTTCAGTTCTTTATTTTTTTTCTAACACCTTGAATGACCTGCTTTGTCTCCCGTTTTCCATCCGTAGGTCATGGAAGGACATTGGAAATCCCAGAGGGGTGAGGGTGGGGAGTCAATTTACTTTCTTTGGAGGGATGAGGGGAGGGGGTCTCCTCTCAACACCCTTCTTTGTGGGGGGATATTTTCTGGAAATGTCTGGTTCCATATTATCCATACCCTCCTACGAAGGGATTGGAAATGCTGTCAATTTACCTGATCTTTTCCATACAAATACTGTTTTTTTCTTTGAAAATTGCATAGAGGGGGTAAGGATATTTTTTGGAAACACGATTATGATTATGATTTTTATACTACTGACAGTACAGATTTTTAAGGGTTTTTTTTTCTGACTATTCTGACTAGGATTCTGTTAGGGGTAGTTAGGAAACTCAGTATTATTAAGCAACTCTTTCCAAGGAAAAAAAAATCTTCAGATGTTTAGGTTTTGCCAGATTTCTAGGATTCTGTAATGGGAAGTTATGTTTCTCTGGGGTTAAAATACATGTCCACAATACACAGCTCTTCAAATTCTATTTGTCCAACAAGCACCCCCACCCAACTGATATGAGTGAGTGCTCGACCTTGACTTTTTTGATCACTAGTCCCATCAGGACAAGTAGCACAGAAACGTTACTTGCCTTAGCCAACTGGCTTATCAATTATAGTCCATTATAGTCTAGTTTTGATCATTTCTAAATGCTGCTGTCCCCTCTGGCGACCATGATTCATAGCGCAAAAACAATAGAGTGTTTTGTAATGACGTCATAGTGAAATAGGGCAATTATTGTCAGAAATTTGCTATGATATTATTGCATTGTATAAGAATTAGTCGTTCTGTAAGAGGTATAAACATTGGAGTTCCGCTTTTAGGCAGTGCCTAAATCTATATATTATGTCTAACCCAGCTGTTCACGAGAGACATGGTGAAGTGTTGTACAAGTTAGGGAAAAGGGATCACACGGATTATTTTGCTTCGGTGTGTCTGTTTGCTGGCAAAGCAAGATTTCACATACGCGAGTTTGTCTTAAACTGTTATGGAGAGCCTTTAATTCCTACACAAAAGGGAATTTGCCTTAACCTGGAAGAACTAGAGACATTGAAAACTTGTATCAACGAACTTTGGGAAACTGGAACAGCGCTATCAGCGATTCAATCCGATCCCGGGCTTATGGCAAACAACGAACTTGATAAATTTGAAGAGAATAAATTTGAAGAGAATCCATCACCGAATATTATTAAAACTCCAGCTCAAAAGAAAACACGATTCCTGGATGAGGACAAAGCAACATTAGCGCCTAAACGAGCGAGAGAAGAGGACTCTGATGTCAGTGCGAAAGCACAGTGCAAGAAGCGTCAAACTTTCTTAACGGACGAAAAACATTCTTTCTTTATAAAATAAATGAATAAATAAATTTAATTTAGTTAATGGCGCCTGGACAAAAACATATATTGCTGTTGTGTTTGTTTATTAAAATAGTTATTCAAAGTTTTTTTTTCTACAGAGAATAAAAATAATTAAGAGAAGAGAATTAAAATTATGCGTGTCCTACCTGTCCTATAGTGTCCTAGTTAAACCTTATTTAGACATTTGTTTGCTTATCAAGCGATATATTAATCAAAAACGGTAATCCACGAGGCTGATTCATTTATTTGTTTTTAATAAAGACCAATACGCGTGTTCTTCGTTTCTTTGGCGTCTTTTATTTAATAACTTTACAGCACACACATTACAATAAGTATAAACAGAAACTAAGCTAGACATCGTTTTTATAGACAAGCGTAAAAACGTTTATTATACTTTTCAGTCTGAACCACAATTATTTTATTTTATATGGTGATTCTGAACGGTAAGATCGCAATTGGTCGCGTTTTTTTCATAGCTTTATAGTAGGGCCCGACAGCTCTATCGGCATCATCATCTAAATAGTTTTTCAACCGGATAGGCCGTATTTTTTTCTTCTTCTTCTTGGGTGAGCTGGGGATTGAGAGTGGGGGCGTTAGGAGTTGTTTCGGAGCTGGTTGAATAAAGGCAGTCTTGGGAGATTCTTGGACCTTTGCCGAGTAGGGGATGGTCGCTGGCTCAGGGGATGATAGTACCGGCGCTTGTGGTGTGTTCGCTTGTGGTGTGTTTTTCACTAGGGTTTGTAGCGCCGATTCTACATTTACTAAAGGATTTTGACTAGCGGTGTGCTTCATTCGCAAGAGATCGTTTTGAAGTTGTAGGTAACGAATGACTTTTTCACTTGCTCCCATCTTTTCGCTGTGGAGAATATCGTTTTCTTTGTCTTGCAACTCTCTCATACGTTGCTTCTCACGGTCTTGCAACTCTCTCATACGTTGCTTCTCACTTTTCCAAGGGCGTCATCCTTGCGTTCCTCCTTATCCGAAATTTCACCGGGAAGAACGTTAGTGCGAAGTCTACAGCTATCCTCTGTCGCCGGCTTTAAATCAACAAACAGATAGCCAAAAGGTCTTCGAACGGCCTCTTCATACTTGTCAAGCAAATAATGCGTATTTCTAGGATACATTTGCTTGGCTAAGGTCATCACTTGTAATTTGTCTCTCTCTAAGAGAACCAGGTAGTGGCTGTTCAAAGAAATACTGCGACTGGCTTTGCCTTGATTGAGATATAAATTAGATATAAATTATTATAAGATATAAATTACTGACAGGTTTCTGTGATGGGAACCCTTTGTAAACAACTTTGCAATCCTATCGTCATTTCCAGTTTCAATCATCTGGTCGTCGATAACGATTAGGTTTCGCACATTGACGTCAAAATAAGAGTCTTGATCCAGGCTGCTTGGGATTCCTCTTACGAATTCTATTTGTGGGGTAGACACGGTCAAAGCCGTGTAGGCAGGTTGCCACTGAGAATAGCACCAGACTATGCGTTGGGGTGGGGGCAAAATAGCTTGTTGCGCGTGCTCGATGAGTTTCTGGACCCAAACAGTTTTTCCACTTCCGGTCATTCCCGCCACCATACATGTAAAAGGATGTTGGAGTTGAAAGGGACCACACAATTCACGCTTCTCCATTGTATTCTGTATCCCAGGAAAAGGGGAATGCTTCGGTGATTGATTTCCTGTTGTAGCCAGTACTTTCTGTCGGCCCCATCTATTCCGTGAATCCTGCTCAGATGAGTTGAAATATTCTTTTGGTCCTTCCCACATAAAGGGCATGACCTTCCCATGACGGTACCTGCCCTTAACTGAATCAATCTGCACTTGGGGCCCTCTTTTATACGCACAGGTTAGTCTATGTTAGCCTACACTAGTCTACCTATATGGCTAGACTATGTTAGCCCAATTGTTAGCCTATCTAGCTAAACTATGTTAGCCTATATGGCTAGTCTATGTTAGTCTATGTAGCTAGACTATGTCAGTCTATGTTAGCCTATCTAGCTAAACTATGTTCGCCTGTCTACGTTAGTCTTGTAGTTAGACTATGTCAGTCTATGTTAACCTATATAGCTAGACTATGTTTAGTCTATGTTAACCTATATAGTTAGACTATGTTTAGTCTATGTTAGCCTATATAGCTAGACTTTGTTTAGTCTATGTTAGCCTATATGGCTAGACTATGTTAGACTATGTAGCTAGTCTATGTTAGCCTATATGGCTAGACTATGTTAGTCTATATTATACTATGTAGCTAGTCTATGTTTAGTCTATGGTAGCCTATATGGTTAAACTATGTTAGTCTATGTAGTTAGTCTATGTTAGCCTATATGGCTAGACTATGTTAGTCTATGTCGGTCTATGTAGCTAGACTATGTTAGTCTATGTAGCTAGTCTGTTAGCCTATATAGGTAGACTATGTTAATCTATGATAGCCTCATCAAAAGTATTTCAATACAGAAATAGTAATATATAGATTTAGCCACTGGCTAAAAGCGGAGCTCCCGGTTACATATTTATAAGTCCTGCAAAAGATTAATAATGTGACGTGTCGCGACGTCACTTGCTACAGAAAACATTCGTGTTCTCCATTGCCATACTTGCAAATTCAGATTTTTTTTGTTGCATTTCAAAGAGCTCCATACCCACATAGTCCGGATGTTTTCTTGACTGTACCCAAGTTTGTTCGCCTAGCGATGTTGCCTTCTCGAGATATAGACTTTTCTAGTTTTAATAACGTCATCGATGACGTCATGTCACGTGATCTTGGTAGTGCACCCCCCTTGCCTCCAAAATAAGTTTACCCAAGTTTGGTCACCTAGCGATGTTGCCTTCCTGAGATATTCACTTTCTAGTTTTGATGACGTCATGTCACGTGACCTTGATTGTGCACCCCCCTTGCCTCCAAAATAACTTTACCCAAGTTTGGTCACCTAGCGATGTTGCCTTCTTGAGATATTGACTTTTCTAGTTTTGATGACGTCATCGATGACGCCATGTCACGTGACCTTGGAAGTGCACTCCCCTTGCCTCCAAAATAACTTTACCCAAGTTTGGTCACCTAGCGATGTTGCCTTCTTGAGATATTGTCTTTTCTAGTTTGGATGACGTCATCGATGACGTCATGTCACGTGACCTTGGTGGTGCACTCCCCTTGCCTCCAAAATAACTTTACCCAAGTTTGGTCACCTAGCGATGTTGCCTTCTTGAGATATTGTCTTTTCTAGTTTGGATGACGTCATGGATGACGTCATGTCACGTGACCTTGGTGGTCACCACCAAGGTCACGTGACATGATGTCATCGATGACGTCATCAAAACTAGAAAAGTCAATATCTCGAGAAGGCAACATCGCTAGGTGACCAAACTTGGGGGAAGTTATTTTGGAGGCAATAGGGGTGCATCACCAAGGTCACGTGACATGACGTCATCAATGACGTCATCAAAACTAGAAAAGGGAATATCTCGAGAAGGCAACATCGCTAGGTGACAAACTTCGGTGAAGTTATTTTGGAGGCAAGGGGGTGCACCACCAAGGTCACGTGGTATGACGTCATCGATGACGTCATCAAAACTAGAAAAATCAATAACTCGCGAAGGCAATATTGCTAGGCGACCAAACTAGGATTAGATTATCAATGAGGCAAGGAAGGTGCACCACCAAGATCACGTGGCATGACGTCATCGATGATGTCATCAAAGTTAGACAAGTGAATATCTCGAGAAGGCAACATTGCTAGGCGACCAAACTTGGGTGCACTTATCTTGGAGGCAAGGAGGGTGCACAACCGAGGTCACGTGGCATGACGTCATCGATGATGTCATCAAAATTAGAAAAGCATTTGTTTCTGTTGCAATGACGTCACGATAATGTCACGCGATGAATATTTTGCAGGACTTCTAGTTTTCCCTAGCAACGGCAAAAAAACAATAGGTAAACCCACCCAGAATAATATGTACCGGGAGCTCCGCTTTTAGCCAGTGGCTAAATCTACGTACCTTATCAAGACGCTCGAGATGTACTGCACAGTTTAGCCACCTCTAAAAATATCCTTTTTTGGTCACCCAATGGGGAAATTATTCACCATCAACGAAGAATACCAAACACCGATATTGCCGAACTTGTAGAGTTTGTATTACTCCCTTACAATAAAGACATACCTGGCCCGACAGGTTATAGAACTTTCCTCTCCGGGCTAGCAGAATTAGGAATCAATAAGAGATTAATCCAAAACAAAGCGGCTTTGAGTAATTTAATAGACTACGAAAATGCGACTACACAAAACGAGCAGTCTAGTGACGAAGAAGAAGCTGAAGATGCTAGTGACGAGGAAACTGACGAGCAATCTACAGGTGAACAAGTAGCACAGAACCTGATTCAGAGGAAGAAGAAAATCAAGAGGGTAGAGGAAGCTCAGGGGACATTGAAAAGAAAGTGAATAACTACTGCGAAGATTGTCAGGGCGGAAATGTGTATTGCATTGACATTGGTGGCTGTCCAAAGTGTTTATGGCATGATACGGTACCGGGGCTTTGTACAAACAATTCTCTTTATCAATGCCCTGTTTGTCAAACACATTCCCGGTTTGGAAAAGTTTGGAAAGGGGCCTTTGTGCGGTGCTACGATTGCTTGGGAGGATCTTATTATCACAAGAAAACAGACGAGTGGGAGACCCTGCGCCCTAGTAAACAAAACACAAGTTCAGACTGAAAAGTATAATAAACGTTTTTACGCTTGTCTATAAAAACAATGTCTAGCTTAGTTCCTGTTTATACTTATTGTAATGTGTGTGCTGTAAAGTTATTAAATAAAAGACGCCAAAAAAACGAAGAACACGCGTATTGGTCTTTATTAAAAACAAATTAATGAATCAGCCTCGTGGATTACCGTTTTTGATTAATATATCGCTTGATAAGCAGACAAATGTCTAAATAAGGTTTAACTAGGACACTATAGGACACGCATAATTTAATTCTCTTCTCTTAATTATTTTTATTCTCTGTAGAAAAAAAAACTTTGAATAACTATTTTAATAAACAAACACAACAGCAATATCTGTTTTTGACACACGCCTAAATCGAGGAATGCTCACTGGCACTTAGAATTTTTTTCTAAACAAGCGCTCACCTACAGAAGTGAAAATCAAAAACCAAAATCATCAGGGTTCGAACCTGTAACTTTCCAGTCTCTATACCCTAACCCTAACCACTACGCTACCAGTGAATTCGCTGGTTGGGACAGCTCGTTTTATTGATTACGTACCTTAATAGTATTAATCTTTAATAGAACGAGGCATATACTATAAAAATATACTAAAACGATGTATTAACCCTTATCCTGACTAGTAGTCTTGATAGTCCAGATATTTTGAATGTTTTTAGGTCAATTTGAAGTAATATTGTCAAAAATATCGTTAAATTATTCATGGTGAGCATTCCTCCATTTAGGAATGACGCTGTTTTTGTCCAGGCGCCATTAACTAAATTAAATTTATTTATTTATTTATTTTTTAAAGAAAGAATGTTTTTTCGTCCGTTAAGAAAGTTTGACGCGTCTTGCACTGTGTTTTCGCACTGACATCAGAGTCCTCTTCTATCGCTCGTTTAGGCGCTAATGTTGCTTCGTCCTCATCCAGGAATCGTGAGTTTATAAGGTATCGATGTCGAAACCTCCCACCGGTAGGCCTTCAAAGTCACGATCTGCCCACGATTCCATCGCAGAAGTTCCGTTAGTAGGCTAGGAAAAAAACAATTAAACATACTTTAAAGTCCAGTAAGCAATAGAACAATACAGTTTTAACGGTCATCAGTTTTTGGTGTGAAACGTTTTGCGTTATAATTTACTCCGTTGTAAGTAAAAATATGTTAAACTTTACTATAAACTCGTCAACCTTGTGATTTGTAGAAACCTTTTGAGAGAGTTAAAAGTGAAACCAAACTCGGCTACAAAGAGCAGTAAACATTTCGATAGAACAATTTAAAAAAGCGGTTATAACAGCTGTTTGGTTAGGAAAGTTTTATCGATAGAATGGATTTCTGGATTGTTGTGATTAGTGATAAAACACTTACCAGCTCTTGCTCTGGAAAAAACGTCCGCCAAAAAGTGATCAGGGTTGAAAGTATCCGCCACATCAAACATCTGGATTTCTTGGGAGGTAAAATCACCAAACTACAAAAACCAGAGAGACAGATATAAATAAGTTATGTTATTCAACTACTAAGAAAGAATCCGTAAGTTGAATCAGTGAAGTTAAATTCACCGTCAGTTCCTCGACAGGAACAAATTGGGGCTGAATGGTCTCGTTAGTGTCGAAATCACCAAATTAGTAGAAAAGTAGAATCCACCAGAATCCATCTAAACAAGCGGTAATTATCGTCCGTAATAAAAAAATAACTCACCGTTAAATCAGCTGCCTCATCGCCAAAGCCAGCATCAAAATAGAACTTCGACATTTCGAAGTATTAGAGTTTGACTAAAAATCGTCGACTAACAAGTGCGAGATGAAAGATTTCTCTAGTAAGAGTTGATTGGGGAATGAGGTCTGTTGTTGTCCTTTTTATTTTAAAGAAAGCGCTTAAAATAATACCGACCAATCAGAATGATCAAAGGATTAGACATGCCTGGGCAACTCTTTGTTGGTTAATCCCTATTCAAACCGTTGCCAAAAATTAGTATGCCTTCTTCGTTGCCAAAAATTAGTATGCGGTGCTTCTTCGTTGCCAAAAATTAGTATGCGATGCTTCACGATGCTTCACTAACGGGCTCCATTTACTCACCCTATACTACTGCGATTGGAAAACTGAATAATCAGTGATCAAGCAGATTTGCCGTATTTGGGTTCACTGTAGTGTGACGTCACTTTCACGTGAGCATCCCCCCCCCTGACCACCCAATCTCCTCACCCTGACCACCCACCCTGTGACGTCACGGCCGCGCGACGTTGTGACGTCACGGCCGCGCGACTGCGAACCTGGCGAAGGTGACTATAAAAATCAGGAGATGGCTGCGAAAGAGGCGGGCTTCACAGGCACGCGCGGAAAATTCTGCTTGACGTTGAAAAATGAGTTCGACCCTTTGCGATCCTTTCCGTTATTCAGGTATTGGGTACCCTGTGGATTTTATATCGTACACTCTATTTGCGATCACTGATTTGCTATCATTTGGACGCTTTTTTCTTAGGTATGGTGCTCCGCTCTGCGGCCTTCGGCCGCTAAGGAGCTCCGCTAGGAAGGGATGAAGCTCAAACAACCAAACTTGGGTGTAGTTGTCTAAGTGGCAAGAGGGGTGCAATTGCATGGTCACGTTGTATGACGTCATCGATGACGTCATCAAAGGAGAAAAAGTATATATCTTCACTACTCACTAGTACGTTGCGGCGTGTACGCTTATTGACATTACTCACTACTCACTAGTATGTTGGCAGCGTGTACGTTTATAACCCTTATACGTTACTCACTAGTATCTTGGCGGTGACCGTACGCTTTTTACCCTTACCAGAAAAGGACCCGTCACTCTGTGACGGGAATGAAAGAACGGACGTCATTTTCTCTTGCGAGACGTTTTAGATATTATCTATGGATTTAAATTTAAGGGTTGTTGATGGTGTTGGGCTATGGCTAGGAAATACCTTTCTCATGCCGAAATAAATCAGTATTGTTTGGAAAAGCGCCATGCGCATTTTCGCCTTTGTTTGGCCCTGGCTATGCACTGGTCTCCCTGTGATGTCTCCTTGGTTTTGGCGCGAAAATTGCGCACGCGAGCGAATCAACAAAGCCCCAAATATGCCACATTGTATAAATTTGAACCTCATCAACAATCAAATCGATAGAATTACAAATAGAATCTAGCATTGTGGCTAAATGCAAACAACACTGCAGTTTTTATTTCTTTTCAATGGCAAAGGCGAATTATGGGGAACTCGAGTGAGGAAAGAAAACTACAAAAATCTAGCGGAGACTTGGGCGAAATGAGAAAGTCAACAATTTTCGAATCGTCCTCATGCGTCTCACATGTTTCTTCACTGACATGTTATTTGTCACCATGCCAAATCAGGTGAGCTCCATATGTTCCATAGTCCAGTCCCTGAACTCTCCTTTGCGGCTCCATTGTTGCCTATGGTCGCCGAAAGGAGAGTCCAGAAACCTTTGTATGCGCATGCGCTAGATCTGACCAAGAACTTGGGTTTTTTCGTTAGTGCGCATGATCCATATACCGCTGTCGGAGATTGTTTGTTGAATTTCCTCATTCTCGTACCCAGAGCTCCCGAGCTCGTCAGTGCTCGCAGGGGAGGCTCTGGGGACATCCATTTGAGGGCCGTCGCTGATTGGTTGATTTTAAGCGTTGGAGCATGCGCTGAAAGGTCTTTCTCTCTGCGGCTCTGTACTAAATCTCGCGCATGCGTCAGTGGCTGTCACCAGAGCCTCCCCCGCGAGGTTACGAGCCGGGGAGCTCTGGGTACGAGAATGGAATTTCCTCGGTTACGGTCACAAGGGCGTCCTATCTTGATGGACAAACTTCATGTAACCAACAGTCAATTTCCGGTATCTTAGGCTTGGGTTGAGGTAATGAGTCGAATGGACGTATAAACAATGGCTTCGGTATTCGGTTCGTTTTCGGAAAAATCTCGAGCAATGTTCGGATATTCAGACTTTCGGAAGGCTCTCGAGCAGCATTCGGATGTTCGGTACTCGGTGATTTTTCGGGAGGCTCTCGAACGGCATTCGGAAGTTCAGTTTTCGGTTGTTTTTTCGGAAAGCTTTTGAGCAAACAGTCTTTCAATAGCAACATCACTTGGTTGACCACTCATGATCGGTTTTCCAATTTATCTCATGAACATGAACGTTTTTCAATAGAATGAGCGTTTCCAGAACAATTGTTTTATACGCGGCTACTGATACATTTAATATTTAATATTCGACATAACATAACATTACAAATTGATTTATCTGATAGGATCATCAAACCGGGTAAAATGATGTTAGTCCGTGGGCCAGGAGTCGAAACCCTCCCCCCCCCTTCCCCCCTCGGGGATTTTTGCTAACATATATCATTGGAAAGCTTAGGCCGAGGGTAGTCCAAAACCGGTTGTTCGCACTTTTGAAGTGGAAGCGTTTAGGATTTACGGCGCATTTTACATTTGGGCTTCAAAACCACAGGGTACCCGCGTCGAAAATAGCGAAAAACACAAATAAAATCCCCTGTGTTACATCAAAAACACTCGATATCGCACCTTTTGCCTAATAACAGCCTAAATCCGCTATTTTGCTAGAAAAACTCTTAATCATATCAAGAAAATTTCGCCAAAAGCTGTCGTTTTGCCGACGTTTCAAAACTTCCTTATTAGGAAGTCCCCCTTACCTTGTTTGGAAGGTCTGTAAGTACTTTTCCTAATATCTTAGCGAAAAAAGCAGGAAAATTGACCAAAACTTGCAGATACTCGAGAAACATCATTCTCTTGGTTGCCATTTTGTTTTTACCCCCCGCCTAGGGGCCTGAGTCACGTTTTGAACACAACAGGCAACCCGCGCGGATTTGGCATAAAAACGACAGCACTTTCTTGATATGTAAAAGCATTAAAAGTAGGAAATTCGTTCAATAAAAAGCACAGGGTACCCACGTCTCATAATTTTGAAAACAGAAAAGTGTCTGGCCCTACACGATTTTCACTTCCTCTCCCAGATATGTACAAAATAGTGTTTTATCAGTAGTAAACGAATATGTGTGCTTTGAGGCGTATTATGCCATCCATGTTTGTTCTTGTTAACTGATGTATCAGAGCATTTTCGGGCTCTGGATCGCCGCACTTTCCACGACAGACAAGGCGGTGTTGCTTCGCCTTTTTGTCGTCTTCTCGCGTGTAATCGCTAGATTTGAATTTGAGCATTATGTGCGTGGATGGCTTCACATTAGTGTCTTAGCCAGGGTCCTCCCAGAGGTAAGTGGTAGCGGTGATAGCTTTCAAAGAAACATAATTACCATGCCCTGTTCACGGAATAGTGAAATACAACAGTTTGGCATTATGCTTTGTACCCTGCCAGCAGTGGTATCCTCCTGTCTTCGCTTGCCGCCGGGCCGAAGAAAGGAGGAAACCACTGCTCGCAGAGTAATTTGCTTTTGGCATTTGTTTTAATTCTATGCCGTAGTACGGAAAACAATCCTTTCTGCCGAGTATCCTCAGGCTCTTCAATTTCCTGGGATTGATATTAGAATTGTGACTTATAGATTGTAGTAGGAAAGTAATGAGCTATCTGCTTACCAGTGCTAGTGCGCACTTGCGTGTCTTTGTTTTTAAAATATTGCAGCTCGTGCACCATAAAGTAAAACGTAGTTGCGCTAAATTTTGCTATGGCGTGCGTCGATGACGGGAAATTCGCGCCTGTTGTGCTATACAACTTTTTTGGAGATTTTAATGCTGCTTTACTTTTGGATTGCTTAGCGTGTTAAGTTCTCATCTGAGTCATTAATATGTTTTGCTGGTCCCTTATACACAGAGTGAAGTGTATGTAAGTAGGTAAGTAGTAGTTTCGCGCCTCGTAAAGTCCAAAAGCACTTCGTTACGAATTCCCTCGGATGGCTGATGGCTACAAGCTCTATATTTCTACGGCGATTCCAAAAGTGCATTAGTCGGAACGTGAGGGCTATGAGCCATAGCTTAGTATTTCATGACATTTTGCAGACATAGTAACAACAAGTACAGTACAAGTAGTGTTTTCGCATAATGTAAAACTCTATTTTTCCTTTACAGCAACCACAAAACAGTTATTATGAAAACAATGGATTTCCTCATATTTCCGCTAGACATGGTTATCCTTTCGAGACATTTCTACGACAAAATATTGAGCTAACCATTTGTTGTTGTTTTTCCTCTCATTTTCTGACAGAAAAATAGATTTCCGCTTTTATAGCTTGTTACTCAAGCTATAAAATTCGCATTTCAAATTCTTAAAACCGCGAGACGCGGGTATCCTGTGGAATACACTGTTGCCCAAATCACCTATTTGAATGCCTTTATGCACACGTTTTCAACGTAATCATGCCTTAAAGGCTATTTCGTGACCAGCTGCACAATATGTTGAGTTTTGAATGGAATACAACCATTTTATTTGTATTTTTTCGCTATCCCCGACGCGGGTACCCTGTGGTTTTGAAGCCCAAATGTAAAATGCACCGTAACTCCTAAACGCTTCCACTTCAAAAGTGCGAACAACCGGTTTTTGACTACCCTCGACCTAAGCTTTCGAATGATATATGTCAACAAAAATCCCCGAGGGGGAGGGTTTCGACTCCTGGCCCACGGACTATGTGTGCAGGACGGTGAAGCCTGTTATCGATGTGCTTTATAAGTAAGGTGCGCTAGTCCGTATTTATGCGGTATCGGTTGTGAATAGGTTACGGAAAAGTGCGCGCAGTACAAGTGCAAAAACTAATGCATACAAGTACAAAATATTAAAAGAAAGCAATTAGCGTTAGAATGTTCTACAGCGTTAATTGGCGTTAACAGCCCCTTTATTTGACAAAATGTTTAAACGAATAGAACGAAGTAATAGAAAATAAAAGTAGAAACAGATAAGAAGGTAATTCTTATAAGGAATAAAAGTAGAAAACAAATAAGAAGGTAATTCTTATCTATATATTAATACCGTAAGGAAAATCGTGTCGACACTCGCTCCTCTCAGCCCTGAAGCTGTGCCGCCAAAAGAAGTTCGCAAACCCGAAGGGAAGGTGGAAATCTGGACCATGGGCGTGTTTTTGTTGGAAAAGATTCATCTCGGGCTAAGTTCTAATTCAAGCGATTTCTTAAGCGAGGGACAAAGCCGCCATCGCCGCCATGTTGAATTCTCCCACAGAAACTAAAAAAGAACTCGGTTCGCGCAGCCGAAAGCACCATTGACATTCAAACGTAAATGGTTCTCTTACAGATTACATACAGGAATGTGCAGGGATAATTCTACCTGGAAAGATTTGAGCTGAGAAAAATTTTCATTCAAGTTTCAACAAACGTACACACTACCTTGCTTCCCTCGGTCATGCAAGTCGAAATGACACATTTACAAAACAAAGTATAAATCCTGACGGCTCTCTCGCAAAGCGAAGGAAACAATCCCGAAGAGAAGGAGGAAATTCTCCAGTGGGCATGTTTTTTGTTGGAAAAGATTCACTTTGGTCTAAGTTCTAATTCAAGCATTTTTTTAAGCGAGGGATAAAGCCGAAAAAATAAAAATAATATAAACTAAAAAATTCTTAGTCCTTACACCATTTTTCTTGACCTGTTTCTTCTCTACCCTCACTGAGATATGATAAACATACAAACAATTCCGAAGTCAAATTAGGTTTCGATTTTCACGGGTTCTTTGACCGATTTGAGTGACGGACACGCGCGTGATTTTTGTTGCACCAAAATCAGGGAGACCAGTGCAAAAAAAATCCTTTTGGGCTCACTTCAATTATTTCGGCATGGTGGGACGGGGTACTCATGCTGATGGGAGGTTATTAGTAATGTAAATCCAACAGTTTATGGAAGGGGGAAATCATGAACCCCATTCCCACATCCATATGGCCATTGTGAACACTTTAAGTAAAATAAATTTCCCCCTTACACTACGTGAATTTTTCACGGGCATCAGCTAGTAAGGAATATTTTTCTTATATATATTTTTCTTTAGATCATGTTGACAGCCTGAGTGAAAGAGGACTTTTGTATACCTATTCCCAAATGGATATGTCTGAGTACATTGGCCAGCCAACACCAAAAACGCATCCACATCTAATGAATCCTGGAGAATGTGAGTAAAAAGACATGCATCTAGAATATGCAACTTTTACCTCTCCTCTTGACATTGTGGTCAGAAAGGCACCTGGGAAGCTTTTGTTTTGTTTTGTTTAGCATTATTTTCTTGCTTCAGTCTTACATTTCCATGTTTTTATTTACTTTAACATGCAGATACTTTTAAAGCATCATATGCATTGGCAGCACACACAATCAAAGCTCTGTATTAATTGGTACTTGCTTCTTTGGGCAATACATACGTCCAATCTAAATTTGACAAACTGAACAAGCCTGTTAAATCGCAACATTCCTGTTCACATCTATGTCTTGAAAAACGTGCCAAGTAATAATAGAAAATTGACACCAAGCTACTTTTTCTCTTGCAAACATATCCATATATTTATTATCTGCTTGTCATCGATCAGAACTTTGTTTTTTGTTGCACTTCTAATAAGAACTAACACCTACTATATTCAACCTGTGGAGACTAAATACACTATAGAACAGCCTTCAGAAACAATGAAAGTTATGCCACTCGCCACCTTGCCAGAGGTCACCCCCACTTCATGGCGGATCCAAGGAAGGGCGTCTGGTGCGAACACATTTCCCATTGCAATACAAGGATGGTTTTTAAATGACAATGCAGCCATCTAAAGACTATGGTTCTAGTAGTCCTATTGACAAATATGGCTCTTCAAAACCAGAAACACACCCCTCTTTTCAAAACCTGGATCTGCCCCTGCACTTGAAACCGGTAGAGCCACAAGGATAAAAAACATTTTCTTATCTGAGACAATGAAGTCTCAGTGTTTGTGTGCTAATTGTTTTCCTGTTGAAGTGGTACTAGTACGAAATCTTTTTTATCTCGTTTATTCTATAATTGAGGCCTAGACCAAATAAACTAACACTTCCCCTTGTGTCATGTTAGTGAGTTGCTGGAGCGGTCGCAGCCTGGCTCCAGTATCCACAAGGCTCCTAACACTTTCACAAGAGCCATAATTTGTCTGGCTTTTTCTTAGGGAATAAGGGAGTCGTCATGAATTACTTGGGGGGGGGGGGGGGGGGAGGATGGGCCGGCTTTTTTGCAAAACCCTGGGCCCAAAAATTTTGACCCCCCCTCAAATCCTCAAATTCAAGCCCAAAATCTTGACCCCCCCCCCCCCCCCCCCCCCCCCCCTTACATCTGAGCCCAAAATTTTTTACCGTTAGAATGTTTTTCATTAACCCGTGAAATACACTTTATAGCGTCTATACTTTCTTTATTCCCTTCTGTGCTGGCCTGGACATAAATAGTATTATTAAGTTTCGGACTAAACAATTGCTTATTGTGAAATTGTGAAATGTAGGAAGTGACTATCTCAGTCGGTGTTTCGTAGGTTTGTGAGAAATTAAGAGTTGTGTTATATTTTCCTTGGGGAGGGAGAATTTTGAAATTTAGTGTCCCAAGTTGGCCGGAGATGCAGCAAAACTGATTGCAAAATAACGTCAAAGTTATCTCTGCAAACAATTTTTTCAGTGTTTTTGGTTCTGCAAACACAATTTTTTTTTCAAATTTTCCGCCCCCCCCCCCCCCATCCCCACCACAAAAGTAATGGTCATTGAGAACTGAATAAAATTGACGACGTGGTCACGATGACTCTTTTCGTCTTTTCTGATGCTTGTTTTCTATTAGGGAAGAATTAGTTGGAGCATTTGAAATATTTGAAGTGATTGACATATATAATACTTCTAATATATTGTCAAGTTTCCCATGTCTAGAAGCTGAACTTTGAGATCGGTTTCCTTTAAAATCAGAATTTGTTCGGTTTAATATGTCCATGAATTGGTATTCAAGTTTGAAGTTCATTGAATCATATATACATATAAATTTGTTTTTCAAAACTGGGATCCGTTTATATACCATATCGAAAAGCTCGCTTTTTCCATCTTTTTTTATTCTTTCACAACAAAATTAAATTACCCATAAAAAAAGAACCTTTCGTCTTTATGTTGTGAAAAATCCATCTGATCGCGTACTGTAAAATTATTCCCGCACCTTAATTTTAGTTCTAGGAAATAACAAGTCAACTTTTTTTAAACTTACACGACAAATAGCTTGCAGTATAGCAGTTAATTCATTAGTTATGAAATTTCAAGACCGTTGAAATAGATTAAGACCTTCAAATTCGAAACGCGCTTGTTTTTTCCTGTTTGTTCAAATCATCCCTGAATTTCTACTGTCTATAATATACACACCCACGTCTTACTCACAGGGAGCTCACCTTTACAGTTTAAGTTACCATTATATGGCAATGATAGTATTAGCGCGTTCTGATATATGCTAAACAAGTCGCAGTTTACGACCGACAACGATAATCTCCTTGAAATAAAAATGAAAAGCAAGATTTTTCAGCGAAATCCACAACAAAGAATACTTGACATAGTATTTGTCTCATTGTACTAACTAAATCTAACATGTGACAAAGGAAAATCAAGGCTAGAATATCAGAAATGACTGTTTACATAAGGCAAAGCAGGGCCAAAAAGTCAAGCTTACTCAAAACTATAATTCGAGTTTAGCCGGAGAAAAGAAACCTTGAGGGAGCCAACTAAAGCAGCAAAACGTAAAAGTTACATGTAAAGTCAGAATTTTCTCATCAGGAATGCAATAAACTTGGAAGCTAAAAATATAAATAGCATAAGAAGCAATTTCAAGCTTTGTGCTTACCGATAACTGACAGTGAAGTCGTTTCTTTCCTCCGAAAGTCTCCGTCGTGTTGAGTTGAATTCATTCTTACTTGGCAAGCTCTAAATATATTATTCGGCTAAAACCATTGCAATTTTCTGTTATTGTCAATCCTGTTCAATCCAGTTCTGGCTCCCTGTTCGTAGATCATATGAGTATTCGAAGAACACGTCGTTTGCAGCTTTACGAAAGAAACTGTTGTTTTTCTTCAGAAGAACGCCGAAGTCTTATTCTGCAATCTAGCCTTTGAATCTTTTGCAACTCCCTCATAGTTTCTCCAAAATGACTAAACAACATTATGAAATATCGGCGAAGGAATCGAATCCGAAGTATTTTGACAATCATTAGAGAATTCTTTTGAGCAAATTTGGCGTGGTTCGCACCCACGAGTTTGTCTGTTTGACTCAACAAAAATTTCGTCTGAATGAAACTCGAGTGAGCCGACGCGGGCGCGTGTTTTGTGAGTTTTTTCGGCGGGAAAATGAAGGAGCGACTTCCGGTCTTGGTCCGTGTCCTCTGCCCGCGGCGCTGTGCTGGAGGACAAAAATGACGCGCGCGCTCAGTGATCCAAGACGGACTGTGATTGGCTGTGTACACGGGTCGCCAAAAACGCAAGTGCGCATGCGTAAATAAGCCCGCGATGTTTTTCGTAAGCCGCTGAACGTATCGTTTTGGCTTGGATGGGTTGCTTTCTCGTGTGACGTTGAATGATACGTATGGGGCTCCACTCCGTGCCTTCGGCACGGGGAGTTCCGCTAATAATGACAAGCTCACATTCCAACGTGAAATGCGTGTGTCGAACTCTACTCTTATTTTCGCTTAGGCCTAGGATAAACGTCGAATTGAAGTTGCGTCGAATACGTTTAAAACAATAGATAATTTGTTATTTGAAAGTAATAAGTCGGTATCTTTCGAAAATAATGTAATCAACCGCGATTGAATTCAACGTATGCCCTTACACGCGATCGCCAGGAAAAACTTGTTGAAAACTCGTTTCTTATCTATGATTCCATAAACGAACGCCCTTTAGGAGCAAAAGCGTGCAGAATGTTAGAGAGCACAGACAGAAAGTCGCCAACGTGCAAAATAGAACGTGCGTTGCCATGGAATCGTAGACTAAATAACGAGTTTTAGCTTGCAAGCTTTTTTCCAGGCGACCGCGTGTAACTGAGAACGGCTATAAAAACAATGGCTAAATTGAAGCCTAAACAGGCTTAAAAAAATTACTTCACAATAAATACATTTGAATCTAAGCCTATAGGACAGAAAAATTAGTTCACCATTTCATTATGTTTTACGCCAACCTGCGTAAAACATCACTGTTGACCTGATTATTAATTAGTCGCTTGTACTCATTCAACTGTCGGAATGGCTGGTTTCAACACCCGGAAAGCAAAGCAGTCAAGGTCTATCTTTCGACAGCCTGTGGTTAGTGGAACATGAGAGTTTAATGGTGGCAGAGAGTCTACCAAAATTGCGAAAATTCATAACTAAAATTCGCTATTTTGACCTTTTGACAACCAAAATGTACTTTTCTATGTCTGATACTGAAAAAAAAGGATTCAAATTTCGTACTAGTGCTACTTTAAGAGACTGACAGTTTTTCATTCAATCTTTCTAGTGACGCCAGGAATTACAAAGAAGGAATACAAAGAGCGGCGGCACAAGTTCATGAGGTACATGCTAATGATTCACTGTTTTTAGCTTGAGTGATAAGCTCTGGCAAGTTATACTTCGTAGTCTACCCCTTGACCGTGGCAAGGTCATTGGCCAAAGGCAGGCGGGTCATACCTCTAAAAATATACGGGGATGATCCAAGCCCAAGAGATAGCAAACAGGGTGAGGTCAGGAGTCCATGAGTAGGAGCTTTTATTTCTCATGCTAGACTATGGAGGCGGCATTTTGACGGACCTGGCTATTTTTAGAAGCAGTTTTCTATTGTTTCAAAAAGTCTGATTCCCTCGAAGGGCACAAAAATCTTCATTATGGTCGGATATTGTTGATTCTTTTTGCAACACTTACTCTTTTAATGTTTAGAGTGGGTTATTTTACAGGCTCATCATCAACCGAGAGCCTTTGCGGACTATTAGCCATCAGAACACCCACAAAACAATGGATCAATTTGAAAACAAAAGAAAACGGGAAGCAAAGGCTGATGATGGGCCTTAGTAGTATAGGGAACACCGTTGGACCCCCATTACGGCACGGAATAGTAATTTATTGCATGGCATATTAATTAGTGAAGCACCGCATACTAATTTTTGAAAACGTAAGAAGCACCGTTGGACCGGCGTCAGTGAAGCGTCGAAGAATAATAAGTGAAGCATCGGGAACAATCTTGAGCAATCGTGAGCAACCGCATACTCTAATTTTTGAAACGAAGTTAAGCAACCGCAGACTAATTTTTGGAAACGGAGAGGCGGTAACGGACATTGAGAAATTATTCTGGCAAGAGGAAAGTAAAAAAAGATGAAAAGATTTACAAGAAAAATAACTGTTGATGAAGTAGATGCCGACGAAAAAAGGATAATAATGGAAATAATTTCGAAATTCTTGTACTTACGTTATGCCGAGCTCTGTATCCAGCCTATTTAGTTAATGATTTAAAAAACATTAACCTTGTTCTACTGCCCTAGATGCGAAACAGGTAACAAGCACAAGAAAGAACATAATTGTAATAGCATGAATGAGGAAGAAAAGTGGAATATTTTCTATGACAGAGTAAATAATTATGTGGACCCGGATCGTATTTGGGAAACAGCTCATGGAGTCTGCTACATGCTAGACATTCCACTTCCTGCCTCCATGACTTTCTGTCTGATTTATATTAACTGCGATGGGCCTCGACAAATGTTGAGATAATTCCCTTTCCCCTGCTGGTGTTTCAACAATTTTTGTCTTCTTCGAATATGGGACGTTAAAAACGGAGTCTGTGCAATGTTTTCCTTGTATCATTGTACGCCGGGGAATGGTCTTCGTTTAGCCAAAAATATTGAAAAAAACCTTAGGGTGCCCGTACTAGGGCGATGATGTAGACTAGTAATGTTCATGTAATAAACTAACTTTTTTTAAACCTAGACTTCAAATTTACAACTTTTTCAAACCCGCGACTTCAACCCGCGACACACGACCATTAGGGTGACTCCCTCTTCATGCACAAATGCGTCCTGTTGTTTTAGCCTTTTAATTTTTTTTTCTCTGTGCCGATTTTTAACTACTATACTCGGTCATGTAGAGTCTCTCGTCGTCAATTGCTTTCCAGGCAGTTTCCATTGGCCTTGTCACGGAGAGCTGAAGTGAAGCCATACTATTAGAGTAGCTAGTGGCGAATCCGGAATTGAACTGCATCACGCCAAGACGTATCGACATGTCAATTTCTTGAGATGAGTTGTATACATCTTTCGTTGCTAGCCCCCAAAGAAAGTGATGTAGTGACTCGTTGACGCAGGCGGTTTCCATTGGCCTTGTCACGGGGAGCTGAAGTGAAGCCATACTAAAAAAGTAGGTAGTGGTGCACGCGCACATAGCTATAAGAAGCTAAAGTCTATATTGAGGCCGCTCGGTCTCAGAGTTCTGTTCTGAAAAATCATCTTTGCTTCTCTGCGCTTTCTTGTGTACGTATCCCACGGTCCTGCGCATAATACTGGCACTAGCATGTCTTGCACAGTGTGCCCAGCCGACCGGAGTGTTGTGCTACGGTGAGTCGCTCCCGTTCTCTTGCGTTATACCATTCACTACACGGCGTCGATGTTGTCTGAAACGTTTCTGCCAATAGGCATCTTGGTAGTAAGGGAGAACCTGTGTTTGATTCTACCCCCTGGGGTTTTGAGTATAGCATTTCTCACAGCCAGCAAGAAACTCCTCGCTGCCGAGGCGAGTGGGCTTGTACGGCTTGAAGTTCCTGGTTCCACAGTATTTGCACCACGAATCTTTATCCTCAGGGCAAAACTGATGCGGGTTTTCCACGTCACTGTAATGATGTAGGATTGCTTTTGTAGACTGACGTATAGCCTTCCTGTCTCCTTTATTCATACGAATACCACGTCTGTAGTATCGCTGCATGGAATCTATCCTTTTTAACTCGTGGGTTACTATGGTAACCCCGAGTTGTAGTGGGGGACCCGATGTCACTCACTCCGGTGTTAGCTCTACTACATTAGCATAATTTATGTTGATTATTTGTTAAGTTATGTGTTAATTTTACCTACCCCTCCCTCGAAACATTCGCTTATCTTTTCGCTTCCCCATCCACTTTGCCGTCGGTCACCCATCCAAATACTAACCTTGCCGGATCGTGCTTAACTTTAAAGATTGCCCGAGTCACGCGCTTACCAACTGCGCCACGGGGACTTCGTGACGTAATCACTGATTATATGTGTGTCAATATCCCAGGGTTGGTTTGTTCTCTGTCTCACAGTAGCAGGGACTTCTGTACTGCGCATGCACGAATAAGCTGACCAATTCAATGTGGTCCCGGGCGCTTTAATTGCCAATTTCCATCGTTTTAGTCGAATTGACATAATGGCGCGAAGTTTTCAGCTCGCACTTTTCTTTTTTCTTTATTTTGTAATTCAAAATTTTCTACGATAAGCTCTAGTGTTGTGTGTGCAACAAACGAGATGTCGACAGGACATGTTCTGACTCCACTTTTAAGCCATGTTACGAGCAGTGTTACGAAAATTGTTTCAAACGATGATAGCATGCAGCTTGTTGTACAGCATACGATATACTACCATAGAAAAGCCATTGCTGAATTCATAAAAAAACGTAATTTATGTTTTTACATACAATCTTTTAAACCTTGAAGACCCCCTCACCCACCCATCGAGGTTTATAGCCCTCGACTGCCACAATCAGTATTACAAAATTTACGACGAACGACAAATTGATTTTTTTTTTAGTTTATTTCTTGGCAGAACAAGTCATTTTTAAGACGCTAGAGAAACACTTCCAATTACAAAGAAGGTATTCACTCAAAACACCCAACCCCTATCCTGCCTAGAGGCCATCCCTACAGCTCTTTAGTTGCATATTCTGTCACAGTTAGAATCACAACATTGATGGTGTGAAAATGCCCCTGCTACAATTCAGAAGATCTGGAAAAATAAGATATTGGATGAAATATGTCAACATTACTGATACTAAAAGTCGTTAAAGACCTGCACGTGTAACAAAAATCACAAAAGTACTACAATGAAAAAACGTTTTAGTTATGTTAACGAATTTGAACACAAGAAAATGTTAACAAATTAACAGCTGGATCATTACTGGTTAAAATCATGCTAAAACTAAGATGGAGAAATGAGCTCGATATTTTTCTATAGCACATAAAGAGGAGCCCACCATTGCAAATTATGCAAGAAAATAAATACGATATATTTGTCATTCTGTGGTGGTATCGGCTTCAAGAGTGTTACGCATAATTGAACAGGTTCAATAGTCATTTGAGTTCAATAGTATAATTCATATGATCAGCGAATTTTCATGGCTAGTTTAATCGTTTCTTGATGATACCCTTGGTTGGTTGAGAACAATCAACAAAGATTTAACATGGAGAAATGACCTTGCTGGAATTTTAGCGGGCTCGGAGCATTCAATATAATTTACTTGTAAACTGAAATTACACAGAATTTTCACTGGTGTTCTCGACAATCGCAAACGCGAATTATCAAGATTGACTTCAAAACATACCCAATGCTTACCTTAGAGAAACTTACCGTATGTGAAATGATTCAGGTTCTCCTTTAAAATGAGCAAGCAGCCTCCACTTACGGGATGTAACAAGACAACATGGCTGCAATTTGACGAAGCTTGAGTTTCTTTGAACGTCCCATGATAACAACTCGAACCTATTGCATGTTCCTTTCCATAGAATAGGCAGCAAAGACATAGATAAAAACCTTTAGGCGAATTCTGGAGTAATTCATTTCAATTTCGTTCCACATATCACGGTCAAATCCCGTAAACATTGAGCTGTCATGACCCTTCTCCGAGGCATGAGGGAGTTCAATAAATCTAAGCCGCGCATGCGTATGCAAATGTCCCTGCTACTCTGTCTCACAAGTTCACTGTGTTTTAAAAGGCTTAAAATTACTCTTACGTTGTTAAGTTGACTATGTACGAATTCGAACAATATTCGACCGATGTGAATGCTCTCATGACCGTGAGATACGAATCTTCGATGTGAATGCTCATGACCGTGAGATACGAATCTCCCAAACTTCGCCGGCAAACTTCAGGTTCACTCAGTTCACTGTCTCGCAAGTTCACTGTTCACTGGACTTATATCTTCCCTAAAGTCGAAAATCACGACTTTTACTCATCGAACATTGTTGTTGTGATGCTAATGTATTTGCCAATGAATCGATCCCGTCAACGGTTTCAGTTCGCGGCTTGAAATTACTCTTACTACGAGACTCGTGTTTTAAAGTGCCGAGAATCTGCCAGCTACCGCACTCTCGCCACTGCTAGACTGTTGTCACGCCGAAGGTTAAAATATTTTTTGGAATCTTAGTAGTGGTTATGGCTCATTATTATCACTACGCGCGGCCAAATTGTAACCGCCCTCTCTAAATGTTCTATTTTGCGGGCCAAATGGCAAACAGCGGGCCGCAAATACATTTACCGCCCTCATTCTGATTGGCCGTGGTGGCGCTCTGCTGCCACGCTAGACCAATCAGATCACGCGGATACCATTTTAGTGCGCGTTTGTGGCGGGAATTCACTCGGTGAAAATGTTTCGGCGAGTTTTTCTAACTTTCTCTCGTTTCTTTATTGCCATGGAATTGGAAGACCCCGTATTTCACTCTCAGTAGCCAAAACTCAGACTTGAACGTTGATCAGTTAGCTAAATGAACAAGCAAAAACACAAAGAAAGCGACTGAGTGGGAATAAGGAAGTTTGAGAAATGATGCCACAAGGCACAAGCGAAACGTTGTTGTCGATTTTACCATCGTAAAACAAGACAAGTCATAAGTGAAATTCTACGGAAATTCTACGCCGAAGTTAAAACAGAGAAGGGAAGCCTTGACGCCGAGTACTCTGACAGTAATTAAGAGCGATTCATCGCCAAATCACACCGTGAGCCGAAACCTCAACAACACAAGCTTAGTCCATGTTCGAAGCGAAGGCGAACAAGTTGTTTACTAGAAAAGAAAATATTGTTGAACCGAAACATAAACTCGCTATCAGTCTGGGAAACAGTACTTTATTCGACAGCCACGGACAGAACACCGACGAAAAATAGAGGGCTCCGGAGATATTGGTTGAATTTATCTGATTTTTGGTGTGCTTTCGTTTCGCGGGTCGAGGACGGGAGGGATGGCGAGAGCTGACTAGAAGTAAGCCTACAAAAAACAGTTAAAAAACATTTGCCATGTTTTCATTTGTATTGCCTTTTGGGATTCTTATTAGCGGAGCTCCTGCGCGGGCCACCATACCTAAGGGAAAAACGTATAGTATACTATCGAGTTGATTTTTTAACGTCACGGGCATTATGGATTACTTTGATGACGTCATTGATGACGTAAGGGCACGTGACTTTGTGTAGAGTTCCTCTTATGGCCTTTGAAAGTTTGTCCAAGTTTGGCTTCTATAGAAGCAACCCTTCGGGAGATATGATTTTTTCTTTATTTTTCTGGTATTAAACCTATAGCGTACGCCGTCCGTCGTCCGTCCGTCGGTCCGTCCGTGTACACATGGGAACCCTGTGGTATGCGAAAAAAAATTATATCTCCTCAAGGAATATGCTAAGACAACCATACTTGGGATGTTTTGTCTATGCCATAAGGGGTGCTGTAACACGGAAACGTGATGTGACGTCATCGATGACGTCATCAGTGATTGAAAAATTAATATCTCGTGAAGGGAAGACTCTACAACAACCAACTTGGGCAGTGTAGTCTAGGCCACCAGATGAGCGAAATGAGGTGGTCACGTGATATGACGTCATCGATGACGTCATCTATGCTTGAAAAATGAATATCTCATGAAAGGAAGACTCTAAACCAACCAAATTTGGGTAATGTAGTCCAGGTCACCAAATGAGCGAAATGAAGTGGTCACGTGATGTGACGTCATCGATATGACGTCATCTATGCTTGAAAAAATCAATATCTCGTGAAGGGAAGACTCTAAAACAACAAACTTAGGTAGTGTAGTCTAGGTCACCAGATGAGCGGAATAAGTGGTCTCGTGATATGACATCAGCGATGACTGCTTGAAAAATTAATATCTCGTGGAGGGAAGACTCTAAAGCAACCATGTAAACCATGTACACATGGGAATCCCTTTCATTCACACAGACAATTTTATAACCAGGAGCTCCGCTTTTAGCCAGTGGCTAAATCTATATATTACCCTGCTAGCAGAGTAGATTTTTATGTGCTTTTAAAAGTTGTGATTCTTTTTGTTCATGTATTAACCTAAGTTTGTAATCTCAACGGGCGAAATAATTGTAAACGATACGATTTTTTTGCCTTTATCTAAGCTTACAGTATTCAATTCGGTTGGACGAACACTATCATACTTGTATTATTTGGCCTTGTGTAGTGATAATAATGATAATAACGTGACTTTTGTCGGGCATATAGTTGATTTGTGTCCCTCGTAGGCCCCAAATAAACTATATGCCCGACAAAAGTCATGTTATTGTCCTATTCTTCAACCTCTAGTGCCGGACGTCCGCGGAGTTCAACCTTGAGGTCAACCAATATTTCTCTTTTTTTCTTTTTAAAATCCTTTAGATGAAAAAAATTGATGTTCTCGAGAACAATATTGAAATACTTTGAGGAAAAATCCAGCTTTCAAAATCGCGCCAAAAGTTGGGGGCAGAAGCTCCAATTAGCTCATACATTTACTGTGGATTGAAAACGCCCGATTTTAATATTCAGCAATAATTAAGAGCCATTCTCTGTAAGAATCAAACAAAGTGGGAAATGAAAATTTCCAACCCACCCTTAAATTTTGTGTGCAAGTAAGTTACCCTAGGGGGTGCACAAAAACACCCCTTTAGTGGTGGTCAAATGTTTTGTTGCCACGGAAACAATATCTCTTTGTTCTGGCTCCAGACACCCATTTTCACCAGAAATTTCTCCTCCTGAAGCAATAATCTAGAGCCTCAGGTCTCCATCCAAATAAAACTAATCCAAGTCATATTCATTTGTTACTAGGACTATGTCTCTACTTAACCGCCATTACCCGATAATTACTAAACTAACATTCTACACCTAGTATGTGACCATTTTGTTGGATGCCCTGTCAGCCATTTTGAGAAAGTCAAGAAACCACTAAGAGTAAATAATTTATATCTCGCAAAGTATACTCTCAAGACAAATGCTACAAGTCTCTTGTGTACTCTAATGATGGTAGTCTGAGAATATATAAAAATCTCTCCGGGAAGTGGTGTTGTTTGCTCGGCGGAGCTCGGTCAATGTTATCTATAAACAGAAAATGCGTAAAACTTGCAATATTGACCCTCGATTAAACTTGCCAAAAATTTCTATAAATGAGATGTAAATCTCCTCGAGGCAAATTTCGGAACTTATATTCTGTAAACAATATGATTTTAGATAGTATAAAGCTGCCATTGCCGAGAAAATAATTTCCATAAGTAAGCATGTTGGCAAAATTTTGAACTTTGTATCGCACTCGGGTACTTGGTTCTGTTTATGTCAATTGACCTCTCCATCCTTGATAAATTACCTTCTCTCGGCACTGGAGATCTCTGCAAGCATCACTGAATGAAGAATGTCCCCAAAACGGAAGCGATTTCCCGCATGCTGCCTTCAAAATCGAATAAGAAACAACCAAGCACATGTCTCTGATTTATGACTTCCGGTAAGTGAGTCGCCGATTTGAGAGTATTTCCTTGAGAATCGCATGAAAACCTCAACCAAGACGCAAAATTATCAGTAAAAATGTCTTACAAAGCTCAGTTTTGTGAAGTTTACTCTCTTTAGGTTTTTAAAATAACCTGATCGAAGAAGTCACCGATTTTGGTTTGTGTATAAACAGGGTAGTACCGCTGACCGCTACATAAAATACTAGATTTTTGCACAGGCTTCCCAGCAGCCAGGCAACGGATTTCTGTGAAGGATTAGGAATGAATCTCGATAAACCAAAGTAATAAACTGAAATTAAATCCTAAAAAATTTCGCAGATACCAGAAGAAGTAGCACTTATAAATATTATTGTAGAACAAGTATCTTCCTTTGAGCCTGATGTAATTGTTGTCTTCCATTCCTTATTTCTGTCGCTGTAAAGGAAAATATCTTACGTTTCACTTACTTATTGTTAACTTATCGTCTTATGTTTTATTCATGAGTTATCATAAATTATCGTTTTCTAATTTATAACACAGGGAGCCCAGTGAAGTGGACCGCGAATAGACCCCACTTCCCTTATGTGGATGCTATTAAGTAATCATCCATGCAAGACTAGGCAAACCTCCATTGTTCTACGGCATTGAAGTTTCCCCACGTAGGATATGTCCTATTTTTTTACCACAGTATGTTATTATGACTAGTAATAATAAGAGTGAAAATATTGATAGATTTCGACTTGCTTCGAGAACATATGACAACGAAAAGTCTCTAGACCAATCAGATTAAAGAAGAACAGGAGTGAGAATCCATTTTACGCTAGGTTCCCCATACAAAGTCTTTACATTGCATATCCTGTTTGTGAGTACCACAAGTGCTTATGTCTCCCTAAAAATCCTCAGACAAGTCTTTCTAGCATAGTGAATTTACTGATTTTCCTGTCTAAGCCAATGAAATTGCCTATATTTTCAATAGAAATAATTGCATTCCAGCATGCTTTGCCGTTGGCTTGCCTAGTTCTTATACGGACCATTACTTAAGCAAACACATTAGTGTTAGTCACTAACATCTTTGCTGGCTAAGATTCTCAGTCGAAGGGCTGAGACCTAATGGACTCCAGTGATCTAAATACGTGCAGCTTGACTCACAGTACCGTGTCAAGAGAATCTACTTGAGTTGTTCACCTTTTCGCTATACGCGGGTTTCCTGTGGCGCTGGATCACTCATTGTTGTTGTTTCATCGAGTCTCATGGAGAGCTTTGGTAAATATCCTATCCAAATTTTACAGGAGCCCACACAAACAACAAGTGCGCGCGACCCTGCGCCACAGGAAAAGACACTCGATCCATCACTAGTTACATACTTGTGACCTAAAGTCGCTAAAGTTCTCACATGTTCTCAGTATCTCTTTTAGTTGTGTTGGCAGCTCTTCACTGCTTCATGGAGGACCTCGACGTAATGCTCCTTCCTCTTTCCGTTGGACTTCAACCTGTATTTCTTACAGATTTTCTTCAGTGTGTCAAGTTTCAGATCGGAAAGCTGCTTTCTATTTTTGTTGCAAAGACGAATTTCATTATACATGATGCAGGAACTTTCTGCGTCCGCGCCAGTCAGTGCAGTAACTATATCAGACGTCACCTCACACAGCAGATCGTCCTGCTTCTTTGCTTGATACTCTGCCTCTGTCAGATTCTTGCGCTGAGCAGCCAGGCGGGAAAAATAGGAAGAGATCTGTGACGCTGTCAGAAACTCTTCTTGCTTGAATAGCCTGTCACCTTTTCCGTCTCGTGCCCGTCTCATGTCTCGTGCCACCTCCTCTCCTGTAGTCTTTTTGCCTTTTCCTCCCTCATTAAACTTTTCAGTCATGTAGTTCTTTTGCTTATCGCTAAACTTTGTCTTCTTGGGGGCTGTTTTAAGAGGCTGTCCGCCCAAGAGCGGTCCGACCAGATTCGCTTAATAAAATAAAAATTCCTAATAATTTGTTGTTAGTAAGGACGTCATGAGTAAACATCGAAATGGGAATGCTTTTGAAAAAAAAAAAAATTCTGTCGAGATTTAGGCACGAACTCATCACGCGCGTCAGACAGCCAAATTTAGGCCGACTAAACGATTGAATTTCAAGGAAATCGAGAGGCGCGTCGTAACAAAGCGAACGCGTGTTGGCAAATTATACTTACATAGCAGAATTGACTTACATTTCAATAGTCAGAAACTGAAATATCATAGAATTAGGTTAAAATTCAATCTAACCAGGCCTAGTTATAAAATCCCTGTTGTGAAACAAAACTTTGCCTTCAAAAACATAGGCAAAAAGAGAGAATAAATTCTCGAAATCGGCGCCGGTTTCTGGCAAAAAATGACGTTTATGAAAGAAATCTTGCCTTGTTCTGATATAATATCAAGTCAAAGTTGTGGGTATCTCTCTGAATTTGGCGCGAGCTGACCTTCTTGGAAGGGCATTCGCGGTGTTGTTTACATAATTGCACGTCACCGATTGAGCGACACGATGAACAAGAATCATCATTTTCTTGGCACGTAAGACTAGGATACGACTTTTTAAAGCTGCATATGTCTCCTGTATCTTCTTTATGATTTGGTATCCAGCTTCTTTTCCTTCTAATTGAGTTATCGTATCCCAACTCTTGTATTTACTTGTCACACGCCGTCGCCACTAGTCAAAGCTCCCCCGAAATTATATCAGCGCATCGCAGTTTAATTCGTTTCCGTCTAGGCTTATAAGACTTGTTTTCCTATTGAAATATTTCCATCTAGAGCAAGGGGAAAGCTTGTTGCATATGCTTTATTGTGTTTCTTTCGCTCTCTATGACTTCGTGACAGTCGCGACAAATCTAGAAACAGACGTCCCGGGAGAAATAACTGAATTTGGATACTCATGTCACGCAATTCATTCACAGAGCGTGTCGAATGTGCAATATGTGCGGGAAATCTACTAAAGATATTAGAGCCCCACTAGTATTTCTTTTTCTTTTTTATTCTTGTGTTACTAGAGTAATGATAGAGACAAGGGTAAATTAAAAGAAGAAATGAGTCTGGCTTCAAAGAGATTAATAAAAACTTTACTCACTGTTTCAGCATTCTATCTGACTGTGCTGTGTTATTTTTTCCGAGCCGCGGAAAACGTTTTTTTATCCTTCATAGTACTTTGCATAGGCGGCGGACCCGGGAGACAGCGGAAGCTCGAGCGCGCGCACTTTTTGAACTGCTTTGAACTGCGGGAAGAGGGGGGGGGGGGGGGGGGGGGGGGGCTGATCACCCCTACGTTTTGAAGCTATAAACAATATATCCCAGCAAAGATTTCATAGCATTTTTTACTGTTGACATTAGGCTCAGAAAACGTAAGGGTTAAAATTAATTATGTTGTGACGTATTTTCATCAAAATATATATAATGGTAATTGAACTGAGTGGAGTGCAATTTGTATAGGTAATCATACGACTTCGAGTGCAATTTGAAATTAATTTGCACGAGTGAGATTTTCAAAAATTATCAAAATTGCACGAGCCCGTTAGGGCGAGTGCAATTTGAGCTTTTTGAAAAACTCACAAGTGCAAATTAATTTCAAATTTCACGAGAAAAGTCGTATGATTACTTATTAATAATATACCTGCAAAAATTTTCAGAGAAAGACAGGTTTCAAGCGGCCACATTATGCACCGAACGCATGCGATGCCAGACAAACGAGCAAAGTTTACAAAACCTAACTTGACAAGCTTGAATAAAATGACTTTGACACAACATTTCATTTAAAAGGAACAGGTGGAATTCTGTTTTGTCAATCATCAAATTTATTTCCGATTCCAAGGTAAAATAACATATCAGCGCCTGAATTTACTGGTAGGTTTCTTTCAGTTTTGATTTTGAATTGATTTTGAATATTACCAAAATAATTGTATGTGTTCGGTCAACCAAAGCAAGCAAAATATTGTCCAGGTAAACATAGCTTCCACAGAAGACATACCTGAAGTCTTAGCTCTTGTGTAAACTTTCTTGTAACAGGTAAACAACGAAGTTTTACCAGAATTTGACCCCGGAAACCTTTCCCTACCAAGTGCTTTCGTGTAGACTTGTGCAGTTCATTTTTCCCGCTAGATTCACAGTCAACGGAGATTTTCCTTCATTTCCTTCCATAACAAAGAACCCAAACTAAAACAAGTCTTGCTTAAGTCCATAAGGAATTCACATTTTGCTTTCCACAAGTTTCGGAAGATGAATTTCATGAAAAGAAACCGATTTTTCTCCCTCCATGCAATCCTCCATCTTGGCTTGCTCAACAGAATCGAGTAGCGTGACTCAGCTAGCGCGCATTTGATTGGCTCGTACGCAAAATCCATTGTTGTATAAGCCAATAAGAAAGCGAGAAATTTGTAATTTGCACTGAAATTACATATTTTTGCACTGAAATTACATTTTTTTGCACTGAAATTACATTGAAATTGCACTACTCTCGACCAATCAGAATCGAGAAATTTTTGCGTGTATATTATTAGGTCTGAAATCGCACGCGTGATTTACAAATCGACCGAGCGCGTAGCGCGAGGTCGATTTGAAATCACAAGTGTGATTTCAGACCAAAATTGCACGACACGAAGTTCAATTACCATTTTATTATATCCATTTTGAAATCACACGAATTCGG
The DNA here is from genome assembly GCA_033964015.1 of Scolanthus callimorphus. NCBI lineage: Eukaryota > Metazoa > Cnidaria > Anthozoa > Actiniaria > Edwardsiidae > Scolanthus > Scolanthus callimorphus. Next base: position 26,408,491 of record CM066911.1, on the reverse strand, counting down.
GTTGTCAAAATATGATTTATTTCTCATTCCGGTTTTCTAAAGCGGAACCGGAAACGCTTTTACATCTGATTAAAATATGGTAAAATATGCAAAATATATCATGTGACCAAAACTCATTCGAGCATGAAAATGGAAAACAAGTTTCCCGAACGTCATTTAAAGTCAATTCCCGCACTCGAACGGAGAATTCTTCTCAAAAACAGTCACTAGAACAGTTCAGTCTTCCTCATCTGACTCTAAGATGAATGCCCTGCGTTTCTTTGGGGTTTTTTCGGCATTCTCGCTTTCTCTAGCGTAGAAATTGAAAGTGCAGCCCGTGTAATTCTGTGAATGAGATGGACTAGGTGAGCTGCTTGCACTGGTGAACGCTGCCATTCCATATTGCAGGGAATGAAAGCCTGGGAAACCTTGTAATCCAGTAGATGGAAAGGCTGTATTATAGCCCATAGACTGATGAGACTGATGCATAACCTGGCTTTGGTGTTGGAACTGCGAAACTGGAAGTGGAAGTAGTGGCTGACGCTGAGTTTCAACGGCCTGAGAAGACATTTGACTTGAACTTGAAGCGGGATTTGACTTTTTCGGCGCTTGATTTTGGGCTACTTTTAGATGATTATTATGATCTGGCTGATATCCACTGATGATATGAGAGAGCTCTTTCCTCTGTGTCTCATCCATGGCGTCGTAATCATCTAGCGACGACTCTCGTGCATGTCCAGTTATCTCGCAGATAACGTTTCTCGGCTGGCCAGATTTCTTCAACTTTGCGACGAGTGTTTTCCTCATGCTATGGTTTGTAATCTTTTTGTCGGTCTGGAGGCAGGAGGCCATGTTTTTCATTAGATGTCCGACTGTATTCTGGCCCATTCTGACTTTTGTATACCAGACATCAGGTGTTTTCGGGCGATTTATGACACTCAAGTACAGGGGACCGCTGCTCTTCATGCCTGCTGGGCGCTTCGATAGCCAGAGCTTGAACAGGCGAACAGGATCGGTTTTTCCTCCATCTGTGGTGTGCATTACTTGGGGAGTTGTTCGTCTCTTGATTGTTAGCCCACCACTTCGGGTTTTGGTTGGCCCTTCTCGGAATTCAACCGCTTCACTGCCGTCTTCTAGTTGTCTTACCACAAGATCCTCCACATATGCATCGTAATGCTCTTGGCGACCTCGCAACCCTAGTTGCTCAGTCAAGTTCTTAAAGTTTACATTTGTCAAAACTCGGCCATTGAAGTCGCCCAACTGGCCTTTCTCTTAGAGTGCCACCTCGTCATTCTCGGATAATGGTTGCGCTTTATTTGGTCTCTTTCCCTTTCCTTCTTGACGCAAGGAAATCGCCTTTGCGATTTGCTGCGAATTGAAGAATTCCCTCGCCCGCACAATGCTCAGGGGGTAGTTTTTATCCTAAAGAAAGCGTTCAATGGCTGACTGCATTATTTTGAGTGACTCTGGTTCGTAGTCCTCTCCATCTCTCTTCTTGACCTCTGCATAGAACTGGCTCAGGATCGTGTCAAGTTCTCGCGGCGCCATTGTTTCGATGTTTACATTCTGAAGATGACGGGACTGACACCAAGCATTGAACACATTCATCCATTGTTTCGTGGATCTAGAAGTGTTTTTATTAATGGCAACCGTCTTCAGCTCTTCAATTGCGTCGCTTGTAACTTCAGGGAACCGGGAAACATCGTTTTGATTGGATTTCTCTGTTATTGGTGTCGGTATTTCACTTGCTTTGGATCGCGGGACGCTCGGATTGTGAGATGTTGCTGTAGAATTATCGCCCAAATTTTCCTCAAAAGTAACAAAAAACTCGGGAAAGTCAAGTGAACATGAGGCCTCTGCTGACAGTGATTTCAAAATGGATATAATAAATGAGGTAAAAAACGAAATAACGTGACCACTGGCATGTTTGCCTCTTCGGCATCCCCACTTTGTCACTTTTTAGGGTGCTCAGCGGCCCCTGCTTTATGAATTACTCTTTGGGCGATGTGAAACTTAAACTTTAAACTAAATAGTACTACGCTTAAATTGAAACATTTTATAATATGCATCGAGTTCTGTAAGCGAGTCGACTGGGTGTTCGCCACATATCCTTTGCATCCAAGCTTAGGCGCACGGTGATTGGCTGCATGTCACGCAACACTCTCTTTCTCGAAATGAAAGACGGGAAAATGGATTCCTCAACAAACAAGTGTTTCATGTCGTATCGCGATCCAAGTAAATGTGGAAACTTTAAGGGAAGCAGTGATCTAGTACGCCTGGTGGAATGTCGGAATGAAATTACAGCTCACCTAAAGAGATGTCATCTTTCTAAAAGTGGAATAAGTACCGAAAGAGAGCTGATCTTGGCGCGAGCTGGATTGTTTGAGCCGACTACACAGCAATTCCAATTGTTTGTATGTCCGAGACATCGTGCAAATTTTGGAGAATACTGGGGAAATCAGAGCCGGAATGCCGCATGCCATCATCCCGACCATAAAGGAAATCATAAGGGCGTAAAGAACGATAGAGTAGTGTCGGTATAGATTGCACGAGAAATCCAACAGATGTATGCTATTGTTATTCCAGTTGGAGCACGTATGTATTAAAGTTATGCATAAAGTGATTGTTTTCTGGATCGCGGGGGTGGGGGGGGGGGGGGCATTATTCCTCCGTCGACAGACATGTCGAGTTGCCTTGCATAATTTCTTGCATGCGCGAGTAGCCGGCGTAAAATGGTAACATTTCACCAAAACAGGGCAATTGTGTGTGGGTTTTTTTGGGGGGAGGGGGTATATTCGGGAAGGGCCTATGTTGTATGGGTGTGGGGGGAAGTATACTCTCTGTTATTAGCAATCTGCAACAGTTGTAGAAAAAAACATGGCGAGAGAAGAAAGAAAGAATGGGATTGGAGTTCGGAAGTACCCGGGTTTACGGAGGACAAGGACAAAGGGCAATTAAGGTTGGTCACTATGTTTCCTGTAATTACGTTGCAGTGATCATGTTGCAATGATCATGCGCCACTTTTGCAAGCCCTTCTTTCCGAGCCAAATCTCTCCAAGACGGCGCTGGACTCTCGAGACCCCTAATACATTTCGTCAGTCCTAGTGGTCCTGCTTAACCAAGGTTGTTTAAATTAAATATTTTCGTATTGTACGTGATTTTACTTTTACAATTTAAAAAGCTGTTTCAATCTGTAACTATGAATCGTAACAATGCGTCGTTTTGCGCTTAGAAAAAAGGCACAAAGTGCCTCTGAGAGTGAAAAGAAAAACTGTAAAGAAGTTCTCGATGAGGGCTGTAAAGCACTGAGTAGAGTAATTGCTCCTTTGGGCAGCAACGAGCTCTTAGCGGAATACAAACACGCATCTATAAGGGGACGAGGTGAAAGCGCCCTTGTGGCGGCCTACAAGGATGCTCCAACGAAAAGCCTCAAGACACAAATTTTGAGTATCTACGCACCAAGTACACAACAGAAGAGCTAAAACAGATGCATGGTGGGTTTGAGCAGCTGAGTGATCGGCAGATCAAAAAAGCAAAGGCGCATGCTAGAAATGTCGGAACGGGACTGAGCCTACCCAAAACCGTATACCACAGAACGCGTATTGATTTGTCAAAGCTGAATCACTTCTTATCATTCGCTGATCAACCATATTACTATCAAGATGTGTCCTATGGGACTAGAATACTGAAGCTGCAGTCAGGAGAGACGATAATGATGCCTAACGTTGTGCGCACCGTTACTAGATCCACCATGATAGCGCAGTATTTCCAGCAGTGCAGCGACGAGGGATTTGAGCCACTCAGTAGATCAACACTGTTCAAGATTTTGAACGTGAGAGAATCATCACAAAGGAAATCGCTACAGGGACTTGACAACATTGCTCTGAGGTCTCTAGATAGCAATACTGTGTTAGTGGTGATGGATTGGGCAATGAAATTCACACAGATGAAGTACCGGGAAAAGCAATCCGAGTGGTACGGCAAACGTGGAATCAATTGGCATGTGAGCTGTATCATCTCTACATCTGGTACAAAGCAAGAGCTGGAGATCGCTTCCTATGTCCATTTGTTTGATAGCTGCGCTCAGAATTGGTTTGCTGTGTGCGCTATCATCACACATCTTCTGAAAACGGCTAAGAAAGCTCAACCGCGAATCAACAAGGCATTTCTCCGCTCGGATGGAGCCGGCTGTTACTACAATAACAACCTTATAATTGCTGTCAGAGAGATGAGTAAGCACGTGGGAATACAAATTCTCAGGTAAATGGTCGCGATTTTCTGATAAAGCAATAAAAATATTTTTTTCTAAAAAAAGTTGTTACTTTTGATCCGCTGTCTTCTGAATCTTGATGAAATTATTTTATCTATTTAAACCTATTTTGAACTGCCTTAAATTAGTTCAAATAGGGAAGGGGGAGCTCTGAGGAGTCTAACGTTAATCGTAGTACTTTCACATTTTGTCCGTGTTTTTCCCAAAATCTTCAGCCCCCAACCTACGTCAAGGCGATGAATAATCACCTCAAACCATTGTTGCTAAACTACTAGATCATCAATAATATAACCATAATACTTCGCTTGACAAAACCCAAATGTGCTACATCGTAGGTTAGCTAGAATCGCTAAGTACAATAAAAGCGCGCTTACTCACTGACTAATCGCTTTTTTCTTCGTTTTATCAGGTATGACTTCTCTGAAGCCCAGTTTGGGAAAGATGTCTGTGATAGGATTATCAGCCCGTTAAAGAGTAGCCTCCGGCGGTATTGCGACGAGGGAAACGACGTTTTGAGTGCGTCGGATATGCACCACGCCCTGGAGGCTAGGAACGTAAAGGGGACAACTGCAGCCGTATGTGAACTAGACCTTACACAGGCAGCCGTCAAGTTAGATAAGATTCCCTCTTTTAGCTCTTTCCATAACTTCTCGTATCAACCAGAAGGGATTGTCATGCACCAAGCATATGGAATCGGTCCCGGTAAGATGATCAAGTGGGAAGCCCTCAAGATGAACTCCCAAGGCCCTATCACTGCAACAGAAATCAGCAGCCAAGAGAGTTTCTTTCCCTTTACAGCTAGATCTATGACGTCACATGCTAGTCTAGGGATGATGATACCGATTCTCATGATACAGCTGCTGCTGCGCAATTCGAATGCAAAGAACCTGGGTGCCCTCACACTTTTTCGAGTCTTGAAGCGCTTCATGATCACACCTGTTTCGGTGAGCACCGACTGAACAGAAACGAAGACATGTATGACAAATTGAAGCGGGAATGGGCTCACAAGTTCGCCACATTGTCACTTAATACCGATAGCAAACCGACGGACATATATGGAAACGTCGCGGCACAAACCTTCAAGACCACCTCACTAGACTGGACGCCTGAGCCACGTGGATGGGCACTGCAGAAGCCAAGGGGAGGCAGAGCTGAGTTCAGTGAGAACGTCAGAGCCTATCTCAGATCAAGGTTTGATACAGGAGCAAAGACAGGTAGAAAAGCGGATCCTAATCAAGTCTCAAAGGATATGAGAAATGCAAAAAATCATGATGGTACGCGAAAGTTTAGCAGGGACGAATGGCTGACCAAAACTCAAATTCAGTCTTTCTTTTCAAGATTGGCAGCCATAAAAAGAAAGCAAGGAAAAGATCACGAACTTACTGAAGAAGAGGTGGATGACGACCAGCTATTGGAAGATGAGATCGAGTTTGTTACCGAGAAACGTCGACACCAGATCATTGAAAATGTCCTTGATCAAGCAGGACTGGTGCACCCAATTATGTATGAAGGCTACAACATCTGTGAAGTTACCACCTTAAACAAGCTATCCCAGTTCAAAGTCAAGGACTTGAGAAACATGTGCGACCATTTTGAGGTATCGTACAAGGCAAAGGACACCAAAGGTGTACTAACTGAGAAAATAAAGGGTGTGGTCAGAGAATGTGGCTGCAATCTAGGCATGGACTAGCTTGGTGTGGGGGTGAGGGTGTACAGCAGTCTCGTACCCAAATGCTTTCACGTTTTTTTAAGTGCACCCAGAGATTTGTGGGATACTTTTAACATGGCGCGCAGAGAGTTTTATAGTACTCATTCCTAGTCCCTACGCCTCCAAACCCAAACTGCAAATTTCTTAGAATCAAGACGCACAAAAAATAACGTATGGGGTACGAGACTGGAAAGGCCTTCGCTATCTCCCCTATCCATCTTTTTCAGAAAATTGCGCATTGCACTCCATTTTGCACGGATATTCTTTTCCCCAAAGATCCTTCGCCTAAACGTTTTGTTTCTCATGAAGAGGCTTGGGATAGAGCAAGTACCACGAAAGAGTTGTGCAGCGCCGCGACCGTATCTACAGCAGGCCAGGTTCCATACCGCCACCGCGACAGTACCGCGCCGTGCCGCGGTACTTTTCACAGTCATAAGAAATCGGAAGGACCATTATTTTTCTGAGAGGGGGGGGGGATGTAGCTGCAATTTTTTCGGGTAGCGGTCTTTCTGCAAGCAATTTTTTTAGATAATGGGCTTAGGCTTGGGCGTAATGTTTTACCATTTCAGATCACGTGGCATTCCCATGAGTATTCTTTCTTTGTTTTTCTGCTACGCACCGAGGGATATATGAATAAGGAAGCAACCAAAACAAAGAAATATCATTCAATTGTTATTCAAATGAGTGCCACGTGATCTGCAATGAGAAATTGTGAAATGACTAGTTTTTTGAAGTCGAGGAAAGCTTTTTGACCATCTAGTTTGACTAGTCGCTCTAATATTTACTAGATTCCACGAGAATATCTTTGATTGGCATTTTGTCTCCACGCACTCATCACTTGAAGGCTCGAGATCGGTACCTGAATCGGAAACGTCGTCGTCGCTTACACCAGCCCCAGGGCCTTCGGCATCGTTGCCCTCAGGTTCATCTGGGATGGTAGGCTAAAACTGACAACAGAATATAAGTACTCATAAGGGCAATAAAGGTGCTTGCAGAGTAGACAGCAGCAACAACAACAACAACAACCGCAACGACAACATCAGCAAGGTAGTGGGCAGATCTACCTTTCTTTTTTTCTTTCTTTTTGGCTTACCTTTCTTGGTCGCTGGAAAACGTCGACGAAATCTCCTTGTGGAAAGTCTGAATTCTGAAACCAGTCCAGATCCTTTTCTCGGGGAACTGAAATGTATTGAAACATTGGCTGTTATCAAAATATGCAAGTGTGACCTCGTGAAGCCAAACTATAACAATAAATGTGCAGCAGAAAAAGCAACCTTTTTTGACATAGGAATATATCTCGATACCTGAGGTGAAACCATTCCATGGGAACCATTTTCCTGGGCCAACGCCATATGCACGATAAGCGGCAAAACCCTGTTCATTGTACTGGAAGTTGTTGAGACTGTTTACACCATCTAACTTGGCTGGAGTGCTCCTCTTACTTGTAACGCTTACAACAACCGGCCGTACTCCAGGAATTCCCCCTCGCGATTCTATAGCTTTCTTCAGATCTTCACAGCGAAGGACAGCGTGACCTTCATTCACATAGCTTCTCACGTGGGACTTGATTTGGGCTGCTTTGCGGTCACATGCACCTTTCCCGCCTTGTGGGTCACTGAAGTCCAACTGACAAACATTTATTCCACTACGCTTTGTAAGAATGTGAGCTGAGAGGATGGTCTGGGCCGCATGATAGCACCCGGCATTGTCTTGTCTAAAGTACGCCCCGTCAATCTCTGGGTGCTCTTGTTTTAAGGCTCGGAGGACATGATCCATGATTAGGACAACACAGGTGGAATATTGAATTCCAGATTCGATGATGTGGATTAACGTCTGCGATTCCAGTCGCACCCCATCTACCTTTCTATGGCAGACAGACACGTGCCAGGAAAGGCCCCTCTTACCGAAAAAATCACTCTGAGCCTCGCGATATTGTTCTGGCATGAACTTCATTGCGAAGTCTTGAACAATCAACACGCGCGTCGAGTCGAGCGATTCCAGAATGTCCAGTCTAGCACGATCCTGATTGATATTTCGTAGTTGATGTGCTTTCCAGGCCATTATAGCATCAATAGCCTTTCGAACCAAGAATACGGCTTCGTCTCGATCATCGTCACTGAGATACGCCTTTTCCACCTCCTCACTCACTAGTTTAAGAGTCTAGAATAAAACAAATGTGTTACTGAGTATCAATACTCCTGGTACACAGATCCATACAGAACATCCAGTATATAATGCGTCTCTATAACAGGGGTCATGGCGTTACGTGAGGTGCATTACGGGAAATGTCTGTAGCAACTCATTTATGGGAAAAGCCTAATTTCCCAGGACACACGCATATGTGTTCGAAATTCCCAAGGATAGATGGGAACCAAACTTCCCATTCTTGTGCCAGAAATTCCTTATGCACAAGAGGCTAAAACAAGAAGCCTGGGGACAAGGCTTTTGAGCCGGCCTTACCTGGTTTATCTGATGGCATCTTTCGCAAGTGATATTATGCTCGTGCGTGCAGTGCTCCGCGTATTTGCTATCTTTAGCGTCACTCAAGGCGAACTTCATACAGTGATCTGCACACGCGCATTCATCTGACACGTGAACCTGTAACAGACCAATAAGCACAATTATCTCCCGGTTATATACATATATATTCCTTTTGTAGCGTGGGCGCAATATTATTTAAAGATTATACATATAAGGTATATATATATTTAGTATAAACCAACTAATGGTCTATTACAAATCCTGCATTCTGATTGGCTGAGCTACTAATGGTCTATTAGTGATAGACCGTACCTGGCACAACCACCACCTTTCTTTGCAAGAAAACTTGATTTTTTCAACATAAAATAATGGTATTCCTTGCCAAAACCGACCAACTAGTTGGTTTTATACTAAAACAATAAGACCTCTCGTCCTCATGTGCTATGATATCAATAGACCATTCGGCCTTCGGCCTCATGGTCTATTCATCATAGCACATTCGGCCTCGAGGTCTAATTGTTAAATATACCTTAAAATCGCCCTTAAGGTACTGTTTGCTTTCAACAAGCCCGTCTTTGAGGTCCGCTGCATTTGAAGCATTCAAACCCACTTTAATCAGTGTATCGACAACTTCCTTAAGATCATCAAAGGCCTTGGTTCCTTCCGCGAGGTAGTTATCAAGACCTTTCATGCACTTTCTCACAGAAGCGCCGCAGCTTTCAGATAGTATTTTCAGTAAAGTGCTTCTTCCGAGAGGGGTGAAGTCCGTCTCCTCGCAAACACGCAAGTACTGGTCAACAAGACGAGATGGAATTAGTAACCTGACGACATTGGGTATCTCTAATTCTTCTCCTGTTGTGAGGCGTAGCTTTCGTCGTCCGAACGGCAGATCTTGGACAACATCTTGGCTCGTTATGTATTCAATGAAATGCTCCACCTGTGCAGGTTGAACTCGCTGACGTGGTGTATAAGACGTGCCTCCCATCTGTGTGGCCAATGCCTCTGTTCCAAACTGAAAACTATGGTGCCGTGCACTCGTAAAACGGTGGCGCGATAAATTGGGTATCAGCTTTTCTTGGTCACTGTAGGATAGCTTGTCATCAAACTCAATATAATTTTACGAGTGTTGCTGTCTACTGCTTGCTTGTAACTCTCTACAAGTGCTAGCAATAGCGATGAATCCGCCTTAAGGAACGGCTCATTATACCAGCTATTGATGCCAGGGGAAGACTTGAGAGCACTCCAAAGGCTTTTGGCATCGTTTGGAGCTACCGTCTCTAACACTGCACTGACTATTTCCTCCGTCTTGGATATGTAGTACCGCCTTGTTTTGGGCGAGGCATCTTCCCAACCAACTGTCAAGGTACGGGACATTGGCATATGGCCTTGGAGGCAAAGTAGCTTATTAATGGCGTCCATCTTTTCACTGCTTTGTTGTCTGAACACTACCTCATCATCGCTATCTTCACTATCGTTCTGATCGATGTCAGAGTTCCAGGAACGATCCGGCTTCAACGGGGTGATACACAGGGAGTCAACATTGTGAAGCCTTTGCGCGCAGCTAGCTTTACTCTCGCGCTCGGTTTCATGGATCTGTAGAAATGAAAACGAAATCAATCATTTCATATTGAAATGAGTATATATTACCCCATTTTCCTGGGACTGACTGAACTGCTGACTACATGCGGCAAGTCGTTTTCTGCATTGCACACACACAGCTGAGAAACAAATGTGATACACAGTGCTTGATTGAAGTTGGGCACGAAGTGCGCAAAGAGTTAAAATAGAAATGCGTGGTTCATGAGGTAGCATGTAGGCGCAAAGGACGGCCAGCCTAGGGTAATCTTATTACAAAATAGACACCAGCAGTTTTACCTGAGCCAACTGGGACTGGGATAAGCTTTCCTGTCATGTCCATGATATACTGGGAGTAGCGTCTAAGTATTGCGCGATCTTTTTCCGCAGAGGCTTTGCGTTTATGCCATGCAATCTCAGCTGGCACGTCGCAGTTTCGTTTGCGCCCTCTCCACTCGATGCCAAGTTTATTCCGATGCAACTGGCAAATTGTCATCATATTCGCGTCACTTGTTTCAATACAAAAGTAACCTGTCAAGAAATCAATACCCAAACAATAGGTGTCTACTTCAGGCGACTTTTTCTCCTGGAAAAAATACGTCTTTGATCCATAAACAACTGGAATGTATGAATAGTAACATACACAGAGCTAGACAAATCATCTACAATAATTGTTCTTTTCCTGAGAGAGCCCGTACTGCGATACTTAATATTCTGTTTATTGTTACGTAGGCAATAAAGAGGACATTTCATGTAAACATACTTGATTACCTGCGCGACAAAGTATCAGATCGATTTCGCTCTCAATATCTTGAGATTTGCCGAGATGGTACGTATCTAGATGGCGGGAAATGTCCCTTCTACATTGAGAGAGAAACACAACTTCTCCCTCGCAGACATGGTCGTCTGAGCTGCTCAAGAAAGCACATCCTCCGTCCATTTTGTTGTCGCTTCGTCGATCAAAACACTTGCTTATTCCACGAATGGAACGCTCAAACTCCTAAAATTCCTACACTCATTAGCATAAAAATATTTATTCACACCCTGTTACATGGGCTACCTGTGGTACAAAGGTACCTTGTGAAATTCAACTATTTATTAATATTTCTTTTTTAAAAGGGAGTGTGAGGGCACAGAAGTATTAGTACTTAATAGCCTAACAACGAAATTCATAAAGAATGGTTTTTAAAATACTCCATTTTATTTATTTTCTAACAAACAACATTGAACTACTGGTCAGCAGCTGTACGCTGCTGAACCACAAAGCGAGCGAACTGTATAATAGCAAAACGACTATTTAGTGAACAAATTATGGCCTTAAAGAGACAAAATGGACAAAGCTGAGCTTTGTATGCCATTTTTGCTGATAATTTTGCGTCTTGGTGGAGGTTTTCATGCGATTCTTAAGGAAATACTCTCAAATCGGCGACTCACTTACCGGAAGTCATAAATCAGAGACATATGCTTGGTTGTTTCTTATTCGATTTTTAAGGCAGAATGCAGGAAATCGCTTCTGTTTTGGGGACATTCTTCATTCAGTGATGCTTGCAGACATCTCCAGTGCCGACAGAAGGTAATTTATCAAGGATGGAGAGGTCAATTGACATAAACAGAACCAAGTACCCGAGTGCGATACAAAGTTCAAAATTTTGCCAACATGCTTACTTATGGAAATTATTTTCTCGGCAATGGCAGCTTTATACTATCTAAAATCATATTGTTTACAGAATATAAGTTCCGAAATTTGCCTCGAGGAGATTGACATCTCATTTATAGAAATTTTTGGCAAGTTTAATCGAGGGTCAATATTGCAAGTTTTACGCATTTTCTGTTTATAGGTAACATTGACCGAGCTCCGCCGAGCAAATTACACCACTTCCCGGAGAGATTTTTATATAGTCTCAGACTACCATCATTAGAGTATACTGGGTACTTGTAGCATTTGTCTTGAGAGTATACTTTGCGAGATATAAATTATTTGCTCTAATTGGTTTCTTGACTTTCTCAAAATGGCTGACAGGGCATCCAACAAAATGGCCACATACCAGGTGTAGAATGTTAGTTTAGTAATTATCGGATAATGGCTGTTAAGTAGAGACATAGTCCTAGTAACAAATGAAAAATGACTTGGATTAGTTTTATTTGGATGGAGAACTGAGGCTCTAGATTATTGCTTCAGGAGGGAGAAATTTCTGGTGAAAATGGGTCTCTGGAGCCAGAACAAAGAGATATCGTTTCCGTGGCAACAAAACATTTGACCACCACTAAAGGGGGTGTTTTTGTGCACCCCCTAGGGTAACTTACTTGCACACAAAATTTAAGGGTGGGTTGGAAATTTTCATTTCCCACTTTGTTTGATTCTTACAGAGAATGGCTCTTAAGACGGTGGAGTCTGCTCGTGATCTCGGCGCCCAGGTAACTCGTGATCTCTCCTGGTCTGAGCACGTTAAGATAATCGTCTCCAAGGCTAACAAGATGCTAGGCTTCCTAAGAAGACACTGCTCTAACAGTCTTCCTTATGATACCCAAAGAACGCTGTATGTGTCACTCGTTAGGGCGCATCTTACCTACAGCAGTCAGGTGCGGGCACTTACGCTTCTTGGCTCTCTTAACCAAATGCGCACTTTGGAGGCAGTGCAAAGACGTGCCACTCGTTATATTCTGTTCTGCGCGGCCTGGAACTCGACTACAAAGATCGCCTCTTGAAATTAAACCTCCTGCCGCTTTCTTACTTTCTTGAATACTTAGACCTCGTCTTTCTTTTTCGCTGCATTATAGGTGAGATTCATCTCAACATCGCCAATATCATTCAGTTTTCTCGTTCTTCTATTTGTCTCGGCTCCACCGGGCTCGCCATCCGCTCCATTGGCGCGCGCACCTTCACTCATCGTGACTCATACTTTGTTCGTGTCTGCCCTCTATGGAACGCTCTCCCTCTCGAAATCCGTTCCTCTCAGCAGACTTCTCCTTTCAAATCTCGCCTTAAAGATCTTCTCACTTCTCGCTTTGCGCAGTCATTCGACCCAGACAACATCCGCACTTGGCGCATAATTTGTCCAAATTTCGACCAAATTTGTCATTTCCATGTACGTGTTAATATGCCTTGTCAATATGCTCCTTTGAACTGTTATCATTATCTGTTAACCAAGTTTTGTTTATTTTTTTACTCCTGTTGCCTGTTCACTTTGTTATTTACCAAATTTGTACTACTTGTATTTTACTCTTTGTATTATCTATATTTTTTCTGACCCTGACCCTGACCCTCTGGAGGCATTTCTTGTAAGGGACCCCGCGTCGTATTATATGTCCTCCCTGGGTAAGACCCCCCAAATTGTCGTAAATAAATAAGGTAGAGATAGATGAAATTTGAGGCGATTTCGCAAAGTTTTTAAATTCCGCGAGTCGATCAATTTACAGACGAGCGCTCTTAACACCAAATGTGGTGTTAATGTAACACCTACAAGATGACACCACCTACAGGTGTTATTCTAGCACCACTAAATAGGTAACACCAAATGTGGTGTTAATGTAACACCTACAAGATAACACCACCTACAGGTGTTATTCTAGCACCACTAAATAGGTAACACCAAATGTGGTGTTAATGTAACACCTACAAGATAACACCACCTACAGGTGTTGTTCTAGCACCACTACAAAGGTGTTACCTTAACACCCTAAAATTAACAGTGTACTTTTAACACTTGAAGGGGAGTTGAACGGGAGGGGAGTTAAGTGAACACCATGTTATGGTGTTAATTTAACACCATAAAACGTGTTAGTTTCACCAAGAAATTATAACTCCCAGAGGGGTGTTCATTTAACACCATTGCAATTAAACATGGTGTTACTTTTAACACCCAATATTTAACACCCAGAGATGGTGTCGAAGTAACACCACCATAGGTGTTACTTTAACACCCTGAAAATAACAGTGTAGACTAGCTACATAGACTAACATATACTAACATACTAGCATAGACTAACATAAACTAGCATAGGCTAACATAGACTAGCTACTTGTAGCGTAGACTAGCTACATAGGGAACGTAGACTAGCTACATAGGCTAACATAGACTAGCATAGACTAGCATAGGCTAACAAAGACTAACATAGACTAGCTACATAGACTAGCATACGCTAACATAGACTAACCTGTGCGTATAAAAAGAGAGCCCCGAGTGGAGATTGAGTCAGTTAAGGACATGTATCGTCATGGGAAGGTCATGCCCTTTATTTGGGAAGGATCAAAAGAATATTTCGAATCATCTTAGCATGCAGGATTCACGGAATGGATTGGGCCGACAGAAGGTATTGGCTACAACAGAAAATCAATCAGCGAGGCATTCCCTCTTTTTCTGGGACACAAAATACAATGGAGAAGCATGAACTCAACTCCAACAGCCTTTCACGTGTATATGGTAGTCGGAATGACCGGAAGTGGGCAGACTGTTTGGGTCCAGAAACTCCTTGAGCAAGCGCAACAAGCCATTTCACCCACGCCCCGACGCATAGCCTGGTGCTATTCTCAAGTGGCAACCTACCTGTACACGCGGCAATGACCATGTCTACCCCACAAATAGAGTTTGTAAGAGGAATTCCAAGCAACCTGGATCAAGACTCTTATTTTGACGTCAATGTGCGAAATCTAATCGTTATCGACGATCAGATGATTGAAACAGGAAATGACGATATAATTACAAAGTTGTTTACAAAGGATTCCCATCACAGAAACCTGTCAGTAATTCATATCTAACAAAATCTATTCCATCAAGGCAAAGCCAATCGCAGTATTTCTTTGAATAGCCACTACCTGGTTCTCTTAAAAAAACCCTAGAGATAAATTGCAAGTGATGATCTTAGCCAAGCAAATGTATCCTCGAAATACTCATTATTTTCTTGACAAGTATGAAGAGGCCGTTCGAAAACCTTTTGGTTATTTAATTGTTGATTTAAAGCCGGCGACAAAGGATAGCTGTAGACTTCGCACTAACGTTCTTCCCGGTGAAATGTCGGACAAGGAGGAACGCAAGGATGACGCCATTGGAAAAGAGCTCACACACTTTCTACGTTACCAAAACACGGATA
This sequence comes from Scolanthus callimorphus, assembly GCA_033964015.1. Taxonomy (NCBI): domain Eukaryota; kingdom Metazoa; phylum Cnidaria; class Anthozoa; order Actiniaria; family Edwardsiidae; genus Scolanthus; species Scolanthus callimorphus. The sequence goes on along the minus strand of CM066911.1, from coordinate 26,393,390 downwards.
TTTCACCTGAGAAGCAACGTATGATGTTATCCACAGCCACCTACAACTTCGAACGATATTTTGCGAATGAAGCACTTCACTTCACTTCACTTTATTTTTATTGATACACTTTGCTGTTAGCAATATTTTTGTATCGCGCAATTGCATTTTTATAATAATTTACAAAAGGGCCTCAAAAGCCGCCACCTTCGGGCTCATGGCAACAACCTCCTCAGGCAAACTGTTCCAGTCCTCTACGGTCTGTAAGATAAAACTATATTTCAGAACGTTTGTTCTTGCAAATGGCTTTCTGAAAAAGCGCGAGTGCATGTGACGAGACTGGCGGAGAGGCCGTTGTAGAGTGTCTACTTCGGGCAGAGCAGCCAGGCCTTGAAGTCCTTTGTTGAAAAGCGAGAGCCTTGAGCGCTTCCGGCGGTCCTTCAATGGCCTCCAGTTGAGAGATGTCATCAGAGCGGCAACTGCACCCTCAGAATAGTTGGTGTAATCGGAGCAGACAAATCTAGCGGCCCTCCTCTGAACCTTCTCGACCTCGGCAGATAGACTAGCCGTGTAGGGATCCCACACTTCACAGGCGTATTCTAGGATAGGTCTCACGAGACCGTTGTACGCAGACTCTTTCACGTCGCGATGACAGAATGACAGATTTCTCCTTAGCAGCCCGAGTACCTGGTTGGCACGTTTGGTTATTATAGCAACATGCCGATTCCACCTTAGATCAGATGTTATAGTTAGACCAAGGTACTTAGTCTCAGTGACCGAGTCGAGGGGCGTGCCTTTCAGATGGTATAAGAAAGGGATATTGTTACGTGTCTTACGGGATATCCTCATGGTCTTACATTTAGTAGGTTCAAACTTCATGGACCACTGTTCAGCCCATGAGCCGAGCCTAGAGATATCCCTCTGCAGGAGTTCACAGTCAGCACTGGTGCGCACAGTTCGATAGCAAATGCAATCATCAGCAAATAGGCGTATCTCTGAGTCGATGTCATTTACTATATCATTAATAAAGATATTGAACAATACTGGACCTAGCACTGTTCCTTGAGGGACGCCTGATTGTACACGAGACCATCCACTTTTTGCACCGTTCACAACCACCCTTTGAAAGCGATCCCTTAGAAATGCGTCTAACCAGCGGAGGGTTTTTCCAGATATTCCGTAGCCTCGCAATTTAGACTTCAGACGCTCATGGGGAACACTGTCAAAAGCTTTGGCGAAGTCCAGAATGAACGCGTCGGTCTGAAGGCCTTTGTCCAAAGCACACGCCCAGTCGTTGATCACATGGCATAACTGTGTCACGCAACTGTGTAGCGCCCTAAATGCATGTTGTCGGTCAGTAAGAATTTTGTAGTGGTCGATGTGGGCCATCAGATTTGAGCAAACAATGTGCTCAAGCATCTTACAAACAACGCTGGTTAGTGATACAGGGCGGTAATTGCCGGCGTCGGACCTATTCCCTTTTTTAAAGATTGGACATACATTGGCTAATCGCCAGTCCCTTGGGAGTTCGCCTGCGTCAAGTGATCTCTGGAAAATGGACTTGAGAAAGGGAGCGACGGCAGGGGCAGCTTCTTTAAGGACTTTTGGGCTGATTTCGTCGGGCCCTGCTGCCTTTGTAATTTTCAGATTGTCGAGGAGCTTGCGAACACCAGCCTCCGTAACAAAAATGTCGGACATAGATGGAAAGAGAGGTCGAATGAGAGGAATAGCGTTGAGCTCTTCGCTTGAAAAGTTCGCTCTGAACTGTTGGTTTAGCACTTCAGCTTTCTCCGTGTCCAATTCAGCTGAGCTGCCCGTGGGCGTGGCTAGAGGAGGCATTGACTGATTATCCTTTCTTTGCGATCTTATATACCGCCAGAACGGCTTGGGGTTGCTTTTGACGTCACCAATGATATTATTGACATACTCGTTGCGAGCCTTACGCAAAGCAGTAGTAAGCTTCCGCCTCATGTTCCTCCACAAAGTGCGCAGTCTTGCACTACCGGTTCTAGCACACCGCTAGTCAAAATCCTTTAGTATTAGATGTAGAATCGGCGCTACAAACCCTAGTGCAAAACAATCCCCAAGCGCCAATACTATCATCCCCTGAGCCATCCCCTACTCGGCAAAGGTCGACAAATTTCCCAAGGCTGCATTTATTCGACCAGCTCCAGAACAAAACGCCCCCACCCTCAATCCCGACTTCACCCAAGAAGAAAAAGATACGACCTTTCCGGTTGAAAAATATTTAGATGATGATGGCGATAGAGTGGTCGGGCCCTACTATAAAGCTATGAAAAGGCGGCACCAATTGCGATCTTACCGTTCAGAATCACCATGTAAAATAAAATAATTGTGGTTCAGACTGAAAAAACCCTTATAAACTTTTCTACGCTTTTCTAAAAACGACTCATTTATTAGCTCTATTTTGTTCCTGTTTATACTTAGTGAAATGTGTGTGCTGTAAAGTTATTAAATAAAAGACGCTGAAGAAACAAAGAACACGCGTATGGATCTTTATTAAAAATAAGGGAAACGAAACAGCATCATGGATTAACGTTCTCTATTAACATATCGCTCGACTCGAATATTCTCAGAAATAAACAACAGAAATAAACAATAACAATAGGTTCAATGTCTTTTTTAGAGAATTCTTCGGGACTTGGTACTGCTTTTCCCTTGACAGCTGGTGGCACAGATATAGTTTTGAAACCTTATTGATAGCACTAGAATAGTGGTCCCACGGTATCGATTGAAAGCGATATCAAAACACTGCGGTCCATGGCAGTTTATATAAATCAGACACAAATTCTTTCCAAGAGGCATGGATAGAAGTGGAATGTCTAACATGTAGCAGACTCCATGAGCTATTTCCCAAATACAAAAATAGAAAAATAATATTTCGAGAAGGGAACACCGCTAGGTGACCAAACTTGGGTAAAGTTATCTTCCAGCTGGGAGGTGCAACACCACCCACGTCACGTGGTATAATGCATCGATGACGTCATGAAAACTAGAAAATTGATATCTCGGGAAGGAAACAGCTCCAGACGACCAAAAATAATTATTGCCCCCGCAGGGTTTTGGCCCAGAGGCCAAAACCCGAGGAGGCATTATAGAATCCCCCGCGTAAAGAGAAAATATAAGGGTATATGGTACATATGCCAGAAAAAATCTCGATTCGTCGGAGCAGGGCCCGCAAAAGGTCTTGGGTAACGTTTATGATTGGATGATCAGATCACGTGACTCGCAAAGGGCCCGCAAAAGGTCTTGGGTAATGTTTATGATTGGATGACCAGATCACGTGACTCGCAGCGTGGGTTTGAGACCTCTACTGTTGTCACTGGCGGACAATAAAAATTCTAAACATTCACAACAAACTGGTCGTGAACTTTAATAAATCACCAAAAACTCTAAGGAGACGCTCAGCCGAAGTCAGTCAGTGCAATCCATAGTTCAAAATTAGCAAATGTTGAGCTGCTTTGGCTGTGTAGTCTAGAGAAAAACTTGAATGTTCAAAAGAGCTCTAAACCTCATAATAGTAGTAAAGCATTCAAAATGGTTGCTATTGTGCTTAACAATAGGTCAACTCTATAAAATCCTCTCTAGCTTTCGCTACGAAAGGATGTGATAATTTACCGACAAGATTTACATTTCATAAGTTCACAAAACTCAGAAAGAGGACTTTAGAATTATTATTTTTTGCATCAGCACGAGGGAGAAGTAGGCGTTTTTGTCTTCTTCCGATGTGTGCGCTGTCTGCTGTGTAATGGTCTGCTGTGTAAGTAGGTTAAAATAGTACCTTTGTTGACCGGAAATCTGTCAAGGGCGGAACGCGTTTTTTTAGTTCTGTTAAATTAAGTTCTATTATAAGCTCTTTAGCAGCTTTAGGTGATAGCTGGTATAAAAACGCAGATATAGGTCATTAGGGAGCAGCGATTGAAAAAGAGCAAAAGCAGAGAAGTCGCGAAGCAGAGACAGCCAACGAGAGTCTAAAGTCTTGTGTTCTGTTCTCCGTTGTAAGGATTTCCGGAAAGATCAATTGGCTTTAGGCTTTCAAGTATTCATATTCATAGAGTTTTCAAACACGATTTTTGTGCGCAAGTGTTTCTGAGTAAGAATGTGTATTAATAGTCATTTTGGAATTGTGACACAATAGTTTTCAGAAGAGTTTTCGGTATTTCGCTAGAGTTTCGTAAGAGTTTTGACGGCTTTTAGTACTTTTGGTTAGAATTGTTTGTAGAGTTTCGGCTTAAACTCCAACAAGCTGATAACGGTGGGTTCGCGTGTTGTCTGAAACAGCTGTAAAAATGTTAATTGAATACTTATTACATCTGCAGTTTAAAAAGCACGGGGGCAGCTCTAGTGAGAACTATTACTAGTTTACTCTGTCATAGAAAATATTCCACTTTTCTTCCTCATTCATGCTATTACAATTATGTTCTTTCTTGTGCTTGTCACCTGTTTCGCAGTTAGGGCAGTAGAACAAGGTTAATGATTTTAATAGGCTGGACACAGAGCTCGGCATAACATAAGTACGAAATGATTTCCATTATTTTACTTTTCTCGTCGGCATCTGCTTCATCAACTGTTATTTTTCTTGTAAATCTTTTCATACTTTTTTCGAACTTACTCTTTGCTTTTGAAAATTACTTTCCTCTTACCAGAATAATTTCTCAATGTCCGTTGTCGTCCTTATTCATTTAAAGGAAGCGCTTAAAACAACGCCGACCAATCAGAATGACCAAAAGATTAGGCATGTCTGGCAAATCCCTATGCAAGCCATTGTCAAAAATTAGTATGCCGTGCTTCTTCTTCATTTCCAAAAATTAGTCTGCGGTTGCTTAACTTCGTTTCCAAAAATTAGTATGCGGTTGCTCACGATTGCCCACGACTGCTGACGATGCTTCACTAATTAGTAATCGATGCTTCACTAACGGGGGTCCAACGGTGCTTCTTCGTTTCCAAAAATTAGTATGCGGTGCTTCACTAATGAATATGCCATGCAATAAATTACTATTCCGTGCCGTAATGGGGGTCCAACGGTGCTCCCTATTCTACTTGCTTTTAAGCAAACTTCTTTTCTTGCCACATCTGACCTACGTTGAACAAGAGAAAACTGTTTCTTAAATTTATTTATTAAACTTTGCCTTAAGAAATGATAATACGGAAAAAAGGACATAGAAGTGCGAAAAAAAGGCAGGGAGTCCACTACAGCGTAGCCAATTATAGTGGGTCCCAATGAACACTAAAGGTATACAAACACATGTGCGGGAGAAATAAAACATTTACAAAACATTAAAAACAGCATGATGGCGGGCATAGCAGGTTTCTCGCTGTGTTGCATCTGGGACAGATTGTTCGCCATGAACGGAAGAAAATCTATTAATTTGCGCGATTTTAACTGCGCTTTGAGTGAAAAGGATAAAGTTGGGGGGCAATCAATTACCGTTAAAGCCAAAATAACTGAGAAAATCAAGAATTTAGCAATTCAATTTAAGCTTGTGGACTCGTGGAGAAAAGTTAATCCAGATGTTAGAGAATACACCTGGAGAAATAAGAATCAAACTATATTAAATGCCGATTAGATTATATTTTTCTAGCAGATTATTTGGCAAGCATGATAAACAAGTGCGAAATTGTACACCCTCCTTTCTCCGATCATTCCGCGGTGTATATTGATATTCTTAGTCCGGAGTATAAAGAGAAAAGAGGACCAGGGTTCTTTAAGTTAAATTGTACCTTGCTAAAAGACAACATATACATTGATACCCTCCGAAAACAATTGTCCGAGTTTCGAGAAAAACATTTCCAAGTGCAGGCTGATAAAGCTTGTTTTGGGATATGATGAAAATGGATATTGCTCAGTTTTCAATAGCATTTTCGAAAAAGAAGGCCAAATGTGAGCGCGATGACGAAAAACGACTTTTGGCGGAATTGAATGAGTTACAAAAGCGGGCCGATGCCCCCGGGGAGGCTGATGTTAAAGATGAGATCGCAAACAAAATCAATCGTGTAAAGGATAAGCTTGATGAGATGATTGATAATAAAACTAGAGGTTCAATCATGCGAAGCAAGGTGCGTTGGTATGAAAAAGGGGAAAAAACACAAGATATTTTTATAGCCTAGAAAAAAGGAGCCATAATAGGAAGCACATCACAAAACTTCGTGTTAATGAAAATACTGTAATAGAGACACCTAAGGAAATTTTAAAAGAGCAACAAATGTTTTATGAGAGGTTGTACTCTTCGCGCTCTGATCATACGTCAGAATCACTGCAATCGACCTTTCTCGCGGATATTCATATTGATAATACATTAACCGAAAAAGAAAGTGCCGCATGTGAAGGGTTGTTGTCGGAAGATGAATGTTTATCTGCTTTGAAAGGTTTCGGTAAGAATAAAACACCAGGAACCGATGGTCTACCGGCAGAATTTTATTTATGGTTTTGGGACGATCTAAAAGAAGACATCGTCAATAGTTTTAATTATGCTTTTCAAAAAGGAAAACTTTCCATATCTCAACGACGTGGCATAATAACGCTGTTGCCCAAAAAGGCCAAAGACCTGCAACTTCTTGCTAATTGGCGCCCAATATCTTTGCTAAATACTGATTATAAGATTGCAACGAAGGCCATTGCTCTTAGACTTGAGGCAATTTTACCCAATATAATTAATCCTAATCAAACAGGCTATGTAAAAGGTAGGTATATAGGGGAAAATATTCGTCTAGTTTCTGATATAATGGAATATGTATCGAAAGGCAAGCTCTCGGGTGTTGGCCTATTCTTAGATTTTGAAAAGGCTTTTGATTCTCTCGAATGGGGATATCTTATTAAAGTGCTAGAAAAGTACAACTTTGGACCTGAAATGATACAATGGGTTAAAATATTTTATTCCGATATTTCAAGTTGTGTGTTAAATAACGGGTACGCTTCTGATTTCTTCAATCTTAGTCGCGGTGTAAGGCAAGGTTGCCCTTTGTCAGGCTTATTATTTGTGATTGGTATAGAGATTTTGGCATTAGCCATTAACGAAGATAATAATATAAAAGGGATAAATGTATATGGAAATGAAGTTAAAGTGTCTCAATATGCGGATGATACAACTTGTTTTTTAAAGGATATTGAATCTGCACGTAACTTGTTATGCCTGTTGGATAATTTTTCACGTATTTCCGGCTTAAAGATCAATAGTGCGAAAACTGAGGCACTTTGGCTTAATAACCAACCAAGGCCTCAATACGCGGAGCTTCCTGGCCGGAATCCCCAATTCTAGCGTTGGGTATCTACTTCTCGTTTGATAATATTAGTAGCCAACAACTAAATTTTTATGACAAATTAGATAAACTCAAAAAGTGCCTATCGATGTGGGACAGGAGGAATTTAACTTTGATTGGCAGAATAAATATAGTTAAAACTCTAGGGATATCTAAATTGGTATATAACGCTTCGGTTTTAACTATCCCGAAAGGCTTTGCCGAGGCAGTGGATAAGGTGACATACAATTTTGTTTGGAATGCAAACCACCCAAAATTAAAAAATCAACATTAATAGGAAAGAAAGAAGAAGGCGGGCTGGATATGATACATTTCAAAGATATTGAAAAGGCTATCAAAATAAGCTGGATTCAAAGGCTCGGGCGAGCCGAACCCGCTGCATGGAAAATTATCCCCATGGAGAATTTGGCTTGTTATGGTGGTTTATTTTTGTTACAGTGTAACTACGAATATAAGAGTTTAAACCTTGAAGGAATGCCTGAATTTTATAGAATCCTGCTCGAATATTTACAAGAATCCAGAGTAGACTGGCATCGTAAATTCTCGTCAAGTCGAATAGATGGAGAAACCATTGTTTGGAATAATAAAGATATTAAGGTACAACACAAAACAATCTTTTATAAAGACTGGTTCGATAAAGGCGTTGTCATGGTTCGGAATTTACTTGATAATGAAAATGGGTTCCTCGCCTTTCCAGTTTTTTGCGAAAAATTTCAGTTACAAACTCACTTTTTAAAGTATCTAGGTCTGGTGAATGCCGTTAAAAATGTTGTACAAGGCTGTAACAATATGGGCAAGTCTATTGATGTCTGCAAGCCTAAGTGGTTTGCAGATTTTCAAAAGGCTACTACTAAAGAGATCCGTAACACGATAACACAAATTCAGTTTAGTGCACCGACGGCTGAGTATAAACTTTTGGCTTCCGGCATTAACCGATATGAGTTAAAAATGGTCTATTTGCGGCCTTTTATGATATCAAAAGACTCTAAGATTCGTCTATTTCAATACAAAATTGTGCATAATATTTTACCAACCAAGGACTTACTCTTGAAAATGAAAGTTAAGCAGGACAATAAATGTGGGTACTGCACACTATCCCACACGCAAGAGCATCTTTTTTTCGACTGCAAGGAGGTAATACCATTTTGGGAACGTTTTCAGCACTGGTGGCAAAAGTATACCAAGCAAAGAGTAGTATTGAACAAAAGCCAAATTTTGTATGGCGTTAATGATTTCACTGGTAATCAGTTACTTTTAATTTCGTTATAGTAATCGCCAAATACCACTTGTACATGTCCTTTGTTAAAGAGACATTTTTCTCCTTTGACGGATTCCTAACTCTCCTAGTCCAAAAGGCTAGGATAGAAGTACAAGCAAATCAGATCCAATTTAAGAAAAAATGGAACGGAATTAAGTCATGGGTAGCCGAAAATAACATTTATTATTTGTAGGGACCGTAATTTACTTTAAGTGGTGTCGTTGTGTTTTGTGTCGTTTATGTACTGCTTCTTTTTTCCTTTGCTTTGTTTTTCTTTTACCTATATGCAAATTTAAAAAAAAATGTAAGAAAAAAAAGTCACAAAAGTAATGTAAATAAATATATATTATGTAAAAGAAAGGAAACAAAATGTAAGAAAATTAAAAAAAAATAGATTGTTCGCCAGGTTCTTATGCCATCGACGTCATACACGTTATCTAGGATTTTTCTGTAATATTCAATTAGAGTGCGCTTAAACAAAGCAAGGGAAGTTCGTTTAGAATAGTAGCGCCTGTACGCGAAGAACAAGGAGGTTGGGTGCGGACCTCTGAGGGAGCAGCTTGGTCAGTCAAAACGCTGCCTCAAGAATGTATCTCAGATGAAAGCTCCAACTCATGGACTGCTGTGGTCCAAAGCAAATTTAGCCCTAAGAGATGGGAAATTGGGTTTGGTCAAATTACATTTATCTCTTAAAGGTAGCAAATAGAGCATACGAAGAGACGTGAGTGAAGTTTTACACACTAAGGTGTAAGGATAGGACAACCATCCTTGTTTTTTTCTAGGGTGAACCCCGCCCTGGATCAACATTCAATTTTAGCACCCAAATCCCAGTGAGGAGCAATATCAACGATGGCTCATATGGAAGTAATTTTAGTCTCCAATAATGTATCAGCCAACCAACCAGCCGATATTTAAGTTATGGAAAATGATGTGTACTGGAAATTACTCGACCTGCGATCCTCCTGTTGCCGGTCGGATGCTCTACCACTGAGCTAAGTGCCGTGTTTATAACTACGATAAAGACACTCATGTTTAATACACAAGTATCTGTATCGTTGTTATTGACACGGTACCCCGGATACGCATAGGGGTGTACAAGGGTGGATTTCGTTAATACTGGTCACCCAAACCACAACTATTTTCCATATGGGGTGCTTATTCTGTATCTGTGCATGCTCGATATTCTACGTCACACTAGCCATATTCTGCAGTTGTCGACATTCTTTATTTTTTTCTTTCGTTTGAGAATGTTTATTAAATTAATTATTGAGTTTCTTACAAAAATATAGATAGAATGACTTGTTCATTAGCTGACTGTGTTAAGGCGTACATGTATAACGCGTAGTCCTTCCTACTACTACGACTAATAAAAGATGTCTTTATTCACATGATAAAAATACTTATTAAATAGATATCGATGAGATACCTGTGTTTCTCCAGTGTTGAAAAATTGATATCTTTCACATGTGAAGATATCGCTGTGGCATGAAACTGGTATTTATTTTACCTTGTGATTTTAAATTTAATTTGTAAACTTTAAATGTTAGCTTGATATGTTTATAACATTTTATAACAGAGTTTTTGTATCAAATTTATTAAGCTTACATCAAACTTTGCTCGTAGAGAGTTTTGAGTGCCAGAAGCGGTTTGCCGGTTTATCGATTGGGTTTTACAATAAAAGGCTTTTTTTGTTTTTAAATTTATCTAATCAATATCTATTATAATAAACAGAACATTACATGGGCGCTTGGAGATACGAATTGTATCATCTCGTGTTGAATCCCAATCTTTCACTCGTTCGCTGCGCTCACTCGTGAGAGATTGAGTTGAAAACTCAAAGATAAAACTCGTATCTCCGCGCGCCCATGTAATATCCTCTATATATCAAGCGTTACAAGTATAATATATATAAGATAAAGATAAAAACTGCGCATTAAAAGGGAATATTTAGAAAAATGGAATAACTATCTACACTGTATTTACACTCCTAAATTGTATCTAAAAATTAGCTTGTTAAAAAACAGGTCTACAAACATGTCTGCCGCGGAGGCGCTTAGAGGACTCTACTCACAAAATATATTTTGTATTGACTAATTCCAGTTATAATTTTCTTGTTGCTCGAGCGAGCGCAGCGAGCGAGAGCAACTCTAATGTTGTACCACAGTTTGCAAATGTACCATACTCACGAGCTCAATGTACCATACTCACGAGCTCACCAGTATCACTCTTTGATTCTCGCGCATGCGCAGTACGATTATAGAACGTGAGGGGAAAGATTTTTCGGCGGGCTGACTAGCTGACTGGCGGCAACATGCCACAGGGTACCCGATTTGATTACTTCCACTGTCGGCTACGCAGTTTGGTAAAGAACCATCCATGTTCGTTTCTCGTCGAATTCGACGAATCGTGCTCTTTCAGAGAATTTTATCGGTAAGTATAACGTTGTGAATCACTTAAGTTCTATTCTTGAAAGCTATCACAGCTTTGAAAGCATGATATTCATTGGTATGAGATCATTTTCACAGCGACTAATATGACGATTAAGTTACCATCGAACACAACACGTTTCGGTTTGGTTTTGTCCACATCTATTGTGGGTAGCCTAACTTCGCACAATCATAATTAAACCCGACATGGGGGCATACCAGTCATAATATACTGAAGTACAAATTGAGCTTTACACAGCAATTTGCTGGTTGACACTACCAGTGAAATCACGGTAGTTTTGTTGACTGTTTATCATACAAAACAAAAGGGCCATCTAGATTTCAAGAGAAAAAATAATGCAACCAAAACCGTCTTTCTTCAGTTATAAGCTTATTTTTTTGTGTAAAAGAAATTTCGCAAAGAAGTATTGCTGTCCTAACAGCGGTGTATTGAGCACAACTTTCAGACCCCCAGACTGTGGTTTAGTATGGCATGTACTGTAATAGTTTAGTAATTAAAGTAGGTCCTCATTATTAAATGTTTTTATTTCCTTTTTGTAGATCCAGCCTTGCTAATGACATAATGAATAACCTCTCTAAGCAAACAGCTCAACTTCTCTTCAGTGGTCAGCCAGTGGTCACAAGTTGCCATCCTCTGATTTCATAATCGTATAATCAAGATTGAACATGTATCTACATAGGAGCCTTGCCTTCTATTAAGGGAGTGACAAGTCTGTTTATTATCATGTCAGAAAAAAACAGTCACAGGAACTAAAAATTACATATCACCAATTGCTATCCAATCGTTTAAAAAATGGATATGTACAAGGAGTTGTGAAATTATTGAGCAAGGGACCAAGTTATTAATTTTTTTGAACAATGATGACAAAATTATTTGAATCAAGACAATGATCAACAGATGATATGGAAGCTTTTACAGAGTGTCAAAGATACCAAGCATAGACATCAAGTACCTGTTATTATGGGAATAATTACGTATCTCAAGAACAAGAATGATTGAAAATGCATGGAAATGCTTTTATTAATATTTTAACTGGATTCCAAACTGAATCAAGAAAATGGCTGCACAGCTAGAATATTGCACCAAAACAAGAAACCAAGCTACTGCAATGGAAAATTCCATGATAATGAGTACTTCGTTTAACAGAGCAACCAAATGTTTAGTTTTAACAAAGGACTAATTTCTGAACTGTTTGTGGGAACTCCACCGAGAAACATACCTGTTATCGCTACCTTCAGATAAGACTATATCATAACACTGATCAATAATATTAAAAATAAATATATTTATACATTTATTTCCAAGTAAAAGATTCACTGGTGAATCCAATAAAAAAGTGTTCTATACCCGTTCTATAGTGTTGGAGCAGGATAATCCAAGAAAGGGAATCACTCAACTTCAACGATCATAAGTTTAAAACTTGTTTCGTGTGTTACCACCCACTCCTTACATGTAAATTTCTTGCAATGTTTACAATATATTCAGATGCACTGTTTTTATACACAAGGATACAAAAAACACTTTCTACAGAAAGTAGCTCTGCCTTCGCTCGAGCACTCCACTATCTAAATAGATACTACTAGTAATAGAAATTTCAAAAGTGATTTATAGAACTCGCATGTCATGTTTTATCGGGACGATAATATATAGATTTAGGCACTCCCTAAAAGCGGAGCTCCAAGTGATTAGAATCAAGGTATCAAGGTTTAGAAAAATATATTTTGTAATCCGATATCATAACTGAAGCTGATTTTCTGAAAGTTTACAGTATTCTCACTGGGCCCCCAGCAGTGCATATATAAGATATCAACTGATTAGCATAATCAGTTGGTTTTAGAACTTGAGCCTGGCAAGTCGTTCTCTGGTCGACTCTAGTTTACATTCTGCTCTTCACAAGACTTCGCAATTCTGCAATTAAAGTCAACGTTCCTCGTCGTCTCCACTCATTTCTCCCTCCTACAGCACTTACAAGTCTCCTTCTCTTCGTTGGTGTCGTCTGCAATTTGGTTTTTGGTTTTTTCAAGTTTGGTTCGCCGCCACGTGTTGGAGCTACGTCAGGTATCTTCTAGTTCCAGTCTCGTTTAGACTCATGTTCTTGTATCTTGCGATAACATTTATCTATTCACGCGTTTTATAGTTGCACCTTCATACAATTTGGCAGCTTCTTTAGTTTAGTTCGCATCTTAGTTCCCTGGCTTAATACAGTTTTGACTTTAAGTTTAGACTCATGTACCTGTACCTTGCAATAACATTCACGGGCTTTATAATTGCACCTTATTATTCCATTTGCAGCTTCTCTAGTGTTTTATTTCACTTGGTTTGGCAGTAGGCATGGCCTATAAGCGAGATTGCTCTGCTCCAAAACAATTATTTAGTTTTCTCAGTTTGGCATTAGGCATGACCTATAAGCGAGATTGCTCCGCTTCAAAACAGTTATTTATTTTACTCAGTTTGGCATTAGGCATGGCCTATAAGCGAGATTGCTCCGCTTCAAAACAGTTATTTATTTTACTCAGTTTGGCATTAGGCATGGCCTATAAGCGAGATTGCTCCGCTTCAAAACAGTTATTTATTTTACTCAGTTTGGCATTAGGCATGGCCTATAAGCGAGATTGCTCTGCTCCAAAACAGTTATTTATTTTACTCAGTTTGGCACTAGGCATGGCCTGTAAGCGAGATTGCTCTGCTCCAGAACAGTTATTTATTTTACTCAGTTTGGCTTTAGGCATGGCATATAAGCGAGATTGCTCTGCTCCAAAACAGTTATTTATTTTACTCAGTTGGATTGGCGTAAGCATGGCCTAGAGAATTGCTCAGCTCTATATATAAAAACGTCTGTTTTATTCAGTAAATAGCCATTTACTGTTTGTTATTTTCTCGGGTCGCACCCCCCTTCTCAGCACTCCTGGAGAGGCTATCTAATGTACTCTGGACAATTTTGATTCCTTTTGTCTCTCGGGACACTTTGAATCAGTCCAGTGCGCTGTCCTCGGACGGAGCATTCTGGGTTTGCTGGGTTTGGGATTGCACCCTTTTTTAGAGGTTTTGAAGTTCATTGGAAATTTTATGTACACTTCATGCAGTTGGCAATGAATGACTTTTTGCTGTTTTTGTTGTTGTGTTCACAATAAGGGTGTAGCCCCAAACCCAGCAACCCCGTGCACCTCGGCACATACCCTCATAGATGAGTCCCATATGTACAGTATATGTACAGTAATGGAGGGATTTTTGAGTTTTGGGGAGGTTTATCCTCATGCCCATGGAATAATAGATGTGAGTTGACAAAGAAGATTGATTTTCTTAACTATCAGCTTGTTCTAGTCTTGCATTACCATTTTTACTTAATGTGTGTATCAGATAGTTATGAGTTATTGGATATCTCAGGGTTATGGAATATTTCAGTATTATGGGCTATTTTACAATTATGGAAATAAATTTAGGGGGCAGCTCTCAGTTCTGTGGTATTTCTGAGTGATAGGATAGTCCTGAGTATTGGATAGTTCTAAGTTATGGGACACTTCTGAGTTATGAGATAGTTCTGCATAGTTCTGAATTTTAGGATAATTCTGAATTATGGAATAGTTCTGAGTTATGGGGTAGTTTTGAGTTATTGGATACTTCTGAGTTATTGGATAGTTCTTATTTGTCAGATAGTTCTAGGTTAACGAATAGTTCTGAGTTTTGGGATAGTTCTGAGTTTTGGGATACCTAGTTCTGAGTTTTGGGATTGTTCTGAGTTTTGGAGTATTTCAGAGTTATCAGGTTAGATAGTGAGAGTCTCCATGCAAGTGTCGGATAAGCGGAGCCAGGTCTCCTCTCCCCATATCTTATATGGCACAATGGGACCAGTAAAGAATGTAACACTATTTATAAATGCTTTTTATATCATCCTAATAAAATTCCATGCAATCTTTCTACCTGAATTATTGCAATAAACATATCTATTTTACTCTCAAATCCAATCAGTCTGCTGATCATTCCCTAAATCCACGAAATTGTGTTGCCAAAACCCAGGAGTGAACCAGGGACCTTCAGAAAAGAGCACCAATTTCGTGGATTCAGGAAATGATCAGATATGAGTTCTGATTATTCTGATTGTCATATTTCCGACAACTATCACTTGAATTCCTGGTTCAGCTAGTCAAAATCAAATTATAATGTTGGTCCCCTATGGCAAGGAAAAGTTTCAGGGTAGGAGTTGGATATCCTCACAAAGTTCGAACCAGCCTAAGGGGGGTACTCTTTGAAAGCTGTTCATCCCAACAAGATTGTAAAATTGCCATTTCCAGTCACTGTGCAATAGGTCCATGAAGCCTACCATCATGACCTATTTAGCAAACCTAGACTAGTATTTTGCAGGGGTGGATCTAGGAATTTTAAAAACGGGGCCGGATATTGAAAATATAGGGATTAAAAATTGGAAATTACCTTCAGCAAATTTCTATCTCTATCTTGTACTGCAATTTTCGCAATTACAATTTTCTTCAAACTTGAATAACAAAAAAGTTTTTAAAAAATTGCGAGATAATTTTTCGCACAGGAGGGACTTTTGTAAAAATACCACTGTTAGAATAACGGTTCGTATAAGCAAATGCGGATCTTAAAAATAAATTCGAACAAATAGTCAAAAGCACAAATATCCGACCATTTTTGACGCGACGCGAGCGAGTTAAAAAATTCTTGAAAAACGCGTTTAATTTTGTTGGAGTCACCTTAAATATTGTAGAATTCAGTTGCGTTGCTTGTGTTGTTTTCCTCTCCACAACACAATTTGTATATACCGTTTCCGGGAACGTTGTCACTGGAAAAAGCAACAAAGCTTGGTGCGCTAGGGAGTATGGGTGGAGATTTATTTGAATTTCTGTAAAATATTGGAAAGAAACATACTTTGAAATGTGCTGAAATTTGATGAATTTACCTGTGGTTGCGATAACTGTCTGAATTCAGATCAAACAGTAGCAGTTTAGATGCCCCCATTATCCTTTGCGCTTCAAGCTTATAGGCTTTTTGGGTGACAACGTTTCCCGGAAACGGTATATATAAAAGGAGCTTTGTAGTGATTCATGCCCAGTCAGTTTCTCTTCCCATTTCTGTCGTAAATGGCTTCAAAATCAAAAGCGCTTGGTTTCTACCAAGAATTCTAACCTGAGGCACAGGTAAATGGTAAATATACCAGTAAAGAGAAATAAATGTTGCTTTCAATTAAAAAGATGTGCACGCGCGCGCGCCGGATCTCGACATTTCCCGCCAAAAGTAGTTTCACGGCATTGGTAATGACGCCACGTCAGTTTCAGTTTCACGGCATTTTGTGCCTCTTGCTCTCCATATAATTCTCTCCAAAACTGGTTTTCTCACGTTTTATCACTTTCGAGAAGTTAAATTTTCCAGGAATAACACGGCGTACGCTATAGGTTTTTATACAGAAAAAGAAAACAAATTCATCGCGAAGAATGGTATTGTTATTTTGGACATCATTAACTTCGGCGTATAAATTAACCCTTTTTGCATTTAAAATTCCTGGGTAAACCTGATGTGACCTGATTGGCTGGCGTTTAACAGTGGCTCCCTAAAGTAATTCCCTGAACTCATAAACATGCAAAATCACCTCAACGCGGCATGTTTGAACTCTACTTGAAATTTAAAGTTAGTTTAGGATTTACTTGCGCGTAAAATTATCTTTAATGATGTTTTTATGGCCACTAATCTAATTTATTTGACCGTGGATATCCAAATTTGCCTTGGACTGTGATGACGCGCACTTCGAATAATGCAAAGTTCAAGATCTTGCCGAGTTTTGCACATTTTTCTCAAAACACACTCAAATCTCGTCGCATACTCTTATAAAAAGGCCAATCTATACTTTTAAAGGTTTCTTTAGAGATATACAGCTCGTATTTAGTAAACCAGAAGCCGAGAAATGTAGTAAAACAGCTCTACTCAGATCAGAAATGCTCTATGCGGCAAATTTTCACTGACGCCTTTCAAGATCTTGTCGAGTTTTCCGTACATACATGGACATTTAAACACATACATGGAAATGTAACTCGATAAATTTGCTGTAAAGCCTTTTTTTGGCGCACTCGGAAAGCTAGTACCCGTTCGACTTGAGATTGTTTTGAAAGATTTACTGTCCAAAGCGCAAGGTCTTGCATTGTATTAAAATAACAAGTGGCAAACAACTCACCTCTTTCAAGAATAATCACTGG
Source organism: Scolanthus callimorphus (assembly GCA_033964015.1). NCBI lineage: Eukaryota > Metazoa > Cnidaria > Anthozoa > Actiniaria > Edwardsiidae > Scolanthus > Scolanthus callimorphus. The sequence goes on along the minus strand of CM066911.1, from coordinate 26,376,221 downwards.
CGATGACAGAGAATTCACATACGTTCAAATATGCTTCACAACTTCTATCCGGCGCGAGGAAATTATTAGCGCATGTTTTAAAACCCTTTCCTAATCGAGCAATTTAAATGTAGCGGTTCTGATCAGTTCGTGCGCGGTGTATATAGGTTACCATAGAAACAGAAAGCTGTCATCCCAAGGGAGTAGAAAGTGGATATGATTTTATCGAGTCAGAAGTGCATAATTATCTGTAAATCACTTTTTATAGTCGATTTCTCGGTTTTTCATTCGAAGTACTATCCTTTTCTCAACGGAATTTTACGATCAAAGAATCATTTTCAAGCCTTTGGCAGGGGCCACAAGAAAACCTTGGTAATTTTTCTTGAATACTCGCCGCTTTTAAGAACAAAACTTCCAAAGTTCGCAATCGTCAGTTTCCCATACAAAATTCGTAAAAATTTGCTCCGTATTCATAACCCCGAAGTACTATGCTTTTTTCAACCACACATCATGGAAAGCATGTCAAATTGTTTATAAAGCAATACATAATACAACAGCAAAGGTAATTTAGTGTGAGAATTAAAAGCTAATCTGGAGTGATGTTTTTTGTCGAGCTACTTGACATGCATTTTGCCGTTTTCTCTGTATTTGAGGCTCCCGCCAGCCCTATAATGAGGTAACGCGCGAGTGATTTTAGTTTTTAATATTATGCGCATAACCATATGACCACCCATTCTTCGCGATGATATCTCGCGAAAGGAACCACGTATGACCAAACATTGACCGCTACTTTCAGATGAGCGTCAATTTATGCGACTCGACCGGAAAACAACATGGCTTGCTCAGAAGGGAGAAGCGACGTAAATTTATGAAAGTTACTAGAAAACGTGAATTACGAAGTTTACTAGAAAGCGTAAATTTATGAAACTTACAAGAAAGCGTAAATTTATGAAAGCTACTAGAAAACGTAAATTTATGAAAGCTGCTAGAAAGCATAAGTTTACGTTTTCTAGTAACTTTCATAAATGTACATTTGTTAGCCACTTTAATAAATTTACGTTTTCTAGAGGATTCGGCGCTTCGCACTTTTACAGTAAAACTGCTCATTTCTAGCAAAGTATATGGATTCACGTTTGTTTTGTGCCATTTTAGAGCTATCCCAAATTACTCATTTTATTTTTTGTGAATCGCCCCCCTTGACTAAAGGAACAGAAAATCGGAAATGTCCTTTTCACTATTATTTTCGAGCCAAAATCTCTTGTTATGATACTGTTATGATATCTCACTGTTTTTGTTTTTTCAAAACGTTAAGTGCCAGAATGCAAAGAAATAGCAAAGCATATTCAAGATGGAAGCATGATCCTGACAAAGGGGCGACATTCATAACTACTGGTGTCCACAGATTCTGTAATTGACCAATTCGTGCGGAACACGAGCCTTTTTTATTTGCTAAAAAGCCCAAACGAAGAGGGTTATACAACAGTATTTCCTCATTCTGCTGGAAGACGCATTTTCGTTAAAATGTCGTCAAATTAACCACATATTCTGGCACTCTTCTTAAAACTCCCATATAAGCGCGCAAGTAATAGAAGTCCGCTGCTCTAAAATAGCAAATAGAGATTCCAGTAAGGAGAAATTGGAAGGAGTGACCGAACATAAGAACATTTTTGATATTTTTCACAAAAATGCACGTTATGAAGGAAATATCGTCGAAGTCCAAAAGTGCAAATTTTGATTTAGAGTTGTTAAAGTGCAATATTTAAGGCGCATGAGGTATTTTTGACTATGTGGACTATGTGGCTATGTAGCCTCCTTTGCAGCCGCTGGCATGTCGCTCGTCTCACTTCAAGCGACTCAAAAATTATAATTAATAAATAAATAAATAAAAACTAAAAAAAAGATACTGAAAGACTAGTCAGTCTGGAGTTATCTGTCATTCAGGTTGCGACTTTTAAAGTCCGGGCAATACTCAGCGTGCCAGATAGTACTGCCTTTTGCATCTTTTATTATTATTATTATTACCATTCCCCAAAAGTGATGATAGCTTATAAGTGGACCTAAATTACTCTCTTTATCGCCATAAAATTTCTGTGTTTGAATTTGGACCTGATTATGACTACCATAATTCGATATTTGCTTTTAAACTGACGCGACATGAAAACTGAGAAGTTTTTCAAAGCGCCAGTGTTCCGCGCGTTTTTGATTTCATTCCTTTTAACAGCGAAAAGACCTATTTAAAATTGCATAGAAAGGCCCTGTTGTTCCTTTCCTTAAGGTGTGAAAGGAACCAATTGACTAATAAACGGAACAAAAGGACCTTTGAAAGTTAAAAGGAACCAGTCGTTCCTTTCGACTGCGTTCCTTTTTACTTAATAGGAACAATAGTTCCTGTGTGAACTGTTCCTATCTAAAAATTCGGACCAATTGTTCCCAATTAGTTGTCATATAGGAACACCAGGTCCGAACAATGCTATTTTTGTTCCTCAATTGCCAAAACGGTTCCGATTAGCACCTTAAAGGAACGATTCGTTTAACTATAAAAGGGAACGCATTGTTCCTTTTTAACAGGGTAAGTCTTCTGAAACACTAACAATGCGGGTTTTGTCAAATATTGAAGGCATGCCTAAACTTGCAGATTAACCAGCTTGTGTTAACACGTAATAATAAGTCTGGGCATGCTTAATTGTCATTTTCTGACAAGCCCAGCAAAGTGTCACGTCTTCTTTTCATCAGCATTTCCTGCCTGGGCTTGTTAAGCTCTCTTGGGTATTGCCAAAATGGCATGTTTGGGCAGATATGGTCACAAAGAGCTATGATTCGCTAGCTCAAAAATACGTCTCCTGGGAACAAAAACTAGTATAAAACGATAGCGTCGTTTGGAGACTCAACCATTTTAGTCTTGACGTCTGAGTGAGATGAGCAAACGAGGAGAGGTAATCAACTGGTCGAAATTACCGAATGCTTCGCTCAAGCCTAAAAGACTTCACCTAGAGGAAGACGAAGTGGATGGCCTTTTTCACTGTCCAGTTCAAGAATGCAAACACGATGGATTCGCCACGCAGCGAGGATGCAGAAAACACGTAAAGAAAAAGCATCTTTGGTTTTATTACTTTGACGAAAAGCCTGATATCAACCTTGCTAAAGAGAATGTGAGTACCTCTGTAAAACGTGAAGCTGCTGGGAACTCTGCGCGTAATTTGAGATCAATGCCTACGTATGACATTTCAAGTAAAATTGCTCAGCAAGTTTTATCGTGGCTAACTGGCACTGGAGGTGGCTGTAAAAGTGATCGCCAAGCTCGGCAAATAGTTAGCAGGTGCTTGAAGTTCTTGAAATTTTGCTGCGAAGACGAAGAAGACCTAACATTTGAGACAATAGACTTCAGTTTGTGCTCTCCTAATCTGCTTTTTAAGTTTATTGACGTGCTTCAGGATGAATGGAAGCTTGGGCATGCTGGGCGGGTGGGGTACATCGACGCAATTGCAGACCTTATAGATTTTAGAAAGGTAAACGGAGCGTCGGCAAAGGTGCTAAGTAATTTTTCTACCACGGAAGTCTACTTGAAGAAGGTACGCAGAACAGTTTCTAAAATGATGCGCATTCAGTGCACTAGCGACCTCGATATAGACGCTCTAGAAGCTAAGGGACATTGGGCAACATTAGAGGAGCTCTTGGAAGCAGTTGGTCATTATTTGTCGCGCTACGAGAATGTGCTTAAAACCTGTAAGGACCGTCCACGCGCAGCATCGCCGCTAGATTTATCATTTGCCACCAAGTTCCTCGCGCTGTATTTGTTTATCAAAGTTAAAGGTTCTCGCCCAATGACGTATCAGTATTTGACTGTTGATATGGTCACAAAAGCCAAGACAAACGGTGGATTTATTGACCAGAAAATGTTTAAGACTGCAGGAAAATATGGGTTTGACTCTATTTATTTAACCGACACAAACATGCAAGTACTTGAAGGATTCATCACCCATATTCGGCCGCAATTAAAGCCAACATGTGATTACGTCCTCGTGACAAGAAATGGAGGCCAGCACAGCAAACTTGGAGAATTAATGAGCAAGTTGGTGTTTGACGCGACCGGCAAATACGTTCATCCCACCCGCTATCGACAGATCGTCGAGACCGCAAGCTCGAGAAATCTGGACAGCAGTGCGCAAAGCACCATCTCGGAAGACCAAAAACACACTTCTGTTGTGGCCAGGGTACACTACCAAAAACAAAGATCGCGCGACGTTGCGACAAAGGCGCACATGTTTATCAAAGAATTGCAAGGTGACAAGGGTTCAGAGCTTGAAAACGACGTGCGCGCACGGCTCTCTGACAAGTCTAGTGCATCCTCCCAAGAGCAAGATGAGAAGGCAGACAGCTCTTCTACTGATGAGGTCGAAACAATCAAGGACGTCAAGGACGTTCCGCCCCCTGAACTCCCCGCTTGTACGCCAAAGCTCAAGCGCGAAAATGCATTAAAGGAAAAGCCTTGATAAGCTCCTCGAGACGGAAGAATGTCATGTATACCCCCGAAGAGGATAAATATCTGAAGGCTGGACTTAAGAGTATGGGTTTGGCCAATGGAAAGCTATCCTCGGAGATCCCGAATTTAAATTTCAAAGGGAAGGACAGCAAACTCGTTGTTATGTCGAGCGTCACGACGATTCCCGTCATACTGCAAAACGTAAAACAAAATGGACTGGCCGCCGACCAATAAAACTGCAGCTTTATCTAGGAGCATGCTGGGTATATTGGACTACCATTAAATATTAGCCGACTGAGCATTCGCTCTCTTTCCTTGCAAGACACGAACAAGTGAACATGGACAGCCTAGTAGACAAGCACCCTGAGGTTCGTTTGAAGGACTTGCAATTTGCTACAGAGTTTTTACATGGGATGTGCGAGTGTAACTACCCAAAGACAACAGCCATATTGGCAGAAAGCCTACTCTGGAGGCACTTGAACAAAACTTGGAACAGGAAAAAGTCAACACTAAGGGAATTAATATTGGCGTGCCTGTTTATTGCCGTAAAACTTGAGGACAGTGACTCTGATAGAAACGCCATTTTTATGGACATGGTCTCCGATCCGGTACCCAGGTCAAATATAATTGAAGAGGAGCTCAATGTTTTACAATCCGTAAACTGGAGGCCATTAGAATACCCAAATGCCATTCATGAACGATGCTAGCCTTATGGTGGAATATTCCGGGGAAAACAAGTCGGGGCCATAATATAGCAATCAAATCAAACATATTTGACACTGGTATCAGACTATGTTTGACTCGTACATACCATGAAGTCATGTATTTATTGTGATGTATTTATTGAGATTATCAAATTAATTTCAATTGTGGTCCTTCACACTACAAATAATGAAGCTTGTCAAAGCAAGTAAATATTTAATATCGGGCATGATAATTTTCAAGTGCATTTTTCATGTTATCCTTCAAGCTAACCATATTCATACTCTTAATTGTTAAGTCTACACCTTTCAGTTCCTTAATTTCTTGAAAAAAACTTTGTGATGGGAGGAGTGCCCGCTGCTTGGGTGACAGATTTCTTAGCTCTTTTCGATTTCCTCTGGGAGGGTTCCGGAACTCTCTTTCTCGGCTCGTCTATGATGAACTTGGTTGTTGCTTCATACACTTCACTTATGGCTATAACGTCGAGTGGGCAGTGCAGAGACATCACTGTTTCACTTTCTCGCAGGACGATGCCCAAATCGATGCACATGGCCTTTCTAAGTGGCATGCCTTTATCTCGTGGCGTCTTATGGGTGATATGATATCGCTTGATTGCCTCTGACATGGTATCGATCACGTACTGCTTTGCCTGTTTAACGCCGTCGTCGGTGCACGTTTTCAATTCAACCTGCTCCTTAGCCATCTCCAGTTCTTTCTTGTGTAGCCAGGAGTTTTTGAACACGTCTTCAACTCGCTTTTCCTCTTGGCGTTCTTTTTCCATCCTCTGTTCGGATTCTCGGAGATCGATTTCCCTCGCTAGCGGAGTAGGATCAGGGTCGTTCGGGTGGCTTGGCATCAGCAGGAGGATATCTTCATCTACGCCTAGTTCTCGCAGTGTTTCGCGCCGTCCTTCTGCGTATTCCATCTTCTCTTCTAGGAAGCGCTCGCGAAGCTTCTCCTTGACTCCTTGCATTTGGGAGATCATGCTCTCGACCATTCGTTGCCGGCGAAATCCAAGCCACAATTTTCCCTGGTTCTGTTTTCAAAACAAAAGAAGAAGAAAAAAAAAACGATTGTTAACTCGTGAATGATAAAGTAAGTTAAATAGAACAGTTGACTTAGATGTAGTTAAAATGTCGCTCACCTTTCCAATTCTTCCATTGTGTCTTCGTAGAAGCTATCGACTTCACTATCGGTGTCGGACATTTGGTCTGTCTCCTCGGGGTCTGCTCCAGTTGGTTCTCGTTCGATGACCGAGCTCTCCTCCTCCTCTAGCTGTACGGACACTATCCTGTCTATTTCTTTCACGGTCAAGGTTGGCTTGGAAACGTTGAGCCCTCTTCTCTGTGGATCCTTTTCACAAAAGAAAAACAAAACATTATAATAAGCGTGCACCAAGGTGCTCAGCATATGCGGAAACGTGTCTATCAGCTTACCTGGTTCACATCTGCAGCAAGGGCGCAGGTATTGGCGCACCAATGGATACACTCCATGGCGTTGCGACTAATCCAGCCGGCCGCTTCAATATTTACAGCTGGTAGTGTTTTAAAGAAATACTTATTCAGCCGGTTGCTCATGGCAAAGTTATCCTCGTCATTCCCAAAGTTGAGGTCCTTCTGTGCTGTTATGAATATCGGGGCGTTGTTCACGAAACCGCGTGCCGTCTTAAACTTCTGGTCATGCGCGGTCCACCCTCCCTGGAGCATTGTTTTCCAGTCATCTACCTGCATCAGCTCAACAGTGGCCTCGTCTAAGTTGATGAGTTCGGTTTCTTCTTGTATCATGGCTTTGTTAAAATCCCTCTGTTTGGTCACTTTAGCGATCTTGCTTTCATCTAGTATTGCTAGCACTGCCATGAGCAAGGAAGTCTTTCCGCTGTTTGATGGTCCGATAAGGCATGGCACTCGCTGTTTATGGAATCTTCTCGGCTCAAAGAGACCAAGGTAGTCTTTGCAAAATTGGACGATCTGAGCTTGCGTGAGGCTGTTCTCAAGGATTTCTATAAAGAACTTGGGACTGGGTTCTTGTTCATGGTTATACTCGATGAATGCCCTTGCTGATATGCGGCCAACATCGTTCGACTCTAATGCGGTTCGTGTAAATGTCCTCTGACTGAAAGACCAACACCATCCTGCGCTAACCTCAACCAAGTCGTTATTCATGTTGAGCTGGGAAATGGCTTGGCAATCTTGTTGCTCCAGTATTGGCTTAAGGCGAGACATATGCTTGAGTAATCTGTCCTTGAAAGACGCATTGCCAGCTAGAGTATTCAAGAAACTTCCCACGCTGCACAATCTCTCATACGTGTACATTGCTCGTTCATTCCGCTTTAGGACTTGTCCTTTTCTGTACGCGTACTCCAACTTTCTCATTGCTCGCTCAATGTCATTACACAAAATCGTAAGAGTATCACCAAGCTGTTTTGGAACTGGAACACTAGAGGTTGGAACATCGAGTTTGAGATTGAAAACATCAAAGTGTAGACCGACATCTTTTAAGCTGGTGACAGCACTTACCAATCTTGTCCGGAATTGGTCGCTCGCGACTATCAGTCTTACGACGTGATCACGGGGAAATGGCTTGAAATATTCTCTTCTTTCTGGCTCAATGACTTCACATAAAAGTTCTTCCCAGTAATCTTCGAATGATTCTTTAACGACGTCTACCATCAAGTCATTCTTGTGGTCCTTGAGCAGTTGACATAATTTTTGCAGTATCTCGTTCCCACATTTCTTTGCAGAAGCACGGGTCGCCTTCACTTCCACGTCACATTTTGTAAGTTTCTTGTGCAGGACAATTGCATCGACGGGTGCGCCATTAGGGGATTGGATAGCTACCCAATAGGTGATCGCCGGGTAATACTTTTGCTTGACAGCAGCGCCAATTCCCGAGGACTGGTGAAAAGAAAAACTAACATTATTTAAATACCAACGGGGGGTTGACTCACACGACCATCTCCCCCTCATTACAGGGACAATCTAGCCTTTACCCTATCTTTGTGCTTTGTCAACTATTCCTTACCTGTGGTAATTGAAATGAACTGCCCGTACACGATTCAATAGACGACTCAACTTGATCCTGATCTTCTTCACCTTCGCTTTGGGAGTCTTGTTCGCCATTGCCCTTGCTCTTCGTTGTGTGGAATGTAGAAATCGCAGAGAACAGAAAAGCAACTCCTTGCGTTCCCCCAACCACAACGTCACATTCGTTTCTCTTTTTGACAATTTCCCTCCATGCCGCTTGCATCCCTACAGCACCTCCACTTACGCGCCAGGTACATTTTACGCCGATAACGGAGCAGGAATTCTTGACAAGTGGAATTACATGAGCCAGTACTTTGTCCCTTATAGCTGCGTTGTTTAACTGTCTAGCAGGTTTTGAAGCCGGCATTTCTATGGAGGAAGTTTTGCAATTACAATTAGCTTGAAAATTCACAATAGAGCATTTCTGTATCTGTGCAGTTTTGATAAGTGTAATATATTCAACATTCCTCATTAGGCAGGATTTTAGAGATGGAAACACAAGTTGAGTCTATTGGAACTAAACACTTTTCAGCAATGGATCTTCAGTTACAAAATGCAAAGATGCTGTTTTTATGTCACAGATACGTCTCTTAATGGCAGGATCTTAGAACTTTTGAAGCAAATTGAGGGAGTAAATTTCTTACCTTTTCCTGCTGACTTCTTGCTTGTTGTGATTAGCAAAAGACGCTACTTGAACTTATATCGTTCCGAAGACCGAAGGAATTCACATCATGGAAACAATAGCCTGTTGTCACAGCTACAAGTTCAGAATTTTGTCTCGTTCATTTTTTGCTTTTAATAAAGAGGGTTATGCAATTTGTCTTATGCATAGAATGTACATTCCAGCAAACAATGGTAACATGGCAGATTATGTAACATGTTCTGAAAGAATGCACATTTAAGCAAAGCCAAAACCTTTTAGGAATTCGAGTGCTTTGTAATCCGCCAAACCCGCTAGGGCCGATGATACTGTAAACACTTAAGGCATTGAACTCGTGCGCCCACATTACATAGCGCGCTAACACTGAGGTTTCAACTACATAAACTTATGTACCAAAGAGATCGGGTTTGGCGGATTTGACGGGTTAGACGGATTTGAACTGCAATATAGTTGAATACAGTCGAGGGGGGTAGTGTTGAGCACTTGAAATTCACCATACCCGCCAAATCCGACAGAACCGGCCAATTTGCCACAGGTGCTTATGTTGCATGGTGGTATTCCTGTGTTTTCAACTACATGAACTCGTGTACCAAAGAGACCGGGTTTGGGGGATTTGACGGGTTTGACGGATTTGAACTGCAATATAGTTCAATACAGTCAAGGGAGGGTAGTGTTACCTAGTGGTAACCCTGTGTTTTGAACTACATGTACTTGTGTACCAAAGAGACCGGTTTTGGCGGATTTGACGGGTTTGACGGATTTGAAGCTCTCTTTTATTCAAATCTAATTTTTAATAAATGATTAGATATATATCATAAATTTTAATTTATTCTATATAATTTATAATATAGAATAAAATTAATAATATAATAATATATATTTTATTATATATAATTTATAATATGAAATATATTTAATCATATATCTAAATTATATTAATTAGAAGTTAAATCCGTCAAACCCGCCAAATCCGTCAAAACCGGTCTCTGTGTTGCACAAGTTTATGTACTTGAAGACACAGGGTTACCAACATGTAACATTGGCACTTGGGTGTAGTTTAGACGGGAAACAGGCTCAAACCCGTCAAACCCGCCAAATCCGTCAAATCCGGTCTCTGTGTTGCTGAAGTTCATGTACTTGAAGGCACAGGGGTACCACCATGTAACATTGGCACTTATGGGTGTTTGACTTGTGTTGCACACTGTCCGGTTCTGTCGGATTTGGCGGGTGTAGCGGATTTGAAATGCCCAACACTACCTCATCCCTACTTTCTGAACTTACAGTTTTTCCTTAATTGAATATATTTAAAAAAACATAATATATTCACTCAGAATAAAACTGTAAGTTCAGGAGGACACTAAATCCGCCATACCCTCCAAATCCGAAAAAGCCGGTCAATGTGTAGCACCAGTCAAACATCCAAGTGCTTATGTTAGATGGTGGTTACCATGTGTTTGACGGATTTGACGGGATTGAAGGTTATCAAACTGGAATCAGAGATCTTTTGCATACCCATTAATTAGCTATGAAGCTTTAAAACAGAGATTGGAACCTTTGGTCCTTACTATAATGTTCCTATATTTTTGGTGCCTCTCAGAGGAAAATTGCTTACAAAATACACATCGATTTTTCCAGTGCTTTTAGTTATGGTAACTGTTGCACAAGGGTCCAACTAACATTAGTTCATTGCGCTTTGAAAGATAGCCCTCGCGTTTCCGCTCAACAACGTTTTAGAAGCGAAAGGAACATCAATTTTGGGGAATGATTATTATTATTATTGTTATTGTTATTGTTATTGTTATTGTTATTGTTATTGTTATTGTTATTGTTATTGTTATTGTTATTGTTATTGTTATTGTTATTGTTATTGTTATATAAATTCTGAATATATCTTATTTGTTTACAATAGGTTGCTGCACAACACCCACTTTGGAGAGTCGCATGACAGACATCTTGTAATAATACCAGGGAACCAAGACAAATTTATGTCAACAGATGTACCGTAAGCGAATGATATCTATAGAATCCATATGTGTCGCTTCATTAAATACGCCTTATGCACAATATGAAAACGAGGCTCGGTTGTGCTTCAAGAAAGAATCTCATATCTTCCCACAAGTGCAAGCGTACCAAGCCTCGCGTTTCCGTTAACGACTCAGCGTTGTGTTAAACATGGAAACATAGTTTGTTACCTCTTCTTTTCGGAAATGATAGAATATTTCACGTATCTAAGCTAACCTCGTGTCAAAACTAGGACAGTGCAGCGTCACGAGCTGGCCAAATGGGACGGAAAACTGCGCAAGTGTCCGCAAGAGCATGAATGAGACGTATTATTAGCGGAGCTCCTTAAAACCTAAGAAAATACGTCTAGGTATAACTATCGAGTTGATTTTGAAACGAGTTTGTAAAGAAATAAATAGGAACTCTTTGCTTTTTAAACTGTTACCTTTTTAGTTGCTGCAGAATAATTTCTATAAGAACCGGTTTGGCTCAGATAAACGCTTTTCTGCACTTACACGAGAAATAAACTCGAGACACAAATTACTTGGAGAATACTGGTTATGGTCCTGAGCAGGTTAAGAACCATAACGCCGAAGGTATTAACAAAGCAGTAGGTGGAGTGTAAGGCACATTTAACATGATAAGCAAGCAAGAACATAATACATGTACTTAACTTAAGCAACAGGACAAGCGAAAACATGATCTATGGCGATAAGTTGCCCCACCGAACGATATCGTAGGATTTGGCCTCTAACGCTTGTCTTCTGTTTTCCAAGCACTTGAATCTTGTGGTGAAGTTTAGCCTGTTGATCTCCCTCAAACGAACAATTAGAAATACGATTCTTTTGTTAGCTTTTCGGACGGCATACTCCATAGAACATAGAAGTTGTAGTAGTTTCGACTCTTGAATCGCGAGAGAAGTAGACAAGTCGATTCAGGCATAATTCCTATTCTAGAATTAGACAGATCTCAAACTAGAATTTCTTGAGGGTGCAACCGGGGAAGTGTGGTGCAACTAAAGCGCGTCGTTGAGGACCGAAAGTAGTATAGTAGGGACCGAATTACCCTTTTTTTGTGGTGGAATACTAATTTTGTGGTGGAGGTCAAAGGTCACGTCAGAGCCACGTCAGGAATGTTGTGGTGGAGGTCAAAGGTCACGCCAGAGTCACGTCAGGAATGTTGTGGTGGAGGTCAAAGGTCACGTCAGGAATGTTGTGGTGGAGCTCAAAGGTCACTTCAGGAATGATGAGGCGAAGGACAGGAATGTGAAGAATGTAGGGTATCAGGTTTCCTATAGTTATGTGGATATACGCCCCACATTTATACGCCTCACATTTATACGCCTCACATTTATACGCCTCACATTTATACGCCTCACATTTATACGCCTCACATTTATACGCCTCACATTTATACGCCCCACATTTATACGCCACTAAGAGTATCAGGTTACCTGTAGCATGGGGGTACCCTCCCCCTCTCTTCCTTTTTTTTTTCAAACAAGGGGTGCCTCCTCCCCCGCTTTTTTTTCAAGTAAGGGAGATACCCTCCCCCTCCCCCTACCTAGAGTTATGTGGCGTTTCTTTTTTCAAGTAAGGGAGATACCCTCCCCCCTCCCCCTATCTAGAGTTATGTGGTGCTAGGGGTATCAGGTTACCTATAGTATGGGGTACCCTCCCCCTCCCTTTTTTTCAAACAAGGGGTACCCCTGCCCCTCTTTTTTTCAAGTAAGGGAGATACCCTCCCCCCCAACTAGTGTTATGTGGCGTTTCCTTTTTCAAGTAAGGGAGATACCCTCCCCCCTTTCTAGAGTTATGTGGTGCTAGGGGATCAGGTTACCTATAGTTATGTGGATATTACCACCGGGGGTATCAGGTTACCTGTAGTATGGGGTACCCTCCCTCTCCCTTCCCTTTTTTTCAAACAAGGGGTACCCCCTCCCCCTCTTTTTTTCAAGTAAGGGCGATACCCTCCCCCCTTCCCCCTACCTAGAGTTATGTGGCGTTTTTTTTTCAAGTAAGGGAGATACCCTCCCCCCTCCCCTACCTAGAGTTATGTGGCGTTTTTTTTTCAAGTAAGGAGATACCCTCCCCCCTCCCCCCTACCTAGAGTTATGTGGCGCTAGGGGTATCAGGTTACCTATAGTTATGTGGATATACGCCACTGGAGGAATCAGGTTACCTATAGTATGCTATAAAAGCAGACGTCCTTCCACTGGAGTCAGTCAAAGCAAGATGGAAGACCACTTACAAGCCGAGTTGGACGAAGCCATAGCTAATCTTTTAAAAGTTACTGCTGAAATGCAAACGGAAGATCCATCCATTATTCCAATTCAAGACGACTTTGGTCGGTTCACCACACAAGAGGAGTTTGAAGACTATATTCATACCGAGGATATCCCGAGTGAATACATCCCAAGAGCAGTAGATCGACTCATGGAACTCACCTTTGGTGATGACATACAAGAACTATCCTCTACATCGTTTCAGTCAAACCAACAAGATATACCAAGCCAAGATGTGTGTAATATCGTCGACCACTTGGCGGAGTTTGGGGAACCTACTGAAGTAGATGCTCCAAAACCTGACCTTGAACAAGAACTATCTGAAGCTGTGGAAAGACTCAGCAAACAATGTCAAGAAAATTCAGAAACTTGGATTGAGTTGGAGAAAGAAGTTCTTTCTTTCGGCACGACTGTTAAAGACCCTACTGCTAATACAGCCGAGGTCCAGTCTCGAGATTTACATCAGTCTCCCAACAAAACAATCACACAGATTGGAGGAAAGATACCTACCACCGAAGAGCCTACCGCAGCTACTAAGAAATCGAAGTTCAAGTGCGAGACCTGCGGTAAGGCTTTTTCCAGACCTGACGCCCTAAAGCGTCACCAAAAGATACACGAGAACAGGAAAGAGTACAAATGTTCCGAGTGTGACAAGACCTTTGACCGAAAGGACAGCATGTCGCGTCACATCAACAATACCCACAAAGAGCGAGGGAGGGAACGCCAGTACACCTGTAAGACGTGCGGGGCCACCTTCAAGAACAAGGCACCCTACAACGAGCACATCAACATCCACAAGAAACGGCCAGCACAAGATAAACCCGCTGAAGGTAACTCTTGTATAATATACGTATACTATATGTGTTTTTCTAATATCTTCACATTCTTTTGTGTTTAGTGTCTGTTGACTCTAACTTATTTAAATAATAATTATAATGTTTGACACAGATGTGTCTGTATAATTTCAGAGCCAAAACCCAAGAGGGTCAAGCCCAGTCCTCCTCCTGTTCTCAGTGCTGAGCCCGGTACAAGTTGGGAAGAAGACCCTATCACCATTCCTCCCGACCTTACTAGCTCTGTTTCCGAGTACCACAACAACTGGCATCAGATCCGGACTCGTTTTTCCCGAAACCACCGATTGTCGGACTGGTACAATTTCGGCTACCTACCCTAGATATCCAAGACCTCCTCACCTACCTGGACCGCATCTTCCACGACCAAACCACAGTCTTTAAATTGAATATATCGTTTGGCTACCTCCTACGCAACAACGAAACTGGTGAGCTTCAGTACCATTATACCAGCCGCAACAACAATCAGCTGTTCCCTGAACCCTTTCTCATTACCAACGCCGCTGACCTCGACCAAATGCGGGAGGCGTTACGGAATATCGACATATTGGAATGGGTCCGCCAACAACGACCTAACTCCAAATGGGTGGTGGATAAAGTATGCAATGTCACCTTTTATATCTCCAAACTCCGTCAACACCCTATTGGACGTGGTAAGAATCTTCCCCATTATGTCGTGGAAAACCGCGGGCTCATCCCTCTTGAAAACAATGACCAAACTGGTAAGCCATATGACGACAACCTCTGCTTCTTCAGAGCCTTAGCCCTCCATAATGGCTGTACAAAAAAGAACCTAGAACGGGATACCCAGCATTATTATGAAAGGTACAGAGCTACACAAGAAAAACCCAAGAAGAAATTCCCTGGAGTCACATTGGAGGAACTAGACGAGCTGGAAGAATTGTTCGAAGTCAATATTTTTGTATACTCTTTGGAACCCACAGAGGAGGAACACGCTACCCACCCAGAGATTGTTGCTCAACTGGTCCACCGTTCCCATCGTCATCACGCCTCAACCCTCTACCTCAACTTACACGAAGCCCATTTCTCGTACATCAAAGATATGGCCAAGTACTCGAAATCTTTCGCTTGCTCTCGCTGTCGAAAACTCTGGAAGCATATAGGCAAACTGCATCGACACGAAGTCAAGTGCGATGGGAAAGTCAAGTACGAATTCCCTGGAGGTGTTTACAAGACGCCAAGAAACATCTTTGACCTCATCGAGGAATATACGGATATTGGTATCCCCGAAGAGCTGCGCTATTTTCCGTACCACGCCACTTTTGACTTTGAAACCTACTTCAAGGCAAACGATACTCCTAACGATACTGACAAGTTAACATGGCAAGCCCGACACGTTCCCTTGAGTGTGAGTGTTTGCTCTAACGTCCCTGGCTACAAAGACCCCAAATGCTTTGTGTCTGATGGAGATTCTTTCCAGCTGGTGCAATCCATGGTCGACTACCTCCTCGAAATCAGTCAGGCGAGTAACAGAAAAATGTCGGAAAAGTTTGAAAACATCTTGGATACGTTGGATGAGTTGATTGACGAACAGGGAGAGGGGAGTGAAGAGGAAGATCTCATGGTATCTGACGAGGAGGAAGAAGAAGAGATGGAAACCGAAGAAGACCGAGCCTTCATTAATAACGAAGTGGAAGAACAAGACCTTTCGTTCTATCGCGCCGTAAACCAAGAGCTCGGAGACCCTGTTATACCCCCACCACTACCTGAAAAGGAAGGAGAAGAGCCCGACAACTTTATAAAAAAACTCAAGAAGAGTCTCGAAGCGTACTTGAAGGAACTTCCTGTTCTGGGTTTTAACTCGGGGAAATATGATTTGAACGTCATCAAGGAATTCCTGTTTCCCATCTTTGTCAAGCAGGAATAAGTGGATTTTACCATCAAGCGTAACAACAACTTCATGGCCTTGAAAACCCAGCATCTCAAATTCCTTGACATCACCAACTTCCTTGCCCCAGGCTTCTCGTATGATAAATTCCTCAAGGCTTATGAATGCGAAATGACCAAAGGTTTCTTCCCATACGAGTGGATGGATACTTTAGACAAGCTCGACTACCCTAATCTTCCTCCGCACTCTGCCTTCTACTCGTCCCTCAAGGGTACCAATATATCCGAGGAAGACTACCAGTTCTGTCAACACGTCTGGGAAGAAAACCACATGGAGACCATGAAAGACTTTCTCATCTGGTACAATAATCTCGATGTCCAACCTTACTGTAAAGCCGTCAAAAAGATGTGTGCCTTTTGGAAACACCGCCACATCGACATGCTTAAACAAGGCATCTCTATCCCCGGGGTAACTTTAAACTACTTATTCAAGACCATTCCTGACGATGTTACCTTCTCCCTGATTGATGAGAAGAATAAAGATCTCTATAAACTCTACAAAAACAACATGGTGGGTGGACCCTCGATCATTTTCCATCGCTACCATGAAGCCGGTATCACCAAAATCCGAGAGAAAGAAATGGAAGGTCAAGGCCAGGTTCCTAAGCTATGTGAAAAGATTGTCGGGTACGATGCCAATGCTCTTTATCTCTGGGCCATTATGCAGCCTATGGCTACGGGTCAGTTCACAAGACGACGAGCGGAGACTGGATTCAAAAAAGAAGGTGGAGTCAAAATGGCGACGGAGTGGTTGGAGTGGGGAGCGAGTCAACGCAACATCAAGATCAGACACCAAGGCAACGACGTGGAGAAGCGGATTGGTCCTAGGAAGCTTCCAGTGGATGGCTACCACCGAGAATCCAAGACCATCTTCCAATTTCATGGTGAGTTTTAAAACATTATTCCCTAATGCATTGTGGGTAGAATTAGCTCATTAGTATTCTGTGTTATCCCACAGGCTGCTGGTGGCATGGCCACCCCTGTCATCTAACAGAGGATCAAGAGATGAACGAGCGTCGGCAAAGACCCATGGCAGAACTTTATGCTGAAACCCAAGCCAATACCCAGTATCTGAGAGACCAGGGTTATACCGTCATCGAAATCTACGAGTGTGAGTGGCGAAAGCAGAAAAAACAAAATCCAACCATCCGTCAGTTTATCGAGACCAACCTCTCCCGAAAGTTAGATAAAAAGTGGACCCTGACAGAGAAACAACTCTTACAAGCCATCCATGATGACAATCTGTTTGGGGTGGTGGAATGTGACATCAGAGTCCCAGGCGATCTGAAACACCACTTCTCTGAGATGTGCCCCATTTTCAAGAACACAAATCTCCCGTGACGATATTGGGGAGTACATGAAGGCGTTCGCTGAGGAACACCAGATGAAGGCCCGTCCTCGTCGTAGCCTGATTGGTAGTTACTTCGGGGAAAAGATCCTCTTGGCGACACCTCTCCTTAAATGGTACCTGGACCACGGTTTGGAGGTGACCAAAATCTACCAGGTGGTGGAGTACGACCCGAGCCCCTGTTTCAAGCCGTTTGGGGAGGCTGTGTCTAATGCTCGACGTGCCGGTGATGCCGATCCTAACAAGGCCATCATTGCTGAAACAATGAAGCTGGTAAGTTTAATACCTACTCCCCCAGAGACTAATGGTGAATAAAGACTTAATTCTTTGTTTTTATTGTCAGGTTGGAAACAGTAGCTATGGGAAAACCATCACCGACCAAGAACGGCACCGGGAGGTCAACTACTGTGAAGATGCCAAAGCCACTAGAATGATCAACACCCCCTACTTCAGACAACTGGATAAAATAGATGATGATACGTATGAAGTCCAGTCTTGTAAACGTCACATCAAATTGAATCTTCCTTTACAAATCGGGTTTTTCGTTTACCAGTATGCCAAATTACGCATGCTTCAGTTCTACTACGATTTTATAGACAAGTACTTGGACCGTAGCGATTTCCAGTACTGTGAAATGGATACAGATAGTGCCTATGTTGCTATAGCTGGGGAGAGTTTCGAGAGTTTAGTGAAACCCGAGTTAAAGAATGAGTTTGAAGTTGACAAACACAACTGGTTCCCGCGCACCGACACACCCGAGAACAAAGCGTATGATAAACGCACACCGGGTTTATTTAAGGAGGAGTGGTCCGGGAAAGGAATAATTAGTTTGAGTAGTAAGACCTACTATTGTTTTGGGGCATACGATAAATTTAGTTGTAAAGGCATCAACAAGAAATGTAATGATATTGATAAAAACAAGTATTTAAATGTTCTCATGACCAAACAGTCGAGTTCGGGTACCAACAAGGGATTCAGGGTCGTCAACCATGTGATGTATACTTACGAGCAAACACGTGACGGCTTTTCTTATTTTTATCCAAAGCGGAAAGTACTCGAAGATGGTGTCACCACGGTAGCTTTAGATATCTAACTTTATGAAAATATATATACTAGTAACGATTGGTCAGTCAATAAACTATGTACATACACACGTTAACGTGTCTCCTTTTGTCTCCTTTTGTCCCCGTTTTTCTATAAATATCAGAGTAGAGATGCCGTTTGATCCAGTTGAACTTCATTTTGATAGCGTAACATGGTTCGGAGAATCTGTCGAGACTGTCCTATTGAAGGATGTGGCTCCAGATACTTAGTCAAACTTTCCAATCATTTAGCTCAAGTTCACAATTTATCGAGTAAGGATCGAAAACCTTATTTACAACAAGTCAAGTTACAACCAATAACAGTTGTCCGTGATTATCTAACCAATCAGAATCCTCAGTGGGTCATCCCCAACTATAAATAGGACAGTTTGCCATCTCAAGGACCATTTTGGAGTATGGACGTAAGACTGAAACATCCTTTTAGCGCCATCGTTGCAGGACCAAGTGCCTCAGGAAAGACCCACTTACTAAAGCGAATTTTGGAAGAGGGAGAACACGTGATTAATGGAGCACCCGAACATATCCTATGGTGTTACGGAATTTATCAACCCACTTATGATGAGATGCAACAATCTATTCCCAACATCACCTTTGTAGAAGGCGTACCAAATGATTTGGAATCCCAGCTAGATCCTAACCTCCGAAATCTTGTGGTGATTGACGATCTCATGAGTGAACTGAGCAACGACCGCCGCCTCACACAGATTTTTAGCCGCTCCTGTCATCATAACAACCTGTCTTGCTTTTTTGTGGTGCAAAATGTATTTATCCAAGGCAAAGAAATGAGAAACGCCAGTCTAAATGCTCATTACATTTTTCTGTTTAAAAACCCAAGAGACGGTTCCCAAATCGGTCACTTGGCACGTCAGATGTTTCCGGGGCATACGAAGTACATGCAAGAGAGCTTCGAAGATGCGACCTCTAAGCCTTTTGGGTATCTTTTATGTGATCTCAAGAACGACTGTCTAGAGAGGTATCGTCTCAGAACCAATATACTCCCCGGAGAAACTCCGTGTGCCTATGTCAAAACGGTATAAATAGACCGACGCTAACGTCCTATAGTCATTTGAACATGAGTCGTCGACCAAAAAACAACTACCATCTCCTGAAAGTACTCACCAGCAGCCACCCTGCGCTGACCAAAGCCATACTAAAAGAAGCAGACGATCAACTGATTCGGAGTATTTGCGAGTGTGTTTACAACATTCGTCAAGCCACGGTTCCCTTAACCCCCAAAGAGAAAGCAAAAGTATTGAAACACGACACCCATTTATTGAAACTGGTGGATAAGGACCATTCTTTGGATCAAAAACGTAGAATTCTCGTGCAGCACGGGGGACACTTTCTCAGTCTTTTATTACCTCCCGTTCTTAAAGTGCTGGAACAGTTTTTGATATGAATCACGCCAGGAAAATGCTCTTGGTTCCAGAACAGACGCTGGAGCGTCTTCAACAAAGACAAAAGATTAGTACCGCCCCTTTAACGGACCGATTGACTTCATTGGATCGCGATATGCAGCATGCTTTGCAAAGTCAAGACATGACGGACGAAGAGAAAGTCAGGAATTACGTAAATGGTCTTCAGTCGTACCTCACTTATTACAACAAACGAAAAGACGAAGCTGTACCAGTGACCATGAAATCTAAACCCGACCTATTGCCAAAAGAGACAGAAGAACACAAGGAGACTGAGGAAGACGATAAGATCGAAAAGGAGATCCTGCGTTCCCTCCCTAAGAATCTCAAGCATCGAGGCAAACTTTTGATTGAAAAAATCAAAGAAAATCCAGAAATCATGAAATGGGATAACCAAGGTCAATCGATTTTTCAAGAGCAACCGCTGGCCGGCTCTCACGTGGTCGACCTTGTAAGTGATTTTTTAAAGGCTCGTAAAGGGTTTGACCCTGTAGGATGGGAAACCTTTGCGCAAGGTCTGGCGAAAATGAACACGCCAGAAGATCTGGTGCGTAACCAAGCACGAAGGATGGCTCTGAGAGATTTGAAGTCAAAATCTAGAGAAGACGAAACCCCAACCTTTAACCTCCCCGACACACCCCAGTCCATAGGCCCTATAAGGGTCAACACACGAAAGTCAAGGAACCAATCCCGTCCACGCTGGTTGAACTTTAATGGTTAAATGTAAACATTTAAGATTCCAATAAAGAGAGTTGATATTTAAAAGTGTTTATTTCTTACTTCTCGATACTTGGTTGATTACATGTTTTTTCTTTTTTAATAATATATAGGTATAATATTTCATGATAAAGCAATACACATAGCGATCATTGCTTCTCGTATTACTTGAAAATCGTTTTACAATATTTGCGAGTGAGATATTTCGACAACGAAGTAGCAAAAAATATATTGGGTATATTGTCCACAGACGTTAGAGTCTATACTTTGCAGACATTGGGTATTATAGGTCCATTCTTTACAGTTTTTAACTAAAAAGTCTTGAAATAAAGGCGTATAGTACTTGGGTTCTTGTCCATAAGAGTCAAAAAAGATGCCTTTCTTGTCTTTGGTAATAAATACTGCGCACCAGTGACTTCCGGGCTTGTTGTGAGGGTCCACATTCATTACGATGGCAACGGGGTAGCGGTTGATTGATTTAGGAAGGCGATCTGACGGGTATACCCCTTGAAAATAAGGCTGGGTGTAGCGATCGGCTTGTAGCACGGCTGCAATCTGTCCAGTGTTCATGAGTTCCAGTTGTAGGTCACGTTGCGATTTGAATCAATCTGAATCAAGGAATCAAACTCAGCGTAGAGGATGCAGTTCACGGTAGCTGGCACACCTTCCCCAAACTGAACCTCGATACGCAGGTTACCCTGTTTTATAGGGGAGACGTGTGGTCCACTTGAGAGATCAGGACTTAGATCAAATCCAAACAAGGCATAACCATCATCGTAGTCGTCTCGGGTAATCTGGTTCCCTGTGTCATGGAACATAGTGCCAGAGCCATGAAAGATGCTCATATACCCCTCTAGAAACTTTTTCTGTTCAAAGTTAAGCTCAAGAGCTTTCATGGGTGTGGCTTCTCCGTTGATGTAGACTCCAACTTGCGTCGCTTTGAAATGCTTGAAATTAAAGGGATTCTTGTTGAAATCTCCTACAAAAGCAGCATTTTCAACAAACCCCAAGAAGAGACGCCTTGGAATAGAGCCCAGGAAGACATCGTCTGGTCTGAAAGACATGTTTCCATTTGCAATGGAGATGGACTTGCACTCCACGCGTCGAATAGGGTAAAGGGCAGGAACTTTTTCTAGCGCGGTAGTGAGACCTAGAAAGGCGTCGTTAGTCAATTTGACTTTGCGCACCATCAGTTTTGCTTCGAGGATTTTCACTCTGAAATCCGCTCCAGCCGTTGGAGACACCAGACAAAAGGAGTTCTTGCTGCGATTGAGTCTAACACGGACTGTTACACCATTAAGTAGTAGACGATCTTGGTGAAACAGATCGAGATGTAACGGTCCTAGGAGCTCGACTGGTGCACTTCCCTTGATGTGCTCGTAACGTTGGAACAGACCATCATTTCTTGCTCCCTCTGCGGTCAAAGGATTGTTAACGTCCATTTTACCAGGAGTATCTTTATAAAAAAGCTCGGCCCCGAGTTGTGATTTTTTGGCATCAGATCCATATGTCAGCAACGTGGTCATCATAGCTCCGTAGGGGTTGGTATTGGTGGACGAAGAGACGACTTTATCGTTGATGGTCAAATCCACTTGGCTAAAGAGGGCCTGGAGAAAAAGGTTGACTGGACCGACTTCATCGGCAGCCACTAGATCCGCCCCATTCGCCTTGGTTACTTTAGCTCTGATGTACGTCCAAGATTGTCTTAGATCAATGAATTCATCTCCGCTACCGGATATATTAAACTCTATTGGCCCCGTGTCGGACAAGTTCGATACAGGGAAATGTTCCACTATTTGTCCTTTCTCGATGGCCGTCTGGATACTAGGGGCTAAAAATAAATCAAGCTCTGATTTGCTGCATTCGGATGATCTAGTGGGATGGGCCATGATAGATAGCGTATAGATCTTTCTTTCCTTTCTTGGGAGGAGATCTTCTCTGTCTCTTGGCTGGAGCAGACTGATTCGATTCGGCTGCCTTTCGCCTTTTTGTAGGTTTTTTACCCCCTCCTTGCGATGCATTCTGGGACTTCATCTCCTCAACGGCTTGCTCGCCTATTTTTCTGCCTCGTTGCAGTGCTGACTGTTTCAGATTTTTTCCCTGCATATAATCCTCGGCCAAGCCAACACCCTCTTTTAATGCTGCTCGTCCTACAGATTTAGCAGCAGCAGAAACTTTAGGAACGGCCCAACGGAATAACCCTTTGAGGATAGAGCCTAGACCATACCCTTGTTGGAAATTAGCTCCATGAAAAGCGGGAAGAGTTCCACCTTTTTGCTGAGTTTGGTTTAGATAATACGTTTTGTAAAAGTCACGTCCCATGTTACTAAAAGTACGGAGACGCTCTGCGGAAATGTAGTGTGATCAATACGCGTCCAGCTTCAAATGGAACCCTCGATCCGTTGGAGCGCTTTATATTGCATTCGATGGTGTCAAGTTCGTGTCTGCTGACCGGTAGGTACTGCGGATTCAGAAATGTTCGAGTAACGCGTTCTCCGTCTTTTCCTTCAGCGGGAATCACACGTAATAAGGGAACTCGAGCATCTCCCACAAATTGACTCTTGATGATATCACAGTAAATGTAGAGGTTGTGGAATCCGTGTTCTAAGTCTGCTTCTCGGGTTGCGGTGGTTGTTTTAGTGTAAACCTTTTTAGGTTCAAGCCCTAGCAACTCCGCCATTCCTCCTCTAAATAATATACTTGTGTTTTGCGGAATATGAAGGGTAACCTTTCGTGAGAGTGTATTGTAGGCTAACTTTAGTCCACTCTTTGATATGGATACAATTTGGCTATTCATCGCTTGCACCAAGGCTTCAACAGAGGGGTAATGTCCTGTCGGTACAATACAGACTGTGGGTAAAGCTCCTTCAAGGATATAGAAATGGTTCCAGTCATCAGTGGAGTGAACATTATTCCACGTGTGGGGATATTGCACTTCTGTTAAGGCTATCTCATAACTTTCTCCCAATTGAATTCGCTGAGGGAGCTGGACTCGATATTCTGTTAAAGTGTTGTCGGGAAACACGTCCATGCTACTGTCAGAGGGAAGGTGGAGATAAAACTGTGTGTTCTCCATCGTGACCAAAAACAAATGACGACTCAAACGATGTGTTGCATAAATATATGCTTTATTTCACAACCGCTTTATTTCACTAGCTGGAATGTACGAGTTAAATTTACTTGGATAACCAAGCCAGTTTACGAGGTATTCTACTTTTCCTTTTCTCTTTCGTTTGCCTAACACTTTTTCTATTTTGTATACGTCATCAGTTTTTTCAATCTTCTGCAATTCAGCCCCATAGAACACGCCCCCCAACATTTCGTTCATCTCATCTTTTAGTCGATAGACAGGTGGGTTTCTCGGCAATCGTTCTGCGACGGTAAAGATTTCCTCACTCCAGTTGGCTTTATAACCTTTGTGAAAGATTTTTTTGGTAATGCTCACGCGCACTCGGTCCCCGACTTGAAATTTAAACCGCACGGGGACCTTGAGAGTCTTTCCATACAGCGTGTACCAGACTTGGTCTTCGTTTTTCTTGTTGACATCAACAGGGCGCATGCGTATACTACGATGGTAGGCGTGGTTGTACGACTCTACAAGATCGGGTAAAACATCTACATAGACATGTGTGTTTTTGTAGGTGAAATATTTCCACATTTTCGATTTTAAAGTGCGATTGAATCGCTCTACCACGGAACTTTTGGTCTCACTATGCGTGGTGAAAAATCGGACATTTTGCTTTTTCAAATAAGCTTGGAAGGTCTTGTTTAAAAATTCAGATCCTTTGTCTGTCTGCAAGATCTTGGGTTTCTGTGACTTGAAAATCTTCTTGAAAGCCGCTGTAATTTCAGGTCCTGTCTTTGTCTTTAAGGGAATGGCCCAGGCAACTTTACTAAAGACATCTATACAAGTCAGCAGATACTTGTAACCCCTGTTAAATTTACTGAGAGACGATAAATCAACCAAATCCGCTTGGTACTGGACACTTGGACCACTGGTAATGACTGGATTTCTCTTGAAATTGTGACGAACTTGTTTATGAAATTGGTAGACTTCTTGTTGTTTAAGCCAATCCCGTACTTGTTGGCGCGTTATGTTGTTGAGGCCTTTTAATTTGGCAGCACGGAAAACAGCTTCTGCCCCCGAAAAGCTTGCGCCGCTTTTTGGAGTCAGGTAAATTTTTCGAAGCTCCTCGTCTACTTGGGTCTGGCGGTCCATCGATTTCAGATCTTTGAATGGTGATTTTCCCACCACAACAGGCAATCGTGCAACGTACTCTCCGAAAAATATCTTGAAATGAGAGGTTTGGAAGACCACTCAGACATCCGCATCCCATGACCGAATAGGTCAGAATGACAAAAAAGTGCAAACTGTTGTCCTTTTTATAGTGTTCAGTGACAGTCGTGGCCAATGCGTTTTTTGCACAACCAACAATCGTTTACGCATCGTGGAGGACTCAACATCCTCAAAGGATCCCGATAATCTTGTACCACACAGTAAATCAGAGGTAATATTACTAAAATCAACATGGCAATAAAGAACATGTTGCTTCGACGGAAGGTAGGTTGTAAATGATGAAACTTATTCGGGCGCCTGTATTTATAGTCACTTCTAATACACTGTAACGGTCCCAATTACATTCAAAACAAGGTTGTTCGTTGACATATTTTATTTAAAAACACAAATCACTGAATTGGAAAGTTTTACAACATCGAGTAGTGTTCAATAGTCGTCCATATTATTGTCCGCGCACACGCTGGTGCAGATTTCACAGAGAGCTCCGTAATAGATAGGTTTCTCACAAACACGACACTTGTAGGATTGCTTTCTTGTTTCTTTCAACATCTTATCCAAGGAGACATAACGATCCGTAGACGGTGTTGCAGCGGGTTCCTCGGGGAGTGCAGAGGTCTTCATATTAGCATCTTGTCTCTCTAACTTAGGTCGTTTTGGGCAAGGGGTGTCACACTCGTTATCCGAACACCCTTCGGCAATGCGGTCGAATTCGTACACCATTTCTTCCATCTCATTCATCTCTCTCGTCAGATCAAAGAACTCTTCTTTGGTCAACGCAAGACCATCCTTGGTAGGAATCTTTTTGTCCGGTGTTTCAATAAACTTACGAATATGAAACTGTGTCTTGCCTCGGAAATGGGTGACGCAGGCCCAATAACCGCGATTGCCTAACTTGTATTTCGCTTCCATCTTTTTCTTCGAGCTCTGATCTGTCTGACTAGATAGTGGGAAATGACTCGAATGGAGGGACTTCAGCTTTTATAGCATAGTATAGGTAACCTGATACTCTTAGTGGCGTATAAATGTGGGGCGTATAAATGTGTGGCATATAAATGTGAGGCGTATAAATGTGAGGCGTATAAATGTGGGGCGTATAAATGTGGGCGTATAAATGTGGCGCGTATATCCACATAACTATAGGAAACCTGATACCCTACATTCTTCACATTCCTGTCCTCCGCCTCATCATTCCTGAAGTGACCTTTGAGCTCCACCACAACATTCCTGACGTGACCTTTGACCTCCACCACAACATTCCAGACGTGACTCTGACGTGACCTTTGACCTCCACCACAACATTCCTGACGTGGCTCTGACGTGACCTTTGACCTCCACCACAAAATTAGTATTCCACCACAAAAAAAAGGGTAATTCGGTCCCTACTATACTACTACCGAAGAACTGAATAATTGTGCAATTCAGTTTATATAGTAAAGATTATGCTAATTATGCAAAAAGATAAAAGACATTAAAGCATGGAAATACAATGCATTTATACAATGTGAGCGTGCAGAAAGCAAATATCTGCTAAACTGCGTACCGCAGATATTTATTTATTCATGTGGAGAGCAAGACTAATTAGTATTTATAAGGATCAAAATATCTGAACCGCGAAATTCAAAATGTGAACTTTAGTAAACATCAAATAATCAATTATATATTATATTATATTATATATTATATATAACAACTTTGAAGCCACTCTTCAAGCAATATACATGCAAAACTTTCGCGATTCTGATTGGTCGAGAGCAGTGCAATTTTCGCATAACACCAGTGTTCAAATTTATGCATAAGGGAAGTCTCGATTCGATGAATTCATGCTCTGATAAATTTTCCATTTGCGAATTTAGAATTTTTTTAAATCATACGTTCATCGAAACGAAACGAGTATGCGTGCTCAAGGGAAATCCGAACTTTGGTTAAATATCTAGCAAATATCATTGAGTCCGTACAAAAAAGAGCGCTTAGAATCATCTACGGCCCCACCTCAGAATATAGCGAGAGGCTCAGACGTGCAGAGCTTATCCCTCTCGCGGAACGTCGTGCCAATTATATCAGCGAAATTCGTAGAAAAAGCCAGGGAAATTGAGCCCCTGAGGTACGTTATTCCCAATACCACCGTGGTGCCTCACGGTTATTCTCTGCGGTCAGGTCCTCAGAGGGCCCAGAAGTTTCGAGGCCGCACGGATAGACTCAATAACTTTGCCACTGTTCGCTATTCATAATTAGACAATTTATTATTATTACTATTATTATTATTATTATTATTGTTGTTGTTGTTGTTGTTGTTGTTGGTGGTGGTGGTGGTGGTGGTGTTGCTGGTGGTGGTGGTGTTGGTGTTGGTGCTGCTGCTGCTGCTGCTGCTGCTGCTGTTGCTGCTGCTGTTGCTGCTGTTGCTGCTGTTGCTGCTGCTGCTGCTGTTGCTGTTGCTGTTGTTGTTGTTGTTGTTATTATTGTGTCACTAGCACCTAATTTGCACTCAACTGAAATTCCAACAAATTATGCACACAAATACTAGACATCATGGTCTTCAGCACTATATCCTATTCATTTTTTGTCATGTTGAAAGGAGGTGTTCTGAGGCGGGTGGAAATTGGATCACATTTTGAATAATTTGTCCCATTCTTTTGAAGGTTTATCCCGGGTTACCCCGGGCCCTTTTGGGTCACGTGACAAGATCGTTAGAAAGCCAATGTTGGAGAATATTTTCTGGGTGGTCAGGATGATGCAGCAGCATGGTCACGTGGCATGACGTCATTGACGACGTCATCATTTAAGGGCGCTTGTGTAAAAACATTTATGTCTCTAAAGGGAAAGTTTTTTTTTTTTTTTTTAATCTTTATTATTTATATATTATATTGATAAAAATTACAGACACACCTAACAAAAAAAAAACAGATATACACTCCAATTTCAACATACATATACCGATATATAACAATTTCAAAACACATACTAACAGCAGAAAAAAGGTTATCAGGAATTAAACATTTTTTAAAAGAGGATCCCTTTTCTTTAGATGACTTAGAACTTTATCTTTTTTGGAGGCGATGGAAAGCTCAATTTTCTCGATGTCTTTCACGTGTTTCCAAAATAACTGTAAATTTCTAGGTACATTTAGTTTTCTTAATCGACAAAAGTATATGTAACGCTTTGCCAATATTATTAGAAAATTTAAAAGACTCTTCTTATCGATTTCCTTAGTTACCCCTAACAGTATTTCAATTTCTGATAGATTAATATCCGATTGTAATATGTTATAGTCCTTCAGGCATCTTTCCATTGACCTCCAGAAGTCTTGAACTTGTATACATCGAAAAAATAAATGCTCGAGGGTTTCATCATCGGAATTACAGAAACTACATGAAGGGGATTCCACTAATTTCATCTCAAAAAGTAACTTATTTAGGTACAAGATTCTATGTATTATTTTCCATTGAAACTCCCTGTGATTTGTATCGATTGTTACTTTGAATGGAAGGGTGTATATTTGCTCCCAATCAAACACATGGTCAGGATAAACCTGTTGGTATTTAAGCTTCGAGGTTGGTTCTAAGATAATATGGTCGATTAAAATACGATAAATACCTTTTGCTTTCAGTTTTTCAAAAACATAAGACTTATCTCCTATTTTGAAGGTCGTTGTCATATCATCACTTTTGTCATTTTCATTCCCATTTACGTTGCTGCTCAGGACCTGCTTCCATTCAAGAGGGAGGGACCGACTTATCCCAAGTAACATGAAATAATCTGATAATGTTACCGAACTGTTAGATCTTTTGGATAATATATCAAAATTAAAATGTTTGCCTTGTGAATCGAGAATATCTTTAACCTTTATAATGTCTGCCTTAACAAGATGACTTCTATAGCATGTTTGCTTTCCTATCAAAATGTTCTTATTATTCCACAAAACCTGATTCATGATGCCATTATAGTCCGTTGGGGTATGATTTGTATTTTCTGCTGTTACTAGAGACCATGCCTTAAAGCATTCTTTATAGAAACATGGCAACGAAGGGGGTAAAGAGGCCTGAGAAAAATCACAATTCAGAAGAAAAGATCCCCCCACCCTCCGGAGGTGGTGAGACAAAACTAGCTTCCAAATATTTGAGCTTGATTCTTTGTACCGTTTCAAAAATAGCACCCTTTGAGATTTAATCATCATTTCTATATTTGGCATACATAGCCCTCCTTTGCTGTAATCATTAATAGCTGCCCTAAAGGGAAAGGTGGTAATGCAATCACACTTGAGCAAACATTGTCTTGGTTGACAAGGAGGGCGCACCAACTTGGTCACGTGATGCTACGTTAGAGATGTAATCATAAAATAGCATTTGCATAAACAAAGAAAAAAATCATCTGAGGAAGGAAACGTTATTAGACATCCAAACTTGGAGAAAACAATCCTTCTCAAAGTGAGTCACAATCCGAGGCGTGAGGCTATTATATGTGGCAGCCGTGATAATTCCGCATTGGTAGGTATTGAAATGGGTACTTGAATGATAAACAAACGTGCAAAGTTAGTTACCTTTGTGTGCAGTACCATCGACATTGAAGGGTTGTGGTTAACGAGTATTTATGTGGCATGCCCATCTCTCTTTCATTGATCACGTTTATTTTAGGAACAGACTTTTCTAATTTGTTTGTTTCTACGACGACACATTTTGTCGACGTCTTCGATGAAGTCATTCCACAGATTCTGCTGTTGCGTCCCCTTTTGCTGGGTAGGTGGTTGTGTAAGGTGGTAAGGGCAGTGGAACAGCCAAGTCCCGTTTCACGTCAAAGTCAAATTATTTGTAAATCCATGGCTCTTGATTGATTGTATTTGTTGTGTTTCAGGTATCCCTTTCGCCAGAATAGTGACTTTCTCTATCTTACAGGATTTCAGGAGCCAGATGCTGTTCTTTTGTTAGGTATGGCATGTAAGAGCGATTGTAAGACCCCAGTTACACAGGTCCGGACGAATATTTGACCGGGCGAATTCTGACCCACTAACGGCTTCTGTTCACACGGGTCCGGCGGAACTAGACCAAGTTTTGCACGGCAAAGTGTGCAAGTTTGGGACCTGCAAAAAGCAGGTACAACTTTTGACCGGTACAGTTCGGTTCCGTTTTCGTATCGGACCAGTGTAAACACCGGAACCGTGTAAGTTTTGGCACAGTTCCACGGTAATTGTCTGGAAACTAGCCCTCTTCAGGCGAGGAGCTATTATTCAACCTTCAACCAATCAGAGAACGAGACTGAAGAAGCCATGTTAGTGTTAGCTCAGTTGCACGGACCCGTGTAAATACCTCTGCAATGTGGAACGAAACTTGCACGGTACCGTGTATACAGGTGTTCCAGGTACAAAATTCGCCTGGTCAAAAATTCGTCCGGACCCGTGTAACCAGAGTCTAAGAGTGGATCAACTTGTGGTCGGAAATTCAAAATCCCCGATTTGGTTGAAAATCGGTCAGGTAATAGTGGTCCATAAGTTGATCACGACACATCCATTTGTCTGAGTCATAGCAGGTACAGTTTTGGCCCTGTGATATTGTGCAATTTTAGTCGATTTGAGGCAGCCCTTAATGTAGCGGCGTCTGTTCCGCGTGAAGGAGAGATCCGGGAAACTGATGAAGATACTCACGAATTCCACAAGGCGAGGGTTTATTGCGTGTAACAACTTCAGAAGATTTACAGCAAAGTTTCAGCCGGGGCGGCATTAACCCGTGTTAACCTGTCGAATTTCTGCGAGCCTTAGAACTTTTACAAATATGTTGCGGTTATAAGCTAAGCTCACGTGATCGCTAGCGTTACATTTGATGTGACGTGATAAAAATGACTAAAAATAACTAAGGAAAATCTAAGGCATACGGATGCCGTTACACTGCTTCCCTAAATGTGACTACATTTACTAAAATTGAGCAAAATGTATATAAATTGCATAAAGGCTATAAAATATGAAATCGAATTACCGTGATTACAAAGCTGAAATTCGAAATGCGATTGAATAATAACCTAAAGTTTAAAATTACTTGACATTCAAATTGATTGCTATATTAAATGAAGCGTATATAAAATGATGTGATATATAGAGTTATATATAAGTTAAAAACATAGGAGGAGGTATTGCATAGATATTCAAAACCGACCGCGGAGCGGGAGGTTTTGAATTTCTATGCAAGACCGACTCCGTAGTTTTGAACTTGTTTACATACCTACCACACCCAAATTCTATTGTTTTTATGGAAAGCTCATTATCAGTGTTTTATCGCTTTCTGTGTGCCATTGTCAGAAATGGCAGAAATGGACAAAAAGTCCTAATAACGT
The DNA here is from genome assembly GCA_033964015.1 of Scolanthus callimorphus. NCBI lineage: Eukaryota > Metazoa > Cnidaria > Anthozoa > Actiniaria > Edwardsiidae > Scolanthus > Scolanthus callimorphus. The sequence goes on along the minus strand of CM066911.1, from coordinate 26,345,137 downwards.
TACCCCGAACAAAAGGTTTGTTAACAAAAGGTTAACAAAAGTGTCTTGTTCTATAGAAATTCTATCCAATAGCAGAGCAACACAACGAGTCGCCTTTTCTGGTGCTTGGCAGTGGGATATTTGAATTTCAGATTGCTTCAATGCTTGCCGTGTAAACATGTCTGCGGAATAATTGCGCATTTTGTAAACCAGATGGCCAGCAAAATTTGGGATGAACGTTCAAAATCGTCCATGGGATGGATAAAGACAGGTAAATACGCAATGTTTGAGATTGAAGTACATTTTTGCTTAATTTCAGTTTCTGTAGTCAAGAAAACTGGTGTACATGATTGAATAGCCGAATTCACACTATAGAGACGAGTTTCCCTGAGACGAGTTTCTCGTCAGAAACATTTCCTGTCTTATGTGAATTCTAGTCGGAAACTAGTCGGCTTATTATCGCCAGACGTTCTCCTGCAAAAAAGTTTTTTCGCGTGATCACAGAAGAACAGGGAAGAACATTCAAGACGAGAAACTCGTCTCAGACGGGAAACTCGTCTCTAGTGTGAATTCGGCTAATCATAGTATAATGTTTCTTGCTCTATTTTGTTCTAAAAGTAGCTTTCTATACATTCCTAACATGTTGCATTTTCTTCAATTTAGATTGGGCAATTTGTTTCCTGGATATTACTGCATGCCGGCGAAATATGACAAGCAATGACGATGTTTGTGAGTTTCAATTTGACTTTTTTCTTGAAAAAGCAAAGGAAAGAAATGCAATTTGTATTGAATAGAATTGAACTGAGGGATTGAACATGATCATTGTATTGATTTATTGTTACATTAAATTTCCTAACGATAGTCAATGGATATTGTTTTACTTTCGTGTAATTTTGAGACAGAATAGTAGTGCACAATTTAAAATTGATTTTTGGGGAGCGAGACTAATTATTTAATTCTGGTGCAAGGGTTGATTTGTGATTTGATTAATTTAGAGGAGCGTGTAGCTTAATGTAAGACCCGGTACAGGTTTTACATTTGGATGTAAGACCTGTACCGGGTCTTACATCAGTCCCACACTCCCCTAAATTATTCAAATGCCGCTACCATCTTTTAAATAGTCATAGGTTTTGCATCAGGGTTCAAGACCTGCATAAAACAATAGGATTTGGGTGTGGTAGGTTTTTTAAAATAGTCGTAATGTTTCTAAAGTCTCTGAGAGTGTTCATAGAGTCATGTGCTAGGCTAACTAATTATTTGTCCTCTTTAGCAAGTACTAGGATGAGCTTGTGGACTGGACGCTCGAAGAACTTGTGTTGACCATCCTTTGCAGTGGTGACCTGGACCTTGCGTACGAGGTTGTCGTTGCTGGAGAAGACCTTGGAGACCAGGGCGAGAGGCCATTGGTTCCTAGGCAGATCTGGGTCGCACATGAGTGCGAGGTCTCCCTCTCGTAGGTTGCGTTTAGCGCGGGTCCACTTCTGACGACTCTGTAGAAGTGCGCAGTACTCTCGTCGCCACCGTAGCCAGAACTGGTTGGCTAGGTACTGTACTGCACGCCAACTCCTGGAGTATAAGTCGGGGCGCTCGAAGTTGCCAGGTGGGGGTAGGACGACTTGAGTCTTGAGAGTCAAGAGGTGGTTGTCGGCTCTGCTGCTAGTGGATCTGTAAGGTTATCAACTGTAAGAGGACGACTGTTGACGATGTTTTCCGCTTCAGTCATAAGAGTGCGTAGAGCTTTATCGTCCATTTGACAACCATGCTCTTAGAGCAGTGATGTCAACACGGAGCGTGTGGTGCGAATTTGGCGCTCCCATACGCCTCCCATGTGTGAAGCGTGTGGTACGTTCATGTTAAAGTCAATCAAGTCGCACTGCTGGATAGATAGAAATGTCTTGATTGAATCTTGGTTGATCTCTTTGAGAGCTGCCTTGAGCTCGTTGCTTGCGCCGACGAAGTTCGTGCCTTGTCCGATCGTAGCTCGCGTACCTTGCCTCTTTTTGCGATGAACCGTCTCAAAGCGTTGATGAATGAGTCAGTCGTCATGGTGTTTAAAGTTTCCAAGTGGATAGCTCTGGAGGCAAGACAAGTGAATATCAAGCCCCATCGCTTAACAACACTTCCATTCCAGAATATGTGAACGGTGCTGACGGCGTCACGCGTTCCGGCGGAAGATCACTCATTTTTTGACCTTGCGTGGCGCCTCGTAGCTTGCGGCACGTGACGCTCTTGGCGATGATGTGTGCAATAACGGATCTACCACTAGTGACATGGTATCCTGCTTGTCGTATGGCATTGTGGGTCATACCGTAACCTTGGTGATGCTCCTTCCCTTGGTGGTAGTGGCGGACCAGGAGAGCAGTCACGTGGTCGTCTTTCGGGAGGATAAGGGGGTGTTTTACCTGCTACATTTAATCCGCATTCCTCAGATGACCACCTACTCGAAGTAGACCCTCCACGTCTATGAATGGGTCTACCTTGTAGAGATTACTGGTTTTCTTGATCTTGTTGTTGCCCTCGCGCGCGGTAGTGCGGTTTTCAAACATGGTACTGTTTCCTTTCAAGTGGCGAAGCGCGTTTATTTCCGATTTGAAGGCATTGGCTTCTAGCTCGAGTATGCGCTTTTCTGCTTCCAAAAGCTCTTTTACATATGGCGCGCCGTCGGTAGTACCATTGGTGTGGCTCGGTGCGTTCTCGAATGTGTTGCACGCGATTGCCGACAGGGAATAGTAATTTGCTTGATAGGTGCAACTCGGGACTTCTTAAAAGAAGTTGACGTGAACTTCTCCCTTTTCGTTGATCATGCGTAAGTACGAGATTTGACCGATACCATTATCGCATGCGTCAGAAAAGCTGCGAATCTGGGTGGAGACTTGGGTGCCAAAGTTAGGCGGCTTTATGCATCGTGGGAACATAAGTTTCTTCAGTAGAGGTAACTCTTCGCGCCAATTTTCCCAACGCGTCGAAGGACTTCGGGTAAAGGCTCGTCCCAATCAACGTGTTGGCTGCACAGCTCTCGGGGGGGGGGGGGGGGGGGGGGGGGGGGGGGGGGGTACGCAGCTGGTCGGCCGGGACGCGGCTTGCGTGAGCACGATGAAAGGCGACATCTTCACAAAGGCTACATAATCCTGCTTCAGTTTTTCGTCTCAGAAGTTTTCTCTTTAAAGAAACAGTCGGTGGAGACAGTGCTTCTTGTTGTCTGGGAATGTGACGTCATTGGATTTGAAGGGTAATGGTCCCTCCCAGTTTCCTTGGTCGTTCTTGTGTAGGCCGGATTCTAATATCTTGTTGAATTTTATGTCTTCCATAGACTCAACCTTTTCCTCCGAGCTCCATCATCTGGCGCACTTGTTGAGGGCTGGTGGTGGATGGACGTCGGGAGTTCTGGAGGAGTCACGCTCCAGTAACGCTTCTCTTTCTACGGTCACGCAATTTACACGAGTCACGTTATCTTGATCATCTCAATTCTTACAAACTCGACCAATCACGGTGCAACCAAACTTGTATTGCTCGGCCCAGGGCTCCTCGGGGCCGCCTGATATGACGTCAATTGGCTGGAAAGCTGCGGGAAGTAGTATAGTATGCACCGAATAAGCCGTTTTTTTTAGGCGGAATACTAATTTTGAGGCGGAATACATGATGAGCTTGCGGTTGATTGTTGACACAGGTGTTCTTTTGTTCTTTATTGCGGCGGAATTAATGAGCGTCTCCACGCGGAATTAATGAGCTTTGTGGTTTATTGTTGACACAGGTGTTCCTTTGTTGAAAAGTGAGGCGGAATACATAATGATCTTGCGGTTTATTGTTGACACAGGTGTTCTTTTGTTCTTTATTGCGGAGGAGTACATTAAGATTGTTGACACAGGCGTTCTTTTGTGTTCAACACGTGGCTGCAGTTTCTTTTGATTTTGTCTTGGTCACGCGGTTTCTATTGTTCTCAGAGTCAATATAAGCAGAGCTCTTGTGGCTCCAGTCATTCAAGCCCAACCATCCAGATCGATCGAAGTTCAAGAAAAGACAAGCGAGATGAAGAATACGGTGAAGGAAACAATATTAACAGTGGATGAAGTCGATGCAAAAGAGAAAGGCGCCATGATAGCGTTCATTTCAAAAGTCCTATACCTTTGCTACGCAGAACTCTGTGTTCATCCTATTACCTCATAATCCTTTTTCCATTGCCCTGGCTGCCAAAAGGGTAACCCACGTAAAAAAGAACATAATTGTCACACGATGGAGGAAGAAGAAAAGTGGAATTTGTTTTATGACCGAGCAAAAGATTACGTGGACCCTGACCGAGTTTGGGAAACAGCCCATGGAGTCTGTCATATGCTGGACATTCCACTTCATTCCTCTTGGAGAGATTTTGTCTCAGAGTCATACAAGCTACCATGGACTGTTGTATTTTTACACCGACTTCAGTTGATATCTTGGGATGAATACCCAAGTGCCATAAACAAAATTTTAAAAGTAATCCCGGTTCCACCACACAAAACACAGGTGACAATCCCTGAAGAATTTTCTAGAAGAGACAAAAAACTCATGGACATTGATACACAGACAAGAATAATTCATGTAAATCTGTCTGTTTATTGGAATAAATCAAGATTACACAAGCGTCGACATTTCGTTTGTTCTAAGGGGTTTCTCATTATTCATTTGAATGTTTGTTAAACTTTTTTATTTAATTTTATATGGAGAATGAGCGGTAAGAGCGCAAACGTTAGCGTTTCATCGTGGATTTTAGATGCGGCCCGTCTTTGTCGGCATCATCATCCAAGTAATTCTTTAAAGATCCTTTGTAATTTTGGCTTCTTTGGGGTAATCGCCGCTGAAGGTGGTGGGGTCAAGGTCGGTTCTGGAACTGTCGGTGTCGGCGGAAGAAAGGATGTCTTGGGAGATTCTGCCACCTTTGCCGAATAGCGTATAGTGGCTGGCTCGGGTGATGATAACTGGATACTTAGGGGAGTAGTGTAGGTAGGTGTTGTTACTGGAGGTTTTACACCCACTGGAGGGTTGTGACTTGCTTGGTGTTTCATTCGCAACAAATCGTTTTGAAGTTGCGTATATCGGATGACCTTTTCACTTGCACCCATATTTTGATTGTGAAGGATGACATCCATTTTGTCGTGCAGCTCCTTCTGGAGAAATCTCCATATTTTGATATTTCATAAATTGAAGGAGCTCTTTCCCAACGGCCTCATCCTTTTTCTCATTGGTTGTCACTTCCCCAGGAAGGACATTGGTGCGTAGTCTGCAGTTTTGGTGTTCACGAAGCATGTGGTCCCCTTCAACTCCACCATCCTTTTACCTGTATGGTCGCGGAATGACCGGAAGTGGAAAAACCGTTTGGGTACAGAAACTACTGGAGCAGGCACAAAAAACAATCTCACCCCCACCCCAACGCATAGTCTGGTGCTATGCTCAGTGGCAACCAGCCTACACCGCCTTAGCCATGTCAACACCACAAATAGAATTCGTAAAAGGAATTCCAAGTAACATTGAGCAAGACTCATACTTTGACGTGCAAGAAGGAAGTGGTTCGGCGTCAATGCCTCCTCGTCTCTGGAGTCATCGCTCAGGTGAGTTAAGGGACGACTATTGAGAAGCGATTCCACTTCGGCGATAAAGGTTTCAAGAAATCGTTGACGCACTGCTCCCCGACGATAGCCTTTAACGCTCGCTTTGCTGATTGAACAAGGCGTTCCCATGCGCCACCCATGTGAGGCGACGCCGGTGGGTTAAAGTGCCACTGTATGCCTTCTTGGAAAAGCTCATCTGTGATTTGCTCCTGGTTCCGTTCGTCAATGGATTCCTTGAGTTCTCTCTCCGCACCGACAAAGTTCGTTCCATTATCCGAGTATATGTGCGCTGGTTTGCCACGTCTAGCGATCATACGATGAATCGCCATGATACACGCGTCAGTATCAAGGGGTGAGCAATCTCGATGTGTACCGCGCAGGTGGTCATGCACGTAAACAACGCTCCGTAACGCTTCTCCGTGCCGCGGCCTCGGCGCACATAGAGAGGGCCAAAGTAGTCCACACCAGTGTGGGTGAACGGTACTTGCTGATAGGCTACTCGGCATGATGGAAGGTCGGCCATTAATGGTGGACATGCTCGCGCGCGCCTCACGCGACATAGAGGGCAAGCAAATGAAATCTTGCGCACAGTCGCCAGACCTCTCGGGATCCAATATTTCTGGCGTAGCTCGTTAAGAGTATGCTGTGGGCTCGCACAGCGAAGGCGAGAGTGCTCGTGAGACGTCACCAGGCGCGTGATCTCGCTTGCAGGGTACAGAATCAGCGGATGTCAGGCTTCCTCGGTCATAGGTGTTTTACCTAGTCGTCCTCCCACACGAAGAAGACCTTCTGCGTCCAGCTGGGGTCTCAGGGGGGCGATTCTGCTACGAGCTGGAACGCAATCTCTTCGCCGTATGAGCGTCGCTGTGACCGTCCAACAGACAGCTTTTCAGCTTCGTCCAGCTCCACAACAGTCAGAGGGGCTCGCACACGTTCAACGTCCTGGCGTCTCGCGTTTTGGACAAAGCGAATCATCCACGCTACAACGCGTTTGTAGCGCGTCCAGCTGGAGAACCCCTTTGGGTCAGGGAGGAACTCAGACTCCTCAGACACGTGGCGGACCCATGAGGCTTTCACCTCTTCATCATCAGATAGGTCTTCGGAAAGCTCTTCCTGGTGGGGCCAGTTCTCCTCTCCTTGCCACAGGAATAGCGGGCCTGTGAACCACTGTGAATCAGCTCCCATCTTGGCCACTTCTAAGCCCCTGGTGCAGTCGTCTGCAGGATTCAGGACTCCAGGGACATGTCGCCACTGTGTTGGCTCCGAAGTGTCGTGTATTTCTGCAACCCAATTGGCCACGAAGGTATGGAAGCGACGGCGTTCATTCAGGATGTACACAACGCGGGAGTCACAACGCGGGAGTCACTCCAGAACACCGTGCGGGTTATGTCCAGCGTCAGCTCGTTCTTGACAGACTCAGCGAGCCTACAAGCCATCACGGCCGCCTGAAGCTCTAGACGTGGGATGCTCAACTGCTTTAGTGGCGCGACTCGATTCCTCGACATTACCAGCGCGACATGGAATCTTCCATCAGGGAAAACGTACCTCAGGTAGCTCACCGCACCGAAAGCCTTCTCTGAGGCGTCCCCGAACACGTGAAGCTCAATAAGCGTCCCAGGAAGCGCGTCCGGACACAAACAACGAGGAATCTGGAGGTCAGATAAATACTTCAGCTGAGCCAACCACCGACTCCATGTCGCCGAGTCCTCGTCATCCAGTGGCTCATCCCATTCCTTCCTTTTCCGCCACAGCGACTGGATCAAGCACTTCGCAGGTAGCACGAAGGGCGTAAACATCCCAAGGGGGTCAAAGACTGTAGCCACCTGGCTTAGCACGCCTCGCTTGGTGTTGGCTTTCTCGCGGTGAGAGACAGAGAAGCCAAATCCGTCGGACTCCGTGTTCCACTTCAATCCGAGAGTACGCTGCGTCGGTAAGTCTTCAAGGTTGAGGTCGAGAGTGGGACACGCTGTCTCGCCGGCCGGTATCTGCGATAGCACCTCTCGCGAAGAACTTGCCCATTTGGTTAGTCGGAAGCCTCCCCGCTGCAACAAAGCCGTGACTTCACCTTGAATCCGTACTGCGTCGTCTTCATTGCGCACGGACTTCAGAAAATCATCCATGTAGAAATACTCTTAACAGCGTCCAAGGTCTCGGTTGAGAAAGTCGGGTCTTCGCGGTTGTCCTCGGCGGTCTTTCTGAGAACAAAGTTCGCAGTGCAGGGAGACGACGCTGCTCCGAAAACCATCACCGTCATCTGATAAACATCCGGTTCCCTGTCACATTCGAGACCGTATACCATATATAAGGGAGTACCCCCCCCCCCCCCCCGGGGGGGGGGGGGGGGGGGGGCGAAACCAAATATGCGCGAAATGCATTCAGCAATTCATGAAAGTTGTTTTTGGCCGCTTTTGCGGTTTTTGCTCTAAGTTCCTTTGTAAACTCAAAACCTTCTTCCCTCATGGTACGTGCTATGTGCATGGTACGTGCTATGTGCATGGTACGTGGTATGTTGTAGAAGAGCAATAGATTGAATAAACCAATGGCAATGATATAATAGGCTAGTTTTCACTATATTGCATTGACTTCTTTCACTGGCCAATGGAACAAATTTCTGGCTTGTAATTCAAATGTTTTCTCCTGTTGTTCTCCGGAGAACAGAGAACAATACTTCTTTGTAAATTTCCACGCGACCGGTTTTGAGTGAGATTGTGCCAGATTTTTCTTACGGTAGAAGAATAAATGGAACGGACTAACGGTTTTTCGATGAACGACGCCTTGCTCGAGGGTTTTCGGGCGACGTTACTCTGATTCGTTTCGCTTCGGGGAAGCTAGACTTGGGCGTTGGGCTGGTTTGAAGTGGGACTTCGACGAATCACGGGGATTCAACTTTTCCAACAGAAATTCGACTTTTCCAACAGAAATTCGACTGTAGCGGCGTCTGCTCCGCGTGACGGAGAGATCTAACATCACGCGTGCTCTATTGCGCCGATAAAATCATAGAAAGTTGTGCTCTAATACTAAAATAGAATGCACTACAGGCTGGGGCTGCCTCAAGTCGACTAAAATTGCACAATATCACAGGGCCAAAACTGTACCATTTGGGGGTCAAAATGTACCCCTTAAATCCTCTAAATAGACGTTGTTGACTCCAACAAATGGTCGAGTCGTGATCTACTCATGGACTACTATGAAGAGACCGATTTTCATTCAAATCCAAAATTTTGATTTTCCGCTTGTTTTGAAAAATAGTCGATTTTCCCTGATAATCGCTCATAATATTTCAAAGCTGAATAATATTTCTGCTGATTTATGCAGAAAAGTAATAAGCTCATAATAATCCATTTAAAGTTAATTAAAATGTCATAGTTGTTTGCTACTCTTTAAGATGATATATAATTCATGTACCTTAAAAGCAGACTAAATGACCCCTTGAACGTTTCCTAATACCTTATTGAGTAATCCCATCAGGAAAACAAAAAGGCCTACTCAGGGACCTTATCTCGCCCATATTTACTACCCACGGCCACACCCTCACTCCATTGTTCTCTCTCTGCACTATATCGTCGATTGCAGGGTGACCCAACTGGATATGCAAAGGCTCTTGAAAAACGGGAGCGGTCTTTTTTGTCAGAAGGGAAATTGACAGGGGAAAGCTACACACACTAAATAAGCCACCCTGCAATATTAAAAATATTGCAGGGTGCCAGATTTAGAGTGCGTAGAGCCTTACGTCTGTCAATTTCCCTTCTGACAAAAAAGACAACTGCCGCTCTTCTAAGAACCTTTGCTTTCAAGTACCATTGAAAACAAAGACAATTAAGACGCACTTTTATTAATCTACTCAATCTGATACCATTTATTATACCCATTTTATAGTTAAAAAATTTCAGGGGAAAACGACAGGCTTGTGTTTGACATTATCTTTTCCCTCTCTCCGGTTCAACTTGAGTTTACACTCCAGCATTTTGTTTGAACGTGCGAAGACGGGATTCTTAGTTATCTTTACTTCCCGGTTGTTAGCTGCTAAATGGCGCTCCAGGGCATTCCGGAAACCAAGGAGAGATGACCTGCTGTATTCCTCTCCCTTGGTCCTTGCTTCGGCATAAAAGCGTCTGAGAACTTCGTCCAGGGATTCATTTGTCATGGTTAGTAAGTTTGTTGGCAGCCCCCGTTCACGGCACCATTCTGCAATGTAAACAAAGAGAAACGTTGTAAAGTAACAGTAAACAGTAAATTTATTAGCACTCTTTTTACAAAAATCTTTTAGAAATAGAAGGACAGAGAGCACAAGCCACTTCGGAGGTAGCTTGGTTCCGGAAAATCGCTTCTGAAAAGCAAACACCGTTATTGTGCTAGAGAGAGAACAATGGAGTGGGGGTAGTGAGTAGTAAATATATATGATAATCACTCCGGCAAACAGCAATATGAGATATATTGCAGCCTGCCTCAATGATTATCTAATACTTATCTCGCAGCTCCTAATTGGCACAATTTTTCCTTATCTCGCCTTTCAATTGGATAATTTTCCCCTTATCTCGCCTAATCTCGCCTTTCAAGTGGACCATTTTCCCCTATCTCACTTTATCTCGCATAAACTCGCGTCGAGATAAGGCCCAGAATAGGCCTACAAAACTAACTTTTTCCGTCGGAAGCGCTCATTCAATGTGCATTCTGTAGGTATGTATCAGTGTAATATTTGTATAGGAAAACATTGCGACTTTTCTCGCGGGCAAGTGAGTAGTATAGTAGGTGCCGAATTACTCCTTTTTGGAGAAGCATGAATTTTGATAAGGTAGCTATAATCTTAGACAAAATGTGTTGACAAAATTTAGCACCTATTGTGAATTCACTCTCGTTGACGTACGCTATAAGCAGACATTTCTCCCGCTCCCCCCAATCAATGTTGGTCCTTTCAGCATAAAATCGTTTAAAGGACCACAGCCAAGAAAACAACATTGAAAAAGGGGGAGGGTGATACATTTTAGGCGATAGAACCAGTCCATAGGCGTTTGTGACAAAAATGCCACTTTTTGCCAACAATTTTGTCCAAGATTGTCTGAGAAGGAAATAGAAGGAAAACAAACAATAAACACGGTAAACAAGGTTAGTTTCACATGCAACTTGCACAACTTTGTTTTTCATGGCCGGCAATGCGTGTTATAGTTTGAAACATGTGATAGCACCATATCGAGGCAAAATATAGGGGAGTTTCGTAAAAACAAGAAACCCTGATTTTGGGTTGCCTGTGGATTTTACACCGGGCAAACGGTTTTATTATAGCTTTATTATCGCTGTTTGATATCAAACGTTAAATATTTTGTTGGAATCACCTGACCTGATACCAGTGATGTCTTTTACTTATCTATGTGTGGTTCTTTTACGATTTCACGAGAAAACACGCAGCAGATTTCAACTACGAACTCAAGCTTTTCAGCTATTCAACGGTTTACGCTAGAAAAATCCACTTATGCGGACCGAAAAACCCAATTTTTGCTGTGCGTTATTTAGAGATCAACATTCCAAAAAAGCTACAATTTACATGATGAAACTAATTCGATAAGTTCTCTCTCCTTCCAAAAATTTAACAACGATACGACCTATATTTTACGCAATACCACGTAACGTGCTCAGACAATTTCAGCCTGAGTATCAGGACCCTCCCCCTCCTCGAAAAAAAATGAGAGAAGGAGGGGAGAGGGCCTGACACAAATGCATTCAAAAGCTCATGTTCAACATTCAGAATCTGAATGCTGCGCTGATTGGCCCAAAGACAAAGGTGCGCGTCACGTGAGTTAAACCGGAAGCGAAACTGGAAGCTTTTGCTCGCAATCTTTCGGGAACACGAACGCAAATATTCTAATAAATTCGTCCTTTCAAATTCGGAATATGGACGAAAGAGAGTTTGGAGATGATGTAGAATCTGGAATACAGTTTTTTTTCCTGCGATACAAGTAAAAGAAGAGCAGACCGCGCGCCTCAAATTCTAGTAGTTTTGCCAACTGCTTTTCACAAACGCTAATGTAATTTATCAACACCGATGCTGTACGCTAGCTTCTGGCTTCAGAAAGATCGAGAGAAGACCCTTGCGAGTATCGTTACTAGGCCCGAAAGCAGCAAGTCGTGCTAAAAGCGAAGGGAATTTCAACGGCATCCCTCGAAGCCTTATGCGAGGAAAAGAACGATAACAAATCCTGCTCGGCAGCGCTAAATTTTCACCCAGCTCAGGCTCAGCTCAGGCTAGATTGTTCCCGCAGGATTCGGCAGCTTTCACTAGAGAAAACGGTCCTTTGAGCTCGTGATATGTAGTTCTGTAGTACAAATTTCCTTGCGGAATTCCTGCACACATCGAGACCCGCTCGCTGAAGTTCCCACGCAGTCCACACTTTCAAGCAGGTTTCCCAAAATAACCGACCGAGCTCCAAGCTTTCCAGATACTTTTGTTGGAGAAAATAAGTGTTGATCCGGATTTGAGCCATATTTAATAAGCTGTTGATCTTTTACAAACGTTAGAAACAAGCAAGCTTGACTGTTTTGGTTTTGGTTCAGGGAAACGTACTTGCGCGAAACAATAGGCGATGACAGCTGACAACATTTTTGATATGATTTTGACAGCCGCCTTGAAGGGGGCGGCAGGCGCCGCGACAAGTGATTGTTGAAATTACGATAAACCACTCGTATACTCCCCGGTTCAAACGTTTATTATTTCTGCCCTTCACTCGCTGTTGCGTGTTCACCGAGCGTGACTTACAAAGGTGTGAATTCTCATCAACATCCTCCCGCCCGGTCCAACCTTAACTTTGGACCGCATTTATGATAAATATACCTTAATAACATGATAACATAAATTCACAACAGCATATAAATATCTCGTCAGTTCACTAACATACTGCCTAAATGTTCACTCCTGTTTCCTTAGGAGAACTATCAGTTTGGTGATAGGTCGGTGTAGCAGTCCCTTCTCTGTGTAAATCTTAGCAGACCTTACAATACCCTTGCTGTCTGGAAAGACTTGCTTCACTCTTCCTCTGAGCCACTTGCCCCTCGGCTGATTAGGATCTAAGACGATCACAAGATCGTCGACAGTCACATCGCGCTCTCGTTGACGCCATTTTGCTCTGCGCTGTAATGTAGGAAGGTACTGCAGCTGCCATCTCTTCCAGACGTCATTCACCACGGACTGACACATTAGCCATCTTTTCCTAAGTTGTACATCTTCCAATCTTAGCTCCGCAGGTAGTAGTTGGTCGATCGGTCTTGTATTTAGGAAGTGTGCAGGTGTCAGCGGACTCTAGTCGTCGACTTCACTTCCAACGTACGTTAATGGCCGGTTATTTAGCATGGCTTCACATTCCGCCAACACCGTGGAGAGTTCCTCGTCTGTCATCAGGACTGAGTTAGCTGTGGCCGCCATTGCTCGCTTGGTTAACTTCACCATGGACTCCCATGCCCCACCCATGTGCGGAGCTAGAGGTGGGTTGAATACCCATTCAATGTTTTGTTCACTGAGCTTCCTCTTCAAGTTCTCGTCGTCCACGAGATCTGCTACAAGCTTCTTCAACTCAGCATTTGCTCCAATAAAATTACTTCCACAGTCTGAATATATCGTCCATGGTTTTGATCGTCTGGAGGCAAATCTTGAAAGGGCTTTTAAGAAGTCATCGGTTGACAAGGAATATGCAACTTCTACATGCACCGCTCTTGTTTGTAAGCATGTAAAAAGCGCTCCATAGCGCTTTTCTCTGCGCCCTCCTCGGTATGATGCCTTGGTCACGATAGGCCCAAAGAAATCGACAGTTCAAGAATGGTATTCCTGGCTGTCCGATTCTGGCATCAGGCAGATCGGCCATGAGCTGCATACCTGGATGCCCGCGTAACTTCCGGCAAGTTACACACTTCTTGACGACCCTCTTAGTGAGCTCTCGCCCGCGAACGGGCCAGTACTGTTGACGCAAAATAGCTAGGGTGTAGCCAGCTCCAAAATGTTTGGACTCTTTATGCGCACGACGAATCAGCAACTCTGTGATGTGTGACTGTTTCGGAAGAATCACTTGGTGCTTGGCATCAAACCCCAATGGCGCTTTACCAATGCGACCTCCAACTCTTACTAGTCCCCTTTCATCGATGAAAGGAGTGAGATCGTAAATCGGTGACGTCTTGGGAACTGACCTTTCTTGAGCTTGAGTGTTTTTCTTCAATGTAGCCATCTCCGCGCCAAAGTATTTTGCTTGCTCTCTCTTTAGCAGCCAAACTTCAGCTTCCAAGAGCTCTTCAGCTGTAAGAGATCCTGTGCGCAACATCAAAGTACCGTTCTTGCTCTTACCGGACTCCCGCCGTGACTTGAAGTTATGAAATGGTCTCTTAAGGTATGCTACAACAGCTCTTAGTCTTGTGAAATCCGAGAAATCTTCTATCTTCAAGAAGTCATCGTCATCCTCTTTCATATGGAAATTCAACTTGAAGCTTCTCCGTTCTCTTTCAACCTCGTCTCGGTCTGGTTTCACAAACTCCTCTGGGCGTTCGTTCTCCTGAAGGCGTAATATAGGCGAACCATTAAACCAGATATTATTTTCCTTGAGGATCTCTTGCAGATCAACTCCCCTTGAAGCCAGATCCGCTGGATTAATTTCTCCTGATACGTGACGCCAGTCACTAGCCTCTGTAAGTTCTTGGATCTTGGCAACCCTATGGGCCACAAATGGCTTAAGGGTGCGGCTCTCTGACTTGATCCATGATAATGCAACTGCACTATCAGTCCAATAAGTAGTTCTGACGTATTCCATGTTCATCTCCTTCTGAACGAACTTCATTAACTTTGCACATAGTAAACACGCTTGTAACTCTGAACGTGGGATAGTCTGTGCCTTGATTGGCGCGACTTGAGTCTTGCTTGCCAGTAGAGAGATCTTCTCCTCGCCATTTACAGTGCTCTTCAAGTATACGACAGCTGCCATAGCTTTCTCAGATGCGTCGCCGAAAGCGTGTAGTTCTAGGGTCTCTTCCTCATAGGACTCTACATGGATGTGGCGAGGTACATGCAGTTCACTAAGTGAAGCCCATTGCCCAATCCAATGTTTCCACTTCGACTTGTCTTCTTCATCAAGCTCTTGATCCCAGCCGAGATTCTTTCGCCATAACTGCTGCATTAAAATCTTGCCGGTTACCAGAAAGGGTGATAAGAGTCCACATGGATCAAACAACTTCGCAAGCTGACTTAACACCCCTCTCTTGGTCCAGAGATTCTTTACTTCCTCGGGCTTGAATGATATTTGGTCAGTGGCAGGATTCCAATGCATGCCAAGCACCCTTTGCCACTGTTCACCAAACTCCTTCTCGGTCCCATCACTGTCAGCATCTTTCACGCGATCACGTATCCCAGAAAGCACTTCGGGCTCATTACTTATCCAATTGCGCATGCGAAAACCACCACTGTCTAGCATATCACAAACATCCTCCACGATCTTCTTGCCTTCTTCGACTGTGCTGCAGCTATGTATAAGGTCGTCCATATACAAATCCTGATCAAGTGCTTTCGTAGCTTGTGCCTTCCCTTCACCATGATCTTCTAACACTCTCTTGATAGTGTAGTTTGCCAGGAAAGGTGATGGTTTGTCTCCGAAGATAACACAATTAAACTGATACACCATAGGCTCTTCATCTTCTCTTTCTCTCCAGAGAAAGCGATGATACTTGCGATCTTTAGGGTCAAGCAAAACCCTCAAAAACATCTTGGAAATATCTCCCGCCATAGCCACCTTAAACTTCCGAAATCTCAGTAGTATCCCAGTCAGGTCATTGAAAAGACAAGGTCCCTTTTCTAACATATCATTCAGTGACACGCCCTCCACTTTGGCTGCAGAATCAAACACAATACGAAACTTAGTGTTCTTTGTGTCTGACAAGACTGGGTGGTGCGCCAAAAACCATCCACCATCTCCCGGCCGTTTATCTTCCAACTTCTCAGCATATCCCCCGTCGATATAGGCTTGAATAGCTTGGCTGTACCCCTCTTTAAGCTGAGAATTCCCCTTTAGTCTGCGTTCCGTAGACTTCAGTCGTTGCAGTGCCATTTCGTAAGAATCTGGAATATATGTGATATCAGGTTTCCATGGCAACTGCACCTGGTAACGGTTGTCAAGGAACTGGGTTGTCACCTTTGTCTCCTCCAACACACGCCTGTCTCCGGCATTCAAGCGTTGCTCTTCAGGGATTTGCTCAACCTCCCAAAACTTATTAAGGTTGAAGCTAAGGTCAGAATCGCTATCTTGCTCCATTGTCACGTAAAACGATGAAATGCTGCACTCCATATGAGTACCCCGCCCCACTGGACCGCATATGCTCCATCCAAGTGGGGTCCGTATGGCGTATGGCTCATCCGCCTCCCCATATCTCCCTTCCAATTGCCTCAAAAGCATAGGGCAATCTTGCCCAATCAGCAGATCTACTTTCTCCTCCCCGAGTCTGACGTCAATATCTCTCAAATGTGCAAACTCCCTCTTTAAGTACATTAAGTCCAAAGTTGGAGCGTGATTGCTAATGATAGGCACCACATATGCATCAATCCAATATGATACCCCTGGATTCATTTCCGGTACAACTTGCAAGGTTACCTCCTCCCTTAGAGGTATATCCTTGTTTCCGATTCCTGACAAGGATAGCCCAACTTCTCTTTTCTCCACATCGAGGCTTTCCGCAAGATTCCTCGTAACTAGCGTAACCTGACTACCAGGATCCTCCAGACAATTGACCAACACCGACTGACCAGATCTGTCCTTAATCACAACTTGTTTTACCGGAAGTGCGACAAATTTCCCTTTGGCTGTTGAATATCCAGAGGCCTGGTGACTAGTCAACCCTTGAGCCCGGTGACTAGCCTGGGCCTGGGGACCAGTTGTTCCAGCGAAACCCTCTGTCGACCTTGACCCTTTTATGTCCTTCGCAGATTCCTTTGCTAAATTCTCGATAGCACTTAAATGAATCTCTTCTAGCTCTTCTTCCGATCCAAACCTATTCTCCTTTAATATAAGAGGATATGACTTTCCATCAAAAGGAAACCCTTTAATGCAATCCATCGCCGGTCCCGAAAGGTGGCGCTCTAGAATAGCCAATTTCACAATCTCATCATAATAAGGTTGTTTATCCACAACTGCCATAAAAGTTTGGATAAATCTTCTCCAATTTTCCTTCTCACCTTTAAACACTGGGATTGGAACCAGGTTGTTTGCCCCAATCAACGGTGGATAATAGAAATGTGGAAGACCTGATTTTGCTTGAGCACCCGAAGAAGAATTAATATTCATGAGCGGCTCACAAACTACTTGCCCTTTCTCAACTTGCTCCTTTTCATCCGTTTTTTCCAAACGCGGCTTTATATCCTTATCCTTGGACTCCTTATTCGATAATACTGACTTCGTAGGCTCCTTAGTTGGAGAATACCTGGAACTCGTAGACTTTGGCGAAGTTGTCGTCGACTTTGAAGTAGACTCTGCTGGCAAATTCTCCAAATAAATCTCTGCATTCGTAACACACTCTATGCATTTACGCTCAACTTCCAACATTTTCAACGCAGAATTCTCTATTTCCTCGCTGTCTTCTAACATTTCGACGTAATCATCGTTATACTTATGTAAACCCCCCAATGCCTTGTACAACGAGTCGACAAACTTTTGAACAATTCGTCGGTTCCCTTCATTCTCAATTATTTCATCTAACTGGTTGATGATTTTAGTAACATGCGATATTTTGCCACTTCGCCCCGCTTTAGCCCTCCGTCTCCGCTCATTTGCGGCCCCACTGCTTTCGGACATAGCTTCGGCTTCCATATTACTCCCCATCTGAAGGTCCCTGGTTCAATCCCGGGTTTCGGCACCAGATGAAATTACGATTAACCACTCGTATACTCCCCGGTTCAAACGTTTATTATTTCTGCCCTTCACTCGCTGTTGCGTGTTCACCGAGCGTGACTTACAAAGGTGTGAATTCTCATCAACAATTGTGTCAGGCGTAATTCTATTTTTCCTCTCTCATTTTCTCATAGAAAAATAAAATTCCGCCTGATACTCAGGCTAAGACAATTTGGACAAAATGTGTTGACAAAATTTAGCACCTATTGTGAATTCACTCTCTCGTTGCCGTACAAGAGCTATAAGCAGACATTTCTCCCTCCCCCCCCAATCAATGTTGGTCCTTTCAGCATAAATTCGTTTGAAGGACCACAGCCAAGAAAACAACATTGAAAAAGGGGAGGGTGATACATTTTAGGCGATAGAACCAGTCCATAGGCGTTTCTGACAAAAAATGCCACTTTTTGCCAACAATTTTGTCCGAGATTGTAGGTTTCAATAGTAAACCATGGGGTCATTTGGCGTGATGGCCTCGCATGCCCTTTCTACCTTGGGCCGGGGTGAAGGTCTTGTATTATCTTCACAAGTTGAACAACTATGAAATATCTTCACAAGTTAAAGAAAAATGACATTTGCATTTGTCTATTGTGTGTGCTCTTTTATAAGAAAGCAAAGATGGACAAGACCTCCCTTACCACAACAGCATATTACTTGTCAGGCCACGTGACAAGAAAAAGTAGGTAACACCATTGCTTTGTGTCTTTGGTTTATAGAATGCATTTACGGTTTATATTTACGGTTTATAGAATGCATTTATGGTTTGTAGAGTGTGTTTAGAGTTTATAGAGTGCGTTTACGGTTTTTATAACAAAAACACCCAAGAATGCCGCGCGCTGATTGGTCGAGAGCCGTGTTTGTAAGAGAGTACAAAGACACGGGTATGACGTCACATCTAATCCATGAGCGCCTTGTGTTGTCTGCCAGTGCGAAGGCGGGGAAAAAACGTGTATGAAAGTGAACTCGAAAACAGCTAAAAAAAAACGCTCTGAAATCCCAAATTAGCTGTCAATCATTGAAAAAAAAAAACAGACATCAAAAGCCACTAAAGAGACTAGACTTTACTGAAAAGGCATGAGGGTTTATCTTTGAAACAAAGATGCAGTGCTGAATGGGACTCGAGTCATTGTCAAAACTGTGGAGAAATGAACATTTTTGAGCTCGAGAATTGGATATCTTTCAACGTGAACTTGCATTAACGGGGTTAATAGACTAGATGTAAACTTCTCGGTTGCTGATGGAATGGATTTTCCCAATGGCGTCGGTTAAACACAGAAACGACCTTTGTCAGCCGAACGAACAATTTGCCGGTATGAATGTCATTACCCCAGCCAACGAAGGTTATGGTAAGGGATTACTCTAAGTTTTGTAAAAAGAAATTTGAGGCAGACTTGTTAGAACTCCATTGGGAATCTCTTTTGTCTAGTAATGATACTAATAAGCTATTTACTACTTTCTATAATAAGCTTAATAATCTATTAACAAGCATGCACCTTTTCGCACCTTATCAAAACGTAAATCAAAGCAATTGTCCAAACCATGGATTACTAAAGGAATAAGAAAATCTATTCAAACAAAAATTGAGCTGTTTTTTTTTCTGGAGACCGAGAGAAATACAAACGTTATAGAAATAAGGTACTTTTACTCACTCGGATTAGTAAAAAGGCATGCTACAATGACTATTTTCAAGAAAACATGTATAATATGAAAAGGACTTGGGAAGCCATTAATTTAATGATCAATCGTATAAAGAAAAATGACAAAATGGTTGCTGAAATAAAGCGCCCAGATAACACCATAACAAAGGAACAGTCTGAAATATCGGACATTTTAAATAAGCAATTTGGCTCTGTTGGGCCTATTCTGGCGAACAGTAATTCATTTCTCAAATTATCTTACAAGCAAAACGTTTTCAGAATCTTTCGTTTTTCAGTCAGTTTTACCTTGTGAAGTGGAGGATGAGATTAATCAGCTGCCGTTAAATAAAGCCTCGGGGCTATACTCCTGTCCGGTTCGCATCTTAAAAGCCGCGTCCCATAGTCTTTCTTTACCTCTAGCCTTAATAATTAACCACTCAGTACAGAGTGGCTCCTATCCGTCTAAACTCAAGTATGCTAAAGTGATTCCAGTTTTTAAGAATGATGACGAGACTGATCCTAATAACTACCGCCCGATGTCCCTTCTATCAATTTTTCATCGTATTTTTGAAAAACTTATCTATAATCGTCTAAAATTATTTCTGGATAAGCATGAGATTTTGTTTCGTTCGCAGTATGGTTTCCGGGAAAAGTGTTCTACTCAACATGCTCTTATTGACATTGTCAATAGGATACAATCCAATATCGATAAAAAAAACTTTATTCGTGTGGAATTTTTATAGACTTGAAAAAAGCATTTGATACCGTAAATCATGAGATTTTACTTTATAAACTTGAACATTATGGTATAAGAGGCATTGTTAAAGACTGGCTTTGCGCATATCTTACAGATAGATGCCAAACTACACAAGTCGGTTCAAATAACTCTGATAAGGCAATGAGATCCTGTGGTGTTCCTCAAGATTCGGTATTAGGACCGCTGTTATTTCAAATATATATCAATGATATTTATCGATCCTCTGATAAGTTAATTTTTCATTTATTTGCTGATGACACAAACATTCTATATACTCACAAAAATCTACGAATGTTGGAAAAAGTTGTCAACACCGAGCTTAATAATATATGTCACTGGCTTATGGCAAATAAGTTATCATTCAGTCAAATTTTGTTATTTTTCGAGCGTACCAAAAACAACTTAATTACGATGAGAACTTAAAAAGTTTTTGATCATAAATTAAATAAGTCTGTTTCCTTAGAAAAGAAAGATTATGTTAAATACTGGGGGTAATGATTGATAGTACTCTTTCATGGAAACACATTGACCTTATCTCCTCCAAGATCAGTAAGTCTATTGGCATTCTCTCTAGACTTAGGCTTTTTGTTCCTACCTCTACTTTAATGAAAATTTATCAGTCTTTGATTCAGCCCTATATTTCGTACGGAATCACCGTTTGGAGACAAGCAGCCTATTCTTGAAAAACTTTTAATTTTGCAAAAGCGTGCATTGCGCCTTATTAATTTTGCCGCTTATAGATCACATGAAATACCATTATTTATCCATTATAACATTCTTCCTCTACACTTTCACTACTTTAAATCTGTTTGTATACTAATGCACGATATTGTCAATAATGAAGCAATACGAGATCCTCAGCGATGGGGAAATTATATATTAAGCATTCTAGAACCAATCATCTAAAAAATTCATTTTCACGCATTGGCGCTAGAATGTGGAACAGTATTCCCAATTTTATTCAGATTTCATCAAAATATAAATTCTCATCAATCCTTCAAGAATATTTATTGAATATCTTTCGTTCTGAATATACTTATCTTGATGTATCAAGTTTAATTGATAAATTATCAAAAAAGTAAAACAAACAAAAATATATTAGCTTTACAAAAATAATACTACAGTAGCCATACTTCCTTTTTCTTTTCTTTGCTTTGCTTTGTAATTTTTGTAATTTATTGTCCTATATTGTAACTTTATGTTAACCCTCTGCCCGCCTCGTTAGCTAAGCTATTTGCGGGCACTGGCTTTTTATTTTTGTTATATGTACTTGATCATAGCTGGTGATTTTAACTTTCATATGGATGACCTCCAGAACAGTTATGCAAGGCGTTTTGCTGAAATTTTAGATGCTTTTGGGCTTCAGCAGCATGTCACAGGACCTACTCACAAAAAAGGACACACCCTTGATCTTGTAATAACTAGAGCAGGGGAATCCTTAATCAGGCATATTGAGGTGAGAAATCCAAATATTGCTGACCATTTTGCTGTGCACTGTCAGCTGCAACTTGAAAAACCACATTTTCTTAGAAAGAAAGTAAACTTTCGCAAACTTCGGTCTATCGACATGGAATCTTTTTGTGAGGATATTTGTAACTCCAGCTTTCTTTCTGATGATAAGGGACTCGCGGATCTGGACACACTTGTTGTAGAGTATGAAAACGTTCTCTCTTCCACCCTTGACAAACATGCTCCTGTAAAGGAACGGTTAATAATTGCACGCCCAAAAGCACCATGGTATAACCAAGAGGTGGCGGCTGCTAAGAACGAAAGAAGGAAATTTGAGCGGAAATGGCGCGCGACTAAACTTGAGATTGATCGGGATCGTTTCGTAAACCAATGTTCTGTAGTAAATAACATGATTCATGAAGCAAAAACAGCTTTCTATAAAGAGATCATAAATGAACACTCTGGTGATCAAAAGACACTTTTCTGCACTGTGAATAAGCTGCTACAAAAGAAATCCACTAAGCGCTATCCACCTGCGCCTGACACCGTTTCACTTGCAAATTCTTTTGCTGACTTCTTTGACTCCAAAATTCAGAAGATTCACTCTGAGCTTTATGTTAAAGGAAATGCTACTCCTTCTGATCCAGGTGGCCCTTATGGCTCTACAGATGATTGTATACACGTTTTTTCTAACTTTGAAACGGTCAGTGACGATGAAGTTAAAAAATATCTCTCAAAGTCTGCGCTTAAATCATGTAATCTCGATCCTCTTCCGGCTTCAGTGATGAAGAGCTGCACCGATGTTCTTCTGCCAACAATCTCGAAAATGGTCAACCGTTCGCTATTGGATGGCATTATGCCTGACCCTTTCAAATTGGCACAGCTACAACCATCCCTAAAGAAACATGATGCTGACCATGAACTCTTTAATAACTTTCGACCCATCTCAAACCTCAAAATGGTGTCTAAGGTGACTGAAAAAGCCGCGGCTGTACAACTTACCAACCATGTTGTCACACACCATCTTGATGAATGGTTCCAGTCTGCCTATAAGCTATGCCATTCTACTGAAACAGCATTAACCAGAGTACATAATGATATTCTTTTGGCGGTTGATGACAATAAGTCTGTTCTACTCCTACTGCTTGATTTATCTGCTGCTTTTGATACTGTGGACCACTCCATACTGACCAAACGTCTTTCGAATCGTTTTGGGGTGAGAGGTAAAGCCCTCGCTTGGTTTGAATCTTACTTGCAGTCTCGCAAGTATTATGTCCAGGTTGAGGGAAGCAAATCATCCCTCCGGACTTTGACTTCTGGGGTACTCAGGGCTCAGTCCTGGGTCCACTTCTTTATGTACTTTACACTGCACCCATATCTGACATTATCAAGGCCCATGGACTCCAGTATCATTTTTATGCTGACGATACCCAGCTATATGCAGCTTTCAAAACTGATTCTGAGGATGATGCCAATGCCACCAGACTGAGGGTAGAAAATTGTGTTAGAGCCATTGACAACTGGATGGTCAACAACAAATTAAAGCTGAATGATGACAAGACTGAGCTTCTTATTTTCAGTTCCAAATTTCGATCTCGATCTAATCTTAGTCAAGTTCAAGTTGGTACTGAGATCATCCAAGAAGCGCCCGCTGCACGTAATCTTGGGGTGGTATTTGATCGAATGCTCTGCTTCGAAGACCACATCAGCAACGTGTGCAAATCTGCACACTACCACCTCAGGAACATCAGCCAAATACGCAAATACCTTGATGATAGTTCTACTGAAATGCTGATCCATGCATTTGTTTCCTCAAAGATTGATTACTGCAATGCGCTTTTAGTTGGTTTACCGAAATATCAAATTAACAGGCTACAATTTGTCTTAAACACTGCAGCTCGAATCATCACATATACACGTAAATACGAGCATATCACTCCGGCACTTCTCAAGTTGCATTGGCTGCCTGTTTTCTATCGTATCCATTTTAAAATTTTACTTCTTACTTACAAAGCCCTCAATGGCCTAGCACCAACATATCTAATGGAGCTACTCCATAAACGCACCTATGCTCGTTCTCTGAGGTCCTCCACTCAAGATCTTTTAAGGGTGCCTAAATCTCGGACGGCTACCTACGGGGATAGGGCTTTTTCGATCGTTGCCCCTAAACTCTGGAATGAGCTCCCTCTTGATGTGCGGCACACAGTGGGGGTAAATGCCTTAAAAAGAAAACTGAAAACAATACTTTTTCGAAAGGCATATCCCCAACTGTCATATACTATTTAATTTTTTGACACATTTTTAACCCTATTTGTTTTCCTTTCATATTTTATTGATTTACTGATCTTTTATCCTTTTTAGTTTTTATTTCACATATTATATTTTTATGCCAAGTATTTTGTATTATAAGATAGGTACATTTAAGTATTGTAATCTCACTTTAAGCTTTTTTAGTAATGTGAAGCGCTATGAGCAATTAGTGTAATAGCGCTATATAAATGCACACTATTATTATATTATTATTATAGAATAATAAAACCTGTAAAAACCTGTTACAATCTCAACACACAGTTTGTGATGTTCTATATTTTTTGCTTTTCTGTATTAATCACCTCTTTCAGTCTAATAAAAAGAAAATTATTTATGCCAAAAAGACAAAAACGTTTTTTACGGCCCTGTCAGAGTGAATTAAATGAGAATGAGCACGTGACTCACGCTTCAATGAAAAGCCATCAAGTAATGCAGTGCGCGGCAAAAAATTTGAAAACATGTTTTAGTTATTTTATAAAAGCAATACAACTATTTTCCCGTGTCTCTGTTCTCTCTTACAAACACTCGGGGAATGTTGGTCGAACAGATAAAAACTTGAAAGTCAAGTTTTTATCAGTTCTCCAAACATCCCCCTCGTGTTTATAAGAGAGAACAGAGACACGGGAAAAATAGTGTTATTGCCTTAATAGTGTGCGTTTGCGGTTTATAGAGTGCGTTTAGGTTTATGTAGACCTATTGCCTCTTGTTGAGGGCTACTTTTGCTGTGTGGGGCCAAGTAGTGTGCCCGTCCAGTTGGTAAACGCTATGTCGTATTTTGCTCTATAGTTCTGAAACGTTGCATACATGCGGGAAGTTTATTGTTCACGTACTTCGACAATTTTTTTTTTTCGCAATTAAAAGAAACGGAATAAAATGTAAATAAGACAGGGGCAGTAGTGTGCAATTTGTTGGAGAGTGTACTTTGTAACAAATAAAAGAAACTGACGATGCCGGAAATCTCATTTTTTTTTTTCCATATTAAGCTGGGGTTATACAGTTAGTGTTTTCGCTTATAGAAGGGTTTACAATGAATCTTTGCTCGTTCTAGTAAGAAGCGAGATTTAATTAACAAGCTCGCAGCTGTGCTGACACACTACTGGGCCCCAAATTGAGCAATAGTTCAAGCCATTGACAACAGAATCATGCAAGCGCTAACTATTTCCACGCCAGATATTTCAAAGATTGCTGAAAGTTTTTTGCTCTCATTTCAAGTCCGTGGTTTTGAGCAATCCCCTACGATAATTAGGAATTAATGAATTCCGCTGAGTATGATGTGGAGAATTATTCAGATCGAAGGGGTGATCGAAGAGTTCTTATAACCACATCATACGAAAGCTGAATTCATTTAACAAATAAAACACAGTTCCCGTGACTGCACATGCTTATGCAAACCGAGATGTGGTTGGGAGAATTCGAGAGCAGATCAGTGGAAACACGAGCCGCAGGCGAGCAGGCTGCATAAACAAGTTTTTTGTCTAAAAACCTTATAAATTACTTGAGTAATTATACTAAAACAATTGTCTACCCAAGTAATATTAACTTCTCAGTAAATGTTTTTGCCTAAAACATGTTACTTTTTTCTAAAAGTTTTGAAATTACCGGCTCGCCAATCACTCAAGTGTTAAGTCACAACCATGTTTGCACAGGGAAATGCAAACATGGCTCTAAGCCAATCAGAGGGCGCGTACTATCTAAATTATTTTATAATAATTGTTTTATTATTCATTGAAACTTTTAAGGTGGCCCGCGCCTGTTTAACAGGAAACATATACTAACATTTGATAGCCGACTTTTTCCAGAAAACGCGCTCCGATTGCTAATATTTTTGGCTGCTAGAATAGTGGATTACTAGAGATTACAGTGCAAGGAAATTTTAATAGAAAAGTTACACCGATTACACAAAATAATCAATTTCTTGAAGGTCGAAATATAGCAACAAAAGTTCTCCTTAACAGAAAGACGAGTCAAATGTTCTTTTTAGTAGGCTTAGGTATTATAGTTTGTATATGTAGTTGTATATTACAATTGGCCTCATGGAAATTGCTTGATGAGTGTCGACTAAAATTGTGTAGCTTATACGCCTCAAGATACTTAAGACTCGAAAAGCACGACGGCAACTGAATTGCGAGCCTAATCTTACCTGTAACGACAAACATTTGTATCCAAGGAAACTTCAGTGCAAGAACCAAGAAGATAGGAGGGACGCTCTCAGAGCTGACTCTAGTATATTTTTGCAATTTATCCTGTGTGTAAAGTTCATAAACAAAGAATTTAATAAATTGGTCATACATAAAACTTCTAACCGATTTTTTGCCGTCTTTTTCAAATAACGAAGAAGGACAAAAGCGACTTACCAAGTGGCAGCAAACGAAAAACAATCGGTTCGGAGAAATTAGGAACCCAAATATCGCTGAAGCAGACTCACTGCAAATCGGTCTCATTGCAAACCCACAATACATGACATTGGTATTACATAACATTACACCTCAGACTTCATAACTTGAATACCTCGAGGGACGTTTCACCTAGTTTGAATGCCAGGCGCTATACTATTGTACCAGGGGGTTCCAAACCACTTCCAGAAGCTGTCACGCAATACCGAGAAAAGTGCGCAGCGTCTCAAAGACAAATAACATTCAAGAACGCAGCTACGCAATTTTCCCTTTCGTAAACCATTGTGCCTTTTGGACGGCACTTAGAAAATTTACACGTTTAAGTTTCGTTGTCTCAGTAAAGGTAAAAGGAAAAAAATCGTATATCAATTCCACCCTGTTTAGAACCCTAACCCTAACCGGTAAACCGATTATTAATCCAGACCCTAACCAGTGCGCTACGAGTGAATTAGCTGGGTTGGATGTGCTTTTTAATTGGATTTGTACTATCTTTCATTAGCATCTATAGAACGAAGCTATATATATGATAATTACTAATTATCCCAAGGGATCAGAAATGGCAACGACCTTTCTGAAAAGGCATCGACCGTTCAGAGAAATGCCAACGACCGTTCTAAAAGGCAACGATGGTTTACGAAAGGGAAACTAGCCGCAGCTACAGCATTCTATATCATTCTATAACATCCTATATGATACAACAAATTGCAAAGGCAGGACTCACGTAGACCTCCTTCAAACGCTGCTGTGATGCAGAAATTGCTAAGGGCGTTGTCGCGCTTTTATCAGGTGAGGGGGGCCATGAAATTACGACGAACTCTAGCATTATTGCAAAGATAATCTATCACACCTTCCAAAATGCGAACAATCCAAGGCCACGTATTTATATTATTCAACATTAATTAGTATTTTCTTTGCTACACATTTGTAGGCTAACACGAGTAAAGATTCCAGGAGAATAAAAGAACTTTGTATTATCACCTTGGTACAATGGTATAGGGCCTGGCATTGAAACTAGGTGAAAAGTCCCTCGAGGTATTCAAGTTATGAAGTCTGAGGTGTAATGTTGTTTAGAAAATAACGCCTATGTTGTATTGTGAATGTGCGCATTCTGATTGGTTAAAAAGCGTGTTTGTAAGAGACCTGAGAAACACGATTGTCACGCAACGCTGTCGCGCGTGTGTATGTTATTTTTGCTGTCACTTGGTAAGTCGTTTTAGCATTCATTGGTCTTCTTTATTATCTGAAAAAGACGGCAAAAAATCGGTTAGAAGTTTTATGTATTACCAATTTGTTAAATTCTTTGTTTATCTATACTATTATAATCGGGTTGTCTGCGCAAACGTTTCTGATTGGCTAAATCGTCCGCACTCACTCCGCTTGGCCCTGAAGCTGTGTCGCCAAACGAAGTTCACAAACCTGAAGAGAAAGTGGATATCTCCACAGTCGGCTTGTTTTGGTTGGAAAAGGTTCACCCTGGGCTAAGTTCTAATTCAAGCGATTTCTTAAGCGAGGGACAAAGCTGCCATCGCCGCCATTTTGAAATCTCCCACAGAAACTAAAAAAGACTCAGTTCGCACAGCTGAAATCACTATAGTCATCTAAACCTAAATGGTTCTCTCACAGATTACTTGCAGGAATGTGCAGGGATAATTATTATTCGAAATCTTTAAGCTAAGAAAAATTTTCATTCAAGTTTGAACAAACGTACACCGCCGTACACCGCCTTGCTTTCTGGAAGCACGCTAAGGCGAAATGCCACAAAGCCATGAATAATATTTTCTAAGTATAAATCCTGACGCTGTATCGCAAAACGAAGGACACAAACCAGAAGAGAAGGAGGAAATCTCTCCAGTGGGCGTGTTTTTGTTGGAAAAGATTCACCTTTGGCTAAGTTCTAATTCAAGCGATTTTTTCAGCGAGGGACAAAGCCGCCATCGCGGCCAGTTGAAATCTCCCACATAAACTAAAAAAGAACACAGTTCCCTTAGCCGATAGCACCATAGACATTCAAACCTAAATGGTTCTATTACAGATTACTTACATTTGTGTGTAGGGATAATTCTAATTCGAGAAAGATTTGAGCTAAGAAAAATTTCATTCAAGTTTGAACAAACTTACACCTGGCACTGCCTACAGAGCGCGCGCTAAGTCATGAATGATATTCTCTAAATATTCCTATGATAAACTAAGAAATTTCTTAGAACAATTTAACTTTACCTGTTTCTTCTCTCGTGCCTTACTGATAAGCATTATACAAACAATTCCGAAGTCAAATGTTTTTCTGTAATAGGCTGCGTTTTCAATTTTAGCGGGTTCTTAGACAGATTTGAGAACCGGACTGACTCACCAAGACACACACACGTGCGTCATTTTCTCCACCAAAATCAGGGAGACCAGTGCAAAACAAACACACAAAAAGGGAGGTCATTAGTAATGTAAATCAGCAGTTTATGGAAGGGGGAACTTAGGTTGGGTCTTCTAGCGTCACGAAGTGACGGGCTGTTTTCTTGTGAACTTTACACGCGGGATAAATTGCAAAATTATACTAGAGTCAGCTCTGACAGCGTCCCTCCTATCTTCCTGGTTCTTGCACTGAAGTTTTTCTTGGATACAAATGTTTGTCGTTACGTACAGGTAAGATTTACCACTGTATGAATTGCTACGCGACCTCAAAATTCACGGTAGCGATTGGCGATTCTCAGCAAAGGAATTGTAATGTCAATTTTCTTGAGTCAGAAAGTTCATAATTCTAGGACAGAAAGCCAAAGGATAGCTTACAATTATTTTAATTGATTTTACAATTAATGTCGACCCACCGAAGTAGCCGAATCCAACGTTTTAGTTTTGATTGACGGCTAAATATCGCCAATCGCCCATCGCAACAGTGAATTTTGAGGTCGCGTAGCAATGCATACAGTGGTAAGGCTCGCAATTCAGTTGCCGTCGAGCTTTTTGAGTCTTAAGTATCTTGAGGCGTATAAGCTACACAATGTTAGTCGACACTCAACAAGCAATTTCCATGAGGCCAATTGTAATAAACAACTACATATACAAACTATAATACCTAAGTAATTTATTGAGCCTACTAAAAAGAACATTTGTCTCGTCTTTCTGTTAAGGAGAACTTTTGATGCTATATGTCTAACTTCAGGAAATTGATTATTTTGTGTAATCGGTGTAACTTTTCTATTAAAATTTCCTTGCACTGTAATCTCTGACTAGAAATCCACTATTCTAGTAGCCAAAAATTTTAGCAATCGCAGCGCGTTTTCTGGAAAAAGCCGGCGATTAAATGTTAGTATATTTTTCCTGTGAGACAGGCGCGGGCCACCTTAATTGTTTTATTATTCATACAAAATGATCTCGCTGCTTTACTTATTTACGAGAGCAGGCAGTTTGCCAGCCTGCGCGACGTCACGTGAGCATTAATTTTTCAACTTATCCAATCTTTGACGCCATCGATGGGATAAGTCGCTTGCTAATCCAAGCGCATTTTCTGCAAATATAAATTTGGTCATAACTTTGATAATATTCTTGTGACGAATAGCAAACTTGGAGGACAGTAGGAGGCATCTTTTAGCAATACTTTAACATACTTCGATCTTTATTTGCGTTAATACTTTTAATAATATCCCAGCTACAGTGGACCCCCTTGTTCCACTTTAACATCGCTGAAAAAAACATTTACTATCACTTTTGCACGAAATTTTAAAACTGATCTTCAATTTAATTGCCCCATTTAATAAGAAAATCTTAGCCAATTCCTCGGAACCAAAATTGAGATTTTATAGGAGCAACAAATTGATGACTTTTAAGTCTACTCATGCTTAACATTACAAGTCCTATAGCATCACCTAAAACACCGAAGCTTTCTGAAATATTGCGGAGAAGACATGTTTATATTGCTTTATGTCTTCAAATGCTAAGCGGATCGTCCCTTGATAATTGCGTTGTGGATCACTATGTTTTATAGACGCTGGTAGAATATTATCAATTT
This sequence comes from Scolanthus callimorphus, assembly GCA_033964015.1. Taxonomy (NCBI): domain Eukaryota; kingdom Metazoa; phylum Cnidaria; class Anthozoa; order Actiniaria; family Edwardsiidae; genus Scolanthus; species Scolanthus callimorphus. The sequence continues at coordinate 26,315,139 of CM066911.1, read as the reverse complement.
GTCATAAGAAAGAACGAACGATTACCTTTGTTGAGAAGAGCCAATATTATAGCTTTATGACATGGGTCTTTGCCTTCTATCGCATTCAGGCCCGTAGTTTTAGGTGTTAACTTGCCCCAGCTCTAATATTACGGCGATAAAACATTTATAAGTAGAGAAATAATATATTTTGGTTGCAGAGTACTACAGGCTCCAATCTTTGCAAGCCGTCTAGCGTGCTTTGTTTATGAATCGGAATGAACGGGTCGGAATTCGCACCTTTTTAAAGGAGGGTGCAAATGCTGTGCCTCTGAGGACTCAAAGGGGAGCAGTTATCATTGGATGATCAGCTTAGCATTTGAAGGTATAGAGCAATAATATGTCTTCTCCGCAAAATTTCAGAAAGCTTCGGTGTATTTTAGTGATGCTATAGGACTTAATGTTAAGCATGAGTAGAAAGAAAACTTAAGTCATCAATGTGTTGCTCCTATAAAATCTCAATTTTGGTTCCGAGGAATTGGCTAAGATTTTCTAATTACATGGGGCAATTAAATTGAACATCATTTTGAAATTTCGTGCAAAAGTGATAGCAATTTTTTTTTTCAGAGATTCTAAAGTGGAACAAGGGGTCCACAGTAGCTGGGGTATTTTTAAAAGTATTAACGCAAATAAAGATCGAAGCGTGTTAAGGTATTGCTAAAAGATGCCTCCTACTGTCCTCCAAGTTTGATATTCGTCACAGGAATATCATAAAAGTTATGATGGAATTTATATTTACAGAAAATGCGTTGGACTTTTCGTGGAGTCACCTTAAACACGAGGTTCTGGTATAAAAGGAGTGGGCCTGTGGGCCTTTGATTGTCAGTTGTCACTTAGCTGTTGTAGAGTTAACATCTCTTTAGCGCGAAATTCAAAATTTGTATTCAAAACGCGACTTTTGAAAGAAAGAAATATAAATTATTTGCTTTCTAAACTATCTTTTTTAGTTGCTGCAGAAAAAAGCTTTTCGTGCGGAGAGCAAGACTAATTATTATTTATAAGAATCGAAAATTCTGAACCGCGAAATTCAAAATGTGAACTGAAAACGTTAGTAAACATCAAATAACCAATTTTTCAGTATTCTACAAGGAGTTTCCTTGCCATTTATTCAAAAAGAATGTTTTTGAAACTTGTTGGGGGCCCTATAAAAGTACTTTTACCGGAGACTGAAAATTCTCAACTTCATTCTGAAGCGTGAAAGTGGGCGGTCTTATCTCTTTTATACCTGAACCTCGTGTCTAAAAACAACAAAAATTCGCAGGTAACGCTCAACCAATCAGAGGCTTATCTCCGGTGTAATAACCTGTGAGTGCGCACGAACTGCGTCACAAAGCTTCATTTGTTTGGTAGAACGAATCAGGATGAATTAAGAACTGAACACAAAGGTGTCCTCTGGGAATGGTTATTACACCGGAGTTAACCCCAATCAGAAGCGGAAAAATATATCGAATGAATATATTTTTAAAATTATTATGTCGCAAAGCGTTCCTGGAAAAAGAATGACTGATATCTGCGAAATTTAAGGGCCACAAACCCAAGGCAAGGTGCCAGCCAAATTTCTTAGAAACCAAACTTCTTAGAATGCTTTCGATTTTGTTTGGAATGTGTTCAAGTAAACTGCAAAAGTTGAGAAATTCTGCATCTCACGTTTTTCGCCTTTGACAAAAAAACATATGTCAAGCCAAAAATAACACCCAAGTCTTGAAAAAATCCAAACTTCATTACACTTTCTGTTTGCTCAACCCGCTGTTTGCCACTGTTCTTTGTTTTCACCTGTTGTATCTTTCATGCCGTTTTTTTTCTAGAATCAAAGTAAACATTTTAAACATAGAGTATAAGATTTTGAGCATAAAATATTGTAATTTTCTCTTATTTCCCATTTATATATTTTATATTATTGTAAGCAATGAAAGCATGTTGTAATTCATTTTATTGCGAAAACATGTTCTTAATAAACCTTTATTGCTATTGCTATTGCTATTGCTATTGCTATTGCTATTGCTATTGCTGTTGCTGTTGCTATTGCTATTGCTATTGCTATTGCTATTGCTATTGCTATTGCTATTGCTATTGCTATTGCTATTGCTATTGCTATTGCTATTGCTATTGTTTTTGTTATTGTTATTGTTGAGACGTTTTATCGCACCTATTGTAGCTGGAAAATTTCAATGACATCGAGCCGCATCCCGCAGCCTTGGGTGTCTTGCTATCAATCAATCAATCAATTATTCACGTGTCCAGTACTCTCCTAAGAATTCTCGCCGACCCCAGCAAACAGGTCTTCTGCATAACTTCCAGATCGCCAGCCATGTCCAACTTTATAAGCCACTCCTTCAGGCCTCTAGACAGTGTTCCCAGCGCACCACAAAGTCTCTGAAATACCACATACTAGTAATAAAAAGACATTCGTGTAACTAATTTTAATTACTAGCAGTCGCATTTTTGTAGCCAAAAAGGAACATTCTTAGTTTTTTATCTAGTTTGTAATGGTTGTCTTGCAGGGAACTGTGGGAAGGCCCGCGTTCTGGTACTAACCGAGCAATAGATATTTTCGGAGCAGACGAGGTGAGATGATTGTAATCAAGCGATTCATTATGTAAACATCGCCTGCGCATTGGAATCAGCGAATTTACAATGCGCAAGAACACATACTTCTCATTAATGTTTTACTATGTTTTTAGGCGTACTCTATACAAGACCTACCTGCTTTACTCATGGACAGGTAAGTGTGTCTATTAAAACAGAAAAAGGGTCACAGCTTCATTGCCACACAGCATGACTATTGTATCTGGTACTAGTCATATCGATGAATTGATAATTTTGTTACGTGACGCATTGGCGATAAATAAATCAAAATTAGACTCATCTGTAGCCGAATAACCCATGGATGAATGCAGATTCTTTTAGACGCAAAGCGTGGTGTATTTCAGGTTGGGACGATTATCGTGCAATGCGCAACAAGGTGCTATAAAAAAAGGCTAAGAGGCCTTTTGCAGTTCGTCTGTCACGTGGTTGTACTGGAGAGCAAAAAAATTGAACCGTATCTGATCTGTGATCTTTTTTACCTACTAATAAAGAACTTGGTCAATTAACTTCGAATATGCCAGGTTATCAGTTAAATTTCTTTGCGATTTCGTAAACTACTCAACTAAAAAGGTTGTTTGCCCTCCAGTCATGCTCGGCTGATTTACCCTTGGGAATCTAGAGGTCTGTTCATTGGCTCGTAGCGAAATAACAAGCACATGACTGTTCAGCTGCAAATGGCTTATTATTAAAAGGAACGCCTTTAAAGGCCCATCACCAACCGGTAGCCTTTGTGCCCTGTTTTCGTTTGTTTTCAAATTGATCAATTGTTTTTCGGGTGCTCTGATTGGCTAAGAGTCCGCAAAGGCTGTCGGTTGGTGATGGGCTTTTAAGTCAAAGGGCTCAAAAGGGGGATTTAAGACCAACATGGAAAACAATAAATGAAATTACATCAATTATTTCTCAACTAGAAGCAAAACGGATCAAATATTATCTGGAGCATGTAAAACCAACAAATAGTACCTTTGAGCAGCCAGAAGCAATTCATGTTAGGAATTCATGCTACCCTATTTTCTGTATTACTTTCTGTATTATTTATGTAAGTGCCCCACATTGTCTGTTTTGACTAGCTACGCTATTTGCAGGCAGTGTGTATTGTAAGCAATATCTTATGTTTAATATAAAAAACCTGAAAAAAACCTACATTCCATACAGTAAATCATCTAATTATTCTTAAAAAATTAGAAAAGTACGACCAGGAGAGTTGTCGCTGGCTAATACCTCTCAGAGCACAACCAACAGTGTTGTGTAAATGGCAGCTTGTTAACACCGAGACGAATACTCTGTGGGGTACCACCGTGCATATACTCGGCCCTCTGCTATTTCTGCTATATGTAAACGATTTGCCGAATTGGTTAAAATATTCTCGGGCCAGGGTGTACGCAAACGACACCAAACTTACAGTGTGATCCGCGGATTTGAGCTCCATCGAATTCATGCTAAATCAAGACCTAAGCAACATAAGTCGCTTGTTGTTGACACATAAATTAAGCTTTTTAAAATGTTTTCAAGACTGATTACATGTTTTGGGATCAGATCAAATACCGCTCCTAGTAGCTACTTCAATATTAATGTGGTGTTCTTGGTCTAGATATGGAGGGCGTGACTATTGTATGTGGTATTATTTGTATATAATGTTGTGTTCTTGGTCTAGATATTGAGGGCGTGACTATTGTAAGTGGTACTATTTGTATATAATGTTGTGTTGTTTGTCTAGATATTGAGATACTGATATATTGCGATATTGAGATATATATGAGATATTGAGATATCTAGATACTATTGTATGGGTACTTTTTGTATGTAATGTGTTCTTGGTCTAGATATTGAGGGCGTGACTATCGTATGTGATACTATTTGTATGTAATATGTTCTTGGTCTAGATATAGAGGGCGTGACTATTGTATGTGGTACTATTTGTATGTAATGTGTTCTTGGTCTAGATATAGAGGTCGTGACTATTGTATGTGGTACTATTTGTATATAATGTTGTGTTCTTGGTCTAGATATGGAGGGCGTGACTATTGTATGTGGTACTATTTGTATGTAATGTGTTCTTAGTCTAGATATTGAGGGCATGACTATTGTATATGGAACTATTTGTATATATGTTGTGTTCTTAGTCTAGATATTGAGGGAGTGACTATTGTATGTGGTGATGTTAGTAAATGTTGTGTTCTTGGTCTAGATACAGAGGGTGTGATTTTTGTATTTGGCACTATTTGTACGTTGATGTTGTGTTCTTGGTCTACAATAAGCGACAAAATTGTTGATAAAAATTACGCACGTACCCGCTTTTCTGTTAGAATCGCAAAGTCTTGTATCAACCAGTTTAAAATTCGCCTCTGTCACTCCTAAACCCCCAGCCCCCCATTTCAATGTTGTTTACCGACGTTAGAAACCTTGGGGATCAACATTGAATAGGGGTAGGGGGGATTACTTAGATTTATTTTAGAATATTGGGTCTTAGGTATAGAAAACTGATTTTGAAAGCATTTTATCAAGTATTTATGTCGCTGATTGTAGATATAGAGGGTGTGATTATTGTATTTGGCGCTATTTGTACGTTAATGTTGTGTTCTTGGTCTACATATGGAGGTCTTGACCATTGTATCTGGTACAATTTGAACGTTACTGTTGTGTTCTCGGTCTAGATATGGAGGGCATGACTATTGTATCTGGTATGACCATTTGCGACCGACAAGTCCCCTCTTGCATGCAGAAATCAGCCAAGTTCTTTTCCGGACTGCAGAGTTCACCTTCAAACGTAAGTGAGCGAGGAAGACTATACATGAAACAAAGAAGTTAATTGACATTAACAGAGGAAAAAAGTTTCTTGTGCGAAAGAAGAATCGTCCCTGATTTCAAACAAGAAATTCGAGTTTCAAAGTAGTAATTAAGCGCGGCTTTGGCGCGGCTTTGGCGTGGCTTCGTGCAAAGAACTGAGAGCAGGTCGAGTAACATATGAAATTTCTGCAAAATCCCATCCATGGGATTTGTCATGGGAAAATCGGGAATTCCTAGACAAATCCCAACTGTGTAATATCCGAACATTTCCCAATCATGGGAAATGACAAATTCCACGCTTGGGATTTCTTTCACAACAATGGTAAAATCGTTCCCATCCTTGGGATTCGAATTTCCCAAAGCGGGGGAAAAAGAAAAAAAATCCTATCCCTGCAGCAGTGGTTCGAACTCTCCGTCGTCGTAACCACTAGGCCGCCCTTGCTAACCTGACATTACTCGGTACTTGTAAAGTTCTATATGGCCGAAAGTCAGATATGTTTCTTAATATCTAGGAAATGCGTTTGGAAGGGGTGTTTTAAATCTCAAAATGGCGCTCTAGCTGCATAACGTGTATAGGTCAGTTGACATTTGAACGACAACTCTTTGTCGTTGATGATAGTTTACACGTCGCGCCACTTCGCAAAAATATAGATTGTCTATTTAGTAATTTCAAATACTTATTGCCAGTAATTCAATAGGTTTACAAAAGTCATATTTAAGAACTACGAAGCGGTTTAAGGTCTCTGTAAACCCGTGAGGGGTGTCGTCGGAAACAAATTCTCGTCGCGTCGCAATTTATGCTATGATAATCAGCTTATATATATCATTTTAGAAGTTGATTAGTTAACTTAATAAATTAACACTGATGATGTACACGTTGCTCCTATGCGCGCGGAAATTCCTGAAGGCACACGTATTCCAACTGTGAATGAAAGCGATGGCTTTTGTCTCACCAGAAACGTTCCACAAGGAACAGTGCTTGGCCCCTTATTGTTCTCTATCATGGTCAATGACATCAAACCAGTCAGCACCAATACCCAGCTAATCAAATATGCTGATGACATCACAGTTAGTGTGCCTGTGTCATCTGGTCCTAACCTTACTGACTCATCTCTTGAGGAAGTAGTGTGCCTGTGTCATCTGGTCCTAACCTCACTGACTCATCTCTTGAGGAAGTAGCGTGCCTGTGTCATCTGGTCCTAACCTCACTGACTCATCTCTTGAGGAAGTAGCGTGCCTGTGTCATCTGGTCCTAACCTTACTGACTCATCTCTTGAGGAAGTAGCGTGCCTGTGTCATCTGGTCCTAACCTTACTGACTCATCTCTTGAGGAAGTAGCGTGCCTGTGTCATCTGGTCCTAACCTTACTGACTCATCTCTTGAGGAAGTAGCGTGCCTGTGTCATCTGGTCCTAACCTTACTGACTCATCTCTTGAGGAAGTAGCGTGCCTGTGTCATCTGGTCCTAACCTTACTGACTCATCTCTTGAGGAAGTAGCGTGCCTGTGTCATCTGGTCCTAACCTTACTGACTCATCTCTTGAGGAAGTAGTGTGCCTGTGTCATCTGGTCCTAACCTTACTGACTCATCTCTTGAGGAAGTAGTGTGCCTGTGTCATCTGGTCCTAACCTTACTGACTCATCTCTTGAGGAAGTAGTGTGCCTGTGTCATCTGGTCCTAACCTTACTGACTCATCTCTTGAGGAAGTAGCGTGCCTGTGTCATCTGGTCCTAACCTTACTGACTCATCTCTTGAGGAAGTAGCGCGCCTGTGTCATCTGGTCCTAACCTTACTGACTCATCTCTTGAGGAAGTAGTGTGCCTTTGTCATCTGGTCCTAACCTTACTGACTCATCTCTTGAGGAAGTAGCGTGCCTGTGTCATCTGGTCCTAACCTCACTGACTCATCTCTTGAGGAAGTAGCGTGCCTGTGTCATCTGGTCCTAACCTTACTGACTCATCTCTTAAGGAAGTAGCTAACATCAAACGCTGGGCTGAGGAAAGGCCTTCGAGATGGTTGTGAAAGGGAAGACCAGGAAGCCCGTCTCAGAATCTATAGAGGGTATAGCTAGGAAAAGTGAACTCAGGCTGTTAGGGATTACGGTCAGTGAAGACCCATGTAATTGGGACACGCATTTTCAAAATATGCTGAGTAAAGCTAGATCTAGATTGTATATCTTAAGGTCTCGTGAAAGGTAAAAATGTACAAATTCATAAAATGACTTTTTCCCCGAAATTCATTTGATACAGTCCTAAAGTATATTTCTAAAACCTCAAATGACGCGTCAACTGTTTTCCTAGGCTTCCATTGCCCATTGTTTTGTAGATAGATAGATAGATAGGTTTATTTAAAAGCATTGCAACCATTAGGGTCGAATTACGCTAGTTTACAATAATAAATACTACTTATAATACATTGATAATAGTAAAACTAATAACTATAAATTATGATGATTGTATGTACATATATAAAACTCTAATTGTATTGCCCGCCACTCGTTTTCTGTAATTTAATTAACTTTACACGCTTTTTCTAGCACTTTAATTTTAGGTCAAATTTTCACCTTCGCGAAGCTCCTGACCCCGCACGATTTAAGATATCGGCGTCAAATTTTATGTGTCGTTAGAAAATGATCACAATTAAAAAACCGTGTGACAACTTCGCGACCTAATATTTTCGTAAAATCCGACAAAGTGTGAAATTGTGCAACAAACCGCTAGTGGTCTGGAGCTTCTCAAGTAAACAAGGTAGTTTTTAGTTCGGAGTCTTAAAAATACGAGAAAAATTTAAACTTCGATAAACTAAACAACTTCATAAGATAGAGCAATATTTTAGCTTTAAAATGATATATAGCTGATTAGCATAGCATAAATTGCGACGCGACGAGAATTTTTTTCCGAAGACACCCCTCACGGGTTTACAGAACCCTTCTTAAAAGAGTGTGCAAATATTATGGGTACTCCCTACAAGAGCTTACCTTGCTGTTTAATAGCCTAATTATGTCACTTTTCACCTATGCGATTGAGGTGTGGCTCACTCTGCCCATTACAACTTTCCCGAATTGACAGGTTTTTCAAACGGGCTCTATGTTACGGTTACAGTAGTGAGTATTCGCCCATAGCTGATATAATTACCAAGAAGGACAGAACTCTCTGGAAGAAGATAACTGCGGACATCACCCATCCCCTTAACGAGCTTCGTCCCCCACAAAGGTGCAGGAGTACAAGGAAAAAAGGACACAATTATATTTTGCCGCGTGTAAGAACTGAGCGGCACAAAAGATGGTTATATATCCTCACTTGGTTCTATTGTGCTCCATATAATATAAGTTATGGGAAGGAGACCTGGCGAAGCTCAAAAAGGCAATTACTGGCTGTCAAGTAGGAATATAAAATTTATTTACAAAACAAAATAACTTAAAGAAAATACTACTGTTCTAAATACAATTTCAATATAAATACCACACTCTCACTTCTCACTCTCTCAAATGTCTTTCACTTTGCCGACACAGTTCAGTGGTTCACATAGTTCTTCAACACAGTTCCTCGAAATTTCTTTATCCATGCTAGGTTCTTTGGCTTGCAATAACTGTTCTGTGGCACTAATTAGTTTCACGGCTACTTACACTTTTCGCAAGTAAACTTTCCGCCGTTTCCCTTCAATTCCACCACCAGTTCTCGTATGCCCGTTTCACCATAACCCTCAGCAGCATTTCTGGATTTTGTAGAACTTCAGCTTGACCACTTTGATCATTTCTTAGCTTACTCACACCGACTAACTTAATCTAACTTTGAAAGCTCTTTTATGCACACGTCTTTGATAAATTTTACATAATCTAGCGTAATTCAGTTCACTTTTCCCGACTCAAAATAAACAGTCTTTGTTCCAAACACTACGAGTACCTTAAAGTCCTTGAAGTTGCACGCTGAAAGGCGTTTAAAGATCTCTTTACGTCGATTACCTAATTTCTATAGTCCATTGCATAACTTTCACGTGAAACAAAATATTCATTGGGCATAAGAGCCCGCGATTTCATGAAGTAAGGCGTGACTAGAGCGCGTGACATATGGCGTTACTAATAGACCGTGACATTTCCTCCCCACCAAGACTAAACTATGGGTTTAGTTTCCATACAAAGGGCTATTGTGAACTGTCCGCACCGACTGCGCATCTGCTGAGGCAATCTGCCCCAACATTTTCTTTGCCGGGTATCGCTCTTATCTTGAAACGCATCACTCTTGGATTAACCAACTTAGCTTGGTTGAGATAAATTAACGGTTGATGATCAGTTTCTAGAATAAATTCCTTCCCATACAAATACCTCTGAAATTTCTTGACTGCCCAAATCAATGCAAGACATTCCTTCTCCGTAGTCGCATACTTTGTTTCACACACCTTCAACTTCCGGCTGGCAAACATCACAGGAAACTTTACCTTCCCCTCGTGCTCTTGCAGTTAAACCGCTCCAAGTCCAGAATCCGAAGCATCCGCACGCAAAATAAACTGCTTAGAGAAATCCGGAAGTCGCAAAACTGGCGAACTCGAGAGGCGACGCTGCACGGTTTCGAGGGCATTCGCACATGGCTCCCTCCACACAACCACGTTTGGCTGACCACGTTTGGTGAGATCTGTAAGAGGTACTGTGATGGCTGCGAAGTTGGGGATGAATTTTCGATAGTAACTAGCAAGTCCCATTATTGACCTAACTTCCTTCTTCGTTCTGGGTTGAGCAACATTAAGTATTCTAGTTATCTTATCTGCCTCGGGTGCCAACTCACCTTTACCAATGCGATGACCTAAGAATTCTAACTGTTCGAATCCAATGAAACACTTACTTGGTCTGGCGGTAAGATTCGCCTTACGCAAACATTCAAGCAACTCAACCAAATGTTCCAAGTGTTCCTCCCAAGTTTTACTAGCGATCAAAATATCGTCCAAATAATTAAATACCTTGCTGTCTTTGAGTAAAATCCTCATCATTCTAGAGAAGGTCGCCGGAGCATTAGTTAGGCCAAAGGGCATCATCTTAAACTGGAAGTGCCCAATAGGTGTCTGGAAAGCTGTCTTCTCTTTGGCTTCCTGTGCCATGGGGATTTGCCAGTATCCTTTACTAAGATGTATTTTACTGAAATACTCATACTCACCTTTCGCTATCTCCGCGAATATTTCTTCCGTGTTAGGCATAGGTTCAGCATCAAACTGAGTGATACTATTAATCCTTCTAAAGTCAATGCAAAACCTATTTGTACCGTCCTTCTTCTTAACTAGAACAATAGGTGATGAATACGGTGACTGAGAAGGTTCTATTACATCTAAATCAACAATCTTCCTTACCTCGTCTTCAATAACCTGTCTCATTGCAAACGGCACGGCATACATACGTTGCCTTATGGGAGTTCTCTCATTAAGTATGATGTCATGCTCAACCAAAGTTGTCTTACCAGGTAAATCTGTCATGACATCACTAAAGTTATCTAGTACAGCCTTAACCTGTTCCACCTTATCCTCACTCAAACTAGGCTCTATTTCTACGTCTTTAACCGACTCACTTGCCTGGAGGTGTGGTAGGTAAATAGTCTTGTCTTCCTCACAACCAATATCTTCCTCTTCCATTTCTACAATGCCTGCTGAAGCCGGATCTACATCCAGCTGTCTCTCTAAATACTTCCTGAGTAGATTTGCATGAAATACTTTCTGTTGCCTAGGCAACTGTAGACGATAGTCATTAATACCTACCTTGTCTAAGACTTCGTACGGTCCTTGCCATTGCATCAATAACTTGTTACGGTCAGTGGGAAGCATAATGAGAACTTTATCTCCTATCTCAAACTGCCTATTCCTAGCTTTCTTATCGAAATGTTTCTTGTACTTCTTTGAGCTCTTGGTCAACTCATCTTTCACGATTTCACAAGTCCTTTCAAGACGGTTTCTGAGATCTAGAATATACTGGTAAGTGGTTCGTACCTCACTGTCATCATCTTCATTCGTCCAGAGTCCTTTCAAGATTGCGACTGGTCCACGAACGGTCCTACCATACCGGAGTTCGAATGGAGAAAAACCCGTACTTTCCTGGGGAGCCTCTCTATAAGCGAAGAGTACTGCTGAAAGGTAGCGGTCCCAGTCTTTTGGTCTCTCTGCACACATCTTCATCAACATTCTCTTAAGAGTGCCATTAAATCTTTCTACCAGTCCATTACATTGAGGATGATAAGGCGTGGTTAACAGCTTCTTCATAGACAATAACCTAGTCAACTCTTTCATTAAGTCAGCAATGAACTGTGGACCTCTATCTGTAAGTATTTCTCTCGGTACTCCAACGCGCGAAAACACATCTACCATTGCCTCTGCTACCCTTTCTGTTTCTATACTAGGCAATGCTACCGCTTCAGGGTATCTAGTTGCGTAATCTACTATAGTTAGTATATACCGATTACCTTTCTCCGTAATAGGATGCAATGGTCCCACTATATCTATCGCTATTCTCTTGAATGGAGTGTTTATTAATGGCATCTGAACTAACGGAACCTTTGTGACCTTACCTTTAGGAACTGTTTGTTCTCTGACAAATGTCACATGATTGTACATATCTCCTTACATCTGACAAAATACCTGGCCAATAGAAACTTAACATTATACGATCTGCAGTTTTCTTTGAACCTAAATGTCCCGCCATGATAGATTCATGTCCTACCTTCATGACTGCTTCTCTGTACTTTTCAGGAACAACTAACTGATTTACTGTCTTCCTAGTGGTTTTGTTAACAAACTCCCTATAAAGTAATTTATTCTTCTTATAGAATCTAACTTCACCATTTACCGTATCCTGTACACTTCCATTTTCAGCTCTATTCATCAATTTTGCTAAAGCCGGATCATTCACCTGGGCGTCTGCCTGTGGTTTCTGGTGTAATTAAGGGACGTAGCGGTTTCTTCTTACTTTCTTTCTGAGCTCGCGTTTCTACACCACTAGCCTCATGATCTCTTGGTTTCCAACATTCATCCGGTTCGCTCGGTTCTCGTGCATTACTAATATTTCCAATGACCAAATCATATGTGACCCGGGTGGACGAAAGATTAATGGAACTGAATCAAACTGAAAGCCAGAACAACAGAAGCACGAGTGTCAATTCCCATGCTCCTGCTGTCCCACAAACCCCTGCGGCCGCAAGCTATGACGTACGCACGTCACGCGCGTCACATTATCTGAAGCGTGACAACCGGCTACACTCTCCCCCGCTAGGAGAGATGTCTACCACGACATCTAACAAACAATAACATAGTGATGATATATCCGACTATCTAAGTATAACGTCTGACTAATGTTTAAGTGTACTTAATTTAATCCATGCTGCCTCCGTAGAGTATCGAATAGCTGTCGTCCTTCTGTCAGCTTCAACTCGTAGCTTGGTGATCCACGCACATATTGATTACAGACGTAATCCCGCAGATGTGCTGGAACGTGTCGTTGTCGCCTAGGCCGCCCCGTATGCAGCTCTAGTGACGACTGGACTTCATCCTGTGACAGGTCTGCAACTCCACTGTCTTCTTCCGTTTCCATTGGTCTTTGTTTCAAAACACCAACGCTCTCATCTCCTACCTTGTCACTTGTGCTTGTGTGCGTATCATGTTTTTCTGGTACAAGTTGACTATCCATATGTTCCTCGTCATGAGTCTGGGCGCCTTCAGCATTATCAATCACCAAAGCATCTGACGCTGCTTCGAGTAGATTCTCCTCTCCCGATGACGAAAACATACACTGGCGCAACAAATTACGATGTACTGTCAACTTCTCACTTCCTCCTTCCTTGCGAATAATGTATACTGGACTATCATCGATCTTTGTCTCTACAACATAAGGACCTTTCCACCTGTCTGCCAGTTTGTGCTTACCCTTTATTCCGGTGGCCACTTTAAGCACTCTGTCTCCCGGTACAAAGTCTGCTCCTTTCGCTTTGCGATTGTACTGTTTCTCCTGTTGGGCCTTGGCTTTGCTTGAAGCCTCTGCTGCCACTTTGTAGCTAGACTCGAGTCGCTCACGCAGATCATTGATGTACTCACAGTATTCTCTCTCGTCGTCAGGCTCATCCACTTCAACACCGAAAGCCAGATCGACTGGGAGACGGTGGTGACGCCCAAACATAAGAAAATGTGGTGAATAACCGGTGGAAGCATGAATCGTAGCGTTGTATGCATAGGTCATGGTTTCTAAGTGTTCTTTCCAATCAAGTTTCTTATCAGGATCTAAGGTGCCTAGCATGTTCATTAAAGTGGAATTAAAGCGCTCAGTGGTCCCATTACCCTGGGGGTGATATGGCGTTGTCCGGCTCTTATCCATACCCGCAAGGATGCAAAGTTCTTTCATCAAGTCACTTTCGAAATTCCTTCCTTGGTCACTATGGATACGCTTAGGAATTCCATAAACACACATGTAACGCTTCCAAAGTACTTTAGCGACTGTTTTTGCCTTTTGATCTTTTGTAGCAAACGCCTGTGCCAATCTTGTGAAATGATCAGTAACGATAAGCACATTCTCATAACCTCCTTTTGATCTCTCGAGAGAAAGAAAATCTATGCACACGAGTTCCAGTGGCTCTGAGGTATGAATGCTTTGTAAAGGCGCTCGTTCTGTTGCTAGAGGCTTGCGTAATCCGCAACGCTTACAACATTCACAAAATTTCTGGATGTCACCTTGCATTCGTGGCCAATAAAAACGTTCGCGAGTTAATTCTGCAGTACGTTCAATGCCTGGGTGACTCAAGTTATGAATACTGTTTAGCGCATCATGCCTTAAGCTTTCTGGCAGAACAATTTGCTGTATCATACCTTTCTTTTCTAGCTGACGCTCCCGTACCAGTATTCCTTCTACAATCTTGAGGTGGGACCATTGTCTGAGAAGCAGTTTGGCATTTGGCATCATCTCGCAACGCTCTTCTTGGGTGGGTTTTGTGCCACGCGCAACAAACCTCATCACTTCCGCAATCACTTGATCTTCTTCCTGGAGAGTTTGAAGTTCTGGGGTGCTCAATGTGGGTAGTGCTTCATGTCCTTGCACGATATGGCTCTGATTTGTAGCTTTCGAGACATGGGATTGCATTGCATCATCAAAGGTGACCTTGATATCATCACGAGGCATTCTTGAAAGTGCATCCGCATTTGCATTGCTCTTACCAGCTCTATATATTATGTGAAAGTTGTACGACGACAGTTCTGCAACCCACCTCTGACGACAGGCATCAAGCTTGGCAGTGGTCATTACATAACACAGTGGATTGTTATCCGTCATCACAGTAAACTCTGAAGCATGTAGGTAATCCTTGAACTTCTCCGTGACCGCCCATTTCAAAGCGAGAAACTCAAGTTTATGTGCGGGATACCTGCTCTCTGCTTCAGTTACTCGTCGGCTTGCATAAGCCACTACTCTTTCCTTCCCATCTTGCATCTGTGTAAGGACAGCACCAAGTCCTGTCATACTAGCATCTGTCTGCAGGACAAATGGTCGAGAAAAGTCAGCATAACATAACACTGGGGCACTTACTAGTTTGTCTTTCAGCGCCAGAAATGCAGTGTTACATTCTTCAGACCATATGAATGGCGGTTGGTGTTGCTCACTCCTTTTTGTTTTACTCTTTCTCTTCTTCCCGGTGACTCCTTCAGAAACGAGCTTGTGAAGAGGCTTTGCAATATTGGAGTAGCCCTTGATGTACCGTCTGTAGTATCCGACAAACCCCAAAAACTGTGATAGTTCGCTCCTGGTACTCGGTTGCCTCCATTCTTTCACCTTCTCCACCTTCTCGGGATCTGTTGCTACGCCATCACTGGACACCACGTGACCAAGGTACTTGACTTCATCCTTAAAAAGATGGCACTTCTTTGGTTTAAGCTTCAGACCGTGTGATCTAAGTCTGTCAAACACAAGCTGCAACCGTTCGAGATGCTCCTCGAATGTTCTGGAAAAAACTATGATATCATCGAGATATATCAAGACTTTCTCAAAGTTCATGTCTCCTAGAACAGTTAGCATTAGCCTCTGAAAGGTCGCTGGCGCGTTTACCAATCCCATTGGCATACGATTACATTCATAAAGTCCTATGGGTGTCACAAACGCAGTCTTATGTTGATCCGTCTCATCTACTTCGATTTGGTAGTAACCACTCGTAAGGTCAAGTGTAGTGAAAAATTTCGCCCCCCCAAGCGCGTCTAGGGATTCGTCTACTCGCGGCATGGGAAAAGAGTCTTTAATGGTCTTAGAGTTAAGAATTCTGTAGTCAATACACAGCCTCATTGTACCATCTTTCTTCCTAACAATTACTACAGGGGAAGCGTATGGACTTGTGCTCGGTTTGATAACTCCCTGTTCTTCCATACCTTTCAAAGTATCCTTTAGCTCTCTATATTCTGTGGGGCGCACTCGCCTGTGGGGTATCTTGAAGGGTGTCTCATCAACAAGGGGAATTGTGTGCTTTATTGTACTGGTTTGACCGTAGTCATCAGCATTCCGTGAGAACACGTCTGCGTTTCTGTTCAGCAACTCCTGCACTTCCCTCATCTGCTCTTCATCTAACTCCTCCCTGTTGACGTTCAACTCCAACAAATGGTCAGTACATTGACTACTATTTACATTAACACTTGGAGAAAATATATCGTCCGTTATACATACATCGGCTAGCTTGGTGTGTCTCTTGATATAAAGTGGTCTGTCTGTGGGATTTGTTACACGTACTTTTACCTGTTGACTTGATACTACAACAACAGTGTTCGCTACCAGTAGCTGATCAGGTCCATTGAAAATAGATGACCTCTCTAGCATGCCTATGTATGGAACATCCCCAGGAGGCCTAGGTATTAAAACAGGAACGTCTACCTCTCCGCCATTGGGAGGTATCAACATTGGTCTCCGTCTTTTGTACCTGGTCACCCCCACAAATCCGGAGGTTCCCCCATACACATTCTGGTTGTACTGTTGGAATGCTGTAAACCAAGCCCCTGAACTGTCGGTGTAATTTTCCCCCCTGTCTTGTAAAACATCCCGCTGAACGGCTCTTATAACCGCTGTCCCCACCAGTAACGGAGTTTCCCGTCGATAATCTGTCACCGGAACTACAAAAGCCTGTACACCTTTGTAAAGTCTACCGAGTATAACAACATCAAGGTTGACCTTGCCATCATATGACATCACATTCCCTGAGGAATCTTGAAATACAATGTCACTATTCTCCCTGACCTGGCTGCTCAGGAGGGGGTGTTGCTGTACAAAGTCCTCAGTAATTGTGGTCACCGCAGACCCGCTATCGACCAGGCTACGACATAAAGTACCATTTACTAAAATGTATGCTTCATTGGGAGGGCCTGTTTCCTGTTGATGTTCAACCGGGCTTCCTGTGGGTTGGCCCGTAGGGTGCCCCTCCCCTACGGGCGGTGGGGGTTTAAATCATCCCTGCTCCTTACTTCATCACCACCCTGGACTGCAATAACACTATGCTGGGAGGGGTCTGGTCTACCCATGGTACCCTGGCTTACATCCTGGGGGATTACTTCGTAGCAATTTACAGCTATATGTCCCATATTATTACATCGATAACACCGGAGGGGGCGGTCTCTGACTTCCCTCCCATTGCGCCTGGGGGTCTGGGATGAGGGTGTGGCTTGGAAACCTTTATCTGTGCACTTTAGCTCATTCCTGAGGGTGTTAATTTCTCCAGAAAACTTTTTTTCCAGGTTTGTGACATTCATTTGAATATCTGCTAGCACCTTCATTATCTCCTCATAGTTATGATAGCGCCCCTGTGCCCCACCTGAACGAGTACCCTGGGTTTGGGGACTGGACATGACTTGGGAAGTAGTTGGGGTTGTAACTACTGGGCCCCCCTTTCTCTTTGTATCATATGACAATTTCAATAATTCATCCTGGATTTGCTCGAAAGATACATCCATGGCTATGAGAGGGCGAATTTGCATGATCACCCGCTCATCCTTCAGTCCCGCTATCAAGACATCAGTCAACATCTTTTCTCTATTGGGATACCTAGCCCCATAATTGCCCTCTCTCTCTGCAATGCCCAAAAGTTCTGCGAGTTCAATTGCATACTCCTCGGGGGTCTCGGTATCTTTCTGCGCCCGACAATAAAATACTTGAAGGGGATCCCTTCCTTGATACTCAATACCACCAAACATGACTTGTAATCTCTGCAAAACTTCCTTGTAAGTTTTGTTCTTCCCGACCTCCCCTCTAAACACTTTGGCGGCTTGCCCTGACACATATCTCTCGATCAGTTCTAAAGCCTTTTATCATCATGATCTAATTTACAAAGTCTGACTAAATAATCCACTTCTCGCACCCAGTCGTTTACACTAACCTTACTCTCTCTTCCAGAGTAGGTCTGCACTTGTTTTATCTGATGAGAAGTCTGAACATTCCCAGTCGTGCTCAACGAAGGGGCTGCTGAACGAGTGAACTCGATAGCTTCAAATCTTCGCTTAAATTTCTCGTTTTCTTCTCTCAACCGAGCGTTTTCTTCCATTACAGAAAAAGCAAAACTTGTCCCAACGCCGTCTAAATCCTCTCCTGGCTCTTGCTTGATTTCCATGTATCCTGGTCACGGCACCAGATGTGACCCGGGTGGACGAAAGATTAATGGAACTGAATCAAACTGAAAGCCAGAACAACAGAAGCACGAGTGTCAATTCCCATGCTCCTGCTGTCCCACAAACCCCTGCGGCCGCAAGCTATGACGTACGCACGTCACGCGCGTCACATTATCTGAAGCGTGACAACCGGCTACACATACAAGGGTTTCTCCATTGCCATAGCATTTACCTCTCCCACATAAAATGGTGTATCTACCTCAACTACAGCTATAGGAACCTTTCTTACCGTGCCATCCAAAAGAACACAATGTTTTTCTTGGCCGGACCATGCCTGAACTGGTACCAGGGATTTCCTAATTACTACTCCACTGCAACCGGTGTCTCTAAGCACTGTAACTTCCTCTCCAAAGACACGCCCCTTTACAACTGGCATGGTGATAGCGGCATATGCAGACAAGACGGGGAATGTGTGACCACACCTGAGCTCTACCTCTTCACCTGTGATACACTCACACTCACTGCTGTGTTTTCCATTGCCTGCACATTCTATCTCTAACGTTGTTTCTCCACAACCAGCGCTATGTCTGTCTTTAATGCAATCCCTAGCTATGTGACCAATAGTCTTACATTTATAGCATTTTCTACGTTCAATCTCACCTTTGATTCCGAATTTACCTTTAGAATCTGCGGACACAGGTTCATTAGCAGTCTTACCCTTAGGCTCTGGAACAGGCTCTGGAACAGGTTCTGGTCTTATTTTCCTCCCAAGGCTTATTTACAGGCGGATTTACATTACTTCTCTTATAACTATAAGGATGTGCCTCCCTATATGCTTCAGCTAGCTCTAACATAGACTGAAAACTTTGTGGCTTTCTTTCCTTCAAAAATGTACATAAATCTTTAGAGGAAATATTCATTACCTGTTCTCTCAGCACAAGATCCTTGAAGCTGTTATACGTCAACTTTGTCCCACTAAGTTCCACCCACCTTGTTAAAGCCCTATCAATTCTAGCTCCAAATTGTGGATATGTCTCACCTACCAAAATTCTTGAAGTGCGAAATTTCACCCTGTAGCCCTCTTCGGTGCACTCAAAGGCTTTTAGTAAAGCTAATTTAAGGGAGTCGTACAAGTCTACCTCATACGAAGGAAGTCTACAATACACCTCTAATGCTTTACCGGTTAACAATGCACTCAAACTAATGCTCCATTCCTCCCTTGCCCAACCCATTGATTCTGCATAACGCTCAAACCTAGCTAAGTAAGCATCTATACTATCACGTTTCTCATCAAAAGCTGGCAATTTAGGTTTCTTGGCACTAGTATTATGAAATTGTTCACTCTTACCTTTATCCCCGGCAGCAGCATCTAACCTCATACGCTCCAACTCTGTTTCCTGAACTAATCGAGCCAATTCAATCTCTTTCGCATTTTCTTGGGTTCTTCGTTCAGCTTCCAGCTTCGCCTTTTCGATTTCTCGTGCCTCTGCCCTCTCATCCCGAGCAACAGCTTCTCTCTCCTTCGCGACGTTAAGTAACTCCGACCCCTCCAAGCCAATTTCTTTCCCAAGCGCGACAAAATTCTGAAATGAAGTAGACATAGTACGGGAGTATGTGTACAAGAAAGTCTGTTGTCGTCATTCACAGCCCAAAGCACTCAGAACTGCACCCACTTACTTAAACTAGCAGCGTGAGCCGACTACAAAATTGCTACGATTCCTACAATAAATAACGTAAATAATATTTCCCGGTCAGGCCCCCAAATGTCAAGTAGGAATATAAAATTTATTTTACAAAACAAAATAACTTAAAGAAAATACTACTGTTCTAAATACAATTTCAATATAAATACCACACTCTCACTTCTCACTCTCTCAAATGTCTTTCACTTTGCCGACACAGAGTTCAGTGGTTCACATAGTTCTTCAACACAGTTCCTCGAAATTTCTTTATCCATGCTAGGTTCTTTGGCTTGCAATAACTGTTCTGTGGCACTAATTAGTTTCACGGCTACTTACACTTTTCGCAAGTAAACTTTCCGCCGTTTCCCTTCAATTCCACCACCAGTTCTCGTATGCCCGTTTCACCATAACCCTCAGCAGCATTTCTGGATTTTGTAGAACTTCAGCTTGACCACTTTGATCATTTCTTAGCTTACTCACACCGACTAACTTAATCTAACTTTGAAAGTTCTTTTATGCACACGTCTTTAATAAATTTTACATAATCTAGCGTAATTCAGTTCACTTTTCCCGACTCAAAATAAACAGTCTTTGTTCCAAACACTACGAGTACCTAAAAGTCCTTGAAGTTGCACGCTGAAAGGCGTTTAAAGATCTCTTTACGTCGATTACCTAATTTCTATAGTCCATTGCATAACTTTCACGTGAAACAAAATATTCATTGGGCATAAGAGCCCGCGATTTCATGAAGTAAGGCGTGACTAGAGCGCGTGACATATGGCGTTACTAATAGACCGTGACACTGGCAAAGAGGGAGGGTGGGTGGGTGGGTGAGCAAAAGCTGGCTCCACCAGGCCTCTAGATGAGCACAATAAGGCCCTATAATCTACTACCCACAGACATACTATTCCCAATGTGCAGACCTACACCAGGGTCGCCATCCTGGCGCTACGATCTCAAAACCAACTGAATTGATTATGTAAATTATATCTTATATGTCGCACACTATTCCCAAGTGAGAATAGTTATATATCCTCACTTGGTCCTATTGTGCTCCATATAATATAAGTTATGGGAAGGAGACCTGGCTCCGCCCTATTGACACTTACAATGTTAGATACCTTCCCATCCTAATCCAACCCATAACTCAAAATATCCTAAATCCTCTCCAAACTTATTCCCTATACCCATAACTCAAAGCCTCTCTTGACCACTCCCATAACTCAAAACCTCTCTTGACCACACCCATAACCTCTCTTGACCACACCCATTACTCAAAAACCTCTCGCGACCACACCCATAACTCAAAACTGCTCTTGACCACACCCATAACTAAAACCGGTTTGGGTATACCAATAACTAAAAACCTCTCTAGGAAATACCCCTAACTCAAAACCTCTCTTGGACACACCCATAACTCAAAACTTCTCTTTGGACACATCCATAACTCAAAAACTCCCTAGAACATACCCATAACTCAAAGAAACCTTCTTGGACGCACCCATAACTCAAAACCACTCTTTGGCATACTCATACATGTCTGTCCGGTGACACTCAGGGGCCAACGAAAGGTTGGGTCCCATAATGAAAGCTGCACAAAGACAGATCCCTAAACCGGCTCCTCTCGTTTACCAACCCCCGATCATATGAAATGTAAGGGTAACGCCCAAGTCGTATACCTAGCGCAACGCTTGTACATGGGACCCAACCTTTCGTTGACCCCAAGGTCCGAACCAGGTCCGGAACGAGAGGCTGCACTGAGGAGAGAGCCCCCTCAAGGTCAACGAAAGGAATCACGGAATCCAATGAAATAGTGAAAGCGAGCGACTACGCGATACAGTACACTATATTCCTTTTTTTTTCTTCCTCTATCATTTTCCTTTCTTCTCCTTTTATTCCTTTTTTTCCATTATTCCTTCTCTCTTTCTCCGTCTCTGCTTTTCTTATTCCTTTTCCCCTTTCTTTATCTTTTTTCCTTTTCTCCGTTTCCTTTTTTTTAAATTTTCCTTTACTCTCTTTCCTTTTTTCGTTTCCCTTTTTTTTCCATTTCCTTTTCTTTTTCTCCTTTCCTGCCGCGCGTATGAAATGCGCCATCCACCGTTATCTCTCTTACCCACGAGACCCGAAGTCCCGTCGCGCGTACAAAAAGCGCCATCTATCCTAATCTCTATGACCCGCGACCCCGAAGTCCCGCCGCGCGTATGAAAAGCGCCAACTCCTTTATCCCTCTTTGACCCGCGAGCCCCGAAGTCCCACCGCGCGTACAAAAAGCGCCATCTATCCCCATCTCTATGACCCGCGAGACCCGAAGTCCCACCGCGCGTATGATAAGTGCCAATTCCTTTATCCCTTTTTGACCCGCGAGACCCGAAGTCCCGCCGCGCGTACAAAAAGCGCCATCTATCCTCATCTCTATGACCCGCGAGACCCGAAGTCCCGCCGCGCGTATGAAAAGCGCCAACTCCTTTATCCCTCTTTGACCCGCGAGATCCCAAGTCCCGCCGCGCGTTTCCTAGGGGACATGTGAGTGATAAGACGTAACGCACATAATCAGACACATAATTACGACGAGGTATTACCAGAATAACATAAAAAAGCCAGCGTACACATAAAGTGAGCTTAACATTAACTGCAGGCGACTGACAATAAAACCAACACAAAACCCAGTGAGTCGGGCCTCCAGCAAAACGCGGACAAACACACAGGAGCCACAAAACCGACAAACTACAGAGCCAAACAGAACACATAAATGCACACAACGGTACGTACAAAAAGGCCCTATAATCTGCAACCAAACAGACATCCATATTTCCATGTATAAGCGCGAAGAGCAAACGATATACTGATGTTGCAATCCAAACATGTAAACAAACTAACTAGCACCCCGGATAAAAGTTAATGACGCTGATAAGGAAATGTGACACAGGAACGTACAACCTACCACACTAAATATACCTCGTCTACTTCTACCTTTCCCGGAGCGGTAGCCGAGTTCTGTTCCGGCGAGTTTCTTTATGAACGACGAAAGATGCCAGAAACGAATAGAGCTCGTGAGAGTGGAAATGACCCGAAACACCGACGGGAGACGCGTGTGGTCGTAATCTTACGTAATAACTGGCCAAACTCCGACGAACTCAGGACGGTTTAAGAACGAGTGAAATGCGACAGGCAAAGCACATGGGTTCCACTGCAGAAACGGGAAAGGAGAGGAGATGTAAACGAAGAAGGAGTAGACGTTTATTCTTGAAGGTGGAATAGAAGGAAGTCTTGACCGTGTTGAGGAGCAAACCAGAAAGCGGCATCTAGCGTGAGATCTCAAAACCAACTGAATTGATTATGTAAATTATATCTTATATGGCGCACACTATTCCCAAGTGAGAATACTTTTTATTATTATTATTGTTAGTTTATCGAAGTTTAATTATTTCTTGAACTATATTTCCATCTATGGCATTTTCGACTCCCGGAATGAGATAAAAAAAAGCAACGACTCACGGAAAAACAATAATTTTTTCATGGATAGAATTAATATTCTCAATGCTGGGCGAGTGACAACCTTAAATGTGTATAATAATGTTCAACGGTTTCAGATCAGTTCGAAGCATGTGAAAACCATATCGTAAAATGCCATCGTGTTTTTATTCCATTTTACTGCTTTTATGTTTGGGAAAAGTCAATGCCACTAAAATTCCCATTGGTATTTGGTTTCTGTAGAAATATCCTGTAGAATAAATGGCGCCTGAGAGTTTTTTGGATCTAAAAGCTCTACTTCATCCTCGACTAAAATCACATTGGGTATTCTTGGTTTCGGTCTTAAATTTCCATCCATGGGGTGGATGTGTTTTTCTTATTCTCAGCAATGGGAAATGATTCCCCATTCACGTGAACCTCTCGGTCCCACCACCTGCGCCATTCCCATGTATGGGTTTATGTATCCCATAGATAGGAAGACGACAATTACCAGGGATGGGATTTGAATTCCCAAAGTTGGGTCAGTAACGAAATTAAATCCCATCCATGGGAATAATGTTCAATGGCATTGCGAATTCCCAACCATGTGAAAATCATAAATTCCCACCCATGTGGTTTATTTTCCCATCAATGGGATGACCTTTAAGCATGGGAAGTCTGGAGGCCTCTTTTTTCCCACCCATGGGATTCACCCAGCCTTGGGAATTGTCGATATTCCCATGAATGGGAAGATATTTCCCAAGGTTGGTTTTTTGCAGACATTTCCTGTGTAAGCTCAATAATATCGATTTTCACGCTGACGTCGTCTATTGTTATTAATTTGTCAACCAGAGATCGATTGGTCCACATAGCGATTGGCGCTATTCAATCTACGGTTGGCACATTAGCATTCGAATGATACTAATGTTGATAAACAGTGAATAAAGCTATAGGAAACGTGTCATTGAAGCGGCTGTAAATTAGGATCGGCATTTATATAGTCTGAAACGTTAGGTGTCCTTCATTCTATAAAGGTCGGCGCATAGCCAATATATATACTAACTAATTACCTGTCACTGACTCCGAGGGACTATTTAACAATTATTACTCAAGCCCAAATGGGCTCTGAGTTAAATGCCAATGAGGCACAAGGCCGAACCGACTATATACTGAGAGCCCATGAGTGCGAGAGGAATAATTGTTTAGTCGAATCACACTAGTAGGTCAATTTGTATAGCTAAAAACGTTTTCTCGTGTGCCCATTTGCCATTTTCTTGCTTTCAAATCCGACACTTTTCGCTACTAGTAGCTCAACCAATCAGAATGCAGCATTGACAATACACCACTAGTGTGATTTGACTAAATGATAATAATAATAATGGCTGTTTAAGGTATGGGTAGAGGTTCAAGGGGTCCTTTGGCAAAATAGTTGTCATTTTCGTCTGCTTTTAAGATACGTACATTTATTTTTTACCTCGAGGGCACGGTAACGAATCCTGCATTCTGATTGGTTCTTAGAGCGCGCGCGCGAGGGCAATATTTTCCTATCTCTGACCTAGGTCACGGTAACCATTTGCGCGCGCTTGTTTTCATCGAAAAAATCAAATTTTTGAGTTGGAAAAAAATAAACAAGTTATTTACCGGCTTTAGGTCGGTCCGTATAGGGAAAAACTGTGACCTCGGCCTGGAAAATGTTGACCTCGGCCTCCGGCCTCGGTCATCATTTTCCAGCCCTCGGTCACAGTTTTTCCCTATACGGACCTCCCAGCCGGTAAATAACATATATGTATTATATGTAAGAGTTAATTACGGAGGATGGGGTTAATACGCGATTTACAGAACCGAGGGCTGATAGGCCCGAGGGAATGTAAAGCGTATTGACCCCATCCGAGCTTATTACAGGATTGGCAAGGTTTTCAGAAAACATGAACAGATAATAAACTTTAATCCATCACAACGCCAAAATTGGCAAATACGGATACATGACATTAAATAGATATCAGAGACAACTACAATTACAATCAACCTGAAGGCACTCGGCAAAGAAATGCATTCTTCTCATAGAATTTCAAAGTTTTGACAAGGAGTATAGTTTACAATCTCACTTCCTGTAAGGTATGGCTCTCAAGAGTGGTGACCCAAAACCTTAGGGGTGGTCTGTCTTGAGTAAATTCACAAATTCATTACTAAACTTCACTCACGTTATGCGACACCAAGAGACTAGCTGGATTTGAATGTTGTCTCCATGGTAACATGGAATGTGACCTTTGAACTTTAAAACTGTGTTTTAAAGTTTCAAAAACTGCCTCTGAAAACAGGGAAAAGCTAGAATTTTTAAAGATGTCTGAACGAAAACCTATTTAACGAAGGGCAAGCATTACAAATCCAACTGGAAATCATGTACGCCAATCAAGATGACAAAATTATTGGCAGGTACAGCCGAGTCGCACGCCTGGCACGCCAATCCTGCCTATCAGCCATGAAGGTTGCCAGTTCAATGACGGAGACCTCCCCCACATCTCTGTTCAGGGTGTCAATGAAGGTGGAAGGTCTGAGCCTCTCGGGAGGGCTCCGTACAAGATTTCATTTGGTACGAGGCTATGCCAGTGGACATCAAGGGCTGTGCGAAGCATCCGAGTGTAGGACCCATCGATCGATCGCTCAAGGGTGGAAGTGAGTGACCAGCTCTCGCAGCCGTATATTAGAACTGACTCGACAGTGGCCACGAAAAGTCTGCGTTTCAGGTCTTGGGAAACGCTAGACTTCCAGACTTGCTCATGCTGTTAAGAGCTTGCCAGGCCTGTGCCTTACGGACTCTGGTGTCGTGCTCTGTCGTGTTCACCCAGCAGCCAAGATATTTGAAGTCGTCAACTTCTGCAAGGACGCTTCCGCTGCTGATGGTAAGAGACGCGTTGCAAGACAGGACCTTGGTCTTTTTGTCATTGAGATGGAGTCCAATACGCTTGCACTCATTTGCTAGGAGACTCTGCGCTTGGTCGAAATCGTTAGACAGTAGAGCTATGTCATCTGCGAAGTCCAGGTCTGCGATGACTCTTCCTGGACTGCAACGCGAGCGTCTGGGTGCGAAAGTAAAACCAAGGTCATGTTCTTTACCCCACAGATGGCCTTGCGGAGAACATAGTCTAGGACAATTACAAAGAGGAACGGGGCTAGGGTATCCCCCTGAAGCACACCAGCACAGATTTCAAACTCGTTAGTCACGCCTTCTGGGGTCACCACCTTCGCGCGGGTACCTGAGTACATCTCATCAGTCGCCCTCAGTAGATCGGGAGGGGCGCCATATGCCTTAAGGATCTTCATCATTCTTCCTCGGTGGATAGAATCGAAGGCTTTCTTGAAGTCTACGAAGGTGATGACAGCAGAGAGGTTGTTCTTCCGTGCAGAGCGAGAATATGACTAGCTGTTCTCCTTTTCTCCCGGAAACCATTTTGGTTATCTCGAAGATGAGGGTCGATCGGGTCTCTGATGCGGTTGAGTATCATCCGGTTGTACATCTTGGCAATCACAGCTAGGCTGATACCACGGTAGTTGTCAGTGTTCGACAAGTTACCTGCTTTGGGCACTGGAAACAAGTCTGAAACAGACCACTGGTCTGGTTTGTTGCTGTTCATCAGTGCCTGATCATAGGCACTACATCAGAGGAAAATGAATGACAACTTTTATTCAACCATGATTGACAAAGGTTCCAAACAAACAAAATATACAGCTCGAGTGCATTCATTTGTTAGAAGAACACGAATTATGTCTTTTGTTTTCGTACAAAAGAGCCAATCCAGTCAATCGAGTGGCTTTTTATAAAAGCGGCGACTCATTCAAACGCTGTTATTCGTTTGTACCACGCACTGACAGCTACTTAGTTCAATTTGCATAATGCTGTGTAGCAACACGGATGGAACTGAACAACAACCAAAGGTTGAGATTTATGTTAAACGCCGTGGAAAAATGGTGTTTTGCTGACGTTTCGAGCGTTAGCCCTTCGTTGGAGCAAAGAGGATGGAACTGCTTCAAGCTGGAGTAACTGAAGGCAAGTTTGAGGTATTTCGCGCTCGTTGGTTGTTCTCTACGATTAGATTTGTAAACCTGGACATGACGTATCTGTATTTTCAGGTTTACCTCCTTAAACACACTCTATGGCCCAGGAAACCAGGGAAGTAGGCTGGACAAACAGTCGGCCTTTATGGTTCAAGTGAAGGCGTTCTCGGATATGGTGTTTCGTGGCGTTCAACCGGATTCGCACATAAAGGATAATCAGGAGCAAATAAAGCAGATTTCAGATGACTGTCGTGAGTAATTTGCAACTACTTTGTAATTACTCCTATAGGTTTTATTCAGAATTGGTGTAATCACTTTGCGATTGGTTTCACTACAGTCTAATGAAATCCGCTCTATTTAAGCATTAGAGCACACCTTTCTATGACTGTATCGGCGCAATAGAGCACGCGTGATGTTAGGAGAGATACATCGGCTCGTGATTTTAAAACGCTTCGAGTGTCTCTCCCAACATCACAAGTGCTCTATTTGCCGATAAAGTCAGAAAGTTGTGCTCTAATGCTTTTATGATATAACGGGGGAGAAGCATTACTTTATCGGTGTAATAGAGCATAGATGTGGACCAATCAGAGCGCGCGTTGTATCGTAGCTATATTATAATAAGAATTAGACAGATAGTTGCATAAACTGAGATTATTGGATGTTTTTTCTCTGGGTAAGTGTATGGATTTGAATTCACTAGGAAAAGAGTTTGGGAGTGACTAGATTGGGTAGCGGTAAGTTGAATGTCTATGTATTTAACTGAGTTAAATGCCTCATGTTTATTTAACTCTATATATCCAGCTACAGCTATTCAATTCTTTTCATCAGCCCCTCTCTTCCATAGAGAATTTTAAATCAGTTATTTTGCGAGGTATGTACGTTAGTTGGAGACCTCAAAAACACAATGGAAACCGTGTCAATCATGTAATAACTCATTTTAAAGCTTTTGAAGAGTAGAAAACAGCAATAATATTTTTATTAACATTATTTGTCAAAACTGATTTTCTAAATTCTAATCCATCAGACCTCAATACAACCACCCAGTTTGTATTATCTTGAATGACCCTCAGGTGGACTCCAAACGTGTGCCAGCGATTTTCACATTTTTTCTGTGTTCCAATTTCATGACGATTTTTCTCTCGATCCGAGCATTTTCGGTTGCTATCTAACTTCAAGAGGCAATGAAATCCTAAATATCGAACATACAAAAAATCGCTGGCACACTTTTGGAGTCCACCTTAGTGTCATTCATTTTGATACAAAACTGGGTGGTTATATTTAATTCCAGCGGACTCGAACTTACCGACTCGAGAAAATCAGTTTTTGACAACTAATTACACATGTGTCCTGTACCCTACTTAGCTTTGCTCTCGATGGCATGTGTCCTGTAAATCACTTGGCTTTGCTGTTAATGGCATGTGTCCTGTAAATCACTTGGCTTATCTCTTGGTGGCATGTGTCCTGTACCCTACTTGGCTTTGCTCTTGGTGGCATGTGTCCTGTAAATCACTTGGCTTTGCTCTTGGTGGCATGTGTCCTGTAAACCACTTGGCTTATCTCTTGGTGGCATGTGTCCTGTAAATCACTTGGCTTATCTCTTAATGGCATGTGTCCTGTAAATCACTTGGCTTATCTCTTGGTGGCATGTGTCCTGTACCCTACTTGGCTTTGCTCTTGGTGGCATGTGTCCTGTAAATCACTTGGCTTTGCTCTTGGTGGCATGTGTCCTGTAAACCACTTGGCTTATCTCTTGGTGGCATGTGTCCTGTAAATCACTTGGCTTATCTCTTAATGGCATGTGTCCTGTAAATCACTTGGCTTTGCTCTTGGTGGCATGTGTCCTGTAAACCACTTGGCTTATCTCTTGGTGGCATGTGTCCTGTAAATCACTTGGTTTTGCTGTCGATGGCATGTGTCCAGTAAATCTTGATGACATGTGTCATGTAAACCTCTTTGCTTTCTTGATCATTCTTGTCCAATACTCTAATACTCCCAATCGGGCCCATTCGCCACTAGACTTTGCCCATTCGGCAAACCGGAAGCCAATTCGAGAATTGGAGCAATCTTGCATCGCTTGTATTTTTTTACTTCCGTTTTCGTCCCCAGAATGCTAATTTAACAAAAACTCAAAGCTCAAAGATGTCCCACAATGTTCCTTGTGCTCCTTTTAGAATAACGTCCCTCAGCTTCGCCGCCCGCGTAACCATTTGAGGCCTGGGAACTAGAATGTAACTGGTAGGCCCCTCCAGTGATTGCCGATCGGGGCGATTCGAGGCAGTTCGGGGCAATTCGAAGCAATTGGAGAAATATTTATGGCTATTTCTTCCAATTTCGTGATTTCAAAGCAACTTCAAAACCAGAATTTATCAATGAATAGTATAATATATGATGAGATAATATATAGTTCTTGTTCATTGCTTTTTGTGAAAGTGTTTGCTTCTCGATTAGTGACGATTCCGACGATTCACGCCAAGCCGGGCACAGGAAAGCGCTTTCAATCGTTTTCAAAACACTATCAAGACGCTTTAAGTAATCGATTACATATTGTTTATAACCATATATTTATCCTCGTTCTCAAAACACCAGGAAAGCGCTTTCACTCGTTCTCAAAACACTTTCAAGACGCTTTTTAAAGTAATCGATTACATATTATTGTTTATAACCATATATTTATCCTCGTTCTCAAAACACCAGGAAAGCGCTTTCACTCGTTTTCAAAACACTGTCAAGACGCTTTAAAGTAATCGCGTTCCCAAAACACCAGGAAAGCGCCTTCACTCGTTCTCAAAACACTATCAAGACGCTTTAAGTAATCGGTTACATATTGTCTATATATTTATCCTTGTTCTGAAAACACGAGGAAAGCGCTTTCACTCGTTTTCAAAACCCTATCAAGACGCTTTAAGTAATCCGTTACATATTGTCATATTGTCTAACCATATATTTATCCTCGTTCTCAAAACACCAGGAAAGCGCTTTCACTCGTTTCAAAACACTGTAAGACGATGTCTAACAATATATTTATTCTCGTTCTCAAAACACCAGGAAAGCGCTTTCATTCGTTTTCAAAACACTGTCAAGACGCTTTAAAGTAATCATGTTCTCAAAACACCAGGAAAGCGCCTTCACTCGTTCTCAAAACACTGTCAAGACGCTTTAAGTAATCGGCTACTTACCTATAACCGTATATTTATCCTCCTTCTCAAAACACCAGGAAAGCGCGTAAAACCATATATTTATCCTCGTTCTCAAGACACGAGGAAAGCGCTTTCACTCGTTTTCAAAACCCTATCAAGACGATTTAAGTAATCCGTTACATATTGTCTAACCATATATTTATCCTCGTTCTCAAAACGCCAGGAAAGCGCTTTCACTCGTTTTCAAAACACTGTCATAAGTAATCGCTTACTTATGTGTACAACCATATTTATGCCTTCCTATCTTTAACACCCGGGGGGGGGGGGGGGGGGGGGGGGGAAACTCCCCATATTTTCAGACGGGGATGCTCGTCCTATCCCTTAGGGTATAACATTGACAAGTCATGCTATCTCTTAGGGGTGTTTAAAATCAGCCCTATCCCTTAGGGGAGTCTGAGACCAATCCTTGTCCCGAAATATATTGCTACTGACACCAGAACCAAAGGAAACTTGGATGAAAACCTTAAAGACCTCGAATTGGCTTTTATTTGTTTTGACCTGCTAAATTTGCTATCTTTTAGGGGTAAATTCGGCGTTCGCCACGCCAAATTTGCTTTCTTTTAGGGGTAAATTTGCTGTTGGCCACACCCATTTTGCTATCCCTTAGGGTCAAAATCAATTTTCCCGACCCCCGTCTAAAAAATTGGGAGTCCCCCCCCCCCGGGCTTTAACACCATTGCTAATCATCTATATATTAATACCGCAAGCCAAATCGTGTCCGCACTCGCTCCGCTCAGCCCTGAAGCTGTGCCGCCAAAAGAAGTTCGCAAACCCGAAGGGAAGGTGGAAATCTGGACCGTGGGCGTGTTTTTGTTGGAAAAGATTCACCTTGGGCAAAGTTCTAATTCAAGCGATTTCTTAAGCGTGGGACAAAGCCGCCATCGCGGCCATGTTGAAAATCTCCCACTGAAACTAAAAAAGAACTCGGTTCGCGCAGCCGAAAGCACCAAAGACATTGAAACCTAAATGGTTCTCTTACATATTACATACATAGGAATGTGCAGGGATAATTCTAACTTGAAAGATTTGAGTTTCAACAAATGTACACACTACCTTGCTTCCCTCGGAGCACGCGCTAAGTCATGCTAAGTCGAAATGACACATTTACAAAACAAAGTCCGTGAAAGTCATGAATAATATTCTCTAAGTATAAATCCTGACGGCTCTATCGCAAAACGAAGGACACAATCCCGAAGAGAAGGAGGAAATCCCTCCAGTGGCCGGCATGTTTTGTTGGAAAAGATTCACTTTGGGCTAAGTTCTAATTCAAGCTATTTTTTAAGCGAGGGATAAAGCCGAAAAAATATAAATAATATAAACTAAAAAAAATTCTTAGTCCTTAGACCATTTTTACTTTACCTGTTTCTTCTCTCCCCTCACTGAGATATGATAAACATACAAACAATTCCGAAGTCAAATTGCGCTTTCGATTTTCATGGGTTCTTTGACCGATTTGAGAGACGGACACACGCGTGATTTTGTCTCACCAATCAGGGAAACCAGTGCAAAAAAATCCTTCTGGGCTTACTTCATTTATTTCGGAACACTTTAAGTAAAATAAACTTCCCCTTACACTCCGTGAATTTTTCACGGGCATCAGCTAGTGTATGTTATTACTGCTGAGCTGCGTTTGCGAGGCAAAATACGACAAACAACTTGATGTGGGATTTGAATGGCTATGTGAAAGCACATAGCCCTTTATTACAAAATTGACTTAATGTTGTACAGCTTAGTAATTTGTTTATGCCTCGCAAAGGTGAGGGCACATAAACCACCAAAGCCCAGAGGGCCGCATTTATCCTCATTCTCAAAACAACAGGAAAGCGTGTTCACTCGTTTTCAAAACACTAAGTTTAACCATATGTTACAATTGCAGCTAGCTAAAATCAATTACACACGGACCCACGATACTTCCAGTCACGAAGTGCACCCCTCCCCCATCAATTTCTCCAAATGCCTCGAATCCCCTCGAATCGCCTCGATTGGCAAAGGCCATGGGAGCTATGTCTCACGGACCCACGATACTTCCAGTCACGAAGTGCAGTTCGAAACTACCACCCCTCCCCCATCAATTTCTCCAACTGCCTCGAATCGCCCGATCGGCAAACGCCATGGGGGCTGTCTCACGGACCCACGATACTTCCAGTCACGAAGTGCAGTTGAAACTACTATCCCTCCCCTATCAATTTCTCCAACCTCCTCGAATTGCCTCGAATCGCCCCGACCGGTAAAGGCCATGGGGGCTATGTCTCACGGACCCACGATACTTTCACGAAGTGCAGTCGAAACTACCACCCCTCCCCCATCAATTTCTCCAACTGCCTTGAATCGCCTCGAATCGCCCCGATCGGCAAAGGCCATGGGGGCTATGTCTCACGGACCCACGATACTTCCAGTCACGAAGTGCAGTTGAAACTACCACCCCTCCCCTATCAATTTCTCCAACTGCCTCGAATTGCCCCGATCGGCAAAGGCCATGGGGGCTATGTCTCGCGGACCCACGATACTTCCAGTCACGAAGTGCAATCGAAACTACCACCCCTCCCCCATCAATTTCTCCAACTGCCTCGAATCGCCTCAATCGCCCCGATCGGCAAAGGCCATGGGGGCTATGTCTCACGGACTCACGATACTTCCAGTCACGAAGTGCAGTTGAAACTATCACCCCCCTCCCCCATCAATTTCTCCAACTGCCTCGAATCGCCCCGATCGGCAAAGGCCATGGGGGCTATGTCTCGCGGACCCACGATACTTCCAGTCACGAAGTGCAGTTGAAACTACCACCCCTCCCCTATCAATTTCTCCAACTGCCTCGAATCGCCTCGAATCGCCCCGATCGGCAAAGGCCATGGGGGCTATGTCTCACGGACTCACGATACTTCCAGTCACGAAGTGCAGTCGAAACTACCACCCCTTCCCTATCAATTTCTCCAACTGCCTCGAATCGCCCCGATCGGCAAAGGCCATGGAGGCTATGTCTCACGGACCCACGATACTTCCAGTCACGAAGTGCAGTCGAAACTACCACCCCTCCCCCATCAATTTCTCCAACTGCCTCGAATCGCCTGGAATCGCCCCGATCGGCAAAGGCCATGGGGGCTATGTCTCACGGACCCACGATACTTCCAGTCACGAAGTGCAGTTGAAACTACCCTATCAATTTCTCCAACTGCCTCGAATCGCCTTCTAATCGCCCCGATCGGCAAAGGCCATGGGGGCTATGTCTCCATGCATTTGTCTGCTCTTAAATTGACAATTGTAACGCCCTACTTTATGGTCTCCCAAAACAACGCATACCTATTAAACTGTAAAATGTGCAGAATGCTGCTGCTCGTGTCATTGCACAGGTGAAAGAGCACCACATCTTACAAGATCTCCACTGGCTGCCTGTCGAATATGAAATCATTTTTAAAATAAATCTTCTTACTTTTGAATCTCTAGATGATTGTG
Source organism: Scolanthus callimorphus (assembly GCA_033964015.1). NCBI lineage: Eukaryota > Metazoa > Cnidaria > Anthozoa > Actiniaria > Edwardsiidae > Scolanthus > Scolanthus callimorphus. The sequence goes on along the minus strand of CM066911.1, from coordinate 26,281,338 downwards.
CACCTAACGACATTCAGGATCTTCTCGCTCGTTATACGCCCGCTAAGACGCTGCGATCACCTGCTGATCCCAACAAACTCGTAATCAACAAATATTTGCTTAAGGACTATGGTCTCAGAGCTTTTACTGTTCATGCCCCGATTCTCTGGAACCAACTGCCACTGAAGATCCACTGTGTCGACTCCGTTTCAACTTTAAATCGTTTCTTCAGACCCATCTTCTTAAGCAGGCGTATCAATTGTTACAGGACACATGCAACCAAGAGCAAAACCAAAAACCGTGCAGTACACATGCCATCAAGAGCAAAGGAAAGTAGCTTACAGGACACATGCCACCAAGAGCAAAGCCACGTAGCGTGCAATACACATGCATTCAAAAGCAAAAAAAAACAAGTAGCTTACAGTCCACATGTCATCAAGAGCAAAACCAAGTAGCTTACAGTACACATGCCATTAAAAGCAAAACCAAGTAGCTTAGAGTACACATGCCATCAAGAGCAAAACCAAGTGGCTTCCAGTACACATGCCATCAAAAGTAAACCCAAGTACCTTACAGTACACAAGCCATCAAGAGCAAAACCAAGTATCTTACAGTACACAAGCCATCAAGAGCAAAACCAAGTGGCTTCCATTACACAAACCATCAAGAGCAAAACCAAGCTTTATGAAGGGACACAACTCCTATGAAGGGACACAACTCCATTTCTTTTTATCCAAAGACTAGGAAACTGTAAAGAATTCATTCAAACAATATTCTCAAACAAAATAAAATGTAGTAATGAAAAAATTTCGACACCCACAGAGTATGGCCAGTGTGACGTAGACGCCAAGGATGCGCAGATACAGAACCAAACATGCGCAGATACAGAATAAGCATCCCACATGGACTAGGGTTGTGGTTTTGGTGACCAGTGTCCAAGTACCGAATCTCCACATGTTCCTAATGCGTAGGGTCGGAAATAGAAGTGCATACCTAGCACTAGTTCCGACCCTGGGTTGGCAAGGGACCAACCTTGTACACGGGAGCAGCAGGGCGAGTTGTCAGAAGGCTATTTGTTTTTTACCGGCGCATGGGAGTCAATTAGCCGGGACAACTCAGAGTGATACTGCTCGCAAAGACCTTCTAAACAGCTAGCTGGTGATGTTACTCACAAATATGATGCAAGATCACTTCGGAAAGAATCAACATCAACAGAGCGAAGTTTTCGATAAGTTTTCTCGACTCTCACTGCCTGTGGTTTTGGCAAATTAAGATCACATTTCACCCTGCATGGAACAACGTATAATATCGACCAAAACGTTAGGCGGTCGGCGGTCAGAGCTTTTGGTGATCGTTAGGCAGTAACGGAAAGTCGTTAGGAGAAAAAGTCAAATCGTTAGTGAATTATTCATGTTTCGATAGTACATTATCCTTCCTGTTTACTCATTAGCATTTATTAAGGTATGGAGAGTAACCCCTGATGAGCAAGCTCACAGGGAAATAAGCCAATGAGTAAACAAGAAGGGTGGGAGGGTGGGCGCGACTCTTCTTTGCTTGACGCTTCGCGGCAACTGACACATTTTCATAATTAATGCATCCTTAAATAATGCTATGACGTCATCAGGAAGGATCATGAATATTCAATGAGGTTTGAATAGTACATTATCCTTCCTGTTTACTCATTAGCATTTATTAAGGTATGGAGAGTAACCCCTGTTTCGCATCTCCCTGACACTAACCTTATTTTGTTTGGATTGTCGCCCTAGGGCGCTTATCTTTTAACCCTTCATCCCCAACCTTATCACCCAACCTTATCACCCAACCTTATCGCCCAACCATATCACCCAACCTCAATTATATCCTTCAACTCCCACTGAACCCCCAAACCAAACAATATTTCAAGACACTCTGTTAAACTTCTCCTAATGTCATTTATTTGAAAGCTTGTGAGAAACCACGCAAAACATTCTGATTGCTGCTACAGCTAGAGAGATTGCACATCCGCTCCTCAATCCATGCAGTGTTTTTCGTCTCTCTCTAATCAAGTACTGCAATTGCTGCACATAGAACAAGAGCCTGATGAATCGAATGGACCATGAAATATACCCCCTAAAGGACTGGTATGCCTGATGTCTAATAGCAACGTCATATCTCCAGGCCAGCTATAGGGCACAAAGACGGGTATCTATAACACCTCGGAGCAACATTGTATTAGCTGATACAGTCACATAATGATTTCTTGACGGTGTGATTCAAAAGCAGCGCCTCCCTCTTTTAAAACAAACAAACAAACAAACGGTTTTGTGCACCCCAAATCTGCTGCTCTATCACGCAAAAATTGAATATTAAAGAACTATCAAGATAAATGTGTCGTTTTTGTGCGTGACGCGGGCTACCTGTGTTTGAATTTCCGGGCTCGATCCTGGGGCCAAAACAAAGATGGCGGCCTACAGCGATTCTCTTCAAAACCCTGCAAGTTTTGGCGAACGTTTTGACAATTTAGGGCAAGAAATAAGCTAGAAAAACTTCTGGACTCCAAATATGGTAAGTAGAAACTTCCATATGAGGAAATTTTAGAAAACGACACATTTCAACGGAAACTATCTTGATACGGCTTGATCACTTACAAGGGTAAACAATTGAGTAGTTATATTTTGTACATTGCGAGAGTTTTTTCTTAAGCAATCACCGGCAAATCCCCAATAAAGAAAAAAATCAACTTTAGTGGGTCGCGTCTAAGATTTCCGTTGCTCCTCTGTGATGGCTGTCAACTAATTCTTTCCTTTTACGACGCAGCGCGGTTGGCATACCGGGCAGCGAGGCACTCGTCCAGAGTTCTTCCCCAAATTCAAAAATATGGTCCTCACCTTTCCTATAATGAATTCGACAGTACCAGACGTTTTCGACAAGAACAAGAGGAGCAAAAGCCCAAATGAACAATTGTCTTCCCGAATTTTCTTTCCAAACTAGAAAAAAAATTGATGACATCATCCGGGCTTGCTGTGGTGAAATCCCTTTGGGAAGAAGACTTTAACGAGAAAGCTAAATAACTCATTTTCCATAATGATGACTTCTGTTTTGAATATGGGGAAGCGCGCGAGCGACTGATTAAAGACCTTTTCCGCTACATTATATCTTCCCAGTCAATAACGACTTTTAAAAGGTGGCGACGACTTACAACTCTTTGTGCATCTCTTGTATCCACAACGCTAAGAAAACAGAAATCCCTGTCCTTTGATTAGGTGCATTCTGGACAGGATACTGACGTCATAAACAATCTCGGGACCAGCGGTAGCGACAAGAAGTAAATACCAAAATTCATTCAGTTATTTATTTATTTGTTTTTTTTTACGTCAAATATCTACACAAGCTTTGCCAACACGTAAAACACACAACTGAAAATGGGGCTCGCCGTACTGGAACCCTCTCCTGGTAAGGAATAACAATGCAAACTACCCGTCCAGTGACCAAAAGCCATCCGCTCTGGCATATTTAGCGTTGATGACTGGCCGTCAGTGAGGCAACGGGAATTATTTCGTCACCAAAACAATGCATGATGTTAACCTTGTTCCATCACACTGTCAGATCTTGACTAAAACATTCACCCCTGCAAAGTTCTGAATGGCAAAAGGGGAGAAAAGTCATAGGGGGTTCCCATGCATATCACGCTGAATGTTAGAGTCCGATGCCATTAGATCCCGAATGTGACTCATGTGACCGCCAAAAGCAGTCTGGACTCCGACAGCCGACCTCGACAATTAAAGCGATAAACTGTCTGCTGAATTGCGCTTTGAAAGAACATACGACAAAGTGAGGAGTTTCCTCTCTGTTGGTCCCCTTTTACCAAGGGCCTGGATCGAGGACCCCGCCTCTGCCAGGCATTGAGGGTGTCGGTCAAGATTTTCAATGTTATCTGCAATCCTTTATAGCGCCGGGGGGCGCTTCCACGTTGATATAATTACTCAATACGTCGTCAAACCAATAATTGCCAATCTCAACATCACCAGGCGTCAGTTAATGACATGCGCAGTGCCAAATGCTTTTTTTGCCTCCAGGCCTCCAAGGAATACAGCTCTTCCAGTGATCCAGAAACTTCCAGACCTCAATCTCTTCTATAAGTTCAGGAATAAAGACCACCTCCTTTGTTTCCCGACTATAGTTTCGCCGGGGAAATGACAGAAACAACATGCATTTACCCATCAAACTCTGGAAAGATTCAAGGGCTAAGAGGATTATATGACATAACCGTGTCCTGTAGCTGCGCAAACGTTTTCCTCTTTTCGTGTAGGGTCAAAAAGACTAAGGTAATAGTTCGTATTAACTAAGACTTTACACACAACGTATATTGGTCGCCTCAGCGGCCTTGCAACGAAACGACTTATCGTCCATATATCACAATACCCTGTTGTCTAAAAATTTTCCCGACTAATGATCATAGATATACATTGACCAGGCAATTCCGAGTTCCTTGAAACATATTGGCCCAAGGCCAACAGTCCTATACCTACCAGCCACCACCCTTGCCGTTCCACCCAAAAGTACTTATTGGAACATTCTGACTTTTGAATGATACTTTCCCCAACACGCACTGCCCCGTGGTATACGTCGAAAGAAAAGTTACTAACCGCAAAATTGGCACAAGATTGATGTGCCCTTGAACTGAACCTTCTAGTTGGAGACGCCCGTGAATTGTACTTCTCTCCTTTGAAAAAAAGATGAAGGTTGACGCCATTCGCTCTTTATGTGGACTATTGCCCAAAAACGCTTCCCACAACGAGGTATGATAGTGCATCTCACCAGCTCCAAACGAGGCTGGGTCCCGAAAGGAGTAGAGAGAGATCCTCCTTTCCTCCCGCAATTTACTGTTGTGACGTCAGCGAGCACATTTCAGAATTGGTCATATTTCCTGAGCTTGAGACTCTCATGGATATCAACCAATTACATTTTCTATCCCACTCGCATTTCTTGCTACCAGAGTGGAGAAAATGCCACGCCCATGTGAAACACCTTGAGAAAACTAGAAATGTAGATAACCGTAAGAGAAAACTAATCCAAGCCCAGGAAAGATGACCACCGTAGCTCGCTAAAGCGGGCTCAAGGGAATGTCCTATGGGACAATACGCTTGTGGGGTCATTTCCCTTAACTCGAAATAGTCCCAAAATTAGCCAAACAAAGAAAATTAACTAAAACATGCACAACATACAACGAGTGCAGAAATTGTTTTATTGTGACAATAGACAAATATCCGTTAAATATCAATTGACCTGATCGTTATTTCTTTTGGGACAATTACGTGAACAATGTCCTGGACACCACACATTAGATAAAACTGCGGATTTCTGAAACTGCGGGACCTTCGCGTCCCAATGGACATTGCAGGAGACTGATCGGGTCCGCCCAGCATGGAGATCCCCTACTGGGGGTTGACTTTAACTTTGAAAACTTTATCTATGGCCTTGGCCACCTCTGCCTCATCCTTACACGCCACCAGCTTTATCAGGACACTCTGTAGCATTGAGTTTGACACAAGAGAACGGCACTGGCGCAGAATCACAGAATAACGCAAAACCCGTTTATCCTGCAATTTTGGGCAGAAAACGACTTCTAATGCAACCACCGATCCATGTTTGGTGGGTCATAATCGCGCTGTCCACTTCGTGCACTTTTCCCACGCATAAAGCTCTTTAAACGAAGTTCGTTACTCTAACTCAAAACGAATTTTTTCCATTTACTCGATGAGACCTTAGCTCAGTCTGTCCCCTGACTCGGCCTGACCCGAAACGCGGTCAGATCCTTAACTCAGTCTGACCCCTGACTCTTAAACAGTCAAACTCTTGACTTGATTTGTCCCTTAACTCGGTCTAACCCTTAATACGGTGACTATATTTGGTCCAACCCTCGACTCGGTCTGATCCTTGAGTCGTTCTGACCCTTTACTCAGTTTGACTCTTAATTCAGTGAAACCCTTGACTCGGTCTTACTCTTAATTTGGTAGAACCCTTCACTGAGTCTGACCTTTAATTCGATCTAACCCTTCACTTGGTCATACCCTTGACTTGGTGTGACCCATAACACCATCTGACCCTTAACTCGGTCTAACCCTTAACTCGGCCTGACTCTTCAATCAGTCTGACCCTTAACACAATATTACCCTTAACTCGATTTTACTCTAAACTCGGTCAAACCCATGACTCGGTCTGACCCTTGACTCAGTCTGACCCTTGACTCGGTTTGACCCTTGACTCGGTCTGACCCTTGACTCGGTCTGACCCTTGACTTGGTCTGACCCTTGACTCGGTCTGACCCTTGACTCGGTCTGACCCTTAACTCGGTCTGACCCTTGACTCGGTCTCACCCTTGACTCGGTCTGACCCTTGACTCGGTCTGACCCTTGACTCGGTCTGACCCTTGACTCGGTCTGACCCTTGACTCGGTCTGACCCTTAACTCGGTCTAACCCTGAACTCGATTTGACTTTTAACACGGTCAAACCCTTGACTCGGTCTAACCTATAACTTCATCTGACCATTAACTCAGATTGACTCTTGACTCGGTCTGACTCTTGTCAAGCCTAATCTAACCATACTTACTCGGTCTGCTCTCGTTTCAGACTAACGGTTTTGATCTAAGCTTAATAGGTTCGCCAGGACTAAAACGCTGATATGTTCTATCCGTTCCTTCCGGTCCCAAGTTAAGTTATCAAACCTAAAGTACAAAATAAATCTAAGAAGGAAAAAAAAAATATAAAAAACAAAACGAAAAACTAAAACGAACCTAGTGGTCTAAAAAAAAAAAAAAACGCTAAGTACGCACGCCGGAATATGAAAGTGAAAAAACATAAACGACCTAATGAAGCATAACAAGCAACAAACTCAACAATAGCGAAAACTGCCTAAACTAAATTGCCAAGCGAAGACGAATCTACAGATTACTCTCTAAATACTACGAAAAACACAATACTGCAAGGCTGCTAACCTAGTACAATGCCAGGATCCCACTTACTAAACCTCCCACGGCCGACAGCCGTTAAATAAAAAGTACTCCTATGCACACAGCCTAAGTTGAAGTATTCCAACTCAAACTTCAAACATCAACTAACAAAACCCAACAATTGTCAGAATTGTGTAAAGCATGAATAACTATATTCATCTCAAACTTCTCTTTCCCTTTTCCTTTGAGCTAAATTTGTTAGTAGAACCACCAACCATTTGAATTCTCCGAGTGAAGATTCAAAACTGAAAACGACGAATAGTCTATGGGCCTGCCGTAGTGAACAAAGTACAGCCAAACGAAGTCGGGTCTGATATCGGGGTAATTGCTTGAGCCAACCACTATTGACGGTACAGAATCCATACTGCGGCGGTTAAAACTCGCTGGGCGGACGATCAGTATCAGACATGATGAACGCGACCCCATTTTGCTTGACGCTTCGCTGCAACTGACACATTTGCATAATTAATGCATCCTTAAATAATGCTATGACGTCATCAGGAAGGATCATGAATATTCAATGAGGTTTGAATAGGAATTATTCATGAGTGACAAGAGCGTTAGATCAAACGCTTCGCTTGAAATAGTTTTGAAAACAGGTGGATCTGGATCCGATGGAGGCAATGTCCCAATAAAATCAAAGACAAATATAGAGAAAGGACAAAACAGACCGATATTTATGCTTTCAGTCCTTCATCAGGGCGGTTACAGAAATCAGGGCTATTGGATCGACAAGTTAAGAAACCGTCCCCCTTGGACCGAAATTGTGGCACCCCTTTCGAAAACTGTTACATGTGGCCTAAGGAACATTCATGTCGGATTTGGTGACTGTACAATCAAATTGAAATTAAAAAGCGCATAGCATGTAAATTTAACCCATAACCCGCCTCTCCCCCTCGACAAATGCTTGTAGCACCCCATCTAGTCAAATGTGAAGGGAACCATTCATGAAGAATCGACATGGTTTTGTTTATCAATAACTCTTTAATACCGCTGAAATATAGGGATAATCAGGTAAAGTACAGATTTGCCCCTACCCTCCCCCTTGGGCCGAAATTGTGGCACCCCTTCCGAAAACTGTTAGATGTTGTCTAAGGAACATTCATGTCGGATTTGGTGACTGTACAATCAAATTGCAATTAAAAAGCGCATAGCACCCCTCCCCTTGTCAAATGTTTGTAGCACCCCCATCTAGTCAAATGTGAAGGGGACCATTCAGGGTCCATTCATTTGAAGGGGCGATACATATCCTCTGGGAGAAACCCTCCTTAAACCAACAACTCTACCATTTAAATTTAAAACTTTCTTTGTAATTAGGTTATTACCACATCATTGTTTTATTGATATCCATTCCATTGACAATTGTTCATAGCTGATGATGGCACAGGAGATGCCGAAACGTGTCTTTTTGTTTTAAAAGTCTCGTTCTCTTCATCAAAATGTAATTATACAAACATCAAAAAAGAGGCAAGATCAAACCTGCGAGTCCCGCGAGTTAAAAGTAAGCGCTCGAAATCAGAGGCGTGACGCAGATATATGTAAATTTGAGGTAGGGTTCGCGGGTAGGTGAACTGTGAACCTTTAAAATGAATTAATTAGCTAGCGAGTAGAACAACCAAAAACAAGCAGAAACTGAAGAAAAATTGTATCACAGAACAGCAGAAGGACAGGAGAGCTGAATTAAAAATGGATGTTAAGATTAAAACGTGAGATCAGCTTTCCCTCCGACTTGAATAGCACGACAGCTCGTGCTCAGCTCCTCGCGCTGTGCGCTCGTCGCTTCGACACAGAAACCCCGAACGGCCTTCGGATGCTATTTTTTTTTTCTACTTCTTTTTCTTTCTTTTTATTGCGAGCGTTGCCTGCGGAGGAGGCTAAATCCTCCCATACTGTAGACTTGGGAGAAATTTCCTTCAAAGTGCTGCGTCATAGTATAGTTATGGCTGTGTTAGCCCGCGGCCTGTTGGCCAGCGGTCCCATGTCAGCTTGTTCACGGTCTGGGCGCTCTCATGGCCTCCACCTTATAATAAAGTCTGTGGTGAATCTAACTCGAATCTAACTCTGCCTCTTTAACTCAATGGCGCTGATAAAAGTACGCGACGCGAGAGTATTTAATGAGTGACAAAGGAAAGCCAAAACGTTTATTATATTATACTATCGTATTACTTGTATTTTCTTGGCAGACACACTTGCTTAATGGTTCATTAGAAAACCATTGTAAAAAGTGGATTTTCCTGCGGAATGACCGGTGACATAATAAATTGATAAATAATAAATTGATTATTGTTGATGAGTAAGATTGATAATTCACTAATTCTTATTTTTAGGTTTACTCGCTGTAGGACACAAGCTTCACATGTTGCGGTTGATCAAGTCACCAGCAGAAACTGAGCTCATGAAGAAGTCGGCCTATGTAGCCTCACAAGCGATTATAAAGGTGCGAGCTTTTAAAACGTGTTTTCATAATCAAGGTTTCTAAAAGGGAGATTTTTAGTTTGAGGGGAAGAAACAAGACATTTTAGCCGATTGTCTTGATTTTTTGTTTGAGGCGGATATTTCACCTGAAGTCACCTACCTGTTTTTTACCTACCTCTTCATTTAAATGAAGTGGTAATGAATATGCATTTTGTATTCACAGAAATACATAAGTTGAAACGTGTAACTGCGGAAGTCCGTAACGGTACCAAGCTACGAAACATTCAAAAGAACGGGGTACACTTTGCGAGCATGCTTGGAGCCTTTGGATTAGCGCGCGCAAATGAATCTTTGTCCAAATATGGTCATAAATTGGTGCAACGAATTGTTCGCAGCTTGGTCTCACATTACATATTTTTATTTACTTATAAGTTTCTGGGCTCTTTCTTGGTGTTGCAATGCACCAGAGGCATAAAGACAAATTGTAAAAAATGCGACTTTCAGCTTTCAAAATTTTGCATATTTTCGTAAATATGCAAAATATCGAAAATCGCTCACACAGTTTTGCAGTTCATTTCTCCGAGATTAAAATCCGATAAAATGTGAAATTGTGCAACAAAACGCTAGTGGTCTGGAGCTTCTCAAGTAAATAAGGTAGTTTTTAGTTCAGGGTCTTAAAAATACAAGAAAAATTAAACTTCGCTAAACTGAAGAACTTCATAAGATAGAGAAATATTTTAGCTTTAGCTGATTATATCATAGCATAAATTGCGACGCGACGAGAATGTTTTTCCGTAAGCACGTCGAACGCCTTTACAGAGAGAGACCTTAACATGCCATTTTTTATTTTATATCTAAACATGTTATATCCGCCTCTTTTTCTGTTCCCGTGTCGATGTTTAGTAGTTATAATTCCCGTTTGATAACATCGATTTTTTTTACAGCGTAAATTTTATAGTTTTGCTCCCGACCTTTTTACTTTTTTCTCTCTTTCTTTCTATTGTTTTGTATATTGTTTTGACAATATTTTTTGTTTGTTTGCTTGTTTTTTACTACAGTCTTTAGGTGGCTATCTACAAAATTACAAATTACAATAGTAAGTTGGCCCAAAACACCCATACACAACACGCAACAACGAAACTCAACCAAATTTAGACACTAATATTTGGAGCGAGGAGCGACCATTTTACCTCAAAACGTTTTAACGTATTGTTTGCTAAAGTAATGGATTTTTCAATATTTTCTTTTGATTGAAGTATGGATAAGAAATTTAGAAAACTCGGATTTGTCCCGTTTAGAAAACTTCTAAAAATTACATATTTTGCAATGATTAAAATATGGTTCAGGTCTAGGTATTTCTTGTCTTTTGCATTGTATCCATAGAGGATTTCCTTAGCAGTCAAACTTATATCAAAAACAGCCTTGTCCCTAAGGCCTGGTTACCATATAGTCTTATCTCTCGTATCTCTCGCATCAGTCGACCGTGAAACAATGGAAATAGGAATTATTCTTTTGTTTCCTGGTTAACTGATACGACAGATACGACAGACAAGACTATATGGAAACTAGGCTTAAACCATTTCAAAACCAAGGTTCAAAAGTTTACAACTTGTTGGCATTCAATAAACATATTTTTAAGATTGGGAAGAAGTACATTGCAAGAATCAAAATAGCGTAACTGAGACAATTTCATTTTAAGGTCTCTGTAAACCCGTGAGGGGTGTCATCGGAAGAAAATTCTCGTCGCGTCGCAATTTATGCTATGATAATCAGCTATATATCATTTTAAAGCTAAAATATTGCTCTATCTTATGAAGTTGTTTAGTTTATCGAAGTTTACTTTTGTCTTGTATTTTTAAGACCCCGAACTAAAAAACTACCTTGTTTACTCGAGAAGCTCCAGACCACTAACGGTTTGTTGCACAATTTCACTCTTCGTCGGATTTCAGTCTCGGAGAAATGAACTGCAAAACCGTGTCAGCGATTTTCGATATTTTGCATATTTACGAAAATATTAAGTCGCGAAGTTGAAAGTCGCATTTTTGACAGTTTGTGGCCGCAAAATTGATCATAAAACCTTTTTCAAGTAAAAAATAAAAATTACCTCACACGGTTGACGCCGATATCTTAAATCGTGCGGGGTCAGGAGCTTCGCGAAGGTGAAATTTTGACCTAAAATTGAAGTGCTAGAAAAAGCGTGTAAAGTTGATTAAATTACAGAAAATGAGTGGCGGGCAATACAAAAGAATGGGCAATTGAAGCCTAGGAAAAACAGTTGACGCGTCATTTGGGGTTTTAGAAATATATTTTAGGACTGTATCAAATGAATTTCAGGAAAAAAAAGTCATATTATGGATTTTTACATTGTTACCTTTCCCGAGACCTTAAAAAGCAAAGAGTTAGAGGGCAGAATATTGTGTAAAATTTTATACGAGCATTACTATATTCCTCGACATTATCCAACTGTCTTTAAAAGGCCGGTCGATGCTTAGGATGCTTGAAATAGTAGCTGCATGGGTCGAAAAACACGCTTCTCCATTCGACCGGAGAAGAAGTCCTTCGTAGCAAACATGGCGTCGATTGTTATGTTATAACGGCACCATTGAGAGAGTGTTGGTGGACATCGATAGAAACTACAAATAGATAAAAGCCAAAAGGGGAGTTAATTTGCTTCATTAATCTTTTTGGCCTGCATTGTTGTTCATTCAGAGTCGGCCATTTGCTAAGGCATTTAGTTTTGAATTTGTTCAAATCGTTCACCTTGCAAATTAAACCATGAATGCATAGGTCGTAGACCATGATACCAAGGGTTGAATCGGTGATTTAAAAACAGAACCGGTGATTTAAAAACAAATATACATGCAGTTCAAGTCTCTATCTCTCGCGTTACCTCCAAACCAAATTCAGAAAAATTCGCCTTTGCCCCCAACTTTTGTATCGAATAGCTTTGGGTCTGTTAAGCGTCAAACGGTTGTAGTTGGGAAATTATTGGTTTCAGTGTCATTGTTTCCGTGATGGCGCTGTAAATATTATATTTTAGTTTAACTATATTGGCAGTCTCTTGACAAACTACGATTGGGGCAATCAGTCATTCGGTGAAACTGTAAATTTACTTCGTATGCGCACGTATATTATAGCAACTTTATAACAATTATTTCAGTTGTTGTTCAGAAACAAGAGTGAACCGGTCTAAATTTTCCATGATTAGAAAGCATATATATTCTAGAATTCTAGAATAGAATCTGAGCACTATTAAAGTGATGATTATACTAATTTGTTATGCTTCTGTCAAGTTAATTTGCATATTTTTTTACCATGATGTCTGCAAATCTTGCAACACATTTTGTTTACAATTTGTATTTCAATATCCCAGTTCTTTACTTCTCTAATTTAGCTGACCACATCATATCACAATTTACATTCTAATGTTTGCTTGTATCTTTGTGCTGCAGACAAAACAATGAAACAGTATATTTACAAATATTTTTTTCTATTTTACAGCTGTCTTCTGCCCTCCACTCTGCTCTCTGCGGCAGAGGGTCAGTCTGCGTGACCTGCTGTTGAATACCTTGTTCCAGGGTCAAGTTTCCGTGTTTTCGAGTCAAGTTCAGTCGTATTTTGGTTATTTCAGTGGTAGTTCGTTTTTCCTCAGTGATTCTAGTCTTGCTCTGTTTCTTTCTGAAACTTTACCCTGGGGACACTCTCTAGAAATCTCAGTTCTGTCAGTCAAAAACGTCAGTCCAAAAGGCGGAGTTTCGTGGCCTCCTATCATTGGATGAGGAATTTCACACCATGCAAGATTTGGGGCAGCGAAATCGGGGATATATATATTGTCAGGGCCTGACAACCCTGACGAACTGTTTTTGCCCGTTTTTGCTTTGTCAACTTGATAAATGTTAAAAAGATGCTACAAACAAACTATCCTGTGCGCAGCCTCGATCTCTTGATCGCTGTTGATGGTAGCAACGACAAACAGTTAAAGGAACGGACCATCCGAAATGTGCATGATGGGGGGAGATGTATGCTCTCCTAATGGTCCGACCCTTAGCTAATCATTTCAGTTTAGAGTTGAGATCGAGAAAAAAAAAAATGCCATTTCTTGCTGTTGTATGGAGCGTCATTAGTGCCAAAATTCAACGTTGGTATTATGATGTCGGTAGTTTGCATTCTTGAGTGATTTTCAACTTTTGATGGGTCAATAAATGATACGAAATTGGAATTATGATGTTGTTATGGTGTTATGTAGTTCAGAAATTGATGTGGTTTTGGAATTATGATGTGGTTTTGGAATTATGATGCGATTTTGGAATTATGATGCGATTTTGGAATTATGATGCGATTTTGGAATTATGATGCGATTTTGGAATTATGATGTGGTTTTGGAATTATGATGTGGTTTTGGAATTATGATGTGGTTTTGGAATTATGATGTGGTTTGGAATTATGATGTGGTTTTGGAATTATGATGCGATTTTGGAATTATGATGCGATTTTGGAATTATGATGTGATTTTGGAATTATGATGTGGTTTTGGAATTATGATGTGGTTTTGGAATTATGATGTGGTTTTGGAATTATGATGTGGTTTTGGAATTATGATGTTCCCATGAGCTTTTGCGGTCTCAACGTAGAAGAGCGCGAAAAGCATCATGGGACGATAACCCACGAGGTGCAAACAAGATGGCGGGAAATGACAACACGCACTTAGCGGAGTCGCTGCAAAAGTGTGTGAAAAGCCTGGAATCTGCAGCTGAGGAGCTTCAAAAATATAGCAAGTCGCCATCAATAGATACAAAGAATGCCCCTGTTTCTAATGCCACTGTTTCTAATAGTCCCTTCGAAGAACACCGCAAACTCTTTGGTTTTCGACCGAGCACCACAAGCACGCGAAGTGTCAACAATAACATGTTCAACAGCAGGTCTAATTCCACGAAAAGACAAAAGACGTCTGGCAGCAAGATTTTTATTCCCGTAAGGAATACGTGGACACACAAGTTCTTTCTTTTATCAAGTAACACAAATTCACAAGTCCCAACCGCACAAGAGCGTATAGCCCATGGGGTGGCAGGACTAGGGGACAGAGACATCGTATTTCAGAAGGAAGGAGATATGGAACATGTCAACCAAAAGCTCCTGGAAGCATATCCCTCTCTGAAGGACGGTGGTGGGTTTGAAATCATGAGAACAATGGCAGGGTTGTGTAAAATACTCGAAGTACTTCCTGTACCACCTGGGGGGTACAACGTCCAGTACTTGAAATCTGTGCTTCTTCAAGCTAAGGCATACGTCCGACCCATACAGAAGGCTTTGTCACTCAGACCACTAGCTGAAAATCCTGCAAAATCTGTAAGTTGAATGCAGTGTGTCCGGGGGGGGGGGGGGGGGGGGGGGGGGGGGGGGGGACAGAAGGCTTTGTCACTCAGACCACTAGCTGAAAATCCTGCAAAATCTGTAAGTTGAATGCAGTGTGTCCGGGGGGGGGGGGGGGGGGGGGGATGCAAATGTATATTGTGATTTCCAGTATATGCTTGTGATTTCCAGTATAAGCCCAGGATGCAGACTGCCGTTATTTCAACGCAGTTTATAATCATGAGGGAGGTTAATAATAATAATGATAATAACATAGTGCAGTATGCTCTGTTGTGTATGTTTATATACAGTCCCCAAATCGGCAGGTGTAAAGTACAGGTCACAGGTCGCAGGTCGCAGGTCACAGGTCGCAGGTATTTTAAGAAGGTAGATTGACTTTTTTTTTAATCGTTTGTAAGATTTTTTGAAACATTGAACATTGAACTGAGTGCGCTGAAGAACAACATGCTATGTTGTTAACATTACAGATTATACTAAAAAAAGTTAAGACAATGTCATCTTGACTTCATTTGGTAGGTCAATTTCGTATTCGTTTGTAAATATTTTTTGAAACACTGACTGAGTGCGTGTTGAAGAAAAACATGTTATATTTTGGTAAGTGAACTGGTACTGTAAAAACCCGCGTATAAGAACCTAGAATGTTAGCCTAAAATAAATTAGGAAACATGGGTTTTACACATGATAATTCTAGCCTTACAGGTTCTTCAAATTCAGGTTCTTATAGCGGGTTTTTACTGTATTCGTTTGTCTGAAACTGAGTTAGTTATACATTTACATACGATGGACGTTGCGACGACAGCAGAAATTTTGAAGTCTTTGATATTTGTGTATCCATGTTTATCTGGAATAAACATAGTTCTTCCCTTTAATGATGTAGTCTTATTTTTTATTTATGTATTATTACAATCCCCATTAAATGCACCATGTGTCTAATTATCCTGCACTGTTAAGTGCAGTCCTAGCAAGCCACTCTTTTGTTGTTGTTTTCAGTCGATACCAGACCATGAATTACATGTAGACATCTTGAAATAGTCTTCTTTAAACAAAGTTTTATTACTCTTTACACCGAATTCAATCAGAAATATTGCAATACATTCCCTAAATCAGCCGATGGAAATGGATGCTTTCTGTCTCGGTATGTTGCTAGGCTCAAGACATCATGTAGATATTTGTAGATATTAGTGCGTAAAAATGAATGACAACCAATTGCCAAAAGTACGTGGCGATACAGCATTGCGAACGATCTTCGAGCAAAAGTACAAAGAGAAGTTCATTTGTATTTTTATATGAGTAATAAAAATATGACCTGTGATCCGAAGCCCTGTTGAGATAAGTCTCGTGGGCTCCTGCAGACGCCAACTGCACATTATTGTAATAAACATCGCATTTGAAAGAGAACAGGATGTAGAGAGGGGTGTTATTTTTATAAAAGTCAATCTACCTTCTTAAAGCTACCTGCGACCTGTGACCTGCGACCTGTAACCTGCGACCTGTGACCTGCGACCTGTGACCTGTGACCTGTACTTTACACCTGCCGCCCCTGAATCAGTACTTCAGAGGTGTAGTATTCTATTTCATAGGAATGGAATAGACCATGTCACGTTTTTTCTTCCAAATTTTGATCTGATGTTTTTCTTAGGATGGTGCTCTCAAAAGTGTCAAAATACTCAAAATTGGCTAATTGATTTTGTAGAAAGAAAACCAATGGCCAAAAGAGAAATGTTTCACCTGTGGGGAATTCATTCCACTTTACATACTTCGTGATCATACAAGGGAGCATGCCAGTGAAGATGAAGATAATGGTCTTAATGACAGGTACATATAATTGTTATATACCCAATACAAAAAACGTTGCTCGAGTAAGATTCGCAACCCAAATCCCGCAAAGCATAAAACATATCTCTCGAGGTTAAAAATAAGGGCCGGTCATCGGACAATGTCCGTCAAAAATTGAACCTTGACCATTGAAATCTTTGTCAAAAATGTGGTATGATTGAGCTCAAATCGATTTGGATCGACATCATGTCCGGCAGCCTTCCAGCCATTATTTTTAGCCTGTATCTCCATGCCACCATGAAATCACCAACACAAAAACAATTATAGACAGTAGGGTGGAAATAACCAATCTGGCTAAAGTTGAGTTGATACCAAATTAATATGTTTTGTTGATGTGTTTGTCACTTGCACAAGCTCTACTTTAGGCCATGCCTAAAGTATATATTAGTCCTTGTTTTGGTTCACTTTGTTTGTCCAATTGGTTGAAATAGAGCTACAGTGGCACCTCTATTAAGCAGCCACCCTTGGGACCAAGCCAGGTGGCCGCTTAATGGAGGTAATACAAGAATTTTCGCTGAAACTAACTAGATGTTTGATTGCACCAGCAAATTGTAAAGGGCGTCACAACAGATAATTTCCTGTTGTTCACACAATAGTCACTATATTTTACTTCATCAAAATGGTATTTCAAGTCCTTAACTCATTTTTTGGCCGTTTAATAGAGGTAATAGAAGAATTTGGGACCGGAAAATAGTGGTCACAGCCACTTAATAGAGGTGGGCGCTGAATAGAGGTATTAAATACAATACTTGAGTGACAAATATTTTGGGACTTAGTGGTCACTTAATAGAGGGTGGCCGCATACATGTAATAGGTGGCCGCTTAGAGGTACCACTGTTCTGTAGCTGCTTCATTTGAAGAGATGTAGTTATTCTATTAACTGAAAAATGTTTTGCTTGAAAATTCAAACTCAAGTGAGTCATTTAATTTCAGTAATTTATTTGACAGCACTCTTGTCTTATAGAAAAGCAGCTGCACCAATCCAACATGTAGATCTTACAAGTGACATTTCAATGGTAGGTTATATTTTTAGTAAAATGTTTGTAAATAGTACTTATGTCATCATCAAAAGGTTTACTTCTGGTATTAGAAAGAAGAAAAGAAAACAAAAGGCTTTTTGAAAGAAGAAAGAAAAATTATAACAATTCTGGAAAGGATGCTTGTGGTCTACGTTTACAGTATATGTGCAGGGGCGGATCCAGGATCTCCAAAAAGGGGGGGGGGGGCAAGGTAAAAAAATGGCAAAAGTTGAAACCTTGCTCTTGCAAATACAGTAAATGTATGGGGAAATCTATCAAGAATCTGCCTATGATGTGTATCTTGTATTCTTTTTAGAGAGCCTATAGCAGGTACATGTAGAATGAGGAGGAAATCCCTGAATATTATTGTACTATAAATAAAGCACTTTTTGCAATTTTACTTGTTGTCCCCCCTCCAGATGTACTTTGTGGTTTTAGGGTTGTACATAACGGCCAACCTCCACAATTCTGAACTCTGGAGATTGTATTATCTGGGAGAATTGCAATAAATGTATGACATTAAAGCAAAATTTACCCAGGATAGAAGGCTGACAGGAGACTCCTGACTAATCTAGGAGAGTTGGCAGGTATGGTTGTATTGCAAAATGGTTGATTTTTCATTTACATTTAATTTAGGTTATGGAAGAAAAAGATGGTCAAGATTCATCCCTAGGCCATCAGGTATAAGATTATACTAGTACCATATTTTCTTGAATAAGTGCCGCGGCACATAAAATTTGTTAGTCTCTCTAATGCAGCACTTATTCAAGGGCAGTAATTATTTGAGGTTAGCACTTATTTAAAATCTCACAATATCAGCACCAATGCATTTAAAGGTTCAGTTGCTCTCTATGAGCAATGACTTTTACTAACACAACAAACTTCAAACATCCTGTTTTCCCATGGTTACTTCATCCTAGTTCATTATGTCCTATTGCAGTGATAAAATACACTGAATTACAGGAGGTCCAAAACAATAAATACATTACAATGAATATATATCTAATATATTTCAGTATGTAAATGTTTTTGTCATGTACAGTAATTGGTACATGTACGTCTACTTAGTACATACAATTTTGAGCTCAAAAAGGTTTGCATGCCCAGTTGTATTGATCAATAAAATGCTTCTTGATTTGATTCCTGACCTAAGACTTTATTCTGGAATACCTTGTGACAAATAATTATTGTGAAATTATAACTGATAGATCAAATAAAATGTACAGTATGACAATCCTTCAAGGCTTCTATATAATAAGGCAAGCATAGTTTGAATTGATTGTAATGCTTACAAAGTTGCACATGTACAGTGTATAAAGTGACAGCTTACAAGAGATAAATTGGGAACGGAATTTTTTTCAATGTGTATAATAAATAGAGGATATTACATGGTGGTGCGAAGATATGAATTTTATATTCTAGTGGTGAAAACAATATTTTTCTGAATGAGGTAGCGAGTGAGTAAAATGTTGTTTTTAACACGAGAAAATAAAATTCATATCTTCAAGCCAACGTGTAATGTTCTTTTTATTATGAATAACGTCTGTTTTCATTAGGATGTGCACGTACATCCGGAACGTTTTGGTTAATAACTTTTTCATATCTTCACTAGTGAAAATATGTAAAATACAAGTGTTGTAGATTCTGGTATAACACTGTTATCCATATAATAAATACTGTTATGATATTTCCATATTTGTTAGGGAGATTCTGCGGATAGTTCATTTGCTCATTTATTGGAAATGTTCCCCGATAGAAACAGCCGGGAACTCCAAAGAGCCCTCGCAGAACATACGTCATTGGAAGATGCAATAACAGCCTTATGTGCAGGTAAAAGTCGGAACAAAGTGCAGTACTACCTTGTGCTAAAGCTACAGGAGAAATGGTTTGCATATTTTCACACAAAAGGGAATAGTTTTGAACATCTGAATATTTAATATGAACATTTGTGTAAACATACATGTAAGTGAACGCATTCAAGTTAACAAAAGTTAACAAATGCATCAAGTGAACACAAGGGCTCACTAAACTTTAGAGCAGAGCTCAGAAATCTGACTTTGAGAGGCCTTTCATAAGAAAATAAATTGGAAAAAGTTAAAAAAAGTTCCTTTAGCATGTAGGTTCTACCATTTTTTAAGAGTTTTGTATTTTATGTTCCATTCAACCAAAATTGTGCTTCTGTTCCAGTTGACTGCTTTGTCTGTGTAGTGTCCGACAAAACACAATACAATCACAAAACTTTCCTTCTATACAGATTATTTGTCTTGAGTCGAAAGACAATCAGAGATCAGCATGTTAAAAAGTGTTTTTGCTGATATGAAAGTGGGTACCGGTACTTTATAAAAAAACTTTGGAAATTATGGAATAAATTAGCATTGCATTAGTAAAACTTGATGTTCACTTGAATGTGCAGTGATGTCCACTATGTTATATTCACTAATGTCCACTAAGTGAACAAACATTTTATTAGAAATCAAGAAAAAAATCATATATCAGCCAAATGACAAGCTTATGCTACCGAAACTTGGTACACTTTATGTTTGGGGTAAGGGCAAAATAATAGTGATCATACGTCATTGATGACATAATTAAAATGTACAAGGTTGTCTTGGCCATTCAATATGGACTTGATGGATTACCATTTTTTAGTTATGGGGCATCTGATTTGCGCCGCGGGGAGCTAAACCTCCCTCCCCCAATCTAACAATTAGAAAATGAAACAAGCATGCCAAGCAAAAAAACAACAACTGAGCATTGATGTTGGTACTTTTTTATATTTATTGTAGATGTCATTGAAGAGGGAAGCATGATGAAGCCAGTTTTTGCTGACAGTAACCCAGATGCACCCTGCTCTTATCTACCCAGCATAGAAGCCTTCAGAAGGCATTGGCGCGACTCAAGGTTGCAGCAGCCAATCCACATCGATAGGCAGTCAAAAGATGTTCTGCGAGATATATTTAAGCTCTATAAGAAAGGAATAAATATCCGTTATGAGACAGATGTGCAGTTTAAAGATGAAGACGGTAGTGATGCCAGCGGTCCCAGTAGAGAGTATTTTCACTTGTGCATGTCACAGGTGGTCTGTGGAAGTGCCTCAATCAAGCTGTTTGAAGGGGAGGAAGACCATCTTATGCCGATCCACTGTCTGGAGTCCTTGGACTCACAGTTGTTCTATTACCTGGGACTGATGATTTGTCATGCATTCCTACATGAGGGTTACCCATTGGTTGGCATATCAAAAGCAGCAGTGGCTTATCTTGTGACTGGATCCTTATATGAGGCTAGGCCATTCCTCTCTATGAAAGATATTCCGTGTTTGGAAACAAGGACTATAATAGAGAAGGTATGTATTTGCTAGTTTCACAGTAGCTCATAATTCAGGGACAGCTGACAGTTTGAGAAGATAGAGGATGAAGGATACTCCAAATAAGGACAACTTCATAGTGGTATTCACTAGAGTAATGATTGAGATGCAATATTTCGATTTAGCCTGATGATGGTGTAGAATAAACCAAATTAGTATAGATTGAACTCACTATCGCAAAGCTGATTGGCCGAGAGCAAACAATCAATTCTCTATGTCACGTGAACTTGACATGCTACATGCAATATCTGCAGTGGAAGTTGCATTTAGCATGTCAAGTTCAAAGTTGGCTCGTTCCCAAGCCCCTCATCCGTGTCCCCCCCCCCCCCCCCCCCCCACACACACACAGAAGGGTGTTGAGAAATACCCCTCACCCCTCATTGACCCCACCACCCTCTGGAATTTCCAATCCCTTCCGTAGGGGGGGGGGGGGTATGGATATTTTTGGGAAACACATTTGAAATAAAATCACATTGGCATCGTAAAAAAATTCTCTTTTTTAAATGTATAATAAAACAATTATTGAATTCCGTTTTCGCATGACATCGTGAGTTAGCAAAACCTCGTGCCTGTATTATCTATAACACAGGCCTCGGTTTTGCTAACTCATGATGTCATGCTCAACCTAGTCCAATAATTGCTTAATATCGCATCTCAATCATTATTTTAGTGAATATCACTATGAAGTTGTCCTTATTCGGAGTATCCTTCATCCTCTATCTTCACAATAGCTCATCTGGTTAGCCTATGTCAAGTCCAGTCTCAAGGGAATCAACTTAATTCATTTGGAAATGAGATTACAACAAGTGGGGAAATTCAAGAATTTCACTTCCAGTGCAAACACTTCACATTAAAATAGACTATTAGCAATTTTAATAAATCTTACCCCACCTGGCGAGGACCCTGCTTTCCTACTCTAGAAACTCTGGAATTGCAATGGCATTTGTTCCACCCCTACTCAGGTTGTTCGGGTTTGGTCGCTTGTTTCCTTCACTATTTCATGGATTTTCTGTGTTTTGTGACGATGTCATAACCCCAGACCCCCTTGACCAACAAACAACTTTGCCCACGTTTGGTCGCCTAACGCTGTTCTTCATTTTCATTCTGAAAAACTACCGGTACATGGAATGATCACAATGTTTCTTTCTTTTTATTGTACCTAGATTGAATGTGCATCAACACAAGAGGAGTTTGATAATCTGAATGGCGATGAGGCAGTGCTGAACACTCTCATAGCAGCTGGCTTTGTTAACAAACTCCTTACATCAAAAAAAGGCTGCCGCTTGCGAGACGGCCATTGTGCATCATGCTCTTGCCATTAGACAGATGGAGCTTGACGATATCCGTAGAGGTATGGATATCATCCAGCTTCCATACTTCTTGCAAAAGAACAAGGACCTTTGGACCTGTGTGGATTTCTTTCCAAGAACATCAGAAGTGATTGTTGCTCCAGATACTTTATTAGAGAAACTGACAGTCCATTCCAGTGCAGTGGGCAAACTAGACCGAGCCCAAGAACAGGCATTTCAGTGGTGCAAGAAATATGTAGCGGAATTGCCAGGTAACCTAAAAAAATTACTTTCAGCACATATTTGCAAGGTTTTCTATTAGTGTCATGGTCATAAAGCATCATATGCATTGAGATAGCACCACCAAATTGTGCGAGCTATAAACATGGCTACCACATTCGCTGTTGTTCAAAATTGATTGATAGTGATTTTTCTATAGCCATCGGCACCTGTAACTGGATTCATTTGAAAATGGGGCTGGATGTCATTTAGCACAAAGATGTTTCTTTGTGGGAAATCTATTTTTTCTCTTCAGTTTTGAAATGTTGGATACACAAGCGTAGCCTAAACACTATTGTCGGCACCAATGCCGCCAGATCATGGCTCATGACAGCGAATCAAGTACAAGTGTTACATCAGAGTAATTTATAATGTATCATTACTATAAAGCTACCAGAGAGGAAAGCTGTCATCTTGACTTTGTTTCTGTTGTGTCTGCTGATTTTGACAATAACGGCATCTATACAAGCAATACCTAATTTGGTTGAAAAACCAGTGTTTTTTTACATCTCATCCCTTTGATACATTTGTTTGTTTGTTTGTTTTTTCAACATTTATCTGGAATTGTATAGCCCAATATATACGGAAATTGAACAAACAAGAATTTAAGCATCAATTGCATGTATTACTTAGGAACATACTAGAAACGGAGGATGATTATGCTTGTGTTACCGAAATTATTTAAAAAAATGTTGTAGTTTAATTATCCGTAAAACAAATCATGAGAAACAGCAACAAAACAAAAACAAACAAACAACAACAACAAAAAACACACACACAAAAAAAAATTATGTAAAGAGAGAAAGAAATTTAAATATATAACACCAATAAGTAGTCAACGGAGTCTGTGTGTACGCTACCGGTACTTGACCTTTAAAAACTGCTATCAAGCACTTCTAAGACAACAAATATTCACTTTCTCTACTATTTTCTGGATATACTGCTAGCCTTTTCTTCTGGCGAGATTGTGAGAGAACATTTTTCCCGCTATATACTCGATATATATATTTGATACTTGACAACACTTATTTTTCCGTTGGAAATAAAAGGTGTGCACGCAATGTAGCCTGCGTGTCAGGCCGCTACAAAAAAATATAGATGGATGCAGTGCGCGCTGAAAAGATAGTTCCCAGTTATTTTACGGGCCATTTTTTTCCTTTGGAATAAAGTCCGCCAGCAACATTCGACAAGCACGTATCCATGATTTCCCAAGGCAACGGTGCTTTAGAGGAGCCAAATTTGAAATGTTGAAGCAAAACGTGTATCAACTCTTCTGTAAAGGTCCAAATTTATGGCCACTCCATAAGGGTTGAAAATCAATCCACCATCCTGTCAAATTTGGGGTGGAGTCTCCTCCCTGTGAGCAATGGAATAGAAAAAGAAATCGATTCTTAGTCATGAAATTCGATTAGAGGAGGAGTGATATGATTGAATGGATCAGATTACTTTCCTTGTTGCACTTTCTGTTAATGTCACCATTCCAGTGCTCATGGATTCTCCCCTCACAAAAACAAGATATCATTTTCATTTCAATGCTGTTAATGTTCTAAAGAAGAAGAAAAAACAGTAAGTCTAAGTCATTCTTCTTTTTGCAGAGCAATCTGAGGATAAATTTGCAGCAACTACCGGAAGATTTCTTCAATTTGTCCTTGCTAGCCCACTTGCACCAACACAGCCAATTTATGTCAAGTTTAATAGAGAAGGAAAATCTCTGCCAGATCCAGAGTCATGCTTGGGTGTACTTTCTGTTCCAGTGAATGCTGTTACCTTTGAAGAATTTGCACAAAGTATGAATGCTACCATCTCTGCTCAGTCAGAAGGGTATGGAAGATTTTAGGTCGATAACGAATTTCCTTTTGAACGTTTTATTGATTATTGGCAGTAAAACCCGCTGAATTTGCTTTTATTGTTGGCCCCACGGCAGATATATATATATATGGTATAAATAATATTGTAATCCTAACTCCCCAGGTTTATTAATTTCGTTAGCCTTCATGAATGATATCAAAGTACTCAAAATCTCCTTTCTGCAGCTGAAAACTACTCTACGTACTCTTTTGTAAAATAAAGTTATTTCTTCCTTACAATAACAAATAGAGAACCAGTGCTTGTCTGGCTGCTTCACCACGTGTCTGTATTAACCGCACGACCAGTGATCATCTCAAAAAATTTCAAAATTAACAGCTCCAATTCCCCCCATTTTCTTTTTGCTGTAAATGTATTAGCTTTGAAGGCTAACGAAATTTTCGATCCATTGCCATAACGAGTACAGTGTTATTACATTCCTAATTCCAGTGGAGCCAAGCATGACTGCATTTTATTCAGTGGGTCCTACTGCCAATGGCCAAGCTTTGACAATTTTAGTCTGGAAATTTACAAGCTCGTATAGCATAGTTTGTTTTTACCGATTTTGCACGAAAGCTAGAAAGCAGCTGAGAATTGAAATCTTGTCTCTTTTGCCACTGGTAATCTAAACTTAAATTTAATTGATGCCAAATAATAACACATGATTGTGATTATTTACAATCAACATGATTGTTTTGTAGACAATGACCAAGATGGCAAAAAAAAACGGTAATATATTTATATTTTAAATCTGAGCTTTATTTTTTTAAGATGACAAAATGTTTTACAAAACCGATGAGTTTCAGCTATGCTCAAACTCAGTGTGTGTTGTGTTGATAACATAAGAGTTATTACAAGGCATAAAGCCCTAAGAAACTTTGTAATCTTTATAATTTCAACTATCGTTATGTACTTTTCTAATATTTGGCCGTATAGCAGAGAGTGGGTGGTACAAGGACAGTTTTTGGGGGGCTAGCTAGCATCTGAGAAGCTGGAGTACCACAAAGAGAATTGCTCTCTTGATCATGCAAAGGTGGTGGCCGCGAATGATTGAATTCAAATTTACCGCACAACATCAAATTGCAACCACTCATCATATGAACTAATTTGTAAAGTCTGTTGAGTTTAGGTCGCTGCATGTTCACATATAGGCCTCACTGGTTGAGGAAGGTGTTTACAAGTTCTTTGTTTCAAGGTAAAGATCTATCCCATAAACATTGGATGGTTTGAGAGGGTCAATAGCGCCTAATAAGACTGTCAGCTGATTGATGTCTAGCAGTTCAGGAAGCTCGGGTACATCCACTGTTTCATCACAGTCGGCTTCCTCTGGCAAAGGGCCATCCCAGTCTATGCCGTAACTATTGATTTCCTCCTGAAAAAAGTTCAAAATAGGCCAAATTGAAAACAGGTCGCTGTGATCTCAAAGTGGATTCCATTTTCGTTCGTACATTTTTTAAAACCACCCATAAACGCAACCAAGAGGATATATTTAGCCCACATATTATCTGTTGTATCACATAAGGTGGATGTTAAAATGGAATTGAAGCTACTTTGTTGTGGCTGACTTGAAAATGAAATGATAAGTTGTGTGCTTCCCACTCAGACCTTGATTGACAAATTATAGTCACAGTCATCGTTATCAATCGTTAAAGTGTTATTAGTAGAAAGTATAATTGCAAGGAACAATATTCAACAAATACTTCATGTCATAGGATCCTGATAAGACATTATGAGCATATAAAACACACTAGTTTAGTGTTCTGCATTAGTTATGAAATATCAATGTAAACTGCGATCATGGCCAAATTTACATGGGACATGAACTACCATGACTGCCGGTAAATATTTTTCCCCTCCCCATAATATTGGGTCTCCACCACTTTCAAACCAATAGACCTCCTCAGCTTCATATGTAAATTGGCCTTTTCAGATCATGTGATGTAAACATGATT
The DNA here is from genome assembly GCA_033964015.1 of Scolanthus callimorphus. NCBI lineage: Eukaryota > Metazoa > Cnidaria > Anthozoa > Actiniaria > Edwardsiidae > Scolanthus > Scolanthus callimorphus. Next base: position 26,255,000 of record CM066911.1, on the reverse strand, counting down.
ATCTTTCTGTTAAAAAACGATGAAATGTTCGCATGCTTAAAGTTTGGGGAAACAAAGAAGTAATTCTCCTGGGGGGTTTCATGTTTACATCACATGATCTCAAAAAGGCCAATATGAAGCTTAGGAGGTCTATTGAGGCCAAATTGTGATGTCAGTGGTGAGCCAGCATCATTGAACCAGGGGTAGGGAAGGGACGATTGACAGAAGGCGCGTCAAGGGTGATTGAAAGAGCTATTTGAGCAGTGTTGTCGGCGATATTGGTGGTCTTTGGCAGCAGATACGATAGTTATTTAACCCCAAACATTTTTGTGTACTACAATCAGCTCTCTGTCCCAAATATTTTGGTCACGATTGTAGTTATATTATCATTTGTGACTTGAGTAAGGTCAGGCAGGATACCACTGTGATGACTATAGATACCAAGAAGGGTCCCTATCCTTTTGTCTTCCTTTTCAAGTATTTGTAAATGCTTCCTAGTTGATGATAGTGTCTTAAAAAACCTGGACACCTGTTTTTTTTTTTGTTCAAATAAATAAATAAGGTACTTGTGTAGTGTTTTGATTACTGCAAACCAAAATGCTTACCTCAGATAATGTTTCAAATGCATCATGAGAACATGAACCATTACTTTGGAGAAGCCCCATAATGTACAATTGATGTGGGGTTCTGTTTCCAGCTGTGCGAATGTGATGCCTATTCCACCCATCTCGCCATTTCTGGAGGTGATCATTTATCCGAGGAATAAAAATGTAATGCAAGCAGTACAAATCTCTTTCCTTCATTGGGTCAAGTTCTCCACATTGCTCTAAATGATAGAAAATTTCACGAAAAAGGGCAACAACGCCAACATGAACATCTCGCCACAAGCGTTCAATTCTCTGATTGTGCACGCTGCGTCCACAAATCATGCTGCCTCTTCCAGGCCCACGAAGCGGGTGTTGAAGCATGTATAAAGATACTCCTACATTTTCTCCCCCTCTATCAGATCTTACCCTGGAAGGTAAACCATACATATTTACTGCTTCTTTGAAACAGTCAAGAACAGTATCAGCCCTGTTGTTACCAGAGCACTTTAAGAAAACAGGGATCCTGGTGTATCCATCTATGCCCCCGTGAATGACGAGCTTCCACCTGGTTGAAAAGAAAAGAAATAAAGTATAATTGAATACCCTTCAGTTGCAGATGTGAGATGTTGAAAATTGATATATTTTCAGTAAGATTGTTTTCTTTTTAATTAGCTACCGTGACCGCAGAGTGTCTAAGATAATTAGTGTGCAAACTGTCAAGTTAAATCTGCGCTTATCGCTAGTTATTTTAGAATGTCACGCAATATAGAAAAACATGTTAGAAGACACGCGATACAGCAGGTGGGAAATTTGTAAAAGAGCATGCGCTCGTCAAAGTGAGGCTAGGCTTGATGGTGTATGCTAGCGTCGAGAACATCGCATTCCTGGCAAATGTTCGTGCGGGCAGGTTAATTCGTTCCTTGTTTTATTGCATCGGCACGGATTATTTGTTGCGGTCAATACCGCCTAACAAAAGAAGTTTTGCATGATTGAACGCCCAAAGTAAACTAAGCCCAATTTCATGTCGAGTGAAGGTATAGATGGACCTCAAAATATACCAAGATGATTTTTTCAGCTGATGAAACTTGCAATAATAGGTCGGTCTCAATGCAAGGATGAGCCTGTGAAATTTTGGTCCTGGTGCAAAAGCTAGTTTCTCGAATATGTTAACATTTTGTATTTTTACACGCGGACTTTGTCTGGAACAAACTAACAAAAAGGTAATAATTATCAGCCATACGTACCCTGATCGCCCTGGGGACTAAGCACATGAAACATATACATTTAACGCGTAATAATATCCAGGGCGATCGTGGTTCTTCAGTTTGATACTCAGATCTTGAACTTGTATACGTACCTAGTTCCCGCAAAGTGTTGCGTGTAAAAATACAAAATATTAACATATTCGAAAAACCAGCTTTTGCACCAGAACCAAAATTTCACAGGGTCATCCTTTCATTGAAACCGAACTATATATGCTTGTTGTAACGGCTGAAAAAATCATCTTGGTATATTTTGAGGGCCGCTTATACCTACACTCGACATGAAATCAAGCTTTGTCTACTCCTGGTGTTCTATCATGCGAAACTTCTTTTGTTAGATGGTCTTCACCGCAAAAATGAATCCGTGCAAATGTAATAAAACAAAGAACTAATTTACCCGGAGCATGAAAATCTGTCAGGAATGCAACGTTTGCGCAAACTCGCAAACCTGCCCTCTTGGCTGCGCCCACTTTCATTTGTCAGCGTCGACAAATTTCCCACCTGCTACGCGATACAGCATGTAATATATAGATACCAGAGAAACAACTGTGGAAAGCACAAGGAGTTATTAAAAGAGTCTTCAAGAAACACTTTTATCCCGTTTTACTTGGGCAACAAATTTGGCGCACAGACCTTTTTTTAGAAATGAATAAGGAACTTTCGAACTCGGAACATCTTGGAACTCTAATCAAAGCACGCACCGCGTGCCTCGGTGAAGATCGCGGATACGTGCTTGCAAAGTGGTCGTGCAGGTCGTAAAAGTATAAACTGATAGCCTGCATGCAGCCGCTGACATTAAGATGTCCATTTACTGCGAAAAGTACTCAGAGTTCCCTGGGTGTACATGATCATTGTACTCAGAGTACTCAAGAGTTCCCTGGGTGTACATGATCAATACTCAAGAGTTCCCTGGGTGTACATGATCATTGTACTCAGAGTACTCAGAGTTCCCTGTGTGTACATGATCATTGTACTCAGAGTTCCCTGGGTGTACATGATCATTGAAAAGCTTGGTTAACACGTCATGTGTAGAAGCGGAAAAGCGGTTTTACAATGGTTATCAACGTTTTGCTTAAAGCATTGCAATAAATAATTCTGAATGGTATGATTTATTTATGAAACTCAATGATTTGGCAAAGTGCTCTAGCATTGCGCAATGCCATTATTGACAAAAGTTCAAGAGTCATTCCATGTGGAATCAACAAATGGCTATCCCCTGAACCCCTCCGATTTCCCTCAAATCCATTTTGAGCACTCATCTTATACCCATTAAGAATATTCCAAAGTTTGGAAGCGCAACTCTGAATACTTTCGGAGTTATAAAAAAATTGAAATTTGCTGACCACACCCTAGGTGTATTTTTATTGCATGGGGCCTGTCTTTGGAGGGCAGCAGCTTTCCTATAAATAAAAAAATCCAAGTGAATTTAATATATCCTCTTTCAATATTTATCTTGGCTTTCAGTTTGATGCACACAAAAAGCAGAGAGTGTCTTGGCCCTAGATATGATGGCTGAAAATTTGCATATTAATGCCCTTGCCAATTATTTTCAAGGTTTTGATTTGGTTTCTTGCAAATTCAAAGTATAGGATGATGACACTGTTTATTACAGCCCATGAGCAAGTCAAACCACGAAATGAGTGAGAATCACCAAGACCAATGTATTCAGCCTAAAAGTTGGATATGAAAACTGTCACGTGGACAAGAATGCAAATTTCATTCATTGGCAATTAAAATCCATGACCAAAATTTGTATGTATATCAATTTAGGTTTAACACATATATATGCAAATAATATGCAAATTTTCAGCCATCATATCTTAGGGCCAAATCTCTGCTTATTATGTGCATCAAAACTAAAAGCCAAGATCATATTGAAAGAGGATATAATTGAATTTACGTGGCTTTTTTATTTCTTGACCTCCAAAAACAGGCCCCATGCAATAAAAATACACCTAGGGCGTGGTCAGCAAATTTCAATTTCAAATAACTCCGAAAGTATTCAGAGTTGCACTACTAAACTTCAGGGAATATTCTTAAGATGAGTGCTCAAAATGGGTGTGAGGGAAATCGGAGGGGTTCGGGTTAATTTCACATATAATGACTCTCAAGGGTTTGCACAATCTAAAAGCAATGTTCGTATTTCATGTCAAAACATATACTTAATTGTTTGACCATTGCGGCTCTTAATTTTTTCAGTGGGAGATGCCATTACATGACAAAAAGTCAAAAGTCTCCACAAGCTAGTCAAAACATTGCTAACAATTGGCTGATTGCACCTACGGAAAATTTTCCAGGGGAGGGTGTATTGGACTCTGGAAATTCCATGGGAGGGGTTGTGTCTGGAGACTGGAAATTCCAAGGGGGAGGGGTAAGAAAAGGTGATTTTCCAGGGACATTTTATCCAAAAAAAAGATTTTCCAGGGGTATTTTGCTAGAAAAAATGGAAATTCCAGGGAAGGGGGTCCTTTATGAGGTTGGAAATTCCAGGGGAGGGGGGCTGTTTCATGACTGGAAATTCCAGCGGAGGGGATCTTTTTAAGGGAGGTCCTCACTCCCCCCGGTGCGGTTTAAGGGGTTTGAGGGGTATTTTTTAGGGTGGAAATTTTTTCGACCAGGTATTTTTTAGGGTCAAAATTCGAGTTTCCGGACGGTCACCCCTAGCATTTTAACCTTAGAGTCTCCCCCCCGGGCATTGGCGCTTCGCGTATCCACGATCTAAAAATGACAGTTCCGATTACCTTATAAGCTTATGGTGGCCATCTATATGCCATAAGGCAAGTGGTACTGTAACATTGTAGGTCCGTCTTGGTATTGAGGTCATCCATCTCATGGCAACGCCATTGGGATCTACTCGATGCATTGCATCACACACTCTGTGTTGAGTAACTTTTATTTTCTTCCTTGCCAGTTCTCCATGCATTCGACGATAACCAATGTCTGGAAACTCACGAATAACCTCTGTCATAACAGCATCGAGTTCTGGGTCCGTGATTATGGAGTAAGAGGCTCTTATTGAAATATCAAAATCTTGAAGTCTACGTTGCACAGTACGCACAGAAATGTTTAACATACTTGCAATGTCTTTTGCACTGAAGTCGTGCTCGAGGAAGTACTCTAACTGACACTTCGATATCTCTAGACACGGTCGCCCTGCCTTTCCAGAGTAACGTAGGGGGCACTGGTAACTTAAATCAAGGTCTGTGCTACATTGTTTTAGGCAAAGAATAGCATCTCTAATATGATACATAAATGATCCACTAGCAGTATTCGCGGTTGTCTCTGCTGAACTTTCATAATACATTTGAAACATTACGTTCCACAATCTTTCCAATCTATAGATGTAAAAGTCTATCTCTTCATGGCTTGGACTAACTGAAGAAAGTCTTGATAATAAACTTGATAATTCAGACGAAATTTCCTCTATTGCAATGGCCATTTCTCCGGATTTCTCCCAACCTCGTCCCCAGGGTCTTCTCGGTCGTTTTTCAAAATGGCGGTTGACTCGGAAGACCCTGGGAGGCTGAGTCACATGACCACGCATGACCACTGTTTGAAAACATGGGAACGAGGTTTGTCCTTTGTTTCGAGATGGTCATGTGACTCAGCCTCCACCACAACCTCGTCCCCAGGGTCTTCTCGGTCGTTTTCAAAATGGCGGTTAGCTCGGGAGAAGACCCTGGGGGAGAGTCTTCTCCCGAGCTAACCGCCATTTTGAAAACGACCGAGAAGACCCTGGGAACGAGGTTGGATTTCTCCGTTGTTCAAACTGTTGTTTGCTTCATCCTTACCCATGATGCTTTTCCCGCCTAACATTAAGACCGCAAAAGCTCATGGGAACATCATAATTCCAAAACCACATCATAATTCCAAAACCACATCATAATTCCAGAATCGCATCATAATTCCAAAATCGCATCATAATTCCAAAACCACATCATAATTCCAAAACCACATCATAATTCCAAAACCACATCATAATTCCAAAATCGCATCATAATTCCAAAACCACATCATAATTCCAAAACCACATCATAATTCCAAAACCACATCATAATTCCAAAACCACATCATAATTCCAAAACCACATCATAATTCCAAAACCACATCATAATTCCAAAACCACATCATAATTCCAAAATCGCATCATAATTCCAAAATCGCATCATAATTCCAAAATCACATCATAATTCCAAAATCACATCATAATTCCAAAACCACATCATAATTCCAAAACCACATCATAATTCCAAAACCACATCAATTTCTGAACTACATAACACCATAACAACATCATAATTCCAATTTCGTATCATTTATTGACCCATCAAAAGTTGAAAATCACTCAAGAATGCAAACTACCGACATCATAATACCAACGTTGAATTTTGGCACTAATGACGCTCCATACTGTTGAGCCCTAACAACCCTGACAAGCTAAGTAGCTTGAGGAAAAAACTTGTGATTCCTTTCTGTTTAGCCCTGACAACCCTGACAAGCTCTGTATCTTGAGGGGAAATCTTGCGATTCCTTTCTGTTTAGCCCTAACAATCCTGACAAGCTCTGTAGTTCGACAAAAAAAACTTGCGATTCTTTCTGTTTAGCCCTAACAACCATGACAAGCTCTGTAGCTTGAGGGAAGAACTTGCGATTCCTTTCTGTTTAACCCTAACAACCCTGACCTGACATAAATAACTAACTAAAGAAATGAGTTGTAAAATAAGGGCAGTACAGTTTGGCAGCAGGTAGGCTAGGCCAATCACCTAAAGTGTTCACAATAAATGAGAAAGAAGGCTCCATTTTTGATTATGCGGTTTGGGTGACCAGCGTTCACGAAAACAGGAAATCTTAAAAGATTTCCCCCAATGCGTAGAGTCGGAAATAGAAGTGCACACCTAGCACTAGTGCCGACCCTGGGTTGGCAAGGGTCCACCCTTGTACACCCATATGCGCTTTAAAGTGTCGAAACAGGCACTTCATCCGGGGTACCGTGTCTATAACTACGATATAGACACTCATTAATTACAGATGAGTGTCTTTATTGTAGTTATAAACAAGGCACGTGACCAATATAGGGTTCACCCATTGGTCACCACCCTTATGAATTTAGAAGTAAGATAAGTTGTGAATGTCATCGGCAAAATGTCTTACACTCTATAATATATAGATTTAGGCACTGCCTAAAAGCGGAACTCGCAAATAACAACAATTAAGCACTACTTTACTGACAATCAGGCCACATGTTTATTGAACTACAAATCCCTCATTATTAAGATGTTATTTTACACTTTTTATAATTATATTATTATTATTATAATATTCACATCAGTATTTTACATGCATTTCACAGATACAGTGTAGTAACCTAATATCCATGGAAAACTGTGCCCGGGTGGGGGGACTCCCCTATTTTTGGGGCGGTGGTGCTTGTCAGGAACTTTCAATTTGACCCTAAAAGGTACCAACAAGTAATAGCCTGAAATTCAGACGTATTTTCCCTTGCAATTTTCTTTTGTATTTTCTTACGAGGGAAAATACGTCTGAAATTCAGGCTCCCAAAACCATTGTTGATTTATTTGCTATAACGGTCCCCTAACAGGTACCTATCTGAAAAAAAAATTTGTTTTCACTGGGATTATGCAGGGCATACAGTAAAACATCATTACTGGGAGTGAATTATGTGGAAATTTTTTGTTGATTGTGCATAAAAAATATGGAAAATTGTGCCAGAAATTAATAATATGGGGCGTGAAAAATTCTCTAAAGGTGCAGCATTTGCTGGAAGATGCCAATTTCCTTGGGAGGGGGGACTCCGATATTTTGGGGCGGGGTGCTCATCTGGAACTTTCGATTTTACCCCAAAGGGTACCAAAAAGGGTGTGGCTTAGTTGATTTTGACCCTAAAAGGAACCAACAAGCTAGCTTGAATTTCAGACATATTTTACCTTATGTAATTTTCTCTCGTATTTCTTACATGAAATTAAGGCTACTAACAAGTATGATATTGATAAAACCATTGTTGATTTATTTGCTAGAATGGACCCCTAACAGGTACCTTTCCGGAAAATATTGCAAGTTTTCAAATTGTACCCCCTAAAAGGTACCAGAGGCCTGATTTAAACCCTAAAAGGTACGACGAGCACCCCCACCCGAAAAATAGGGGAGTCCCCTCTGGGAACTGTTCCTCAACCCTAAAGAAATTGCAACATAAGTTTTATTGTGTGATTCCAGAAATTATCCATACCCCTCCCACGGAACTGGTTTGAGATGTGAGTCCCCACCTCTCTGAAATTTCCTGTGAAAAATACAGTGATGATATGAGAAACCATATGCTTTGGTAATTAAACCAATCAGGAATGAGCAAACCTATAGTCCAGGGAATCTATTGCATCTTTAACACAACTGGATATTACCACAGGGCACAATAAAACAATAATGTGATTCCAGAAAAATACCTTTACCTCCCCTATGGAACAGATTTGGAAATTCTTCCAGAGCGGGAATATACCACTTGTTGTAGAATGCACAAACTTGCTAGCTCTAAAGTAACTGGTAACGTACAGTAGGGAACACCAGGAAATCACTTTCACTCTTAAGGACCTCAGAATACCAGTGGGTTCCAGGGGTTACTAGTACCTCAGGCACTGGAAAGCCTTGCTATTGTCTTGCATGTGTTTCATTTAACCAGAATATCAGCACCATGAACTACCGACGACCGGTTAGCGCAGTGGTAGAGCGCCGGGCTTATGTTCGGGAGGTTGGGAGTTCAAACCCTGGCCGGGCCAACACTCAGGGTCTTTTTCTAATAATTGAGGAGAAGGTGCTGCCTTTGCTCTAACATCTGCAAATGGTTAGACCTTCGCGTCTTCTCGGATAAGGACGTTAAACCGTAGGCCCCGTCTCTCACATACACTACACTAACCGGAACCAGAGGGACGTTAAAGAACCACTAGGACCGTCGGAAGTTGCCCAACCTCAGTGTCACAGAACTCACAATACTAACACACACTCATGTTTATAAAGCTGGTTCTTATAGGATGAGTTATCCATTAATGTAAAGCGCTTTGAGCCGCGAGGATAAAGCGCTATATAAGCACGTTATTATTATTATTATTATTAAAAACAAAGAATCAAAATCAAACTAGGATATCTAGTACATCCCGACAGCCTGAGTTGTTAGATTAGTAAGGATTGTGAAACACCATGACTGAGGTCTTGAGGTAATATTTAAATGCCCCTTATTCGGACTTGATCAGGGTCCAGTTGCTCGAAAGTGGTTTAGCACTAATCCAGGATTAATTACCATGGTGACTCGATGGTTTTGTTCAGAACTAAACCTGGTTTAAATTTAATCCACCTTTGAACAACCCGCACCAGGATTTCAAAGTCTGCATAACTGATCATTCATTGTTAATGAATTCATTATTCATTAGCCAACATAAAGGAAAACAAAAGTGAAAACATAGCAAATACAGTTTATTGTTGGTTTTTTTAAATCCTGAAACTTACTTTTTCATGTGACAAAGTGAAATTTGATTAAAAATAATGACATTTGATAAAATAATGACAATTTTAAGCGGTAACTCGACTTGGGACATGTATTGGTGGTGGATGCAAATCTATAACCCTAGCCTATTGGGCAATTCCAGAAAATAAAGGTACCCCCCCCCCCCCCCCTCCCCCACGGGCGGCATTTGGAAATTCCGAAGGGATGGTAAGAGCTCGGAATTCTGATTGCAAGGGGGGGTTTTCGAAGCTGGATTTCTTGTCACAACGGGGGGTCTGAAGATGCCCAACTTCTGAAGGAGTTCGCGTGTTTTTCAGTCTGCTAAAATAGCGTTTTTCAGAAAGAAAATAACGTCATTTCACGCGCGGAAAAACAGTCTTCGCCGCCATTCGATAGATAGAGAATGCTTGCCAGTTCGTACTTGTCCCTTCTAAGACAGAATCTCCATAATTTTCTACTGATTTCAACTGTTAGTTCAATCACGCAGCAGGTTCAACTTTGTACAATCACACAATGAAATTAATATAAAGGATGTTGGCGATACGGGATAAGTTGAGCTTGCATGGACGCGCAACTTTCACCAAAACCCGCCGCAACTTTCCCTAACATATCTAATTAAATCCCGGAACAACACGGCATAGTTTAATAAACGTTTCTCAAAAATGGTACATGTAATATGCATGTTGAATAATATGTTTTTCTTTTACTCCTTTTTAGAGTTTCTATATGGGTTTTTCCTAAGCCTCAAATATTCGAAGATCCGCAAAAAGTAACAACTAGGCTTTCCAAGCTTGGTCTAGCTCATTCTCTAATGTGTTTTCCTATTGGTTATATTTGGAAAAATTGTTTTAGAAAGCGATTTGAAAATGTGTGTTGCAAGTAAATAGCTTCCACACTTCATTTGAAATGTCTATTCCCCCATTTCACGATCGAATGGCGGAAGTCTCAAGTTTTTCCGTGATAATATCATCCGATTCTTTGCCCCTACAATTCAAATCTTACAAAATAGCCAGTTAGCTACTAGTTAAACACGCTTAAAATGTAGAGCTCATATTCAGTGGATGTTGTGAATGCCGGTGGTATTTTTTCTTCAAAATCAAACTATCATGCTCTGTATTAATATTCTGAAACAAGATTATGCGCTTTTTGAGTTTCTGTTACTTTGCAAATTTAATAAATTCCCGCAACAACCCCCGCAACTTTTGCCTTTTTCTCCGCAACGTTTCCCTCTCGCAAATTTTTACTTTTTCTCGCAATAATAAACAATTTCTGAAGGGGAGGGGGGTTTAACCTACCGGAATTCTATATGCACGGGGAGGGGGGGGGGGGGGGGGGGGTAAACCATTTTGGAAATTCTGGATGCATGGGGGGGTCAAAAACTAGTGCCGCCCGTGGGGGGGGGGGGGGGGTACCTTTATTTTCTGGAATTGCCCATTACAGGTAAAAGTAAATCAGAAAATATTTCAAAATGTGCATGAGCATGCCTCCCCCTTACATTGTACTTCGGAATCTTGTTAGGATATCTATCAGAGTGATCTGTGATCCACTCTAAGTTTGTAGCGGTATTGGCTCTCATAAATTTATTTACATGCATATACATGAAGTCAGTCTGGAAAAAGTCCAGAGGCTTGCACACTCGTTCATTTTGGTTGCTGGCCAGACACGAACAACTTTCGAGTCCATACCGGTCTCACATAAACACAATCACAAAAGGTGATGATTACATGAGACCAATATCAACTCAGAGTGATCTCAGTAAATACTGGTCTCATGTAATCACTATTACAATCCAATTCCCAACTGATCGTGTGAGAGGCAACGCACACTTTTCGCTTTTTGGCACAAAGAGAACTTTATTATCAAGATCAAATACAAAGTCGAATCTACCAACAATAAAACTCTCTGCCACCCTATACAAGATATACCCCGGGTGGGAGGGCGGGAATAAAATTTTAAGAAGTTCACGCTATTTGTTGTTGTCTCTCTGACTCTACTCTATCTAACTTAAACTAATGAGCATGCCCCTTTTATACGCATGTGACGTCACACGTCAGTCAGGCAATTAATCCTTTTGAGCATGTGCCCAAAGGGAAGAAATTCCCAACTGATCGTGTGAGAGGCAACGCACACTTTTCGCTTTTTGGCACAAAGAGAAGTTTATTATCAGATCAAATACAAAGTCGAATCTACCAACAATAAACCTCTCTGCCACCAAACACGCGGCCAAAATATTGAACTTAGCACAGGATGCAAGGTGCAAGGCTCATTGGTGAGAAATGTTGAGACCTGACAGCCATGCCGCACCTCCTGGGACTTTTCAGCAGAGAACATTGTTGTTTGGCAAAAACACAGTAATTTTCCATCCACTAAACTCAGCTTTGAATATTCATTTTATTCTTTTTTGTGTGTGTATGAGTTGATGTGTGTGAATCAGAGCAAGCTGAAGCACACAGGCAAAACATAACTTAAGTTTTGGGGGTTTTATTCAGAAAGTCAAAATTCAAAAATAATCCTATGCTACTGCCATAAAATATAGCATTAATTTACTCTCTTGATTGCATTTAACTTAATTAGAATAACTGATGTCACATCTGCAGCCATGCAGCAAAGAGGAACATTTTTTTTTTCTTCAGTGAGAAATTGGTCAGTCACACAAAACCAAAAAGCTCGAAAATAAGCTTAACTTAAAAGTTTACCTGAATATTGCTGCCAAAGCAACTGCACCTTCCGGTATTTTTGTCGAGAAAACGAGTCGCAGTACATTGTTCTTTCTCGTATTTAGAGCTTGAGTGACTTCACGAGCTCGTGTAATTCACGAGCGTCGATGATACAACCGTGGCTAAAATTCCACGAGAAATGTTTCTTTTTCACAATTTAATTCTTTCCGTGCTTTAGCTAAAACAAAGCTGGAGATTCTTTCCCTTGTGTTGTTACTCAAAAGCCTTTCATAGCAAGAATAAACCTCTCGACTGGTTGACTTCTTTCCGTTTTGTCAGATCCAGGCAAGACAACTTTATCGATCACTAATCCAAGTCCAGTTTGCGAACAGCCATACAGATAACCCAAAGGTTATCTTTTCTGAGAGTTCGTCTACAGTTGTGTGCCTAGTATATACGCTGGGCTGCAAGAAACTACCATTAGTTTACAGTTGACGCGGTTTCCATTGTTATTCGTAGGGAATTAACTCGGATAATGGCTCTCAACAAACTAAAAGTCGGGGAGGGATTTGAATTCTCCAGGGAAAGGTTGGGGTTGATCAATAGAATTGAATTGAATTTCTAGGTAAATATATTGCTCATTATGGATTAATAGGTAAGTATATGGCTCATTATGGATTAATAGGTAAATATCTAGTTATTTACCTATGAATCCATAATAAGCCATATACTTACCTGTAAATCAATGTGTGGTTCCAGAAAATATCCCCCCCCCCCGAAGAGTGTTGAAAAGTGACCCCCCACCTCTCTGGAATTCCCGAAGAAAAATACAGTATTTGTATGGAAAATATATCCTTTCCTATTATCCTTCCTATGGATAATTTCTGGAACCACACAATAAGCCATTTTTACGAAGACTTCAAGGGGCACTGTCACGTTTGTTTCATCAAAATATTTTAAAATAAGACCAGTGTTCTACAGAAACAACTCCGAACCTATATTTTGTTTCAAATTAGTCTTAGAAAGAAAAAGAAACTTGTTCAGCCTGTTCGAAAATCAAAAATGCCAATTAGCAATCCAATTCCATCCGCTCGATTATACACGAAAATACTCCAAATTTGTATTGATCTAGCAGCTGAAAGGTTAGGTATAAAACGTAGACCATTATTTTGTTGATTTGTAGGGAGTTTGACTGCATTTAAGCTACTTAAAATGACCCCAAGTTAGACCAAATCCTAATAGACCATGACAGTTGCCCCTTTCACAATGACTAATTCAATTATCAACCCAAACATTTAACTAGTGAATTCAAATCCATACACTTACCCCGAGAAAAAAAAAACATCCAATAATCTCAGTTTATGCATCTATGCTGACTGTCTGTCTATAACCAATATTTGCTTCTGATTATCCTTTATGCGAATCCCGTTGAACGCCACAAAACACGATTTCCGAGAACGCCTTCACTTGAACCATATTGAGAAGCGTTTGTCCAGTCTACTTGCTTGGTCTCATTGCCCATAGAGTGTGTTTAAGACGTAAACCTGAAAATACAGATAAAATCATGCCCAAGTTAATTGCATATCTAATCGTAGAGAGCAACCAACGAGCGCAAAATACCTGAAACTTGCCTTCAGTTTCTCCATCTTGAATCAGTTCCATCCGTTTTGCTAGACAGAACGTTATGCAAATTGAGCTGTAGAAGCTGTAAGCTGTCAGGGCGTGGTACAAATGAAAATAACCAGTAAGGACGTAGTTGCTTTTGTCTCTATTATTTTCGTTCTACAAAGGAGTTCTTTTGTCTGTAGTCTATTATCCTCGTTCTTTGTGTTGAGGTAGGGTATTGTTGTATTATCCAACCAGAGAGGAGCTTTACGCAGCTACGTACCGACCAAAATAACAGCACTTTAATGAGTTGCGCTTTTACAAAAGGCCGCTTGATTGATTGGACTGGCTGTTGTACGAAAACAAAAGACGTAATTCGTGTTTGGAAACCTTTGTCAATCATAGTTGAATAAATGTTGTCATTCATTTTCTTCAGCATCACAACTTTATTGTGCATGGTAAAAATTAATTGCAATGAGTTTCTCTGGGGAACCCACTTCTATGAAAGCAGCTAAATAACTAACAATAGTTCCTATTGGAATCCGCTATCTTTTTCAATTGTAAACTGTACTCCTTTTCAAAACTGTTAAATCAATGAGAAGAATGCATTTCATTTGTCCCTGTTTTCTGAAAACCTTGTCAACTGTAAACTAAGTCCGTTAATTACCTCGATTCTCGGCAATAACCCCAATACATCCCTCGGGCCTACGGCCCTTGGGATGTATTGGGGTTATTGCCTCGAATCTCGGTAATTAACTCTAACTTAAAGCAGCAGAAGAAAAACTCGAAAAACAGCCAGGCGTCCGTTCACCTTGTTCACCTTTCGTTTGCCTGAATTTTCATACCGTGAGGCACTGGGGTCTAGGGGCAGGGCAGAAAAGAGCGGCGCTACTTAAAGGGCAGCGGATATCCCCATTAACCAAAAATTTTCGACTAGGTGGGTTACTCTTTATTTACATTTTTTCATTGATTTTTCCCCCACGCATTAGCCTATGGGGCTCCACAGGAGTTCCGCTATAAGTGAGTCAGGGAGGTCGTTTGTGTAATACAAGAAGATTCAAGGTCCCAATACCAAGCCTGAGGTACCCCTGAGAGTACATCCACAGTATCTGAGGTTTCCCTTTCCAGGACTACTTTCTACGATCTGTTAGACAGAAAAGAGAAAATAATTATTCCACTTGATCGGTGGCTTACCTTTTCAGAAAAGTGTAAAATAACTAATATTAATGAAGGATCTGTAGTTCAATAAATTATGTGGCCAGATGGTCAGTGAAGTAGTGCTTAATTGTTGTTATTTGCGAGTTCCGCTTTTAGGCAGTGCCTAAATCTATATATTAAATCTATCGATGTCCACCTGAATGCACGCTGTTCATTAGACAAAATGTTGTCATTTTTATCACGTTGCATGACTGAGCTGCCTTACGATGTGTTCCATAAGATGGGTGGATTACGTACATCATATGTACATTAGAACCTTTCTTGAACATTGGTACGTCGGCAGTCATCAAGAATATTTTCTGCCGGCTTTATGCAGACTGAGTAAAATATTGGTAAATTATTCAAGGAACGGTTATGAAATCATGAATTGTATTTTCCAGATAATTACCCGTGTAATTACGTCGGTGACCTTACAATTGATTTATTGTTGTGACGGAGTTTTTGTCCCTTGACCAGGCAATGAAAAAGACCAGGCCAGGTTTACAGGAGTCCCATGTACAGACTATCTTGGAGTATGAGGCACGGATGAGGGGTGCGGCAAGGCTAGCTTATCCTCCTGTGGTGGCAGGTGGGCCACGAGCAAACACACTCCATTACATAAACAACTCCCAAGTACTCAGGTAAAATACCGCAACAACTCCATTACATAAACAACTCCCAAGTACTCAGGTAAAATGCCACAACACACTCCATTACATAAACAACTCCCAAGTACTCAGGTAAAATACCGCAACAACTCCATTACATAAACAACTCCCAAGTACTCAGGCAAAACGCCCAAGTGAGTGTCCATGCGTTTCTCGCCCCATCAACCTAGCGCAACGTCAATGACAACCTAAAAATAGTTGTAACAAGCAATGTTTTATCGGCAAAATGCTAGACATATTTAGTATGCACCTAATTCAGAAAAGGTTGCTTTGGTCATTGGTCTTTGGTCCTTGAACGTCTTTGTTTCGTGGTCACTGAAGCAAAGAATTCTTTGTTTCGCGCTATAATTGAATGACGATATTCAGGGGTCTCTGAACGGGGATTAAGATTCCCTACAGGGGTGCCAAGGATTATTTTTTAATCTAAATAAATCTTCTGTGCTTTTATCAAAGACACACGACACCATTGAATTACATCGTATTTTCCGATATAGAATGCTTTGATGCTGATGCCTCAGTATTGTATCAATTGAAAAAATTGTAGTCCTGTAAAGTGCTTTACAGCCTTATACCATCACTCCACAGAAATTGGTAATGTTTAAAGATTCCACTGATTCAGCGGTCACTCCACAGCACCAAAATCTGCTCAACGATCTTGCATTCTGGTAGCCACATAGAAAATCATTTTCAGTGGTCTTTTTTAGTGTTAAAACACTATCATCGAGCTGTAGCCACTCCACAGAAATTTGGCGAAGTTTCTATTCTATTAGTCACTCCACAACACCTACTCCGTTCAAAAATCTTGTAGTTTAATAATACCGTCTCCGCCAAACAAGCCAAAAATAACCCAGTAATTGGTTATAATACATATATCTCTGATGTATATATTATCCTACCATTTCTCGATACTGAAGCATAAAGGAAAAGCATAAAAAAATCTCTAACACAGGAATCCAAAGTAGAAACATACAAGCTGTTGTCGACAAAAGTGCGGGAAATCCAGTCTCCTATACTACTGAATCACAATGATTTTGAGGTAAATCAGTTTCATAACCTGTGTCTACATGTACACATCAACGGCGAGATAAACTAAACCCCGCATATTATATGAAAAGACGTTCGAGACTTCGGACTTCGAGAAGGTTTGCAAGCCAACTTGTGGATTAAGGACATTCCCAACAATTGGCGCGCTTCTCTATTGTCGATTTCACTGAGTACCTTAACTTGATTCACTTACATTTATACTAGAAGTAATCAAAGATTAGTTAAAAGTGCATTCGACGAGAGATTGTTATCAATTGTGCGTTAGGACCGCAAGTCGTAAAACAGAAATGAAATAAACATATTTTTGACCGAAGAGATTGGTCAGTCGGTCAGGCTTTTCAGTTCGTAGAAATTTATGACACGGCTACACAATCTACTGATGTTCTGATAGGTAAATAGTGCCAAACATATTTGACAGTTAAATGTCGAATGAATTAAGCTAAAGATACACTATACCTTGGACAAAAACATGCCCAATATCCGAAAATCTCCGTGTAAATTCGAGTGAAGCCAAGCACTTCGGATATACAATATGTGAGCCTGCAATATTTTTAGTTATAAAATAACTAAGATAGTACGCGCGCTCTCATTGGTCGACAGGTGTGTTTATATGAGAGTATATAAACACGGTTGTGACGTCACGCCCGGACGATGTTTGCGCTGTCTTCTTTTTCATTCTTTATACATTTTGACAAAAATGTTTCCAAACACTTGAAGCAATGAAATTGTGAAAGCAGTGCTGTTTTCTTTTTAGCTATCATTTGTCGTCCCAACCACAAGTTCAAAGAATTGGCTTGTCTTCGACTTTTTTAGTCAAACGCGTGTAAATTTTCAGGATTGTCAACATTTTCGTACGATTATACATGATATTTTTGTCCTCCGACATCCACTTCCCTCCCTTTATGAAACGATTTTTTGACTTCTGGGAACTTTTTAAAAGTATACAGCTCGTACTAAGAGGAGAAAAACAACACAAATCAAGTTAAGCGACCCAACTAAATTTCTGGATTTGGAGACTTTCGGCGAATCGACTAGCCAAAATGAAAAAGAACAACGAAGACCAAATTATTGAATAAATCACAATTTATTTCATTACTTTCCTATTCAATTTTTCAAAATGATGATCTTTCACAAGCCGAGTAGGTAAAGAATCGTTTGCTAGCAAGTTAACAAGATTTAGAGTATTAACAAAACATGAAATTCTTACCGGCGATCGGCGAACATCGACGGCACTGTCGACGAAACTTTGACTTGAGTTGCTTCAAAAATTCAATACCATTCGTTCATGCCATCAGCAACAATTGAAGCCTCCATAATATCATTCCAGTCTGGTATTTAACATTTTGCTTGATTTGAAGATCGAAACAAGACACACGCTATTTTTGCTTTTTCGATGCCGAATTCGCCTTTCCAAAACTCGGCAAGTCAACACGAAGGCCGTTCTTGTATGGAAAATTCCTTCGGCTTTGCAATTCTTAATCCGTGCATCCCTTCATTCGCTTATGCTTCAATTACCATAAACACCATAGAAGAGGTCAATAAAGTCGTGAAATGTTTCTTAGAAAGCAGTTTTCTCTCGCCTCACCTTCGCAAAACTTCCAGCCAACTGAGTGAAAAACTTGAACACATGCGATATAACACGCCCTCTGATTGGCCCGTTCAGGCCGTCGCGCGGTAAGGAGAATTTATATGTTCACACAGAATGTTGAAATAAATTCATTTTAAATCTTTCGCTTCAAAAAGTGAAAGATATTTTATAAAAGCAATAGAGAACTTTTTCCCAGTGTCTACATACTCTGATGCAAACACTCGGGAAGGTTGGGAGAATTCTCGACAGGTTATGCAGCCACTCGACCTTCGGTCTTCTGGCTGCATAACTGTCTCGAATTCTCCCAACCTCCCCTCGTGTTTGCATCAGAGTATGTAGACACGGAAAACGTTCTCTATTGCTTAAATAGGGAACAGAAAACCTCAACGTATTATTATCCTTTACTGGGTTGATTCCTTCAATATATCTTCTTCTTAAGGCAGACCACCTGTTCTCTCGATCACGTTACCCTGGACAAAATTAAGCTAAAACGCTATCAACTGCAAAAATTCATGAAGATTACGAATCTAGGGTTAAAAAGTTCGACCATAAGTTGTCCCCCGTTTTTGATTGAAAGTTAATTGTAAACGGTACTAATTGTACTAACGGTACTTAGTTTCCATAGCAACTTAATATATAATTTAATGCTGGGGACGACTCATACAAGTTCCACCTCTGTAACTATTTTCCTAATATAGTTATTTGCAAAGTTGCTTAGAAGCTTACTAAATGACGCCCAAATCTGTCACTACAGATCTGTCACTACAATACTGATACAATAATAAATGGTGGCACTTACTTTGATGCAAACCCTCGGGTAGGTTGGGAGAATTCTCGACTAGTTATGCAGCCACTCGACCTTCGGTCTCGTGGCTGCATAACTGTCTCGAATTCTCCCAACCTCCCCTCGTGTTTGCATCAGAGTATGTAGACACGGAAAAAGTTCTCTATTGCTTAAGTAGTACGCGCGACGAGAATTTACCCTATCCGGTTTACCTGTGGTTAAGCACCAAGCAAGTCTCAGCATGGTGTCGAGGCTGAAGCGATCGGATCGATCCGGTTTACCTGTGGTTAAACATCAAGTCGAGGCTGGGCCGACCGAAAATCGCTCAAAAGCACCTAGCATCCAGCGAAAACGACACGAATCGATCCGGTTTACCTGTGGTTAAAACATCAATTCGAGGCTGGGCCGACCGAAAATCGCTCAAAAGCACCCAGCAGCATCCAGCGAAAACGACACGATTAGTAGGCATTCTCCTTCGTCGAATGCAAAAACCTGGTTCAAGAACAAGATAACCAATTAAATAATAGATCCTTAAAGTGCCACTATTATCAAAAATTATAGTCTCCAATCTTTGCCAATTCTCCATATGTTAGGCAGCTTTGCAAAACTAGAAGAATGCCGTTTTCCGTTTTTTTGATAGCTCTTTTCGTTCAATAGTTATTAAGGTAAGAACGATATGCAAATTAGCATGGGTGATGACGTCACACTCAGCTTGATCAATGCCTAAATACTAAAAAGAGGTATATCTCTATACCTCTTGGAGTTAGAGTGCTCAAACTTGGCAGGATGAATACTTGATTTGAACAGAGTAATGTGACTTATCAATCAGGGTTGCCATGGCAACCCCCTGGTTCTCAGGCTCCCCAGATGATTTTAGGATTTTACTGTTCATGTTCGCATTTCTCCCAAAGGGAATAAAATGTCTGTTTCCTGGTGTAAATGCGCAGTTCGGGTTTCTTTCATGGAAATCAATCCGAACACTTCTACTTCTCGAGGTTTGGAGTTTCACAGAATATGAATTCTGCATTAAACAGCCCGTTTGTTCTTGAGATCGAAATTGAATTTCTCTCTAGCTCTCTATTTTCAAACGTTCGCCCGAACAAGTCCTGCTACTTCCGGTAAAATAAAAATAAATGTGTTATTTTGATATTTTCTTCTCTGTTCTTTTTTCTGTCAATGGGAGTCCTGTGTATTGTTTTACCTCTTGGACCCTAGGGAACGAGATTACGTCATGCTACTTTCTCATTGGCCACTAACAGTAATTTTCATAACAAAGGAATCATTGACCTTCACAACCTAGTGAATACTAGCAAGGTAGGAAATTCGACGCGATTTTTCGTACAGGTTATGCCTCTAGTTGGGGGCGACGGAAGTGATTAGGTATTCACATACATTCACATAATAAATGAACTTCCGTTGACAGTATAAACAATTGCAAAAAAATGCAACATGTTTGGTACAAAATGAGTAGGGTTGCAACATTTAATGCAGCAAACTGGCGAGTGAATAAACTAATAAACTTTGCAAGAAATTGTTGAGACTTAAAACATGTTATCTAATTTAACTTCATTTTCACGGTTGTTTTCAGGCTCATTTCGAATGAGCCTAAGTTCATATTTTGCATTCTATATTTGTATTTCATGAACATTCAACTAACCATTTAACCAGCCAGAGTGTTATTCCTTAACTGAGCGCATTTGAAATTGCCGTCTCTTCAATTCGTCTTATTTGCGCAAATGTTTTGTTTGTTCCTCTTTGTTTGAACTAACCGATCAAATTTACCGCTTTGCCTTTTGATGTGTACTGCGTGACAATGCAATAAACACTAAGATTATTCTTTGAATATTTGATAGAAAAATTTCCATTGAAGTTACTTAAGTTGAGTTTGCATCTAATTTGGCAGTAGTTTTGGCAATTCACTTCCGCTTCCGTCGCCTCCAACTGTAGGCATAACCTGTACGAAAACCTGCTGTTTGAATATATACTTTCTGTTCGCTTCCAAATTATTTTTTTGAAAACTATAAATAAGCATATTGTAGATTAGTCCTTCCGCTGTATATCCATCTAAGTTTCGTTCCCTAAAAGCATTCGGCTGATTTACTATGAGTGTTTTCGCCAAGCTGCCCGATTTGAGTTTCCTCCCTTGCTAGTATTCACTAGGTTGTGAAGGTCAATGATTCCTTTGTTATGAAAATTACTGTTAGTGGCCAATGAGAAAGTAGCGTGACGTAATCTCGTTCCCTAGGGTCCAAGAGGTAAAACAATACACAGGACTCCCATTGACAGAAAGAAGAACAGAGAAGAAAATATCAAAATATCAAAATAACACATTTATTTTTATTTTACCGGAAGGGTGAGCTCCCTGTGGCCAGGTTGACAGATTAGTCCAGTCATTTTGTGAAATGACCACCAACTAATTGCAACAGAAAGTTTCTCAACGGTTTTAGGGCCGTAAAGTCAACCCAACAAACAAACTAAAAATCTTAAAAAATCCATGTAGTGGAACATCTGAAAATTCAAGTTTGAAAAGACGACACAATTTTCTTTTGTTGGCGGCCATCTTGCCCTTTGTTAATAATGAGTTTTGCCGCACTTAGTTTTGCGAAGCTTTTGATATTCGCTATACTGTACAGTATTCCCAGCTAAGTGTTTCGATTTTTAGCGGAGCTCCAGCGGAGCACCATACCTAAGGAAAAACCGTATACCATCGAGTTGATTTTGAAACGTCACGGGTAATTTAATACATTTTTTTCATTTCATTGATGGCGCCATGCCCAATTGATTAGTGCGTTGAAAAGCAATTACCCCTTAGATAATTATGTCAAAGTTTGGTTGCTGTAGGTGGTTCCTTTCGCGAGATATTATTTGTTTTCTTTTTTCTGTATAAAAACCTATAGCGTACGCCGTCCGTCCGTGTACACATTGAAACTGTACACATTGGAACCCTGTGTTATTCCTTTAAAATTTAATATCTCGAGAAGGATAAAACATGAGAAAACTATTTTTGGAGAGAATTATATAGAGAGCAAGAAGCACATAATGCCTGGCTGACGTGACGTGACGTCATTACCAATAACGTGAAACTACTTTTGGCGGGAAATGTCGAGATCCGAGGCGCGCGTGTGCACATCTGAGAGAATGGGGACTTTTATGTGAAAATTTTTTTTTCTTCGGACTTCGGCAGAAGCAAAATTTATTTCACTTTACTAGTATTAAGCTTATATTTTATCATTTACCTGTGCTGAGGTTAGACTTCTGAGCTTTTTTGTATGCATTTTACAGTGAAAGGAAGATGCAGTCAAGCGGAATTAACTCGTATAGTCTCGTGGAAGAAAGGGCGAATTTTGACAAGTTCGAAAGCACATTCTATCGCTCGTTATGGCGATTTTTCTGGGCCATGTCACAAAAATGGATTCATAACTCATATCAGTATTCTAGAGATCGGTATGGATACTCAAAGGCAAAGGACAAGGCTGTAGAAGAGACTAAATGAGAGAAGTTTGGCTGTCTTGCCGACGTTTCGGCCATGGACGTTTCAGGGCTTTGGACTTGGTAAAGCCGTGCCGTTGATTTTATGATTTGCGGATAACACGAAACTTGCGACGTTTATTATACTTCCTCGTCAATAAGATGAAGAGTACTGTTGAGCCAGACCAATCGCTTTTGATCTTGAAGACATTTACGAAGAAATGTGAGAAACTGACTGGGCTTGAATCATTAAAAAACTCCTAACAAAATTGTGTTATAGGAAAGCAACGGCTATGAGTACCACAACCGAATTCTACAATTAAAGTTACTAACATGTAAGTATGTTTTTAGATATTTACATTGTGAACATTTTAGCAAAGGCCACACCTACTTGCATATATCTCAGGGGTTTCAATAAGTTATGAAGTAGCAGGCTAAGTTTTGGAAGTAGACGGCTGGGTTTGGGGTCCTTTAGTTTTACGAAAGGCGTAAGGCCTGAGCCTTCTAGGAGGGAGATTTTTTTTAGATATGCACTTCAAATTCACACTAGTCTTTTTGTGTGTGGTTTCTGTCAGGGGAAAAAATCCCCAAAACACCACTCATGGATAAAGCAAAAATTTATCTTTGATTGAGACTTGGGATGGCAACAGGGTTTAATTAAGCATTATGCTTGTATCAGCGGCTTCCCCCAGGGGTGACCCCCGGGGAACCCCCGGGAATGAGGGGGCTTTGTTGAGATTTGTAAGCAAAACTTGCCCTAGGGGGTAGGGTTTTTTCGACTTTTGTACATATCGCCTATTACCCACGGGGTCAACCCACGGGATTTGTTTGCATGGTCATCGCCTAGCCTGTTTGCACGCGAATCATTTTATAGCAATAATGGCTTATTATTATTATTATTATTATTATTATTATTATTATTATTATTATTATTATGAATCGAGTCACAATCAATCAGAATCAATATGGAGAAAGTCTGGTGCAAGAGTTTAATGATGGCACAATACACTAATGTTTTGGGGGTGACAGCTTTTGTTATTCATGTTATCAGGAAGGGTAGGAACACTTTAATTTGACACGAACTTTGTGCGTTTTTCTTGAAGACTTCATGTTGGCGAACATTTCTTGAACATCACGAACGTCTCGTGTGTATTGCATGCATTACTGCTTATTGAAAACTTCATATCCCTAAGGGTAGGGATTTTGTCGCTATTTTATTGCCCCATACACAGGGGAATTTTAAGTTGTTTGATTGGACCTTATGACAAATCCCCCTGGGTCCCCGGGGGTCGCCCCCTGGGAGAAGCCTCTAATACAAGCACTTTCTATGACTTTATCGGCACAATAGAGCACGCGTGATGTTGGGAGAGACACGAGAACGTTGTAAAATCACGAGCCGTACTTTTTTTATCGGTGTAATAGAGCATAGATTTGGACCAATCAGAGCACGCGTTATATCGTAGCTATATTATAATAGCTTATATTAAACATAGTTTGGATATAATTAGTCTAGAATTGTTTTAATCCAAAGTCTCTGACATGAGAAATCTTATTTTACCCATTAATGGTCACCTGCATGGACTTGGGAAATTTTTTAGCTGTGAAGCCTTCAAAGATTGAGAATGGTTCTAATTTAATTCTTACTGGAGTTAAAAGTCACACCTGCTAGAAGTCCCAGGTTTAAGTTTTTTCAATACCACACTGTTTATGTATGTAGGGACTGGGCTGGTTACCAAGGGGAGGTGCGGGTACTGAGCAAAGGATTTTTTGGGAGATTTTTCCATATATTTACTATATTTGCTGAGAGAAATTTGCAATTTTTGAAATTGCTGGATCTACCCGTGCAAACTACTCTATGTTTGTTAAATAGTCCTTTAACGACAAAGAGATCATGATAGCCTTCATGGAGTTCTATTGTAAAGTAAGTGGAAATGGAAATTTTACAATCTTGTTGGGATGAATAGCTTTCAAAGTTTGAGAGTTCTCACCTAGGGCTGGTTCACACTTTGTGAGGGTACTCAGAAATAAAAATGACGGGAGGGTCCGATGGAGCTCCAAATTTCATAGCCCAAAAATACCAACAGTTTTTGCCTTAGGCAGTATCTTCATATCAACTAGCCTGTCATTAGTTTCAACCCCCCAAAATACCCACGGATTTTTCAACACCCCAAAAAATTATACCAGGCCCATTATATGACCATCGTTTTCTCTACTACGCTCTCTACTACGCGTAGTACCGTAGTACCGTAGTTTACAACTCGTCTCCACTCTTGACGGTTGTGGGCAAGATGTTGTGCCTGCCCCCAAGTGAGACCCAGATCTTTCAATTCGGAGGCGATAGTTCTCCGCCAGGTGGTCTTGGGTCTACCGGGTTTCCGCCGTCCCGTCGGTGTCCATTGTATGGCAATCTTTGGTACCCGCTGCTGGTCCATGCGGAGGACATGCCCTAGCCATCTCATGCGCCGGTACTTGATTTCATCTACGACGCTGCTGCTAGTGGTCTTTTTGTACAGCTCCTTGTTTGAGATGGTGTTGGGCCAAAATATGCCACAGATCCTCCTCAGGCACCGATTGTGGAACACATTCAGCTTCTTCATGTCGCTCTCGATAACCCTCCAACACTCCGAGCCATATAGTAGGACCGACTTTACATTGCTGTTATAGATTCGTATCTTCGTTCGCAAGCTGTATTGCTTAGACTTCCAGATTGGGCGTAGTACAGCAAAAGCACCTTGTGCTTTTCCGAGACGCGCGGTGATGTCTTTTCCGGCTGCATTGTCTGAGCTCACAACACTTCCAAGATAGGTAAAATCGTCTACTCTTTCAACTGTGATTGGCGGCGCATTTGCTGTGCTGTTGACAAACATGGTCTTTGTCTTGGATTGACTGATGGTTAAACCGGTCTTCTTGGCAAAGCTGTTTAATCTCTCTGTCTTTTCCTGCAGTATTTATGGCTGGAGGCCAGAACAGCTAAATCATCAGCAAAGTCTAGATCTTCTAACTGAGACAGTAAGGTCCACTGGATTCCTCTTGGTTTATCTGATGTTGTGTTGCGCATAATCCAGTCAATGGAGAGAAGGAAAAGCATGGGCGAGATGATACAACCCTGTCTCACACCAGACTTCACAGGGAACCACTCGGAAAGCTTACCATCGACTATGACACTGCATTCGAAGTGCTGGTAGAACAACTCTATCAAGGTAACTAATTTAGGGGGTACCCCATAGGACCTTACGATCTTCGATAGAGTGTCACGGTGCAGACTGTCAAAGGCTTTCTTGAAGTCGATAAAATTGATGTAAAGTGGACAATTCCATTCTAAGCACTGTTCAATGATATTCCTCAGGGCAAAAATCTGATCTATACATCCTCTTCCCTTCCTGAAGCCAGCTTGTTCTTCCCTTAGCTTGGCATCGATAGCTGAGTCAATTCTCATCAGGAGGATTCGGCAGAACACTTTGGATGGCACGGATAGTAGTGTGATGCCTCGCCAGTTGTCACAAAAGTTAAGGTTTCCTTTCTTGGGAGCTTTACAATGAGACCTCTAGTCCAGTCTTCAGGAATTGTTTCTGAGGTCCAGATAGTGAAGAAGAAGTCGGTGAGAACTTCAGCTGATGTCTCCACGTCGGCCTTTAGCATTTCTGCATGGATGCTGTCAATTCCACTGGCCTTCCCATTCTTCAGGGCTTTAATAGCTGTCTTCACCTCTTCATTACTGGGTGGACTGGTGTCAATGTCAAGGAAGGCTTCAGTTGTTTCAATTTCTGCAGGTTCGTCTGGTTCTGGTCTGTTAAGAACTTCACGGAAGTGTTCTACCCAACGCGCTGCTTGTTCTCGTAGTACCGTAGTGGTGAGTTTTATTTCGATTTCGATGAAATCGTAGTTTCGTACTGGGGAAAGATAAAATAGTTATGTTTTCGATGAACACGCACCGTAGTACCGTAGTAGCGTAGTGGGAAGAATAAAATAGTTATGTTTTCCATGAACATGCACCGTAGTACCGTAGTAGCGTAGTGGGAGGAATATAATAGTCATGCTTTCAAAGAACACGCACAGTAGTACCGTAGTAGCGTAGTGGGGAAGTAAAAAAGTTATTTTAAAAGAACATGCACCGTAGTACCGTAGTGGGAGGAATAAAAAGTTATTTTCAATGAACATGCACCGTAGTAGCGTAGTGGGTGGAATAAAATAGTAATGTTTTAGATGAACATGCACCGTAGTACCGTAGTAACGTAGTGGGGAAATAAAAAAAATAGTTTGAAAAACATGCACCGTAGTACCGTAGTGGGAGAAATAAAAAAGTTATTTTCAAAGAACAAGCACCGTAGTAGCGTAGTGGGAGAAATAAAAAAAGTTATTTTCAAAGAACATGCACCGTAGTACCGTAGTAGCGTAGTGGGAGAAATAAAATAGTTATGTTTCCGATGAACATGCACCGTAGTACCGTAGTAGCGTAGTGGGAGGAATAAAATAGTCATCTTTCAAAGAACACGCACAGTAGTACCGTAGTAGCGTAGTGGGGAAATAAAAAAGTTATTTTCAAAGAACATGCACCGTAGTACCGTAGTAGCGTAGTGGGAGAAATAAAATAGTTATGTTTTCGATGAACATGCACCGTAGTGTACCGTAGTGGGAGGAATAAAATAGTCATCTTTCAAAGAACACGCACAGTAGTACCGTAGTAGCGTAGTGGGGAAATAAAAAAAGTTATTTTCAAAGAACATGCACCGTAGCACCGTAGTGGGAGGAATAAAAAAGTTATTTTCAATGAACATGCACCGTAGTACCGTAGTGGGAGGAATAAAATAGTTATGTTTTCGATGAACATGCACCGTAGTACCGTAGTAGCGTAGTGGGAGAAATAAAATAGTTATGTTTTCGATGAACATGCACCGTAGTACCGTAGTAACGTAGTGGGTGGAATAAAATAGTAATGTTTTAGATGAACATGCACCGTAGTACCGTAGTAACGTAGTGGGGAAATAAAAAAGTTATTTTCAAAGAACTGCACCGTAGTACCGTAGTGTGAGAAATAAAAAAGTTATTTTCAAAGAACAAGCACCGTAGTAGCGTAGTGGGAGAAATAAAAAAAGGTATTTTCAAAGAACATGCACCGTAGTACCGTAGTAGCGTAGTGGGAGAAATAAAATAGTTATGTTTTCGATGAACATGCACCGTAGTACCGTAGTAGCGTAGTGGGAGGAATAAAATAGTCATGCTTTCAAAGAACACGCACAGTAGTACCGAAGTAGCGTAGTGGGGAAATAAAAAAGTTATTTTCAAAGAACATGCACTGTAGTACCGTAGTGGGAGGAATAAAAAAGTTATTTTCAATGAACATGCACCGTAGTACCGTAGTAGCGTAGTGGGAGGAATAAAATAGTTACGTTTTCGTTGAACATGCACCGTAGTAGCGTAGTGTGGGAAATAAAAAAGTTATTTTCAACGAACATGCATCGTAGTACCGTAGTAGCGTAGTGGGAGGAATAAAATAGTTATGTTTTCGATGAACATGCACCGTAGTACCGTAGTTGCGTAGTGGGAGAAATAAGGGACGTGTCATTATTTTTGGGGGGGGGAGGGCTCCCTTTTTTTTCAAACAGGGCTAATATATAGATTTAGCCACTGGCTAAAAGCGGAGCTCCCGGTTACAAATTTTTTTAACAAGACAAAAAGGTTGCCATTGTACATGAATATATAGCCTTACACCGTTATACCACGTGACTAAGCACTTGTTCACCCAAGTGTGGTTATCTAAGGTTCATCCCTTCAACAATGTAAACCTTTTCACGTTTGATGACGTCATCTATTACGTCATAACACGTAACCATGCAGTTACACCGACCTTGCCACTTAGATAACTTCACCCAAGTTTGGTTGTCTGAGGTTCATCCCTTCTTGAGATATATCATTTTTCTCCTATGATGACGTCATCAATGACGTCATACCACGTGGCCATGCAGTTAAGTAAGTAAGTAAGTAAGTACTTTATTAACGTCTCAAATCTTCTAGCCGTGCACGAGTGCACTACTAATCGGGGAGACGGTGCACTAGTGCACTAGTGTATGTTAGTATTGTGAGTTCTGTGACACTGAGGTTGGGCAACTTCCGACGGTCCTAGTGGTTCTTTAACGTCCCTCTGGTTCCGGTTAGTGTAGTGTATGTGAGAGACGGGGCCTACGGTTTAACGTCCTTATCCGAGAAGACGCGAAGGTCTAACCATTTGCAGATGTTAGAGCAAAGGCAGCACCTTCTCCTCAATTATTAGAAAAAGACCCTGAGTGTTGGCCCGGCCAGGGTTTGAACTCCCAACCTCCCGAACATAAGCCCGGCGCTCTACCACTGCGCTAACCGGTCGTCGCAGTTGCACCCTCCTTGCCACTTAGATAACTTCACCCAAGTTTGGTTGTCTGAGGTTCATCCCTTCTTGAGATATATCATTTTTCTCCTATGATGACGTCATCAATGACGTCATACCACGTGACCATGCAGTTGCACCCCCCTTGCCACTTAGATACCTTCACCCAAGTTTGGTTGTCTGAGGTTCATCCCTTCTTGAGATATATCACTTTTCTCCTATGATGACGTCATCAATGACGTCATACCACGTGACCATGCAGTTGCACCCCCCTTGCCACTTAGATAACTTCATCCAAGTTTGGTTGTCTAAGGTCCATCCCTTCCTGAGATTTTTTAATTTTCTTAGTATACCACAGGGTTCCCATGAGTTTCCGCGTACGGCGGACGGACGGACGGACGGACGGACGTACGCTATACCTTTAATACCAGGAAGAAACAAAAAAAATCATATCTCAAGAAGGGAACAACCTATGGCAACCAAACTTGGACACATTAATGTTTTGGGCGATACCATTTCAACGCCCTAATCATTTGACTTGACGCCGTCACTAACGTAAGCAAAATGAGCAAGAAAGCCCGTGACGTTTGAAAATCAACTCCATAGTTATGCGAGACGTTATTTCCTTAGGTATGGTGCTCCGCTTGCGCGGGCCTTCGGCCCGCGCAGGAGCTCCGCTAAAAAAAAATTAGGACCCTCCCCTTGAACATAACAAAAATAATGTGACCCTCCCCCAGTCGTAGGTAAAAAAAATTGGGACCCTCCCCCATGCAATTTATTTCTGAAAAACCTGTTAGATAGACTATTGTCCAAGTGATGTAATGTCTCTTTCATTCTTCTTAATAACAGAACTACTTTTTTCTTACTTCTGTCATGCACCAGTCAATTGACATCACGGCCCCCCGATTTGAAGTGTTAAATGTTACTATTTTCCCGTTCACCAGGGGCATGGTCGTTGTTAAAGCTCCAGGCCCCCGGCGACACTTTCGCAACATGGCGAAACGCGCCTTTATTTTGATAAACGCATTTCATCAAGCCTCCAGAGAAAAGGCTTCACGCGCTACAAATTATTATTATTCATATGCGTGAAGCGCAGCCCCGAAACGAATTTCTATTTCGTATCACTGGAGGGCTTTTGGGGGTTTTCATTTGTCCTTGCCAAGATACACATGTTTGTAACGACATTCGTCCGCATTCCATTTAAGCGCCACAAGCCATTCCTTATGCGCGCGAAGCGCGCCGAAATTTTCAACATAATGAGTGAAATAAACTAGAGAATGATATAGAACTCGTTGCTGGAATCTCTCTTTCAAGGCTTCAGGCTTCGAGAGATCCTCCCCTTTCACTCGCCCAAAATGAAGTGATCCCTCCCAAAATCCTCCGACCTCGGTCCTTAAACCAATATATTTTCGCACGATAATCGAACTTCTGGTTCAGCGTTAATTCCCCGTTAATGCCCCGCTGAATATCCCCGCTATAGAAGGTCCGTGTTAAATTCCCTGCCCTTCCTCAGGTGGGGGCCGGGGTGTCAATTGACTGGTGCATAAGGAACCGCGTGTTCATCGCATTTCATCAAGCTTTAGAGAAAGGGTAGATGAACATGTTTTGTGTACGGCATAGTAAACAAAAGCCTGTCAGGAGCTCAGGAAGTACACTACCTCAACTATATAGGTTAGGTTATATTATTCATGCGCACAACTGCGCTCCGCAAATGACGAATTATTAATATTCATGTGCGCGAAGCGCGGCCCAACGGACGAATGTCTATGCTTGTAACGTCGAAAACTCACGCTTACCTAAGGGGTCTTCTTTCAAACATATAGTGACTTGCCCTCCAGGCCTATCATTTGCAGGGAAATTTAGGGAGAGTTTGATTTTCGTTGTCAAGATAACTTGTTCTTGTCAACGGTAGTGTCCTCATTGCTCAAAGAGTATATAAGATGTCATTGTTTATGCGCGTGAAGCGCGCAGAAATTTTTATGGAGAAGTTGCTGAAATAACCACTGTCGCCATTTGTTTTACCCTCTCCATCGTCCAAATGTTGCTGAAAAAAATTATGACCCTCCCCCAAAGGGATTGAAAAAAACTTGGACCCTCCCTTTAGACACGCGAAAAAAATTAGGACCCTCCCCACAAAAATAGGAGCCCTCCCCCCGCTAAATAATGACACGTCCCTAAAAAAGTTATATATATTTTCAAAGAACATGTACCGTAGTAGCGTAGTAGGAGAAATAAAAAGGTTATGTTTTCGATGAACATGCACCGTAGTGGGAGGAATAAAAAGTTTTTTTGAAAGAGCATGCACCGTAAAACCGTAGTAGCGTAGTGGGAGAAATAAAAACGTTATTTTCGATGAACATGCACCGAAGTACCGTGCTAGCGTAGTGGGAGAGAAATAAAAAAGTTATTTTCAAAGAACATGCACCGTAGTACCGTTGTAGCGTAGTGGGAGAGAACAACATTATTAAACAGGAACATAATTCATTGAACTGAGCTTAAGGGATTAAAATTTGCATATAATTTAGTTATATCGTCAAAAAATATGTTTCTAAGATTCGCATAAGACGGGCAAGACAGAAAAAAATGTTGCTCATCTTCAATGCAGGCAAGATAACAATGATTGCATATCCGTTGATCTACAACACCCACACGGATTTGCGGAGTAAAATCCGTCAAAGTGTGAAATACTGCAGCAAAACGTTAATGGTTTTGTAAACAAGGCTTCTCAAGTAAACAAAGTAATTTTTATTTATAAGACAGAACAGTCGTTTGACTTTAGAACGATATATAATTAAAAATCGTATCATAAATTGCGACGCGACGAGGATTTTTTCCCTAAGCAAGTTGTTTGCCCTTACGACAGTTCCGTGTGCTGTAACTGTTCACACTCAAAAGGAAAGTATTCCAAGGCGATAATGAGCTTCCAATCAAATCCCTGACCTCAATTACTGGCATGCCTAATATTGTATA
Source organism: Scolanthus callimorphus (assembly GCA_033964015.1). Lineage (NCBI taxonomy): Eukaryota > Metazoa > Cnidaria > Anthozoa > Actiniaria > Edwardsiidae > Scolanthus > Scolanthus callimorphus. The sequence continues at coordinate 26,223,326 of CM066911.1, read as the reverse complement.
ATATTGCATAATATTGTATTTGCGATGAAGTCAATTAACCAATAAATATTATGTAAAGTAAGGTACAAAACAACAATACAAATGATATCAATGATTATAGTGAATAGTAGAGTAACCCTCCAATCTTGTGTTATATTGCAATTCAAGGCGGATTTTAGGGACGGGAATAAACTTGTACTTGAGTGTTGGGACCATTATGTATTTGCCGACGCGACATTCTGATGGCCACCACTAACTTTCAGGTGCGGAGTCATCCATTTAAATTAAGTGAGACAAAATGGGGAAAAAAACCATCCAGTCGGCAGTGGCAGAGTGTTATTTTCTCCCCACTAAGCAACTATACGGTACATGTTTAGTGGAAAATAACTTTTCTACTTCTCCCACTTCTCCCACGACACAACTACGGTGCATGTTCTTTGAAAATAACTTTGTTATTTCTCCCACTACGCAACTACGGTACTGCGGTGCATGCTCTTTGAAAATAACTTTTTATTTCTCCCACTACGCTACTACGGTACTACGGTGCATGCTCTTTGAAAAAACTTTTTTATTTCTCCCACTACGCTACTACGGTGCATGCTCTTTGAAAATAACTTGTTTATTTCTCCCACTACAGTACTACAAGTGTCGATTAGAGAAATCGAAATAAAACTCTGAGTCTATGAGTCTATGTTGAATATTTATTACTTTGCTTCCTGTCAAGTTCTTCAGAAATTTTAACAGCAGAAAGTTTGCATGGAATTTTATTAGGATGATCTAAAAAGCATTTATAAGTACTGTAAACTTCCACAGACTTTTTTATGTTATTGAGCTTTCACAAAATCAGATGCTGTATGATATCAGATTACAAAATATATTTGTCTAAACCTTGATACCTTTTTGGGGAGCTCCGCTTTTAGGCAGTGCCTAAATCTATATATTAGCATGAAAGCCATGCCTTCAAGTTGTCTGGCTCATTAGGATAGCTATAGCAGAAATCTAAATGTTCCGCATTCCGACACCTATAATAACTGTCGTCTCATCTTGTCCGTCCCAAGACATATATCATTGAAGCTGTTTTACACAGTCATTGCAAATCTTTAATTGGAGTGCAGGATTTTTTTTTCGGAAAGCGATTAAAAGGGAAAAGAGCAAGGTCAGTGCGAGATGCTTAGGATGCTTATTCAGTAAAATGGCAAAATGACCTGAAAGTGTGTACAAACGAGAACAATATTTAATCCACTATTATATATGCAACCTATCGGGACCAGACAATTCTATAACTTAAAAAATCATCAATGGACTAGATGTTTTATGGTAGAATGAAGTAATACCTATGATTAACGATGGTGTTATCGTTTGAGAGTATGATTTGCTTTAAGATAAAGCCGAAATAATCATGACTCACTAGACCAAATATAACAGCTGATATAGTCTGAGAAAGGAGAATATGTGTTGTAGTAAAAGTAGTACTCAATTGAGCACAAGCGTAGCCTTTCAATTTATGAAAATGTAAGTGTGCCAGTATGTGCACAGGGAGCTCACCCTTCCGGTAAAATAAAAGTAAATGTGTTATTTCAATGTTTTTTCCTCCGTTCTTTTAATAGTCCGGGAGCCAGCGACTCGAAAAAATGGGTTCGTTTACTTTGAGAGCTGAACGAAATTGGACCATATGGGGTTGTAGTACTATCATTGGTTGTTATCACACGGGTGGCAGTGGAGCTAGTTAGGTGGGCCGACGCCCATTTATAAGCCCTAATATATGCGCGGTCCTGGGATCAACAAATGACCTCCAATCTGAAGAAACACAACAAATATTAACACATAATTTTTTAATGTGCGATATTCTGAAGTAGATATATACCGTTTCCGGGATACGTTGTCACCCAAAAAGCTTATAAGCTTGGTGCGCTAGGGAGTATGGGTAAAGATTTATTTAAATTTCTGTAAAATATTAGAAACAAACATGCTTGGAAATGTACTGAAATTTAATCATTTTAGTCTAGAGGCCAAATGCCAAAAAGGGCCTTATTTTTCAATCTGGCTGCACCCCCTGGGTGGCAGGCTGTTCTTGGTATCGTTTTAAAGCTCAGACCCTGCTCTGTCCGAATCAAAATGTTACCAGCCGAAAAAAGTGTCCAAAGACCTTGGTAACCAGGCCTGAAGTCCACATAGAATTTTGTCTGGAAATGCAGATAAATAGCTCTTTTATCGGTTTTTAAAGGTTTTTTCGCGAATTATTACACATAGCTATCCGATAAATGTCTAAAGTCACTCGTCCAATCACGAGCGAAAATTTGATGGCGAATCATTGCTGACGTCAGCATTGACGCGTACGCTCTTTGCCTAACGGCGTGAAAAGGCCTTGTGTGGCTACAAAATCGGGTTTTTTGAGGCAATTACATTTCATAAAGACCTGTTAAGACCACTGAAGTGATAAGAAAGACATTTCTTATGCTAGAACAACATTTTGGCAACAAATCTGCCAATTTTCACTGTCAAAATAGCGCAAACTTAGAATCCACAGGTGTTTCACTTCTCAGGTCAGTCACTTCACGTTTATGCATTTCTCCGCTAAAACCCACAAATTTTAAGCGCGATTTGCTCCCAAAGAGCAAATGATACAAACAAACATTATGTTTTTACAGAATTAATGGTTTTCACATCTGATGATGGCAAAACTAGTCGGTCAAAATGCAAAATGAGGGGGGTGGGGTCCGTAAAATGATGGTTAACGCCATATTGAGCTTGGTGCTTTAGATGTACTCATAACAAACAAATAACCGTCTCGGCATTATACGATGCAAATAGTCTTATTAAAACAATTAGGACATTGTTGTGAATACACTTCATTGTCATGACGTGACTTGTCGCCATGGCAACAGCTCTCTGGTGCCCTGTAACCTGACACTGAATTACCCATACTCCTTTGCTTCAAAACACTGCTAACAACTATATCCTTGCTGTCACTTGTTGTAGTGGCGTTAAATTAGCAATATTCAGAGTTTTTGTCACTTCAAGTCCCTTCAACACTTTTTTGGAAGGTATAAACATTACAATTTTGCTGACGCCAGCACTCACAGGTATTTCTTATATCTATTCTTTTGAGCTCTAACGTCTTTAAACGGATCGAAAAATCAGGTATATGACGAAATATTTATTCTGTTAACGCATAAATTAGTTTATATGTGACAATTCGACCGTTCTGTCGCCTCAATAGCATTGTCACAAATGATTTGCTGATTGATTTAGGGCGGGCAGAGTAGAAACTAGAAGGCCTAGAACGGAAGTGCTAAATGCGCGTTTGGTCTGCACTTCAAAGACCTGGCCATGCAAATTTTGCATGTTGTTGGTTAATCATTATTGATGAGGTATCATAGTTAATTGTTAATGGACATGTGATCTGTTTATAACCTCCAGCAAGCGTCCTCCGACCTCAGTCATAATCTCGTTGCTCGGAGGACATCAGCTTTTTTTACCCATAATTATCCTCCCGCCCTAGAAGGCGCTGGAGTTTTATTGTAGTCATTCTGATTCTTACAAGGTTCTCAATAAAGCTCCAGTATTTTCCCATCCACCGTCTCTTGTGTGTCAAGGAAAAAACAATTTGCTAAAAAATAATGATCGATATCTTATTTTCGACGTTTTACTCACAAATTAATCTCAATATGACTGGACGCCAACTAGTAGGTCACTAGATGGTTTGAAACGAGGGGGGAGGGAGAGGGGGGACAGAAATGCCACCTATTGAACCCATCAGTGCACTCTCCTTTAAAGCATTTTCACTTTTTCTCGGATTTGCTGATGATAGCTTGTACGTTTTATGGGTTATCTACGAACCTATCTCGGTTGTCATGGTATTCTTGGTATTCAGGCGTCCTTACTTCACACAAACTTAAACACGACAGTCAATTCAAATCCCGGGGGGGGGGGGGGGGGCGACCATGTCGTCGGAAATTTTCACTTTCACCCCTAAAAGATACCAAACATGGCGTGGCTCATAATTTGTCACCCTAAAATCCCTAAAAGATACTCTAAAAGTTGAGGCCGGATGTGCCAAATAGGCGCGAAGGAGACAGGTAACAGGTAAAAGATACCCATCAAGAAATTTCCGTGTTTGACTAAACTGCTGCCTTTAATGTTGTCTAATTTACCTCTTCTCATCGAGTAAACGCTCTTTCTTGTGCGGTTTTTAGAAACACCATCACGAGACAAAACGATTTGGATACACATTTCGACCCTAAAATAACCAATCTCTCTAAACTTTATTGAAGAACAGAGACCAAACTCCTGTGATTTTAACCACTAAAAGATACGACGATCATCCCGACCAAAAAATATGGGATTCCCCCGCCCCCGGGTTAAAGGGGCACTCGCACGCTTGCCTGACAAGCAAATAATTCAAATCGCAATCCAATTCCGTCCTCTTGATAATAGATAAAAACCCTATAAATTTGTATTGATTTAACAGTTAAAAAGTCATTTAACAATCTGGACTGTCATTTTGGTTATTCCCAGTAAAGTTCAATGTATTTTTAGTGATTAGAATTAGACTTATTTTTTGACAGGTTGTACAAAAAAGCGTGCGAGTGCCCCTGTCCACAAGTTTTGCAATAACACAATAAGAAAGTCTGGGAAAAGGTTTGGTTTTCAGGAAATTTGTTTGTTCTGTTTCTTTTGTCAGACATAATGTCAAAGCCGCGGCTTAGTTCACAAGTGGACACAACATAAAAATGGATACTAGGTCATCAGAGGCTACCATCAGTCTATTAGGATTACAGACTGACAACAAACCACTAGAAGTTAGAATCAGTTCATTAAAAGCTCACATTAGGTCATAAAAACATTAGGGTATAGGAGACTGGCATCAGATTATTAGAGGTAAGCATGTCATTAGACATCAGGTCATTTTAAGCTGACACTAGAACCTGACATCACGCCGTTAGAACCTGACATCAGGCCGTTAGAACCTGCAATCACGCCATTAGGGACGTGTCATTATTTAGCGGGGGGGGGGGAGGGCTCCTATTTTTGTGGGGAGGGTCCTAATTTTTTTCGCGTGTCTAAAGGGAGGGTCCAAATTTTTTTCACTCCTATTTGGGGGAGGGTCCAAATTTGTTTCAGCAACATTTGGACGATGAAAAGGGTAAAACAAATAGCGATAGTGATTGTTTCAGCAACTTCTCCATAAAAATTTCGGCGCGCTTCGCGCGCATAAACAATGACATCTAAATGTACTCTATGAGCAATGAGGACACTACCGTTGACAAGAACAAGTTATCTTGGCGAGGAAAATCGAACTGGAGGGCATGTCACTGGAGGGCATGTCACTATATGTTTGAAAGAAGACCCCTTTAGGTAAGCGTGAGTTTTCGACGTTACAAGCATAGAAATTCGTCCGTTGGGCCGCGCTTCGCGCACATGAAATATCTTCGTCATTTGCGGAGCGCAGTTGTGCGCATGAATAATATAACCTAGCCTATATAGTTGAGGTGGTGTACTTCCTGAGCTCCTATGCCGTACACAAAACATGTTCATCTACCCTTTCTCTGAGGCTTGATGAAATGCGATGAACAAACAAAAAAAAACGATGAACAAACAAACAAACGTTTATCAACTAAGGTTATGCGAGCCCGTTTTTCTGTATCATTTTATAGTTTTATTTTACTGATTATGTTGAAAATTTCGGCGCGCTTCGCGCGCATAAGGAATGACATCTAGTCTAGTTTCAGAGAACTTGCCCAAAGAAAACAATACGCTTGTTGCGCTTAAAAGGAATGCGTACGAATGTCGTTACAAGCATGTGTATCTTGACAAGGACAAATGAAAACCCCCAAAAGCCCTCCAGTGATACGCCTGGTTGGCAGTCAATATGTTCTAAAGAAGTGAGTTCAACGTTACAAGCTGCTTATAAATTCGTTTTTGGGCTGCGCTTCACGCACATGAATAATAATAATTTGTAGTGCGTGAAGAATAAAACCAACAAGCTTTTTTACTACACGCAGAAAATAAAACGTTTATCTTTTCTCAGGAGGCTTGATGAAATGCGTTTATCAAAATAAAGGCGCGTTTCGCCATGTTGCAAAAGTGTCCCCGGGGGCCTGGAGCTTTAAGAACGACCATGTCCCTGGTGACCGGGAAAATAGTAACATTTAACACTTAGTGAATGTTAAATCGGGGGGCCGTGATGTCAATTGACTGGTGCATGACAGAAGTCACTTGGATAATAGTCTATCTAAGAGGTTTTTCAGAAATAAATTGCACGGGGGAGGGTCCCAATTTTTTTTACCTACGACTGGGGGAGGGTCACATTTTTTTTGTTATGTTCAAGGGGAGGGTCCTAATTTTTTTTAGCCTTGTTTGAAAAAAATGGGAGCCCTCCCCCCCCGGTAAATAATGACACGTCCCTTACAGGGCACCAGAGAGCTGTTGCCATGGCGACAAGTCACGTAAAGACAATGAAATGTATTCACAACAATGTTCTGATTGTAATGAGACTATTGGCATCTGTATAATGCTGAGACGGTTATTTGTTTGTTACGAAACGTATAAAGCACCAAGCTCAATATGGCGTTAACCATCATTTTACGGACCCCACCCCCCACATTTTGCATTTTGACCGACTAGTTTTGCCATACTCAGATGTGAAAACCATTAATTCTGTAAAAACATAATGTTTGTTTGTATCATTTGCTCTTTGGGAGCAAATCGCGCTAAGGTATGATTTAAACCATTGCAGCACGTTACCTCTAAAACCAAAACGAGACTCCAGTCTCTTAATGAGGATTTCGTGATCAACAGTATCGAACGCTGCAGAGAGGTCAAGTAGTAACAGAATCACAGAGCGGTTATTATCAATGTCCAAAAGAATGTCATTTTGTACTCTAAGTAGAGCCGTTTCGCAGCTGTGACTTTCCTTATAGGAGGATTGGAGTGGTTCATCAAGGTCATTATCATGCGTGTAGTCTTTGACACGTACTGCGACGACCTTCTCTATAGACTTGCCGAGAAACTGTAAATTAGAGTTCTTTCTCATTTGTAGGGGAGAAATCTTCTAGGGTGCAAGTAGAACGAGGGGAGTCAAGGTCTTCACAGAAACTTAAAAAATCGTCATCTCTACAGGAAGGTAGCACAGTTCTTATAGAGGCGATTTTGTCAATAAAAAGTTAGCAAAATTATTGCATAGTTCCTGTCCCGAATTACAAGATGGATACTGTTTCTCAGACTTACGATGTAACAACTGATCAACAGTACTGAACAAAACCCTCGTGTTTGAAGCGTTATCAGATATCTTAGTCGAATAGAAGGACATTTTAGCAGATTTCAAAAGATTTTTCACGTGCTCGCATTGCTCCTCATAGAGTTGGCGATGAATTGTTAGTTTAGTTTTTCTCCACTGCCGCTCCAGTTTTCGTCTTTTTGTCTTTGCAGTCACAATTTCATCAGTATACCATGGAGCAGCAGGTCTAGATGGCAACAGGCGGGTCTTTAGAGGGGCAAAGGAGTCACGCAAATTTGAAAGGACTGAAAAATATTGTTCACACAGACCATTTACAGAATCAGAAGGGGATGTAATTAAGGGGGAGGAATTCAAATCGCGACGAAATGCCTCAGGATCAACAGAGCGAAGCTTGCGATAAGTCTTTTGTACCCGGGTGGACTTGGGTTTACTGAATGTCAGATCGCAGTGAACAACAAAATGATCCGATAGACAAGGATCGAAGACTGAATAATTACGGGCAACATCCTCACCATTTCTAGTGATAATCAGGTCTAGAATATGGTTGCTTCTGTGAGTTGGGACAGTCATATGTTGGGTTAAATTGTGTAAATTAAGGAGATCTAGAAACTTTGCAGCCTGGTGATCAATATGAGGCTGATCTACATGAAAATTAAAGTCTCCGAATTTGTTGGTATTGATGGTCACTCGTCAGACGTTTGTTCACTAAACTGTGGTGTTCCCCAAGGTTCTGTGTTAGGACCCTCGTTGTATCTGATGTATACCTCTCCATTGGGTGACATCATACGTCGACATGGTCTCAACTTTCATCTTTATGCTGACGACACTCAGCTTTATTCTTCTTTCAGCATCAATGATCGTGACGACCTTGTTGCCACGAAACACCGCATTCAGTCATGTATCTCTGATATCGATAAATGGATGAGTCTTAACAAGCTGAAACTAAACAAAGACAAGACTGAATTGCTTCTTCTTCACTCCCGTTTTCGTAGCTCTCTTACCCTTGATAACCTCACCCTTGGTAATGAGTGTATTTTGCCAGTCGCCAAAGCTCGTAATATTGGGGTTGTCTTTGACTCGGTAATGTCTATGGAAGCTCATATAAATACCATCGTGAAGTCGGCTTTCTTCCATTTACGAAGTATTGCGAAAGTTAGACAATTCCTTTCTTTGGAAACCTCTAAGATCCTAGTCAATTCTTTCGTCTGCTCTAAAGTCGACAACTGCAATGCACTTCTTTACGGTCTTCCAAAGAATCTCATTGATAAACTTCAAAGTGTGCAAAATGCTGCCGCTCGAGTCATAACCAAAATGAGCAAACATGATCACATCACCCCGATACTTAAACAATTACACTGGCTTCCAGTTGAGTACAGGATAATTTTCAAATTAAATCTGCTCACTTTCAAATGTCTTAACTCTCTTGCCCCATTGTATCTTTCTGAACTTATCGAGGTGTACAAACCGACACGATCACTTCGCTCATCAACAGGTCCACCTCGATTGAAACTTAAGCACTTTCATACTAAAAGCTATGGGCTTAGATCTTTTTCAATCCATGCTCCACGACTATGGAATGAGCTGCCCAGTGAGGTACGACTTGCTGACTCTGTTGCTCAATTTAAGTCAGCACTAAAGACCTACCTGTTTAGAAGAGCATTTGATCTTTAAACCTATTTGTATTTTTTGACCATCACCCCGTAGTATTATTGACACCCGTAGCAGCGGTCCACTTAATTGCGTGACTGCTGTTATTGGGTGTCTGAGTTAACAATATCTCTCTTTTTCCACAGGTTCAAGATTCAATGTACTCTATTTATTTATTTATTTCATATTTTTAATTACCTTGAGTTTATTTTTTAGTTATTGTGTGTCAGTAATATTTTAAGACCATGTAAATTTTAATTTTTATTTTTTATCTAAATTTTAAACATCTCTTATTCATCATTGATTTACGCCATATGAATTGTAAAATTAAATACACTGTAAAGCGCTTAGAACATTGATATAAGCGCTATATAAATGTTTTATTATTATATTATTATCGCGCTTAAAATTTGTGGGTTTTAGCGGAGAAATGCATAAACGTGAAGTGACTGACCTGAGAAGTGAAACACCTGTGGATTCTAAGTTTGCGCTATTTTGACAGTGAAAATTGACAGATTTGTTGCCAAAATGTTGTTCTAGCATAAGAAATGTCTTTCTTGTCACTTCAGTGGTCTTAACAGGTCTTTATGAAATGTAATTGCCTCAAAAAACCCGATTTTGTAGCCACACAAGGCCTTTTCACGCCGTTAGGCAAAGAGCGTACGCGTCAATGCTGACGTCAGCAATGATTCGCCATCAAATTTTCGCTCGTGATTGGACGAGTGACTTTAGACATTTATCGGATAGCTATGTGTAATAATTCGCGAAAAAACCTTTAAAAACCGATAAAAGAGCTATTTATCTGCATTTCCAGACAAAATTTTATGGGGACTTCAGGCCTGGTTACCAAGGCCTTTGGACACTTTTTTCGGCTGGTAACACTTTGATTCGGACAGAGCAGGGTCTGAGCTTTAAAACGATACCAAGAACAGCCTGCCACCCAGGGGTGCAGCCAAATTGCTAAAAACCGGGTTTGGCCTCTAGACTATTTCACCTGTGTTTGCGATAACTGTCTGAATTCAGATCAAACAGTAGCAGTTTAAATGCCCCCATCATCCTTTGCGCTTCAAGCTTATAGGCTTTTTGGGTGACAACGTTTCCCGGAAACGGTATATTTTGGTGAAAAAACGTTGGTGACCACTGGCTTCTTTCCATAGGTTTCGATTTTGGTAAAAAATCATTACTAAGCAGACTTCTCAATACTTTTAGAACTTATTGATATTTATTCACCATATGTAACTATAACTACAATGTTGCAGTCCCAAATCACAATCAATTTTTTACCACACCTGAACTTCCTAATGGAATTTTCCATACGTTCGATTTGGACAAATTATGAACAAAAATCGTCTTTGTTTACCACACTCTGAGCTTACGGATGGAATTTTCCATACGTTTGATTTGGACAAATTTTGCAACAAAATCGTCTTTGTTACCACACTCTGAGCTTACGGATGGAATTTTCCATACGTTTGATTTGGACATATTTTGCAACAAAATCGTCTTTTTACCACACTCTGAGCTTACGGATGGAATTTTCCATACGTTCGATTTGGACAAATTATGAACAAAAATCGTCTTTTTACCACACTCTGAGGTAACGTATGGAATTTTCCATACGTTCCATTTTGACAAATTATGAACAAAAATTGTCTTTTAAACCACACTCTGAGCTTAGTTTGATTTAGACAAATGACTAACAAAGTTTTCACGACACGTTAATTCTGAACTACCTCATTTGATCAATTTTCAACTGTACAAATATTTTTTGCCTTGGAACATTCCTTTTGGCTTTACTTTAATTTCGCAAACATTGTATGTAACAAGGTATGTATCAAACTCGTAATTTTTTAATGTACGATATTCTGAAGCGACGATTTTGGCAATATAAAGCCATATCTGTTGAATTTTTATCGTTACTTGAATTAGAAAGAAATGCAAGTGACGATATGCCCTGCCATCCATCGTATGTTCGTCTTCATTAGCTGCTTCACACTAGAGACGGAAAACTCGTCTGAGACGTGTTTCTCGCCTTGAATATGGTTCCCTGTTCTTCTGTGATCACGCGAAAACAATTTTTTTGAAGAAGAAAGTTTAGACAGATAACAAGCAAGTGTTTCTGAGTATAGTCGACATAAGACAGGAACTTTTTCTGACGAGAAACTCGTCTCAGACGAGATTTCCGTCTCTAGTGTGAATACAGCTATTTGACTGGAAGCAGCGAGGTGGTACTCACTCGCCAATTTTTGCCGTTAAAATCAATTTTTAAAGCATCGGTTTGCAGTAAGCTCATTCTCTAAGCACAAGTCTATGCACCTAATAGTCATCTTTCCCTGGAACAATAATTTTTGTGAAAAAGAGTTTTTTAGGATCGAAAAATCATTATAAATATCTCTGTTTTTATGCAAATTTGCATGTCCCAGCGTCACACGTTCAGCGCCTGGTGTAAAAATATTTTTACTTCTTTCTTCATGGATAAAACATACAACGCAAAATTTGCCATAAATCGAAGTTCCAATCCTAAATGAAATAACTTATATGGTATTTTCTTCAATATATGCATCTTCTTCGATATTATTAGTGACAACGTCTTTGCCATTTTCGTGTCCCAAAAATTTGATAATTTTAGCGTATTTCAGGTTTTTTAGATTTATTGTCAAAATATGCAACGCCGCAATGAACCAAACTGAGCCAACTGTGGTCTATAGATTTTTATGTCGAAATGTGGCATTCTGACTGAGATCGGAAATAAGTTTCTTGGAAATATAAAATTTAAAGTTTACTGAAAGCATTGTCCCCCACCAAAATTTAAAGCATAATAATACGACCGGGGTTTGCATTTCCTCTAATATATAGATAACCATAAGCCTTATTGCACTAAGAAACTACAGATGTGTGGTCTAGTAAAATTGCAGTCATTTGGTCTATTGCCCGGACTTATAGCCTATTTTGAGAGAGTTTAGCAATGGCGTGAAGTTTACTGAAAGTTTTGTCCCCCACTTCATAAAATTTACATATCTAAACAAACGACAGCAAATGTGATTGCTACCGAAGTTTGTTTCTAATGTCTTCGTTTACATTTAAAAAAAACATCAAACTATTTAAACCTATACATCTGAGATTCCATTCGCACCGACGAGGGAGATTTAAAACTCACTATGTTATTTTTGTAATTTATGCAATTCGGAAGAAATTCATTACAGTTTAGAAAAAGTTCTTCATTTTTTCTGTTTTTCAGATAATTTTAGCGCGCGATTAGTTTCACATTTATCGCAAATCAACGGGAATTTATTCAAGACAATAGGTATCTTAGTAGATTTAAGCGTTGTCTGTATTTTGCAAAAAAATAGGTATTTTGAACCACTGCCATTGCGTGTTATTAATAAAAAAACTAAGAAAATTTGCACTCTAAGGTGGCTTATAGCAGTTTTTAGTTGACTCTTCGGTCTGGTATGGCCTGTATCTCACGTGCTATACATACACAGAAAGGCAAGCCACTTTACAAGAAACATGCATTTGATCGTTATATGTGTTTACATGTTTTGTTTAAATTGACGCTTCCATGGCAACGAAATGGCGGCCCTCCATTTTTTGAGTTGAAGAATCCACCCAGACATGCAAGATAACTTTTCGCAATACCAACGCCAATGAGGTCAGACTATAAGTTTGAAGAAATAGGCCAAGAGCGTTTCGAAAACCATTTTTTGTCAAGAAAATCAAGCGTAGTCAATCAAACTCGTGAGCCAATCAGATCCTTTCCTAGTTTCGCCTAGTGCGACATGTCTGTTGCGTCATGTCTCGAAAAACAAGCCAAAAGGAGTGCACTGAACAAGGATCCGATTGGCTCACACGATTGTGATTGACTACGCAGCCAACTTAACTGCCAAAGGCTCACTAGATTTGAACCTACAGGGTCAGGTGTTATCAGAAACACTTGCAAATGGCATTTTTTAAAAGAAAGGTTTTTATCATAAACGTTGTGACTGGTGATTTTTCCAACTGTTATGTACCGTTCGAATTTTTGATATTGGGAGAGTGCAAGTGGGTTTTTTTGCAAAAGAAAGGAATCTTGCGTTTGACTAGTTACCAGACCCCACCCGGTAAGGAGAAAAATTGCTCAGATTATCAGAAATATTGATCAAAATCAGTTGAAAAATAGATAATTCGACGTGCTTCTCTATAAACCATAGTGCAAAGTAGCCAAATGCAAAACGTTATAAGTAAAGAAAAATACGTCGGAAAACTCGCATGTGACGGTAGTGAGTACCACCTCGCTGCTTCCTGTCATTTACGTTTTGGCAAAAATGTTCCGCGACGGCATTATTCATTAGTCATATTTTACTTGCACCATAAGATATATTCCAAATTACTATAATAAGCACAGAACGGTGCATCGATAATGGATATTAGGCAAATCACACTACTGGGATATTGTCAATGCTGCATTCTGATTGGTATGGCAGTGATTTTAATGGCTATGCTGTTAAAGTAAATGCCTCTTAAAAGTGGTGGCAGTAAGTGAGTGTGCTACCTAGAGAAAAGGCGAACCAGCTATTGCATGGAAATTTAATAAGCAGTACACTTAACCACACTGTATCTTCATTATCAATGACGCAGAAAAGTCTTGATTTTGCCAGAACCCGAAGAAGTATGGTGGAAATTTCCGTCACACACCGCCGGACAAAAACAATGCCGAAAATCGTGATTTTGCCAGAGCTCCGGATAAATATAATGCACATGCTACACGTAAAGCTAAAGCTAAGATCAGACTCCGAAAAGGTAAGGTGGAAGTTTTCAGCCATTACAGCGCTGTAAAAATACCATCTTATGACTTACAGCCTTCCAAAATACAATGCCAAAAGTTTTGCCTCGTACGTAAGAAAATATGAAATATGAATGAATGGTAAAATAACAATTTCAGCTTAAGGTTACTGAGAACCTTCGCGCACGTGTTCGAAAAAAAAATCATACACGTCCTTAGTTTAACCAAAACATATCAACCTATATATCGTTGGAAAGCTTATAGAATGGACTAGCGAACTATGGCAAAAAGAATTATGGCAAAAAGAATTATTTTTTTCATAATTAGAAATTTTTTTAAGGTTTTATTAAAAATTCGGGTGTGAGAGTTTCAAGAGATAACGCTGACGAACTGCTAGACCTTGACTCCCAAGTAACACATTGTTTTAATCCTTAAAGGTGTTTCTCAAAAACCGTGTCTGCGTTTCTTAAAATTTTGCTTTGCTCAAAAGTTATCGAACTTTTAAATTTCGTAGGTCAAATTTTGTAGAATTTTCACGCTCTAAAAATTTAAAAAATTCATAACTGTTGAACTAAACAAAATTTAAAAAATCGCAGACACGGTTTTTGAGAAACACCTTTAAGGATTAAAACAATGTGTTACTTGGGAGTCATGGTCCAGCAGTTCGACAGCGTTAGCTCGTGAAAATAGCACACCAAAATATTTAATCAATGCTTAAAAAAAATTACAGGTATCAATAAGTGATTTCTTGTTGCCATAGCCCGCTAGTCCATTCTATAAGCTTTCCAACGATATATAGGTTGACATATTTTGGTTAAACTAAGGACGTGTATGATTTTTGTTTCGAACAACGTGCGCGAAGGTTCTCAGTAACCTTAAGCTAGCTTTGTAAAAAACGTCTACGCGGCATTCGTTGTTCTTGTCATGGAACCCGCAGCGTTTAAACACCGCCGGTACAGATTCGTATCTTTAGGTGGACGTGTTCCTGTTACCAATTCCGGAAATTCCGTTGATAACACGTCTATGAGTGGTGTGTATATTTCAAACTATAACTTGGCTTCTTATAATACACTAGCAAATTTATCATGTAACTAGACGAAAAGTCGCGGAAACCTCACACAAAGCACAGTCGTTGATAAGAATAGATAACCAAACAAATATGAGAAAAAAATATAATGAGGGGGACATTGGGGTTGGCGGTTCCGCGGTTTTAGCAGTTTTTATTTGCGTTATTTCGGTTTTCTTAAATTTTCAATGCGGTTTCACGGTTTTAAAAAAGCCTGCGGTGCACGGTTTTGACATTTTTCAATCACGATTTTTCGGATTTTGTCACTTTTTAATGCGGTTTTACGGTTGTAAAATTTCTACAGAGCTCAGATTTTTCTGCCATGACCGCCTTCTACTCCCGTCACGTTTTCTAAAAGAAATCTAATTTGTGAATTGCGGTTTCGGTTTTGATACGATTTTGTGTGCGGTTTTGCGATTTTGATGTAATTTTTGGGCGGTTTTGCGGTTTCTGTACCTCCCCAATGACCCCCTCTATAATGTACAAGCCAAGATGGTCGTGTGTCTGATAACTATTGAGTGCATATCTTTTTCTGACGTCCAGAGTTCTCCAAATAACCCAGAATGGTAAATAGCCGAGCCTATATTACTTATATTATAGACATCAGCGTTTACCTTAGATTCCATTATCGCCCGAGTAGGACTTTTTGTAGATGTCGCATTTTCCATTGGCCTTGAGAACTCCGAGAGGTTTACAAGGTTGAAGAGCATATTGACCATATTCGTTTGTAAAAGGTTTGCCCTCTCCTTCTTGCTCTTGTATGGCAGTATCACTTTTGTCTACGGCCCTCCTTTGGCTTTTCCTTTCCTACTTTTACGTGGCATTGTAGCCATCGACGGCCAAGACTTATGTTGAAAAAGGACAATGATCAGTCCGTTGCAAGAACATGCAGCACCCATGGTGTTGATGTTTATGAGTGGTCACGTGTAAGGTCTTGACCTATTATCCCGCGTTTTGATTGGTCATTAAATTTTCTTTGCCTTTTTGATTGGATACTTCGATTCTTTTGAATTTTGTAGTACCGGCGGTTATTTTCCAGAGCAGCCTTTGTTTTTAATAAGCGCTTAGAAATAAGCTGGTGATTGCAACAATACAAAACGTAATCTAATCGAAACGTGGATGTATAACCGGAACGTACGCCAAGCAGCCGGACAACTCTTATCCGAAGACTCTTCCTTTGCAAAGCAAAGCGAACAATGAAGTTTATTTCCGTTGAGCGGATGTTGCGCTGCACTAACTACAGGACACGAAAGATAAATTTCAAGTCCGAAACAAGGAGTTTGAAAGGTATTTACAAATATCAAGCACAAAAAATGTCCACTGGCTTTCTGCCCTTTGTATACAGGCAGGTCAGAAGTAATAATTAGGAGAGTACAAAGCAAGAGTAGCAAATATTTAAGCAGAGCAGAAATGACTGCTGTTATTAGCTGTATTCACACTAGAGACGGAAAACTCGTCTGAGGCGAGTTTCTCGCCTTGAATATGGTTCCCTGTTCTTCTGTGATCACGCGAAAACTTTTTTTTTGAAGAAAAAAAGTTTAGACAGTTAACAAGCAAGTGTTTCTGAGTAGAATTGACATCAGACAGGAACTTTTTCTGACGAGAAACTCGTCTCAGACGAGTTTTCCGTCTCTAGTGTGAATACAGCTATTGTATCGAAAGTTCTTTGTTTACCTTCACTCCTAAATAGCTATAGTAATATATAGATTTAGCCACTGGCTAAAAGCGGAGCTCCTGGTTGCATATTTTTCTGACCAGGCTGAGTTGCACCCCCCTTGTCACTAAGACAACTTTACCCAATTAGTTTGGTTGTCTGAGATTCATCCCCTTCCCGAGATATATTGTTTTTCTGCTGTGATGACGTCATCGATGGCGTCATACAACGTGACCAGGCAGTTGCACCACCCTTGCCACTAAAACAACTTCACCCAAGTTTGGTTGTCTGAGGTTCATCCCTTGGTGAGAAATATTATTTTTCTTCTATGATGACGTCATCGATGACGTCGTACCACGTGACCAAGACGTTACACCCCCTTGCCACTTAGACAACTTTATCCAACTTTGGTTGTATGAGGATCATCCCTTCTCGAAATATATTATTTTTCTTCTATGATGACGTCATCGATGACGTCATACCACGTGACAACGAGTTTCATCCCACCTGCCACTAAGACAACTAACTTCACCCAAGTTTGGTTGTCTGAGGTTCATCCATTCCCGAGATATCAACCTTTTCCCGTTTGATGACGTCATCGATGACGTCATACCACATGACCCTGCAGTTGCACCCCCTTGCACTAAGACAACTTTACCCAAGTTAGGTTGTCTGAGGTTTGTCCTTCCCGAGATATCAACCTTTTCTCGTTTGATGACGTCATCGATGACGTCATACCACGTGACAAGGTAGTTGCACCCCCCTTGCCAGTAAGACAGCTTTACCTAAGTTTGGTTGTCTGAGGTTTATTCCTTCCCGAGATATCAACCTTTTCCCGTTTGATGACGTCATCGATGACGTCATACCACGTGACAAGGCAGTTGCACCCCCCTTGCCACTAAGACAAACTCACCCCCAAGTTTGGTTGTCTGAGGTTTATCCCTTCCCGAGATATCAACCTTTCCCGTTTGATGAGGTCATCGATGACGTCATACCACGTGACAAGGCAGTTGCATCCCCCTTGCCACTAAGACAACTTCACCCAAGTTTGGTTGTCTAAGGTTCATCCATAGCCGAGATATCAACCTTTTCCCGTTTGATGACGTCATCGATGACGTCATACCACGTGACAAGGCAGTTGCATCCCCCTTGCAACTAAGACAACTTCACCCAAGTTTGGTTGTCTGAGGTTTATTCCTTCCCGAGATATCAACCTTTTCTCGTTTGATGACGTCATCGATGACGTCATACCACGTGACAAGGTAGTTGCACCCCCCTTGCCAGTAAGACAGCTTTACCTAAGTTTGGTTGTCCGAGGTTTATTCCTTCCCGAGATATTGACCTTTTCTCGTTTGATGACGTCATCGATGACGTCATACCACGTGACAAGGTAGTTGCACCCCCTTGCCACTAAGACAACTTCACCCAAGTTTGGTTGTCTGAGCTTCATCCCTTCCTAAGATATAATTAATAAACAGAGAAGGGTCTTGGTTTACCTGTGGTGGGGCAGGCACGCACGGACGCGCCAGCGATACCATAATGGGAATACCGCTGAACCATGAAAAATGAAGTCGATAGTATACCTGAGTTCTACTTTGAGCTATTGTATTCTTCCTACGCGATACCTATGGTGCTCCGCTCTGCGGCCTTCGGCCGCAAAGGAGCTCCGCTATAATAGAAAGCTCAACTGAAGAGGCTCGGTGAGCAAACAATGCGCCAGGGACGAGCTATTTACTGTCGATTTCAAGGGAATAAAAGACAAAGGGTATTAGTGTTACACGAAATAGAAAACAAACCCTACTGAACATTACAGATGCGCGATATTATAATAACTTAGGCATTAACGGCGGCGTAGTTCATTAACAATACTCTTGTCTTTATGATTTTTTGCGAGATTGACTGAGGCAGAACTACCCTGGCTTCGACATGTTTATTCTTTTTCTGATCGACTGAATAGGATTACAATTTATGACGTGATAATTAGAGTTAATTAGTGTTCAGACTGAAAGATTCCATATTTCATAACATCCTCCGGGGCCAGCAATGTTCATTATTTGAGTTCGTGTATCGAAAAATAAGTTGCAAGAGTATATAAAAAGGTGTTCTCATTCTTAAGTGGTATAGTTTACATGTCTTTTGAAAGTTCTGAAATTCGTCTTGTCGCCCTTTGAGCAGCTAGTCTACTGGGGCGAGCTTTCGCTTCACTGGAAGGTTTTTCTTCCTTATCTTGGTTTGATGGCGCGATGTCTCCGCTGACCGCTACTTCTTCATCTGATACTTCTAATGGGTACAGCTTTTCGATTGGTCTTGTCAATTGTGTTATATCTTACCCGTTACTAACACGTAAAGTGACTGCTCGCACCATTCCATCTAAACCAGGATGAAGTTTTGTGACCACTCCTAGTCTCCATCTATTACGTGGAAGATCTTCATGTATCAGTACCACATCTCCTTGCATTACTGTGTTTTCTTTGCGATATTTGTTCTTCAGATGAGTGTGGTGCTCTCGAAGATTTGTTAGATATTCATTCTTCCATCTTGTCCAAAAATGATTTTGTAGTTTCTGATGGTATTTTGCTCTCCGAGTCAGATCGTCTTTTGTTGAGTTTGTAGGTGCGTAATCTGGATCGCTGTCTTCATCTTTGCTATAGACGTCTGGTAGTGCTATCAATCTGTGATCGCATAAGAAATCTGACGGTGTGAGTGGGAGTGTTTCTTTGTTGTCGGCATAGGGATAGGTTAATGGACGACAATTGAGGGTTGCTTCAACCTCGGCGAGGATTGTGGTCATTTCAATGAAATTTAATGACGTTTTCCCTAGGGTCTTCTTTAGGCAGCGTTTTACCAGTCCAACTAGACGTTCATAAAAATCTGAAGGTCCCTGGTTCAATCCCAGGTTTCGGCACCAATTTGCGAGATTGACTGAGGCAGAACTACCCTGGCTTCGACATGTTTATTCTTTTTCTGATCGACTGAATAGGATTACAATTTATGACGTGATAATTAGAGTTAATTAGTGTTCAGACTGAAAGATTCCATATTTCATAACAGATTTAACAACTGAATTCCCTCTTAAAGGGGCACTCACACGCTTACCTGACAAGCAAATAATAGTAGAGTCTGTTAAGGGAAAAAATAGGTCGGATCGTGCACTTGTGCGTAAAGGCGTCAAATTTGGACCAAATGTTCCTTAGGTGAAATAAATCAGTTTTCGGGAGGGGTGCCATCATTTCGACCAATGGGGGTAGGGTAGGGGCAATTTTGTCTATTTCCTAATTTCCCAATATTTCCTTGGTATTAAAGGGTTATAGATAAACAAGACCATGACCATTCTTCCTGTATGGTGCCCTTCACATTGGACTAGGTGGGGGTGCAACAAATGTCCGGCAAGGGGGGGAAGGGGAGTTTCGGGTCACATTTTCGTGCTACCCTCAGAGATCATGATTTCATCGCACAATCACAAAATTCGACCTAAATATTCCTTAGGTAACATTTAACAGTTTTCGGAAGGGGTGCCACAATTTCGGCCCAATGGGGGAGGGTAGGGAGAATTTTGTCCATCACCTGATTTATCCTATATTTCAGTGGTATTAAAGAGTTATCAATAAACAAATCCACGGTAATTATTCATGAATGGTCCCCTTCATATTTGACTAGATGGGGTGCTACAAACATTTGAAAAGGGGGAGGGGTGAGTAATGGATGAAATTTACATGCTATGCGCTTTTTAATTGCAATTTGATTGTACAGTTACCAAATCAGACATGAATGTTCCTTAGGCAACATCTAACAGTTTTCAAAAGGGGTGCCACAATTTTGGCCTAAGGGGGGGGGGGGGGGAGGGTAGGGACAATTTTAGACTTTACCTGATTATCCCTATATTTCAGCGGTATTAAAGAGTTATTGATAAAAAACACCATGTCGATTCTTCATGAATGGTCCCCTGCACATTTGACTAGATGGAGGTGCTACAAACATTTGTTGAGGGGGAGAGGCGGGTGATGGGTGAAATTTACATGTTATGCTCTTTTTAGTTGCAATTTCATTGCACAGTCACCAAATCTGATACGAATGTTCCTTAGGCAACATCTAACAGTTTTCAAAAGGGGTGCCACAATTTCGGCCTAAGCGGGGAGGGTAGGGACAATTTTGGACTTTACCTGATTATCCCTATATTTCAGAGGTATTAAAGAGTTATTGATAAAGAAAGCATGATAATTCTTCTTGAATGGTCCCCTTCACATTTGATTAGATGAGGGTGCTACAAACATTTGTTGAGGGGGAGAGGCGGGTTACGGGTGAAATTTACATGTTACATTGTTTTTTATTATAATTTGATTGTACAGTCACCAAATCCGACATGAATATTCCCTTAGGCAACATCTATCAGTTTTAGAAAGGGGTGCTACAATTTTGTCCCAAGAGGGGAGGGGAGGGACAATTTTGCCCATTGTGATTATCCTTACTTTTATTAAAGGTATTAAAGAGTTATCTATAAACAACAGCATAATAGTTAGAACGATTCTCTTCGCATTGGCTAGATTGGATGCAGAGTATCGATTACTCTTTGATACCTCTGAAATATAGGGATAATCAGGTAAGGTACAAAATCGTCCCTACCCTCCCCCCTTTGGCCGAAATTCTGGCCCCCTTTCCAAAAACTGTTAGATATTGCCTAAGGAACATTCATGTCGGATTTGGTGACTGTACAATCAAATTGAAATTAAAAAGCGCATAGCATGTAAATTTCACCCATAACCCGCCTCTCCCCCGCGACAAATGTTTGTAGCACCCCGTCTAGTCAAATGTGAAGGGAACCATTCATGAAGAATCGACATGGTGTTGTTTATCAATAACTCTTTAATACCGCTGAAATATAGGGATAATCAGGTAAAGTACAAAATTGTCCCTACCCTCCCCCCCTAAGGCCGAAATTGTGGCACCCCTCCCAAAAACTGTTAGATGTTGCCTAAGGAACATTCATGTTTGATTTGGTAACTGTACAATCAAATTGCAATTAAAAAGAGCATAACATGTAAATTTCACCCATCACCCGCCTCTCCCCCTCAACAAATGTTTGTAGCACCCCCATCTAGTCAAATGTGCAGGGGACCATTCATGAAGAATCGACATGGTGTTTTTTATCAATAACTCTTTAATACCGCTGAAATATAGGGATAATCAGGTAAAGTCTAAAATTGTCCCTACCCTCCATTTCATCCAATCCTCACTCCTCCCCCTTTTCAAATGTTTGTAGCACCCCATCTAGTCAAATATGAAGGGGACCATTCATGAAGAATTACCGTGGATTTGTTTATTGATAACTCTTTAATACCACTGAAATATAGGGTAAATCAGATGATGGACAAAATTCTCCCTACCCTCCCCCCATTGGGCCGAAATTGTGGCACCCCTTCCGAAAACTGTTAAACGTTACCTAAGGAACATTTATGTTGAATTTTGTGATTGTACGATGAAATCATGATCTCCGAGGGTAGCACGAAAATGTGACCCGAAACTCCCCCTTCCCCCCCTTGCCGGACATTTGTTGCACCCCCACCTAGTCCAATGTGAAGGGCACCATACAGGAAGAATTGTCATGGTCTTGTTTATCTATAACCCTTTAATACCAAGGAAATATTGGGAAATTAGGAAATAGACAAAATTGCCCCTACCCTACCCCCCTTTGGTCGAAATGATGGCACCCCTCCCGAAAACTGATTTATTTCACCTAAGGAACATTTGGTCCAAATTTGACGCCTTTACGCACAAGTGCACGATCCGACCTATTTTTTCCCTTAACAGACTCTACTATAATTCAAATCGCAATCCAATTCAACAGTAAAAAAGTTCATTCAACAAAGCTAGGGACTGTTATTTTGGTTACTACCGGTAAACTTGAATGTATTTTTGGTATTAGAATTAGACTTATTTTTTGACAGGCTGTACCAAAATTAAGCGTGCGAGTTATTATAATAGTAATAGAGTTTACATCTTGGCGTACATATGTTATTTACCCTTCTCAGGGCTACTCATTATAACTCTCGCCGCCAGCTCGTGCCAAACCCAGCCTGAGTCCACGAACGTTAACTACCAACATATTTTCAACCGCAAAAATTCACTATTGTTTTGCGATTCATCGAAACATATGAACGTCTTGATTGCATCGATTATTTCTACTCCCTGACTCCTGAAACTACGTAATTCGTTTTTTGTTTTGCAACAAGAACGTTGACAATTCATTACTGACAAGACCAAAAAAGGGAGTAAAGTTTTTTCGTCTTTTTTAGCGTTGTCATATTTTTCCTTTGCTATTGCTTGTCTTTCAGCTGCTTGAATAAAATATTGAAGCTTAGCAACATTATCGTCTTACAGAGTTATTACAAAAAGTCATATTTTGCTGATCAAAGTGTTCCTCTTCCGATTTTGCCCAAAATTTAGATAATCATTGATAAGAAGAAAGGGGGCCATGAAAATCGGAAACCATACACTGATCTTTAAAAACAGAAAATCACGAAACCATTGTTTGATCCTGCCAATGCTATTATAACTGAATAGGATGTCACAGCCGTAATACGTAGTGACTGGGAAAACAGGGAAAAATATGTTGTAAAAATATAAGATTTTTGTTTAGAATTTGTCCAAATCAAACGTATGGAAAGTTCCATCCGCAAACTCAGAGTGTGGTAAAAGAGACGATTTTGTGTTGTCCAATGGAATGTATGGAAAATTCCATCCGTAAGCTCAGAGTGTGGTAAAAAAATACCATTTTGATCCAAGACCAAACGTATGGAAAATTCCATCCGTAAGCTCAGAGTTTGGTAAAAGAAAGACGGTTTTGATACATAATATGTCCAAGTCAAACGTATGGAAAATTCCATCCGTAAGTTCAGAGTGTGGTAAAAAAAATACGATTTGAATCAAGAGCTTGTCCAGATCAGACGTATGGAAAATTCCATCCGTAAGCTCAGAGTGTGGTAAAAGAAATACGGTTTTGTTTCATAATTTGTCCAAATCAAACGTATGGAAAATTCCATCCGTAAGTTCAGAGTGTGGTAAAAAATACGATTTTCATCAATAGCTTGTCCAGATCAAACGTATGGAAAATTCCATCCGTAAGGTGCATTGGTCTCCCTAAGTGAGGATCTAACGAACGGTGTATGGGAAATCCATCAATCTTTTCTAGTTTACCAAATAACGTGCAAGCTGGACATATACTAAGTTAACATCATAACATTAGCCACCGCCAGGCAGGGTTAGTTCGTTGAATGTGTAGCGGGTATTGAAAAGTGCCAACATAGAGTGGTATTAATACCACATGTTTGTACCTTATTTTACTGATAAAAGCAAACTGGGAAAAACTAATACCGTATGTGTAAAATGAGACTACGTGACACAATTGCTGTTGTGGACCAGTTTTGCCCTATTTGGTTGTTAGTAAGGTCAGTATTGAGTCTGATGGTCTGATGTAATAGCATCAAATATAAACCGTTCCAGCGAAATGGAAAAGGTGTTTCTAAAGGAGGTTTCATTTTACCAATATATCTACTTCAGAATATCGCACATTAAAAAATTGTGTGTTTATTGTCTCATTGCTCTTTCCCAGATATCAAAGCTAGTTAAATAGGCTGTTCGTTTTACTGGCATTCAGTCAGTGATGTTTTTAAGGTGATCACGTGATCCATGACGTCATAAAACACAGGGAAACCAGAAGTTTCTTTCTATTATAAGTTTTGAGTTATTACATCAAAATTGAGTAGAAAATACACACAAAGGCAGAAAATAGCTTGTCTATCAATTAAATAATTATTTAAGCTAGAAATGGCCGTATTTTTACAGTACTATTACACGTCAGGGTAGATGCAAAGTAAGCGTGTGTATTGCATGTCCCAGTGCCACGAGTACAAACTTGGAAGTGAATAGTTGACGTCTTTATCATGATCATTAGGGACGGTAGTATTTTGGTGTCCGATCAAGAAAATGAAAGTCCTGACCTTCCAGAGCCTGTAACGACCAGAGATAAAGAGCCACATGGATAGACAACTTCACTCGAGGCTCCTAGTGGTTTCCAAAACTCGCGATATAGATCTACAGGAACTGCAGACCTATGAATTGCCTCTCCATGGCCAACATGGACGGAACGTTCGGAAGCCAAACAAGAGTCAATTACTGAAGGAGCTCGAAGTGGATGCTCTTGCTAAGAAAAGGCCTGGAAATGATGTTACTGCCACGATCACTGTGTGCATCATCGACCTCCTAGCACTGATTTCATTTTCTTGATCGGGCACCAAAAGTCTACCGTCCCTTTAACTGATCATGATAAAGACGTCAACTATTCAGATGATCAACAAGGCTCAATAAAAACATTTGGACACCTGTCAGACTTAATTGCGTCACTAATTCTAGCCAAGTTCAAGTACGCAAATGAAGTGCATGCTGTCCCAGACTGATAGGATCTACAGGATTACATCAAGAGCTGTGAACGATGCAGAAGAGCAAAGGGTGGGCGTTTGCCTGGAGGTGAAGATCCACAATGCAGAAACTAAGTTACCAGCAAGTTCAAGGCACTACCTGACCAGTAGCAAGAACAAGTCGAATCTGCTGGCCTTCCTCGTGTCTGGTTGGCTGAAGAAATTTCCCGAGCAGCAACGCGAAGAACCCGACTGCGAAGGTCTGACGCGTTCACGAAGAATGAAATCCAAGATGTTTCATCTTTGCAATCGGATCACGAAGAAGCTGACAGCCGAATGATCTTCCACTGTGCTTACCTCCGTTCCCGTACAATACCGCCGCCGTCAACAAGAGTAACAATCAACTCACCTGACATGGACGTTACTATTCCACTGTGCTTACCTCCGTTCCCGTACAATACCGCCGCCGCCAACAAGAGTAACAATCAACTCGCCTGACATGGACGTTACTATTCCACTGTGCTTACCTCCGTTCCCGTACAATACCGCCGCCGCCAACAAGAGTAACAATCAACTCACCTGACATGGACGTTACTATTCCACTGTGCTTACCTCCGTTCCCGTACAATACCGCCGCCGCCAACAAGAGTAACAATCAACTCACCTGACATGGACGTTACTATTCTATGTTGGCATCATTTGAAGTTTGAACATGAGCAAGGTATGGGGCGTTCATAGTATCGGAGACGATGTCTGCGAGCTTTTGCCGGCAATGCATGCACTAACAGGTTGCGAGTCGACGAGTGCGTTGTATGGAATCGGGAAGACTGCGTTGTCAGCGATAAGAAAACACCTGAGAAAGATGAATGGACTACAAGGCCTAGGCAAAGGAAGTACGCTAAGTGACTAGACAGTTGAGGGATGCCTAAAGTTTAATTGATCTGCTTTACAGTGATAATACTCCAAGACTTAACACTTTGAGGTAATATTCGATAAGTATAACATAATTTACAGACAATTTACTCCAACAAGTAACTTTTTTTTACAAGTATTTTTGACAGGTACAAGTCGTTTTCTAAGAGGGCTCCTGAGAGCTCCAAACTGCCTCCTCCTCCTACATGTCAGACGAGCGCATTACCAGTGCTATATATACGGAAGCATGCTAGGCAGGTATATTTCTTATTGCAACTCATAGACAATAACCTCACATATCTATTGATGCGTTAAAGATCCTTTGTCAACCGCAATTTTGTCAGCAATGCAACTACCAAGTGGAGAAAGCATCCATTTCCATCGGTTGATCTAGACAATATAGAGCAGAGTTCTCGATTGAATTTGGTTAATCTAATCTGAAACTTTATTTTTAGATGTTTATTAAGAGATTACACGTAATTCGTCTTCTAATATCTAACGCAGTTACTTCTACCATCATCCGTGGGGTGGGGCTGTACAGAGACGCACATAAATCCTTGGTACCTGAGCTGATGACACGAGCTCCCGCTCCTGACAGCCTGATTCAGCTAACTGTTTGCTAATGCAAAAAGGGCTGCAAGGGTCGTTGGTGTAATGGATATTCTTATCGTTTTCTTTATATCAAAATGGTTTTCAGTGGTATATTATAAGTTAAGGAAGAAATATAGTAGCATTCGATAGATGTCATTGATGTTTTAACAGAGAAGTCTTAGTCTGTAAAAATAACTGTACATGATCTTTATCTACTATCTCTATAATATTTATTGATTTTTGTTATTTGCTAATTTACGAGCCCTTCAAGGTCACCCCTGCATTACTTTGTATTATGATGTCATCAAACCACGTGTCCATCTTAATAATACACTCACCTGAGCGCCAATAGGTTGAACAACTTATCTATCTCATAATTTCAAGAAATGATGGCAAGAATAGAATGCTACGGCTCTTTAATTTAGTGATATCCATTTTTTTTTCATTTTTTGGATGCCAGGCTCCCTCATCTTTAAGGGTCTCTAATGGGCGTTGGCCCACGTGGCCAGCTCCACTGCCACCCGTCCACTTATCCTTGATGACTGAGGCTAATCAAATTTCTTTCAGCTTTGCAAGTAAACCAACTCGTTTTTTAACCCCTTTCTGGGCGCTGGCTCCCGGACTATAACTGTCAATGGGAATCCTGTGTATTGTTTAACCTCTTGGGCTCTAGGGAACGAGGTTACGTCATGCTAGTTTCTGATTGGCCACTATCAGTAATTCTCATAACAAAGGAATTCATTGACCTTCACAACCTAGTGAATACTAGCAAGGGAGGAAACTCGACGCGATTTTTCGTACAGGTTATGCCTCTAGTTGAGGACGACGGAAGTAATTAGGTATTCAAATACATTTACATGATAAATGGACTTTTATAAATAATCTTTTTTGAAAAACAAAACGAAACGTGTTTGATACAAAATGAGTAGTGTTGCAACATTTAATGTAGCAAACTTGTGAGCGAAAAAAAACACCTAAGCGTCCTATGAAATCGTAGACATAAAAGATGCTCTCTAGTTTAACTTTATTTCCTTGTTTTTACTGACAACGCAATAATTCTTGTTCTATACAAGACGTAATTTGGTAACATTTTGCATTGAATATTTTTAGCATTGAATATTTACGCATAAAAATGCATCATTCACTTTATTGTGCAAGGTTCCACAGAATACTACTCGAAAATTACGTGACGAAATTAGTCATTTTGTATTTTAAATTTGGTTTTGAAATAAAAGAATAAATTCATCTGACCGTATTTACCAGCCAGAGAGATATTTATTACGAGCTGAGCACATTTGAGAGTGACGTTTTCTCAATTTGTCTTTGTATTGTGCAAATTTCTAGTTTGTTCCTCTTTGATTTTAACTTACCGAACAAAATGATATAAATCTAGGTAACTTTTCGTTTCCAAATACGCTTTTAGAAAAGACTACTTGAATTCTCGCTTTGCCTATTTGTAAACACCTGCAATATAATAGTAAGCCTTGTAAAATGCGGAGACGTGGACTGTGCTACGTGACAATACATGAAACACTTAGATTATCCCTTGAATATTTGCTAGAAAAATTTCCATTGAAATTACTTATTAACCGCAATTTGCATCTAATTAGGCAGGAGTTTTGACGATTCACTTCCGCTTCCGTCGCCCCCGCAACTGTAGGCATAACCTGTACGAAAACCGGGTATTTGAATATCAATTTTTTTGTTCGCTTTAAAGTTATTTTTTCGAAAACTACAAATAACCATATTGTAGATTAGCCCTTCCGCTATATATCCATCGATGTTTGTTGCCTTAAAGCATTTGGTTTATTTACTATGAGTGTTTTCGCTAAGCTGCCCGATTTCAGTTTCCTCTCTTGCTAGTATTCACTAGGTTGTGAAGGTCAATGAATTCCTTTGTTGTAAAATTACTGAAAGAGGCCCAATCAGAAACTAGCATGACGTAACCTCGTTCCCTAAGGTCCAAGAGGTTAAACAATACACAGGATTCCCATTGACAGATAAAAGAACGGAGGACAAAAACATTGATATAACAAATTTACTTTTATTTTACCGGAAGGGTGAGCTCCCTGTGGTATGTGGCTAGGCAATGGCTGATTAGAACGGTATGTGGCTGCTTTGGAAAACTAACCAGTATTCCATGCCTAGTTCCAGAGTTAAGTATGTTTTATATGGGCTGTTCCATTTTATATCTGTTACCTCACTATCGAGGAACTGGAATTTCCACAGAGCTAATAGTGTTTAGTGGTTCACCCAGGTGCCGTTAATTTTGACCCTAGAATTTTCACAGGGCCATTTATTTTATTCCAGGATTTCCGTGGGCATTAATTTGCAAATTTGGAATTTCCACAGTGGTTGCTTCAAATTTCCACACGGGTTGCACAGAGTAAGGAATTTCTACAGGGGTAGAGCATTTTTGAAAATATGGAGTTCCTCGATATAGGGGGGTATGGGAATTTTTTTGGACAGCCCAATAAGATGCAAGATGTCGAAATGTGGAATGACGCTCCGAAGAACCATTTATTATTGTATCAGTATTGTAGTGACAGATCTGTAGTGACAGATTTGGGCGTCATTTAGTAAGCTTCTAAGCAACTTTGCAAATAACTATATTAGGAAAATAGTTACAGAGGTGGAACTTGTATGAGTCGTCCCCAGCATTAAATGTTTATATATTTAGTTGCTATGGAAACTAAGTACCGTTAGTACAATTAGTACCGTTTACAATTAACTTTCAATCAAAAACGGGGACAACTTATGGTCGAACTTTTTAACCCTAGATTCGTAATCTTCATGAATTTTTGCAGTTGATAGCGTTTTAGCTTAATTTTGTCCAGGGTAACGTGATCGAGAGAACAGGTGGTCTGCCTTAAGAAGAAGATATTAACTACTTATTAACCAAGCGCGAGGTCTATACAGTAAAATATCAGCCCGAGATCGTTTTGTTTTTGTACAAACCGAGCCGTCTTCGGCGAGGTTTGTACAAAAACAAAACGATCGAGGGCTGATATTTTACTGTACGGACCGAGCAAGTGAGGTTAATAAGAGTTTTATTATATGGCTTTTTGCGTTATTATCTTTGTACCGGAAATATACGGAAACTTCCGGTGTGCGCGGGATCACGTGTCAAAAGGTCAAAATGCTAATGAGCAAATGGAAAACTTTCTTTAGCTTAGTAAAGCAGAACGAAAGCAGAACACATTTGTTTCGCCAAGAGAATGTTTTTGATTTGTTTTTCATTTTAGAACAAAAAGAAAATTGCTTATACAAGGCATAAATCGTAAGCAAATGTATTAAAGGATTTGAATAAATCTGCAGAAAGCAGTAAGAAAATGTTTCATTCATGCGAGTGCTTCAAGCAAAATCCAAGTTCAAAAATGGCGAGCAGCTAATCCTCTTCATCGCTAATCCTCTTCATCGCTCTCGATGATTACACGGCGCCGTTTCTTGGGGCTCTCGAAGGTGACAGGACCGTTGAACACTTGGAACTGGCAATTGGAAATGTTTGCTCCCGCAAAAATCCCCGGATTGCTCGAATCAGATGTGCTGGCAGATGATACCAAGGCGCTCGATGAGAGATTCGACTTCACTTGTATTTGGCCTTGGCTTGTATGGAGGATCTTGCTGCAACTGTAAGAGGCAGTGGACGAGCCAGAAATCAGCGCATTATTGCTTGAACTATTGGCCGACCTGCTAAGGATACAGGACATCTGGCGTTGGTGACTTGTACTGGCTGTTTTGTACGACTGGAGACTGTCGATGCTTTTGTGGCCACTGAGTTGGGCAATGAATATTTCTGGTGCGTTTGCATCCAATAACCGTGAGATTTGAGTTTTCCTCACAGAATGGTTACTGATCTTGCCATCTGAGCTTATAATTCCGGCATTGGATGCTGCTGTTGACAGAAATTTGCCGATTTGGGATATATCGAGTGGTGCTTTCTTGTACCAAACTTCGGTTCGCGAGTTCCTGTTGTGGTTTATAGCCAAGAAGAATGGTGACTCGGGTTTATTCATTTCAACAGGTCTGTGGCTTCTGAACAGCTTGTACGTCTCCACAGGGCATCTGTCGTTGCCAGTTGCATAGGCCTTTGGTTTGAACGCTCTTTGGTGGCCGTTCTCCTGTCCTTTTCGGGTTTTTGTACCTCTCTCTGCCTGCCAAACGAGGAACTCGCGTTCGTCAACAGGGTCTCGGTGAAGCTCAATATCTCCCCAACAGAGCTTACGACTCTCGTCTCTTGCACGAAAGCCGAAATGGAGAGCCAAAAACCACCATACTGTTCTCTGGAGGATATCTGGGGTGGAGTGGCCAAGCTGACCGGACTGAAATAATCGGTCTTCGTCTTCTTCGGTGAGGGCTTTGGTCGCATTTGGCCGGTTACCCTTTCCGGCGACATTCACCAGCTGTTTACGTTTTGCCGCCAGCACCTTGCGTGAGTCTTCAAATTCCTGGTCCTTCAGAATGTTCATTGAGGATTTTTGCTCTGTCAGCCAACGCTGGATACTCCTCTGGATGCTAGATAGGGAGTCTGGCTCATACTCTTCACCGTTTCGCTTACGCGCCTTGATGAAAAACTTGGACAGCAATTGGTCAAGTTGTTTCACAGGTAAAGTCTCTATTCTCAGATCTTCCTCCAAACCTTCCCCTTCCAAGAAACGACGAAAACTTTTCATGTCAGCAGTTGTTTTCCTGACTGTGTTTTCGCTTTTTTGTTCGTTAACAAAGTCTCTTATTTCCTGGCTATCTGATTTATTTTGAGGCTGTGTTTCCTCGATGTCTGTTTCCTCGGTTTCGACATTTGCAACTTTTTCAATCGTGCTTTCATCTTCCGCCGGCTCTGGGAAATAAAATTCACTTTCTGAGTGTTCCTGCTCACTTCCACTCATTATTTTTCTTCTCCAGTTAAAGACGTTATGATTATGTAGAAAATAAATCCTTTCTTCTTTCAGGAAATTTAGTTTTAAAAGTTTAGGTTGTTTTTCTTTTACGAGAATCGCCTGGATTTTGCTTAAAAATGTAAACAAGCACACCGGCGGGAAAAATCCGTATCGGACACGGCTTGTACGGGGAATTATAAAATAACTAAGATAGTACGCGCGCTCTCATTGGTCGACAGGTGTGTTTATATGAGAGTATATAAACACGGTTGTGACGTCACGCCCGGGACGATGTTTGCGCTGTCTTCTTTTTTCATTCTTTATACATTTTGACAAAAATTTATCCAAACACTTGAAGCAATGAAATTGTGAAAGCAGTGCTGTTTTCTTTTTAGCTATCATTTGTCGTCCCATCCTTAAACCACAAGTTCAAAGAATTGGCTTGTCTTCGACTTTTTTAGTCAAACGCGTGTAAATTTTCAGGATTGTCAACATTTTCGTACGATTATACATGATATTTTTGTCCTCCGACATCCTCTTCCCTCCCTTTATGAAGCGATTTCTTTGACTTCTGGGAACTTTTTAAAAGTATACAGCTCGTACTAAGAGGAGAAAAACAGCACAAATCAAGTTAACCGACCCAACTAAATTTCTGGATTTGGAGACTTTGGGCGAATCGGCTAGCCAAAATGAAAAAAGAACAACGAAGACCAAATTATTGAATAAATCACAATTTATTTCATTACTTTCCTATTCAATTTTTCAAAATGATGATCTTTCACAAGCCGAGTAGGTAAAAAAATCGTTTGCTAGCAAGTTAACAAGAGTTGAAGCATTAGCAAACATGAAATTCTTACCGGCGATCGGCGAACACCGACGGCACTGTCGACGAAACTTTGACTTGAGTTGCTTCAAAAATTCAATACCATCGAGTGACAGTTCATGGACATTCGTTCATGGCATCAGCAACAATTGAAGCATCCATAGTATCATTCCAGTCTGGTATTTAACATTTTGCTTGATTTGAAGATCGAAACAAGACACACGCTATTTTTACTTTTTCGATGCCGAATTCGCCTTTCCAAAACTCGGCAAATCAACACGAAGGCCGTTCTTGTATGGAAAATTCCTTCGGCTTTGCAATTCTTAACCCGTACATCCCTTCATTGACATTCGCTTATGCTTCAATTACCATAAACACCATAGAAGAGGTCAATAAAGTCGTGAAATGTTTCTTAGAAAGCAGAAAAAGTTCTCTATTGCTTAAATACAAGCCTGTCAACAGCCAATCAGAGCGCGCGTAGTATCTTAGCCATATAATAAATCGAAGGAATCAACCCAGTAAAGGATAATAATACGTTGAGGTTTTCTGTTCCCTATTTAAGCAATAGAGAACGTTTTCCGTGTCTACATACTCTGATGCAAACACGAGGGGAGGTTGGGAGAATTCGAGACAATTATGCAGCCACGAGACCGAAGGTCGAGTGGCTGCATAACCTGTCGAGAATTCTCCCAACCTTCCCGAGTGTTTGCATCAGAGTATGTAGACACTGGAAAAAAGTTCTCTATTGCTTTTATTAAATATCTTTCACTTTTTGAAGCGAAAGATTTAAAATGAATTTATTTCAACATTTTGTGTGAATATATAAATTCTCCTTACCGCGCGACGGCCTGAACAGGCCAATCAGAGGGCGTGTTATATCGCATGTGTTCAAGTTTTTCACTCAGTTGGCTGCAAGTTTTGCGAAGGGGAGGCGAGAGAAAACTGCTTTCTAAGAAACATTTGACGACTTTATTGACCTCTTCTATGGTGTTTATGGTAATTGAAGCATAAGCGAATGTCAATGAAGGGATGTACGGGTTAAAAATTGCAAAGCCGAAGGAAGTTTTCATACAACAACGGCCTTCGTGTTGACTTGCGGCTTTTGCCGAGTTTGGAAAGGCGATTTCGGCATCGAAAAAGCTGGATAGCAAAAAAACGTGTCTTCTTTCAATCTTCAAATCAAGTAAAATGTTAAATACCAGACTGGAATGATACTATGGGGGCTTCAATTGCTGCTGATGGCATGAACGAATGTCCATGAACTGTCACTCGTATTGAATTTTTGAAGCAACTCAAGTCAAAGTTTCGTCGACAGTGCCGTCGATGTTCGCCGATCGCCGGTAAGAATTTCATGTTTTGTTAATGCTCCAAATCTTGTTACTTGCTAGCAAATGATTTTTTACCTACTCGGTTTGTGAGAGATCATCATTTTCAAAAAAATGAATAGGAAAGTAATGAAATAAATTATGATTTGTTCAATAACTTAATTTGGTCTTTGTTGTTCTTTTTCATTTTTGCTAGCCGATTCGACGAAGTCTCCAAATCCAGAGTTTTAGATAGGTCGCTTAATAACTTGATTTGCCGTTGTTTTTCCTTACTCTTAGTACGAGCTGTATACTTTTAAAAAGTTCCTAGAAAAGTTTGTCATATTTTCCCAGTGCCAAGCCGTTCGCTTGCATCTGAAGTTGAAGTGAATTTTCGTTTTCAGAACTGTTAAAATGTCCCACAATCATTTCTTCAGTGTCCATCATGGTGACAGTCTTTGTCCATATATTTTTGTGTTGGACGTTAGAGTAGATTTGTCATAAAAAGTGCTTTTCTTGCTCGCATCATAGTTTATAGAGGAGAATGGTTAGGAAACCTGACACCCTGTTATTGTACTATGTCTTTGTTCACTTTTTCAGAGGAATCGTTTTGTTTGTGCAGGTCACGGTACATAAGTACCAAAATCCAAAATCCAACCAGTCAGATTCAGTGTACAACCAGACATGCATATTAGATGAGCAGGAAACAAAAGATTGTGCAGGGTCAATATCACGTGATAGCCCCTCTCAACATCCAGCCCACGCTATTGTGTTGGTCCCTTGAAGTTTGCCGGGCTTCCTAACCATTCCACTCCGTTAACTATGCTCGCATAAAGTTGTACTGAGTTGTTTTCACGACTCGATTTTCCACCATGCAAAATGAACATGAATGGAATAGGCGCGCTTTTACAGGAAGTATTTCTAACATTGTTCATTGTTTCTTTTTGGACTGGTAAAAATGTTCGAAGAGGATGGTCAGCATTATAGTAGATTTTATTAAAAAGTTTCCTGTCTAGCAACGTATATATATATCATAATGTTCCGTGCTATATCTTCTTTTGTAACATCTATCTAGGAAGCACTGAGGACTGTACAAATCGGGGGGACTAGAACCGATTACAGTGAGGCCATACGTAATTTTAGGCAGAACTAATGTACGAAAAAGATAATCTATTTCAGCTTGACTTAAGCCCTCTTTCCTTAAGGATCTGATAACATATAAACATTTATTTGATTCATTAAGTTTCCAGCGTACGTGCGACGTAAATTTACAGTTGGATTGTAGTATCACACCTAGGAGTTTCAGTTCGCCTACTTAAGGGATGTTTTCTACTTGCTCATACCCTTGGGCGTTCCCCTGTTTTCTCAGAACAAGTTCCTTACACTTAGAGGGGTTGCATTTCAATTAGTTGTAATCAGACCAAGCGAGAAAACAGCTAACAGCATCTTTTGATAGGTCAACACCAGCCCTAATAGGAATTTGGACATTCGTATCATCCACATATTTGCACAGCGAGCATTCACCGAACTGTTCCATTATCAAATCATCCAAAAATAACGCAAACAGATAAGGGCCGCTCACGCTTCCTTGTGTTGTACCCCTATTCACATGTTTCCACGCCGTTTCTTCTCCTTGAACACAAACGCGCTGGCATCGATCCCTTAAAAAGTCCATAAACCAGTTTATTATGTACTTATTCAAAGGCCAGTTCTTGAGATTCGCGCAAAGTAATTAGTGGTTGACACTATTTTTATATATATAATTATTTGTAAAGCCAAATATTTTTATAATTTTACTATGTATATAACGCAATTCAGTTTTTATAACTGCAACGTTTTATCGAATTAAACTATCTATCTATCTATCTATCTATCTATCTATCTATCTATCTATCTATCTATCTATCTATCTATCTATCTATCTATCTGTCTATCTATCTATCTATCTATCTATCTATCTATCGAAAACCTTGAGAAGTCCATATAGAAAAGCCGCACCGCATTGCATTTCGGGTCATCTAAATACTTGAGATAGAGGTGCTGAATTTTCAAAAGAGCGTCCGTACAGTTGCCACCGGTACGGTAAGCAAACTGAGATGGGTGAAGCCCAGAGGCCCAGAGTCAAAAAAGCGTTTGTTATAAGTCTGGTGAACAGTTCGCTCAAATATACGTGTAATGACCGGCGTGACATTTATTCCACGATAGTCACTGCGTTCTTTGGGGATATCAACTTTCGGTAGCGGATTGATGTTTGACCGCTTCCAAACACTAGGCCAAGATTGAGAGAACAGTGAAAGGTTCCAAATTGCACCAACAACTGAAGCTAGGGGTGTAGCCTCGCGCTTCCACACCCAATATGGTATTCCGTCAGGTCCGGTCCCAGTCCTCTTAACCGAGGTGAGGGCGCGCTAAACCTGACCTTCCGTAAACCTTGGAATCGCTTCACTATTATCAATAGGCAACGGTGAAGGCTTCGAATAATTGTAATCCCAACACAGCCCAGCAAAGTAATCATTCATATCCGAAGCAAACTCCTGATGTATTTGTGGGGTAGCTCCTGTTACTCGGACTGTCCACATTTCTCTACCATTTACTCGTGCCAACAGCACATCCAGAAACCATATTCCGTCTATTGAGGTGAGGTCTACAAGACGATCTGATCTTTAGATTATCCTTTAGATTGGCATTTTGCGCGTTTCCGAAGAAGCCTCTTGACCAGCGGTGTCATCCATGGGATATCACGCGAGGAAACCGTGACCGATTGTTTCGGCATACATTCACCATTATCCTTTACCCTGAAACGCATCAACAATATCATCTAGACTTTCAAGGTCCCCTAGAAATGACCAGTCAGTGCTCGAAATTTTGCGATCAAAGCACAGGCTTACCATTCTGGGGGAGTGTGACTTCGGGTCACGCTCTCCTGGTTGAGTTTGTAATGTGACTCCTTCGGTGGTTAGGTGATCAGAGATCGGCTCACAAGTTGATAGTAAAACGCATCTCGTAATCTTCTCCTGAAACACAAAATGTCCTATAATAAAGGTTAGAGTAAACGATAATTGTCTTGTGTTTGTCCTCATGTCGAAATCAGCGAGAAATATAAAGGTTCTGAGGTATTTCGATATGAGGACAAACACAAGACAATTATCGTTTACTCTAACCTTTATTATGAGACATTTTGTGTTTCAGGAGAAGATTACGAGATGCGTTTTACTATCAACTTGTGAGCCGATCGTTGATCACCTAACCACCGAAGGAGTCACATTACAAACTCAACCAGGAGAGCGTGACCCGAAGTCACACTCCCCCAGAATGGTAAGCCTGTGATCAAAGGCATTCTTCCGATGCTCCCGACAGTCTCAAACAAAGCATTTGGAACGCAACGGTTTAAGTTTTAAAAAGCCCGGCGCAAACGGACTCAATATTCTCAACTTTGTTGCAGAAAAAATTGAAAGAGAATCAGGAAAATATACCCCTTATTTCCAAGTTTACTAAGAACAAATTGTCGAATTAAGTTCCCCTTTTTTCCAAAAAGACTGTGGGTATTTTGCGTTTTGCGACACAGAGCAATGGATACACTTGATACACCTGCTACGCCACCCCCTATTACTAGGAGTTGCATGTGCCTCAATAACATTGTTACAAACACTGGATCAGTACCCCATATGGCCGTTCCCTTATTATGTGTATGTGCACATCACATTGTAGTAAGTTATATACAGTATCCATCCTCCTCTAGCCAATTAGCCAACATCCTTTCGGCTCGGTGCATTTGCCGTCTGTGTTGCGTGGTAAGCATAACACACACCTATTTTAGAAAAGGTTGCACCGTCACAACTGCCTATTGTAGCCCGCGGTGCGTCGGGTGCTAGGAAGAAAGACCTTAATTTTCGTGTTATTTGTTTTCTTTTTTTGTATCTCTTTCGTAATTACTGCCTACCTCGATTAGCAATCTGCTATTTGTAGGCTAGTAATGTTTGTAATTAATATATTTAAATTTAATAAACTGTTATCCAGTGCAAAATTTGTTTGCGAGCTATGTATAAGCAGGGTGATAAATATGGCTATTAAAAAAGAGTGTCCATGAGTCATGACGCGCATCGCGGGCAACAACGGACACTTCTGATGCAACCTTTTCTGAAATAATATGACACATCACCAGGAAATGGCCATATGGGGTACTACAGATGCGGCGTTTGTAACAATGCTCTTGGGATGATAGGGGACGGGTGTTTCAGGCGTATCACGTGTATCCATTGTTCTGTAACGCAAAACGTATAATACCCATATATCTTTTTTCGAAAAAAGGGGCACTTAATTCGACAATTTGTTCTTGGTAAACTTGGAAGATAAGTGATATAATTTCCCGATTTTCTTTAAATTTTTCGAGTTAGAAATTCAGAAATCAAGCCACCTAGAATTGCCGGAAAACGGCATATTGTTTAAGAAAAAGAGTGGGAGATTTTTCCAGTGATTTGCAGTAAGATTTTACTAGGGGAATTTTCGGATTTTTGGTGTGTTTCGTGAAACCAAAATATGTCGGGTAGTTTTTTTCAAAAAAGTGGGGGTATTCTCAGCATTCAGGATTTTAGAAAATTTCAGAAAAATGTTGTGGATATTTCGGGTTTTGCTGAAGAAAAACTTTTAAAATCGAGAAATGGGGCAATTTGCTGAGATCAAAGAGGAAAAAATCAGAAAAGCGGAATTGCCGATTTTTGCCACGGATTCCCGACCCTGAGGGGGATAGTTGCTTTAGTATATACCAAATCAGTAGAATTAAATATGGCGGATTAAAAGATTCAAAACGCAGTTCGCCCGCGAAACGAGGCGTTATTTTGAGAGTTTTCTCAAAATGTATTCTATTTCAATTGAGGTGGATAGTGGCAGTTTATTTACCGAGAGCCGCAGGCCCGACATAAATATTCCTAAAGCCACTATCCGCCGAAATTGAAATAGAATAAGTGTTTTAGTATATACCAGCAAGGCAACCTATAATATATATATTTAGCTACTGGCTAAAAGCGGAGCTCCCTGTTACATATTTTTCTGTGAGACAAAATAATAAGCTATCAATGAGACAAACAGGTTGCCATTGTACATTATAGCCTTGCAACGTCATACCACGTGACTAAGCACTTGCACCCCCCTTGCCACTTTGATAATTTCACGTAAGTTTGGTTGTCTGAGGTTCATCCCTTCCAACGACATAAACTTAACATAAACGACATAAACATCGATGACGTCATACCACGTTACCAGTTGCACTCCCTTGCCACTTAGACAAGTTGGTTGTCTATGGTTCATCCCTTCCCGAGATATATTCTTTTTCTCCTATGATGACGTCATCGATAACGTCATACCACGTGACTATGCAGTTGCACCCCTTTGCCACTTAGACAACTTCACCCAAACTTGCTAGTCTGAGGTTCATCCCTTCCCGAGATATGTTCTTTTTCTCCTATTATGACGTTATCGATGAGGTCATACCGTGACCATGCAGTTGCACCCCCTTGCCACTTAAAACAGCTTCACCCAGGTTTGGTTTTCTGAGGTTCATACCTTCCCTAGATATATATTTTTTCTCCTATGATGACGTCATCGACGACGTCATACCACGTGACCAGACAATTGCACCCCTCTTGCCACTAACACAACTTCCCCTCACCGCATCCAAGTTTGGTTGTTTGAGCTTCATCCCTTCCTGAGATATGATTAATAAACGGAAAATGGTCTTGGTTTACCTGTGTGGGCACGCAGACAGGCAGACACGCACGGACGCACCCGCGATACCCATATGGGAATACCGCTGAACCATGAAAAATGAAGTCGATCGTATAGTTGAGCTAGTGTATTCTTCTGCGATACCTAACTACGTACCTAAAACTACGCTCGTGCCAAAACTCACGCAAACTTAGGTGATTTGCATAAGTAATTTGCATAAACACGTTTTTGTCGATTTTGACAGCTCTCGAAAAGTTTGAGAGATGAAAATTGTTCGTCGGAAGTTTGCGAGATGAAAATTGTTCGTCGGAAGCCACTGACATTGTATCCTGGGGACCAGAGGCTGAAACTCTGCCAGCTCGCTACGCTAGAACATTTTAATTCTTCGGACCTCGAAAATTTCAATTCTTCGGACCTCGAGCCTCTGGTTTCCAGGGTACTAACATTGCACAAGTAGTTGCTGGAAAAATGGAGTGAATAAACACCGTAGACACTGAATATCTGAGGAAAAAACAATCAGAAGGATAAAACAGCTACACGAAACCTTGTGAAAAGGATTTATGAGGTTATCATGAGGCAAGAAGAAGGAGAAGTTTAATCCATCTGTATCTAGAGTATTAAAACCTAACGGAGACCGAAGGAGACTGCAGAGGTACTTGTTAATTCATTTGCTTCTGTTTTCACACAAGAGTCAGCTTTTACGCATGATTGCTATCTAGATACCATCATACCTTAGCAAATTGATTCACTGGAAATTTTTGACATTGATGTCAAGAGAGAGCTTCTCCAGTCTAAACATTTCAAAATCAGCAGGTCCTGATGGAATACATCCCAGAATTCTTAGAATTTTAGCTGGGAATGATAATGTGGCCGCGGGATTCCTGTATTTAAACCCGGCAGCGGGATTCCTGTATTTAAGCCTTGGCACAAGAGGTGTGCCCGGGGAATCCGCCATCTTGGTTATAGTAAAAGGAAAGTTGTTGTCTATTTGCTCGTGTTTTACGGTTACGTGGCCCCGATCGACTGGCCACATTTGGCACCCCTGGTGGCGGAGCATTAGCAGACATGGCAGACGGCTTCGATGCTCTAGAGAAAGGTGAATTTTCGCCGGTTGGAAGCCCGGATCTTGCAATGGTTGTTTACCCACTGGACGAAACTTGCGAAGAAGTGGTTTCTCTTCGAAGACAAATAGCGTCTTTACAACTTGAAATGCAAGAGGTAAGGTCTCAGAAGAGGCAGAATTCAATGATAAAACATCAGATGGAAAAGACCGGAAAAGACTCAGCTTTGAATGTGACGGATTGGGCGAGGGACATAGACTATTTAATTCGCACTTGTGGTGCTGAAAGCAATAATGTCGAGGCCTTAGACTTGATTGAAAGATATGTGGGGGGGGGGGGGGGGGCAGGCAGCGAAAGTATTCCGGGAAGAGAAGAACAAATGAAAGAATTACAAACAAGTATTAGAGAGATTGCAAGCTTTGTTTGGGGGGGGGGGGGGTGGATATCAAGGGACAGATCCTTTGCAAGTTTTTTATAGTAGAAAACAAGGGAAAGAGGAGACACCTCTAGACTTCTCGATTGAACTTGCCGAACTTTTGACAATATCAGAGCGGAAGCGAGGCAAACCTTTCATGGAGCGCAATAAGATGCTTATAAGTGTTTTGTCTGAGGGCCTGGCAGACGAGTATTCTAGAATGCAATTAAGGCCATTGATCGCTATGCAGTTATCGTTTGAACAGATTCAAAACGAACTGCTAAGGTGGGAGCAGGACAAGAAGAACCATCTTGTTACTATGAAGGGAAGGGAATCTCAGCCCCAAGAAACCCCCGTAAACCAGCCGCAACCTGTTAAATACTTCAACAGGCCCCCCCTACCCCTGGTACCCCAAGTCCCCAATGCCCCAGTCATAGACCAAATTCTTCAGGCAATCCAGAGCCTGAAAAAAGGGAAGTGAAGGAACAAGCAAAAGAGATTCAGTTTTTGAAAGAGTCCAGCAATCAGACCCCAACCCAACCCATCCCAAATGTTTCAAGCTCAAGACCCAGAGGCCCTAGGGGAGGGGGGATAATCTGTTTCCGCTGTAATAAGCAGGGTCACATTGCAAGAGACTGCCGGGAGGATATTCCCCCCCTGGCCTCCTCCAGTCAGGGTGAGGGGCACCCCACAGGCAAAGTTACTACTCACCCATGCCAAATCAAAATTGATTCTACTGGCAATATTGAGGGAAGGGATCAAGGGAGTGACAAATTTTATCAGTTATAGACAGGTCCAGCTAGTGAGACTGAACTTCTTGTAAACGGAAAGGAGTGTTTGAGTCTTATTGACACTGGTTCGGCTGTCACAACTATAACAGAAGAGTTTGTCCAACAACACCCTTACTTGAAATTGCAGCAGAGATCGCCTAGTACGATTGTGTTTGAAAACTCCTCAGGAAACGAAGTGCCATACAATGAGAAGGTGCTCCTTGACCTTGGGATCCTGGGTTCCAATTACAAAGGTGTCCAAGCCTTTGTTGTGTCCGAAACTCAGTACAGGAAAAGGGTACCCCTCCTAGTTGGGACTGCGGTCATTCGGGCTGTTCAAAGAGAGCTATCAGGGGGAGACAGTAATTATATGTCAAGTATTGTGCACACCTCTCCTGTATGGCATGCAGCGCTTATTCAATATGACCAGACAGTATATGGGGACAACAGGGGCTACGTAGGGAGAGCGAAATTTGCCAGGGGTAAACACAGGACAGTCCAGCCTGGGCAGGAAGCTGATCTGTGGGTGCGGGTACCCCGACCCCGGGAGGGAGGTGCTACATGGCGATACTAGAGAGCACACAGAACAAATCAAGCAAAATGCCGGAGGGTTTAATCGTTGTGAATTCCCTCGTTGTTGTTGATAGTTACCGAGTTAAATTACGCATTTTCAATCCCACGCTAGAACCAATTGTCGTGAAGCCGTATGTCCATCTAGCCGATGTGTATGTAGCCGACGAAGTCTTAGGGGAAGCAGCAGACGAGCAGGTTAATTCTCCCTACCCTAGTAACCCAGCCGAGGGAAGGGCGGCGGCTAAGGTCACAGTTCAGTCCCAGACCACCCCTTCCCCACCGGACCATAAATCCCTGGACTTAAAGCTAGAGGAATCAACCTTACAGGATTTTGAGCAGGAGCGTCTGCAGGACTTGCTAAATAAATACCCGGATGTTTTCTCAGGGACACCTAGGGATTATGGGAAGACCGCTACCGTGAGGCACAGAATACCACTAGTTGACCCCACCCCCTTCAAGATCCCCCCTCGACGTGTGAAACCCCGTGATTATAAGGAACTAATGGAAACACTGCGTCAAATGGAGGAGGATGAGATTCTCGAACCTAGTAACATTCCATATTCTTTCCGATTGTTATCGTGCGCAAGAAAGATAATTCAGTACGGGTATGCGTTGAGTTTCGTGTTCTTAATGCTAAAACCGTCCCTGACTGTTTTCCAAAAACAAAAGTTGATGATGCACTGGAGGCTTTGGGTGGGGCGCGCTATTTCACCACGCTCGATCTAACGTCGGGTTATTACCAGGTTGTAGTCGATGAAGAGGATAAAGCTAAGACAGCTTTCTCAACTCCTATGGGTTTGTTCCAGTACAAGCGTATGCCCCTGGGACTCATCAACGCCCCAGCGACTTTTCAGCGTCTTATGTACACAGTGTTTAAGGATGAGGTGTTTGATAAGGTGCTTATATATTTAGACGACATCATAGT
This sequence comes from Scolanthus callimorphus, assembly GCA_033964015.1. Taxonomy (NCBI): domain Eukaryota; kingdom Metazoa; phylum Cnidaria; class Anthozoa; order Actiniaria; family Edwardsiidae; genus Scolanthus; species Scolanthus callimorphus. The sequence continues at coordinate 26,180,595 of CM066911.1, read as the reverse complement.
GTTTTCTACGACTTTTGAAGAACACCTGGAAAGACTTCAGATCGTATTTGAACGGCTGCAAACTCATGGACTGAAACTGAAGCCGAGTAAGTGTTGCTTTATCAGAGAATCGGACTATCTTGGTTACGTAGTGTCGTCTCAGGGATTATCTACAGACCCAGAGAAAATCGACAAGGTACTTGGGTGGAAAACGCCAACTAATCAGGATGAGCTTCGTCAGTTTCTAGGTTTCACAGGATATTATCGCAAATTTGTACCTAGTTATTCCTTGCTCGCATCTCCACTTTACCGTCTCATCTCCGGTGACGCTAGGAAGAAGAAGGGTAGCCGTGATCCTGTTCCTTCGGTACCTTTCGAATGGACTAGCGAGTGCGAATCAGCATTTAGATACCTCAAAGAGAAGTTGACTTCCGCCCCTGTACTGGCATTCCCCGACTTTGACAAGCCTTTCGTTGTGCAAACGGATGCGTGCGGTACTGGCCTGGGAGCAGTGCTTGCTCACGAACAGGACGGCCACGAAAGAGTCATAAGCTATGCTAGTCGTGCGTTGACACCCGCGGAATCTAGGTACCCGACACACAAACTAGAGTTTCTTGCTCTTAAGTGGGCGCTGACGGATAAGTTTTATGATTATCTATATGGTAACAAGTTCACAGTGGTAACTGATAATAATCCGTTGTGCTTCGTGATGACAAGCACAAAGCTGGATGCGTGCCGCCAACGCTGGGTCGCTGAACTGTCTGCCCTTCAATTCGAGATTCTGTATCGTCCCGGAAAGAATAATGCTAACGCAGACGGACTGTCACGGATACCCCACGATAGTGTGGCTAAGTATCTCGACGACGCGGCGAATGGTCACCACCTGCCGGAACAGAGTGCGGCGCAGCAAGTGCCACGTAGTTGTCACACAGACGGAGTTCTGGAGCAGGTTGATCTCGCAGACGCACAACGTAGAGATATTGACATTCAACAAGTGCTGGAATGGCAAACACGAGGTAGTCGCCCTGCAAAGCAGGAGAAACAAGATGCCCACCTTACCAGAGAGGCAAAGTTGTTACTGCGCCAATGGGACAAGCTCGCAGTCGAGGACAATGTTCTAGTCAGAAAGATACAGTATCAGCGTCATGGTACTTTGCGACAAGTTGTACTTCCCAAGGATCAGCGAGAGACAGTGATTGCGAGGTTGCACAATGCAGGTCATTTAGGTTTTGATCGTACCCTAGAACTTGTCAGGATGCGTTTTTATTGGCCTAAAATGTATCGTCAAATGAAAGCATTTTGCAGCACTTGCCAGCGTTGCAACCTTCGTAAACCGGGACCAGAGAGACCTCCGCTCCAGAGCATCCATACAAGCGCACCGCTGGAGCTGGTGTGTATTGACTTTCTGACACTTGAAAAATCAAAAGGTGGCTTCGAAAACATCTTAGTAGTCACAGATCACTTCACGAAAATAGCGCAAGCTTATCCCACTAAAGATCAGAAAGCGCACACAGTAGCGAAAATACTCTGGAAGCGTTATATATGCGTGTACGGTATACCTAAACAGATACCCTCTGATCAAGGCCGTGACTTTGAAAGCGAACTCATCAAGGAGTTATCACGCCTCATGGGCATGAAGAAAAGCAGAGCTACACCCTACCACCCCCAGGGGAATGGCATAACCGAGCGTTTCAACTCAACTCTACTCAATATGTTAGGAACCCTACGCCCTAGCGAGAAGGCGGACTGGAAGGAACACGTGGAGACGCTTACTCATGCTTACAATGCTACAATGCTACACGGCACGACACGACTGGATACTCGCCCTTCTTTCTCATGTTCGGCAGACATCCTAGACTACCGGCGGACCTGGTCTTTGACTCAGGGGGGGAGGGTGAAGAGGAAGCATGTGAGACCACAGAAGAGTATGTGCTAGCAATGGGGGAACGTCTCAAAGAGGCTTACTCAAAGGCAGCCTCGTCATCGGCCGCTGCCCAGCGCAACCAAAAGAAGCACTACGGCAAGAAAGCTAAAGCCACTGAGTTCAAGCCCGGCGATAGAGTACTCGAACTGATCAAAGACTACCGGGAGAAGCATAAGATAAAGGATAGGTGGCGAGGCCCATACATAGTCGTGAAGAAGATGGAAGGAAGCCAAGTCTACGTCATTGAAAGAGAGGAAGATGGCGTTGTTCGGACCGTTAATCGGAGTCTCCTCCGTCAGTGTATGTTTATTTCTCGGGACGAGTTTGTTGCAGCAGGAGAGCAAGACATCCAGGAAGTCGACGAAGGGTCAGAGCAGTCAGCAACCGAGGCGAATGCTCAACTTTCGGATGAACGCTCTCTTCAGACCTCAAAGGACTCGGGATTTATAGATATATCTACTGATGATATACAAGGAGAAGCAGTGGAAGCGGATGATGTAAGCTCGGACGGAGAATCGGGAAGCTTGGACCCGCAACCTGGTCGTCCACAGAGGCAACGACGTCTACCTGAGAAACTGAGGGACTATGTCTGTTGTGGCCAAGGTGTGCGTTCGAGCGATTGGTATCAGCGGAAGATATCGGAGGGAGAGGCTCTTTACAAGAGGTGGCGAAGGCAGCTTAAGCTGTGACACTTGCTACATAAATAAGACTTAGTAAAGACTTTGAACACTTAATTAGTGGATATTTGTCAACTATTGTTGTTAGCTAAATTGCCTTTTGTTCTGTATGCGTAGGACCGCATTCTCCAAAGGCGGGGAGGATGTGGCCGCGGGATTCCTGTATTTAAACCCGGCCGCAGGATTCCTGTATTTAAAGGCCCATGAGCACCCAAGTCGCATTGCAGGCTCACAGAGAATAAAACGCAGTTGAAAACTCTATGTAAATTTGCAGTTTGAATTTTTTGAAATGCAAAGAACAACAGGAACCCCTTGGGACCTACTGTATCAGCCAATCACAGCTGTTGAATGACAATAGATCCAATTGAAAACAAAGCGCAAAGGTTCCCGGTTGCGTATGGGCCTTTAAGCCTGGGCACAAGAGGTGTGCCCGGGGAATCCGCCATCTTGGTTATAGTAAAAGGAAAGTTGTTGTCTATTTGCTCGTGTTTTACGGTTACGTGGCCCCGATCTACTGGCCACAATAACATTGTCAATGCAGTTGCAAATTTGTTTAGATCTATATTGAAAGGTGGGAAATTACCAGAAGCATGGAAAAGAGCCATTGTTACTGCTATCCATAAGAAGGGATCATTTAGAGATGCTAACCCATTTCCTTGACTTGTGTACTGTGTACTTGAAAGTCTTTGAGAGAAAGTTATGTAAGCATTTGTATAACCATTTGTATAACGTGAAGGAATATATAAGTCAGTATCAACATGGATTCATGGAAGGAAAGTCTTGTGCATCGAACTTGTTAGAATCACTGGAATGTATCATCAACATCTTAGAAAATGGCGATCCAGTTGATATAATATACTTGACTTTCAGAAGGCGTTCGATAAAGTTCCACACGACAGATTGTTACTCAAATTGCAGGCATATCAGGACAGATTTATAGTATCATTCAAAGTTTCTTGCTCAACAGATCCATGGCTGTGAGAGTGGTGACCATGTTTCATCATGGGTAACAGTGACTTCTGGGGTCCAACAAGGCTCTGTGTTGGGCCTCTTGTTATTTTTGTTATTTATTAATGATATGCCCATTGCAACAAAATCCAGTATACTGCTCTGCTAACTTTCCTGATGTCATTCAATCAGACATCAATAGTCTAATTCAGTGGGCGCCACTTGGCAGATGAGCTTTAATACAACTAAATGTAGTGTAGTACACATTGCAAATGGAAATTCAATCAATAATTACACAATGAAAAATACTCAGTTTAGAGCGGTTTTCACATGTTGACTGTTGTGAAACCAATCGCAAAGTAATTACAGCAATTTTGAACAAAACCTATAGGAGTAATTGCAAAGTAATTGCGAATTACTCACGACAGTCATGTGAAATCTGCAGTCATGTTGACAGTCATGTGAAATGACTCAGATAGTGAAAAGGACTTGGGGGTAACTCTCTCTGCTGGAGGCTCCCTGTGGGACAATCCATTAGTAATGGAATTGGGAAAGCTAAACGAAACACTGCATGGCTAATCAGAAATGTACTCTCCCGCAAAGCTGAAGTTCTGGTACCACACTATAAAGCGTTTGTTGGACCACACCTTGAGTATTGTGTCCAGCAGTGGTGACCAGTAGCTAGACATGGAAAACTGGGGTACTTTCATGAGCATTGAAAGCTGCCAGAGAGATTTCACTAGAATGATTGATGATGGATGGGCCTCCTAACTTATGAAGAGAGAATAGAGAGCTTAGAGGTTTAACAACACTCCTACAACGTAGGATGAGAGGAAACCTTATTGAGACCTATAAAATTCACAACAATCACGTAGATTATGGTAGGAGCATGTTTATTACGAATACGCAATAATATATAGATTTAGCCACTGGCTAAAAGCGGAGCTCCCTGTCATTGTACATAGCCTGTCACCATCATACCACTTGGCTAAGCACTTGTACCCCATTGCCACTTTCACCCACGTTTGGTTCTCTGAGGTTCATCCCTTCCCAAGAGATATATAATTTTTGTGGTCTGATGACGTCATCGATGACGTTATACCACGTGACCACGCCATTGCACCCCTTGCCACTTAGACAACTTCACCCAAGTTTGGTTGTCCGAGGTTCACCTCTTCCCAATATATATATCTTTTCTCGTTTGATGGCGTTATTGATGACGTCATATCACGTAACCCCGCAGTTGCACCCCCTTGCTACTTAGTTAATTTCACCCAAGTTTGGTTCTCTGACGTTCATCTCTTCCCAAGATATATACCTTTCTCGTTTGATGACGTCATTGGTGACGTCACACCACGTGACTAAGCAATTGCACCCCCTTCGCCATTTAGACGACAACTTCGCCCAAGTTTGGTTGTCTGAGGTTCATCCCTTCCAAGATATATGCCTTTTATCGTTTGATGACGTTTGATTCAATCAAATAGGCTCTGACTTCTTTAGCAAAATATTACTTTTAAACGTACTGGAATAATCTACCAAACTATGTTAAATGTGCACCAAGTGTTAATTACTTTAAAGCCGGGCTCGATCGTCATAAAATGCAAAACTTAGATTCTCCTCACGGATTCTGGCATTTATCTAGAGAAATTTTTAATAGAATTAAAGGCAAGCAAAATCACCTAAATTATCTCAAATCAAACCCAGAGGTTGCTGTGGCCCCGCCAGCATATATCTGTAGTCTAGTTTGGGTCAGGTTAGGTAGTTTCATATACATTAATTTTTATATTTGTTCTTTTTATTTATTCCAATATATTTATGATATATATATGTAATTTATTATTAGGTGAGATGCCCAGGGTGGCATAATAAAGTTTATCATTATCTTATCTCGCTTGTGACGGACAGTTCCGGCTCGCAAAAAAAAAAGAAAAGAAAAAAGAAACGCTTCTGATCAGAACCATCCTCAGGTACTTTGAAAACTAGCTCTTACGAATGTATTTTCTCGACATATCTATACTATTATAATCGGGTTGTCTGCGCAAACGTTTCTGATTGGATAAATCAGTCTGTCCGAGAGCAACACTGAAATGGCTTCCCTCACCACAGCTTTGTGCCCTCAGTCACGCAATCACGAGGATATGTTTTTTCAAAAAGCAAAACATGGATTCTCTATCTTTCGAAAGCTCTAGAATTTAAAAACTTTTACTAGACAAATAAAGTGTAGAAACTAAATTGTTGTTTAAATTGTTGTCCCACTATTTTTCACATAAAAGTCCCCAGTCCCTCAGATATGCACACGCGCGCCTCGGATCTCGACATTTCCCGCCAAAAGTAGTTTCACGTTATTGGTAATGACGTCACGTCACGTCAGCCAGGCATTATGTGCTTCTTGCTCTCTATATAATTCTCTCCAAAAATAGTTTTCTCATGTTTTATCCTTTTCGAGATATTAATTTTAAAGGAATAACATAGGGTTCCCATGTGTACAGTTTCAATGTGTACACGGACGGACGGCGTACGCTATAGGTTTTTATACAGAAAAAAGAAAACAAATAATATCTCGCGAAAGGAACCACCTACAGCAACCAAACTTTGACATAATTATCTAAGGGGTAATTGCTTTTCAACGCACTAATCAATTGGGCATGGCGCCATCAATGAAATAAAAAAAATGTATTAAATTACCCGTGACGTTTCAAAATCAACTCGATGGTATACGGTTTTTCCTTAGGGATGGTGCTCCGCTTGCGCGAGCTTTGCTATAATCCCTTTTAGGTATGGGAATTAAGTTTTGAATTAGGTTTGGGTGGTTTTAGGTATGGGATGATTGGGATTGGTATGGGTAGTTTGGTATTGGATACCACCAGAGGGCGTGGTAAAGTATTTGAAGACTTGGGACTGGAAGCAGCGAGGTGGTACTCAATAGTCACATGCGAGTTTTGCGACGTATTTTTCTTTACTTATAACGTTTTGCATTTGGCTACTTTGTACTATGGTTTATAGAGAAATACGTCGAATTATCTACTTTTCGATTGCTTTTGATAAATATTTCTGATAATATGAGCAATTTTATCTCCTTACCGGTCGGGGCCTGGTGACTAGTCAAACGCAATATTCCTTTCTTTTGCAAAAAAATCCACTTGCACTCTCTCAATATCAAAAATTCGAATTGTACATAACAGTTGGACAAATCACCAGTCACAACGTTTATAATAAATACCTTTCGTTTAGAAATGCCATTTGCAAGTGTTTCTGATAACACCCGACCCTGTAGGTTCAAATCTGTTGAGCATTTGGCAGTTAAGTGGTCTTCGAAACGCTCTTGGCCTATTTCTTCAAACTTATAGTCTGACCTCATTGGCGTTGGTATTGCGAAAAGTTATCTTGCATGTCCGGGTGGATTCTTCGACTCAAAAAAATGGAGGGCCGCCATTTCGTTGCCATGGAAGCGTCAATTTAAACAAAACATGTAAACACATATAACGATCAATTGCATGTTTCTTGCAAAGTGGCTTGCCTTTCTGTGTATGTATAGTACGTGAGATACAGGCCATACCAGACCGAAGAGTGAACTAAAAACTGCTATAAGCCACCCTCGAGTGCAAATTTTCTTAGTTTTTTTATTAATAACACGCAATGGCAGTGGTTCAAAATACCTAAATTTTTTTTGCAAAATATAGACAACGTTTAAAATCTACTAAGATACCTATTGTCTTGAAAGAACTCCCGTTGATTTGCGATAAATATGAAAGTAATCGCGCGATAAAATTATCTGAAAAACAGAAAAAATGAAGAACTTTTTCTAAACTGTAATGAATTTCTTCCGAATTGCAGAGTTTACAAAATTAACATTGTGAGTTTAAATCTCGTGTGTTATAGCCGAAATCTACCTCATCGGTGCGAATGAAATCTCAGATTTATATATTTAAGGACGGTGCCTACAATTGCTACTGCGCATCCTGCTCGCGCATTCTATACGGATGTCTGTATTTGTAGCATTTTTCTCTACCAAAGTTTCATCTAAGTATCGATGGCGCAAGTGCTTAGCGCGCTAGACGGACAGCAAGTACTCCAGGTTCGGAACTCACTCGGGGCCGTGGATTTTTTTTTCTTTTTTCTCCTTTTTCTTCTTTTTTCTTTGTTTTTCTCTGTTAATTACCTTCAGTTGGAACTTTCTTTGGGAAATATCCTACAAAAGTTTACATTTAGTAAAAATATCGGGATTTTTCTCTGAGTAAAAGTAGCCATCCGTTTGATACTAAAAGTCTAGATATATTTACGCAAAAAAATACCACACAGTAATTAGAAAACTTAATGTATATTTATACTATAAGTTATATGGCGTACATGCAGTTTCACTTCAATAATGTTTGTACAAGACTCGCTTTGTAAATGACAAAAACGTCGTTGTTATCGTTTGAAAAAGAACTGACTTCGTAACTTCGCCTTGCTAATTTCAATAATCTCGACCTGCTTGTTATTAATTGTGGAATCAAATATACTACATTTTTGTCTAAAATCAATGTTTAAATGATATTTAGTCAATGTACCACGTAGTTACCTTGATTTTTCCACTTTTCCCCTCTTACTTAAACATCCTCGCGCGCCAGGGTCCTTCCCTCACCTCCCCCCAGGGGACAGAGGAAAAGGACCCTGGAATGGTCTGGTCACGTGTCACCCATATTTCGGGTGGTAACAAAAATCAAAACTTGGGGTGGGGTCCCAACGGAAAATTTCTGACAAAAAGAGACTGAAGACATTTTGTCAGATTTCTTCATTTTGCCCAAAACTATTAGTCACGAAAATAAAAAAATATGGAAAATTAACTTTCCGTTGTTTTTCCAAGAACTTTTGAACTAATTCCCAGGCTGACTGACCCATTATTTCCCAGTTGAGAAATATAAACTTTAAGTCAAAGCAACAACACGAGCAGAAACGACAAGGATATTGAGCAATTTATTTTAGCGTGCTAGTTTATTTTACTGATTGTCTTATGTACATTCATTAAAGTCAACTTACCTAAGAAGCAATCTATACTTTTAGCTACTACATACAGTATTTCTTGTCAGGATTTGAAACGTGTTACTGTTTGTTTCGCCAGGAAAACGAGTCTTTTCCTCAAATGTGAGTATTTGCCAGCTTTCGGCGACAAGCGGGTTTTTGCTATCTAGTTTTTTCCACTTGCTTTCAAGAGTTTGCGAGTTTACTGTCTTTACCGAAAATATCTCTTGACTCAAGCTTGTAGCCGAACAGCCATGCAGACGAGCAGGGTAGTTTTCCCAGCTTGCTAGGGCAGCAAAAGTAAACATTTCCACCTTGCGAAGAACAATCAAGACGAAACCGGTCAACTCTGCACTGAAAATCTGGGCCAGAGACGAATGTTCTCGGGTTTGCAACCATCTTTTCCACTTGTTTTTGTGTGTTCACGAGTTAATCAATTGTCTTTATTGGTACATCTTAGTCTTCAAGCTTGCTGCCGGACAAGCTGATTTATTAGACGGCAAAAACGTTTCAACTTGTTGTCTCGTGACGAGCAACCGACGCAATGAACCCTCGAAGGACTGCCAGCAGAAAGAAACACGAAACTGAAGCCACTCATGTACTTTTCCATAGCAGGATATAAAAGCTCTCCATCCAGAAAATCCTCAGCAGAAACACTAAGTTGTTTAGCTTTGGAGGAAAAGTAAACTGTTTCTCAAAGTTACTTGTTTCGCAGTGTTTTTTAGTCGCTGTTGCTAGTCACAGTCACGAGCCGCCATTTTTACAAAATGCAAGGAGCAACGTGCGCGTATCCTACCCCGCTTGGGAATTTTTGTTATCACCCGAAATCTGGGTGACACGTGACCAGACCATTCCAGGGTCCTGTCCCCTGGGGGGAGATGAGGGAAGGACCCTGGCGCGCGAGGATGTTACTTAAATAGTCGCCATTTTGAATGTCAATTTCTACTCACAGGGGAGGGGTGCGCAGATTTGTCACTTAACCATTCTACCTGCTGTTAAAATGCATGATAGTTCTAAAAATTGCGTGGCTACCCCTATATTTTTTTACATCAATCGAAAATATGAAACCTCCGCAGCGTATTTGCAATTTTTAACGTGCGAAAAATATGCTGAGGCTATTTTTTAACGCATAAAGTAGCGGGTGTCAGGGTAGATTTTGGGCCTTCTGTAGAAAATTTTAATCCCTAAAATACCTTTAAAAGCCGAAATTTACATTTATTTGTTATGGAATCCAACAAATGTAATAACAGCTGCTGATTTTACGAGCGAAAGTAGAATTTAAATAAAACTATCGAGAAAAAAATTTTTTTTTTTCGTAATTTCTAAAAAAAACGCTTATTCTGCTGTTTTAGGGTGTTGGGGATGGGTTATCTCGAAAACTTGCGTGGGTACCCTAACTTTTTTTATCGGAAATCGATAGCCTTTCACACTACCTTTCAATGCCACATAGTCATTAAGTGCGAAAAAAATACTCGTTTTTGTAGGCACCGTCCTTAAATAGTTTGAGCAAAAAACCTTGAATTTTTTTAAATGTAAACGAAGAAATTAGAAACAAACTTCGGTAGCAGTCACATTTGCTGTCGTTTGTTTAGATATGCAAATTTTATGAAGTGGAGGACAAAACTTTCAGTAAACTTCACGCCATTCCTAAGCTCTCTCAAAATAGGCTATAAGTCCGGGCAATAGACCAAATGACTGCAATTTTACTAGACCACTCATCTGTAGTTTCTTAGTGCATTAAGGCTTATGGTTATCTACATATTAGAGGAAATGCAAACCCCGGTCGTATTATTATGCTTTAAATTTTGGTGGGGGACAATGCTTTCAGTAAACTTCGAAATTTTATATTTCCAAGAACTTATTTCCGATCTCAGTCAGAATGCCACATTTCGACATAAAAATCTTTAGTATATAATACACGGGAACCTCCATAGATCGCGCGTTTTGATTGGTTCGCTATCTAGGAATATTGCCACAATATCCCGAGATCGAAAACATTATCCCGAGATCGAGGAGCGAGTGCAAGTGGTTCGGATATTTTTACTTTCTAAAGGAACTATTTGATTCGAAATGCAACAAAAGTCCTTCTCAATTAAGGTTACTGAGAACCTTCGCGGCACGTCCTCGGAAAAAACAATCATACACGTCCTTAGTTTAACCAAAACATGTCAATCTATATATCGTTGGAAAGCTTATAGCGGAGCTCCTGCGCGGGCCGAAGGCCCGCGCAAGCGGAGCACCATACCTAAGGAAAAAAATAAAATTTTCTGTGTGAATGAAAGGGATTCCCATGTGTACATGGTTTACATGGTTGCTTTAGAGTCTATCCTTCAGGAGATATTGATTTTTCAAGCATAGATGACGTCATCGATGATGTCACATCACGTGACCACTTCATTTCGCTCATCTGGTGACCTGGACTACATTACCCAAGTTTGGTTGTTTTAGAGTCGTCCCTTCACGAGATATTGATTTTTCAAGCATAGATGACGTCATCGATGACGTCATATCACGTGACTACCTCAGTTTGCTCATCTGGTGGCCTAGACTACACTACCAAAGTTTGGTTGTTTTAGAGTCTTCCCTTCACGAGATATTGATTTTTCAAGCATAGATGACGTCATCAATGACGTCATATCACGTGACAACCTCATTTCGCTCACCTGGTCACCTAGACTACACTACCCACGTTTGGTTGTTTTAGAGTCGTCCCTTCACGAGATATTGACTTTTCAAGCATAGATGACGTCATCGATGACGTCATATCACGTGACCACCTCAGTTCGCTCATCTGGTGGCCTAGACTACACTACCAAAGTTTGGTTGTTTTAGAGTCTTCTTTTCACGAGATATTGATTTTTCAAGCATAGATGACGTCATCAATGACGTCATATCACGTGACCACCTCATTTTGCTCATCTGGTCACCTAGACTACACTACCCAAGTTTGGTTGTTTTAGAGTCGTCCCTTCACGAGATATTGATTTTTCAAGCATAGATGACGTAATCGATGACGTCATATCACGTGACCACCTCACTTCGCTCATCTGGTGGCCTAGACTACACTACCAAAGTTTGGTTGCTTTAGAATCTTCCCTTCACGAGATATTGATTTTTCAAGCATAGATGACGTCATCAATGACGTCATATCACGTGACCACCTCATTTCGCTCATCTGGTCACCTAGACTACACTACCCAAGTTTGGTTGTTTTAGAGTCGTCCCTTCACGAGATATTGATTTTTCAAGCATAGATGACGTCATCGATGACGTCATATCACGTTAACACTTCATTTCACTCACCTGGTGACCTAGACTATACCAGGGGCACTACCAAAGTTTGGTTGTTTTAGAGTCTTCCCTTCACGAGATATTAATTTTTCAATCATTGATGACGTCATCGATGACGTCACATCACGGTACCGTGTTACAGCACCCCCCTAGTGGCATTGACAAAATATACCAAGTATGATTGTCTTTGCATGTTCCCTTGAGGAGATATATAGAGGATATTACATGGCCGCGCGGAGATACGAATTTTATCTTCGAGTGTTGATATTATCTCTCACGAGTGAGCGCAGCGAACGAGTGAGAGATAATATTAACACGAGAAGATAAAATTCGTATCTCCAAGCGACCATGTAATATTCTGTTTATTATATGAACTACAAATTCAATAATTTTCGAAAAAGGCTTGTGGAAACACATTAGCTAAGTCGGTGGTTCCCAATTTATCTCTCATAAACTTTAGAAGTCCTTTCATTTTTCAATAAAAAAAACAAGTTTTTATCATCAAACTACAAATTAAAATGACCAAGAGTGCACAAAACCCACAAATTCTTGTGGCATTAATTATAAAATGATCGGCAAGTTCCTTACTTTATTCCTGACTTACTTTCTTGTCTGACTCTCGTCGCTACTTTCCAAAGCTCGTATCGATTCGTAAGCGTAGCTTACTTGTTTCCATTTTTACTTCTTCAAAAACTGTAGAACTCTCTCGTTTTTCAGGGGAACTATTTTGTTGCAAGTTCACATTGATATTTAACGTTCCACCTGTAATTGTTCCAGTATTAATGAGAGAGCCAAATCCCGTTGTCGAAGCAGTTTGTTGCACCGTCTCTGCCGGCATTTTTTGCATACGAACACACTCGTATTTCCTACTCGGCAGGGAGCTGTTTTGTCGTCGTACATGAACTTGCCGCAACAATACATAGTGTACTAGCTGGACCTCTGAAGGAGAAGATGTTGGATATCCTCTCTTGTTGATTATCTGGCAGAGACGAGTAATTATTGTTCACCTGAAGTTGACCTGAGCAGTTCGGGATTTGGTTCCTGAATGAACTCCATTAAAATTTTGACGTCGTAATTCAGTTTTTCGTTTCATGTTAGCGTTTTCCTGCTGGTCTATGAATTCAGTAAGATCTTCATCAGTAAAATCTAGCTTGAACCTTTGCACACTTGCCATGTTTGATATGATAGAGAGCTGATTTATCCACTGCGAAATCGGAAAACTAAAGCAAAACATGGCGATTATTTTTTGCAGAGCGACTGCCAGCACGTCATTTGCATAAGCGCGCGAAAATACTGAAAGCTCATTGGTTGAAATTTGATATCACCACATGTGTTGAGAAAAATCGTATCCCCACTGGTGGAGGTGGGAATAGCGATTGTATCATTTTGATGTCACTCAGTATCCCACTGCAGTTCATATAATAAAATTTTTTCTTTGCATACCACCGGATTCCCATGTGTACACGGACGACGGACGGACGGACGGACGGACGGCGTACGCTATAGGTTTAATACCAAAAAAATAAAGAAAAAATCATATCTCCCGAAGGGTAGCTTCTATAGAAGCCAAACTTGGACAAACTTTCAAAGACCATAAGAGGAACACTACACCAAAGTCACGTGCCCTTACGTCATCAATGATGTCATCAAAATGGTCCATAATGCCCGTGACGTTCAAAAATCAACTCGATAGTATACTATACGTTTTTTCCTTAGGTATGGTGCTCCGCTTGCGCGGGCCTTCGGCCCGCGCAGGAGCTCCGCTACTAAAACAATTATTCCCTCAGGCTCCGTGAATAGTGGCGAATAGTCCCCTCGACCTCCGGTCTCGGGGACTATTCGCCACTATTCACTTCGCCTTCGGCGAATAATTGTTAAATAGACCACAGTTGGCTCAGTTTGTTTCATTGCGGAGTTGCTTATTTTGACAATCAATCTAAAAAAACTGAAATACGCTAAAATTATCAAATTTTTGGGACACGAAAATGACAAAGACGTTTTCACTAATAATATCGAATAGGATGCATATATTGAAGAAAATACCATATAATTTATTTCATTAAGGATTGGCACTTCGATTTATGGCAGATTTTGCGTTGTATGTTTTAACCATGAAGAAATAAGTAAAAATGTTTTTACATCAGGAGCTGAACGTGTGACGCTGGGACATGCAAATTTGCATAAAAACAGAGATATTTATAATGATTTTTCGATCCTGAAAAACTTTTTCACAAAAATTATTTTTCCAGGGAAAGTTGAGTATTAGGTGCATAGACTTGTGCTTAGAGAATAAGCTTACTGCAAACCGATGCTTTAAAAATTGATTTTAATCACACATTTACAAAGAGGTCTCGCGCCATATAAGGACCGCATGCCCAAATATGTCTTGGAAGCGCGGGAAATGCCAGCTAGTCTTAGCCGATTCCATTACATTATCCCCTTCTTTCAAGAAATGCGTCCCGCATTTACATACAAAACAAAGATTTAAAGTCTTCAAGTCTTTTCTATAAGTTTTTCTTGACAAGTCCAGTTATAAAGTTCAGTACGCTCAAATGCTATGTGTAACTTCCCACACAATTTTTGCTTGCCGGTTTCGCTTGAGAATGATCTGGCCAGAATCGCTCTCAAGGGCCTCTCGTATCTAGTACATTACAGTAACTACCACATTTGTATTGCTGAATGTTCTCGAGGTTTGAGCAGTACCGTTTTTAGTCTCTCGTAGCTACTTCTCGGGTTTATCTTTGACCATCAAACTCGTGAACACACACACGTCGCGCCAACAGTCTACTTTCACCACTTGACTTGTACTCGCTTTTAAACAGCAAACACACAACAAATGCCGGACTGAAGCTCGCTTACAACACAACACACGTGGCGAGAAGCCTGAAACTTCGTTTCATCTCTCATCTTCGGCTTACACGTCATGACTCAAGCTAAATCACCTAAAACTCTCGTAGATCCATCCCATAAGCTGCCACCAATTGTAACGGACCGAGCTTCTTGATGAAGGGCCAACAACGCCCCGATTCCGGCAATCTAAACACGTACACAACACAACACGAAGACCTGGAGATGAAAACTGATTTATTTACGGAAATCACACATTTACAAAGAGGTCTTTATATATAATCGGGCAAATTGGTTTGATTCGGCAAAATATCAGGCGAGTTTGGTCGAGCCGTGTGTCGTATTTTGGCGAGACGCAGTCGAGCCAAAATACCCATGGCGAGACCAAACGAGCTCTGATATTTTGCAGAATCAAACCAAATGTGTCCGACTATTTTTTTATCATCCCACCTAAACATCTAAATAAAGAAAAACTTACTTTTCCTCAGCTAAAACGATTGCGTTTTTGTAAAGACGAACTTCATTTTGCCGTCGCGGTTTTTGCCGTCGCGAACTCCAGATTCTAATTATTTTACTAAAGAAAATTTATGTTGAAACTATTTTTGAAGTCTTTTACAAGAGCTTTAGATGAAATGTTCCTGATACTTAATCGCATATCAGGTCAGTGACCCGATACCGTAGAATATTAGGATAGTAGATCCTCGTTCCTGATTGGCTGACGAACTCAAGTGGGATGATAACATTCTAGTACCCGTAATATTATTGAATATATAGCAAAGATAACACCAAAGTTTTGAGTTCATTGAAGTATTTTAAGGCACCGAGAAAAAATTCCAAACCTCATTGCTCTTTCGGTTTGCTTGTCCGGTTTTTCATTGTTCTTTGTTTCCGCCTGTTGTAGCTTTCATGTAGATTTTTCCTGTAGTGAACGACATTCCAGTGTGTTATAGTTTTTGCGGCCATAGAATGTGCATTTTATTTGACTCTCAAAAGGTCACGCAATGAACAATACCAAAACATAGAATTTCATTTTTCGCTCCATAGTGGTATATTTCATTTCAGATGTCTGAGAACATTCAGTAGAAACATTCTGTTAAACTCAAAATATTTAATATGACCAGATACAACGTCTTTACAGCTTTGCTTCTTTAGAAGCGTGACAGCGAAATGTGTGGAGAATTCATTGAGTCGTAGAAGCAGTGGTCGATTCCCATGTTGGAATGTGGCTCGCTTTAGGGAAAACTGACATGAAAAGCTATAACAGGCGAAAACAAAGTACAATGACAAAAACCGGGTCAAGTAAACCGAAGGCAATGAAGTTTGGAATTTTTTCTCGTTGCCTTATAATACTTCAATGAACTCAAGACTTTGGTGTTATCTTTGGTATATATTCAATAATAATTTACGGAAGTTGCAAAAGAATTGACACATGGGATTTTTGTCAGAGGAGAAAAACGTAAGATTTAGAATTCTGGCCAAAATTTCTCAATTTTTGCAGTTTACTTGTCGATACTTGAACACATTGCCAAACAAAATCGAAAGCATTCTAAGAAGGGAAATTTGGCTGACATATTGCATTGGGTTTGTAGATAATTCGGGCGGCAAGGATCTTCTAATTACGCAAATATCAGCCATTCTTTTTACAGGAAATCTTTGCGGCATAATAATTTTGACATTTTGGAGCTTTAAAAAAGACCTCTCGTATAACATAAATCGGCCCAATGAATTCTCTCCAAACTTACTGGGATTATTGTCTGCTACTCAGGGATTAGTGTGAGGGGTGTCATTTTAAACGTTTAGATCGAGCAACGTGTTTACTGGCCCCTAATAATAGATAAGGGCGTGGCTATTACGTTGCTATAGCAACTCCGATCACAACAAAATACACATTACAATACAGTTCAAACCCTCCGGGGTAACCATGTGAAAGCTCAGACCGGTACAAGTTTGTGTACTTGAACAGCAGGCAAACAAAGTTTGGTGGTCGAGGGCAAAAAAATTGTAGGCAGCCTCCTTAACACCGCTACTAGAATACTTTATCAAATTCCTTACGAGTGAAGTATTTGAGGGAATAAAAAGACTGCATTCAGACAACAGATTATGTGTATTTTTTTCTAATTTTCCTGTGTTTCGGTTCTTTGTACTAATTTTCTGTTTCTCGTCAGGGCTGGCGACCTGGTATTGGTGGACGCAGGCTGTGATTACCATGGTTACGTCAGTGACATCACACGAATGTGGCCTGTGAACGGCAATTTCTCGCAACCGCAGAAAGAACTTTACGGAATCGTGTTGAGAGTACAGAGCAAGTGTCTGGCTGTGAGTTCTGTCCTTGTGACGACCACTTATTCCTGCTCACTGCTGCTCATCAACTTTATTTTTTATTGGCTGAACCAACCCGTTTTCTCTTTATGATAATATTAATTTTCGAGGAGATTGCGTTTTCTCAGACTTGAAAGCTGTATTATTACTAATCGAAATATTGACCGGTAATGTGGTTTGCGTTGTTCTGTCCTAAGTGATGGTAAATAGACGAGGTAAAACGGGCAACAAAATCGCTCAACTTGTCGCGCAACATTGTTGCAAAGCGATGCCGATTTGTTGCAAGACAAGTTGTTTGTCAGGTGGTATAAAACACGCAGCATCGCTCTTCAACTCGTTGTGCAACAATGCTGCGAAACAAGTTGAGCGCTTTTGTTGCCCGTTTTACCTCGCCTTAAAACTGGTATATGCTTCATCGCTGAATGTCACAATAGCCGCCTTATTTGAATATGAATGGTCCTTTTTTTTATTATGCCTCGTTCTATTAGAAGACGACTATATGGCATTCAGCGATGAAGTAGATACCTTAAAACTTACTTAATTTTACCTTAAATGCAGCGTGAAAATTTGTCACAATTTAACATATTTATAAGTTATACTATAGCACAGGGGAATGTAGTGATTAAATGTCTCCACAAGCTGAGGGATGACGTTTTAAAATCATTGCGAGGCTGGAGGGGAAATTAATTCACTAAATTCACCAAGTTACAATGGTATAATTTTGTGATACATTGATCGAGGAAATAGACCCGTATTTTGCGTCCATCTCAGCTGGACTAAGCCATAGGACCCGTTTTGTTGTTTTCACCCTTTTCATGGTGCAGTGGTTGCGTTTTCGTGTGATCGTTTTTGTGTTAGTCCCAAACAGCACCATGAAGGGCAGGGCATGAAAGAATGCGAGAGAACAAGAATGTCAGGTCGAAAAGCGTGTCATTTATTTCACCAAACACGCGCGGTTCAAAGGCAATCATCCACCATGGATGTAGGTCGAGCATAAGATCACACGATGTCCTGATATGTCGTCAAATACGTGTACTTTTCGCCTATGACTTTGCTTAAGGGCGGCGGAAGGAAGTTTTATAGAAGACGATGGTTTTGCCTTCGAAATTTCCCTGATGCATAAACAAAAGCGAAATGCAGTGGGCAAAAAAAACATTAAAAAGTACATATCTACTGAGGGAATTTAGTTAGTAAATGTCCCTCTGAGAACAAGAAACGGAGGCGATCTTAGAATTACAAGTATATAATGAACGTTTATTTTAGTGAGAGTGTGTTCTCAAGCTGGCGATTCTGAAGTCTTGGGGTTGGATCCCGAAAAATCGGATTGTGATAAATAGTTGGCTTTTATTGAGATTTGAGATTGTTATTTTCATTGCAGTTGTGCCACAGTGGTGTCACACTCGACTACCTTCATAATGTAATGTTGAGCCTGTTTGTGGACGAACTGACTAGTAAGTGTCCCCAGTTCATGGAGGGGGTGGGGTTGGGTTGTATTTCGCAAAACACAAATTCTGTTCCTAACACAACACAATAAAGTCAGGCAAATAAGTAAGGTTTTTCACTCGAACGTTGCACTACGGCAGACGGGGGCATTTATTTCACGGGGCATAGAGCGAATTCCTCAAAACTGAGAGATGCCCAGTTAATACTAGTTAATGTATCAGTGAACTAGGATGTCAAGACAAACTTCAAGAGCAATAAATTCTACTCTGTTCCTCGACACGATTCTATCGTTACGTTTTGCCGGACTTATATGTTTATTGGTCTTGACTGCCTTGACCTCCTTCCTTTCTTGAGCGCATTCCTTTCTGATACAATATATATATATCACTTAAAATGTGGTTGCGATGTGTAACGTTGTTTAATGGTTATCGACTTCTAAACCCCTGAAAACGTTACATCGGACGCCGTAAAAGTCAAGGTTCCGTCGTGTAAAATGATTTAAGACGAAATCCATTGAAAGATCGAGCAATTTCACGTTTTGGTGGACAAAATCTTGTACCAGAGTAATATCAAAGTTATTCAAATTCTGTTTGCATTGTCTTAAAGCTAGAGACTTCCTCATTAACTGTAGTAACACCAAAAAACAAATTCCCATTCGCCGAGCCTGTAAAAATAATTTTCAAAGCTGAAAAAAGTAGGGCAAAACGCAACAAAAATGTGTTGTCAATGTCATTCAACTACCATTTTCCAGTGTTTTGTAAGAACTTTGAATTTCATTTTCAGTGTTTGGTGTTACTAGAAACGGATTCTTTTCACAAGATATTGAAAACAGACTCGAAGAAGTTGGCAATACAATGCAAATGATCTTGGTACAATATTTTTGTCCACTGCTTACTCGAACTGCTGGCGGATGCTTTCTTAAATCTTCAAAAGTGCTCTCTTTTGGCCGTCGGTTTCAACTGATTATCATTGAGTATCAATCGCGCTAAGAAGAACAATAGAAACGTTGAATGGGCATGCTGAACTGGTTTGGCGTCGAACATTTTCCGATAGCTGTTCATTATTATGTGCTGTTTCTTGTAGATGCTGGAATTATACCAAGTACCCTAACTGAGCCACAAGCTAGAAGGGTAAGGTACTGAACTTGCTACAAGACCCACCGTTGTGTGCATTAATGTTGCGCCCGTCCGATGGGGATCTTATACTTTGCTGTCACTTGTTAGGTTGCTAGTGAGTTATGTCCGCATCACGTCGGCCATTATCTCGGCATGGATGTACACGACACGCATCTAGTCAGTAGGGGACTGGCACTACAACCCGGTATGATAGTCACGATAGAGCCTGGGCTCTATATTCCCATTGACGTCAAGAATATTGATAGAAGGTAAGGGCTCTGTTACTTGTCGGTTGGCCGACTATGTTACTTGTCGGTCGGGAGCATGTTACTTGTCGGTCGGGAGTATGTTACTTGTCGGTCGGGACTATGTAACTTGTCGGTCGGGAATATGTTACTTGTCCGGTCGGGAGTATGTTAGTTAACCCAAACCCTAGCCAGTGCACTACGAGTGAATTCGCTGGGTTGGAGGTGTTTTTTAATTGGATTTGTACCATCTACATCTACTTTATTAACTGATAAAGCTTGCGCATAACATCAGTATAAATCAATATATATGTATTAAAAAATATACAACAATTTCAAATAAATAAATATTCTCAAAAAATATCTAGAGAAATATCTCTTAAAACCATTGGCCATTCACGCGTTCCAAACTAACTTGAGGTTTTCCAAAATCCTCAGATTCGTAGCAAGTTGCCTATTTTTCAACACAAAAATTTTCATTTAGAGGGAAAACGCGACTTCACGCGTACTTTAAAAAACGGTTCGTGTATTCTTCTGAATACCTCTAATTTTTAGGGGATCAGAGCATATGAACGGTTTCATGCCCGTAAAAGGGTAGGAAATTCCTACCAATTTGAAGCCCGTAATAGGGTAGGAAATTCCTACCAATTTGAACCCGTAAAAGGGTAGGAAATTCATACCAGTTTGAAGTCCGTAAAAGGGTAGGAAATTCCTACCAATTTGAAGCCCGTAAAAGGGTAGGAAATTCCTACCAATTTGAAGCCCGTAAAAGGGTAGGAAATTCCTACCAATTTGAACCCGTAAAAGGGTAGGAAATTCCTAGCCGTTTCAAGCCCGTTAAAGGGTAGGAAATTCATACCAGTTTCAAGACCGATAAAGGATAAGAAATTCCCACCGGTTTCAAGCCCATAAAAGAAGAGGAAATGTTCAGCAGTTTCAAAGACCGAAATTAAAGGGTAAGCAATTTCTACCACTTTTAAGTGCAATAAAGAAAAGGGGTAAGAAATTGATATCAGTTGCAAGTCTAAACTCGTGGTAAAAACGATAAAAAGAAGATACACTAATAGTCCAGTGTTTGATATTTGAAATAATCATCCACTTTGTTCTTACATACTTAAAACATAATCCACGCTTGCCCTTAAATAATGCCGGTCATTTTAAAACAAAATTGTTTCTCAGCCCTTATTAAAGCGCTTAATAAACCCTGGTTTTATGGGTTCAGTGCTTATTCGCAGTCAGTGCTTATTCGCTTACTCGATTTGAGTGGAATGTAACAGTTTCATGTCCTATTCAATTCGAGAGAACATTTATAATGCACGTCTTTGGCGGAGACCACGGCGTACTCTTTAAGGCGTCCAATTACTCTGACGTTCGCTTCCAGTAGTGAGCAGTGGAGTGGAGAGAAAAAGTACCTCCATTATCTTTTATGAATTCCCCTATAACTGGATGTCCATCGGCTAAGTCACTCAAATACACAGCTCCAGTTTTCTAAGACCTCAACCGGGTTTTGTCTTTGCCTCACTGTTCTTTGCAGTCCCAGTATATCTGAAAATATATATATATAAATTTATATATATAAAAGTCCAAATATTGAATATTCAAGGATTCAAGGCTTTTGAAGTTGATTAATAACGCTGTTTCGGAGGTGGTAGCTGAATAATTTGACTTTCTTCTTTTCGGCGTATTAACGGTACAATGATAATGGCATGAATTCACACGCATCAAAGCGCGGGCGTTGAAGGCCAGAACAATACTAAAATCAGTCGAACAATGAATTCTTCGGCGATCGATTCGGTGTTTTGAAGGGGAAATTTGCGAAGGCTATTTTGAGTCCGTTAGCGCGTCGTCTTGATCGGTTCGAAAATTCAAGATCTGGAAAATTAAAATCGGGTGCAGGGTCACCGCCGTGATGCTCTTGACTCCATCAGACAAATAAGAACACAAAAGTATCGAGATATTCACGTTTGAACTGTTTCAACACGATCAACAGTCTCTCTACGTGCGACCTGCGTTTCATCTCTGTTTCAAATTGACGCCTCAGATCTGGGCTGCAACGCATTGGCTGTCATGAAATAATAGAATACCACAGGCATTAGTAATTTCCGTTTAAGCTATTCCTCTGTTTACAAAGCTGCAACCGCGGAAGGCTACGGAGGGTACCAAAGGCATTAACCAATAAATATGCCAGACAATACCATTTTTTAAAGACTATAATCATCACACTGAAACACTGTTTTATACAATAAGAAACGTTTCTCTGGTCTATTAATAATAAGCAATCTGTTTACTGCATTCGACCCATCTGTCAATCATTGTCATTTGACAGACGTACAGTCGTTGCAGATCAAGTCAATCAACTACCTTCGACCGTTATTGTTCAGTCTCCAGTAAAAATTATGGTGGACAGAAATCGCCGCTGCCGATCGCAATTAAAGCCTGTAGTTTTAAAGCAGAAAGCAGATTGAGATGTAGAGCCACGCAGTCGAATTTCGGCATCTTAGTCATATCCATCTAGCATCCAAGGACGAAGAGCAAGTTATTCTGGTAAGAGTCCCTACTTCGGCATAAACGTTTTATCTGTGTATTTTCCTCGCGCTGCTGCAAGCCTGGGCGCGCGCTTTGTAGTCACCAGTCATTCAGAATCTTGTCATGTTAGAAGCATCAGTTTGCTTGGTTTATTATAATGCTCAACGTTCGAGTTATCAGTTCTGAACTTATTATCTATTAATATTCGTAGTCCCGGCAATCATGCACACATACTCACATGTCACACGATTCAAATGTTTCAGCATT
Source organism: Scolanthus callimorphus (assembly GCA_033964015.1). NCBI lineage: Eukaryota > Metazoa > Cnidaria > Anthozoa > Actiniaria > Edwardsiidae > Scolanthus > Scolanthus callimorphus. The sequence goes on along the minus strand of CM066911.1, from coordinate 26,158,013 downwards.
TAATCCAAACGGTTCAGAACGTCTGTCAATAACCTCTGGGGTTAAGCTTTATTTTTTCTGCTTTGGATGTCATGTGAATAAGCCGACTTGTTATAATTATATCGGTAGAGTTATGTAGAGGGACTCTAAACTCCTCACAGAACAATTTTAACATTTATACGTTTCGGCTTTTGAGCCTTCCGTTCAGTTAAGAGGTTAAAAATGCTACCGTAAAGAATATTTACACCGAATGGTACAAACATACTTAAAAGGCTATTTATACAAGATTTCATACTGCGAAAATATTCGAAGATATTTTCAAGATCGTCTTTCGTTCGCTAGTTCCAAGATGAACTTGAGATTAAAGCCCTTTAAATTATTATCTGTCGTATATGTCGTATCAGTCAACCGCGAAATTTTTTTTTTTCCAATTTCCATTGCTTCACGATCGAGTGATACGACAGATACGACAGATAATATGGAAACCAGGCCTTAGAAAGGCTATTCGGAAATTCAAGCAAACAAAGTAACAAATATTCCACTGACCAAAACAGTTTGCTTTCCCTTAACTATTCATTCGCATGCCTATCTTTATTGGTGTTGTTTCAATATGGTGTTTCCTTTTTAACAGGAAATGGTATAGTGGCGTGTGTTGGAGCTGCTTTTGAAACTGCGCAAATCAATCTCCCAGGAAAAGAGGACAATGAGGGTACCCTAATGCCAGTAGGGGCTAGTTTCGTATTCAAACACTATTGGGAATCGATTATTCCCTTGGCCGTTCTTAGTTTTGCCTACTTGATTTAAGTTTATTATCTTTTTTAACATATCGCTGGTAGCAAACCTACAATTGACCAATTAGTAGGTGAGCTCATTCCGGAAATATTTGAGCTACCAATAAAAAGTGCATGTAGAAGGCCCTAAAGCCTTCTCTTTTTTGTGGCCATATTTGATTGATAAAACAGTGAGATCTTTGCAGTCATGGATTATGTTCAAGGAATGAGCAAATGAATAAGAAAGACTAAAACGCATTCGACATAGAACTGGCTTTGAGAACGCGGAAACTTCCTGACGCCATAGAGGGGAGAGCAAATAGATATTTTATGTACAATACATTCAAAAAACATAAATCATCACAATTATATCTACAGAAAAATATTTCTACAATGAATATGGCCTTGTTTTTGGATGTATTTCCTACCCTTTAACGAGCTTCAAACTGGTAGGAATTTCCTACCCTTGGAATTTCCTAACCTTTTTCGCGCTTCAAATGGCTAGGAATTTCCTACCCTTTTACGGGCTTCAAACGGCTAGGAATTTCCTACCCTTTTACGGGCTTCAAATTGGTAGGAATTTCCGACCCTTTTACTGGCTTCAAACGGCTGGGAATTTCCTACCCTTTTACTGGCTTCAAACGGCTGGGAATTTCCTACCCTTTTACGGTATTACGGGCTTCAAATTGGTAGGAATTTCCTATCCTTTTACGGGCTTCAAACGGCTAGGAATTTCCTACCCTTTTACGGGCTTCAAATTGGTAGGAATTTCCTACCCTTTTACGGGCTTCAAACGGCTAAGAATTTCCTACCCTTTTACGGGCTTCAAACGGCTAGGAATTTCCTACCCTTTTACGGGCTTCAAATTGGTAGGAATTTCCTACCCTTTTACGGGCTTCAAACGGCTAGGAATTTCCTACCCTTTTACGGGCTTCAAATTGGTAGGAATTTCCTACCCTTTTACGGGCTTCAAACGGCTAGGAATTTCCTACCCTTTTACGGGCTTCAAATTGGTAGGAATTTCCTACCCTTTTACGGGCTTCAAATTGGTAGGAATTTCCTACCCTTTTACGGGCTTCAAATTGGTAGGAGTTTCCTACCCTTTTACGGGCTTCAAATTGGTAGGAATTTCCTACCCTTTTTCGGGCTTCAAATGGCTAGGAATTTCCTACCCTTTTACGGGCTTCAAACGACTAGGAATTTCCTACCCTTTTACGGGCTTCAAACGGCTAGGAATTTCCTACCCTTTTACGGGCTTCAAACTGGTAGGAATTTCCTACCCTTTTACGGACTTAGATATGGTTGGAAATTCGGTGCCTCAAAGCTTGTATTGATTTTCAATATTTCTACTAGCGAAACCAATGGTCCGAGGAAACAGCTGTATCAACCCGAATTTTTGTGCCATTTTTTATGTCGGAGTAAATCATTGGATTTTAGTCTAAAGATTTAGACATAAAAATATTGTCCGAGCAAAGTGCCTGTTTTTCAACTTGTCATATTTAGAGCAATATTGCCTTATCGTCATGAAAAAAAATAAGAGTTCATTGGTAAATGACTATTTCACTCGGAATATCTTGTAAATGTTTGAACGATTGGACTGTTTTCCATTGATTTTTGAATTTTGGAAAACTTCAAAATAGTTTGGAACGCGTTTGACATATGTTTGATAAGCTCCTCCTTAAATTTAGTGCGGTCCTCTATAATTACAACAGAACCCGGCAGGTTATTCAAATGTTTAATCCCCCATGGAAAAAAACTATTTGCATGTTGGTTGCAATTTGAATGGGGTCTCAAGAGCCGCTTGGAGTTACCATTCCTTGAGGGCCTGGCCAAAGGAACCAGAAAGGGCTATCTCTCAATGTCCACGGTTCCGTAGACAACTTGATGGAACATGGACATTCGAGAGATTCCGCCTGCCCTCAAGGGATGGCCACTCCAGCTTACTCAGCATATTTGTTACAACCCCAGGTTCTCTCAAATAGTTATTATAGCAAACTCTGGCTGCAGTGCGCTGCACCATTATCAAGGCGATGTTTGTCCTTTTGGAGGTATGGGTACCAGACCGAGTTTGCATATTCCAACTTAGGCCTAACTAGGCTACAAAAAAGCTTGGATTTACAATCAGCTGAGGCCGTTCTGGAATTTCGTCTAATAACCCAAGGGTCTGATTTGCGCTGGGTGTAATTTGTGCGATATGGTTACCCCATTTTAGATCTGCCTAGAGTAATACCCCTAAGTAGGAATAGTGATGGACCCTCTCCAATACCTGGTTATTTAGTGAATAAGAAAGGCCTGGATTTATTATCCTGCTCATAGAAAAACACATCGTATGGCATTTTTCTACATTAAAGGCCATTTGCCAATCCCTCTCCCACCTACTCAAAGCATCTAGATCATTTTGCAAACTCAGGCTGTCATTTGGGCCATCAATAGTGCGATATAAAAGACAGTCGTCTGCAAAAAGCCTTATAGATGACGAGATGCTCAATGGGAGATCATTTACAAATAGCAAGAACAACAAAGGTCCCAACACCGTTCCTTGAGGTACCCCAGAGGTAACTGAGCACTGGCTGGATGTTACACCCTCTAGAGTGACACTCTGGGTTCTCTGGGTTCTCTTCCACCCAAGCCAGTAAGCTACCCGTGATGCCATAATAACTTAATTTATAGAGTAGCCGCCCATGTGGTACTCGGTCAAAGGCTTTGGAAAAATCTAAAATAAATGCATCGACCTGTTTCCCTTGATTCACAGCATTAACTAAGTCATGAAATGTTATAATTAATTGTGTCTCACAGTTCCTTCTCTTCCGTAAGCCGTGTTGAAAATCGCTTAGTATGCCGTGCTGTTCCAAATGTTCCCAAACATGATGGCATATGACATGCTCCAAGATTTTACATGTTACGGATGTAAGGGAAACAGGTCGGTAGTTATTAGGCGATGACTTTTAACCCTTTTTTAAAAATTGGTACCACATTGGCAATTTTCCAATCCATGGGTAGTTTACCATGGTCTAAGGACTGTTGGAAAAGCTGCGCTAATAAAGGTGCCAACTCTTGGGAAAGCTCCTTTAAAATACGAGTTGGCAACCTATCAGGCCCCCACGCCTTGTTTACAGCAAACCTAAGAGCCTCTGAACTCCATTTGGTGTAACCAAAATCTTACCCATGGCTGGGCTTGATAAAATTGGATCTAATCTAGTAAATATAGAGAAAAAATAATCATTGAGAACATTTGCTTTGTCTAGACTATCTGACACAGCAATATTGCTCTGATTATATAACATGTTTCAACCCACACTGTCCTGTCTTTTAGACTTGACAAATCTCCAAAACTTCTTAGGTTGATCCTTTTGTGGTGACTCTAATAAACTGTTTATATAGTCTCCATATGCTTTGTTTAGCTTCTGCTTATAAGCCGTTCTAGTTTGTCTAAATTTCCTTTAATCACATTCTAGACCTGTACGCCTCTGGACATTATACAATCTCTGGACTTTCCTATATAGTTTCTTTAAGCTGTGAGTGAACCAAGGGAGATTGTTTCTACTAGAAGACATTTTGGCAGGGATATATTTCTCCATAAGAGTAACCAGCTTATCCCTTAGCATGTCCCAGTTCTCCTGTACAGATCGTTCTGTAAACTGGGAAAGATAAACAGGGCCAAATTCCAGTAGATCCTTTTTCATATCGAAAAAATTCCTTTAGAATACAGAAAGATCTTCCTTCTGATCTGGCGTGACAACTTTGGGGAAACTAACGTTTGTATCTCCACACATCCATGGTCTCCAAATGCAGGCTTTATTTCTACAGAATCAATGAGAGTACTATTTGTGGTAAGAAATAGATCAAGAATCGTATTGCCACGGGTAGGCTCTATGCCATATTGTTAAGCAAGTTATATGGAACAATTCGAAGGACATTTATTTAAGTCAATTTAAACTTTGAATGCAAAAAGACACTCGAGTTGAATTCGAGAACATTTCTTGATAGTTTAAATGTAACGAGAACTTTGTCCCTGTTGGGCAATATTATTCAAATAATTTTCAAAATTCATACCTCAAGTGACTCCATATACAGTTATTAAGGACATTTTCCAGAGATTTCCAGTTATTTCCAGTACATTTTCATTCAAGTCTACGCACAAGTAGAAAAGGCACACGACGTCCGCCATCTTGAATTATTTTAGACAAATGATACCCCGGATGTGCGCGTGCGTGACGTCATATATCTGCATAATCACGCAATGGAAATAGGTAGATGGTGCGTTCACGCGCGCAGAACGAGTGCGCATGCGTACGCGCCTTCCCGCCAAAATTTGAAAAATAACTGTTTCGTGATAGCTGTGGTTTCAGAGCCAACAAAACTGCAAAAAATAAGAAAACCGCTAAAAAAATAAGCTCCAAACTTGGTGAATAGCAAGTCTAGTATATTTTCCTTGTTTTGTGAGTTTAACTTTTTATAATTTTCTTTAACATTTTTGTTTTCGGCATTTGAACTGAGAAACCTCGTAGTGGCATCGGGACGGCTGTGGTTTTGGTATGCTTTGTTGTTGATCTGAGATAGACTAAGTCAGAGGGCAAAATCACCCCAATCCTCGGCAAAGACACTCAGGATGCAGTGAGAAACCAGCATCGGATCAGTTCTTGGCTTGGTCTTCGACACAGAAACGAAGTGAAAACCCGATGTTGTCAATTTTCGTGAGTCAAAATTCCCGGTCCGAATGATGAAGCCATCAAGATTTTTTCGTTCTCGAAGATTTAGAAAATACGAAGTACCAAATCATAAACCATGTACACTTTGCCAAACAATGAGGGAGAAAAGTTTAAAGATCAACCCATGTACTGTCCTCAAAATTCACTACCTTCAAATGAATAAGGTACGTCCACACTTCGTGATTTTGATCGCAAAAAGCGAGGCACCAAAAACACATTTCATTTTGATACGAAAAATAAAATAATCACTGTATTAGTTCTGCTACATGAACTTGAACACGAATCAATTTCCTTCTTCATTAAAACGATCTGGTTTGGCTGGTTTCTTTCAGGGTTGATATAAAAATGACACGAAAAAAATCGATTGACACATGGTCGCTTTATATGTTTACATTCTTGAAACAGAAATGCAGTCCCAAGTAATCTTATTTTGTGTGGGGACATTGTGAGAAAGTTATAGAACATCTATATAATACAAATTTAACCTGGTACCTATTCACATTCGTAAGCAACTGTAATGTATGATTTCACCAACTACAAGGCATCTACTACAACAATTATTTATTTATTTTTGAATACTACTCAGTGACATACCTCACTACAGATCATGTGATCCTGCAGAGCCACTTTTCATAAAACCTCCACTCTTGATTTTATAAAATCGCACTGCATACCATATTTTATTGAATCATAAAACAAGCACAAGTGTACCACTCTAGAGAGTTGATCTATAATGTGTACAAGTTTTGTTTTTTGAAATGGGCAATTCCAGAAAATATATGTGCCCTGGGGAGATGGGCTGACTAGTTTTATTCCCCCCCCCCCACCATGCATCCAGAATTCCAAAATGGCTTATCCCCCCTGCCAATGCATATATAATCCCAATGCATGTAGAATTCCTGAGAGGTTAAACTAACTTCCAGCTCTGAGAGCCCCCATGCAGACAGAATTCCGAGCTTGAAAACCCCCCTCAGATTCAGAATTTTAGAATGCCACCCATCCAAGGGATACATATATTCTCTGGAATTGCCCAATAAACGACACTTCAAACTCTGAAGGTTGCTTTTAATGCAAAGTACTTTACCAACATGAATACTGAAATTTGCAAAAATTGTAATGCAGGGACTGCAGAGCTGGGAGAGGATGGGGGAGGGGGGCTTATGACTAATGAATGTTAGTAGAAACCCACTTGCATACTGTCACCAATTCTGTAATCTGATTGGCTCCCCTACTCACTATCTACATAATAGATAGCGAGTAACGAAAACGCTAGCACAAAACTCTCTAAAACCATGAAAATAAATATGTTTTGGCAACAACTCCAAGATAGTATGCTAGTGGGATTCTAATAAAACAACTAGACTACTGATTCTTGTTTTCTATGAGTCAAATAGTCAACTCCACGCTACGCACCTCATTAACGAACTATTGAATCACAGAAAACTTGAACTCATAGCTAATAGGCCATTTGCACTAACATGGTCACGTGACCCGAACTACTCTTTTAAGAGCCATTTGCACTAACGTGGTCACGTGACCCCAACTACCTCTTTTAAGAGGTTGGGGTCACGTGACCATGTTAGTGCAAATGGCCTATTAGACTATGAGTTCGAGTTTTCTGTGATTCAAAGGAGATGTTTTGTCAAAATCAATTCAAGAAATACAAAGAACCAATTGATATTAGTCAGAAACTCAAGTTTCAGCATAAAATCTTTAACCTGGAGCAAATGGCAGCGAGTTTAATTTTCAGGATGTTATTCATAATGTATGGGATTTGGGTCACGTGACCCAGTTAGTGCAAATCCATACCCCCCTCCACCCCCACCCTTACGGAAGGGATTGGAAATTCCGGAGGGGTGGGGGGTCAATTTACCTGATCTTTTCCATACAAATACTGTATTTTTCTTTGGAAATTCCAGAGGGGTATGGATATTTTTTGGAACCACACATTTTGAGTTTTTTAGTAAGATAAACATTTGCTAATTTGGATTCTTAAATTAATAAGGGTTTACATGAGCTTACATTCTTATGCATGCTCCGGTTGTGTACTTTTCTGTTCACAAATCTATTTTGTGTTTAGTTTTTAATTATGCTGTAAATCAACTAATTCACCTGAGAAGAGTTTTTAAGTTCCTTCCTTCGTCCAGTCTATTCACTGATCCATGACAACTCTATTTTCTTTGCAAATTGTATACGTGTCAACCGAAATCTTCCGATTGTCCTCATGTGGCAGGTAAATACAGAAAATGTATGAAAAAAATCCAGAGTGACAATGCAGGTGAAATACAGTAAATGTATGAACATTTTCACAATCACTTTGTGGGTGACAGGCTTCAAAATCTTGTTACACCTGCCTAATGTGGGTGACATGACAGCTATGAAATTGCTTCAGATACCACATTGATGGTATCAATCAATATCATTCTTGATGGTATCATCGCACAGGCAACAATTCTCTGCAATCACTGCATAGACTACCACTGGAAATCAGCCAAACTACACTTCCCGTACATTTCTCTGCCATGGATGCAGCAGCAGGCATGTAACAAGACCCTACCTACCATTTCCAAGTAGTTGATATAACATTCATGTAAAATGCCTGTGACCTTCAAGGACAGGCTGTGGAGTCAGCTAGCCATAAGCCGCAGACCAGGGCACATCATTCTTTTTTTAAAACCACCTGCACTTTATTGAAACTTTTATTTTGCTACACCCACACTGCACTGCAATAAAGCCCATAAGAATCTTCAAGATAGAAGGAGATGGTCCCATAATGGAAGAAGAAGAACGTTCTTCGGAGTTCAAGAGTGCATTACTGGTATGAAAAGCACTCAGCTGTTGTTATCCTGAGTGGCATGACAATCTGTTTTGTTGGCTATATGCTGAAGACATTGTAGTCATGGACAGCCATCAAAAGAGTGAACGTAACTCTCTCATCTGGCAAGAAATCATGCAGTCTGGCAGTGAACACGTGTAGCTAAATATTTGTAGTCTTCCACTAAAATAAAGAAACAGAAATGATAAGGATAGAACCAACACCACACTGGATTAAATATGCTATGCCAAAGTTCTCTATGACACCAATCGACTTTAAACACCATCCACAGAAATGTTTTAAAGAATCAAATTATTATCATGAATACAATTCTATCGAAGTTTCACTTCTGTCGCGGTAACCCCTGCCATTTATCATCCCTTTTCAAGATCAATCACTGCAAATCGTCAGCTGGTAGAAAGATTCAATAAAAAATGCATCCTTGCCTACCTTAAGAATTCTTAGTTGTAGCTGAAGATGCTGCATTGGCAAAGAAACTGCCAATTTTGTTCCCATAAGTGCATCTAAAAGGCCGCCATCTTGGAATCTTCTGCTGTCTCGATTTCGCGCATGCGCAATCATTCTGCGCGCGTGAAGATGGTGCGTACACTGTTGTAACGGTGCTTTTCGCCGAGATTCATTGAGGAAAGGACGCACAAATAAAGGTAGCATGATTAATTGTTTTTCTGTATGTTTACAAGATAGTTTTTCAGTCTTTGATGGAAATCATATAATTGTTGTATTTCCTTGCTCTTTTGCAGTTAAGTTGTAGTGTTGTAGTATAGAATAAGTGGTATTTTCTGTACTCTTCGCTGGCTTTTTCTTGGCGCGTCAAACAGATGCACACATATGTACCACACATCTCGAGTAATTTTTCACAGGCTGTAGTATAACGGCTGCCTCTGGCAACAGTATGTGTTTCACCCAGCATATATCACCTCCAAGGTTAAAATCACCTCCAAGATATATAACTGAATTTCCAGGCTTCCTTTGTAGCTTAAAAAGGGAGCAGTCCAATTCATCGAGTGCCTCACAAGAACTGTCAGGATTATAGAAAGCTCCAATATATACATGCTTCCTACTGTTGACAGAAACTTTAATCCAAACAGCCTCACAGTCTGAGCAAAGTTCTTCGAGCTCTTGGCAGCTGAGATCGTTGACTGCAATCAAGACCCCATATCCATCCAGTCTATCCCTCCGAAAAACTGGGTAGTTCGAAGGGAAAATTTCACAGGTTTTAACATTGGAATTTAGCCAGGTCTCAGTTCCAATGACTATATCTGGGTTCTCGGTGGCCAGAAAGGCTTGGAATTCGCAGCCCTTGTTCTTTAAACTCTGAAAGTTGATGTTATACACCTTCAGACCTTGTTCATGTCGTGGCCGCGGACTCCGGTCCTCTAATACAGAGCCAGGAAAACTTTTTGGTGTAGTTTTAGAAGCTGGAGATGAAGTTTGGCTGGGAAGAGATTCGAAGGAATTTGAAAGTTCCAGTGAGGAGGCGCTCAATAAAGTGTCAGAAAAATTTGAAGCGTCACACTTGGGGCATAGCCATAGACAAGATGAATTTAACAAGGACTCGTACGATGGTATGCTAATATCCATGCATTTTGCATGGTGCCACATTGGATCCCACGTTGATTTGACTTGACTGGCTTAGTACATATAGCATTTGGATACTTCCAATCTGGGCCAGGGTTAAGACTCACGTCTCCACAGAGAAGAAGAAGACCACACAGTAGTCTTACACGTGTTGGAGATGTATTCAAGATGGCGGCACCAGGTCGACCGTTTGTTCTTATTCGTCCAGAAAACGAGGTTAAAAAGGCTTCTTCGCCAATATATTGTTCGTAGACCAGACTTTGGTGTATTAAAACATGTCGAGGACTGTTCAACTCTAATTTTGAGCTTAAAAATAGGGCTAAAAACAGAATTTGCAGCGGAGCTTCGAATGGACCAGCCATCCTGCTCGCTGAACGCTGACCAGCCTGTCTCATTAGCATCTATAGAACGAAGCTATATGAATGATAATGACCAGTTGTCCCACGGGATCAGAAATGGCAACGACCTTTCTAAAAAGGCATCTGTGCAGATTCTTACGGTAGAATTAATGAGATTGCTAGACATTCTGTGTTAACCCAACGATTTATTCCACATGTCGAGATCTCTACATTTTCAGCGATCCAAGATTCGTCTCTGTTCAAACTTTCAGCTCGATTTCATGTTTTGGTTCAGATGAGTAGAACGAGCAGAGAAATAGTAGAGAGTAGAGTAGAGATTCGCTACAAAAATTACATACAGTTCAGTCAATAATCTCAAATACAACTAGAAAAATATCAAATGCATTATACTTACACGAATTACGGAATCCAAAAGTCTGCAGAATCGGTAAATATATCAAAGTAAACTAGAAATCTGACTTTCTCCAACATTCTTCCCTACAAAGCCCACGAGGGCGAAAAGCGAGAGGGGGCCTGGCCCTAGCCGAACCCAGGCCCTACTACACAGGGAGCCCGGCGACAACATCCCGCCCCCATGAACTCCCTAGGAGGGGGTTCATAAACATGTACATACTCTAAGAAACATTACTCCAGTTCATAGAGTCCTATCACAAATGTGTAACATTAAAGTTCTAATCTAGATCTAGGTATCTTCTTCCTCAACTTCAAGCAAGTAAATCTTGCTCACAGGACACTTGTAGGTGGTATTCTTTCCTCGCACTTCTACACTCCTAACCAGCCCATCTAGTCCTGGAAACACGTCGGTTACCAGTCCCAGTGGCCAATCGTTCCTCGTCACGTTATCGTCGGCTACAAGAACGACGTCTCTTATCTGAACATTCCGCTCCTTCTGATTCCACTTGCCCAGCGACGGTATGTATTCCCGTAGCCACCGCCGCCAGTAATGGTTGGCCAGCAGCTGGGCCTGCCGCCATCTCTTTCGGCTATACTTGTCTGCTCTCTCATCCGTCTCGAGTTTGCAATGCGCTCGGCTTCCGTAAACACTGTACTCAGGACTTCATCATTAAGAGATTCCGTACCAAGAATCGCCTTAAGGTGGCTCCCGAGTATTTATTTCAGAAATAGACCTCAACTTCTAGCGTACGTTGGACCCTGAAACAATCTTCCGATTTCCATAATTGTTCTCACGGAGCTTAAGCAACCTCTGCACTACCAAATGGTGTAGTTCATTTGATATATTAAGCTCGTCTGTCTTGGGTATTTTAAATTTTCCAAAGGAGGTGTTTTTAGAATAATTGTTATAACTTGAAAATTCGAGCGTGAATGCTCTTATTACCAGCTAACATCGCATCCATAGTAATAAGGGTTTACTCAGAGAAATGCCCAGGTCAGCTTTTACCATGCGATTTAAGTTGTAAACGATGTAATAATTTTGCCTCTAAAAATGTCTTATTCCGCTTCTGTTTAATGTGCCGAGCGCGGATATCAGAAAAGTAGGAGAGCTCTTCAGGATTATATCGGCTAATGTACTACACAGGGAGCCCGGCGACAACATCCCGCCCCCCATGAACTCCCTAGGAGGGGGTTCATAAACATGTACATACTCTAAGAAACATTACTCCAGTTCATAGAGTCCTATCACAAATGTGTAACATTAAAGTTCTAATCTAGATCTAGGTATCTTCTTCCTCAACTTCAAGCAAGTAAATCTTGCTCACAGGACACTTGTAGGTGGTATTCTTTCCTCGCACTTCTACACTCCTAACCAGCCCATCTAGTCCTGGAAACACGTCGGTTACCAGTCCCAGTGGCCAATCGTTCCTCGTCACGTTATCGTCGGCTACAAGAACGACGTCTCTTATCTGAACATTCCGCTCCTTCTGATTCCACTTGCCCAGCGACGGTATGTATTCCCGTAGCCACCGCCGCCAGTAATGGTTGGCCAGCAGCTGGGCCTGCCGCCATCTCTTTCGGCTATACTTGTCTGCTCTCTCATCCGTCTCGAGTTTGCAATGCGCTCGGCTTCCGTAAACACTGTACTCAGGACTTCATCATTAAGAGATTCCGTACCAAGAATCGCCTTAAGGTGGCTCCCGAGTATTTATTTCAGAAATAGACCTCAACTTCTAGCGTACGTTGGACCCTGAAAAAATCTTCCGATTTCCATAATTGTTCTCACAGAGCTTAAGCAACCTCTGCACTACCAAATGGTGTAGTTCATTTGATATATTAAGCTCGTCTGTCTTGGGTATTTTAAATTTTCCAAAGGAGGTGTTTTTAGAATAATTGTTATAACTTGAAAATTCGAGCGTGAATGCTCTTATTACCAGCTAACATCGCATCCATAGTAATAAGGGTTTACTCAGAGAAATGCCCAGGTCAGCTTTTACCATGCGATTTAAGTTGTAAACGATGTAATAATTTTGCCTCTAAAAATGTCTTATTCCGCTTCTGTTTAATGTGCCGAGCGCGGATATCAGAAAAGTAGGAGAGCTCTTCAGGATTATATCGGCTAATGTTCACTCTTAATTATATAAAAGAGAAAATAGAATCGAGTATCTACAGAAAGCGATATTTAATAAACGAATGAGAGCAGCTTCTTGTCCAGAATGTGCTGTTGCTATAATATTCAATTCGAGCTCGAAACAACTAAATTGCTGGAATTGTTTCGTAAGTTTCTTTCGTGAGAGGTAGAGTACAACCAACTGAGAAGACTTACCAAGTTTGGGCTCGTCTTTCCAATACTATGTTGAGAAACATTATCCAAAAGGAGTCAGTGTTTCGTCACTCCAACACAACGCCAAGAAAACCTATATGTCTATGAACTCAGCGTTCTCGTCTCAGTGCACATGGTGCTAAATACTTCACGTGCGACGCTTTCTCGACCCGCGGGATCGGAAAAGCTACCGGATATTAACTTGTCTTACTTCGGGACTAGGAAGCGTCGCACGTGAAGAATTTAGCGAAGTGCACTGAGGCGAGAACACTGCGCTCATAATATATGGGTTTTCTTGGCGTTTGTGTTGAAGCAACGAAACACTGACTCCTTTTGGATAATGTTTCTCAACATATTATTGGAAAGACGAGCCCAAACTTGGTAAGTCTTCTCAGTTAGTTGTACTCTACCTCTCACGAAAGAAACTTACGAAACAATTCCAGCAATTTAGTTGTTTCGAGCTCGAATTGAATATTATAGCAACAGCACATTCTGGACAAGAAGCTGCTCTCATTCGTTTATTAAATATCGCTTTCTGTAGATACTCGATTCTATTTTCTCTTTTATATAATTAAGAGTGAACAGTAGCCGATATAATCCCGAAGAGCTCTCCTACTTTTCTGATATCCGCGCTCGGCACATTAAACAGAAGCGGAATAAGACATTTTTAGAGGCAAAATTATTACATCGTTTACAACTTAAATCGCATGGTAAAAGCTGACCTGGGCATTTCTCTGAGTAAACCCTTATTACTATGGATGCGATTTTAGCTGGTAATAAGAGCATTCACGCTCGAATTTTCAAGTTATAACAATTATTCTAAAAACACCTCCTTTGGAAAATTAAAAATACCCAAGACAGACGAGCTTAATATATCAAATCTTCACTTCACTTCACTTCACTTCACTTTTATTATGTATGCAACATATATATATATAAATGCATAGCGCAATGGCTCAGGTGTAGCATAAACTAAAGACCCTTGACTTGGGCCTCAAATGCCTCAACATTCCCGTGGATTGAAACTAATGCTTCTGGTAAGCAATTCCAAGCCCTAATGGCTCTCGGTAGAAAACTGTGTTTAAATCTATCTGTCCTAGAAAAAGGCACCATGAATGGTTTAGAGTGCATGTGCCGTGAAGTACGCCATGGTGACGTTAGCCCCTCAAGTGGGAGAACTGACAAGAAGTTAAGTCCCTGGTTCAGCAGGCAGATGGTTGCGGCCTGTCTGCGTGTTTTGAGAGGCTGCCATCCTAGGTTGATAAGGTGACTTGTGATCGCTCCGGGTTCGTAATTTCTGTAGTCCGCGGTCACGAAGCGGACTGCGCGCCTTTGGACTTTCTCGATTTCGTTTGTGAGGTTATCTGTACTAGGGTCCCAAATAGCACAGGCGTATTCAAGAATAGGGCGCACAAGACCGAAATAGGCAGTCTCCTTTGTCCCTTGATCACAGAAGTAGAGGTTCCTCCTTAAGAGACCCAGGATTCGGTTGGCTCGACGTGTGATGTCGGCTACGTGTTTATTCCAACGTAGGTCGTGCGTAATAGTGACGCCAAGGTATTTAACCTCTTGGACGGAGTCGAGTGCCACGCCCTTAAGATTGTATAGATAGGGCTGGAAGTTCCGGATCTTGGTAGAAACGCGCATCGTTTTGCATTTAGAAGGAGCGAAGTCCATGAGCCAAGTATCTGCCCAGGAGGCTAGGCTATTAATATCTCCTTGAAGAGCCTCGCAGTCGGCTACAGATCTTATTACTCTGTAGCATATACAATCATCAGCAAATAAGCGGATCACTGAGTCAGGGCTCACTACATCAACAATGTCATTGATAAACAGGTTAAACAAAATTGGGCCGAGGACAGTGCCCTGAGGCACTCCAGATGTTACGTCAGCCCAATCAGAGCATGTCCCATTGACCACTACCCGCTGTTTACGTTCGCAGAGAAACGAGTCGATCCAGCGTAGGGTACACCCAGAGATTCCGTAGGAATTCAGCTTCGACTTGAGTCTTTCGTGAGGGACTTTGTCAAATGCCTTAGCAAAGTCAATGATAAAGGCATCTGTCTGAAGACCAGAATCGATGTTAAACGCCCAGTCGTTTATGACATGACAAAGTTGAGTCGTGCAGCTCCGAAACTTCCTAAAGGCGTGCTGCGCCGCAGTTAGGATGGAGAAGGCATCTAAGTGGGCCATGATGTTGGAACATACTATGTGCTCAAGGAGCTTACAAGCAATGCTGGTTAGAGAAATTGGTCGATAGTTAATAGCAACAGATCTATCGCCCTTTTTGAACAGCGGGCAAACATTTGCAATACGCCAGTCAAAGGGTACACTGCCAGAGACTAAGGATTTCTGGAAAATGAAGGACAACGTTGGGACAATAGAGGGTGCCACTTCTTTCAGAACCAAGGGGTGGATCTCATCCGGGCCTGCAGACTTAGATGTCTTTAAGCCAGCTAGGAGCTCAGCGACCCCAGACTCGGTAACTACAATGTCAGCCATCCTTGGGTACTTCCTCTGCATCCAGGGAGTAAACTCTGTGTTTTCGTGGGAAAAGTTCTCACAAAACTGCTGGTTCAAAATGAACTACACCATTTGGTAGTGCAGAGGTTGCTTAAGAGGCTGTCTCTGTAAGAACGGACCACTCGATTTTCTACAAATAAGGAAAAACTGCCCAAATGAAGTTTTTGATTGATATCCTTCAGATATTTTCCTAATATTGCATGTTTTTGATCATTCCGAATATCTTATAGTTATAGGAGCTGACAATAACATACGCTTGTTTATCCAAAGTCAAGGCGAATTGTCTGGCCTTCCCAAATTCCATTTCTCTTTTAGGAAAAAGGTTTCTTAGAAAATATCAGTAAAAAGCAATCACTCAACCGATATCAAGTATTGGATGCTATAAACTTCTGTGTATTTGTATCAATTATGGTGCGATTTGTAAGTCTACTGTCCGCAGAAAGAACAACAATACGTATTCCGAGTGCTTTAATAGATAAAGAAAAACCCCTAGGAGAACGAGCTGCTTAATATCATAGACAGACAAACTCACAAACTACAGAAAATGCAGATCGATTAAATTAATGATGAAGTTTTCTGTGTTTCCATATTCAATGTACCATCGAAAACGTGTTCTTCGATCCTAGCCCAACTAATCTGAAGTTAAGTGATTTAATGTTGTTTCTTCTACGTCGCGACGTTCATTAGCATTAGAAAAATGCACAAATTACAGAGTAAAAGTTCATACTTCTACATATTTAAATTTTAAGTACAGTATTTCCGCATTGTTTGTTCTTACTGCTACGAAATGCCTACAAAAAATCTACAAAAAACTTATAAATCTACATACTATGATAGAAGTGTATTTTCTTTTTAAATTATCATAAATTTGCAGTGATTTTTATATTGATTCTAACTTGCCAGAACCTCCCCTTATTTTATAGAATAACAATAGCAGAGAACAACAGGAAATCGGGGGGGGGGGGGCGTTCCGGGGGTGCGTTGTCCGCTTTTTCTAGATTAGAACCCCCACAAACATCCCTGGCTACGGGCCTGTTGTACATGCAAAAACAGGCGTCTGCAAAGCTACTACTATGAAACAAATTTTATTGGCTGGTAAAACGAAATCGGTCAAAACGTCCTAAAAGGCCAACCTTTTAGGGCTCCTCTGTTGGTTCTGCTAGATTATTCCTTTAATCTAAGTAAGTCCGGTTTATTGCCATCACATGAATTTAAACTAGCTACGCTGAAGAAGGAATCCTTGGCGGGGGGGGGGGGGGGGGGGGGGGGGGGGGGGGTAACTGGCACTAAAAATAGTGCAGTTTTATCGTCGGTAGAAATGAGGAGTAAACAGGGTGTGGCCCACAGCAAATTTACCGGTAATAATAATAATGATAGTAATATTAACAATAGTAAATTGGGTGTGGTCAAAGGAGACAGCATAGAATAAAGGAATCAGATGATATCTGACACCCCTAAAAGATAGAACTTGAATGAAAATTTTACATACACTAGGGAATAGGGAGAGCATCCCCGTATATTCTCCCCGCGATGTGTATGGGCTAGGTGGGTTCAACGTCCTACCAGCCGGGCCTTATTAACAGGGTAAACAAGCTCTAATTACATGATCGAGGCAACTTCCGCCCAGGGCTGACCAGGCAAACCAGGCTTGAATTTTTGAGTCCGGGCTCACCGTCTGAACACTCAAATTCACAAAATGTAATCACATGGGGGGGGGGGAGGGGCTATCTCCACTAACCGGAAAACGTACGAGATTACAAAAAAGCGACTAAGCCTTCTTCGGCTTTCTTCCAGAACTCTTTGCCACATTTGTAAATGTCATGGCAGTTCTAGTCAACCGGAAACACAAAACATTTACATACTTGGAAGCTAAGCTATATCTAGACTGTTTCCCTCCCATAATTATTTAGAGGCAGTTGTTCTGAAATATCCAACATGAACTAAATTACACTTTAATGAGCATGACGTCTACAAAATACTAGTATCACTTCAAACCAGACCCTGAAAAGTGCACATCATAAGTAAGAAAAGAAAGTAATTTAAAGAAAGAACTGAAGAAGATCGACTAACACTTTGTCGATGGATCGGAGCATTGAATATGCAACGAAAACATAGATTTAGTTCACCTGCATTTTCTGTTCATGGTCCGTCTATGATAAACATTCACTTAGAAGTTCGTTTCTGTGGACGGTGTCAGACGGTGGATATACCAATTAACGCACCATAATTGACACCAATACACATCAGTTAGCATCGAATACTTGATATCGGTTGATTCTAGATGGCTTTTCTTTTAGAAAAACAAGTCTTTATCAAAAGGGAAATGGAAGGCCAGACAATTCGCTTTGACTTTGGATAAACAACCGTATGTTATTATCAGCTTTCTAGAATTAAAAGATATATATTAGAAATGATCAAAAACATGTAATATTAGGAAAATATTTGCCGGATATCAATCAAAAACTTCATTTGGGCAGTTTTCCTTATTTGTAGAGAAGAAAAAGAACAACGATGAACTATACTCTGGAAATCTTGTCACGCAACAACAACAACATATTGACTCAACCTCAAATCACTTCCGAATCTCCACGGCGCGCTGTGCCGCATATTTTTTGCATAATTCTGAAGGAAATTACCTAATCTACAAATTTTAGGGTCCTTTTTAGCTGCTGGAAGTGCCACTTTCGAAAACAGGACGGGTTTTCAACCCCTACCTTTTCAAATGTCGTAAGGGACGCCTTCGATAGAGCTTGATTTTCTTACAAAAATCATTAAAATGTAATCAAGATTTCACCTTAAGAAGAAAGATTATACAATAAATCACCAAGAAAATATAATTTGAGTTGTCGTTTTCGATGCGAAAGTAAAAGATTTCAGGCGCGAAAAACTGCTCTCCGCAACTAGGAGATTTTGGCGTTCTGGAGGGCTTCTCACCCCGTCTGGTTAAAATTCATAAAACTCCACGAAAATAATTACTGAGATCCTTAAAACTGCATTTGGGTAGTAGGCATAGATAGTACTTTCTGTGATATAAATATCAGGGCAGGTTTGTTCCGAACCCGAAATCGAGTGGTCCGTTCTTACAGAGACAGCCTCTTAAGCTCTGTGAAAACAATTATGGAAATCGGAAGATTTTTCAGGGTCAAACGTACGCTAGAAGTTGAGGTCTATTTCTGAAATAAATACTCGGGAGCCACCTTAAAGAGCCCGTGTCAGCCACTCCTTTGTTATTGTTTTCATTCAATATTAGAAGACGGATTACGTGTAGAAATATATAAATCAACTGTGCTGTCAAAATGGAGGCTGACACAGGCTCTTTAAGGCTCCTTTTCACTACTCGGACTAACCTCTCCCATACTTATGTGACGCACCAGGCGGGTGAAAAATCCATTTGCACCCTCGCTCCAACAGTTTCCGTTCCACCTTGTCTTGGTCTATTTTTTGTTAAGTCTTATAGTTTTATATATTTTTATAAGTTTTATAGACTATTACAATTCTAATTTACACATTAACATATTCTTAACATTGATTCCTCCCAATAACCTCCACCCCCCCCCCCCCCCCCAAAAAAAAAAATGATAATAATAAAAATAAATAAATAAACAAATATATATAAATCTAATTATAAAAAAGACGAAAAAAGGAGGTAGTCGGGTACTATCACAATATCAAGAAACATGAATGGCTTTATAATGAGGATAGCAAAGTATTCCATTTTCTATTGTGAAATACGAGCTTGTTACCTAGCCTGAATTTCAGCCGTCTTTTCTTCCTACACTCCGAACGTTGCGGGAGAAAAAACGACTGAACGCCGACTTCCAAAAACGTGCCCAGGAGTTGCGTGATTCTCAAGATCTTGAGCTATATGAGCTATATTTATGCATAATTTTCAGCGACAAGAGAACAGCACTCAAAGGCAGAGACATGGCAGCCCACAGAACGGCTAAAATTTATCCAGAAAAATATACCTCAGCCCGGTAAGAACATTATGTGTCTGTTACGAAAGGCCAAGCGATCTTAGGGAACCACATAACAAGCGGCAGA
Organism: Scolanthus callimorphus; assembly: GCA_033964015.1. Lineage (NCBI taxonomy): Eukaryota > Metazoa > Cnidaria > Anthozoa > Actiniaria > Edwardsiidae > Scolanthus > Scolanthus callimorphus. The sequence continues at coordinate 26,138,499 of CM066911.1, read as the reverse complement.
ATATCATTTTCTCCTCGATTTGCAGGCCGAAAACTCGTCGTTGAGATCGGTAAACGTACATGTCGATACTTTCACCTCCAAACACACTAAAATTTCATTCTAGTTGTCTTAAAATTGTTATTCAACTGACAATCAATAACAAGCGAATCTGGAGCCTGTAATGTTATAGCGATTTCTTCCTCGAAATCAGAGTCGGCGTGATGCATTTTGGCAAGAAAACATTTTAGTCACGCGAATCCGGAAAAACCGTCAGCCGCCGCGCCGTCAGATAAATATAGCCAGCTTCTGTTCCTACTATGCAGCTCTTGGTGCTTCAAAATGATGAAATAATTATCTAAAAAAGGTTGGGATGCTGTTTTGGAAATCATTTTAAGGAAGTTTTGTGTCTGGGGAGTCGGATACAAGCAATACAAGCATCATGAATTGTCAAATTGTTAGTTCGCGATGAGTTCACGAGCCTCGAGTAAATCCAATTTTATGTATGCTATGTGTTTCTAAGATCGCTTGGCCTTTCGTAACAGGCACATAATACTCTTACCGGGTTAAGGTATATTTTTCTGGATAAATTTTAGCCGTTCTGTGGGTTGCCAATGTCTCTGCCTTTGAGTGCAGTTCTCTTGTCGCTGAAAATTATGCATAAATATAGCTCATTAAAAAGACTGACAATCACCATCCATTCTCAAGATCTTGAGAATCACGCAACTCCTGGGCACGTTTTTGGAAGTCAGCGTTCAGTCGTTTTTTCTCCCGCAACGTTCGGAGTGTAGGAAGAAAAGACGGCTGAAATTCAGGCTACTTGTTACCTTCTCTCGCTATGAGTTCTTCGGCTTCATATGTTTTTTTTATTCTGTATAGTAATACATTTATTGATGGGAATGAATTGTTGAGCTTACATGAGAAAATGAGATATTTGCACTCCAAAATGATGTAGTTAAACAGCAGCAAATCGTCCGAGGCCAAAGGAAGGATACCGAAGAGGACAGTTTTTAGATTATGATGCCAGTGACAGCAATAATCTTAGGGCAATTGTATAGAAAATGTTCCAAAGTTTCAACTTCTGAGTGGCACCAGTAACAAAACGGGTATAAGTTAATTTGAATTTAAAAAGCATATCATTAGTGTAAAATATTCTACTGAGTACTTTGTATTGAAATTCTCTTAATTTTTGACTAAGTGTAACTCTGAAGGGTAAAGAATAAATTGCTTTCCAATCTAAATCTATGTCCATATTGAGCTTCAGATTATAGTTTTGCAATGCAGCAGGTATGCAGCAAATTTTAGATGTTAGAAAATCGTATAGCTTCCGTGATTTGACAGTAGTCATGTCAATAGAGGTGGATTCATCTGCTTCAAAAACATATTTTGAGGATTCGAGTGGAACAGTAGAAGGATGAGGCTCTTTCGAGTTTTAATACATTACGCCACGCCAAAGGAAGAGTATCAAAAATACTGTAAAGGTAAAACACGTCTAAAGGAGACAAATTAACAGGTCTGGGAAACTTGTTGAAGATTAGCACACCATTCGCGTCAAAGAAGACACCAATTTTAACGAATCCTTTGTCCTTTAATTTACCATTGTAAAGAGTCTTATTATTATGCAGATAGACTGGACATTCCAAATAATTTGGTTGCAGATCAAACTAATGGAATCAGACGCATCAACGCCAACACAATACATAGATTCCCATTCTTGTATACATTCAGTATAAAAATCAGGAAGAAAAGTTAAACAAAGTTTTTTCATTTTAAAATTGCAGGTAAAAATAAACTTTTGACCAACTTCACACAGATAATGATCTAAAAACATTTTCAAGCAAGCAGAATATTCAGAAAGATATTTCTTAATACACATGAGTCGTTGCACCTTGATCATCATATCAATGTTTTTGCATTTTAAGCCGCCTTTTCTATGGGATTAATCAGTACCGTGCGTTTGATCTTATCCCTGCGTCCTTTCCAAACAAAGGAGAAAAGCATGAATTTACATCTTTAATGAAATCTTTATGAAAGGAACCCATGGACATGCGATAAAGAAGCTTGGGAATTGCTATGGATTTGATTATTTGAATCCTGCCAATCAGAGTCAAGGAACGTGCATTCCACGCTATCTTAGGATTTCTTTAAACTCCGTAATGATTGAATCAAAGTTCATCTTCTAAAATGCTACGCGATCGCGACAAAAATTGACGCCCAAGATTTTAATACTTTTACTTATTTCCTGATATGCAACTCTGAGCAGTTATATTCATTGCCAAGGGTAAGCACTTCCGTTTTGTCTTGATTTACTCTCAGACCTGAACAAAAACTGAAGCTTTCGATCACAGTGAATAAACGGATAAATGAATTTTTTAAAAGCAGTCATATCGTCAGCAAATATATTTAATTTTATTTCTGAATCGCCAATCCGAAAACCTTCTATAAGCGGGTCGTTGCGAATTTGAATAGCAAGCAATTCGACGACTATCATAAACAAGGCAGATGAGAGGGGATCTCCCTGACGAACTCCGGATTTAAGCGGGAAATATGGAGTGTCAAAACCATTGTTCATAATGCAAACTCATTATAATGCAATGCAATATATTATTATAAAATGTTCTTATCCATCTTAATAATGATTCTCCGAATCCAAAAGCTTCTAAGGAACTGAACAAAAAGTTTCGATTAACTGAATCGAAAGCTTTTTCGAAGTCGACAGCAACTAATAGGCTCTCATAGTGTCTGAGATTTGTATATGACGTCATCTATTGTTCGGACAGCATCAAAGATCGTTCGGCCTTTAACGAACGCATTTTGATCAGAGTGAATAATACTTGGGAGAACGTTCTCCAATCTTCCGCAATAACTTTTGCTGCAATTTTTAGATCTACATTCAAGAGGGACATAGGTCGCCAATTTTTTAGCCAACGCCTGTCCCTGTTTTCTTTTCAATCAGTGTAATTATTGCCTGTTTTTGCGTGTAGGAAAAATTCAAAGACAAAACAAGGGTATCAGAAACTTCAGGCCAAAAGGTTGTGTAAAATCAATGGGGAGACCATCGTTACGGGGTTTTTATTATTTTTAAAGGAATCCAATACTCCGAACATTCGGAAAGTTTTATCTCGCCCTCACAAGACTCCCGCATAATGCTAGTTGATTTCGGATTTTTTCCGAATTCAAAAAAGAGCAAGACTGCCTCTCTAATATGGGATACGAAGTATCGTCATACAAATCCGCATAAAAGCTTTACGATTCGTCCAAGATGACTTTTGGATTGACACACTCCTTCCGTTAACGAGAAACAATTTTCTTACACAAGACTTTTTTTTCTTAGATTTTTCAAGGTTTAGGAAATATTTCGAATTTCTTTCCCCGTGCTCAAACCACGTAGCTCTTGCCCGAATAATTGACCCTCGTGTTAAATATTCATATTCTTTCTCATATTTACATTTTAAAACATCAAGCTCTCTTGTAAAGTTTCTGAAGAAGAAATTGCTATATTACCCTCGGCTACTTTAAGTTCTGATTCTAGTTTAGAAAGCTTACTCCTGCGTTCGCGCGCGATTTGCTTGCTATATCGAATACTATGCTGGCGAACTTTATATTTCATATAATCCCAAACAATCCGTGGATTATGAGCAAACGAAGCTTCGCATTCAGCTCGCCAAGTGGGCAGATTATTTTTTATCATGGATACGTATTCTTTGTCGTGCAATAAGCTAGTATTAAGTTTCCAAAAGTTGCTTCCGCGAGGTTGATCTTTCAAGCTGTTAATCATAAACGTGACGTCACTATGATCGCTTTTTATCGCGGTTAAAATCTCAGCTTTTTCGATATCATCCTGTAACAAATCGCTTACAAAAATGTAGTCCAATCTCCGTTGGATCAGAGGTTTTTATTGCCTCCAGGTATAGCGTTTTAAGTCGGGGTTCCGAATTCTCCATATATCGACGAGATCATGGTCCGAGAGTAAATCATTGAGAACATTTACTGAGTCCTTGAAAACAGGCTTAGGAGAGCAGTCAAGAGATGGTTGTAAACAAACGTTAAATCTCCAGCTAATAAGACCTGTGCTGTGAATCTGAGGTACTACCTAGCTTATTTTCTATTAACTTGGAAAGTTTGTCAAAAAATGCGCGCCGTTTTGTGTTCTTATAAGGTGCGTAGACGTGATTAACAAAAATCTTCATCCTGAATAGTAGTATCGAGAAGAAGAATCCTACCTTCATCGTCGGCTTGCACGTTTTTAACCTGGAAATCAAGAGAATCTTTAACCAAAATCGCTACTCCCTTATTCTGGGATTGCCCGTGACTGAAAAAGATACTGCCATTCCACTGTTCCCGCCATCTTGCTCAATCTCTTTGCTACTGTTTGTCTCCTGTAGAAAGCAAATATCTGCATTTGATTTCTTAGCCAATTGAAAATTGACGCTCTTTTTTCTAAAGTGCGAATCCCTCGAACATTTAGCGAGAGAAGGTTGAAGTTTATATTAACCATTGAAATAGAAAATTAAGGTATTGTTAATGCGAGGGAGCCGGCTACTGCCCAAACAAAAGATCATGAACAAAGTACAATAAACAAAGAGAAATGATGAAACGTAGCTGACACGAGAAGGCCAAAAATGCTACGACTGGCTGGTTTCGTGCTGGAGAGATAACGTTATTTAACGCACCCGGGTTCCTAACAAAGGAAAACTTTGAACTACAAAAATGCTAAGCGAACTAAGTGTTAATCACTTGCAAATCTCTTTTCTTTTCAAAAAATAGAATCTGAAAAAAGTTTATGCTAATTTTCTGAGCTAACTTTTAAAATACTTGGAAAGTTAAATTATTATTTGAAGTTGTTATAGCGTAGCTAGGATATTATGCTGTTGCTACCATTATATTTTGTTTGTCAGTATTTCTTTATGACTTCGTTCTTCAATGGAAAACCGGTTGAGAAAAGAAAAAAGTGCTGTGACATAGGAGGCCGACTTTATCGAGCCTCAGGAATGTATTCTTAACTACTTACTAACCGAGAGTGAGGGCATTACGTGAAATATCAAACTGAGGTTTTGGCGTATCGACCGAGCGATAGCGAGGTTGATACGCCAAAACCGAGGTTTGATATTTCACGTAATGCCCGAACGGTCGAGGTTAGTAAGTTGTTTATTATATGGCACTTTTTCTACAAACGTTTTACGAACGGAAGTCGCCTCGTTCATTTTCCCGCCGAAATAACTCAGACACGCGTCCGCGTCGCGCTCGAGTTCATTCAGAGTTTTCATTCTCTGAGTCAAACTGATAGAACAAACCACGCCAGACTTGATCTAATGTAATCAATCTCTTATGGATGTCAAATACTTCGGAATCCTTTCTTTTACAGATATTTTATAATGTTGTTAGTCATTTATGAGAAACTTTTGAGGGAGTTACAGAAGTTTCAAACGGCAAGCAACCGGGAAGCAAGTCTTCGACGTCAGCTCAACTTTTTTTTTAGCACCATTGGGGAAAACATTGCTCCTTTTGCACTAGGAAACAGTCTTTAATAAATACGGAAGAAGAGGTAAACCTGAAGAAGATACTTCACAAGCTATCCTCCAGAAAATTGCAATGGTTATTTTAGCCGGCTTTTGTGCAAAAGCAAACGTCAAGTAAGAATGAAATTTTAACTCGAGGAGATGGAGAGAGCGAAAAGAAATGAACGACTTCACTATCAGTATCGGTAAGCACAAAGTTTGAACTCGCTTTCTGTTATTATTTTTAGTTCTCAAGTTTCTTGAATTCCCATTAAATTTTGACTTTACATGTAGCTTTTATCTTTTGTTGCGTGCTATTTTGACTCCCTTAAGTTCTCAATTTCTCCGGATAGACTCGAATTTCTTAGAGTAACTTTTTGGCTTTGTTTGCTTTTGTAAACAGGTCATTTCTGATATTCAGGCCTTTATTTTCCTCTTGTCACAAGTTAGATTTGTGTTATACTGTTTCATGTATTCCTTGTTGTGAATTGCGCTGAAAATCTTCTTTTGAATTTATGTTATTTCAAGGAAATGATTTTTGTAAGTTGTGAACTGCGAGCGGGCATTAAGAATTTCCATAATGCCCGTGGGCATTACGGAGAGTTACGCCCGCTCGTTAGCCAATCAGAGCGCGCGTACTATCGTTGCCATATAATAAACATCATTAACATAGAGTCTATATGGCTCTCTCTTGCTAAAGTAGACCTTCCTTGCTTTCTAGCCGCGTCGTGGATTGGGAGGAGTTTTTTTCTCATCTGAGCAACTTCCTTCAGAAGATCTTGGCCAATTCCGAGACTAAGACTCGCGCTAAGCGTAGATCGATAACCGTAAACGCGCTCCCGATCTCGGTATCTCCAAAACCGGGCGATTATGGTTCTTGGCTTGGTGGAGGCATTATTGCGACGACCCAACCTATGAACCCTCTGAAAGTCGCTCTGTCTCTGTCTCTGTCATCCTCAACCCTACTGTAGACTCTAAGAAGCTATACAAAAGCTCTTCTGTGTTCTCCTCTTCAAACTCCGGAATCACATGAAATCGAAGATTCTCTCGACGATCGTAAACCTCATAGTTGAGCATTTTTAAAAGCGCCTCCAGTTCTTTTCTGGTATCTCCCTTAGCCTCGCAAAGCGTTTGCTTGCTTGCTTGAACCTAACCGCCAATAAAGCTGACCGACTGCTGTAGGACTTGAATTTCCTTTACGTTCTCGTGCACTTGAGCTTCGATTTTACTAAATTTAGTTTCTAGACTGCCAACAGCATCATTAAGCTTATCTATAACACCATGAAGACCCTTGATTTCCGTTCTTATCAGACTAAGCTCACTCAGTTTGCCGAGAATTTCATCTAGTTTGCCTGTGTCGATTCGGCCATTTCGAGAGCTTGAAATATCGGGACCTCTTCTTCCTCTAAATGATCTGGTCCCTTTACTTTCTTTGTAACTGGACTTTTTTCTGTCGATGTAACACTGCTACTGCTAGATTCTCTCGCTCGTCTTTTAAATCCGAAAAGTTATCCATAGACTGATAGTAAACTACAATTTTCAGGAGCCCGTAAAAAAACACGTCTTTACCGCTCCATGTCTCCGCTTCTATTGCTTCTAAACATTCTTCTCTTAACTCTCTGTCTGCCCTCACGAATTTCGATCCATTATCCGACCTGACTTATTTGACATGCCCTCTTTGATTGAGGAATCTCATCAGCGCAAGGATGAAGTCATCAGTTTCAAGGAGACTTTGCTACCTCAAGGTGGACAGCTCGAGTGTTCATACACACAAAGATTGCTCCCCAACGCTTCTCCTGCACTCTGCCTCGTCCTCGCTTAACATAATAAGGACAAAAATAATCTAAACCCGTATATGTAAAAGGAGGTTCGTAAGGAGTCATCCTAGCTTTCGGTAGTTCCCCCATTTCTTGGCTATCTTAAGTGCTCTCTGCTTACGACAATGGATGCATCTCCCTGGGACTTTCTTGATGACTATCCTTGCCTTCAACACCCAAACCTGCTCCCTTAGAAGGGACAACACTTGCTCTACACGCTTTCATGTAGGTGTCGAATCAAAATCGTGGTCACGTGACCTTTCTTAGGCAATACCATCGGGTTCTTTGCATCGTCAGAAATCGGTGCCATGGATATCCTACCTCCTACTCTCATTGCTCCGTCGTCCTTCATAATTGGCTTTAGCTTAACCAAGTCACTCGAAGATTTCACAGGCTTTCCTTGTTCCAGGTTTCTCATTCATCCGGGAAACTCCGCTTCTGTACTAGCACAGCGATATTTTGCTTTGCGCGCTCAAGGTCTTCTGGAGCAATCCTTTTGCTTTCCTCCGATATTTTCTCGTCTGGCTTTTAGCCAATCCAGGAACTTCAACAACCAGGCTACCTTGCGCACAGTCTGCATCCAGTCAGATGTGTCGTTCAACAAGCTCTCCAGGGGTGCATCAAACTCCGGTTCTGTAAAGAAGACTTCTTTCTTAACCTTAAGGTTATCCTCCGACATGGCATCGAACTTGTTCTCTGGCCATCTGTCTTCCCTTTCTTTCAGAAAGCTCGGCCAGGACATCCATCGGTCATTTCGAAGAAATTCATCCATCCCCATTCCACGGCTGACGTCATCTGCCGGATTCAGCTTCCCAGAACAATGTCTCCATTGGCATTGGCCGGGCTGGTAACCTCTCGGATATCTGTCACTCTGTTGGCGACAATGTTTGAAAACGGCGTGTTTCATTCTTGATGTAGTTGAGAGTGATCATGGAATCAGTCCAGAAAATCACTTTCTCTGGTTCAAGATCGAGTTCCTTGCTGGCAGCATGGTTCACACCAGCTGCAAGTAACGCTCCCTGGAGTTCTAGCCTCGAGATACTCGCAACTTTGATGGGCGCATTTCGGGACTTAACAGTTACAAATGAAGACAAATGAATCCTTCAAGAATATTTATTGAATATCTTTCGTTCTGAGGATACTTATCTTGATGTATCAAGTTTAATTGATAAATTATCGAAAAAGTAAAAACAAACAAAAATATATTAGCTTTACAAAATAATAGTAAAGTAGCCATACTTTCTTTTCTTTTCTTTGCTTTGTAATTTTTGTAATTCATTGTCCTATATCATTGTAACTTTATGTTAACCCTCTGCCCGCCTCGTTAGCTAAGCTATTTGCGGGCACTGGCTATTTATTTTTTATATGTAGAAAATAAAATAAATAAAACCTGAAAAACCTGAACTCTGTTGTTCCATCAGGGTAGTGTATGCGTAAATATGTCAGTGTCGTATCCCACTTCCGAGGCGTCACAGAAATGATGAAGTTGAAGAGAAGCTCTTCCATGATCCGGTCTACTGAAGTAACATCGTGGAATTGACATACCTTCCAGGCGCAGTAGATCTGCTTTCCAGGTTCGCCACGTGTCTAGGATCTCACCCCTAAGGGGATGGTCCCACGGCGCCTTTCGCCTCCACAGGGCTTGCATAATTTGTTTCCCGCGCATCATCACTGGGGCGGCAAAACCTAAAGGATCGAAAACTGAGCTGAGTAGACAGGACTCCTCTCATGTGTCTGCCTTGCCTGTCTTGCTAACCTTGAAACCAAAGGTGTCTGATTCAATGTTCCACCGGACACCGAGAGCCCGCTCGATTGGCAAGTCATCAAATCTAGTCAAGTGTCGGTGCAGCTCTTTTCTCCACGGGGATCTCAGCTAGCACTTCTCGGCTATTGCTCATGAATTTAGTTAGGCTGAACCCTCCTCTAGCGCAGAGGTCCGTTAAGGTTACTGAGAACCTTCGCGCACGTCCTCGGAAAAAAAGTCATACTCGTCCTTAGTTTAACCAAAACATGTCAACCTATATATATATCGTTGGAAAGCTTATAGAATGGACTAGCGGGCTCTGGCAAAAAGAAGTAACTTTGTAATAAATATTTTTTTGAAGGTTTATAAAAAATTTGAGTGTGACATTTTCAAGAGCTATCGCTGCAGAACTGCTTGACCTTGACTCCCAAGAAACACATTGTTTTAATCCTTAAAGGTGTTTCTCAAAAACTGTGTCTGCGTTTTTTAAAATGTTGTTTAGTTCAAAAGTTACGATTTAAAAAAATTTTTAAAGGGTGAAATTTCTATAAAATTTGACATTGGAAATTAAAAGTTCCATAACTTTTGAACTAAGCAAAATTTAAAAAACCGCAGATACGATTTTGAGAAATATCTTTAAGGATCAAACAATAAGTTACTTGGGAGACAAGGTCAAGCAGTTCTGCAGGAGTATCTCTTGAAAGTGTCACACCCACATTTTAATAAAACCTTTAAAAAAATTATATTGTTAAAAAGTGATTTCTTTTTGCCATAGCCCGCTAGTCCATTCTATTAGCTTTCAACGATATATAGGTTGATATGTTTTGGTTAAACTAAGGAGTTGTATGATTTTTTCCGAGGAGGTGCGCGAAGGTTCTCAGTAACCTTAACTCATTAGCTAATTTGACAGCCGTCGATGGAGCATCAACAGATTTCAGAACATCATCTACGAAAACGTTACGAATAACAGTCTCGATAGTAATGTCATCAAAGTCACAAGCGTTATCAGTCGCTGTCTTCTCCAGGACCCAATTTGCTGCGCATGGGGAGTCGGTAGCTCAAAAGGCATGTACTGTCATTACATACTCGTCTGGTGGATCAGTAGAACTCTTTTCCCACCAAAGACAACGCAGGGAATCTTGATCTTCCTCTGCCACTCCCACTTGAAGAAACATTCCTTCGATATCGGCGACTAAGGTTACATTATCTCCCTAAACCGAAGAAGCACTCCAGCTAGGCTGTTTGTGCAAATCAGGTCCATGCAGTAGATTCGCATTAAGCGAAGTCCCTTCGTATTTTGATGCTGCATCAAAAATAATTCTCAGCTTTGGTTTGTTAACGTTTGTGACCGCAAAATGGCGTAAATACCATGTCCTAGGCACCTGCCTCTTAGCTTCTTCTTAAGTCAGCTTACGAGCGGACCCTTGGTGATGTATTGCTCCATGGCAGCACGGTACTCTCTTCCAAACCTGGCTCTCGGCGAAACTTCCTCTTCAGACTCTCCAGCCTCCCTTCCGCTTCCACTCGATTATTAGGCAGCTTCACATTCTCGTCGCGCCACAGGAGGCCCGTCTCATAATGGCCTTCACCCTTCTTAGTTGATCTTTCTAATTTGTTAAGTGCCTTTACATCTTCCTTGAGAGATGATGAGATATATAATCAGGGGTGTGTTTGTCTCCACTGACATTCTTTGTCCCAAACCCGTCTATCTCCCAAAAATGTTCAATTGCTCATGGAGTTCCTTTTCACAATGAGTAAAGTGTACATTCACTTCACCGCGAAGAGACATGCTCGGAGCAGTTCCAGTGATAAGCCACCCAAGGCGCCCTCTCAATCCCTTTAGCTAACTGTCAGGTGTTACATCTTCCCTTGAGAGATGATGAGATATATAATCAGGGTGTGTTTGTCTCCACTGACATTCTTTGTCCCAAACCCGTCTATCTCCCAAAAATGTTCAATTTGCTCATGGAGTTCCTTTTCACAATGAGTAAAGTGTACATTCACTTCACCGCGAAGAGACATGCTCGGAGCAGTTCCAGTGATAAGCCACCCAAGGCGCCCTCTCAATCCTTTAGCTAACTGTCAGGTGTTACATCTTCCCTTGAGAGATGATGAGATATATAATCAGGGGTGTGTTTGTCTCCACTGACATTCTTTGTCCCAAACCCGTCTATCTCCCAAAAATGTTCAATTTGCTCATGGAGTTCCTTTCACAATGAGTAAGTGTACATTCACTTCACCGCGAAGAGACATGCTCGGAGCAGTTCCAGTGATAAGCCACCCAAGGCGCCCTCTCAATCCCTTAGCTAACTGTCAGGTGTTACGGGTCTTCTTATTTCAAACACTTCATGCGCATAATCTACATCCTTCCCATCAATACAGAAACTTGGGGATTTCTACCTGTGGGATGTTGATGTCGCCCAAATGGGGATGCGCTGATCCATCAACGTCTCTGGAAAATATTTCTCATTCATGTTGAATTTTTGTGGTACTAAGCCCTCTTCCACAGAAATAATGTCACCTACTCCGCTTGCAGATTGTAGCTGAAACTCTACGACCTTAACTTGTTCTTCAGTTTTCTCAATCACAGCGCTTACAGATATCATTTCCGTTTGACCTTCAAGTTCAAGCTTATTAGAAATGTCTGAGCTTATCATGGTTCCTCGAGATGCATTATCGAGTAAACCCATATGTTGTCAGTGATTTCCCATTTGGGGCTATTACCTTTACAGGTACAACATGCAGTAACACAGTCTTACTGGGTTTTTCAGAGAAGGTTGTATACTGTTTAGTAGCCCTGTGTTGTTCTCTTGGCGTGCTCTCGACCCGGGTCCCTTGGGCATTGTCCTTTTGTACGTGTCCCTCTGGTCTTCTACTTGCATGGTTTGTTCAGGGGGGTCAACTCGAGCTCTAGGGGGGTTATGCAACAATCTGTGATGCCGTCGTTCACTTCGACAGTTATGCCGTCGTTCACTTCGACAGTTACAAAAATTAGTTGAATAGCATTTGTCACGCATGTGACCTCGTCTCAGGCAGATATGACATAATTTGTTTTCCTTCACCACTTTCCAACGAGCAGGCAAATCCCTTTCCAGAAATTCTGTACACTCTGAAAGTCTATGTGCACCGGAGCAACATGGACAGTTCACAGGTCTAGGCGTTTGTTTTACCTCAGAAGACCTTGGGGGTTGGTATCTACATCTGTTCGGAAGGTCTGATAATTCCTGTTTCTCCCCCCTGGTCAACCCGTTTTTCACTCCCGCCTCTTTACTCACTTGTACACGGGTTCACAACCCAGGGTCATTTTTAATAGCCGCTTGTCTTTTCACAAACCTTGCCAGATCCGATATTCTTGGGTCCCCCATTCTCTTTGCTTTTGAAGGAATATCCCCCCCCAACTTGTGTACTAGATACCCAGGAAGCCTTTCACAATTTCCCTCAGATTTGACATAGTGCTTGCTTCTCTTTCATACTCCCCCTGTAATTTCTTTGATGCAGCCTCTAGCTGTTCTCCAAAATTTCTAAGACCGTTATAGTCAGTACCAGTTAATCGTGGGCCCTTCACCAACCCTTCGATACACAAGCAGGCAGCTTGCCCATATCTGTCCTCCGAAATACTTATGATAGCAGAGTATGAACACCCTGATACCCTTTGCACAACTTCGTAGGCTTCCCCTGCCAGAAACTTGGGGAGAAACTCTACTTTCTGAGAATCACTCAAAATCCCATCTTCCAGGTTGTCTCTCAAACGGTTCCGAAAGTTGGGGTAGTCACTCGGGTCTCCGGAGAACTTCAAAGGTTGCATTGCTTGCGACATGGTAAATTTCAACAGGGTAGCAGTAGGCTCACTTGGAGGTGGGTAATTTTTATTTCAGAGGGTTTTTCTTCCATTTGACAGTGAGGGTTTTGAAAAGTAGGGAGAGCAGGTTTGTTTCCAAAGGACAACTGGGGTTTTATTGTTTTTGGGGAGGGGCATCCACATGTTCATTTTCTCTTTTTCTGTCATAGGTGGCAAAGACCCCCAGGTCCTTGTCTTTTTCTGAGATTTCACTATCAGTTTCCCCATCCCTCTCATCCAAAAGAGCTGCCTTCTTTTCAGCTTTCTGTATTTCAAATTTAAATTCACATTCTCGCATTTTCATATCATACTCCATTTCCATTTTCCTTTGCTCTAATTCGAGGCGGTAGCGAGCCAACTCCTCAGCATGTTTGAGTCATTAATTCAATATCCTCTCTTAAACGTTTTGCCCGAGACCGCCTTGAAGTCTTGACTATTCTTTTCAGGCAAATCTCTTGGAATTTCAGATCTTAATATTCCAGGCGTGAATTCACGGATCCCACAAGATCAAAATATTCAGCCTCTGATTCTTTAAATTTCTGTTTGACTCGGTGAGATTCCTCTTCTTCTAATTCTTTCAAAATATAAACTTCATACCATTCTTCGTATTTCAACCAAGCCGTGTTTAACGCTCTCAAGGCTGTCTCGAGTTCAGTCAGAGTGATAGATTTACTTTCAAGTGAGATCTTTGTCAAAGCTATTTTTTTACTTACGTGCGCTAGATATTCACCTAGGGACCTTTTCTGGGTTTCAAAGTCTCCATCTTTGTTGCCTTGTTCGTTTTCTTCCAAACTCATGTCGATAAATCCGTGGTTCGTCGAATGATGTGCAGATTCTTACGGTAGAATTAATGAGACTGCTAGACTTTCTGTGTTAACCCAACGATTTATTCCAGATGTCGAGATCTCTACATTTTCAGCGATCCAAGATTCGTCTCTGTTCAAACTTTCAGCTTGATTTCATGTTTAGGTTCAGATAAGTAGAACGAGCAGAGAAATAGTAGAGAATAGAGTAGAGATTCGCTACAAAATTACATACAGTTCAGTCAATAATCTCAAATACAACTAGAAAAATATCAAATGCATTATACTTACACAAATTGCGCAATCCAAAAACCAGCAGAATCGGTAAATATATCAAAGTAAACTAGAAATCTGACTTTCTCCAAAATTCTTCCTACAAAGCCACCGAGGGCGAAAAGCGCGTGGGGGGCCTGGCCGAAACCAGGCCCTACTACACAAGAAGCCCGGCGACAACAGCATCGACCGTTCACAGAAATGGCACGACCGTTCTAAAAGGCATCGACCGTTTACGAACGGGAAATGCGCGTCGGGAGTATGTTACATGTCATTCTACGGACAGCGGGCTTTCTCGGTAGCTGCACCAAGACTTTGGAATAAGCTCCCGTTCGATATCAGGGCTTCTTCCAATGTAAATAGTTTTAAGAAATTATAATGTATAACTTTTTTATGCTATTTTCACCTTTTTTTAAACCTGTTGCTTTTATCCCTTCATCATTGTACAATTTTTACCGTTTGTTTGTTTATTTTATTTTATTTTATTTTATTCATTATTATTATTTCATTTGGAGTAATTTTTTCTTTGGTATATTTTAAAGAAATATTATATCGCACAGAAAGCAATGCATGTGCACTATAAACGTTAAACTAGAAAGAGCGTCGAGCCGAATGCTCTAATCTAGTCTTATTCGTGGCACTGTTTATCGAATCTTCGTTTTCCCTTTTTAATTCTTAAAGCTCGGACGACAAGAAAGACTTTAGCTCCGAGTACATTTGACCAGATTCAATGGGTGCGGGCATCGAATAAGGAACCTCTGAAAACTGGATTCCTTGATTTCCTGCCATTTCAGACGAAAATTCGACTATTGAACTGAACTGAACAGTCACCATAGCTGGTTTGGTCACCAACTGGGTCAAAAGGCGAGATATTGAAAAACTTCACAACACTATATTTATAGCAATGAATTGCTCTATTGTGAAAGCTGATCGTGAAATCCTTACGTAACGACGTATTGTCTCCGTAAGAAAACTATTTCGAAACAAAAGATTAACACATAAGTGATAGCAAAGCTTAGAACCGTAATGAAAACGCTTTCCAACTGCACGCTGTGACGTTGGAAAGCATAAGAAATCTCAAGTGACCAATTTTGGTTTTGTACATTGACATCAAGAAAGGTGGCGGCGTGTTTTCGACGTAAATCAAAGTGAGGCCTTTCAAATGATGTGTTCTTCTTTGGGTCCAATGAAAAGATAAGCGTAGGAGGGGCCATAAGTGTTCCCATGGTGACGCCGTTTATTTGTCATTTTTCTCAATGAATGAGAATCTGTTTTGGGTTAGTACCAACGGCAAGTTTCATAAGAGTTTCAGGCCCTTGATCTTTGGTGCCAATTTAGCATTAATTTGGCCTAAAAATGAAATTATGCGGCCAATCTGGACTCGTAAACATGCGTAAGCAGTAGCAACTTTGGCTTCTCCGAAGAAAACAAAATGATTTTTAATTAATATCCAAAAATGGAGTGTAATGGTTGGGAAGCCGGGCAAACTTCAAAGGGTCGACACAAAAGCGTGGGCTGGAAGTTGAGAGGGACTATCACGTGATATTGACCCTGCACAATCTTTTGTTCCAGCCTAATCTAATATGCATGTCTGGTTGTACACTGAATCTACTGGTTGAATTTTGGTACTTGTATACCGTGACCCTGCACAAACAAAAGGATTCCTCTGAAAAAGTGAACAAAGAGATAATATAATAGCAGGAGGGTGTCAGGTTTCCTAACCATTCCCCTCTATATACTATGTTAGAATAATAACGGGCTCTTTCTTGGTAGAAGACAAAAGACCGTAGAACGAAATAATAAGATGGAATACAATAGCTCCAATCCAAATACAATACATCTTGCAACACCAAGAAAGACTAATAACGGTTGGAGACTTATAATGTGAAAGCATAAATTGCGCTACTAGCGATCTGTTTTACTTACAGGAAATGAGTGTTTCAGTTGTTTTAATTAAAGTGCCACTCAAGGCAGAAATCAACCACATTTGATCAAAATATCCAATATCAAAGGAACAGTAGCAAAAGAAAATGTGTTTTGTGCGTGCCGTGAATATTTTATTGATTTTTTAATATTTCCAATTGGCGGGTTTTTTTCGTTCAACTATGCGCGATGCATCTTGGGGGAGAAGCTCTTTAGAACAATGGTTCCTACGACATAAGAAGAAGACATAGAAAGAAGAACAAAGACAGGTTCTTGTTCTTCTTTCTTTGTCTTCTTCTTACGTCAGAGGAACCATTGTTCATCTCAGAAGATGCAGAACGCATAGTTGAACGAAAAAAAACGCCAATCGGAAATATTTCAAAAATCAATAAAATATTCACGGCGCGCGCAAAACACATTTTTCTGTTACTACATGGATAATGGATCTTTTTGACAAGATGTGGTTGATTTCGCCTTTAGTGGCACTTTTGAAAGTGCTACTAAAGGCAGAAATCAACATTACTTAAAAGTACTGTGAATGAAGAATGAGACATCGCTGCGCAAAAAATATCCTTTTCGTATAAATTCATGCCAAATTGCGACCCAGAGGTAGAGTAATAAAGTGTTTACATGATTTCTCAATATTTTGCACAATGCCATTTTCAGAAGCAGCTTTAAACGAGTCCGTTATCGGTGTTTTATCACGAATGTCCCCTGTCCTCCGCGAAATTCCTTAAAATATGATTCGGCTTATTGTAACAAGTATGATCGCATTTGTGGCTTGATGCTTTCCATGTCCGGTAGTGCATTCACTACCGGTCAACGATTGCTATACGTTGGCCATTTAATAGCTCATATTTATGAGCTGCCTGTTTCTGGGTTTCCTGTGGTTTGTTCCCTTGTCAGATCTAACACTGTTTTTGTTTCCAGATATCATGGCATAGGAATTCGTATAGAGGATGATGTTCTCATAACAGAGTCAGGGCATGAGATTTTGACGGCACAATGCCCTAAGGACCCAGAGGACATAGAAAACCTCATGAAACGATAGTTTGAAGGTGTGGGAGGAGTCAGTGTTACATGCTTATTTGACAACACAAACAAGGCCCCCCTCTCTTTTTGTGTCATTCAAGCATCCCATAATTAGCCTGTCATGGCACTCAGGAAAATTATCTTGATTTATTGAAGATAGAACCGATAATGCTTTTTCAAAAGGATTGTAAAATAACATTCTAATTCAGGCCATGATAGGGTTAGCAATATATCAGTTCACCTGTGAATAAATGCTCAGCGGTATGAAGGGCACATTTCGTCTGTGTTACATTTGGATTCGTTGTTTGCTTTGCGCATTTTCAAACGTGGAATTGCTTTGGGTTTTTCTCTTCCGCCTTCCGTCGCTACGAAGCCACTAGACTAAACAAGAGTTTTGGAGTTTGAGCAGCGCGAAACAGCGAATTGGAATGGGATTAAAGAAATTGCAAGTAAGAATTGTTTGTAAAAGTTTACATCTTTTTGCTTCCAGTTTAGATCATCATTTCGGTGGTTGCCATCGCACAATACTTAATGAAAGGGGTCTTCTCCTCGTGAGGGACATCCGAGTGGTCGAATATACCTAACCGCTCGAAAAGGAAAAGGTTTATTGTACTGAGATCTTCAGACCTAAGTCAACAGAAGATGCTTTGGACTTTAAATACGGCTAGAACTGGGGAGGCTTGTAATCGAATTCTCCGAGAGAGACCCGCAGTGTCTTCTCATGGAGCAGTCCCTACAAAAGTCTCTGCCTTTGCATTGCGCAAAGACTGACTTGTAGAAGAGGCTGTCGTGCTGTGCCATTGGTGTACTTTATATAAAGCATACCAATGAACATGACATTTTAAATAAATAAATAAAAATTCATTAGTATGATCATTAAATAAACTATTTAAGAAAATCGAACACATTCCCTTGCGCGCTTCCCCCTATAATGTTGGATATTTTGCAATTTTGCATTCTGCCGAAGTAATTCAAGTTTTCGGAGATTGGAAATCAGATGCGTATAAAGAAATATCTAGAAATTGATATGTCAGTTAAACTTCGTTTGACTACAACTCTAGTGCAGAATGCTAATTAGATTAAAGTCGCGGTACTCCATTTGTTGTTTTGCTCCATTTGGTCACGTGTTTCCACCGAAGAGGAATACACCTCTCTCTGCGCCAAACAAATGGAGTACAATGGTCTTTTTTGTTGGTTAGGCTCTGGGTAATTGGTTCCTTTTGAGCCTTGGCTTAAAATATTTAAAATTACACGGAGCTTTAAAATCGCTAAATCGTTTGTAATCATACAAGTAGCGCCTTCATTGTCTTGTGTCGCTCTAGAGCAGTGAACATCATTTGTACAGTGTAGATTTCTTTCCCTCCCTCCCACCCATATAGCGGGCAGAGAGGTTATAGCGGAGCACCATACCTAAGAAAAAAAGCGTCAAAAAAGAAATTCAAATGGTACGGTACGCGTCCAAAATGATCGCAAACAGAGCGAATGTAAGAAATCCACAGGGTACCCAAAACCTCACATTCGGCAACTATTGCAAAGGGATCGAAGTGATTTTGTAACGTCGACGGTCATTTCCCGCGCCGACGGTGAAGCCTGCACCATTCGCAGCCGCGTTGATGCATCTAGTCTCCTTCGCAGCCGTGTGCTCATGACGTCACAACATGGCGGCGAGCCAGTGACGGGGGAGGGGTGGGTGGCGCGCGCTCATGACGTCGCAACATGGCGGTATGGTAGTGAGGGGTGGGGGGATGCTGCTCACGTGACAGACTACAGGAAACGCAAATATGGTCTTATGCAATTCTGCTTCTCTTCATCGAAATGCCGAACGAAATACATTCTGTACGCGTCTGCAGAACTGTTCTACGCAAATGATACCGTAATATGTTTACAAAAAGCCAGGAACTACTAGTGTCTGAAGAAATCGGGAGAGTGTCTTCCTGATCATCTGGAAGTCCAATATTTTTATAGCGCCGAGTAGAATTGCCAATGGCTGTGGAGTTCTTTGCGAAGTCATTCTCCATTCTTCATTTCTTGGGCGTTTTAATAACTGGGCAGTAACTTAACTTTTTTGAAGAGTAAAATTAACTTGGAAAAGCTCATTTCCACTATGGCAGAAGCGAGTGACGTGACGGTTTTATTTGGATAAATATTATTAGCACACAAGTCACAAGAGGTCGGGTCTAAAGCTTAATGGCGGCCGAGCAATTCGTGGTTCAAAATTCCTGGATAAAGGCTAGCAGTTTTTATAGGAAGATGGCAGGACATTCACAGTCCGAACAGGATTACACTCAGGTTGTTTCTACACGGGGGGAAAAGCTACTCGGAATGAAAGTAGGAACTAAAAGTTTGCTGAACTAAAACTTTGCTGTTTACATCAAGCATTTGACCTTTGAATCCTAGAGCTGAAGCCGGCGTGACAGTGATACTCGAACTTGTTTTAGCGTCAAAATAAAAATATATAGATTTAGGCACTGCCTAAAAGCGGAGCTCCCAACTATAATAAGGAATAAAAGATGGTAGTAGTTAATTGTAGTAACAAAAATACATTTATTATATTTAGACTAATATTATTGCCTTTGTGCCTTTTAAAAAACACAAAAAGCATGAGGACAACTTAACTAATAAAAATGTAGACACCCGTAGGGCCTGTTCACATGAGGTGAGATATCAACCTCCTCCCCAGGGTCTTGTGGGAATTTCAAGATGGCGGTTGGTCGAGCACAAGACCCTGGGGGAGGTTGAGTCACATGACCACTGTTTGAAAACATGGGAACGAGGTTTCCTTTGTTTTGAAACGGTCATGTGACTCAGCCTCCCCAGGGTCTTCTCCCGAATCAACCGCCATTTTGAAAAACGACGGAGAAAACCCTGGGGACGAGGTTGGTGAGATATCTTGGACTAGGGACAACTTTGGGGTAGGGACAAAACTGGCACCTGTTTACATGAGAAAAAATTGCAAGATATCTTGGTGTTGTGGCTAACACATGCGGCACGCACAATCAAGAAAGTTGGCCGAACCCCTGAGATAGACAGTTTTATGCTGTCCCTACACAAATACCATATCTCTCAGCCAGAGTTGTCTCGGTCACAAGTGAGTTGTTTGATTTCAACACAGAGGGATTGTATAGATTGTATAGAGGCAAGTCGGGGGACCAAAATATCCCCTAATCCCCATATCTTGCTCATTTGGTATCCCTGCAACATATCCGCAAAATATCCCCCTAAAATATCTGGTAATCTTTTCAAACCTCAAAAAGTTTGTAGTTTCAAATTTGTAATGACTAAATTTTTTTTCTAAAATAAATTTGATTGCTTGATTGGCTTGATTTTTTTTATTGCTTGGCACGGTCCCACGGCTTACAGTCAGAATTAGCATGCTTTCAGCATGCTCCCTGCTCTTTTCCATACAAATACTGTATTTTGTTTTTTTAGAAATTCCATAGGGGTGGGGGTCACTTTTCAACACCCTTCTGGACAGGGGGGATGGACAATGGATATTTTCTGGAACTACACAATAACTTTCATGATTTACTCAGGACAATATTTATTCTTCAGTGGAAAAAACTGCATTATCTGACAGAATAGTAAGTGGGGGGGGGGGGGGGCAGTAAAGTGGAATAATTTCACAAGATATTATTATTGATAGATACACTAGAGAAGTAATATGAGACATTTTACCAGGATTATGGGCAATTTTGGCAAAGTGGCCAAAAATCCAGTTACTGAAATGCCTAGAATCGCTTGCTTGATTTTGGTTTATTTGGAAACTAAATGTATGCCATGAACAACAAATGAAAAATGGAGAAATATAATGTCAAATTTCACCACCCTGGAGTACTACAATGAAACTCTATGTCGACCCAATTCTATAAAAACCCTCAGCTGTATATTGAAACAGGTGCCATCTAGATTTCATAATGGAAATAACACAAGTTACTACTCATTGCGTGCAGACTCATTGCGATATTGGACCAGACACTATACTCCTGGCCATACGAGTGTTAAGCAGAAGGCCGCAAAAGTGTTCCAAATACATAACTCCATATATGGGGTGGAGCAATTTTGTAGAAGGGTCTGAAGTTCATGAAGTTTCAGGTTTACAAGATGTCCAGAAAAGCAAAAAAAAGGTACTTGAATTTCACCTAATTGCACTTCAAATACTGAAAAAAATGTTTTTTTTTTGGGGGGGGGGGGGAATAGAAATGAGACAGAAAACAAAATGATTTCTGTTTGAGGGGGCATGCTCCCCTGAGAAAATTTTGGAAAAATTTGGATCAAGATACTTCTATTGGGGTTTAGAAAGAGGTGAAAACAAATGATGCTACGGCAGAAACATATAACAGAGGCTCTCGTTGTGATCCAACAGAAATGGGAAAACGTTCTGTGCACTCTGCTAACTTCCTTTGAGCAAGGAAAATGTTAAGGATGAATGAAATTTATATTTGACTGGGGACAAACCGATTACTCACGCAGAATCCAAAACAAATTAACCACAGGTCGAAGGTTTTCAAGAAATAACTTAATAGATAGCTATCATAGAATTAAGTAATCAATTCTATAATTCATTGAATGGCCAAAACACAGTTGAAAGTCTGATCATCTTTTCTAAATCGTACGGCCGAGGAATCAAATTTCCTGAAGAGATCGTCCACATAAAACTTAGTCAGAGAAAATATTTCTCATAAGGTACAAAAAAAAACATTCTTACCAAAGAGCCTTGCAGTTTAGTCCACTTCATACTGAATGTTTGTCCAACTCCAGCGAACAGTGAGTTTCCTATTCTCACTTGGAAATAGTGTGCGTCAAATAAGATATATATAGATTTAGCCACTGGCTAAAAGCGGAGCTCCGGTTATAAAATTTTCTGTGTGAATGAAAGGGATTCCCATGTGTACATGGTTTACATGGTGCTTTAGAGTCTCCCCTTCACGAGATATTGATTTTTCAAGCATAGATGACGTCATCGATGACGTCATATCACGTGCTACCTCATTTCGCTCATCTGGTGGCCTAGACTACAAACCCAAGTTTGGTTGTTTTAGAGTCTTCCCTTCACGAGATATTGATTTTCAAGCATAGATGACGTCATCGATGACGTCATATCACGTGCTACCTCATTTCGCTCATCTGGTGGCCTAGACTACACTACCCAAGTTTGGTTGTTTTAGAGTCTTCCCTTCACGAGATATTGATTTTTCAAGCATAGATGACGTCATCGATGACGTCATATCACGTGCTACCTCATTTCGCTCATCTGGTGGCCTAGACTACACTACCCAAGTTTTGTTGTCTTAGAGTCTTTCCTTCACGAGATATTGATTTTTCAAGCATAGATGACGTCATCGATGACGTCACATCACGTGTCCGTGTTACAGCACCCCCCTTGTGGCATAGACAAAATATATTTGCATACCACAGGGTTCTCATGTGTACACGGACGGACGGACGGCGTACGCTATAGGTTTAATACCAGAAAAAATAAAGAAAAAACATTCTCCCGTAGCTTCTATAGAAGCAAACTTGGACAAAGTTTCAAAGACCATAAGAGGAACTCTACACAAAGTCACGTGCCCCTTACCTCATCATGACGTCATCAAAATGATCCATAATGCCCGTGACGTTCAAAAATCAACTCGATAGTATACTATCGTTTTTCCTTAGGTATGGTGCTCGCGCAGGAGCTCCGCTATAATTTACATAATCAATTCAGTTGGTTTTGAGATCACGCTAGATGCCGCTTTCTGGTTACGTTCCTCAACACGGTCAAGACTTCCTTCAAATCCACCTTCAAGAATAAAAGTCTACTCCTTCTTCGTTTACATCTCTCCCTTTCCCGTAAGCTCGAGTTAAGTATTATTTGGTGCTGTTATAGCTTGGCTTGTGGTCGCTTGGCTTGGTGCTTTTTCGAAGTTGTGTAATGTGCTTCACTTTATGTTTTTTAGATAATATCCTCTTTATTACAGCTTCACGTCATATACATAATTACAAAAATACAACTAATAATATTAAAAATACAGGAGTGACATAGCGCAGGGGTGCAACCAACAGTTACTAGGCTTCTATTTGTTTATTCGGTTTACTCTGTTATTCGGTTATTAGCTTAAAACCGGAATGTGTTATTTTGTTTATAGGTTTCAGTGGAACCCATGTGCTTTGCCTGTCGCATTTCACTCGTTCTTAACCGTCCTGAGTTCGTCGGAGTTTGGCCAGTTATTACGCAAGATTACGATCACACGCGTCTCCTGTCGGTGTTTCGGGGCATTCCACTCTCACGAGCTCTACTTGTTTCTGGTATCTTTCGTCGTTCATAAAGAAACTCGCCGGAATAGAACTCGGCTACCGCTCCGGGAAAAGTAGAAGTAAACGAGGTATATTTAGTGTGGTAGTTGTACATTCCCGTGTCACATTTCTTATCAGCGTCATTAACTTTTATCCGGGGTGCTAGTTAGTTTGTTTACATGTTTGGATTGCAACATCAGTATATCGTTTGCTCTTCGCGCCTATACATGTGTTACGAAGCGATTCTAGTAAATTCACTAGTTCATTTGTAGTCATGCCAGTTAACATGAATTATTATATATTTGTAGTCATTTGTAGTTTCCCCTACGTCTAATCATAAGTACACTTTTGTAGATTACGATATTTAAAAAGTGTCGTGCTCGGAACTTCCCATTGGAATTCAACGGTATTTTCCTTTTTAAGATAATCCCTTTCCCACGGTTAGTGCACATGCTCTGATCTGATAGTTTTGGTCTAAGCCCCGAATTCTAGACATTGGACGGACATTCCTACATTTGCACTAAAAACATCCCTTATCAAGCTGATCCCCCATGGGGAACCTTCCGAGAGCCAGCACCTATATAAAGCGTAGGTAAGTGAATAAAGATAGTAGTATGAAAATCTTGTTCAGTTGAATAGACACGGCGATCCCGAGTCGTTACACTGGTGGAGACTCGCGACTTTCATTGCAGAACTTTAAAGGTTAGTGTGGGTATGTTGGGTTGAAACTTCCCTTGGACTCTTTGAGATGGCCAGCCATTTAAAACATTTTCTTTGAATAAGTTTCGTAAAGAAATTAAAAAGCAGATTAGTACTTCTTTGTTATGTAAGAATATTTTTAAGTTTTCAAGCTGCCGGTAACCAGGAGTAAAGCAAAAGCCCTGGCTAGCCAGGCAGCCAGGGAAGAAGTTGGCGACAGTTCTAAGACAGAAAATTGAGTAAAAGAAACTCAAGTTTTCAAAACGAATTAGCAGTGGAATTTTGAAACGAATAAGGGCACTGATCCTTCACGTCAGTCCACTCGAATCGAAGACGGTAGTGTATCTTAGTTCTTCGTTAGTAACGTACGGTATTTTTTGAAGAACGTCCGCCACCTAGACCTCCGTTGCCTGAAAAATTTCGATGAACTTTCAATAGGCGATGAAGTAGATTTTCTGATGAAGAAGATAGTTTTCGAATACTGAAACTGAAGAATTTTCTGATGAACGTGAAAAATGTGTTCTCGGACAGAAACGCCTGAATAAGTGAGGGTGCGGATCCTCCTTTTCATAGACAATCACAAGAACAAGCTGTTGCGTTGACTGAAAGCATGTCTTCTCCAGGTCTTTTAACAGCAATTAGAGAAATGTCGGACCGTTTTGATAATGAATCGTAGTCTAAGGGCACTAAACGAAGAAAAAGAAAGAAGGATTGCGCAAATACAAGATTCATATCTTGACGCAGTGAATTGAAGGGAATGTTTAGCACACCTATTTTCAAGGGCGAACAAAAAGAGATGTGTCAGAGTTCATAACTAGTTTTTTACAAATGGCTAATTTTTGTAATTGGACTGAAGAAAAGCAAGCTCAAGGTTTGCTTTGTGTCTGAAAGGAAATGCTTGGCTTGGGTTCAACTCACTGAAAGACAAAGACGACCTAACGATACATGAGATTATAGAGAAAATGAAAGAACCAATTTGCATCGAGTGCTTCAATTGGCGCCTCAGACAAATGCTGTGTAAAAGAAAACAAAAACCAACGAGCCGCTTTTCTGATATGTAAAGGACATACGACAGCCATGTATTAGGTTGAACTTACCTAAGTCGGAGTGGCTTCATTACTTTGTCGATGGTCTAAAAGACGAAATCAAAGAATATGTTGTTTTAAGGGAACCGGAACCTTTGAAAAAGCAGAAAATACGCCATGCTAAAAGATGCATAACTCAACGTTCCGCTGTTGCGCCTGTCGTAGACACTAAGCAAATTACACAGAAATCATAGGTCAACTAAAAGGGCTGATGTTCTCAGAATAATATGCACCAATAAATGCTGCAACTCGTGAGGAAAGACCAACTTTTAGCCAAATCGGTCAACGACAGAAAAAAAACCAGAACATAGACATGCAGAAATGATCAGACAGGAGGTTAGAAAAAAAGGGAAGTCAGCTTAACCCCCAAGCCCCAAATCTTTCGACCCCAACCCCGTAGGAATTTTTACAGGGGACAGAGAAGTGTAGAAGGGCGTCCTTTTGTACCAATTGCAATATTTATGGACATACTTACTACAATTGTAGGCGAAGGACCCGGGAAATCGCAATCAATCTCAAAGGGACCCTATAATCCCTCCCCAGAATTTTCAAGCCATCCGTTCTGGACGTCAAAGTCGGCCATATCCCGCCCAGGGAAACTAAAAAAGGTCTGTCTCGAACGGTAACTCTGGAATTAGCGTGATAGGGGCCACAAATCAGAATCATAACACGGACGAGAAATAGACAAACCAACTAAGCTTCAGCCAAAAGGAAACGCGTTACAACTGCAAATTCAGATGATACTTCTAAACTTTCAAGATTGTGAACAAAAACATGTGTCAAAACAAATTAATGAAGAAAATTAATACAACTCGATGTCTATGAAAACAAAATTCCTGCGCAGAAATAGTCAAGAAAAAAGGACATCATGATTGAAAAATCGAATTTTGGGGAAAAACATTTGAGGGGACGCCTTCTAGCATAAGTACCAATAATATCAAAATCTTTGAAGAAAAAAGTCATGAAACATTTAATACCGGTATTACAAAGAAGTGAATGTGATCACAAAGAAAGATGAAACTTCAAATAATGAGAGTGAAGAAAACATGAAATTCAAACAGACTCAAAAGAAATCTTAACAAGTATGAAACAAAAGACACAACAAAGAAATCTGAAGACAATGATGCATCAGTATTTGAAAATAACAGGAATCACGATCAAACAAAAATGAAGAACAAGAAAATTTCAATGTAAACATTACGCAAATTTACGAAAACAAAGATGAGCCAAACACTAGACAATTATGAAGTGACAAGTAAAGATTCAAAATAGCAGTTACCTTTCCGATTGATATTCGTGCGTTATCCGTCCAAGGAAAAATTGGCGAAAGAAATACAAGTTTCCTTATTTGATAGTGGAGCAGCAGCAATTCCGCTATTAGCCAAAACGTGTTTCACAAATTAGCTCAACAACACATTTCACACTCTGCAAACAGATTTACCATTAATCAGAACAGTAAATGGACAGTCCCTAGATGTTGTGGCGAAAATAATGCTGCATTTCAAATACAAGGCTATGATTTCTCCTTCCATTCTATGTGATAAACAGTTTGTTCGTATGGTGCAATTCTGGGTAAAGTTCCTTTCAGAAATTAAGGCGAATATCGATTTTTCGAATCAACTATTTCGCTGAACATTATACAAAAAGATCTTGCTTTCCACAATGAGAACAAACTAGATTTTTGTGAGAACAATAGATTTGTAGTTTTTGCAGAAGAAAATGCTTTTTCATTACCAGCACATTCAGAAACAATTTTGCTGCAAAAGTTGATGGGGTTACCCCAACGAATCGGTTGCTTTAGTAAGTTTGTAGAAAAGAATTACCAGAAAAACTCAGTATTGTAGGTGCCACCGAGCTCGTGACCATCAATGATGAACGAATTGTTCCCCTAAGGTTAATAAACCCTAATTCTAAGAGTGTAAGCATTATCCAGGGACAAAACTTGCTTCTTTAAGTATATTGAATGACGATGAATTTCAAACTTTTGAACTTGGAGAACCATCTGAGAAAAGCGAAAATGATAGTGCTACAGACGCTACTGTGAATAATTCATCGGAATTACCAGACATTTTAAATTTTTGTGGAAAGACGAAGAGAACCTAAAGCAGTTGCTATTTAAGTATAAAGACTGTTTTGCATCGAATATTAAAGACCTTGGTAGAAGTTCCATTATTCAGCACAGAATTGATACCGGATATAGTGTTCCTATCAAACAAAAACATATAGGACAAATCCTGACAATCGTGCAGAAATAGAAAACAGCTAAAAGAAATGCTCGAACATGACGTCATAGAGCCTTCAATTTCTCCTTGGGCCTCGCCCGTTGTTTTGGCGAAAAAGGCGGATGGAACAATGAGATTTTGTGTTGATTTTCGGAAACTGAATTTTGTTTCAAAGAAAGACTCTTATCCGATCCCTGTGATATCGGATGTACTTGATAGTTTGTCTGGTAGTCAATATTTTACAAGTCTTGACATGAAGAGTGGCTATGGCAAATAGAGGTAGAACAATCTTCTCGTGAAAAGACAGCTTTTGTAACCAACAATGGACTTATATCAGTTTAAAGTTTTGCCGTTTGGATTGTGCAATTCGCCCGCTACATTTCAGAGACTTATGGAACATATTCTCAGAGGATTGGAATATCTTGGTCATATTGTAACCCAGACGGAAATTAAACCATGTCCTAGTAAGATTAAAGCAGTTACAGAATTCCCAATTCCTACTAATATCAAGGAATTGAGAGGTTTCTTAGGCCTATGCAACTATACAGGAAGTTTATCAAGAATTTTCATGTTATTGCAGAACCTTTGAAACAATTTGACAAGAAAGCATGTAAAATTCAAATGGACCGATGATTGCCAAGAGGCATTCAAGAAACTTAAGAGCGAACTCGTTTCAGCCCCGATTTTAGTATTTCCAGACTTTTCTAAAACATTTCATTTGATAACGGATGCGTCTTCAACTGGCGTAAGAATGACTTTACCACAGTTCAGTGATGATGGAAAAAGAGGCTGTAATCGCGAATAATGGTCGCGCACTAAACAAGTGTGAAACAATTATACAACTACTGAAAGAGAATGCATTGCGGTAATCGAGGGAATAAAGAAATATTCACCGTACCTGAGTGAAAACAAATTCACAGTTCATACTGATCACAACGCACTAAAATGGCTTATGTCTATAAAAAGATCGGTAGGACGTTTAGCACGATGGTCAATGTTAATTCAACAATATGATTTTGATATTGTCTATCGGAATGCCAAACAAAACCTGGCTGCTGATTCTCTTAGTAGACGCGCATATGAAAAGTGCGAACTCTATGCCATAGAAAAGCCCCAGAAGCTGATAAAATTATGAGCAACAAAGGAAAGATCGTAAACTTTCAGACATTATTGTTTACTAAGAAACCGGCGAATTACCTAGTGATAACAAAATTAGCTAGAGAATTGTTATTATCTGCGATTGTTTTTACATAGGAGAGGATAACTTTTATACCACTTAGACCGCAAAAGTAAACTAGCAGTAAAGAAAACAATTTCACAGTTAGTCGTTCCGGAATGTCTGAAATATGAATTTCTTTCGAATGTTCATGATCACATAACGGGTGCTCATTTTGGAATCGGAAAGACTTTTGGAAAATTACGTCAGTATTACTGGTGGTCTGGCATGTTTAAGGTGACTCATTCGAAATTGAAAATGCACCAACTGTGTCTAAAGCGCAATTCTGCGTCTCCAAACGCAAGGCTATAACTTCTGTGTCTTTTCCTCTATTGTTATATTCTTTTTTCAAATCCTACTTTAAAGATGTATAAATATGCTGCTGGGAACCGATCTTCTTGAAAACATTTTAGAAGTCACAATCTAAATTTTGTGAGGCCCAAAGTTTCATATTCCGGTCGTACTAGAAAAAAAAGTTGCCGGTTTTTTAGCTGAAATTCCAGGAATCGATTCCAGTTGTAGTAATCTCAAATCAAGCGAAGTTACAGAAAATTCGTCGGAACAGAAAACGCTGCAATAAAAATACCGTCAGTTATGGTCAACTATGGCCAAATTAGAACGCTGATTCTGGTTGGCTTGAATTGAATATAATAGTGCTCCGAAAATTCATTATTTTGGGCTCTTCCGCCGGCACTATGTTGTATAGTAATGTATTAAACTTTACGAAGGTCCGATTGCAAATGCCATGAACTGCTAAAATATTCGAACACTATCTACCGAGGAAAGAAATTGTGAAAGCGCAATGAATTTATTACAAGAATGTCGAGTTAAAATGTGTCGTTATTACGTATTATTCTTGCTAAGATGTATATAGACGAGAAGCTTGTGGCATTGGTAATACTTAGTAACAAGTTTGAACATCATACGTGCTTATTTGATATAGAAGAAAATTGTTAACGTTACGGCGTTCGCCCTCTGGTCATGCACGCAGATTTGAAGCTGTCTTGTTTATGAATGGTAATGAAATCTCGCATTTTGCCAGGGGGACACAGTAGGCCGACTCTAATCATCGAACAAAGAAAACGTTAATCGTCGCAACTCTTTTTGTTCCATAGGGACTTTAACAGACAATTGCTATTTTCGGAGCGTGACTGCTATTGATTAGATTTGGCCTAATGAGTTCCCCCTGGAGAAACGTCAGATTTCATTATCATTCATAAACAATAGAACTTAAAATATGCGTGCAAAATCAGAGGGCGAATGTCGTAACTTTGAAATTTTCTTTCTATACCAAATAAGCACATATAATGGTCAAACTTGGTTACTAAGTTTACCAATGCCACAAATTTCTCGTCTACATAAATCTTAGCAAGAAATAATGCGTAACAACGGCACATTTTAATGCGACATTCTTGTAATAAAATCATTGGTCTTTCACAATTTCTTTCCTCGGTAGATAATGTTCAAACATTTTAGTAGTTCATGGTATTTGCAATCGGACCTTCGGTAAAGTTTAAAACATTACTATACAACATAGTGCCGGCGGAAGAACCCAAAATACTAACTTTTCGGAGCACTATTAAAATTAAATTCAAGCCAACCAGAATCAGCGTTCTAATTTGGCCATAGTTGACCATAACTGACGTATTTTTATCACCGCGTTTCTGTTCCGACGAATTTTCTGTAACTTCGCTTGATTTGAGATTACTACACTGGCATCGATTCCTGGAATTTCAGCCAAAAAACCGGCAATTTTTTTTTTCTAGGACGACCGGAATATGAAATAAGGCCTCACAAAAATTTAGATTGTGACTTCTTAAAATGTTTTCAAGAAGATCGGTTCCCAGTAACATATTTATACATCATTAAAGTAGGATTTGAAAAAAGAATTATAACGATAGAGGAAAAGACACAAAAGTTATAGCCTTGAGTTTGGCGACGCAGATTTGCACTCTAGACACAGTTGGGTGCATTTTGAATTTCGAATGAGTCACCTTAAAGATACTGAACAATGGTGCAAATCGTGCGTAGATTGCTCTATGCGTAAAAGCCCTAAAACCCATCTAAGAGAACCAATGTGTCTTCGGAACCTGTGACTACGCCTTGGGAAAAATGTGCAATGGACATAATTGGTCCACTTCCTGAGAGCAAAAAAAGGGAACATGTACATACTTGTCATATCTGATTACCTAACAAAATTCCCAGAAGCCTTTGCGATGCCCGACATGGAAGCTGCAACAATAGCAGACATCTTTGTGCGTGAAATAGTAAACGATTTTCATTGAGGTAACCAGGCCGCTCATTGTCTCGGTCGTGTGGGATTAAGTTATGGGAAATGGGTTGACCGAGGTAAAGAGCGGCTGAAGGCGGACGGAAGTACGCGGTATATGTTACGTCGCCGAAGGGAGGTGGGTGGGTCGAAATCTACTAGCGACTCACGGGCTTACGTATCTTCTGAGTGAAAAGGCCATGAATCAAAGTCAGGATTCCTTTAAATAAGACAAGACTTGTCAAAGGAATGTATCCTTAATTCAACAACACGCTGTTACATAAGAGTGTTATGTAACCCACACATTTCAAGACTTCGCGGCATAATTACTCAATGAAAATAGTAAACGATTTTCATTGAGGTAACCAGGCCGCTCATTGTCTCGGTCGTGTGGGATTAAGTTATGGGAAATGGGTTGACCTCGGATCGAGCAGCCTACAGCTTACTATGTATCTGCCAAAGACCTATTTGCCCAATAACCCTTCCAAAAGGGTACCTTTCCCAAAACTCAGAAAAACCCTTCCCTTTCACAGTTAAGGGCAGTGGCCCGACTTAGCCAGTAGGGAAGCTTTCCCACAAACCAGGTTTTACACGCTATGTTAATGTGTCTGTGGCTTAGCATCTTGACAAGTATACGAAAAAATTGTAGGAATACCAGACGCAAAAAGAGCACAAAAAACTAAGCTTAAAAAGAAAGTTCCCAATAGCCAAGTCGGGCCAAAAACTCATCAAAGATGAATTGAAGGGTTTCTATAAGAAAACCCATATTGGCGCGACCAGGATACCGGGCACTTGGAAAAAGAAACTTAGAATTCGTAGCAGTTCTACTTACAAATGTCTAAATAAGAGTTCAATATACAAACCAGCAAATGTGAGGAATAAGGCTCCAAAGCTCGACACACGAGCCAACATGGTATTTTGAATAAATCCAATAAAGGGCACGACACACAGCAAACATGGTATTTGAATGAATCCAATTTAGGCTCGACACGAGCGAACATGATTTTGAATAAATCCAATTTAGGCTCGACAGTCGACACACGAGCGAACATGGTATTTTGAATAAATCCAATTTAGGCTCGACACACGAGCGAACATGGTATTTTGAATAAGTCCAATTTAGGCTCGACGAACGAGCGAACATGGTATTTTGAATAAATCCAATTTAGGCTCGACACACGAGCGAACGTGGTAATTTGAATAAGTCCAATTTAGGCTCGACACACGAGCAAACATGGTATTTTGAATAAGTCCAATTTAGGCTCGACGAACGAGCGAACATGGTATTTGAATAAGTCCAATTTAGGCTCGACACACGAGCAAACATGGTATTTTGAATAAGTCCAATTTAGGCTCGACGAACGAGCGAACATGGTATTTTGAATAAGTCCAATTTAGGCTCGACGAACGAGCGAACATGGTATTTTGAATAAGTCCAATTTAGGCTCGACGAACGAGCGAACATGGTATTTTGAATAAGTCCAATTTAGGCTCGACACACGAGCGAACATGGTATTTTGAATAAGTCCAATTTAGGCTCGACACACGAGCAAACATGGTATTTTGAAAAGTCCAAATTAGAGCTGGAAGCTCGCCATATACGGGGCAAATAGCGGCACGAACGGGATCGGCAGATGCTGCAACAGGCGGGTGGCTGTAGGTATGGCGGCATCTGGAACTGGGCTGGAAGCTCGCCATATACGAGGCAAATAGCGGCACGAACGGGATCGGCAGAGGCTTCAACAAGCGGGTGCTGCAGGTATGGCGGCATCTGGAACTGGGCGAAAGCATGTAGACATCGGCTGAGGCGACGTAATCTGGTGAAACGAAAAAGAAATCTGCTAGCGACTCACGGGCTTACGTATCTTCTGAGTGAAAAGGCCATGAATCAAAGTCAGGATTCCTTTAAATAAGACAAGACTTGTCAAAGGAATGTATCCTTAATTCAACAACACGCTGTTACATAAGAGTGTTATGTAACCCACACATTTCAAGACTTCGCGGCATAATTACTCAATGAAAATAATATTCCGATACTCTGCTCCGAGAAAATTATTAACAGATCGAGGAAAAAGTTTCATGAGCAAATTAATCAAAGAAATTTGTCGGATATTTCAATTCATAAATTGAATACCTCGAGCTATCACCCACAGACAGACGGTCTAGTTGAAAAGTTCAATGGCACATTGATACAAAGTTTATCAATGTATGTTAATAGTTCTCACACAGATTGGGACGAGTATATTCCAGCTGTCCTACATGCCTATAGAACAAGCCCATATGAGAGCTCTAATGAGAGCCCTCACTATTTACTTTTTGGTTTTGAACCGCATCTTTGCGTAAACAGTAAATATCTAAGTTTGGATAGTTCAAAATTGTCCACACCAGTAGAAGAACACAGAAGACGAGTTGTTGAAAATGTCGAGCAAGCACGTAAAATTGCTATAGAAAATAATCAACGCGCACATCAAAAAGCAAAGTTCTACTATGACAAGAAAAGTAAACATTGTGAATTTCAAGTAGGGAAAAAAGTTTGGGTTTACACTCCTGCAACAAAGAAAAGATTGGCAAAGAAATTGCTGCACATGTGGCATGGACCATTTAGAATTGTGGAGAGATTTAATGAAGTAAACTACTATGTTAGGGATATGAACAACAGAAAAGCAAAGTTTGCTGTTCATATACACAGAATGAAAAGTGTTTCGACCCAGATGAAAGACCAATTTTGCCTCCAGACGAGAGCATTACTGAAGGTTTTGGTCTAGATTTTTCAGACATTCCTGATGATAGTTTTGAAAATACGGAAAAACCAAAACGACACGGAAACACCAAAACAAGAAAGTGAAAAAAACAAAACAAAAGAAGGAAAATCACAGCAAACTGAAGAATTTTCAAACAAGAAAAGCACTGATTCTAAAATGCCCAAAAAGAAATCAGATGTTAGG
The DNA here is from genome assembly GCA_033964015.1 of Scolanthus callimorphus. Lineage (NCBI taxonomy): Eukaryota > Metazoa > Cnidaria > Anthozoa > Actiniaria > Edwardsiidae > Scolanthus > Scolanthus callimorphus. The sequence goes on along the minus strand of CM066911.1, from coordinate 26,104,883 downwards.
CCCAATGGAGCAAGTGGAGAAAACAAAGCTAGCACTACAGCGAAAGCAAAAGAACCTAGCACTTCGAACGTACCGACATCGGAAATGCAAAACAATAGTGATAATCATTCTATTTTTCACGCTATAAAACTGTTAAATAAAAGAAAGCAAGGTAGAAAATTGAATACTTAGTGTTATGGGCTGATCATTCAGAAACCTGGGAACCGACAAAAAACATTCTAAACAGCGATTATTCAAAATTTCCAAAAGGGTAACTGATTCGTCAAACGAATTTCCCACGTTATCTAGCGGCAGCCACTTTCACCTTTGACTTGTTTTGTCTTTAGAGCTATACTGTTTCATACCAATATCAACCATTTTAGGAACAAGTACCAAACAATATCTTACCTGATCATTAATTTTTTCTTGTATCCACCTCGTAGACTTCAATGAAAAGCACGTACTATTTCGTGCCGATATCTAAAAAAAAATAGTTATTTTCCTACCACAAGTTTAGCTAAGAAAAGAACATTTGAATGTGTAACTACTTACGCACAAACAGGACTTGGACACTCAAAGTTTGTTCTCTGTAATTCATACCCATCGGCACAAGACGGTGAAACGTGTGTCCACACGGACACAACGTTATATATTTTGGAGCTCCGTTCTCTCCAGTTTTTTGCTCATTGCACAGACCACATTCTATAAAAATATATATGTATAACTTAGTTAGATAAAACATCAGAAAACAAAAAGTGCTCAACAGTATATCAAGATCAGTGACTTACTCAAATACTTACTCAAATCAATCATTAATTCCATTTCCATGGGATCTTCATTTGGCATTTCAGCAATATTTTCTGCCATTTTGTTTTTCTAGTTGTTACACAGTTGTTATACTTCCGAAGTTTGTAGAGGAGAGACTGAAAAGCTACGGCGATAGTTCTTAAGAAGAGACAATAATTGTTTGGAAATGAAATATGTTTAGTCTGACATCACTAAATTATCTTTATTTTCTTCTAGGCAAAGAGTGACAACACTGAATAACATGATAGTCAAACCAAGCTACTTCGTGTTTTGTATACCTTTTCATATTGTTTCAATTTGGCATATCAACAATTCGGCTCCTTGACAGAAAAGATTACTTTCTACCCGTCGTCTCTTTTAATAAGTCACACGGCCCGTCCATTAACTTTCTATGAAGATACTCGGATTCTTCATGTAACTACTCATTTGCCACTAGTAGCTACTGGAAATGTTAAACGAATGTCGAATCATTCCTGTTCAGCAATCAAAGCAACCTTTTTCGAACAATTGCTATTGTCTATTAGGAATACACAAATATCAGCCAAAAGATTGCTTTCATTGTCAGGACTCACGTCCCTAATCGAATGTTCAACCTATCTTGCTCGTCTGTATAATTACGAAACTGGCTTACGATCCACTATGACTTGTCCAACAATTTATCGAAATTCAGTTAAAGCTAAGCATTGGGCATACAAAAACTGTAAAACAATTACTCGTGAACAAAAACATTGGCTAAAAGAAAAACATAGAAGAGAAAAGCGAACAGCTTGGGCTTGCTATTGCGGCATGATGGGTGTTCCAAGATTGATTTATGAGGCAATTTCTAGTAAGAAATGTGAAGCGAATCATGTCCAAAATCTTAAGAAAACCTTAAGAGAGATGACATCAGCAATGGCAATAACTCAACATCTTGTTCATATTTTGAATGGTAAAATAACATATGTTTTTAAGATACAAGACAATATGAATTCAAAACTCCAACAATTAGGACGTGATATGAAACTGATCGATAAAACTTTCAAAGTTTGGGAGCAAGAAATAAGGAAGTTTTCCAACGGAGTTCATTGTGATCAACAATTACTGATGGAATTTCTTTCTAAATTTTCAACAGAGTTGACTAGAACTTTTTCTACGATATTACGGTTTTTCGAAATTCAGGACATTATGAACCTTCTTACAAAACTGAATAAAAAAAGTTTGATTTGTAAATCCGATTTACCAAGTTTTATAACTTCGCAACTCCTTCCTAGGCTCAATAGCGACGATTCACTCAAATTAACTGTGGAAGCATTTAAGCAAGGTCTAGGTCTTCCTGTTTTGGGTCAGCCAATGACTGACGTCGAACATGAAAAAGATAGTGTCAATATTAATTTACTCACTATTATCCCAGAAATCAAAAACCGGAACTCACTATGTACAATAGAGCGTTTAACACCTATAAAATTTAATATTTCTAACTCTTGTTACACAGGACCAGTGCAAAAGACAAACTTAGCCGTTATTTCGTGTTCGTACTCGAAATATATTGTGACTATCAATGACCTTGATAAATGCTTCCAAAACCAAAATGGTTATTTGTGTCCAACCAATATTTTACAAACAGAGCAAAATTTTTCTTGGCTTGGCTATCCTTGGAATTCTGAAATTAAGTTGTCATTCCCTCGTTACAACCTTCCTTCAAGTTCATGTGATGGATTACATTCAATGATTCCTCTTGGAGGACGATTCTACTTCCCATGGAACACTGAAAACCAATACCGGACATTTAGCTGTCACGCCTCTGTCCATTTACGAGTTTCCCTGCAACGTCACGTTCAAAGGCATGAAGTCTGGCCTAACAAAATGTCCTAAATCTATGGGAATATCATTACCTATTTTTACCAAAGAAACTCTACAATATATTCCATGGAACTTTGTGGATAAGGACACACTAAACCTACATCATGATTCCTTAAAAATTCCACAACCTGTAACGATCAACAAGACCATCATTGAAAACTTAGATAAATTTTACAGTTTTTATGACGAAAAACTGACTAACGAACTGAAGCGTACAAGAAAGGATATTGACAAGATTAAAGAAAAAACATTGACTTACACAGATCAGATTTTACTCTACACAGTGTCTGCTGTGACGTTGCTGAACTTTGTGATTATTATTGTCACAACAGTTTGTTACAGAAAACACAAGCGTGCAAAGTCAAGTGTGGTCCTTCAGCCTATTCAACCCATTGCTACCACGCGGCCTACCGCTAAAATACAAGGGTATACAGACCAACGGTCAAAACGCTCTATAATGGAAGAACAAAGAGTCACTACAATCGCTCTCGCAGACATAACGTTTGTGAGAAGACTGAGTGAAAGAACGGCAATGAACCTGGCATCTGTAAGTGGAGCGTTTGCGACGTTCCTAGAAGAAAGTAACCAGAGACCTGACTCTTCATTTCAGTTCATTATCTACAGTTATACCAATTGGCAGACATTGGATTTATTCTTGGGTTTCACGTGTCACGTGACCAAAACTAAAAACCCCTAAATATGCCTTTATTCTACGACAATAAACAAAGTAAGGACAGAACCCTTTAGATACTGTCATATACTTGTAGTGAAGCGAGTTTCAGGTCAACCAAGTAAATATTTGTCGAGTTCTGGAAAATACAATTTTAGTAAGAAATGTATGGGAACTTTGCGATTCGATGCCTTATTTATTTCTCTTATGACATCTTTGAAAAACATCTAATTCACATACAAATAGTATGGACTAACAGAAGAAGGTCAAGCGCTCTTATTGACCAAGTTTCAGGGAGATATGTTATTTTCTGAATGAAATATGAGTAACGTAATACGCGTCAAGATTGCAGCAAAATGTATGGAGCCGCCATCTTGGTGCCCCTTTGAGGGACACCAAGATGGCGGCCAAATCACGAAGTCCCTCAAAAGCGCACAATGATAATAGGAATAACATCGAATGACATTTGTAGTTATTCTATAATCATATTTTCTATACTAGTTTTCAAATAAGAACATAACTCCTTGTTAAAGTTCCCAATCGACTCTTCGAAATTCGTGACCGGGTGTTGCGTGACATTAATTACCTTCGGCGATATTTCTGTGTTTAAGTAATGAAACGATATGATATTTGGAATAAATGCTCCCAAGAGGGAGTTTGTAACGGTATCATAGGGGATTAATATTTTGGTGACGTCACGTGAAACCCAAGATTGATGACGTAATCAACAATGAGTACACCATTGAACTCTCTTGTGAAGTCCACGACGTCGCTGCTCTAATAGCTGGTAGATTGTATGGTAAACAAACATTCCTTAGAAAACTTATATTTGACCCCATTCTTGCTTACGGCGACACCTACGAGGAAAATAGAGGGATATGGAGATTTATGTATCTCTATCTCCAAATGTTATTTCAATTACGGCACCATGGTTATATTGCGATCGCGCATCGTTTGTGCATACCGCCGGTATTGTTTTTGGATTTAATGTCCAGTAGGACATTGCCACAATTATGCCGAAAAATGATCACGCGCCTAGTAGATGGAAACGAAGATTAATTTTTCAGACATGTTTTACCTTACACGCGTCTGCCGGAATAGTTTTGTAGTATTTTTAAGATATTTTTCTAGTTTTTTAAGGCGCGCGTGTCAAGCCTCTTATATAATCACATTTTTGATAAGTTTTTGCACATCGGGTGATGTGCCAGACAAAGGCGGGGGGAATGTTACGAAGCGATTCTAGTAAATTCACTAGTTCATTTGTAGTCATGCCAGTTAACATGAATTATTATATATTTGTAGTCATTTGTAGTTTCCCCTACGTCTACATCATAAGTACACTTTTGTAGATTACGATATTTATAAAAGTGTGGTGCTCGGAACTTCCCATTGGAATTCAACGGTATTTTCCTTTTTAAGGTTATTCCCCTGTTTTGCACGGCGCACGCTGTTCTGCGCACGGACGCGCGCGCGCGCAAGCTAAATATCCCCATTTGAGCGAGAAACAAGATTGGGCACCCCAATTTTTTATTTTACCATTTTGATAAGACTATCATTCCCCTATTATAAAAAAAGTTTAAAGAAATTTCCACGACAAGTTTTTGAGCTATCGTCATAAAAAGCCCCAAAATGAGACACCAAAGACTCTCAAATTATCACGAGCGGTGCGCACATTTTTGCACATTTTCAAGAGTAGCGTCAACACACATAGAAAATTAAACATTCTAATGTTCGTCCTAGGTAATGAAGCATCCAACAGTTCTGTTCAAACTTGCAAGCGAACTGGATTGCTTCATTAGTGAGCGTTTTATCACAATTTTCTTGTTTCACGTATTCCTTCACAAAATAGCCCTCAGACACTAAACATGGGGTATCTTTGCGCCATCACAGTTTCTAAACGAGCATGGGCACCCCGTCTTTTTATTTCATATTTTCATTCCTTATATACTAAATAGTAAATAGACAAATTAAGAAAAAATTCTACGACAAGTTTTATTTCAGGGGAATTACCTTAAGATAATCCCATTTTCCCACGGTTAGTGCACATGCTCTGATCTGATAGTTTTGGTCTAAGCCCGAATTCTAGACATTGGACGGACATTCCTACATTTGGCACTAAAAACATCCCTTATCAGGCTGATCCCCCATGGGAACCTTCCGAGAGCCAGCACCTATATAAAGCGTATGTAAGTTGAATAAAGATAGTAGTATGAAAATCTTGTTCAGTTGAATAGACACCGATCCCGAGTCGTTACACATGGAAATATAGATGTCCGTTGGTTGCAGATTCTACCTCACAGTCACGTGACTGGAGATCACATGAGATATTGCGTTACGCCACCACCGGTCACATTTTGCGTTCGCTCTCGTCGAAGCCGGTCGCTGGTAAGTCGTCGCTTTATTCTAAAGCGTTTCGATTCATGACTTTACTAATCAAACATTTAGAGGAACCAATAGAAGTACCATTAGAAATGAGTGATAAAGAGGAGGCTTTATCTTTGGAAACCGAGCGAAGCTCAACTTCTACGAGCGGAAAGAAAAAGAAGAAACCTAATTCTAGTGACAGCGAACAACCACTTGACGCAGTCAAGTGTATTACAGAATCCTTAAAAGCAAATTTTGAGGTTCTGGACGAGTCTTTGACAAAGAACTTTAGTATTCTCGGAGAGAATATGAATATACTAAATGAGAACTTACATGACAGATTTCATACCAGACAGAAGAAGGCTCATCGATGGACGACGAACATGAACGTGAGGTCAAAGAACCTTGTACTGAACAACCAAAAACGAATGAAAATGTCATGGAACAAGAGCAAAATGACTCAGTCAAGAGTCTCTTGGCTAGCCTTGAGAAAAGATCTAGCAATAAGGACAAAACTGGCCCGAAAATCAATGAAAACCTAGCAACAAACATATCTGCCTTAATGCGGCAAAAACCCGAAGACGACTTCGAGAAAAATCTCTTGGATAAAATTCATCGTCCGGAGAATTGTCCAAAAATTACTGTAAGTTAAATCAAGTAATTTGGGATCGTATCTCGGCTGAGGCCAGAACGAATGATGTCAAAATGCAACGCGTTCAAACTGATTTAGTAAAAGGAACTACAAATGTTGCCTTGATTGCAGACTTAATTCTTAAAGCTTCAACAGAAAAAGAGCAAACTCAGGAATTGTTCAATAAGATTTGGAAAGTTACAGAAGACGCTCTAGTTTGCCTAGGAGCCGCCAATTGGGAATTAGTACAAAGGCGCAGAGATGCATTGAAGCCACAAATTTCAAGAGATTATAATCATTTGTGTGCGCAAAAGGTTCCTTTCACTGATTTGTTGTTTGGAGAAAATGTTACAAAACAAATCAAAGATATAACAGATGACAATAAAGTGACACATAAACTACTGGACTCGAGGCGACGAGGCTCAAGTTTTCGTGGTAATTTTCGTGGTCGTGCTAGAGCTGGAGGAGCCTTCAGAGGATCAGCATATGGCAGAGGATCAGCTTATGGCAGAGATCGTCCTACGCCCTATACAAGGCCTTTTTTAGGAGGATCAAGCCAGTATCACCATTCCTTTCAACACAAGGGCAGGCCGAGCACGTCAACCTCAACAGAAACCACAGCAAAGAAATAATCTCTAGTTCAGAGGTAAATGAAATACGAGTGGCTGGTAGAATCCAGAATTTTCTTCCAGCATGGGAGAAACTTACAAGCGATAATGTTATTTTAGACATGGTCAATGGTTGCCATATAACATTTGAAGGAAACGAGTTTCCTTAACAACGTTCCATTCCTAAACCTATGTATTTTTCTGACTGGGAAATGGTTATTATGGACCAGGAAATAGCAAAATTGCTATCTAAAGGAGTTTTAGAGGAAACTCAGTACTCTCTAGGCCAATTTCTCTAGAATGTATTTCTTAGGCCAAAACCAGATGGATCATTTCGAATGATTCTCAATCTTAAACGTCTAAATAAATGTGTTGAGTATAGCAAGTTTAAAATGGATACTTTGCATTCCATTATGAAACTAGTAACCACAGAATGTTATATGGCCACTATTGATCTTAAGGATGCTTATTATACTGTCCCTATTGCTAAAGAACATAGGAAATATCTTCGCCTTTCTGTTGGAAAGACAAATTGTATGAATATACTTGTTTTCCAAACGGGCTTTCGTCTTGTCCTCGACTTTTTACAAAATTATTAAAACCTTGTTATGCAAAGTTGAGGACATCTGGGTACACAGTATCTGGTTACATTGACGATACTTATATTCAAAGTCAGGACTTTAATGATGCATCAAATTCTATTGAAGCATGTAAACAGCTGTTTAGCAGTTTGGGTTTTTTAATTCATCCAGAAAAATCTATGAGTATACCCACCCATCGGAAAAACGAAGACCCCCGTATATTTTCTTAAATACTAGCTTGTTTTTACTTTAGTATTTAAACTATTCTATGCTCTCTCTTAGACATCCTGGTCGTGATTTAGGAAACTTTTTGCGCATTATTAGAAAAAATATATATTTTGGGGTCTTCGTTTTTCCGATGGGAAAACCGAAGACCCTAAAATAATTTTTCTCCAACAATGCGCCAAGAGTTTTCTAAATCACGGCGAGCAGCCTAGAGTTTCCCGATCACAGCAAGCAGCCTGAATGACCAAAAGAGAGGCATAGAATAGTTACTGAAGTCAAAATCACACTTAGTAAAGAAAATATACGGGGGTCTTCGTTTTTCCGATGGGAAAAACGAAGACCCTAAAATAATTTTTCTCCAATAATGCGCCAAGGGTTTCTTAAATCACGGCGAGCACCCTAGAGTTTCCTAAAGCACGGCGAGCGGCCCGAATGACAAAGAGAGAGGTTAGAATAGTTACTGAAGTCAAAAACACGCTAAGCATAGAAAATATACGAGGGTCTTCGTTTTTCCGATGGGAAAAACGAAGACCCTAAAATAATTTTTCTCCAATAATGCGCCAAGGGTTTCTTAAATCACGGTGATCATCCTAGAGTTTCCTAAATCACGGCAAGCAGCCCGAATGACAAAGAGAGAGGATAGGATAGTTATGAAGTCAAAATCACGCTTAGTAAAGAAAATATACGGGGGTCTTCGTTTTTCCAAGACCCTAAAATAAATTTTCTCCAATAATGCGCCAAGGGTTTCTTAAATCACGGTGATCATCCTAGAGTTTCCTAAATCACGGCAAGCAGCCCGAATGACAAAGAGAGAGGATAGGATAGTTGCTGAAGTCAAAATCACGCCTAGTAAAGAAAATACACGAGACCCTAAAATAATTTTTCTCCAATAATGCGCCAAGGGTTTCTTAAATCACGGCGAGCACCCTAGAGTTTCCTAAAGCACGGCGAGCAGCCCGAATGACAAAGAGAGAGGATAGGATAGTTATGAAGTCAAAATCACGCATAGTAAAGAAAATATACGAGGATCTTCGTTTTTCCGATGGGAAAAACGAAGACCCCAAAATAATTTTTCTCCAATAATGCGCCAAGAGTTTCCTAAATCACGGCGAGCAGCCCGAATGAGAAAGAGAGAGGATAGAATAGTTACTCAAATCAAAATATGGCGAATGTTCTTGTTGTTGTTATTTTCCCGCCTCTTTTCGACTCCCTGTGGAAATAAAACCGCTGTTCATTGATTGCGGGCCCCAGTAAATAACAGCGATCGAAAAATAGAGCCAACCGATCGACAAATTACTCGATTTGCACGATAGAAAAGCAAGCAAAATGCTGTAATACAGTCAATCCGATGACCTGAGCGTGAGTACAGTCATTATTCATGGGGTCTTCGTTTTTCCGATTGGAAAAACGAAGAGGGGGTCTTCGTTTTTCCCGTTGGAAAAACGAAGATCCCAAGTTAGCTCGTCCATGTTTGCTAAAATTAAGTACATGAAATCACGAAGAGCAGAGGGCAGGAAATCGAGTACAGTCACATTTCATGGGGGTCTTCGTTTTTCCTTTTGGAAAAACGAAGAGGCCTCTTAGGTCTTCCATCTTCGTTTTTCCATCTTCGTTTTTCCGACACCCGTGTTCATGCCGAAGAGATTTGTAGTTTTTTATACCTCAAAACAAAATAACTGTTAAATACCGGTATTTAAACGTTACTTGAACACGCGGCGCTCGTGCATTTTTTACTTAACCCTTATTTTTTAACAGTTAAATGCGAATTAAGTGCGATCAAATACCGGTTAAATACTGTATTTAACCTTTACTTGAACGATCTTTTCTGTCTAGCTGTCTTCAAATACCAGTTAAATAGCACATTTAACCTTTATTTTACCGTTAAATGCACATTAAGTGCGAACAAATAACAGTCAAATACGGTATTTAATTTTTACTTGAACACGTATCCCCATCTCATTGTGTTTAAATACGAGTTAATTCCTGTTAAGTACTTATTAAATATCAGAAGTATTTAACAAAAATGTTCAACTACCGATCAATTACCTGTTCAAATACAGGTTAAGTGGTATAAATAAGAGTTAAATAATGTTTAAGTACATGTTAAATACTTCAAAGTTCTTGGCTTTGTCTTGGATTCAGTTCAGATGACTGTATCTTTGACTACTGACAAGAAATGCAAGCTAAAAGCATTGTTTCAAGAAACAATTGAAAATTCTGAGCTTACTATTAGAAAAATTGCACAAGTAATTGGAAAAATGGTTTCTAGTTTTCCAGCGGTTCAATTTGGCCCATTATATTATAGATCTTTGGAGATAGAAAAAATTCAAGCTCTTGCAGCAGCTAGAGGCAATTATGATACTGTTATGCTTGTTACTGATAAAATGAGAAATGATCTATTATGGTGGTTGAACAACATTGATCCTGCATATGGGCTGATATCCCGTAAAAATCCTGACATAGTTTTTAGCACAGATGCTTCTATGCTAGGTTGGGGAGCAGTTTGCAATAAAGATAAAGCCCAAGGACAATTTTTACAATCAGAAATTAACCGAAACAAAGGAAATATTAATGCCCTTGAGCTATTGGCTATTCAGTATGGATTGCAGTGCTTTGCATCAACATTTCAAAACAAACATGTTCTTGTTCAGTGTGATAACACTACTGCAGTAACTTATATCAATAGTATGGGAGGTACCCATTCAATTCTTTGCAATAATATTGCTAAAACAATTTGGCATTGGTGCGTAGAAAATAACACCTGGATTACAGCTACCCATATTCCAGGGAAAACAAACATTGAAGCAGATTACCAATCACGTCATTTCAATGAATGTACAGAATGGGAACTTAACCCAGATGTTTTTCAACTGATAATTAACAAATTAGGTCAGCCTGAGATTGACCTATTTGCCAGCTATTTAAATACAAAATTGGTATGTTATTATTCCTGGAAGTCTGACCCTAGAGCTGCTCATGTTGATGCATTTACAATTAGTTGGCATGGTCCACTAATGTATTGTTTTCCTCCGTTCAGTCTCTTAGGACGGTGTTTACAAAAGATTGCTATGGATCAAGCAGAAGTCATAGTTGTGATGCCCAACTGGCCGACTCAAACTTACTATACCAAAGCGATGGAAATGCTTGTGTCGCAACCATTATTGCTTCCCAAAACACTGAAGTTGCCAACCAAGCCAGACAAGATACATCCTCTTGCACCCAAGCTTCAGTTACTGGCATGCTGGTTGTCAGGCAATCACTTGAAAGTTGTCAAATTCATGGAAAGTCTGCCGACATTATCCTCGCTTCAGAAGCAATACACCTCATATATCAACAGATGGATCAAGTACTGTAGTAAGGAACAAGTTCATTGTTTTTTCCCAACTATAGGGAATGTAATACAGTTTTTGACACAACTCTTTGAAAAAGACTTAAGTTATATCTCATTGAATACAGCAAGGAGTGCTTTATCCTGTATTCTAACAGTTGATGGATCAGCTGTAGGTTCACATCCGCTGGTAGTGCGTTTCATGAAAGGAGTTTATAATCTTAAACCGCCAGTTTTAAGGTACAAAGCTATCTGGGATGTCAATGTGGTTCTGAACTATCTACAAGGCTTGTCTCCATTGAATTCACTAAGTCTGAAAGAGTTGTCTCTGAAGCTTGTTATGCTATTAGCCATTACAACAGCACAAAGACTACAGACACTTGAATATACTATATAGCTGTTGAATATTGGACTAATGAAGATTGAACCAACAACCATTGTTTTCTGTTTTGACTCACCTCTCAAACAATCAACTCCAAGGCTAGGTATTAAACCATTGATTGTAAAAAAGTATTTGCCAGATCAGAATTTATGTGGCTATAGTGTTTTACAAGAATATCTTAGTAGAACCGAGGCATTACGTAACGACGAACAGCAGCTATTGATCAGTTTCCAGAGACCATTTAGGAAAGTCACCCGAGACACTATAAGTCTTTGGCTTAAAATGGTTATGCAAAACTCTGGACTAAATTTAGACCAATTCAAGGCACACAGCACAAGGTCTGCATCAACATCTGCTGAACAAAGAGCTTCAGTTCCAGTTCAAGACATCCTTGAGAAAGCAGGCTGGTCCACAGCCAGAACATTTGCTAATTATTATGATAAACCTATTGTTGTCCCAGATTCTGATGTATATGTAGAGGCAGTATTAGGCAGCCATTCAAGATGATGCTTGCTCTGAATGTATAATAAACAATACTGCTCTTTATTGGTTAGTTGGTGTGCCAACAATGCTTTGACATCTCATGTGATCTCCAGTCACGTGACTGTGAGGTAGAATTTAAAAATTAAACGACACTTACCTGTAAGTGGAGATTTGATTGTAATTCTACCGAATTATAACGTGAGTGAGAGATTACATGCCTCTCCCCTCTCTCCCTATGATTAATTAGCATAGCATATGTAACGTTGTATACATGTTGTATGGCATAATATGTTGCCACACCAATTATTCCTTCAAATCACCGGTCACTACCGGTGGTGGCGTAACGCAATATCTCATGTAATCTCTCAGTCACGTTATAATTCGGTAGAATTACAATCAAATCTCCACTTACAGGTAAGTGTCGTTTAATTTTTAAATTATAGGGCTTTTTTGTACGTACCGTTGTGTGCATTTATGTGTTCTGTTTGCTCTGTAGTTTGTCGGTTTTGTGGCTCCTGTGTGTTTGTCCGCGTTTTGCTGGTAGGCCCGACTCACTGGGTTTTATGTTGATTTTTTATTGTCAGTCGCCTGCAGTTAACGTTAGGCTCACTTTATGTGTACGCTGGCTTTTGTATGTTATTCTGGTAATACCTCGTCGTAATTATGTGTCTGATTATGTGCGTTACGTCTTATCACTCACATGTTCTCTAGGAAAGGCGCGGCGGGACTTCGGGTCTCGCGGGTCATAGAGATGAGGATAGATGGCGCTTTTTGTACGCGCGGCGGGACTTCGGGTCTCGCGGTTCAAAGAGGGATAAAGGAGTTGGCGCTTTTCATACGCGCGGCGGGACTTCGGGTCTTGCGGGTCATAGAGATTAGGATAGATGGCGCTTTTTGTACGCGCGGTAGGACTTCGGGTCTCGCGGGTCAAAGAGGGATAAAGGAGTTGGCACTTTTCATACGCGCGGCGGGACTTCGGGTCTCGCGGGTCATAGAGATTGGGATAGATGGCGCTTTTTGTATGCGCGACGGGACGTCGGGTCTCGTGGGTAAGAGAGATAACGGTGGATGGCGCATTTCATACGCGCGGCGGGAAAGGAGAAAAAGAAAAGGAAAAGGAAAATGAAAAAAAAGGAAACGAAAAAAGGAAAGAGAGTAGAGGAAAATGAGAAAAAAGGAAACGGAGAAAAGGAAAAAGATAAAGAAAGGGAAAAGGAAAAAGAAAAGAAAAAGAGACGGAGAAAGAGAGAAGGAATAATGAAAAAAAAAAGAAGAAATATAGTGTACTGTATCGCTTAGCCGCTCGCTTTCACTACTTCATTGGATCCCGTGATTCCTTTCGTTGACCTTGAGGGGGCTAGTGCTCATTACGGCCTCTCGTTCCGGACCTGGTTCGGACCTTGGGGTCAACGAAAGGTTTGGTCCCATGTACTAGCTGGGCGTTTCCCTTACATTCCATATGATCTGGGGGTGGCAAACGAGAGGAGCCGGTTTAGGGATCTGTCGTTGTGCAGCTTTCATTATGGGACCCAACCTTTCGTTGGCCCCTGAGTGTCATCGGACAGACATGTATGGATATATGCCAAAGAGTGGTTTTGAGTTATGGATGTGTCCAAGAGAAGTTTCGAGTTATGGGTGTGTCCTAGAGAGGTTTGAGTTAGGGGTATGTCCTAGAGAGGTTTTTAGTTATTGGTATGCCCAAAACCAGTTTTGAGTTATGGGTGTGGTCACGAGAGGTTTTTGAGTTATGGGTGTGGTCGCTAGAGGTTTTTGAGTTATGGGTGTGGTCAAGAGAGGTTTTGGATTATGGGTGTGGTCAAGAGAGGTTTTGAGTTATGGGAGTGGTCAAGAGAGGCTTTGAGTTATGGGTATACGGAAAAAGGTTGGAGAGGATTTAGGATATTTTGAGTTATGGGTTGGATTAGGATGGGAAGGTATCTGAACGCTGTAAGTGTCAATGGGGCGGAGCCAGGTCTCCTTCCCATAACCTATATGGAGCACAATAGGACCAAGTGAGGATATATAACTATTCTCACTTGGGAATAGTGTGCGACATATAAGATATAATTTACATAATCAATTCAGTTGGTTTTGAGATCGTAGCGCCAGGATGGCGACCCTGTAGGTCTGCACATTGGGAATAGTATGTCTGTGGGTAGTAGATTATAGGGCCTTATTGTGCTCATCTAGAGGCCTGGTGGAGCCAGTTTTTGCTTTTGCCCACCCACCCACCCACCCACCCTCCCTATTTGCCAGTAATTGCCTTTTTGAGCTTCGCCAGGTCTCCTTCCCATAACTTATATGGAGCACAATAGGACCAAGTAAGGATATATAACAATCCACACCGCACCCATGATATCCGTGACTTTAAAAGCTATTCCATGTCTTTAGGGAGCTGAAGCACCCACAAAACACGAAAACTCCCGCGCTCGATTTGGGCGCCATTGTTGTTGTACTGTAACTCACGGTGACAAACGTTTTCAGTTCCTGTGAATTCAGCTATAGTCCTGACAGTTTCGCATTCAGTGGAGAAGTAGAACATGTGTCTAATTAAATAGAATTGCAGCCTGTAATTTTTCCTCGTGAAAACGACTCCTCTCGAAAACAGAGCAGGCTATCGTGTGTAGGAACTTGACTTAGTACAACTAAAACTTTAGCTTCACTAATCTTGCCGCTTCGGGTCACGTGGTGGTCATGAACAAGTTTGTCAATAGAAACTTTGAAACTTGTTTCCAGTTATTTCCGCTTCCTGTAAAGCGAAGTTTGTGTTTTTCGGTGATTTGAAATCCAAAACAGAGATCCAATTATACCACGCTCGGTGTCGGCGCTCGTCAGGCGTTGTGTCGTTCAAGGTACCGAAAGTTTCTGTTTCAAAAAAATAGTGTTAGTCCATCAACTGTCGAGAGCCGAAAATTTGTGGTTCACTCAAGGGGAACAAACGAAACCGTTTCCGTGTTAATCCTCGACTATCGAGTAGTCTCAAAAAGATATGATGGCAAGAACAGGATGCCTCACTTTGGTGGTTTACTTTCTGTTCTGATCTTATGCTTTGCCTGGCTTCTTCCCCCTTCTTCCCAGGCGCAATTTCCGTCTAGGTCTCTCTGGTGCTTCCGTTTCTTTCTGCTCTTCTACTAGAGATAATTTTAAGCAAATTTATCATTCCTCGATCCCTTCCTCTTCACGTATTTTTGGTCCTTTGAGGCATCAGTTCTCCAGTTAGCTGTCTTTTCTCGGCCATGAAACCCCGACTGGAAGAATTTCCGGCATGAAGAAAACTGCACTCAACTGTAAGAAGCGGCGATATTTGAGATAATTTCAATAGAATTTATTTCCCTCTATCCGATTCCATGGCTTTTAAGTTAGTTACCCTGGGAACCAGAGGCTGAAACTCTGCCCGTTCGCGTTTGTGTTGTAAGCTTAATTGTTTCTCGGGAAACTCATGTAGTTCTCCTTTGACTTTTCAGTCGCTAGCCGTCCTGAACCCCCCTTGTCAACCCGCCCCTCCCACGGTTAGTTAAGCATGCTTGACGTCACAATAGGGCTATTGTGACGTCAGCCGACAGGAACACGTACAACATCCGGGACTTGCTGAGACGTCAAAAATCGGATCGATCCCTCATGGATTTTTGATTGTCTTGTGGCCTAAAATTACAACATTTTGCTCGAGAAAGATTTCTCCATTCCCTTGAATTCAAGGGAGAGGGGTGATAAAATTGACCTTGGAATTACAATGTGTGGCCCATAGGCAAAGCTAAATTTCAGGGTACGAGTTTGAAATCCTTGCAATAGTTGAAATAGTGCTGTGTCTGGTAATAAAAACATTCATTATATAAACTGTAGTGTTTTATCAGGATTTCGACCACTGAGAAATATCGTAATTCGCACATCTGAAAAATTAAGATAATTCACCCATGAAATTTATCGAAATGTTTTCACAAAAAAGTTTATATAATAAATAGAATAAAATTAATACATCAGTGCTTGGGGATATGAAATTTGTCTTTTCATGTAGATTCAAATTTGATATCTCCCTTGGTGCTCACTCGTGAGACCCCATTCACACGAGACCGGTACAAAACCAGACCGGTACAATTCTGGTACGGTACCGCCTGTTCATACAGTACCGGTACTATTCTAGCACGTTTTGCAACAGTGTTCACACGGCCTAGCCGTGCCAAAATCGCGACGGTACCGTACCAGAATTGTACCGGTCCGGTTTTGCACCGGTCTCGTGTGAACGGGGTCTGAGATATCAAACTTTGAACACTTGAAGATAAATCCCGTATCCCCGCGAGCCCATTTGAAAACTTGAACTCTAGCAGGTATCCCATAAGATATTAATTTGGAATCCCAGAAGATATAATTTGGAACAACATAGGAAAAAATCCCCCAAACCCATGGTTATATGGGTAAAATAAGAGACTTTGTTTTAAAGACGTGGATTTTAAATTAATTAAATCCAAGCCATGTTTAATAATATATAGATTTAGCCACTGGCTAAAAGCGGAGCTCCTGGTTGTAATGTTGTCGCCATGGCAATTTCATGTGTACTCCATATTTGGTGTGCGGAGATTTTGGGTACATCAGTCATGAGCAAGTAAACAGAGCGAGTGGACGCAACTTGAGTCTCTGTGTAATTGCTTTGCCACTCTCCTTCCACAAAAACACCACATTGGCGACGAGGATCAACGGATGATAAGACGGTAAACTCACCGCAATGGCCACAGCGCTACCCCAGTTCCCCGAATTCGACATCTCCGAACCAAGCACTCAAGCAGCAAGATGGAGAAGTGGCTGTCAAGATTTAGAAACTTGTTAGTCGCCATGAACATAACAGACAAAGCCAGGCAAAGAGCCCTGCTCCTCCATTATGCGGGTGAAGCAACAAATGACATCTTCGACACGCTCCCAAACACAACCGCCGGCGACGGTGAAGACACATTTGAGAAAGCCGTGCGAGCGCTCACGAATTACTTCACTCCCAGACAAAACCGTGAGTACGAAATCTATGTTTTTCGCCAAGCAAAGCAGGAATCGGACGAAAACATCGCTGCATTTCATACACGGCTCAGACAACTAGCAGTTACCTGTGAATTCGCTGATGTAGATCGCGAAATTAAGACCCAGATTGTGCAGAGTTGCCTCTCACACAAACTGCGTACAAAAGCCCTCGAAAATCCCACATTCTCTTTGACACAGCTCTTGGATGCCGGGAAGGCCATGGAACTGTCTAAGAGCCAGGCGGCTAGTATTGAGGATAAGAAATCTGTTAATAAGTTGTCCTCACAAGGTAGCAATAGACACCAGAGAAACAGAAATCGTAATGATTCAAAACAAGATGGCGGACGTCATGCGAAGCCCCGTTCAGTTGAGCATGGGTCACGTGACCGGAAGTTGTCACGCAACGGTCACGAAGAGCGGAAATCAAGCGAAAAATGCCGAAATTGTGGCAAGAACTACCCCCACCAAGGCGGAAAAACAGCCTGTCCAGCATATCAACAAGTCTGTCGTGGGTGCGGAAAATTGAATCACTTTCAATCAGTCTGCAGGTCTAAAAGCAAGGGAGAGAATCAAAGCACGCGCCGTTTAGAAGTCGACGAAGTTTCTGAAAGCGAGTCCAGTGACGAAGATGAAGGTTATACGTTCTCCCTGAGCACTAAGCAGATATCGAAGGGTCAACCCTTCTTTAAGATCAAGGTACAAGGAACGCCTGTCACTATAATGGCGGATTCAGGAGCGAGCATCAACGTCCTAGACGAGAAGGATTACCACAGGCTACCCAACCGTACCAAGCTAGAGCAGACTGGCGTGAAGATTTTCGCCTACCAATCGAAGAACCCCCTGCACGTACTCGGAAAATTCAGCGTGACCTTGGAGTCAGAAACCAAGAAGGTCAACGCCAAGCTTTACGTTGTCAAAGGGTCGGGCGGTTCCCTGCTGAGCTGGAAGACCTCACAAGAGTTAAATCTCCTCCAGACCGTGCAGCAAGTGACCACGAAGCCGTCGCAAAGAGTCGAGACTAATGGACTGAAAATTCTGTTAGAAGAGTACGATGACTTGTTTCACGGCCTTGGCAAGCTGAAGAACTACCAAGTGAAGTTGCACATCGACGAGAATGTCCCGCCCGTCGCGCAGCCACACAGAAGAGTCCCGTTCCATGTGCGCAAGCAGCTAGAGGAGCAGTTACGACGCGACGAAGAGCTTGGAGTCATAGAGCGCATTGAAGGCCCCACACCCTGGGTGTCCCCTATTGTCGTTGCCCCGAAGCCGAAATCACCAGGCAAGATTAGAGTGTGCGTCGACATGCGCCAAGCCAATCAAGCGATCAAGCGCGAACGCCATGCGACCCCAACAATCAAGGAGATGATTGGCGACCTGAATGGCGCCAAAGTGTTTAGCAAACTTGACCTCAACCAAGGGTACAACCAGCTAGTCCTAGCGCCCGAGTCCAGATACATTACAACCTTCAGCAGCCACCTAGGCCTTATGCGTTATAAGCGCCTGAACTTTGGGATCTCGAGCGCCGCTGAGATCTTCCAAAACGTAATCCGCGAGACCCTGGAAGACATCGAGGGTGCGATTAACATCAGCGACGACATTCTAGTCTTCGGTAAGACACAACAAGAGCACGATCGCAACCTGGAAGCTGTGTTCAAGCGACTGCGAGACAGGGGTCTCACACTCAACAAGAGCAAGTGCGAATACAGTAAGAACAAGCTGGAGTTCTTCGGGTACGTCTTTTCCAAAGAGGGCATATCTCCTGACCCCAAGAAGATCGAAGACGTGGTCAATCTTCAGACACCAACAACAGCATCAGAGGTACGCAGCCTGCTGGGAATGACGAATTACTGCTCGAGATTCATTCCTGATTACGCTACCAAGACGGAGCCTCTACGCACGCTCACCCACAAGGACCAGCCTTGGGTCTGGACAGCCGAACAAGATCGCGCTGTCAGCCAGTTGAAGGAAGCCCTAGCAAACGCCCCCGTCACGGCATATTTCGATCCGAAGAAAAGACACAGAAATCTCCGTCGACGCGAGCCCGGTTGGTCTGGCCGCCATCCTTACACAGACGGATAGGAAAGACGTACGGCACGTAGTCACCTACGCGAGCCGCTCCCTCACCGACACTGAACAGCGATACAGCCAAACGGAGCGCGAAGCTCTCGCCGTCGTCTGGGCCTGTGAATACTTACATCTCTACATCTATGGAAAACCTGTCACTGTTTACACAGATCACAAACCTCTCGTGTCGATCTATGACAACCCTGGTTCCAAGCCCCCAGCAAGGATCGAGCGTTGGGCCTTAAGACTTCAACCGTACCAGGTCACCGTCAAGTACCAGAGAGGTAAGGACAACCCCGCAGACTACCTCTCGAGGCATCCCAACAAGACAACGATGCAAGCAAGCCGTCAGCAGAAAGTAGCAGAAGAATACGTTAACTACCTCACTAGTACCTCAACCCCTAAGGCCCTGGAGACCGAGGACATCGAGTCGGCAACTCAGGAGGACGCCACACTTCAAGCGGTAGTGGAGGCGATCCGAAACGGCAGCAACTGGCATCGTGCAAGCCAAAACCCGTCCATCGATGTTGACGATTTTCGCCTGCTGGAGAAGGTGAAAGGCGAGCTCACACTTAGTGCATCGGGTAACCTCATACTTCGCGGAATTCGCTTAGTTATCCCGAAGAGCCTGCGAGAGCACGTAGTCAACCTTGCACACGAGGGCCACCAAGGCCTCGTGAAAACTAAATCGCTACTTAGAGAGAAGGTCTGGTTTCCCAACATCGACAAACTGGTGGAAAGCAAGGTGAAATCGTGTGACGCCTGTCTAATTGCGACACCAGAAAGCAAGAGAGAGCCTCTCAAAATGTCACCGCTCCCTGAAGCCCCCTGGGAACAAGTCAGCGTGGATTTTGCCGACCTACCGGATAACAAGTACCTCCTACTCCTGACGGACGACTACTCGAGATACCCCATAATCAAGACAGCGAGTTCCACGTCAGCAAGGGCAGTCCTGCCAAAGCTCGACACCATCTTCTCCAAGTTTGGAATCTCAAGCAAGGTCAGATCAGACAATGGTCCCCCGTTCAACAGCAAAGACTTCAAGTCGTTCTCGAAAAACCTTGGTTTCAAGCATCGTAAGATAACCCCGAGATGGCCAAGAGCTAACGGAGAAGTGGAGAGGTTCGTAAGAACAGCCAAGAAATGCGTCAAGGCTGCAATCATGAAACGCAAAAGCTACAAGCAGGAGCTGAACAAGTTCTTGCGCAACTATCGAGCGACCCCACACAGCACCACGCGAGTACCACCTGCAACCGCGCTATTCGGACGGCCAATGAAGACGAAGCTGCCTCAAACAACCACACGGACACAAGACGTGGAAATGCGCAAGCGCGACCAGTCGGCGAAAGCACAAATGAAGAAGTACGCCGATAGTAAGCCCTATATCAAGCCGTCAACGATCACAGAAGGAGATACTGTGCTAGTGAAGCGCGACGACTCGAAGAGGAAGAGTGACACGCCGTACCGTCCTACGCCCCATGTCGTGGTGGACAAGAAAGGGTCCATGGTTACGGCGGAAGCGGACGATGGAGCCCGAATCACTAGGAATTCTTCTTACTTCAAGGCTATCCCCAAGACAGCAGTTATGACTGAGAAGCACGACGATGACATGTTAGAGGACGCAGCAGTCATGCCTCCAGTGTCGCGTTCGCCGCCGGATGTTCCCAGGCGATACCCGCAGCGTGAACGCGCACCTCCTGCTAAGCTAAAGGACTATGTTTGTTGTTAGAGTTTCGTGACGAGGATATTCATGAACCTTGGATTGTTCTAGCCACGTGATCTGTACGTTAAGATTAGAGACATTGAACTCTTTCAGTATATTCTGTTTTGTTAGGTTCTCTCCAAAGAGGGGAGGAATGTAATGTTGTCGCCATGGCAATTTCATGTGTACTCCATATTTGGTGTGCGGAGATTTTGGGTACATCAGTCATGAGCAAGTAAACAGAGCGAGTGGACGCAACTTGAGTCTCTGTGTAATTGCTTTGCCACTCTCCTTCCTCAAAAACACCACACTGGTTATAAAATTTTCTGTGTGAATGAAAGGGATTCCCATGTGTACATGGTTTACATGGTTACTTTAGAGTCTTCCCTTCACGAGATATTAATTTTTCAAGCATAAATGACATCATCGATGACGTCATATTACGTGACCACTTCATTTCGCTCATCTAATGACCTAGACTACACTACCAAAGTTTGGTTGTTTTAGAGTATTCCCTTCACGAGATATTAATTTTTCAAGCATAGATGACGTCATCGATGACGTCACATCACGTGACCACTTCATTTCGCTCATCTGGTGACCTGGATTACATTACCCAAGTTTGGTTGGTTTAGAGTCTTCCTTTCATGAGATATTAATTTTTCAAGCGTAGATGACGTCATCGATGACGTCATATCACGTGACCACATCATTTCGCTCATCTGGTGACCTGGATTACATTACCCAAGTTTGGTTGCTTTAGAGTCTTCCCTTCACGAGATATTGGTTTTTTAAGCATATATGACGTCATCGATGACGTCATATCACGTGACCACGTCATTTTGCTCATCTGGTGGCCTAGACTACACTACCCAAGTTTGATTGCCTTAGAGTCTTCCCTTCACGAGATATTGATTTTTCAAGCATAGATGACGTCATCGATGACGTCACATCACGTGACCACTTCATTTCGCTCATCTGGTGAACTGGATTACATTACCCAAGATTGGTTGGTTTAGAGTCTTCCTTTCATGAGATATTGATTTTTCAAGCGTAGATGACGTCATCGATGACGTCATATCACGTGACCACTTAATTTCGCTCATCTGTTGACCTGGATTACATTACCCAAGTTTGGTTGCTTTAGAGTCTTCCCTTCACGAGATATTGATTTTTCAAGCATAAATGACGTCATCGATGACGTCATATCACGTGACCACCTCATTTTGCTTTATCTGGTGGCCTAGACTACACTACCCAAGTTTTGTTGTCTTAGAGTCTTCCCTTCACGAGATATTGATTTTTCAAACATAGATGACGTCATCGATGACGTCACATCACGTGACCACTTCATTTCGCTCATCTGGTGACCTGGGTCCAGTTGCTGGAAAGTGGTTCAGAACTAAACCTGGTTTAAATTTAATCCACCTTTGAACAACCCGCACCTGGATTACATTACCCAAGTTTGGTTGGTTTAGAGTCTTCCCTTCACGAGATATTGATTTTTCAAGCATAGATGACGTCATCGATGACGTCACATCACGTGTCCGTGTTACAGCACCCCCCTTGTGGCATAGACAAAATATTCCAAGTATGGTTGTCTTAGCATGTTCCCTTGAGGAGATATAATTTTTTCTTTGCATACCACAGGGTTCCCATGTGTACACGGACGGACGACGGACGGACGGACGGCGTACGCTATAGGTTTAATACCAGAAAAATAAAGAAAAAATAATATCTCCCGAAGGGAAGCTTCTATAGAAGCCAAACTTGGACAAAGTTTCAAAGACCATAAGAGGAACTCTACACCAAAGTCACGTGCCCTTACGTCATCAATGACGTCATCAAAGTGATCCATAATGCCCGTGATGTTCAAAAATCAACTCGATAGTATACTATACGTTTTTCCCTTAGGTATGGTGCTCCGCTTGCGCGGGCCTTCGGCCCGCGCAGGAGCTCCGCTATAACCTGTTAAAAAAAACTCAAAATCATTGTCATCCCAAGTTCCTATCATAGGTAATTTGTGTTTTGGAAATGTTTTCCCCTGACAGAAACCACACACATAAAGACAAAAGAGAGGATCGAAGCTAGAAGTCTTCCCTCTGATGAAATTACTTACTTAGTTATTTTGTGTGAAGAGCAACAATATGAATTGTAAATATTTCTTTCAGTCCAAAAATAAATTTCCACAACGCAAATGAACACAGATATTTTAAAACTACCGGTACCTTCAGTTGTCAGAATTCAGTTGTGGTGCTCTGATGTTGCTTTCCTCTGCACAACATATGCGTACTCAGACAGTTTCTCTTTCCAATTCTGTAAGTGGCTTCAGAATCAAAAAATTATAGACGAGAAAGTATATTAGTACAGGGTGGTGAAGGGGTTCTCCGTGATCCGTGATCCACCCCAAATTTGCTCCGTGACTCGTGAAAACAGGAAAATTATTGCCGTGATCCGTGAAATCTCATGCCCCCGTGACCCGTGATTTTACGAATTTCTCTTACGTGACTCGTGATTACAGGCCTAGAGATTCGTGAACCGTGAAAGCTGGTCATTAGAGACGGACTATTTGGAGCAATATCGAGCAGGCTCATTCTCTCCTGACTGCTTTTTAGGGAACCTGACGTCCTTAAAAATAGATTTTTTTTGTCGGCTCGCGCTGCGCGCTCGCCATCTACAACATCAAAATGTATTTTTGAAATTGAGTAAATTTACTACCCGCAAACAGTAAATAAAGGTTCAGCAATGTCAGGAAGCGCAATTGTTAAACACCAAGTTCTCATTTACTCCTGGACTTTCCCCATTCTTGTAACCAAAATTTGCAGCGCGCTTCGCACGCATAAAGAGGATACTTGAGGTATAGCATTTAGGTATAGCATTTAGGTGTAGCATTTAGAAACTAAAACATCGTACTGTCCTTTTTTTAATTTTGGAAAATTTCTATTATGTTTTTTCCGTGACTCCATTTCTTCAGCGTGGTTTTTATGTCTCAGAAATAAGAATTTCATTAACCGCGTAGATTGATGTTCAAAATCGCAGCGCGCTTCGCGCGCATCCAGAAACAAACAAGCAAGGCTCGGTACTGATCAGAACCATCTTCATAGTAGCGAAAATTCTGATCTGGATGCTATGAGCAAACCAATTTCGCGAAATAACAGGAGACCTTGAAATCGTACTTTATTGAATTGTGATCAATTGTCGTTTTGATGGCGATATAATTTAAGTGAAATCTCACACCATCAAAAGAAATATCAGGAAAAAAGATCGAGCACAGTACTTATATCACCATATTTACTTAAAACACAACTTGCATAATCGTTTTTTAAATTTTACTTCCGTGATTCGTGAAAAGCGTTTTCATAACTCCGTGATCCGTGAAATAACGAAAAATCGGTCCGTGATTCGTGATCACTACCCCCCTTCACCCCCCCTGTTAGTAGTATTCATCAAGAAGAGTCTACGCCGGTTTACTTCTCACTCTTTCATGAGCATTTCCCTATCCTCTAGTTTGTGTAGTTCAGAAAAATAACTCCTACAGGGACCGCATTTAATTACACAACCTTTTCCACTCCATCGTTCCGCCTTTGAACTTCAAATCCTTTGCCTTTGAGTATCCACACCGATATCTGGTAATACTGTAATAAGTTTTGAATTCTGTGACATCATGGCCCAGAACGAACTCATACGATGGCGATAAAACATGCGTTCGACCTTTCTTTTTTAGAGTTTTTATCTTTTATAAATTTTAGAATATTTTTATTAATTAAATACATATATATATATATATTTTTTTTTTCCACATATGATGTACATGTAAAGCACTGAAATGTAAAGCATTGAAAATATGGTGTAATGCTATATCTATTATTATTATTATTATTATTATTTCTTCCTCCGTCAAAATTCGCCCTTTCTTTCACTTCTTTTTCCTCCGATTTGGATTTGACTGCATCTCCCTTTGATTCTTTAAATACATACTAGAAAGCTCAGAATTCTAACACCGGCACAGTGTAAAGAGAATCAAAGCGCTCTGTGAGCTAAATCTTTCATGCCTTTGAAGGAGAAAGTTAAATAAAGAATTTTTGATTTGTGAATAAACCAAATAAAAGGATAGAAAGGAGTTATCACATATGAGAAAGAATGTATGTCAGTTTATGTTTTCTGAAGTCACAAGCACCCCCACTTTTTGAAGCTAGATATATTTTTTGTAGTTACACGTAGAAAACAAGAACAGAAACGTGTCCTTTTTGTTTCTGTTTTGACATTAGGCTCAGAGAGCGTTGGGATTATGATTACATTGTGACATATTTCAGTCATCAAAATGTATATGAGGTAAAAACATGAAAAAAAAATTACGTTTCCACTTCATGTTTTGCCTCTTCGGTACCCCCACTTTTTAGGGTGCTCCGCCGCCCCGTAATCACAGGCAGAGCGAAGCACGATGGTCGGTTGCTAGGGCTTTTTCTCCCACACGTCTCAAAACTGAGAATTTTAGGGCATAGACAGATGTAGATTGCATTGAATGTAACGAAACTTGGCAGGAAAGTAGGCTGATAAATTATCGTTCGATTTGTGTCATGTGATTCCATGTGGCTGCTATTGTGACGTCATAGTTGATGACCAAATTTGGCATTAGAATAAAAATTTAGGAAATAAATAGTAAAAATCCTATATTAGTTTTCTTTATAGAATGTTATGATTTCTGGCGAAAACCGCATCTCGATTGGATAAAATGGTGTGAAGTTACAGTTAATGAAAGAATTCAAAATTCCCGCCTAATGACCATATATGGTCAATATTGGGGCTATTTAAACGCGAGGAAGAATTAATGCTTCTACACAGGAACAAGGACAACGTTGTATAAAATTCAAATTGTAGTTTTGTCAACATGAGGTTTGTGGGGCTATGACGCGTTTTTCGTCACGAAATTTTTCTTGAGTAAGACGTTTAGTAATGTTTTGCTTCATTTGGAATATAATATAATCCTCGGTGAGCCTAATATTGAATGTAAGTACCTCCCGGGAGAAAAAGCCCTAGCAACCGACCATCGTGGAACTGCTTAAATTGAAGCAGGGTGCCGGAATACACTGCCTCCTGGGCAGTGCCTTAGCTAGCATAGGGGGCAGTCCCCCAGCGAAGTAAAATTTTTAGTTTTTCTTTCATATGCCTATTATAGTCTCGTGTATGACTTATACTCTTTGGTGTTATGTTATGTGATACTTATCGTGATAAGGTGTGTGTATGTTGTGTGTGTTGAGGTATACTTTGCCAATTTTTGCCGAATTTTCTTTATATGCCTATAGTCTCGTGTGCGTCTTATATTCTTTGGTGTTTATATTATGTGATACTTACATATTTTGCAAGGGTCCGGCGCCAGTGATCGAAGAGGGGAAAAACGTTGTAATCTGACAAATATTTGTTCGTTTGATACTCGTATCATTTTAGATACGTACCCCAGAATCCCAGCAGATTCAGATGCCATCTCGACCTCAGTTGTTATGGCCTCGTTGCAGGTTTGTTTACAGACTTTCGCTATCCCTGCTCTTTGCTTCCTCTTCGCGGTTTTTGTAGGCATTTTTCGTAAGTGGAGGAATATTATATTAAGAGATGTCAAAAAGACGTTCATGCCGGTCGCCCCAAAGCCAGCATTTACTGATCCTAAACATCAAAACAAAATGACAAAAATGATTTTTATAATTATTTTCACTTACATATCATTGTAAAACAAAAAGAAGAAAACATGAAAATAAGGAAATGAAAAAAAGGGAAGATTATAAAAAATGTGGCGAGGGAGCCCTTGGAAGCTGAGGCTTTTCGAGAAGAGCCCCCTCGCTTATATTAAGCTAAATACAAACTGATTGTGTATCGGAGTCAGTGTAGAAAAGGTATTGATTGTAAAGTGGCTAATTATTAAGAAATGAAATTAGTCTTGTTCTAAAGCTAGCAAGTGTAGTGGCAGAAGTGATCACTATTGGTAGTGAATTCCAGATTTTTGGTCCCTGATACAAAATGGTAAATTGTTTGATGTTTGTGCGACAATAATGGGTGCGAAAGTTTGAGGCAGTTCTAGTATTATAATGATGAAATTGGGCACCGGTTACAAATAAATTATGAAAGGGGGTGGGTAAAAGCTGGTGATAATAAGAGAACATAAACTTGGCCACGTAAAATGAATTAATTTTGAAAATGTCGAGTATTTGAAGACGTTCAGAAAGGGGTGCAGTGTGAGCACGATATTCGGAATTAGTTAAAGCACGGACCGCTCGTTTTTGCAACAGAAAAATTCTATTTAGATTTGAGGAGTAAGTAGATGACCAGATTGTAGTGCAATAACTGAGATAAGGATAGACCAAACTGTAATACAAGGACACTTTTGTCGGGGTTGATAGAAAATAGCGCGATCTAGATATTATTCCAATCGATTTTGAAATCTTTTGGCAAATATGGTCTATGTGGAACTTCCACGACAAATTACTGTCCACGAAGGGCTAACGCTCCGACGAAGGGCTAACGCTCGAAACGTCAGCAAAACACCATTTTTCCACGGCGTTTAACATAAATCTCAACCCTTGGTTGTTGTTGTTCATGTTCACGTCTCCGCCGACGCAGACCACCTAGTTTTCCCGTAAAACTAGTCATACTACTGTCCAAATAAACACCTAGGAATTTGATTTTATCACTGTAGGTAAGCGGTAGACTATCATAAAGAACGTGAGGAGTGGGACGACCCATTGACTTCTGTCTCGGCTTGAAAAAGGTATAATAGGTTTTTTTTAGAGTTAACAGGAACCCGGTACTTCGAGAACAAGAACCATTTTCGATAACTGAGTAATTTACTTCGATTGTAGGTGAAGTCTCCTCAGGGAGTTGCAGTAAAGCTGTATGCAAATCTGTGTCTAGAGTTGTCTCATTTGCACTTTGGCTTTGCTGACTGTTGGAATTAATATTTTCATCAATGGTTTCACTTGAAATATTATTATCTATAGCGATATTCGAGATAGTGGACTCGTCTGCATCCAAACTGTTCCCCTGTACATTACTCTCTGAATTATTAGCGTCGATTTTCTCCAGTCTCGAAGCTTGATCCCTCAGGTTCTGACTTTTTATACCAAGATGTGCGTAGCCTTTCGCTTCCTATAGCTCAGCCATTACCTCGATGTACCCTTTCTTTCTGCTATTCCTATTTCGTGGAGCATCGTTCGACGCAACCAATTCCTGTGCTTTCCTTTCCTTACATTCGAGGATGTCCGTGTTCATTCGTTCCGTCCAAGAACAAGAACAAGAACAAGAACAAGAACAAGAACAAGAACAAGAACAAGAACAAGAACAAGAACAAGAACAAGAACAAGAACAAGAACAAGAACAAGAACAAGAACAAGAACAAGAACAAGAACAAGAACAAGAACAAGAACAAGAACAAGAACAAGAACAAGAACAAGAACAAGAACAAGAACAAGAACAAGAACAAGAACAAGACCGACTCCCCAAACTTGCCCAAACTTGCAGCTCGAGAGCTGAATTGCGCTAGGTCTCAACGGCGCCACTGCCAGTCAAGCGGTCATAAGCGCAGACACTGAGGGTGGTCACTGCCAGAGGGTTTATTACGTCCCCAGTGGTTCTTTAACGTCTCATCTGATACTGAGCAGAGTAGAAAGGCGAGACGGGAACCTGTATCTATCAAGATGCGTGATTGGCATGTACGTGAGGATCCGCTTGCTTTCGCCAGGGCTGTTTGCATAAGAGTGTTAGTGTTTGTTGATTTTGTTACTAAATTCGTTATAACGGGAGTTTGCGGATCCTTAGGTGGGTTTGATTTTGATTGATCGCTTTTAGACTCTTCTTTTTCTTTGCTTTGCTGTGAATTTGTTTCGCAGAGAGATGTATGATGTTTTTGTTTGCAATGAAAGCTCTAGATTGACATTTGCGTTTGCTATGTCCTGGCCTTACGCAATTGAAACAGAGTCGTTTTTCTGCTAGGATGGCCCTCCTTTGGGCGACAGTTTTAATAGTATCGCATTGGTCTGGACGATGCCTGCCATCGCAATATACACATGGCCTTGGCTCATTTCTTTGGTTTCGCTGACTAGGGGGATTTGTGTTTCTTTGTGCGCTAATAGCGCGCTAGCTGTAGGTAAGGGGGTGTCTTCGATAGGTGGATCGTTTTCTATTTTTAAGTGCCCTTTTTCTCTCGTCTATTTCTTGACGGAGTGCTATTCTTAGCTCATTTAGCGAACTATCTGCTGAGGAGTTAGCTCTAAATATTTGACAGCGCAGTTGTTCTGGCAGTTTCTTGGACAATATTGGTATTAGTAGGCTCCCGTAGCTGTCTGTTTCAACCCCTAACGCTTCTAATGCGCGGATGCTGCTTTCACAATTGTCGTAAAATGCTCTTAACTCGTGTATTTCGCTTGATGTTGTTCTAATTTCCGAACGTGCTTCCATATGAGCGTTAATTAGAATTTGCTTCCTTCCAAAACGATCCGTCAGCATTTGGATGGCTTTGTCGTAATTTAGTGACGAAATAGATAAGCCTGCAATAGCGTGTGCAGCTTCTCCTACAATTATTCCTTTTAGGTAGTTCATTTTATCCTCGTTTGATAATGCCGTATTAATGTGAATTGCATTGGAATAACTGTCCCAAAATGTAAGCCATTCTAAAGGGTTTTCTGAGCTTTGGTAATTTAATGTGGATTTTGGGCGCTGTTTGGCTTTCTTCTAATTGACTAATTTGGAACGAACTCACCGTGGGTTGCTCTTTCACGTCAATTAGTTCTTGAATTTTTAGGATCCAGAATTCGATATTGTCTTGGAATGTGAGCGCTAAATCCGTTTGTTCATGTACATCTTCGTCACTTTCCATGGCGTCTATAATTTTCTGATCCATTTTTGTTACTTCATCTAGTCTCCTAGATAGTCTCCCCACGATGGCTTTCAGTTCTGTCCGATCGATCATGTCGGTTTCTGCCATAATCCTTTCCGCGCGCTTTATGTCCGATGTGCAGTGTCCTTTGTAGGTGCCCCTGGCAGCCTTTAAATGTGCGATCTCTGCCCGTTTGACATGGTAGTTGGGTTTCGGCACCAGTTTGTGAGATTGACTGAGGCAGAACTACCCTGGCTTCGACATGTTTATTCTTTTCTGATAGATTGATAAGAATTACAATTTATGACGTGATATTAGAGTTAATTAGTGTCCAAACTGAAAGATTCCACATTTCATCACAGGCTTCCCAGGATCATTGAGCGAACTTTAGAGTTGATAGCTTGCAGTTTTATGAGGCAGTCTCCCTAAGAGCGGTCCGGTGAATTTCGCGTCAGAAAATAAAATTCCTTCAAACTTGGTAGATTAAAAGGGTTTGGTAGACAACTTAAAAAAACGGTATAGTTTTTTGCAAATATTTTTTTTCGACTTTCCTACAGGCATGAATCCGACCTGGCCGAGCAGGCGGCTTTCAAACCCAAAAGTACCTGATATTTATGACCGCGGCGTATCAAAACTATTCGCCTTGGCGAATTTTTTTCTTTGCTATCAGCTTTATTTGTCTTTCGACTTTAAAAGTACCAAATGTGACTTTAATTGATTGCTTTGCCGATATAGTCCAGTCATTCTATGGTTTGACCCGTCACTAATTGCAACAGAAGGTTTTTCTTCACAATATTGGTCAGTTGAACGTACTAAACAACATACTAAAAGTCCTAAAAAATCCTAGCACGGGAAAGCCTCTAAAATGAGCATCATTGATACGCGCGCTCTCCTGTAACATGAAAACGAGGCTAAAACCGGAAGTAGCGCTATTTTGCCCGTTTTAATAGGATTTTCTTCCCGATTGTCGAGGATTTGTCGTAATTCTATGAACGACAAGCTGTTCAATCAATTAATATGGTATTTGCATATCATTTACGCTTAAAAAGAGTGTTTTGGGTTTTCGGTCTTCTCCGCTTCCCTCATATGTTAATTGTTTACGAAGTTTTTTCAACATAAACATTAACAAAGGCGACAAAAAAATATGAAACAGCTCTAAGGTTATCGTTTTTGTTTCAATAGTCAATAATAAATGTATGTAAAGGTAAAAGCAGTTCAAAAGGGAAAAAATGTCCCGAGATCATCATTAATCGGGGAGTTTGCAGTGGCAACAGGCGGGTGTGATCATTCTGTAATACTTGCGGCAAGGAGCAATGATCGTAGTGTGCCACATCCTGTTGGTGCTACATCCTGTGGTACAGTTGCATCTTATAATGCGTAGAAAGTTGTCCGGCGCTCAACCAACAGCTCTTCCCCCTGCAGCCGCGATCTCCTCTCGAGTGCTATAAGTCTGCTGGAACGCGTTGACTTGCTCTCGGAAACGATCGAATGAGATGAATTTCTGGAGTGACGCGCCACTGTAGTGTAGTTTCGCGAAGTCGTGTCCCATCCCAGGGACGTGTGCAAGGAATATTCCGACACACCTCCACTCCTAGCTGAGCTCGATTTTTCAGGACGTTCCAAACGCGTCACAAAGTGTTGCCCTTTTGCTAGGGGATGAAATACAAATTCACTACCGCCTGGTATGGTGTGGGGGTGCGACCGCCTGGTATGGTGTAAAATAAACGAACAAGTTGAAGTGATCCCCCTTTGAAAGTACTATTAATAACGCTCCTTAGAGCTGTTAAAAGTTTTCGTCATCCCCCTCAACTCCCATTTGAACTAGTGCTAGGCAGTTCAAATAGGAAGCATAAAGGCCATGGCATGCTTCTTTCGGTGCGCGTGATTTTGATAAGGGCATTTCATCAAGCCCTGAAAAAATGTAGGAGAAAATGCCATTTTGTATATAGTTGACAAACCAGGTAGTTTTTTCTTCCTCATGCGCCACAAATTATTCATAACATTTCCAAGAGTAGGATAGGTGAATCCTACGATGTGCGTGAAGCGCGGAACAAATGACGCAAAGCGAGATGCAATTTTTATCGTATCCAGTTGCGAAAAATGCAAATGAATAAAAGTTGCTGCAATTGGCTGCAGCTACCCCTCTTTCGAGAGATCCCCCTTTCGCCCGCCCAAACATAGAAAAATCATATTACTCCTCCTGGCGATAAATGATCACCCTTGACGTGCGGCGCCTTATGTTGTAACAAGAAGGAGTTTGGTTTTAGCGGAGGTTATTTACACGATCAAAATTCTGGTATTTGTGCCCGGGATTGCCACAATATCATCACCGTGCTCTTTGCTAGCATTATTTGTTCATGTACTCCTTTTTTTCCCCGTATGACCATTACATCCGTCCTATTGGTTGCGCATTGCTCACTGCATATCACGGCAAACTTCAGCCATTTGGGGTTCGGATTTATTTGCTGGCAGTGTACCGGCGGCAAAGAAAAAAATGTCATTTGAATTCCAAGTTGTGAAAAAAACAGAAAGTGTCAAAATAGGGTACACACTAGCCCTTCTGGCTGATTTCAAATGTCGCACCCCGTGTAAGCGTGACACCGAAACAAACATGTGCTTTCTACGCGAACGAGCAGGGATAGGTGGCCCGTGTAACAGCACTATCGTAGTGCGTATGCAAACCGCAAACAGAAATTAGTATTTTAGTCTCTCGGCAGAGCAGTTCAGGGCCGCACTTGGGCAGACTTTGCGATATAAAGCTTTGCCAGCTGATTGACTAAAATACAACAGCACCGACGAGCAGCCTTAGCGGTGTCTTTTTTGCCAGACTTTTGAAGGAACAATATAATTCGCTGTCAATGAAATATAAACTCTAAACAGAGGCAGAAATAGGAAAGCAATGGCAAACGTATTTCACGCTAGTGCTACCCAGGCCGGGGAGGGGTGATTGATAAGGAAAAGCTGACCAACGTGGTTTGAATGCATTTTTATTGAGAAACCGCTGTCAAAAGTCGCTAGGAAAAGCAAGTATAATAACTGCCTGTATACCAAAGTTATCGCAGTCTTCTGTTTTGCCCATTTAATCACTAATTATTTTTTAGTATCCATTCTCTTTTGTCCCGCCTGAATTCGAAATACGAAGCCCTTTTATGTGGACCTTTTTGTTACTTGGATGTGTGTGTGTGCGTGTGCGACCACAGTCTTAGAGCAAAACAGTTTGCCTAATTTTCGGCAAATCTTTGCTGGAAAATTATTATGTGGCAAAAATGAAAACTTTGCAAGAAATACCTTGCCTTATTCATCTTGAGTTTGCTCCTCTGAAATAATATGATACAAAATTATTGGCTAGAACCACTTCAACTGACTCGTTCGTGTAATCAGTTAACGTAGCGTTCAGTACAAGCAAATAAACTTTTGAAAAATTCATGCTCATTGTTTTTCTAAAATTGCTCCTTTAAAATCGAAGAATTACATATTTCTACATAGAATACATCGCCATGAAATGGCTCAATGTAAATTTGGAAAAAGCACTAGCAGTCGCCTTTATTAGTGTGTGCATAATTAGC
This sequence comes from Scolanthus callimorphus, assembly GCA_033964015.1. Classification (NCBI taxonomy): domain Eukaryota; kingdom Metazoa; phylum Cnidaria; class Anthozoa; order Actiniaria; family Edwardsiidae; genus Scolanthus; species Scolanthus callimorphus. Next base: position 26,071,793 of record CM066911.1, on the reverse strand, counting down.
AGGGAAAACCCTCACTGCTAATCCCGCGTACTCTCGACAAAACTGCTCCAGAGAGTTGAGTTGACGGCTGATTCTTTGGTATGTTTACCTGTAGAAAGATGATTTCTATCTTCATATAGTAAACTGAGGCAATTCTTCCCGAGCAGTTCTTGAGTGACTCTCTCTATTCAGATGCTTGTGTGGCGGCAAAGAAACGCAACACTTTTAGTAGCGACGGCCCTTTACTCAATTAGGTAGCTAACTAGACCTTCGCATTCGTAGCAGATTCAATCAACTTTATTTTATATAAATAATAATGTAAACTCAGTTTGTTTGAGGCAGATTGTGGTGTCAAAACATGCGAGCAAGAAAATTGCGAGTTCAAAAATTTTCAGCAAGAAATACTCAGCAGTTTGAGAGAAAAATAAAAAAGTGAAATAAAACTTAGTCTACATGATTAATAACAATATTAGGATTGAAATTTTGGATATCATTTGGACATTTCCTTGCACAAAAGAAAGAAGTCTTGGATAATATTTAGGAAGTGTTATGCACAGCCTCGTTTTCATGCAGAAAAAAATCCTTTCCAAGGCGACCTAAAAACCGCTATTTTTCACCGTGTTCCCGTGATAGGATTTCTTAGGACTTTTAGTATGTTATAAAGGGGGACTTTCTGCACCTGAAACCGTCGAGAAACCTTCTGTTGCAATTAGTGACAGGTTGACCCCTTTTTTTCCATAGAATGACTGGACTAATAAGTTATAAGCCTTGAAAGCCCTCCCCCTGTACGGGTTGCGAAAGTGCGCTAAAATATAGTAAAACTCGGAAGCCGAATTCTCGTTTGTTTGACCAAAATTTAAATAAAATTTTACATTTATCTGAAGGTGGTAAGTGTATTTCTCAGGATCTAAAGTCAAACCTCCGGGTATGCCGCTGTACGCGAATCGGTGACAAGGTCAAGTTGGTGCTTTGTTTACACAAACAACACTTCGTAAGGCTTTTACTCAGTCTGTTAATTCCGGCTCCCGGCTCTTAAATTCGCCAAAACAGTTCCTTAAATCCAGTAACAAAGATAATTGACAGTCCTGTGCAGGTTTTATTGAAAATAAAATCAAATTATCCGACAAACCGAGCTTGTGTTCTGCTGAGGTATTTTGCGGAGAAAACCCCGCACAGTCGCTGAAAACACGCACCTTTTGTTACTTTTGCAAAGGCAAACATTTCTTGTACTTTTTGTCATGGAACATCAGGATGTACTATCTTGTATGTTCAGCAGTTTACTGGGGTAATTTATATCATTGAAGAATGCGCCAACGTATTTTCTTAGCATAGATTTGTAACGTAAGCTATCACGCAATCACAATGAATCGAACTAAACTTTACAAACCTTTCGACTTCTATATTTTTATTTCTTATTCTTTTGCAACAGTGATAGTAATGAACTTCCTTTATTCAAATTGCTTATTGCAATGGTTTGCAGTGAACTGTACATGGAGATTATTTTTGTACAATATTTTGCATATACACGATAGTTTTGCCATTTGTTTTCCTTAGAAGCGGTGAAGTATAGCTAAGGCACAACAAATTAGTCGTAAAGACGGATCAGTCATTCCTTACATTCACCTCTCAGTTTTTAGTGGCGGTCAGTGTTACATGTAGATCTGACTGTAGCGCACAGTCATCACATCATCAGAGGCGGATAATGTCAACAACGCTAAGCGAAAGGAGAGGATTGACAGGACTCAATATCTCGCAATCCAATTCCTCGATCTGATGGATATGCGTGCAAAAATTACGAGTTAGCCAAAACATGCTGCATAAACCACTATAGCTTGAAATAGTTTTCATCCCCCGCGCGCTCGTTTTGGACCATGATTTTGCGCCTAATACTATTTCAAAATAAGTGTTAGAGGCACGCATCGGGGGAAAGGGGGACGTGGAAGTTTTTCGTGCTAGACGTTTTTTTTTATTCATCTGTGATGCGCTGCGAATTTTTTCCAATAATAGAGTGCACGACCCCCCTCCCCCCCCCCCCCCCCCCCTCTTAATAGTCAAACGGTCGGTCTCAATACCAAGAACACTTATATCACGAAACATCTAATCCAAGTAATCTGTTTAATACATTGTAATCAAATCGCAGCCCCACCTCTCTTGGGAGATTTTTCCATACATTTACTGTATTTGCTGGAGGAAATTTGAAAAATTTCGTCCCCTGTTTTCACTATCCGCCCGCCCCTCCCCGTCTTCAAAAATTCTCGGATCCGCCCCTGTGGAAGGCGGGAGAAGAGCGGGTTGTTGCTAAAAGAATCCGCTTGACAGTTGGCCACGAAATTTCATTTCATTATTATATGTCGTGTTATTTCATTTTACTCGTGATGTGAATATCTCGCACTAAGGGACCAGTCATTATTTATCGCCTGGGGTTGAGGGTGGGGGTTAGAGGATTTTGGGTAATACACTGTCAAAATGCAGTGATCCTCCCTCTATAAGTACAATGATTAACGTGATCCCCCTCAGAGCCATTAAACGTTTTCGTGATCCCCAAACTGTTTGGAACTGAAGCAAAAATACAGTGATTTGTTAAAGAATATTATGTATTCAGCGGGCCATATCTCGGTTGCGTTGCAACTGGTTTGCCTCATTTTTGGTGTGTAGCTTTCATTCGATATGGCATTTCGAAATCAAGGGACAAATATTGCTATATCAAAAATGTGTTATGAAATTTCAACAGTAAAAGATACCAATCTAGGCGTGGTCAACCAGAATGTTAACCCCTAAAAATGTCATTTTCAACATGGCTCTCGATTCCAGCCACGATCGACAAGAGACAACGGCTGGGAATACATGCTACCGGCACTAGCGTCTCGTATCTTTGCTGCAAACACCCTAAAAGGTACCATTTTCTGGGAAACATAGCGTTTTTTCGTCTTATACCCTAAAAGATACCTTGAACCTTAATTTCAACCCTAAAAGATGACGAGAATCGCCGCCCGACGCAAATGGGAGTCCCCCCGGGGTAGATGAACATTCCGTTTTTTGTGTGTAGTAAACAAAGCCTGTAGTTTATCATTTTTGCTCGCCCGCAAATGACGAAATTGTTATTATTCGTCGCGTTTGCATGGAGCGGTCCAGATGACGAATTTCCTATGTAACGTCAAACTCAAGTTTACCTAAGTGGTCTTCTTTCGAACATAGTGACTGCCTGCCATGCCTATCACTGCAGGGCATTTTTGTGAGAGCTTGTTTTACCTAAGCAAGATACACTTGTTCTTGTTAACGTCGCGAGGGCAGTGTCTTCGTTGCGCGAGTTGTCACAACAAATTAGATGCTATTCTTTATACGAAATTTTTGTTATTGAGTGAAGTGAAGTAGAAAAATGCAAATAATACAGAAGTATTTAGAAAATTTCTTGTGGTCCCCCCTATCAGGGCTTCAGGTTTCGTAGATCTCCCTTTTCGCTCGGGCAAAAATGAAGTGATTCCCCCTAAAATCTTCTGCCAGGCGATATATAATGACAGGTACCTAAAGGAGGGACACTCAAAACAGAACAACACATGGATTTCTCACTTTTAAAAATGATTATGACACAATCTGGCCACGATGTGAACGGTGCTTAGCACAAACAAACATTTCTCTTCTCTGGTCCTCAGTCGCATTGAACAACCTTAGCGCGCGCGCTAAAATTAATTCATCTTCTGAAATGCCCTCACACGGCCCAAATGACAACGCGATAAATGGCTCTGCTTGTATCGCAGTTGCATTCATATACAGGTTATCAACTCGGTGCTGCCTCGAAACTCTACACAGTCTCCAAGCTCTCGACACTTTAAAAACCAAGAATACATTCGTTCTTCTGATCCTTCCACCCATTTTGCCAAACTATGATTTTGCTAAACTGGCACGGGCCGTTGAATTACTTCGCAAACGCACCGCTAATTTGCATATAATAGTGTTCTCTTCATCGGAAAAGATTTAACAAGTTCAGGTTTTATTTGTCCATCGGCGTAACGCAGAATATCTCAGCAACATTTCCAATTTGGGTAGGAAATCAGAAATAGACGAAAACTATATTTTTAACTTTCGTTATTTCTTTCTATGTGAGATCTTTAAAGCGCCGCGCCGGCGGCTACCAAACAAATTCTATTCTATTCTGCGGACCTATACAAAGAAAAAACTTTCGCAATCTTCGCAAATGCTATAAATTGCCCAGTAGACTACTAAACATACAGGATTAACTCTATCCAACCGACAAAAGGGTTAATAAATGTTTGCCTCTGCAAATGGTTTTTCTAACGTTGTATTTGTTCAGCGACTGTGCGGGGTTTCCTCCGCAAAAGACTTCAGCAGAACACAAGCTCGGTTTGTCGGATAATTTGATCTTATTTTCAATAAAACCTGTACAGGACTTTCAAATACCTTTGTTACTGGATTTAAGAAACTGTTTTGGCAAACCGTCCTGAGAGCAATGGCGGCCCCGCCAGTCGAGGGGTGGGCCAGACATTGTCTCAGGCTCTAGTCACTTCCCGTCCTAGACCCGGTAAAACTTTTTTGCGCGCGAATGCGTGACCGGCGAGATAGACTTGATTGATTCAAATCCAATGATCACGCGCAAAAACATTTTACCGGGTCCAGGACGGGAAGTGACGAATGGACGAGGCTGAAAAGATTCGCCATTTATATCAGCCAGAGAGGGTTTGATTTCCACGAGAAAGGTAAACAACAAAGCTGAATAGTTTTACTTTTATTATGCGAGGTTTGTTTGAGCAAGCGACGATGATTTTTGGGAAAAAATCGAGGGAAATTTTTGGATCGCTGAGCGTTCGGAATTTTGCAGTTTGCGGCCTTCCAGAACATATAGTAGTGTGAGAGGTGACAATAAAATTGGCTAAAACAGGCTTAAAAGTGTATTTCTGACCGATTAAAAGCAAGTAGTGATTTACTGAAGTACTAAAGGACTAGATAAGGGTATTTTTCAAACTTTTTTATTTTTCGTAGATACTCATATTTTAGCGCTTATCGAACTCAGTCAAACTTCACACAGCGACACTATAAAACTGCAAGCTATCAACTCTAAAGTTCGCTCAATGATCCTGGGAAGCCTGTGATTTCATAACACGCACTTTTGAACTTCGAAACCTTTGAACTTCTTTGGAGAAACATGTGCCTCGCTTCCAGGCGAAATCCACTGAGCCTGCGCGTAAGCCGCAAATAATTAACTTCAATCTGGTATCCAGAATTAACATATGAGAAATCCGATACCTTGTATCTTTGTTTCTTCGTATGTTCGTATGTTCGTATCTTTTTATCTTCGTATCTTTGTAGACAGACAGACAGACAGATATTTTTTATTTGGCGTCGTATACCAAAAGTACATGGATGGGTAGTTCCAAAATAAAACTTATTTGTACAGGGCCGTAGCGCTTACTGGAGCCGGGGGGCCCCGTGCCCCCCCCCCCCCAGTTTTCCCCAAACAACCCTAAACTCCCGATTTTGCACCCTGCATATCAAACTTTTCCCAAACGTGCGGTAATTTCACATGGTGGGCTCTAAATTTTCGGCGCGCTTCGCGCGCAAAAGAGTTTAAACTTCCCTTAAAAACTGCCTTGAGTTTTTTTAATATGTCGTGCACCCCCAGTTTTTGGAGGCTTGCTACGGCCCTGCTGTATCTTCGTATCTTTGTATCTTCTATCTCGAAATAGTGCTACCCGCCTCATAAAGAGTATGTTTGGACTGATGGGATGGGGTTTGTTGTGTTGGCTGAGTGTAACCGATCTTTTTAAGGTACTTAGTATCCAATCTGACCGATACCTTACATCCAGGGCTTGATGAACGAAGGACATGAAAGCAAAATTAACAGCGAATTATCGTCAAATAACAGCGTAGCGTAGAAATGTTGCATTACCTTCTTTTACACCACTAACTCACACGTACATGCCCAACTAATTATTGAACTGAAAATAAAAACGGGCACCAATGAAATGACGATGGAATGCATAATTGTAATGAAAGACGTAATATTTCAAAAACGAGTTCAAGTGTTTCATTGGGTTTGCAAACAACGAGAAAACCATATTGAAACACGAGCGGCGTAGCCGCGAGTGTTTTATTGTTTTCGAGTTGTTTGTAATCCCAATTGATTGACAACGCAGAAAACCCAACTACCAAACTCCAAGAACTCTGACAACGGCGAAGTCGCGTGTTACCTGAAACAGCTGTAACATGGCGCAGTCAAGGTTTCGTCCGCCTAAGACTGCGGAAGAAAAAGAAAGTATTTGCGGGCAAGGATAACGCCAAAAGCTCTCTACCAAATCGTGTGCGAGATACGTTGGTATCTGCTGGAACGAAAGCGCAACCTGAATTTTAATTTCTTGGATGGCAAAGACAAGGCAACGACAAAGGTTAGTTTATGTTTATATGTCCACGTTTCTGCTCGAAGCATAGTCATTAGCAACGATATTATCAGTATAATTTGGAGAGCTAGAAAGCGGTGAATTCACTAGGAGCAACCAAGATATTATTTCGGCTGATAAATTAACAGCGTTTTGCAGCATTTTGGTTGAAATTCAAGCGGATGGAAATGGATTGCTAGTTTTAATTGCTGAAAATATTTTTGGGTCTTTTGGGCAAACAAGATTCGAGTGCAACAATTAACGAATTGGTGTTTGCTTGTTCTGATAACACTAGTCTTATTTATTACATTTTTGTTTTGTCAGATTTACTCACTTCAGACGTGTGCTGGACGCGAAAGGGAAGGACGGGACGAGCGGGCAGGATTGGCGCTAAAGAACAAGAAAGAGAAGAAGCTGCCGATCAAGACAATTAAACATGTTAGCGGAGCTCCAGCGCGGGCCCAAGGCCCGCGCAAGCGGAGCACCATACCTAAGGGAAAAACGTATACCATCGAGTTGAGTTTTAAACGTCACGGCCGCATTATGGTTCGTTTTGACGACGTTATTGATGACGTGAGGGCACGTGACTTTGGTGTAGAGTTCCTCTTATAGTCTTTAAAATTTGTCCAAGTTTGGCCTCTATAATTAGAAGCTTCACTTCGGGAGATATGATTTTTTTCTTTATTTTTCTGGTATTAAACCTATAGCGTCCGCCGTCCGTCCGCCGTCCGTCCGCCGTCCGTGTACACATGGGAACCCTGTGGTATGCAAAGAAAAAATTATATCTCCTCAAGGGAACATGCTAAGACAACCATACTTGGGATATTTTGTCTATGCCACAAGGGGGGTGCTGTAACACGGACACGTGATGTGACGTCATCGATGACGTCATCTATGCTTGAAAAATCAATATCTCGTGAAGGGAAGACTCTAAAACAACCAAACTTGGGTGGGTAGCGTAGTCGAGGCCACCAGGGGGCCGTTTCTCAAAACGCCCGGTAACTTATCGGACCCGTAAACCTACCCGTTAACACCTCCCGATATATTTTGACTGTTTCTCAAAACTCCCGTTATTTTCGAAATCGTAAAAGTTCCCGTTAAATCGGCCGATTTTTTACGGGAGCTCTTGACCTCCCGTTAATTAACGGGAAGCATTTTGAAGTCTCAAAATAAGGTCGAAAATTGATTTGTTTTCCTGAAATTTTTCACTCTAGGTAAAACTTAGTTATTCAACTAGACTCTGCCAAACTAAAATTACCGAAAACTTACCTCTTTTTCCTTCAAAACTAACCATTTTCTGGCCTGTCTCGTTTTGCCTCGAAAAGTTCTCGCTTTGCAGTTCCAAGGTTTCCCGTAAACTTACCGGGATTGTTTTTCCCGCCATTCCGATAAACTGGGACAGTTTTAGCCAATCCATCTCGCTTGTTAACCAATCAAAACGATTCGTTTGACAGCTTAGCTGTCAATCAGTTTGACGTGTTGATTGCAAGAATGTAAACAAATGTTCAATCTCAGTGCACAATTTCACTACAAATTGCTCTTGTTTTCGTACATTTTAGCTGATTTCTTTACTTTTTTCGCTGGAAATACAAACTTAGCGGTAGACTTTGTGATCTAGTGTCGACAAATTGCTGAGTTTTTTTGATAATTCATTGATTTTTTGGGTAAGTTATTTGTAATATCCGGAAATTATAAATTTGATTCCGGGGCCCCGATAACTATCGGGAGGTTACCGGAGCTTTGAGAAACGCTTGCTCGTACCCGATAAACTTCCCCGTAAACTCTCCCGATAAGTTTTACGGGCCCGTTAATTACCGGGCGTTTTGAGAAACGGGCCCCAGATGACCGAAATTAGGTGCTCACGTGATGTGACGTCATCGATGACGTCATCTATGCTTGAAAAATCAATATCTCGTGAAGGAAAGACTCTAAAACAACCAAACTTGGGTAGTGTAGTCTAGGCCACCGACGACCGGTTAGCGCAGTGGTAGAGCGCCGGGCTTATGTTCGGGAGGTTGGGAGTTCAAACCCTGGCCGGGCCAACACTCAGGGTCTTTTTCTAATAATTGAGGAGAAGGTGCTGCCTTTGCTCTAACATCTGCAAATGGTTAGACCTTCGCGTCTTCTCGGATAAGGACGTTAAACCGTAGGCCCCGTCTCTCACATACACTACACTAACCGGAACCAGAGGGACGTTAAAGAACCACTAGGACCGTCGGAAGTTGCCCAACCTCAGTGTCACAGAACTCACAATACTAACACACACTCATGTTTATAAAGCTGGTTCTTATAGTATGAGTTATCCATTAATGTAAAGCGCTTTGAGCCGCGAGGATAAAGCGCTATATAAGCACGTTATTATTATTATTATTATTATTATTATGACCGAAATGAGGTGGTCACGTGATATGACGTCATCGATGACGTCATCTATGCTTGAAAAATCAATATCTCGTGAAGGGAAGACTCTAAAATAACCAAACTTGGGAAGTGTAGTCTAGGCCACCAGATGACCGAAATGAGGTGGTCACGTGATATGACGTCATCGATGACGTCATCTATGCTTGAAAAATTAATATCTCGTGAAGGGAAGACTCTAAAGGCTGGTTTCCATATAGCCGTATCAGTCGTACGAGTCGTATCGGTCGTATGAAACAGGCCTCCAGCAGAGACAGGACGACTCATACGACCCTTGCGTTGCTTGGTTCCCATATGGTCGTATCAGTCGCTTGACAGCATGTGATTTTGCAACAAAATGGCGGTTACCAACAGAAGCGCGAGTCTTCAAGGCCCCTACAGTCCCGTTTTTACGCAGAAAAGGCAATAGAGTCAATGTTCTGAATGTTTGGCTCGCACAATCACTTCGCTTCACTAGAAACTTGAAGTGTGTATCTTTTCTAAAGTTTCATCCCCGTATCATCGGTTTTTACTGCTAATAAATTAAATTTCTTCACAAAAATCGCGAGGCCGTTGTCTCAGACGTTAACATCTTTACTGGCTAGTATACAATGCTATTTTTAGAGCAAAGCAAGGCTTTTTCCGATCGAATTGAGTATGCGCCGCCATGTTTTACGGTCGTATGAGTCGTACGAGTCGTATGCGATGGTTTCCATTGAAAAACTCCCGGGGGGGGACTCCCTATATTCGAATGCTAGGGGTGACCGTCGTACTCTTTAGGGGTTGAAATCGGCGATCTGGTATTTTTTAGGGGTTCGAAAATAAAAAAACGGTATAGTAAGAAAAATAGGTATTTTTAGGGGGTTCTCACGCAAATAAGGTAGTATTTTTGAAAGTCAAGAGGATACATTTGATGTATATTATAAACGGCCAGAACAAAATTTAATCTGTCAAAATTGTTGGTATTTTTTAGGGTATTTTCAGACTGAGGGGTATTTTTTAGGGTGGAAATTTTTTCCGACCAGGTATTTTTTAGGGTCAAAATTCGAGTTTCCCGACGGTCACCCCTAGCATTTTAACCTTAGAGTCCCCCCCCCCGGGAAAAACTGCTGTCGTATCACGCCCATTTCCAGTCGTATGAGTCGTAGAGATAGAATTTTTTCTATCTCAGACGACCGTCAAACGACCCGTCGTATGATGTGACGTCATCGATGACGTCATCTATGCTTGAAATATCAATATCTCGTGAAGGGAAGACTCTAAAACAACCAAACTTGGGTAATGTAGTCCAGGTCAATAGATGAGCGAAATGAAGTGGTCACGTGATGTGACGTCATCGATGACGTCATCTACGCTTGAAAAATGAATATCTCATGAAAGGAAGACTCTAAACCAACCAAACTTGGGTAATGTAGTCCAGGTCAACAGATGACTGAAATGAGGTGGTCACATGATATGACATCATCGATGACGTCATCTATGCTTGAAAAATTAATATCTCGTGATTCGTGAAGGGAAGACTCTAAGACAACAAAACTTGGGTAGTGTAGTCTAGGCCACCAGATGAGCGAAATGAGGTGGTTACGTGATATGACGTCATCGATGACGTCATCTATGCTTGTAGCGGAGCTCCTTAGCGGCCGAAGGCCGCAGAGCGGAGCACCATACCTAAGAAAAAAGCGTCAAAATGATCGCAAATAGAGTGTACGATATAAACTCCACAGGGTACCCAATACCTGAATAACGCAAAGGATCGCAAAGGGGTCGAAGTCATTTTTCAACGTCAAGCAGAATTTTCCGCGCGTGTCTGTGAAGCCAGCCTCATTCGCAGCCATCTCCTGATTTTTCAATCTCGTTCCCAGAGCCCAGCATTTTCTGCGCATGCGTCGCCAAGGCGACGCATGCGCAGAAAATGCAGGGCTCTGGGAACGAGATTGGCAGCAGCCAAGTGGAGTTTCCCAGAGCCCATAATTTGGCGACGCATGCGCAGAAAATGCAGGGCTCTGGGAACGAGATTGCTGATTTTTATAGTCGTCTTCGCCTACACGCGCGCAGAACGAGTGCGCATGCGCGAAATCGAGACAGCAGAAAATTCCAAGATGGCGGCCTTTTAGTCGCACTTATGGGAACAAAATTGGCAGTTTCTTTGCCAATGCAGTATTTTCAGCTACAACGAAGAATTCTCAAGGTAGGTAAGGATGCATTTTTTATTTAATCTTTCTAACAGCTGACGATTTGCAGTGATTGATCTTGAAAAGGGATGATAAATGGCAGGGGTTACCGCGGCAGAAGTGAAACTTCGATAGAATTATTGTATTCATGATAATAATTTGTTTCTTTAAAACATTTCTGTGGATGGTGGTTAAAGTCGCTTGGTGTCATAGAGAACTTTGGCATAGCATATTTAATCCAGTGTGGTCTTGGTTCTATCCTTATCATTTCTGTTTTTCATTTTAGTGGAAGACTACAAATATGTAGCTACACATGTTCACTACCAGACTGCATGATTTCTTGCCAGATGAGAGAGTTACGTTCACTCTTTTGATGGATGTCCATGACTACAATGTCTTCAGCATATGGCCAACAAAACAGATTGTCATGCCATTCAGGATAACAACAGCTGAGTGGTTTTCATCCCAGTAATGCACTCTTGAACTCCGAAGAACGTTCTTCTTCTTCTTCCATATGGGCCCATCTCCTTCTATCTTGAAGATTCTTCTGGGCTTTAGTGCAGTGCAGTGTGGGTGTAGCAAAATAAAAGTTTCAACAAACTGCGGGTGGTTTAAAAAAAGAATGATGTGCCGTGGTCAGCGGATTATGGCTAGCTGACTCCACAGCCTGTCCTTGAAGGTCACAGGCATCTTACATGAATGTTATATCAACTACTTGGAAATGGTAGGGTCTTGTTACATGTCTGCTGCTGCATCCATGGCAGAGAAATGTACGGGAAGTGTAGTTTGGCTGATTTCCCATGGTAGCTCTATGCAGTGATTGCAGAGAATTGTTGCCTGTGCCATGATACCATCAAGAATGATTGATACCATCAATGTGGCATCTGAAGCAATTTGATAGCTGTCAAGTCACCCACATTAAGCAGGTGTCACAAGATTTTGAAGCCTGTCACCCACAAAGTGATTGTGAAAATGTTCATACATTTACTGTATTTCACCTGCATTGTCACTCTGGATTTTTTCATACATTTTCTGTATTTACCTGCCATATGAGGGAGAATCTGAAAATTTCGGTTGACTGGTATGCAATTTGCAAAGAAAATAGAGTTATCATGGATCAGTGAATAGACTGGATGAAGGAAGGAACTTAAAAACTCTTCTCAGGTGAATTAGTTGATTTACAGCATAATTAAAAACTAAACACAATATAGATTTGTGAACAGAAAAGTACACAACCGGAGCATGCATAAGAATGTAGGCTCATATAAACCCTAATTAATTTAGGAATTTTCTGAATTGGCAAATGTTTATCTATATATGTTTATTTAAATAGTTCTCAAAATAAACATTTGAATTTGAATGGCCGATGCTATAATTACAAATAAATTAGATTACAATTGACTATTTCCTATGAGCCAATAGTCAAGATAGATAACAAGGTACATATCAAGCTGAGTTGACTGATTGACTCATGAGTACGGCCTTTTCAATTCAAAATTTTATTAATAACTATTTGGCTGTCGGATAGTTTTTGGCTGATTTGCGCTTAGTAAGATAAACATTTTGTTAATTCAAATTTTTAAGCAGTGTAATTGAGCCAATCAGGAATGTGATAGTTTATGAGTGGGTTCTCCTCTCACATTGTGAGAGATATATAGTGAGTAGTGGAAAGCCAATCAGATAGCAGGCTTCATGATTTCAACGAAATGCCAATAATAGAATTTGTGCTTGTAAATTTATGAAACTGGACAGGTTCATATAGTGGTTGCTCATATTTAACAATTAAAGTATGAGTTCGAGTTTTCTGTGATTCAATAGTTAGTTAATGAGGTGCGTAGCATGGAGAATGAGTAGTCTAATTGTTTTAGTAGAATCCCACTAGCATACTATCTTGGAGTTGTTGCCAAAACATATTTATTTTCATGGTTTTAGAGAGTTTTGTGCTAGCACTTTCGTTGCTTGCTATCTATTACGAAGATAGTGAGTAGTGGAGCCAATCAGATTACAGGATTGATGACAGTGTGCAAGTGGGTTTCTAACATTATTTAGTCATAACCCCCCCCCCCCTCCCAGCTCTGCAGTCCTTGCATTACAATTTTTGCAAATTTCAGTATTCAAGTTAAAGTACTTTCAGAGTTTCAAGTGTCATATATTGTACAATTCGAGAAAAATATATTAGCTCTGAGAGCCCCGATGCAGACAGAATTCCGAGCTTGAAAACCCCCCTCAGATTCAGAATTTCAGAATGCCACCCATCCAAGGGATACATATAATATAATGCATGGGGAGGGTGGCATTCTGAAATTCTGAATCTGAGGGGGGTTTTCAAGCTCGAAATTCTGTCTGCATTGGGGCTCTCAGAGCTAGAAGTTAGTTTAACCTCTCAGGAATTCTACATGCACACTGGGATTATATATGCATTTTTTTTTGGGGGGGGGATAAGCCATTTTGGAAATTCTGGATGCATGGGGAGGGGGGTGCAGCTCATCTCCCCAGAGCACATATATATATATATTTTTTTTCTTTTCTTTTTACCTTTTTATTGTTACGTTTTAGAACAGATATACTGACAGTTCTTTTCCAAAAATCCCTCCCTCTACCCTCCTCATTCTCTATACTCCCCATTCATATATTTTCTGGAATTGTCCATTTCCCAAAAAAACCAAATTGTATACACTATAGATCAATTGATCAACTCTCTAGAGTGGTACACTTTGTGCTTGTTTTATGATTCAAACTTAAAAAAAATATTGAAGTCTATAAAATGTGGTATGCAGGTGCGATTTTATAAAATCAAGAATGGAGGTTTTATGAAAAGTGGCTCTGCAGGATCACATGATCTGGTGTAGTGAGGTATGTCACTGAGTAGTAGTCAAAAAATAAATAAATAAATTTGAAGCAATAATTGTTGTACTTGTAGTTGGCAAAATCATACATTACAGTTGCTTACGAAATGTGAACACTTATGGACCTTATGTGAATAGGTACCAGGTTGAAAATGTATTATATAGATGTTCTATAACTTTCTCACATTGCCCACACCAAAATAAGATTACTTGGGACTACATTGCTGTTTCAAGCATGTAAAACATCTTAAATGGACCATGTGTCAATCGATTTTTTTCATGTCCTTTTTATATCAACCCTGAAAGAAACCAGCCAAAACCAGATCGTATTAATTAATAAAGAAGGAAATTGATTCATGTTCAAGTTCATGTAGCAGAATAATACAGTGATTATTTTATTTTTAATATCAAAATAAAATGTGTTTTTTCGCTTTTTGCGATCAAAATCACGAAGTGTGGACGTACCTTTATTCATTTGAAGGTAGTGAATTTGGAGGACAGTACATGGGTTGATATTTAAACTTTTCTCCCTCATTGTTTGGCAAAGTGTACACGGCCATGATTTGGTACTTCGTATTTTCTAAATCTTCGAGAACGAAAAAATCTTGATGGTTTCATCATTCGGACCGGGAATTTTGACTTTGCATCTCACGAAAATTGACAACATCGGGTTTTCACTTCGTTTCTGTGTCGAAGACCAAGCCAAGAACTGATCCCACGCTGGTTTCTCACTGCATTATGACTGTTTTTGCCGAGGATTGGAGTGATTTTGCCCTCTGAATTATCTTAGATCAACAACAAAACATACCAAAACCACAGCCGTCCAGATGCCACTACGAGGTTTCTCAGTTCAAATGCCGAAAATAAAAATGTTAAAGAAAATTATAAAAAGTTAAACTCACAAAACAAGGAAAATATACTAGACTTGCTATTCACCAAGTTTGGAGCTTATTTTTTTAGCGGTTTTCTTATTTTTTGCAGTTTTGTTGGCTCTGAAACCACAGCTATCACGAAACAGTTATTTTTCAAATTTTGGCGGGAAGGCGCGTACGCATGCGCACTCGTTCTGCGCGCGTGAAGTCTTCGCCTGGCTTGCTGTCGCGCGGCCGTGACGTCACAACGTCGCGCGGCCGTGACGTCACAAGATGGAGCGGGGCGAAACAAACTCAAAATGAGGGGGGGAGGGGAGTCGGTGGTCAGGGGGGAGGACATTGGGTGGTCAGGGGGGGATGCTCACGTGAAAGTGACGTCACATTACAGTGAACCCAAATACGGCAAATATTAGAGCGGATTTCACATGACGGTCGTGAAAACAATTGCAATTGAGCAATCACTAGCCAATCAGAAGTCATGTGAAATCCGCTCTATGCTTCATCACTGATTATTCGGTTTTCCGATCGCCGCCAATGAATAAAATACTACTGCAAGCGACTGGAGAACCAACTAGAACCGTACTACGCAAATGTGTCGGGACTACAAGTGTCTGTAGAAATCAAGAAAGTTTCTTCTTGTTCAAAAAGAAGGCGGAGAAGTGAGAGTTTCTGGCGAAGTTGTAAAGTTGTAACTGGTCATTCTTCGGGGTTTCATTTGACAAATCTGTGGCATAATTTAGATACACTGTAACGTAACCTTACAGCGGCTTTTTCAATGAGAAAAACTAAACTACGGCACGGAAAAGGTGAGTTTTCGTTCGACTTGTTGTTTGGCTTCTTGTTGTTTGATTTGGAGAAATTGTTTGGCGGCCATGCAACATTCGTGGTTCAAACCTCAGGGACGTCAAGTCCCCCGAAGATTTTTCGCTCCGTCTCCCGGGAAAAAAACAAGAAGACTGACCTGGATAACACTTTGTTTATAGGGAGATGGCAGGACATTCCCAAGTTCCGAGCAGGATAAACACTGAAGTTCTTTCTACACGGGAGAAAAAAGCTACTCGGAAGAAAGGTAAGCTAAAGTTTGTCATGTTTGTTTATCGAGCAGAACGTGAATCCAAAAGTTCGCTAGTCGGGACTCAAATTATTTTTGACAGTTTTAGCTTTTTCCAGTTTTTAGCTTTTTCCAGTTATGCGACCCTAAAATCTAGAGAATTCTAGTAGTATTTCTTATAGTTTTGAACAACGAAGGCTAATAAAACGCTTCCGTCCTGCGTGGGGAAAATCAGCTTATTTTCTGCAAGTGGCATTCAAAAATCAAGGCTAGAGAGAAAAGCTACAAAACGTCATTTTGTCATTTTGCATAAAGCAAGACATCCTTTTCTGATTCACAGATTCAAACATCCACCAAAACGAATTTTTCGATCGACACGATGAGGAAATCTCTGCTCGCTGCAAATCCCTGTTGTGGCAATCGATGGTGGTGGAGTCTTGATCTTTTTACTCTTGGATTTCCAAGCGGCAGGAAATTGACTTATGGTACTAAAAAGTATTACTTAGTGTTTCTAGTACACAACAAAAGGGCAGAAAAAACGACAAAGGCTTTCAACTTTTAATTTTTTTTTGCAGTATTCTCTGATTTCAACATGCATGGACTGTGTCATGCATGTATTTACTAGTAAATACCAGTAAAAAAATGTAGGAAAACAAATGAATACATGTAAATTAGTGCATTTTGTTTGCTGGCATTTTCATAGCCGTCATGCCTTCACTTAAGCCTGGTGCACACTTGCAACATAACGACATAAGAAAAATGTCACACGAACAAAATTTAGTGGTTTCAAGAAGTTGAAGTCAACAAAAGATAACATAAGATTGCTTTGGCAAAGTAATCTAATGCAGATCCATGGAAAATATTGATTGTTTCAATTATTTCCCCGTGCTTTTTTCGTTGCAACATAAGATTCTTATGTCGTTATGTCGCTAGTGTGCACCAGGCTTTACAACATCACTGGTATGTATGAGTGTGATAGTATGTATGTGCCCTCTGATAGGATGACACCTAAATTTACATTTCCCTGTGCTGTTGCACGGTTTGGACACAGCTTTTGGTAAATAGAGATGAAAACACCAAAACTATATGGTACAAATTTGCATTGCCATTACAATATCTAACTATGCCATGTGGCATACTTTTGTCTGAAATGTATCCATTATGGGGTTATCTGAGGCAAGAATGAAACATTTTTATTTCTCTCTCAGTGATATATTATTGGTTTCCATTGTCTTTGACATAATTTTCAATGCTCTGGATAGAGATTAATGTAACTGCAGCTTCACTATTGCTTGGATTGGATATGCTGTTAAAACTAGCATCTAACTAACATTAGTCAAATCACACTAGGGGTTTATTATCAATGCTGCATTCTGATTGGTTGAGCTACTAGTAGGCTTTAAGTTATAGCCTACTAGTAGCGAAAAGTGTCAGATTTGAAAGCCAAAAAATGGCAAATGACCAGAACAAAAACATTTTTTGGCAATAC
Organism: Scolanthus callimorphus; assembly: GCA_033964015.1. NCBI lineage: Eukaryota > Metazoa > Cnidaria > Anthozoa > Actiniaria > Edwardsiidae > Scolanthus > Scolanthus callimorphus. The sequence goes on along the minus strand of CM066911.1, from coordinate 26,054,599 downwards.
ACATTGACCTACTAGGTGTGATTTGACTAAAACAATTATTCCTCTCGCCCTCATGGCCTCTGAGTCCATTCAAGCTCGAGGAATAATTGTTAATTATACATGATTAGAGCCCCTGATGGAAATCCGCCGACTGCAAACACTGCAGGCCAGAGAGCATAGCAACTGCCTTTGGGTGGAAAGAAGAGTGATATAGACTGTTGGAATAGGTTTACATTTACCTTTAACAGATATAGTAATAATAACAGGTCTTGATTAATTTTTAAAATCTTTATTGTGTGTTTTGAACTGTACTTAATTGGAAATTGGAAAAAGTATTTGGCAGTAATCTGGTGCACATTAACCTTATTTTTTAATTTCTAATTCCCAATAATGGAACCAAGTTACAGGCTGTTACAAGCAAACTTTCTCCAATTTAAAAAAAAAATCACGAATTATTAATAAGAACAACACAAAAGAAATAATAATCATAGTATCGTAGCCTGTTGAACAGCCACTAGTGGTTGTAACTTATTTGCATAGCAACTACCATGAAAGATATCTTAAAGCTCTGCCAAATTTACAAGCAATGAATGGTATCTCAGCATTTTAAAGTAGTTTACAACATCAGCATCTGTGTTGTATCAGATCTACATCACCTGCCTGCGACTCATGTTGTAAATCTGTACAACATTGCTGTTCATGTTGTAAACTATAAAAAAAAAAACTCTTAAATACATACCAGTAAAATTTTGTTACTGCACCACAAAGGGGCCCCTGAAATTTTTGTGCAATTAAAAAGGGGGTGGTGGGGGGGAGTGACTTGAATTTAATGTTAGCAAATGAGATGTAGGTCAGAAGTTGATTATTGTAGATTTACACTCTGTGATGCAAAGCAATTTGCTAATATCATACAGACATACACGAGCAAATAATATGACTTAGCACCTCTCTAATAGCAACCCTCCTTTCCTGTTACTGTTATTCTCTTATCCATTTTTATTTCACTGTGTATTCGGCATGGGGGGGGGGGGGAGGGGGGCAAAAATGTTTTTAAACTCTGTGTGGAAAATTGTTTTAACATTTTGAGTGTTTCTGATCAAGCCCCCTCCCCTGATAAAGAATAAATGGAAGAAAATGGGAGAAATGTTCACTGCAGTGCTTTTTTTTCATATGAACGGACACGAAAGAGCAGTTTATGTATAACTTACAGCCAAATCATATTTGGCATCTGGTAATGCATTTTTGGCAGGTGTGTGAAACTGAGAAACAGAACAGCATTAGGTTACCAGTAACAAAAAAATTAAAATAAATGTTTTTTGATACTATACATGTACCATCTTTTATTAAGGCCCTTCTGTTTTCCACATAGAGGTGGGGGACCATGGTTCGGCGGGGTAACTCACCTTTTCATATAATCTCTCTTATATTTGCTTTGCTTGTGTTCACATGAGAGGTGGGGTAAACCAATGCTGTCTCGCCAGGGCAGGTTGCCCGCCTAGGTGGGGTTGGTTTTCTCCATGTAAACTATCAACCCAGGGATGCTGGGATGTGGTGGTCCTTAAAACTGTTTCTTAATTTGCTTTGAATGGGCTGTTCCATTTTATATCCGCTGCCTATCATTGTGTTTGCCCATCATCCCACATCTTCATGTTAACAGGCCCTAAATATAACTGGGAGCTCCGCTTTTAGGCAGTGCCTAAATCTATATATTAAAATCAATATCTCGTGAAGGGAAGTCTCCAAAACAACCAAACTTTGGTAGTGTAGTCTAGGTCACCAGATGAGCGAAATGAGGTGGTCTCGCGATATGACGTCAGCGATGACGTCATCTATGCTTGAAAAAATTATATCTCGTGAAGGGAAGACTCTAAAACAGCCAAACTTTGGTAGTGTAGTCTAGGTCACTAGATGAGCGAAATGAGGTGGTCAGGTGATGTGACATCATCGATGACATCATCTATGCTTGAAAAATCAATATCTCGTGAAGGAAAGACTCTAAAACAACCAAACTTTGGTAGTGTAGTCTAGGTCACTAGATGAGCGAAATGAAGTGGTCACGTGATATGACGTTATCGATGACGTCATCTACGCTTGAAAAATGAATATCTCATGAAAGGAAGACTCTAAACCAACCAAACTTGGGTAATGTAGTCCAGGTCTAGCCTCGTCCCCAGGCTACTCGGCGGGCCTGTCACGCTTTGCCCGGCTATGACGTCATTGGCTTTTGCTGCCCGCCCGAGACAACTCGACAAAACGTGCACGTTTGAAAATTACAGTCATGCTCGTCCAACCGAAGCCACCCCACTAAAGTTTAGTACAAGTTTTGTTATACCCTTTTACCTCCAAGATTGGTCTTAGTTACGATATTTTGAATAGGAAATAAAGACAAAGTTGAGGTAAAAAATAAAACAGTTTTGTTGTCATGAAAACGAGAAAATAACAGCAATGAGCATCACAAACTTGAAAGAAACTTTGTCGGGTGGCCTCGGTCACACTTCGTGGATAGACGCAAATGGAAGTATGGTCTTTGGAGGACGTGCTTAACATTTTTTGTGAAAGGCAAATAGTCATTCACTAATCAAGTTGTAATACAAATGAGGAAAAAGCCTAAATTAACAGCCTCAAATTCTTGTAAAAGTTTTTCTTTTCCCTTTGCGTAGGAGTCGAAAAATCTTGGCTTTACTAGCCCATTTGATGAAGATGCACTATACGGATATTCGTGAACGGGAAACTCTCCTTCCTCAAAAAGTTGTTCTTTCAGGGCAAAAACTGCCACCCTCAACTTGTCTTTCCATGACGACGGCTCTTTGTGCTTTACTGTGTTATGGACGTCAAATGCATTTCTTGACTTGTACATTTGCCTGATGGCCTGCAATGTCAAGACATTTACCGCATAGCGCTCTACCATCTCCAGAGTTGAATTCATTGACACAAAACTCTTGATTGGCTTTACCATTTGCCCCTCCACCCACTCGTCACTGGCCACATTGTGCCCGTAATGCCCTAATACGGATACAGTCCTGTTTTGCTGGACCATTTTACGGACACATAGTGGCCACTCCCCAAGAAAGCTGAGGCAATGGGAAACCGCTTCGTCGCGGTAATTTGTTTTCCCAGCTTGGCGGAAAAGTGGTCCCATTAGCATCCATATTGCTTCCAGGGATATGCCGTTACCGTGCGCGATACTTTCATCGTACCACCAAGAGAGTGGTCCGTAAAAGCATGGTAACTCCGATGTAAAGCGAAACGAGGCATGCGCCCGTCTTGCGGAAAGGTATGTTTTGAAAGATTTGAGGAGAACCTCATTATGGGATCCAGTTCGCTCTTTTCCTTGACGTAACGCTCGCTCCGATGGGAAATAGTCTGACGACTTAAACTCGACAGTCAGAGCGATCCCCAGACCTTGCGCGGCATCGCGTAGGGCCTCGTGGTTGTTCCGGAAGTTGTTTTCTTTAAATTTTTTGTCAAAAGTTGTGGGACTTACATGGTGCCTTCCCATGATATTTTGGATCAGATGATACAGCAAAGGGGCTGTAATCTTAGCTATTGTTTCATCTAAATAGCCAAGCGCATGAAAGTCTCCTGGAGCTTCATAATGGTTCCCGTATACATCGTATGCTCGATTTCTGCATCCGCGCACATTTTGACAGTTCTTATTGTCTCCCCAGTGAATGCAAAATTTACGGGTCTTGGATGTTAATTCCAGTTCCTGGGCGTGCTTTTGAGGATCCACAAGCGCGTTTTTTCCTGCTACTTTGGTAAGTCTATTAATTATTATCATGTCTTCTTCCTCCTCTCTACTCTCTTCCTCCTGTAGCAGAACTTCCCCCGGGTGCCACTTCAATTGCCTTGCTATTTGAAGGGGCGTCGGTACACGTGGATGGGCGGAAGGCAACGACGACGCTCCGTGTTGCAAAAGTGCCTTGACCACAGATAAATGCTTGCAATTGACAGCGAGTGCCAGCGGAGTCATCCCACAGCCTTCTTCAATATTAATCGGCGCTCCAGCGCCTATTAGAGCCCGTACTAATCGTTCATTACCCTCCTCTGCTGCCACATGCAGTAGGGAACACAAATATTCATTCCGCGCTGGAAGCCACTGTGCCTTGTTCTGAAGGAGGAAAGCGTGAACTTGCTGAGCTTTCTCTGTCGCTACTTTCCTCTTCAAACTCTGAAGAACCTCGGAAAATTTGGACCTGAGTTTAGAGTTAACTTCTTCAGAACCAATACGGCAGCACAATTCCGACCACTCTGTCATGTTATTATATCTGTGTGTGCACAAAGAACTTGGACATTTCTTTGTTTCGCGGGAAAACTCTCCACTCTTGATCCTATTTAGATCCTATTGATGGCTTCTTGGACACTCTGTCGGTTTGTTTGTCGTATACTTTCCTACCCTGAACTGCACCCGAAAACCGCTTTATCTAGAACCGAATGTAATAATAATCGTAGCGCAAACTTTTCACAGAGAAATTTGATACTCTAATGTTTTGGCTTTGTTCGCGAGTTTCGCGGGAAATCCTTTCCCAGTCCCCCAAACAATTTGCATGTTAATGTTTCCTGGCAAAAACAGGCAAAAACATGGCTTGCAAGCGATCGTTGTTTGGGGCAGAGGATAAGGACAACTCTTTAGGCTGCTTCTCTTTAATGGGTGATGACGAGAGTAACAACTCACACGAAATTAACGAAATTGCTACAAACTACAGCGACGTGGGCGGCAATTTGGCAGTCGAATTTGACAAACAAAGAAGGCTTATTGACTTCGCCGCGGAAGCTGAAAGAAATTCGACAGATGGGGACGAGGCTAATGAAAACAGTCCTTCCATTCTTGCGAATTTAACTAGAAATATTGTCCCGCAAAGTCCTCATGATCTGGGAACTGCTGCATGCATCTGGGAACCACATAGGGAACCACATAAGGAACCACAAACCCCGTCAAACAAGCCCCTAGACTTATTACACAGTACACCGGAAACAGAAAGCAGCCCTTCAATAGGCCTTATCACGGTTTCCGACGCCATTTTGTTCGGTAGGCAAGATGTGCAAAATCCCACATAAACTCTGTAAACGCGAAGTGAAATCGTTGCAAAAATATCAAACATATCGGTAAAATATGAATCGTAGCATTGAGAGAGTGGCTGAAACTGTTTACCTTAAAAGTTTGGAGGTTAGAGCTGCTGTATGAATCGAGTAATTACGTTTTTAATTCTTCATACAAACGCCTGTAAAATCTGTGTGCATCGATGCGTAAAAAGCCTGTCAAAATACAAGGATAGATGTGGAAAAATAAAAACTACAATTGCTCGCTTTATAGAGAGCGTAGGAAGCTTAAATTTGATAGAGTGATTGTTTGGCCAAGTAGAATTATTTTACGCTAAGTACTTTGTTGATATGTGCAATATTTTCGCAACGATTTCACTTCGCGTTTACAGAGTTTATGTGGGATTTTGCACATCTTGCCTACCGAACAAAATGGCGGCGGAAACCGTGATAAGGCCTATTCTTTTAAACTTAGATTTACCAGTGTGCCCGCAAAGTCCTACAAGAATATTCGAGCCAGTAAGTCCGCCAAGTAATGCTAGCTCACCACATTCGCCTAACCACCAGCCATCTGGACCGGACTCCCCTTATTTTTATTATTATTATAGAGAGCAAAGGAATCACAAGAATTAACACAACATCACAAGACAAAACGTATCTCTATCTGTTCAACGACAAATGAACTTTGCAAGTCGGTTAGAAAAATTAAGATTTTAGTTTTGTTTAGTAAAAATTTGAGTGTAAAAGTTAACCTGTGGACTTTGACACGACAGACAGCCATGCAGATGTTCCTCTGTTTATTATTGACTCTAGTGACTCCTCATGTATGTGCTGGAATTAGCCGGGCAAAGCGTGACAGGCCCGCCGAGTAGCCTGGGGACGAGGCTATGCTGGAATATCAGTTTTTATATTATAAATACATAAATATCAGTACTTTTTTAAATGGGCAATTCCAGAAAATATATGTACCCACCACGGGCGGCAATCGGAAATTCCGAATGGGAGGGGGGTTTTCAAACTCGGATTTTTTTCAAAGCTGGAAGCTAGTTTGTTTGACCTGTTATTGCCGCACGTGGGGGTACATATATTTGCTTTTGCCCAATTCCCAATTGATCCCACGCGTGTAGTCCAGTACCTAACGGTATTGTGACGTTAAAATGCATCCACACCACCAAATTGGAAGAAAGTCAATTTCTGTACACTTTAGATATTCAAATATTATTAAATAAACACCTTTAAAATACTGGGTGATCTCCCGTGATAACTTCACACGTGAAAATAATATTGAAATAGACACTCACTCGTGAAATAAATTTTCAACATTCGAAGTATTCGAAGATAAAATCTGTATATCCACGCGCCCATGTAATATCTTCTATTTCTTACATGCCTACTTTAAGGATTTTATAAATGGAATCAAAACTAAACATGTTAGGTTCCTATCTACTACTGCGGGGCAGACTCCCCTATTTTGGGATCGAGTGCTCGTCATGCTTTATTCGAAAACTTGAACTTTTTCTTTAGGGTTCAAAAGCAATTAAGCCACGCCCTTTTTGGTTCCTTTAAGGGGAACAATCGAAAGTTCTCGACGAGCACCCGACCCCAAATAGGGGAGGTCCCTCCAGGATATGCTAATTTTTACTGTGCTACTACATAATTTCCTGGTTAAAAAAGTACCAAAAAAAAAAAAGATTTGCTTTAACAATTGGGAAGTCACACACATATCTCCACACATTTCTTTTGAGGACACCTGGAATACCAGAGAGCTTGGAGATATAGCTTGCAGAGAGACCAAACAACAAATGAGTGAATATTTTCTGTGTTGTGACTGCCCATGATAATGTTCAGGGGCGTAGCCAGTGGGCAAGCCTCTCCCACGCCACCCTTTTAGCAACCAGTATTAGGCATTATTTGAAATACAGGTGAAAATGCCTTATGAAAGGCCTCTTGGCCCCCTCCTATTGGAAATCCTGGCTACGCCCCTGATGTTATTTACGCCTGAACACTTGTTTCTTCATCAGAACTTTCTTCTGCGACATGAAGTTGTTCATTCTCATTATGAGAACTGGTTATTTGCGCTCTTCTTTGTTCATAACTTTCATCATGTCTTTCACATTGCTTCAGAAAGAGAAACCTCTTGCGAGCATTGTCTACATTGAAGCATTCTTCTGATTGGTTAAAGGGTAAAAATTTCTGTTGCTGGCTCGATGGCACCTTAAACTCCCTGCCGTATTTTCGAAGATTTGATGCCGTTCCATCAATTGTGCATTCGTTTTCGATAGTGATAGGTAGAACGTTGATAACAGGCTGCTGAAACGACGTTGATGGGAATTCTAGAGGAGTTAGCTCATGCACAATGTCATATCTATTAACTGATGCCTGCTCCGGACAGCTCTCGAAAACGTGATCACCACTTTTGCACATGTCTTCTTTGGACAGATCAACTCTGTTTAACCCTTCATCAAGTAACTGCAGATAATATCTGTCTTTAGCTTTCTGCCACAATGCATTGTGTTCACAGTTACTTTCTGAAAATAAAATAGAAAATATATGGTTAAGCTTGTTTTAGTTTAGCTTTGAAACGCATGTTATGAATTGGACCATGGATTAATGGAAGAGCAAAATGCTTAGCCTAAGTACAGTGTCTTTATAACTTGGTAGATAACTCGATACAGACACTCTTACAATATTAAGTATGAGATCTATTGGATAAGAATTTTTTAGTCTTTATAAAACCTACTTTATGTCTGTATCTCTGTATCATTTTAGTCACATAACTCATATTTAGGTATTGGATTCTGTAGTACATAACTCTGCATCTGTTGTGAAACAATTTCACTAGTAAATATTTGAAGACAAGAAAATTCAAAGAAAATCTCCAAAAAAGGCATCTTCAGTAGGAGTCCTGAAACAGGTCTACTTCTCAGAAGACACGAAAACAAAGGGCCCATTGGATGCAAACTCGAAAACACTTATTGTAGCTGGGGGAGGGGGGTGAGGGGTCTTGGGGTGCCTGTGACCCCCCTTTTTATAAGAAAAATAACATTAAGAATATGAAATGCTCTTCGTACCGACTTCAATGTTGTCCAAAGTCATTTCTTTGACATCCTTTTGAGAGCTCATACAATCAGGCTGTAACCAAAGATCCTCTGAACCCTCCATTGTGGGAAGCCGTACAGCTCGTACTGTGAAGTTCCACATTTTCTCTTTTCCAAGACCTTTCCCATGCCTCAGATGTCTCATTGTCCCTAATAATGATATAAAGAAACATGGCAATAATGATTGTACTTTAAATACGATGTTATTGACATGGTTCCTAAGGTTCAATGGAATGTCATTAGGAAGAAACGTGGAATTTCACATGGAATTTATTCATAAAACAAATATAAATCAATATAGTCCCAGCAGTCTTCTCTGCTATTTGCTAGTTTCTCAAAGGCTTTCACAACAGAACAAAAAATGATTGGCAAATATTTCAGTTTGCCATTTTGAAATTTAGCTGATGGAGAGTCACCATATATGGGAATCTGTATTGTCCTAAATTCTAACACTTTTTTTCGCCTCTGATAGCCAGAATGACTGGGAGGCTCTGAGAATAAGAATGAATAAGCATCAAACATGTACCTCTGTAGATGTTGATGTTGTCCTCTAAGAACATTACTGGCAAACCAAGAGGGAATCTGTCCTGTAGTTTATCAGGGGTAAATGCAAGCAGCCTGTCATCAAGAAATTTTGATCTGAAAATAAATACAAAATCACCAGACACAAACAAAAACACTTAAAATTATAATTTAGTCACATGTGCACTATTCCAGGAAGACAGTATTTGCATTACAATTTCAAGATTCTGCAATCAGTATAAATTCACTGAGCAATGGGGAAAGGAAAAAAATCTGTTCCTTCAACACCCTCATTAACTTTGTAACGTTGATTTCTGTAAAATGGGCCATTTTCTTTGTCAACTGTACTACCTAATTCACAAATGGTCACTCTTTGAATTGTTCCTGTATTGTTAAAAGCTGTTGTTTGATGGACACTCAATAAAAAGCTTTTCTTCATTGTTTTCTATCAACCAACAGCAGAAACTTGTGAGTGAGTTCACCATGTTAGTTAATACAAAACTAACACTAAAATCTAGGGGTATTGAAAACAAACATAAAGCGTTTCAAGTCCATACAACTTAAAATAAAAAGGAATGCCACAAAATTAGGTTCAATATTTTTTTCTGACCATCCTTGGTCACACATTTGTATTTTTTTATTGAAGGTTTAACAAAGACAGCCCAAAAAGGCAATTTCTCAGCATCCAAATACACCCCATAACACAGTAGAAAAAAATGGTTTGCTGTAAACTTACAATGTGTCCCAGCTTTCAGATAAGCCCAGTCTCTGTAGGAGGGAGATGAAGTATTTCCCGCATCCATAAGAAAGAGACAGCAGCCCAAACATCATGGTAAAGTCATTGGTAGGAGAGTTGTTTCTGATGTCTAACAAGGAGGAGAGGGCATGGATAGAAGCCTTCATTTTAAGCTCTGGAGTTCTATTTACATTCTTATGCGTAGTTTCAGTTATTACTAAAGTCTCTAAGATGCCAGAAATCAGTGGACACTGTTCATAGAGTTTCCAGAGTGCCTGCTGAAATATGTTGTCATTCACATATTTGGTTGGATCTGTTTGTTTGGACTCTGTTGTCCGAAACCCCTTTGCACAAATGCATTCAAACTTTTTGATCTCCTCCCTTAATGCCATTTTGTCTTTGACACTTAATAGTCCTTCTCCTTTTCGTAACCTCTTCAACTGATTTTCATACATATCAACTAGCTCCTTGTTTGACTCATCCAATGCCTTGGCTTTCTCAGCCATGCCAGCAGTTTTTTCCTTTAGATCATGTAATGCAACCTTTAATTTGTCATTCTCATTCATCAGAGTCTCATTCTTGCTTAAGCTATCTTGTAATTGTTGGAACAGCTCCCTTATCTCTGTCCCATGGTTCTCCTCCACCTGCTCCAGAGCAGAATTCACTTCAGCATCCATAACCAATCTGATATCATGTACTACAACTGACCACATCTTTTGATTATCTACATCCATCATGCTTATTTTCTTTGTCAGCTGATTAACATATTCCTGAAAGAGATCACCTGAACAAAAAGACAAGAAGCCTATCAGTACCAGAATGATGATTTTATGGTTTTATTCAATGCTTTGTGTTTAGCTGTATTGCAAAAAAATGAAATCATACCTGTCATATGAGTGTGTCTGTACTCGGAAGTCCTTGTACCAAATAATGGTTCTGGTATAGTGTCCACTTCAGACTGTGAATCTTGAAATATGAAAAATATGCAATTAACAAAATAATAGCATCTGTACCATCAATATCATTGCTCAGCATGAATTCTTTACAGTCAAAAGACATGAAGCCTGCCCCCACAAATATTCAATTCATTATTCCATTATTGGTTTCATTATTCAGTCCAAAAATGCATTTTTCAATTCAATAATAAAAAATGTTAAATGTTCAAATTTTGACTTCTGAATAAGCAATTGTTCACCCAGACTAATAATTTAGATTAAAAAATTTTCAATATTGAATTGAAAATTGCATTTTTGGATTGAATAATAAAATCAATAATGGAATAATGAATTGAATATTCAACTCTAGGGGGGCACGCTTCATGTCTTTTGACTGTAATATAGGTTTTTCAACTTACTAGATGCATTAAATTTCATCTACGTGATATGAAATGCAAAAGAATGCCTGTCAACCACAATGCAACACAGCCCTGTTTTGTATTTTGTATAGGAATGCTTGCAGAAGGGGTGACCAGAATATATAATATTATCCCTTTGCTGGTGATTTTAAGTTCTGTCCAGGACACTAGCTATATTGATAGGATTTGCATTAACAGTGCTTATGGTGATCAAAAGAGACAGTCACAACATTGCAATATGGTTGATGGATATTCTTTAACTAGCTTTTTGTTGAGTAGATCCTCCCCATATACCTACCACTAGTATAGTCTTTTCTGCAACCTTTTTGAGGGGTTGATTGGAGCTGGGGTTCATATTGAGAAACTAGTACACAGTAAAATGGATGGAAAATAGTGTTACAAACAAGGGAATAAAGAGGCACAACATGTATTTAGCAATTGCCATGTCATGTCTTTTTTACCTGGCATTTCATTTGACATGTCCAACATGCAGAGCTCACCAATAGAATCTTCTCCGCCAGTGACTTCAAAACTTTCTATAGCCAAATTCACAAAAGAAAGTACAGTGAATTAGCATCTACACACCGATGTGGTTTATGGTTTACTGCTTTATGGTTTACTAGTAATAAATATTATTACCTGAAAATTTAAGAGACTTCTTTGGTCGCCCAACATTCTGACCTGTAGAAGAAGAATTTATATTACAAATTGGAATTCATTATTATTCAAGGATAACTTGCTATATCAGATTTATGAAAGCCTTACTGTGATTTCTTGCTTGCAAGTTGTACATAGTTCTTGGACAGTATATAAAGGAAATAACAACAAGCAGCACAAAGAAAATACAGAAACTATTGCAATGTTCGTCACTAGTATACCAGAACTGTGATGAACAGAGTGCACAGGAATCATGTCACTAAAACATCCAAATCTACCGCAAATGATCAGTTCTGGTTTCTGTTCCAGACCTTTAACTTGTGTGTCAATTTTGTCAATTAACATGAAAACATGCCTTTTTAAATCTCTCTATGACCAAAATGATGAATAAAAATGGATTGAAAAAATATATGACATTTTGAGGTGGCTCTTGGATGGTTGTTTACTGATTTTTGTAAATAAGGAAGTTATTTACTTTATTTTTAGGAAAAAATAAATCAAAAGGATACCTCCTGTTTGTCCCTACACGTTTGGTTTTTACAGAAGGAAAAGCTGCCTTTATAATCCTTGACTCGGTGATTGCTGTTAGCTTCTCTGAATACAAAATATCCAATTCTTTCCGTAGTCTTAGAGCTATGTCATCGAATGATGTGTAGCCCTTTTCATCTATTTCGAAACAATCCTGTAGGATTTTTACACCTGTTGCCATCATCGTCTTTAGTTTGTTTTCTGGGAATTAAAGCACAATGCAACCATCAACTATAAAGTTGAAAACTTGATATTATGTTCTAATGCTTGTAGAATAATCAAGCATTACATTGGAGTTGTTCCGTGTAAGAACATTAGAGATGCAAATGATGCGAGCCTTTTGTTTCCAATTGATTCTGGTCAACCGGAAACAAAAGGCTCGCTTCATTTGCATCTCTAACGTTCTTAAGCGGAACAACTCCACTATGTTACTAACACTATTTAATCTAAGACAGTTCTATTGTTAGTATAATAAAATTGCAAAATCACCTGCATCCAGTTGTGCTGCTGATTTGCGAACTGCAAAGACAGATATTTATGATAAGAAAACATCAAGCAAATAATACAAAAATTGGTGAACCTTTGAGGTCATTTTAAGAAAGACAATGTTCTTTGAGGTGGCATTTCATGGAATTTTACCCGAGAGCTGCTCCTAATGTGTTTTGCTTTTATATGACATTATTTTAACAGAGTTTACTCCTACCTTTCCTTTTTGACCCACCAGGGGTAACTGTTGTTGTAGTAGTTCCTTAAACAAAGATTTCTGTTGTGAGATTTTACAAGTGAGATTTGTCAGACATCGACATAAACATTTATTGTCATTGGAGTTTATATAATCCTACCTGCTGAGGAGAAGACATCCTGTTTTTTTGGCGTCACATGCACTAGCAGTTGCTCCGGATCCTTTGATAATAGTAATATAACATCGAATACAAAAGAAAATGTTTTAGCCTACTACTTCAAGAACAATTTGGAACTCTCTACCTAGCATAAGCACTCTCTCTATGTTGTCTCCTCAAACACTCTGTCTAGCTTTAAAGAGACCGCCTTGTCCGCAATACGGCCATTGAAGGTGTCAGTCCACCTTCGAAGGCTATAAACGCCCCTCGAGCGCCCTTCTAGTATTAGCGCAAGCTATATGTCTAAGTTCTAAATTCCTCTAAATTCCTCAGAGAATAAACAGCTTTTGCTTACCTTGGAAGGTACTTTTAAGCTGCGAGCGTTGAAATTCCGCGTCCCCTTTCAGCTTACTCAAGTGATGGAGCTCTTGGCGGCTAGCAGCATACTTCCTACTAGCTCGTCTGGGCCATACGGGTACGGTTTTCGGCCTCACAGAGGAAGATTCTTTCCTCTTTTCGGCCGTTGTAGTGGCTTCAGACCCTTCCATTTCACAGGAAAAAAACAAACCGAGTTTTTTTTTCATGTGCGCTCAGAAATCCTACCGAAAACGTATTAAACACTTTTAAAATCACTTTTCTTTCGATAACGGGTGAAATAAATCCAATTTCTCAAAAACGAAGATATTAGCGAAGGATCTGCCAGGCTACTCCGAGTCAGCTTGAAGAGCGGCCGCCATATTGGAAAGTGTGCTAGGTGCGCAAAGCATCATGGAGCTGACATGAAAGGGGTAGCCTGGGGACGAGGCTAGTCCAGGTCAACAGATGACTGAAATGAGGTGGTCACATGATATGACGTCATCGATGACGTCATCTATGCTTGAAAAATTAATATCTCGTGAAGGGAAGACTCTAAGACAACAAAACTTGGGTAGTGTAGTCTAGGCCACCAGATGAGCGAAATGAGGTGGTTACGTGATATGACGTCATCTATGACGTCATCTATGCTTGAAAAATCAATATATCGTGAAGGGAAGTCTCCAAAACAACCAAACTTTGGTAGTGTAGTCTAGGTCACCAGATGAGCGAAATGAGGTGGTCTCGCGATATGACGTCAGCGATGACGTCATCTATGCTTGAAAAAGTTATATCTCGTGAAGGGAAGACTCTAAACAACCAAACTTTGATAGTGTAGTCTAGGTCACTAGATGAGCGAAATGAAGTGGTCACGTGATATGACGTCATCGATGACGTCATCTACGCTTGAAAATGAATATATCATGAAAGGAAGACTCTAAACCAACCAAACTTGGGTAATGTAGTCCAGGGGCCGGTTCCTAGAAGGTCAGTTAAGAGTTATCTGTAGATAAATGCTTATCCAACGGATAAATCTTGACCAAATCCTGTACAACAGATAACTTTTATCCATGGATAACTTTATCCAACCTTTCAGGAACCGGCCCCAGGTCAATAGATGAGCGAAATGAAGTGGTCACGTGATGTGACGTCATCGATGACGTCATCTATGCTTGAAAAATCAATATCTCGTGAAGGGAAGACTCTAAAACAACAACACTTTGGTAGTGTAGTCTAGGTCACCAGATGAGCGAAATGAAGTGGTCACGTGATATGAAGTCATCGATGACGTCATCGATGCTTGAAAAATTAATATCTCGTGAAGGGAAGACTCTAAAGCAACCATGTAAACCATGTACACATGGGAATCTCTTTTATTCACACAGAAAATTTTATAACCAGGAGCTCCGCTTTTAGCCAGTGGCTAAATCTATATATTATTGAATATTTGTGTTTGAGTAGTCTATGAATATGCTAATTAAGAACTCATATCACTAGAGTTGGAAATCGTTTCCAAACACTAGTGATTTTCAACTGGTGTTTCATTGGGTTTCCAAAGTCATACACCTGACCAAATACAAGAACCCGATTGGTCTACACCCTCGTGAATAATTAATGAGTTTGAAAAGTAAGAGCGAAAGCGACGAAAGCGATGTTTTCCTTTTCAAAACCATTATCATAATATCATTATGGAATATCGTATATCATGTTTTAGCCTTGTAACCAGACCTAGTGCTCGATGCACGCTAATTTAGCCTGAATTACTTTGAAATAACATGTTTTTCTTTATTAATCTGAGTACTATCAATTAATTGTATAGGCACCTTAGTGGCAAAGAGAATGGAAAACTACAGGTATGGCTAAAGTACCTAATAGCATCAAACACTCCATTGGAAGCAGGGAGCCACTGTTTATGTCTGGGGACGTCTTGATTGTGGACAATATGTTGTGTACGTGGGATTGTTATTTCATTTTTCAAACAATACTAAATATATCAATATGAAAAAAAATCGACAAGACCAAGATTAACCGGCTTAGATACTAACGATGCAAAGAGTTATCTGGAGAGATTTGAAGAAATTAAGACAGTTTAATCCAATGAAAACTGTTAACGTGTTTAAATATCTGAGTGGCGAGGTCGGTTGTAACATAAGGGATCAGTACTATTAGAGTTAGTCACGAATATAGCGTACTCTTTTTCGATGGAGTCGAACGAAGCATCTGAACGCACTAAGGAAATCCATAATGTCGAGAAACCAACTAGTAATAGAACGAAAGTGGAGAAAGGACGAAGAAATTCCAGAAATGGAATTACAATGAAAGAACAACGAAGGACACTTTTACATCTGGCATAAATTATATTTCCGCTTTTAATGGCCTCTACGGTATGTTACCAGAAATTCCATTCACAGACACAGATACAGATACAGTGAGCCACTTGAAAAAGACGTTTTACCAACAAATACCAGTGATTCGGATTGATTGTGTCTCGCCCTCAGCGGAGCAGAGTAGGTTGGTTGCTTCAAACGATGGAGATATTTACACAAGAAGACGAAGCTTGAATAACGGTAGACATGTTGCCTCTTATGGTCGGAAACCTCTTGGGGTGGAATCTATATTAAAAAGCTTCCAAGGAGAAACTAGCAATTCCAGTGAAGATGGAACCCGAAACGGGGACCCGAAATTCATACAACTAAAGAATGTACACAGAAGAAAAAACAGTCTAGGCCAAGTAAAGTCCTTGCACCAAGAAAGTACCCGTGAAAGAAGAAAAATAAACATACAGATGCCTTCAGAAAACGATGACACAAGCTTGAACAGTACAACCCTGGCACGAGCTAGACGAAACAACATTGGTCTGCAAAATACGCATGGTCCTGAGGCAACGCTACTGACAGCATCAAGCATGTCAACTGTAGGATTTAAAAAAAAACTAGAAAAAGCCAAGGAATTTACATGTAAAGACGTTGAATCAGAAAGAAATACACTAATCGACACAAGGGAGGAACATTACATCCCTTGTCGAAGGTCGGGGACAAAAGAAAAGTACATTGTAAGAACAAGTCCCCTGTTATTGGATTCATCAATAATCTCAAATCAGAAGTGAAATCAATCAATACAGACATGACAAATTGTCCCGACAACCGGATGGAATTAGAGTTGATTGACTTACTTCATTTCACATCTCTGCGACGACGTAGTTTGGAAGAAAATAGCACCAACAATATGATTAAACAGTCATCAACACAAGAATTGCCAAAGGACTGTTATCTTAGGGTACATCCGCCCTATCTATCCCCAAATGGCGATTTCAGCCCTCAACCATCGATTCCACCTGACATCGCGAAGAGACGCTGGAGTTTGCAAACTCCTCCACCACAAGTAACGGATGGCCATCTGTCAGATGCAACATTGGACTCATATGTAGGAAGTTCCACTTCACGTGAGCTAAGCACAGGAAAAAAGGATTTCCAACATATGAATCTATTAGACACTAAATCTGATATCAAGCGTCAGAACAATCAACTGAAGTTAGCAGTGCACTCCACCACGCAGCAAGATTTGAAAGTGAAAAGAATATCACCTTTATCATTACCTGAAGCAGAAGTTAAGTTACCTCCACTTGTGGG
The DNA here is from genome assembly GCA_033964015.1 of Scolanthus callimorphus. NCBI lineage: Eukaryota > Metazoa > Cnidaria > Anthozoa > Actiniaria > Edwardsiidae > Scolanthus > Scolanthus callimorphus. Next base: position 26,037,863 of record CM066911.1, on the reverse strand, counting down.
CGTGTTTAAAAGGCCTGTAAAAAAGCCTCCCAAATCACAACCGCTAAGACCGCAACCAGAAAAAGAAAAAGCCGTTATCAAAATAAGCGTCCCCTCAGTGACAGTAACGTCTACAGCAGATGAATTAGATTTTCCATCAGATGAGGAAGAACTGGAGTCAAGAATTCCGAATGTTTCTATCTGCTCAAGGCATTTTCCTCGAACAAGAGACAACAATAGACTTGCACCTCCCGTGATCTCGGAATCCCTCAAGACGTCTAGACCGCCCTTTGGCCCCTTTCAGGGCAGTAGTAGCACAGGTCAGGTGGTTAGTCTTCCGGGCCTGCCTTCAAGTGCCGAGTACCCGTTAACGGATGACGACAGTAGCACACATAATAAAGTGAAGCAATGCTGGCTATCAGATAGCTAAGGAGGGTTCCAAAGAACGTCACAGACTGGCGGGCTTGTCCCCTCACAGGGACTCAACTTTAGCCTCAAGTCCTAAAAATAACTGGATTGACTTGTGTGAGTAGTTTTCGGCAACCGATTGCCCCATACATCGGTGGGTAAGCTGTTCTGAGAAGCTTTGCAGATGACACGCTTTACTGGCATTTGCCTCATCCAAAACAATCTAAGTAGCTAGAGCTGATTAAAATTGCTGTTTTTCACGTGTTATGCACATTCCGATGTTAAAGTCTCAACCAACCAGAGATGAGATATTACGTCATCAGTTACAGTCTCAGCCAATCAGAGATGAGATTTCACGTCAGTGACAATATAAAAACGGCCAAAACCACAGAACCGAGGGCATTCAGTAAATTAGTTGAACGGTTACTATACACGGAAAATAAGTAAAAAAAAAAATCAAACAAAAATATGTAAGACCAAGGCTACATAGATCAAACAAGTTGTAAGTATAATCATTTAATATCAATTTACACGGCAGAAGGAGATAAGCATATTTAAGATTTAACGGTAACTAATGTAATTTATGTCAGTTTGACTCTACAGAATCCATTCTACGAGAATACAGATAGATTGAAGTACAAAAAACACAAACCCGTGTAGTCTTATCAATTGAATAATCACCCTCGCGCAAAGTGCGAAACAGCACGCGATGACCACGTCTGTGCGCGTGTTATTCCTGTTTTTTTTTTTAAGCTCGCGCAACGCAGGGGGTCTCGCAACGCGACACCACCGGCAGTGCCGAAGGCACCGAATTCTCCATCCAGGAGCCGTCCTTTAGGGCCGGGCTTTGGTAACATAAGGGTACATACGGATACCTACGATTATCAAACAGACCACATACCAGTACACACTCGGGTACATACGAGTATGGTTACATATAGTGGGTACATACAGGTTACAAACGAGTGCATATTGCTATTAATTATATAGAAGGCCAGAAACTATTTCCTTATCTACTAACTTCTTCTCCTTCACAAACCACCTAATATCTCCTCAACCGAGATATCAGATATAAGTATAATTGGCTACTCTGTTATTCGAGTTGATAAAAGCTAGTGTGTATACACTCGCGCCCATCTGACCAACCACTGACGCCATGTTTTTTTTCTTAACCCTGCATCATTAATTTAAAGATAAACCTATTGCCAGGGTTGAACCAGGGTCTCGATGGGGTTAACCGACTAGCGACAAACGGCCTAAAAAATAACCGACTACCGACAAAACGGGGAAAAAGTTACTGACTACCGACAAAAAATATTTACTGACTACCGACAATCTATGATTGCCCGTATTATAAACTCTTCATTTCTATCGTCAACACACATAAACCCTAATTTATATTCTTGCGAACTCGGCTATCTACTACACGAGCGCTTCTATATAAAGCCCTGGCCAAACGAAACACACAAGTCGATGCATGAAGTTGTGACTTGCACAGATTTGTTCACTTGCGCTGAGGTGGCCAAGCGAAATGCAAGTTTTGATCGAGTTAGGGGCCGACCATTTGACTTTTGAGAAAAAAAATATTTTGAAAAGAGTGTCCTGCAAGCTACGGGTTAAAAAAATCATGCAAAAGCAGAAGAGTAAAAGAAAAAATTATGCGATTGTGCACCCTGCATGCGGTAACTTCACATGCTGGGCTGTAAATTATGCGATTGTGCACCCTGCATGCGGTAACTTCACATGCTGGGCTGTAAATTTTCGGCGCGCTTCGCGCGCAAAAGAGTTTATTAAACTTTCCAAGCTTTCTTGTGTTTTTATTACCGTGCCCCCCAGTTTTGGGAGGTTTGCAAGGCCCGGTTTTATTGTTACGGCTCCCGTGTAGCTTATCATTGTGTGAGTGAGAGCTGCAGAAACGAGTGCTGAAAAGGCTAGGACTTTTTTAAATCTCTTTTTATCATTGAGATATACTAAAATAATTTATATTCGATGGCAAAAAAGAAACTTAAAACACGGACAAAGGATATAACAGATATAACGTCTCCAAAACAAGAGACTCAAATCATTTTCAATTTTACTACTTCTTTATTATTTTTAACTGAAATTTACCGACTACCGAAATTTTAACTGACTACCGACAAATTACCGAAATTTTAACTGGCTACCGACATGCGGACCCCCCCCCCCCCCCCCCCCCCCCATCCAGACCCTGTGAAAACGATCCCGAACTGCGAAGATTTGATTAAAACACTGCATGTTTTATTGACATCCAGCCGTCTGAGTGAATGAACAGGCTCTCCTATAATACTGAGAACCATCAAGAGTGGATTACCAAGAGTTTCCATATTTACTATGTACGCCCGAATCACAGCCAGAAAAGTGTCTATTTTTAGAACTAGGATGCCCGCGAAAATTCGTCATCCACAGGGTTCCCACTTTCTCGCCACGCGAACAGTTGTGAGATCCAGCCTAAAATTAAATCGCAGATCAATGGAAAAACCGTTAAAATCGCAAAGATAAGGTAGGATATTCTCTATTTTGTTGTGTATTGGGTAAACGAGCATTCGAGCCTGAGCATTAGAATACTTTCGCGCACGAAACTCAAATCTAAAAATAGACACTTTTCTGACTGTGATGTGGACAAATACAGTACGAAAGATTCTAAGGCCCCGATTACATGGAGCGGGCTGGCTCGGATGGGCGCGCTGAAAACACAATCTCAGCCCGGTATTATATGAGCCGAGCTGGCCCGCTATGGTGAATCGTGGTTCGTTGGTGATAGTTACAAAATGGCGGACGCGCGAAACATTCGCAAGGCACTTATTGCTCTTCTACTACGGCAACTTGCGATGTAGCGTATTCTCTTCCAACTTCATGGCATATAGGTGCTCTGGATAAGTGTAATTCTTATCAAGAAGTGTAATTCTGACTCTTCAAAGCGAGACCGGGCCAGCCCGGTTGAGCGATTACATGAGAATTTTTCAGCTCGCTTTGCCGGGATCCCGGAGGGTGACTACCGAGATCTCGGCAAACCGGGCTGAAAATTGCCCATGTAATCGCGAGTCAATTTTTTACAGAGTTTCTGCAGACAGCCAAGATCTCGGTAGAAAAACTCAGCCCGTCCATCCGGGCCAGCCCGCTCCATGTAATCGGGGCCTAACTCTTGTTAATCCACTCTTGGAACCATATTATTATTTCTTTTTTGACTTTAAGACCTGGAAACGGCATAGCCGGAACTTACCTGTTGATCTGACAGCGAACTTGCGTGAATTAATGGCGATCGGAAAACATTTTTTTGCGGAATGCTGAACTACCAACTTGCTAGCTTGGTTGCTACATTTATGTTTCTTTGATATTTATTTATTTATTTTGATATTTAATGCCGCGATGGGAATAATTTGAGGAAACCAATTCCGCTTTTTCATTCAATAACTTGAAACGAGCCTCCTCATCGCGAAAACCGAACAACAAAGATCTAGACTAAAACTACATACGAGTAACATACGAGTAACACACGAGTACATACGAGTACACACGAGTACACACGAGTAACATACGAGTAACATATATATATAGTGGTTTCAATAAAGTTTGTCACCCCAAAGACTAAAGCCTACAAGCTGTCGGCGCCAAGCATTGTGGGTCATTCGTACTTTGAATAACAAATATTCTCCACGAGTCAAAAATACCGCGCGCGATGAGCGAAGTCGACCGAATAATTCGAGTGAGAGAGTTGCACTGGCATCTAAAAATGTGCATTCTTAAGAGCGAATGGCTCATAAAAATTTCAGCAAAAGCTCAGCAAAATTTGACGTTTCACGGTCACAACCCAAAATCTTTGTAAAGCAACATTAACCTTTGTTAATTCGTACTTTGTAAAAAGCAACAAGAACAATTTGACAAATTGGTGACCGTCACACGTCATAAACGTGTTGTTCGTATACAGCACTGGTTAACTGGTTCTTTTCTGGTGATTACAGTAAGGCAGCTTGCCGCTCCACACGCGGAAAATAGATTAGTTAAAAATGACAAAAAAAATAAATGAACAGTCTGATCTAACATCCTGCGCGCCCTAATTTGCGACGGATGGATCTTGTCGAATATCTTAGCATACAGGATGTGTGATACGCCGGCAAACACAGAGAGACGTAGCCGGCTCGCAAAACGACAACAGACAGACTGTTTTAGGACTTGTGACTGCAAACTGTTCATTAGATGAGATATTGTAACTCTCTCGCAGTCTATTAGAAAATTTCTAGTCGCCAGGCATACCCCAAATGGGCCTAACCTTTTTCGCGTAAATGGCAAACGAAGGTGCGCAAGATATGATATTGCCTGCATATCTCTTCTCATTACAGTGACCACTGACAGTAAAAAGTAACTACAGAAAATAATCCAGCGCAATGCGTTGCTTATCAGTACTTTTTTTAGAAACCTCTTCACCACTGAGTTTTAGCATTAATTCCTGAAAAGAACAAAACGATGAGAAACCCTTCATCACAGTCGGAATGAACGCTCAAGATGTTAGCACATTTTAACATCCCTTTTATACATAGCAATTACCCGCAGCAAATTACTTTCAATATAATTAACCAGGTTAGGTCGCAAACGTTACATTAAGAGATGTAGATTTTCTATTGATAATCACCTAACAGCCAGGTGAAGATAGTACGCGCGTGCGGGTATTGTTTTTACCAGTCCCGATCAATACCATGAATAGATCTATTATTCGGGATTTGTTTAAGACTTTATGCTCAAATCTTTTAAAACTTATTATTAGAGTCATGCGAGTGAGCAGCCCGATTACTGAACGAGGAATGAAATTTGTCCTTAGGCGAAATAGTACGGTAATGATTCAAGTATTTCTAACAACTTATCCATTGAGAGATATTAGTGCTCAAACAAATATTGCCAAATCACATTGTAATAAGTGAGAAAGAAAGTGGTTGAATCAGCAGTGAGAGAATATTTTTATTCCTTAGAAATACATGTTGAGTTCTCCACTTTTAGTGCAAATATATATCCCTAGTTTGTTTTAAGAAATGTGATTTCTTAATTTAAAGGCTGATTGTGATTTCAGAATTTAAAGGTCGTCGTAGAAACACCAACAAGTGATTTAAAGGGCCTATGACTGTGTGTGACCTATATATTTTGTTTACAACAAAAAGTCTATTCCCATGTTATTTAAAACAGCTCGTTACGAGATGTAGCCGAGTGCTATTCATATGAGATTTCCACGCAACGGTACTTAAACACGGAAAATGTTTGTAGGCTTGAGGAATCCTCATGATTTTGCTGTGTTTTGCCGAGATGCCTCTCGGGTCGTATGTGCAAGGAACTCTAGCACGTGTCGTTACACACATGGCAAACAATAGCTCCTCTGTACGCCACGCGCCGTTGTTCTGTGTAATAAACAAAGCCCTACTAAATAAGCATTAATTGGTTTTAAATTATTCAAGTTTGACTAGTCGAGACCGGCGACTAGTGGAGAGACTAGATAATAGTAGTCGGCCGCCACCTGCTTGCTTCATGGACAAAACACGCTCTTATTGGTTAATACTCGTCACGTGTCTTGTAGTTGGGTCGGTGTAACATCGGAGTTTGAATGTTGAGTTTTAATGTTCGCTCCTTGTCAGGCACAAGTGTTTGGTTGTAACGAAGCATGCCGAAATGAGAGAAAGGTCTTCTGGAAGTTTTGTCGAAGGTTTTTCCGCAGCATCTCTATTGTGGATGTGGAAAATATGTGGAGTTTACTGAACGTCTTATGGTTCTTGACGGTTTTTGTGAACGCGAAAGCAGGTATTGAAGTTTTACGGGGAATTCTAGAGTTCCTCTTCACGCAGATACATAGGGCAAGGCTTTTCCAACAATTCTAACGTTGTCTTTTTGTTTATTGCCGTAGCTGGGTTCTACTATCAGAGGTTAAGATCTCGGGAGGGGAAAACTTGTAAGCCGCGACTTGAGGCCAAGCTATGGCCCAAGTATTGTAGCAAACATACGCCCTGCCGTACGATCAAAGATTGCAGAAGACACAACGACCAGTGCATTTGTGATGAAGATTGTGGGCAAATCTGCACAGATCCAAGTGAGTAACATCCCCTTTCTTGTAGTCTTCGTTGGTTTCTTGTCTGGTCTTTTTATCCGCATGCTTCAAAAATAACACACACACAAACTTGATCTGTAGCTCACAGTGGGTATATTTAGCTATGGAAATAATTCTAAAATACAGTATTCATAAGTTTGGAGAGTTACTTAGTATATGAAGAGTTCATGTACGTTGACTTCCTGGCGCGTAAAAATTTCCACTCTCATTTTATTTTGAGTTGAATTTTTTGCGCGATTGACTTGACTCTGGCTGACGTGTAGGTGTTATCTTACTAGGTAGGTCCATGTTAAGTGTTATTTGAAATCTCGTGGTTAGCCACAGGTATTATAGTTGCAGTAAACAAGCCGCACTTTGGCGGCTGATCTTGTTAAAGTTGACCGGGTTTTCGAGCTCATTGTGAAAAACATCGCGTCAAGTGCTCCAACATAACATTTTTCCACGCTACCATTTCTTCAAACAAAAACCTACAATAGCTATCGACAGTGAACCATGGCTTATTTGCAAGAAATGCTCAAACTAAGGTGAATTGTATTCAGAAACGGGGATGCTTTTTGCGATAATGTTTAGGAAAATGCTGAAATTCCCTGTTTAGCTGATGGCTTATCTAGGCAAGCCAGCAGACCAGCAGTTACGGCTGAGTGATTCCAATCGAATAAAAGGCTTCTGTTAGGTTTAATTTTTTCTTTTGAAAAGGGTTTGTGTTTTAAAAAACTCTTACAAGTCCCAAGGGTATCGTAACCTAAATACAATACGCATGTTGTCTATGCTGTGATTTGAACTTTAAACAAGCTAACGAGCTCTAATACAACCAGAAATGTCAATGGCTTTCAACGTCACCCTGTCCTCACATTAAACTCAAGACATTTCGATTACTCTTAGGCTAGTACATACGCCGCTCTTACCATGAGCCGTACCAAACTGTTACCATGAAATACTCAAAACTCGCGGCGTTGAAATCGATTCTACATTCCCAGTTTGATTTAGAATAGTTTAGGCTACAAGCAGACGAGAGATGGACAAAAAATATCGTTTCATTGAGATTTTGCATTAGGATCGGCTCATGTTAAGAGCGGCGTATGTACTAGGCCTAACATTTCTTTCGAAATGATATTAATAATCATATGATGAATCAGAATTCGTTTACTAAATAATTATTCAATATTTTAAATCACTGTTTAACTTAGAAATGTGGTTGTACTCGATACGTATCTCAGTAGAAAGCGTACGTACGTATGATTCCTGAATTAAAAGCATTATCACAGTGTTGAGGGTAATAGTAGGGCATGAATCCTCCAAAACTAGAGGGTGAGGGAGTCTGCATGTGATGGATATTTGATAGACTGTATAGCAGTTTTATAGCAGTCTATCGCGATAGATGCATGCATGATCGTAATATCATCACTAAGAGCATCGTTTCTGTCTCGAGTTTTGCGTTCATTCAACCCTCTCGGGCAGGATTTCGTCCTTTGTTTCCATTTGACACGGCAACAGTACGGGTTTTGACGTTCGGCACGTGCAGACACTAAACAATCAGGCTTCCCATGTCCTTTGGTGTTCGCTTTTCAGAAGCTTCTCTTAAATAACAATCAAAAAATATGATTTATACGAAAGTTTATGTGTATTTTCATAGTTTACAGCGCCAAGAGGGGCGTCACGAAATGTTCACCATCTCGTTAGATACGCTTGAACAAAAACGAGCCTTATTTTCATGCTTTTTGTATTACTCCTTTTGACCTCATTTTTATTCATTTAAGTTCATTTCCTAAACAAAACATGTTCGTTTGTTATAAACAAAAACTAGAGCAATCTTTAATACATAAATAATCCTTAACAATAACTAGTATTTAATGACCAGTGTCTGGATTGATCTATTATATATCAGGGGATCTTTGCAGTTGCGTGCCGTGTTTCTTTCAAATTTAGAAATTCAAATTACGTTTACAATAAAGTGTATATGAAACTTTCATTACCAAAATACCAGTATTGTAAATTATGTATTTTGTTTCTGTTAACTTTTAATTCTACTTCACTTTCCCTAAGGCATACTTGCTACTGTAATCTGTTTAGAAACACAGTTGTAAATTCTACTCGACTAGTATTCTGCACTTAAAAAATAGTTTCCAGCGAAAAAACATCCATTTAAAGCAAACGTCAGGATGGTTTGGTTCTTTATTTGCGAATAAAGTGCGAACTATTTGTATTAGGAGTGCGATCAGCCACCGGTGTTTGAAGAAAAGCTTTCGTTTCAAAATAAAAGAAAGACATTGTTTTAATTAGAGAGAATTGCCATGGAGCTGAAAAGATTTGTAGCATTAGTGGAGACTTAGTTCGCAATGGTAACGAAGGCAGCACCAGGTGCAACGTGAATTCTTCTCACTTAGTATCAACTCTTCACTAAATTTATTCCACTACCAACACTTGGTTCAGGGGTATTTTCTCGCTAAACAATCAAAACTCTATTGAAAAGAATTGAATAAGACACGCGGTGCATTAGAATGCAATTATCTCAACAATTTTCGTCACTTTATAAACCTCGGCTAGCATTAAGTTCTCTTGGTCTATTCTTATTTCTTTGTCGTGGCCTTATCAGCCTTATGCCGAAGAATAATTGAGCTGCGAAGTATTAGTACTTGCTTTCTTTGTGAAAGGATCTTAAAGTTATTATTATAGGTTTCTGTGTTTATGATTTCCTTTATTTGCGTTTAGAGCTCATCTCGTTCGGTTATGAACAAGATGATAATTTAGCGCAGCTTCCCCTTTACATCCCAGCCTATTTTGCATGATTTTGACTGCACTTGTTTAGTGAAAAACCAAAGAAACAACATTTGGTTCTTATCTTTAAAGCTTTGAGTTTATCTTAATTCACATTTTATACTGTGTTAAAACGTAAAAGCTATGTAAAGTCACTCTCTGGCCTCGGTTATCTTTAATGAAACAAAGACGGCATATTTCCAGAGTTGTGAAGCATAGAGCTAGTTTTATCGCGTTTGCTTATGTATTGTGATTTGATAATGAAACGCCTGTTGTTTTGGCATTCTACTAGAAGGAAATGAGCCGATGAATAGAATAGACGAACTAAATTAATGACGTTTTCCATTGAAGATTCCTTTTCCGGGAGCACGTAATTTTGTTTTCAAATTACGATGTCCCGTGAGATTTAATTAAGTTTTCAAATTTGAGTTTGGTAACTAAGGTGTTAAATGAACATTACACACACTCTTTTTTTCTATAAGAACCCTGTTTATAAGAACGCGGAGGCTGAGATTCCCTCAAAATAACACCGTTCCCATACATATTCTGAATGTTTTTCACCATTTTACTCCAGACTGAATTGCCTATTCTTAAACGTTCGTTGTGTGTTTCCAGAAATTATCCATACCCCCCCTACGGAAGGGCATTGGAAATTCCGGAGGGGTGGGGGGGTCAATTTACCTGATCATTTCCATACAAATACTGTATTTTTCATCGGAAATTCCAGAGGGGTGGGGGTGGGGGTGGGGGGGGGGGGGGGCACTTTTCTACACCCTTCCGTGGAGGGGGTCCACACCCCAAATTTGTCGAATTCACCGATGATTCACCGCACGCTGGTTTTGCTAGCATACAGCTATTTCAATAAAAGTTGTAGAAGCAAACGCTACTACACTACAGGGATAGTGGTGTAAAACTGAATTTACAGAGCATTAGCTTCCTTCTGGCCTCTCGGTTGAAAGTATTGGTTTAGTGAAGTTGTGGTTCAACAAGTTTTGATGTTTAAAATGTTGTAAAATTGTATACAAACAGAGAAAGTAGTGAATTTTACGGTTTTTTGAATCCTCATTTATAGCGGAACTCCCCACGCCGAAGGCGCGGAATGGAGCTCCATACGTATTAGCATTCAACGTTGCACGAGAAAGCAACCCATCCTAGCCAAAACGGAACGTTCAGCGGTTTGCGAAAACATCGCAGGCTCTTATTTACGCATGCACACTTGCGTTAGTGTCGAGCCGTGTACACAGCCAATCACAGCCCGTCTTGGATCACTGAACGCGCGCTTCGTCCTCCACAACTAGCACCGCGTCGTTCGGTTTGGACTCCAAACTGCAAAACTTTGATAATCGATTGATAATCACAGAAATTGTGATTGTGTATGCCCGCGATGGAAGAGAGAATCTATTTTTTCAACTCAACCAATAGAGTCCTAAAGTGTGACGTCACAAATTTGAAAAATTTCAAATTTCAGATTTTAGTCCACGGATAATGAAATACCAACTTCGAAGAATGTTGCAAGCAAAAAATGAGGTGAATCGGTTGAAACGCGACCGAGCTATGGCCCGCTGAATACATAATTTTCTTTAACAAATCACTGTATTTTGGACTCAGTTCATAACTTTATCAACCGAACCAAAAATACAGTGATTTGTTAAAGAACATTTATGAAGCATGGTTCATGGTTTTACGTTTTGCAGAGCAACGTTAATTGAACAGGTGTATCCTCGTTCTATAGCACATTGCCTGAGAGAGATTCATACAGGGTACACTTAGTAGATCATATATGGAGTACCTACTGCCGGGAGGCAACTTGTCACCGCTGACAAATGAATGCGGGCGTAGCCAAGAGGGCATACTTAAATACTTAAATAAATTTAGCTCATGGTAGCTTACACTTATGTCTGAGCTGCAGGACTTTAAGGTCTTATAGCCTTCGTAGGTGGCCAGGAGCCCGCATGTTAGTGATGGCGGGCAAGGCGGCGTGCAGGCACGGCATTAGTAATTTGGGAAGATAAAAGGCAGGCTTGATGAGTTTGCGCAAACGTCGCATTCTGGCAAATTTCGATTCTTCGGGTATAAAACTCGTTCTCTATTGTTTTATTACATTGGCACGGATTAATTATTGCGATCAAGACCGCCTAACGAAAGTCGTTTCGTAAAAGCAGAACGTCCAGGAGTAAACACAGCTCGGTTTCGTGTCGACATAAAGGTAAAAATGGCTTTCAAAATATTCCAAGTGAATTTTTTCAGCCGATGAAGAAACTACCAGACTAGAGTTATAAGCCATACGTACTCTGATCGACCTGGGGACTGAATACGTAGAAACATTAGCCGTATTGACACTAGGGACGGGAAACTCGTCTTGTGACGAGTTTCTCGTCCTTCTATTTTGTCAGTGTAAATTCGGCAAAAGACTAGAAACTCGTCCAAAATTCACCCGTCTAACTATCACCTCGTCTCAGCCACGCTGGGCTGGCAATTCATGAAATCCCGCCAGTACAGTATTACTCCGAGAGTTTTAGTCCGATTGCAGCCAAACTTCGCATGTGAGTAGTTCATCGGACGTTCGAGGTATCTATTACATTTTTCGAGTTAACGACTTTTGGCGGAAAATGACGTCATCAAAATGCTATGAACATTTCAAATTGTTGTTAGGACTATATTAGTAAGTGCATTACAAAGAGCTAGTCAAGAAGGACTCACAACTGAAAAAAATATTGCAATAGCACATTCCGTTATCAAGTTACGAATTTTGAATTTTGTGCTATTTTTAGAAACATTGGCGGGAAATTCAAAATTTGAAAATTCATAACTTCTCAACAGAATATGCTATTGCAATAATTTTTTTCAGTTTTGAGTCCTTCTAGACGAGCTCTTTCTAATGCACCTACTAATATAGTCATAACAACAATTAAAATTTTTTAGAGCATTTTGATGACGTCATTTTCCCGCCAGAAGTCGTTAATTTGAAAATATAAAAACGTTGGGACCTCGACCATGGGATGAACTACTTACATGCGAAGTTTGGCTGCAATCGGATTAAAACTCTCCTGTACTGGCGGGATTTGATGAATTGACAGCCCAGCGTGGCAGACGTTTACTTCTGGACGTTCTATCATTCCATTTCAGTCCATGCGAAACCTTTGTTAGGCGGTCTTGACGGTCGCAAACCTTAGTCCGTACCGATGCAATAGAGCGATGTTCACATGACTGTCGTGAAACCGATCGCAATGTAATTACACCAATTCTGAACAAAACCAATTCTGAGTAATTACAAAGTAATTGCTGTCGGCTAGACCGTTAATTGGTCCAGCGTAAACCAACGAGTTGAGTCTGTCAAGTGGTTCGTCCTTCATTTACTGCGAATTACTCACGACAGTCACGTGAAATCCGCTCTAACTGCAAAAAAAAAACCGAATTAACCCGAAACACGAAATTCTGCTAGGAATAGCTATGCCAGCATAAATTCACAAGCCTGTCCTCACTTTGGCGAACAGCATGAGCATACAAATTCCCCACTACTATGTGTAGTTACAATAGAGTCCTAAAGTGTGACGTCACAATTTTGAAAAATTTCGAATTTCAGATTTTAGTCCACTGAAAATGAAAGACCAACTTCGAAGAACGTTGCATGCGAAAAATGAGGTGAATCGGTTGAAATGCGACTGAGCTATGGCCCAATGAATAAAACATTTTCTTTAACAAATCACTGTATTTTGGATTCAGTTCATAACGTTATGAACTGAACCAAAAATACAGTGATTTGTTTAAGAAAGTTATGTATTCAGCGGGCCATATCTCGGTCGCGTTTCAACCGATTCACCTCATTTTTGGTGCGTAGCTTTCACTCGATATGCCCTTTCGAAATCAAGGAACAAATATTGCTAAATCGAAAATTTTGTTTTTGTGACGTCATCACTTTAGGACTCTATAGACCTATTCGGCTTGGACGTAATGTTTTCCGATTTCAGATCACGTGGCATTCCCCTGAGTATTCCCTCTTCTTTATCTGTTACGCACAAAAGGATATATGAATATGGAAGCATTGCATTGGAATTGAAGGGCACTGTGAGATTGGTTCGAAAGTAATTTAAGTGATCGATATCAAAGAGTTGTCGTTGAAGGCGTGAGTTCTGAGTGGTGGCGTAAAATTGGTGCTGGTGTTCCCCAGGTTCTGTGTTAGGGCCATGGCTATTTTTAATTTATATAAACGACCTTCCTTTTGTTGTGGAATCGGATTGTTATTTGCTGATGATTGCCTTCTGCTTAGAGAAGTAGACTCACCTTTGTCTTGTACTTCATTAATGAATTCTGATTTGGCCGCCATTTGTACGTGGGCGAGTCAGTTGTTAGTCACTATAAATGCTTCGAAGACTGAATATGATTTTTTCAACCAAAAGAATGAAGCCTGATTATCCTTCTTTGATTATGAATGGTGAAGTTGTTGAGTTGGTCTCTACGCATGTTCATTTGGGTCTAACTCTGTCTTCCTCTTTATCTTGGCGCCCTCATGTACTAAAGATCCATCAAAAAGCCTCGAAAAGGCTAAATATGCTCAAGCCGCTAAAACACAAACTGAGTCGCTCCGTTCTTGATGTGTTGTACAAGTCACTAGTTTGTTCTACCTTAGAGTATGCGTCAGTGGTATGGGAGGGATGTGTTACAATATGATACAAATTTATTAGAGAGTTTGCACATTCAGGGTGCGCGAGTAGTAACAGGAGCTCTAAAGGGTACTAATCGCGCCAGTATTTTGAGAGCTTGGTGTGAGACGTAGAATTCAAAAATTGATTCTTATGTATAAAATAGTTAATAACATTGCACCGCCTTATCTTCTCGATTTACGTCCTGCGCTCGTTGGTGATATTTCGTCTTATGGTCTTCTGCTGACTTAGTTCTTCCTTATGTTCGAACGGAAAGTCTTTTTTTTTTCTACGATCCAGTTATGGAATAAATTGGACCTTGGTATACGTTCGTCATCTTCGCTAATATATTTTAAGTCCAGTTTCTTTAATGTTCCTGAAAGGAATTGTTTGTGTTTTACTGGAGATCGTTTGGCTTTTGAATTACTTCAAATACTCATTATTTATTCATGACCTAATTAGCCAACACAGAGGGGAAACGAATGTTGAAACATAATCTTCATTCATTTTTGGCTGTTGTTTTGAAAAGCAATCAGCCTATGTCATCGAGAATGTAAGAGTGTCCGTGTAACAATAGGACAGAGGAGGACTGTGATTGGCTTATGTGAACCTTATCAACCAATCACAAAGGGACGAGTCCCGCATTCTAATTTTTCTATATGTAGCATTTTTCACAGATGATCTTCAAGTCAAAAGTCGTGGTGACAAACTCCGCTAGCGCGCCTACAGACTGTTTGAAGCGCAGTTATTCGGGTTCAAAACCTAGTTTTGGCTCGTATCTTTTTTCTTTTTCTTTTTTTAATTTCTTTTTCTTGTTTTTCTTTGCATTTCTTCTTAAATAACCTGAAGGGAAATTCTGTGGGGAAAAAGTCCTTCAAAAGTTTTTGTTTTTCAAACGCAACAAATGTCGGACTTTGCCTGGCTTGAAAAAGTTAGGTTTTAAAGTCGATATCTTCATTTAGCGTGAATACAGTTTTATTTCACTAACTTTTTTCCCAAGATTCTTTGTAGATAGTAAGTAAGTAGATGTAAAAAATAGTTCTTGTCTTTTCAAAGTGAATCGACTTCGTAAGTTCACTTTGCTAATTTTAATAATCTCAACATCTTTGTCATTAATTGTGGCATCAAAAATATTGTAACTTTATCTGAGAGCAATATTCATATGATTTTTAAAGAACCACGTAGTTACCTACTCTACTCACAGGGGAGGGGTGCGCAGATTTGTCACTTTCTCATTCTACATTCTAAGCGCACATTATTTCTACTTGCGTGGCCACCCTATATTGTTATTTCAGAAAATCAATTAACAAACTGTGCTGCAAGATATCCTAGTTTTTCGTAGTGCGAAAACCACTTTGAGTACTGCTTTCGACATGAAAATGATCGGGTGCTCAACCCCCAAGGTATTTTCCATACCATCTTTTAACAACAGTTAAAACCCCATTAAAACGTTTCCTACAGTAGTTTCCAGATCTTACATGACTATTGCGAAACGAATTTCAATTATCAAATACTTAGTCAACCAGAAGCAAAACTGATCCGAATTCAGGGGCGTGGCTAGGGGCTGTCCGTGGGTGCATGTGACCCCCCTTTTTAGAAGAAAAATACAGAAAACATTAATATAAGAAAAAATTGGAATGCTGGAAAGGGCCATCATACATTTATACAGATGTGACCCCCCCTTCTCAAATCCTGGCTACAGCCCTGCAAAGTAGAACCTACGGAATTTACTCAAAGCAAATGAAGTTCGCTCTTGTAAGCACAACACATGTAGGCATGCCTGTAAGGGAGAGAAACAAGTCTTTCAGGGCCATTTAGCAAGAGCCACGTGCATGTATGCATGCCTATTTTTTAAAATGCCTTAGTTCTTTGAAATACTTAGATAATTGCCTGTGACATATCTTCAATCACGAACCCCTCTGTTACCTATCCAACCAGGATTTATCATTCTAAAATTCATGAGTTATTATAAGGTTTGTGACCTATGGGTAAACCCTATATTGGTCACGTGCCGTGTTTATAACTACGATGAAGATAATGAGTGTCTATATCGTAGTTATAGACACGGTACCCCGGATGAAGTGCCTGTTTCGACACTTCAAAGCGCATATGGGTGTACAAGGGTGGACCCTTGCCAACCCGGGATGGGAACTAGTGCTAGGTATGCACTTCTATTTCCGACCCTACGCATTGGGTAATATTTTGTAGGATTTCGTGAACGCTGGTCACCCAAATCGCAACGGCTCTTATCCATGTGGGATGCTTATTCTGTATCTGAGCATGTTTGATTCTGTATCTGCGTATCCTTGACGTTCTACGTCACACTAGCCATACTCTGCGGTTGTCGACATTCTTTCATGACTACATTTTTTTTCTTTTGTTTGAGAAAGTTTATTAAATGCATTCTTTAGTTTCTTGTTCTTTAGATAAAAAGAACGTGTTAAACTTTGTCGAATTAGATGACTAGTTCATTAGTTGACTTCGTCAAGGCGTACACTATGTATAACGCCTAGTCCTTCCTACTCGTAAATTCGAAAATGGACTATTCTCCGAGAGGGGAGACATGTGCCTTCTCACCGAACGGTTCCTACAGTCTGCCTGCTGCACGGCGCAAAGACTGACTAGTGGGAAAACTTTTGGAGGGGAGGATCTTTAAATTATGAATATTTATAGTTTCAGGGTCCTTGGATCTAGAAATATTTTTTCTATTCAAACATAGTTAATGGAGTGAAATGGTTGGGAAGCCCGGCAAACTTCTTTATTCAAATAAGCAGCCATTTATGAATTTTGTTATTAGGCTGGCTCGCAGAGCCCAGCCTCATAAAATTCTTGGGTTGCAAGTGACGTCACTGGGGGTCAAACTGGTGGTATACAACAAAAGAAAGTTCATCAGTTCATTAGCTCCCATTGTTCAGGGCACCAGCATGGCCGCCGCGCTTTTGTAGTTTAATTCCCAAAGGAATGGTTGCAACCCAAGAATGGGCTCGTTTCACAAGTCGTTTCCCCCAGTCTCCTTTGCTTTCGCGAAAACCGAAGACCGTGTGGAATCTGGTACTCGCAAGCCGAAGACAAACCGAGCACGAACGAAAGTAGCCGAGAGTTAGCGACGAGTAAACGGCTTTGCAACGAAAAGCTCCGATCCTTTCCGTGTCTTGTCCGTGGTTACCCGAGTTAGCCGTCGGCGGTCGGCTGTTCGGGTTACGTCAGAACATGTGCTAAACGTGATGAGCTTGTTGTTCTGTCAGCGAGGAAAGGCCGAATAATAATAATATCGTAAAAGCACTTCTGATGCCATGTTCTCTGCGTGAGAATTTTTCTATCTGTGTAGTACACTTGGCACAATCACTGATCTGATTGTATCCAGAAACTTAATGCGCCTAAAACTTCCATCAATAATCATAGCAAATCGTACACAAACAAACCTGTAGCGTTTAACGAAATCAAAGACAGAGTTATAATAGATTTAAATCTGTTAAAATTCAATGATTATCACAAACCACTAAAAAAAAACGAGTACATTGGGCTTCACTGGAAAGGATCCATACGTTGTTTACACGCAATCGCGATGTTTGGCTTTTGTATTTAGTCCTCTTTTTTGCCGACAATTTCTTGCTTTGTATTGTGTGGTTCCAGGAAATATCACCCCCCCCCCCCCTAAACACACACACCACGCAGAAGGGATGGATTTTTTTTTTTTGGGGGGGGGGGGGGATTTGCTTTTTCTATACATATACTGTATTTACTACTTTATTTATCTGTTATGAGAACTCTATTCTTGTTGACTTTCGGGGATATTTTATGGAACCATCCAATCATGTTTTAAAATATTCCAACTTTAAAGTTCAAAGTTGCGAGGTCAAAAGAAAATGAAGAACGTAAAGCAGAAACGCAACTATGCATGCAGGAATATAGGGCACACAAAAAAAAACGTACAGAAACTCCCCTTAACATAAAACGAGCCAGCCATAAAGCCACGTTGGCTTTTCACTTTTGTTAAGGTTTTGGTCAGTATGTTGATAGTATGTTAGTATGTTCTGTCACGAAAAGCGTAATGTTTTTTTACACGCGAGAAAATATAGTACATTACTATCCAACTGCAAGGAGAGGAGTACAAATATCGCGTGGAGTGAGAGAGTGAGACTGGGGTGAGTACAAATATCCCGCGATATTGTACTCATCCAAACTATGTTCGTCCATTCTCACTTCAAAACATCGGAAAATAAATGTCGGATAAGAAACAACTTATTAGACATTTTAGTGTACAATATCTCTGAACATTTTTTCTCGTCTTTGTATTTTGTCTCGCCCGAAGACGGGCTCGACAAAATACTAAAGACTCGAAAAAATATCCAGCGGGATTGTACATTAAAATGTCTAATAAGATATATATATATTGACCCTGCATAATCTTTTGTTTCATGCTCATCTAATATGCATGTCTGGTTGTACACTAAATCTTACTGGCTGAATTTGTGTACCTATGTACCGTGACCCTGCACAAAAAAAGGATTCCTCTGAAAAAGTGAACAAAGAGATAATAACGGGGTGTCAGGTTTCCTATAAATCTCAAATTCATGAATAATTAATTAGGGCAGAAACCAATCAGAGCAGCCCATTTGGTCAGGTGGATCAACCTTTACCCAATGGAAAACCAGATCAAGAGTACTCGAGTTAGTTCCAACACTGATGAAGACAATTATCAAGAACCTTGAATTTTATTAGCATTCAATTGATACGTGTACTTAATAAATCATCAATTCGGTGTTGGAGATCATGTGGGTCACAGGGGTAACTTTCAGGGTCACGTGAATTCAACCGAACATTTGAAAGCGATCGATCGAGGGTATCGGTTGTACAGGTTGTAAATGATTTCTGTACATCTATCATTGAAGTTCCCACAGGAAGCCCGTGACGTTATTTAGTGCGATATTTGTGGCAGATCTACATTACTCCGTAAAAGGAAACTTAACTTGGACTTGGAAACTGATTTAATCAAGCACACCAGGCGATGGATTATATTTTTGTTGGCCAATTAGTATGGAAGTAGAAATACATCCATTTTTTTCCGGATGACAATGCAAACAAATTTCGTGGCACGAGAATCAAATTTGAATTCCCAGCACTCATTTAGTTTAAATAGAGTGCTGTGAAGATATTTTGACGAGAAGTTGTTCAAATATTGAAACCATGCCAGCGGAGAGGAGCAAACATGATTTGCTTTTCTCTCACCCCATGAGGGTTTCACCGCAAGGCAATCAAAGTCATCACAGGGGACGGGACTCCTGTGCTTCCGTCCTCCTATTTAAATGCTTCGTCATTTCGAGAGCTCAGCAGGAATCCTTTTTTCGAAATCAGTTTGAAGCTGAAACGTATAATCAAAGCATCTGAGGCGTCCTCTCCAGGGTGAACGTGCACTGAAGTGATCTGAGTGCATTGCACCTAAAAACAAAAAGCTCTTCTTTAGTATTTTTAAGTTTCGGTTACCGTCGGCTTTGTGATTAAAGATTTACGGTTTTTTTTCGTCTGAATACCTTATCAACAACCCATTGGTTTTGAAGTGAACGAACAACCACAATACAAAATAACCATGTACAAGGCCGTAACTAGAAATTTTTGTCGGGGGGGGGGGACCCTTGGCCATCCTTTGTTTTCCCCACGTTGACACTAAACATTTTACTACTTCGCTGGGGGGGGGACCCCCCTCTGTCCCCCCGCTAGCGCTAGCTACTGCACTGGTGTAGGGGTGTCTATATGTTAAAATCCTATTCAACACCGAAAAGACAGTGAGTTTATGCTCAGGAGAGTTAAGGGCTTAAGGCCTGGGTCTCATTTGCATTCAAAATGGCGGATCAAAAACTTTAGGGGGTGGTCTATCTTCAGTGGCTTTGCTACTTCCACAGTCAAACATGGTTAAGGTTGTTAACGGTCATGAAACAAGTAAATGTTCTGTTTTGTTTCCATGGAAACATGGAATGTGGCCTTTGAACCTTACCTTAAAGCAATTTCCAAAAAAGCCCTCCGCAGGTCGGGAAAAGTTACAAACTCCAAGGATTTAACAATGCGATGTGTTTAGGGTCACCACAGGTATATCTGATCCAATTCGTAAACGTGACCATTTCATTAGGAATCCTGTTTTAGGACACTTTGAAATTTGATACCCTTTAATAACTTCGAAATTAAACATGTTGTGCAAGATCGGAAATTGGAGTGATAAACACTACATTATTCCCTACCATTTCCATCTGGTGGTTTTAAGAGTGGTGCCAATTTTCTGAACCTGCCGAGGCTCTGAAGTTTGATTTCTTAAAATGGAGGTCAAAGGTTAGGATTTATTTCCCATGGAAACATCAATAAATCAAATTGACAAGAATGACGATTTCTATGACATCATATCAACACAAGAAGCCTATCTTAAATTCACCCAAATTAAGGCCTGATTGAATGTTTTTATGGGCGTTTTTGAAACGACCTTCGAAACGAACATCTGCAGACGCTAAGCACCCATCGCACTCTACGTGAGAGTTAGGGATTGCATCTTAGTGCAGTGACCCGCATCTCGAAGGCGTAACATTGAAAACGGCCGCCCTCGTGCTTGTAAGCCTGGAAAAGGCAATTTCCGCCAGGCATCCAGTGATGTTCAGCGTTGTCTGGAGTCTTATTTACGGCATGGTGGATTCACAAGCAGATCGTGTCATTCTGCACGTAAACGTTTAAATACTTTTTTTTGGTGTACATTATTGCTTGAGAAATAACCTAGACGTCGGTTTGGGGCAAGTCTAAAAAATTCGCATCTAGCCACTGTTGACGAGCACGGAGATCGCGGCACATTTAGTCTGAGACCCGTCCACACTACTCCGTTTTCAACGAAAACGGATACTTTTTGCTCCGGATACGGCTATCGTCCACATTACAACGCCGAAAACGATCACCGAAAACGGATCAATCCCGAGAACGCTCTCCAGAGTGGAGCGATTTGAAAACGGAGCTGTTTGAAAACGCTGTTTTCTAGTGTGGACGGGTGAAAACGATGCTATGTAAAACGATGACGTCACCACAGCAAACCCGACCAATTTCACGGGCCAACAGATAGAAACGCGCATGCGTAGAGCTTGTTTGAGCATGCCCACTGAATGCATAAGAGCGTTTTCGTACGGATACGCGTTGTAGTGTGGACGGGCGAAAACGATAGGAAAACGATAAGTGTGGACGCAAATCTTTTTGAAAACGGAGCAAAAAGTATCCGTTTCGTTTGAAAACGGTGTAGTGTGGACGGGGCCATCATTTCTTTCGAGAATGGGGACATATTTTCACGACGAAGTAATTTTCTCCGGGAAATTCAAAATCCACAGTCTAAACATAGATTCTTTTGTACGCCTGTCCATGCCTTTGTTTTTGCCATTGTTGCTTGTCGAATTTGCACACAAGTTAACGTTGCTGACAAATAATAGAAAACTGCGTTATAAGGCATAGGTATACTTGCCGTCTCCTGCTTATAAGCTTGCGCCACAATATTTGGTCGCATCTTTCATCTCGTCTAGAAAGTTTTCGGAAAGCCGCAGACCTTTGAAAAGGGGTTAAAACATGGTACTGTCAAACTGTTTTCAGTATTTAGGAAATACAAAGTTGTCATTACTAGTAACATAATACAAGTGAAACAATTATAGATTTCGACTTGCTTGAGAAAATTTGGCGATAAAGTCTCCAGACCAATCAGATTACAGAAAAACAAAGGAAGGAGAATCACTATTTTCCATATGTTCCCCCATAGTTAGTAGCCCCATATACGAAGTCTTTAAAAATCGTACATCCCTGTACTAGACCACCTAGTTTTCCCGTAAAACTAGTCATACCACTGTTTATGAGTACTTTCTTCTTACATGGTAATTTTACTATTTTTTTTGTTCTAAGCCAATGAAGTCGCCTATATTTTAAATAGAAAATAATTGCATTGCAGCATGCTTTGCCGTTGGCTTGGGTAGTTCTTATACGGACCATTACTTATTAGTATCACCCAACTAGTGGACTATATTGCCAATGCTGCATTCTGATTGGCTACGCTATACTAGGGGACTATTATCAATAGACCTCTAGTAGCGAAAGCGCCGATTTTGAACATGAAAACAATGGCCGCTTCTCGTTTTGTCGAGGTTTCTGGTGATTTTTTTGACAATTTTTCACTTTTTTTGTCCAACTAGTTGGGTGATTCTAAAACAATTAGACCTCTCGCCGTCAAGGACTATTGGCCCGTAGCCTTTTCGGGCTCGAGGTCTATTCATCATAGCACATTCGGGCTCGAGGTCTATTCATCATAGCACATTCGGGCTCGAGGTCTATTCATCATAGCACATTCGGGCTCGAGGTCTATTCATCATAGCACATTCGGGCTCGAGGTCTATTCATCATAGCACATTCGGGCTCGAGGTCTATTCATCATAGCACATTCGGGCTCGAGGTCTATTCATCATAGCACATTCGGGCTCGAGGTCTATTCATCATAGCACATTCGGGCTCGAGGTCTATTCATCATAGCACATTCGGGCTCGAGGTCTATTCATCATAGCACATTCGGGCTCGAGGATTCATCATAGCACATTCGGGCTCGAGGATTCATCATAGCACATTCGGGCTCGAGGTTTATTCATCATAGCACATTCGGGCTCGAGGTCTATTCATCATAGCACATTCGGGCTCGAGGATTCATCATAGCACATTCGGGCTCGAGGTTTATTCATCATAGCACATTCGGGCTCGAGGTCTATTCATCATAGCACATTCGGGCTCGAGGTCTATTCATCATAGCACTTCGGGCTCGAGGTCTATTCATCATAGCACATTCGGGCTCGAGGTCTATTCATCATAGCACATTCGGGCTCGAGGTCTATTCATCATAGCACATTCGGGCTCGAGGTCTATTCATCATAGCACATTCGGGCTCGAGGTCTATTCATCATAGCACATTCGGGCTCGAGGTCTATTCATCATAGCACATTCGGGCTCGAGGTCTATTCATCATAGCACATTCGGGCTCGAGGATTCATCATAGCACTCGGGCTCGAGGTCTATTCATCATAGCACATTCGGGCTCGAGGTCTATTCATCATAGCACATTCGGGCTCGAGGTCTATTCATCATAGCACATTCGGGCTCGAGGTCTATTCATCATAGCACATTCGGGCTCGAGGATTCATCATAGCACTCGGGCTCGAGGTCTATTCATCATAGCACATTCGGGCTCGAGGTCTATTCATCATAGCACATTCGGGCTCGAGGTCTATTCATCATAGCACATTCGGGCTCGAGGTCTATTCATCATAGCACATTCGGGCTCGAGGTCTATTTATCATAGCACATTCGGGCTCGAGGTCTACACTCTTTTTTTTTATAAGAACCTTTTTTATAAGAACGTTCAGCCTGAAATTTACCCAAATTTTAAGAACATGCTAAGAACATGCCTGAGCCTCAGATAGGAGCAAAATACATTTATTTTCAGTGATGCGTTCTAAAATCCAGAATCAAATGTGTTAATAATAACGACCTTCAATATTGTAATTTATAAACTCTTCATTGGTATGTATCCTTCTATAAGATCTATCATATTTCAGGTTCCGACGTCACTGAAATGTAAGAACATCCGTAAGAACATTTCCAGCCTCAAACTGCTCCAAAAATAAGAACGCCCCAGCCTCAACTGAAAATTAGACGTTCTTATAAAAAAAAAGAGTGTATTCATCATAGCACATTCGGGCTCGACAGGGGCACCCAACGATTATTTTCGGTAAAATATCTGTTCGGATGGGGGAATGATAGCTAAAACTTTCGCTTCAGAATTTTAAGCTTTAACTTTCGTATATAGATCATAAGATCCCCTGGATTTTTCGAATTGCACAAAAAGCTTAAATTTTACGGATTCTACCAGCGTAATTCCTCCCTCTCACAGCCATCGTTCCGGCCCGGACCAAAGTGATCAAAATTCTTACATGCGCGTACCGTGACAGTCCCGCTTTAATTGTTAAATAGCACACACCAGGAACCGAGACCTGCTTACACTTTATCGACGCTGACAAATGAATGCGGGCTCACCCAAGATGGTAGGAAATTATTCTGTTTCTACGTTCAGTCCAAGGGCGATCAGGGTACGTATGGCTGATAATTATGATGTTGTTACTTTGTTCCGGACAGAGGCTGCGTGTAAAAATACAAAACATGAACATATTCGAGAAACTAGCTTTTGCACCAGAACCAAACTTTCACAGGTTCGTTCTTGAATTGAAACCAAACTATTGGTTTCATACCTTCACTGGACATGAAATTTGGCTTAGTTTACTTCTGGCAAAACTTAGGCGGGCAAACTTGTTAGGCGGTCTTGACCGTAAAAATTTATCCGTGCCGATGCAATAAAAACAAAGAACGAATTAACCCCGCCGCACGAAAGTTTGCCAGGAATGCGAAGTTTTCGACGCTAGCATAAACTCAAAAGCCTGCCCAAGGTTCTTACGCATGTGCCATATAAATTTCCCACTTGCTCGAGTTACACAGCCGTTTGGCAGCTGAGAACTAAAACTCACAACAAACTCTGTCTGAAGGTCATTCACTCCCTATGGGACCAGCGCGTTTGATAATAAACATCACCTCCGATCTGATTGCGCAAACTCTAAGCTCAGTTATCAAAATTCAGTTGTTCATAGTGCTGAATTGTACACTTTCATTTCACAAATAAAATAACAGAAAAAATAATAGTGCATTCCATTTTATTGTCTATTTTAGCTATTTCCAAGCACATAAAATAAACATAGAGCTGAAAAAGTAATATAGTAAAAACCCGCGTATAAGAACCTGGGTTTTTTAATTTAGCCTAAACAGGTTCTTATAAATGGTACTTAAAGCAAATTTAGGGTACCGAGGTTCTTGAAATAGGTTCTTACATTTTCATGTGAATTTCATTTAAAAATAATTGAATGGTAAACACAATAGACATTCAACATAGTACTTTAAGCTTGAAAGAAAAAAAAAATGTTATGTCAAGTTTCTTTTAAATGTAATCACATGATGATCTTAATTCAGCAGTTTCTGATAAGAACCTAACTTAAAATTTTAGCCTTGAAATTTTAGCCTTCTTATATGGAGGGGGGCTTAAAATGAACATTTAGCCTAACAGGTTCTTAAGACCAAGGTTCTCATACGCGGGTTTTTACCGTAGTGCATTCCACTTATTCATTTCACAAGCTCGATAACATGCTCGTGCCAGATCTGCATACAATAACTCCCATACAGATCCGGCACTCATATTTTATCTACCAGTTAGAATTCAAGCTGACACTTGATATAGACAGATCCTGTGTACTTCGAAAGTTTCATATTCTTTTTGAAATAGCTTACTTAAAGGAAAAGAGAAGAAAATATAGGTCAACGGTAGAGTATTAAAGGACTATTATTGTTTATAATAGATAACGGCTGCCAATGCGAAAAAATATTAAAACATCGATTTGTATATATTTAAACTATTTTATACTTGTCTTTCAGTTCTAGCAACTCTGTATGAATAGTCAAACATGTGGCAATCAGATGTAAAGTGGAATAAACTGATCGACCGATTGTTTGACTGAGTTGATTGATTGTCTATGGATAAGTAAGATTATTCCCGCTTCTGATTGGTTGAGCGCCAGCGGCGAATTCTTGATGTTTTTAAAGGCAAGCGACTTAACCCATCGATGACGTCAAAGATTGGATAAGTTGAAAAATTATTGAACGCGTGACGTCACGCACTGGCAAAACTGCCTGCTCTCTTAAAGAAGAAAATAATTACTTTTTGGAAGACCACTCGACAACTTCCCCTGCTTGTGTACGTCGGAACGGTTGAGTTCTAGTCGACAGTAAGTCAGATAATTCTAAAACATTTTTCAGAAAAAGTCGACACAACTGGCCAAACCAGCCTTCTTCAGGTAAACCAGCCTTCTTCTTGAAGAAGGCTGGCTTGGCCAGCCGAAATATTGTATAAAACTATATTCTCCACGTTGTGTCGACTTTTTCTGAAAAATGTTTTAAAGAAGAAAAGCGGGGAGGTTAATTTTAAATGAGTAATAAAACGGTTAAAAGTTTGAACAAATAATATCACAATTAATGAATTCAGCTTTCGTGATGCGGAGAATTATTCAGATCTCGGGGATGTTAACCACCTCCATAACACCCCCTCGATCTGAATAATTCTTCACATCATACTCAGCGGAATTCATTAATTGCTCATTAATCTCGCCGGCAGGGTCTGGAGCTGGCTGGTAAATCATATTTTTCCCGGCGTAATCAATCGAACAAATCCGAACAAAAAATCAATCGAACTCAATCGAACACCAATCGTTCGATTTGTTCGGCGATCGAACACAATCGAACTCGAGCTTTGCTGTGAGTTCGATTTTCGAACAAAATCGAACACCATCAATCGAACAGATTGGATTGTTCGATTTTGTTCGGTGTTAAGTTATGAATAATGTGTGACAGGGAAAATAAGTCTAGTTAACAGCATTTAGGGGAAAGAGGGGACTCCAAAACCTTTGGGATGGGGATGCTTGCCGTCCATGTTATTTTTGGGGGTTAAAATCGACTCTTTTTACCTTTTGGAGGTAAAAAAAAGGAAAGGCATTTGTTTACCACATTATTTCCGTCTTAAAACATCAGGCAGCATATTTTGGCGTGAAAGATTTGTCGACATTTGGTTTTGCCTTAACATTGTAGCTTAAAACCTCTAGTAGTTCAGGGGCCGGTTCCTAGAAAGCCAGTTAAGAGTTATCAGTGGATAAACGCTTATGTAACGGATAAATCCTGAACAAAACCTATACAACAGATAACTTTTATCCGTGGATAACTTTATCCAACCTTTCAGGAACCGATCCCAGGTGTGTTACAAATCTACACTATATTCGGACTTGTTGGTAATTTTTAGGAGTCAAAATCAGCTAAAACCACTCCCAATTTGGTACCTTTAGGGAGACAAATGTAAAGGATGTTTAACGTTCGATTTCCGAACGTTCGATTTTGTTCGATTGTGAAGATTTTGCTGTGAGTTCGATTGTGTTCGATTGCCGAACAAGTCGAAAATCAATCGAACTAACGATTGGAAGTCGATTGAGTTCGATTACCGAACGTTCGATTGATTACGCCGGGATTTTTGCACCCCCATCGACTTCTATTCATATATGATGAAAGGTCGACATTCAGGATCAAGCTTAAGCAAAATACCTCGTTCGTGGATTTTCATATTTTAGTCTACACGACTTCTATTTAGCTATCTGCTGCCGAAAGGTATTCACTCACTCAGAAGTTTTAAAGTTTCAGTTACGTCACTGATGAGTTATTGGTCATACCACGTAACACATCT
This sequence comes from Scolanthus callimorphus, assembly GCA_033964015.1. Taxonomy (NCBI): domain Eukaryota; kingdom Metazoa; phylum Cnidaria; class Anthozoa; order Actiniaria; family Edwardsiidae; genus Scolanthus; species Scolanthus callimorphus. The sequence continues at coordinate 26,010,610 of CM066911.1, read as the reverse complement.
CTGCAGCCCCGTTGACTTCTAAAAACTTTGTACATTAGTTCGTTACTGGCGTTTTCCTATTGACGTCATTAGTCACGACGTTACGTGACCACCTTGTTGCACCCCTTTGACCTAAAACAACTTTTTCCAGCTTTGGCTCCGGGACTATAGATAGACCGACACGTTATCCTATCGCCCATGGTCGTGTTTACGAAAACCTACTCTCCTACTCAGTGCCGTTTGGCTGTGTTGTGCCTCGTAAGCCGATTTTAAGCCCTTGTGAAGTATCATGGACACCAATATAGAAAAACCGGATGTCCTCGGTAAAATCAACGACGAGGACAGGCTCTGGGAAGGAGAAAAACGAAATTTTCACGAGTTATTAATTGTCTACCCGTCGACGCCACTTACTCTCAACTTTTTCGTTTAGAGAGACTGTGTGGTTATGTAACTGAGAGAAGCGGTGAGAATGTCGCCTTTACGTCATATGTGGAAGAATGTACAAATATCAGGCGGTAACAGAGGTGCCCATTTGTCGCACATCCGCAGAAAAAGCTTATCAGAGAGGAATTCCGGATTGTGTGTTTGGATGCAAACCGTGTTCTAATCTTGTTATACACCGGTGGGCAGGTCACATGCATACCACAATGGCTAATGTTTATTTGTTCACAATAGTTGTAGAGGAACCGGTTGCCTGGTTGCAGATTTCAAAGACACAGTGGGTGATTTCACAGAGGAGGGGTTCACCTTTCTTTGCATTTTGGCGAAAATTGTCATTTTGATTATAAGAGAACTCCGAATAATTGACTCAAGTAACATTATAAGCTATTATAGCGCCAGTTTCACTGTGGTTCCATTGCCGTTCCAGTCCGGTATACTAACCCTAGTCTGTGTGCATGCAGCCCTTAGTAGTCAGGACACTGTCAAAGTATCAGCGTTACGGATGAGGACATCAAATTTAACTCGCAAAACCCTGTAATTAGTTTCTGCTTTTTTGTTTTTAGAACAAGGCCTACACCAGAGCCTTGAGTCCCCTTATAATTTCTTAGATTGCCCTACATAACAGGCGCAAACTTCCCAAAACGCCCTAACATTATCAACTATACACCGGAATAATCATGAGTATACGTACAGTATAGCTAAATGATGGCTTGATGGTATCCTGTAAGGAGACAATGCATAAGCTGGGTACAGTCGAAGCTCTCGTGGGCGACCACCTCGGGAACTGAAAATAACGGTCGTTAACGGAGCTGGGGCCCGTTTCTCAAAACGCCCGGTAATTAACGGGCCCGTAAAACTTATCGGGAGAGTTTACGGGGAAGTTTATCGGGTACGAGCGAGCGTTTCTCAAAGCTCCCGGTAACCTCCCGATAGTTATCGGGGCCCCGGAATCAAATTTATAATTTCCGGATATTACAAATAACTTACCCTAAAAATCCATGAATTAACGAAAAACTCAGCAATTTGTCGACACTAGATTACAAAGTGTACCGCTAAGTTTGTATTTCCAGCGAAAAAAGTAAAGAAATCAGGTAAAATGTAAGAAAACAAGAGCAATTTGTAGTGCAATTGTGCACTGAGATTGAACATTTGTTTACATTCTTGCAATCAACACGTCAAACTGATTGACAGCTAAGCTGTCAAACGAATCGTTTTGATTGGCTGAGAAGCGAGATGGTCGCATCTGATTGGCTAAACTCTCCCGGTTTATCGGAATGGCGGGAAAAAACAATCCGGTAAGTTTACGGGAAACCTTGGAACTGCAAAGCGAGAACTTTTCGAGGAAAAAACGAGACAGGCCAGAAAATGGTTAGTTTTGAAGGAAAAAGAGGTGAGTTTTCGGTAATTTTAACTTGGCAGAGTCCAGATGAATAACTAAGCTCTACCTAGAGTGAAAAAATTCAGGAAAACAAATCTATTTTCGACCTTATTTTAAGACTTCAAAATGCTTCCCGTTAATTAACGGGAGGTCAAGAGCTCCCGTAAAAAATCGGCCGATTTAACGGGAACTTTTACGATTTCGCAAATAACGGGAGTTTTGAGAAACAGTCAAAATATATCGGGAGGTGTTAACGGGTAGGTTTACGGGTCCGATAAGTTACCGGGCGTTTTGAGAAACGGCCCCTGGTCGCTTACGAGAACGGCTCGGCGACCACCAAGCGGCTTCCTACTTGAACAATAGGTGTTGGTCGCTTACGAGAGCTTAGTACAATAAATCTAGAAAATATCATGTGATACTAATGCTTAAAATAGTTTGATTTATTTCCCAACTTTAATTAAGAATAGATAACCGCAAATATGTACATAGAAAATAGCATTTCACCTGTGCAGCTTGTATCAGTTTAGATATTTATGAAGTGATGAATGATGAGTTAAAGACAAAAAGTACTGCGGTCGCTCAAGAGAGTTAAAAAAACAATAGAAAATCTCTGTTGGTGATTTGACATTGTGGTCGCTAACGGAGCTGGTCGCATCGATATAAGGCGGTCGCTTACAAGAGCTTGAAATAACAGAGTTAAATGTGACATTTCAAACGGGGTTTCGGGACAATGGTCGTTATGGGAGCTGGTCGCTTACGAGAGCGGTCGCACGGAGAGCTTCGACTGTATTTGCCGGCATCCTTGACAGAAACGTATTAAGGACATGCAAAGGACATCAACAAAATAGAAAAAGAATGACAGGGAAAAACCTGACATATATCTAAAAACGGGTCGCCAAATTGCTCTCCGCCAGCTCCTTTGAAGTAACCTGTTGAAATAATATTACAGAAATTGAAAAAGAGGAAAAACTTGCTGCCACCGTAGGGGCTATAGGGTGTTATTTTTGGCTGGTGTACTCAAGTACGAATCCAGCCTCAAATGAGTACCTACCAGAATCTGGTACATTTTATAGCCACGGTCAAATCGCCTTATCTCTAACTTTCTCACGGCTGCCAAGTGTGAAAACGTACGGTCCGGACCGTGTGAATTTATTTTTTACGCCCACTTCAAGATGGCGGCTAGCTAGTATAAATATTCATTATGATTCACATATTCTCGTTCTACGAGTGAATCAAAAGGAGCATGTTGACCTGCGAACTCTCTCGTAGCTCATATGTAAGATGTTGGGTTATGAATAGGTAATTTGCATAGGGTTGAGGGTTCGCACCACCATGAATACTTTTTCCTTTTTTTCTCAATAACTTGCCTTAAAAATTTCTAAGTGCCATGAAGTGGGCGTAAATAAAAAAATCGCACGGTCCGGTGGTAGCACTGCAGGTCCTGATGCCGAGGTATCAAACTATCAAGCACCAGTTTTGGCACATTCCACATTCACTGTTTCCAAGTTACTACCCGTAAAAATTACCCCTACTTTCCCCTTGCACGCCTGGGAAACTCCAAAATGAACAATAAGATAAATAAACAATATACTCCAAAGGCATTGACGGTGAGTTAATCGCCACGAGCGGACATTTGGCCGTGAATTGAGCACTCACACAAGATGATGTCAATGTCAACTCCATCAGGAACATGGAAAATGTATTACAACAATGCACGTTTGCAGTAGACAATAAAAAGCCGTAAAACTAGATAACCACCCGGTAGTCAGAGCTGGAGGCACATTGAACATGAAATGAGCATCTGCTTGTAACACAAGAGCCAAGATCAGGAAAGGAAAAAGCGATTGATGATTTTTTTGCACTTTCGCTGGCATTTCAGAGGATACGATTAGTCTAGATGATCTTGAAAGAAGTATTAAAACGTTCGCCAAACTAGATCATTTCAATATAGTGCCTATTTTGAGGGCAACAAACGTCGAGCTGAATACTTTTCACAAAAGCATATTCTCTTGCGTTTCATAAGGTTCAGAACTTCTAAAACGTGTTTTTGTTAACCTTCCTCGTCTCCTTGCGGTATTTCTTTGTACGCATTGCTTCGCTCTTCTGTGTTTATCTACCGGAGAGGCACAATTCTTCCTTGTACTTAACCCAGAAAGTATAAAATTATGGAGCTAGCAGGTTAGCCTAGATGTTCGCGTCCATCACGTGACGTGGACTAAACCAAGACTTAACACGTGTTGCGCACGCTAGAACCAGCCGAACAACACAATATAATACAATAGACATCAACTCGCTACCAAACTTGCGGCCATGTTGTAAGTTTTACAATTACTGTATTATTCCTGTATTATTCAAGTTGGTTAACAATAACTTTACAATGTAGCTGTATTTTAAGGATTCATATTTCTTTAGTACTTTTAAAAGTTTAACAAGTTTTCTTAGGTCATCGTCGCGCCCGAATACACGTAGCGCCTGAATAATTATAAAAGTAATTGTAATTTATTAGCTGTCGAGTGAGCATTATTTAAAATATTATATTTCTATAATTTGTGTATGTTAAGTTGTGGTGTTTTTCATCAGGGGGTCAAAGCAGTATAGACTACAATAAAATGCAAAAATCATCGGTACATAGCAATGAACATGTCGATGACTCTTTAGATCAGGCAGACGTACAGAACTCGTGGAGCTGTTAAAAGGAGTGTCAGCATTACCTTTATAGCCTTCATGCTGTTTTCCCTTTCCATCATCTCGTCCGTGATTGGCTTACTATTAGACTCCATGTTTTCAAGTGCTCATTTTTAAGACGCTGTAGTTTCTCGCTTTTCTTATTCACTTGGTCATAGATTTCTGTTTCAGATGATTAGTGAGACTTGACCGTTATTACTGGAGAGCAAAAAACACCTTGCGGCTTGTGCTTCTACCAAATGTCGGTCCGAGAGCTTTACCCACACCCGGTGCGCACTGTACAAAATGTGCGCATTTGTTAGCCAATTGTGGTGTTAATTGTTTTCATCATTAGCCATTTAGCTGAACCGACAGGTTGACGTAGGGTAAAGCCCTATTGAACTAGGAAACCATATATGGCAAAGCCGGCATTTTTTTCACCCATTCAGTACTTGTCTACTCGAACAGCTCACTTATTTCTTGGGATGTTCCATACGAGTTATTTTTTTGTGATTTCTCGTGTAAATTGTCTTTCTACATAAGAGACGACATCCTGTGAAGGTTTAGGTTTTAACGATAGAAAGTTCTCAAATAATTACCTTTCACGAAAAATGTAGCTTTAGCAAACTATTGTCAAAATAATAGTAACTTCCGGCAACCGAAATTCCACTTCTCGACTAACAGTTAACTCGAGAAACGAACAAAACTTGATCAATGTTTTAAAGTCACTGATGCGGTTAAACACGAAATATAATGAACACTTTGTTGTAAAAAAGTTACTCCACTTTGTACACCGGTACAATGGCTGCCTTGATTTAACTAACAAAAGATAGCACGATAATGCAGTTTTCCACGTTGATCGGTGGCAAAGTCACAGTAAAATCTAGCCGATTTGCTCTTGGTCCATATGGAATTTGGTGTACACGGAGTCTGTTTATAGATATGTTTCCAAAAAAATTATCTTAAAAAACAACAATATGGCGGAATGTCACTTGGGGCACGTGGCTTCGGGTTTACAATGGGTCATGTTACTTTTTAAGATTAAAAACATGGCGTTCGTACACAATAGTTCTAAAATGTTCCCCTTATTGTAAGCTTAACAGGGAAACTGCGCAATGCCGTAGGTATTTTAGTACTTAAAATGAATTAACTTTCTTTCAATGAAATGCTTAGCTTAAGAGTACCTGATTCTCATGAATATTTTAACAAAACGTGTGACTGGTGTGAAACTTGTTGTAAGACACAATTTGCGAGTAGTTTTTAGATCGATTGAGGACGTCTGAAGAAGTAAATCCCTTTTTGTGTCGTAAGAATTGTTTAGCAATATTTATACTTATCATAATATGTTGATTGACAATATTCAAGTAGTGATATTTGGGCGTAACTAGAACACTCATACACTAGAAATGAGTTCGACCCACTTGTACACCATTTCATCAACTTTATTCATTGTAGCAAAAGCTCAAAACCAACTGTCGGATTTTAAGTCAATTCTCTGCTGCTTATTATTAGTATAGTGAGCTTTTTTGGCTACTGGTGCCACAGGTAATTATGCATGAAAACAGGACACAAGGTAGTTGAAAAGATAACAAAATTTCAACGGCTTGGCGTAAACTACCTGCTAAAATAGCGCAATTGTAGATTACTTGGCTTTCTTAAACATATTCATTTATAGATGCTCTTTAAAGTTTCATTTTCGTCCGATATCTCTGAAATTTATATATATTAGTTGCACTTAGCCTATTTCATTAAAAAAGGTTAAAAAGATCATAGCATACGTATACAACGGGTTAGCTAATCACTATGTTTCGGGGTATGTAATGATAAAATACCTTTCGAACCTAAAACATTATTGAAATAAGATTATTTCGTAGAAGCATTAAATCCTGAATAGAATTTCAATCCAAACACGAGTGCGCCTTTTGACATACAGTATGGCATTGTGTTCAAAGCGGTGCCCCTGCTACAAAAAGAACTTGTAATGACCCGGCGTGCAACAATTAAATCTTGGAAAACAATTAACTGGTATTACCAAAACCTAGATACAAGCCTGGAGTAACGAGACAAAGTAATAAAGCTCAAAAAGGCCAGTTGTTACTTTGTAAGACGCACGTTTACATAAGACGGCACTGGGCATCCATGCTGCACTTGACAAGGCTAATGAAATTGTTTTGAAGATACGCCTTATTTCTTAGTAACCCGAGAACTGAACGCCTCGCACGTGTTGGTCTAAAATGGCACATATCTCGGATTGCTACCTAACTATGTATGTTCCTTGCGCATTTTCGGTTTTACTTGAAACTAAAATGTCATCTTTGATGTAACAATCCAAACTCGCAAACAAAGTTCACTTAAATGTTACATTAATTAAAATTACTTTCTGGAAGCATATTTTAACATTTGGGAACTCTATCTGAAAAAAAGAAACCGATTACAGTGCAGGTTTTACTGATGTGATAGTAGGTGGGTTTTCAAAGTTAAAAGCTTTAAAGTTAGAGTTATAAAACTTTAAAGTGTGCGACTTTGTTTATTGAAAAACCCGCTTAGAAACTGTCCACTGTCGACTAAGCTGTCAAGAATTATTTAAACAAGGATTGCCACTATTTTAAAGAAACGTCACTTTATTTTAAAGAAACCTTTACACAACTTTATCATAAAACCCAAACTTCAAGGCTCAACAGCTTTAGAGACTAAAACCATAATGATTGGCTACTGGGTCGCGCGAATTTGCCTTCAAGGGCGTGGATGCAAAAGCCACTTGAGCAAGTTCAGAGGCAGCGATTTTGTTTATTTTACGCAAATAATCAACATGAATGGATGATTTTAGATTTGCCAGTGAACTATGCGAACCATTGGACTGAAACTAGACACACGATAGCTGAATCTGTCTCTCCAGGGGAGCCGCACTGTTTGACTTGCTTCGGAATGATAACCAAGAGTTTGTTATGGCGAAAAACAACGTAAAATGTAGATCTTGTAGATGGCTAACCCAAAAAGGTCTATCGTTTATGTACGGCAGATATGATGCAATTAAGAAACACATGAATTGCAGAAATGTCAGAACTAGTTAGCGTAGCTCTGCACTGCACCATTCAAGCGCATTCAAAGCACTTTTGAAAAAACTTCTGCCCAGTTCAGGTGTTTGGTTAGCTTTTTAAGTGCAGCTTATTGTTGTGGCGGAGTTTAGAATTTCACGGTTTTCAACAAGGGCCGTTGCTGTCGAAAACCTCTTCTGCTGTAGACGGAAACTCAATACCTGTGAGAATCAAGGTTATTGATTCCCTTTCACGAAAGACTAGAAATCGCGCGTTCATACTGACCCTAAATAATTCAAGAACCACTGTGGATCAGCTCTTATATTTGTTATAAAACCATTGCATAAATGGCGCGTTTATAAATGCAAGCTTATATATCAGTATCTAATTAAAGCATCTCAACTGAATTACACGTTCGTTGGGAGTCTATTGCTAAAGATATTTGAATGTGCTCGCGATGCTTGTACCAAAAATAATATATTGTAATTATATTTTGAGGAAGGAGAGGGGGGGGGGGGGGGGGGGGAGCTGGCTGCGTTTGAGCAGTCAGTCATTCAAATTGGACGCGCTCTGATTGGCTAATTTCTGTCAAACAATAGGCCGACGTCGAAAGCGGGTTGGTTCACTAATTAAGTGAACATGGGTAGAGTAGTGAATGCGTGCATTCATAATGATACTGTCCTTACACATGCAAATGAGAAAGAGCCACAAATCCACTGGTGTACCATTTAGTGAATCGCAAGTCTCTTGAACAACTACAAACCACGAATTATATCCTGAAGTAGTTTTCCAATGAGGAGTAGAACGCGTTTGTGAGCTTCTTGGAGCTTGTAAGATCATGGGAGCCTTCGCATTAGCGATCGAGTTTATTTTGCTCATTCCGATACTCGTATCGGGTAAGTAACTTCGAATGCGTGTTATGCGCTCAACCGCCAAAAGGCCTACACATGGTCAAAAGAAATACATCAAGAACCATGCTACCTAAGCATTAAGATACTATCTTGCCTCTACGGGGTCCTAATTCGAGCTGTGAGAGTCAACTCACCAAGTCTACATGGCTGTGAAATCAAATCTCTTTGGTGGAAACACCAACCGTTTGGGACGCGAGTAGGGGCAAGCGGACTCAATTCTATGGCATCTTACACAAGATTTGAGGCTTTAACAGCTTTGTGTGATTCTCTTATGGGATGGTTTGACATGCGACAGTTATCTTGCCTCTAAACTGAAAATGTCCCAGCTTTTGATAACGGTTTGAGGGCAGCAGACTCCCGATCGCTTGCCTTTTTAGTCTCACGTCCTCTTGAAGTAGTCGATACTCGACGGTATTTCTATCGTTCCATGCTGCGAGGAATTCGAAGCTTAGCGCTAATGGTCTCGAAATGGCTTCCCGAGTGTTGGAAATCTACTCTTTTAAAGGAATTTTAACCGACGGAAGAAAGAGCTAATTAACAAAAATAAGGATAAACAACCTCAGCTGCTGGTTTGGTATAGAGTTTGAAGTGAAAACAGTTCGTGCGGAGAATTATTTTCAGCTGGTCATGAAACCCAAAGTGCGTGTCTAACTGTGATTTCTGTCTTGATTGCAGCTTCTACATGTACAAGTGGTTGGTGTCAGAATGGCGGTTCGTGTTCGGATTCTGGCGGTGTAGTAAAGTGCAGGTAAATGACAGTTAATTCTGTGTTTAATGGTTTAATGTAGTTAAGGAATGCAGCGGCAACCAAATTACAACTCGAGCTTGAAAGCACGTGAAGCAGATGCAGCTGAATTCACTAAAACTTGTCATTCGAATGTTTACGCAGTGTGCAGTGAATTAATTTGCGCTGAAATCAATTCACTGGCACTTCTAGTTTGATCAGACCTTCCTCTACTCAGATTGGTTCCTCAGATTTCGTGCATTCAATCAAGGTGTAATGGACTTATATTTGGGATAATTTGACCTGCTGGGGTACTCTTCTAGTACACTATCTCCTCAAGTCTCGAAATTAATAATTTACTTCAGCGTAAACTAGCGCTAAATTGGATTCTCTTATCTGAACAAACTACAAAACAATTCACCCCAAGCGGGATTCTAGAATCTAAACGTGCAATGATATTTGACGGTAAAAAGGGAGATGAAATTTGGCCTGGAAGTGTCGCGGAAAAATAAATAAACAACCGAGATTACCAATTTTGAGTTAGTGAACTATGGCAACTCTTTAGATGTTTGCGCGCAATGTATCGATAGCCCATAGCAGCCTTTAGTTAAACAACACATAAATTATTGAAGCTTCACTCCAGATGTGAAACTGTTGAACGAAATATTGACACTACTCGTAAACACTGAGTTTGTTAGCAAGAGAGTCCAAGAAAAGCACGAAAGAGTAAAAAAGATGTGACCATTTGAACTGTTCAGTAACCAAATGGTATATGTTATTTAATACAATCCGGGCACGTTTAGATTGTCTTGCGGCAATAGACTAATTTTTAAGACTCGTGTATAACTTTAGAATTTGTAAATTGCCTTGAATTAAGGATTTTTTGCAATGCCTTTAGTAATTTTTGCTTACATTTGTAAGTTTTTATGGTCCAATTCAGAAGCACATATTTTTCTGAAAGGGATTAGGTATCGGAGCGCTATTTCAAAAGGTTATAAATCAAGAAATTGCGGCTTAGACACGGAATAAGAAATTCAATGGACAATAGTATTACAATAGACAAGCCCAAATGGACAACTTTTTAAGGAGAAATTTATGAAAACAGCCCCTTTAGAAATAACATATCTTGGCCTGAATCTATCCATCAAATAAGTTTAATCTTGCTATGGTCTGATAAATCTGAATCCAACTTTGCTTTTGCAACTTTGCGTTGAGCTCGGTGCGCAGTTGTTGACATAATGCGATGTTTGCGCGCGCGAAGTTTTCATGCAACATACGAAAAACAGATCGCGGAATTACAACTGAGAAGTCTTGAATGTTATCAAAATCAACAGTTCGTCTTTCTGCCATAGACTTCTACTGACTTTTACGAAGTTGAGAAGTGTACCGAAGTCAGAAAACAACGCATTATTTGTCAAGCGTAACATCGCAAACTTCAACAACCGCAGTTTCAATCTCATTAAGAGTTTTACCGAGCTTGAATTGTAAGCGACATTTTCACTGTAGAGATTTTATTTGTTATGTCCATGTTTTGTTCACATTGCACGACTCTTTTGAGCCTCTGGCACGAGGCCGAACGACAAAGTGTGTCAGTCTGTACCTCAAAGGCTCGCAACAAAGTCAACAAAAAACATGCAAAAACCTTAACTTCGTAATTTCCCAAGGCCCAATATTCCCGCCTCGAAAGTTCCAACGCCTAAGGAACACATAGCTTTCTAATTCCTCTCCATTTTTGTGGCTAACACTTTTCGCGGCTACCCAAATCACCCAGAGTTCTAATTAGTTTTGAAACGTGTAGTAGATTAGCCTAATTCTGCCTTTGTTTGTTCATTGTTTCTTCGAGTTCTGTTCAGCAAAATCTTTTGGATCTTCTGCATAATTTGAGACCTCAAGTACTTCAAATAGTCCCCTAAAATTAATTAATTCTAAAGTCAGACTAACCTCTAAAGATTTCACCGAGTTTCTATAACATTTCTAGCGGAGGAATATGTGTTTGATTCCGAGGGCATGTGCCCTGTCAATTGGGTTTGCGCGCTTTTTATTGTTTTGCAGCAATTGTTATTCGCTTAGAGCCATGTGCATTCTTGGGGAGCAGCTGCGGTATTTTATGACGTTCTTGTCCAAGCAATATCGCTTCATATTGCCCTAGTGATCATACACTAATAATGCTAGGCCAAGTCTGTCTAACTCGCCATTTAATCTCTCTTCCATTTAGAACTACTTTCATTAGCCTTTCTACAGAGTCGTTTGTTGTTTAAATATAATCATAGCATTTAGCATATGTAATTTGTATACATGAATAGTAAATGCCAATAGTAAGACTTCACGAATAAGTTTAGATATTTATACTCACTTATATAAGTGTCCATTTTGGCTAAACATATGGTCTTACGGCAAAGTCACATTTATGCATTTACAATCAAGATGAGTCAGTTTTGTTTATCCTAAGATTGCAAGAGTTCTGCCTTGTTTACAGACACACAAAAAGAATGAAAATCTGAGACGTTTAAGTCTACAAAAACTGCTGTGGTACATTTGGTGTTGTGATAATTGCTATTACAATGTAATAAAGTAATTCATAATTTTTTTACTGAAATGATTATATATGGAACCAAGCTTATTTCAAAATAGTAGTAAAAAATTATCATAACATATCTGTAAGAGGGTTAGCAGTCTGAAACAACAGTCTTCAACACATCATTGAAGAGCTATTGTAGCGAGAGTTGGTGTTCCTTTCCTTATAAGGATAATGGCTATTAGTATATACTAAATCAGTGAATAGTCACTTTCGCATGCTCTGATTTGTTCCTGAACTAGTAGATATCCAGCACTATTTACTGTTTTGAGAAAACTATCAAAATGGCGGCTCGTTTGGCATGCGATACTGCGTTTTGAACCTTTTAATTATCATATTTTCTTCTACTGATTTGGTATATACTAAAACAACTATCCCCCTCATGGTCGGTGCCTAGCGGTGGATATATACCTCGACGCTTCGCACCTCGGTATACATCCACCGCTATTCACCTCCCCTTCGGGGGATAGTTGTTAACTATTTTACAGGTCCACATAATGAAATTAGTCACAACTTTCTAGAAAGAGATGTGTGCATTGTGTTTGTAAGACCTTGCTGTGGCCTTGGAGGCCATTGACAGTCAGTATGTAAGGACAATACAGGCAAGAGGCTGGACTCACTTAGCTCGCTTCTCCTACTGTTTTCAACTCAATGGGTCTTAAGACTTCTTTCAACCAATTGTCCCCTTGAACAATTGCTTTTGAATTGTTTTGAAAGGTGAAGGTTTAATAAGTAAGGGCTTTTTCAAGAATTTCTGTTCAGTTACTTGTGTGTTTTGGCTGTTTTGTTTTTTGTTATTAAGAACATTAAAAACATCAAGAATGTTCAATTGATGATATTCTTTTAAGTGCAGAATTGTAGCAAACTTTACTTATTGTGTTGTAAAAATATTTTATTCAATAATAATTTATTCAGTAGTAATTATTGTATTTAATGTTGTATTTCCTCTAATAGTCTAGCACTATGGTAATGGAAAGGCATCCAATAATTTTGTGTTATTATAATTACATCACAATTAGGTAAACCATATTATGTGGTCACAAGGTCTTCTACAATGTAAATGCAAGAAACCATTCCTATTTGTTCTCAACAAATGTATAGACTTGAGAGTGTTATAAGGTGTCATTAATATTGGAATATGATAGGTAACTCTGAGGTTAAGAATGTAGATGTTTAAAATGTATCAATCAATACAGAGCCTTGGGTGGTTTCTCTTGGTGTGGTTTCTCTTAGTGTGGTTTAAGAGAGTGCTTACCTTTCAGCTTAATCTCATGAATGTTGTTTCATTAACTAGTGTTTTGAAAGGCCAGATTTATTCAAAGTTATGTACTACACTATGATGTGAACTAGGTCATCAGCAATAACAGAAGAATGCCAGAAATTTACTGATAGCAAAGAAGTCTGTAATTTTAAAATGAAATGTATTGTAGTGGATATCATGTCTCAGCCTTCAAACCTGTTGACCTCATATTTAAGTAGCCCCTTTGAAATAAAATTAAATAGTTTTCATACCAGACAAAAGGAATATGCTCTGCATTCCTGAAACATTATATAGTTTGGTTAATAGCATATAAATATCAGTTATAACTTTCTTGACTTTAAAACAGTAGCTCTCAATTCTTGCACTCTCAAATGTTTTGTAAGGAGATCTGCCAGGAGCAAACCTATGTGTAACAGAATCCTTAATAGAATCCAGCATTCAATAATAAAACTTAAATTATTAGTAGAGGAAGATTTAGGTCAAGTGATATCTTTACATAAAGTCAGAATCTTTAGCTCCATGAACACACTGTGTACCTATTTATATTTCAGCTGCCCTGGAAATTTTACTGGAGCCAGATGTGAACTGGATGTTGATGAATGTAAGACGTTGAGCCATCCATGTCAGCATGGTGGTACGTGTACCAATATATTTGGGGGATATATGTGCCGGTGTATTACTGGATGGGAAGGTGTGGACTGTTCCATAAATACTGATGAGTGCAATCAGAATGATGGTTTCCCAACATGCCAACATGGTGGCACATGTATCGATAAAGTTGGATCCTTCAGTGCTTGTGCCCTCCTGGGAAAACAGGTAAATGAAGAAAATTTTTAACAATTTCTTACTCTTTCAGTAAACCGTAACTGGCCATAGATGCCAACAATATTAAACCACCAAAGACAAAATACAGTTTCTGCTCAATTCAGATGAACTTGTAAGGTCATGTGTGGACAAATCGACATTTGTATCCTCCTTGATCAATGAATGTAGACATAGTTAGCCCACTAGGTCTGTTGCATGTTTTTATCCACTGCCATGCAGAGGCCTACCTTCAGACTATGCATTAATTGGGGAATTCCTTTGCAGGTTTGATTTGCCAATTTGACGACCAATGTGCATCAAACCCATGCAGTGTGAATGCGACTTGTGTTACCTCATTTTCGGGCGAGGCTTCTTGCATATGTAATAGTGGTTGGACAGGGGTGAACTGTGACATAGACATTCAAGATTGCAATGCTGCTGTTTCACCCTGTTACCATGGTGGTACATGTCGAGATATTCCTGGTAGCTTTGTCTGTGATTGTGTGCCTGGTTTCAATGGTAAGCTGCATTTAATGTACAGTTTCCAGCAGAGCTGGAAATAATTTTTCTTACTTGATGGGACATATATCCATTAAAGCGTTTTTCTTGGTCATGTCTCTACTGGAAACTTGGCCAGACATATCTGAAAATTGGTCAGACATTTGGCAATTTTGATCAGCCATGGTTTCCAAGGCCATAGCTAGAAAATGTTTGTCCGGGGGGTTGCAAGCCTTGGTCATACTTTGTTTTTGCTGGGGGGACAAGCAGGTTTTTCCCCACATGTTGACACTACCCCTTTGGTAACTACAGCAATGGTTTCATTGGCTCGCTTATGCTATGTCACTACTCACCATGTATCAGTTTCACGATTTGGTTTACATGTATGTAAGTACACTAGTGCCACGTTTCTTGGAAAACTAAATTATATATACAAACAAGAAAACAGCCTGTCACTTCGTGACGCTAGTAGAAGACTCAACCTGAGTACCCCTTCCATAAACTGCTGATTTACATTACTATGACCTCCCTTCAAGAAAGACCCCCTGCCCCATGCCGAAATAAATTAAGTGAGCCCCAGAGCCTTTTTTGTATGTTTTGCCTGGTCTCCCTGATTTTGGTTGAGAAAATGACACACGTGTGTCGTGTGCAGTGTGAGTCAGTACGGCTCTCCAAAAGTCCGAAGAACCCGCTAAAATTGAAAACGCAAGCCTATTACACAGAAAAACCATTTGACTTCGGAATTGTTTGTATGCTTATTATATCTCAGTAAGGGAAGAGAAGAAACAAGTAAAGTAAAATTGTTCTAAGAAATTTTTAGTTAATCAAAGGATTTTTTTAGAGAATTTCATTCATTGCTTAGCGTGCGCTCTGTAGGCAGTGCCAGTGTAGTAAGTTTGTTCAAACTTGAATGAAAATTTTTCTCAGCTCAAATCTTTCGAATTAAAATTATCCCTGCACATATCAGTAAGTAATCTGTAATAGAACCATTTAGCTTTGGATCTTTATGGTGCTTTCGGCTGAGGGAAATGAGTTCTTTCTTAGTTTATGTGGGTGATTTCAACATAGCCGCGATGACGGCTTTGTCCCTCGCTGAAAAAATCGCCTGAATTAGAACTTAGCCAAAGATGAATCTTTTCCAACAAAAACACGCCTACTGGAGAGATTTCCTTCTTCTCTTCGGGTTTGTGTCCTTCGTTTTGCAATACAGCGTAAGGATTTATACTTAGAGAATAGTATTCCTGGCTTTGCTTTGTGTAAACATGTCACTCATTTCGCCATGGCCTTAGCCCGCGCTCAGGAAAGCAAGGCACTGGTGTACGTTTGTTCAAGCTGAATGAATTTTTTTCTCAACGTAAAGCTTTCGAATAAGAATTATCCCTGCACATTCCTGCAAATAATCTGTGACAGAACCATTTAGGTCTGAATGACTATGATGCTTTCGGCTGTGCGAACTGAGTTCTTTTTTAGTTTCTGTAGGAGATTTTAAAATGGCGGCGATGGCAGCTTTGTCCCTCGCTTAAGAAATCGCTTGAATTAGAACTTAGAACCAGGGTGAATCTTTTCCAACCAAAACACGCTCACTGTCGAGATTTCCACCTTCTCTGCAGGTTTGTGAACTTCTTTTGGCGACACAGCTTCAGGCCTAAGCGGAGTGAGTGTGAACGATTTAGCCAATCAGAAACGTTTGCGCAGACAACCAAGGGGCGTAGCCAGGGGGGGTTCCAGGGGTTCCGGAACCCCCCCTCTCCCGCAGCGGAACCCCCCTCGCTTCTGTTCTGGACCGACTTACTACTAAAATTGTAAATATTTAATAGACAACAAATAAAAGCTCCAATAAAATGTAGCAAATTTCTTCAAACGCTAGTTTTTCCCCGACATCAATATTTTTGGCTGGGTTTCCTGTGGCGAGAACGCAAAAAACACGTCCGATCTATGTGGAGTTTTTTGTTTTTGGAATTTTGGAACCCCCCCTCTCATAAGTGCTGGCTACGCCCCTGCAACCCGATTATAATAGTATAGATAGAGCAAATTTAAATGAATGTTGTGAGTAATTTGCAGTCACTCCTATAGGGAATGTGATATTTGTTGGTGTTGGTGTAATCACTTTGTGATTGGTTTAACTACAGCCATATGAATCTGCCCCAAAGCTTATTGTTCGTCTAAGTGTAATTTTGGCTTTTCGGCCGTGACATGGACACATAAATTTAGGTTTGTATGTCGCCTGAAGTGCAGAGGAGTCGCGAATTGTCGTAGATCTATCTTTGGTTCTCCAGTGTCTTTTAAAATCGAGAAGACAGCATAATTAATATTTTATTTCAATAATATCCAGTTTTATTTTTTTCCTAGAGGGCACGGTAACGAATTCTGCATTCTGATTGGTTCTTAGAGCGCGCGCGCGGGGGCAATATTTTCCTATCTCTGACCTAGGTCACGGTAACCATTTGCGCGCGCTTGTTTCCATCGAAAAAATAAAATTTTAGAGTTGGAAAAAAATAAAAAAGTTTTTTACCGGCTTTAGGTCGGTCCGTATAGGCAAAAACTGTGACCTCGGCCTGGAAAATGTTGACCTCGGCCTCCGGCCTCGGTCAACATTTTCCAGACCTCGGTCACAGTTTTTCCCTATACGGACCTCCCAGCCGGTAAATAACATATATGTATTTGTCATATTCACAGGACCTAGATGTGAGAATAATATCAATGATTGTGCTTCCAATCCGTGTGTCAACGGCATCTGCTTGGATTACACCAACCACTTTCTGTGTGCGTGCAGACTTGGATGGACAGGCCGTTTGTGTGACGTAGAAATCAACGAATGTGACAGCAACCCGTGCCTTAATGGCGGTCAGTGCCATGATGGCCTTGGTAACTACTCGTGTTCATGCAAATATGGCTACGTCGGAACAAACTGTGAAACTAACTATAATGACTGCGCCTCAAGCCCATGCAGAAATGGTGCGACTTGCCAGGATGGTATTGGGGAGTATAAATGCATCTGCCCGCCTGGTTTTACTGGTGTGAACTGCGGTACAAATATAAACGAATGTGCAGACAACCCGTGTTTGAATATGGGCTCATGTATTGATGGGATTAATGGATACACGTGTAATTGTGCACCGGGGTTTACCGGCAGGAAATGCGAAGTCGATATAGATGAGTGTGCTAGTAGTCCTTGCCAAAATGGAGGTTCATGCCAGGATCGGGTGAATGGTTATTTGTGTGCCTGCCCTCCAGGGGCAAAAGGTTAGTATCACTGTTAGTCATCATCTTGGCTGGCACCGTTTTGTAGCCTAGTTCTTTAAATATCGCTTAGGCTTGTTGTGTAAAACGTCATCCAGCAAACTAGTTCAACATCACTGGCAGTGAGCCACGTTCAACAAAAGTTAATAGATGTTTAATCCAATGACTGGTTTAACGCCTGCCTTATAGTTCTCACCACTGAGTTGGTCCTCACATGTTCTTGTCTTCAGGCACACATTGTGAAAACGATCCTGACGACTGTCCAGCTAATGCCTGTCGAAATGGTGGCGTTTGCATCGACGGCATGAACACGTACTCCTGCAAATGCCATCCGGGGTTTACAGGCTTCAGTTGTGGTAGTCCAATCAACGAGTGCGCCTCATCACCCTGCCAACATGGAGGCACATGTCAAGACGGCATTGCACAGTATAAATGTCGTTGCCCAGATGGATATACCGGTAAGTCGAGAGCGCGATGACTTGCTACAATCGCACCAGCAAGTGTCCTATACATTACTCAATCTTTAGTGTCCAATTCACAGGGAAATATAGAAAATTATAGAAATTTTAGCCTGCGAAACAAGCGTTCCCGTGTGTTTTCAGGGAAAAGAAAGCCGAGAAACACCGAGAAACAGAGGAGAAAGCGGCGACAAGTTCGACGAGCAAGTTTTTGGCCGCGCGAAAATGGGGCGAGCGCCAAAAAATGGACCGGCGGGTAGGGGGTGAGCGCAAAAAGGACGGACGGGGAGGGGGGAGGGAAGGAAAATTTGAAATCTAAAAGTCAAGTACCCATGTAGCATTTTGATAAAACCTCCCCCAGCTACATTATCGGATTACATTCAGTGAAAAACCTGCTATAACTCCAGCATGTGGTTACCTGACATAGAAATTATCATTTATTTGTGGGAAACCTAACACCTACTTTTTACTATGGCAGTTACCAAAATAGTGTAGTGAAACGGTTAGTTGATTCTTTTTTAGGCCGAAACTGTGAGACTAAGATTGACAGTTGCCTAGACCACACCTGTCTAAACGGAGCAACGTGCACTTCCACGTCCTCCTACACGTACACTTGCTCATGCCCACCTGGCTATACTGGACGCTACTGTGAACAAGACATAGACGAATGCGCATCTCAGCCTTGCGTCTCTGGATCGTGCGTGGACGGCGTCAACGGGTTTATTTGCCGCTGTAACCCAGGCTTTACTGGTGATAGATGTCATATTAACATCGATGATTGTCAATCAAGGTGAGCAAGCTAGCCCCTCAATAGAATTCCTGTTTAGCTGGCACTACGTTCGCTTGTTTACTCCCAATGCCCTAAACAAAGCAGTGACAATGAAGGTTTTCCGTCATCCAATCGAGTGAAGTAAAGCTACTCACTGGATCACATAAAAGAAAGGTCAACACGACGTTTCAGTCACCACTCTAATGTAATAGGTTCTAATAGAAATTATGTATAAAGTCCATTTTTGTTTCTCTTTTTTAGTAGAGGGGTAAAGGTACTCATTGATTTTTAACGCCCTACTTGTCTTTGATTTTAACTCCTACAACACCCTACTTGCCATTGATTTTTAATGTCCTACTTGCTATTCATTTCCAGTCCATGTGTGCACGGAGGAGCCTGCATTGATGCAGTCAACAGCTATACCTGTAGATGTCCAAACGGTTTCTCGGGATCGCGTTGCGAAATCCACATTAACGAGTGTCTATCTAACCCTTGTCAACATGGAGGAACATGCAGCGATAAGATTGGCTCCTACAGCTGCTATTGTCGCCCCGGGTACACTGGCAGCAAATGTCAATACCCAATCAACAGATGCCAAAATGATCCATGCAAAAATGGAGGAACATGTCGACGAACCGGACAGGACTTGTCCGACTTTAACTGCGAGTGCCCATTAGGATACAAAGGCACTATATGCGACGTCAAAGAAGTATCTTGCGCTGTTGCGGGTACTGTTTGTGCCAACGGAGGCACCTGTGTGGATGATGCGAATGGAGTGCAGATATGCAAGTGTACTGCGGGTTATACTGGAAGTTACTGTCGAGAGAATATTAATGAATGTGCCAAAGGACCTTGTAAATACGGTGCGACATGTCAGGATGGCATTGCTAATTACTCTTGTTCTTGCACGGCTGGCTTCACGGGTAGGAACTGTGACATTAATATTAACGAATGTGCCTCAAACCCTTGCAAGCGGGGGTCGTGCTTGGACCTGGTGAATGGCTACCTATGTTCGTGCCCTAGGGGATACATCGGGAAGCATTGCGAGACTAACGCGAATGACTGCTTTACAAATGCTTGCTTCAACGGTGGAACATGTCAAGATGGAATTGCGAGCTTCAAATGTCAATGTCTAACGGGCTACGCCGGCTCACGATGTGAGACAGATGTTGATGAATGTGCCTCAAATCCTTGTTCTGCACTTGGTACTGAGAATTGCATCAATAATGTTGGCTTCTATCAGTGTCAATGTAGGCAGGGCTTCTTGGGGCACCACTGTGAGTTGAACATCAATGAATGCCTCTCGTACCCGTGTCGGAATGGAGGCCAATGCAAAGACGGTGCTGGCGAGTACACTTGCCTCTGTCCACATGGCTTTTCTGGGAATGACTGTGAACGGAAGGTGTACACATGCAGTGATCAGCCCTGTCTTAACAGTGGCTCATGCAGCGATGTGCGGGGCTCCTACAACTGTACTTGCATGCCCGGGGTTTACGGTAATCAATGTGAATGGGACAGAGATGAGTGCTTATCGGCGCCATGCAGGAACGGAGCTACATGTGAAGATGGCTTTGGCTCGTACACGTGTAAATGCCTGCCTGGCTTTGCTGGTGTTAACTGTGAACAGATGATCAACGAATGCTTAAGTCGGCCTTGCCAGAATGGAGGTAGTTGTAGAGACCTGGTGAATGGATACAAGTGTGATTGTCCTGCCAAGTTCATTGGGAAAAACTGCGAGACTCGAGTCAAGAATAAATGCCCTGTGCCCAACTGCGCCAAGTCTTTCGAAGGCGGGCAGTGCAACGTAAGTGGCTGTGTATTAAATAGTGTCGAGAAAAGGAAATAATTGTTATGGCAAAATTCGAATTAGAATCCGAAGCCATGAAACTTGGATGAATCGCTTGAATAAGAAATCAGAGCTTTCATGTAGAACAATGCATTTTGTATACGTTTTGGTTTAATGATTTATTCGGTTTGTTATATCTTTCACAGAGCAAATGTAACACTCACGAATGTAACTGGGACGGCACTACCTGTTCCCTTGGTATCGAGCCTTGGGCTAACTGCACGGCGATAACGAGTACCGGCAAGGCGTGCTACCAAGTGTTCGAGAATGGCGTTTGCGACCGAGAATGCAACACTGGGTCATGTCTCTTTGATGGCTTCGACTGCAAGCCCCCAGTGCCGAGTTGCAAGGCCAACTCCTTTTGCGCCGCACGATTCGCTAACTCTCACTGTGATCGTGCTTGCAACAATGTCGGTTGCCTTGACGACGGGTTGGATTGCAGTTTCAAGAAGCCAGAGCTGATAGAGGGTACTCTTGTCTTAGTTCTCCTGGTTACTCCAGAATCCTTCTTGAATGGCTCCCGGTTTTTCTTGAGAGAGCTCTCCAGGGTTCTTGGGACCATTGCATTTATAAAGAAAGATTCGGAAGGACGGCCTATGGTCAAGCCCTACCCACTGCCCCCTTCGGCACCTATGCCATCATCCCGAAAAAGACGGTCATCCGAGAAGGTGTGGTTTATTGGTGACATTGGTGAAGCAAGTCATCGCTACCGACGTGCTGTAGGCAAAGATGGGTACGTGTTTGTCTGCTGCTCTAAAATCACCGTGAACTCCATTTGAATATACCTTGTAATTTCGCAATCGTATTAGACGCTTAAGTTAAGAGTTTACACCTGCTTCTACATAGAAAAATAGTTAAGTAGGTATAACATGTTTTATTTTGCAAAAAAAACATTTTCAAAATTCTTTCTAAAATTTATAAACCATGAACTTCTAGAATCACAGAATCAAGCGTTCTAGGATCATTGATCAAACTCCTAGGATAATTTGATCAAACGTTGAAAACATCGCGTGAGGAGGCGCACACCTGTACCTGTAATATTCCAATATTGCTAATGTACATGGTCTACCCAATGCCCGTTTATAACCAGTATAATAACCTATTTGTTTTTTATATTAGCACGCAGGGCCATTTCGTTATTGACAACAGAAAGTGTGCAAGCGAGTGCTTCAAGACAACTGCTGAGGTAGGGCTTGGCTATACCTCCCACATTGTATCCACATTTATGATAACATTCCGTTAAATGAATGTCGGAAGAAGCCATTTAGCGTTGATTACAGAGTCCTAGTACTGCAATATCCTTGCGCTTACCTAGAGAGGTTTCAGCTAATAGAAGCGTCGGCGGATTCTTTCACGATCACGTGAACTCTACTTGGCCGATACAAATCAATTAAGTTTAGGAAAGTCATTGTGCAATTATCTTATTTCATCAGGTTGCCAAGTTTTTAGGAGCAAAAGCCTCAACTCAGAAGCTGAACTTGCCTTATGCTGTTTATTCTGTAAAAAGTAAGTAGGACGTAACCTGTTGAATATTCGCATGGGTCCGGTTCCTGAAAGGCTGGATAACTCTATCTAGGCCTAGTACATACGCCGGTCTAATCATGAGCTGTTCCTAATATTGCTATTTGGGTCAGCCCGAATTGTTAAGATCGGCTGTTGTTTCTAAAGCCGCACTTGATCAGCCGTGCTTAAAATAAATTGTTAGCTTGTTGGAAGAGCATGCAGTCTGCGCATCGACTACAAACACGGCGGACGCTAAAGATATTATACATAATACGTGATGTGGGGGTCAACGTCAAACTGTTCGCCTAGAAACATGGAAAACGGCTGTACCACAGAACTGCAAAACCATTCCATTTTCGTGCATACCATGGGAACTGTGTTGTAAGTTGGATTTTGTTCGAAAAGGATATAGTTGTAAAATGGACGCCCATTCGAGCATGCCTTTTGCGAGTCGCGTAGCCGCTATGTTGAATTAAGCTTGCGTTACAACTGGGAATCTCTTCTTTGAAGTATTGCTATCCCACAATACAGCTACAAACTTAAGTTTGAGCAGACTAACCATGAACTAATAAAGTCCGTTTGAGACAAATTTAATCAATTTTTATTCCACAAGACACGAAGTGCACATTTCACAGTCAGCCGTTTTGTCATCGATAGATTGTTTACGCGAAGCTTCTTGCTGAAATCACACACACTTCACTGAGTTGCTCTTCAAATAAACGAATCTTACCGGGTTTAGACGGATAACTTTTTACAGTACATTTTGTTAGTAAGATGCAGTGCACAAAATAACAAACAAAATAGGACCAACTTGACCGACACATGCGCGTTTTTTTGGCACCAGAACCACAGGGAGACCACGGGTACTCACTAGTATCAATAATAATTACATTTATATTTATATTATATTTATTATATTTTAATATATTTTACATTTAACTCATGTATATAGTGTATATTTATTATTGTAAATTTTACTTGTTAATTTAGATTTATTCTACAATAGAGTTAAAATAAACGGTCATTATTATAATATTATTATTATTATAAGATAATTTTTCACCTTACCGAATAAGGCATATTTATCCCGAGGACAGAGTTTGTACTAGTGCGTAAAACTTAGTTTGTCTGTGCTTGTAAAATTTATTTTTTGTTTTTGCGTGTATTTTTCTGCAAGTCCCCTTGGATAATTTCGTTTTTTTTCGTAAAGCACCGGTGTTAGATTGACTGCTTTCTTATTATATCACTCGAGGAATATGTATCCTATGTACATATTCATATTCAACTGGTGTCTCGGTAAATCATAAAGTACCACAGTTTTAATATGAGAACAAATTGAGCACACGTTTGATATCATGTGCACTACCTGTGGTTTGATATCATGTGGACTACCTGTGGTAAGCGCGCCGGTACACCTATTAATCGTAACGTTGCTCTGAAATCATGTATCATGAATCGTGCATCACAGTTGGAAATGGCACGTACCTAAATCGTAGTAGCTCATGTCAAATTATGTCTGAAAGAAGTGAACAAAATGCCATTGAGAGATTTACTGTAATTTGGTTTGCCAAATTTGCAGAAAACACGAGAAAAAGCGTCTTCATTATGATGCACGTTTCACGGTGCAATGTTACTTAAAATAGGTGTATAACACAGAAACGTGCACCTGCGAGAAACATTAGTTGCATATTTGTAATTGTTAAGTTTTCTATTAGGCTTTCCGGTAATAACTACCTCCCCCAATTTTGAGACAGTGCTCTTTTTAGTGCTAACTGACGAACCATAACTAACGAACCATTCTTTTGCAGCCGAAGAGGAACCAACTACAAAACCGACGGGTACATTTACACCGGAGCCACTGTGGATCGCCATACTCTGTGTGGGTATACCGCTGTTTATTGTTGGTGTGCTGGCGGGCGGGAAACGCATGTACACTAAATTATGGCTTCCAGAAGGCTTCCCGCGTCGCGCTCTTCACCAGCGTCGATCGCAGCGAAGGGACCCTGTTGGACAAGAGCATTCCATGAGGTAAAATAACCTTAACCTTTGTGGGTCGATTTTTATAGTCGTGCTCGTCAGGCTTGGCCACCCAAGCAAAGTTTTCTTACAATAGTTTTTAACTAGCCTGCTCTTCTGGGAATTTTCCGAAAATGAAGAGAAAGGAAAAAACAACAACATGAAAACCCCTAGGTAGTTTGCTTAGCAGCAAATAACAAAGGAGAAAAACTTAGAAAGAAACTCAGAATTGACTACTCTAACGCCAGTCCTCTTTCCAGGTCAATGAACAAGAGCTCTACGGATCTGGAAGAAGAGGGAGCAGTAGGTGGCGACGCCTTTACGCGTGCAGATCTGACTCCCCCACGCGAGGCCCGTGAAGCCAAACGCGTCAAACTCGAGGACATGGACGAGAAACGCGTCCAACTGACAGAAAAGGACACGCGTCAATGGACACGACTACACCGCGAGGCAGCAGACGTGAACGTGAGGAACTGCACTGCTTTTGCTCTCACACCTCCACAGGAAGGCGAATCGGATCCGAGTGGAATGGACAAGGGCGTGGACGCACGCGGTCCTGGCGGGTTCACGGCGCTACATCTGGCTTCTTGTAGGGGTACCCTTGTTGATGGCTATACGGATGATGATAAGGAAAGTGATGATAGCGGTGGAGCTATGGTGTCAGATCTGTTAGCACTCGGTGCAAGTTACGGTGCAAGGACAGATATTGCCGAGGAGACGCCCTTGCATCTAGCTGCGAGACATTCACGTGCGGATGCGGCAAAGCGCCTGTTGCATGCAGGAGCGGATCCGAACGCCAGGGACAAGTTAGGACGCACTCCTCTACATCTTGCTGTAGGAGCTGACGCCCAGGGAGTATTTCAGGTAAGTCTCGTCTTCAAAAGACGTCCCAGACGTCTCTTAGAACGGGGTTGGTTAATGATAAAAAAACATGTACGCGCTAGGTTCGGTTGCGATATGTTTGCCAATTCGTAAAACATTTGTTCTATTTCTGTCTTAAGATTTTATTGCGAAATCGTGCTACCGACTTGGAAGCTCGCATGGACGACGGAACCACACCGCTAATTTTAGCTGGACGCCTTGACCTGCTGGACATCGTCAAGGATCTCATCAAAGCGAACTGCAGAGTCAATAATACTGATAACCAAGGTAAGATAATCATCCCCGTCTATGGTGCTAAATAAACAAGCTAGCAGACGAACGTTATACACTTTATCAATATATGGTGCTATGACGGATATTGCTGAGGATATTGCCCATACTGTACATGTACAATTTATAATGGTAATTGAACTTCGTGTCGTGCAATTTGTATAGGTAATCATACGACTTCGAGTGCAATTTGAAATTAATTTGCACGAGTGAGTTTTTCAAAAGTATCAAAATTGTACGAGCCCGTTAGGGCGAGTGCAATTTGAGCTTTTTGAAAAACTCACAAGTGCAAATTAATTTCAAATTGCACGAGAAAAGTCGTATGATTACTTATTAATAATATACCTGCAAAAATTTTCAGAGAAAGACATGTTTCAAGCGGCCACATTATGCACCGAACGCATGCCAGACAAACGAGCAAAGTTTACAAAACCTAACTTGACAAGTTTGAATAAAATGAACTTGACACAACAATTTCATTTAAAAGGAACAGGTGGAATTCTGTTTTGTCAATCATCAAATTTATTTCCGATTCCAAGGTAAAATAACATATCAGCGCCTGAATTTACTGGTAGGTTTCTTTCAGTTTTGATTTTGAATTGATTTTGAATATTACCAAAATAATTGTTTGTGTTCGGTCAACCAAAACAAGCAAAATATTGTCCAGGTAAACATAGCTTCCACAGAAGACATACCTGAAGTCTTAGCTCTTGTGTAAACTTTCTTGTAACAGCTAAACAACGAAGTTTTACAGGAATTTGACCCCGGGAATCTTTCCGTATCAAGTGCTTTCGTGTAGACTTGTGCACTTCATTTTTCCCGCTAGATTCACAGTCAACGAAGATTTTCCTTCATTTCCTTCCATAACAAAGAACCCAAACTAAAACAAGTCTTGCTTAAGTCCATAAGGAATTCACATTTTGCTTTCCACAAGTTTCGGAAGATGAATTTCATGAAAAGAAACCGATTTTTCTCCCTCCATGCAATCGATCTCCATCTTGGCTGGCTCAACAGAATCGAGTGGCGTGATTCAGCTAGCGCGCATTGATTGGCTCGTACGCAAAATCCATTGTTGTATAAGCCAATAAGAAAGCGAGAAATTTGTAATTTGCACTGAAATTACATTTTTTTTGCACTGAAATTACATTGAAATTGCACTACTCTCGACCAATCAGAATCGAGAATTTTGCGTGTATATTATTAGGTCTGAAATCATACGCGTGATTTCAAAATCAAACGAGCGCGTAGCGCGAGTTTGATTTGAAATCACAAGTATGATTTCAGACCAAAATTGCACGACACGAAGTTCAATTACCACTTAATTATATCCATTTTGAAATCACATTCTAGGACCAGAGGATTCTATCATTTTATTTTCTCGAAACCGGAAATGCCTCACAAAAACTCATTATATGCAGAAATTGTCATGTGACAAACAAAACGATTTTGATTATTCATCTGCAAAGTTCATTCAGAGTTGAGATCACTTATGTTTAAAATTACACCATACACAATTCAACAAAGTATTTTCACTGTCTGACACAAGGAAGGAATGCTCGTCGCTTTTATTGCGGCCTTTGGAGATGGAGTGGAAGAGTGGAGTTGGAGACGTAGAAAGTTTTGCGATGGAACTGTGACTTTGCTGGGCGAATGACTTGCAATGGCATAAAATCAAAACTTGGCTGCAAATTATGCTTGGAAGCCATGAGCTGTATTGCTAAATTTCATCACTTGCTGCATCTGGCTGTGGATGGTAGTGTTCTTCATGTTTGAAGAGAGTGGAGTTGAGATGAGCGGAGGTGATTTTCAAGATGGCGGCATCGTTTCACTATCAGCTGTGAATTTGCGAAACACTTTCATCCAGCTTTGTGTTAACCGGGAAGTGTTCTTATTGATCACTTTAGACTTCAGCTCTTCTACCACATTGTCTACCGGAAAGCATGTAAAATCATCATCTTTTGATTTTGTGGAATTTGCTGTTGTTTGTTTTTCGGTGGACTCGGATTCCTGGACTCGGGACCGGAATTTTGCACCAGACGTGCTGGATTATTCGCTTGAAAATCATACATATTGTCGTGAAACTGATATCATACTCTGAAAATCGACAGTTAAAAAGGTACTGTAAATAGCTAAAGTTTTATACATAGTTTTGTCTTTGTTTCTTGTTTTTCTTTTCAAGCAGAAGAAGAAAGGGGAGAATTTCCCCAAAAATTGCAGGAAGATGGTTTTCCTGCCATTATTTTCCTGTAATCTGATTGGTCACTGCCTTTTAACCCTGAAATCTGATTGGCTGATTGATTTTTGTGCTTCATTTTGATTGGCTGAGAAAAAGATGCGGTTTAGACTCAAAAGGATGCGATTTGGGAATGAATCGCACTGTTGTAAGCCAATCAGCTTGCAGGGATTGACAGTGATTTCAAAATGGATATAATAAATCAAAGAATCCCATAGCTCAATTCTTACGCGCGCGTTGATTGGCTCAAGACGCAGGTAACCCGCGCGCAAAGAAAGTTCAAAGCTCGAATAATTTCACTAAAATAATATCAAATCTTTGCTATGGGGTCAAGAAAAATTCATCACTCGACTCGTGAATTCCACGTGAAATTTCCATTGAAAAACTCGTCGCACTCGTCGCTTCGCGTTTTTCACGTGAAATTCTTACCGTGAAATTGACTCGTCATGAATTTATCTATCAGGGCCCGACACTGCGATCATATGGTCTTCAGTATTGTGGGGCTTGACCAACAAACATTTTAGAGCAAGTCGCCAAATGGCACCCCATCTTCCTGAGTTCAGCTGTGATCCACATCAATGTGGCGAATAAATCTTTGCATTTTCGCGACTAAATTTTTTTAATTAGTCGCCAATGGCACCTAGCGAAAAAAGTTAATGTCGGGCCCTGTCTATACTACCGTTACTGTGATGTATTGTAGAACTGGTAGAACAAGTTGTTTGATGTATCATAGTCGATAGCAGGCTAACGTTAAGTATTCACCACAGGTAAATCTGCCCTCCATTGGGCTGCAGCTGTTAACAGCCATGAGGTAACCGCTGAACTGTGTAAATCTGGAGCTAAGAAAGATCTTCAGGACGACAAGGTAAATCCAACAGCTATCTAGTCTCTATCCATTACATGATTCGATAGAAGCTTTATTAGCTATTGCGATTATAAGCCATGTTATAATAACTGACCGGAAATAAATGCTTGCAATTTACAGGGTCAAACGCCGTTATTCCTGGGTGCGCGAGAAGGCTCCCAAGAAGCCGTCAAAGTTTTGCTCTTGAACTACGCCAATCGGATGATTGCAGACAATATGGACAAGACTCCAGAAGACATCGCAAAGCAAAAGCTTCACCACGATATTGTTCAACTTCTAACTGATTGGTCGATAGGCTGCAATAGCCCGAAGGCTGCACCCGCACCTACTAGTCCACCTGACCAGCGGTCGCCGCTCAATGGTACTGCCTCGCCTCCATGTATGGACCAGGTGACCTCAAATGGCTCAGTTGTTACTCACTTCCCGGTGACAGCCTCGGGATCGACACGTCCAAAAGCCACGTCAACAAGTTCACGTGGTGCGCGCTCGAAAACTCAAAGGGAAAACAATGGAGCGAAACGCAAGCGTCGCAGACGCAAAGACGAGGAGCACGACACTGTAGAAAATGCGCATAGGAACCGTAAGGCTAGTCAAGGGGCTGCTAGCGCTAGCTACTCCCCCTCTAGCACGGGTAAAGAGTTATCGCCCTACAGTAGTGGTGCCAACTTCTCGCCTCCATGTTTGTCTGTTATGAACGGGCTCTCACCCCAGGGCAGCTCAGCCACAGGCATCTCGCCGTCGAATTCTACGACGCTCTCTCCGCCCCAGCATTCTTCTCTGGATGCTAATTCGCCACCTGTCTTTGTGGATTCTCCATTCGATGATTTGCTCTCAAATGACCACGTATTGGACGATTTGAATGAAATTGATTTTGACCTTGGCCTTGAGGCCGAGTTGGCCGATCCCGGATTGCGCGGCGAATTTGCGGGCCCTAACTGCGGAGTAGGGGCTAGCTCGCCTAGTCTTGAAGACTCCTTATCAATATCATGTATGCTACCAGTCACAACTATTGGACCAGTAGAAACGGACAATAATGTCCCGACAACGTCAGACTGCATGTTTTTCCAGACACAACAAAACGTGGTGAGCCGGAGGGACTTGACACCCGCTCCCAGGCTTTACTCCACACATAGTAGCCCTAATTTGGCATATGCAGTGGACAGTGAGGCGCGGCAAATGGTAGTTGCACAGTCAGTCAATGGCTACCCGTCAAACCAAAGCTCTATACAGGCTTGTACAATGGCAAATAGACTAGACGATGTAGTGATTACGAGTCGCACTACATCACTTCATCATAATCAAACGCAACTATATCACCCGATGGACAATGGGAATCCAATGATCTTCTCTGAAAAATATCCTACACCTCCATCAGCACATTCTTACACAACAACATCGTCTGATTCATCTCCACAAAAACTACCTACGTCTTACCTCACTCCCAGTCCGGAGTCCCCCAAGGATTGGTCGTCGTCGCCGCATTCCTCAAATTCTGACTGGTCCACGTGTTAGATTTGCATGTGTTGACTATGTTAAATTTATCACCTGTTGATAATACCAAATTATCACGTGATAGCACATACCTTGGCCCATCTCGTGGATGAGCAGGCATTGTAATTTGTACTTATTTGTATACTAGGCTGGTAAATACAGTCCCGATGAGAGTCGTGAAATATTCACATATATATTATATTAATAGTATAGAAAGATATATAAAATACTTACAACTGGTATTCGAGCTGGTTTAAAGTCGCGAAGAAAGAGTTCTTCGGAATTATTTTATATCAGATTAAGGTCATATTAGGTTTTGGAGAGCGCTAGATATTTTAATTTTTTATAATTTAACCACTCGTAGTTTTTGGTTGATTTAATGGTTGATTTAATGGGTTAATATGTAAGGAGGAGGGAGCCTCTGTAATACTCTCGTAACAGATAGATCACTAACACCTATTTCAGAAAAGGTTGCACCATCACAACTGTCTGTTGCAGCCCGCGGTGCGCCATGGGAGAAACTAAGAACGTAAAATTCTCGCGTTAATCCAATACAAAATTTCTTGCGGGCGATGTATTGTGGAAACACTTGACGCAAACAGGGTGATAAGTATGGCTATGTATCCTAAAAAACAGTGTCCATGATTCTGTTTTGGTATACCTATTCGCTTCCATGATGCATCGCTGGCTACAGAAGACATTTCTGACGGTGCAATCGTTTCTGAAATAGGTGTATACATTGTTGAATTACTAAAACTTTCACACCTTCATAAAATCAGTTTGAGCTACCCCGTCATAGAAGGTTTTGTAAAACCGGCTAAAACTGTTAGCTATAACGTTGAGTTAAGTTGTAGTTGTTGTAGCATCAATATAATGAGGGTTCCTTTGGGACGGCCACGGAAGCCTATACTTAAAGTAGCCACAACGCCCAATTTTGAATGTCCAGTTCCCAAAGTAACCATTGAAATGCCCTAATTGAGAGGTTAGCAGTTTTATTGTTCTTTATATACTTTTGGAGTCTAATAATATATCACTTGTCAAGGAGGTAAGCTTTTTTAACAGACCGATTTTAGTAGTTTGATCTAAGTCCTTCAGTGATTTTTAAAGTTATATTCTCCAAAGTACATGGTTTTGCCCTAAGACCTTAAATTTTATTGAGTGCCAGTTGATTTTACAATATACTATATGATCTACTTGATCTTTAGGAGTTGCAAGGTTAGAAGAATAATGTGTTTTTAATAATATGTAAAACATATTATAGAGCGTTTTGTGCAAATAGAGCGTTTTGTGCAAAGTCGGGGATGAGATTAATTCTATAGAAAGATATCATTGATAATATATTTTTGCCATGTATATTTGGAGACATTTCCATCGTTATACTCTGTAAAAAATTTTGTATATTACTGCTTGCATTCCAATAAAAATATCCAAGATGTGAACTTGTTATCGAGAATCATCCTTATATCCAGACCTCCGTCACGCTTCAGATGTGACGAGAGGCTCTGGCGGCTCTGGTGACAAACCATTCTCGAGCCCAGACCTCCATCACGCTTCAGATGTGACGAGAGGCTCTGGTGACAAACCATTCTCGAGCCCAGACCTCCATCACGCTTCAGATGTGACGAGAGGCTCTGGTGACAAACCATTCTCCAGCCCAGAGCTCTGGTGACGGCCATTGAAGCATGCGCGAGATTTGATACAGAGCCATCGAGAGAAACATTTTTCAGCGCATGCCCAACGTTCAAAATCAGCCAATCAGCGAAGTCCCTCAAATGGATGTCCCTAGAGCCTCCCCGCGAGCAGACGGGCCGGGGAGCACTGGGTACGAGAATGAGCATGAACAAAAGCAGGGTTCGTGCTTGATTTCGAAAAGGAATTTCAAGGGCACTTGAAACTCGTGGAAATTGGATAAAAATCCTTGAAAACCACAAAAACTCCTTGAATGTTACAGGATTTTTTTTAATTGCTTAGTTTGATGTCAGTATATGAGTTATTTACGCTGACAATCTAACTGACCACTCTCAGGGAACTTCTTTTTTGAATGTTTTTTTTCGGCTCGCGCTACGCGTTCGCAATCTTTTCTTATAATATTTTTGCTGATTAGAAGTGAAAGACCCTGATTTGCTTAGCGCTCACCCTCTACCATTACAGCAATTTTGACCTTTTCCTGAGAGGCAATAAATGGCTTGAGAAAAGGGATTCTTTTTTTTCGACTCGCGCTACGCGCTCGCCATCTTTACATCTAACACTTTTTATCATTTTCTTGAGACCCGATGGCTTCAGGAGAGGGACTTTTCTGGTGAGGGCTCTCGCTACGCGCTCACCATCATATTCTTATAATACTTTTGACCATTTCCCGAGGGAGCCAAATGATCGCAAAAGTTGTTTCCGTATAATCATGGATCGCAAGCGTTTTGATTCTGCATCTTTTAGTCTGAAAACAATACGAAGATTCTAGTTGAATTAGGCTATTGTTATTGAGAAAAAAGGTGATCGAAAATTACTCGGTACTCCTTGAAATTTGTCGTTTTTGCCTTTAAAGTTTTTAAAAATACTACTTGAAAACTCCTTGAAAAATGTTTTGGAAACCCAGCACGAACCCTGAAAAGTCAATACACAGCTGAATCGCGCACGGCTCAAAGAAATCTGCATGCGAATGCCTGTAAGGTGTTCCGACGTTGAATTGCCGTTGTTGCTATTTGATGGGTGGTCGAACGCACACGGGAAGTTTCTCGTTTCTCGATCCATGCGATCGCGTTGCCGGTTGTTTTGCAACTCGACGTTAAAACTTAAAGGTCCATGCCATCGTTCTATAATACACTGCGCGCCGTGTATAATATTTTGGTTTTATAAACGAAGAAAACGAAAAAACTACTGTTCAAAAACTTAATCTTTCAACTGACCTGTTGGGTGTCATGGACCAAACTTTCGAATGCTGTGGTTAAGAATAATTATGTGGATTTTTAAGAAACATGTCGCCAGTTTTGTACTCCTGGAATTAAGCCGTGTTCATGTTAATATTTTTTCGTACCTCAAACGGAAAGCTGGTGTACGCAAGCTTGCACATAAGTTTTGTTGTTGGTGTTGGTTTTCTGTAAAAGTTTTAACTCTTAATTAAAATTACCGAGAACCAAAGCTGTTGGTTCCATACATCCCTCGAGCCGAAAAACTGACTTATTATCTGATCTAAGGCGACAATCGACAATTGTTTAGTTTCGATCGTGCACAGGACAATTTCATGCTAAATTGTATTTAAAAAAATACTCAATCAATAGCTCGTTTCGGGTCATTTTGTACTGAAGCACAGAGCACTCGTCAGTCCATAACTATTCATGCCAGTTACTGACATGGATTCGGTCGATTCGGACCGGTCTGAGACCGATTTCAGTGGTTTGTTGACTCAAACCAGCTTTTCACAAAGAATCGAAGGACAAGGATGTCTTTTTTACGCCGAAAGTGCAAAGATTCTGACGAAGGTAAGAATTTTATATAGCGTTTAATCACGCTTTCGGTATTGTAGAATTCTGGCTATCCGTACAGTGTTTCTCAGCGTATTCGTTTTATAGCGGAACTCCCCGTGCCGAAGGCACGGAGTGGAGCCCCATACGTATCATTCAACGTCACATGAGAAAGCAACCCGGTCATGGCTAAAAGGGATAACTCAGAAGGACCTGATTAATAATTCATAGGCTTCACGGTAGAACAAAGCTACATATGCCACACAGCTGTTACGCGCATAGAATTTCGATTATTATAGACTGAGCACGCGCAGTAAAGCAGGCTCATTAGTCAGCGGCATTCCAACTAAAAGTCAACAAGTCGCGCGCCAAGACGCGAACACTCGAACATGGTCGAAAGCTAGATTTTTACAGGTGAGTTAAAAATATTGAACGAGGTCTAAAATTATCCACTCAAAAGTTTTATTTCAATATAAACACAGACCTTGCTATCTGATGAAAATTTAGAGCCAAACGCTCAGGTTTAACCCAATATAAATACGCTTATTCATACCTGGTAATTGGGTGCGAAATTGGCACTCATCAAACACTTTCAAACACAATAAATATAATTAAAGTTTGAATGTTTCTGAAGTTTTTCGAAAAAAATACGCATAAACAACATACAGTTCAGGTCTTTTGAGATAAAGAAATTAAGACAATTTTCTTGTACAATGACAGGATTTTCTATATTTTGAGACTCTTTGTTTGGCACTTTAGTGGATTCTGACACGCTCAAATGGAGTAAAACGATCACGTTAGTGCACTCCAATGGCTATGCACTGTCTGTTAGGGGATCGTAGCGATTCCTGCTTGCAGTACGCTGAGCAAGGTTTGGGATATGGACGCGGATATTGATGAGAATACAGTCCATTCCCCGTCTTTGTCACGCGTGTCGTCTGATAATTTAATACCGCTATAGCAAAGCGCAGGAGACCGATGGTCACTTCTCGCGTAAGCAGATTGCCGCCTTCTGGTCCAAACATCTGATCGATAGCCCTGCTACGTTTGGCAGCGGATTTAAAAGGCCAAGAAAGGTGGTCGTCCAAAAACGAAGGGTTTCCGAGGTTGTAATCAGTCGAAAGTCAATCGCGCAAATAACGGTGCATACAGTGAAGTTAACGATCCAGTGGTACGCGCGGACATTGCCTCCAATGAAGAGGTCTTTTCTCAATTTGAAGTTGCTTGATTGGGCACCATTAAAGATAGCAGATCCCAAAATTTCATGGCTTTTATATTTGTACCCCCTAAAAGATGCAGCAGGCAGACCCCTAAAAGATATGACTAGCACCCCTGCCCAACCAATATGGCATTCCCCCAATGTCTCATTGTCATTAATGTACCAGTGGAGTTATCTTGCCAGCATGCCTATTGCTTGTTAGTATAAACCAACTAACGGTCTATTACAAATCCTGCATTCTGATTGGCTGAGCTACTAATGGTCTATTAGTGATAGACCGTGCCTGGCAAAACCACCACCTTTCTTTGCAAGAAAACTTGATTTTTTTCAACATAAAATAATGGCATTCATTGCCAAAACCGACCAACTAGTTGGTTTATACTAAAACAATTAGACCTCTCGTCCTCACGTGCTATGATATCA
Organism: Scolanthus callimorphus; assembly: GCA_033964015.1. NCBI lineage: Eukaryota > Metazoa > Cnidaria > Anthozoa > Actiniaria > Edwardsiidae > Scolanthus > Scolanthus callimorphus. Next base: position 25,975,667 of record CM066911.1, on the reverse strand, counting down.
ATAGACCATTCGGCCTTCGGCCTCATGGTCTATTCATCATAGCACATTCGGCCTTGAGGTCTAATTGTTAAATAGAGGTAAAACCTGAATGCCCACCTGTAAGGAAGTCACCTGGGGTGCTCGACGTATCCCTTAGGGTGTAAAATGCAATCATGCCCTATCACTTAGGGGTATCAAGATTTTCAAAACATCAAATGCTATCTCTTAGAAGCAAATAGAAGAATGTTCTTTTGAAATTGTAGCAAAATTGTTTTCGAGCCCTATAAAAGCCACAACAGCTAAAAATTCATTTGCAGTTTTTGCTATCTTTTAGTGTTAAAAAATGTTTTTGCCAATTTTCACCACAAGCACCCTATTTACTTCTATGGGAGTCACCCCTGGGGGTAGTCATCATGGCTGCTTATGTGCATCCCCTACACCGTGGCCTCTATGAGTGCTGACGTAATCCTCTCTGGTCTCCATTTGCACGATGACCATTGTACAGGCCCTCTGCCAGTTAGAGTTCCAGTTTCTGGAGCAAGCTGCACCCCAGCACATTATCCAGCACATACATTTGTACCAGAGGGTGTGATCCATGCCAACTCAGCGATATAGTACGAAAACACTTCACTAGGCAGGTTGAATATGACTTGCTGTTGTCATTGTACAGTAGACAAAAAAACATGCTGTTGGAAATACCTCCATCATATGCTTACAGACTGGTGGCTCCTGGGTAAGAAAACAACTATTTCAATGATATCATATTTTGTGAATGAAAATGTAAATCATGAAACATATTTCACTAACCAGCCTTTTCACTTTGTGCGTGAATGGGGGGGGGGGACTCCCTCATATATGGTATACAGGTATTTTCTGCCCTATAGGGTACCGCTTTTCGCTTGTTTGGTCTCTGATAGGGTATGTATTTCAGTATGGCTACCCTACAAACAAATTTCGACCAATGTTGTGCTGCATCTAGCATTAAAGACAGTTTATTTAAAAGCCTTTACATTATTATAACAAAATGCTGCTTTGATCACCACCCTGTTGACTAACTTTAGGTCTGCGGTAGGGTAAATACATACAATTTTAACTCATTTAATGTAGGTCTTAAGGTAGGGTACTAATAAACAAAGGATTTTTGGTCTCATAGGGTCAGGTTTTCAAGACCATGGTGGCACATCCCTACCCAAAAATCAGTGGAGTACCCCATGAAAATGCTATAACATTTGACTTTCATATTTCCAAAGCTTCCTAACTTTTAAACTGAACAATAACAAAAAAAATGCAGCCACAATTTCAGACACCAATCAGATTACAGAAGAACAAAGGAGGGAAAATAGGGATTTTATGCTAGGTTCCCCCAGGGAAGGGTGGTTCCCCACATACAAAGTCTTTAAAAAATTGCATATCCTGTTTGTGAGTTATTCTTTTTTCTCATTTTCATAATTGAAATTGTAAATCATTTAAGCTTCAAGAACGAATAAGATTGTTGTTGTTGTTGATAATTTCTCCTTACAAATCTGCAGAAAAGTTCTTCTATCATAGTAATTTGACTGATTCTTGTGTCTAAGAAAATGAAAATCTATATTTTCAATAGAAAATAATTGCATTCCACCATGCATTGCTGTTGGCTTGTCTAGTTAACAGACCATTGCTAAGTTATTTTTACCATAGCCTGCTAGTCCATTCTATATCTTGCCATTGATATATAGGTGAATATTTTTTGTTTAAACTGAGGATGTATATGATTGCTCTTCCAAGGACGTGCCAGGAAGGTTCCCACAGAGTTTTCTATTTGTTTGAGGCCCGGATTGCCGAATTTCTCCAGAAACACAGAGACAGCCTCCCATATGAAAATATCCCCCCAAAGCTGTACTTCCTGGAAGATCATGTCCCTCAGTTAAAGAAGTTGGGTCTAGCCCTTGGGTTCTTAGGAGGGCATGGGGCAGAGTCCATGCACAGGCAATTCAATGGTATTATATCAAGAGGACGTACAGTTCAGTACACAATGAATGGAAAAGTTGCACCAAAGCTAATATCTTTTAAGTCTACCCACTTCCAAAGTTAAAAGGAGGAAGATCTCAACATCCGAGTCAAGGCAACCACGTCTTTTAGGAGCTAAACACATAACAACCAGCTCAAGCACAGGCCAGAGTGATATCTTCACACTGTGAAATGAAATAACATGTTATTTCACAGTGTGAAGATATCAAGTGTGTATGCAGGATAAACCATTGCATTTCACTGATGTTTTCAGCAAATACAGTAATGTACGGAAAAATCTCCCGAAAAGGGGGGGGCCGGCCCCCTGGTCCCCCCTTGATCTGCCCTTGGGCAAAACTAGTGAGTATTTTGTAAAATTTGGGTTTTCTTCATATTCAAAATCAAGTTGCAAAAAGAGAAATACCTCTCAGCCACCTCTGGGAGCTTATGTGGGTCTGTTGTTGATTATTCTGCAGACTGACAACTTACATTTGACAGCACAAGACCTTCCACTATCAATAACGTTCTCCCAACAACGTTTGAAATTCGAAAGGGAAGGGAAAGGGAAGTTCACGAAAGATACACCGAAATTAATCTGTGAAAAGGTATGAAAAGTAACGTGAATTAAGACTGACCTGAAGATGAATCCAGTCATTGTACATCCCGAATTCTGGTCTCAATTTCTCGTCAATAGGCTGAAGATAACAGGACATTGCGCTAGTTTCTCTGGAAAACTTCTGGTTCTTCTTTCTTGTCGGTTAAACACGATGCAAAATTCCACGCTCCGATTTAGTTAAAAATGAAGCAGTTTCAATAGAAAGCGAAAATACTGCTTAGAAATGCCAGAAACATCCAATTCTGCAGTTCCCTCCATGCTAGTCCCTGCATTATACCTTGAAACAACGTGCTTTTGGCGATCGGAGTCTCATTGGAGTCACAATCACAGGTTTTGTTGAACACGGTCAGATGTTTTGAAACGTCATAGCGTACGTCACGACCGGTGTGGGCTACCTGTGGTGAAAATATTCGAAGCACCAACTGCGCATGTTCAGTCTATAATAATTGCTCGTAACGGCTGTGGCCATGTTATGCTATGTAGCTTCGTTCTATTGTTTATCTATGAATTATTAATCAGGTCCTTCTGATTCTTGGTCATGGTCTTTTAGCCATGACCAAGCAACCCATCCAAGCCAAAACGATACGTTCAGCGGCTTACGAAAACATCGCGGGCTCTTATTTACGCATGCGCACTTGCGTTAGTGGCGACCCGTGTACACAGCCAATCACAGTCCGTCTTGGATCACTGAGCGCGCGCGTCATTTTGTCCTCCAGCACAGCGCCGCGGTGCTTGGCAGAGGACACGGACCGGAAGTCGCTCCTTCATTTTCCCGCCGAAAAAACTCACAAAACACCCGCCCGCGTCGGCTCACTCGAGACGAAATTTTTGTTACTGAGACAAACTCGTGGGTGCGAACGACGCCAAATTTAAACAACAGTTTCTTCCGTAATACATATATGAGATCTACGAACAGGGAGCCAGACTGGATTGAACAGGATTGACAATAACAGAAAATTGCAATGGTTTTAGCCGAATAATATATTTAGGAAAATTGGCTTTGTGCAAAAGCTTGCCAAGTAAGAATGAATTCAACTCAACACGACGGAGACTTTCGGAGGAAAGAAACGACTTCACTATCAGTTATCGGTAAGCACAAAGCTTGAAATTGCTTCTTATGCTATTTACATTTTTAGCTTCCAAGTTTATTGCATTCCTGATGAGAAAATTCTGACTTTACATGTAACTTTTACGTTTTGCTTCTTTAGTTGGCTCCCTGAAGGTTTCTTTTTCTCCGGCTAAACTCGAATTATAGTTTTGACTTTTTGGCCCTGCTTTGCCTTATGTAAACAGGTCATTTCTGATATTCTAGCCTTGATTTTCTTTGTCACATGTTAGATTTAGTAAGTACAATGATACAAATACTATGTCAAGTATTCTTTGTTGTGGATTTCGCTGAAAATCTTATTATTTTCATTTTTATTTCAAGGAGATTATCTTTTGTCGGTCGTGAACTGCGACTTGCTAGCATATCAGAACGCGCTAATAATATCATTGCCATATAATGGTAACATGAATTTCCTTGATTTAAACTGTAAAGGTGAGCTCCCTGTGAGTAAGACGTGGGATGTGTATGATTGGAGTTCCGCTTTTAGGCATTGCCTAAATTTATATATTAGTTTGTTTCACTGACAATCTCGTTGGCTACTAATACCTTCGGTTGTACTTTGATAAGCACTAGGGAATGCATAGACTCTGGCTTTCCGTGGAATAAAGAATAAAGGGGAACAAGGCTTTCCTTGCATTTTTTCTCTGTTTTAGTTTGGTTTACTGCTAGCTAATCCCGTTGGTCATAATACCGGGGGAAGGGGGGGAAGGGGGGTCTTCACATGTCGACCTGATAGCGGAGCTCCTGCGCGGGCCGAAGGCCCGCGCAAGCGGAGCACCATACCTAAGGAAATAACGTCTCGCATAACTATGGAGTTGATTTTCAAACGTCACGGGCTTTCTTGCTCATTTTGCTTACGTTATTGACGGCGCCAAGTCAAATGATTAGGACGTTGAAATGGTATCGCCCAAAAGATTAATGTGTCCAAGTTTGGTTGCCATAGGTTGTTCCCTTCTTGAGATATGAATTTTTTTGTTTCTTCCTGGTATTAAAGGTATAGCGTACGTCCGTCCGGCGTCCGTCCGCCGTACGCGGAAACTCATGGGAACCCTGTGGTATACTAAGAAAATTAAAAAATCTCGGGAAGGGATGGACCTTAGACAACCAAACTTGGATGAAGTTATCTAAGTGGCAAGGGGGGTGCAACTGCATGGTCACGTGGTATAACGTCATCGATGACGTCATCATAGGAGAAAAATGATATATCTCAAGAAGGGATGAACCTCAGACAACCAAACTTGGGTGAAGTTATCTAAGTGGCAAGGGGGGTGCAACTGCATGGTCACGTGGTATGACGTCATTGATGACGTCATCATAGGAGAAAAATGATATATCTCAAGAAGGGATGACCCTCAGACAACCAAACTTGGATGAAAGTTATCTAAGTGGCAAGGAGGGTGCAACTGCATGGTCACGTGGTATGACGTCATTGATGACGTCATCATAGGAGAAAAGTGATATATCTCAAGAAGGGATGAACCTCAGACAACCAAACTTGGGTGAAGTTATCTAAGTGGCAAGGTTGGTGTAACTGCATTGTTACGTGGTATGACGTAATTGATGACGTCATCAAACGTGAAAAGGTTTACATCGTTGAAGGGATGAACCTTAGATAACCACACTTGGGTGAACAAGTGCTTAGTCACGTGGTATAACGGTGCAAGGCTATCTATTCATGTACAATGGCAACCTTTTTGTCTCGTTAAAAAAATTTGTAACCGGGAGCTCCGTTTTTAGCCAGTGGCTAAATCTATATATTAGGGGTGCTCGTCGTATTTTTTAGAGGTCAAATCGGAGAAACATTGTGGCTTTCACTAATAAATGGTATTTTTTAGGGGTACGCAAATGAGTGATAGGGTCACAAACAAAGCAAAACGCATTTATAACTTTAAAAACAAGCTTGTTTTGAGACGAGAAACAATAACAATAACAAAAAAGGTTTATTGTTGGTATTTTTTAGGGTTCATTTTGTTTTATAAGGTATTTTTTAGGGGGTGGATTTTTTATGTCCCGGTAGTTTAATGGGGTATATTTTCCGATGTCCCGACGAGCACCCCTATCACTCCTACTCTGCGTGCTACAACCGCAACTCGTGGTTTGGAGAAAGGAATAGCTGAGTTCATCATGGAGAGGACTGGCCGGCCATAGAGACGTAACGTCACTACACAAATACCAGCGCCCGAGTGTTGAGGAAAAAGTTTACATTTCTAAGGCCTTTGAGTTAGAAAAAGCGCCAACCAAAATTTTCTCAACGACCACAAGTAATATGACAGACAATGGCAAGAAAATATACGAAAGAATTTTACGAACTGTACATTTCTGGTCGCTAAATACTTTCATTGCGAGCGAGCGTTAGCGAGCGAGCAGATCTAATCTCGTCAAGTCCTAACGCCCCTGCAAATATGGCGTTGGGTTACCTGTGGTGCATGCGCATTCCTTTGCTCGGAGAATTTAGCAAACCATTCACGTCAATTGATGGAAAACATTCACCATTTGTCGATCGGTTTGCAGAAATTGTTGTTTAGTTTCGGAGATTATCGGTAAGTACCAGTTATTGATTACTTTTGTCAGTCTTAATTGCATTTGTAGATGTTTTTAAAGTGTATTTTGACAACCATTTCACGAAAGATTTGCCGATTACCTTACATAGCTTTTAGCTTAGTTGAATTTCAATGTGAAATTCCCCCAAAACAGCATGGCTATTATAAATTAATTTATTTCTAGAAAAAACGGGGACTACTTGTAAAACTCAATCGGGTTATAAGTCCTCTTGCCATTACAATTGTAAACAGATCAAAATATTTAATCAAATGTATTCATTTGCTGTAAACAGTGTAATGGTAGTAAATAAACTTGACTGATTGAGTGGTACTTTTTATATGTGCTTACTTTTTTTTCTTTTCTTTTTGTAGACTCAACCCAAGAATATAATTCCAATGATGGTACTAGCCAGCCAAAAAAAAACTGCTAAGTGATTACAATTGCACACATTATTCGGGAATAATATAACAATTACTGGTAGTGGTATGGACCTGTATTAATCTGAGGCATGGACAAATTTAATTAAAAGCTATTTCTGAAATGTTTATCTTTTTTTTCTGTATTCTTACAATTTTTTTGAATCCCCATTTTTGATGGTCTAAATTTCTGGCAAATTACTGTGTTGTTTTTTTAGCACACCAAGTGAATATTTATCTCATAATCTTAAATCTTTTTTTTCAATCTTCAATCTTTATTATTGTTATTTTTCAGGAAAAATATCACACACACACTGTCTGCAAATAGCTTAAAGCTAATCAGGGCTGACATATTCAGTCTACACCTCAGCTGCATATATAGATGATATTACATGGCCATGCGGAGATACAAATGTTATCTTTGAGTGTTAAAATTTATAAATTTTGAACACAAGAAGATAAAATTTGTATCTCTTCTGTTGATTTCTATTGGTTGATTAGCATACCCTGCAGTGGCGGATGCAGACCCTTAAGAAATAGGGGGTGGCTAGTACAAAGGATATACTACAGAGTTCAGACCAAGGGGGTGGCTAATCTTAAGGTTTTTACAAATATTAAAAATATTATTATTAAATATTATTACATACAAATATGAGAACAAGGGGGATGGCTAGCCACCCTAATCACCCCCCTAGATCCACCCTTGCATGCCAAGGAGCCACATTGTCTGATTGCTGCTAGCACTGCACTTTCTATTAGAAACTTCTAGTATTTAACATTTAATTATTACGAAAATTTGTAATAGAGCAGAAGTCTGCGAAGAAATGGGGACTGAAGAAATGGGGACTGAAGAAATGGGAACACTTCTTTCAATGTTAAAGTGCAAAAAAATATATATTTACATTACAAAATTTACCCTGGGCGGGGATTTGACATTTTTGGGGAGTAAAAGGTCCCCACCTTTTACTCCCCAAAAATGTCAAATCCCCGCCCAGATCAATTGAACCGAAAGGTAGTATTTATTAGGTATTCAACTTTTTGGCCGCTGTTTGAGGTTATTATACACTTAATGACTGCTCCCGAGGGAAACATCAGTTTTGTTTCCCGAGAATCTCAATGTTTCCCGAGACGAAGTCGAGGGAAACATCGAGATTCGAGGGAAACAAAACTGGTGTTTCCCGAGGGAGTAGTCATTAAGTGTTTTGTTATATAGCAGAAAATATACTGCAATTATTAAGTCAAAACAAATGTATTTCAAGAATGAAAAGAGAAGTTACAAAGTTTGCGCGCGACTGCATCATGTAAGGGGAAAACACTCATAAACAACACAATTTTCTTGCATTACCAAAAACTTATCAAAATTAGCAAAGGTTTTTAAAAAGACTCGCGTGTTTACAATAAACTTTCTCTTTTTTCCCGCTCTCAAACGCGACGCGCGAAAGCAATATTCCCCGACCAGTCAATAATTTTTCGAAATATTGACTGATCGGGGAATATTTGATTTGTACTTCACCACGTGACCTTGATTTAGCCAATAAGAGCGCGCGCTCGGCTGGAGTGAGCACTCGCTATATAACTTGAATATCTAATGAATACTATTCAATTCAATTGATACTAAGCCCCACTCTTCCCTCCTGAATACCAAATCCCTGCCCGGGCTTTAGAACACTTGATGGGTGTAACCAGTAATTATCCTAGATAAGAATAACAATAAACGGTTTTCGGTTTTCGTAGCCTGACACTGAGCCTCCTTTCTTCGATCCCGATCCTGTGTAAAAAGACTAGCTACTGCTCAAGCTTGAATTTGTACAGGAAAATGTCGCGCGACATTTGGATAAACAATGACACCACTCCATTGGCTAAGCTATCCACAGGATCCACGATCCAGAGCTCATCTTTTAGCCCCGAATTTTGCCGCTGGTCAAACGATGACGGGATTGAGCTATAAATTAATGAACAATTAGACTACGAGTCCGAGTTTGTCATTTGGTTCATAGAAAACTAGTAGAGCATGCTGCCTTTGATTTGCTGCATAAACAAATTGATTTTTAGAGTTTTGCGCTAGAGCATTCGCTGAGTAGGGAGCCATTAGATCGCAGGGTTCGCAATGTTTTAGTGCTGGAGAAACTTCTTCTGAAGGCATGTACTGTTCAAATGTTGCCTAAGATGGAAATAGTACTTTGACAGAAAGACAGCGTACGGGCCTATTGTTTGTTGTTAAGCGATGAGCTGTTGAAATTTGAGGTGACCGTACCAAAGTGGCAAGGGAATTGGAATTGTCACCAACTAACAGTCGGTCAGTTCTTCAGATGCCATAAATATCAATAACATCATGACAGTTAAACAGTTGTTCTCCATTAAGGTATTATGAATAAATAAACACACGTCCGATTAAATTACCGTTTTGTACAAAGCGCGTTTTCCTCAGCCGCGACTCATGGTCGCGTGTTGAGCTTTCCCGCGCACGACTTAACTATAACATTTATAACATTTATTACTCGCGTGACAAATGAAAATGTCGTTCGGACCAATAGATGAATTTGCCTTATTTATTTAAAGTTCAATCTACCGTGAATAATGCCTGAACGAGGAAGAAAGAATCGTTTCTTTGGGGGAATTTGAAAGTATAACATGCTTTGTACAAGCGCGTGTTTGCTTGCCAAGTGTTCACCGATTGCAACCTGCTCACATATCAATTGAGAGGTTTTCTGTGTTGAACTATTAAGTGGTAACAAAGGCAATTAGAGCAAGCTCTTTTGTTTACAATATAAAGGACTCACTCACTAAACCACATGGGCTACATCGTAGCCGTGGGAAAGCAAAAAAGGCCCTTTCTCATGGACTTAGAGTCTTAAAGGATTTCGCGTAGTACAAGGCTGTGTGTAGGTGCGAAACAGCTTAATTGTGAGATTTATCGCGGACACGTGGTGAGTGCTGTAATGTATTTTGGAAGCCAACTTGGATATATTTGATAAGGCCTAAAAACAATTCCGCGTTGATCATCTTAGATGATCGTTTATATGAAACAAACACAACTATTCAACGTATTCGACACTGTAAACGACATCTGCAACTTTTAATTAATCTATTACAGAGTTGATAGGAGTGAAAAGAAGGAAGCTTAGGCAACCTACATGGGATTTATCAATCTCGTTTCGCCCAAGTCAAACAAAGACATACAATAAAGCCATGTATTGAAGCCAGTTCGACGGTATTATGTAGTAATCAGATCTATGCCTGGGAAATGAGTACAGTTAGTACTCTTCTGTGTGGTTTCCAATAAATTAACATAAATTTAAAATTCTCTTGTTAGGCTTGCATGGATGTTTTTTCAGGACCCCTCCTTGCGTTCGGGCAGTTTTGGCAAATTTTGCATTTGTCTGATTGTACCTAATAATATATATGCATCAGTCATCTGAAATCAGCTCTTAATGCTCCTTATGTAAAAGTTCTTTCTGGTATAATTTCTGTTTTAGCTTGTTTTAACGCAATACCCCAAGACTAATAGTCCAGTTTCGAATTCTCTACTCTACCGCTGAATAGGCATCGACGGCGCATAAATACAGTGGGAGCCTCAATTTGAAGCCGAAAAAGTTGTGAATACCAACGAGTCTTTTTCCGAAAATTTTCCTCAAGTTTGTCTAGTACCTCAATTCAAGCTTCATCACGTCATCAGTTCCTCGTCGGTATTCACAATTTTTTCGACTTCAAATTGAGGCCCACTGTTTGATGCGCGGTCGATGCCTATCCAGCGGTAGAGTAGAGAATTCGAAACTGGCTGGATATATAGAGGATGGCCGCGCGGAGATACGAATTTTATCTTCGAGTGTTGAAAATTTATCTCACGAGTGAGCGCAGCGAACGAGTGAGATAAATTTTTAACACGAGAAGATAAAATTCGTATCTCCAAGCGGTCATGTAATGTTCTGTTTATTATATAAACATCAATGAAATACCAAATTCAAATTTTATTTGAGTTAAGCTTAAAAATCGAGCATTCAGCAAAGGCAAGTGTGATATTTTCACATGTGAAAATAACATGATATTTTCACGTGTGAAGATATCAAGTTTTCGCGCGGGAGATCACCTGGTATTTCATTGGTGTTTATATAATAAATTAATATTCTTACTTGGGTCCGATGCTAAGGGGAATAAACCAAAAGAAACTAGCCTGCGTTGCCGGCTCTGTGTTTGTTTTCGAGAGGAGTCGTGTTTTCGAGGACAGCGCTCGTCTCCGGATCGACCGCCCTTCGCGCGGAAGAGCCTTCCTCGAAAACACCGCAAGCCAGCTACGCTTGTTAAAAGAAACCGCGTCGGCATCGAGTCAAAGGCACGCCGTAGGCCAACTCGTTGCTTTTTTTCCTTGAAAAACGTAAGAAACATCGGAAAATGCCACACTTCTGTGCTTGATTATTTTTTGCAGTTTATTCGACAGGGCGGACATGAGCTTGCTATTAGTTTCTAACCTCACAGTTTATGAAAGTCTACTCAAGTTGTCCTTAGAGCCAAAGAAAAAGTGCTAAATTTTGATGAAATTAGTAGGATATGATCTTATACCTTAAACATTGATTAAACTTAGGGAGAGGTGAAACTTAGATCAGATCATGTTTTACCATCTTTGTGCAGACCAGGTAAGGTACTTTTTACAGCATGGGCTTTAAAATGACTTTTAAACAACTCAATTTTTGCACCCCTCTTGCCTCTAGCTCCCACATGGATAAATCTAGCGGCAATCCCGCATCCCGTATCCAGCAGATGACTCGCTTGATCCCGCAGCTCGAGGACGCGCTAGCGGCTAGCGGGCGTCCCGAGGGATTGGATGGATGACTTCAGCATACATTATGCTAATATCGTGCAAACGAAGGAGTGAGTGACATCGAGCCCCCCGATAACTCTTTGGCTGTTGTTACGCAACTATACTAGCCACGAGTTAAAAATGAATAATTTATTGCTTGTGTTTTATTCCGCTGACCCTCTATTCAAGTTGGAATTTTAATATATCGAAAGTGGTCTATTAGTAGCACCTCACCAGCATGATGCTAATCGTCAATTTGAAAGCGATGAGGCCCCGTCCACACGTATCCAAATATTTTAGCCGAAAACGCGAGATGTGTTTCTCCGTATTCAAAAAAATATGCGTCCACACGGACCGAATAGGCCATTTGCAGCTGATCAGTCATGTGCTTGTTATTTCGCTACGAGCCTATGAATAGACCTCTAGATTCCCAAGGGTAAATCAACCGAGCGTGACTGGAGGGCAAACAAACTTTTAGTTGACTTGTTTACGAAATCGCAAATAAATTTAACTGATAACCTGGCATATTCAATATCTTTATTAGCATGTAAAAAAATTACAAATCAGATACGTTTTCACTTTTTTTTTGCTCTCCAGTACAACCACATGACAGACGCTCCCCTATAAGAAATGGAGTCCTTCATATGTCTAGTATTACAACTTGGGACGACTAGTTATGATGTGACTCATGCTGACAGGCGTGACATCATTGTAGATCAATGTTGCAAGTTTGGCTTCATAAGTTACAGAAAGTGTTTTCCATTTTCAAGTATCTAAAACATTAGCTTTAGGCATATCTACCCTGCGAGCAGTGGTTTCCTCCTCTCTTAGGCCGACGGAGAGGAACCCTGTGAGCAAGCGTTAGCGCCGTCCTCAGACTTGAGAGAGGAGAAAACCACTGCTCGCAGGGTAAGGCATATCACATGGTAAGTCCAAAATTATCCGAGACTCATTACTCGGGCTTCCGCAGCCATAGCCCGAGTCATAAATTCGGCTCTGGTATTTTTTTTTATTATAATTTCTGGCAAAACGCAGATTCAAGTAGGGTTAAGTATCGCAGTCATGTTGGATGGTGTCACGTGGGCTGGTGAGCCAATGAAAGCGCTACAACATGAAAGTGAGGCTTTATCGTAAGAACAACAGTAAATTACATCATCTCGCTCTCACAACTCGGCCACAGAAGCTTATGGAATGTACGTTCAGAAGCATTTGTTGTTTAATATCAAGAAAATTCCCTTAAAAATTGTCGACTTTCTTCAACTTCCTTATAAGGAAGTATCTGCATACCATATTTGGAATCCCAGCAAGTTTTTCACTATTTTTATTGACGTAGAATACTTCAAACTCAACCAGAACTCAAATATACTCGAGAAAATATGTTCTGTGCATTTTCTGCTGTGTTTTTCACGGTCAAGAACCTGGAAACAAGGTAGACGAGACACCACAGGAAGCCCGGTCTATCTCTAGAAAGACGACAATGTTTTCTTGATATGCACCTCTATGCCTAGTGTTTCAGTCCATGGCTTCTAGTCGTTTATAAAGAAGGGAAAAGCGAAAATACTACTATCTCTGAGACCTCTTGTCGATTATATGATGCAAGAACGAAATATTGTTGCATCAACTTCAACTTCAACTTTATGATAATGAAATATGACTAGCTGATGCCCGTGAAAAATTCACGGAGTGTAAAGGGGAAATTTATTTTACTTATTAAAGTGTTCTCTGTTTAAAAAAACGGGGGAAAAATCACAATGGCCATATGGATGTGGGGAGGGGTTCATGATTTCCCCCTTCCATAAACTGCTGGATTTACATTACTAATAACCTCCCATTAGCATGAGTACCCCGTCCCACCATGCCGAAATAAATGAAGTGAGCCTAAAAGGAACACTGGTCTCCCTGATTGGTGCGACAAAATCACGCGTGTCCGCCCCTCAAATCGGTCAAAGAACCCGTGAAAATCGAAAGCGCAATTTGACTTCGGAATTGTTTGTATGTTTATCATATCTCAGTGAGGGGAGAGGAGAAACAGGTCACGTAAAAATGTTCTAAGGAATAAGATTTTGTTAGCTTATATTATTTATATTTTTTCGGCTTTATCCCTCGCTTAAAAAAAGATTGAATTAGAACTTAGCCCATAGTGAATCTTTTCCAACAAAAACATGCCCACTGGAGGGATTTCCTCCTTGTCTTCGGGATTGTGTCCTTCGTTTTGCGATAGAGGCGTCAGGATTAATATACTTAGAGAATATTATTCATGACTTTCACGGACTTTGTTTTGCAAATGTGTCATGACTTAGCGCGTGCTCCGAGGGAAGCAAGGTAGTGTGTACGTTTGTTGAAACTTGAATGAAAATTTTCTCAGCTCAAATCTTTCAAGTTAGAATTATCCCTGCATATTCCTGTATGTAATCTGTAAGAGAACCATTTAGGTTTCAATGTCTTTGGTGCTTTCGGCTGCGCGAACCGAGTTCTTTTTAGTTTCTGTGGGAGAATTCAACATGGCGGCGATGGCGGCTTTGTCCCTCGCTTAAGAAATCGCTTGAATTAGAACTTAGCCCGATGTGAATCTTTTCCAACAAAAACACGCCCATGGTCCAGATTTCCACCTTCCCTTCGGGTTTGCGAACTTCTTTTGGCGGCACAGCTTCAGGGCTGAGCGGAGCGAGTGTCGACACGATTTTCCTTACGGTATTAATATATAGATATTAATATATAGATAATGAAATCTGACGTTTTTCCAGGGGGAGCTCATTAGGCCAAATCTAATCAATAGCAGTCACGCTCCGAAAATAGCAATTGTCTTATTAAGTCCCTATGGAACATAAAAACTTGCTATGATAAAAGCTTTCTTTGTTCGCTGATTAGAGTAGGCCTAAATGTGCTCCCCCTGGCGAAACGTCAGATTTCATTACCATTCATAAACAAGAGAGCTTCAAATCTGCGTGCAAGACTAGAGGGTGAATGTCGTAACTTTGTAATTTTCTTCTATACCAAACAAGCACATATAATTTTAGTAGTTCATTGTATTTACAATCTGACCTTCGGTAAAGTTTAATACATTACTATACATTACTATATAGTGCCGAAGGAAAAGGCCCAAAATAATATGTTTTCGGAGCACTATTATTAAAATTCAATTCAAGCCGAGCAGCATGAGCTTCTAATTTGGCCATAGTTGACGGCATTTTTATTACCGCGTTAGTTGACGGCATTTTTATTACCGCGTTTCTGTTCCGACGAATGTTCTGCAACTTAGCTTGATCTGAGATTACTTCAACTGGAATCGATTCCTGGAGTTTGAGCCAAAAAAAACCGGCAAATTTTTTTCTAGTACGACCTGAATATGAAATTAGGGCCTCACAAAAATTTAGATTGTGACTTTAAAAAATGTTTCCAAGAAGATCGGTTATTAATAACTGATTTATACATCATTAAAGTAGGATTTGAAAAAAGAATTATAACAATAGAGGAAAAGACACAAAAGTTATAGCCTTGAGTTTGGCGACGCAGATTTGCGCTCTAGACACAGTTGGGTGCATTTTGAATTTCGAATGAGTCACCTTAATTCGAGCTTATTTTAATCAGCCTAAAATTTCATTTCAAGCAGAAATGAAGAAACCTCGCGAGATTTCACATTACTGGAACACGACTGTGGTCAAGAGAATGTTGCAGACAGGAGAGATTTTTGTGTGGCGATAGTCACTCTACCAGCTACCTTAGTAATCAAGCTGTACTGATGTTTAAAGCACGTGTAATGACTCAGCTACTCTGTACCAGGGGGTCTGTATCCGGTACCATTTGATGATTATCGCCAATAAATGACATTACTTAAAAGAATTATCGTTTGGTCTGGATGGTAACTTTTAGGGGATACCGATGAGCAACTAACTCCCCCGGGCTCTACAGTTTCCCATGTCCAATATCGAATATTCATGTCAATAAGTACCACTACTTAATCTATTAATATACAAGCGCAAGTAGAACTTTCTAGCTTGTAAAACAGACTCTGTAACTAAGCACTGCTTATTATATTAATACTTACTAGCTGATTTAGCTTTTATATAGGACTCTTAGGCCAACACAGAAAACATTCAGGCAAAACAAGATATTCGCGATACAAATCGCTTCTAGATCGGCAAATTGCTGCGGCTCAAAACAAGATCAAGATACGCAAGGCAGCCTCCAAGTATGACTCGAGTGGATACTAGGGGGTAACCACTACACAAGAGGGTGAAAAGACGATACGCAAGAAATAGCCGTAAGTGTTAACCTCCCACGTCTCTGCAAATTAGTTGAATTGACTGAGGTCACGTGATCTGACGAATACTTATTCGTCATAATATTAATTGAAGCAGAAAAGAAAATTGTCGGAGCAAACGTGAGAAACGGTCAAAGATTTAGCAAAGATTATACAGTTTTCTACCGTGATCACGTCAGTTGTTTTATACACCTGTTTCAATTAAGGTGACTCACGTAAATTCAAAATGCACCCAACTGTGTCTAGAGCGCAAATATGCGTCTCCAAACTCAAGGCTATAACTTTTGTGTCTTTTCCTCTATGTTATAATTCTTTTTTCAAATCCTACTTTAATGATGTATAAATCAGTTATTAATAACCGATCTTCTTGGAAACATTTTTAAAAGTCACAATCTAAATTTTTGTGAGGCCCTAATTTCATATTCAGGTCGTACTAGAAAAAAAAAATTGCCGGGTTTTTTGGCTCAAACTCCAGGAATCGATTCTAGTTGAAGTAATCTCAAATAGAGCTAAGTTACAGAAAATTCGTCGGAACAGAAACGCGGTAATAAAAATGCCGTCAACTTTGGCCAAATTAGAAGCTGATTCTGCTCGGCTTGAATTGAATTTTAATAGTGCCCCGAAAACTCATTATTTTGGGCCTTTTCCCTCGGCACTATGTATAGTAATGTATTAAACTTTACCGAAGGTCAGATTGTAAATACCATGAACTACTAAAATGTTGGAAAATTATCTACCGGGAAAAGAAATCGTGAAAGCGCAATGAATTGATTACAAGAATGTCGCGCTAAAATGTGTCGTTATTACGTATTATTTCTTGCTAAGATGTATATAGACGAAAAGCTTGTGGCATTGGTAAAACTTAGTAACCAAGTTTGACCTTTATATGTGCTTATTTGGTATAGAAGAAAATTACAAAGTTACGACATTCACCCTCTAGTCTTGCACGCAGATTTGAAGCTCTCTTGTTTATGAATAATAATGAACTCTGACGTTTTTCCAGGGGGAGCTCATTAGGCCAAATCTAATCAATAGCAGTCACGCTCCGAAAATAGCAATTGTCTTATTAAGTCCCTATGGAAAATAAAAACTTGCTATGATAAAAGCTTTCTTTGTTCGCTGATTAGAGTAGGCCTAAATGTGCTCCCCTGGCGAAACTTCAGATTTCATTACCATTCATAAAGTTATAGCCTTGAGTTTGGAGACGCATATTTGCGCTCTAGACACAGTTGGGTGCATTTTGAATTCGAATGAGTCACCTTAAAGTAATCCCATTTAACATGATGTACTACCTTTAATTTGTTTCAAACTTGCAACAATTGATGCCAATTCACAGGACATTAAAGAAAAAATGCAATAAAAAGACGGGGTCACTGTGCTCGTTTATGCGCTGCTGGACCTTTATTTACGTGATATTTTACTGTCTGACGACAGGAGCCCATCAATAAGAGCTTTCATCTCAACCTATATAGTTGAGGTAGCGTATTTCCTGACCTTAACGCGATTTCTCGGGGTATTTTGAGGTTGGGACTTCTGCTATAATTGTTATCTCAGCTACCGAACTGAGTAATCAACTACTTCGGATATTTACAGAGGAATTTGACTCGCAGAGTCCTTAGGTGCTTCTATCGGTGAAATAATTTATACTCTCTGCAACGAAGCTGACTGGACCGAAGCTGCAACTGCTACGAAGCTGACTGGACGCTGATTGGACAATTTCTGCAACGATTTGGCGCCAAATTGTTTTCTAAAAATAGATAGGTCAGGATAAGTGTAGTCTGGAGTTCGCGACGCCGGGCAAAAGCCACAATGTGGTTTCCTGTCGCGACAGCATATTGAAGTTCATGTTTACAAACCAACGCCATCGTTTTTAGCCGAGAACACACGCATAGGACGATAAAAAATAATCGGAAAAGTTTGGCTCGATTCAGTTGTTTTACTTTAGTCTAGTCGGTAGAGCGGGTCCACAAGCACCCCCGGAACTAGTCACAAGACATACTTTTTTTGGAATCCTTAGTATGTCTAGAAAATGGTATTAGATGTCAACAGCTAGCAAGCTAGAGAAAGTGTCCCACGGCCTACCCTGGGGACCAGAGGCTGAAACTCTGCCCTTCGTTCTTTGGACCTCGAGCCTCTGGTTTCCAGGGTACCCACGGCCCTATTTTGCCAGATTTTTTAAATTGTATTCTTGTTATTCAATGAGATTCAATGAGGCAATTTATAGACTGTAGCGCTGTCCAGAAAAGCATCCCAGTCTTACCACTTATGCTGTTATAGTGTCATTAATAGGCTGAACACATATGTACAATTTACATGCCCGTTATACATGTTACGTTCCTTTATACTGATAGATATTTCTAAGACCCTGTCAGCCTTTGTGTTCTTATTAGGAAATGCCAAAACGATAAGCTTATGTGACGGGAAAAGGCTTGGGCAGCGATTTAACTTGTCTACATGTGATCAGAGTATTCCTGAGATCGTAAAAGCCTAGATTTAGACCCCGTCCACACTACTCCGTTTTCAAACGAAAACGGATACTTTTTGCTCCGGATACGGCTATCGTCCACACTAATTTATAGATTTAGCCACTGGCTAAAAGCGGAGCTCCTGGTTATAAAATTTCTGTGTGAATGAAAGGGATTCCCATGTGTACATGGTTTACATGGTTGCTTTAGAGTCTTCCCTTCACGAGATATTGATTTTTCAAGCACAGATTACGTCATCGATGCCGTCACATCACGTGACCACTTCATTTCGCTCATCTGGTGACCTGGATTACATTACCCAAGTTTGGTTGGTTTAGAGTCTCCCCCTTTCATGAGATATTCATTTTTCAAGCGTAGATGACGTCATCGATGACGTCATATCACGTGACCACCTCATTTCGCTCATCTGGTGGCCTAGACTACACTACCCAAGTTTTGTTGTCTTAGAGTCTTCCCTTCACGAGATATTGATTTTTCAAGCATAGATGACGTCATCGATGACGTCATATCACGTGACCACCTCATTTCGCTCATCTGGTGGCCTAGACTACACTACCCAAGTTTGTTGTCTTAGAGTCTTCCCTTCACGAGATATTGATTTCTCAAGCATAGATGACGTCATCGATGACGTCATATCACGTGACCACCTCATTTCGCTCATCTGGTGGCCTAGACTACACTACCCAAGTTTGGTTGTTTTAGAGTCTTCCCTTCACGAGATATTGATTTTCAAGCATAGATGACGTCATCGATGACGTCACATCACGTGTCCGTGTTACAGCACCCCCTAAATATCCCAAGTATGGTTGTCTTAGCATGTTCCCTTGAGGAGATATAATTTTTTCTTTGCATACCACAGGGTTCCCATGTGTACACGGACGGACGGACGGACGACGGACGGACGGCGTACGCTATAGGTTTAATACCAGAAAAATAAAGAAAAAATCATATCTCCCGAAGGGTAGCTTCTATAGAAGCCAAACTTGGACAAAGTTTCAAAGACCATAAGAGGAACTCTACACCAAAGTCACGTGCCCTTACGTCATCAATGACGTCATCAAAATGATCCATAATGCCCGTGACGTTCAAAAATCAACTCGATAGTATACTATACGTTTTTCCCTTAGGTATGGTGCTCCGCTTGCGCGGGCCTTCGGCCCGCGCAGGAGCTCCGCTACAACGCCGAAAACGATCACCGAAAACGGATCAATCCGATTTGAAAACGGAGCTGTTTGAAAACGCTGTTTTCTAGTATGGACGGGTGAAAACGATGCTATGTGAAAACGATGACGTCGACACAGCAAACCGACCAATTTCGCGGGCCAAGAGATCGAAATACGCATGCGTTGAGCTTGTTGAGCAGCGCTCTGAACATTCTCGTACCCAGAACTGCCCGGCTCGTCTGATCTGCTCGCAGGGGAGGCTCTGGGGACATCCATTTGAGGGCCGTCGCTGATATTGAGCGTTGGAGCATGCGCTGAAAGATCTTTCTCTCAGGGGCTCTGTATTAAATCTCGCGCATGCGTCAGTGGCTGTCACCAGAGCCTCCCCCGCGAGGTTATGCTCTGAATGCATAAGAGCGTTTCGTACGGATAGGTGTTGTAGTGCGGACGGGCGAAAACGATACGAAAACGATAAGTGTGGACGCAAATCTTTTTGAAAACGGAGCAAAAAGTATCCGTTTTCGTTTGAAAACGGTGTAGTGTGGACGGGGTCTTAGAATCTAAAGAGCTTTTCTAAATGGTGCTACAGTCCATAAAATTGCCTCATTGAATCTCATTAAATAACAAAAGAATACAATTAAAAAAAAATCTGTCAAAATAGGGTCGTGGGACACTTTTCGAGCTGTTAACATCTAAAACCAGTTTCTAGGCATCCTAAGGATTCCAAAAAAGTATGTCCCGTTACTAATTCCGGGGGGTGCTCGTGGACCCCCCCTCTACCGACTAGACTATTTTGGACTCGTATTTTGCCGAGACTCACCACGGCTCGATCAAACTCGCCCTCGTATTTTGCCGAATCAAACCAAATTTACCCTATTATAAATATAAAGTATTATAGTGAGCGACCGAAGTATCTTTATTGCCGTGAGGGTTGAACACCAGTTTCTGGTTAGTCTGAACTTGGATATTTCATGAATATGATATTTGTCTACTCTCACTAATGTCCGGCCACTCCCAATATCTGGAGACTACTGGTAGACCCTTTTCCATGGTGTTAACGAGAGCTACCGTAACCTAAAAATAGTTTGTATGAAGGCTAAGCGCAGCGCAACAGAGCAGAACAAATGTGAACTACCATTGAAAGAACCCAAATACGACTTCAAACTTGGTTTGAAAACACGGAAATTATTCTGTGCACAACAAGAGGAAGAATACCAATAAACAAACAATTCTTAAACTTGGTATTTATTTATTTATTTATTTATTTATTTTATGGTTTTGCACTTGACTTCATTGCTACAAAAATATATATCACTTTTTAGGAGTTCAGTTTGATTGTTGGAAATATAGTATATAAGTATGCCATGATTTTAAAAGGGAAACTGTATTTAAAGTCAAGCCATTTTTGATAGATTGACAATAACACGACAAACTTATAATTATGCTTGTAGTCAGAAGTAATCAATTTCCAGGGAGATTCTCTCATATATCTAAGGCGAGAATGCTCCCGGCTACCAACAACGACAAAAAGAAAAACGAAAATAATTCATAATTCATAGTGTGTATGAATGGTTTTTACTGCTGTCACTTTTAGTGTTTTAGAGCTGAAATAGTACCACCATAATTCCCGTGCAACTGTAAGCTGAATTACGCTGTGTCTCAACGGCACCATAGGCAGCGGCCATGAGCATAGACACTGAGGGTGATCAGTGTTAAACTAGCATCTCTTAATGTATATTTGAGTCCCCACTGGCAACATTACAAGTCTAAGTTTATGCCAGGTTGAACTTCACCAATTCGAACAGTGAAAATCAGGTCACGAGGCTAAGAGGCATTCAATAACATCAACAGTAAGTCTATGGGTCATTTTACGAAAACGGTGCATGGTTACATAGGCGGGTAAACAGGACCGTTATAAACGTTTGTATGAGAATTCAAAATCTGTAGCTCAACTGTAACTGTTTCAGAGGTAAATTTCATTGTATGTATCAATAAAGTGGGGGCGTTATTTTCCTGAAGCTTATTTTACTTGGCCTCTATTGAGCTATAATATCATTTCATAATCTTGATATTTTATACAAAATTATTTAAAACAGCTAAGATTTGATCCAATGGAATGTTAGCTTAATACTTAATCTCATACTAGTGATATAATTATCAAATAATTGGCTTCATGACTAAGCGTACGAAGCTAGACTCTTCGCTTTACCTAAAAACCACTGACCTTTTACCTCTAACCCTGCATGGTACGCTAGCAATGCCGCCCTGTTTAGCCACTGGGAAACACATCTTACACCCGAACGGGTGATGCCACTGACCAATGGAAGTGATGCGCTAAGATCTTGCCTCTCTGATTTTCGTCACCAGCCACTAAATACAAAACACGACTTTAATATAACAACCCCAAAAAGTACTCCTCGTCAAGTAAACAAAATTCCCTGATATTTCTGACCGGGAACAACAATTTTCACACACCTGAGTTCTACAAAATGTTACTCCAATCATGCAACCAGAAGGAGTTTTTTTTTAAATTCTCAGACTGCCCAGAATCCCTCGTCTTTTCCTGACTTTGGCTTGAGTTACAAAATTCCCTGGCTTACGTTTTTCAAGATTGCTATGACTTTTTAAGGTGGGTTGGAACCCTGTACATTTTCTATTTGGAGTTGTAAAAAGTTTGCATGAATCGATCAAAATTTGAAAGGGAAAAAAGAAGAAAAAAGGAAACGTTGAGGCTACATACGATGCCTGTTGCGAATGGATCATTAGATTTATGCTGATGTTATTGATTTATTCCAGTTTTACTGATATCATGCGCTACTTCAATTTGATGATAGGGGCGGGTTTCGGAGCCTTTTGTCTTCAACCATTGCCCGCCGTCTTCCTTGTTATATAATACAATGTCAGTCATGGGAAGGAACGGACTCCTCCTCCGTGCCCTATCAAAATTCAAACCAAACATTACCTTTGCCACTTCAGGGCTTGGACAAGTTATTGCTTTACTCTCTGAACGTTTGAAGATAACACGACCCTTATCCTAATCAAGATAAACAAGAGAACATTATCATCTTCAATTCCCCTCCATAATCTCCATAATACCACCATCTTCACAAATCACCATCTCCATATTACCACCATAATAATATAGATGCAAATATTTCTCGATTCTGATTGGTCGAAAGCAGTGCAATTACAAATGTAATTTGCACTGCAAAAAAGTAATTGTCCTCAAAATGAGGGCAAGTATTTCATGAAGATGATTGGCTAATAAACAATGGATTTTGCGTACGAGCCAATCAAATGCGCGCTAGCTGTCACGACACTCGATCTGTTTGAGCCTTGTCAACAAGATGGGAGATCGATAGATGGCTGTGAATGAGGGAGAACATCGGTTTCTTTTCATGAAAATTATCTTCCGAAACTTGTGGGAAGCAAAATGTGAATTCCTTATGGACTTGAGCAAGACGTGTTTAAGTTTTCATTCTTTATCATGGAAGGATATGAAGGGAAATCTTCGTTGACTGCGAATCTAGCGGCGGGAAATGCCAGCGATGAATGAACTAAAGTCTACAATAGCGCATGAGATACGGACAGTTTCCCGGGTTGGTGTTTAGCTGTTACAAGAAAGTTTACACAATAGAAGACTTCAGGTATGTCTTCTGCTTACTTTTGTGTTCAAAAGCCATTCAAACTGAAAGAAACCAACCAATTAATACAGGCGCTCCTATGTTATTTTACCTTGGAATCTGAGATAAAGTTGATGATAGTCAAAACAGAATTCAACCTGCTTCTCGTATAAAATGAAATTGTTGTGTCAAGTCAAGTTAGGTTTAATTTGTAAACTTTGGTCGTTTGTTTGGCACGCGTTCGGCGCATTTGTGGCCGCTAGAAACCTACTTTCTCTGAAAATGTTTGCATCTATATTATTAATAAGTAATCATACGACTATTCTCGTTCAATTTGGGATTACTTACACTCGTGAGTTTTTCAATCAAAAGCACCGAGAGCCTCGGTGAAATCGTGGATACCGTTTATCCACGTTTGGTCGTGTGGTGATGGTGGAGATGACGTCATCAATGACGCTATACCACGTGACCTTGGTGTTGCACCTCCCATGCTTGAAGATAACTTTACCCAAGTTTGGCTACCTAGCTCCGTTCTCGGATGTCAATTTCTTCTAGTTTTAATGACGTCATCTATGACGTCATGTCATGTGACTTCGGTGTTGGACCCCCTTCTCACTCAGATAACTTTGTCCAAGTTTGGTCACCTAGCGAAGTTCCGTTCTCGAGGTATTAATTTTTCTCGTTTTGATGACGTCATCGATGACGTAATGTCATGTGACTTTGTTGCTGAACCCCCCTTGACGTCACCTAGCGATGTTCCGTTCTCGAGATATAAATTTTTGTAGATTTTGTGACGTCATCAATGACGTAATGTCATGTGACGTTGTTGCTGGACCCCCCTTGTCACTCAGATAACTTTGTCCAAGTTTGGTCACCTAGCGATGTACCGTTCTCGAGATATTAATTTGTTTAGTTTAGATGACGTCATGAGCTAGCACTTGAGTTATGAGCGAGCGAGTGACATCTGGCCCACCACAATAACTCGTGAATACGCTAACGCGTATCCACGATTTAAAAAGCTCAAATTGAACTCGAAGTCGTATGATTACCTATACTAATACCTCCATCTTTATAATACCACCATCTACATAATATCACCATCTCCATAATATCACCATCTTCATAATACCACCAGCTTCATAATACCACCATCTTCATAATACCACCATCTCCATAATAGCGGAGCTCCTGCGCGGGCCGAAGGCCCGCGCAAGCGGAGCACCATACCTAAGGAAAAAACGTATAGTATACTATCGACTTGATTTTTGAACGTCACGGGCATTTTGGATCATTTTGATGACGTCATTGATGACGTAAGGGCACGTGACTTTGGTGTAGAGCTCCTATGGTCTTTGAAACTTTGTCCAAGTTTGGCTTCTATAGAAGCTTCCCTTCGGGAGATATGATTTTTTCTTTATTTTTCTGGTATTAAACCTATAGCGTACGCCGTCCGTCCGTCCGTCCGTCGTCCGTCGTCCGTCCGTGTACACATGGGAACCCTGTGGTATGCAAAGAAAAAATTATATCTCCTCAAGGGAACATGCTAAGACAGCCATACTTGGGATATTTTGTCTATGCCACAAGGGGGGTGCTGTAGCACGGACACGTGATGTGACGTCATCGATGACGTCATCTATGCTTGAAAAATCAATATCTCGTGAAGGGAAGACTCTAAAACAACCAAACTTGAGTAGTGTAGTCTAGGCCACCAGATGAGCGAAATGAGTTGGTCACGTGATATGACGTCATCGATGACGTAATCTATGCTTGAAAAATCAATATCTCGTGAAGGGAAGACTCTAAGACAACAAAACATGGGTAGTGTAGTCTAGGCCACCAGCTGAGCAAAATTAGGTGGTCACTTGATATGACGTCATCGATGACGTCATCTATGCTTGAAAAATCAATATCTCGTGAAGGGAAGACTCTAAAACAACCAAACTTGGGTAGTGTAGTCTAGGCCACCAGATGAGCGAAATGAGTTGGTCACGTGATATGACGTCATCGATGACGTCATCTATGCTTGAAAAATCAATATCTCGTGAAGGGAAGACTCTAAAACAACCAAACTTGAGTAGTGTAGTCTAGGCCACCAGATGAGCGAAATGAGTTGGTCACGTGATATGACGTCATCGATGACGTCATCTATGCTTGAAAAATCAATATCTCGTGAAGGGAAGACTCTAAGACAACAAAACTTGGGTAGTGTAGTCTAGGCCACCAGATGAGCGAAATGAGGTGGTCACGTGATATGACGTCATCGATGACGTCATCTATGCTTGAAAAATCAATATCTCGTGAAGGGAAGACTCTAAGACAACAAAACTTGGGTAGTGTAGTCTAGGCCACCAGATGAGCGAAATGAAGTGGTCACGTGATATGACGTCATCGATGACGTCATCTACACTTGAAAAATGAATATCTCATGAAAGGAAGACTCTAAACCAACCAAACTTTGGTAATGTAATCCAGGTCACCAGATGAGCGAAATGAAGTGGTCACGTGATGTGACGTCATCGATGACGTCATCTATGCTTGAAAAATCAATATCTCGTGAAGGGAAGACTCTAAAACAACCCGAAACTTGGTAGTGTAGTCTAGGTCACTAGATGAGCGAAATAAAGTGGTCACGTGATATGACGCCATCGATGACGTCATTTATGCTTGAAAAATTTATATCTCGTGAAGGGAAGACTAAAGCAACCATGTAAACCATGTACACATGGGAATCCCTTTCATTCACACAGAAAATTTTAAAACCAGGAGCTCCGCTTTTAGCCAGTGGCTAAATCTATATATTACCACCATCTCCATAATATCACCATCTTCATAATACCACCATCTTCATAATATCACCATCTCCATAATATCACCATCTCCATAATACCATCATCTCCATAATATCACAATCTCCATAATATCACCATGATCTGGCGAGGGGTGAGGGTCACTTTACAGTAATGGTTATGAGCAAAATTTCGCAAGATAAGCATTATTCTCCTCATGTCATTGGAAAAAAACAAAACGAAACAACCAAAACATGATTCTGGGTTTTCCCAGTTATACCATCCTTAACGATAACGATAACTTACCGGCACTTTTAGAAGCAGCTTGTTCTTGTCAGAATCGGGTTCAGCGGTCAGGTCGCTGTACTCACATGACCAGTCACACTCCCAGTTGCCAAATACTTCTGCCTTACCGGCCACTATTATATGCCTGTCAAGGGGACAACACGGGCGTATTTCAAATCACTAGAGTTACCCTGCTACAACAAATGCTAATTTGAAAAGCATAAAATGGCCCCAGTATGTGCTCCTTGATTTACTGTCCATACAGAGCTATGGACAGCACCCATCAGCACACGGGTTAGCACGCATCAGCACACGGGTTAGCACGCATCAGCACACGGGTTAGCACGCATCAGCACACGGGTTAGCACGAATCAGCACACGGGTTAGCACGCATCAGCACACGGGTTAGCACGCATCAGCACACGGCTTAGCACCCATCAGCACACGGGCTCGCACCCATCAGCACACAGGTTAGCACCCATCAGCACACGGGTTAGCACGCATCAGAGTTGGACTTCGACTTCGAGCTGGGGCTGAGTTTAAGTTTATAGAATATTTTTTCTAACATAAAATAACCTCAGAAAACATCGAAACATTAATATAGTTATATAGTACTATATAGTTAACATAGTTTCAAGTCCTTTTTTTAACAAAATGTTCAACACACACAAAATTGTATTCATCTCTTATCTATACACTACTTTGAACAGCGGCTTACGACATTGCCATTTGCTTGGTATGAACAAAGTGTTTTGCCATTTGCTTGGTATGAACAAAGTGTAACATTTTGAGCACGTACTTGTTAGTCACTATCAAGGCTTTTTTGATGTTGAGGATGCTGTGCGCGTAGTACATGTCCTCCTCCAGAGAGCTCTTGTCTTCCTTAGCACCCTGAACACAAACAACACGGCAATCTCAACACTTTCCGTTTTCAAGGAATTTAACGCGTTAGCTCAAGTAAAAAAAACAAAACTCGTTGATAAGTGAAGCAAACTTAAAAAAGGAAGGAAAAGAAACATAAAACGCCACATGACGCGAAATTAGTATTTTGCTCTCCAAAAAGTATATTCTTTGTTATAAAATTTTGGAACGAGCAAGCAAACTTGGCGATTTAGCTCCCAGAAATGCAGATTTGTTCAAGGACCGCTAGACAAGCAAAGATTGGGAGATTTTACGTGCTGCAGTGGAATATCAGCCCAAAGCGAGGCGCCATCCAAGGCATTTTCAACGGACATGAACCATTTCCTTCTTACCTGTAGAATAGCATTCCCCGCGGCCTCATAAGAGTTGTATGGCTTGATAACCTAAGGGAATTAGAATATAGGTTATTGTATTCCAGTATCCATGTCAATACGTTTTACATGAACAAAACGTATAGTACACGGACTGCCCGGACGGAGTGCAGCTATGTTGAGCATGTTATGGAATGCCATTGTATTGGCGCCCACACCAACAAGAGAACGTTACATGTGATATGTTGAAACATCACTTATTGGCAAACACATGGTCGATCACAGAAAACAAAATCCCTCCGCCATTTCACCAAAAAGTCGCCAATTTAGTAAACAAGGTCTATGACTAACAGACCATTCTAAAACTCATGAATAGTCAATCAGGCAAACACAATGGAAATCAGGACCATGAAGGCCGTTTGTATACCCCGATAGAAATTAGCATTTTGGGGAGTCCATGAATATTTTCAGGGAACAGCTGTTCTGATTGGTTGCCATATCATAATGGTGCTCAATCAGCCAGACACGATATAGAACTGCTGCGCACTGAACTGAATCTGATATAGAACTCCGGTGACGTCAGAGTTCTATATCAGATCCAGTTCAGTGAGCACAGTTCTTTATCAAGTTTGGCTCACTGAGCATCAGTAATGATAGGACAACTCACCAGAACAGCATGTTTCCCCGATAATATTCATGGAGACCCCATCTCTTACAAACGCTCTGTGTCATGATTTCCACCTTTTTCGTAACCTACGAAAAAAGAACGCATGTTAGAAATGAATACGTGCATGTTGTAATACGATAGTCATTTATCACATTTATTAATTTTCGGTGGCCATGATTTAAACATCCAACAACGACTCGGGCAGTGCCGACCACCCTTCTGTGAACATTTCGTGAAACGAGCCAAAACGGACATCTTTGACAATTATTTGGTAATACTTGACTTGAATTGGGCTGAAAATCATGCACAGATAAACGAATTTAACTCACCTGTCCAAGTTACTCTACTTGGCGAGTCCGTACGAACCGCACTGCTTTGTTAAACGAGAATGAATGGGCAAATTGCATATGATGCATTACGCGCATGACAAAGAAAATTTCGTCAAAGAAATTTGAATCATAAAAAGAATGAAAAACAATAGGAAACACTGCCCCCAAAACTAATGACATAGCCCTTGCTTTACAAAGCCAAACAGAAAGGCCTAACATTATTATAGGTATCGCTAATACATTCATTTCTTTTCTATGACATTTGAACGGCATTTCTTTGCTCATCATTATTATAGGTAAATAAGTGACAGCTATTCCAAAGGGAATTCTTCTCTTTTTGAAAGTCATGTAATTATGAGCAGACCTTTTGTCCCAGCACAGAAGATATGTCAATTATTTGGAACGCCTCTCTAAATACACTATTCGTAATGAAAAGCTATCATTGTCAATCTTTTGTTTGCCATATTTCAAAATAGCTAAACAATACAACTTGAAGCAAGTCTATATCAGATTTCTTATTATCGATTTCAATGAAGTATTTTCCACAAATTTATTTCCTTTTTTTAACTAGCTTGGAATTATGAATTATTACTGGCAACCGTTTAGTAGTTTACAAAACTCGCTGTCGTGTTTTATCGGCAGATAGAAACACTCGGCTTCGCCTCTATCTGCCGATAAAACACTCCAGCTCGTTTTGTAAACATTGCATAGTAGCGTTGCCAATAGAAATGCAGGATTTTTTTTATAGAACACTAGTAGATTTTTGCTAATTAGAAAAACCACTATAAAAGCGCGCTCTGACTTGTCGGCAAGTCGTGTGTTATTACAGTATACACGCACGAGTGACGTCATAGCGTACGCATGCTACCAAAACAGTGTGGCTGTTTGGGCTTTTCATCGCGAGACAAATCGTTTTTGTTGTTGTATAAAACAAATGAATCTCATTTCAGTGTGTCTGTATTGTAATAGTGAGATGTACAGAAGACATATCATATAAAGGTCCAAAAGTACGCCACAAGACGCAGCCGTTGTTCATGGCATAATAATATGGATGCAAAAATTTCTCGATTCTGATTGGTCGAGAGCAGTGCAGTTTAGTGAAATCACAGTGCAGAAACCTGAAATCACAGTGCAGAAACCTGAAATCACAGTGCAGAAACCTGAAATCACAGTGCAGATTACAAACTTGAGCAAATCTGATTGGCTTAAATAAACAATGGATTTTGCGAACGAGCAATCAAATGCGCGCTAGCTGTCACGCCACTCGATCTGTTTGAGCTCCTTGTCAACAAGATCGGATCTGGATGTGGAAGGAGAAAATCGGTTCCTTTTCATGAAAATTATCTTCCGAAACTTGTGGAAAGCAAAATATGAATTCTTATGGATTTGAGCAAGACTTGTTTAAGTTTTCATTCTTTGTTATGGAAGGATATGAAGGGAAATCTTCGTTGACTGCGAATCTAGCAGCGGGAAATGCCAGCGATAAAAATGAACTAGAAATCTACAAGAACACATGCGATACGGACAGTTTTCCGGATCAAATTCCTGTCGATCTTGGTTGTTTAGCTGTTACAAGAAAGTTTACACAAGAGAAGACTTCAGGTATGTCTTCTGTGGAAGTTTACCTAGCTATGTTTACCTTTCTGGACAATATTCTGCCCGTTTTTGGTGACCAAAAATGCACAAGCAACTCAGCTTTCAAAAGCAATTCAAACAGAAAGAAACCAACCAATTAATTAATACAGGCTCTCTTATGTTATTTTACCTTGGAATCTGAAATAAAGTTTATGATTGTCAAAACAGAATTCCACCTGCTTCTAGCATAAAATAAATTTGTTGTGTCAAGTATATTTATGTCAAGATAGGTTTCGTAAACTTTACTCGCTTGTCTCGCACGCGTTCAGTGCATTTGTGGCCGCTACAAATAAATGGTCTTTCTCTGAATATTTTTGCATTCATATTATTAATAAGTAATCATACGACTATTCTCGTTCAATTTGGGATTAATTACACTCGTGAGTTTTTCAAAAAGCTCAAATTGCACTCGCCCTAACGGGCTCGTGCAATTTCGATACTTTTTGAAAAACTCACTCGTGCAATTAATCCCAAATTGAACTCGAAGTCGTATGATTACCTATACCAATATGATGAATTCTGTGCATCTATTACAATGCAGACGCACTGAAAATGAGATTCATTTGTTTTATACAACAACACCCCAAGAAGAGCCCAAACAGCCACACATTTGAAACTTGAGGGCGAGAGGTCTAATTGTTATAGTATCATCCCAACTTGGACAAAAAAAGTGAAAAATTGTCACAATTTTTTTTTCAGAAACCTTGAGAAAACCCTGACAGACCATGTGACAGACCATGTGGCATAGACCATGTGGCATAGACCATGTGACAGACCATGTGACATAGACCATGTGGCATAGACCATGTGACATAGACCATGTGACATAGACCATGTGACATAGACCATGTGACATAGACCATGTGACATAGACCATGTGGCATAGACCATGTGGCATAGACCATGTGTTATAGACCATGTGACATAGACCATGTGACATAGACCATGTGACATAGACCATGTGACATAGACCATGTGACATAGACCATGTGGCATAGACCATGTGGCATAGACCATGTGACATAGACCATGTGGCATAGACCATGTGACATAGACCATGTGACTAGACCGGAGAAGAAACAACACGAGAAAAAGACGAGGAAATACGTACACCAAAACTATCTATATATTTACATTTCAAACAAACGCCCTAACATAATGTGGACAACAGTCTAGAATTGTATCTGTCGGCCAGGCAAAATGGACAATTCATCTATTTTGTTACAGATGAGTAGGGTATCTGTTCACTAACAAGTCTAGTCAAATACCTTGTCGGCGTAGAACACTCTTGGTGGTCTGGTTTGACGAACACCTGTGCCCGTATCCGCAGACCTGTCAATAGGAAACAGTCTGACTGAAAAATAGTACTAGGGTGTTAATCAATGGGAACAAATGGAATATTGGAGCAAGCTGCGGTGTGGACGAGACTGGCTGTGCTGTCTGGCTCACCCTTTTATTCCCTCCAATGTACTACTAGCGAAATCCACGATTCCACCCGCTGGCCTGGCGACAACGCCAACAACACCCTTTCCCAGGCCCTTGAAGAAACCAGCGGCTCCTTGCTCTTTGGCACCTAGGCATGACAGAATGTGTCAAACAAGCATGGCAGCGGGCTTTTGTTGAAACGTTTACAAATCCCTGAGCAGGGGCGCAGAGGGTGTAGAGTGTGACATATTCCCGTGCTTGTGGCCTACCCGCGTGTTAACAGGTCAACACAGCCTATTTTATTAAATGTTGTCGAGAAAGATGCCTCCACACTTTTGGGCAAAGGGTGCCGAAAAACGTCGGTGGTTGAGAGCGTCCAACCGATATCTCGAGGGACCGTTTCCGAGCGTTTCTCCTTTTCGTACACACGGATTATTTTGAAAATGTAAACAAATGGAATAGGGACCTCCAAGTAAATGAGTGGGCTCGCTCATTTTGGGCTGTCGTTTAGTTACTTTTGATTTCTTTTGTATGGCATGCCTCTTTGGAGCACTTCTCTTCTTTGACTCGGTTAACCAAAGGAAATGCTTTCTCGGTTTTCACCTTGATACTTTTGGCAAAGTATAAGAAACGGCAAAAATATCATTATAGTTATAGTTTTTGAAGTTTTTTTCATTTTTGTGTGTATTTTTTTCCGGTCGTGAAATACGTTTACAGCTTGTTTTTTAATGATTTCAACCAAACTACTAATACTATCCAAGTTTCTGACAATTTTAAAAGGACTCGTAAGCGCCTTTACGATAAAGCTCTAACGACTTACCATAGTTTGAGAGGTTCACAAATCTTGAGAGAGTACCAATAAGGGTGATGTTAAAACTCTTTTCGGCAATAGTGCTTACGGTTTTATGTTACGGATGTGAAGTTTGGAGCGCTTATGAGCGGTTTATGCGGATACTCTCTTTGGGAAGGCGGCGAGATGGGTGTTCAGTCCAATTGTCAGGGGGTTATTATTTCAGATTTTTTATTGAATTTGGTAGGTTTAGGAAAACTAAGCGCTCTTACGATGCCATGTGAGAGCATTGGATCAATTCGGGTGAGCATGACATCGTGAGTTGTGAGGCCTGTGATAACACAGGCACGAGGTGTCGTTAACTCACGATCTCATGCGAAAACCGAATTCAATAATTGTTTTATTATACATTTAAAAATAGACAAATTGATACGATGCCAAATGACTTTATTCAAAACGCCTTTGTTCAAATTGAAAATGCAGACAAGGACGAGGGGCTTGGTAACGAGCCGATTCCGCTGCAGATATTGCATTAGTATGTCGCGACATAGAGCATTGATTGTTTGCTCTCAAGTCTCGGCCAATCAGTTTTGCGATAGTGAGTTCAATGTATAATAAATATTTTGATGTGGAATGGAAAGGCCAGACTCAATTGTCCAGTAAGTTGCAAACTCTGAAACTTGTTAAACCACAATTACAGTTGTCTCATTATTTAATTCGTGTCCAATGTCCAATATATGTAGACAAGCGGTTACAAGATTTAGATTTTCTGCGCATCGATTCCCGGTTGAAGCTGGAAGATACACGGTGACCGATTATAACTCGAGGAAGTGTGCTTTCTGTGATTTAAATGAGGTCGGAGATGAGTTACATTATTTTTCGTTTTGTTCAAATGAAGAAATTGCTATAATCAGGAGTAACTTTTTGCATAGCCTTAAGGGTGTGAATTCAGCGTTTTCTCTTTCCAATGATAGAGATCTATTTATTTATTGCGTATTTATGATAGATGAATCGATAATTCCTTTGACGGCTAGATTTTATATGTGTCAATATGAGTTGTTATAAGTATGTTTGTGCTTATTATTATCTATACTATTATAATCGGGTTGTCTGCACAAACGTTTCTGATTGGATAAATCAGTGAAATGTCTTCTCTGACCACAGCTTTGTGCCCTCAGTCACGTACATCACGAAGATGTGATTTTCAAAAAGCAAAACATGGATTCTCTGTCTTTCGAAATCTCTACTAGACAAATAAAGTGTAGAAACTAAATTGTTGTCTTCAGCTAAACAATAGCCCACCCGTTTCGAAATAACTGAATACTAGACAGTTTCTTGGAAAAAGAAAACCACAGAAGCCTTCGCAAAAACACAGTTGTGCTGCTCAAAAATTATAAAAAACACAAAGCTCAAAAGAAATCCCTGCATAAAGTAATCGTTTAAGGTGACTCGTGCGAAAGTCAGAGCACATTTCGCATATGCTCGCTATGAACTTCAATGTTGGAGAATATAAGCAGGTATCTTTTGGCAATATGTACGCATTATCAGATCTCCATTAGCGTTAATCCTTTTAATAATGTCTGAGCTTAAATGGAACCCTTCCTTGAGAGATCAACCCCGCGCAAAAAAAAAAAAAAACGTTGCTGGTATTTTTGAACGAAACTCCGTTAATCATATTGAAGTCAGTTGGACTAAGTGTTAACGAAGTTAAATCTTACTACGAGTTATTAACCCTTTAAAATGGATATCACCTTTGAGATTAAATGGTATGAAGAAGTGTCCTTGTCTCGTGATCACCCTCGACCAATGGAATTGCGCAAAAATACAGCGTTGTATTATAACACGGAGATATGGAGGTATGGGGATATTCATTTCTATCATTGTCTCTTACTGTATTCTGTAAAGCGGCGCCTTTGTCGCCAATTTAATTGTGCTAAAAGAAACACCATACCTTCCATTGGCTTCGTTACTATTCCTGTTACACCTTCAAAAACACCCTGTAAGCGAGAAATGATCTGTATATTAAAATACGCTAAGCCAAATCCTCACTAACTCCTCTTAGCCCTGACGCTGTGCCACAAAACGAAGTTCACAAACCTGAATAGAAGGAAGAAATCTCACCAGTGGGCGTTTTTGTTGGAAAAGTTTCACTCTGAGCTAAGTTTATATTCAAGCGATTTCTTAAGGCGAGGTAAAACGGGCAACAAAAACGCTCAACTTGTCTCGCAACATTATTGCAAAACGAGTTGAAGAGCGATGCTGCACGTTTTACCACCTGACCAAACAACTTGTCTTGCAACAAATCGGCATGTTGCAAGTTGAAAAATGGTTTGCAGAAAGTAGTAGTCCGTCCTACTTTTGCAACAAAACCTCTCGTTGTTGCTCGTTTAACCACCGCAAAGGAAATTTGGTTCGCAACAATTTGTGATTTGTTACGAGACAAGTTGTTTGGTCAGGTTGTAAAACGCGCAGCATCGCTCTTCAACTCGTTTTGCAACAATGTTGCGAGACAAGCTGCGAGCGTTTTTGTCGCTCAACTTGTCGCGATACAAACAGACTTGTCAGATCGTAAGGGGAGCCTCTTTTATTCTCACCTCTAGCAACCCCTTGCCGCCTCTAGCCAGACCTTCGCCCACGTTGACGGGTTTCTTGCCCATGGCCTGTCGCCGTTCCTGCTGGTATTTCTCATCCATTGTCAGTGCAGCGATGCCTTTGCCTAGAGTGCCGGTGATGCGCGACACAGCACCCGCCGCTCCACCTTAATATATAGTATGCAATTATTGCCAAAATAACAGCCCAGGGCTTGAAATATATTGTCAAGAAGTCGTCCTTTTTGGTCGCCACGTATAGTAACACGAGCGTACGTTGTTAGGTCACCTGATGTCGACTTGAATTACTCGTCGCGAGTATCTTTTTGATTGGCCGAGAGTACGCAGTAAAGCCCTGCTGCCACTGTTATGTATATGGACGTCAGGTTTGCAAGCACGGGTCCCACATAGGGTATGAAATAATACTCTACATTAGGAAATGAGCCGTTTACTTCAACTTGATGACTGCACTTTTTGAAAAGTTTGCATTTCTAGGTTTCCCGAGACTATCCTTAACAATCTAATAACCTCGTCCGGGTTGTTTCGAAATAACCGAGGAGAAGGTACTGCCTTTGCTCCAACATTTGCAAGTGGTAAGTCCTCGGTAAGGTCTCGTCTCTCACATGCACTACACTAATCAGAACCATAATACTAACCCACACACGCAAACTACAATACCAGGTCGCACCTACTAAGGATGAGAAATATCCTACATATCAGTATTTATACCACGCCACAAAAAATACAGCAACCCAGAATGCAGCAATGGCGTTGTATATTCGGCGGTATTCCACTCAACTTTCCCGTCATGCACTGCATTTACGTAAAACGTTGCTTTAATTTTCTGTAGCGTGGTATAAAAAAGTTATATAATAAATTATCGTGGCATACTGCAGAATATCCCACTTGTCACTCGTACTCTCTTAGCAAACACACTGGCCTGAAGACTCGTGTGTATACCAGAAAATACAAGCGACGCGTGGGATATGCTACAGTATGCCACTTGAAAGCATTGCATAACTAGTATATAAATACAACATTTTACTTTATTACCCAGGGCTGCTTACGATCTTAACTTCAAATGACCATGGACAGGATTGGAGGTCACTGGTTTTTAAACTAAATTAAAATTACTTACCGACAGTATGACCGACCAAACTTCGAACACCGAGTGCCAAACCCTCGGCAAACTCTCCCGGCCCTTGGATGAGACCCTGAAATAGCAGTAGAAGAACATAGTACTCAGACACACGGACGGGCAGACAGAGAGAGAGGAAGACGAGACGGACGAATGCACGATGGACAAACGGACAGAGGATTGACAGGTGGGGGGGGGGGGGGGGGGGGGGGGGAGGGACAAACAATCAGACGGTTCGACAGACCTGGTATGGTTCGTAGAAGAGATCCTTTGCTCCATCCTTCAACCCAGTAATGAGACCGAACGGGTTCCCTAACACATCCAGACCAAGCACTAACACGTACATCTGCTTGATGGCCTGCAGAGAAACGTGCAACAAAATACTTGTGATTGGCTTAACAAACAATGAAGACGGTAGGTACACCGGGCACGGCCCGAGTTAAAACCATTTACAATTTTTAGATATATTTTCCAATTATATGTAAAGCATTTAATTTTTTTATCCTTTCGTAAATATGAAATTCAGCCTTCGGGCTGCGATATATTTATTATTAAACTATCTATCCAGATTCAGATATATTTTATTTAGAAAATGTAAGATTTAACTGGTAGGATTTAGGCAGAACCCAGCTAAAATTTACCGATCCCGGATCCATTGTTTACCTTCCTAGTTACTGTTGTCATACAGTATGGAAAAGACACTGATTTCAGGAATATGTTAAAAGTTGCCTCATAATATATTTTTTTGGTTTCATCAGGAAAAATGTTCGATTTTATGTTTTTTGCTCGGACATTTTGAATTCCACTGGAAAAACAGCCCATTGTTTGCTGATTAATCAAGCGAAGACGGGGGCGATCTATTGCGAAAATATTACATTTTTCAAGAATTCGGACGTATTAAAGTAGGTCGTCGGTTTGATCTTTTAACTGCGTCTTTACAATGTTAGCAGACTCCTGGTCTTTAAAGGGTATAACGACCCGGGTGGTATTTTCAGTCGAAACTTTGGACTCTAGCAAAGACTGGTCAGCGGCCCTAGAGTTCACAAAGTTCTTAACAGTGGAGTCCAAAAGGTGCTGGGGATATTTCAGTTTGGAAAAAAACAGACTTCAGTCGTTCGCACTCCTCACTGAAATAGGACCATGACGAGGACAGGCGATATGCGCGATCAAGAATAGTTTTCAGAAGGCCGAAGGCCGTGGACATCTTTTCGTACGCGTGGAGGGACATAAAAGCAAGACTTCGTCAGTGCGCAAACACTTTGATAACAGGCATGCAGGCACGGTTCCGGATGACTTTCACAATTGTTTTCGGGTGTTAAAGAAATGCCAGAATAAGTTTGATTGTTTGGTTTATGAAATGCTGCTTATTAAGCAATTAAGACCGTGCTTAAATGTACAATCAGACTCAATTCGCGCCAAAGTATTTGTCTAATCTATGCAAATTAGTGACTCTTGACTCTTAGATACTCTTGAAATCGCATATTTATTTCAGCTTCCCTTGACAATGGCGGTAAGATGTCGCCGAAACGTCGGACTCTTATATCGTTAGTTTTCGCATGTATATGTTGATTAAAATA
Organism: Scolanthus callimorphus; assembly: GCA_033964015.1. Classification (NCBI taxonomy): domain Eukaryota; kingdom Metazoa; phylum Cnidaria; class Anthozoa; order Actiniaria; family Edwardsiidae; genus Scolanthus; species Scolanthus callimorphus. The sequence goes on along the minus strand of CM066911.1, from coordinate 25,938,241 downwards.
CAATTATTGAAAAAAAAAATGGAAAACAAAAAAAAAAGAAAGAAAAAGAAAAAGGAAAGAATTGTTAAATTTAGATAGATTAGATGAAAGAGACAAAATACAAGAGGAATATTGTAATAACATTATCTGTAAACCTTTTTTTTCAGCTTCCCGCCCCGATTAGCTTTATGCTATTTGCGGGTTGACTGATTACTGCATTATATGTTTTATATTGGAAATAATAAAAATATTGTATATTGTATTGGACTCACTTGACCCTGATAACATGAAGACTCACTTGACCCTGACAACATGAGGACTCACACTTGACCCTGACAATATGAGGACTCGCCTGACCCTGATAACATGAGGGCTCACCTGACCCTGACAACATGAGGACTCACCTGTCCCTGACAGCATGAGGACTCACTTGACCCTGACAGCATGAGGACTCACTTGACCCTGACAGCATGAGGGCTCGCTTGACCCTGACAACATGAGGACTCACTTGACCCTGACAGCATGAGGACTCACTTGACCCTGACAACATGAGGACTCGCCTGACCCTGACAGCATGAGGACTCACTTGACCCTGACAGCATGAGGACTCACTTGACCCTGACAGCATGAGGACTCACTTGACCCTGACAGCATGAGGACTCACTTGACCCTGATAACATGAGGACTCACTTGACCCTGATAACATGAGGACTCACTTGACTCTGATAACATGAGGACTCACCTGACCCTGACAGCATGAGGACTCACTTGACCCTGACAGCATGAGGACTCACTTGACCCTGACAGCATGAGGACTCACTTGACCCTGACAGCATGAGGACTCACTTGACCCTGACAGCATGAGGACTCACTTGACCCTGACAGCATGAGGACTCACTTGACCCTGATAACATGAGGACTCACCAGACCCTGACAACATGAGGACTCGCCTGACCCTGACAGCATGAGGACTCACTTGACTCTGACAGCATGAGGACTCACTTGACCCTGACAGCATGAGGACTCACTTGACCCTGATAACATGAGGACTCACCTGACCCTGACAACATGAGGACTCGCCTGACCCTGACAGCATGAGGACTCACTTGACTCTGACAGCATGAGGACTCACTTGACCCTGACAGCATGAGGACTCACTTGACCCTGACAGCATGAGGACTCACTTGACCCTGACAGCATGAGGACTCACTTGACCCTGACAACATGAGGACTCGCCTGACCCTGACAGCATGAGGACTCACACTTGACCCTGACAGCATGAGGACTCACTTGACCCTGATAACATGAGGACTCACTTGACCCTGACAGCATGAGGACTCACTTGACTCTGATAACATGAGGACTCACTTGACCCTGACAGCATGAGGACTCACTTGACCCTGACAGCATGAGGACTCACCAGACCCTGATAACATGAGGACTCACTTGACCCTGACAGCATGAGGACTCACTTGACTCTGATAACATGAGGACTCACTTGACCCTGACAGCATGAGGACTCACTTGACCCTGATAACATGAGGACTCACCTGACCCTGACAACATGAGGACTCACCTGACCCTGATAACATGAGGACTCACTTGACCCTGATAACATGAGGACTCACTTGACCCTGACAACATGAGGACTCACCTGACCCTGACAGCATGAGGACTCACTTGACCCTGACAACATGAGGACTCACTTGACCCTGACAGCATGAGGACTCACTTGACTCTGATAACATGAGGACTCACTTGACCCTGACAGCATGAGGACTCACTTGACCCTGACAGCATGAGGACTCACCAGACCCTGATAACATGAGGACTCACCTGACCCTGACAGCATGAGGACTCACTTGACTCTGATAACATGAGGACTCACTTGACCCTGACAGCATGAGGACTCACTTGACCCTGATAACATGAGGACTCACTTGACCCTGATAACATGAGGACTCACTTGACCCTGATAACATGAGGACTCACTTGACCCTGACAGCACGAGGACTCACTTGACCCTGACAGCATGAGGACTCACCTGACCCTGACAGCATGAGGACTCACCAGACCCTGATAACATGAGGACTCACTTGACCCTGATAACATGAGGACTCACTTGACCCTGACAGCATGAGGACTCACTTGACCCTGACAGCATGAGGACTCACTTGACTCTGATAACATGAGGACTCACTTGACTCTGATAACATGAGGACTCACTTGACCCTGACAGCATGAGGACTCACTTGACTCTGATAACATGAGGACTCACTTGACTCTGATAACATGAGGACTCACTTGACCCTGACAACATGAGGACTCACCTGACCCTGATAACATGAGGACTCACTTGACCCTGACAGCATGAGGACTCACTTGACCCTGACAGCATGAGGACTCACTTGACTCTGATAACATGAGGACTCACTTGACTCTGATAACATGAGGACTCACTTGACCCTGACAGCATGAGGACTCACCTGACCCTGACAGCATGAGGACTCACTTGACCCTGATAACATGAGGACTCACTTGACCCTGACAGCATGAGGACTCACTTGACTCTGATAACATGAGGACTCACTTGACTCTGATAACATGAGGACTCACCTGACCCTGACAACATGAGGACTCACTTGACCCTGATAACATGAGGACTCACTTGACCCTGACAACATGAGGACTCACTTGACCCCGACAACATGAGGACTCACTTGACTCTGATAACATGAGGACTCACTTGACCCTAACAGCATGAGGACTCACCTGACCCTGATAACATGAGGACTCACTTGACTCTGACAGCATGAGGACTCACCAGACCCTGATAACATGAGGACTCACTTGACCCTGATAACATGAGGACTCACTTGACCCTGATAACATGAGGGCTCACCTGACCCTGACAACATGAGGACTCACTTGACCCTGCTAACATGAGGGCTCGCTTGACCCGACATCATGAGGACTCACCTGGCCAGTGTAGTGTTTGATTATGGCACCGGACAATTGCTGTTGGTTGTACACTTGGTTGATGATTTGGAAATATGCCAACCTGAAAGAAAATACGAAATAAGAACTATGTACTATCAGGGTAAAGTAACGTTATCAGTCTTCAATATACAGTATTTGACAACGCACAAAATAACGCCAACTAGAAAATCCGTAGATGTACTGGTCGAGTCACTTGTTGGATTTTGCATAATAATGACCATCATAACAGATACAAAAAATAATAACAAATACAGGAAAGAAAATATATCTGTGAGCGAAAATAAGTTGTTGTGAGTTGTTGTAGGCATTATTATGTATACTAAGTGGGTGCCCGAGAAAATTCACGAATGCAATGGAAAATGAGGGAAATGCCACATAACCCCTAAATATTTCCTAACAAAGTCGTTGGGGCATTGGTCTCCCTGTGGTTTTGGCGTAAAGTAGCACGTTTGTCGGTCACGCTGGTCGTATTTTTGTTCAAGGAAGAAAAAACTCTGTACCACTCAAAAAGTATTGGCTTTACATGTGAATAGCTGGAATGATTAATTCTACCAAGAGAACGTGCCTGGTTTGGTGAATAGGAAGGTTTAGGAAGCGCCAGAAAGGTAAAGTAAAACTTTTTAGATTCTTGTTGTTTTTGATCGGAAGTTGCTTTGCACTGCTAATGAATGATTCTGTTGGGCTTTCTGATGTTATATTGTAATTTGTGCTCTGCATCTTACTACAAAATAAAATATCCCTTAGGGAAGCACTGTAAAGACTTCCTGAACCATTTCTTCAACTTGATCAAGTGATTCAAAACTTCGCGTAAACCTGAACTTCAACGGCTGACTGCGAAATGAGCACTTTGGTGTCTCGTGGAATAAAATGTGTTGAATTTACCAAAGAAGGGTTAATTTATTTCTTGGTTAGTCTGTTCTAACTTATATTTGGTTGTTGTATCGTGGAATTGCATTATTTCAAAGAAGAGATTCACCAGTTGTAACACAAGCTCAATTCAATATGGCGGCTACGTGACTCGCAAAAGCATGCTCGAATGAGCGTCCATTCTACAACATCCTTTTCGAACAAAAGCTATCCTGCAACACAGTTCCCTAAGTATGCAAGAAAATGGAGTGGTTTTGCAGTTCTGTGGTGCAGCCGTTTTTCCAGGTTTTTGAGGTTTACCCCAACATCGCGTACTATTATAAGATAACGACTTTATTATTTTACTAACATAGAAACATAATCTCTTTCTGATGTATGAGCAATGTCAATTTAGAGGCAGGTAGCAACAAGCAATGTCAACTTCACAGCTAATTCGAACACATGATACATAAACTAAACATGTAGATCTGCATTGAGAAGTAGCCATGACTCACTTGAACTCGACGTCTTGCACTTCCGTGACAGCCACCCCAACACTTTGCATTAGCAGGGAGATAAAACTGCTCCCGATCTGTATTCCACCGCTAGACTTGTCTTTGGAATCAGAGGCGGGTCCGCCAAGCTGGGAGAAACTGACATGGATCTGAGACAGTAAAATAGAGAGATCGCATAACATTCAATTGGCCTTCTCTGGATTGGCCTCTATTGGCGCGGTTCGCCACAGATGTCTAGGAACAGTTATTTAGGGGACGTCATTCACGGTTAATGCAATTGTCCGGCCCGGCCAGAATGTTAGGAGAAATAAACTAAACGGAAGTACAAACCTTCAGCGGGGATAAATGGAAGTAGTCAAAATAATTTCTTGTATCTGCAAGGGCAGCCTGAAAAGGATTTTTTCATATTTAGTTGATAAACAAGTCTAAAGTATAAAAGCACGAGGGAAAAACATCTTCCTTCGTTTTTTTTCGCAGTTAAGGATCTGCATATCACACCCCACATATCACACCCTCTTACGAGCAGTTTTATACAAAAGAAAGTTTAAACAATGTACAACAAACGTTGGATTTCGTCGTTCGTCCTAGAATGCTTCTCGTCAGGTCTGTTGTAATTGTGAGCAGTTCGTTAGTTGTGTCTAGTGCACTCTAGCGACATAACAGAAGCACGGAAAGTCACACGAACAAAATTCTCCCACTCGAAAACGAAAATTTTCTTAAACAAGGACATAATATTGTAGAAATAAAGCAATGTTAACATGCTGCGTTAAAAATCTGGAGCATTTCTGTTGTTTTCTTCACACTTTAGCCGTAGTGACACAATATGCCATTATCTTGCTAGTGTGAACCAAGAAACAATGTCATCAATAGACTAGTGACGCTTCTACTCTACTCCCACTGTGCTTGTCTTAAACACAATACGAAATACGCGCAACTTAACGCGTACTACATGCGGTAAAGCGCGGAAAGAGCTGGTGGTCTGCCAGATGAGATCAACTACAAATGAGTATGCGTAGATACCTGTACGGCATTAGCAGTACCAAGACTCTCTTGGACTCGATTCTTGTCTTCAGTGTACTGAGAAAGCTGGAGTTAGAAGGAAAACCACGCCAACGTTAAGGTTTTATTGGCTGCCCCAGGAAAAAAAAAACGAGCGCGCAAAATGTTTGCTATTGTAGATTCAAAGGGAGCTCACCTTTCCGGTAAAATAAAAATAATGGGGGATTTTAATATATGTTCATTCTCCATTCTTTTATCAGTCAATGGGAATCTTGTGTATTATTTTACCTCTTGGACCCTAGGGAACGAGATTACGTCATGCTACTTTCTGATTGGCAACTGTCAGCTACTCATAACAATTGACCTTCACTAGCGTAGCGAAACCACTCATAGTATATCACCCGAATGCTTTTAGGGAACTAAGGACTCATCTACAATATGGCTATTTGTAGTTTCCTTAAAAATAATTTTAAAGCAAACAAAAAATATATAATTAACAAATAAAACACAGTTCCCGTGACTGCACAGGCTTATGCAAACCGAGATGTGATAGTCCAGGAATATCGCGCAGAAAAAGCACGTAATTGTTCATTTTGATGGAAAAAGCATGAAACTTGGCAGGATGATAGAGCTTCCCATGCTGAGCAATTTTGGATGTAGACCCACCTTAAATAACGTTTACTTCCAGTTTTATAGCAGCGGAATTAATTATCGATTAAACTAGTAAAACGACATGTTGCCTTTTATGTTCATGCAAAAAATCTTGTATCGTGATAGAGTACTGACTACACTACAATTTTACAACAAGTGACACCCCCCTGATAAAGTATTTCAAGTGGAATTCAAGTGGAATTTCAAGTGGAATTCATTATTGCATAAAATCAGCAACAGAGGACGTTGCCTTCAGGATACACGCATGGAAATTCATGTGACAACCGACCATAGTGCTTTGGTCTAATTCGCATGTAGACCCACGCCCTAAGTCATGTACTTCCAAACCGACGTCGACTATGGTACTTCTTCGGTCAACAACATGGAGGACCACGCCCGAAACTTAAACTTACAGTTTTGTGAATTATTTAGAAATATTCATGCCTTTATAGTGGCAGGACTGGTGTCGTTTACACAAGAGCGTTAGTAGGATGGGGGCGTCAAAGTGTTTAAAATGACTGAGAGTTTAGGGATTTCTTAATCTTTCCCCATACTTAAGCAAGCCGTGGAATTTCTAAACCAAGGAAGAAAAAATATCCAGTGCTTGCAATCAACCGTGTTGGGGGTGTTTTTTGATCTAGAGGCTCATCGTCCTCGCTCTGAACCATACCCATTCAAAGTCTTAAATCGAGGAATTCCTACCGATTTCTGGTCTAAACTACATTGAATTTAGGAACATTAAGGGGTATATATTGACCCCCACCCGCCTAGAATTCTAGTCCCTCCATAATTGAATATGGCGGGAATGTGGACAGGAAGTACACAAAGGTGTGCATTGAAAATGAGAAATGGCAGAAGTCAGATAAAATTCGAGGATATGGTATTTGTTTTGTTTTTAGAATATTTTAATTCTATCATAGTTTATACTGACTCCCACAAGCAAGGACGGTATTTATTCATTATGTTGTTACAAAAAATATAGAGATGTTTCTTCTTTTGTGGCTGCTTCTTTAGGAAAAAAAACTCTCATGGAACACAATTGATTCCAATGTCACAAACCTACAAGTTCCTGGGTTCGAGGGCGTGACCTTACATGTGGATTTGACCACAGTCACTTGTTGGACATCGGTAGTCGCAGGAATTTACTTGGTTAATTTTGTTACTGAAATCGTGTTATGGTTTAGTCCATCCTTAACACTGGAAGTATAAGACGAGGGGGAGTTGCTTGATCATGAATTGTAAAACATGCGATACACTTTTAAAATAACGAATTTTACTATTGATCTTCAAAAGCCTAATACCCTTTAAAAATTAATGAATTCCACTTCGATAAAACTGGAAGTGGGTCTACATGCGGATTAGACCAAATCACTATGGTCGGTTGTCAAATGAATTTCCATGCGTGTATCCTGAAGGTAACGCCCTCTCTTACTGATTTTATGCAATAATGAATTCCACCTTGGTTCACTGGAAATACATGATTAGGGGGTGTCACTTATTGTAGAATTGTAACGTCGTCAATACTCTATCGCGATACGAAATTTCATGTATGAACATAAAAGGTAACAATGTTTTAAAGGATAATTAATTCCACTGCTATAAAACTGGTATACTTTAGTATACTCTAGTATACTTTATTTAGGGTGGGTCTACATCTAGAATTGCTCAGCATGGGAAGCTCTATCATCCTGCCAAGTTTCATGCTTTTTCCATGAAAATGAACAATTTTCACCAAATTCCTGCACTATGAAGCCTGTGCAGTCACGGGAACTGTGTTTGTAGAGTTGTAGAACTGTGTTTTGAAGAGTTTGTAGAACTGTGTTTTGAAGAGTTTGGAGAACTGTGTTTTGAAGAGTTTGTAGAACTGTGCTTTGAAGTGTTTTGTAGACAATAATAGAACGTGTGTTGGCCGAGTTCATTCGTCTATGAAGCCGAAACAAAATCTCTCCCGAGCACTATAACGTTTGGCAGCGGAAGGCATAATGTTGATGTCTTCTTACTTGGGGTTTAAGAGCCCCTGGCATGAAATGCAGTGTTGTTATCTATCGAGCCTAACGAACTGGGCCAGTCGGGCGACAACAGACAGTGCATTTTCACGCCCAAAAGGCGCTAAGAAGGCAAGACAGGCATCACCAGATAAACAAGGAGCAATTTCCTTTTATATGATTTGAAGTATTTTTCTCAAGAAGTGACCATTTCACATGATATTTCCACTCTCCTGCGAGCCTTGTTGTTTTTCACTGGGACTCGGGACCGGGATTTGGTGCCGGGGTGTGCTGGATTATTCACTTCAAAATCGTCAATTTGTTGGGAAAACTGACGTCACTCTGGAAAATCGTCTGAAAAAAATCCAGAAATCCAGAAATCAAAAATCCAAAGGTAAATGTAATGTAAATGATTTATTTTAAGTCGATAAGGTGTGGAGTAGTCACCCAATCTCCCGAGCTAGAAGCTCATGTATGAAACGCTTGACCATGTTAGTATGAGTGTACTGTACTGTACTGTAAATAATGAAAGTTATCCATAGTTTTGTTTATTGTTGTTTTTTTAAACAAAAGGAGAAATGGGAGATGAACACAAAAAAATGCAGGAAATGTTTTTTCCTGATTGGCTGAGAAAAAAGACGCGATTCGAACTCCAAATCGTGCTCAAATCGCATTGCTGAGAGCGAATCAGACTTCAGGATTTGCTAGTAATTTCCAAATGGATATCATAAATATTCAAACATGGTTTTCGTACAGGTTATGGCGACAGTTGGGAGCAACGGAGTTGGGGCAAATCTAATGCTGTGAATAGTTTCTGAATGGAGTTGATGACAGCTTGATGTATTTGTATTTCGTTATACTTGCGTAGTGTCTAATAGGCCATTTGCACTAACTGGGTCACGTGACCCAAATCCCATACATTCTGAATAAAATCTTAAAAACTCAACTCACTGCCATTTGCTCCAGGTTAGAGATTTTAAGCTGAAACTTGGGTTTCTGACTAATATCAATTGGTTCTTTGTATTTCTGGAATTGATTTCAACAAAACATCTCGTTAATATCAATTGGTTCAATTGGTTAATATCAATTGCTAATATCAATTGGTTCTTTGTATTTCTGGAATTGATTTCAACAAAACATCTCGTTAAGAGGTAGTTGGGGTCACGTGACCCGGTTAGTGCAAATGGCCTATTGATGGTGCAAGTCAAAGTTATAGATGTAGATGTAGATGTAGACGATAACCAGACTCGCCGGTAGTTTGATGCTACAGTTTGATATTAAAAGTGCTGAAGTTTCTTGCAGGAATTTCGGCTTCAAGATTTCCTCGGCCGAACCGAATAGCACGTCCACAGGCTCTTTAAAGATATATTCGTTGGGAAGAATTTCCTGTCGCATTTAAATCCTCTAAATGTTTTAGATGTCCCGCGATGATCGACCTCAGACTGTCTTCGGCTACATTTCTCAGCACAAATGAGGAAAAAAACCCGTTCCCTCAATTTACGGACGTTGCAAGCAGTCTAGTTAATACGGTTAGATAAATTTTAAATTTTTATTTAAATTTTGAAATACCCAATTCCAAATACAAAATATGAACTCTGGCTTATTCGTCTCTCAATTTTCGAGCAGTATTGGTGGAACGTTGCACATTACAAGACAATGGAGCAATTTATGCGTGAATATTCATTGCTGAAATCGGTGTATTGCGACATCAGAAAAACGTTAACAATAGAAAAACCCTGTGCTGATCCAGACCAATTTTTGACGAGGCATAAAAACTGGTGCCATTTTCCATTTTTTTTTCCAAACCTTGTTTGCATGCTTACTACAGCTGGAAAGGTATCATAGAGCTCATCCGTTTCATTATCAATAAACTCACAATATCCATCCTTGCGTTTAATAAGTGCAAAACCGAGTTTGGGGGAGAACGTCGTCCCACTCAGCTATATGATTATTAGTGGACGCACTCACTCGACTTAGGCTGACGTAATAGCACTCTCTGACCGCACATTTTCCTGATTTCGGCCGTACGCGCGCTTAATCGGTTTCATTGCATCCAAATACAAATCTTCCAGTTCAGACACTCGCAACCTAACTCGAAATGAGCCTGGAAAAAAAAAAAACGTGAAATAAAGTTCAATTAGAACAATTAGAACTGTGAAATCTAGAATTTCTTGCAAGGACGATTAGTTTGTTCACTCACGAGTTTGCTACAGTAAAAATGTTGCAACGTAAGCTTTGTATGAAACGGATGAAACACGTCTCGTCTTGTCTTGCAATATCTGAATACCTCGAGAATATTTTTGGAATGAAATAAGATATCGTTAAAATGAGACACCTTTTCCCTCTCTATATTAGTAAGTTAGAATCAAATTTTGAAACTAATGGTAATACTTTTTATGTTTTGCAACATAACGATGATTTTTAATACCGAATGGTGTTATCAACGAGCCTTTATGATAGTAACGTGGAAATACTTGTGCTTGGAAGAACCACCCGGAGAGAAAAGGATACCACCACAAACAGTGGTCACTTACCTCTTTGCTGCGGTCGATGACGTCACTAGAGAAGAGCTCGATCAGGGCCGTCAGGAATCCCATGTCAATCATAGTCTCCATCTCTTGAACGAGCACCATGAAGTATCTGAAAATAGGATATACCAAATAAGCTGGCTATTTAACAAATAAGACCTCGAGCCCGAAAGGGCTACGGGCCAATAGCCCGGGCCATTGATCCACGGTGGCCCTTGAGGGCAAGAGGTCTGATTGTTTTAGTACCACCCAACTAGTTGGACAAACATAGTGAAAAATTGTCTACAAACTCACCAGAAACCTCGACAAAACGAGAAGCAACCGCCATTGTTTTTCATGTTCAAAATAGGCGCTTTCGCTAATAGAGGCATATTGATAATAGTCCCCTAGTAGCGTAGCCAGAATGCAGCATCGGGAATAGTCCACTAGTTGGGTGATACTAAACAAGATTAGTATATACTACACGGGAACCTCCATAGATCGCGCGTTTTGATTGGTTCGCTATCTCGGGATAATGCCACAATATTCCGAGATCGAAAGCATTATCCCGAGATTGAGGAGCCCGAGTGCAAGTGGTTCTGATATTTTTACTTTCTAAAGGAACTATCTGATTCGAAATGCAACGGAAAAATCTTTCTCAATTAACTTGAGTTGTCTCTTTAGTTTTTCAAGGTGAATCAGAGAGAGAATGTATTTCTCTTACTTCGAAAATGTGCTGTTCCTGTTTTTCAGTTCTTCGGAATCACAGAGATCGATGATTCGTTCACGGCACTTTTGAGAGACGAATTACATTCACAACAACATATTAATTAAGGCAATTTTGTCGAAAACATATCTACTTTGCCGAACATTTACATGTACCCGTAGGTTGGAAGGGACAGTAAATCGTAGAAGCCAGTCATTGAGTGCAGTTTAAGAGAGAATTTCAGTTAAGCTTACCGTCGACTTGTTGATTCGCTTGATCACGAGCCATCCGACATCAAACGTATTTAAAGTGGTCTCTCTTTTATGAACAAGGTCTTCCTCGTTGTCCCAGAGTTTGAAGAGGTTAATTTTCCAAATTTCTGTTTCAATATTCCAAACGAATCTTGAATTTCTCTGCCAGCAGGTTGAAAAATATAGTCATCCATCGGTGGTGAAATGGCGACCAAAGGCAAAGTGTTTTCAGCGAAGCAACTCTGCAGTTTCACAACCCATAATCCAAGGCACAAAATGCGAATTTATCCCTTGAATCCATCCTTGCAACCTTCTAAAAACTTAAATCGTTTATCGTAGTCGATATTAAGGTTTTAAAACAAGTGTTTTCTAGCGTTTTTGCTTCTCTAAAACAGCAGCAAGTTTCCACCATGTGTTCAGTAGCCGAATGCTTGTAGTGAAGTCTGACGTAATGTCACGTGCGTGACAAACGTCACGCATACAGAAAGAGGCTACAAAATGTCGGCAAACGCCACATTTAGTGTCGTTCGAATATTTTTTGGAGTGTTCCCGTGTAGTATATACTAAAACAATTATTCTCCTCAGGCTCAGTGAATAGTGACCTCCGGTCTCGGGGACTATTCGCCACTATTCACTTCGCCTTCGGCGAATAATTGTTAAATAGACCATGAAAATTTGTGCTAAAAATGTTAATGAGTAATTTGTCCTCAATCTATTCTAGCGATGGCGTAAGCACATGGGCGAGGGCATGCTCGTGCCAACTAACAAAATCACACGGGCGAGGGTATGCTCGTACCACCTAATACAAGCACATGGGCGAGGGTATGCTCGTGCCACCTAATAAAAGCACATGAGCAAGGGTATGCTGGTGCCAACTAATAAAATCACATGGGCGAGGGTATGCTCGTGCCAACTAATAAAATCACACGGGCGAGGGTATGCTCGTGCCAACTAATAAAATCACATGGGCGAGGGTATGCTCGTGCCAACTAATAAAAGCACATGGGCGAGGGTATGCTCGTGCCAACTAATAAAAGCACATGGGCGAGGGTATGCTCGTGCCAACTAATAAAAGCACATGGCCGAGGGTATGCTCGTGCCAACTAATAAAAGCACATGGGCGAGGGTATGCTCGTGCCAACTAATAAAAGCACATGGGCGAGGGTATGCTCGTGCCAACTAATAAAATCACATGGGCGAGGGTATGCTCGTGCCAACTAATAAAAGCACATGGGCGAGGGTATGCTCGTGCCAACTAATAAAAGCACATGGGCGAGGGTATGCTCGTGCCAACTAATAAAATCACATGGGCGAGGGTATGCTCGTGCCAACTAATAAAAGCACATGACCGAGGGTATGCTCGTGCCAACTAATAAAAGCACATGGGCGAGGGTATGCTCGTGCCAACTAATAAAAGCACATGGGCGAGGGTATGCTCGTGCCAACTAATAAAAGCACATGGGCGAGGGTATGCTCGTGCCAACTAATAAAAGCACATGGCCGAGGGTATGCTCGTGCCAACTAATAAAAGCACATGGGCGAGGGTATGCTCGTGCCAACTAATAAAATCACACGGGCAAGGGTATGCTCGTGCCAACTAATAAAAGCACATGGGTATGCTAGTGCGAACTAATACAAAGTAAAACGACTTACTTGATCTCATTGACGTGACTGTGTTCTACTTGTCGTGTGACGACACTCATCTCGAAAAATGGTTTAGGAGCTGAACACAAATGAAATAGATATTACGCAATAAACTATTTTTTCCACATTGTTTTCCCTCATCGCTATATGTAGTTGCCTGACTACGAAACTCACGAAACCTGCTATCTACGCTACTAACTATATCTTAATAATTAGACTACGGGTTCGGGTTTTCTATGAGTCACTAGATAGTTAACAAGGCGCTTAGCGCCGAGTTGAATCATCATAGAAAACGAGAAGGTGTAGTCTAATTGTTTTAGTGCTACCTTCGAGTTGTTGCTAAAATGTATTTGTTTTTATGATTTTAAAGTGCATATCACCCTTGAGAGGATAGAACTTGGACTGAAAGCTGTGCATAGACAGATAAGAATGCCAAAAATGTTGCTTCCATACCTTTTTGGTTAACGAGATATGTAAAATCAATGTTTTATGCACATTTGATGACGTGGCGAGAGGTAGAAATACGTATGCTAATATCAGGCAGTGCGATTAGAATCCAGGAACTTTTTTGCATGAATAACGTGTATCTGGCTTCTATATCATTGTGTATGAAAACCGCTAGTATAGGAAGATTTATTGACAAGTTACAGAGTCTTAAACAATAACTCTCGCCACGTTATCAAAACCTAATTTGCATACATTTTGAGGTATCGAGACAGAATTTCCGTCATTCTTATTTGTTCAAGCACAACTTTCAGTTTATGTTCTCTCCTCTCAGGGGTGATATGCACTTTAAAACGTTTTACGCTAGCGTTTTAGCTACTCACTATCTAATTAACAATTAGCTACGATTTCGAGTTTTCTATCAGTCAATAGATAGTTAACGAGGCGGGTAGCGCCGAGTTGACTATTTGACTCATTGAAAACGAGAACATGGTTAGTAGATAGTTAGTCCCCTCTGCTAAGGCGGTGATTACATGAGACCGGTACGAACTCAGAGCGATCTAAGTTCATACCGGTCTCATGCGTATCTAAACTAAGAAAGAAATTTCCCTCTTTTCAAATCAGGGAGCTGAGAAGGGATTCTATGACCATGTGCCAAAATAAGGTCAGATATGTAATTTTTGATCCTTGAAATTGCATTTTCTTTCGCTGTGAAGGCTGATTTCAACGAGTGTTTGTTTTACGACGGCAGTGTGTGTCAGCGTGCGTTGTTGTTTATTGTTATGTAGGCGAAGCATAATAAATAAATAAATAAATAAATAAATAAATTTCAGATTTTTTATCGATTCGAAACTATTAGCACAAAACATTTTAGGTGACAGGTACGATTCGAGGAGGATTTCCGTTTTTAATTCCCGTTTATTTGTACATTTTGCTTGCCTGTGGAAAAACGCGGTAAAATGCCGCGCTCTGATTGTCTGGGGGTGGTGACCCGAACACTAACAAAGCCATCTTAATAGTATAGAGTAATAGCGGAGCTCGGCACGAAGCGGGGCACCATAGATAAGAGAATAACGTATACAGTAACCCATGGAGTTCATTTTTTAACTTCACGGGAATTATGGTTCATTTTGATGACGCCATTGATGACGTGAGGGCAGGTGACTTTGGTGTAGAGTTCCTCTTAGGGTCTTTGAAAGTTTGTCCAAGGTTGGCATCTATAGAAGCTTCCCTTCGGGAGATTTTTCTTTATTTTTCCTGTATAAAACCTATGTGGCCGTCCGTCCGTGTACACATGGGAGCCCTGTGGTATACAAAGAAAAAAATATTTCTCCCCAAGGGAACATGCCAAGACAACCACACTTGGAGTATTTTGTCTACACTACAAGGGATGCTGCAACTTGATCACGTGATATGACGTCACCGATGACGTCATCAAAGTGTGAAAAAGTAATATCTCGTGAAGGGAAGACTGGAAGAGAACAAAAATTTGGCCAAAATGTCTAGGTGACTAGAGAAGTGCAACGAAGTGGTCAGGTGATGTGGCGTCATCGATGACGTCATACAGACGTCATCGATTACACCAAGTATTAAAAAGGTATAAAACTGACTGGGAGCTCCGCTTTTAGGCAGTGCCTAAATCTATATATTATGTTTTAGCGACAAATCAAAGGTAGTATGCTAGTGGGTTTCTACAAAACACTTAGAAAACAAAAACACTTACTCGTTCTCGTCATACTTAGTAGAGGGGGACTAACTATCTACTAACTATGTTCTCGTTGTCAATGAGTCAAATAGTCAACTCGTTGACTTAGTAAAAACTCGAGCTCATTGACTCATAGAGTTCGAGCTCGTAGTCTAATTGAATAGTAGTCATGGTTTTTCCTAACGTGAATAATATACAAGTGAACGCAATTTCACACCGTTGTCAACAGCAACGCTTCTTGGTGGCGGTACAGGATGGAGTACGGTCTGGAAGGTAGACCCGGGAATCTGGCTATCGATCTGTGGAACAGATGCGCCTATTACTACAGTGACATTATTCTCAAAGACAGCCGTCAAAAAGGCTACTTTATATATATTCTTTAAAACAGACTTGCAATCTACATTTTGAGACCTATAAATACCAATCTAGAACCAGAACTGCGCTTCGCTCGTCTCTAATCAATCGTGGTTCAAAATTGTCTTGTGTACCGGTCGGCCGATTATATACATTTAGAACTACAGTTGATAAGGGACAGGGGATAGATAGATGCTTTATTTATACACGGTTGTAATCTTCAGGTAATGCACATGAAATCATGGGAAGCAAAGGTCTGCAGCTAATGGGATATACTGTCACTCTCAGGAGTTCAATTTGATTACAAGAAAACGTCCGGCCATTTTTTTAAGTGAGGCTGTTTTGAAAACAAGCAACCCTCATTTATTTGTAATAGCGAGGTATTCACAATAATATTAGGATAATTCAAGACAAGAGCTGTCTATATCGCCTGGAGCCAGGGTATTAAAAATAAACAAACAATATCAACATCAAAATCAACAACCAAACAAGGTAATACAGACCTGTACGGAATTGATCTTAGTAAAGAGCTCCAGCTCGTGAGGAGACATGATCAGTTTGACAGATACACCGGGGGTAAAGGTACGGCGGATTGCACGCCGCTTGGGATGGATTATCTCCATTAATTCAAAATCAACCTGAAAACGATGAGACGTTGGAAATGTAATTGAGCAACGCAACTGGCTGAGATATCATTACGGACACATAATTGTAAAAAGCGTAGCCTTCATGTCACAAAGCCTCACCTCCATGTCGTCAAGTCTCACCTCCATGTCGCCAAGTCTCACCTCCATGTCGTCAAGTCTCACCTCCATGTCGTCAAGTCTCACCTCTATGTCGTCAAATCTCACCTCCCTGTCACCAAGTCTCACCTCCATATCACCAAATCTCACCTCCATGTCACCAAGTCTCACCTCCATGTCACCAAGTCTCACCTCAATGTCACCAAGCCTCACCTCCATGTCACCAAGTCTCACACCCATGTCACCAAACCTCACCTCAATGTCGCCAAGCCTCACCTCCATGTCACCAAGTCTCACCTCAATGTCACCAAACCTCACCTTCATGTCATCAAGCCTCACATCCATGTCACCAAACCTCACCTCCATGTCACCAAGTCTCACCTCCATGTCTCCAAACCTCACCTCCCTGTCACCAAGCCTCACCTCCATGTCACCAAACTTCACCTTCATGTCACCAAACCTCACCTCCCTGTCACCAAGCCTCACCTCAATGTCGCCAAGTCTCACCTCAATGTCACCAAGTCTCACCTCAATGTCACCAAACCTCACCTTCATGTCACCAAGTCTCACCTCCATGTCTCCAAACCTCACCTCCCTGTCACCAAGCCTCACCTCCATGTCACCAAACTTCACCTTCATGTCACCAAACCTCACCTCCCTGTCACCAAGCCTCACCTCAATGTCACCAAGTCCCACCTCAATGTCACCAAGTCTTACCTCAATGTCACCAAGTCTCACCTCAATGTCACCAAGTCTCACCTCAGTGTCACCAAGTCTTACCTCCATGTCACAAGTCTCATCTCCATGTCACTAAGTCTCATCTCCATGTCACCAAGTCTCACCTCAATGTCACCAAGTCTCACCTCAATGTCACCAAGTCACACTTCCATGTCACCAAGTCTCACCTCAATGTCACCAAACTTCACCTTCATGTTACCAAGTCTCACCTCCATGTCGCCAAGTCTCACCTCAATGTCACCAAGTCTCACCTCAGTGTCACCAAGTCTCATCTCCATGTCACCAAGGCTCACCTCCATGTCACCAAGTCTCACTTCCATGTCACCAAGTCTCACCTCAATGTCACCAAGTCACACCTCCATGTCACCAAGTCTCATCTCCATGTCACCAAATCTCACCTTCATGTTACCAAGTCTCACCTCCATGTCGCCAAGTCTCACCTCAATGTCACCAAGTCTCACCTCAGTGTCACCAAGTCTCATCTCCATGTCACCAAGTCTCATCTCCATGTCACCAAGTCTCACCTCCATGTCACCAAGTCTCACCTCCATGTCACCAAGTCTCACTTCCATGTCACCAAGTCTCACCTTCTTGTCACCAAGTCTCATCTCCATGTCACCAAGTCTCACCTCCATGTCGCCAAGCCTCAACTCAGTGTCACAAAGTCTCACCTCAATGTCACCAAACCTCACCTCAATGTCACCAAGTCTCACCTCAATGTCACCAAACCTCACCTCAATGTCACCAAACCTCACCTCAATGTCACCAAGTCTCACCTCAATGTCACCAAGTCTCACCTCAATGTCACCAAGTCTCACCTCAATGTCACCAAGTCTCACCTCCATGTCACCAAGTCTCATCTCCATGTCACCAAGTCTTATCTCCATGTCACAAAGTCTCACCTCCATGGCTGAGATATCATTACCGACACATAATTGTAAAAAGCGTAGCCTTCATGTCACAAAGCCTCACCTCCATGTCGTCAAGACTCACCTCCATGTCGCCAAGTCTCACCTCCATGTCGTCAAGTCTCACCTCCATGTCGTCAAGTCTCACCTCTATGTCGTCAAATCTCACCTCCCTGTCACCAAGTCTCACCTCCATATCACCAAATCTCACCTCCATGTCACCAAGTCTCACCTCCATGTCACCAAGTCTCACCTCAATGTCACCAAGCCTCACCTCCATGTCACCAAGTCTCACACCCATGTCACCAAACCTCACCTCAATGTCGCCAAGCCTCACCTCCATGTCACCAAGTCTCACCTCAATGTCACCAAACCTCACCTCCATGTCATCAAGCCTCACATCCATGTCACCAAACCTCACCTCCATGTCACCAAGTCTCACCTCCATGTCTCCAAACCTCACCTCCCTGTCACCAAGCCTCACCTCCATGTCACCAAACTTCACCTTCATGTCACCAAACCTCACCTCCCTGTCACCAAGCCTCACCTCAATGTCGCCAAGTCTCACCTCAATGTCACCAAGTCTCACCTCAATGTCACCAAACCTCACCTTCATGTCACCAAGTCTCACCTCTATGTCTCCAAACCTCACCTCCCTGTCACCAAGCCTCACCTCCATGTCACCAAACTTCACCTTCATGTCACCAAACCTCACCTCCCTGTCACCAAGCCTCACCTCAATGTCGCCAAGTCTCACCTCAATGTCACCAAGTCTCACCTCAATGTCACCAAGTCTTACCTCAATGTCACCAAGTCTCACCTCAATGTCACCAAGTCTGACCTCAGTGTCACCAAGTCTTACCTCCATGTCACCAAGTCTCATCTCCATGTCACCAAGTCTCATCTCCATGTCACCAAGTCTCACCTCAATGTCACCAAGTCTCACCTCAATGTCACCAAGTCACACTTCCATGTCACCAAGTCTCACCTCAATGTCACCAAACTTCACCTTCATGTTACCAAGTCTCACCTCCATGTCGCCAAGTCTCACCTCAATGTCACCAAGTCTCACCTCAGTGTCACCAAGTCTCATCTCCATGTCACCAAGTCTCACCTCCATGTCACCAAGTCTCACCTCCATGTCACCAAGTCTCACCTCCATGTCACCAAGTCACACCTCCATGTCACCAAGTCTCATCTCCATGTCACCAAATCTCACCTTCATGTTACCAAGTCTCACCTCCATGTCGCCAAGTCTCACCTCAATGTCACCAAGTCTCACCTCAGTGTCATCAAGTCTCATCTCCATGTCACCAAGTCTCATCTCCATGTCACCAAGTCTCACCTCCATGTCACCAAGTCTCACCTCCATGTCACCAAGTCTCACTTCCATGTCACCAAGTCTCACCTTCTTGTCACCAAGTCTCACCTTCTTGTCACCAAGTCTCATCTCCATGTCACCAAGTCTCATCTCCATGTCACCAAGCCTCAACTCAGTGTCACAAAGTCTCACCTCAATGTCACCAAACCTCACCTCAATGTCACCAAGTCTCACCTCAATGTCACCAAACCTCACCTCAATGTCACCAAACCTCACCTCAATGTCACCAAGTCTCACCTCAATGTCACCAAGTCTCACCTCAATGTCACCAAGTCTCACCTCCATGTCACCAAGTCTCATCTCCATGTCACCAAGTCTTATCTCCATGTCACAAAGTCTCACCTCCATGTCACCAAGTCTCATCTCCATGTCACCAAGTCTCATCTCCATGTCACCAAGTCTCACCTCCATGTCACCAAGTTTCACTCCATGTCACCAAGTCTCACCTCCATTTCACCAAGTCTCACCTCCATGTCACCAAGTCTCACCTCCATGTCACCAAGTCTCACCTCCATGTCACCAAGTCTCACCTCCATGTCACAAGTCTCACCTCCATGTCGCCAATTTTCTGACGGAAGTTGGGTTCTCCACCAACTGAGGTCACGTACTCGACTTTGACCCAGGCCGCCTCCAACTGCTCGGACACGCGCAGCTTCAATGCCTTCCACCGATTCTTCTTTTTAGCTTCCTCCCAGATAATCTGGCTCCTACAAGAGATAACAAGGCGCGCAGTGCTTTATAACATGTATTATGGTTATAATATGGTTCATTTAGATCAAAATTATAACATCACAAATAATAAAAATAACAAGTCAAATTAATTGTAAAGAATGCTTTCCACTTGATATGGTGAAAATTTGAGGTAATTTCGATGTAGGATTGCAAAGATA
Source organism: Scolanthus callimorphus (assembly GCA_033964015.1). Classification (NCBI taxonomy): domain Eukaryota; kingdom Metazoa; phylum Cnidaria; class Anthozoa; order Actiniaria; family Edwardsiidae; genus Scolanthus; species Scolanthus callimorphus. The sequence continues at coordinate 25,917,995 of CM066911.1, read as the reverse complement.
TTCGCGGATTGTAATTACAGCTTACATGAGAAAATCCGACTCTTGAAATCGGTTTACCTCAATCTTTTTTCAAACATACTAAATTTGCCATCTTAATTCGCTCATATCTCAGCAATCCTTCATCGTAATTCCCATGAAATTTTCCGTACTTATTTCTTTAAACTAACTCTTTCAATTTCAGAGAATATGTTTGTATTTTGTGACAATAATTATTTTAGTGTTTCCTAGGTGACCATGTCCCTTAAGGTGCCGTTGTTTTGCTCACATGTCCTAAAATGTACATGGATGAATATTGTCGTCATGGGACATTACTTATGGGTTAGAGACTTGTTTGAGTGTTTTGTTGACAAATACAAGCACGCGCTGGCGATACAATGAACGATAAATAGAGTTCATTGTATTGCTAGCAAGTGCGTGTATTTGTCAACAAAACACGAAATTTAAAAGTCTCTAACACTTTTAATATACAATCTGAGTTCACGGCGTGGACCTGCGTGAAGAAGTATCAGAATGGTTTCCCTGACTAGACTCAAAATCAATTACAACTTTTACTTCAAATGCAAGTATTTTCATTGAGTTCGGAATATTTTAGGTACATGAACTGCATTCTGATAACTCGGAAATACAGAAAGCATAAATAAAAAAATATTGATAAGTATCAATAAGTTGTAAAATCAATAAAGATTTGCACTTGCAGTGAACACTGCACGATTTTTATGCGTTATTACCAATAACGCACTCGCCCCGTTTGATGTCGCTAGGTAACGAAAACTCACGTGATCAGTTTTAACCAATGGGGTCGGCGCATTTTGTCCAGTGAACGAAGATTATATATTAAATTTTAATATAAATTATAATCACATTTGATAAACTTTTATCTCCTTCACTTGACACATTTTTCGCAAGCGACATTTTCTGTATAACAGCATCATTACAACAACTTTGCTAATACATGGAATAACTCTGACCAAGTCCCTCAAGGAGCAAGTAACAAAAGAAGGAAGCCACGGTCGAACAAGGCCGTTCATTTCATTCTTTTACTATTTGTCCCATTTTTAAAATGCATTAGCAAAATCGTTTATTGCGATGTCCAAATTTGTTGGTAGCCCCACTTTACAGTTCCTGTATGCAGGGATTGTGGGTGAATTTGACCAATATAGCACCAAAAACAAGTAAACTCGCAGTTTTTTTTACTCCAACATATCCAACATGGCGTGTATACAGAACTCGTGTTAGATTACAGACTCGTGTTAGGTCCCATGCCCCTACTGGCCCAGGACCAAAGCCACACCTCTAGTTGCGACAAGGATAAAAAAGAAATCATGGTATACATACGGTGCAATGGCCACGTACGCGACCTCAATGCTCTTCTCATTATTGACCAGCGACAAACCAATGCCGTGCATATCCAGGGTGATCTCCTGGGAAATGCGCTCGGGAACTTCCTTTAAGGTAACAAATACCGTCATATTTAGAGTGGCTCGGGACATTGCTTCTTCATAAAACTATGGCAATGTGTGATGTTTTTCTAGAGGATGCTCACCACTTGTGCACGGTAGGCCAAGGTAAAGTCGTCAATAATCAGTAGTACCCTTTGAAGTCCGTCCAAAAATGTCGCCCAGAAATAGCTCTTATTGTTAACTTCAAAAGATCCATGGCCAACCTAGAGGAAATAGCGCAGCTCATGCAAACATTAGCAAATAGACAAATGCGTTTGTCGTGTTCGTTTAACGGTTTGCGGTCCAGAAGGCTAGACAAAGGGATGTTCTTGATACTCCTGGTTATTTTTCTTTCACTTTGCACTAAAAATACGCATGATTTATTAATGACGTTATTGCTAATTACCTCATTAAGGTCGGTGGTCCTCCTGCCTTTCTCCTCCTCACCACGTGCGTACCACGTGAAAACCTTCTTGTCCATCGGACGACCCCACGTGTACAGTATGCAGTTGCCCGGATGTAAAATGTGTTCAGTGCTCTCTTTACTGCAACAAGATGCCGAGTGTCAATAAACGAACGAACGAAGGAACGAACGAACGGACGAAGGAAGGAAGGAACGAATGTGCTTTTCTTACGTTCTACTAGCAACTAAGCATTGCACACCATCCTACCCTTTGACTCCGCTGCCTCTAGCTGTTTTGATGATATCGTTTTATAGCGATTTTCATGTATTTCCTACGCAGTCTCTCTCTTATTCAACAGACCTACACAGAGGAGTGCAGACAAAGTTGCAGCCCTTCGTCTTGTACTTACCTGTCCTGTTTGTAACAGATTTCCAGGGAAGTACAGTTCTCGATGCGCACAGGCGCGGCACCTGCGTAATACGGGCAGAAGGTCATGACAGCAGCAGAGTCCTTACTGACCATCTCCACAAGAATCGCCCCGATCTGAAAACATCGCACGGCACGTTAGTCTCAATCTCGCCATATTCCGTCAACATCGATCCAAATATATGGGACGGGGAGCAACAGGGAATCAAATTCGAGCTCAACTTTCTCTCGGTTAGCTCAGTTGGTAGAGCGCTGGTCTGACAAGCGGGAGGTCGTGGGAGCGGGAGACCTCAAGCTAAATGAAAAAAGGAGGCTCTGAGAAGGTGGCAATGTCTCAAGGTATTCAACTGACCTTTCCCTCCATCTGGAGTAGAACTGATAAGTCAGGTTTGAAGTTAAACGCGAGGAATTTTGTGTTCCGTTATCAACCCTGATGACCATATCCTTGGGAGGGACGGCATTGGGCCAGAATGGAATACACTTGCAAGAGAAATCATACACACGCATTACAAACTGTTGTGACGGTATATTTGTAACTCAAACACGAAACACCTGCACAATAAACAAAGCTGGCGACAATCATAACTAACTTATCGGGAATCGAGTAACAGCGTCTTTCTCGGCGATTAGTTCAGTACTGAGCATTCTTTACTACACGGAAAAAGTCATGTCTAAAACATCACTTATAACAAATAACACTAGTAAAACGATTGTCTATAACCTTAACCAGCGTTTCACACAGGATACGTACGGGAATAAAGTTGTTCTCATATTGATGCTTTTTCAATCGTTGCAGGTGGGACGTCAGGAGGCATGTGATAAAGGGGGTACGGCTGATATCAAAGTCGCTTACAAAATATCATCATTTCTCTTTCAATCAGCAAACCACACATGCCAATCAGCAAACCACACATGCCTAAGATGGGGGGTTCGAATCACATTATTAATTCATTTCTCACTAACGAGCCTTTAAAAGGTAACATCGCAAAGGAGTTGAGGTTTAGCATGAAAGAGAAGTCAGTGGAAGATGTAAAGAGTATGCTGTGGTTGATGTATAGTAGGCACGTACCTCGTCAGGGTTGACGGTGGTCCAGATCAGGTTCTCATTATCCGGAGATTCACAGAGGTGAACTGGATACTGAATACAGATTAAAGATTAGGCCTTTTAACCTATCACGCCACGTACTTGTCATAACGTCACAAATCCACAGACACACACTTGTCACTTCAGACGTTTCAGACGTTTCAGACGTCATCAAGTCAATTCTAAGACCCCGTCCACAAGTATCCTGATATTTTCATATTTTCTCCCACACAGACCGCATTTAAATCGTATTTGCTCGTCGAAACGCGTACGCGAAAACAATTTGAATACGGAAGACTTCACCTATAGGGCAAGCGCGCGATGCGAGCTCATGCGCCCTTCGAAAAGCAAGTGCACATGACCCTAACTTTGACGTAATCGTATTCGAAAACCTCCGTTTTCGACCGTCCACACGAATACGATAAATCTCCGTTTTTAAAACAGTCTACAGTCTGGAGAGCGTTTTCGAAAACCTTCGTTTTTGTGCCCGAAAACGCCGTATACGTGTGGACGGGAGGTGCAAACGAAAAAAAAATTGTCCGCTTTCGAAAATATCCCGATACGTGTGGACGGGGTCTATTTAACAATTAGACCTCAAGCCGAATGTGCTATTGATATCATAGCACATGCTAATTGTTTTAGTATAAACCAACTAGTTGGTCGGTTTTGGCAAGGAATTCCATTATTTTATGTTGAAAAAGTCAAGTTTTCTTTCAAAGAAATGTGGTGGTGTTGCCAGGTACGGTCTATCACTAATAGACCATTCGTAGTTCAGCCAATGAGAATGCGGGATTTGTAATAGACCATTAGTTGGTTTATACTAAAGCCAAATAGCCCTTACCTCCGTGTGGTTGTCTAGCAAATGGAAAGGCGTGAATTCCACGACTTTTGTCAGACTGAAGTACGACAATGAGATCTGAACACCAATCTAGGAATGAGACAAACCATGATGTGTTTAGCCCTTGCTAGCTTGTTATGCAACACATTTCAGATAAGTACCCCTCTCCTTAATATAACCAGGTAGCTACGTGACCAAGTACATAAATGACAACGCTTATCATGATTTCACGTCTGCTTCAAATTGGATAGTCAGCGTGATTTGAGAGCACGCGCAAGTTTAGTCTCATCTTGACAGGGCTGCACGCGATGCTCATCTATATATACCGTTCTCTTTCACTTTTGTTATTTAAATAAACGTTATGTTGTATTGTAGCGGTTTTGGCGAAGAAAAATCAAGATTCTAAGCACAAGTAACTTCTGTGGACACTTGAACCACTTCCCCTTGAAACACTTGTATTATGATCTTATATAGTGAATATCCCGTATGACCTCGATACGATTGGTCCCTTGTATTATGACCTTATATAGTGAATATCCCGTATGACCTCGATACGATTGGTCCCTTGTATTATGATCTATTTGCTAAGTGGAGTTGGAGCAGTAACAAGGTGAACCAGTCTTACCTCGTAACTCTTGCCACTCCGGTTGCATTTGATAGACCCCCCGCTTCCGACAGTATCCAATGAAAACTTGCTGGACCACTCCGAGCCGGCTAATCTGATACGTGTCTGCCGAGTGCATAACAGTTAACCATCAGGCTATGCTCAGTAATGCAGTCTGCTTGCAATATTTCCATGAAATATTCGCACTTCATAATATAGCTACGATATAACGCGCGCTTTGATTGGTCCAAATAAATATTTTTCACCTATAAAGTAATGATTCTCCCCCGCTATATCATAAAAGCATTAGAGCACAACTTTCTATGTCTTTATTGGCAAATAGAGCACGCGTGATGTTTTAAAATCACTCGCCTACGTTCTCGTGTCTCCCAACATCAGACATAAAGACATAGAAAAGTTGTGCTCTAATGCTTAAAGAGACGAACAAATCGCCTGGAAGGTCAAATCGTCTCAAGACGAACAAATCGACTGATGTGAAAACGGGATGAGCAAATTTTCAGAAGAACAAATCGTCCTAACTTGTCCGTCTGTTTGTCCGTCTATGAAGACGATTTGTCCGTCCAGACCACAGGCTCCCCAGGCTACTGATTTGTACGAAGAATTAACGGTAAAATACAGAGAATGTATGGACATGTAAATCACGAGAAAAATATACGATGGAAATTAAAATCACAAACTACACAAACTGTCGGCTCTGAGCTGTGTTTTCGCCAAATCTTGTTTCCTGCCTGGTTGAATTTTATTGCATATTGTGCGAGAGATCAGTAAAAAGGGCTCAAATCCCCATAATTTTCGCAGATTTCAAGAGAAGTACAGCTAGATATTATTGTAGAACAGTTTTTTATTCGTGATTTTAAATTTCCATCGTAAATTTTTCTCGTGATTTACATGCCCATATATTCTCTGTATTTTACCATTAATTCTTCACACAAATCAGTAGCCTGGGGAGCCTGTGCCCAGACGAACAAGTCGACCATAGTTCGACCTAAATTCACACCAGACGAACAGATATTCGATTTTCTTACGGCGGGAAAGTGGAGCTAGCAAAAGAAGTGATCGAAAATTTCAAAGACATTTTCTGGCCGTCACGAATTCATATTCGGCGAACAAATCATGTCCGCGCAGACGATTATCATTTGCCAAGAAGGATAGTTTGTCATTTACACAGACTTATGCAAACGGATCAAACTATAACGGTGAGGGACGAGAGTGTTAGGCCTGACATTAGACCAGGCTCAATACGAGCAGATTGTTGAAAGGAATCGACGGGCCATCCGACGGCCCAAGCCCGAAATAAGGTAAATTCATTTCGAGGAAAAAGCATGCGACATAAAACAGAAGCTTAATAGATAGTTCAGTGGTTCTTCGCGCTTTTTGCAACGCCTTTAGGCTATTTGTTCTATGATGTCACAGTTATTTCCCGACTTCCCTCACAGCTAGCATTCACATCATTTGTATACGTTGTGTATAGGAGGATTTCATGTTTACAGTTTGGGCTCATTTGCATAAGCAGGGTCTAGATTCAGAATGTTTGAAGGAGCTCGAAAATAATCAGCACTGAATATGAATAGCGGACAGCAAATGAAACCTACTCCGAACATTTGAAGGTTAAACATTCAGTTGTAAGGGCGTAGTTAAATGTTCATTTCAGAGAAAATATGTGGGCTAATGAGCCTTTTGCCACACAGCATTCGACTCATTTTTAAAAACCTTCGCAGAGCCTTCAAACCGTTATAAAAACGTTAAGTACGTTCTACGGAATAGTAATTATAATAATAATTGATCTCCGAACATTTTTATGACATTTTGTAAGAGCAAAGAGGCTTTCTCAAAAGCCTTCAATTTCTTGGGTGGCACGAGGCTCATTAGCCTTCATGTTTTCCGTAAATTGAACTTCCTGCAATACGCTCATAATTCGAATGACGAACGCAAAACTTTCTCCGTTACGCTTGCTGATTTTCATTATTGCTTTAAATATGTAAACATTGATGTCACAAGAAATCCGCCTATTGCCGGGTTTCATATCGTGAGTGTCTGGGGCCTCTTAGTGTTGTTTGTTATCAATCAAGCGTTAATTGGTTGACGTCTTACCGTTTTCTTGGCAAATATATTGCCCTTTCCTCGGTACGAATACATGATGGCGTCTTTGTGAGAGTCCGCGTGCGGAATAGCTGTATCATCATCTGAAGCCTGCAAGACGTAAAGACAATTACGAAGATATCAATAAATCATCGTCCTTGATATTTTGTTCTTCATCAACGGCACTAACGAACATGAAAAGCATATCCATAAGTATAAACACTGGTATCCCTGTGTTTATACTTGCTTAGGGTTGAACTAGTGCGAGAAACAATACAATATCACTTTTCGTGGTCTGGCTAGCTTGATGTGGGTAGCCATCATCTTTAAGAGTACCAGAAAACATCCAAAACGGCAGTAAATGGTGAATGTCTTAACAAACATGCCTTGTATTCCAGGAATATAGCAGCCTTGTATACCATCCAGTACGGGCTGTAGACGGTAAATGTCTTACCTTGTATTCCAGGAACATGCCAGTTTTGTTGACCATCCAGTACGGGCTGTAGATGGTGAATGTCTTACCTAGTATTCCAGGAACATGCAAGTCTTGTTGACCATCCAGTATGGGCTGTAGATGGTGAATGTCTTACCTTGTGTTCCAGGTACATGCCAATTTGGTTGACCACCCAGTATGTGAATGGCTTGCCTTGTATTCCAGGAACATGCCAGTTTTGTTGAACATCCAGTACGGGCTGTAGATGATGAATGTCTTACCTGGTAATCCAGGAACATGCCAGTCTTGTTGACCATCCAGTACGGGCTGTAGATGGTGAATATCTTACCTTGTATTCCAGGAACATGCCAGTCTTGTTGACCATCCAGTACGGGCTGTAGATGGTGAATATCTTATCTTGTATTCCAGGAACATGCCAGTCTTGTTGACCATCCAGTACGGGCTGTACATGGTGAATATCTTACCTTGTATTCCAGGAACATGCCAGTCTTGTTGACCATCCAGTACGGGCTGTAGATGGTGAATGTCTTACCTGGCATTCCAGGAATATGCCAGTTTTGTTGACCATCAAGTACGGGCTGTAGATGGTGAATGTCTTACCTTGTATTCCAGGAACATGCCAGTCTTGTTGACCATCCAGTACGGGCTGTAGATGGTGAATATCTTACCTTGTATTCCAGGAACATGCCAGTCTTGTTGACCATCCAGTACGGGCTGTAGATAGTAATGTTTAGCACACCGTTCACCTGAGTGAACACACCGAGATCCTGAAAACAAAGGAGGATACTTCCAATTAAGGTTAAGTTGGTTAAGTTTCGATCCTCATAGCTTAATATTGCTGTGTTATTTAGGTGATTAATGATCTATTACATATGCATAGGGTCTCATCATAGAAATTTTGAATTTTTCAAAGGAAAAAACGTCACTGATTACAGTTTCATTGGATCTTCAAAAGGTTTAGACAAACTTTATAGTGTTGATACTTCTGACTAAACGAATTGCACGAGCAAAATCATTACTGCCTTTGTACGATAATTTGGACCATTTTGGGGCCATCTTTGTCAGAGTATTAAAATCCTTTCGCTTTTATGACGTTTGCTCGTTATTGGCTTCGTATCCCCAGTGCCTCAATGTAGATGCCTACCCTTTGAAATTATCATAATTTTCACTTGAAGGTTTTCCATTAGATGATAAATGGACATTTCGAGAGACCCATTTTAGATTATCAGGAAATCGAAGCAAAAGATAGCATTAAATCTTCCACGAAACAAAAGCAATGTCCCGCAAAGCATGCTTGCTGGCGACTGACTCGTCCACAGTCGCGTGTCAGCTCGCAAAGGATCATGGACCGGTGGAAAGGAGAGGCCTTTCCCATGACCCCATGCGCGCTGCTTTTTTTGAGAGGACGAGTCAGCGCTGGCGATGCGTCAGCCATCTGAGAATGTGACAGGTAATAGTCAGGCAAGCCAGGCCTTTACGACCCACACAAGCAGGAACAATAAAAAATCTAATCAATTTCCATTCATAAGTAATGAGTTCGGAGGTTTTTCGAGGCAGGCTCAATATACCACTGATCGCAGCTGAGCTCCTTGAGTTGATGGTGCTAAGGTGAAAGTGGTCAGCTCGTCCATTTCTCGTGCAATCGTGATCTCTCCTCTCCAATCAGTACCCATATAGTTATCCATCTGAACAGTAAACAACACATATAGTAATCAACAAGTAAACGACGACAAATGTGTGGAGAAAAAAACATTATTTATTTAAGAAAAAAAGACTTCTGAGATTCTGCTCATCGGAGCTGGAATTGATAGTCGCGCTATAGTGATGGGTTTCACTCAGCTGAATGAGTGAAATGAATCTCATGAATTTGCCAAATGCTGGCCAAACACTGATCACGTGTGCATTGAACTCGACTTCTTTTGAAAAGCTACAGTTCCGCTGTTGATAATTCTGCACGGGCTCGGAAATAACGTCTAGTGAAACCGGCAATGTAGAGATACCGTGATCCTTGCCGTCTTACCTGAATCTGTAGGTCGACTTTCTTTGCCATGTCCACAGAGTAAAGTGCACAATTGTGTCCTCCCTCAAGCTTCATAAACGGCGTGCCCTAGACAAATACCCAGCACATTAAATCAATCAAATCAATATATACCAAGTAAGTCGCTACACGGGGTTGCAGATTCTCCGAAACGCTCTACACATGCTGGGAATATGCATACGAACTGAAAAAATCATTACATGACGAAAACTGCGTTTCAAAATGCTTTGATTTGGTGTGAAGCTTTAACTCTTTGATGATTGTGGCTATTAGGACAAGGTAATCAATGGTGGATGTACCTCTGTGGAGTAGTGTAGATCACAAGGCAGGTAGTTATGGACGATAATAGGCGGGTAGATATGGTACACGTACACAGGGGAGTTAGCCTGTGTGCCATGGGCCATCGTGTACTCAGCTTTGTGGCAGTGGACCTAGAACGTAAAGACAATTGAAAACAACACATTTGAAACAAAGATGTAACCCTCATCCTACAAAATAGAACTCTCATTCCAAATGGCAATCAAATCAAACAAACTGTCTCTAGCACCGTCATACCTCGATGTAGAAGGGCGGTTCCCCAGATGTCTGTGAAATACATGTGAACTTGGCTTTGCTGATCTTGCTCAATTCGCTCCACATCAAAGCCGCGCTTGTCTCGTTGTATCTAATGGACAAAATACAAAGGGACATAGAGACCTTTATAAAACGATCCCGCCTACGAAGTTTGAGTGTAATGGTTCAGTGATGGTTTGCGAAATGGCAAGACAGCTCTGGAAACTAACGTTGCAAAGCCTGCAGGAGCTGAGTGACAGGAGTATTCCTGGTGCGATGAGTGAGAGCACAGTTACTTTGCTATTGTACATTTCCTGCCTCTTGGGCAATCAGTTCACGCGACTATCGGTACCCCGCAACGGTTAAATAGTTGTAACTGGCATGCGACCGTGCCAGAATTATTATATGGCAACGATAGCACGCGCGCTCTGATTGGCTAATCAGCGGACAGACGTTTACCGTATTGCCCGTGGCCAATACGCATTCCCCCTATTTTACAAAATGGGCGCGTGTGGCTCTGTCAGAGTTCATTCAAGCTAAGCAAAACGCAAAGTAAAAACAGAAAACATTCGTCGTGGTCGAGGAATTTAAATCTTTCTTCTTTCGGTGGAAACTCTAGTCGTCGATGGAAAGCAAATGATCGTAAAATACGGCAAGAAAAGATTATTTCGCTCGATAAATTGCAAGCAACCTTTCGCCATCAAATCATTCTGCTTTCTATTGCAGTTCTGTAGTTTCTTTTCTCTTCTTGTATCGTTTTCCGTCTAAAATATATTCATTTTTCATTTTATTTCATGCCTTTTTGCGTGTTCTTGTGTTGGTCGTTCACAAGTATTTATAAAAGTCGTGCGGCTGGTTTAGTTTGACTTTCGCTTCGTCTCCTCCCTAGTATCTTTGTTTTATGAACTTTGTTTGAAAATGCCATATAATAAACAACTTACTAACCTCGTTTGCTCGGGCAGTACGGAAAAATTCCAGACTTCGGGCTGAAATTTCTGCTAGAAATTTCATCCCTCAGTCTGGAATTTTTCCGTTAACTCCCTGCGATAGGTTAGCAAGTAGTTAATATTTCACATAATATATTATTATTATTAAATAAGAAAACACACTATCTTTTTTATAATTCACAAACTTTCTGCGGCAGATGGATGCTTTTATAAGCTTCCCTCGACGGCAACAATTCAAAAAGGCATTTTAAAAGTACGAAAGCTAGAAGGTAAATTCTATGTCATGTCTATTTCTTGTGCGAATCGTTGGCATATTATAGTGCGGACTTGGCTTACCCGAATCCCGAGGGTTTTAGGAAAAGTCCCGCGCGGTACGAGAGAATCAGCGGTACATTATACACGCTAAGTGGTGGTATGCTGGTCAGCTTGGAAATCTCGGAATCGCGCTTGCAGCACAGATCCATAGGAACGGGGAAATGGTTATGAACCTATTGAAATAGATGCAAGCGAGTTATGAGGGGAAACCGGTGCTTTAAACTACCCCGCATTATGTATAAGGGGCGGCTGGTAGTGGCGTTCGCTGTATTACCTCCAACAATAAGCAACGTTCTAATGTCCGTACTTAACAACATAATCTCGATGTAGTCACATTCAACTTACTGGGATGACAGATTCAAACCAACTAAACATCCGTTATTGTGGTCACTAGACTACAGAGTGAACACATTGAAATCAACATGTGGAGTAAACTAAATATCGTCAGTATTATCAAGAGTAGCTGCGATTGCAACAATAATATTTAGAAAAACAACAGAAAACATGTACCTGAAGTGGAGACCTGGTAGTAATCACCTTCTGGCCTTCACCACTCTCAATCTGAACCACTGCAGACATTGTGGTCCCCTTCAACAGCTACAAAACACAGGCGTAGATAGAAAACGTGAGTTATCTCACCTTTGCGACGTTTAATAAGCTTATCGCCTGGCGCTATTCCTGTTTCCGGAAACAGAATTTACTTGACAGGGAATATGCGATATCTTCCGAAGAAGTATTATTTCAGCTTTTGCGAGACGACCCCTGCTTTTCAGCCCGTCCAAGATGTACTAAGAATTCAATTAGAAAGTCCGTCAAATACTGCCTTGTGTTACCTGTTTGGGGATGATATTGTAGAAGGCTACACGTGCTTGTTTTAGAGGAATGTTTTTGATGGGGTGGTAACCTTCAACCTAGAGTATAAAAACAAAATAGCAAGACACAACTATAGAGAGCCATGGGTCATCATCATCATGATCACTATCTGCACAGGAAATGTCTACAGGAACAGGGAAAATCCATTGTGGGAAAAGTCAATTTACCTAATGTAGGCTCGTGTGACGCAATAACAACGAGCCTAATTAATAGTCTACACTTTTCATTGCAATTTGGATGCATTTACGTAAGAAAATAAGATCTATCGGGCGTCCTCTCCTTTGTGGAGTCTGTGGCGGTATTTTGCCCTCACTTTCGATAATTTTTTACAAGGTTTAGATTGAACCCGGCTATTGTCGAATGCTCTTGTCTGAAATGCAAATGCTTTATTTTGCTATTAATGAAAAGGAATTGGATTTTGTAAGAGTGAAGGCATAAAAGAAACTATGCTTAGTTGTTTGGATGGAACTAGCTAATTGGACAGTTCTGTGGCATACAAATCATTGACGTACGTCTGAGTACGAAGTTTGGATAGATACGCAAGCGCACGTTTCTGTACTTTCTCCAACATCTAGTACGAAACGTAGCTATGTGCAATGAAACATATATATATCCCCGAGACAAGTTGTGAGAGCTATGATATACATATTGCCAAAGATTCATAAAGATCTCAAATTACCTCGACAGCTATGGTAAGATCATTGTTGTCGTCCCTCTTCTTGAGACTCGCTCGCCTGTCAAAGCCATCGGCCAGGTACAATGGTAGCGACTGACCCCCACCTACCAGGATACCTTTCTCTTTCTGGTGGCGTGGTGGCTGAAACGAGACAAGCTTTATGCTCCACTGTAATACTTCCTCCTGTAATACTTCCTCCTGTAATACTTCCTCCTGTAATACTTCCTCCTGTAATACTTACGTTGACAATTCCTCTCAAACGTAATTGCATAAAAAGAAATAATAAACAGCTCAATCTCGTTCCCAGAGCCTCTCGGTCATGCTGACTCGGAGGCTCTGGACGCAGATGAAACCGGAAGTCCTAGAATCTAGGATATCCGGTTTTCCATAAATGGTGACCGTATTTGTCGGTTAGGCGAATTTCAAAATGGCGGGTGGGAATATCGGCCAATCAGAATCGGCTACGATTGTCTGCCAACAACAACAGCGGAGTAGGCTCTGGGAACGAGATTGCAAATAGCTTTACTTGAATGTCAAATTATGGGATATGATTCCACTGGATCATGTTGGGGACACAATAAACGTGGCAGAGTGGGAACATGGAAAAGAGTGAATAAGCAGCGCCAGTGGACGGTTGACTGATTGTTAAGTAATCATCTATGCAAGAACTAGGAAATACTCATTTCTTCTATGGCATCAAGGGCTCCACCCGTACGATATGTCATGTGTTTTGACAAAATAAGGTTTGATGACTATAACAAACTTCAGTAATAAGGGACGTGTTATTATTAAGCGGAGGGCGGGGCTCCTATTTTTGTGAGGAGGGTCTAGAGGGAGGGTCCAAATATTTTTCACTCCTGTTTTTGGGAGGGTCATGATTTTTTCAACAACATTGGGACGATGAAGAGAGTGAAACAGATGCAGACAGTAGTCATTCCAGCAACTTCTCTATCATTTGCATTCTTGTACTAAATATTTCGGCGCGCAAGGATGACATCTAATATTAGTCCAGTCATTTTACGTGAATAATAAGGCTAACCCGGAACAAATTGCAACAGTACTATATCAACGGATTTAGACTCTATTATACTCACTTGATAACATATCAAACGTCGTCCAAAATCCCGATACGGCAACATCTCGAAAAAGGGATTTATTCAAAGCAATCGGAAACAGCTTTCTTCGCCATATTGGCTTTTGTTATTAATGAGGTTTACGGCACTTATAGCTCTACGCTGATGAAACTAGTTCTAGACTACAACGCGTTACAGGTAAATATTCTAACGCTTTCCTTTACATAGAAATTACCCCTTGTATAGAGTCTCTTGATGTTTGCCAACCGAATCCATTATTAATAATATATTGAGTTGTTTATGGAAACGTATTTCAAGATTCCTAGTCAGGCACTGTATTGGAATTATGACATTGGAAATTTCTCTTAGTCAAAGCGTAGTTTGCAAACATAACATACCTAACAAAGTATATATAACACGAATGAGTCCATTTTAAACCACTAAAAATTTAAACACTTAGCTGGGAATACTGTACAGAATAGCGAATATCAAAAGCTTCGCAAAACTAAGTGCGGCAAAACTCATTAATAACAAAGGACAAGATGGCCGCCAACAAAAGAAAATTGTGTCGTCTTTTCAAACTTGAATTTTTAAATGTTCCCTTACATGGTTTTCTTAGGTCTTTTAGTATGTTTGTTAGGTTGACTTTATGGCCCTAAGAGAAACAAAATGACTGGACTATATACTCTTTGAGAACTCGCGCAACGAAGACACAACCCTCGCGCCATTTACAAGAACAAGTGATCTTGACAAGGAAAAACAAACGCCTTACAGTAGGGCCTGGCGGGCAGTCACTTTGTTCGAAAGAAGTGCTAATGAGGCAAACAAAAGGAACTACGAAAAGGTTTCTGAGATTAGTGGTATTAAGTGTAATAAAAGGACTTGAGAGTTAAACAATGTAAAATATGAAAAGAACCATGTCAAGCCTAACCTTCAGTGCAGCACTCAAATAAACTTTTATTGCCAGGCCAACCTGTAAGATTGAAAAGGAAAGTTTGATATACATAGTATTTGAAACACGTACACTGTATTGAGAAACAAATAATTGCACCAACATTGAAAAAATCCACTCATAGTGCAGGAATTTTGTGAAAAATTGTTCATTTTGATGGAAAAAGCATGAAACGTGGCAGGATGATAGAACTTCCCATGCTGAGCAATTCTAGATGTAGACCCACCCTAAATAACGTATACTTCCAGTTTTATAGCAGTGGAATTAATTATCCTTTACAACATGTTGCCTTTTATGTTCATACATGAAATTTCGTATCGCGAAAGAGTATTGACGACGTTACAATTCTACATTAAGTAACACCCCATAACCATGTATTTCCAGTGTACCAAGGTGGAATTCATTATTGCATAAAATCAGTAACAGAGGGCGTTACCTTCAGCATACACGCATGGAAATTTATGTGACAATCGACCATAGTGCTTTGATCTAATCCGCATGTAGACCCACGCCCTAAGTCATGTACTTCCAGTTTTATCGAAGTGGAATTCATTAATTTTTAAAGGGTATTAGGCTTTTGAAGATCAATAGTAAAATTCGTTGTTTTAAAAGTGTATCACATGTTTTACAATTCATGATCAAGCAACTCCACCTCGTCTTATACTTCCAGTCTCAAGGATGGAATAAATCATAACACGATTTCAGTAACAAAATTAACAAAGTAATTCCTGCGACTGCTCATGTCCACCAAGTGACTGTGGTCAAATCCACATGTAAGGTCACGCCCTCGAACCCAGGAACTTGCAAGTTTGTGATATTGGAAACAATTGTGTTCCATGAGAGTTTTTTCCTAAAGAAGCAGCCACAAAAGAAGAAACTATATTTTTTTGTAACGACATAATGAATAAATACTGTCCTTGCTTGTGGGAGTCAGTATAAACTATGATAGAATTAAAATATTCTAAAAACAAAAACAAATACCATATCCTCGAATTTTATCTGACTTCTGCCATGTCTCCTTTTCAATGCACACCTATGTGTACTTCCTGTCCACATTCCCGCCATATTCGATTATGGGGGGACTAGAAATTCTAGGCGGGTGGTGGGTCAATATATACCCCTTAATGTTGTAGTTTAGACCAGAAATCGGTAGGAATTCCTCGATTTAAGACTTTGAATGGGTATGGTTCAGAGCGAGGACGATGAGCTTCTAGATCAAGTTTAATAGATCAAAACTGAAACTGGGACGTCAAACAAAACTGGAATATCGCCTTCTTCGAAGCCTTGCTTACTTGATGTGCATGACGAGTATGATACACATTTGCGACCCTAAGAGGCCCATCTGCAGAGCCGCCATGTGCGACATTGGGATCAAGTATTGACGCTCTATATCCAACTTACTCTAGACAGTCATCTTCAGTGAAGCCTTCCCAAACATCACCATGAATCTCTTTTTGACATGTTGTTCAGCAGGAAAGTTCCACTGAATCAACTTGAAAACACCCCCAACACGGTTGATTGCAAGCACTGGATATTTTTTTATTCCTGGGTTTAGAAATTCCACGGCTTGCTTAAGGTATTGGAAAAGATTAAAGAAATCCCTAAACTCTCAGTCATTTTAAACACTTTGACGCCCCCATCCTACTAACGCTCTTGTGTAAACGATACCAGTCCTGCCACTATAAATGCATGAATATTACTAAATAATTCACAAAACTGTAAGTTCAAGTTTCGGGCGTGGTCCTCCATGTGGTTGACCGAAGAAGTACCATAGTCGACGTCGGTTTGTCGCAGGAATTATAACGTATGTATCTGTGAAAGGTTATGACCTTTGACTTAAATCACTGTTGAGATTTATTCCATCCTTGACACTGGAAGTATATGATGAGGGGGAGTTGCTTGATCATGAATTATACCATGTGATACACTATCAAATACTGAAAAAGCCTAATACCCTTAATAAATCAATGAATTCCACTTCGATAAAACTGGAAGTACATGACTTAGGGCGTGCGAATTAGACCAAAGCCCTATGGTCGGTTGTAACATGAATTTCCATGCGTGTATCCTGAAGGCAACGCCCTCTGATACTGATTTTATGCAATAATGAATTCCACTTGGTACACTGGAAATACTTTATCAGGGGGGTGTCACTTGTTGTAAAATTGTAGTGTAGTCAGTACTCTATCACGATACAAGATTTCATGCATGAACATAAAAGGCAACCTGTCGTTTTACTAGTTTAATCGATAATTAATTCCACTGCTATAAAACTGGAAGTATACGTTATTTAAGGTGGGTCTACATCCAGAATTGCTCAGCATGGGAAGCTCTATCATCCTGCCAAGTTTCATGCTTTTTTCATCAAAATGAACAATTACGTGCTTTTTCTGCACGATTTTCCTGCACTATCACGCAGAACTTTCCATTAACACTTTTTGTAAATGTAGAAAAATATAATTAGACTTTTTGCTAGGATGCTTAAAAATGGTAATAAAATGAATAGAAATTAGGAAATACAACACGTTTATTCATTGTGTGTGAATGAAAACCACATGCAACAAAGGCGTGTGTAATAGGGGGATACGAAGTGCGAAGATCTGACCAATAAGGAGGCAGGAAACCCCTTCACCCCTAAGTATATTGCACAAGTACTGCTCATCACCTCATTGCGTACGACAAATGGAGATTGATCTTCGATAGCGATAGCTTCACCTCCTTTTAACGAAACCGCTTCTGAGAAAGCCTATAAATGAAATGACATTGTGAGAAATAAAAAGACATCTCAGGAGAACAGGGAACACAAGCAACATTTCCTTAGGCACCGATAGTAAGAATAAAAAGGAAAGTACATAATATCAACGAAAAACAACTAAAAATCAACCGGAAATGGACAGCACACAGAAAAGTTGGCACAAGTTGGCGCCAAGTTTGTTGAACACGTCCACACCTGTCCACTACAATACTCACAGCGCCAAGATTGTTGAACAAGTCCACACCTGTCTACTACAATACTCACAGCGCCAAGTTTGTTGAACACGTCCACACCTGTCTACTACAATACTCACAGCGCCAAGTTTGTTGAACACGTCCACACCTGTCTACTACAATACTCACAGCGCCAAATTTGTTGAACACGTCCACACCTGTCCCCTACAATACTCACAGCGCCAAGTTTGTTGAACACGTCCACACCTGTCTACTACTTTACTCACAGCGCCAAGTTTGTTGAACAAGTCCACACCTGTCTACTACTTTACTCACAGCGCCAAGATTGTTGAACACGTCCACACCTGTCTACTACTTTACTCACAGCGCCAAGTTTGTTGAACAAGTCCACACCTGTCTACTACTTTACTAACAGCGTCAAGTTTGTTGAACACCTCCACACCTGTCTACTACTTTACTCACAGCGCCAAGATTGTTGAACACGTCCACACCTGTCTACTACTTTACTCACAGCGCCAAGTTTGTTGAACACGTCCACACCTGTCCCCTACAATACTCACAGCGTCAAGTTTGTTGAACACGTCCACACCTGTCTACTACTATACTCACAACGCCAAGTTTGTTGAACACGTCCACACCTGTCTACTACTTTACTCACAGCGCCAAGTTTGTTGAACACGTCCACACCTGTCCCTACAATACTCACAGCGTCAAGTTTGTTGAACACGTCCACACCTGTCTACTACTATACTCACAACGCCAAGTTTGTTGAACACGTCCACACCTGTCTACTACTTTACTCACAGCGCCAAGTTTGTTGAACACGTCCACACCTGTCCCCTACAATACTCACAACGTCAAGTTTGTTGAACACGTCCACACCTGTCTACTACTATACTCACAGCGCCAAGTTTGTTGAACACGTCCACACCTGTCTACTACTATACTCACAGCGCCAAGTTTGTTGAACACGTCCACACCTGTCTACTACTTTACTCACAGCGTCAAGTTTGTTGAACACGTCCACACCTGTCTACTACTATACTCACAACGCCAAGTTTGTTGAACACGTCCACACCTGTCTACTACTTTACTCACAGCGCCAAGTTTGTTGAACACGTCCACACCTGTCCCCTACAATACTCACAACGTCAAGTTTGTTGAACACGCCCACACCTGTCTACTACTATACTCACAGCGCCAAGTTTGTTGAACACGTCCACACCTGTCTACTACTATACTCACAGCGCCAAGTTTGTTGAACACGTCCACACCTGTCTACTACTTTACTCACAGCGTCAAGTTTGTTGAACAAGTCCACACCTGTCTACTACTTTACTCACAGCGCCAAGTTTGTTGAACACGTCCACACCTGTCTACTACTTTACTCACAGCGTCAAGTTTGTTGAACACGTCCACACCTGTCTACTACTTTACTCACAGCGCCAAGTTTGTTGAACACGTCCACACCTGTCCCCTACAATACTCACAGCGTCAAGTTTGTTGAACACGTCCACACCTGTCTACTACAATACTCACAACGCCAAGTTTGTTGAACACGTCCACACCTGTCCCCTACAATACTCACAACGCCAAATTTGTTGAACACGTCCACACCTGTCCCCTACAATACTCACAACGCCAAATTTGTTGAACACGTCCACACCTGTCTACTACTATACTCACAGCGCCCAATTTGCTGAACACGTCCACACCTGTCTGCTACTATACTCACAACGCCAAGTTTGTTGAACACGTCCACACCTGTCTACTACTATACTCACAGCGCCAAGTTTGTTGAATACGTCCACACCTGTCTACTACTATACTCACAGCGCCAAGTTTGTTGAACACGTCTAGAGCTGTTTTTGTGACCGTGACCTGCAAGTCATCCCTGGATTCCACCATTAGCGACATCGCAGGGTCAGTGTTGATGTCCAGACCCCCTGCAGTTGGTTCATCACCATTTTGGTCATCGCTTGCGTCCGCTCCCATTGCAAACTGACAAGTGAAAAGGGATCTAATTGGACATATGTACGTTGAACTTCAGATGAGTCGGAAGTAAATCTTGAAGAAAATGTTCTTTTTTAGTAAGGCAATCGAAATGGGAACAAAAGCCAATAGGTGGGTTCACACTTATTGTTAATTAAGTAGGTCATTCTAAAGTTGTACTTGGGAAATAAGTGTTTACTTGAACGAGACCAGAGCTCACACAGCTATCCTGAAGAGGCCTCGACTGAACGACAAAGCCGGCAAGAAAGACCATCAAAACGACAAAGCGAAGCAATTGCAACATAGCGTTCAGTTACATGGCATGGCGAATGCATAATTGACTGTTTTGAGTTTTCGAAAAGGGTAAGGTACTGTACCTATATTTAAAGTATAGGCTGCGTTATACTTTAGATCGTACTTCGGCAGCTTTGAAGACGCGGCGTAACCATTACTACAAAGTATCTTATTGAGCAGCCAACATGGCGTCCACATTGAAAGTATACCTTAAGCATACTCAAGATCTCCTTCAGAGCGTTAGTGTGAACCCAACTAAAACGTACTTTGATTGGTTTGTTGTGGTGCCGGGAATTCACGAGTATCGCTAAAACGAGGATCCGAACGACAAAATGCGGACTCACAAAATGAGGACTCGAACTGAGAAAATGAGGACTCACAAAATGAGGACTTGGACTGAGAAAATGAGGACTCACAAAATGAGGACTCGGACTGAGAAAATGAGGACTCACAAAATGCGGACTCGAGAAAAAAATAATTGAGAAAAAATACAAATTCAATATAGTTTGTGTACGAGGTGCTAATTTCAGTTCTTTCCAAAATCGACTCGGGTCGTATGCTGATGAGAGCATGTTGCATGCGATGAATGCAGGCGAAAATCGTACAGTCTAAATCGGCCTTAAGTGTATTTACGTTGCGTTTGATTTAATCTCCTCTAGCGTGCACAAGATGTAAAAAAATGTAAAAATATTGTTCAAAGCAGGATTATTTTGTTTGCCCGATTCTGGCATGTTTGATCTTGCATCAATCGGAATACACTACCTCTACGGACAGCTCCCAAGGACGGCTTCTATCCTTGTCCTCCACTGGTTCAATTAATGGCTCCCACTCCGACACATCCTCGTTAAAGTAATTTGCGGAAAGATTCAACCCTGCGCTGGCTGTTAGCTGTAGACAAGCCACAAAAAAAGAATGAGCCAGGTCCGTACTCCTTAAAGACCTATACTCATACTCATTAAATACCTATACTCATACTCATTAAATACCTAGACTCATACTCATTAAAGACCTATACTCATACTCATTAAATACCTAGACTCATACTCATTAAAGACCTATACTCATACTCATTAAATACCTAGACTCATACTCATTAAAGACCTATACTCATACTCATTAAAGACCTATATTCATACTCATTAAATACCTAGACTCATACTCATTAAAGACCTATACTCATACTCATTAAATACCTAGACTCATACTCATTACAGATTCTCTAATTCGAGAAAACATCAGACAATAATTTTACACGCCTACTGGAATTGTAATTATGAACTGAGCAGCGTGCCTCGCTCGATAGAATCAAGATTTACTAGCCTTGGATGACCAGTCCTTGAGCTCTGCCTGTATTCTGCCGTCCATAGATAACAAGGGGATGTTCTGACCACCAAACGAGCCTTCCAGCTTCACAGTAAAACCCTCCATGTTGAAAAGCATCTAAACAAAAAGTATCATTACAGGTGAGTAATGATCCTACAGTGTAGATGTATGGCAAAATTGAGTAGGCAAGCAGAGTATATTAACACCTATTTCAGAAAAGGTTGCACCGGCATGACGCCTAAGTATTTTTTGTAGCCAGCGGTGCAACATGGAAGCGCCCTTTACGAACGAAAGAGTTATAAATATTTACCCTCTTTAAATATTGCCGTTTGCGTTGACGTTCAAAAGTAGTTGTATACCTTGGGATAAGAAATCGGTGGGTAAGAAATCGGCTTGATGAATTTTCGCTAAATGTCGTATACGTGGATTAGCGCTAGGTGTGTAATCAATTTCAACGTAGAATTTAAAACAGTGACCCCCGGTTCGTTGCTATGGAAACTCTGATTACGGTGAATCATGCATGGTCATGATCTGAAATCTTTCTACAGCAAGTGCTCAAAATTTCAAATCCGTAGGTACCTACATTTACGAATTGCGGTAGTTCAAAGTTAAGAGGTCAAATGAAAGAAAAGCCTCCTCAAAAAAAAAACGACAGGAGTCCCCATTTGGAGTACCCATTAGCTTCGCAGGCGTCAAAAATAGCATACGACAAAGCAAATCGGTGACCTTTGCCTGCTCATCAAAAAAACAATTCATATAATGGCATTACAATCTCTCCTCGCTCCGCTCCTCTCCCACCCCTCCTGGCTCAATGTATTTGCCTGCTCACCAAAATACAATTCAAATAATGGTATTACCATCTCTCCTCGCTCCTCTCCCACCCCTTCTGGCTCAATGTCTTTGCCTGCTCACCAAAATACAATTCAAATAATGGTATTACCATCTCTCCTCGCTCCTCTCCCACCCCTCCTGGCTCAATGTGTTTGCTTGCTCACCAAAATACAATTCAAATAATGGTATTACCATCTCTCCTCGCTCCTCTCCCACCCCTCCTGGCTCAATGTGTTTGCCTGCTCACCAAAATACAATTCAAATAATGGTATTACCATCTCTCCTCGCTCCTCTCCCACCCCTCCTGGCTCAATGTCTTTGCCTGCTCACCAAAATACAATTCAAATAATGGTATTACCATCTCTCCTCGCTCCTCTCCCACCCCTCCTGGCTCAATGTATTTGCCTGCTCACCAAAATACAATTCAAATAATGGTATTACCATCTCTCCTCGCTCCTCTCCCACCCCTCCTGGCTCAATGTGTTTGCTTGCTCACCAAAATACAATTCAAATAATGGTATTACCATCCCACCTCGCTCCTCTCCCACCCCTCCTGGCTCAATGTCTTTGTCTGCTCACCAAAATACAATTCAAATAATGGTATTACCATCTCTCCTCGCTCCTCTCCCACCCCTCCTGTCTCAATGTCTTTGCCTGCTCACCAAAAATATAATTCAAATAATGGCATTACCATCTCTCTCCTCGCTCCTCTCCCACCCCTCCTGGCTCAATGTCTTTGCCTGCTCACCAAAAATACAATTCAAATAATGGCATTACCATCTCTCCTCGCTCCTCTCCCACCCCTCCTGGCTCAATGTCTTTGCCTGCTCACCAAAAATATAATTCAAATAATGGTATTACCATCTCTCTCCTCGCTCCTCTCCCACCCCTCCTGGCTCAATGTCTTTGCCTGCTCACCAAAAATATAATTCAAATAATGGTATTACCATCTCTCCTCGCTCCTCTCCCACCCCTCCTGGCTCAATGTCTTTGTCTGCTCACCAAAATACAATTCAAATAATGGTATTACCATCTCTCCTCGCCCCTCTCCCACCCCTCCTGGCTCAATGTCTTTGCCTGCTCACCAAAAATATAATTCAAATAATGGCATTACCATCTCTCTCCTCGCTCCTCTCCCACCCCTCCTGGCTCAATGTATTTGCCTGTTCACCAAAAATACAATTCAAATAATGGTATTACCATCTCTCCTCGCTCCTCTCCCACCCCTCCTGGCTCAATGTCTTTGCCTGCTCACCAAAAATATAATTCAAATAATGGCATTACCATCTCTCTCCTCGCTCCTCTCCCACCCCTCCTGGCTCAATGTCTTTGCCTGCTCACCAAAAATACAATTCAAATAATGGTATTACCATCTCTCCTCGCTCCTCTCCCACCCCTCCTGGCTCAATGTCTTTGCCTGCTCACCAAAAATATAATTCAAATAATGGTATTACCATCTCTCTCCTCGCTCCTCTCCCACCCCTCCTGGCTCAATGTCTTTGCCTGCTCACCAAAAATATAATTCAAATAATGGTATTACCATCTCTCCTCGCTCCTCTCCCACCCCTCCTGGCTCAATGTATTTGCCTGCTCACCAAAATACAATTCAAATAATGGTATTACCATCTCTCCTCGCTCCTCTCCCACCCCTCCTGGCTCAATGTGTTTGCTTGCTCACCAAAATACAATTCAAATAATGGTATTACCATCTCTCCTCGCTCCTCTCCCACCCCTCCTGGCTCAATGTTTTTGCCTGCTCCCAATATTACAATTCATATAATGGCATTACCATCTCTCCTCGCTCCTCTCCCACCTCTCCTGGCTCGATGTGATGTTGGCTTGACTGTGGCCCACCCCCACAACCTGGTGGAAATAAAATACTCTTCAATGGAAACAGGTCTACAAATTTTTGGAATCAGTGGTGGGATTACAGTAAACTGGCTACAATGATGCGAATTGCTCGAATCACATGCACAATCAGGCTATTGTCCTCCTTATTCACTCCCACCAACGAATGCCTTTATTATGGTGGCCCGCGCCTGTTTCACAGGAAAAATAAGCTAACATTTAATCGCCGGCTTTATCCAGAAAAAGCGCTCCGATTGCTAATATTTTTTGCTGCTACAATCTCGGATTACTAGAGATTATACTGCAGGGAAATTATAATAGAAAAGTTACACCGATTACAAAAAATATTCAATTTCCTGAAGGAAGACATATAGCAAGAAAAGTTTTCCTTAACAGAAATACGAGACAATTTGTCTGTTTAGTAGGCTCAATAATAGTACTTAAGTATTATAGTTTGTATTTGTAGTTGTATATTACAATTGACCTCATGGAAATTGCTTGATGAGGTCGACTAAAATTGTGTAGATTATACGCCACAAGATACTTAAGGTTACGGACTACCTTCGGGGTACTTTTTGGTTAAAATGGCATAATTTCACGAAAAATGGTCGTATCTTTACAAGTGAAACCTCACTTTAAAGCTTATATCCTTAACTAAACTATTGTATATATACTTAATTTAATTTTACAAAACACAATTTGTTCATGGAGTTCCCTTTCCGGTGCATCAGTTCAACTTTTTAGAGTTCCGTCCTCGCGAATGTTCGCTGTTTTCGTTCATTGACCCCATATTAGCGTTGACTAAGATATGTTCTAAAAAACCGTGTCGTGGGTTTTGGAAATTCGTTCTCCTTTTCACGTTATGATTTTTAAATATATCTTTTTTCATTTTTTATTTTTTTTTTAAACGAAGCGGACACACAAAATGCGCTCTAAAATCGACTCTTTCTAAAATTTCAAAAATCCCCAACACAGTTTTTTAGAACACATCTAAGCCCATGGTAAAATATTGCTAAAGCACACAAGCGTCGTGAATCAGCGTGCGTGGAGCTCTCAGGAACTTGACCTGATGCGTCGGAAAGGAAACTCCCTAAAAAATTGAAGAAATAAGCTATTCATAGTCGGGGCGAAGAAATAAACTTTAAAATGAGGTATCACTTGTCAAGATGTCAAGATATCACTGTCAAGATATCACTTGTCAAGATTGTTTTCGCGAAATTATAGCAATTTAACGAAAACTACCGCGAAGGTAGTTCGTAACCTTAAAACTCGAGTAGCACGACGGCAACTCAATTGCAAGCCTATTCTTACCTTTAACGACAAACATTGGTATCCAAGGAAACTTCAGAGCAAGAACCAAGATGATAGGAGGACGCTTTCAGAGCTGACTCTAGTATTATGACCAGTTTGTTAAGTTCTTTGTTTATGAACATTACACACAGGATAAATCTCAAAATTATACTAGAGTCAGCTCTGAGAGCGTCCCTCCTAGCGCGCTCTAAATTCTTGGGTTTCATATGACGTCACATCCGCTCTTTAGAGCCTCATTAAAAATTCAGCTGGAGGTCAAACGTCCGTGCCTGCAGTGCTTTTCGAGATGGAAAACTGTGAAAATGTTATCTCCTCGCATTGTTTCTGATTCTACAAGTTGGGTAAACAGATAAACAGAGGTCTTTAGATTGCCCAAAACAGACAGCAAGGAATACAAACTCTGAAAACAATCGAAATGGTCCAAACGACTCCAGAAAAGCAGCCGAAAAGAACCATGGCCTCGAGAACTTGTTGTCGCCAAGTGAAAGTGTTCATGAAGATATGTATTTGAAATTAAGTTTAAATGAGTTTGGTCGCTACGGATGGATTAGGGAATCATAAAGGATTTACACAAAACCACCATGACTATGGATGAATTGGTTTCTCATTTGATACAAGGATAAATCACATGAAGTTCGCTTCAAACAATCCGAGCAGGTAGGCAAAAATGAAAGTTTGTCAAACATTTACAAGGAGTCCGAAAACCCAGCAAAATCTCCGGGATTTACTCAGGGATTTACTTATTTATTCTAGGTCGACATGGACTTTTCGATTCTTTTTCCCACAGTCGTGTGTAAACAATTTGTTTTTCATTGACTAAAATTTGGTCAAGTTTTTGTTTCACTTCAAAGTGAGTTTTGTCGCTGCGTTGAGCTGGCTGAAACACAACTTTGGAAGAGTCAAAATTTAGGCGTTTTGTAAAAACATACTTTAGAAACTACAGAAATTTGTCACCTACATGTAAAAGCTTATTGAGAAGTGAATCTTGTCTATGTGGAAAATTGTTTTGCAGTATGGGGAAAACTGTATACAAGAGTCGGGTCGATTTTCTGAGTTCAATTTGACAATAAAAAAAACAATCAAGTACTTCACTTACCGTCTTCCAAAAGTTCCGTTTGTCAGGTCTTTCGTCCAGAAACAAAGAACAGAAGGAGCATATAAATGTTTCTCAACCCTATTACATATCTATTTTACAATGCAATTATTATTTTTTAGCCAAATGAGTGAAAACATCAAGCATTTGAAAAACGCTGCCCTAAAATATCAGCCAGTTTGTAAAGTTTATACTCATTTACCACAGTTGTACTGTCTAAAAAAGCAAACCCCGACTTTCCAATCGCTACAAATTTGTATTTACACTAGGATTTAGTTTAAATACGAATCAGGATCATTTATAGTTGTGATTTTCTAGAAATGTAGCTACTAAATTTGAAGTTTTGCTCGTGAACTTCAGAAAACTTCTTCATCTTGACCTCCAGCTGATTCAGACCGGAAGCAAAATTACGCGCAAAAGTCACGTGATTGAAACCCAAGAATTAGTTTTGTAGTAACAGTTTGTATCTGGAATAACAGTTTGTATCATGGATCAACTCAGTAAAATCCTTAAAAACCAACTGAGTTGCCTCGTAAATCCAATTTACGACAATGTCTACTTTCAGGAAATTGATTATTTTGTGTAATCGGTGTAACTTTTCTATTATAATTTTCCTGCAGTATTATCTCTATCAATCCAAGCAGCAAGAAATATTATCAATCGGAGCGCTTTTTCTGGATAAAGCCGACGATGAAATGTGAGCATATGTTTCCTGTGAAACAGGCGCGGGCCACCTTAAACATAGCATGAAGATGACATCTAAAAACAGCAATTATTATATGGCTTTGCACCTAGATATCAGCGAGTTATCGTCAGAATGATATATTTCACAGGAAAGGAATATATTACTTAATTATTAATTATTAGTAATTAATATTGATGGACATAAAGTCTGGTCAATCAATGGAGCTTAAATAGACCACCCAATTTTCGTTGGTAATTCCTGTATTATTCTTTCTTTTTATTCCTTAAATATTTAAAGTGCCCTCCATTCGAAGATCGGAGATTAGTCCGTTATCTAATATAAATTACCGTTTTCAGATGACTGTTGGCCGATCACCACCCAATCGCCGTCACGATTCTCTGTGATGCGGCGGCCTTTGACGCATGCGTATTAACGTATGATGGTTACGCGCAGATTAAACGTTAAAAAAAAACAATTACAGAAAACGCAATTAACATTAGTATAATATATATTCATTAGCATTAAAATAAAAATAAATAGTATCAAGAACATAATTTACCGAAAAAAGTACAAAAGAGATCATAAGTGTTACTAATAGGTAACAATAATATATTATTAGTTCCCATAGAACTAATTTACAAATAATACAACTATGAAAACACATTATAATTAAATCCATTATTATTAGGGATTTTAGGTTAACATAATATTTTCATTAATCGTTTATGTTGGAAACTTAAATATATTAAAGAAAGAAACTACGGCTTAAAGGGAAATATTTAAGTTTGACAGGTAAGCACGAGGAAAGCAAGACGAAACAATTGCGAAATACAATTTGAATGGAAGAAAGGAACGGCTGTTTCTTTTCAAAGTGTACTGTGTACTTGTGATTGAATAAAGTAAAGTTGTAGCTGATTGTGCAGTGATAAAGGTCAGTTGAGTGCACACTTACCGACTCCAGGTATAATGTCTTTTGGTAGAAGTCTCATGTGATATGACATCACCCAACTTTCGTCTCCGTCATCGAACAAGACCTTGTAGAACTTCTTATCCTCACGACTGGTATCCACATCAACAATTTGACCTTCACAACAACAAACTTCTGATTAAGGGTTTCACAACAACAAACTACTAATCAAGGGTTTCACAACAACAAACTACTAATCAAGGGTTTCACAACAACAAACTACTAATCAAGGGTTTCACAACAACAAACTACTAATCAAGGGTTTCACAACAACAAACTACTAATCAGGGTTTCACAACAACAAACTACTAATCAGGGTTTCACAACAACAAACTACTAATCAAGGGTTTCACAACAACAAACTACTAATCAGGGTTTCACAACAACAAACTACTAATCAGGGTTTCACAACAACAAACTACTAATCAAGGGTTTCACAACAACAAACTACTAATGAGGGTTTCACAACAACAAACTACTAATCAAGGGTTTCACAACAACAAACTACTAATCAGGGGTCTCACAACAACAAACTACTAATCAGGGTTTCACAACAACAAACTACTAATCAAGGGTTTCACAACAACAAACTACTAATCAAGGGTCTCACAACAACAAACTACTAATCAAAGGGCTAAGGAGATAAAGTAAATGTCCTTTTTTAACGTCGATAACTCGTAATAGCCTTCGGAGGTCGACGGTGCACCACTTTACCCCCTTTCTCTTATTAGAGCTCCAGGTGAAAGGAATTCAAAGCTATAAGCAAGCTACTCCGCGAACAGAGAAAAGTCGATACGGTTGGTCGATCCGGGATTCGAACTCAGGACCGTAAGTACAGTGTGCCGTGCACAAACACACTGCGCCACCTAGCCGTACCTTAGATTTCTTAGGTTTCAGACACATTGGCCACATTGGTCCGCTTTTTCTAAATTAGCACCCCCCCCCCCCCCCCCCCCCCCCCCCCCCAAACACACACACACACAAATCCCTGGCTACGGGCCTGAATTTCTGTGTTTTTGTGTGATTTTAAGCCCCAAAGAAACGGTGCTTCTAAAGTTAAGTGGTTTGCATTTAAACCAAATAACTTGATAGGTTGAAATGCTTTTGTTAGTGCGCAAGAAATATTTACATTCAAAGGCTTTATTTGTGGTGCGTCTTCGACCTCGTTAATACATTTCCGCGCCTACGAATTTTCTGAAACTTGGCCAGATGTAAGCTCAAGTCTTCTAATGAGCATCCCTAAAATTTCAGCCGAAAATATCTGCAAGATATTTTCGGGAAATATCTTTGCATTTAAGAATTGTGACTTAGATAAAATTGATTACAAAGATCGGAGAATTCGCAGGAAATCTAGGATCATTTGTGCTTGATTTACACAAAGAATGACTGGAATCGGCAAAAAAACGCAAACGTTATTGCCCGATATCTATAACCTGGTAGTCCAGCTCTGGAAACAGATGAGCGCACAAACAATTTCGAGCGTGTCACCTTAAACACAAACATTTCCAATTCTACTTCCTCCACATCGGAAACCCAGCATTCTTTGCGGTCGCCCACAAAGGACCTTCCCCAAAAGTGACCTTTTTTCTGGTGACTTGTTGCGACCGGGAGCATGGACAGGAATGAAGTTTGAGTGCGACCAGGAGCATGGACAGGAATGAAGTTTGAGTGCGACCAGGAGCATAGACAGGAATGAAGTTTGGGTGCGACCAGGAGCATGGACAGGAATGAAGTTTGAGTGCGACCAGGAGCATGGACAGGAATGAAGTTTGGGTGCGACCAGGAGCATGGACAGGAATGAAGTTTGAGTGCGACCAGGAGCATGGACAGGAATGAAGTTTGGGTAACTTTTGTTGATAATCTAAAACACTTAGCTTGTTTCAAGGCCAATGGCTACTAACATCATCCCGAGTTACCTATGGCCTAAGGAAAATGTCGTGCCAGAGTCGCGCCGTTCCAAACCAAAACAATAGAAAGTTTTTTTTTATTATAAATTAATGAAGCAGCATCCTTTGAAAAAGGAAAGGTTCATCAGAAGAAGTGCGACTGAAGTTCGACGTTTGGCTAAGTCTGAGCATGG
The DNA here is from genome assembly GCA_033964015.1 of Scolanthus callimorphus. Classification (NCBI taxonomy): domain Eukaryota; kingdom Metazoa; phylum Cnidaria; class Anthozoa; order Actiniaria; family Edwardsiidae; genus Scolanthus; species Scolanthus callimorphus. The sequence continues at coordinate 25,887,847 of CM066911.1, read as the reverse complement.
GTAGATGGGAATAACTTGTGTGACAGCTTACGATAGGAAAGGGTGAAACGAAAATAGTGAACGAACACATGTCGTCAAGCAAACCTGCAAAGTAGACTTTGTTGCTGGACTTGAACTTGGCAATAACTTTGACCCCTGGCTTAAGATCCGGGGTCTTTGGGTTCACATCCGGTAGCACGGTAACCATGGCATCCTTGAGGTCATACAGGTGTTTGTCGCCGTCATAGAAGTCTACATGTAATTTGGAGCCCTTATAGGATACAAAGGCCTTGTAGTAGCGGATTTTGGACCACCAAGCCCACACTGAACTACCCACTTCGATGGAACCTTCTGCAACTAGAAAACCCAAACAACTCTCAGTCATGACTGACTCACAAAACCTCTGTAAGCATGGAAAAATACCGTTTTATTTGAACGAAAAGGGAACACTTCAATTTATTCCCAATTTTTTTTACATTTGATGCCACTGCTCCCAGAATCCTTTTCGTAGTTCCTTTTGTTTGCCTCATTAACAACATTATCGTGCAGCTCCCAAAGAAATTGAAACTTTTGAATAACAAAACGAATTCGAAGAGGATTCTGGCAGTAGTGGTATCAAGATGTTATAAGGGGAATTGTGAATTCTGCCGCATGTACGCCGGCGGATATTTCTGGATTTGTAAATGAGGGGAATAATTTATGTGAAATTCATTGGAGGCCATAAAAATAGCAGAGTTCGCTACCTCATGGATATCAATTGAAGGTTTGTATCATCACTCATTGTATGTTCTTTATGGTTTCTCCCGGGCCCAAATAATAAACAATATTGCAAAGGAGTTAATGACAATAGAACACTCACCATCATGCTTCCTGAGTGGAATGATTCTAAGGTTTTCAGCACCATACCAACCCTTGTCGCCATCAGTAAACAGAACAAAAAACAAAGGCTTCCCGTCTTCTCTCTTGGTGTCTACAACAACCCCTTCGTACCAGAACTCTTTGTTCTTCCAGGGACCAATAACTGAGGTGCCACGATGGAGAGACGCGGGTGAAGGGACCTACAGGAACAATTTACGCGAGCTCAATGAGAACATTAGATAGTTAAACTTTACCTCGTCCACAGGCAAACATTTACCTCGTCCACAGGCAAACATTTACCTCGTCCACAGGCAAACATTTACCTCGTCCACAGGCAAACATTTACCTCGTCCACAGGCAAACATTTACCTCGTCCACAGGCAAACATTTACCTCGTCCACAGGCAAGCATTTACCTCGTCCACAGGCAAACATTTACCTCGTCCACAGGCAGACATTTACCTCGTCCACAGGCAAACATTTACCTCGTCCACAGGCAAACATTTACCTCGTCCACAGGCAAACATTTACCTCGTCCACAGGCAAACATTTACCTCGTCCACAGGCAAACATTTACCTCGTCCACAGGCAAACATTTACCTCGTCCACAGGCAAACATTTACCTCGTCCACAGGCAAACGTTTACCTCGTCCACAGGCAAACGTTTACCTCGTCCACAGGCAAACATTTACCTCGTCCACAGGCAAACATTTACCTCGTCCAACATTTACCTCGTCCACAGGCAAACATTTACCTCGTCCACAGGCAAACGTTTACCTCGTCCACAGGCAAACTGTCACCCGTCTGTCAAATGAGGATGGAATCTTGCAAATGCTACTTTAGAAAATGTATACATTCTAAACAAGAAATAATGAACTTAAAACCGGCTGCACTCAGGCTCGATTATTGAAAAATCTTTATCTTTTAAACAGATAAGTCAAATAATATATCACATTGACACGATGTTCCCGTTTCAAACATTTTATCGAATATATTTTATCAATACACACATCAAACAGATTTAATTCGAGCTTGTTGGCGAAGGAGCCATTTTCTCAAACAAATCTTAACTTTAAAAATGTTCCTGAAAACAGAAATTTATTTCTCCTATTACCTATGTAGAAGCCGGAATTCTTCCAAATGATCATAAATCATATTCACGAATTCGGCACCTTTCAGGATTGATGCACAGAAGAAAGGTGTGGACAGTTCTCTTGTTAAAATTACTTTAAACATACAAGCCACTCAATGGCGCAGCTCCTCGATATATTTCTGAACTTATTCACCGCTACCAGTCTACACTTACTGTAGGATCCGCTGATTAATAGCCTTTGTTTTGTTTGTCTTGTTTTTGGAGTGTTATAACCTATTCACACCGGTGCTTAAACTGAATAACCTGTACTGTAAATGTTATCGCTTAGCTAGTAAGAGTTTTTTCGCAGTAAGAAACTTAGCAAGATGTGAGGTAAAGAAAAACGTTGTTTACGGTGCGAATGGGGTATTACACTCTCTCACACTCCTTTCCCTTTGTTCCTCGTAAATGTTTGCATCACTGTATTGTTATGTAAAATCAAGCTCTCGTCTCGTCAGTTAGTAAAACATAGCCTAGCCTTCGGCAGTTGAGTGAAGCATTCGGCAGTAAAGTATCTAGCCCTCGGCAATAAAGTTTGTGGCCTTCGCCATTTGTTTGTATGGATGTCAATGAACGTAAGTAGATCACCTTGCCTTTCTGTAGAATTAGTTTTGCTTTGTAGTTTTAGTCGGTTTGTTGCTTAATGTTCACAAATGTCTTTGTATCATTTCACTTTGTTTAAACCAGTCGGTCAGTCAGTCAGTTAGTCAGTCGCTCGACAGTTACTCAACAGTCACGCATCAAAGAGAACTCATCGAACAGTCATCCCGTCATCCCGTTTGTGTGTATTCAAGTCGTGTGAATTGAGTTGGAAATTGAAATTGCCAAAAGTGGAGCCAAAGAACGCGCTATGGGGGGATTTTCTGACAGTACACAAGCAGCATATTTGCAATCATTTGATATTGCTAAGGATTATGAGGAAGCACACCATCGCGGGCGCGCATGAATTATATCATCAGCTGTTGCCCACAAAGCTCTATCTGCAGAAGAAACCTGGAACAATCTCTACAACGGATCTCAGGTGTCGGATGTGTGGAGCAGGCGAGAGCATGGCGCACGTTATCTCGGGATGTAGGGCTTTCGCACAAAGCAAAAACCTAGCGAGGCAGAATGGAGCCTTGAAGATCTTATATTTCGAGCTCCTCAGTGACCTTGAATTCATCCAGATGATACCACCCTGGTACTCGCAAAACAATGCCCAAACCTGAGTATCACAGAGCGAGAGCCATCACCTACTGGGATGTGCCGGTGTTTGCGGATAACACTGAAGTGAGGGCCAATCGCACCGACGCACGGATCATAGACAAGGAGACGAGAAGAGTGATTATGTTGGAGATGAGTTGTCCGTGGATTGAAAACCGTGCACAGAAGCAGCAAGAGAAGACCGACAAGTACGCACCGCTGCGCTGGGAACTACGAAAGCAGTATCCGGACTTCGAGATCAAGCAGTGCAACATCATAATAGATGTGTTAGGAGGCTACTCGAGGGACACAGCGAAATGTGAACGCGACAAAAACGCACTGCTTCGCATGCAGAAGGCGGTTCTCTCTAGCAAGCTACACATCTAAAGAACTCTCAAGGTCCAAGTTAGATAGGTTGAATGCTTTTCCCGACATAACATTCATAGTCTACTAGTTTTACATATACTTGAGTTTTAACCTAGGATTTTTTTAACAAGAATTTTGTACTCTTTTAGCTCTCATGTATTTAGTTCAGGTTCCGCAGGGGTTCGCTACGCCAATAGGCGCTTTACTCATGTGTTTTCATAGGAGGCATCCTTCCGTTTTTACTGCCACAATCACAATAATAATTCCTTATTTCAAGCCATTGAAGTTAAAAACTGAATTACAGGCTGTGGTCATCATCTATATTGCTAATAATACGCATATACACATATATACTTATTTATAAAACAATTAGACTAGCTGATGCCCGTGAAAAAATTCACGGAGTGTGAGAAAGAAATTTATAAAAAACAGGAAAAATGGCCATATGGATGGGGGAGGGGGTCATGAATTCCCTGAGCTCCCCCTTCCATAAACTGCTTCGATTTACATTACTAATAACCTTCCATCAGCATGAGTACCCCCAAAAAGGATTTTTTTTTGCACTGGTCTCCCTGATTATTTTGGTGCGACAAAATCACGCGCGGCGTGAGTCCGTCTCTCAAATTGGTCAAAGAACCCGTGAAAATTGAAAACGCAATTAAGTCAAAAAACATAAAACATAAAACCCAATTTGACTTCGGAATTGTTTGTATGTTGATCATATCGCAGTTAGGGGAGAGAAGAAACAGTCTAGTAAAAATGTTCTAAGAATTGTTTTGGCTTTGTCCCTCGTTTAAAAATCGCTTGAATAAGCCAAATCAGGGTTTAAGAAAACCCGCGAGAGTCCTGGGTCGAGGGGAAAAAACTTCACCGGAAGTAATTTTCTTCCATATGTTTTACTGTAAAAAAACTCGATTTTGAGCTCGATTAGTTGTGCTCTGGCGTTGTAATTCGCAGCTTTATAAGAAAATATCGAGCACAGGATATTAGTTTAATCCTTTATTCGCTAGAATCAAGGCAGTTTTGGTCCTGAAATTATTTTCAGTTCAAGAAAACGGAGAAACGAAACTCGAGGTAAGTCGCTTCTCCGTCGGTCGGTTCTCTGCGGAATTGACAACATCAGTTGATATGTTCTTGTTTCCTTCAAAAGGACTATTAAAAGTCTTTTTATTTTTATAGATAAATCCGTTCTTTTCAAGCAATTTCTTCTCTATGCAGCTGTAAGTGGCTTATTCATGAAATACTATTGACTTGAAACTCAAGGACGGCCAAGTAAAAACTCCGCGCACGTGAAAAGCATAAACAAATCGAATCTTTCGGAGTTTCGCCATAAGTTTCGGCGGAGGGGAAGGGGAAAAGCTCAAATGGCAGATCACAGCCACACAGCTGATGAAGAACTGACTGGTGAACATCGCACGGAAGTTCTTTCAGCTTCTTTCCACCCAACGAGGGAATTCTGTCACAACTCCCGCGCCGTGAATTATTGAGGTGATAGGTGGAATTGTTGTCAATGCGTAAAAGCATAAATCCTTGTCTGATGGAATAATAATAAATATATTTACGTATTTGAATATGAATAAATATCAAGAACATGTCATCAAGAGTGCTTCTTATTCAAGTTATATATTATGTCACTTGATAGAGAAACGAATGGGAAGCGACTTACTTCGAGTTCGTTTCCTTGAGAAGAAACTAATTTCACGATCAAAACCGCCTTGATTCTAGCGAAGAAAGGATCAATTTAATATCCTGGATCAATTTAATATCCAGCCACCACTATCTTGCATGGTGGTGGCTGCGACGCAGCCATAGTAACGAGAGTAAGAGCTGCCTGCGGAAAATTTAGAGAGCTGCTACCAGTACTGTCGTGCAAAAGCTTGTCGCTTAGAACAAAGAGAAGAGTGTATGGAAGTTGCGTTAGGGGTGTCATGCTCTACGCCGGCGAGTGCTTTGCCCCAAGGAAGATTGACTTGGCGAGATTTGAAAGAAACGGGCTATGCTGAGGTGGATGTGTGGCCTGAAACCTGATGATGACACCAGCCTAAGCGTCATTCGTGACAACCTCGAGACAGCCCTTCGTCGTGCACGGCTTCGGTGGTTTGGGCACGTGGAAACATCAAGCTCCATCTCCTCCATCAGGAACTTTGAAGTCGTTGGGCGTAAACGTAGAAGCAGGCCAAGGAAAACATGGTCTGAGGTTGTCTATGAAGACTTAAAGGTTTCTGGCCTGTCTGCAGTCTTGGCCGCGGACCGGGGTGCTTGGAGGAGGGCTGTGCAACGTCATACCATGCAACGTCATACCTGCACACTAGTGGATAAATGACGCTAAAGGATAGTGAGTGTGTGTGAGTGAGCTTTCGAAAGATAGAGAATCCATGTTTTGCTTTTTGAAAAGCACATCCTCGTGATGTACGTGACTGAGGACACAAAGCTGTGGTCAGGGAAGCCATTTCAGAGTTGCTCTCGGACAGACTGAATTAGCCAATCAGAAACGTTTGCGCAGACAACCCGATTATAATAGTATAGATAGTGTCTTATATAGCGCACATGCATTGCTGATTTGTGCTATTTCAATATTTCTATAAAATAAAATAAAAATATTCCAACTGAAATAATAATAATAAATAAAATATAATAAAATAAAACAAACAAACATACGGTAAGAATTGTACAATGGTGAAGGGACAAAAGCAACAGGTTTCAAAAAGGTAAAAATGATAAAGCAACGCTTTTTTTTTCAAAGTCTTGGTTGAATGAGCTTCCCGCCCCTCACCCTCTGCCATTCTATAACTCCAGTGTACCTGTGGTACTCACACAGTTGGTTGAAGATTAATAAACGGGGAGGGAAAAATCCGGGCCCCAAGGTCGCACGCAGACATGAACAGACTGGGACCCTGTCTTCGACCTCTAACACATTGGCCAAACTCTTGTTTACTGTGTTTCTTCGTAAACGGCTGTTCTACAAGAGAGTCGCGGTTGTAAATGGTTACATCAATGGACACCATTCTGTTATTTTTCTGTACGGACTAATAAGAGGTTTCCGACACGCGCGCGCCGCTTATTCAAGTTCATTTTGCATGGAAAGTCGAGTCGTGAAAACAACTCAGTACAAACTTTTGCGACCAAGAAAAGCTCTTTGTATGAGAAATTTGCTTTAATATCCAACAAAAAATATATGGACAAAGCCTTTCACCATGATGGACAATGAAGAAATGACTGTGGGACATTTGAACAGTTCTGGAAACGAAAATACACTTCAACATCAGATGCTAGCGAACGGCACTGGAAACGACAATCTTGTTGTTCGAAGCAAACGTTTTTGGACGAATAACTCAATATGAATACTCGACAAAGGTGAATTTCACAGTGTCGGGCCCACAGAAAACGTTCTAAGGAAATCTAAATGGATTGTAATCTGCTGATTGTGGAAAAAATTTGATGCAAAAAAGAGAGATGAGAGTTTGCTTGAGCTTTGAGAATAAATTTTCAAACAAGTAACAATTCAACTGATGGTAAGCAAATCGTTTTAGAATTTGTGTCCAGCTAAACGATTCTAGAGAACCTGTAGATGCAAAGTATATTTATTTTTCCTTTTTCCTACTCTGTTGTTTGTAAAATAATTTTATCCCCGCGTGAACTAAAACTGGATTTCGCTTAAAATTCTCATTTAATTCACTTTTTTCTCCGTTCTAGTGAACAGTGTCTTTTGCAGCTTCTCTAATTTTGTCGAAGCTACAAATTTAAATTACAATACCGTAAAAAACAAAAGCTACGACATAAAAATTTGCCCAAAAAATCAAAATGTTGTTTCCTTGAAATAACATTGGTTTATCGAGGTTTAGCTTATTTATTTTGACTTGCTTTTCCGTCTCTATCGCTTAGAATAATTGGTTTCGTTCAGCCCTCCTCAAGCGAAAAAAAAGTTTCTGAGTTCTTTTCCGTCTTGCGTTAATAATGAAAATACAAAAGCTTTCTTTTATAAAACATTTTTCGTGGTTGTTGTTTTGAATGTATATTTTTCTTAACTCAAGTTTGATTTTAAATTTTGTTATCGCGCGCTGTTTACACAAAATTTCTCCGCGACCTTTCCGCTCATCACATTTCTGTCGCCTTACAGCAGAGGACCTATCACTCCAGGCTTGAAATTAGACAACCAAGACCAATATATTATTAATACTATTATTATATCAAATCAATAATGGTAAGTTTACATCAGTAATTTTTTATGTGGCTTTATGACAGGAAAGCACTTTCATTAAAAAAAAGATAAAGAAAAAGACAGCTTCCTAAGATCATCAATGAAATTCAAAATGTTATTAATTGGATTTCACCTGTTCAGGCAGTTGAATACGTAATTAGGTCTTTCTCGCATCATATCCGCATACACACTCCAGAAACACGAAGTTAATTCACTTTCAAACTCTCTACCAAATTTCGAGAACAGAGATGGATGGGAATGGAACCATTCCACGAAGGCAGGTCATTATCTTCTCTTGTGCTTTCTCTCTGGAAGCGCTCATCATTCTACTGGCAAATTCAGTGGCCCTTGCCGTGTTCCTACAGAGATCCTTCCTCGTCAAGAAATCTAACTACTTACTTGTAAATCTCACTATTGCGGATGTTTTTGCAGTTATCCCTGCTATAACAAGCGTCATACGCTTACAAGCACTCGATGAGAAAAGACAGACTCAAGTCACGTTCATATTGTTTGTGGCATATGCATTGTTTCCGTCAGTCTCCCTATACTCCTTATCCGCGATGGCTTTGGAACGCGCCTACGCTGTGTTCTTCCCATTCAAACATCGCCTGCTAAAGATGAGATGCTATAATATCACCATAGCCATGGTTTGGTTGATAGCAATCGGCGAGGTATTTTTTATTGTGGATAACACCTACACATATCTCCTTAAAATAGGCAATTCTTCATTCCTTGTGATCAAAGCTATCAACGAGCTTTTCGCGTTGACGGTTATTCTTCTGAGTTACTCTGCAATCTGGATAAAACGCAAATTTTCTAAGTCTCCTGTTAGTACAGATGCTGCGAGAAACACCAAAAAACTTTCTAAGATTCTGTTTATTGTTACACTGGCTTCGTTATTAACCCTGCTTCCCAAGCAAATCGAGATGGCAGTTCTTGGTAGCAAAGCATTAGAAGGGCCCCTCTCATTTAGTCTCGACTTACTCTTGCTAAGTAATTCCTTCGTCAACTTCATCATCTACACCTTTCGCATGCCCGAGTTCAGAGAGCAGATAAACTATATATCAGGTTGCCGAAGACTGAGTTGTTTTCAGTGGAAACATCGAGTTGAATTTACAAACAAGCGATCTACTCGGCAAAATGGTCAGCCTGCTGTAATAGCCATGACGAGAGACACTTGAGTAATGGCCTTTATAACTCAACAGCAGAAATTCCAAAACCTGAAATGTATTTTTGGGGGATAAAGTGCTCCTTACAGGTCACTACTTGCCCCTCACACCTTTTCAAAGTTTGGTGGTGACAATGGCATCCAATGGTCCTCCATCTTTGGGGACTGTGACCCCTTGGGAGCAATGTAAAGTCCCTGTAGTTGAGGGCACCTTTTTGCTTTGAGGATTCTTCACTAATCAATATTATTATCATTATCGCTTAGCGTTTCAGTCTTCCCAATCCCTGATGACGAAGGCTGATTGAAATGCACAGTTGGCATAAACAATTCTTTAGAAACTCCATGCATGGATTTTTGTAGATAGAACTATCCATAGATCTATACTAGACTATAGATCTGTTCAAAATATTACAAGAGCCAGTTACCCCTTTCTAATTCAGTTTCATTTAGTTTTACACGGAAATTTCATTTGTTTGAACATATAGAATTTCAATTTTGGCTACACAAATTTATGACACTCAAGAAATTGGGCATGAATTTTGTGCATATACGATTTCATCTTGTCATTCATACATTTTTAGAAAACATACACCAATCAGTCGCAACATAACACACACTACAGTTAGTTATAGACACACAAAAGTGGTTAGGCACAAACAACAACTAATATATTATTAGCCGTTTTCACACTCGAGACGGAAAACTCGTCTGAGACGAGTTTCTCATCCGGACGGAAAACTCGTCTTAGTGTTTTACCGGGACGAGACGGATTTTTGACGGGAAATCTTAGTGTGAAATCGGGACAAGACGGATTTTTGACGGGAAAGCGTCTGAATTCATATCAGACGCAAAACTCGTCAGACGAAAAACCCGTCATGACGAGTTTTCCGTCCTCTAGTGTGAATACGGCTAATGTCGCCAGAAAGGAATTCAGCCGCTGTCTAATCTAAAACTGTTTTGGTTAAGAGTTAAGCAAATCGAGCTGATCGAGCTTTCTCTTGCACTTAATAAAAACAAAATGCTTCAACACGTCGATAAATGGGATCCTATTAAGCAACTTATTCAGTAATATTTTTTGTTGAGTGCCTTTTCCCTTTTTTGTAACTGTTGTAAATGTAATGTTGTAAATCTTTGTAATGGAAAATAATAATAATAAAACCTTTTTGCTTTGTAGTCCAGTCAATCTATGGTTTCCAGTCAAACTAATTGCAAAAGAATTTGTTTCACTGCAAAATACTAAGAATCCCAAAAAATCCCATCGGTGGTGGAACACCCTGAAATTTAGTGCCGACGCCCTGTCTTTTGCCCAACAAGCAGTCCTACTCGTCAAGAATTGTTCGAAAAACACAGTGAGTCGGTCCTGGAGTCACTACTAGCAACAGAGCAGCGTCTTAAATCCGGTAAGCCCAGGACTGCGACGCCATTTGCAAGTCAAGACGGCCTCCAATTATGTCATCCCTACCATTTCTCAAACCTATCTGGGGGCAGAAGCAACACTTGACAGTAACCCGTGGACTCCTGACGAAAAGTGAGTCCCATCATCGATGCAGCTAGAGATGTCATTCCCAGAAATATTGGTCAAGATGGCGGCCGCTCATTTGCATAATAACTGCGAAAAATACAAGAGAATGTTCCTCTGCAAATAAACTTAGTAAAAAGTTCGGACTCTGATATTAACTTGCACAGTATATGAAGTCTTACGAGCTATAAATTGAGTCTTGATACGTTTTGGAAACCTGTTCCATCGTACCCCGCTATCTGGTTCCACCAAGGCTCTCATGTCCTCTGTAATTTAGCCCGAAATCACTGAAATCACCTACACATTTTTGCCCGGCACTACCTTGGAAGGTCGTCTACACGAAAGTTCGGACTCGGAAATAGTAAAATGGATATAAACGTCTGTAAATCAGCTGAAAAACACGCAATAGAATATGTGGTAATATATTCCACAATCCCTTGAAATTGTGCTTAAATTCGACGACCAACAGATGCCATGTTGGATTGAAATCCAGAAGAAGATCACGAAAAAGTTGAAATTACACGAAAACATCTTTGCTTTTTTGCCATTTTGTTTGAATCACTCGTTTCCTAGTGCATAATGGGTAATCACAAAGGTAAACCGCGATAATGATAGTGAACTTCTTCGATATCGCTTTGCATCGGTCGCCATTTTTTTTTCATTATCATGCGGATTTCCGCTGGGCAAGCGCGGACTCGAAATGTCCAATATTTCTGGGAATGTTAGAAGTCATGCACTTTGGGTATAACCAAATGTCAAGGTTATACATTTATAGCGAATGACAGATGCCGCACCCTGTGCAAAGCTAAGCTGAGGGAGCCCCTCGTGGCGCTGTCATAGCCAAACCAACCATGGAGTCGGCGCCAGTCGATAGTCCGACCATTCGGAAACTTCCGTCGACTATTTCAGCTGCACGTCACGTGTGAAATCTTCACCCTGCACGGAGAACCGGACACATTTTTCTCGGATATTGGACTCCAGAACGTCAGCCAGGAACTTGCTGACTTCACCAACGACATATTAGCCGTATTCACACTAGAGGACGGAAAACTCGTCATGACGGGTTTTTGACGATTTCCCGTCAAAAATCCGTCTCCTTCCGATTTCACACCAAGATTTCCCGTCAAAAATCCGTCTCGTCCCGGTTTCACACTAAGACGAGTTTTCCGTTTCTAGTGTGAATACGGCTATTACCTCCTCGCCACATTATCCACAAGCCAATAGCGAGGTTGAAAGAGCTGTCACAACCGCTAAGAACATCCTGAGGAAGAATGGTCACCGACAGCTTGGTCTGCTGGCTTACCTGTCAGACCCACTGGCGAATGGTGAATCAGAAACCGAATGATGGATCCTGATGGATGAAAGTTAGAAGCAAACTTCCATCGGTCCCAGAGAATCTGAAACCAAGAGAAGTCAATAAGGCGAAGCTGTTTGAGGGAAAGAATACCGAAAGCGCTACTCTGACGACTACAACGCCCGTCAGAGTCGTGAAGCTATCAACACTCAACACAACAACTGGAAAATCCAAGATCGTACCAGATGGTGACTGCGCCAGGCTCTGTGATTGGACGAAACAGGCGAGTGCTTATTTATACCAAAAGAAGACCGACGAGCCAGGCGTCCTGCCAACCCCTCCTCCAGACCAATACAACACTAAGGATCTCCAGAACCTCCTGCTGCGTCCATCTCCCGCCCCAAGTCCACACGAAGGCTGTGAATAGAAGGTCGGGAAGACTGGTTCTAACTGGAGCGCAAGTGCAAGACTCAAGCGCAAGCCAACTGTGCGAATCAAAGCGACGCAAGCGCAAGCCTAAAATCAACATATGCAAATGCTGCGAATTGAAAAACGTTTCCAATTAAATATTATAGAGAAATGTTATTTTTTTGAAATTGCCAAAAAATTGAGCTTCTCAAAGAAATTGACAATCCTCAGTTATGAGTGGTGGGTATCCTGTGGTATGCAAGAATGGCATTTTACGTCTCTTTTCGGTCAAAACGTTTATTTTTCAATTGTATTTAAACACAATCAATCTAATTACAGCTCATGGGCACAAAAACGTGGAAAGAAACGGTTATTTGACGGATTTCTTAGTATTTAGCTGATTTTATATGGAAACAAAATTAACTTTTGATAAATATTTTATGAAAAATGCTTACTTAACATTGATCACTTTATCGACTCGCCATTATCTCGTTAAAATGCGTGGGACCCCCACTAAGTTCTACATTTTACATACATAGTCACAAGATGCGAATTTATAGTTCACAGTGGGCGCCGTCTTTAACTGTAAGCAAGGCACTGTAAATAGCAGAGAACGGTTGCCGATTACAGTTGACATTTTGAAAGTTTGGATTTATCTCATTTGCTTAAAATGATATGAGCATAATGCTTGCTAGCTAATTTTGGTTTCCTACGGGCTGCTGAGTTCACAGTTCAATGTTTGTAGACCTTTAAGTCCGAGGTTTATCTCACAGTAAATGATATTTCTGCGTGACATTGTCTTGTCCCCTAAGTGTACATCAGCACTTCTAAAACTGACCCACAACTAAGCCACACCGGGGTTATTGTTTTTAGGTATAATGAGGATATTTCAAATAGCTACACCAAATTTCTATGTATAGAGCGGATTTCAGATGACCGTCGTGTTTGCAATTGGTTTGCTTTCTCATTGGCTGCTTATTTCTATCAACCAAACAAAATGGCGAACTAATTACAAGCAAGGAATTACTAGCCAATTGGTTCGGCTCCTGATTGGCTGGGCAGGAAACCATTCAGCAGTAAGTTGTAATTACTCTTGTTTCTGATTGGCTAGTAATTGCACAATTGCGTTTACTTTCACGACAGTCATGTGAAAACCGCTCTAATGAGGTTTTATAAACTAGACAAACCAGATTCATCGTTTCCACTTATTCCTGATTATTGTGGGTTTTTTAAAAAGCCGGTACACGGGACTATTATCTTTTCCTTTTCCTTACAACTTTCACTACCAACTACTGCAAATTAAACATACGAGTACAGATGGGATGAAGTGGATATTTCCTAATACAATAACTTTATAGATTTTCAACAGTATGGTCAATAAACATTGACGTGTAGTGTTATTGAAATTAAAGGAAATACTATGTTATTAAAACTGCAATATAATACTGAACAGGGCTCAGATGTTTGGATGAGTTGAATACATGCTGTTTTAATATTTGATTTTAATTTGGGTCGTCTCATAAGTCTCCCAAACCAGCCAGGTGAACACGCATTTAGACCTCCACAAGTGACATTCACTATTCAGAAACACGAAGCAAATTCACATTCAAACTCTCTTCAAAATTTCAAGAAACAGAGATGGATGAGAATGCAACAATTCCACGAAGGCAGGTCATTATCTTCTCTTGTGCTTTCTCTCTGGAAGCACTCGTCATTCTACTGGCAAATTCAGTGGCCCTTGCCGTGTTCCTACAGAGATCCTTCCTCGTCAAGAAATCTAACTACTTACTTGTAAATCTCACTATTGCGGATGATTTTGCAGTGATCCCTGCCATAACAAGCGTCATACGCTTACAAGCACTCGATGAGAAAAGACAGACTCACGTCATGTTTATATTGTTTGTGGCATATGCATTGTTTCCGTCAGTCTCCCTATACTCATTATCCGCGATGGCTTTGGAACGCGCCTACGCTGTGTTCTTCCCATTCAAACATCGCCTGCTAAAGATGAGATGCTATAATATCACCATAGCCATGGTTTGGTTGATAGCAATCGGCGAGGTATTTTTTATTGTGGATAACACCTACATATGTCTCCTTAAAATAGGCAATTCTTCATTCCTTGTGATCAAAGCCATCAATGAGCTTTTCGCGTTGACGGTTATTCTTTTGAGTTACTCTGCAATCTGGATAAAACTCAAATTTTGTAAGTCACCTGTTAGTACAGATGCTGAGAGGAACAAAAAACTCTCTAAAACTCTGTTTATTGTTACACTGGCTTCGATATTAACCCTGCTTCCCAAGCAAATCGAGATGGCAGTTCTTGATACCAAAGCATTAGGAGGGCCCCTCTCATTTAGTCTCGACTTACTCTCGCTAAGTAATTCCTTCGTCAACTTCATCATCTACACCTTTCGAATGCCCGTGTTCAGAGAGCAGATAAACAATATATCAGGTTGCCGAAGACTGAGTTGTCGTCAGTGGAAACATCGAATTGAATTTACAAACAAGCGATGTACTCGGCAAAATGATCAGCCTGCTGTAATAGCCATGTATCCTATGACGAGAGACATTTGAGTAATGGTCTTTAAAACTCAAATGTATTTGTGGGGGATAAAGTGCTTCTTACAGATCATTACTTGCTTAACACATCCTTTCAAAGTTTGGGGGTTACAATGGCATCCTTTGGGTCTAATTTGGTCCTCGTTCTTGGGGTACTATGACCCACTGGGGAAGACTGTGAAGTGCCTGTAGTTGAGGGCACCTTTGACATTGTTTGGAGGCGTCACTACCACGTTAAAGATAAGAAGATCTCGAGCAAAGGGATGGGGGAAATGTCCCGCCAACCATCTTCCTTGCAAAGCCAAACAGCAACGTGTGGTACAAATCAGCCCCAGTGAATAACCCCAGTCAAACAAGGAAGAAAATCGCATCTGCTGCGTCTCCTGGCGAGAAAAATTCACCAAGACAAGCGGCCGATAGCTCTGTGCACTAGCAATATCAGAGCTGACGTGCCATACAAGTCCTGATTCAATCTCCAGGTACCGCCGCAATTTTAGAGGGATCAAAACAACTTTCCAGTTAATAATGATGGGGGCACGGGTACAAGCGTTATGGCGATGTGCCACTCACCGCTGTCTCCCGGGTTTGACTTGGCTTGGCGTTAGGGATTTTACTCTTCTGCTTGAGTTGTGATTCAGACTGGGTGTTCATTACTGATTGAAATGATTCGCGTCATTTCTCCTATGATCGTTCAGATGAGACAATAAACCGAGGTCCGGTCTCTCATTCCACTGCACCTAACCTCTTTATGGGGGACGTCAAACTCACTGCAGGACTTACTACATTATGATATTTAATTACTAAAATGCAGTCCGTATCTTATAGACAGACAACTGGAAACCTTATTTCATCACATACATATGCAAATTTGTGGTATTCAAGTGCTACGATGTTAACCATGATTCCTATGAAAAAAGAAACGTGTGCTTTGTGGCTGCGAAACTAACGGCATTTCATTTCAAGGTTAGGAACGATCACCTCTCCTTGACACTTTGATCTATTTTTTTACAAAATAATCACGCTCTTCTTGGTTATCAATTACTATTTAATTTAAAAATAGAAAATATGACTTGATCACAAAAAGATCGCATTTTAGTTTATCTACTATAGAATTCTAGATCAACTTTCACTTGAAAAACAAATTCTCTCGTCAGCGGATAGATTTATCTAAAATAGATTTTTCTTCATTTCCCCCATCAGGCGCATGCTTAAATTAATGTGATCGCTAGTACAAAACGCCTACTCGGAGGTTGCGCGAAACAGGAACTTTGTACGACTATGTGCATTGTTACGCTGGCTTCGTTAGTTACTCTACTTCCAATGTAGGTAGAGTTAGCGACTCTTGGTATCACAAGAGTAGGTGATTTTATATACCTAATACCTTGGATTGTGACTGTTGCGATCTACACATTTCGAATGCCGGAGTTTCGGAAGCAGATAAAAAGTAGTGATTGTTTTAACTGTGGAAGAAAAGGTGGGGCACAATATATGAATGAGGAACTAACTGGATACACTCCTAAAGGTAATGTTGTAAGTTTAAATCAGTCACAACGGCAAATATTGGATATGCAAACAACACTGTAACGTCAGAGCCACGAGGAAAGGAATTAAGATATGGAAACATGTAAAGGTGGTCAGGCAAGCATTTCCGTAGTTTAATGCCATATAAATGTATTATTTTAACATATCTGTTGTCGTGTTTCAGTCATTAATATTTAAAACATTAAATGTATTAAACAGTCGACAGCAATTGAATAAAATTCGTTTGCCATTTCTATGCGTTCCAATTTTATGAACATTTAAATCTTAAAATTAAAATTGTTCTGTAACTTCGACGATATAAGCAGAGCCTACTTTTTATCTCTTTACTCTAAAGTTTACAATTGTGTTTTCTTTTTTTATTTCAACTTCAAGAGAAGCCACTGCAAACAAGTGTAATTTCTCTGACGCGCTCTGAAGACAATCGCTTGAGCTTGAATAAACTGGCCGTTCAGGTCTTTACGAAAGCAACCGGTAAACAAGGAGAGGTTGAAGAACTTAACGGGCTGCAAAATAAGGCGCAAATTGCTGCCGCGCAACGTACAATCATGAGGGCCGTTGTACGGTATATATACCTCCGAGAGAATAGAATGGATCCACCTTGAAACTAAGGAAACACAATAGAATTAAGTTCGGCCCACATTATGAACCAGTTTCGATCATGACTCGAACAGAATGAATAATTTCTGTCCAAGCCGGGAATCTATCCCGGATCACGGCGGTTGGGGGTAGCGATGCAACCTTTCACGCGCGTGGACCACGCGTTTCGCACCTTCCCGCGTCGTCTGTCACGTGACAGTTACATGTCCGATTGGTTGTTCAAGTTCGTCATGGTCATCAACATCAGTTCTGGCATGTGATCATTAAGGAGTGTCTAAAATGTTATTAAGTAAGGCCGAGGATGTTGGACAACCTCAACCTCACTAGTTTTCCAACAACCATGGCCTTCGACAAACAAGCATGCTTTTCAGCTGCTCTCAAAACTCGCGCATACGAGATGAATAAATTACAACATTGACAAGAGAACTAATCAAAGTAAGAAGCATTCTTGTAACCAGAGCTCCCCGGCTCGTCTGCTTGCAGGGGAGGCTCTGGTGACATCAATTTGAGGGCCGTCTCTGATTGACTGATTTTGAGCGCTGGAGCATGCGCTCCAAACGGAGTTGCTCAGTTTGCCAGGACCGAAAACGATTACCTCGATCTGTTTGAGAAGCAATGTCAGCATCGAAGAGGTAGTCACAATAAGAAGTGTCTGCAAAGTATAGTGTTCCTCTCAAAATATTGATTTGCTAGAGGGTAGTAACATTTCAGTTTGATTCCGATCGAGGAGTAGCTTATCAAAATAAGAGTTTGCACTGCGCTGCGTCAATATCAAACCCAAAGGTCTCGTCATAAGTACAAGCTACGACAAAGCACTTCAGTCCAGCACTCGACCATAAAAGGACTACAGCAAAGATATAATATCTCGGCCTGAGACGCTCTTATGCCATGACGGCTAAAGTGCACATAGACACAGCAGGGAAAACTGAGTACATCACCAGCAATGGGGAGAGAGAACCATTGACGAGTCGATTGTGCTCAAACTACAGCCGCACTAGAGGCAAATAGTTCAATGTGTCAGCTACTGTTAGATTGCCAAGTAGGTATGTATTCTTCCTGAAACGGAATGAGCCTCGTCGACACGGAATGAACACTGAGTTTGCTGAGTTTGAGCAGCTGAGCAGCTGAGTTTTCAAGCAGAACGATAAACGCTTCCACTGTGAAAGCGCCACAGAATATGATGTCGTCCAGTGATGGCTGTGAGACAGTTGTATTAGATGCGCCATTTCATAACGTATTTCATCGCCGGCTCTCTCTCGGTTTTAACCACAAATGAAAAACACGGATACTCATCTGTTTTTTATATAATTGGCCGAACGATCTTAAAAAATATAGAATGCTCGCGAAAATGAAAGTGATTATCAAAGTTCATATCTATCTAATGAAACTTTCGTCGTTGTATTAAGAAGTCCATTAAGATTTGAGTCAAAAAGGTCGCAAGCACATACTAGCAGACTAGCCTCAGCTTCAAGGTAGAAACTTGCAATGGGATGTAATGAATACCTATAATTAAAACTTTATAATTAATGCTTTCAATGTCCTTCAATATTGTAGCTCCATGATATAGCTCGGTAAGTTAGTAGTATGATACCAAAATGAAACTCCAAGGAAAATCCTTCTGAGACAAACTTCATTTCAAATTAAACATACAGGCTGGACAAGCTGATAAAAGTTTTCGTTTCAGTGATTTTCAATTTGTTCATATTTTAGTTTCAAGACTTCGACTTTAAAAGTAACGAATTTATTACAAACGTTCCCTACAAGGTGAGTTAGTGATTACCTTGTCCATGACAAAGTTCCCAACAAGGTGAGTTATTGCTTACCTTATCCATGACAAAGTTCCCAACAAGGTGAGTTATTGTTTACCTTGCCCATGACAAAGTTCTTACAAGGTGAGTTAGTGTTTACCTTGTCCATAACAAAGTTATTACAAGGTGAGTTAGTTTTTACCTTGTCCACGACAAGCGCAGGTGTGTCACTGACGCTAACGTTCACCGTGTCACCACTGTACGTCCTTGCGGTGAACCGGGAACTCAGTTTGTTTGCCACGAATCCCGGGAAGTAATTATTGTTGGTATGCCGTACAAACACCACACTTGAAGGAACGATACCCTCATCTTTTACTGGAAAATAAAAACTACCTGGTAAAAAAAGGTTTTTAGTAAACGAGCACATCCTTCACCCCCACCACAATACCGACCCGCACCCATGCAAGACAAGACAACACAACACAAGATAATATTTATTTTGGCACCTTGTACTTTAGGGTAAATTCAGTACTACAACGGACAAACGGTTAGACAATGGCGTTAATCCACAAAAATCGACAGCGAGGATAGCGACTTGCTTCTGGTTTTAAGTAAACTTTTTTTGATGTCGAGGGAATGGTTGCTTATAAAAAGAAATGCGAATTTAATTATGAATTCTCAATATGTCCTAAGTTTGTTTCCGCCACTTTGTTGTGCTCTCTGACCTGTGAAGGACCCACCCACACGCCGATCAGCGCAACGGATAGATCCAATCATCCCACCTCCACCCATACCATGGACAGAAACGCCATGGACAGGTCTAATCACCCCTACCTCCAACCACGACATGGGCAGGCCCGATCACCCCTGCCTCCACCTCCAACGACATAATC
Source organism: Scolanthus callimorphus (assembly GCA_033964015.1). NCBI lineage: Eukaryota > Metazoa > Cnidaria > Anthozoa > Actiniaria > Edwardsiidae > Scolanthus > Scolanthus callimorphus. The sequence goes on along the minus strand of CM066911.1, from coordinate 25,868,402 downwards.
ACCCCAACCCCCACCCACGACATGGACACGTCAAATCACCCCTACCGTGGCTATAGACAGATCCAATCAGCATTTGATACGTACCTCCAGGTTTCCTCATCAAAACTACCCTAATCTCTTGAAGCGTATTCCAGGCTTCCTGGCCATCCTGATACATGACATGGTATCTGGTGCCATCTGCCTTCTGTTCTACCTTGTCAATACGACCTCTTGTAAGAGTATTTCCAGATTTGGGATCTTTCGCAACAACGGACGTACCGACCTTCAAGAAGGGACAGTTCATGAAAGTAAGATATCTTCAACCATACTCTTGAACGATAGAGCGGGTTTCAGAGGGCTGTCGAACATACATAGACTTCCTAGTGGTCAAGGTCATTGGTCTTTGTTTAGTAAGCAAACTAGAATGCGACAAAAAGCGACTACACACACAGTGACTCTCCTTTTCTTGGATCAAAAGGCAAGTCGTTTACTTTGTCTCCTCACTTGAGTTTCGCTTCATTTACTTTGCGTTTAGTAATCAACACTCATCTGAAATGCACTCCATGGCTTTCAAGCGATACAGGCAAATTGATATGCTCTTTAACTACCTTTTTACCTTAAGTTCCTTTGGTTGTGGGACATTATCAAGCACGACAGCGGTGATGTCATTCACGTCGTGAGATACCGTATCATTGTCATCAAACTGTAGATGGACCCGGCTATCGATTTTGGCGACGTAACCTGGGTAGTAGCGCTTATTCTTCGGCCACCGACCGTAAATTCGTCTGCCTGGAATCAGTTGGTCGACTGGAACTAAAACATGAAATAAAATAAATAACTCATATCAGCGTAGCGTAGCATCAAAGCCTGCAAAAATCAAATGTAAATATTTAAGGAAATCCAGTAACGATCACAAGAAGTCCAGAGATCTTAAAGTAAAAGTTGTTTGATAAGCACATTAATCGCGCTCGCTAGGCTTCTCGCATTGTTGTTGTAATGTGAATAGACAAACAGTAAGCGTAATAAACATGGCCAAACCTGGAGTGAGGTACCATTTCTTGTCAGGTTCAATGCTTCGTTGACTCCACAGCGTGATGTCATCTTCCACTTGTACCTTCTCGCCCCCGTCGTCCTAGTGCCACAAGACAACACACCATGGTTACATTTACCAATTGACACATGGCCACGCAGCCAAACACACCATGCTTACATTTGCCAAATGACACATGGCCACGCAGCAAAACACATCATGGTTACATTTACCAATTGACATATGACCACGCAGCCAAACACATCATAGTTACATTTACCAATTGACACATGACCACGCAGCCAAACACATCATGGATACATTTGCCAATTGACACATAGCCACGCAGCCAAACACATCATGGTTACATTGACCAATTGACACATAGCCACGCAGCCAAACACATCATGGTTACATTTACCAATTGACACATGGCCACGCAGGCGACAGACCATGGTTACGTTTAACAATTGACACATGCCCACGCAGCCAAACACATCATGGTTACATTTACCAATTGACACGTGGCCACGCAGCCAAACACACCATGGTTACATTTGCCAATTGACACATGGCCACGCAGCCAAACACACCAAGTAATGCGTTTTGGCGTCTAACCAACCTCACAGACACTGGGAAATGCCTATAGATACGTTAAAGAGCAAGAGTCCGTGCATTCAGATGAATGAAGTGCGGGAGTTACTCAAATCGCCCAAAGGGTGGGGGGTGATCAGCTTATGGTTCTCTTCATGTGGATTTGAGCAACACCTGTATGTACTTGTGTGAAAGTAAGATTACCTTAGCAGGAGCTAGTGACATCAGACAAGTAGTGATGGTTTTGATAGTTGGCGGTGACATGTGGATTTGAGCAACACCTGTTCGTATGTCAATGTGCATGTTCTGTCCTTCTGGAGCTGAACCATGCAACGCTACTTGGGACAAATACAAAACCTGAAAGATAACCAACCCAGAAAGATTACACACCATTCTCACCTCTAGTATCGACTACCCCAGCGAATAACTACTCCATAACAACTACTACAGTATATTCATTTTACGCTCATGATAACTTATATGGTGAAGACTTGCCTGTGATTTGGTTGCTGCCCTATTCTCAAGGTCGAACGCTGCAGATGTTATGCTTAAACCCTTGAGGTAGCTGAACATTTTCAATTCACCTTGTACCATCATCAGATTGAACTCCAGTGAATTCTGTAATATTAATTAAATAAAAGTGCTCAATAGGTCATACTCAATCAAAAAAGCTTTTAGAAGGAAAATAAGAATAGCTCCTCTTGCCAAAAGTTAAAAGCATTTAAAATTTAAGTCTAGCCATATGTTGACATCACGTCACGAAAGAAAGGGCCCCGCCTAGCGAAAGGAACCTTTCCCCCCCCTTTCAGTTGCGTAAATTGCTTATGCAGTTTGTGGTGTCTGTGCTCCGTTCACTTGGGAAGAAACACCACATAGTATATACGACATTTTGTCGCATTTCTGCTTGAAGACTTTCGCGCATCTAATTTATGTATATAAACACTGAGCTTAATCAAGGGTTAATATCTATATATTAATACCGTAAGGAAAATCGTGTCGACACTCGCTCCGCTCAGCCCTGAAGCTGTGCCGCCAAAAGAAGTTCGCAAACCCGAAGGGAAGGTGGAAAACTGGACCATGGGCGTGTTTTTGTTGGAAAGATTTACATCGGGCTAAGTTCTAATTCAAGCGATTTCTTAAGCGAGGGACAAAGCCGCCATCGCCGCCATGTTGAATTCTCCCACAGAAACTAAAAAAGAACTCGGTTCGCGCAGCCGAAAGCACCAAAGACATTGAAACCTAAATGGTTCTCTTACAGATTACATACAGGAATGTGCAGGGATAATTCTAACTTGAAAGATTTGAGCTGAGAAAAATTTTCATTCAAGTTTCAACAAACGTACACACTACCTTGTTTCCCTCGGAGCACGCGCTAAGTCATGACACATTTGCAAAACAAAGTCCGTGAAAGTCATGAATAATATTCTCTAAGTATATTAATCCTGACGCCTCTATCGCAAAACGAAGGACACAATCCCGAAGACAAGGAGGAAATCCCTCCAGTGGGCATGTTTTTGTTGGAAAAGATTCACTATGGGCTAAGTTCTAATTCAATCTTTTTTTAAGCGAGGGATAAAGCCGAAAAAATATAAATAATATAAGCTAAAAAATCTTACTCCTTAGAACATTTTTACGTGACCTGTTTCTCCTCTCCCCTCACTGAGATATGATAAACATACAAACAATTCCGAAGTCAAATTGCGCTTTCGATTTTCACGGGTTCTTTGACCGATTTGAGAGACGGACACACGCGTGATTTTGTCGCACCAATCAGGGAGACCAGTGCAAAAAAAAGTTCCTTTTGGGCTCACTTCATTTATTTCGGCATGGTGGGACGGGGTACTCATGCTAATGGGAGGTTATTAGTAATGTAAATCCAGCAGTTTATGGAAGGGGGAAATCATGAACCCCTCCCCACATCCATATGGCCATTGTGATTTTTCCCCCGTTTTTTTAAACAGAGAACACTTTAATAAGTAAAATAAATTTCCCCCTTACACTCCGTGAATTTTTCACGGGCATCAGCTAGTAAGAATTTTAATATAAGAACAATTTTCTGGGAAGCATGAAATCCTCTATAAGTGCCTTTTTCAAGGACTTCATAAATGTTTATGATCTGTATGCGTGGTAAGCACTTTATTTCAAGTTTCAGTTTGATACACATTTGCATTGAATTGTCTTTTACTTACTTCTACAAAACATCGTAGTCTTTTTGGGGCTCAACAGTCAACAAAATAAAATGATAAACAAGATTATACCTTGAGAAAAGTGCATTGGTAGCTTTGTCCTTAGCATCAGCCAGTAACACTATCTCGGGTTGTTTGACGTTGAATGCTAATCTTAGTTCCGGTTGTTCTTGGTTTACTGGCTTAGCAGGCACTACTTGCTTCCCCTTCGTGACAGCTTGGCTGGTGTCAACTGCGGCTGATAAAACAGGCACGAGACCAAATTATCACTTCAAGAAAGGCACGTAAAGGGTTGGTTAATACATACTTACGCATACATCATACTCCAGTCTCACGGGTAGGGGGTGATGGATAATCAACAAGTACACCGTGATGTGCCTTATGGGCCATACTCACGGGTAGGGGGTGATGGATAATCAACAAGTACACCGTGATGTGCCTTATGGGCCATACTCACGGGTAGGGGGTGATGGATAATCAACAGGTACACCGTGATGTGCCTTATGGGCCATACTCACGGGTAGGGGGTCATGGATAATCAACAAGAACACCGTAAAGTGCCTTATGGGTCATACTCACGGGTAGGGGACGATGGGGGAGCCTGGTCCAGTGAAGCTTTGAATACGTTCGCTAACTCCAGTAAAAACTCCAAGTTGACTACCACTTGCACATTGTTTACATCAATAGTAACTACAAAAGGACAGTAAATAAACATCATTAATTTCTTGAAGTTAACGATACTGAGCCAAAAGAAAACAGTGATTCCCAGTTTGTAAGCACCACTTACTCTGCTTGTCTTGATTGGCTGATTGTATGAATTTCACATCTACTATGTTGGGTAGCTTGCCCCCTTCGCCTACAAACCGATCCATCATCCTGCCAACAAATACATATATAACCATATATATTACAGAAAAATCACCGAACAGCACAGGACTGGTGAAAGCAATTGCTAGTTTTAGAAGGGGTACTCTATTTAACAAATAGTCGCAAAACATGGCGTGGATGCGTTAAGCCCCAGGTGATTAATTGTTTTATAGTTACTAAATGGCTTTTAAGATACTTAGACCAAATTGTAATTTTTTCGTGACAATCGCGTGGTAACCTTAAAACGATTATAGCAATAAGAAAACTCTCGACAAATCAGCGGCGGACGTTTTTAAGCCACTGAGTAATTATACTAAAGCTGTACTAGTAGCCACTGACCTGGTGACACCAGATACATTTTCGGGTCTCTTGTCATCTAGGATACAGCTCTCTAGCGACACGGCAGCTGCCATTGACATGTCTGACTTGATGTTCCCGCTTGTATTGACAGCCAGGATTGAGAACTGACCAAGACAACAAGCAGGGTCTCTCTCCTGGGCACCGGACGTCTGAAGAAAAAGAAAGCCCTGAATCTTTATCGACCGTCTTACATTGAATTGGTCATATAATTATGGTGAGGCTTACCAATTTTGCATCTTCTTTCCAATACACTGCTGCTGACACTCGCTCGATGTCAAAAGCGAACTTGACTGTGTCCCACACGGCATCTTTAGTATTGTCACCTCCTGGACTTGCTTCCAGTGAGGGATCTTAGGGAAGAGAAAGACAAGTCTCGGGGTTGTATATCATTTTAGTATAATTACTCAAGCGATTCCGCGCGCTGATTGGTGGATGTCCGTCATATTTTGCTATACACGAAAAAAAACATTGGACGGGATCGCGCCCGCACTTTATTAACCAGAAACAAAAAATTACCCCTAAACGAGAATTTTTTGTAGAAAACTTAAATGCACTTGAGTAATTATACTAAAACAATTAGTCGCCTCAGGCTTCGTAAATATCGGCGCCGATATTTACGTCGCCAATTATGAATATAATACTGCCAGATAGCAAAACCCATCTGGAAAAACCATATAACAATAATGCCAGAGCAAGGTGACATGACCAGATACTCCTGGACATGTAGCTTTTCAGCTTTTAAAACGTAACTCACCAGCTACAGAAGCAACCACTTGTTCTTCTATTTCATCGTCATCAGCTTGTTCTGTAAATGAAGACGTTCACGGTTAGGTATGGGATCCTGTAATACACCAACACAATAGTAGAAAATAGAAAGAAGGACAAAGAAATACTTTACAACTTACAGTGAAACTCGCTCACCCCTACACAAAATTAATAAATAAAGTGTCTTTATTCTTCAGAAGATAAACGTGACATTTATTTTGGTTGCGCATCACAACTATTCTAAAAATCAACTAATACTACAAAAACTTCACTAAAAATCTGCACTAAACTTTACTAAAAACTAACCTGTAAGAGTTTTTTTAACGAAATGATTATCGCATTTTCTTGTTTAACTACAATGTCTGCCAAAAGGTGAATCAAAAATAGGTGAAAAGGTGAAGCGCAATCAGACTTATATATATTTAAAAATATTGTACCTTGTTTCTCGGTTTGTCCTTCACCGAGATTTTGAAACACGACTGCTAGAATGGTAGAGAGATCTTCTTCTCCCGTGCATAACTATAATCAGAAAGAAAAAAACATGATACGCCATAGTCAGTGATCTGGAAATACACTTTCCAACCGAACCTGATGTCAGGCGAGCTGGTATGATAAGATATCAAGAAACAGAAACGTATTTCTGAATCCCTTTGGAATGCTTTGGCTTGAGGTATGTTATGACAGAGAATAGAAAGCCAAAACCGAAACGCAAAATTATGGCAACGTTTCAGACCTTTATTTCAGTCCTTCGTCAGGGCGCCCTGTTGACCGAAGTAAGGTTCGAAACGTTGGCATAATTTTGTGTTTCTGTTTTCGTTTCCCATTCTCTGTGATGTTTTAGTGGTAGGTGCTAGTGGTAGGTCCTAGTGGTAGGTGCTAGTGGTAGGTGCTAGTGGTAGGTCCGAGTGTTAGGTCCTAGTGGTAGGTGCTAGTGGTAGGTCTTAGTGGTAGGTCCTAGTAGTAGGTCCTAGTGGTAGGTCCTAGTGTTAGGTGCTAGTGGTAGGTCCTAGTGGTAGGTCCTAGTGGTAGGTCCTAGTGGTAGGTGCTAGTGGTAGGTCCTTGTGGTAGGTACTAGTGGTAGGTGCTAGTGGTAAGTTGTAGTGGTAGGTCCTAGTGGTAGATCCTAGTCACAGGTGGTAGTGGAGGTGGTAGTGGAGGTCCTAGTGGTAGGTCCTAGAAGTAGGTCCTAGTGGTAGGTGCTAGTGGTAGGTTCTAGTGGTAGGTGCTAGTGGTAGGTCCTAGTGGTAGGTGCTAGTGGTAGTTCCTAGTGGTAGGTGCTAGTGGTAGTTCCTAGTGGTAGGTGCTAGTGGTAGGTCCTAGTGGTAGGTGCTAGTGGCAGGTTTTAGTTGTAGGTGCTAGCGGTAGGTGTTAGTGGTAGGTGCTAGTGGTAGGTCTTTGGGGTAGGTACTATTGGTATGCCCTAGTGGTATGTCCTTGTGGTAGGTGCTAATGGTAGGTGCTAGTGGTAGGTGCTAGTGACAGGTGCTAGTGGCAGGTGCTAGTGGCAGGTGCTAGTGGTAGGTGCTAATGGTAGGTGCTAGTGGTAGGTGCTAGTGGTAGGTGCTAGTGGTAGGTGCTAGTGGTAGGTACTAGTGGTAGGTCCGAGTGGTAGGTGCTAGTGGTAGGTCCTAGTGGTAGGTGCTAGTGGTAGGTGCTAGTGGTAGGTGCTAGTGGTAGGTGCTAGTGGTAGGTCCTAGTGGTAGGTCCTAGTGGTAGGTGCTAGTGGTAGGTGCTAGTGGTAGGTGCTAGTGGTAGGTGCTAGTGGTAGGTGCTAGTGGTAGGTGCTAGTGGTAGGTGCTAGTGGTAGGTCCTAGTGGTAGGTCCTAGTGGAAGGTGTTAGTGGTAGGTGCTAGTGGTAGGTGCTAGTGGTAGGTCCGAGTGGTAGGTCCGAGTGGTAGGTCCGAGTGGTAGGTCCTAGTGGTAGGTGCTAGCGGTAGGTGCTAGTGGTAGGTGCTAGTGGTAGGTGCTAGTGGTAGGTGCTAGTGGTAGGTGCTAGTGGTAGGTGCTAGTGGTAGGTCCTAGTGGTAGGTCCTAGCAGTAGGTGCTAGTGGTAGGTGCTAGTGGTAGGTGCTAGTGGTAGGTGCTAGTGGTAGGTGCTAGTGATAGGTGCTAGTGGTAGGTGCTAGTGGTAGGTCCTAATGGTAGGTCCTAGTGGTAGGTCCTAGTGGTAGGTGCTAGTGGTAGGTCCTAGTGGTAGGTCCTAGTGGTAGGTCCTAGTGGTAGGTGCTAGTGGTAGGTGCTAGTGGTAGGTGCTAGTGGTAGGTGCTAGTGGTAGGTGCTAGTGGTAGGTGCTAGTGGTAGGTGCTAGTGGTAGGTCCTAATGGTAGGTCCTAGTGGTAGGTCCTAGTGGTAGGTCCTAGTGGTAGGTGCTAGTGGTAGGTGCTAGTGGTAGGTCCTAGTGGTAGGTCCTAGTGGTAGGTGCTAGTGGTAGGTCCTAGTGGTAGGTCCTAGTGGTAGGTCCTAGTGGTAGGTCCTAGTGGTAGGTCCTAGTGGTAGGTGCTAGTGGTAGGTGCTAGTGGTAGGTTCTAGTGGTAGGTGCTAGTGGTAGGTGCTAGTGGTAAGTCCCAGTGGTAAATCCATTTCTCACGTTTGGAACCAACTACCTAATAATGTAAAATCTGCTGCTACTCTTTGTGAATTTAAAGGGCATCAACTACCATGGCTGCCAGTGCAGCAAATGCCTGCAATCGTAATCGCTATATGACATCTCGATGTAATTTTACATAATTTTCGAAGTATCTTGTCTTGTAAATTGTAATTGTATTGAAGTTAAATGTAATAGAAGCTCGTTTTTCACACGAGCTTCTGGCTCGGGAGCTCGGGTAACCTCTCCCCACATCACCAACTCTAAATAAATTATTGTTATTGTTGTTGTTGTTATTGGTAAGTGCTAGTGGTAAGTACTAGTGGTAGGTCCTAGTGGTAGGTGCTAGTGGTAGGTGCTAGTGGTAGGTGCTAGTGGTAGGTTCTAGTGGTAGGTTCTAGTGGTAGGTCCTAGTGGTAGGTCCTAGTGGTAGGTCCTAGTGGTAGGTCCTAGTGGTAGGTCCTAGTGGTAGGTCCTAGTGGTAGGTCCTACTGGTAGGTGCTAGTGGTAGGTCCTAGTGGTAGGTGCTAGTGGTAGGTGCTAGTGGTAGGTGCTAGTGGTAGGTCCTAGTGGTAGGTCCTAGTGGTAGGTCCTAGTGGTAGGTCCTACTGGTAGGTGCTAGTGGTAGGTCCTAGTGGTAGGTCCTACTGGTAGGTGCTAGTGGTAGGTCCTAGTGGTAGGTCCTAGTGGTAGGTGCTAGTGGTAGGTGCTAGTGGTAGGTGCTAGTGGTAGGTCCTAGTGGTAGGTCCTAGTGGTAGGTCCTACTGGTAGGTGCTAGTGGTAGGTCCTAGTGGTAGGTGCTAGTGGTAGGTGCTAGTGGTAGGTGCTAGTGGTAGGTCCTAGTGGTAGGTCCTAGTGGTAGGTCCTAGTGGTAGGTCCTAGTGGTAGGTCCTACTGGTAGGTGCTAGTGGTAGGTCCTAGTGGTAGGTGCTAGTGGTAGGTGCTAGTGGTAGGTGCTAGTGGTAGGTCCTAGTGGTAGGTCCTAGTGGTAGGTCCTACTGGTAGGTGCTATTGGTAGGTCCTACTGGTAGGTCCTACTGGTAGGTGCTAGTGGTAGGTCCTAGTGGTAGGTCCTAGTGGTAGGTCCTAGTGGTAGGTGCTAGTGGTAGGTCCTAGTGGTAGGTGCTAGTGGTAGGTGCTAGTGGTAGGTGCTAGTGGTAGGTGCTAGTGGTAGGTGCTAGTGGTAGGTGCTAGTGGTAGGTCCTAGTGGTAGGTCCTAGTGGTAGGTCCTAGTGGTAGGTCCTACTGGTAGGTGCTAGTGGTAGGTCCTAGTGGTAGGTCCTACTGGTAGGTGCTAGTGGTAGGTCCTAGTGGTAGGTCCTAGTGGTAGGTGCTAGTGGTAGGTGCTAGTGGTAGGTGCTAGTGGTAGGTCCTAGTGGTAGGTCCTAGTGGTAGGTCCTACTGGTAGGTGCTAGTGGTAGGTCCTAGTGGTAGGTGCTAGTGGTAGGTGCTAGTGGTAGGTGCTAGTGGTAGGTCCTAGTGGTAGGTCCTAGTGGTAGGTCCTAGTGGTAGGTCCTAGTGGTAGGTCCTACTGGTAGGTGCTAGTGGTAGGTGCTAGTGGTAGGTGCTAGTGGTAGGTGCTAGTGGTAGGTGCTAGTGGTAGGTCCTAGTGGTAGGTCCTAGTGGTAGGTCCTAGTGGTAGGTCCTACTGGTAGGTGCTAGTGGTAGGTCCTAGTGGTAGGTCCTACTGGTAGGTGCTAGTGGTAGGTCCTAGTGGTAGGTCCTAGTGGTAGGTGCTAGTGGTAGGTCCTAGTGGTAGGTGCTAGTGGTAGGTGCTAGTGGTAGGTGCTAGTGGTAGGTGCTAGTGGTAGGTGCTAGTGGTAGGTGCTAGTGGTAGGTCCTAGTGGTAGGTCCTAGTGGTAGGTCCTAGTGGTAGGTGCTAGTGGTAGGTCCTAGTGGTAGGTCCTAGTGGTAGGTCCTAGTGGTAGGTGCTAGTGGTAGGTCCTAATGGTAGGTCCAGAAATAGGTAGTGACGTCACCTTAACTGCATGAAGCTTTCCTGTGACGTCAATACCAGGTATCTTGTGGTACCATGTGGACAAGCTGCGTGCCAGGTTGAGAGTCAGACGTAAAGGTTCCAGGATGGTGGAAGTTGCCTCCACAGTCTCACCGTTTGTAATGAGGGCCCTGAAAGTTCAAGCAAACATCAGTACGTATTATGCACTCACTACCAAATGTGTTGAGATGTAGATATATTTATCGATCTTACTGACTCCGGCCAGACAACAGCAACAGAACGGTCGTAAAGTACTCTAGACTGGGAATAGTCTGCAAAGCGTGAACATTATTAGACAGTCTTTCGTTCGGACGTTTTCAATCTTTTAAAAAGCACTGCTCTTCAAAATTAAGTTTCTAATCAAAGCATTCTGTGCCTGGTGCCCTCCAGGGTCCATTTCCAGTTGACACCAGGCACGCAAATTAAAACTTCCTACTTTCAGACCTAAACAATATCAACAGCTGTCCCTGTCAACGGCGTCAACTGTCAAAAGCTTCCTTAGGCCCAGCTCAGATTACCTGGACAATTTTACGGACGAAAGCTCGACCACCATATTGTCCACTATGACTGCATCAGACTCGTGTGGTTTAGTAGGTTGGTGGGCCAGGTTGAAGGAGTTGGAGACAGTCAGCTGGCCGAGATCAGCTACTAGAGCATTACGGGAACGGGAATTCACCGGGATAATTATGAGAGGGGCTTTGATCGACACCGAGAGCTTGATCCTAGCGGTCTGGGTCTGAATGTCTTGAATCTGTCGAGCAATGAACAAGGTAAAAAACAAGCAAATAAATAACACTAACTACTTGCTTTCTGTATGATTTCCCTAAATGACTGGGTCACCCTGTAATATAATGGCCTCTAGGATGATGCGTGTTACCTTGGCCGTAGCCTTTTCTGCTGCACTTTTTCTCGCATATTCCATTGCTTCTTTAGCTTTTTGGAAGTTATCTAAAAAGGCCTGAGATCAAAAGATTTAAACAATTATTCTAGATCAGTTCTTTACCACAGCTACAATAAAATGTTTCAAGATCGAGAAGCGTGGGCTCTTTTCAAGATAAGAGTTTAATAATCGGAGGGGTGGGCGTGCATAACAGTTCTCGGCAAGGAGGAAGAAATCATGTTGATCTCATTATAGCTGCTCATTACGGACTTTACGTGTTTCACGCAGTTGACATCGAAACATTTGATGGTACGCATTAGACAGGTGAAGCACTCTAGCTAAAGACAAGTTTTAACCGCCATTTCTTCTTAGACATGCAAGGAAAGGTCAATCCTTTTAAGCTCGAGAAAGAGTTCCCATCTTAAACGCCCTTGGAAGGTCTGTAGAAATAGATGTTAATGTCTTCAGAGAGTTAAAGCGCTTCATCTGTCGAAAATATGGCACCAAAAGCGACCGTACCGTATTCTTGAGAACAAGAATGATAGTCAATTACGTTACGTTATTTCACGAGGTTGATTGAGTTTTAATAGAAACGATTAGTGCACTGTTGAAGTGTAAAGCAGTGTAAAGTGCTAAAATATACAATATACAATACAGTGGGACCGTGTCGGATTTACTTTCGACATTTATCTTAAATCCGCTCTGACGAGCTCATCGCTTCGCGACTAACAAAAGCTCGCCTTCGCTCTCTTCTATCGGCTCACTTCGCTCACATTTATCAGTATCGTAAGAGATTGTGTTAGTTTATTTGCTATTGATATATTACACAATTGTATATTTACACAATTATAGATGTTTGAAGATGCTTAAAATAGGTGTGTCTCTATCTATATTTGGGTCCCTATCAGGCCCGCCGACTCAGTGACATATGTTAGCAAGGCTTTCTAGTCAATCACTAAAATTTTGAAATGATTCACTTACCAACAGTTCCATGACGATTTTGTTGAGGAAGACTACTCTGATGCAGCCAATACTCATGTTAAAGCTAGTGTCCACCACCTCCATGTTGGTGTAGTTGCCATTAGACATTGCGTCATTGTACACAACCACCTAAACATATCACACAATAAAACATTTCGTGTCTAAGAGTACGACTAACTTTCGAGTTTTAAGATCGGTTGATGTTAGTTCCATTTCATCAGAAGGTCGATATCCCCGAGGACCCAGATTTTATTTTAAACTCAAATGACGCTGCGAAGCATTTTTATTTTTCCATTTTAACGTTCCTGATTTTTATGTTTTTTAGCCAAATTATAGCATATAAATTTAAGTTAATGTGACAAACAGGAAGTGATGGTGTGGCCGATGTAAGGCCACACCACGTTTGCAAACTGTTCCTTTTGCACAAAGGACTGAAACAGTATGTTTACATAACTCAGCATTCAATGTTTACCAAAACAAAGGCCCTTTCATTCTGGTACAAAGGTCACTTCCCGTTTGGTCACAATATTTTCCTGGTTCCGCTCTACCAATCACAGGCTCCTTTCGTAGCGCTGTCAATCAACAAGCCCTCGGCTTATTACACTGTTGTTCTTCACATTTCTTCGCTCCCTCAGCACTATCAAACATTACTCGAAATCTCTCCCTCCCTCCCCTTCTGCAGTGTAGGATATGGGCCCATGAGTTTGTAAATACAGCATTTACACTAGGATGTTAGATAGACAGCTACTGTAGTTAGCTTGAATATGTTAACCTGTTACTGTTAAAAAAAGGAAGACATGAACATTGGTACACAATTCCCAATTGGAACATCTAGAACAGGATGTAGGATCAATAAGCAGGAGCCCAAACATTGAACCTTAGTGCAAAAACAAGCTATTTGAATGGAAAAGAGATGTATATGTCATAAATGAATTATGTATGAATTATTTTAATCATTCATACATAATTTATTTATCACACATACATCTCTTTTCCATTCAAATAGCTTCACTGGGAAGGGTGAAGTCCTCCTCTAGAAAACACTTTCTGCCCCATAGACTCTCATGGGGTTTTTCGACTAGGTATTTTCCTTGTGGCCCGGTTGCCATGGCAATTTAACAGGATTCTTGCCTCCTCGCGGTTGAGAGAATGATCACCTCTCATGGTCCAGGGGATGGTTTCCCCACTTAAGAGGCTTGAAAAGGGATTATCACTTCCTTGCGGTTGAGAGGACTCTTGCCTCTCATGATCCAGGGGATGGTTTCCCCACTTAGGAAGGGTGCCCTTAAGATGTTTTGTTGCAATGGTTACTCCCTTAATGTCTTAAATCTAAATTTGCAAAGTTATAGGAGCACTTTTCCCCCTTCCCCATTTCCCACAACTGTCTCTTTATCACTTCATGGGTTGGGAACATTAACATCCAAAAATTTCCAATGTTTAATTTAGGTAGAACATTTTGGAACACAGATTATTGTTGATGTACCCCCATTTTATATACTGCGTTTGATTGCTCATTTCCATCCACTCACATTAACTGTCTCATAGCAACAAAATTATCGGATTGCAAATTGGCAAAATGTTGTCGAATTCTAGCCTGGTGCAGAAAGTCTGGCGCTTGAATGGGTGCATTTACGGAATATTAGGAAGCATGTACTCTATTCATATTTCTATGTTCTACGAAACATAAAAATAATCATCGGGGTATAGGGGGATTTCGTGTTTACAGTTTGGGCTCATTTGCATAAGCTGAGTCTAGATTCAGAATGTTTGAAGGAGCTCGAAAATAATCAGCACTGAATATGAATAGCGGACAGCAAATGAAACCTACTCTGAAAATTTGAAGGTTTAACATTCAGTTGTAAGAACGTAGTTAAATGTTCATTTTGGTGAAAACATGTGGGCTAATGAGCCGTTTGCCACACGGCAATCCACTCATTTTTAAAAAACCTGCGCAGAGCCTTCAAAACGAACTTAAATGTCAATAATTTCTTAGGAATAGTAATTATTTCATCTCGCGAACATCTTTATTACATTTTTCAAAGATCAAAGAGGCATTTTCAATAGCCTTGAATTCCTTGGGTGGCAAGAAGCTCATTGCCCCTCATGTTTTCTGTAAAGTGAAGTTATCGCCATGCAGTCATTATTTGAATGACAAATGTAAAACTTTCTAATTACGCTTCCTTCACCAGGCGCTATTGAAATTCAGAACAATTCTTTTTTTTTAGCTCCTTTACGCTTGCTGATTTTCACGAATGCTTCAAATATGTAAACATTGACGTCGCAATAAATCCGCCTATACAGAGAACAGCGTTACACACAAGAACATGCACAATAAGTGAAGTTTGTTCTACATCACAACATCTAACCTGCACATTGAAGACCTCCTCGTTGACAATGGATACGATATTAGGGTACAGTACACCAGGGGTTGTGTCCAAGACGGATAAATCTGTCATTCTAAGACAAAAAAAGTATTAAACAGTTTACTACAGTTTACTACAATCTATATTGGCCGACAAACCAAACAACTTACTTTGCATCCACATTCGTTCGATCATCCATAACAGTAATGTGTGAGGACAAACCTGAAAACACCATCAATGGTACAAGTATTTAACCGAAAATTAATTCAATTACTGGACAATTGATTGTACATTTGGGGCAACGCAACGCTTTCCTATCATTACCAAGTCCAAGTTGTAATCGTTACCGATTAATTGGATACCAGAAAAGAACCCGAATAAAAATGAAATGAAAATGACTCCTTACCCCCAACTAATACATGAACAAGATCTCCTTTCGTCGAAGCAACCACCAGTGAAATTCCGCCCATTTTGGCTATCAAGTCCACATTGATCTCTTCCGAACCTTTGGGCTTCTTCTTCTTACCAAGGGAATTGGTATGTTTCTTGATCTCGGTTTTATTTCCTTTGATTTGTCAACTATGGATTGTTGGTTGTCCTCTCTGTAACCATTAAGACAATTAAGATAAGAAAAACTTTACCTGATAGCTGTGGGAGACTTTGTGGGAAGCACGGGTGGCGTAGCGTGTAAAGCGCTTGCCTCTCCCCCTCTGTGCACCGGGTTCGAATCCCAGTTGGGGACAGTTGGGATTTTTCTCTGCTGTCTCGAACCTTGTGCTCATCGTGGGTTGAAGTGATTGGTCATTTCTCCTGTGTTTCACGTCTTTCGGATGAGACAATAAACCGAGGTCCCGTCTCTCAGCCCACTACACTTAACCACTATGCGAGGGACGTTAAGCAAATACAGTGCTCACCACAGAATGATATATCTAACAACCACACATGATTGTAAACTGCATGCATAAAATTGCAGTCCGCATCCTAGGGATCAGACATCCACATCTGTAAACCGCATTTGAACATGAATATGGATATTTGCGGTATACAAGTGCATACATTTACATTTTTTTTTTTGAAACAGTGTGAATAATTTAAAACGATAATTCTTCTTTTCGTATTATCTTAGCATATGGGTTTCTTTGTAAGAACTTTCTTCAGACAAACAGACAGACAGACAGATTTTATTTGGCACTGTGTAAAAAATATTACATGATTGACTACCCCAAATAATGTAAGAATACCTGCACAAACAAAAAAATACAACTATATCGTAGGGTATTTTAGTTTTCGTAAACTGAGGCAATCGAATACAAATTTTGCTGTTTGTTCTATAATTTTCTTGGGAGCTATCAATTGGGTGAAATAGTTTATTTTCTTTCCAATGTTCTTTGAAAACTCTGTACGATTCGGCGTATAAGATACAATCAATAAGGAAATGGTACTAGTTTTCCATCTTGTAACAATGTGGGCATTTTCTAAGTTCGGGTATGATATACGGTCTTTTGTACCGTCCTCTTCGACATTTGGAAGAATATATTCAGAAAACGGATAAAAAATTTGCTCTACCGCTTTAAAGCCATTACTTGAAGCTTGCAAAAATAAAAAAATAGCTCTATCCAAACATCAAAGGTGTACGAAAAGCTGATTTTATTTTTAAATAAAAGGCGACATTTTTTCTGATGCTATCATAAATACTGCCGTCGCATTGTGGGTTTGAAGCAACGCAAGAAAATCCCATGATATTGAAAGTCAAAATGCTTCTCAAATTAAGGAATACAGTTTAGACGGATTTACATGATGCTCCAGTAACTACATGAGCAACATGGTAATGCACTCACATTGTGGGCACCATGGATGTGGCCAAGTCCATCAACTTCAGGAGCGCCTCCTGATGAAGAAGAACAGCGAGGGAGGAGAAGTCCACCACCACTGCCAGTTTTGTCGAGTTGAAGGTGGTGTGGTATTCCGGCGAGTTGCGCTCCACCTGTAAAAGAGGAACAGAAGTGACGCCGCAAAGAGTAACAAGCAACCGCAAGCGAGAAAGAAACAATGCCGATCATCTAATATATTAGACTATGAAAGCGTTTATTAGTAAGTTATAACAATTGGCCTATTGCTGCTTGTAGTTTTTGGGCATAAGTACTATTTAAAACACTGCTGCGACTGGTTTGAATGGCTTAAAACAGGAATCCCTTTTGACCTTATCCAAACAGGATTTATCAATATAATCAACATTTTTTACTTGTAAAACTTTGATTGCGTCACTAGTCAAGCGCAGAAGTGAAAAGGTCCATGAAGCCTGTCCCAAATGGACGTTGGCGGCGCACATGCATATAGTCTGAAGCAAAAATCCTTTTAATTTCTTTCTTCGAGAGAGGAGACCCGTGTCTTCTCACGGAGCAGTTCCTACAGTCTACATTTAAGCACGGCGCAAAGATTGGTATCTACTTCATCGCTAATAATCAAACATAAGGACCATTCATAATCAAACAAATGGACCATTCATATTCATGAAGCATATACACAAAGAGGGACTAGTAGAAGCGCGTGTTATGTGCAGGGCCATTGGCGCGCTTTATAAAAAGCGTTCTAATTAACAATTAGACCTCAAGGCCGAATGTGCTATGATGAATAGACCATGAGGCCGAAGGCCGAATGGTCTATTGATATCATAGCACATGAGGATGAGAGGTCTAATTGTTTTAGTATAAACCAACTAGTTGGTCGGTTTTGGCAATGAATGCCATTATTTTATGTTGAAAAAATCAGTTTTCTTGCAAAGAAAGGTGGTGGTTTTGCCAGGCACGGTCTATCACTAATAGACCATTAGTAGCTCAGCCAATCAGAATGCAGGATTTGTAATAGACCATTAGTTGGTTTATACTAATAAACATTTACACATGGCATGTTCATTAGTATGATTATATAATGCACAAACTGTTGGCCAGAGGTTTATCGGGTATAAAGCCCATGCACGTGACCGATTATACGCCCTTCTATTGGTCAGTTGACTGATGAATCAGTCATGAGGGAAAAACTGTGACCGAGAGCTGGAAAATGGTCACAGATTTTTCCTTATACGGACCGACTTAAAGCCGGTAAATAACTTATTTATTTTTTTTCCAACTCAAAAATTTGATTTTTTTCGATGAAAACAAGCGCGCGAAAATTGTTACTGTGACCTAGGTCAGAGATATATATGTTATTTACCGGCTGGGAGGTCCGGATCGTGAAATACCGTGACCGAGGTCGAGACCGAGGTCGAGGTCAGTATTTTCAAGGCCGAGGTCACGGTATTTCACGATCTGGACCGACCCCAAGCCGGTAAATAATATATTTATTTTTTTGCTTTACTGAAACAGCATAAAACTTCACAGAAATTAGCGCGCGCGCGATTCATCCGGACCCGGGGTCCGGATCGTAGGATTCCCGACCGCTCGCGAGCTAATCAGAGCGCGCGATTTGATGGATACCGGACCGCTGAAAAAATAAAGGAATATATTGCCCCCGCGCGCGCGCTCTAAGAACAAATCAGAATGCAGAATTCGTTACCGTGCCCTCGAGGAAATAAATAAATAAGGAAACCATAATCTATAATCATATTTCATGACATTGTAAACTAAATAAACGTGCTGTCTATCGTTATGAATCTTAGCTTTGCCGCACCTTATGTTTAGGATATCAGAAAATAGTTTTACCTTCTTGTACCATTAAAACAACAGGTCCTGCCATTTAGCTCGCTTTGGCAGATCAGTCAGTACCAGAAAACAGATTAGTTATAATGTGTGTTTCCAAAAAATATCCATCCCCCCCCCTACCCCCAACGGAAGGGATTGGAAATTCCAGAGGGGTGGGGGTTGGGGGGGGGGGGGTGAAAGGCCTAGGAATTTCCAGAGGGGTTGGGGGTTAACGACCGGAAAAAAATTTCCAGATGGTTTGGAAACCGCATTTCTCGTACGGAGTCGAAAACGCGCTAAGTGTTGCGTGAATCTTTTTGTTTTTCGCTGAAAAGACGTTGTTCACGCTTTCTACAATTATTAATCACCTTTTCAAAAACACTGAAATATAGTAAAATTAACTTCTTGTTTTGTCATTTGAGAATCCCTCTGTTTTCTGTAGCGAAACTGCTAAGAAGCGTGTTAGTTGTCTAGAATCATCCGCGCAAAATTCGTCGAAGAGACGTAACACGTTCGAGAAAACTAGTGATTTGCTCCTAAAGAAGCTGTGATTTGGCTCTCTAGTCCCAGTCTCAAATATTACAGAAATGTATTTCCTTGTCAATAGTCTAGAATATCAAAGAAAAACTCTGAATATCAAAGAAAAATTCTGGTCAAATAATTAATTTTACTCTAGCGGTGCGCGATCAGGCGTGACATTTCGCACGATCATGTTCACCAAGGGAAATTAAAGAGCCCGTGTCAGCCACTCCTTTGTTATTGTTATCGTTCGCTATTAGAAGACGAATTACGTGTAGAAATTTCTTAACCAACATCTAAAAACAAAGTTTCAGATTTTATTTACCACATTCAATCGAGAAAATTGCTCTATATTCTCTAAATCAGCCGATGGAAATGGATGCTTTCTCCGAGTTGGTATGTTGCTATGCTGTCAAAATGGCGGCTGACATAGGCTCTTTAATAACAACTGAATGGCTTCCCTAGATTTTGCGCACCCGTTAATCCTTGCTTTATTCAAAACAAATTCTTTTTTTGCAATCTATTTTTATTGTTATTTTTTGTAAAACGAGACCATTGTTCAGGTTACATTTTTACTAATATCTTTATTGACGTTTTCTGTCTAAAGAGGTTTGTGAGTTTGTTGTACGCGTGAAATTATGAGAATGCGTAACGTGGCGTCTTGCCCAGTTGATCTTTTTTGACAAGAACGCAATATTTACACAAATAGCAACTCTCTTTTAAACTCCTAATTACAAACGTTGAAAGCATGTTTTTCGCCCTGTTCGCAATTTGTGAATGCTAAAAACATGCTTAAAGTACGATTAGAAAATATTGTTACACCTATTCGGAGCGCACTTTTGCAATTATACTCCGTATACCCATATTCAGTCGATTTCGACGTTTTTTTCCGACATCGAAATTTCCAGAGGGGGCGAGGGTAATTTACGTGCGGAAATTCCAGAGGGGTGGGGCCGGTAACAACCAGGCACGAAAATCGGAAATTCCAGAGGGGTGATGGGGGGGGGGGGGGGGGGTGATGGGGGGGGGGGGGGGGGGGGGATGGATATTTTTTGGAAACACACAATCTGACCTTTATGACTTGTACGGAGAGTAACGCAGCTTCCTTCGGTGTCTGTACAATATTGAGCGGACCTCCATTGAGACCCAGGGTCATCTCCTGTAGAGCCAGTGCACCAATAGACGCGCTCACTTTCATATCGTAGGCATGAAGAGTCATTGTGGTTCCTAGATGCTCCATTGTCAACATAAAACATGGTGTCTCTTCGCCAGATTCGTCGGCTGTGCCCATGTTAATAGCTATCTGAAATTAGGAGATATAAACTGGGTACATTGGTAGTAATGAAACGACACACTTGGATCCAAATACACACATATTGTTCTCTTGCATTCTCGTGGATACTCCTGCATTCTCTTGCAATTAGTTTGAGCGAAGATGAAAATAGCAACAAAATGTGGTACCTGTTCTATTTCAAAGTCTAGAGCCACTTTCACTTGTTTTGCAGCTTCAGAGGGTGGTGCGACAGCTACTTGAGTGTCTCTGCAAGACATGTCAAGGGGACATAAGTCGCAAGGCACTATCAAAGGAATAATGCTTCTTGTCACTTACTCGGGTGACCCCTTGGGTGTACTGTACTCTTCAGTATCCTCCTCGTCCTCATCCCCAGGAACACTCGACTCCAGGGCCGCGATGTTTGTTCCTTTAGGGAATGATTCATACACCTTGTAACGCCTGCCTTCGCGATAAACATCCTGTTAAAAAGAGAGTAGACCTTTTGAGGATAAAGAGCACACTTCATTTCGCCTTTATCCAAGTCTTTCGCAAAAACGCATTACCTCAGGTTGTCCATCGTGGCTGTCTTGTGACGCATCTGCTCCAGGAACTGGGATACTAAGTGCAAGCTATGAACAGGACATTTAGCGCAGTGTCAGAGAACGTTCGTACTCATGGAATAGCCTCAGTAAATAAACACATCATCATGACAATCCAAACGTAGAATCAAAACGTGTAAGAAAATATGTTAACATGAAGAAGCTATGAATCTATGATACATACATCCCCGTAAACATACACCCCCGTGGTGTGACCGTGTAGGCGTAGCTGTAATGCCCGGTGCACACTAGCGACATAACAACATTATGGCGTTATGTTGCAACGAAAAAAGCATGGAAAATAATTGAAACTAGCTGATGCCCGTGAAAAATTCACGGAGTGTAAGGGGGAAATTTATTTTACTTAAAGTGTTCTCTGTTAAAAAAAACGGGGGAAAAATCACAATGGCCATATGGATGTGGGGAGGGGTTCATGATTTCCCCCTTCCATAAACTGCTGGATTTACATTACTAATAACCTCCCATCAGCATGAGTACCCCGTCCCACGATGCCGAAATAAATGAAGTGAGCCCAAAAGGAACTTTTTTTTTGCACTGGTCTCCCTGATTGGTGCGACAAAATCACGCGTGTGTCCGCTCTCAAATCGGTCAAAGAACCCGTGAAAATCGAAAGCGCAATTTGACTTCGGAATTGTTTGTATGTTTATCATATCTCAGTGAGGGGAGAGGAGAAAATGTTCAAGTAAAAATGTTCTAAGGAATTAGAATTTTTTTAGTTTATCTTATTTATATTTTTTCGGCTTTATCCCTCGCTTAAAAAATAGCTTGAATTAGAACTTAGCTCAAAGTGAATCTTTTCCAACAAAAACATGCCCACTGGAGGGATTTCCTCCTTCTCTTCGGGATTGCGTCTTTCGTTTTGCGATAGAGCCGTCAGGTTTTATACTTAAAGAATATAATTCATGACTTTCACGGACTTTGTTTTGTAAATGTGTCATTTCGACTTATAGCATGACTTAGCGCGTGCTCGGAGGGAAGCAAGGTAGTGTGTACGTTTGTTGAAACTTGAATGAAAATTTTTGTCAGCTCAAATATTTCAAGTTAGAATTATCCCTGCACATTCCTGTATGTAATCTGTAAGAGAACCATTTAGGTTTCAACGTCTTTGGTGCTTTCGGCTGCGCGAACCGAGTTCTTTTTTAGTTTCTGTGGGAGATTTTCAACATGGCGGCGATGGCGGCTTTGTCCCTCGCTTAAGAAATCGCTTGAATTAGAACTTAGCCCAAGGTGAATCTTTTCCAACAAAAACACGCCCATGGTCCAGATTTCCACCTTCCCTTCGGGTTTGCGAACTTCTTTTGGCGGCACAGCTTCAGGGCTGAGCGGAGCGAGTGTCGACACGATTTTCCTTACGGTATTAATATATAGATAATCAGTATTTTCTAAGGATCAGCATGAGGTTACTTCACCGAAGCAGTCTGATGTTATTTTTTGTGGATTTCACTAAATTGTGTTCGCGTGATATTTTTCTTATGTCGTTATGTCGCAAGTGTGAAACAGGCAAGTCTGTGTTCTAAAATACTGTATCTTTACCATTTGCAAATTGGGTCTGTCGACAACTTGACAGACCCAATTACTTTTTTGTCTAAAAAACACACACAAAAAATGTAATTTTTATATTTAAATTAATTGTACTCTTCTCAAGGATATGCAAAATAAAATTGTATTGTATTGTATTGACCTATGCTTTATTATGTTTCATTATGAATCTTAGTTAACTCTACACGTTTACAGCGGAGCTCCCACGCGCCATTTTTGTCATTTTTAATGACATAAACAGTGACGTCATGTCACGTGACTTTGACGATAGACAGCTATCAACCTAAAGACAATTTTTGTTAAGTTTGGTCGTAATAGGCATTTATCACGTAATATTGATTAATAATAAATAATAGTTATCAGAAAATGAAATCCAGTTTCAAATTCTACACATCCGTATTAGTAAAACTGCAAAGTTTCGAAAGAATTTCTTGAAAACTGGCTGAGATATGAATTTTCAAAACTTCGTATTCTGGCTTACTTTTTACAAGGAAATGTATGGGCAAATACGCCAAGACGAGGCTGGACGGGCATCGATGCCCGTCCAGCCTCGTTTCAATGTTTTTTTCCCATACATTTCTTGTAAAATAATAAGCCAAAATACGAAGTTTTGAAAATTCATATGTCAGTCAGTATTCAAGCAATCTTCACCGAACTTTGCAATTTTACTAATACGGATGTGTAGAATTGAATTTTATGATAACTATCTTATATATAATACGTGATGTTGGGGGGGTGAAGGTCAAACTGTTAGCCCAGCAGCCTGGAAAAACGGCTGCACCACGGAACTTCTAAACCACGCCATTTTCTTGCATACTTGGGGAACTGTGTTATAGGATACATTTTATTCGAAAACGATAAAGTGCACGGAAGATCTAATTCAAGCGTCTTCGTAAGCGAGAAGATTAAGTTCGCAAAGGCGCCATTTTACGTCTTCCACAGAAACCCAAAAATATATGATTTCTCGCAGCCGAAAGCAAAAAAGACGTCCAAACCTACGCGATTCTTGCACAAATCACACAGTAATGTTCAGGCAAAAATCGTTTTTCCAAAAAGATCAGAGTGGACAAGATATCCCATTCAAAGGTTTTGGCGCGTTGCACGAAGCCGCGCGCCATTTTATAAATAAACACTCGGTTCACAAACAACAGTCGTTTGACAGCCTCTTGGAGCCCGGTATAAAACTTTCGAAATCTATACTAAACACAGAGATGTTGGAGCCGAAAAAACGAAGTTCACAAACCTGAACAGAAGGAGGAAATCTCACCAGTGTGCATGTTTTTGTTGGAAAAAGGTCGCCTAGCGCTAAGTTCTAATTCAAGCGATTTATTAAGCGAAGTACAAAGCCGCCATATTGCCTGTTGGAGTCTCCCACAGAAACTAAAAAGAACTCAGTTCGTACAGCCGAAAGCACCATAGACATCCAGACCCAAATGGTTCTGTTACAGATTGCTTACAGTTATTTGCAGGGAAAATTCTAAATGTGAAAGCTTTGACCTGAGAATAATTTTCATTCATGTTTGAAAAAACGTACACCACTGTACCTTGCTTTGCAAAGCGCGGCGCTAAATGGAAATGGCACGAGAAGCAAAGCACATTCTATGTCTGTTGTGAGTTTTTTTTCCATTTGTTTTAAGAGAATAATATAAGTAAGATGAATTTCGCCCTTGCACTCCGTGAATTTTTCACGGGCATCAGCTAGTTATATATTATTAATCAATATTGCGTGATAAAGGCCTATTCTTGGTGTTCAGATGACGTCATCAAAATCCTAACTTTGAAACTATGGCCTCTGTGAAACTGTGCTTTTCAGACCTTTTACAGTTCCCCAATAGGAGTCTTCGCACCAAATTTAATCGGATTCCCGTTTTTAGCTCCTGGAATATCGGTGCTGCAATTTCTGTCACGCAACACTAGTCACGCTTCTTTTGGCATTGATTTCGCGCCATATTTCAGGTAATTCTCCCGTTTCGAGCATTCGGTGAAAGCAAACATGCTAAGTAAGTGCAAATTAATCACATTTTGGACAGTGCTAGCTCCTGTTGTGGCCTCACGGCACATTCGGTAATTTGGCCGCCTTCCGAGGGACTCCAACATGGCGGCGCCATACAGTTTACTGTTAACAGTTTGCACATTCGTTTGCTCATATCTCGCTTGCAATATAAGATATACCAGTCTAAAACTTAGCAAATCTATTAAAGATATATCTCTCTTTCAGAATAATGGCTTTTTGCCTTAAATAACTCGCTAAAAAAAAACAAATGTCTCCGGAGGTGAACACCAAGAATTGGAGCTTTCGTTCTGGAGATATGATTTTTTCTTTTTCATTCTTGAATACAAGCTATAGCGTCATTCTGTGTCAATCTCGTACCCAGAGCCCGTGCATCTTTGAGCCAGCGGCAAGATACAGGGCTCTGGAATAATCATTTTTTTATACCCCAAATCTGAGTAGTCTCAGAAGCTCATAAGTAGGAGTGTGCATCCCCAAATGGGTGGTTCTCACATGTGTTTTATAGCTTGGGCTATTTTTAGATTTCCGCGCGAAAAATCAACCAATCAGAGAGAAGTAAACAAATTACGTCATACAAGCAGCAGGCGCACGAAATACGAAATCTTCCTCTGACACGACAAGTAGAACGGCTTTTACTTTATACCTTTGCCAAAATAAAGCAAATATTTTTAATAGTCTAGTGATTTAGAGCCAGGGTGCAAAAAAAGAAAAGCACGGACACGATGAAGTGTCAAGCTAGCAGGCGTGTACATATCCACGAAGCGTTAAAAATTGTTATGATTGTTACGAACAGCAGCAAATGAATAGGCAAATAAAAAGACCAAAGCAGTACGCTACAAGAGGAACATCGACAACTTAATAAGCTAACTTCTGCCCCAGACTGACTGGTTGTGAAGCCCAGATGCCATGATCTTCGACTGCCATGTATTTCATGAAAACAAAGTGCTCCGTTGGCCGACAATTTTAGAAAACGCTTGCTGTTTCCTGTCGATTCGCAGAGTGCCATCATGCAGTGCATACACCTTTCGCACCGATACCATTCATTTTGTTTTCAAGTAGTGTATAGAATGTAAGCAATAAACTTTTGTCGTTTATAGTATACCTTTTAATAAACGCCTGATCAACTCTTTCAAGTCGTGCTTCATTCAAGCAGTTCCAAGTACAAGTTCAACGCTACTTATACCGACTCCAGTTCTCGCAAACAAAAAACAAACTTGACAAATTTCGTGCGTCAAAAAAATAATTTCACACAAATGAAAACAAAAAGAAACTAAAAGTCCGACTTAGGAATTGAAAAAGTACATAGTCCCGGCTTCCGAGTTGTATATGTGTTCAGTTTTTTTCGGCGAACACGTTGTAAAGTTTTTGACAAACTTTCACTATCGCCTTCCTGCTTGGATCGTTTGTATGTAGCGAACTTCATCTCATTGTCAGTGTACCAAATTAGAAATCAAATCATCCACATAGTTATGGTACTTCGTTGTAAATCCTTTATGCTTCCCTAATCCATCCGTAGCCACCAAATTCATCAGCTTTAGTGCATAAATGTACATAACAGTCCTTCATGAACTTTTGCTGTGCGAGAACCGTAGAAGAAGCGGCGAGGCCGCGGTTCTTTTCTGCTTTCCCTTAGTCGTTTAGATTATGTCTGAAGCCATCTGTTATCTGTTTTAGTTTACTGAACTTGTACAGTCAGAAACCATGCAAAGAGATACCATTTTCACCCGGTTTTCCATCTCGAAAAGAACTGCAAGTAAAAATAGATTTAGCCACTGGCTAAAAGCAGAGCTCCATCTGAATTTTTAATGAGGCGTGACGTCAAATGTAAGGAAGAATTCTGATTGGCTAATTTTTCCCGCGCAACTGTTTCTAAAATAGCTCAAGCTATAAAACACATGTGAGACCCACCCATTTCGTAGGATGCACGCTCCTACTTATGAGCTTCTTGACCGTTACTAAAGTCATGGATTTGTCGCAAAGTTCTTCAATATGTTATAGGAATTTTTCACATTTTACAGTCGTGGTTATAAAACAAGCTAAAAAAAGAGCTTTAAAACATTTACTGAAAGTTTTCATTCAGTTTTGAGCAGGTTTTGTTTTTGCAAAACAGCGCGCGCTCTGCTTGACTTGAAAGTGGCGTGATCTTCGTCGGCAGCGCGCGCGCGACAAATTTTGTCAACAACTGAACATTTGCCTCAGGCACCGTCCACACTACACCGGCTAAAAAAGCAAAAATCGTTCTGCTTAAACTTGACTAGAATTCAGGGGCAAGAATCTCAGCTGGTGCGCATCGAATTTTAAATAAAAATGTTTTTACATTATTCCCAACCTTTCATTTCTATCATATAAAAAAATTAATCGCGGCCCGCAAATATTTACCTTCTACGAGAGCGAAACGTCGAAGTCACTTTTGCATTTTTCACATGACACGCGATTCAAATTGTCTTCATGCCAGGAAGGGAAATATTCACATTTACTTGTTTGAATTGTTCTAATATATAGATTTAGGCAATGCCTTACTCACAGGGAGCTCACCTTTACAGTTTAAATCAAGAAAATTCATGTTACCATTATATGGCAATGATAGTCGCAGTTCACGACCGACAAAAGATAATCTCCTTGAAATAAAAATGAAAAATAAGATTTTCAGCGAAATCCACAACAAAGAATACTTGACATAGTATTTGTCTCATTGTACTAATTATATCTAACATGTGACAAAGGAAAATCAAGGCTAGAATATCAGAAATGACCTGTTTACATAAGGGAAAGCAGGGCCAAAAAGTCAAGCTTACTCAAGAAACTATAATTCGAGTTTAGCCGGAGAAAATGAAACCTTGAGGGAGCCAACCAAAGCAGCAAACCGTAAAAGTTACATGTAAAGTCAGAATTTTCTCATCAGGAATGCAATAACTTGGAAGCTAAGATATAAATAGCATAAGAAGCAATTTCAAGCTTTGTGCTTACCGATAACTGATAGTGAAGTCGTTTCGTGTTGAGTTGAATTCATTCTTACTTGGCAAGCTTTTGCACAAAGCCAATTTTCCTAAATTTATTCGGCTAAAACCATTGCAATTTTCTGTTATTGTCAATCCTGTTCAATCCAGTTAATAATAATAGCTTATTAAGCACCTATTGCAGCTTACAGCTGGATTACAGGAGCATTGCGCATTCACACATAACTATATTTATACGATACAAAATTCTGAAAACGGACAGTATTCACTGGTTTCTTATGTAATTTACGTGACCTGAAGCTATACTGCTGGCTATTTGAGTTGCTCACCAACCCTCTACACAAGGGCAGCAGCGGGTTACCCGGCTTCAAGCTTTGCATAAATTTTATGCACGCTGCTTCCCTTCTGGCTTCTAGTGTAGTAAGGCCAGTTTGCTCCAATGCTTCCTGATAATGGACACCAGGTAACATGATGGACAATGCGCGCTTATGAACGCATTCCAAGGCATGATTCAGAGACACCGACAGGCTTGCAAACGCCGAAGAGGCATACTCTAGGACTGAGCGGATGACTGTGCAATAGATCTTAATCATGTCACTGACATGCACGCCGCTCCGCCTAAGAACCCTTAATATGTACAGCCTCTTGTTAACTTTCTTCAGTAAATAGTCAACGTGTACATCCCATGTCAGATCGCGCGAGATGTGAACACCGAGCAATTTAAACGACGCGACGTGCTCCACAATAGCGTTCCCGGTGACAATGGGACAAGGCACGCAGCTATTATTCTGAAGAAAGTCAACCGACATTTCTTTACACTTGGCTGGGTTGAGCTTCATATGGTTGGCAATTGCATACTGATTGATATCTTCAACAATAAAATTAAGAAATGATGGTGAATTCCTTGGCACTATTTCTACGATAGTCAGGTCGTCAAAAAACTTCGCTCGAGGAGACCATGATGAGACTAGGTCATTAACCATTACGGCAAACAGTAACGGACCAAATTTAGTCCCCTGGGGAATACCTCCATTCAGAAATAAGGGGGAAGAGGTCACAGATGAGATGGTAACAAACTGGGACCTACCCTGGAGAGAAAACAGGTCACCCACCTTAGTAAACAGCTATGAAAGTTATACTTAGCTAGCTTGCTCAATAAAATCTTATGATCTATGAGGTCAAATCCTTTGCGGAAATCCGCAAAGAACAACCTAGCCGCGCAACCACCCCTGTCAAGGGATTCTAGGATTATATGTAGAATAAATACGATTGCATGGGTTGTACATTTTCCTTCTACTGCGAATTGGTTGGGATCAAGATCACTTATGATCGAGGGTGCAAATATGGAAGTGTTAAACCTTCCATAACTTTCGCTAACTGACTAGTAAGTGACACAGGTCTAATGTCATTTTCGATAGTCTTGGGGGTGTCTCCTTGGGCAGCGGTCTAACATCCGCGCGCTTGAATAACACTGGTAGAAAGCCTTCCCTCAGGGACGCATTGTAGAGATGAGGGACAACAGGAGCAAGTTCGAAATCGAACAGCTTGAGAACGATGTTTGGGATATCATCAGGCCCAGGGGATTTTTTGATCTTGATCCCACGAAGCGCGATTCCAGCCTCTCTTGGTGACACAAAGAGTTCGCTAGGGATGTCAGTAGGATCGACAGCAATGTCCATGACGTCATCAAGAGTGAGCGGCTCAAACCCTGACGTAAGATCAACAAAGAACTTGTTGATTCTGTTGCACAGAGATTCCGTGTCGGCATCGCCTAGCAACTGGTGGAACCATGACTTATTGCATCCAGATGACCACTCAGCTGTTTAACATCCTTCCACCACCTACTAGAGTTAGACTCCCTCAGATATTTAACTTTCCTCTCATTGAAGACTTTCTTGTAATCCTTAACCGCGCGTTGGACTTTGCTCCACAGTGACCTAAACAGAGGGGAATCTTTCCCGTGCTTGGCTAAGCATTTCTGTCTCCGCGCAATCAGCGCCTTGATTTTACTTGTCATCCAAGGTTTGTCCGAGCTATGAACGCGGTGCGACCGAACTGGAAGGAAGCGGTCAACAGCGACATGCAGCGTTTTGTAGAAATAATCAAATTTCTCCTCGCATGATCCCAACGCATAGAGATCATCCCAGACGAACGACGTAAGCCATCCACCGAACTCTCGAATGCGGCTGTCCCTCGTATCACGACGCGACACAGTGAGCTTGGGCGGCCGCATAGACGGCGTAACAGGAGCAACCAGAACAGAATAATGGTCACTCGACCCGATTTTTGGTAGCTGCTTCGGGAGGAGAATATTTTCGGGGAATTAGTTAAACACCAATCCAATATTCCTGTGTCCCTTGTTATCACCTTGACGATTTGAGTGAGACCACATAAGCGCTTGAAAACAACGGGCGAGATGTTTGTTGAGGTTGGGTTAAAGTCCCCAACTACGCATACAAGACACTCAGGGTGATCAAGTGAGTAAGAGTCGATTGATGCTCGAACGTGATTATAGAGATCATTGTTGTCCTGAGCTGTGGCGTGAGGCGGATGGTATATCACGGCTAACAAGACAGACGAAACCGACCTTGGAAGGCGACGGGGCCTCAACTGTAACCACAGACATTCTGACGGGTTATTAGGGTTCACGAACCGCGGAAGCACCTTGCATGGTATCATACAATTCACGTACACAGCAAGGCCACCCCCTCGCACCTGTGATCTGTCCTTCCGGAAAACGATGAAATCGGCCATAGCGATGGCTGAGTCCGGTATGTCATCATTAAGCCAGGACTCTGTTACGCAGATGACATCGGCGTTATTGTGCCGAGCGACATATTCAAGTTCATCGACTTTCTTCGTCAAGGAACGCGTGTTAGAAATGACTAGGGAAGGAACAGACGCTTTCGGTTTCGATCGAGTAGTTGTGTTTACTTCCATATGCAAATTAGCCGGTCTAATCAAGCAAGCTGAATTTTCCCGCAGTGAATATAGAAGATTGCAAGACCGAGGGATGTCGGCTGACAAGTTCCTACGTTCTTTTACGCGTTTTCCTGATCTTCTTCCACGGTATCTGAAAATCCCGTTTTCCTTCAGAACAGGAGTGAGCGCTGAATCGTCGCGTATCGTGAAATTGGAACACCGCCGAAACCTTAGAAGCTGGTCCCTAGAGTATTGCAGCAATGGATCTTGAATTTGGAGGTTATGCTAATGGAGGCGAGCATTCAGATTTCTTGATGAATCTTCTAAATCGCTACGGCCGACGCCAAAACGGCAAATGACATCAGGGCCAGGATTTATCGGGACGTCGAGAAATATCGTTATGTCGACATGCGGGTCATGGCCTGGGACAACCAACGACGTGATCCCATGCTTGCTTGACTTGGTTGCTGGAAACTTTGATTTGGCAAAGCCTAACGAAATCAGTCGACGCCTGAACGGTGCTCGCACTGGAGCGAAACCAGAGGGAACCAGCAAAGGGAACCAGCCTTAGCAGGATAGCAAGGCGACTCATTTCTAACACAAGATTGCGATATTAAGGGAACCAGGAACCCGTATGAGAGAATCAAATGGCTCAAATGTACGAGAGCCAAAAGACTCGTGGCCGCCATGATCAGCGCCTGCGCAATTCCATGTTCTGGCTCCCTGTTCGTAGATCTCATATGAGTATTTGAAGAACACGTCGTTTGCAGCTTTTACGAAAGAAACTGTTGTTTTTCTTCAGAAGAACGCCGAAGTCTTGCTTCGCCGTGGGCCGGGTATTCTGCAATCTAGCTTTTGATTTTTTTGCAACTCCCTCATAGTTTCTCCAAAATGACTAAACAATATTATGAAATATCGGCGAAGGAATCGAATACGAAGTATTTTGACAATCATTAGAGAATTCTTTTGAGCAAATTTGGCGTGGTTCGCACCCATGAGTTTATCAACAAAATTTCGTCTGAATGAACTCGAGCGAGCCGACGCGGGCGCGTGTTTTGTGATTTTTTTCGGCGGGAAAATGAAGGAACGACTTCCGGTCCGTGTCCTCTGCCAAGCACCGCGTCAAAGCACCGCGGCGCTGTGCTGGAGGACAAAATGACGCGCGCGCTCAGTGATCCAAGACGGACTGTGATTGGCTGTGTACACGGGTCGCCACTAACGCAAGTGCGCATGCGTAAATAAGAGCCCGCGATGTTTTCGTAAGACGCATTCTCGTACCCAGAGCTCCCCGGCTCGTCTGCTCGCAGGGGAGGCTCTGGTGACATCCATTTGAGGACCTTTGCTGATTGGCTGGTTTTGAACGTTGGTGCATGCGCAGAAAGATCTTTCTCTTAACGGCTCCGTATCAATCTCGCGCATGCGTCAGTGGCTGTCACCAGAGCCTCCCCCGCGAGGAGACGAGCCGGGGAGCTCTGGGTAAGAGAATGCGTAAGCCGCTGAACGTATCGTTTTGGCTTGGATGGGTTGCTTTCTCATGTGACGTTGAATGATACGTATGGGGCTCCACTCCGTGCCTTCGGCACGAGGAGTTCCGCTAAAAAGGCATTTATTATTATAGAAATAGTCATAGAAGTCAGGTTAGCTGTCGTAGCTTTAGATTTAGTAAATATACAGATTTAGAAATTTCCAATCTGTGAACATAATTAGCATAAGCGAGACAGTACTTGCGCGAGAAGTTGATTCACTACGAATTTGCACATCTTTTCTTAGAGGAGGAATTTTCCCAACATGTACACTAGTTGCTCCTGAAAGGAATCGCTCCTTTTATTTTACCAACTGGAAGATTAGATAACTTTTGTATTTTAAGGCTTCGAAGTGCAAAACTCCTCATTAATGGTTTTGCTGTTTCAATTGTTTTCCCAGTCGATGCTAAATTGAATTACTTCAGCTGAGTTATTTTTAGCGCGTGGAAATAAATATGAATTAAAGGCTCTCATAAATCGGGAAATAAAATAAATGAATTACTAGCAAATGTACTCTTTCATTTGGGTTTATAATTTGAGTCTTTGGTTTTTCAATTTGCTAATTTTGCATCTTATAA
Organism: Scolanthus callimorphus; assembly: GCA_033964015.1. Classification (NCBI taxonomy): domain Eukaryota; kingdom Metazoa; phylum Cnidaria; class Anthozoa; order Actiniaria; family Edwardsiidae; genus Scolanthus; species Scolanthus callimorphus. The sequence goes on along the minus strand of CM066911.1, from coordinate 25,836,198 downwards.
AGTTTTCTGAGATTTAGGCGTTACGCGGTTTTGTAACTCTGGAGAAAGCAACTCGGCGCGAGAACAGTTTCCACGCAGAAGATGACTAATTTATATCGCTCCATTTATTTCGTAAAGAGGAAGGTAAGATAGTTTGATAGTTTTAAATTATGTGGTAACTGAATATTATCGCATTCCTTTTTCAATCTTGCTGTGTGAGTTGTTTTCCAATACGTAGCCCAATTATTTTTAGCACATAAAAATAAAAAAGAATGAAATGCTTTCATAAATCGGAAACGGTTTTGATGGCAACTTTAATGAATTCTTATAACCAAACGTTAATACTTTTGGGTGTTTGGTCTCTACACTTTCTGATTTTGACAAAGTTGTTCCGCGCCGCGACCGTGACCGTACCGCGACTACGCGGTTTCATTGGCGATTTCATTCCATTTACAGCAGGCCAGGTTCCGTACCGCCACCCGGCACTTTTCACAGTCATACGAAATCTGCTCTATTATTACCATCGCGTGTAGCTCAATCTGCAGAGCGCCGGGTAGAAATCAATCCCTGTCGACCGAGGTTCGACTCCCGGTATCGGCCATTTTTTTTCCCCTTCATTTATTTTTTCCAGCATTATTGAATCAACATAAGAAAGTAAGCCACTTAGAACTGCAAAACAACTGCAAAATAAATTTGCGATCACAAAGACCGAACCGATTGATTGCCTTAGGATGCGAAGTCACGCCGAGCCCCAAGCAAGTTTCTGAAGAGTGCAGAAGTTTGTTGATTTATATCTCACTCTTGTGTGAGTAATAAGATTATCGGGCGGTAGTATATTTCACAAAGAAATCGGTCGAAGATTGTGCGAAATTCTTACATTTTCAACACTTCAGTGAGCTTAAAATTACTTCAAATTATTGTAAGAAAGCCGCAAAGTGAAGTTGGCTACTGCGAGAGAGACAGTAAGAACAGTTATCGTTAAGACTCCGAGTTTGGAGAATATATCGACTCATTGGTAAATCCATTAACATCAAAACAACAGTGTTCGATGAATAACAGCCTCGATAGTACAGCAGATTGGTGCAGAATTTAGGTCGAATTGTGCAAATTAATGTTACAAGCATGAAATTTGGCACAATGACAGAGCTTTATACCCTAAGTAGTCTTGCTGCAAAAACCACGCCCAAACGTGCATACTTTCCGTTTTACAGAGGTGGAATTAATTATCTTATATAAGAATAAAAGCCTGACTAAACGTTTTCCAAATTCTTCCAAACTTCACATAATGTTGAGATTGCATGCCCTTGAAGTTTAGGCAGACAAACCACGCCCAATTGCGGTACTTACAGGTATTACAGTGACGAATGTAAGGGTTTACAAAAAATGAATTAAACATGATACTTATTATTGAAATCTTTTTGCAACCTATTACATACAAATTACCTAGCACCTTCGTAGCTAATCACACGCCCAAAATGCCTGTATTTGGCACATTTAACATTTTTTGGCTTTTGAGCTAAGAAAGAGACATTAAAGATTTTAATTCGACTTTTCTTGCTTCAACTCTACCAGTTCTTTTCGCAAGTACACTTTTCTATAGGAAAATGTTCTTTTACATAACTTTTCGAACGGTTTTCCACACAATGCAAGACCTCACCAACTATGAGCACCCCACGAGCCCGCCAGCTAGCGTAGAAGAAAAAAGGTTGCCTAAAAATAAACTTTGTCATGTACTGCTTTCTAGCAATTCAATATCCGTTTGGTAAGATGTTACTTTTGAAGCATGTTTTAATGTCTGCTATCAGGCGAAGGAGGCGAGGGGTGAACTGAAATGTACAATCCACTAAATAACTGTATCTCCGTGTATCTAAAAATCATTTCACATTCTTTCTTCTGAAAGCAAACGTTTCTTGTAGCGAGTGCATCAATATTTAGTTCCACTATCCCTATATCCACCTTTGGTGACCTAAGTTCCTGCGACAAGTCGGACCTCACAGGATGGCTGGAGATGGTTGTCCCTACTGTTCATAGTGAGCCCCCTGAAGTCATTGCAGTCGTGATATGACGGAGCCGCCGTTGTAATTATGCTAAAAGAAGAGAACCGTAAGACGTAAAAGCACTACGCATTATCATTTGTTTATTCTTTATGTGCGCCATTACTAGCAAACAACATGAAGAAGATAGACATTGCCTAGGGACGTGGCAACAACAGTCCGAAGGTAGGCGCAAGAGATAAACGAGGTCAAGGAATAAGAAGACGAGGAGAAGCTCGAGAGCCACATCACACATATCCCTAGATTGACCTCTCTGATCGTTCAAAGACAAACTGCTCTGTCAGAGCACAAGAAAGAGTCGTACCAGTATAAAGACCTAAGGAATAAAGTGCAACGAGAATTCAAATCATCTAAAGCTAAATACTATACTCGCAAAGTGTCAGCTCTGACGTTACCCATTGGTACAAAGAGGTCAAGTCCTTGAGTGGCAGCACTGACTCATGTGGTTGGTGGAAGCAGATGGCCTGACGATGATGTTCCTTCCATCCAGGAATTATGCGAGAGCTCACTTCAATGTGTTCTTGTATGACCAGACATCAAGCATCGTCAGTTGTACTAACTGAAATTCGGAGCCAGTCCCCCAAGAGCTCCTAATCACCCCTGGTAGGCTCACAGCTCTGTAGCATCAAAGTGAAAAAATCCTCTGGCCCTCGGACCCAGCCCCAAACATCGTATGCAAGGAGCAAGCCTTTGAGTGGCAAGGGTGGACATGTTTCCCAGAAGACCAAAGATGGATGTGATACCTACTGGGGAGAAGTCTCCCATAGCCATCATAGTTGGGATGGCGAAAAAGCCATCATGTAATAAATGCTGAACCAACAATCTGGACCGTACTCCCCGAGATCTCTACAACGTGTCAGCTACTCGTGCAATGCGGCTGTCAACCTGATAAGTGGTGTTGAGGGAGCTGTAAATTTGTCAAAGCACGCCCTCAATGCACTGCCATGTGCAAGTACAGAAGAGGTTACGAACGACAGTAAGACTAAGTTAATTTTCATTGTTGGTTTAGGACTTAATATTTAGACTTTTCAGAGAGGCATATAACAAAATATGGATTTTTTGTTGATGCAGGAGGCCAAGCTAATCGTGGCAGCTCAATCAAATTTAAAATACTTTTGCTTTAAATGTTTTTTTTATTTCATAACTTTCAACACTGGAAGTACCTGAAATAGGGTGTGGTTTAACTTAAGAATAATGCCGCATAAAACATCTTATCAATACTTGTAATTTGGAGAAAAAGGAAACTCCAGAAATAGATTTTGCCAAATAGTGAAGTGTACATCTATCAAGCCTGTAAGTAAGCAATAAAGGGCGTGACTCAATATGTATAGTATCGCAGGACATCTATTTGTGAATAAAGTAACATATTAAGGCTTTTGTGTAAAATTAAGACGTTCTTATTTCTTTAACAAAGATAAATAAACCCATCTTTATGCTATCTGGAAGTATTTACTTTTGGGCGTGGTTTTTATATAGAATTGCTCATGACATCAAGCTCTACCACTCTGCCAAATTTCATGCTTGTAACATCAATTTGCACAATTTTGCACCAATCTGCTGTACTACGATTTTCGCCTTTAAAGTGGGGCTACGACGAAAATTGAACGAGCTTATTTGGCAAAATTTCTGCCGTAAACAACTGTTTAGACATTTTGTTACGTAACTTGAGCATTTTAAAGTGTCAAAATAGATCGCGAAAGAAAATATTTAACGTTGAAGTTCGCGCTTTTTGCTAGGCCGATGTTCCAGCGATTTATGCATATTAATCAGTTCAGAGAAGAACTGTGACGTCACAGGCGTAACTCGCGAATGTGCTTTACATGATTTAGTGCAGAAGAACGAAGAAACAGAGTTGATAAATGACAAATTGTTCTTGTTGTTTAGCAAATCAGGTAGTTTAAACACACCAGAACGAACAACAATGAGATTCTACTGCGATGTAGTCGAACGAGCGGGTTTCTATCGCACGTGAAAAGAAGACTGAGCCGAATATTTCCATTCACATTCCCAACAAGCGCTACCTGTCGTTGCTGTGTTGATGTAAAAGACAACAACAAGAGTTGCAAGTTGCTATTATTTCCCGTGATAGATGATTTTCAAAATATATAGAGCCCGGGAGTCGGTAAGAAAAGTGCGAATGATGAGTTGAAGGACTTCAAGAACATTTGTATCGATTTATTAGATACTGTTTGCAAATGTTTTACGGCGTGTTGTTACGCCATGTTGCTACAGGCTAGTGAAAAGGCTTTTGCTCCTTTAGCTCGGGGATCAAAGTCATTCTGTATAATTTTTTGATGGAGCAAAAAGATTAAAGCTAAACGTGAGCTGCTCTTATTTACGGTCTAAGAGCTGAACTGTTCATTAATGAACAGTTTGAACTTTGCGTTTGCTCGAGTTGTTTGCGTTTGTGATTATCAAATACAGTAAAAACCCGCGTGTAAGGACCTACATTTTTCAAAGTTTGCCAAAACAGGTTCTTATATTTTGCGGTATTGGCAGTTTAGGTTCTTAATTTCTACGAGCAAACATGGTTGCTGATTACCAGAAATAGGATAAAATATGGTTTGCCCTTCATTAAAAGCATTTTATTCACATCAATATTGGCAAAAGTCCAAGAGAACTGACAAATAAAATGTGTGGTTCCAGAAATTATCCAACCCCCCTACGGAAGGGATAGGAAATTCGGGAGGGGTAGGGGGTCAATTTTCCTGATCTTTTCCATTACAAATACTGTATTTTTCTTTGGAAATTCCAAAGGGGTGGAGGGGTCACTTTTCAACACCCTTCCGTGGAGGGGGAGTATGGATATTTTTTTGGAACCACACAATAACACAAAAAAGGAAAAGATAAAAATGCAAAAAAGTAATTTACATTGCATACATGAAAATGTAACTGTAACCCCACATCATAAAAACCTGTTTGACCTTGAATGGCTAAAAGGTAATTATATATTTTTTGGAGCATTAAAATAGAAAATTTCTGCCAACAGGTTCTTAAATCCTTAGGTTCATACAAGCAGGTTTTTTTTACTGTACTGTTAGTTGATCATATCCTGCTTGATGAAAGAAAATATTGGCTTTGACCACATGATGAATTGCTGCATCATTGAAACAGACCTTATCATTCTCTTGGAATGCAAATCAGATGCTAATGCATTTTGATGTATCTATCAGCTCTGTTGAAACAAAGGATGTTGATCAACTGTAAAATGGAGTATTTGACTGCATTTTCTTTCTACCAAGGTATTTTTAAATTTTGTAGCTGCTGTAGAGGTGCTGGACCATTCAGAGCTCTAAAAGAGACCAGACCCAAGTCTCTTCACCCCTGAAATATTTGACAATCCTGACCAAAATATTGATTCCTGTCCCCTAGGGGTGGAATTTATAGAAGGGTGGGGCTCAGGGCAGGGGGTGTATCTCAACATTTCCCAATAAACATGTTATATTTGGACAACTTTTTTTGTTGGCTTGCATTCTAATTTCCCTGTTGCCACAAGTTAGAACATGGCTTAGAAAATGGTTTTCAATGAAACTGGCAGGGAGTTTGTGGAATTGCAAGGGATTTTACGAGAGCTAGAAGGGTTTTCACTGGAACTTCAAGGATCTATCATAAATGTCTTCTCCAGAAGTTGTGTTAACACTGGAAAACAACTGGCACAGCTGTTTTGGAAATAGAATTCAAGAATTTGAGAATCCATGGAGGTGGATAATTATAGTAATGACGCCAGGGACATCAACTCTGCTTGTTTTGCTAAAGTCTCAAGATTTTTCACTCCTGTCTCCAACAGCAAAATTTCCCTGAACCTATATATTTCTCCCAGTTTTCTTTCTTGGAAATCTCCCACTAACATTTGTATCTTGTCTGAAGACCTGTGGTAGGCTTGACATCTAGTAGTACTAATGAACAGAAAAATCATTTTGTCTCCTTGTAAGCTAAAAATCTTTTATTTAGAACATTAGATAATTAAGTTTTTAATGTTTTTTTTGTTGCTCAGCTGTGGCTGTGCGGCTCTGTTGCAATTTGTTCCCATGCATTTAGACAAGTTTGTCAAATAAAACTGTATTTGAATGCTTCAAAGGACTTAATTTCATTCTCAGAAAAGTAGCAAATTTTAAAAACAAAGCGAAGCATTTGGTTTATATGCAGGATATGTGTAAGTACTTTGCACTAGTCAAGTAAACCCTACCCGTTCACCACAACCCACCGACCTACGACAGACTTTAAACTTGATCTATATTTATAAGAATGCGCAGAAAACTCCAGATTTATGCTTTTTTTATTTGCCCTTGAGACTATAGTTTCTTCGAACTTATCGTTGGAAAAACACGAATGTAAGTTGACATTTTACGCAGAGGCAGTTCTTGAACGTTACGAAGCCTTGAATTTAGTACTTAACCCTAGAATTTCGCATCTATCCATCCAACAAATCCTATTAAGTTACTTTTTATTTTGGTTTAGAATACAAACTTTTCTTGGCGTGCATCTCGGCTACACGGAATGTCTTTGATTCATATCGCGCTCCCGATCCGAGAATTGAACTTACACGCTTCCTTCTTGCGCTCTTTCTGTCGTTTGCGTTTCTCTCACTGATGGACTTGGTTTTGATTTATCAGGTACCATAACCATATTTGATTTTGACAGCTGCGCCTTAATTTCATACTTGACACCTAGATTAGTCAGACATCCTTGTGAAACATTTATATGCGAAGTGAGCAGAGGATCACACCACGATCGAACCTTTTTCTGTGTAGCGCATCGAAGACATGTTCGATTTCAATTATTTTGGTGCGTGAAGCTTATATGAGTTGAAATTCCACGTTTTCTGTTAGCAATAATGGTGAAGTACTTTTAAACACAACATTTCCTGCAAATACATCCCCATTTCTTCACTTTTTCTTTCACAATGTGCCGTCACAACTACTGTTGTGACTTTGAGCTTTGTTTCGAGTTACGCCTGTGACGTCACACCCCGCGGACTTTGGCCGACGCCGCTGGAACGCCGGCCCAGTGCAAAATGGCGCGATATTCGAAATTTAGAGCTCAAAAAGTCATTGTTTATTGTGAAAAAATTGGAAAACAAGTGCAGGTATTTGTCATTTAGGTTATTAACAAGTGATTTATCAGAAAAGAGCGATGGAAACAATTAGATCGTAGCCCCACTTTAATGGTCGGGGTCTCTCAAAACACAGTGACACGAAGAACTGAAAAAAGACATATAAGTACTTTCGCTAGTGCCTACGTCATCAAAGTGACGCCGTGGCGCAGTTCGTTAGCGCGTGACTCGGAGAATCTCTTGAAGTTAAGCCGTTCCGGCGAGGTTAGTAGAAAACAAGAAAAAAAAAGGTTAGTATTTGGATAACCAGTGACCAACCATGAGGGGATGGTGGGGATATATACCGAGAGGGGAGGGTAAGTCATGTCCGTAGCCAGGGGAGGATGGTTTAGGTTCAAAGGTCGTTGCATGGACCCGAAATCAATGGTTTGGGCATCCCCCCCTGTCAGTAGCAAAGTCATAAAAGTCACTGGAAAGGGTCCATTCCAAATACACTGCAGCACGCACATGAAATAAGTGGGTGAGCACTAATAAGCAGGGAGGGGAGGGATGTTAGTTACATTAACGGTGAACTTCATGGAGAACCATCTATTGAACCGGAAATGGATACATACATAGTCCGAGGGTGACGACTTAGAAGCAATTTGCATACAGCAAATAGCTTCAAAAATAAAGTGAGCAAAACAATGAATAATTCGATAACAACAATAACATAACGATAACACGGCAAGGCTAAGTTAGAGTTAATTACCTCGATTCTCAGCAATAACCCCAATACATCCCAAGGGCCATAGGCCCGCGGGATGTATTTGGGTTATTGCCGAGAATCGAGGTAATTAACGGACTTAGTTTATAGTTGACAAGGTTTTCAGAAAACAGGAACAAATGAAATGCATTCTTCTCATTGAAATTAACAGTTTTGAAAAGGAGTACAGTTTACAATTGAAAAAGATAGCGGATTCCAATAGGAACTATTGTTAGTTATTTAGCTGCTTTCATAGAAGTGCGTTCCCCAGAGAAACTTATTGCAATTAATTTTTACCATGCACAATAAAGTTGTGATGCTGAAGAAAGTGAATGACAACTTTTATTCAACGATGATTGACAAAGCTTTCCAAACAAAAACATATACGGCTTGAGTGCATCCAGAACACGAATTACGTCTTTTGTTTCCGTACAACAGCAAGTCCAATCAATCAAGCGGCCTTTTGTAAAAGCGCAACTCATTAAAGCGTTGTTATTTTGGTCGGTACGTAGCTGCTTAAAGCTCCTCTCTGGTTGGATAATACAACAATACCCTATACCTCAACAAAAGAACGAGGATAATAGACTAGAGACAAAAGAACTCCTTTGTAGAACGAAAATAATAGAGACAAAAGCAACTACGTCCTCACTGGTTATTTTCGTTTGTACCACGCCCTGACAGCTACAGCTACTACAGCTCAATTTGCATAACGTTGTGGAGCTGATTCAAGTTGGCGAAACTGAAGGCAAGTTTCAGGTATTTTGCGCTCGTTGGTTGCTCTCTACGATTAGATATGCAATTAACCTGGGCATGATTTTATCTGTATTTTCAGGTTTACGTCCTAAACACACTCTATGGCAAAGAGACCAAGCAAGTAGACTGGGCAAACGCTTCTCAATTATGGTTCAAGTGAAGGCATTCTCGGAAATCGTGTTTTGTGGCGTTCAACGGGATTCGCATAAAGGATAATCAGGAGCAACTATTGGTTATAGACAGATAGTCAGTATAGATGCATAAACTGAGATTATTGGATGTTTTTTTCTCGGGGTAAGTGTATGGATTTGAATTCACTAGTTAAATGTTTGGGTTGATAATTGAATTAGTCATTGTGAAAGGGGCACTGTCATGGTCTATCATGAATTTGGTATAAACTTGGGGTCATTTTGAGTAGCTTAAATGCAGTCAAACTCGCTAGAAATCAACAAAATAATCGTCTACGTTTTTTAACTAAGCTTTTAGCTGCTAGATCAATACAAATTTGGAGTATTTTCGTGTATAATCGAGCGGATGGAATTGGATCGCTAATTGGCATTTTTGATTTTCGAACAGGCTGAACAAGTTTCTTTTTCTTTCTAAGAGTAATTTGAGTTGTTTCGGAGTTGTTTCTGTAGAACACTGGTCTTATTTTAAAACATTTTGATGAAACAACCGTGACAGTGCCCCTTGAAGTCTAGGTAAAAATGGCTTATTGTGTGGTTCCAGAAATTATCCATAGGAAGGTTAAGAGCGCCAGTCTGTTAATCACCTACCGGCGGAAAAATGGAAATATTCAAAATCGCTCAAATTTGGTCAGGAGTTAGGTCGCAATGAACTATTCATGCTGTCCAACTTTCGGATCGATCTGGTAAATACAGAGCGAGAACGAAGAGGCAAGTGATTTCATCGAATAAATTAGCGATTTTTTCGCATTCGTCGCCCCCTTCGAAAGACGACAAAAAACGTTTTAAGATCGAACCGCACGCACACAATAACTTCATATCCTTGGAGATAAGATAACAAGCATTAAATTAAGTGGTTTTATAACTGTTTCCGGTAAAAAAATAAATATTTCAGCGATTTTTGAATAATTTTGATGTTTTTCCTAGTGTCAAGTATGGCCCAAACTCGAAGCTCATATCTCCGATGAGACGTGGAATTATCGAAATTCGAAGTATCGAGGGAAAAGATATATCTTTCTACTTATGATTTATGAAATAAAATTTTGCGGGGATTAAATTCACGAGGTTTTATGAAGCGAAAATCAACTCCTGCTGAGCACCAAAATTACACAACAAGTTCCCGACACGGGATGTCACAAAGTACTAAAATAAGTACATACCGGGCAATAAATAGACCAAACCACTTCTCCTGCTGCTGATAATAGTCTTGCTTTATTCCTTTAAGATTTTGGATGTCAAACAATGCTGTAGAACATGATTCTTTGAACTTGCCATTAGAAACAGCGCGTCTCCCAAACAAAATGGCCGACAAAATGACCGAAAAGGACTGGAAACCATCGACAACTCTATCATAGGGATTCCTGTGTGTTTTATACGGATAACTATTTTATAGATTTGCAGACTTCGAAAGAGACAACAACGGACCATTTGCACAGTTTAATTTTTCACGGATTTTCAAGCATGCTAGTGTAGCCGCTAGCTTTTTGCCCATGGATTCGCCAATTAAGTGGAATATAAATACAAAGTACAAAGAAGAGTACACGTTTTTATACTTTTAAAACACGCCTTCAATAGCAATTAGAAAATAACACCTATGTTGTATTGTGAATGTGCGCATTCTGATTGGTTAAAAAGCGTGTTTGTAAGAGACCTGAGAAACACGATTGTCACGCAACGCTGTCGCGCGTGTGTATGTTATTTTCTAAAAGCAATAAAAATACTTTCTGCGTGCTCTCTGGTTTCTTACAAACACTCGGGGAATGTTGGTCGAACTGATAAAACTTGAAAGACACTCGCCTAGTGTCTTTCAAGTTTTGATCAGTTCTCCCAACATCCCCCTCGTGTTTGTAAGAAAGCAGAGAGCACGCGGAAAGCACTTTTATTGCTTAACATCACTGCTGCAGAGGTGACTCCAACAAAACGAAACGCGTTTTTCAGAAATTTTTTAACTCGCTCGCGTCGCGTCAAAAATGGTCGGATATTTTTGAGCTCTGGATATGTTAAACCTCGACTATTGGTGCTTTTAACTATTCGTTCGAATTTATTTTTAAGAGCCGCATTTGCTTATGCGAGCCGATATTCTAACAGTGGTATTTTTACAAAAGTCCCTCCTGTGCGAAAAATCTTCGCGCGTTTTTTCTGAAACTTCTGATTTGGGGTCATTCGACCTTTTTTTGTCATTCAAGTTTGGAGAACTGAATTGTACGAGCGAAAATTGCAGTACAAGATAGGGCCAAAAAATGACTATGAAAGTGGAGCAATATCAATGTGCCCTTCCCGGGGGGGGGACTCCCCATATTTTCAGACGGGGGTGCTCGTCCTATCCCTTAGGGTATAAAATTGACAGACGTGCTATCTCTTAGGGGTGTTTAAAATCAGCCCTATCCCTTAGGGAAGTCTCAGACCAATCCTTGCCCAGAAATATATTGGTACTGACACCAGAACCGATATTTACAAAGAAAACTTGGTTGAAAACCCTAAAATTTACTATCTTTTAGGGGTAAATTCGGCGGTCGCCATGCCAAATTTGCTCTCTTTTAGGGGTAAATTTTCTGTTTGCCACACCCATTTCGCTATCCCTTAGGGTCAAAATCAATTTTCCCGACGAGCACCCCCGTCTAAAATATTGGGAGTCCCCCCCCCCCCCCCCCCGGGTGCCCTTCTTATAGCACCTTCGAAGTTAATCCATTTTGTACGATTTATAACCATTATAACTTTGGGACTTTGCACGAGAGCGAATAATTGAGTCTCTCGTTAAATATTCGTATTCGTTTTCGTATTCAGACCTTAAAAAATGTAATTCCTCTTGGAGTACTCCAGACGGTGACTTAGAGTTTTCCTCTATTCTTTATAAATCCGATTCAAGTTTCCCGATTTTATTCCTACGATCGCGTGCCTTATCTTTGCTGTATTGAATGCTATGTATATATGACGAATTTTATACTTCATGTAGTCCCAAGTTATTCAGTGCTTGATGGTACGGACGTTACCACTGTATGCATTGCTACGCGACCTCAAAATTCAATGTTGCGATGGGCGATTGGCGATTTTAAGCCGTCAATCAATTCCAAAACGTTGGATTCGGCTACTTCAGAGGGCCGACATGCCGATTGCAAAATCAACCAAAATGGTTTTAGCTATCCATTGGTTTCCTTGACTCGAAGGTTTAACTTTCTGGTTCAAGAAAATTGACATTACAATTTTCTTGCGTAAAATCGCCAATCGCCCGACATTGAATTTCGAGGTCGCGTAGCAATGCATACAGTGGTAAGTAGATAAATGCAAATGGTATAAATAAACTAACTCCGTTGTTGTCATTCTTCTTCCGTAGTCTGCAAATATCAGCAGGCGTTCCTATAAAGTGATCAGTACAAGAGTGGATACCACTCTTGATCAGTATAAAACACACAGGAATCCCTATGATAGTGTTGTCGATGGTTTCCAGTCCTTTTCGGTCATTTTGTCGGCCATTTTGTTTGGGAGACGCGCTGTTTCTAATGGCAATTAGTATAAACCAACTAATGGTCTATTACAAATCCTGCATTCTGATTGGCTGAGCTACTAATGGTCTATAAGTGATAGACCGTGCCTGGCAAAAACACCACCTTTCTTTGCAAGAAAACTTGATTTTTTCATCATAAAATAATGGAATTCATTGCCAAAACCGACCAACTAGTTGATTTATACTAAAACAATTAGACCTCTCGTCCTCATGTGCTATGATACCAATAGACCATTCGGCCTTCGGCCTCATGGTCTATTCATCATAGCACATTCGACCTTGAGGTCTAATTGTTAAGTATTCTTTGAGCTTCTGTTTGTTTTTACCCCACGAGACAACAATGTAAACAGTTCGTGTTTCCAGCAAACACACGAAAGCCCGCGAAACTCTCCAATGAAGCCCATTTTTCGCAACTGGATCGTTCTCTTTGACTTCTTGGAAGATAAAAGTATGCTTGCCTTTTCGGTTTGACATGGTTTGACCTTTCAAGTGGATAATAATTCGCGCTATTTTTGTGCAGTGAGGTTCAACATCGGCTCAAATTACAGTAGCTCAACCGACAGACGTGACATATTGCGTGACAACAAAAGTTTACTTTTTTAGCTGAAATCGTTTTTTTTAGGGGGGGAGGGTGTATTAAGCAACAGCTAAATCTCCAAATCGTTATTTTGTCTTTTCTTTTTCTGCGCTGTGTGTTTTTTACTCAATAAATTATTCTAAAGTACGCATGTGGCGACCCCCTGTCCCAAATATGGCATTTGTCGCAGCTGGATATCAGTTAGTAGATGTCACAATAGAGCAGATACCTTGTCATGCCTGTGCCAGCTAGTACCAGTGTTGGCAGTGTGAACTCGTGAAGTGAACTCGTGAACTCTCTTGCGACGCAAATTGCAAAAAGTGCTCTAGACTAGTAGTTCTAGATGATTACATGTGCAATCAAAGCTATAGCTATCGCCAACTCGTGGGTAATGAAGAGTGAAGAGGACAGGGCGGGGAAGGCTCTCATATTGAATAGGTGGGGTTGCTCATTAAAAAAAAATGATGAAAAAATCCAGGGGGTGGGGGGGACTCCAATATTTTTCGGGCGGGGGGTGCTCGTCGTAGTGCCTTTGAGGGGTAAAATTTGAAAACTTAGGTACCAGTTAGGGGTCCCTTCTTGCAAATCACGCTTGTCTGAAGCCTGAATTCAGACGTATTTTCGCTCTCAAAAAATACAAGAGAAAATTACAAGGGAAAAATCGTCTTGTTGGTACCTTTTGGGGGTAAAATCGAAGTTCCCGACGAGCACCCCCGCCCCAAAACATGGGAGAAATTAATTATTGCTGAATATTAAAATCGGGCGTTTTCAATCCACAGTAAATGTATGAGCTAATTGGAGCTTCAGTGCTCCCAACTTTTGGCGCGATTTTGAAAGCTGGATTTTTCCTTGAAAGTGAAAAAAACCCGGCCTCAAAGTATTTCAATATTGTTCTCGAGAACATCATTTTTTTATCTAAAGGATTTTAAAAAAGAAAAAGAAGAAATGTGTTGACCTCAAGGTTGAACTCCGCGGACGTCTGGGGCCCGAGTAGCATACAAATCAACTATATGCCCGACAAAAGTCATGTTATTATCATTATTATCACTACACAAGGCCAAATAATACAAGCATGATGTTCGTCCAGCCTAATTGAATACTGTAAGCTTAGATAAAGGCAAAAAAATCGTATCGTTCACAATTATTTCGCCCGTTGAGATTACAAACTACAAACTTAGGTTAATCTGTTAATACATGAAACAAAAAGAATCACAACTTTTAAAAGCACATAAAAATCTACTCTGCTAGCAGGGTAATAAGAATCCCAAAAGACAATACAATTGAAAACATGGCAAATGTTTTTTAACTGCTTTTTTGTAGGCTTAGTTACTTCTAGTCAGCTCGCCATCCCTCCCGTCCTCGAAACGAAAGCACACCAAAAAAAAAAAACACAGATAAATTCAACCAATATCTCCGGAGCCCTCCATTTTTCATCGGTGTTCTGTCCGTGGTTGTTGAATTAAGTACTGTTTCACTTGTTTCCCAGACTGATAGCGAGTTTATGTTTTGGTTCCACAATATTTTCTTTTTCTAGTAAACAACTTGTTCGCCTTCGCTTCGAACATGAGACTAAGCTTGTTGTTGTTGAGGTTTCTGCTCACCGGTGTGATTTGGCGATGAATCGCTTCTTAATTCCTGTCAGAGTACCGCGCGTAGTGATAATAATGAGTCATAACCACTACTAAGATTCCAAAAAATATTTTATAACCTTCGGCGTGACAACAGTCTAGCAGTGGCGAGAGTGCGGCAGCTGGCAGATTCTCGGCACTTTAAAACACGAGTCTCGTAGTAAGAGTAATTTCAAGCCGCGAACTGAAACCGTTGACGGGATACGATTCATTGGCAAAGACATTAGCATCACAACAACAATGTTCGATGAGTAAAAGTCGTGATTTTCGGCTTTAGGGAAGATATAAGTCCAGTGAACAGTTAACTTGCGAGACAGTGAACTGAGTGAACCTGAAGTTTGCCGGCGAAGTTTGGGAGATTCGTATCTCACGTTCATGAGCATTCACATCGGAGATTCGTATCTCACGGTCATGAGAGCATACACATCGGTCGAATATTGTTCGAATTCGTACATAGTCAACTTAAGATTAATTTTAAGCCTTTCAAAACACAGTGAACTTGTGAGAGATTATGAGACAGAGAACCTGCGCTGGGACGTTTGACACATATAAATCAGTTTTTCCTGAGTGATTACGTCACGAAGTCCCCGTGGCGCAGTTGGTTAGCGCGTGACTCGGCAATCTTTTAAAGTTAAGCACGATCCGGCAGGGTTAATATTTGGATGGGTGACCGACAGCAAAGTGGATGGGGGAGCGAAAAGATAAGCGAATGTTTCGAGGGAGGGGTAGGTAAAATAAACACATAGCTAAACAAATAATCAATTATGCTAATGTAAAAAGTTTACACCGGAGTGAGTGACATCGGGTCCCCACTACAACTCGGGGTTACCATAGTAACCCACGAGTTAAAAAGAGCAAAAAGAGCCTGTATGTCGACCGCATATGTCCGATTGTCAGGAAGTGCTCCTGTCACCAAGCATCTTAGGCCCATCTTAGGGTGGAGTTCACGAGTGCAGTGTGTCATCCCTTGTTCATTGTTGATTAGAGCGGATTTCAAATGACCGTCGAAAGTAAGTCAGACTTGCGTTTATTTACTGTTTCTATTGCTCGAGAGCAAAGTATTTCGTCTTTTCAGCCAATCAAATTGCGAACTAAATGAAAACGGGCCATTGCTCTTGCATGCATGACTAAGACCCCGTCCACACTACACCGTTTTCAAACGAAAACGGACACTTTTTGCTCCGTTTTCAAAAAGATTCGCGTGCACAATAATTGTTTTCGCCCGTCCACACTACAACGCGCATCCGTACGAAAACGGTCTTATGCATTCAGTGCGCAAGCTCAACGCATGCGCATTTCGATCTGTCGGCTCGCGAAATTGATTGGGTTTGCTGTGGTGACGTCATCGTTTTCAGATAGCATCGTTTTTCACCCGCTCCGTTTTCAATTCGCTCCACTCTGGAGAGCGCTTTCGGATTGACTCGTTTTCTATGATTGAATGTTGTAGTGTAGACGATAGCCGTATCCGGAGCAAAAAGTATCCGTTTTCTTTTGAAAACGGTGTAGTGTGAACGGGGTCTAAACGTAAGTCTGGCTTACTTCGCCTCCTGTCCTGATTGATTTGTTGTTGAATGGCTTCCACTCCTGATTGGCTAGTGGTGTCGGGTTTTTGTTTATTATTTGACACTCATCTGAAATCTGCTACCCATGTACTTGAATGTGCTAAATTGCGATTGCTCTCACCAGTCATATGAAATACTCTTTCACCCGGCTGTTTTCACACGGGATTCATTTCCTAAAGGCTGGTTTCCATATAATCTCTTCGGTCTCATCAGTCTCGCCGATCGCATGAAATAGTGCACACGCGATCCATGAGATTCATGCGATTCGATGCGATCGTATGTTTCCATATAATCTCACCGATCGCATAGAATATGAATGTTTTGTGCGCCATTTTGAAAGTGTACGCGACCGAGATGACTGCTGGCCTCGAAACAATGAATTCTGGGATACATTCCGATCGCATCAGTCGCTTTCGAACGCGTTTGAATGTCTCCATATAATCTCATTCAATCTCATTCAATCGTGAACCCCCCTCTCCCATTTTAGTGGAAAACGTTTTGGCTGTTCTCCTGTGTACGAACCTGAAACAACTCACAAATTAGTAGACGAATCATGATGAAAGGAACCCCCGACGTTTTGCAGAAAGAGAGGATCGCATTGTTCTGTGGCGCGCCAAGATTTTAACAAACGCATTTCATCAAGCAGAGAAAAAAATTAATGAGCATTTCATTTTTTTTGGAAAGTAAACAAAGGCTGTAATGCTTTATGCGCACAAAGCGCGCCTAAAAATTCTTATTATTCATGTGCGTAAAATGCGGCCCGTCGAATTCGTATGCTTGTAACGTCGAACTCACGCTGACCTAAGCTGCCAGTTCTTTCAAACATAGAAGCAACTGCCCGCCAGGCCTTTTTAAGTGGGAGATTATACTTGCGAGTTATTGGCTTCGTTGCACGTGCCTTCTTTATGCGAACATTTTTTAATGCACACGATATAGAACTTGCTGGAATCACTCCCCACTTAACTTTCTTGTGATCCCCCCTTTCGCTTACCCAAAATGAAGTGATCTCCCCCAAAATCCTCAGCCCTTAGGCCAAAAATACTGACCTGTCCCTTAGGGGGTAAAATTCAAAGACAAAAACGTTTTTTTCCAGATAGGTATCTGTTATGTTCTAGCTAATCAAGTAAATCACGACCTGAATTTCAGACATATTTTCCTCGTATAAAAGGAAAGAACAAGCAAAGATTGAAAGTGTATGGCACAGGTTTTTGAGGGAGGGTACAAGAGGATGAAGGACGACATGAATGTAGAAGATGGTGACGATAAGAGATGGCATATTAAACTATCTAACGCCGACCTACGACGCATCACGAACACTCGCCCTATCAGGACACACTGCGTCCAGCAACATTTAAAGTACCGGGCTCATATGTCGTATGGACAACATGGACATACGGAAACAAATTATTTTTGATGAACATGCCTCAAAATGGACTGCCTTAGAGAATAACATACCTGGGAATGGATGCCCACAGATAAGGAGGATAATGATGGACAGAACTGTGCTCCAGTGTCTATTAGATAAAATGGACACACCCTAGTGGGGGCAAACCCCCAGAAAAAGGGAAATCAAAGAGGAAGGAGAAAAAATTACGTCTTGTTGGTATCTTTTAGGGGTCAAAATCAACTAAGCGACGCCATGTTTGGTACCTTCTAGGGGTAAAACTGAACGTTCACGACGAGCACCCCTGCCCCAAAGATAAGGGATTCCCCAAGGTGAAATCGCGGCGACCTTTTTTTCAAAAGCAACGTTTTCTTATCACCAAAAGCCTGAATGCCCCGAACAAGTTCAGATGCGATCGGTTCGACTTTGTGACTCGTTGGTACATCTTCGTGACACATTCGGAGTTTTTTTTAAAACTGAGTTTAGGCAGCTTTTGGGCAACTTTACGAGAAAAACAGCAACTCCAGCAACTCTCCTTCCCGATTGATATTTTTGGGTCGAGATACGAGGTTGAATGAAAGGGATCAAGAGTCATACAGCCGATTGCGTTTGAGCGTTTTACCCTAACAGTTCGCACGTTACGTTTGAAAGTTGCGTTGTGAGACAAAAGTCGAACGTTTCCAAGGGCAACCGCCATGTGTTTTTTTCACTGACCAATCAGAGAGGACAGACCTCTTTGGTTCGCCATAGAAACGTCTCGTTTCATCCTAGAAACGCAACTTTCAAACGTTCAAACATAACGTGCGAACTGAGGGTAAAACGCTCAAACGCAATCGGCTGTAAATATAAGTAAGAAATACAGACTTTGTCGAACCAACGAAAGGTAAACGTTGCAAGAAAAGGACTTGTGTGGCGTCACCAGTCACGTGATCGATCACGTGATCAACTAAGAATATAAAATTAGTTCAAAGCAACAATTGCTGCCATTATACGAGCTCTACAGTTATTTACGCTTTTTGGGGATTTGAAAAGCCGGTCGGTTTGGTAGAAAGACATGTCTTTTTTGTCAAAAATGATGGTCACGTGACAGGTCACGTGCTCAAATTTCATATTTTGATAGGATCAAGTCAAAGCTCTTATAAAGACCTGTCATTGTACCAGGTTTGGTGCTGCTATGACTTTATACGGAAAAGTTATAAAGGCCTATAGCCTTCCAGCCTCGTTTCCATGCTGCTGCCTTTATGAAAGTTTGGACTTGAATAAACGCAATTCCTCTGTGAAACGCCGTGCGCCATGACAAATTGTCCGCCACATAACTGCTGAGCAAAGTCTAGAGCAGCATTTGCTGCCATTATAAGAGCTCTACATGTAACTGGGTTTTATTTTGGGGGTTTGAAAGGCGGTCAATTCAGTAAAAAAGCGGTATTTTTGTGAAAGATGATGGTCACGTGACTGGTCACGTGATCAAATTTAATTTTTTGATGATATGTAATGATAGACCTGATAGAGGTCTACCGTTATACCAAATTTGGTGCTGTTATGTTTTAATACGGAGAAGTTATATTAAAAAATGCCTTTTGAGCCTCGCTTCCGTGTTAAATGCCATATTTGGTAATACCCCCTTAATATCTCGAGAGTGGGACCACAATTTTGGACTACATAGTACCTGGCCTTAAAGAGCAGGTCTTCCTGCATAAGTATCAACCATCAAACCTTTTCAGTTCGGTGGGTTGAACGAAACGATACTTTCAGAGGTCTGGCTCCCGGACTGTTGGGAAAATTCCTCCTCTAAGAAAAGATGTGCAAATTCGTAGTGAATCAACTTCTCACGCAAGTACTGTCTCGCTTTATGCTAATTATGTTCACAGATTGGAAATTTCTAAATCTGTATATTTACTAAATCTAAAGCTACGACAGCTAACCTGACTTCTATGACTATTTCTATAATAATAAATGCCTTTTTAGAACAATTCAAACAAATGTGAATATTTCCCTTCCTGGCATGAAGACAATTTGAATCGCGTGTCATGTGAAAAATGCAAAAGTGACTTCGACGTTTCGCTCTCGTAGAAGATAAATATATGCGGGCCGCGATTAATTTTTTTATGATAGAAATGAAAGGTTGGGAATAATGTAAAAACATTTTTATTGAAAATTCGATGCGCACCAGCTGAGATTCTTGCCCCTGAATTCTAGTCAAATTTAAGCAAAACGATTTTTGCTTTTGACGGGGCTCATGTAGGGTCCTGTAAATTTTTTGAAAAATCAAAAGCAAAAATAATCTTACCGTTTTCCAGCCGTCTAGATGACACACTTTTATGAGATCGAAAACAAAATATCAATATCTTTCGCTTTCAGGCTTTGCGAGGCTTCCCAATCTAGGCAAAATTTTGCGATTTTCGGTGTCGCGACGAGCCCTATTTGGGTGAAATCAGACTTGACGAGATTTCTCGAAAAATTAAACTCGCTGAAAATTTTAAACTCCATTTTCGAAAATAGTTCCATACGGGAGCTCATTTTATAAAATAAACTGGAGGTCGATTTTTTTGATCTCCAACGTTGCGGGGGAAAAAACGACTGAACGCCGACTTCCAAAAACGTGCCCAAGAGTTGCGTGATTCTCAAGATCTTGAGAATGGATGGTGATTGGTCAGTTTTTTTTATGAGCTGTATTTATGCATAATTTTCAGCGACAAGAGAACTGCACTCAAAGGCAGAGACATAGCAGCCAACAGAACGGCTAAAATTTATCCAGAAAATATACCTCAGCCCGGCAAGAATATTATGTGCCTGTTACGAAAGGCCACGCGATCTTAGAGAACCACACTATGCGGCAGAATGACATTTTGCAGGCCGAAAACTGCTGTCGTTGAGATCGGTAAACGTGGATGTCGATACGTTCACCTCCAAACACACTAAAATTTCATTCTAGTTGTCTTAAAATTGTTATTCAACTGACAATCAATAACAAGCGAATCTGGAGCCTGTAATGTTATAGCGATTTCCTCCTCGAAATCAGAGACAGTGCTGCTTTGGCAAGGAAGCATTTTATTCATCCGAATCCGGGGAAACCCGTCAGGCACTGTCAGATCAAAGTCATTTCTGATCCTACTATGCAGCTCTTGGTGCTTCAAAATTATGAAATAATTATCTATAAAAGTTGGGATGTTGCTTTGGAAATCATAAGGAAGTTTTGTGTCTGAGGAGTCGGAACTTCAATACAAGCAAAATGAATTTGTCGATTAGTTTGTACACGTTCGTCGAAGCAGCTTCTGAGTGTATTGCTAGTTCGCGAAGAGTTTACGAGCCTCGAGTAAATCCAATTTTGTGCATGCTATGCGTTTCTAAGATCGCTTGGCCTTTCGTAACAGGCACATAATACTCTTACCGGGTTAAGGTATATTTTTCTGGATAAATTTTAGCCGTTCTGTGGGCTGCTATGTCTCTGCCTTTGAGTACAGTTCTCTTGTCGCTGAAAATTATGCATAAATACATTATGCATAAAACTGACCAATCACCATCCATTCTCAAGATCTTGAGAATCACGCAACTCTTGGGCACGTTTTTGGAAGTCGGCGTTCAGTCGTTTTTTCTCCCGCAACGTTGGAGTGTAGGAAGAAAAGACGACTGAAATTCAGGCTAGGACGATGCTTGATGTTTACAGGCAGCGGCTCTTATAACACCAGTTTTGGAAAATTGATCTTACGAAATGCTTACGAAAATTCATAAGAATAGATCTACAAGTGAAAAGACTTTGAAGCGCAGCCGTTTTATACCTGAAATATGTTTTCGCCCAACACGTGATGTTTGTGTGAAAATTTTTTCCTCCGAATTCAAATCGCGCGCATGGGCAGTCGAGCCAATGAAAATCGTCGCACGATTTGATTATTCCAGAGCTCCGTATCTTGGCGCTGGCCTAAAAGATACGCGGGCTCTGGGAACGAGATTGCATTCTGTGTGTGCGTGTGTCCGCCCGGCACCACAGGTATCCCAATTTCAGGCGGGGAAATAGGCACGCGCTTTTAGTTTTAGCGGATCTCCGGCGCTAGGTGACCAAACTTGAGTTTAATTTATGTTAATAGAGGCAAGGGCCCAGGGGGTTGCACCACCAAGGTCACTTGGCATGACGTCATAAGTGACGTCAGCAAAAGTAAAGAAGTCAATACTTAGGTTACACGGTATGACGTCATCGATGACGTCATCAAAACTATTAAAGTCGATATCTCAAGAAGGCAAAATCGCTAGGTAATCAAACTTGGGTAAAATTATCGTGGAGGCAAGGGGGGTGCACTATCAAGGTCACGCGGCATGACGTCATCGATGACGTCATCAAAACTAGAAAATTCAATATCTCAAGCAGGCAACATCGCTAGGTCACCAAACTTGAATAGAGTCATCTTGGAGGCAAAGGGGGTGCACCATCAAGGTCACGCGGCATGACGTCATCGATGACGTCATCAAAAAATAATAAAGTCGATATCTCAAGAAGGCAACATCGCTAGGTGACCAAACTTAGGTAAAGTTATCTTGGAGGCAAGGGGGGTGTACCACCAAGGTCACGCGGTATGACGTCATCAAAACTAGAAAAGTCAATATCTGAAGAAGGCAGCATCTCTAGGTGACCAAACTTGGGTAAAGTTATCTTGAAGGCAAGGGGGTTGCACCAAAAAGGTCACGCGGTATGACGTCATCTATGACATCATCAAAAATCCCAATATCTCGATTACATTAATGTATTGATTCGAACTCCGCTTTTAGGCAGTGCCTAAATCTATATATTAGAAGTACAGTTCTACCTGTAGCGCCAACTCCAGCTTCTTATCGGTCACGTGCACATTCACGGCGTGGAGCTTGCCAGAAAGTTTGATTCTGAAATCCAATTGTTGAAGGTAAGATTCTTGCCGGATGAGCAGAAAAGTGAGTGAATATGATCACAACGAGGCAAGACTAACTTCAAGTCCATGGCAAACATAGCCCACTACAGGCTAACAAACAAACGTGCAGCGATTTCTAGGAAAACCTACACCAATATGCATATGCAAGCTATACATCTGTAGTTGAATCTTCCCTTTTAAGAAAAAAATGGGCCTTGCATGGTTTTCAAAGATCCGTGGGAACACTGTCCAAACAGGACGTTAGGATGGAGATTGGTGCACAGAAATGCGCTATTGTTTGTATAAGGAGAGGAAATGTGGTTGTAAGCAATGGCAATGTACTGCCGGTTGGGCAGAAGATCACAGCTGTTAAGAATGATGAGTATAAATACCTCGAGGTCTTAGAAATAGATCAAGCAGAAGGGAAAAGAGATTTTCCGAAGATTAAATAAGGCTCTGAGAGCGAAGTTCAATGGGGCATTGGAGGATTCACTAACATAGATACGTACTGTGCTAGTCGCACGTCGTCTGGATTTAGAGCTTTCTGCAGCTTAAGGTCGATGGCCATAGGATCAACTATATGAAGCCTGGACTGGACCTCCTGCCGCGCAGAATCCCAGTCATCCTCTGAAGATAACAAACCAAGCAAAACGCAACTCAGTCTTATCAAAGATTACAGATCTGCTGGTTTGTCATATTGCTAAGTAATGGAAAGGCTTATCTTCAAAAACACTTTTATTCTAGGTGCTTTAGACTTCTTCTTAGAATTGTTAGGCTGCACCAAGACTACACTTACTTTTCTTAGTACCCTGAAAGCTTCAAAAGATATCAATAATCTAACCTCGCTTTGCAATTAGTACTTGTAACTGTTTAAGACGAATGTCAAATTTGTCGTAGCACTTGGATTCCAGCTCCTCGATGCTAAGGTTCTAAAGAGTGGAAAGAAGATATATAGATAGATAGATAGATAGATAGATATTGTTATCATTATTATTATTAAGAGGAATGGATTCAGAGATAACAGAAAATGCGCCACGAATCTACTGTTACTGTATGCATGGTGGTGAGTAGCATTACCTTGGTGGTAACGACTCTCTCCTGGTCAGGATCACTTGTAATCTTCAGATGACCCAGATCAACCACCAGCACACTTGTAGATCTAAAAGAAAAACAGTAACATGAACGGCAAGTATGACAGAGCACTCGTTGTGCCTCAGAGGATCAAGATGCAAGGTTTCCTCCCTTAGTACAAACACAATTTTTTGGACTTGACCACAAATTAGGTTTTTGTCGTTTCGTAGTGTACCCAGTAAGAATGCTTTTAGCCTTTTGCTTTGCTTTATTTTGTTTTGTTGCCGCGCCACTTACCCTTCCATACACCCTTTCTCTGGGATTATTACGTAAGGAGATTTCACGTCCACACTAACATCGGTGATCTGAAAGAAAAAAGCAATTGCCATGACAATTCCCCGATATTCACGCAGCCTGAGGCCACGAATTCATCGACGAATTCATTTACGCGGAGTACAGTTAGTCAAGTGACTCAAGTGATTTTAAACAAACAACACTATGTTCCGAGATCACAACAAAACAAAAAAATAAGACGTGAACCTCGACCAATCAGCGGGCGGAATTCCTTATAGTCACGTGAGTAAATCTCAAAAGAATACGTGTTGCTATAGTATCACCCACGTTTTGTTCTACCTTGTGATGTTCAACGGCATACGCGAGACTCGCTTTCGAGGCCGTCTTCAGCGCCTCTAGGCCAGACATAGCAGCCGCTGATAACCTGCGATATGAAACATCATACATGTTATCCAAGTATTGTTATCTTAATACCAGATGAATCCGGCGCTATTACTGGACTAATTCTAAAGAAGAAAGAACTTTTATTGAAGTGCATACGTACTCTTGAAGGTGCACATCCTCAGGAGGCTGGAAGAACTGCATCACTTCTTCTATAGTATTCTGATGAGAAACATTATTAATTCCGTATTTAACCTGATCAATATTTTCAGGCAAATGTTGCGAAGACAAGACATATTAACTGAAATTCTAGTATAGGTAGCACATTTTTTTCATATCACCCCAGCACGTAATCTTACTGAGTCATAGACAATCTTGAGCGGCTGAGATGACACTTGTGCACGTTGATCACATTTGCCGTCCAGTGGATTCGTTTCGAATGCAGCGCTGAACAGTGCAAGATGGCCCTCTGAAAAAATATCACAGACTGTGGTATGAATAAAACACCCAGGAAACATTTAAAGGTCCCAGCGTCTTCGTTCGTTCCCAGAGCTCAAAAAAGCTCTTCTTGGGTTGATAATAAGATGAACTTACTTTCCTGGTGTGAGGTGACCATAAGTGGTAGAGTGCCATTCTCACCCGGGGAGCCGTACATCTTCATCTGATCAACCTTAGCCGTCACTCTACAAGAGCAGACAAAATGGTAATTAGTAGATTTACCTATGTATTCTACTACAGTAGGGTGTTAGTGACCAAATGACTTCTGCACCAGGAAATAATGATTGCCTGGTTTTAGCCATCAAGATCATAGCTTGTCCAGAGCAAAATAGTAAATGCTAACAGTAGAGTAAATGCTAACTGACTGTCTTGTAAAGATCATGACATGCGCTTTACCTTATGGCCTGTGCGGATGGTCGCTGAGCAAGATCAGCATAAAGATCTTGAATGCTGAATTTCACAATTTCCTTGACTTTAGCACTAAAGACATACAAGAGCCGTAAACATTCAACTGCTGCAAATTGCTGAAGACCAAACAGATGTAAAGTGATGAACTGTGCCTTGTCCTGTCTTGCACCTTACCTGCTGGTGTCGTCTCTCAATTTCACACCAATTTGCTTCAAATGGACGACCACTTTATTTTCAACATACTGCAACAGTTTCAAACACATACTGTCAGTTCTAAGAGCAAGATGTTGGACTTAAGAATGTACACTTGATCACTAGTATAACAACTCAAAACCTGCAAACAAGATAGGTAGCACACCCACCTCCTTGGGGAAAGAGGTGATGACCTCATTCTCACTGTACCCAATGGCTGCATACAGCTTGGCTAGCTCCTCTTTCTTCTGCTCTTCTGTAAGAATTTCTGCGAAACAGCATTACACGCCACTCATTTCTATTTCTGTTATTTGTTTTCCAAGAGTACTTTTTGTGCTCGTTTATTCGCCTGTTAATGGCTTATTATTTTACGAAGACTTTAGAGTTGATATACGTTTTACAGAAACGTATAAGAGAGTTGAAACATGTAGCGTGCGGCAATGCTCTCAACTATTCGCAGTACAAAAAACGCGAATAGTTGGAAGTATGGAAATGAACGGCTACGTGTTTCCACTTCTTTGTGCGTTTTCTGGTTTTACTCATTGATCAGACACCTCTCTTACAAGCTAAAAACTAACAGTATACTGCAGTGAACTTGGAGGTTTTTTTTTACAGTTTAACACAATTTAGAATTGGTGTCTGGCCAAGGTTTGTTTATACAAACAAGTTCAGTGTTAAAGGTGAACATGAACTCGTAGGGCAAACTTTAGGTATGTGTACATGGCGACATGGCGGGTGGGATATACTCACGTTTGTTGCGATTTTTAAAAATTCTGAAATGTGATGAGGAATGACGAGAAGAAGAGGAAGAGTTAGAGGTCGTCGAGTGTAAAGTAGGTGCTAAAGAAAGCCAGGATGAAGAAAATGAAAGGAACTATTAGAATCTAAAAGAAAAGTTTAAGAAAGGTTTTATGTTACGGTGATTTTAAGTGTTTTTATGCAGTCACTTTAATAATCTTTATTAGGAGCGGTTTTGCTTATAACAGAGCCATGCAAAAAATACTGTAAAATTTAATCGTTTTTACGTTTTTACGTTTTTACGTAGATTTTATAGCACTTTATAATCAATGTTGAAAAATGCCGAGCCAGGTGAATTTACTTCGTTTTCGTAATTTCTGTTAATATCATATATATATAAAAATCCCCCACACCGTTTTCTAGATCATCTATCTATCAGCGCAATTCGGTAAAAGTTTAGAAGGGGCTAGAGCTTCTGTAGTAAAGACGGTACAATTTTCCTTGTCACATCAAGGGCATTTTTATAAAAATGACATATTTCAACAGACAATTCAATCTATTAGCTTTAAATTGAAATATGAATGACTGTTATAATTTGAATTGCGGCCCGACAGGAATTTTTTTCGGCGGGCAACTATCGAAACTATACCTCTAGCTTAAATTCCGCAATCGGTTTGCCATCGAAACACCACAGTAAGGCAACATTTGAGAGTCCCTCCCTTTCCCGAAATTAAAGAAGTTCTCGGCCAGTTAGATACCTGGTTCCTTTTCTTCAGATTTTTTCTTGCCTGAGCCAAACCATCCAGAGAAAAATCCACCTTCTTCCTTCTCTTTTGCCTTTTTCCTCTTCTTTCTCAGAGCCGCTGCTTCCTAAAGTGTTCATGGAAAATATGTACGAAAGGATAAGCTCTGCGTCACAGTGTAGCAACGTGAATACCATCTAGCCATAGTTTCCTGCTTTGAAGCGCTGCTTGCATAGTAACTAAAAAATGGCAAGTTAACAAACATTAACCAGGGAAGTGTGAGAGATGGAAGCTGAATATATTTGAATGCATTAAGCGCGAATCGCGCGTTCTGATTGGCTAAGTCGAAAAGCAATGCTTGTTGCGCCTGAAATCTCCGAGCGCCGAGTTTGAAATCAACAACAACGCTGAGTCTGACTGCATTAGAAAGAGTTAAACTGCGTAGAAAGAAAATTAAAAAATGACATTAATCAAAACACAGTTAAGGTAGGAACATTTCCTTTCAAATTCAATCTATTCGTATGTATTTCAGTTACAAACAAATCGCTTCAAGGAGAATTTTATACAATTTCCCTGCATTAACTAACCTCATATTCTGCCTGTTGTCGACAGATTGTGATATTCAGCACATCCAGTTTGTCTTCCAAGTTCTGTTGAAAAACAATCCACAAATTCCAATTAAGCGAAATTGCATTTTCCCTATTGTTAACAGGATAGTGTTCTGTTATAGATAAGCAAGCGCACGAATTATGATGAGCATACACTTGAAATACTAGACCATCCATACCTCCAAGTTTTTCTGCTGCTCTTTGGACATCTTTTCACCGAGTAGCTTTTTCTTGAAAAGGGTTTTGTAATCTTTGCAAATTTTCCTACAAGAAGACGTAACGTTTAAGGGATTGAAACAGTTATCTAGTAGACAAAGCACCTTTTTTCTCGGATAGCTACCTATGACTTTTGATGTGGTTCCAGGACCAGTTTCTCAGACGCCTTCTGACATCTTCTTCCAACACACAGTTCATGGCATAATGCCACCTGCAATCACGAACAGTAGCTTACTATAACTATAATACGAACGACAAAATAATGACAACGATTTCATATTTTGCTTTCTGATAGGCATATTTCGTACAAAAAAATCCTTGTAACATATGGGCGAGCAAGCTTAAAGGTGTGACTTGAATCCCCTTCTGACGTTGTCTCTCCTTATAAGGTTGGTTGTGTTGTGTTAAAGCACACTATTTTGCTTAGGCTGCGCATAATTAAGACATGGCTTTATGATATATGCAAACGATCCAAGCATATAGTGGTTTCAATCAAGTTTGTCACCCAAAAGACTAGGGTCACTCGTGTCCCACGTGCTAATTAAAATGCAATTCGATTTACGCCTGTGTTTGGTACGGCGGGATTTCAGTTTTAGAGTGCATTTCAATCTCAAATTGGAAGGCGCAAGAACTTTAAATATCCTTTAGTTTCAAACTACTTTTAAGTAGTTTAAAACGTGCCCGAAAGTACTGTGTACAGCAATAAGCCCCTATTTTTCTTTTCACGCGTTCCCTTTGTCAAAGATGAAATAAAGTACTGACGGAGTATTTTGTGAGTTGATTACTGAAAGCAATCAGTGAGTTGATTGCTGAAAGCAACCAACTGGCCCGAACTGCTGAAAGCCTGCTGGAATGTTCTGTATAACAAATATCTAAGGAAAGAAATGTTTCGGAAATTCTTTTCTGTTTTCCGTCCGGTCAGTTTTTGCTAGTCATCCTACACCAAAACGATAGCTCTTCAGGTCGGTGTTTGCTCCATTTTCTCAGCTTAGACTGTATATTTTAAGATGCCAAGTAATAATGCAATCCTCTCACTCGAATTCAGAAACACGTTAAGTCTAAAGTCGACTTCGCTCAACGCGCGCGAATGTTGACTCACGAAGAAAATTTGTTATCAAAGCACGAATGACCCATCATCCTTGGCGCCGACAGCTTGTAGGATTTAGTCTTTTGGGTGACAAACTTTATTGAAGCCACTATATAAGGCACTCGTCTTGTTTCACCTTGTTCAACAGCCTGGCATCAGTCGCAGGAATCACAGTCGTGACTGTTTACGATATCGTCACTAGTAGTTATGACAAGGAGTGGCCTCTATATATAGCGATTGAGACGCTTCGGTTTGTGCCTTTTAAATCTTTTCAAACTCTTGTGCTAGAGAACTGTCCTAACTGTTTTTCATTTTTGCTAGGCCACTTCCACATCAACCAAAACTATTCAGCAATTTTCGTAGACTAGGTAACCTACCATTTAGATGGACTCTCTTTCAATGCCACGTCTGGTTTGTATTTGCGGAATGGGACATTTCTTGTCATGTAGTCGAACGACTCCAGAAGCTTCATCAAGTCATGGTACTGGTGCTTGGTCAAAATCACGAAAATCTCTTCAAGCACAAGACTCAGAAATACCTGGAAATGAGTGTAAAAATCAAATTTCATCGAACTGGGAAAGAGATGGCCAAGATGCCACATGCTTCACTGCCGAGCCAAAACTCTTGAAACAAACGAGTAGAGGGTGCTAGTTTTGCCTCTATTTCCACATCCTCAGGTGCTTAAAGGGGCTCTTCGCACGCTTGCTGACCACTTCTCTGACAAGAAAATAGCTCAAATCACGATTTTTCGAAGTTATATTTTGCGAATCATGCTCAAAATTTGAAGTTTGTGTTGATATTCATCGAGAACAATCAAGCACTTCCTGGCATCAAATTTGTCAGAGAAGTAGTTGTATACTTTGGGATGAATTTAACGGTAAGAGATTTCGCTAGCCTATTTCAAAACCCATTAAATTCAAAATTATTAGAAAGTGAAACATTTGAAGGGCAAAAAAAGTCGCCTGGAATATCTTGAAATAGGCTTGATAAGTGCTAGAAAAACTGTAGACATCCTATTTAAAACGCTTCCTGGATAAGACTTAAGAACGTAGGCCCAATTTCTCACACGCCGGTATCAGACATTGGATTCCACATACATTGATAAACCACACCAAATAGACCAAACGTACCCGCATGGCACATTCAAGGCAAACGGCACATCGTTATGTTTGAAAATGCCTTTCCATAAACGTATCAGACTCTTGTCTCGTTTTTTTTTTTTGTTTACACAAGTAGACACTGTTATCAAGTTTAATCCTACTTCCCCTGCTCTAAAATGCAAATGAGAATCTACCTTTGGGTCGCTGGGATTGGAGCCTGGTTTGGTATCCAGTTTGACTTTCGTCGTTGCTGAAACCGGCGGTAGGACTGAATAAAAAAGAAGACAGGTGAAACGCTGTCGCGATCTATATGTAAGGTATAGATATACAATGGATGGATATGACAAATTAAAATTGTAACTCTGCAATTAATGCTATTGGGTCCGGCAATATATCGTTTTGAAGCTTTTCAAAACGCTTTTCGTCAAGCAGTGCTAAGTTGTATAGAACTACAACTTACGTATAATTTTTTTTGTTGCACACGAAAAAGCACCGATTTCCTCTGAACGCTCCAGCCCCTATGAAAAATCGAGTTTCCAGGACCAAACAGGATGGCATTCCATTCCTACTGAGGTTGTCTAAGAACCGTGTGTGGGATTTTGGATGTATGCTTTTAATCTTGTGTTAACTCATTTTAAAAAGTTCATAAAGCTTAAACCTTAAAGCTTCAAAACGATATATATGAAGAGGACCGCTTGGCTAAAAGGCCTTTAACGAGAAAATATAACATCACGTAGCAGCGTATGGCGTGTTCGATCTTTTTCTTTCAAACGATATATAGATTAGCCACCGTGATTGTTTTCCGTGACCACGTACGATTTCTATATCTGTACCTTGACAACGAAACATTGTAACTTACCATATCGGTACCCTTCTGGTTTGGAAAAGCCCTTTATCGTCCTCGCTATCCCTCCTTTGGCAATATTCTACAAAGAAAAGGGATATATTAAGCAACATGGTACAACGGCAGACTATTAATTATACATGGATCCTTGCCCTCGAAAGACAAGCAACGTTTTTTCCTCTCGAATCAGCGAATCAGAACACTTTTTACTGCCCGGCAAATTACTCAATACAAAGGCCGTAAGAACGGATCATTATATTGCAAGTACCAGAAACATGATGTCATAATGAGAAGATGATTGGTATGGACTGAGGACATAGCTCAGTGCGTACTACCCGTCTACACGCTCGACAAAAACATGTTCTGTCTCCACGTGAAACTTCAAAGTTTGCCCGCTCGTGTGCGACGTTTTGGCGCTGCTTGTGACTGAAACGGCAAAACGTTTAAGTTGTTTTATATCTTTCTGACCAGCAAAAACTATAAAGCTACCACGATATTAGCTTATTTCTATGATTATTGTAAAAATGGAATTGTGAACTTGAAGTGTGGCAAAAACGTTCAAGGTTTCCAGTCAAAACTTCGCTGTGCAGAAAGAACATCGCGCGTGAAGACGGGTAGCTGCAACCAACCGTAGGCGAGGATATTCTTTTCTATTGGTTCATAGGAAGTGACTATGCCAGGGGTTGACTTACCACCCATGATTAATAGAAAGTGACTATGTCAGGGGTTGACTTACCACCCATGCTTCATAGGAAGTGACTATGCCAGGGGTTGACTTACCACCCATGATTCATAGGAAGTGACTATGCCAGGAGTTGACTTACCACCCATGATTCATAGGAAGTGACTGTACCAGGAGTTGACTTACCACCCATGATTCATAGGAAGTGACTATATGCCAGGGTTGACTTACCACCCATGATTCATAGGAAGTGACTATGTCAGGGGTTGACTTACCACTCATGATTCATAGGAAGTGACTATGCCAGGAGTTGACTTACCACCCATGATTCATAGGAAGTGACTATGCCAGGGTTAACTTACCACCCATGATTCATAGGAAGTGACTATGCCAGGGGTTGACTTACCACCCATGATTCATAGGAAGTGACTATGCCAGGGGTTGACTTACCACTCATGATTCATAGGAAGTGACTATGCCAGGAGTTGACTTACCACCCATGATTCATAGGAAGTGACTGTACCAGGAGTTGACTTACCACCCATGATTCATAGGAAGTGACTATGCCAGGGGTTGACTTACCACCCATGATTCATAGGAAGTGACTGTACCAGGAGTTGACTTACCACCCATGATTCATAGGAAGTGACTATGCCAGGGGTTGACTTACCACCCATGATTCATAGGAAGTGACTGTACCAGGAGTTGACTTACCACCCATGATTCATAGGAAGTGACTATGCCAGGGGTTGACTTACCACCCATGATTCATAGGAAGTGACTATGCCAGGGGTTGACTTACCACCCATGATTCATAGGAAGTGACTATGCCAGGGGTTGACTTACCACCCATGATTCATAGGAAGTGACTATGCCAGGGGTTGACTTACCACTCATGATTCATAGGAAGTGACTATGCCAGGAGTTGACTTACCACCAATGATTCATAGGAAGTGACTATGCCAGGGGTTGACTTACCACCCATGATTCATAGGAAGTGACTATGCCAGGGGTTGACTTACCACCCATGATTCATAGGAAGTGACTATGCCAGGGGTTGACTTACCACCCATGATTCATAGGAAGTGACTATGCCAGGGGTTGACTTACCACTCATGATTCATAGGAAGTGACTATGCCAGGGGTTGACTTACCACCCATGATTCATAGGAAGTGACTATGCCTGGGGTTGACTTACCACCCATGATTCATAGGAAGTGACTATGCCAGGGGTTGACTTACCACCCATGATTCATAGGAAGTGACTGTACCAGGAGTTGACTTACCACCCATGATTCATAGGAAGTGACTATGCCAGGGTTGACTTACCACCCATGATTCATAGGAAGTGACTATGCCAGGGGTTGACTTACCACCCATGATTCATAGGACGTGACTATGCCAGGAGTTGACTTACCACCCATGATTCATAGGAAGTGACTATGCCTGGGGTTGACTTACCACCCATGATTCATAGGAAGTGACTATGCCAGGGGTTGACTTACCACCCATGATTCATAGGAAGTGACTATGCCAGGGGTTGACTTACCACCCATGATTCATAGGAAGTGACTATGCCAGGGGTTGACTTACCACCCATGATTCATAGGAAGTGACTATGCCTGGGGTTGACTTACCACCCATGATTCATAGGAAGTGACTATGCCTGGGGTTGACTTACCACCCATGATTCATAGGAAGTGACTATGCCAGGAGTTGACTTACCACCCATGATTCATAGGAAGTGACTATGCCAGGGTTGACTTACCACCCATGATTCATAGGAAGTGACTATGCCAGGGGTTGACTTACCACCCATGATTCATAGGAAGTGACTATGCCAGGGGTTGACTTACCACCCATGATTCATAGGACGTGACTATGCCAGGAGTTGACTTACCACCCATGATTCATAGGAAGTGACTATGCCAGGGGTTGACTTACCACTCATGATTCATAGGAAGTGACTATGCCAGGAGTTGACTTACCACCAATGATTCATAGGAAGTGACTATGCCAGGGGTTGACTTACCACCCATGATTCATAGGAAGTGACTATGCCAGGAGTTGACTTACCACCCATGATTCATAGGAAGTGACTATGCCAGGAGTTGACTTACCACCCATGATTCATAGGAAGTGACTATGCCAGGAGTTGACTTACCACCCATGATTCATAGGAAGTGACTATGCCAGGAGTTGACTTACCACCAATGATTCATAGGAAGTGACTATGCCAGGGGTTGACTTACCACCAATGATTCATAGGACGTGACTATGCCAGGAGTTGACTTACCACCCATGATTCATAGGAAGTGACTATGCCAGGGGTTGACTTACCACCCATGATTCATAGGAAGTGACTATGCCTGGGGTTGACTTACCACCCATGATTCATAGGAAGTGACTATGCCAGGGGTTGACTTACCACCCATGATTCATAGGAAGTGACTATGCCAGGGGTTGACTTACCACCCATGATTCATAGGAAGTGACTATGCCAGGAGTTGACTTACCACCCATGATTCATAGGAAGTGACTGTACCAGGGGTTGACTTACCACCCATGATTCATAGAAGTGACTATGCCAGGGGTTGACTTACCACCCATGATTCATAGGAAGTGACTATGCCAGGGGTTGACTTACCACCCACTCTTCTTGTGTTGGCAGTTTGCCAATGTCGTCATCAGTATTCCAGTACACAGCCAGACTGTTCAGTTCCATCAGCTACATGAACAGGAAAACATAGTCACCTTCTCGCAATATCATCTCATCTTTCTTACATTGTTGTTTCTTGCATTTTTAGCTTGAAAGCATCCATTTTCCATCGTTTAAACATTATGAGATAGCACACTTTTTACGCAGGTATTTTATAGCAATTCTAAATCGTTTGTCAAAGAAAGGCCTGAAGCTCACTTGCACGTCTTTACCTTGTGCACAACTCTTACTGCAGTACCAACAATACTTGGAACCCAGTTTCCATCTGTTGACTGCGGGAAGAATAAAATTTATCAAAGACCCTTTAGTAAACACTGTGTCAGGATGTTAGGCAGATATCTGCTTGTGTGCTCTCTATGAAGGCCTAAATCACAATACACTGCTTATAAAGCACATCAAACAAGAGCGGATTTCACGACTGTAGTGAAGCCAATCGCAAAGTGATTGCACATGGAAGTGATTGCAAATTACTCACGACAGACATGTGAAATCCGCTCTGCTCTAACTTTCACCTTACATAGCGATACTGCCAATTTTGAGGCACTCTAACAATTTACTGGTGAGCAATGTTATTTACTAGAACACTAAATTGACACAGAATCTTATAACCTTAGCAAGTGAAAGAACTCTGTCCACAGAGCCATGTCCAGTTATGGACATGGTGAGTTATGTGAATTTTTCTATCATCACCTTCTCGTGACATAATTGTGTGCAAATAAAGTATTTTAGGACACATTAATAACAGTTAACGTACCTGGGCAGATAAGTTCTCCAGAGTTACACCAATTGAGAAAGGTGCAGAAGGATCTGTGACCTGCTCGACAAACAAATATATAACCAAAATATCACAACAAAGACAAAACTGCATCACCCGCCTTTATAAAACAATGCTACAGACGTATGTACGTGTGCACCCTATTTTTAAAACACCATGAGTTGCAGCCAAACATAGACCAAGAACATACATCGTCCATGTTCATATCATAAGACTCAAGAGGCAGGGACCGCGCAAGGGGTGGACTAGGGGATTTAGCACCCCAATATGTCCGACATTTCATAGAGTTTGAATATTCAGTGTGTTGCACTCTACTAGCCCCCAATAAAAAATACCCCCCGTGGTCCCTGAGAGAGGTAATTACTCTTATGAGTTACTATACTTACATTATCCTCGTAGCGAACATGGATATTGGAGATGTAGATCTAGAATACCAGGACACAGAAGCGCAATGGATTACTGCCATCAAACATAGCTCATAAACAACCAACAAGTGCCAGCAATACCGGTATATTTTACCTGTAAGTTCTTCACCACCTGCATGGCTAGTTTCTCTACAAAGCTGTCTTTGTCCTCCTTGCTGTTTTTTTCCGGAAACTTTAGGAAAAAGAAAGATACAATATTCTAACTTCTGTATGTACTTGCCAAATATCTGAGTGTTTTAAAAATTTCTCCTAAGAAATTCTCAAACTCTCGACTTGCTCTATGTTCTCTATGTTTTACTATTTGCTTTTGCTGCTTAGAAATTTCCAACAGCATTGTTAAAAGCAAAGAAACCCTGCCCTACTCTCCAATAAATTCCATTGTAATAACAACGCCGTAGGAGGGTGGGGAGACTGGGGAGATCTTAGCATTGCAAGTCATTCTGAGGTGTGCATAGGTAAGGAAAACACTATGAAATCTTAACAAAACACCAGCAGTTTTGGTAACACCCGGGGACTGAAGAAAACCGCCGCTCCCCGTCGCACCCTCGTGACAGTGGGTATATGATAAACACATTTGAGGTTCTACAAATATACTCTAGTCCTAGACTCTAATGAATTTCAAGAAAATATTATGGATTTAACATTTTTACCATTACCAAGACTTTTTGAAGTACTATATTAAACACTAATGAATTGTTATCGATACCAGCTTTCTTCTTTTCCTCCTCCAGCTTTCTTGCCAGCTCAATGGCCTCCAACTGACGCTTCTTCTTCTCTTGCTTCGCTTTATCTTCTTTCTCTGCATTGTATTTGATCCCTGGCGAGTTTAGAGAAGTTGTCTCATTATTTTCATAACATTTTGAGTCTAATTCGTACAGTCAAACCTGCCACAACCTGTCTGTCGCAACAAGGGGCGTTCATGTAGTGCATGTATGACGCCCCTTATAACGCCCCTTGTCGCGACAGACAGGTTATGTACCTTTCTAAATTTGTATAAACATTTAGGTTTCCATGACTCTATATATTTGTTGGATACAGTTGTATATTATTTCGAGTGTAGGAAACTACCGAATTGGACTGAGTTGGCGTTCGAGTTAGAGCTGGACTTGCAACTGATTATACTTGAGAAACGTTTAGAAATTAAAAGAACATCATTGTACCGCAAATAATTTTTGGTTGCCGACGAAACATGACAATTACTTGCGCGTTATTGAGACCTGAAGTGAAGAAAGATGAAGCATTCACATTAATCTGTCAAACATCACTGTTGGTTTTGTTGTGGCGCTCTATATAGGTCACTCCTCTTGTACACTGGACAAAAACTAGCTCGAACCTTACCCTTTCTTTACTTTTTTGTGAAAAGCGATACTGGAAGAGTCTAAAACAGACTCCAGAAAATGATTCAGATGTCATCATAATGCGGAATCAGGTTTGTTTCATATCAAAACGTTCTGTTTCTTTGATTTCTCCAAGAAACTCCAAGTCGAACTCGATGTTTCCCGATTCCATGTGATTTTGCTGCTTGAGTTCAGACTATGCTCCTTGCCGACACAGCAAAGAGAGCAGTGTTTGTGAAGGTATTTCAAGTTTATAATTCTGGTTCGTTGGAAGGAACCCGGTAGACGTAAATACCACATACAAAACTACGGCTATATGGACTTCCAATGAGCAGTGTCTTTTCTTAAGTTCCCAAATTCAAGGAAAACAGTTGAACAAATTCTCAACTGAATTTGAATTTGGTAACAATGTGACCTGAATATCAGTGGCGAATAAAAACTTATGGAAGGTTTGACTGTACCATGCGATTTATATTTTCTTCTCACAAGATATCTAGTTATATTTCATACATTTTTGTCATTACAAATTACAAAACTTTAACCTAATGCGTTGATTTAATTTTTCTCAATATTCGTTATTCTATCTGTTATTTCTTTATAGTTATTTTTCTTTTTATAGCTTTTTAATCCAGTATAGTACCTGGTGTGTTCCAATCTGTTGCCATAGTATAGGTCAATGCAAATCAGAAAAAAATCAGAAAATCAGAGTTGTAATAACTTTTTGTAATTGGATGTTTCGGGGTAGGAGGACATCCAAGAATTCAAGCTTGGAACCTGGGAACCCAACAAAGGTGGGATTCACCCAGAACTCATCCGTTCCACGTGACAGAGACGTGTAAACGTCCGGGGGGGGGGGGGGGAGGTGATTTAAACGCTGCAATTTGTTGGGTCGATTACTTGTAACCACCATCTCGTGTCCCCGCACTGAAGAATCTGTGCCCTCGCATCAAATGTTTACGTGTCGATCCCGATGTTTCCGATAGAATAAAATACGTCACGGCACAAATTACAATGGGCCTGACAGATCGCAGCTTGTAAATCGGACATTAGACATCCAAGGTAAGGTAAGGTGGACAGGTCAATCCCAACTATACGGCGGCGCTGCTCGGATTGTATTTTACGTTAGTTGTAAAAATGTTTTGTAGCTGGTGCAGCTGGAGGGAACAAAACGTGGTTAAACGTGTACCTATTAAGGTTGTTTGAATGAATGCAAAAGCACCGTCAAATTGTGTGGCACTATTAAGAGGCATGGAATAAAATAATGACAGGATTTGGCATCCATTTTCCTAGTTCTACCAGGAGGGTCACGACCCTTGCCGTCGGGTTAGTTCGATTGCATAAATCTTATGCAACCAAACTCAACTTGCATCAGAAGCCGCCGTTACACGGTGCAATGTTTTCTGCGAGACAAGTTGCACGGGCCATTGCAGCATGTAACACCCTCTGCAACGTTGCGAGACGGTTGCTGCAACTGTTGCAGCAAGTAAGATACGATTCTACTTCTCGCAACGGATTGCAGCAGCTTGTCTCGCATTGCAGCGTGCAACAGCGAATCTTGAAACTTGTCGCGCAATTTCGTTCCCAGAAGACCTCTCGGGCTTCTTTGCGCACGCGCGTTCTGTATCAAAATGGCGCGCAAATAGTTCAAAGTTCGATACGTTGCGAGCAACCATTGCGAGGTAATATCAGCTGCAGTGGCGTTTGCAACTTGCCTCGCAATGGATTGCAAGACAAGTTGCACCGTGTAACTCCACCTTGAATCTTAATCTTCTTAATAATCTTAATTCTTGTTAATCTTCCATGGCAACGGAGCCTAAGCATTTTCCAACAAGTGGTCATACCTGTATTAGGTCGGACTAACAGATATAGGCCATCTATCTGTGCCACCACTGGTTCAGAGTATAGGTTCTTCCATGGGATCTTTAGAACAAGTTTTCCTATAAAACAAAACACAATCCGTCGTATACATCTATTTGAAGTAACGTTGCTCCTGAAAACGTAAAACCGCGAATCGTGCATCATTAATGAAGATGCTTTTTCAAGTATTTTCTGCGAATTTCTGGCAAACCAAACTACACTAAAAACTCTCAATGGAATATTATTTACTTCTTTGAGACATAATTTGACATGAACTTCTGCGATTTAGGTTATTCTGAAGTATCATTTCATAATGATGCACACTTCAGGATACATGGTTTCATGAGCAACGTTAGTTGAAATAGGTGTACACCTAATTCAATAAACGTTGCTTCGGAATTGGGCTTCAAATTGGAGCGCTCAGGAGACAAAGCAATGTTTTGCTTGAGTGACCAAAGTGAGAATTCAGGATATAGCTATATCATTTGTTTCGGTACATATTTCTCTCAAAGGTCGATCATAAATAACCTACAGAGTCAAATATGGAATCTATAAAGGATATACAATCATAGGATGGATGATGAATTTGTTTGTTAATGGGCAATTCCAGAAAATAAAGGTACCCCCCCACAGGCGGCATTTGGAAATTCCGAAGGGATGGGGGGGGTTTAAGAGCTCGGAATTCTGATTGCAAGGGGGGTTTTCGAAGCTGGATTTCTTGTCACAAGGGGGGGTCTGAAGATGCCCAACTTCTGAAGGAGTTCGCGTGTTTTTCCGTCTGCTAAAATAGCGTTTTCAGAAAGAAAATAACGTCATTTCACGCGCGGAAAAACAGTCTTCGCCGCCATTCGATAGATAGAGAATGCTTGCCAGTTCGTACTTGTCCCTTCTAAGACAGAATCTCCATAATTTTCTACTGATTTCGACTGTTAGTTCAATCACGCAGCAGGTTCAACTTTGTACAATCACACATTGAAATTAATATAAAGGATGTTGGCGATACGGGATAAGTTGAGCTTGCATGGACGCGCAACTTTCACCAAAACCCGCCGCAACTTTCCCTAACATATCTAACTAGAAATATCTGAAAGATATGGGAATGCTCGGAGCTATGGCAGTAAAATCAGACAATGAGGTATCGTTGAAATGTTGTAAACTGTAAAAGTGCAGTTTCTTTAGCCGGAAATGTTTTTTTTTTCTACAAATATTGAATTTCTCTCGGGCGCCTAGATCTAGTTCAGAACGGTTTGGTTGACAGCTGTAAGAGCGGGGTTTCGTTGTAAGCTAAATAGAATATGACGGTTCCTCACTTGCTCAGCTAAGTTATCGGTCTCACAAATTTACGGGCATCACTTTGAGTGGTCTCGAGAGGTTTGGATAAAAGCTAAATCTTGCATTGACTAGGTGTAGCTCCCGCTAAGTGCCAACGTCTGCATGAACAGAAATGTAAGCAAAGTATCTCAAAGTAAGACTTCAATATTTCTTGACCTACTTGACCTACTATGGAACTAGCGCTAACACAAATTGTGAACCTTGTCCTTTAATAATTTTCACAATTTTCACTTGTTTGCTTGACCAACTGGAAACCCGCGAGCCTAATGAACACCCTAGCTGAATTCTGATAAACATTGCTCGACCGTAATTAAAACTACGTGTCAGTTATCGAAAACGCGAACTCTGAGGTCAAATGTCATTTGAACAACGTCAAGAATGCATATGGACATGAACATTGCTACCGGGACATGAAAATTGTCTATAATAACATCTCGCGCATGTACGGCGCATATATTGACCGCTGACCTCACTTTTGAGAGGGGGTAGATGATTTTTGTGGACATGAAAAAGACATGAAAAATCACCTCTCACGCATGTAACGGCAAGAATAGACTTGCTCTCCGCTCGCTACGCTCGCTCCGAGCAATGAAATCCCGGAACGGTATAGTTTAATAAACGTTTCTCAAAAATGGTACATGTAATAATATGCATGTTGAATAATAAGTTTTTCTTTTACTCCTTTTTAGAGTTTCTATATGGGTTTTTCCTAAGCCTCAAATATTCGAAGATCCGCAAAAAGTAACAACTAGGCTTTCCAAGCTTGGTCTAGCTCATTCGAAGGTGTTTTCCTATTGGTTATATTTGGAAAAATTGTTTTAGAAAGCGATTTGAAAATGTGTGTTGCAAGTAAATAGCTTCCATACTTCATTTGAAATGTCTATTCCCCCATTTCACGATCGAATGGCGAAAGTCTCAAGTTTTTCCGTGATAATATCATCCGATTCTTTGCCCCTACAATTCAAATCTTACAAAATAGCCAGTTAGCTACTAGTTAAAGTGCCACTATTATCAAAAATGAGAGTCTCCAATCTTTGCCAATTCTACATATGTTAGGCAGCTTTGCAAAACTAGAACAATGCCGTTTTCCGTTTTTTGATAGCTCTTTTCATTCAAAAGTTATTAAGGTAAGAACGATATGCAAATTAGCATGGGTGATGACGTCACACTCTCAACTTGATCAATGCCTAAATACTAAAAGAGGTATATCTCTATACCTCTTGAAGTTAGAGTGCTCAAACTTGGCAGAATGAATACTTGACTTGAACAGAGTGATGTGACTTATCAAT
The DNA here is from genome assembly GCA_033964015.1 of Scolanthus callimorphus. Lineage (NCBI taxonomy): Eukaryota > Metazoa > Cnidaria > Anthozoa > Actiniaria > Edwardsiidae > Scolanthus > Scolanthus callimorphus. The sequence goes on along the minus strand of CM066911.1, from coordinate 25,795,306 downwards.
CAGGGTTGCCATGGCAACCCCCTGGTTCCCAGGCTCCCCAGACAATTTTAGGATTTCCCGATTTTTTCCGCCCAGATTTCAGAATTAACCAATTTGCTTGTTACTAAAACCGAGCTACTACTAAATAAGATAAGTGGGCATGGCAATGTAGGTTACAATTGATTTCTTCAAAAGATATAGCCTCATCTAGAATTTTGGATAGGGGTGGTCTGGAACAAAGGCTGTTGCCATGGCAATCAATTAAGGTAAACAAAATTATCAGGAAGAGTGAGTTCAATAACTGTGGCAAGTTTGATAGGATTTGATGCAAATCCAACAAAAATATAGACCATCAAATAATTTACCACTTTGTTTATGGAGAGTGTGACGTCATCAAGTCACACTTTGGAGCAATGGCGGCCAAATTTCAAACTCTAATATCTTCGGAACCAAAAAAGATTTTTGAAAACAGAAAGAAGCATGTTTCTTCTGAGCCTCAGCTCTTTCAAATAAGGCATAAAGTAAATAATTATCAAACTTGATAATAGTGGCACTTTAAACACACTAAAAATGTAGAGCTCATATTCAGTGGATGTTGTGAATGCCGGTGGTATTTTTTTCTTCAAAATCAAACTATCATGCCCTGTATTAATATTCTGAAACAAGATTATGCGCTTTTTGTGTTTTCTTTACTTTGCAAATTTAATAAATTCCCGCAACAACCCCCGCAACTTTTGCCTTTTTCTCCGCAACGTTTCCATCTCGCAAATTTTTACTTTTCTCGCAATAATAAACAAGGTGGTGATTATTTGGATTCCGGAGGGAGGGGGGTAAAAGTCGAAATTTCTGAAGGGGAGGGGGGTTTAACCTACCCGGAATTCTATATGCACGGGGGGTAAACCATTTTGGAAATTCTGGATGCATGGGGGGGGGGGGGGGGGGGTCAAAAACTAGTAGTGCCGCCCGTGGGGGGGGGGGGTACCTTTATTTTCTGGAATTGCCCAATAATCATTGCCCGTTGGCATGAGGCAGTTTTCTTATTGATGTCTCTTGACGATAGGACGACACTTCGAGCGTCAAAATGGCTACAACACAAACATGAACTTTCTGCGCTTATCTCTTGTTTTTGAAAGATCTAGCCCTATAGCGCACAAATGTAAGGGTTGAGCTCTTCCATACTAGGAATTTAAACTTCAAACGCGCACCCAAAACAATAATTTGCACAAGAATAGCGCTGGCATGCTAAACTTTGCATTTTCTTGTACAACCATGTCAACCAAATTTAGACATCATAAGATGGATCCTGAAACCAAGAAGTTACCAAGAGCTTTAAGGTCTCGTGAAATGTAAAAATTCATAAAATGACTTTTTTCCCCGAAATTCATTTGATACAGCCCTAAAGTATATTTCTAAAACCTCAAACGACGCGTCAACTGTTTTCCTAGGCTTCCATTGCCCATTCTTTTGTACCGTCGTTGCATCTACCCGTCTACACGCTCGACAAAAACATGTTCTGTCAGCACGTGAAACTTCGAAGTTTTGACAGTTGAACTTCAAAGTTTGCCCGCCCAAGCGTGAAGCTTTGGTGACGCTCGTGAGTGGAAAAAGGTAAAAATTTCAGTTGATTTATTTCTTTTGACCAGAAAAACTGTGAAGTTACCAGAATATTAGCTTTTTTCAATGTTTGTGATTGAAACGAAAGTGCGGACTTGAATATTGTGACAAAAACGTTCAAGTTTGGCCGTCAAAACATCCAAGTTTCACTGTCAAAACTTTGAAGTTTCGCGTGCCGACAGAACATGTTTTTGACGTGTGTGTAGATGGGTAGCTGCAACCGACGGTATTGCCGCCACTCATTTTCTGTATTTTAATTAACTTTACCGCTTTTTCTAGCACTTTAATTTTAGGTCAAATTTTCACCTTCGCGAAGCTCCTGACCCCGCACGATTTAAGATATCGGCCTCAAATTTTCTGTGTCGTTAGAAAACGATCACAACTAAAAAACCGTGTGAGGGAAGTTTTATTTTTTACTTGAAAAAGATTTTGATAAATTTGCGGCCACAAGCTGTAAAAAAGGCGACTTTCAACTTCGCGACCTAATATTTTCTTAAATATGCAAAAATATCGAAAATCGCTGACACGGTTTTGCAGTTCATTTCTCCGAGATTAAAATCCGACAAAGTGTAAAATTGTGCAACAAACCGCTAGTGGTCTGGAGCTTCTCAAGTAAACAAGGTAGTTTTTTAGTTCGGGGTCTTAAAATTACAGGAATAATTTAAACTTCGATAAATTAAACAACTTCATATAGAACAATACTTTAGCTTTAAAATGATATATAGCTGATTATCATAGCATAATTGCGACGCGACGAGAATTTTTCTTCCGAAGACACCCCTCACGGGTTTACAGAGACCTTAAGATGCACTCTGAAGATCCCGAAAACGTTTCCCAACTCATAATGCCGTCCCTAAGCCACCAGTGTAAGCAGAGTTGGATCGACGGGAGAAGAGGGAATTGAGACTTCGGTGAATGAGTCAACCAATAAGTTGTTGTACCAAGTGTAAGTCAGTGACGATGGGGCAACCGTTTGCGCGAGGACAGCTGGATGTTGATAAGTAGCCCCTGGTCAGAATTGGCCAAACGTGCGCTAGCAAGAGGCACGTGTACCAACAAATACCCATATTGAAGATCCCAAGACATTTCTCACTATCAACACATACAATACACGTGTACCAACAAATACCCATATTAAGGATCCCAAGACATTCCTAACTATCAACACATACAATACACGTGTACCAACAAATACCCATATTAAGGATCCCAAGACATTCCTAACTATCAACACATACAATACACGTGTACCAACAAATACCCATATTAAGGATCCCAAGACATTCCTAACTATCAACACATACAATACACGTGTACCAACAAATACCCATATTAAGGATCCCAAGACATTCCTAACTATCAACACATACAATACACGTGTACCAACAAATACCCATATTGAGGATCCCAAGACATTCCTCACTATCAACACATACAATACACGTGTACCAACAAATACCCATATTGAGGATCCCAAGACATTCCTTACTATCAACACATACAATACACGTGTACCAACACATACCCATATTGAGGATCCCAAGACATTCCTCACTATCAACACATACAATACACGTGTACCAACAAATACCCATATTGAGGATCCCAAGACATTCCTCACTATCAACACATACAATGGGCTCAATGTGCTCCAGCGGTCTTACATTTTCTCGGCGCGGCTTCACTAACAAAAACCCGTTGCCGCACTGTGTGCGTGGACGTTTCCGAATCTGAAAAAGAGTTGCGTTCGTCTACGAAAGTGTTTTTGGCGGAGGCAGATAGAGGACATCCATAAACATCGCTGAAACTTATGACGACCATGCGGCATATCACTCAAGCCATTGCTTCCATGTTTCTTATGAAGACTCGTAATACCAATTTGTGCTCTCTATGCTCACGTCCGAGTCGCAATGGCGGTTTTCACACTAGAGACGAACAAATTGTCTGGACGGAAAAATCGTCTCAAGACGAACAAATCGTCTGATGTGAAAACGGGACGAAGAAATTCCAGACGTAACAAATCGTCTAAATTTGCTCGTCTGTTTGGCCGCCTAGGAAGACGACTTTTCATAGACGATTTGTTCGTGTAGACGAACAAATCGACTAAAGTCTGACCTAAATTCACACTAGACGTACAAAAGACGAACAAATCGTCAGACGACAGGAAAAGCTGACAGGAAAAAGCACGGGAGAATGCATAGGGCAAACCTTTACTCTCTTGTCAGCATTTATTGGTTTAACCTACTGAAAAAAAATATCACAACACACAAGCTGTCTCACTATAGTATTCACAAGCGTGTGCTCCCAGACCGATTCTCACAATACACAAAACCATCATCATCATCGTTTCCCACGTGGCCGGCCTTGGGGGGCAGCTGCTTGGGAGATTGTAAGCTGCATGAAGTCTTTTTTATTGATCATTAGTCGCAGAATTTGCCCTCTATCAATCCCAAGAATCTTTTCTAGGTTTTTCAAGTTCCTCCTTCGGTCAAACATAACCTGTTCAGCAAAGCATCATACATCATCCTGCACACGTGCGAGATACTTCAAATGTTGCATTCCTGGACTGGTTGGGATCCGGTGATGTTTTGGAGTTTCCTGTTCGAGATTTTGTACGACCAGGCCAGCTAACCATCAACAAGGGAAGCGGGATCAACACCAGGTTTTCTTTGGCTTCACTATAGTATTCACGAGCGTGTGCTCCCAGACCGATTTCTAGTACAGAGTCAGTAAAAAGAACCCTCTCCAGAAATTAAGATGTAACCGCTGTTTTCGCTGACAACCAAGTATAGCTGCACTGATAGATTTTCTGACTTAATCTTCCAATATAATTCAATCCCATGTTATTCGGAAGGAGGCAACCAATGTAGCAACGAGGAGGCAACCAATTCAAGTAACGGAACATCTGAGTAAATCGTACACTGTTACAGATATTTGCGCGATATGCTAGTGAGGAGAAGAACAGAGATATTTACCACCATAGTGCACCTCAAGGGACACTCAAAGCGACAACCCACGGATCCCCATAATTGGCACCAGATTGACTCTAGGATGAGAAGATCTGTGATCTGACTGTGATCGACTTTGTCCAGTAGATGGGCAGTGGGCAGGGTCTTGATATTCATCATCATTGCGAGGCACATCACTGTTGTTGGGGGGCTCCTGATGGGGATTACCTCACATCCAATAGTCACACCAAAGATGTCTTGTCCATCTGCGCCTTCTCGCTTCATGTGTGATGATTCCTAGCACCTCTTCAGCATAGTTCATACTTATCTTGACATTTTAACATCACGTCGTCCATGGCAATTCGACGACGTGATAGCAAACGTGTTTGTTACTTCATCTAGGCGTTTATTCGAGATTTTATACCTTCCAAGTCAACTCATCCTCCACTTCATTCTGTTTTTATCTATACATTTCCACGCTGACACAAATTCTTAAACATTTTCCTCAAGAAACCATGCCATATGGTCTCAATTGCATCATCGTCTCTCTATCCGCCAATGACCATGGTTGATTACGGTATAAAAAGTGAGAGTGCACACAGATTTCTTAATTTCGTCATCGATGACACTTTTCAGGCAGAAGCAAACAAAGAATCGATCGTAGATTTTTAGGATAACTTTCCATTCTTCAGAAATGATGGCAAAGATAGCCTCATCTTAAGCAGTTCAGTGATCTGGATTGTCCCATGTGTTGGTCGGAATATTCCTTTAGGGGTGTGCTTCACACTCCTTCACTACGTCGCACTGTGCAACTCACACTACCGAGTCTATGGAAGTTAAAAAGGACCCTGTCCTTTCTAGTGCTCTTTGGCGACAAGTGTCAAAAAGGCGCTTGCCTACTTTTATGAAGCCTGCATAGTGCACATTGTACAGACATCACGTGAGCGGATTTGAGTTAAATTTCAGGCAAATACATAGGGCATCCCTAGGAATCCAATCATAAGTGGTCTTTCAATCTTACAAAGGCTACAAACACTGGTTCTTCTTTGATTTTTCTTTTGCATTTTCAAGTTGTGACATTGCCCTTTATTGGAATGTGGTGGAATCAATTGGACTCAAGTGATGTGGAAAACCAAAACCCAGATTGTATGGATGAAAGTGACATGGCCAGTATAATTATGGCAGTAACTCATAAAATATCTGTATTACACGAAAAAACATTTAATAAGATATATATCCTATCTCCATCTCAATACCTATCTTGAGGACCAGAATGTGCTATATAATGGGGGATGTATGCCCAGAAACTTTAAAAAACCCAGGTGTTTACAAGAAGTTTTCCTTGAAATGAATTGAGTTGGACAAAATTTGTTCCTGTATTCCAGGAGTTCTCCAGCGGTCTCAAGAGTTCCCAACAGTCCCAGGACTTTCCTACAATAATAAAAATCCATGACTTCTAATCCGTACCCAACCCTATATGTGGCGGATCATGTGTGTGTGTGAGGGGGGGGGGGGGGGGGGGGGGGGGGGGGGGGGGGGGGGGGTTTCATTTATAGAAAAAGCCTTTGCTTCCTTGGATAATAATCAAAGATGGACACAATAATAAGGCCTTTATGAAGACGGGTAAGGATATTATTCTAAAAATTCATTTTTAACTCATGGATGTCTGAAGGATAGGACTACCGACGACCGGTTAGCGCAGTGGTAGAGCGCCGGGCTTATGTTCGGGAGGTTGGGAGTTCAAAACCCCGGCCGGGCCAACACTCAGGGTCTTTCCTAATAATTAAGGAGAAGGTGCTGCCTTTGCTCTAACATCTGCAAATGGTTAGACCTTCGCATCTTCTCGGATAAGGACGTTAAACCGTAGGCCCCGTCTCTCACATACACTACACTAACCGGAACCAGAGGGACGTTAAAGAACCACGAGGACCGTCGGAAGTTGCCCAACCTCAGTGTCACAGAACTCACAATACTAACACACACTCATGTTTATAAAGCTGGTTCTATAGGATGAGTTATCCGTTAATGTAAAGCGCTTTGAGCCGCGAGGATAAGCGCTATATAAGCATGGTTACTTTACTTTTTTTTTAGGAACAAGTTATACTTAGGGAGCGAAAATGGCATTGTCGTTAGCATGACCAAAAGTAACCTGAGGATCAGGCCCTCCCTCGTTTCCCTTGAAAAATAAATACCGGGAATCGAGAAGAGGGCCTGATACATTTACTGTTCAGCTGGTGTGTTTTGTGGCCAGAAAATGGCCGCGGCCTTTGATTGGCCAAAAAGCAATGCCACATACAATGGCTGCTCTGATTGGTCAATTGCGTTGAAAGGCGGGTGGCGGTTCTACTGTTATATCAAGTCGATGGCCGCCATTGCTCTCTTCGACATTGGGTTAGGTTGCGAGTTTTGAAATATATTTAGTTTACAAATATGTCAGATACTTTATCAGGCTTTTGTCAGGTTTGCACAATACCTTAGATGGCTTTGGGATCCAGAAATTGAATGAGCAGAACAATCTGAGTCCGTATCGTACTTATTACTCGTAGATCGACTTTGCGCTTCGCGCTGGCAATTCTTCCCACCAGATTCCCGGACACGTGTAGCACTTTTCAAACAAGATAAGATAGGGTTATAGAGCTGGTAATATACAGCTGTGCAGTTTACTAGTTTCCTTGGGATCCAGAAATTGATGAACAAGGAGCAATTTGAATGCGATATACGATACTCGAAGATCGCAAAGACTTTGCGCTGGCAATTCTTTCCCACCGGATTCCCGGATCGGGCTACATGTAGCACTTTTAAACAAGATATAGGCCATATAGCTGGTACTATACAGCTGTGCGCAGTTTAATATTTTCCGTGGGATCCAGAATTGAAAGCAGAGCAATCTGAATGCGATATGAAGCAAGATACTCATTACTCGAAGATCGCAAATACTTTTACTTTGCATTGTATTCCTCCTTGGATTCGGCAGTTTGCTCGTACTTATCAAATGAGATACGGTTATTGGAGCCAGTGATATGCAGCTGTGTAGTTTACAATTTTCCTTGGGCAGATCTTGCAGTACTCACATTCGAACCCGCTCACCGAATTTAATTCCCACGCACTCAACATTCAACAGATTTGCGAAACAATTAACCGAACTCCATGCTTTCCTATGATAACTGGGCTGTTTGCTGGAGAACATAGGTGCACTGATCCGGATTTAAGCTCCATTTAAAAGCTATAAATGTTCATTACAAACGAAACGAGCGCTCGACATTGTTTTGGTTTGGTTATTTCCCTTGGTACAGCGAGACAACAGGCGTTGACATGATTTTGACAGCCGTCTTAATTAAAAGGAGGCGGCGCGCCGCGCGACAAGTAATTGTATCAGGCGTAATTTTATTTTTCCTCCCTCATTTTCTCTTGGAAAAATTAAATTCCACCTGATACTTAGGCAAGACCAAAAGGGTCTGGGAACTAGATTACGGTTGCGCTCTCTAACCACGGTTGCGATCTCTAACCACAGGAAACCCATCAATACCCGAATGATGACAAGCCATAGACTAGGCTAGCCAGAGGGCCACCAAGTCTTCTACGTATTTAATTCAAGATAATGTGTACATCACTGATTATCAGTTTTAACGTTGTGCATTGACTGCAAAAATAATACAATATAGTATTATAGTTGATGGCTCACCATCCACAGGTTTGGTGTTTTGATTAAATCTGGGGAGGCTGTCACCCCCAACCCCACTTGCCTGCCCCTATTATATGGATGGAGAACCACCATTGAATTAACATAAATAGATCTTGTTTTGCATGTGTGTGTACTGTAATAGATACACAGATGAAGTCACAGAATGTCATAAACAAAAAAATATGCAACAAGACGCAGTCAAGTTGCCTGACTGTTGTTCATGACATTTTGTGACATCTTCTGTGTATCTCTTACAGTACATACGCACAAAAAACGAGATCTATTTGTTTTATACAAAAACAAACAGGGATTTTTGTCAACTGTGTATCTGTACTCTTAATAGCAACATGGCTCTCAACCAATCAGAGTGCGCGATTTACTAGTGTTGTTGTATAAAAGGGAGTTTGTCACTATAAACCTAATGCTGCTATAATGGGCAGGAAATATTAATCAACAGAAATATATATACAGTGGTATTATGATAGTTACAGTACCTAAATGACCTCTGAGAACCTTGACAGGTAGATCCAAGTCATCCTACAGAGAAACACAAGACAATGTTGTTTAGTTGATTAAAAAACAACTGTAGGAGAGATATCAGGTCAAAAAAGCGGGAGACTCCCACGAAAAGTGGGAGAGTTGCCATACATGTCAACCCAACTTCATCAAAAATTTGAGATTCTCCCCCACGTGGCAGGTAGATACAGAAAATATGAAAAAATCCCAAGTGACAATGGGGTGAAATACAATGGTATGAAAATTTTTGCAATCACTATGCAGGTGACACACTTCAATATAGATATCAGTTTATTTTCACCCACTTGCAGGCTACATGATTGACTTGTTGGGAAAGTCGGCTACAATAATTTACATATGAGTACAGGGCCCAACATTGCGACCATTTGGTTGCCAATAGGGACTAAATTCGGGGATTGGCGACCAAAATTTTAAAGCTACTCGCCAAATGGCACCCCATCTTCTAAGTTTCGATGACATCCACGCTTACGTGGCGACTAAATATTGCTTTTCGGTGACTAATTTTTTTATTTGTTGCCAATGTCACCTAGCGAAAAAGTTAATGTCGGGCCCTGGAGTATAATTGAAATCGATAGGTTTAGTCTCTTAGTGTTCCCCTGCTGAGCCTAGGGCGTTTGTAAGGTAATTATTCTCTTGAAAGAAGGGGGAGAGGACAATGATCTTGAGAGGGGACATCCGGCATGCACTTCCCATAAAACACTCGCACATAGCTGCCCTCCTACAAGGGCCAAGGCATCCTCATAATCTATCCAGCAAATATTATTCTAAGCGCTTCGCACTGTAACTTAACAGTGGATTTAACAATGCTACAATACACTTGGACCAGGTCCAAGTGCATATACAAATAATTAATAGCTTTCTTATGTTTACTATCACAATGATTGTTCCAGGAGAGGTAATTAGATTTATTATATGGCAACGATAGTACGCGCGCTCTGATTGGCTGTTTCGAGGTCAAGAAAATCCCGGCATGACCTCTCAGAAATCCGTAATGACCTCGCAGTTCACGACTCGCAAAAATTCGAATCTCCTTCAAATAAAAGTCAAAAAAAGATTTTCAGCGAAATTCACAACAAAGTATACTTGACACAGTATTTGTCTCTTGTAATACAAATCTTAAACATGTGACAAGAGGAAAATAAAAGCCCTGAATATCAGAAATGACCTGTTTACAAAAGGCAAAGCAGAGCCAAAAGTTACTCTAAGCTATGAATTCGGGTCTATCCAGAGAAAATGAAAACTAGAGGGGGCCTTATAGCAGCAAAAGGTAAAAGCTACATATAAAGTCAAAATTTATTGAGGAATTCAAGAAACTTGGAAGCTAAAAATAATAACAGAAAGCGAGTTCAAACTTTGTATACAAAGAGATCAACGTTATCGGTAAGCACATGTGCTTACCGATAACGTTGATCTCTTTCGCCATCTCGTTGAGTAGAATTCATTTTTACTTGACATCCGCTTTGCACAAAACCCATTCCTCAATATACAGTCGGCTAAATAACCATTGCAATTTTCTGTTATTATCAATGCTGTTGAATCCAGTTCTGGCTCCCTGTTTAGTGTAGATCTGAAAATGCGTTTTCGAAGAACACGTTTTGCAGCTTTCCAGCTTTTGCGAAACTAAAGGTGTTTTTTCTTGAAAGCGTTACAAGCTCAAGTTTAAGTTTAAAATTGTTCAAGTGAAGCATGTTCGCAAAAATACCTGTAAAAGAATTGATTCCGAAGTATTTTGACATCCATACTAGTAAGAGATTGATCACTTTTGAGCAAATGTGGCATGGTTTTCAAACACGGGTTTCGTGTCGAGCGAGTCGACGCGGGCGCGTGTTTTTTGAGTTACTTCGGCGGGAAAATGAACGAGGTGACTTCCGGTTCGTAAAAAGTTTGAGAGAAGTGCCATATAATAAACAACTTACTAACCTCTGCCGTTCGGTCATTACGGGAAATATCAAACCCCAAGCTTCGGTTTGATATTTCCCGTAATGACCTCACCATCGGTTAGTAAGTAGTAAATAATAATCCCTAAAAGCTTATAACCAGTGAGTTACCCTTTCCAATGACCACACCATTAAAGGACCATAAGCGCCCAAGCTGCATTGCAGGCAACAAGAATAAAACGCAGTTGAAAATTCGATGCAAATTTCAGTTTGAACTTGTGAAATGAAAAGAAGAATACGAACCCCTTGGGACCTACAGTATCAGCTAATCATAGCTGTTTTATAACAATAGATCCAATTGAAAACAAAGTGCAAAGGTTCCTGGTTGACTATGGGCCTTTAAGCTGAATTGGAGATATAACAGTAGGCTGCTATTGCAAAAAGCTAACTACCGGTACCATATCTTTACTTTTCTTCTTGTTCAGCCGCATGTTTTGTGCAGATGCATGGGCATTGATATTTGCAGGTGACACCCACCTAATATATAATGTGGGTGAGCTGACAGCTATGAGTTGGCACCTCTGCAAACGACTACTTAGTCCGGTAAACTTAGCAGCAAAATAAGGCAAGCTAGACAGAATAGACCTTTATCACGCAATATTGATTAATAATATATAATAGTTATCAGAAAATGGAATCCAGTTTTCAATTCTACACATCCGTATTAGAAAAATTGCAAAGTTTAGTGAAGATTGTTTGAATACTGGCTGAGATATGAATTTTCCAAACTTCGTATTCTGGCATATTTTTTTACAAGAAATGTATGGGAAAATATATCGGAACGAGGCTAGATGGGCATCGATCCATCCAGCCTCCACTTCACGTATTCGCCATACATTTCTTTGCAAAAAGTAAGCCAGAATACGAAGTTTTAAAATTCATATCTCAGCCAATTTTCAAGTGATACTTTTGAAACTTTGCAGTTTTACTAATGAAGAATTGAAAACTGGATTCCATTTTCCGATAAGTATTATATATTATTAATCAATATTGCGTGATAAAGGCCTATTGCAACTGAAGATATTAATCTGCAGTTTCGGACAATCATTACTTGCTGAAAACATATCAAAAATCATATTTAATTGAAGCAGTGCAAAAATGATAATTTGGGATTTCTTTCCACATCTCAGACGGCTCCCTTTTTCCTTTTGTTATCCATGAGCTTAGCGGTACTTTGAATCTGCAAATCTGAAGTAAGTCTCTGTCTGTGCAGCAAAACCGTTGAATTTTGTTTGATTCAGAGTCCATGAATACCTTCACATGTTTGATTTATACTTTCTTAGCCATGTTGCAAGTTAATGTCAAGAAGTGTGCGAAAGTCAAGACAGGGTTTCATGCATTTGTTTATAATGGAAACGTCTACAAAATTGGTTTAAATTACCAGGCAGTTCCATGACCTTTTCCAATCATCATTTCTGCAAATCATAAATATTCTGCTCTATAAAGTCGTCTCCAAGAGTTACATGTAGTAGAGTTAGAGCCCATTCAAGCACCTTGAAACTCTTGAATAACAAAGGATGGAATGGTGCCTCAATAATGGCTAAAAAGCAGATTTTTGAGCTGTTCTATATATTTAATATAATTTTTAGTATGTGTATCTGAAGGCAATAAGACTTGAATCATGAAAAAAGGAGTTTCTGTTACAATTTTGTTTAGTGCAGGACTAACTGTGATCATGGTCAGAGATAGAAAAATATTGCACATACTCTAAGAACCAATCAGAACACAGTATTTATTCTGCCTCTAGTAAAAAATAATGTTTTAGTACTTCATGTTCACATACATTGCCATTCAAATGCTAATGTGCTATAAACATTGTTCTGCAAACAACAAGTCTCTGTTGGCACTTGATATCAATGGTTTCAGGTGGAATTCAGATGACTGTTGTGTTGTGATTACAATCACTCCTTTAAGATTTTTTTTAGAATATGAATTTATTAATTGGTCTGTGTAACAGCAGTAAAATTAGAAATCATAGACTTATGACGACATCTTTAAGTCTCTTGATTCATTATTTAATAAAAATGACAATCTTTGTATTTACTGTTTTGTAATTACTTCCATTGTCATTTGTACATATAAATTCTCTTCGCTTTGTATTATGCTCACAATCTGAGGATGGGGTTAGAAACCTCAAAACATGTCATTTTTTTATTAAATAATGAAGAAACTTAAAGATGTTGTCATAAGTCTACGATTTAAATTTATTAACCAATGTATCTAATGCTGTCATGATTGCATTCATTGTTGAATTTTCAAGGTGCTAGTTTCTTCAAAATAACTAAAAGTGAACCATAATTCAACCAGTTTGCAGGCAAAACTTAATGATATGCTAACAAAGTTTGCATGAGTTGCCTGTTCAATTATTCTTACTCAGTAGTAACAAAGAGTTCATAACCTTAAGTAAACATTCTTAGGACCTATTCTTATGCATCTTTTTCTCAACAAAGGGAAAAAGACAAAACATGTTTAACCTCTTGGGACCTAAAACCACATCAGTATTAATTTAGGGCCAACAATTTAACTTTTCAGGGGTGGGTGGGTGATTTTGAAAAAATTTTCCTGCATGGAAAAAAAACCCTACACAGCAAAATGGTGACTAAAACCCTTCTTTCTTATTGTGTGTTTCCAAAAAATATCCATAACCCCCAATAGAAGGGTGTTGAGAAATGACCCCCCCACCCTGGGAGAGGGGGGACTCCAATATTTTTTTGTCGGGGATGATCGTCGGAAATTTTCAGTTTCACCCCTAAAGATACCAAACATGGCGGGCCATGGCGTGGCTCAAAAAATTTATTACCCTAAAAGATACCCACAGTATTTCTATGGAAAAGATCAGGTAAATTGACCCCCCCACCCCTCTGGAATTTCCAATCCCTTCCATAGGGGGGGTATGGATATTTTTGGAAACACACATTCGAAAAAACATTCTCGCCGCATAACAGAGGTATAAAAAAATCTTGCAAGCACCAAATCACCCCCCCCCCCCTCAAAAGTTAAATGGTTGGCCCCTTATGACAGGTTTCCTGTGGTTATGAGGCATGGTTAATGACCAAGTTTGTTTGGGGCCTGTTTGTTATGATTTTTCCTTTTTCCTGGTATTACACTGATGCAATATAATCCAATTTGCAGATCACACAAAACCCCTGAATCATGCTCTAGAGTTGCTACTTCACAGATACATTTTAGGCCAATTCCTTGATCATGTAACCCCTGTGCCACCCTGAATCAGGGCTTCTGGCAGGTCGCGAAAAAAAGACAAATTTCTCGGGATTTTTAGGTTCAAATTTGCGGAAAAAATAGCCAATTTTGCTGCAAAAATTTTGCTGGAAAATGGTTGATTGCGCGGGATTTTTTAGGTTCTAATTCATGAGAAAAAAACGGCAGACTTCCGCCGGTTGAATTTGCATGAAAAAAATGTCAATCGCATAGGAATTCAGGGAAAATGTTCGTGTAATAGACTTTAAATTTAATTACCGTAATGATTTAATGAAAAAAAAATGTACAACTTAGTCACAACCGGGAACCTTATGCGCTTTGTTTTCAATTTGATCTATTGTCATTCAACAGCTGTGATTGGCTGATACTGTAAGTCCCAGGGGGTTCCTATTGTTCTTCACATTTCAAAGGTTAAAACTGAAAATTTGCATAGAGTTTTCAACTGCGTTTTATTCTTGTGAGCCTGCAATGCAACTTGGGTGATTATGGGCCTTAAGGCAAGAAGATAACTTGAAAAGCCGAAACAAGTTTCAAATATGTTCATTCTTTAAGATTTAGAGCAAATTCTTACAGATTTCACGGAATTTCGCTTGCTTTGGTATATTTCGTGGGATTTTGCGGATTTACCCAAATTTTGTGGGTCCGCAACCGCACGAAATACCACAGCCCTGCTGAATAAATGATATAGAGTTCTTGGTATTTGATAGGCTAGTGAATTTTTACTTAAGCACAGCTGGGACATAAATGTACTCTGGTTGGTTTGTTGTGGAATTGACTTATGGACTTGTTTCACAACAGTTGAGTGGAATTTGCTCTACCTAATTAGACTAACAACATCATGCTGGTCATGCTATATTATTTCACTGTAGAAGTGTTAGGATCATGCTACAAAAGCAGGTAAAACAATGTTGTGTGCTTTTTAATTTCCCTGGCATAATCAATGAAAATTTGATGCTGTCATTGGCAAATAATATGTCTGTTGTGGGAAGTATGTTTGTATTCTATTAACAGACATGCTTATGCACAGGTACTTGGAGAACCAAGGAGTGCATACCAGACACTTTTTCAATAGATCCTTTACCACAGCATTTCTTATTGATAAGATAACTTAAGTTTAGTTTTGAATTATTATCTGACACAGGTGACTTTGTGAAAACATTTGGTAACTATGCTTTCAGAAAAACCCAGCCATTTCAATCTGCCCTCCAGCACTTTCCACAAATATAATAATTATTTACTTATAATTACTTAGAAATGAAATTAATATTTTTTGCGTTTCAGCAAGCGAAATTTGATTTGTTGTGTTGGCTGAATAATCTTTTATCTCGGAATTAAAGTTTGGTTTATGGGTTAAATAACTAAGTTAGTTTTTGTCGTTAGACCAGGGCTTTATTGTCCACATGAGAAAGACAAGCCAAAAATCAGTCTCTTGAATATGTGAACTTTTATCAATATGTGTGATGTTTTCGAAGGCAAATTTCTAGACGCCTCCAAAATAATTATCTAATATTTATGACTGGCTTAATCGCTTCAAAATCATCAAAATAATAGGTGATTTGTTGGTAAATATCTCAAGAAAAAAGGAAACATGACATAAGGAAGTCAATTTTCTGGGAAACTGCTTCGGTCACGCGCGCTGTTCTTCAATTTCTCTTCAATACGAAGTCACACCTCTACTCTAGCTGTTCGAAAATGGCTCTAATTATTGCAAATCTTAGGAACATAAAATGTTCTTCACTTACCAAAGCACTTTCCTTGAGGCTTAGATTCTGTAACTGAGCATCCCCTGAAGATAATATACCCAAGAATGGGCAGTTATCTGGCTAATAACATGAGGAGTTTTGCAAAATGTTCACACCACTTTGTATGAAACACGTACAGTTTCATTGATTTACTGACCATTATATTTCTCAACTCTTAACATACCTCCCCATATTCCAAGTCTAAGCTGCGAAGGATCAAGATTTTCCAAATACTGGCCTGCAAACTTGTTAACCAAGTCTACGACATAGGATTCAAAGACCATTTCGGAAGACCAGCCGTCATTTCTCGACTCTCTTCGCCAAAGTCACAGATGTGTGAGCCCACTGTACCACCTACTTCACCCTCCCCTCCCTGGCAAGATAAACCTGATAATTTTTGCGGGCCTACTACAGAGCCTGCATTCCTGAATAGAAGCGTCGATCGCGTGACCGACACAAAGAATGGGCTGCGAGAGGGAGACTACGCGACGAGAGGGGTGTCATCGGCTGTGATACTTTTACTTTCCAGCTAGATGGACCATAATATATTTTAGGGGGTGAGGTGAAAATTTTCTTTTTGATTGCAGGATACTTTTTCATTCGCGCAAACCGTTTTTTTTTTTTCGGGCGCCCACTCACTAGCTAGCTTTGGTTGTCTTTGCTTTACACTGTCCAAAGACACGGAAAGTCAAAAGGGAACCTGCTCATTTTTGCTTCGAAATAAAAGTAATCAGGCCCAGGCGGGTACAATTAATAGACAAGGACCAAGAACAAAAAATGCGAAATAATAGCATTTGATAGTCTAAGAATTCAATAATTTTAAGGGAGTCTTGGGGGCATGCTTCCTCAAGAAAAAAATAACTTTACTTAAATTCATTTAAATAAATAAAAACGCTTGAGATAAAGAGGGTTCCGCTTCGTTTCGTTGTTTATGCGCTGGTGGGTACCCTGTTTCTTTATTTCATTGGTGGAATCAAACAATAGAACACATTCCATTCCCATCACGTGGTCAAGCCAAAATAGAAGACAAGTTGCTTGTATAATGAGACCTGTGATTCTGGGAGCGCGAAACTTTCTTTATGTAAGGGATTTCTCAGTTGGAGTTTTGCACATTTTACACATTGGATAGCTTAAAAAGATCAACATACGGATAAGCAAGCCACTCATCGTCATATCATTGGAAATACCTTGGAATTAACGTGTTGTTTTGTATAGAAAATCCATGCATTTCGGAAGTTGGCTATTCGAATTGCACCAAGGAATTCCGCCGTTACTACGACTCAAGTGGCATAAGAAATCGCTTTGTTCTCCTGATATTCAATTGCTAGAAGGAAGATCAACCCGATGAAGTCCTTCCCAGGGTTATAACTTTATTCATTAATTCTCAAACGTGAATAAAGTATCAGCTAAATAATTTGCAATGCGTGAATGACGGTTGAATTGTGTCATGGTCATTTCGACACGACGCCACGGCGTCCTAAACAACGACAACACAAATGAATCTCTCTACGAAAATTTGGCTAAATCACTGGCTGAGATAGATCTTTGATGACTTGCTTTTGGCAAGGAAGAACTTGATTCTCTTTGATAAACATGGATGAAGATGAACAGGACATTTACGTGGCACAGTTACATGAAGTTTTCGACAGTTGTGATCGCGCCGTGAAAGGTTCTTTGAACAGGGAAGAATTGATTGAGCTTTGCAAAAAACTCCAGTTAGACGATCAGGTCCCTCAGCTTTTACAGCAATTACTTGGCAGCGAAGACGCCGACGGACAGGTAAGAAAAGCTCATAGCACTTCAGATTTTTCTCTGAAAGTCACTTGAAAGATGATGGTTGCAAAGTTCACGTAAGTTAACTTTACTTAAGCTTGAAATATTCTGGCTAATTCTAAAATCACGTCAATTAAGTTATATTGCAGATTGCAAGTCTTTTATTAAAAAGCTTAGTAGATTCTACTCCCGAAATACATTTTTAGATAGCAGTGGTATTATCTAGCATGTCGCTAACAGGCAGCATACAAACTTTCTACACCATTGTTCTAGTTGCTTGTTAAGTTCAGACATACATGTAAACAAGTGTGGCTGGGTATTAATAACGTTGGGTGAAAAACTTTCCAAAGATGCATTTTAATTTCTGTTTATTTGATACTGGATTTCTAAGTTGTTTTCTGAATTTTTTTGCTAGATAATCATAATGTCATTGTTTATTATCAAATTGTATTGTATTGTATCAGCATCAATTGCAGTACTGGCATATACCCTGTTGATGTTTATAGTTCCCCCTGTAAACAGGTTGTGATCATAATAATGGTGCCTTCTCGCCCATTTTACATGTGAACCGCTATTTTAGATATATATGTCGAGCAAAAAGGATCGTAGAAAACAAATTTCAATAAATTTCAATAATAATAAAAATTTATTAGTTTAGTCCTGCTTAGTGATGCATACACGACGCTCCACATTGTTACAAACAATGCCGACATGTTTCATTTTAGTAAAGGCCCCTTGGGTTCAACAAACACTAATTAAGAATGTTTTCAGTAAACAAATCACACCAGTTCGTACAGAGCTGCAAATGACAAATAAAAAACTTACTTCACAACATTAGCACATTGCGCTTTATTTTGGCCAGACATTATTTGAAGATTGGTCAGGTATTCATAGAAATTTAATCCAAGGGAATGAAAGTCATAGATTTGCATCCACTGCCCACGTGCCCCAAAAGCTACTGCCTAAAATTTTCATTATTTTACCAAAAAGAAAATTTTTTGCAAAATGACACTTTGTCACAAAAATAGGTTCTGAATTATTTATTCCAGTAAAACGATAAATTTACCTTGTTTGCGCTATGCAGCAAATGTCAACATTCCATTTATCGAAAATTTAGCTCAATCACTTTTTGTTGAGCTCCGCAGCCCCTATGTAACAAGGACTGCAGAGCATAGTTTTAACTGAGTGGCTTAGCATTACAGTACTACTATGTTTATTGGAGTTCTGCATAATTAATGATACATCAACTGGAACTGCCTGAAATGGCCGAAAGACACTTTAAAGTAAAATAATGAAAAATGAATAAAAAAGCCTCACGTGTTATGAAAATTGTCAAGATGCAAATCTATGATGTAAAAATGATGCAAAAAAAAATCTATGACTTTCATTCGCTTGGCCTAAGGCCTGGTTTCCATATAGTCTTATCTGTCTCATCAGTCGACCGTGAAACAATGAAAACTGGAATTATTCTTTTGTTTCACAGTTGACTGATACGACAGATAAGACTATATGGAAACTAGTATCAGGCCTAAAGGTTTGTTGAAGATTCTGTCTGTGACCATATTTCAGGTTTGGACAGATATTCAGTGCTTTTGTTTGGTTATTGTCTGGTGGCCAACAGTTATTTGCAGCTCTGCCAGAATTGTTGATTGGATATTTCTGGCATCTGGTCTGTCATTTAATTCCCCTTTCAATGATAATAGCTCCTTAATTCATGCAAAGCCAGTTCCCCTAGGACATTATCTCTGTTTCCTTAGGTTATTGTTGTGCAGTATCAATTTCAGAAAAAGGATGACTGTGGGGATTTTTTCTGGAGTCAGACATTCCTTTTTAAGTTCAGTGTTCAAATATTTAGTTTTCTTGAAAGATTTCAACAATACATGTTTATACTGTACTGGTAACATTACATCATACAGATGCTGCCATACGGGACCATTGTTAATGATCACTTTGTAGCCAAACTCATCCATGTGATATCCAGTATCAATTCCAGATTGTGGCTTGGTCCAATATAAGAGTCACAATTATTGTTTAACAGAGCATAAAAATTAACCAACGACCAAAACAACATACAGTTGTAAAGCCCTTTATGTCGGATAATAGGTAGAGCTTAAATTCATTCTGCAGATGAAATGATATAGTAATAGCAACAGGAAATGTTAGACATGTACTGTACAGTATATACCATACAGTATAGATGTTAAATTGTTGCTTTAGCAGAGGACCTCTTAGCTCAGTACATTGAAAATTGATGCAATTAAAATACATTGCATTTTTAATCTAATTCCAGGGACGACAGCTCTCTCAGTTTTCTCCTTTGTTCTTCAATTAACTGATATACCAGTATCAAAAACTATTGACTTCAGTGTTTGTTTTCTTTATGTTAAAAAAACAATTTTCTTTAAGGCATTAATATTTAATGGAAAACTTACATATTTTTAAGTACTATTTACAATATGAGTGGCTATGTTGTATCGGCAGTCTGCCGATACAACATAGACACAAAGTACTTATGATATTCTAACTTTTGTACATATATTAAATTGAATGTGCATTGAAAATGAAAGAATTTTCGGGTGTTTACAAAAAAAACGCCAATCATTTTGCAGAAAGCATGTGCAGAAGGCATGATTCCTGTCCCACATGGAACTAGCCAGACTAAAACAACATATAGTCTCTCAGGTGAAGCTTTTTTAGGTACTGCTCTACGAGAGAAGACCATGCTTGGACTTCACTAGAGTGGTCCCCTTCAGCTTTTAGTCATGATTCTGTCCCACATGGAACTAGCTGGATTAAAACAACATATAGTCTCTCAGGTGAAGCTTTTTTTTAGGTACTGCTCTACGAGAGAAGACCATACTTGGACTTCACTAGAGTGGTCCCCTTCAGCCTTTGGAAGTACAGAATAATATATAGATTTAGCCACTGGCTAAAAGCGGAGCTCCCGGTTAAATATTTTTATAGGGTGCGTTGTTGGGCCGTTGCTAGGGAAAACAATTATAAGTCCTGCAAAAGATTCATCATGTGACGTATCGCGACGTCACTTATTACAGAAAACATTCTTCTTGTTCTCCATTGCATACTTGCAAATTCAGATTTTTTTGTTGGCATTTCAAAGAGCTCCATACCCACAGACTCACGGATGCTTTTCTCGACTGTACCCAAGTTTGTTCGCCTACCGATGTTGCCTTCTCGAGATATATACTTTTCTAGTTTTGATGACGTCATCGATGACGTCATGTCACGTGACCTTGGTAGTGCACTCCCCTTGCCTCCAAAATAACTTTACCCAAGTTTGGTCACCTAGCGATGTTGCCTTCTCGAGATACTGACTTTTCTAGTTTTGATGACGTCAACGATGACGTCATGCCACGTGACCTTGGTAGTGCACTCCCCTGTCCTCCAAAATAACTTAACCCAAGTTTGGTCACCTAGCGATGTTGCCTTCTTGAGATACTGACTTTTCTAGTTTTGATGACGTCAACGATGACGTCATGCCACGTGACCTTGGTAGTGCACTCCCCTGTCCTCCAAAATAACTTAACCCAAGTTTGGTCACCTAGCGATGTTGCCTTCTTGAGATACTGACTTTCTAGTTTTGATGACGTCATCGATGACGTAATGTCACGTGACCTTGGTGGTGCACCCCCCTTGCCTCCAAAATAACTTTACCCAAATTTGGTCACCTAGCGATGTTGCCTTCTTGAGATAATCACTTTTCTAGTTTTGATGACGTCATCGATGACGTCATGCCACGTGACCTTGGTAGTGCACTGCCCTGTCCTCCAAAATAACTTAACCCAAGTTTGGTCACCTAGCGATGTTGCCTTCTTGAGATACTGACTTTTCTAGTTTTGATGACGTCATCGATGACGTCATGTCACGTGACCTTGGTGGTGCACCCCCCTTGCCTCCAAAATAACTTTACCCAAGTTTGTTTACCTAGCGATGTTGCCTTCTCGAGATATTGACTTTTCTAGTTTTGATGACGTCATCGATGACGTCATGTCACGTGACCTTGGTAGTGCACCTCCCTTGCCTCCAAAATAACTTTACCCAAGTTTGGTCACCTAGCGATGTTGCCTTCTCGAGATATTGACTTCTCTAGTATTGATGACGTCATCGATGACGTCATGTCACGTGACCTTGGTAGTGCACCTCCCTTGCCTCCAAAATAAGTTTACCCAAGTTTGGTCACCTAGCGATGTTGCCTTCTCGAGATACTGACTTTTCTAGTTTTGATGACGTCATCGATGACGTCATGCCACGTGACCTTGGTAGTGCACTGCCCTGTCCTCCAAAATAACTTAACCCAAGTTTGGTCACCTAGCGATGTTGCCTTCTTGAGATACTGACTTTTCTAGTTTTGATGACGTCATCGATGACGTCATGTCACGTGACCTTGGTGGTGCACCCCCCTTGCCTCCAAAATAACTTTACCCAAGTTTGGTTACCTAGCGATGTTGCCTTCTCGAGATATTGACTTTTCTAGTTTTGATGACGTCATCGATGACGTCATGTCACGTGACCTTGGTAGTGCACCTCCCTTGCCTCCAAAATAACTTTACCCAAGTTTGGTCACCTAGCGATGTTGCCTTCTCGAGATATTGACTTCTCTAGTATTGATGACGTCATCGATGACGTCATGTCACGTGACCTTGGTAGTGCACCTCCCTTGCCTCCAAAATAACTTTACCCAAGTTTGGTCAACTAGCGATGTTGCCTTCTCGAGATATTGACTTTTCTAGTTTTGATGACGTCATCGATTACGTCATGTCACGTGACCTTGGTAGTGCACCTCCCTTGCCTCCAAAATAACTTTACCCAAGTTTGGTCACCTAGCGATGTTGCCTTCTCGAGATATTGACTTCTCTAATTTTGATGACGTCATCGATGACGTCATGTCACGTGACCTTGGTAGTGCATCCCCCTTGCCTCCAAAATAAATTTACCCAAGTTTGGTCACCTAGCGATGTTGCCTTCTTGAGATATTGACTTTTCTACTTTTGATGACGTCATTCCGGACGAACAGACGGACGGACGGACGGACGGACGCACAAACCGGAAGTCCATGACAGAATCGTTTGATGCATATACACTTTTGTTGTTCCTTTTTCTCCTGCATGTAGCTATGGGGCTCCGCTACGCGGGCGCCTTCGGCGCCCGCGGGAGCTCCGCTACTAATTGGTGTAATTAGTATTCTGTATCCGATACAGAATACTAATTAGATCAATGTAGTCTTAATATTTTATTAATTCTATTTATTATTTATTTCTACATATAACAAAATAAATAACCAGTGCCTGCAAATAGCTTGTTACTAAAAATCTGTTATTGATAGAATGTAAAATGTTCCTCAAGATCAAAGTCTAGGTTCTCTTTTTAAAACAGTTTTGATATGCTGTTAATTGGATGAAATACCATAAGCAGCAATGTGCTTTGATTGAAGTCTTTCTTGAAAATTAAACTCCACCCAACTTTCTGGTCACCACCTATTCCCACAGGACTGAGTTCAAGATCTAAGATAAGTGTGATTAAATCTATCAATTCTTAAAGAATTTTGGCTGCTGAATTTTCTTGAGCATTGCTTTAATTAATACAATGGGATACAATAATTCTGAAATTTTGTTTTGCACAGCTGCCTATATAGTTGTGCATTGAGGGGGCTGTAAACAAATTACTAGGTCTGGAAAAAATACATTTTGCTTGATTTGCTCTTATCTAATAAAGCAGGGCAGCTGCAAACAACAGCTTTGGTGGACTGTCAAGAACATTGCCTCAAGCTATAACATTGTTTCTTATAGTCAAAGAAGAAATGGAATGATCACTACCATGGATATCTTAATGCCCACAAAAATGCATTCATCCTTTCTATGCTAGCATGCTAGATTAGGTAACTTCTAATGGGATTTGCCCTGCAAGTGGAGTATCATCTCCTTCTAGAGTTAGATATTGTACACAAACACAATCTGTAAATATGGTCTGAAGATTTGAATTTTTTTTTGTCATCATTTGATGCTGATTTGAAAGACTTAGAAGATACGTACAGTAGCAACTGTATTAATTCAACAGCAAAGCCACTCCTTGGACAAATATTGGGAAGTCTCAAACAAAAAAGTCAGAGGTACTCGACCTTCATTTATCTTTTAAAGTGCCCCTCAAGACTGAAATTTTAATGGCTTATTTGATTGCCCATTCAAAATAAAGAAGAATGTTGTTTATTTGGCGTTAATACTGGTAGCTCACTCTAAGGGTAAAAATCATCTCACAACATGTAGGGATGCTGTCTGATCAAGCAGTTCTTGCATAAAAATCCCAAATTATTGTTTATTTCAACTTGATTGCTTATTTTGTAGCTATAAGAACCTGCTCAACATTTGTGCCTTCTGTTTAGAGTTTGATTTTGACAAAGCTACCTACTGTAGTAGGGCTTGAAAATAGGAAAAACTCCATTACTAATTCTATGCTCTGTACCAACATACTTTCAACAGAAATCTAGGTGTAAATCCATTAGAAGAATGCTGCAGAAATTATTTTATGTGTAAATTAATTTCAGTTAGGTTAAAAAAACTTGCCCTATTGACCCTGGCATTGGGTGCAACTTCAAGCCCTGTTTATGGTACAGGTAGCTTTGTCTTTCTCTCTTTAGAGTCTATATTTTTAAGAGCAACCGTGACTTTTAAAATGTTCCCTAATTAGCAATAGGCCTTTATCACACAATATTGATTAATAATATATCATAGTTATCATAACATGGAATCCAGTTTTCAATTGTACACATCCATATTAGTAAGACTGCAAAGTTTGAAAAGAATTACTTGAAAATTGGCTGAGATATGAATTTTCAAAACTTTGTATTCTGGCTTAATTTTTACAAAGAATTGTATGGGCAAATACTTCAAGTTGAGACTAGACGGGCATCAATGCCGTCCAGCCTCATTTAAAAAATAAGCAATCTACACCAAACTTTGATAATCCTATAACGTAAATCAGTTCTGTGCCCTTTTCGAGAGCGAGCTAGTCCGGCCATGATTGCTCACTTGTTGTATGTCGTTGTTGTTTGTGTCTGCTTTGTTATTTATTTATTTATTCGTGTATTTTTATCATGTATTATTTATTTGTCTTTATTTATTGTGTATTGTTGCTAGCTATTGCCTCGGTGCAGGTATCATTGTTGACCCTCATTGCTGGATTAGCTCGCTATTGGCAATTATTATTTAAAGGTTAAGGATGAGTAGAACTGAAAATCTGATAACTTTTTTATATTATTAATCAATATTGCGTGATAAAGGCCTATACCCTTACTCTAATTCTCTAAACTTACATGCAGACCTTTCTTTCTACAGGTGACATTTGATGACTTCAAAGAAGGATTTGTAGCTGTTCTGTCACAGGCAATAGATGCATTATCATCTAGTGAGGATGAAGCTGAAACAACTACAGAGCACACAGGTAAACATACAACTTGTACATGTACAATACATATAGCAAAAACTGCTCATTGGAAAAGGGATTGCATTAATTTCAATAATTTACCAGTACAATGTAATGCAAGGATAGCTTGTTTAGCTAATTTCAATAGGCTAATGTTAGAAGCCTGATAGAAGTCAACTCTCTTAATTTCTTGTAGGATTTTGAGCACACAGAGAGAAAGAATAACCTGCATGCCAGGAATTCAAAACTGTAATAGAAACATAGTGCTTTTGGTTACCATATTTAATACTGTCTTATGAGGTTTTTGTATAACTTTTTTTTTTCGTATTTTGCGCATTTGATCAAATTAGTTGTTAATTTGCACAATATAAATGATTAAATTATTATTATTATTATTCTGTTACTATTTTGGAAGGCACTTTCCAAAGCAGTACCAAAAGTATTGCTTGTTCATCCATGTACATGTGTATAGCTTATGTCAAATTGTGTGATAACTTTGGTTAATTCCCTCTTTGCTTAGAACCTCCAAAGTATGTTAGTGGAGAGAAGCGGTATGGACGAAAGTCCAAGCCAGATGCTTCTTATTCAGAAGACTTATACTCTGCAGATGATGAAAGTTTAATAGAGAGTAGGCCAGAGAGTTGTGTAGGAGTCGCTCTTGCTAATGGCATCCATGATGATCACTCAGAGACACCACACAGAGGGGTATGTACATTGTTTGCCTTGATCCAGATATTTATACTGCAGAACTCTTATTTCCTTTAATCACATAATATACCAGATATGTATACCAGTATCAGATAATTGAACACATTACTCAACATTAGAGCAGATTTCAGATGAGTGTCGAAAACTAAGCTAAATGCAAAGTAAATACACCTCAGGAGAGAGACAAATTCAACAACTGACCAATCAGGGGATGAAGTATGGACAACTAGTGTTGTGACCCATGTCACGACCGGAGAC
This sequence comes from Scolanthus callimorphus, assembly GCA_033964015.1. Classification (NCBI taxonomy): domain Eukaryota; kingdom Metazoa; phylum Cnidaria; class Anthozoa; order Actiniaria; family Edwardsiidae; genus Scolanthus; species Scolanthus callimorphus. The sequence continues at coordinate 25,769,475 of CM066911.1, read as the reverse complement.
TCCAATAACCCATTCTCTTGCTTTAATGGATTCTAAACTCAACACTTCTTATTTAGATACAATAACATTGTAAAATCTCCGCTTACAACCTCGGCACAACTCGCCATAGTTGTCTTACCCCTCGCCCGCCTGTTTGGGCCTGTCCTAATTTACATAACAATGTCTACACAACACAACGTCACGCCAGGAGCGTTACACTAGATTCGTCACACTCCCCCATTTTTCAAAAATCAAAGCTCCTGCTTTGACTGTTCATGACTCCTTAAACCCTGGAAAGTCCATCCGCATTTCCGTTAGACGATCCCTCGCGATGTATCACTTCAAAACAATAAGGCTGTAGATCCAGGCTCCATCGCGTCAGTCGCTTGTTGGTATCCTTCATCTCGTTCAGCCACTTGAGGGGTTGGTGATCTGTCATAATCGTGAACTTCCTGCCTAGGAGATAGTACTGCAAACTGCAGATTGCCCACTTAATCGCTAAACACTCCTTCTCGATAACTGGATAGTTCTGTTCTCTGGGCAGCAGCTTACGACTCAAATACAGAACTGGATGATCATTTCCGTCGTCATCATTCTGGCTTAGCACAGCTCCTAGCCCGCGATCAGATGCGTCCGTCTGTAATACAAACTCTTTCTCAAAGTCGGGTGTCCTCAGTATGGGCTTTGAACACAGCGCTACCTTCAAGGTTCTGAAGGCTTCCTCACACTCAGACGTCCAAACCACATTCTCCGGTTGATCCTTCTTGGTCAAATCCGTCAATGGCGCTGCTACTTGTGCATACGACTTCACAAACTTCCTATAGTAGCCTGTCAGTCCCAAGAACGACTTCACTTGTGTCTTTGTTGTTGGATGTTTCCATTCGACGATAGCTTGAATCTTGGTCTGTTGAGGCTCCAGTACCCCGCTTCCAACCACATAACCTAAGTAGTTGACCTGCTCTTGCGCAAAACTGCATTTGCTTGGCTTGACTGTTAAATCCGCTTCCCTAAGGGTCTTAAGTACATCTTCTAGATTATCCAAATGCTCTTCCCAGGTATCACTGAAGATTACTATGTCATCCATATACGCTGCTGCGTATCCTTCCTTTCCCTTCAGCAAGCGGTCAACCATCCTCTGGAAGGTCGCTGGTGCTCCATGCAACCCAAAGGGTAAATACCTAAACTGGTACAGTCCCGTTGGAGTCGAGAATGCCGTGTACTCCTTTGAATGCTCAGACAGTGGGACTTGCCAGTATCCCTTGCAAAGGTCCAGCTTGGTGATGAATTGAGAGGAACCTAGGCGTCCAATGATCTCTTCCACTCTCGGCATCGGGTACGCATCAAACTTGCTCATACTGTTCAGCTTCTTGTAATTTGCGCAGAACCGCATGGTTCCATCCGGTTTCGGGACCATTACGTATGGTGATGACCATGGGCTGTTAGACTCTTCGATTACTCCTAGATCAAGCATCGTCTCAACCTCCTCTCGAACTTTATTTCTCTTAGCTTGAGGAACAGGATACGGCCTTTGTTTCACAGGAACAGCATCGTCTTTCAACTTAATATCATGCTCGATCACTGTGGTTTTACCTGGCTTGTTACTCAACACCAATCTGTACTTATTTAAAAGTGCAGACAGTTCTTTCTTCCGTCCTTCACTTAGACTACATCCCAGGTCAAACTCCGTCGCATCTTCATCCTCGGTTGTCCATGTAACAGCATTATCCTCACCTTCTTTGTCTGCATCAACAACAGTGATGCCAATTAGCGCGTGCGCTTCTCTTCTATTGAACTCCTTCAGGAGATTCACGTAGTAGACCTTTGACTTGGCTCTTTTGTCGCTCATTTCAATCTCGTAGTCTACTGGTCCGACCTTCCTCTTCACCTTATATGGGCCTTGCCACTTTGCTTCTAATGGATTCTTGCTTGACGGTAGCAATAACAAAACCTCTTGCCCTGGTGCAAACTCCCGTGGCTTCGCTTTAGAGTCGTACACTCCCTTCTGCTTCTTCTGTGCGATCTCCATGTTCTCCCTGACCAATTCTGTCATCCTTTTCAGTCGATCTCGGATGTTCAATACATGTGTCACCACGTTCTTGGGACCACTGATCGTTCCCGTCCACATTTCTTTCATGACGTCCAACGGACCGCGTACGTTCCACGCGTAGATCAATTCAAATGGCGAGAACCCCGTTGATTCCTGTGGTACCTCTCTGTACGCAAACAACAAGTACGGTAATAGCTCATCCCAGATGCGAGGCTCCGATTCTATGAACTTCCTTATCATTTCCTTCAATGTTCCATTAAATCTCTCCACTAACCCGTCCGTCTGTGGGTGGTACGGTGATGTTGTGATACCTCTGATGTATAGGAGTTTATAGATTCGCTTCAGCAACTTGGATGTGAAATTCGATCCCTTATCCGTCAGAATTTCTCTGGGAACTCCTACTCTTGAAAACAGTTTGACCAGCTCATTCACTATTTTCTTCGCTCCAATGCTCCGTAGTGGTACAGCTTCCGGGTACCGTGTTGCATAGTCGCAGATGACAAGCACATATGCGTTGCCAGACTTGCTGCGGGTCATGGGACCAATAATGTCCATGGCAATTCTAGTGAATGGTTCCTCTATGATGGGCGTCGGCTCCATCGGAGCTCGAAACTTGGTGTTGTGCTTGGATGTTTTCTGACACGTTTCGCAGGTCTTGCAGTATTCGGCTACTTCTTTACTCATCTTTGGCCAGTAAAATCGCTGCTTGATCCTGCTTAGAGTTTTCTTCCTGCCAAGATGACCAGCTAGCGGAATGTCGTGGGACACGTGTAGTACGTCTCGACGACACTGTTCTGGAAGGACTAGTTGCTCGATGGGTTCTTCTAATCCCTCTTTGAACACGTGCCTGTACATGATGTCATCCTTGAAGACTATTTGAACCGTGTCTGTCGATTTCTGTTTGCTTGCTTGTAGTCGTAGGACATCCAGTGTCTTATCCGATTTCTGTAGATCGCGTATCTGATCTGGACCTAAGTCTATGACCTCTTCACATTGTAAGCTTTCCTCTTGAACATCGAAATACGTTTTGCGTTCTTTCCGCTTTGTAGATCTAGATTTGCGTATCTTCTGCTTAAATGGGCCACTCTGAAAACCTGAGTGTCAAGATCTTTGAACTGTCTAAGAAAGTCGTCGTCCTCATCGTCTCCTTGCTCTTGAAGCCGGTTCCTTTCCGCTTCATACTCCGCCTGCTCCTTTTCCTCACATTCCTGCTTCTCTTTCTCGTTCTTAGATTGTGCTCTTGTCATTACGAGGCCATCGTTTATCTGTTCCCTCTTCACTTCTTTAATGAGATCCACAAAAGCAGGGAAGTCTTTTCCTAGTAAAGCATGCCGTGGTAGGTCGTTGCTAACCCCTACGGTAACCCTGTGTGGTTGGGAATTGATTTCAATAGTCACTTGTGCCGTAGCGTATGACTGTTGATGGTCGTGAATGCACCTGAACTGTGTCTTCTTCTCGTTATTTACTTTGCTGGGGTTGACGAAGCTGCTGTGTACAAGTGTCATATCACATCCTGAGTCCAATACTATTTCTGCGCTATGACCGTCTATCTTCCCGTTCACGATGAACTCTTGAGAAACTCGCTTGCCGCTCTTTTCGGACAGGTATCCTGTTTTCTTGGACTTATTGGTGCAAAATCGCTCGATATGTCCCTCTTCGTTGCACCCTCTACACCGAATAGGTGGTCAGTCGCTTGGTCGGTTTGTCCAGGTCGACTTCACTTCAAGGGGTGGCTTAGATGCTGTATTCTTCTCAGGGTCTTGTGGCTCTTTGGGTGTGTTTTGGTTGGGCGTGGTCAACTTGTCGACAGGTGCGGTTCTCCGTATGAAGTCGTTTGGAAGTCCCTTTCTCGCGTCTTGGTAGTCGTCCGCCAACGCCGCAGCCTCTAATCCCGTCTTTGGTTTATGTTCCCGGACCCATATCTGTACTCCAGGAGACATGGCGTCTATCATCTGCTCCATGATAATTACGTCACTAAGCTCACTCGCCGTTTTTTTGTCGGGTTTTGTCCATTTCTTGAACAAATCTTCCAGCTTGACGTACATTTCCTTATAACTCTCTTCCCTGTCTTCTTGGTCGATCGAAATCTCTGTCTATAAGTTTCTTCTGTAATGTCATATCGCTTCAGAATTGCTTCTTTAACCTTGTCGTAATTATTCATCTCTGTAGTAGACATAGCCGCGTAGGCTGCTTGAGCCTTGCCGCTCAACTGTGGGGCTAGCTTCACCACCCACTTATCCTTAGGCCAGTCATAAGTTGCCGCTGTGCGCTCAAAAGTAGTCAAAAAATGTTCAATGTCATCCGTCGGTCCTAGCTTTGGGATACCTGTGTCCTTTAGTTTGATCACTTCACTCAATTTCTTCAATTCCGCTTGATGGGCGCGCTCTAGCCTTTCAATTCTCTCTCTTTCTTCTCGCCGTTCTACTTCACGTAAGCTTTCAATTTTTTCGAACCTTTCTCTTTCCTCTCTCCTTTCTCGCTCATACCTTTCTTTTTCTTCCAGGCGTTGCAATTCCAATCGTTCCAGTCTCTCGCGGTCTTCCATGCGTTGTTCTTCACGTTTCTTCTCTTGAATTATCATAAAGTTTGTAAGCAATTCCATGCATTTACCAAACTCACCGCTCGTCGTTGTTGCTTCAGACTTCATTTCAGAAAACTTAAACTCCTCAAGCTCGTCTTCGCTATCAGAATACTCCGATTTACCTTTAAATTCCTTTCCGGATCTTGTCTTAGATTTCTTGTCGCCACTCATTTTCTCTTTTATCAACGTGGGTTTGTTTACCCGTGAATTCTTGTGAAGACTTTCGACAAACGTCCGCTTGAAAACCACTCGCTGCCACCAAATATGTCACGACCGGAGACTCCAATAACCCATTCTCTTGCTTTAATGGATTCTAAACTCAACACTTCTTATTTAAGATACAATAACATTGTAAAATCTCCGCTTACAACCTCGGCACAACTCGCCATAGTTGTCTTACCCCTCGCCCGCCTGTTTGGGCCTGTCCTAATTTACATAACAATGTCTACACAACACAACGTCACGCCAGGAGCGTTACACTAGATTCGTCACACTCAAGAACACAAGGCTTGCTCTGTTTTTTCTTTTGCTTGTTTTTTCTTCTGATTCTCATTGGCTTGAAGAAAATGCAAGGCTGATTTTCTTTCGACAGTTATCTGAAATCTGCTGTGCCTTAAGGTTACGGACTACCTTTGTGGTAATTTTCGTTAAATTGCCATAATTTGCGGGGAAAAAAAATCGCATCTTGACAAGTGATACCCCATTTTTTTCAATTTGATAAAAAAATAATTTCTTAGGGAGTTTCCTTTCCGACGCATCAGGTCAAGTTTTGTTCTTTACCAACATTTTACCATGGGCTTAGATGTGTTCTAAGAAAGTGTGTTGGGGATTTTTGAAATTTTAAAATGAGCCGATTTTAGAGCCAATTTTGTGTGTACACTACGTTTTTTTATATATAATTTTTTTGTAAAAATTCTTTAAAAAATCATAACTTGAAAAAGAGATTGAATTGCCATAATCCCCGTTTTTTAGAACACATCTTAGTCAATGCTACTATGGGGTCAATGAACGAAACTAGCAAATATTTGTGAGGTTGGAACTCTAAAAAGTTGAAGGGAACTCCATAAAAAAATTTCGTTTTGTAAAATTTAATGAAATTATATGCCATAGTTTAGCTCAGGATATAAGCTTTAAAATGAGGTATCACATGTAAAGATACAACCATTTTTCGTGAAATTATGCCATTTTAACCAAAAAGTACATTTCTTAGAGTCTTTGGAAATGGCAAAGATCAAGAAGCTGTAGTTTTTCAAGACAAACAAACTAACTTTTTTCTTATCTGATTTTTTATTCACTTTCATTATTGGGCTTAAGAATGTGACACAATGTGCTTTTCTCTGTTTTTCACCATTTTGAGGAAAGCTTTCTTTATTGAAAATGATCGGCCAGAACCCCAAACCAATAATTTTAAGTGTCACCTGAGCTATCTTTGACATCAAATAGGACTGGATTATAAGGGAATTGATGGATTACATGAAAAAAGGCAAATTACGCATTTCCGCAATGCGTGTAATTCCAGAAGCCCTGAACATGGGAATTATGTATCCGAAAGTTTCCCTGCTAGCAGAGGCCTCTTTTCTCTGCATTTCGCTGGCTGAGGTTCGCGAGGAAAAGAGACCTCTGCGCTGGGTCGAAAGTCGCTTTGTTTTGCCGCCGTCCACAACCTTGGACAGTTTGCTGACCGTTTCTTGAGCCCACTATATGCACACGCATATCTACAGACGTTTTCCGCTGATATTATTTGAGCCTCCCAGCGGAAAACGCTTGTAGATAAGCGTGCGCATATAGTGGGCTCAAAAAATGGTCAGCAAACCGTCCAAAAGAAAATAAGCAGTGGTATGTAGTTCCGCCACAGAATTCTCATGGAGACCCGAGAAACTGAGTTTCATAGTTTTCTAAAATAATACAGGAATGTGTATATAGGATAGCCTGATTAGCAAATATTTTTTGTAAACTTTGAATTTTATTTTCTCAGGTTCCCATGAGAATTGTTTGGTGGGATGATTACAGCTGATCACTTATTCATACCTTTCAAAAAAAGACCATATCAAAAAGATTTGTTACTTTTTAGTAACAAGATGTTTGACCGCTTCATGTTCAAATTGCTTGAAGTCTAAAACAACCTGTCTTAAATACAACCCTTCAAAAACTCACTATGTATCAAATATAAACTATTATTTTTTTCCTCGAGGGCACGGTAACAAATCCTGCATTCTGATTGGTTCTTAGAGCGCGCGCGCGAGGGCAATATTTTCCTATCTCTGACCTAGGTCACAGTAACCACTTTCGCACGCTTGTTTTCATCGAAAAAATCAAATTTTTGAGTTGGAAAAAAATAAATAAGTTATTTACCGGCTTTAGGTCGGTCCGTATAGGGAAAAACTGTGACCTCGGCCTGGAAAATGTTGACCTCAGCCTCCGGCCTCGGTCAACATTTTCCAGCCCTCGGTCAAAGTTTTTCCCTATACGGACCTCCCAGCCGGTAAATAACATATTTATGCTGTATATTTTTCAGGAGAGATCTGGTAAACTTAGAAGAAGAATATCCAGTCGAAAGAGCAGCTTGAGAAATAGTATTCGAAGACATAATTCTATGAAATGGCAAGGAAATGTGTCAAGAAATAATTCAGTTGTGTCTCAAGAATCCATGGAAATCGTTGAAACCAATGGGCAACTGAATTCTTCACGTGGCTCTGTATCAGTAGCAAATTCAGGTAAAAGAATGAGTCATTTCAGTTGGTGGCCTGCATACCTAAAAGGCAAATTATTATTTACTGTATTTTATTATCAAAAGCACATAAGTTGAGAAAGGGGATCGAAACTACTGTGGCGATCAAAAAAACTTATGTAAATCTGTTTGCAAACCATTCACATATATTGTACTTTATTTGTGAACCGTTCTCATTAATAACAAACATAAACCATTGCCTAACACTAATAGAAATTAAATAAAATGTTTGTTATTACTGCACTGGTCCCACACAATGTGACTAAAGGTTTGGTTTTAGCAGTTTAAAGTATAAACCCAGTCACAAGCAATTATTTTCAGTCTGTCCATTGTATTTCCTTTGACATGCTATTTTTTCAACCTTTTTAGGATATGAATCTCCCTCAGAGGAGGAACAACTTAAAGCCATCTGGAGTGAAGTCAATGTAGGAGCTACTGGGTACCTCAATTATCATGAGCTGGCCCTAGTGTGTGATCATATCGGCATGGACTCCATGAATGAACAGGTGGGTAGAGATCACAGCAGATATGATCCGTAGAAAGTAAACCACCAAACTGTATATAATTTATCTCCTTTCAGACAGAATTGCATGCCAATGCCAATTCTCCACATTGGAGAATGGGAGATTTTCCTGTAATCATTAGGTCTCCTGGATAGGACCTCAAACAGGCCAGTAGCCAGAAAAAAATAATTACCAAAGCAGAGTGAGCCAGATGTCCAGAAAAAAAATTGTTATACAATTTTCTTCCAATTATGAAGCAGGATGTTACACTGCCAGTTTATCAATATGACAAATTTTACCGAGGCAAGGGCCTCGCTTGCCTCATGCTGGCTACGGGCCTGTCAAATGTCCAAAGGTCTCACCACCATACTATGATCCACAGGATTTATGTACTGTATGTGTCCTTTGCAAGGAAAAAGTTCGGAAAAAATCTCCCAACAGCTTGAGTTACCACTGTATGCATTGCTATATGGCTGTTAGATTCAATGTTGCAATTGGCGATTAGTGATTTTTAGCTGTCAATCATACTGTAATCAAAATGCTGAAATGGGCTAAATGTACCGTTTAGACACTTCATTGAGTCGAAATTGATTGCAAAATCAATGAAAATTATTTTAAGCTATCCTTTGAAAAACTGGCCTAGAATGATTAACTTTCTGGTTCAAGAAAATTGACATTACAATTCTCTTGTTGAGAATCACCAATTGCAACAGTGAATTTTGAGGTCGCGTAGCAATGCATACAGTGGTAATACCACTTCTACTACTAGGGTGGCCTCAATCCAGCTGTACACCTGACATTTAAAAATATTAAAGTTTTTAAATATTTGCCTGCGAACTGATTAAGTCTCAAAATGCATACTGACATGCATGCACTCTTGATTTTGATAGCCTACAGAAGTGCAGTCAAAGCAATTTTGAGCCCCCATAAAGGCCCTTTGGCTTGGCATACCCCAGGGAGGTGAAGTGACTACTTGAGTAGTTGAGGTCCCCTTCCTCTCCATACACTACACTGTAATCTCTCTTTTGAATCATCTTGTTTACATGAGAGCTGGGTACCCCACCAAAAGGCACAGGTTACAGTCTGTTCAGCCCAGGCATGTTCCCCTCTAGCCATGGTAACTAGTTGGACGCTAGTGGCATAACCAGCCACCTGTTCATTTGTAAAAGTGTCTTTTTTCTGCCAAAACTTATCAAGACAACATACTATTGGCTTAACCAAGATTTGTCAAGAATTCTTGAATTCTTTGAAACTTGAAATTTAAAAACTTCACACCAGTACCCTGGAGAGTATCACCCCAAGTGGAGTGCCAGACCTGCTCACAGTTGCTCGCCTTCATGTAAACAGTCAAATGACACATCAAAGGAGAACCACATTTGGGCCCATATATAATATAAGTCTGTATTTACCTAGGACTATAGTTTTTTATGTCCGGTTTTGAATATAAATTGATCATTTCTTATTGAATCTTTTCAAAGGAGTTAACTCTTCTGTTTGAAGAGCTGGATGAAGATGGAGATGGCAAAGTTAGTTTTGAGGAATTCCTCCATGGTCTCTTTGCTGCAAAGGATGCTAGTAGCTTCCAGGAGGAGACCATAGAAGAGGAGCTGATTGAGACATACAGTCAACCACTATCAGGAACATCCAGTAGAAATAAGGTTGGGGCCTTAGTTTGTTACCTTGGATCTTACTTTTTACTTTGTTTTCTTTCTTTCTTTTTACTTTTTACAACTAACATCACTTCTCCACTCATACTTGTTCAAGTGTGGTAAAGGAATATATGGCAGGTTTGATGTAAACAATGTTTCTATAATACTATAGGGACATAGTCAGCAGCTGTTTTGAGCAACTGCATTGTTTCATCAGCTTCCCAGGAACGTACATGCTTATTTGCTCACAGACAGCTTACTAGGTTTTAAATTCTTTTTTAGAATGTTTCAAGAACAGATGACTTGTTTCATACGAGAACACTGGGTGGATCACATACTAGCTTTGGTAAGTCATTTTTTTTCCTTTTTTATTTGATTTTTTCAAACTTTTCAAGTAGGTACCAGGGACATCAACCATTCCAGTCCAAAAACCGTGAGACACCAAAATATTAGGCTCTTGAGACAGGAAAAGACCTAAATATGTCTACAATTTTTCTGTATTTTAGCGCTTTTTAAGGTCCAGAAGCAAAATATAAAAAAACTATGGCGATTTTTTCAAACAAAACCAGGAGATTTTACTTAAAAACTGGGAGACCGGGAGATGAGGTAAAAAACCGGGGGACTCCCGGCAAAACCGGGAGTTGACGTCCCTGGTACTCATACATACAAAACAAAAAAGAAACAAATACATTCTCCCAAAAACCCTATCTGCTTAGCCCTATTCATCAGTTGCTTTTATAATTTTTATTACAATTATATTACTATCATTTGCGTCCATCCATGAAGTGTGACGATTTTTACTTTTCAAACATGCACGTTTTGTCGCTCTCTGATTGGCTGAAAAATAACGGTCAAAGCTGCAGCCAATCAGCGAGTGAGAAACTAAGAGAGATTTTTAAATAAGACTTATGAACTTTTTAACTTCTTGCCTTATAAAGTGCAAGCTTAAAGATCGAAATTACAAAATTCACTGCTCGGTCTTGGACATCCAAAATGGAGCTTGAAATAATCAATTCTGACATTACAGCCTGATAACCAATTATTTTATAACCAACCAGGTCGAACCAACCTGATGACCAATTATTTTATAATAAAATAAAAGTTCCTAGTTTCACAACATTCAGCAAAAAGGTGATCAACAGTTTCTCTGTAAATACCACAAAAAGAGCAGCTTGGGTAGCTAATTAACTTAAATTCCATAAATCGTAAATAAGATACAGACAATTATTTAATATCCTAAACTGAAAATACCTCAATTAGGTATCTACCGTAGTTGTGTAAATACGAAAGTAAATCACAGGCCAATCAATTTCAAGCTCCGATTCAATTCGTGATGCATGTATCGTCAGAGACCAAAAGTTTAATCTCTACATTTTTTAAACAACTTTCTAGATGTCTTGTCTGTGCTGGATCCGGAGAGCACTGGGTAAGTGTCAAAGTGAGCAGTCCCTTTTCTGTTGCCGATGCTGATTGTCAAGTCCTTCTGTACATCTATTAAATGAATGCAAGTTGAGCTGATAACTTTACCGTATAACTGCAGGTTAGCAAAAGTGGAGGATATCAGAGAGTTGTGGACGGCAGAGGAACTACACGACGCCCTTCCGATATTAGAGGTATGGCTAAGTGTGTTATACTGTTTAGTACTTTAGAACATTGAGACAAGTATCACAAGTATCCTGCCGTTCGCCAAGTATACTAATATTGTCCAACTCATTCACAGCATCTTGACACCGATGCAGAAGGAAAGGTCAGCCTTCATCAACTGACCGAGTTACTAGAGACACTCATCCACGAGCAGAGTGATGGTAAGTCGTTTGGGGAGAAGCTTTCTAGTTGATGGCATGTGTCGAAAAAAAACAACAATCAAATGGTAATCTCGTAGCATATGATGTCGGTGTGACATAAATTGAAAGTGTGAGTGGGTGCGTTAATTGTGCTATTCTGATTGGCCTAATCAAACGAGTTTTACTCGATGGAAAAGTGTCTCAGCGAATGTTATAAATCTTGTCCAAATTGGCTAGTGAGTTAAAAGGATAAGACCAACACTGGAATTGAGCGTGATTTTGCGTATGGTTATAATTGTTGTTTTTTTGGGAGGAGGAATTGTTTTTATGTATTTCGATGCTGATCTAAGTTATTTATCCGCTTGTAGGACTCTCTCAAGCTGTGGTAGCAATATACAAACATGAGGCTTCCATGCTGAGGTTTGTACATTAGTAGCTCCCATGCAACATATTCATTCGTATCCTACCCGGCCCGTGATTTATCAAATCGCAAAATGTTTGGGAATAAAAATGCATTAGCATTTAAAGGTCGTAGCAATAGAGGAAAGGAAGGACAGAAAAATCACGAAATAATGGTCACGGGACAATCATTCCTTAATAACTGATAACTGATCAACTGCGTTGTTAACTGTCTCTGTTGCTCATTGAATTCAGTAACATACGGACGTAAACTGGTCTTCTAAACATTGAGAGAGTCAGACGAATTGTGAAATTCTAAGTCATAAAAGAGGGTCTCGCGTTCTTTCAAGTCAAAAGTAGTTTGCAACATCGACGAAAATATCTCAATTTGTTGACACTTTCTAAAGTAAAAAAAAGGGTGCGGCTAATACGGTAAAGTGCGTCTTATGATTTGCTAGTTTTAGAGGCGTGTTCATAACGATACAGAAAAAAATATATAACGAAAAACATGATGATCTCAATACGGGTCGGACCGTCCTCACAAGCTTTAGTTTTGTCTTGGGCGTTCATTTTTAGCAAGCAAGCTCAAAGAAATCGATTTGTTTTTTAAAGTTCAAAATGCTTGGACCTTAGTTACTCAGGAAAGTGATTATGAGCAACTTTATGCGACCTCGAGAAGTTGAAGGGAAAGAAGCAACTACTATATATGAGACGGAGGAAGAGCATTACTTGAAGGACGACATCAGTCAAAAAAGGTTGAATCTTTTGCTGCTTGTTAAAGTTTACTTCGAAACTCGTATTTGTCTAACGTCCTAAGGAATTAATTGATTTGCTAGATGTAGCAGGAGTTTCGAGAGGGAAATATTGATAAATTGTCAAAGCTGACATCTGCTTGTTTACGAAAGCTACTTGCCACTTTTACTTTTCTCCTTCGTAAGTTCAGCTACTTGTTCAATTTCATTTGTTTGGGCGGGTTTTACTGAATAGTTATAGGAATGCTAAGTAAACGGCATGGCCCTAAATGTTTAACGCTTGCCTGTTGCCAGATTCTCTCACAACACTACGTAAGGCAAAGCTCGAATACCGTTTCTAGGGTATTGTAACGATACGTTCAGGACAGGACTTTGTTATGTGCCTTGAATATTTACCTCTCGAGAAACCTTAGATCAGTTACTACATTTGAGTTAAAAGTTTCTTTAGTAAGTAATATTGCAGATCGTTTTCTGTTAACATGCTCACGTGGTGATAAAAGGCGTGTTACGTTTATGATAGAAGGCAATACATTTTGCTACTCCATTTATCGGCAATAGTCAAACTGAAAGAACTCATCGAAAGAACTTTAAGGCTCGCTGTTTTATCCCTGAAAACACAATAGCTGGTGGCGCGACTAAGACTGTTGACCCGTACAGGTACCGGCAGCTAAACGACACTACAGTGTCACGCGAAAAATCGCCGTTTCTTTTAGTATTTTTCTAAAAATCATTAAAAAGATTGCTCATGTATACTTCCATTCAAAGTTAAATCCTGTCCACAAAACGTCTGGCTAAAACGACTTTGATTTTATAAATGCATTGATATTGATCTATGCGTGAGAGTAAATATTTGAGTTTCCGATCTTTTGTCAGTGCGGTAATGTGACCTGTTGCTACTATTCAGTGGATGCCTCGAGTGCTGCCACCAGCTCCTCTATTGCACCTAGTGCACTTCACCCGGTTTTGTAACTGGGGGTGCTCGCTTAACCTTTTCTTACTCTTAAATAGCATGGAAACGAATAAGCACATAAAAACATATTAGTGCCTATTGTAGTTTAGAATTGTCATTTTTTCCAACTAAAAAAGAGGTTAAGTTAATATTTTATTGTTCCTACACACGGGGTTATTACTGTTATAGCATTTGCTCACACAAAAGTTTCCAATCGATTTCAGTAGCGAAAGTGAAAGCAGAATAAGAGCGCCGAAAATGAGCGCGCAACTGATGTCATTAGAAAATACTCTATAGAAGTCCCAACACATGAATCTCTCATTTTATGTAGTCAAAATGGCTCTATAGAAGTCATAACTCTCATTTCGCATTTGACTCCAGATCACACATGGATCAGCTGACCAGTGAACGTGACGCCCTACGCGATAATATCGTCAAGTTGTCGGATGAAAAGGCGATGCTCATCCGAGAGAGCGAGGAGACGACGAGACAGCTGGAGAGAATCCATGAAAGTAATATCAAGTAAGTATGGCACACAAAATAGGAACTGCGAAATATAAAAAGTAAACATAGTAGTGTATGAGCTTTACAATGTGACACGTAGAGGCATTTATATAATACCATGTAGTGTACATTTGGTACACAGACACAGGCTTTCCCACTTGTTGTAGGTTTTCCTTTCATGCGAACTCGCAAACAAAGGTTTTCCGTGTCTTTTCGGTCATCCGAGGTTCGTGTCGGACAGGATTTATGAACTCACCCTTGCAGCATAATGCCATTTCGTAAAGGGTGGTGGCTGTCAAATCTGCGCCCAAGGGTCGACTCCCTGCTTGGTGCTGCTAGGGATTTTTATCTTCTGCTCGGTTCGTGTTTCGCACCTTGTGGTTCACCGTGGGTAGAAGTGATTCGGGTGTTTCACATCCTTCGGATGAGACAATAAATCAGTCCCCTACACCTCAGTCCCCTACACCTCAGTCCCCTACACCTCAGTCCCCTACACCTCAGTCCCCTACACCTCAGTCCCCTACACCTCAGTCCCCTACACCTCAGTCCCCTACACCTCAGTCCCCTACACCTCACTTGTTAGAACGCACTACATATGATCACTCATGATTGTAAACTGCATTGTAAAACTGCAGATCGCAACTTAGAGATCAGACATCTGTAAACCGCATATGATGATAATTTGTGGTATTTGTTTGATTATTTGGGACTGCTGTTCTCAGCTAGCATCATACAAACCTTCGTATCCCTGATATTTATATGGTCACACTTAGTAACGATTCTTTTTCCACAGGGATACCGAGTCTTCATTTTTAGAGAAAATGCATACCTTACAAAACACCATGGCAGAGGAGCGTGAGAAAGATCAAATGAATGCGACGCAACATCGCTCCCTCCTGGAAGACTCTCTCAAAACCACAAAAGGTGAAGAGGCACGACTCAAACAGAAACTGTCCGAAGCTGAGGAGGAAATTCTTCGTTTGGAGCAAAATCTGGCTGAGGGACAAGACAAGCTGAACGTATCTGAGATGACGCGTGAAAGGTTGGAGAAGGAGTTGGATTCCATGTCGGATCTGTCAGGACGCCTCGCAGAATTAGAAAAACAGCAACTGTTGAAGCAACAGCAGAACAGAAATGCCAACAAGAGTGTACGGGAGCTCGAGAGAATCAATCGGGTACGTATCGCAAACGTTTTCTCTTTACTTGTCGAGATGTAATTAGTCTCGGAATCTCAGATTGCTGTGGATGGTTTTCTTTCTCCCTGCATTGTCTAACTACTTCGTCACGAAAAAGATATTTCGAAATGTTTTTCATCAAATAAGACATCAACTGCCATTCAAACACCAGGCTCCAGAAGCTGACACCACTTAGCGATCACTGTTGCCATTTGCAACATCGCATCGTCCATCCATCGTGGCTTTCAAAACTCCGGGACGCATGGAAAGCAACTAGGTTTTTTTTTTCATTCCGGGCTAACATCCTAAACCGGGTCAGCGCTCAACCCGGGATCATGTGATAATAGCCTAAGTTATTGGTTTGTGCAGAAGCACAGCCAAAAGGAAATAAAACACCATGAGCCTTCCATCGTCCCACCTCTGTTTAATTTGGGGTTTTATTTGTGGATACAGGAATTGCGTGACGAAAATGACGAGCTGCGGCTCCAGGTTGAAGGTCTCACAGCACAAGTCAACAGCTCAGTCAAGCGGCGCCCAAGCCATCGTAAGCGCCAGGGTAGTGAAAAGGTGCACCGTGTAGGCTCCGTACTATCGGACTACACCAAACCCAAGGTTATACGACGAAACAAGGAGGGTGCCTCATCGTCCGAACAATCTGGAGACGATGACGTCGACGGCGCTGGTAGGGGTGTTCCCGTGAGGCTCAGCGGTGATGGCGGATCTAATGAGGATGGTAAGCACGGCGTGGTGTGGCACATGCACTTCCGGATTGGACTCAGTTGTACTTCCGGTTTTCGCCTACTCGCACTTCCTGTTTTAGTCTCACTGTTTGCCCTGTACCACAGTATGTTTATGTACACCGTCATTATCCTGGCCTTTGTCTAGATTGAATGTTTTCGGAGTTTAATGCCAGTACCGTGCCAGTGCTAGTATCCTGCCAAACGTTTTTTGGTTTTATAGTTCTCTTACGCAAATAGTTTTATAGTTCTCTTACGAAGTTTTCGATAAAAAGCTGAATGCTTTGCCTTTCCGATGGTCTTCGAGAGAAGTAAACTCACCAATAGTTATAAAATGTCCCTTAAAATCGTGAATTCGCACAGTATAGCTATGATATTTGGTAGGGCTCAAGAGGAATAGTGAAGTAACAATTCAAATCAGCAAAATCTCGAGTGCATTAAAATACTTCGGTGGATAATACAACTTGACTTCTTTCCTAACTTTGTTTGTATTTGCCCAGTATCCTGCCATTTTTCATCGGTTCCTCCAAGTTTACCTACTCGTGGTCAAAAACCTGTGTTTCTATCGCTATTTATCTTACACAGTCACTAGGAAGCCGTAACTGTGGCTTGATGCTGTGGACTTGCAACATTAACAAATTAGGAGACCGTGATAGTAACAATTATCATAAAACAACCATACAAGCCTTGAATTTCTTGCCTTTCGAAGAATTAAAATCAATATAAAGTTTTATAACTTCTGTAATAGAAGTAAATGTATTTTGAAACAAGCTTCTCGCAAAACATGATCATGTATTTTGCTTAGAGTAAACAAATGGAAAATGTTTTTTTGAAATACGAAGCTAAAAAAATGTTGTGCAAAAAATAATTCAGTGAGCTGAGGTTGGGAGAAATTGTCAGTCTTTTTTTAAGCCGACTTAATTTTTTTTTATCGAAATCTAACTCCAGATATGAATCCCTTGCGTGCGGGGGACGTTCGCAATGCCGAGCTTGCCATTTCGACATCTTTAATTTTTCTCCTATTTTCCTTACCAAGCGGTTTTTATCTTGGAAGAGATAAGAGTAGACCTTTAAAAGGGTTATTACCCTAATATCAAAACACATCATGTTAGAAATTTAATAAATGTGAAGGTTTAACAGTGTGAGAACTACTGGGCCAGCTGGCAGGATACTGGGCAGCCAAGCACGTTTTCTAAAACTCAAATAAAACACCCAAATGTATGAAACAAATGCCAAATTACTTTGTGTTCTGTTGCAGAAGAAATGAGTCATGTTGTAGTCAAATTTAAGTATCATTTATCCTTTATTACAAAAACATTACGACGATTTAAAACTGAAGTGGCAGGATACTGAGCAACACACTGTAAAGCTCAGTAAGTGAATTGCTATTTAATTCATACCAATGGATAACAAGGAAAGTATTTACAACAATTTTCTTCAGCGTAATTTTGTTCAGTAATAAGTTTTTATCGCCAAATCCAGAGTTTCGCTGTGCCTGGTTGTTTTTCCAGTGACAGCTTTGTGATGTGTTTGTGTCTTAAATTCAGGTTTGTTGTCAAGCAGTTTGAAAGGTTTTGTACTATAGGAAGTTCCTCCCTGCAACATGCAAGCTTGAACTTTCCCTTTGATACTCTGTGTCAAATAACAGCTTTGTCGCCATAATCAGCTAAATTATTTAAAATCTAACGTTGCTAAGGCAATTGTTGCCATAGCAACAGTGCTGCCATAGCCACCACCCATGCTTCCCTCTTTGTTTGATCAACCATGTTTTGTTATAACGTCTCACTTGTTAACATACTAATATATCGTGTATTATTTGATGCGTCGTCGTAGTAGCTGATCTGGTAATACTATGTTCCCCTATGTTTTTGTCTTTGACATTTCTGCTGACGCTTTAACTTTCTCTCCTTTTCGTCATTACCTGTGTCGTATTTTGATACTTTTCCTCTTCGTTTACCTTTCCTTTCTCCTTTTCTCTCATCCTACTCTTGAATCTAAGATCAAAGTACTGACGATGACGTCTCGATCCCTTGGTCTCTGGAAAGTGAGTAACGTCTACCTTTCTCTTGACTCCCTTCCTTTTCTTTCTATGGCAACAGCTAACATTAACGAGCACTAACTTACGTTCTGTGTCATGCCTAAAACATATGTGATGTGATGTTCTGCTTTGTGTTCCAGAAAATGACAACGAGATGGAGAACCAGCGGAGTAAGTAAAGATTTGGTTGCAACGGATATCGGAAGAATTTTCGATATAAAATAATAAGACAGTCAGTCTTTGTCCCTTCCAACATGTAATTTAGCCTTTATATAAGCCACCGCGTGCTCCTCTGTACTTAGCACTTGATGTGTGATGACCATGGTCGGACCTCTCGAAACAGCCCTATGTTTTATTCTTATCAAAATAGCAGTTGAAGGCCTTACTGTAGGTAATATAGCATTTTGTACTCCAATCCCTTAAAATAGGTTTCGGTAGGATTTTGGCAAGCATGAATTGTCGTTAAGTAGCTCCTAACTTTTCATGGATTCTTCTTACAAAGTTTTAATGGTATTTGGTTGAACATTCAGGCTGTTGTAAGGTAGATTTTTCCCCTTTTTTATCATGATTTATTGTTTGCAGAAGAGATCGAAAGACTTGAAGGGAAGATCCAGGAGCTAAATGACACCATGTCAGAGCACGAGGGATCCATCAAGGAGCGCGATGACACCATTAACAACCTTAAGAATGAGATTGAGACGCTCAGATCCACCATGGAGACGAGGGAGGAAGATTCCAGGCAAAGATACGAGGACGAACTGGCTAACTTGACATCCCAATTCACAGGAGAAATGGAGACACTCCAGAAGAACTTCTTGACCGAGAGAGAACAACTAGAGAAGGAATACCAGGCTCAGATAAGCGAGCTGGAGAGGTCGTTAAAGTCAGAAAAAGAAACTCTATCAGAGGTTAGAAAGTGATGTTTGAGAAAGTTGATGAACTGTATTTGACAGGAGAAAATCGCATTCTAAGCTTGCCGTTTCTCAGTGCGCTAAATAGCGTATCGCTCTGTGCCATGAGCAAACATCCAGTGCTGTTCAAAGAGAACATCAAATCATTTTTTTGCTCTGAATCTCCACGGTAACACTTGCTACACTGGCGTCATGATGGCTCAACATGGGCTCTAGGATAAAAAGAAATAGTTTCATTTCGGAATCCCCATTGTAGCAAGTACTGTTGTTCTTAGATAAGGTATACTGTTCAGACAGGTTTTTTTGGTAGACTTGATGTATCAGAAAGTAATTTGCAAAATCTATACCGCAGTCCAAACGCATTCTTCTAATTAAATGGCCACGTTCCCCTGTAGTGTAAATACGACGGCAATACCATTTAATTATCCAGCAAAATCTGGTTTTAACGCAATAATTGATTCATTCGCACAATTTGTAATCGAAAGTGATCTATAATGTGTTTTCATGTGCTTTTAGGACCTGGAAGGCAGCTTTAACCAGATCAAGGAAATGATGATAAGCGAGTACGAGAATGAAAAGACTGAACTGGAGAACGAACACACGGGCGAGAAAAAGATGTTAGAAAACTTCTACCAAGGCCAACTCGAAGAGGCCAAGTCTACTTTTGACCAAGAGAAGGAGAAGCTACGGGAAAAAATTCATGCCTTGGAAGAAGAAAAAGCTGAAGTCGAGCTGAAGTTCTTGAATGAAAAGGCCGCTATGGAACAGCAGTTTAGAATTGAGAAGTCTGAATGGGAGTTGAGCTCCAGTAGTTCCAAAGCTGAGATACAGGTGAAGTGTATATTGAATTTCTGATTCTGGTACTAAGGAAATCAGTAAGTGTCTTTTTCCGATACAAAAAAGACGTTTTAGTTTTATCGGCTTGGCGCGAAGGTTTTGTGACGTCAACGCGTTTTTTGTTATGCATCGGTTAGGATCGCGGACTACAACTTTTTTTAATCTGGACTACTTTTGTGTCCTGTACACATTTTGCCATCTATCGTCACTATATAATACTGTGAAAACCAAAGCTAGTATTACAAGGACCGCCACGCAACAACCGAAGAAGAAAAGCCCGGCAAGAACAAGAACATCTTCACGTCAAGCCACTAATTTAAACAACTGTTTTTCTCTCGGAAAAAGATAATGTGTGGATTTCGGTAGTCCAATGGTGTTATGAAGAAATCTAAAGCACGTTTTCGCTACTAGCTGCCCAATCAGGTTTCATGGCTCATGATAATATGCTTGTTTGTTTCTACCAATCCTGTGTTATGCATGTCTAATCAGGGGGGTGAAGGGGTTCTCCGTGATTCACCCCAAATTTGATTCGTGAAAACAGGAATATTATTGCCGTGATCCGTGAAATCTCATGCCCTCGTGACCCTGTGATTTTACGAATTTCACTTACGTGACTCGTGATTACAGGCCTAACATTCGTGAAACGTGAAAGCTGGTCATTAGAGACGGACCATTTGGACCAATATCGAGCAGGCTCATTCTCTCCTGGCTGCTTTTTAGGGAACCTGACGCCCTTAGAAATAGATTGGTTTTGGTCGGCTCGCGCTGCGCGCTCGCTATCTACAACATTAAAATGTATTTTTAAAATTGAGTAAATTTACTATCAGCAAACAGTAAATAAAGGTTTAGCAACCCGTCAGAAAGCGCAATTGTTAAACACCAAGTTCTCATTTACTCCTGGACCTTTCCAATTCACAAAATTTGCAGCGCGCTTCGCGCGCATAAAGAGGATACTTTGGTGTAGCATTTGAAAACTGAAACATCGTACTGGGCTATGTTTAATTTTGGAAAATTTCTATTATGTTTCTTCCGTGACTCCATCTCTTCAGCGTGATTTTCGTGTTCCAGAAATAATAATTTCATTAACAGCGTAGTTTGATTTTAGAAATCGCAGCGCGCTTCGCGCGCATCCGCAGAGACATACAAGGAAGGCTCGGTACTGATCCGAACATCTTCATAGTAGCGAAAGTCCTAAATCCGGTGACCAAAGACCTGAACTGATCTGGATGCTATGAGCAAACCAATTTCGCGAAATAATAAAATAACAGGAGAGCTTGAAATCGTACTTTATTGAATTGTGATCAATTGTCGTTTTGATGGCGACATAATTTAAGTGATCTCAAACCATCAAAAGAAATATCAGGAAAAAAATCGAGCACAGTCACGTTCTAGGGAAAAACATCGAGCAGCAAAACTGGACGCGAAAAAATATCGAGCCAAAAAAAAATTTGCCACCCTCCGTATCAAATATAAAATGGTCCGTCCCTTAAGTACATCAAATATTAACCTTACTGCGCCATTTCAGTAAACGCGATCGTGGACACCCCTCTTACTCCGCTCAGTACGCGCCCTCTTTGTGTTTTGGCGTATCTGTTCTGCTTTTCTACTTTTATCACTATATTTACTTAAAACACAACTTCCATAATTGTTTTTAAAATTTTACTTCCGTGATTCGTAAAAAGCGTTTTCATAACTCCGTGATCCGTGAAATAACGAAAAGTCGGTCCGTGATTCGTGATCGCTATCAACCCTTCACCCCCTGTCTAATGGCTGTCATTTCTCTCTAAAATCTTCTTTTCAAGGCCAAAATCACAGAAGTGAGTTTGTCGCTGTTTTGCGGTTAATTTTCTTACCTAAAGTGAAGTTCAATTCGCATGAAACATATGCAAAATAACCGTCTAGTAACCTTTCAACTGCCAAATAAGCACAAAATCTTATTATGGTTTGTTATCGAGTTATTGAAAAGTGATTGCGAATTGCCCTTTTACATTTCTTACCAAGTTCAACTGTTTTCAAACTTGATAGCAAAAACTATTAAAGGCTTACATGAGAATGCTTATATAATGCCAGAAACATATAACTTAGTTGAAACATGTAACGGCGAACCAAGCTGTGGATTATTCGTGGCCAGTTTATGACCATATTTGGTCAATAATGAACTCTCGACTGCTAACCCAAGCAGGTTTTCTCTTCATAATATTTCATTTTTCGCTCAAATAAAGTAGAGCAACAGTGGTTATTGATAATATGCTAACATTTAGCATCTTGAAGTCTTGCAACAACATTATTTTCAAATCTGTTCAATTGTTTATTCTGCGAATATTCCGCAGCTTGGCACTAAAGCAATGTATGTTTGTTACACGTTTCAGCTCACTTATATGTTTCTGATAATGCCAATTTCAGTTCCTTCTTTCTGAGAAGGTAAAGCACAACATTGGATTCTGTGTTGTTTATGCAGACACTGGCCTAGCCTTACATATATTTTTACAACAACCGTGGTACAGCCCCTTCAACTTGAGATGTTCAATTGAATAACATGGACTAGATGCCGTACATGTCCTCGTGTCAGTCGTGTCATGTGACACGAATGTAGATCCCTCTACTATCAACATAATAACAAAACTCTTCAATGAGACAGAAACCTAGTTCGCCTCCTTTCTCTTGGTCTATGTTGTGTTGGGATGTTCAGTTCTTATAGCCCGACTGTCTTTAATTTTGGTGTTAATTTTTTTTTTCAATTTTACAGAAAAATCTGCGCGACTTAGGAAACATGAAGAGCGATCTGGAAAGAAGCCACCGGGAACAGCTTCATGCGTTAGAGTCAAAGTACAGGAAGGAGAATTCGAGACGAGAGGAAGAGAACGATAACGAGTTATGGGAGCTCAAACAGGAACACGCTAAAGAAATCGCCAGCTTAAAGCAAACTTTGAGCAGCTGAGGGCTGAATTAGAGCAGAGATTGTCTCGTGAGAAATCCGAAATGCGCGAGTCTCACACGCGTGAGAAAAATGAGATGCAACAGAAATTCAACCGCGAAAACTCGGAGTTGAGAGAGCTTCTCGAAAAAGAGCATAGTCATAATTTAGCTGTACAAGAAGCTGAAATGAGAAAGGAGTTTTTTCAGGAGAAATCAGATGCGGAGAAAAGTCTCAGTGAAGAGAAATACAGACTAGAGGAAGAATTTCAAAACAAATGTGCCACGAGCGAGTTGAGCTTCCAAAAATGGAAATCTGAAATCGAGGAGCATTTTACGGAGGAGAAAGCAAAGCTTCTTCAAAACTCAGCGCGCGAAAAAGCAGAAATAGAGCAAAAATATTTGGACGAATTCAGTGAACTTCGGCAAGCCTTTTCGGAAGGCGAAGCAGGTCTAAAGGGTCAGTTAAAAGACGATTTCTTACTGTTGCTTTCTCAGCATAAAGCTGAAGTTGAAGAAAGTTATGCGCGAGAAAAAGCCGAGTTAGAGGAGAGCTTTTCGCGAGAAAAAGGGGAACTACAACAGAGTGGCTTACTCGTTGCTAATGAGGTTAAGGAGAGTTATTCTAGGGAAAAGGGTCAGTTAGAAGAAAGTTATAAAAACAAGATCAAAGAACTACAAGAGAATTATGCGAGAGAGAGAACTGAAATCGAAGCAGAGTTTTTAAGGGAAAAGGAAAGTATACGAGAAGAACTCGAGAGCGAATTTCATCGTAGAATGAAAGAAGAAAGCGGACTTCTTGAACAAACAGTGAAGCAGTTACAAGATGAGATCAATTATCTTAAAGAGCAAAAGAAGGAGCTCGAAACTAAGGTTCAATCTCTCGAGCTAAAGACTCTTAGCATGGACTCATTGGATGCGCGAGTGGCACGCGAGAAAATCGCGGATCTAGAAGTACGAGTTGGACATTTGCAGAAGGAAAAGAATCGGCTACTGCAGGAAAACGAGGAATTTAAGATAAGAATGGACGAACTGGAAACGGAGAAGGGGGAGCTAGCAGCGAGTTCCCTAGAAAAACAAAGACAGTTGTTGAAAGCTGAAGAGGTGAGTCTTATTAATGGTTTAGTTTTTTTTGTCAAGCACATTCGAGCACGTTTAACCTTCTTTCCTTGAACTGCAAATATTTTTTGCGGGAAAATGGTCGTTGTTTAGGGATAAATATGATAGTGCCAGTCGAGAAGGTTGTTATATTAAAGTTATATTATTTCGAAGTTATAGTGTTTTAATATTTGAGTCTGTCACTGTTTTCAACAAGGACATGGAAAGAGAAAGGAAGGAACTTCTACAGAAACACCAAGAACTAGAAGTTCAAGTTGGGTTAAACACGGCAGAAAAAGACAAAATTAGCGAAAACTTTCACGAACAAACTCAGCAGAACCTCAAAGCGACCGAGCAATTAAATGAGCTTGAGATGCAGCTAAAAGAAGTCATGCAACAAAGAGACGCTCTAGAGGTGGAGCTTGATCTTCGCACGGCAGAAAAGGAGCGACTTGAGGAAAGGCTAAAAGAACGAGAATCGACAATTGGCGGATTGGCTTCAACGGAGCAGGAATTAGCCAGTATAATGCAAAAGAATCATGAAATAGAGGAGCTTCTTAGAACGAGGGATTCCGAAAATGAAGAACTCCAAGAAAAACTCCATGATCATAATATCGAGTTGGAGGCGGAGCTTGCCGAAATGGAAGTTGAGTTGAGTAAGTCAGCCATGAAAAATCAGGAACTGGAGGCTCTTTTAGATGTGCGAGAAACAGAAATTAAAGAACTGGAGAATAGAGTCAAAGAGAAAACTACTGAGCTAGATAGTTACCAAAATCAGACTGAGGAGCTTAAAAAGAAACTCAAAGAGCTACAAGACAGTGAGTTGAAAGTTGTCAATCAGAGATACACGGAACAACTTCGCCGCTGTTCCGAGCTAGAAGCATTGTTAGAATTACGAGAAAGCGAGAAGGAACAAACCGAAGCCCGCTTGAAAGAGAAAGAGGGATACAATGACAGGCTTCAAGAACAGGTAAAAGAACTCTTAAAAAGGCTAGAAAACATGGAATCCAGTCAGATCCAGGATTTGTTGGGAAAGGCCAAGGAGCAAGATGAATACTGTTCGCGACTTGAATCCAAGTTACAGCAGGCGATTACTAGACTGCAAGATGTGGAGAATGTTCAAGTAAAGGAACTAGAAATCGAACTTGGGGCCAAATTGTTGCAAAATGCAGAGCTTGAAAAAGAAATTGCAAAACTTAACTTGAAAGTTGATGAATTTGAACATTCACAAAGAAAGGAGCTAGAACTTCGAATTCAGAAGAAAAATGCCAAAAATGCGGAACTCGAGCTTGAGCTAACCAAGTTGCGAACAGAGGTTAAAAATTCCGAGAATACAAGAATTTCACAACTTGAATCACAGTTAAAAGCAAAGGTATCTCATAACACGGAGCTGCAAAAGGAAGTTGAAGTTCTTATAAAGAAAATGGCGGATGTTGAGAACAAACAAGTGAAGGAGCTAAGGAACTGGGTACGAGAAAAACATGAGCACAACGCGCAGCTTGAGCACCAGGTAACACAGCTGACCAGAAAGATCGCAGACCTGGAAGGCGTACGACGGAAGCAGCTGGAAGGAGAAAAGGTTTTAAAGAGTTTTTATTTGTTCCTAACATCCTTCCTCTAATGTCAGATACTGGCCCTGTGAATACAAGTTCATTTATCTAATAATCTTTGAGACTGTTAAAGATTACTGAATCAGTTGACCATGTAACCGCTATATTGATTGAAACTATGATGATTCTCTAACTATAGAGCGACTTAGGAACACACAAGCACTTAAAATGAGCGCCTTTTCCTTTTTCCTGTCATGCTTATTTGGAGAAATTCTTAATTTGGCAAACAATCTTCAATTTGTCTTACAAACGACAATGTAAACCAGTTACAACCACTAGTAGTTTTATACAGAGTTGGAACACGATATGGTCGGTTTTCATTGTGTTTTGCGTTTTCAATGGCTGTAAAACACTCGTTCTACGATTGCCGCCTGTACACTGAATCATGTTTCTTGATGTTCTGTGATATGACTGATTCATCCCTGCTTGTGGTGGGTGGGTGGCAATGGCCTTTTGATAGACACCATTATGTGAATCCACGTGCACTGAAAATGCTCGCCTAATTCGTTCTTGTGTGTTCCTGAGACTCGCATCTGGTGATTATACTAAGTTCAATTCAAAACAAGGCATGCCATCTTTTTTGCATGCTATGGCGCAGTTGTCTTGCAGTTTGACAAATGCATGTAACAACGTCGAGTAATTTCGTCTATAATATTAATGGCCTGCACATCAGGAATGATCAATTTCTACACTGGCCCGTTTCTAATATCCAACAAAAGTACTATGCTACCTTCATGACGCGTAGATTTCTAATATAATTATAGCATGCCCTTTAATATCTAATACAAGTACCTAACTTCTTCTACTTCTGCCTTAATGACACCTTAAGGTTACGGACTACCTACGTGTTAATTTACCTTAAAATGCCATAATTTCGCGAAAAAAAAGTTGCATCTTGACAACTGATACCTCATTTTAAAGCTTATTTCTTCTCCTCAGTGATGAAAACTTTACTTCTTCAATTTGATTAAACAAAATTTTTTAAGGGAGTTTCCTTTCCGACGCATCGGATCAAGTCTCGAGAGCTCCACCCACTCGGATTTACGATGCTTTCGTTCTTTTACAACATTTTACAATGGGCTTAGATGTGTTCTAAAAACTGTGTTGGGGATTTTTTTATTTATTTTAAAAAATGTAAAGGAATCCTTTAAAAGCATAACTTGAAAACGAAATCGAACTTCCAAATTCCCCGACACGGACGCTAATATGAACGAAAATGGTGGAAATGTAAACAGTTATATATCAGATACGATCATATTTCTTGAACTTATGTCATTTTAACGAAAAAAGTAACGTAGTCGGTAACCTTTTACATTTAAAAATGTTATAGATTTTTTTGTGAATAATATCTAAACCCTTCTAATTTTCAAATGACTGATTAATCAAGTGGGCCAGCTCTGACTTGTGTGTTCTCTCTCTTGTTTCTTCTTGTCAGTATATACTTGTAACTTCACTTCATTTGTCCTAATGAATCTCAGTGTTTTACCCCAGGGAGGTTCTTTCTTCCCCTTTTGTTCACCCGGATTGGCTACACTTGGCAAAATTTCATTCGGGTTATCTAATTTTATTGGAATTGTTCGTGGATATCATATTACCAATAGACCTGCCCTGGTCGCTGACATTCTTTAGTTCATCGCGTCATATACCTTTTCTGAAGGGGTACTTTAACTAAGCTACATGTCTTCATATCAGTCTTTAATTGTGAATCTTGTTTTCAGACTTGGCATAGCATGAACATCTAATAGATATATGTTAAGGCAGTCAACGAATGGTGTATTAAATGAACTTTGTCAGAAGCTCATAAGTAGTACTTATGAGCTTCTGACTGTTCATTGTTGTGTAATGTGTTAGCAGTTCTGTTAGGGTTTTGCTGTAATAAATAATCATCAACCATCCTCGAAAACACAGGAATGTTTCTGTATGAGGTTTTCGTTCAACCCATGGGTATCGGTTGGCTGAATTTCAGCCATCCCTTTGTGTGGGAGGAGACTTCTGAATTCACCACGAGCTTCTCTCGACCATTATGTAATCACTGCCGCCAAGCAAAAAGTCGGTTGCTTTTTTACAACGTTTCCAAGACAGCGTACGCCATCGTCGCCTGAGGCTCTCCTGCTGATGTTGGGTCAGTAGTTACGTAATGTATGAGACAATCTCGTGGTAATTTCAAACGTCGTCTCGATTGCTGAAATTCAGACTAGGGTACCGAGGGATTAAACAGAACTAAGCATCATAAAAACGTATGAAATAATCATCGGCATTTAGTGATCAAATTTAGATGGTGTGTCACATTGTAAATGGTAAATTATTTTTACAGGGAAGTAATAATGCAATAGCAATAAAATATTACTTTAAAATAAAAATATATCTTTATCGAACGGATAAAAGGTGAAAAGAAATAGAAAAAATAATAATAAAAGAGTGGTTTTCAAAACCCGTGGAAGAAAGGGTACTGTTTAAAGTGTACTATTCAATAGAAGCAAAGTAAATAGAGTTTAATATGCTAAAGCGTAGCAATGAGTTAAATTTAAACGGTTGCTAAAGTTCAATTTGTGTTTGAACTATTCAGCCGAGCTTTATCCGGGAGATCCATTCAGTAATGGGTATTGTTGAATATGTTTTTACCAAATACCGGCTTTTGCGTAAAGTAGTTAAATTAAGGTATAACATCCCTTAAATACATCAAATTATGCTAAAATTGGCTCGTAATGTAAAATAAGTGAAAAATGTTGTTATTAAATGGAAATCTTGTCTCTTGTATGTGTGCAATTCTTGCCAACTCTTTGCTTCGAGTAACATTCTTACTACAACGCTTTGTGTACAGGATAGGTTTACATTTATTGGTTTGCAGATCAACAAAACCAGTTCCTTGACCATATTCCTTGACTTATCTCTTTAACCCCCTTTTCCCTTCTCAGACCAAAATGAGTTGGCATCGGTCGAGAAAAGGATGGAGGAGGTGATCAGCAAGAAGAACTTGGTGGAGAGGCTGTTACGGGAGAAGAACGCGTTGAGTAACGACCTTCAGGAAGAGGTGTACAAGCTGAAAGAGAAACTCGCAAGTGCCGAGAACTCCCATCGGCGAGAGATGGAGACTGAAAAACAAAGAGTAAGTGCTTAACAAACTCTTTCCCATTTATTTCTATAAATTGCGTACAAAACGAGTTTCATCCGTGGACGGAATACAAGAAAAAAGCGGTGCTCGGTGGTCTTGACCCAACACTGTCTTGTGAACTCCAACGTGTGACAAGGTGTTTAGTAAACTTAATTTATCTGGTAGTTTCGTTTCTGAATCATCAGCGTTGCTTCCATATTCATATTTCAATATCCATAGACATTTGGAATCCCGATTATCACAAAGCGTTATTTGTGAACAACCGGGAAGCAATTAAGACTCATCCAGAAAAAAGGGCATAACATAATCGCAAAAGGGAGTCAATGACTCCCTCGTATGTTAAACTAGTTAGTCTTATACCGGTACGTGTTCTTATTCGTTCTCTTAAGGTCTTCCAGGAGCCTGAAGTGGGTCCAATTGGATGTTTTTTTCTGGTCCGGTGTACCTGTTGAACTGGCCCTTACCACAAGTAATTGGCACACACCAACTAAAAAAAATATTGTTCGCTTTACTTCGCTGACACGCCAGGTTGTTGAGATATGCATCTCCATGACAACGGAGAAAATTTCAATAAAAACTTTGTCTAGTGAGATTGATATCGATACCAATAGGGCCCTTGTAAGACAAATGAAAGAAATGACCAACCATCGATGTGGAAATTTATTAGTTTATGAGTTATTTATTATTCAGTAAAATTGCTGTTTCTCTGTGTTGATTGTGGTATCCTATTGATGCTTGGTCAGAAATATTCCTGAAGCTTTCTTTCATGAAGATTTGAAAAAGAAAAAGAAAAAATAAACATAAAATTAAAATAGAAAACAAAAGAAATAACCCCCTTGGGAATACTTATAAGGCAAATATCTTGAATCCTGCTGAGCTAAGTGATCATTTCTTTGGTTATGTTTTTTGCAGTAGTAACAGCAATTAAATAAAGATTATTAAAAGG
The DNA here is from genome assembly GCA_033964015.1 of Scolanthus callimorphus. Taxonomy (NCBI): domain Eukaryota; kingdom Metazoa; phylum Cnidaria; class Anthozoa; order Actiniaria; family Edwardsiidae; genus Scolanthus; species Scolanthus callimorphus. The sequence goes on along the minus strand of CM066911.1, from coordinate 25,740,224 downwards.
AAAATAATTTTTGGTCAATGAGGCTCCTGGAAGACCTTAAACTTTTCAACACTGGTTATGGACTCTAACACATTCGATGTCACATGACTCGGTTTTGTGAGTGTTTTACTCTCTAGTGTGATGTGGCGTGTTTGTACCGTTCGTTGACTGTGAAGTAACGTGAAATGTAATGTGATGTGAGCGATTAATGGTAGGTGATACACTTTTCCGGTTGGTGAGTATTCTGGAAACTCTTATATTGACGTAAAATCATTTCAAGATGATGTCCGTAAATGTATGTATGTGTGTGTATTGTTTTATTTTGCCATGCTGGCCAACAACTGGTTGATGGGGATTTTTTTAATTAATCTGTTGGTCGTGGGGAGTAGGAAATTAGAAGTGTATATATATACCGTTGAAATTATTACAAACATTTGTATAACAGATAATTAAAAATACAAAGACAGAGACAAAGCGTTGCCCCGCAGCAGGGCATCAATGTTAGCTCTTTCCAATGTAGAACTCCTAAGGAGGCCTTGAGATAATATTAATGCATGTTATCGTTATACCTGTTAATATTAGACTCTGGAAAAGTATTACTTGTGCTTTGCAAAGAGTTGTTGTAGCCTCACTTTTGCTACTGTAGCCGGGCCTGTTTTAGATGACACGCTGGCAGACTATGTAGCCAATAAGCGGTACAAACTCCAAAACAGAACAGCTAGGTTATAACCAAACCAAGATTTGACACCATGGCAGCAACTGTACTCGATATGGAAGAAAGAAATTTAGAGAAATATTTGATTATGTACAAAATCACTGGATAACCTTTTAATGCACCTACATATTAGCTGGGCACTGCTCTGGATAACAGGGTTCCTTTGCAATGCTCCTATACTCTGACTAGTTTCAAAAAGCGCCCTGGAGACCACTACTCTCACGCGGCAAGCTGGTAAAGCAGAAACTGTATCGCTATTATTATTGCCCCGCGTGTCATGGATACACTGAATATGCTTTACTTTCCTTGGAAGTTGATTATTCAGATTATTCATTTTTCAGTTAATGGTATCCAATACTGAACTTGCCACAATAAAATCCCGACACCAGCGCGAGTCTACCGAACTCAGGGACCAACTTCACCGTGCTAACGTCGCCAGCGAACGCGACCAGGCACTCAGAGAGAAAGTATTTAACGAGGCGAAAGCCGAGGTCATGTCGCTCAACAAAAAGGTAAAGCTGAGTAATGCACGTGGATGATACTGCGGTTGTTAAAGGCCCATCACCAACTGAGAGCCTTTGCGGGCTCTTAGCCAATCCGAGCACCCGAAAAACAATGGATCAATTTGAAAACAAAAGAAAAAGGGGCGCAAAGGCTCCCGGTTGGTGATGGGCCTTTAACAAATCTTATAACCGTCTAACACGCTCTTATGACGTCAGGTTAGAAAGCTCATAGTTTTCCATGCCCTTTCATGCCCTTAACCTTCCTTTCCATGGTTGCCTTTCTCGTGCTGATAAATGACGTTAGTCACTCTGTCTCTGTTTCTTCTCTTTCTCTTGATCTGTTTCTATATCCGTTTCTTCTTCCTCTTCTCTGCCTCTCAGTCGCCTGATTTTGATGACGATGGCAGTATTGCCGTCAGCGTTGCCCCGTCAATTGAAAGCGTCTACACACTTGAACCCTTTCCTGAAGTAAGTGGTGTGATGTTCTTGCTATCGTAATCGGTTTGTTGTCGGATGATAATCCATGGTACTTAAAGTTAGGAAGCTTTTTCATTTCGGCTTGAAGCTATGTGTCATTGTCATACGACAATTCACATTATTACTTTTCTTCTATTATAAACAAACATGAATATTATTATAGTGATTGATTTGCATTGCAATGAGCTAGTTATCAGCAACGAGAATTTCGTTAATTTTCACTTCTCGCCAGATGTTGACAGCTACGTGCTGTCAAACGTCCGCCTTTGTCTGCACAACTGTATACACCTAATTAAAAAGGTTGTTTTGGTCTTTGGACTTTCAATTATAGCGCAAAAGAAAGGAATTCTTCGCTTCAGTGACCATGAAACAAAGGCGTTCAATGACCAAATACCAATGACCAAAGCAACATTTTCTAAATTAGGTGTATGGATAATGGCAATGGCTAATACTACATTTGGTTGAGTTGTATGTGTTTCTTTAATTGAAAGTGCTGCCAATATAGCACAACTAAGAAATGAAATGGCTGTACTGTTGCAAGATTGCCGCCTTGTTTCACCCTCTTCTCGTAAACCTTTTCATGTATGCATGTCCTTTATTGGTCCTATTTCATTGACGAGTTCGTCCTTGCTCTGCCCTCTGTGGACACTTGAAAGGAAACAAAGAATTGACAAAATGTGTCCTGTTTACTTGTCGTTTAGCTTGAAGAGAAGACCCGGCGTTTAAATGAGCTGGAAAGCGCGGGTGCCCTGTGGGAAGGCCGTATCCGGGAGCTCGAGAAGCAACGCCAAGACCTGATGCAGCAGTTACAGAAAACGCGAGAAGCCCTGGATGAGCACGTCGCACGACTAAGTAAAGAGGTAAGGGCCTAATTACAACCCTTAAGGGATGCCATGTTAAAATGTCTTGTCGTGGCCTGTAATCGGTCATTCCATGTGACTCGCGTGACTGAGTAACAAAATTCTAGCCTACCGAGGGCTTGTTTGCGAGTTCTCTTTTGATATCCAGGTGAATCCTGAAAATTCAGTTGTCTTTAAATTGTGTTAATGTTTCCCCTTCAACAGCTGCAACAAAAGGACATGAAATGCTTGCGCTCGGATACACTAGTAACAGAGCTCTATATCGAGAATTCTAAGCTGATGAAGGCGTTGGCACAGACGGAGGCGAGCGAAAAGAAAGCAGAGAAAAGCAACAGACAGTTGATGGAACAGAAACGAGCGCTACAGAGAGTTATATCCAAACTGTGTGGGGCGAATGCTATTGCGTAGGGCTCGGACGTAAGCAGGGATCCAGTTTAAAGTGGATCCCATACTACAACAAAAGATTTAGTCATATATTCATAGTCTGTTGTCATAGCCACTCGAAATCCCGATTGGAGCAAATTACTCAATAATAAGCATGGTAAACGTGCTATGACATCACACCAGGCAATGAGGATTTACAAAATTGCCACAGGCATTCTTGGTGCAATATATGAACACTTTTGTGTATTCTTTATCAAACTCAAATTTCATCCGAGATTTTACCCTGCGAATGTTGAATTTTGAACATTGCCGCTGAACCAACACATTATTCGCTATTTTAAGTTGTGGAATATTTATGAATCTCTTATATATCCAATTGCGAATCACACGACAGCACACAGTTGTTCTTCTCGTTCAGGTTTCCTAGTGAACTAAAAGTCGTTGGAATTAGAAATTATTTCAGCTATATTTACATGTAAGTGCCTTAGACAGTAGAATGTGTGCGCTCGCAAAAATTAATGTGAACAATTATCAAAATTATAGGGAATTCAATTAGGTTATTGTAATCATAACATAATCGTATTACAATGCTACCCTCATTTGAAGCACTGCAAATAGCATTCATATAAAAAAAACACTATTTAACCGGTTTTAATATTACGATGGATGCCTTTAATAGATGTTTTGCAGAAGTATAGTGTATTTTGTAAAGTTCCGTGCAAAGTAAATGCATGCCTAACATTCGTATAACAAAAGAGTGAAAATCATATTCATTATTATTAGCGACTAAAAGGGCAGTTTCCCTGTGACCATTTTTTCTCGTACCAAAAAGAGAAATACTGATCTTAATTTTGTACATTTCACTGTCTACAACTGCATACATTTCATAAATAATCATCATCGTTATTAAATCTTTGTACATTTTAATACGATAAACTGTAGATGATTAGCTTAGGTATAATAAGTAAATTATAGTATATCTGGATTGATACAATGAAAGCATACACGAAGTTAGTATATGTTTTCTTGTTCTTGAAATGTTTTCGTGTCGCTTTTGATGTATTTCCTAGAAAGAAGACGAAATGTTTTAGCTAAAATTATAGCGAACTATTGACTGTGTTATGATTGATTTTTGAACGCTGATCATGTATAACGTGAACGTTTGAAATCTTACGGTGGTGACCCTTTGCAGCTCTTGTTGTCGCTGTGTGAAAGTTTGACCGAGTTCGATTAGCGCTAAAATAAAACTGATCATCCCATTTGAAAAATGCCTCTTTCTAGTCCTTTTTTATAAGAACCATTGCACCGAGAAAAATTAGGAATTAAAATTTTTCCCGAGACCCGAGGAAGAATTTTTAAAAGCCCAGACGGCGCACGAGCTTTTTAATCTCCAGTTATAGAGCTGGAGATTAATGCCGGTCATCAGAATGCGTGTAGTCTACTGCAATTCGTTTTTACAGCCAAAGACGCTGAAGCGTCCCCCTCTAGAGTGCAATAATGAGTTGATTCTTTGAATAATGGATCCATTATTCGATTCAATAATGCATTTGGCTTGGGAAAACGTCTTTCGATTTCAACTCAGACTTCGGCTAGCTTACCTTCCTGAACCACGCTCCGATACTCTTAAGTCACTGGCTTTATGCTTCTTAGAATATCCCTGATAATACTGATCAACAATTTCTTCTCTAAATGAACGAGGGAGAGATTTACCAGGCTCGTTAAGTCTACCAGGCCCGCCATATTGGTAACAAAACTCATAAACAAAAGGCTCCCTGTGGATTTTTCCATATATGGAAGCGCCTCCGTCGTCTATCGTCCAATCAAAAAGCGAAAACCCAGTTCAAATCGAAAGACGTTTTCCCAAGCCTGGTAAATCTCTCCCTCGTTCATTTAGAGAAGAAATTGTTGATCAGTATTATCAGGGATATTCTAAGAAGCATAAAGCCAGTGACTTAAGTATTATTGAATCGAATAATGGATTCAATATTCCAAGAATCAACTCATTATTGCGCTCTAGGGGGGTACGCTTGAGCGTCTTTGGCTGTAATACCTAAAATTTACATAGAAAAACGGATTTTCACCATTTTTCGTTTACGTTTCGATAATAATTTTTGAAAACAGAATTAAATTTTTTGGCTTGATATGGTTGATTTTGATATTTTTGCCGACATTCAAATTTGGATTTTTGTATCTGAATTTGGTTTTTCGATTTTTTTACGAGAAATTGGAAAATGGCATTGAAATTCAATTTTCAAAAACTATTCTTTACTGAAAAACGTTTATTGGTTTCATTTGATAGAAAAGAGTTGTATCAGTTTTGTAGTGGTCTTCGTTTAGGTGCTTTGAAGAAAAAAATACTCCTCACGGGGGGAGGGGCATTCGCTAGCTAAAGTGGTTGGTGGCCACATGTTGACCTGGTCTACGTTTGCTTGTTTCTCCAGTAGTAGAGAAGAAGTTATGAGTCGATACAAGTGCAAGCTATAAGTAGCGAAAAGAACGATGTGCATTAGAAGAAACTAATTCGAGCTCTAATATTTATTAATTATATCCAACAGACCTGAATAAAAATCGTATATGATGAAGCTTGTATACAAACTGCCATAACGGGCATGGTTGTTATAGGTGCAGGGGCGTTGGCTGTGGTGGCCAAATACACTTGAAACGTGCGAGCTGAGAGAGCTTCCTTCACAGCTAAAGCCCTCCATTCCTAGAGCTCTTAACATATATAATATGCTCCTCTTCAATCTCACTGACATTTGGGTTTAAAGGCACTTAAGGGTAGTTAGGAAATACCACCCTCCCCTCTGAGTAGTGTTCTTGCCCTTCGTAGCACCTAACTGGCGACCTCTACAAAACTGTTAGAATCTTCCTTCACGAAATAAAACTGATAAACGTTTTTCATTAAAAAACAGTATAAATTTGAATTTCGTTTTCCTATTTCTGCAAAAAAAAAAAAGACAAGACGTTTCGATAATAATTTCTGAAAACGGGATTTGAATTTTGACTTTTCAGTTCTCCGATGCAAATGCAAATGCAAATTAAATAGTCGCTGCGACATTTATGCATTCTCGCTCAGACGGGTCTGATTCGAGCGTTATGACTAGCCTCGCTTCAATGAGAGCATGGGCAGACTAAAACGGTTCCGGGACCGAACCATGATACACACCGTGATTTCGTGACACAAGTTTTAACAAAAGTAATCTAACGAGGCTGGTAAAAAAGGGCCGACGTATCTTTGGCAGCCGTTTTTGTTGTGGAGTTTGACATAGAACTTTGTAGCTTTGTAAAGTAAATATATAAATCCAGTCGTACATTTTTTTATGATGGTCTGGCCCAAACTGCTTGCTTCACTGCCAGTTGTTTGCTCAAACCAGTTCTAATACCCCATTCACACTAAAACCATGTTTAGATAAACAAGGTTTTCTTTTCGTCTCGCAACTGTGCAACAACACGACAATACAGTTGATTACAGTTTATTACATTATATCAATGTAACGGTGTGAATGTGGTATAGTTTCCCGTATACTAAAGTGCCCGGATGTTATTCACTAAGTATGCCATCTTGAAATCTGATGTGCTTCTACATGAAATACGGATTGAACTCTGCAACTATGATTAAAACTAACGTAAAGGTAAGCCCGAATAATAGATCTTTATATTTTTTGTTTGCTTGCTGCATCGGTTAACCAACTAACCAATCGCGGCTTTCTTGGCAGGCAGCCCAAACTTAGTTAGAGCACCCACTACAACTCCAAATTTTCAGAATAGATTACGATGAGGATTAGCGAGAAAACCAAGGCTTTTCTATCGGTTGTTAAATTTCACTCTTCTGCAATACTTGTTAACATGTCCCGTCTCAACGTTCTTGACTGATAATATGCCAAAGAAGTCTAACCCAGTTTTAAATAAAATCATTTCAAGTACTAGTTTTGTCATTAACAATAGCACTAACCAACTTGCACATGTGTTATTCTTTGTTTTTTCTTACGTACACTGTGGTAGGACTGAAATCAGGGCCATCACTAATTTGAGTTCAATCTAAAGTTATTCTGATTTATCAAAATTAAGAGATACATACAAAGCAGTTTGGATGGAAGAGGTTTTTAAGAGCTCAGCAAATTCACATAAGTTTTGTCCGCCTTTTTGAAATAAGGAAAGAGCAAATTTACCTTTTCATAGCAACCGAATGCTCGTTACAATAATGTAATGCAGAAACACATGCCAATCGAATTTTAGATCAGTATTAAGCCTAGTTTCCATATAGTCTTATCTGTCGCATCAGTCGAATGGAAACTGGAATTATTCTTTTGTTTCACGGTTGACTGATACGTTAGTCGAGTCAACCATTTGCACAAAATAGATTTCTATTCAATTATTAATTCACTTTTTAATGTGTTCGGGAAAAATGATAAATAAAAAAAGGGAGGACGATAATATATTCGTATTTTACACAGCGTAAAATTTGCTTTGTGACACTTGAACAATTAAACAACTGCGGATGTTTTCTCATTTTTAGCACCTCGGTCCAATAAACTGTCATATTGCCATGGACCCGAAAATCGACATCCTTGTTACCATAAAGCCTTTGTGGTAATTACAAACAATTCAAAATTCAAGGCCCTAACATTTTAGAGTCAGTTTTAGCTCGCATTGGACAACTTTAGGTGTTTCTTTTGGGATTCGTGGTATGGAAGGGTAAAATTCGAGCCTGTGTTCCTTGTCTTACAGCCCATGCTGATGGCGAGCTTGACTTCCGGTGGTTAAGACAAATCCGTGTCCCAAGCCTTGTTTGAAAACTCGAACCTGGCCTCTTTAACAAAGAAATGTTCTGCTTCCTCACTACGGAAACTTCGAATCCTGAGCTACAGAAAAAGCGATTTTTTTTTTCTATATTGTAAAGTCACTAAAAGTTTAAAGATAGAAGAAAGGATCTCTAGGGCCTACATAAAGCATAAGATTTTAGTGTTACTATACAAATAACATAACACAGCGATCTAATTCATGAGCTCTTCCTAATGCAAATGAAGAAAGGCAATATAGGTGCGAAAGACCGGTGGATGGACTATTGCTAATTTTCCACGCTTTTGTAGCACTCGGTCATTTCAAACAGTGGAACCCCGGGGTGAAATCGAGGATCGTAAAATCGGAGCTCCACTGTGCTACAAAAAGGCATAAAGCAGAATAAGGCGAAGCTCTTTTAAACTGATTCACTGGGATACACACGCTCATTTTATGTTTCAAGTTTTAGTAATTAAATTATATAATTAAATTAAAACCATAAACATAAAATTTGGTTTCAAATGTCTGCTTTGCGGCCTGATGGCATTAAGCGGGTGTTTACAGGTTACCATTCCTGATTTCCAAAACAATGCTTCTCTCAACATGTTATAGTCTGTTATCTCTGTTCTTAAACTTTGTCCCTTTTGTTATTGGAGACCTCCAGAGAATATTTACCTAATATAGCTGCATAGTATTCAACAGCCAGAGCGCTCTTTGGCAGGTAATATTTTGTTGCGGGCAATATGGCTTGATGCACAACCAGACATATTTAATTTATATAACTGAAAACCCAAATATTTCCTTCTAAATCGCAGTCAGATTTACTCTGAGGTTGAATTACTTGGCATTTTTTCAGCGGTTGTCTCGTATGGACGTCCTATATAGTGTACTGCCAGTTATGCCATTTCACTTAAGAGGTATTGGGAATGTCGCATCCTATTCATTAAGGTAAGGATTAAAACTCGCCTCATGTTTTACAAATCAAGCATGCATTGCATTGATTGATGACATTCTATCATATCTGATTTTCTCTCCTTCAAATATCATCAACGACAAAATCTACAAAAAGGCTATCACGCGAATAGAAAAAATAATAAAACTTTTCCAACACTGAGATGCCTTGGGAATAAGTAAACCAGAAGCAGGAATTCATTAATCGAAGAGGATGAGTTTAATTAACGTATATGAAATTTTACATACGATTTCGATTAGTTGCTGCTGGAAATAGAAGTGAGTGAGTATTTAGTGGTTATTGATTCATTTTCGTGCAGGTAACGCAATAAACAGCGTCTGATGCATTCTTGGAAAATATCTGGAAAATGAGCTCTAGAACAACAACACGGATTTCATTACCAAGAACCAGATCCTCCAACAAATTGGCAAGCAAAAGCAACGGCCAGTCCGAGGTCAATAAAGCCATCAAGAACACTGCCATTGGCAAAACGTCAACGACGACATCGGAACTCACCGTAATACAAGTTGAGAAGACGGGATCCGGGGAGATTTCCTCTGATGGCAACAGCAGAGTAGCCCGTACGGGCCGTTCATTAGAATGCGATTCTAATAGATTAAACAGTCCGAGAGATTACGAAAACCAGGATTATGGCGACATGGATATACTATCACAGCGTAGCACTACGGCGGACAAAGGTGCCTCAAGGAGCTCTTCATTAAAAGAGCAGCCGTACGAATCATCTGTTACTACTCATATGCGAAAGTCAACCTTCGGCTCCAGGTTGAGCAACCGCGGTCATCAAATTGAAGAAAGTTCGATACAAAATCTGGAAAGTGAAATAGACAACAGAGAAGTCTTTGATTGGCCTGGCGGAAGTGCAAAGGACAGTGGATATGCAGAATCTCACCTGAGCCAAGACAGCGATTTGGATAGCTACTCTGAGGTACGTGTCGATAATCACTCATGTAAACGGACGAGTAGTTTAAAGGTTCAGGCTCTCCAAGAAAGGAAAAGAAAAGGTAACGCACCAACTCTTCTACTGAGTCTCGGCGCATGCTCGAGATTCTTCTTCACCCTCGGCTAAAGTTCTGTAGAACAGTAATCACGTGGGTGATGTTATAGATACCACTATATCGACATCACTGACATGTTAGGCACTGTTACAAAAGGTGAGTCGAGGGGGAAGAAGGGTCAGACAGCGCGGAAGATGCTAAACAATCAGAACAATGGAAACTTATATGATTTGTTTCTCTTCAGCTTGCTAGACAAACATTAGCCTGAGTAAACAGAAGCCTTTATATCGCGCCGGTTCCTTGGTTCCCTATGCGAGAACAGACTACTGAGCAACGAGTTGAAACGATGAAGTAATTAAAGATACACGCGCGTAGATTGTCTAGATTATGGACAAAATATAACGAGCTATTAGCAGCAACCATTGCAAGCAGAGCTACCACGTCATCGGTATGGAGCGTTTCTTTTTTTGCTCAGACGTCTTTTTTCGTAAGGCTGGACGGTTGTCAAACCTTTTTGTTCTGTATGTTCGCCAAGCTAGGTTAGCCGTATGCATTTAAATTTTAGGGGAAGATTGGGAAGAGCGTTAGTTTCGACAGACTCAGCAGTAGCAATCAACAGTGGTCACAACCACGGGAGATCTCCTTTGACCTGACGGAAGAATTTGCGGAAGATGAAGCGATGTTAAAAGAAGAACTTCTAAAAATCTTTGAGCGCGAAAGAAGTTCTCTTGAGCTTCATTGCAAACACAAAATGGAAGTCCTGATGGCAAGATTTCGACGACGACAAATGGAGGTGGAAGAAGCCGCTAAAATGGAAAAATATGATATGGAGAATGATATCGCCCACGAGAAAGCGGAAATGAAGAAGACGTTTGCCGAGGAGATTGCTAAGTTGACTCATACCTTTAATAGCGAGAGAGCGGAGCTGGAATGTTACTATAAAAAACAGGTATGCTCCCTCCTCTCTAGTATAGTAATAGTGTACTAACGCGCGTTGTGTATCAGGTTGAACATATTGCAGGGCACCATGGAGTTACCATTTGACTATCTGGCTGGGCATGTTGTTGAGTGAACCAATGTATTTGCACGTAAATCGCTTTGACGGGATAGGCGTGTCTCTAATGTGCAGATATGCATGTGTTATGTTTGGTCACGTTTGTCAGAAAATACACTCCTAAACCTTTAGTATAATAATTGTGGAATCGATGGTTGAAGTAAAGCGTTCTCTGGTAATCGGAGACTTGACGACGTTGTGTCCATTGTGTGGGTTTTTTTAACAGATTCAGGAACTTCGAGCTCAATTTGAACAGAATCAGATAGAATTAGATGAGAAAGCTGTCCGCGAGAAGAATGAGCAACTGGAGAGGCTTGAAGCGGAATATCAGGCCAGGATGCGCATGGAACTGTCCAACAGTCAAACCGCCGCCAATCAGAAATCGCAAAGAGGGAGGAGGAACAAAATCAAGAAAGGTAAAGTGGAATCATCATCCACGAGAATATACTACTCTTCTTTTGTTGTCTTGGGGTACGATTCACCTTCATTGCTTCATGGGCGCTTTCATTGATGACTCCGTAAAATATATTTTTCTCGCGGACCTTGAGCTCAATTACTTTGAGCTTATGGAGTGTAGAATTGGCTTTTTCTGTTAGTTTTAGGGATTACAGGAAATATTATTTTGAAACCGGATCGCCTATTTTAACCACTTCACAAAAATTCACAATGATAATCAGCACAGAGCAAACAATAAAAGGATGTCTCAAACTATTTCTAAATAGTTTACAAATTATGAGCTTTTTGTTTCAGACACAAGCACAAATTACGACATAATATACGTTTTTTTAATGATCTCTTGATTAAAATACCATATTAGCGAAATGTGACACCGTTTGTTACTCGTTCTCCGGTGGGGTGCTGGTGGTGGGGGGTACTTCAACATTAAAATGGTAGGAATGATCGTCGGGGAGCCCAAATTTTCACCCTAAAACATACTCCTCGGTCCTAAAATATTTTCTTCAACGTACCATTTTTGTTCAAAGATACCCTAAACCATCCGAATATAGGGGTTCGTTCTGTATATTTTAGTATATTAATATTTTAATATTCACTGTCTAAGGCTCGAGATGGAAAGAAAGTTCCAGATGCAGCGTTCGAAAGCGGAAATGCAAGTTCAAAACATTAAACGTGATATGGAAAGTAGTTTCGAGCGGGAGAAATACGACATGGAGAGGCAATACCGAGAAAAAATAAAAGAACTGGAGGAACGTCTGGAAAAGGAATGTGAGACCAGGTAAATCCATCCCAGAAGATCCTTCAATCCAATTTCGGGTAAAAGCTCCTATACTTCCTGTGTTACATAGCCCCATCTCATGGAATGCATTTGAAATGTCGGCCTACTCTTAATTAATTAGCATGAAAAATCATAGGAACAAATTATCCAGACGTAACAAAAATAGCTATGTTCTGAACATTATCTATAATAACCCTGTATGTCAACCTTATTTTTACAAGCCGCCTATATTTGTTCCCTTTGACTCGTATATTTCCTATTTTAATGCATTTCTTCATTATATCTGCCTTCTGATTGGTCAAGAGAAAATTGGCATGAGTGATACTCTTCACAGATATTTGCCTGCAGGTGGCTATTTTGTATTTCAAATGTATTCAGAAATAGCGTCGCGTGTTATACACCATTTCAATTTCATGCCAAATTCAACTCAGAACATTTTACAAAATGTTGTGTTTACACTGATGATGAGTATTGAGTACTTAAGGTGGAAGGTATTTTATCTTTGTGATGATCACCGTCCGGTTCCGTGTTGTTAGGTCTCAGCTGGATAAGGTTATGGAGGAGAACTCGAGGCAGGTTGCCAATATGGAGCATACCAGAAAGGCAGAAACTGAAGAGCTACAGTCGAAACTCGAGATGCTACGAATTGAACTTGATGAGAAAAATAAAACACAGAAGACTTTCACAAGACTCTTGTAGAGGTCCGTGAAAAAGGGATAGACGGGCTGAGTGGTCCGTTGAGAGAAGAATTCGATAGATGCCTTGAACTCCATAAGCAGGACCTTGAGAGGAACTATCTACAAGAAAAAGAGCAACTTAAAAACGAAAAGAAAAGATTAGAGGAAGATGTCAGGAAGGAAAAGGCAAAGCTCCAAGAAGAAAATGCGAGAGAACGAGACGAAATCGATGAGAAGAAAGTGGAAAGGCATTTAGAAGAGGAGAAGTTGAACATAGAGAGAGTTGCTCAAGAGAAGTTCAGGGGACCTGCTAGCGATGGCGGGTATTCATATCGTATCGAGGGAACCGATAGGCCAAGAGAAAATCATATGGGTTATACCTCGGCACAGCAAATGCAATATGATGCAACTTGGGAAGGAAGCGATCAAAATCGTTCTTTGGAAACCTTCGACGAAAAGCAGAATTATCCAAGGGAATCTAGCTCTAAAAAAGTCATTCCTACGGGCTCAGCGTCCGCCAAGCATAACACAGTGGGGTATTCTACATTAAATGATAGCCTAATGAGAAGTGGCAGACTCGAAGAAGTGATCAGTCATCCTCGCATCAGTGCAAGAGACACTATAGCAAGCGAGAATTACACATTGTATCAAGATGAAACCTCAGCTCGCCAAATCGGCCATGAGAGAGTCGCTTATTGGGCCGATGAGGACAATAAACCACCAAAAACAAGGCAGCGTCTTTACCATATGGACCTTGAACAGGAAGACAATTTGACCGTGCGAGAACAATCTTACAGCCATACCTCAGAGAGCGGTACTAGAAGGCTTAAAAGATCTGAACCTGTGCAGATCCATCATGGTAGAAGTCACAGCATTGACAAAGAGCAAGAGAGATCTTATAGCTCGAATCACACTGTCCCTGATTTCCATTTTGAGCAGAGTCAAAGTAAACAAGACGAGCTTGGTCATATGGGGAAACAGTATACGCAATATGTTTCTGCAGATAATGAGGATGCTCTTAGAAATATAATAAACGAACTGAGACAAGAGAATGTCGGTCTGAAGGCGAAAATGGAAGCAATGGAAGAAAATATTAGTTTGCATAAGACTTATAAGTGTGAAGCAAAAGATGAGATCGCGCGACTCCAAAAGGCAAAGAATGAGTTGCTCGACGAACTTCAAAATCAACGGAAACAGCAAGAAGATGCGAAACGTGCTCAAACGAAAGTGAACATATTGGAAGAGAAGTTAAAAGTGAGCGAAAAAAAGACCCTGGAGCTGGAAGCAAAGATTCAAGAGTTGATGGGTAAACTAGAAGAGGCATATATCAAGACAAAAACTGACGAGCAGAAGTGCAAAGATCTGGATGAGCTGCTACAGCAGGAGAAAGTAAAATCTCAAGAAAACACCAAGAAAACAGCAGCCGTACTTGCTAAGACTGACGATAAATATAGAAGTCCTTTCGGGGATTCGAGTAGAAAGAGCCATTTACTAGATGAAGAACGGGCGAGAGTGAGCAAATCCCAACACTTAACAGGATACTCAATGCCCCCTGGACGTCACCTGAATGAGTACAAAGAATACCAAAATCACGGAAAAGACAGGAGTGATGTGGCGTTTAATAATGAGGGCAGAATCCCTAACGGAATAAATATGCCTCTGTACCAAGAAGCCAAAGTTGGCGTTGATAGCAGTTATACCGGGAGCTACATGCCTTCTACAAGCGGACATCTGGACAATGAGGCACATAGACACTTACGTCATGATCACTACAAAAGTGGAAGAGATGATCACCATATTAGAAGACATAGAAGCCCAGGCTTTGGTGACACGCCTAACGACTTTGAATCATACGAAAATCGCATGTGCAGTTTTGGAGACAGGCCAAGTAATCTGAGCAAGCGTTTTGAGTTCTCTAGCACACGTGATCTCTCTGCTACAAAGTACAAACCTTCTTATAACAAGTGCAAGAGTATGGAGTCAGGACTTGAGGCGATTGGTGAATCCTCTACGAGAACTGGAGGAATAAGTGATAGATTCAAGAGTTATAACGGCACCGTGCTGAGTGGTTCGCACAATCTGCAGTTTCAACGGAAGGGCGACAGACATGCCAAACAGGATTTCAGCAGACACACGAACGAAAAGGTGTGTACTACCCTAGAGAAATCGAGTTGGTTCCCTTTTAATTGTTTTTTCATATATTCCTTAACATAGAGTTTATTGTGGTTTCATTTTGAAGGTAAAAACGCTTTAATTAACATTGTGTTTGTGAAAATGGCTTTAGCTTCAAGGTGAATGTAATGAAACCATTCTCAATTGTTGAAAAGGCACTTGAGATCGATCAAAGAACTGAGAAAGATCAGAGAACGTGAATAAAGAATTCACGTTAAAATTGTATACGTGAAAGTTGTATGATGATGATGATGATGATAACTTTACAACTTTTTGGCACTGCGGTAGAGTTATACTCTTACCGTGCAATTCGTGCTTGGCAAGCTATCGAAGAACACAGGCCTCGTGCGTTTTCGCAAGATAACGCATCCCTCAAAACCATTGTTAAAAATCTTCAGCAAAATCTGAAGGACCTCTCTACAGCACTTCAAAATGAAAAAAGTGATCATCTAGTGCCACTGATGACAGAACAAACCATAACAACCAAGTGAGATCTCAGAGACACGGAATAATTTTGGTTTCTTTATAAAAAGGACTATAGAACGAACTCTGCTCGCAGGGTAGAATATAGTTATCGTGCTTTAAAGAACAACTATTGCAGTAGCATATCAGTATACAAGTATTTAAAATTATTCAAGTCATTCTAATTAACCTGTTTGTGTATGACAGAAATGAACACCAGTTGATCAACTCGAGCGTTCTCTAATTATCAAAAGTGTTAATTATTCCCACAGTAACTCAAGGCGAGTTATATTCACTGCTAAACGTATCAAACCTATTTGTCCAATCTTTTCTAACATTAGGTGACCTTATCAGAGAGAGAAACCAAAACGGAACGCGATCGTTCAAGAGACATGGAAGGTGTGCATCAAAGTCTGAGAGGCACCGTTGACGTCAGCGGGTGCCATGGTGATACCCTGGGCCAAGATGCAGTATGGAAAATTGAGAGAAAGATAAATGACCTTAGTAATGACATCAGGAGGCACTTGCTTTCAGATGAGGACCATTGCCACTTATCAAGCCGGACTGACCATTTTAACCAGTCTGGTGACGAGGCTATGCGGATTCTCCACCTACAAATGGACAAGCAGGAGCTTGAAATGAAACTGTCGATGGCAAAGCAAGTGATGAGCGACTATGTGCGCCGATTAAATGATCAGGTAACAAACTATTGCCGGCTTTGTATCGATTGTTTAGATCATATTTTCCTCCATGCTGTAAATATATACTATACTACATAGTTTATACAAACTGCATCCATTGCCGCTGGATGACAGTTCTTCTATTGAGCTTCATTAATATGGAAGGTTTGGGGAGTTTAGATGGGAACTTCTATGCCATAATGTATTAGAGACAGGAACCCCTTTTCTGAAAAATTCAAGTTTCAGCCTTTGGAGGAACTCAGAGATACTTCTAAGAAAGAAATATTTACTTTTTTCCTGCTGTCCTTGTAAGTTTTGTTGGACTGTTCGTATCAAAAATCGAGAAAATGGGAAGTAGAATTTTTAATCACCTTTGATCCTTGTAGATTTTGGAATTACAAGAAAACCCGGCAATATCTGAGGCCACCTTAAAGGAGCTCTTACAAAGGAAAAATCAGTTGAATAAGACCATGCATTCATTGGAACAAGGTCAGATGAGATCAGATTACCAGAATGATCAGGTGAGAGGAACGACCCTGCCTGTCATTGGTCATATTGGTCACATGACCAATGAGGGTTCACCTGTGTAATAAACATATATCATTATGACATGGGAAGGTTTGTTGGGTTTAATAAAATGAGAATAACGGAATTGTTTACCATGATGGCTACATATTCCAGTGCTAGCGCCTTTTTGCCATTTTGTAATCGCTTTGTTACATGATGTCAGTGCATTCAACGTGCATTCAACAAAGGAATAATGTTTTACACAGGAGGAAAAGGAAAACTGAAAAGGATTTTAGATTTGAATATATTGTAATACACATTAAATATATTTAATGACACTATACCGTTTCGTGTTTTCCTCGGTTCATAGTTTTTGGGGTAGTTTAAATATATTTTTATTATATATTTAAGCAATAAAAAGGGGATTTCCGTGCTTTATAATGTGAGAAACGCACGAGCCGTAGGCGATTGGGTTTCAAACTTTTCTCGTGTTGTTTTTCCAGCATCCCAAGTGCGTTTATCACATCATGAATCACAGAAATCCGCTTTTTATTGCTTTTATAAAATGCCGTGCGTTTATAATGTGAGAATGCACAGCTCTCAACCAATCAGAGAGCGCGTACTATCTTAGCCATTTTATAAATATTTATACACTTTTTTGTCAAAACATCATTTCTGCTAGTGCGATGGGCTGAGGCGCAACAGCAGACTCTTGTAATATTTTCCCCTCCGCTTTGTTAATTTGCAGTTACGTAAGCAGACCTCCGAGATGCAGAGTCTGATTGGTCAATTAACCAAAGACATGGCGGAGTGCTCTCCTAGCAGACTTACCGTGACAGGAGGGAGGGGTGATGGATATTATAACACGACTTCATACTATAGCAACTCCCAGGAACACGAAGCACATGAGGGAATTAGTGAGGAATTTGAACTCAAAGCCTAGTTTGTATGGACAACGTTCCATCAACTTTCGATCACAGCTACAATAATGTCATTTCTTAAATGTAACGATGAAAAGGAGAAAGACAGAACGTTAATTAACAAAAGCACATTTTTCTAGCTATGTAACTCTCCACAAAAAAAAAAAACGTTTCGATAACTGTAGTTTGTTGTTAAAACATTTAAATTGCTGATACTAATTTTATATTTGTGGCCCTTTTATACTCTACTACCCCTCTGTTCGACTCTGTTCTATTTTCTATATGACATTGAGTGAAACAATAAGATCAACTGTCAGCATGGGCGGATCTAGAGAAGGAGTTGTGGGGGTTGCAACCCCCCCCCCCCCCCCTCCCCTATGAGTGATAGATTCGATGAACTCAGTACTGATTATAAATAGTCCAACGCAGTGCTGCAAACCCCCCTCTGACAAAAACCTGGATCCGCCCCAGGCCTCAGGCATCCAAAACACGGTAACACAGGAGGCTTATACTAATGTCAACATTTCTGACCTCTTTCATTAGTATGTTGAAACAGAAATAATTGGCCCGATTTCATACATTGTTTGCAGTGGAAAAGATCTGATATTGAAAAGATAACTTGCCTAGCGGCTCGTGAAATATTGATATTTTCTGAAAAACTCACTCGTGCAATTGATACCCATACAAATTGCATTTTTTCGGACGGGGAAGCCATTTTCCAAGAACCACCCCTCTTCCAAAGTGGCTATATTGCTAATATAAACTATCGTGTTTTATCAGGATTACGTTCACTAAGAAATATCGTGATTTACACGTGGGAAAAATTACGATAATGCTCACTATCACGAAATTCTTAAAATCGTTTTTTTTTTTACAAAAAAGTTCATATAATAAAAAGAATAATACATGGGCGTTTGGAGGTATAACATTTATCTTCTCGTGTTCAAATTTGGTATTTCCAAACCCTGTGCGCCATTGTATTATTCTCTATCTATGATTTTCTGGTTTTTAAAAATGACCCTCCCCTTAAAACAATTCTACCACCCCTTTTATAATTTCAACCTTCTAGGGTTAAATAACCACAGAAATGCACATTTCCTTCAACCGAAATGGGGCGGAGGTGCTCGTCGTACCTTTTAGGGTTTAAAATCAGGCCTCTGGTACCTTTTAGGGGTAAAATTTGAAAACTTGCAATTATAGCGGAGCTCCCGCGGGCGCCGAAGGCGCCCGCGTAGCGGAGCCCCATAGCTACATGCAGGAGAAAAAGGAACAAAACAAAAGTGTATATGCATCAAACGATTCTGTCATGGACTTCCGGTTTGTGCGTCCGTCCGTCCGTCCGTCCGTCCGTCTGTTCGTCCGGAATGACGTCATCAAAAGTAGAAAAGTCAATATCTCAAGAAGGCAACATCGCTAGGTGACCAAACTTGGGTAAAGTTATTTTGGAGGCAAGGGGGGTGCACTACCAAGGTCACGTGACATGACGTCATCGATGACGTCATCAAAACTAGAGAAGTCAATATCTCGAGAAGGCAACATCGCTAGGTGACCAAACTTGGGTAAAGTTATTTTGGAGGCAAGGGAGGTGCACTACCAAGGTCACGTGACATGACGTCATCGATGACGTCATCAAAACTAGAAAAGTCAATATCTCGAGAAGGCAACATCGCTAGGTGACCAAACTTGGGTAAAGTTATTTTGGAGGCAAGGGGGTGCACCACCAAGGTCCGTGACATGACGTCATCGATGACGTCATCAAAACTAGAAAAGTCAGTATCTCAAGAAGGCAACATCGCTAGGTGACCAAATTTGGGTAAAGTTATTTTGGAGGCAAGGGGGGTGCACCACCAAGGTCCGTGACATGACGTCATCGATGACGTCATCAAAACTAGAAAAGTCAGTATCTCAAGAAGGCAACATCGCTAGGTGACCAAATTTGGGTAAAGTTATTTTGGAGGCAAGGGGGGTGCACCACCAAGGTCACGTGACATGACGTCATCGATGACGTCATCAAAACTAGAAAAGTCATTATCTCAGAAGGCAACATCGCCAGGTGACCAAACTTGGGTAAAGTTATTTTGAAGGCAAGGGGAGTGCACTACCAAGGTCACGTGACATGCCGTCATCAATGACGTCATCAAAACTAGAAAAGTATATATCTCGAGAAGGCAACATCGGTAGGCGAACAAAATCGGGTACAGTCGAGAAAATCATCCGTGAGTCTGTGGGTATGGAGCTCTTTGAAATGCCAACAAAAAAATCTGAATTTGCAAGTATGCAATGGAGAACAAGAAGAATGTTTTCTGTAATAAGTGACGTCGCGATACGTCACATGATGAATCTTTTGCAGGACTTATAATTTTTTTCCCTAGCAACGGCCCAACAACGCACCCTATAAAAATATTTAACCGGGAGCTCCGCTTTTAGCCAGTGGCTAAATCTATATATTTTTTCAGATATGTACCTGTTAGAGATCCGTTCTAGCAAATCACACTTGTTGGTAGCCTGAATTTCAGACGTATTTTCCCTCGTAAAAATACGGGAGGGAAAATACGTCTTTGATGGTACCTTTTAGGGGTCAAAATCGACTAAGCGACGCCATGTTTGTACCTTTTAGGGGTAAAACCGAAAGTTCCCGACGAGTACCCCCACCCCCAAAATAGGGGAGTCCCCCTCATGGTTTTGGCCGTGAGGTGTTGAAAAACGACAATGTTCGCAGAGGGATTGTTTGATATGCGGAGTTTAGCAACCCTTGCCCCGAAACATTTCAGTAGGTTATGAACCTCCGCGTGCGGACAAAATGTAATATTCAAATAGAAAATCAGCGTCAACAATAGATTTAAAAAGCTGATTTCAACTACAAGTTAAAAATACTTCTTAATAGTGAAGGCAAGCAGACAAGCAAAGACTTGTTGATACTGTTTTAAAACAGATTTTACCAGGATTTTGAGCAATTTTGTCAAAAGTGGTCAAAAATCCAGTTACTCAAAACTCTAGAATCCCTTGGCTTGATTTTGGTTTGCTTTGGAACTGCATAAGGAATAACTTGGGTTCGTTCCGCCATGAAATTCACACGGGCAGCGAAGAAGTTAAATTTCAAAGGACAATACTAGGAACACTAGGAACAGAGGACAATACTAGGAACACTCCATGTCCTTCCAAATCCCTATACCATTTTATATAAAATTCGAAATGTATTTTCAAGATTGCTTGATGGAACTAACTCGAGTTACTTCTTGCATGCAAACCTTTCAGACTATGCTAAAATAAAGCCAATAGGTTTTGTTCTTTCTAGTAACCTGATTTTTACATGTTGCTCGAACCGCTAAGAACAATAAAGAATAAAGAATAAAGAATTGTTTCTCTTTCGCTGTGGATTTTGCTTGAATTATTAAGACGAGGACCAAGTCGGGTCCAAGAGTGCATGCTCGCGAACCAATAACGTCTGAGAGGTTGCTTACCATTGGTGAAGGAAAACGGGTTGGTTTGATCAGCGTCAAATGGTACAAAACATTCCGGTTGGGATGAAATACCGAGTGGAATGACCCTTACCATTCGTATTTCGGTTCGTTTAGATCAGTTCGTTCCCTGTCTGAAGTGTGTCTACTAGGCCCAACCGGAATGACCGAAAAATTGAGTGTGCCATTGGCATGCCAACCGGACTTTCCGTAACCATGGTTACTAACCTTCTACCCATTATTGATATCCAGACTTCACTTATCTTTTTGCATTCCCGTTAGCAAGTCTGATTGATGCTTATGCAAATGTAAAAAGAAAACGTTGCATGTCCCAGCGTCACACGTTCAGCGCCTGGTGTAAAAATATTTTTACTTATTTCTTCATGGTTAAAACATACAACGCAAAATTTGCCATAAATCGAAGTTCCAATCCTAAATGAAATAATTATATGGTATTTTCTTCAATATATGTATCTTCTTCGATATTATTAGTGAAAACGTCTTTGCCATTTTCGTGTCCCAAAAATTTGATAATTTTAGCGTATTTCAGGTTTTTTAGATTTATTGTCAAAATAAGCAACGCCGCAATGAAACAAACTGAGCCAACTGTGGTCTATAGATTTTTATGTCGAAATGTGGCATTCTGACTGAGATCGGAAATAAGTTCTTGGAAATATAAAATTTCGAAGTTTACTGAAAGCATTGTCCCCCACCAAAATTTAAAGCATAACAATACGACCGGGGTTTGCATAGTCCTGTAATATATAGATAACCATAAGCCTTATTGCACTAAGAAACTACAGATGTGTGGTCTAGTAAAATTGCAGTCATTTGGTCTATTTTCCGGACTTATAGCCTATTTTGAGAGAGCTTAGGATGGCGTGAAGTTTACTGAAAGTTTTGTCCCCCACTTCATAAAATTTGCATATCTAAACAAACGACAGCAAATGTGACTGCTACCGAAGTTTGTTTCTAATTTTTTCGTTTATACTATTTAAAAAATTCAAGGTTTTTCGCTCAAACTATTTAAATATATACATCTGAGATTTCATTCGCACCGATGAGGTAGATTTCGGCTATAACACACGAGATTTAAAACTCACAATGTTATTTTTGTAATTTATGCAATTCGGAAGAAATTCATTACAGTTTAGAAAAAGTTCTTCATATTTTCTGTTTTTCAGATAATTTTAGCGCGCGATTACTTTCACATTTATCGCAAATCAACGGGAGTTCTTTCAAGACAATAGGTATCTTAGTAGATTTGAAGTTGGCTATATTTTGCAAAAAGAAATAGGTATTTTGAACCACTGCCATTGCGTGTTATTAATAAAAAACTAAGAAAATTTGCACTCTAAGGTGGCTTATAGCAGTTTTAGTTCACTCTTCGGTCTGGTATGGCCTGTATTTCACGTACTATACATACACAGAAAGGCAAGTCACTTTGCAAGAAACATGCAATTGATCGTTATATGTGTTTACATGTTTTGTTTAAATTGACGCTTCCATGACAACGAAATGGCGGCCCTCCATTTTTTGAGTTGAAGAATCCACCCAGACATGCAAGATAACTTTTCGCAATACCAACGCCAATGAGGTCAGACTATAAGTTTGAAGAAAGAGGCCAAGAGCGTTTCGAAGACATTTTTTTGGTCAAGAAAATCAAGCGTAGTCAATCAAAATCGTCAGCCAATCAGATCGTTTCCTAGTTTCGCCTAGTGCGACATGTCTGTTGCGACATGTCTCGAAAAACAAGCCAAAGGAATGCACTGAACTAGGATCCGATTGGCTCACACGATTCTGATTGACTACGCAGCAAACTTAACTGTCAAAGGCTCACTAGATTTGAACCTACAGGGTCGGGTGTTATCTGAAACAGTTGCAAATGGCATTTCTAAAACAAAGGTATTTATTATAAACGTTGTGACTGGTGATTTTTCCAACTGTTATGTACCGTTCGAATTTTCGATTTTGAGAGAGTGCAAGTGGATTTTTTTGCAAAAGAAAGGAATCTTACGTTTGACTACTTACCAGGCCCCACCCGGTAAGGAGATAAAATTGCTCATAATATCAGAAATATTTATCAAAATCAGTCGAAAAGTAGATAATTCGACGTATTTCTCTATAAACGATAGTACAAAGTAGCCATATCAAGAAAATTTCGCCAAAAGCTGTCGTTTTGCCGACGTTGCAAAACTTCCTTATTAGGAAATCCCCCCTTACCTTATTTTGAAGGTCTGTAAGTACTTTTCCTCACATCTTAGCGAAAAAAGCAGGAAAATTGACCAAAACTTGCAGATACTCGAGAAACATCCTTCTCTTGGTCGCCATTTTGTTTTTACCCCCCGCCGAGGGGCCTGAGTCACGTTTTGAACACCACAGGCAACCCGCGCGGATTTGCCATAAAAACGACAGCACTTTCTTGATATGCCAAATGCAAAACGTTATAAGTAAAGAAAAATATGTCGCAAAACTCCCATGTGACGGTATTGGGTACCACCTCGCTGCTTCCAGTCAGAATTATATCGAATCCATTTAAAAGCTTGTCTGATCTGTCAAGATACGACTATTGTTCGCGAAATGATGCAATTTTAACGTGTGAAAGTGTGCAACAAATCGCTAATGGTCTGGAGCGTCTCAAGTAAACAAGGTAGTTTTTAGTTCGGGGACGTTAAGATATAAGAAAAAATCAAACTTTGCTAAAATGAACACCTTCATTAGATACAACAATCTTTGTGCTTTAAAACGATATATAACTGATTATCACAGCGTAAATTGGGACGCGACGAGAATTTTTTTCCGCAAGGTCGTTTTCCCTGACCGAGACCTTAAGACATTTTTAAGAATAAAAAAGGACCTTATTGAGCTATTCGTTGCATATATTTATATTTAAAATTTCGTGAATGCAAACAATGACGTCCAAACATCCATAAGTATCACCAAGCATCCCTATCATCACCAAGCATCCCTAAGCATTGCCAAGCATCCTTAAGTATAACCAAGCGTCACCAAGCAGCATCTTTAAGCATACCAAGCATAGGAGCCTAATCATCACCAAGCATCGCTAATCATCACCAAGCATCCCTAATCATCACCAAGCATCCCTAATCATCACCAAGCATCCCTAATCATCACCAAGCATCCCTAACCATTGCCAAGCATCCCTAAGTATAACCAAGCGTCACCAACCAAGCATCCCTAATCATCACCAAGCATTCATAAGTATCGCTTAGCATCGACAAGCATCCCTAATCATCGCCAAGCAACCCTAATAATCGCCAAGCATCGCCATAAGCAACCCTAATCATCCCTAATCATCGCCAAGCATCCCTACGCCAAGCATCCCTAATCATCACCAAGCATCCCTAATCATCACCAAGCATCCCTAATCATCACCAAGCATCCCTAATCATCACCAAGCATCCCTAATCATCACCAATCATCCCTAATCATCACCAAGCATCCCTAATCATCACCAAGCATCCCTAACAATAACAATAACATTTATATAGCGCCTATATCTAAATAGTTCTAAGCGCTTTACATTGTTGTAATCAAAATAAATATTTACATTAAAAAATGTATTACAAATTTAAAATCTAAAAAATAAAATGTAAAAAACAAAAACAAGAAAACAAAAGCAAAAAAGCAATAAAAAGGCAATAAAATGAAATGCAATATAGAGCTAATAGGCAGAATTAAATAAATGTGTCTTTAGTTTAGTTTTAAAAATCAAGACATTTGTGGAAGACCTTATGTGGAGGGGGAGACGGTTCCACAATATCGGGGCAGCTACAGAAAAGGCCCATAATAAGGTCTCCATAATTAACGGTGCGACTGCGGGGAACACTCAACTGACATGATGAAGACGATCTGAGGCTCCTGGAGGGCTGATACCTCTGTATGAGTTTACTTAAATACGAAGGAGCTAAGTCATATTGAGATTTAAAAGTAATCAAAAGGATCTTAAATTCAATTCTTTGCTCAATTGGCAGCCAGTGAAGTTCCCTCAAAATAGGGGTGACGTGGTCATACTTGCGCGTATAGGTTAGTAGCCGTGAGGCCGCGTTCTGGACGTACTGTAACTTAGTGTGCGAGATCGATTTTTCGGGAGACCATACAACAAAGAGTTACAATGATCAAGTTTCTGCGTAATGAAAGCATGGATTAAGATTTGAGTAGTCTCTAATCCCTAATCATCACCAAGCATCCCTAATCATCACCAGGATCTCTGAGCATCACCAAGCATCCATAGTCATCACCAAGCATCCCTAAGCATCCATAAGTACCACCAAGCATCATTAAGCAGCGCTAAGCATCACCAAGCATCCATAAATATTCCTAAGCATCGCCAAGCAACGCTAACATTGCGAAATACCGTCATAAAGTATCTATAAAGCACACTTTAGTGAAATCATTACAGGACACTCGGTACACTTCAGATATCATATGTGAAGTACCTACCAGAGCTCTTCTGGCCTAAACGACACGCGGGCTCTGGGAACGAGAGTGCGGTTCAATATCAAAACTCTCCCGGCCGCGAAGAGACGAGCTCACGATCGTCTCAGCAAACGGCGCTGACACTTCCCGGCCTAGATCGTTCATATATGTACACTATAGCGTCCTTCTGTATATCCTCGATCTATAAGACATGGGAGATTTTAAGAGGGTAGACACTATAGTGTATCATATATGAAGGATCTTCCCTTCCCGGGTACCACTTACCGCCGTAGCTGAGCTTGGAATGTTTTCCTCTTTACTTTTCATCCGGGGAATAAAACAAACGGAAATTCTTAAGGCATTACCCAATGAATAATTCATCTCTTTTGTTTTAGTCCCCTTAGTCTCGAATTCAAGTTTAATAGATCGAAATTGGCCCATGACATTCAATAGTTAATATATACCATTCATTATTCCATCCGCTGTATACGCGTAGTGTATACACGAGTTATTGGCGTGGGCCAAATGTCACTCGCTCGCTCGCTCGCTCATAACGGCTGATTGCATTTTTAAACCGCACCGGGGGGGTTGAATACCTCCCTAAAAAGGACCCCCTCCCCTGGAACTTCCGCTCGTGAATCAGACCCACTCCCCTGGAATTTCCATTCTTTCTGTCAAAAACCCCTGGAAAATCTACTTTGGGATAAAATGTCCCTGGAAAGTCACCTTTATTACCCCTCCCCCTTGGAATTTCCAAGCGCCAGACACACACCCTCCCGTGGAATTTCCAATACAACCTCCCCTGGAAATTTTCCGTATGTCCTCAACTCCCCCGCTGCGGGCGAATATATTTTTTACGCCCACTTCAAGATGGCGGCAAGCTAGTATAGATATTCATTATGTGATTCACATATTCTCGTTCTACGAGTGAATTAAAAGGAGCATGTTGACCTGCGAGCTCTTTCGTAGCTCATGTGTAAGAGTAGGGTTATGAATAGGTAATTTGCACAGGGTTGAGGGTTCTCACCACTGAATGCTTTTTCCTTTTTTCTCAATAACTTGCCTTCTAAGTGCCATGAAGTGGGCGTAAATAAAAAAATCGCCCGGTGCGGTTTAAAAATGCAATCATTCAGCTCAAGTGTTAGCACAATTTAAGGTGGCTCCCGAGTATTTATTGCAGAAATAGTCCTCAACTTCTAGCGTATGTTTGACCCTGAAAAATCTTCCGATTTCCATAATTGTTCTCACAGAGCTTAAGCAACCTCTGCACTACCAAATGGCGTAGTTCATTTGATATATTAAGCTCGTCTGTTAAGGATATTTAAAATTTTCCAAAGGAGGTGTTTTTAGAATAATTGTTATAACTTGAAAATTCGACCGTGAATGATCTTATTACCAGCTAAAATCGCATCCATAGTAACAAGGGTTTACTCAGAGAAATGCCCAGGTCAGCTTTTCCCATGCGATTTAAGTTGTAAACGATGTAATAATTTTACCTCTAAAAATGTCTTATTCCGCTTCTGTTTAGTGTGCCGAGCGCGGATATCAGAAAAGCAGGGAAGCTCTTCAGTATTATCTCGGCTAATGTTCACTCTTAATTATATAAAAGAGAAAATAGAATCGAGTATCTACAGAAAGCGATATTTAAGAAACGAATGAGAGCAACGTCTTGTCCAGAATGTGATGTTGCTATAATATTCAATTCGAGCTCGAAATACCTAAATTGCTGGAATTGTTTTGCAAGTTTCTTTCGTGAGAGGTAGAGTACAACCAACTGAGAAGACTTACCAAGTTTGGCAGGGGCGTTGCCAGCACTTATGAGAGGGGGGTTCCAAATTCAAAAAATAAAAACTCCACATAAATCGGACGTTTTTTGCGTTCTCGCTACAGGAAACCCAGCCAAAAATATTGATCTCGGGAAAAAACTAGCGTTTGAAGAAATTTGCTACATTTTATTGGAGCTTTTATTTGTTGTCTATTAAATATTTACCGAATTTAGTAATAAGTCGGTCCAGAAAAGAGGCGGGGGGGGGGTTCCGCTGCGGGAGAGGGGGGGTTCCGGAACCCCTGGAACCCCCCCCCCCCCCCCCCCCCCCCCCCTGGCTACGCCCCTGTTGGGCTCGTCTTTCCAATACTATGTTGAGAAACATTATCCACTGCAAGGAGTCAGTATTTCTTCGCTCCAACACAACGCCAAGAAAACCCATATGTTTATGAACTCAGCGTTCTCGTCTCAGTGCACATGGTGCTAAATACTTCACGTGCGACGCTTTCTCGACCCGCGGGATCGCGGAACAGCTACCGGTATTAACTTGTCAGTTACTTCGGGACTAGGAAGCGTCGCACGTGAAGAATTTAGCGAAGTGCACTGAGGCGAGAACACTACGCTCATAACATGTGGGTTTTCTTGGCGTTTGTGTTGGAGCAACGAAACACTGACTCCTTTTGGATAATGTTTCTCAACATAGTATTGGAAAGACGAGCCCAAACTTGGTAAGTCCTCTCAGTTGGTTGTATTCTACCTCTCACGAAAGAAACTTATGAAACAATTCCAGCAATTTAGTTATTTCGAGCTCGAATTGAATATTATAGCAACAGCACATTCTGGACAAGAAGCTGCTCTCATTCGTTTATTAAATACCGCTTTCTGTAGATACTCGATTCTATTTTCTCTTTTATATAATTAAAAGTGAACATTAGCCGATATAATCCTGAAGAGCTCTCCTACTTTTCTGATATCCGCGCTCGGCACACTAAACAGAAGCGGAATAAGACATTTTTAGAGGTAAAATTATTACATCGTTTACAACTTAAATCGCATGGGAAAAGCTGACCTGTGCATTTCTCTGAGTAAACCCTTATTACTATAGATGCGATTTTAGCTGGTAATAAGATCATTCACGGTCGAATTTTCAAGTTATACCAATTATTCTAAAAACACCTCCTTTGGAAAATTTAAAATATCCCAAACAGGCGAGCTTAGTATATCAAATGGACTACACCATTTGCTAGTGCAGAGGTTGCTTAAGCTCTGTGAGAACAATTATGGAAATCGGAAGATTTTTTCAGGGTCAAACATACGCTAGAAGTTGAGGTCTATTTCTGCAATAAATACTCGGGAGCCACCTTAAAATAAGAAAAGTCGGCGTTACAACGTAGGTTTTAGTTGTATTTTAGTACAATATTTCGGCTGGCCAAACCAGCCTTCTTCAGGTACTGTGAATACATAATGGCATGATAGGCTTATATATATAAAGTGAAACGTGATACAATAAAAATGATGATGATGATGACGTGTGTGATATTATACTAGATAAGAGATATAACAATATAAAAAATAAAGGAAAATACAAAGAAAAAATAAATACAATATAATCTAAAATGAAGTCTCATCTCGTCGATTCAATCCGTCAGGCTCAAGGGTACCAGCACGTAGGATGAGTGTGGCCTCTCTTGCCTTACGAATCGAATCTCGATTAGTCATTAATTGTTCAAGGGGAATCAATTGCATGTCAGATGCTTTGTGATTGGGTGTCGATAGAAAATGTTCTGCGGCTGTGGTGGGTTTAGATTTACATTCGGGCTTGTCGATTTTGCGATGATCATTAAAGCGTTGTCTAAGTTGGCGTTTAGTTTCTCCTATGTATTGCAAGTTACAGCGTTTGCATTGTATCATATAAATCACATTTTTAGTGTCGCAAGTTATGTGAGAGTTTATAAAGCGAGTTTCACCGGTCGAGAAAAAAGTATATCTTGTTTGGCTGTTTTCTATATATGGGCAGGTTAAGCAACTTTTGTCGCAGCGGTAAGCGCCTGGTGAAAGGTCTGAATCATTAGAGGTAGTAATAGTAGAGGGCAATTTAGCTTTGACAAGGGTGTCTCTAAGATTAGAACAGCGTCGGTATGCTATGATGGGTGGTTCAGCGAAAGCTTTTTTGCAGCGGTCAGAGGAAAGAAGTTAATTGAAATTACGTTTAATGATATGATTGATGTTAGGAAGTGTGGGGTTATAGGTTATGACAAAAGGGACACGGTTACATTGTTTGGGTCTATTAGTGGGGCGTAGAGCATTTATGCGAGGAATGGCTGCAGCGCGTTGTATTTGTCGTTGAAAAAATCCGTGTTTGTAGCCTCGTTTAAAGGGGCACTCGCACGCTTATTCCTACTGCCCATGGTCACTCACTTCAGAATAAAAGTACACCGTGGACCGAAATGTTTTTGAATGTGAATCGAAGGGGGAAACGGTTACTGCTAGTGAGAAATCCATTTCCATCGCGTTTATTTTGCCTTTTCGTGTCCGCATTTCATCATGTTTACAAAGGCTAGTAATATTTCAGTCTATTTAAAGAATTATTTGATGCGAAGGGACTCCAAGACTCTTGTTACGAGCTTCCGATGGAATCCGCTCAAAAGGAAAGCGAGGGGCCGCCATCTTTGCCGTCTTCCAAAGTGAATAAGCATAACAACAGGAAGGTTTTTCGGCTGGATCATCCGTGATATACCTCCATGAGACGGTATTTCAGACCTGTAGGTCAACGAGATTAGCAGCAACCTTCTCGATCGAGCTCAGCGCACCGAGACCTGACTTCATTGTTGTGATTTCACCGTTTAGCGTTTTGGACGATGGCCGGCAAACACCAAGCAACATTTACTCTTGCCTGCAGCCTGCATTCATTTCTCCACGGACAGTTCTAGTAGCAATTAAGCTACAGCATACTTTGATGTCGCTAAAAGAGCTAAATTACTGTGTTAAAATCGACAAGGCTTTGTAATACCAGTAGCCGTTAGTGTTTTGTGAAAAGCGAAGCGCGACTGAGAGTGCGAGAAATATCTCTAACGATCCAGGAATTACGGAAACGTTGTGACAAGTCCGCGGCTATTTTCCTCTACTTATTGAGAGACATGGCCTCAGAACAACTCAGATTTACTCAGGAAAGTTAGTGTAAATTATATTCTGAATTTTTACTGTACAAATCGACAAGACTTGTGATACCAGGAGCTGTTTGTGTTTTGTGAAATCAGCGAAGAGTGTGAAGCAATGAATAACCAGAATAACTGAACTATCAGGAATTACGAATTCGTTGTAGATGTATTTGTGAGTAACAATACATTATGCAATAAATATTCTACTATCAAAGGATTATTATACGAGTTGTCGTGATTCATTTGCGGTTCTAATTTGATATAATCGACATTTTTATGTAAGAATTCAAGCGTCAGTTCCACGTGTCAGTCGTCGAAGCTTGTTTTGAAGTTTAAAACAGCTCGCTGGAATTTGTTATCGCTGTTTCGATCCTTCACAATTCCACAGACATAACTCCATTGATTTGACTCGAATAATGCAAGTTCAACTTTTTTATTAATATATTCTCAAGAAATAGATAGAGCAGATTTCGTATGACTGTGAAAAGTACCGCCACAAAGTTGTTCCGCGCCGCGACCGTGACCGTACCGCGACTACGCGATTTCATTGGCGATTTTATTCCATTTACAGCAGGCCAGGTTCCGTACCGCCACCGCGACAGTACCGCGCCGCACCGCGGCATTTTTCACAGTCATACGAAATCTGCTCTAAGCCTCACAAGTCCGTACTGCGCGTGGTGTTTTGGATTTTGTGACAGTAGCATACTCGGCAACCTGGGCTTTCCGTGCGAGTGCCCCTTTAAGAAGATAGTTAGTGAGCTCGTTACATCGTTTTTCGAAAGAGTCGTAAGTAGAACAGATGCGGCGTAGGCGAAGAGCGAGACTGTAAGGTATAGCTTTTTGTGTGTGGTGAGGATGGCAAGATGTGTATAGTAAATGCTGATGTTTATCAGTAGGTTTAGAATAGAGATCTGTTTCAATTGAGCCATTATTTAAAGACACATTAACATCAAGGAAAGGTACGTAATCATAAGAATGGGCAATTCCAGAAAATAAAGGTACCCCCCACACGGGCGGCATTTGGAAATTCCGATGGGATGGGGGGCTCGGAATTCTGATTGCAAGGGGGGGTTTTCGAAGCTGGATTTCTTTAACCTGCCCGGAATTCTATATGCATGGGGGGGGGGGGGTAAACCATTTTGGAAATTCTGGATGCATGGGGGGGTCAAAAACTAGTGCCGCCCGTGGGGAGAGTACCTTTATTTTCTGGAATTGCCCAATGTGAGCTTGTGAATTTGATTGTAGGATGAATGTTGTTAAGATAGTCGACGAATGGCCTTCTGTCCAGATGACAAAAATATCGTCGATATATCTGAACCAAGTGTGTGGTTTATAGGGTGCATTAAGGAGAGCGTTAGTTTCAAAATGCCCAAGAAAAAGATTAGCGAACGAAGGAACTAAAACCAACGTTGTAACGCCGACTTTTCTTATTTTAAATTGTATTAATCTTACTGTCGGCTAGACCGTTAATTGGTCCAGCGTAAACCAACGAGTTGAGTCCGTCAAGTGGTTCGTCCTTCATTTACTATAGTTAGCTCAATGACGTCATCAAAACTAGAAAAAATAATATCTCGAGAACGGAATAACGCTAGGTGACCAAACTTTCGTGACAAGGGGGGTCCAGCACCAAAGTCACATGGCATGACGTCATCAAAACTAGAAAAAATTATATTTCGAGAAGGGAACATCGCTAGGTGATCAAACTTGTATAAAGTTATCTTCGTGGCAAAGGGGTCCAACGTCATGGTCACGTGACATAACGTCATCGATGACGTCATCGAAACTAGAAAAAACAATATTCCGAACGGAGCATCGCCGCTAGGTGACCAAACTTGGGTAAAGTTATCTTACAGCATGGGAGGTGCAACACCAAGGTCACGTGGTATAGCGTCATCGATGACATCATCAAAACTAGAAAATCGACAACAACAACGACCAAAACTTGGATAAACGGTATCCACGATTTCACCGAGGCACTCGATGCCTTTGATTGGTGAATGGAACTCAAGTTTTTAAGTTTCATGTTTTAAGTTTTATTAAGATTTTTTAGACAGATTACAAAATATTACCGGCTCTGAACCGCAAATAGTATAAACTAGTCGAGGCGGATCAGCCGTGCTTCTTTGAACATAAATTAAATAGCTAAATAAATATAAAAAATAATTTTGATAACAAGAAAAACAAGAGAAAGAATTATACAGAAAGAAACGAACAATATAACAACATCAACATAGGTCATTGTTTTGATGGCACTATGAAAATCATGTAAAATGCTTATTCTTTTTCATATGTTGTAAAATTTGTTGAAAGTCAAGGTAGGAATCTGATTGCTCTAGGATATTTAAAAAGCAGTATGGATTTTGAACATTTTTTCCCTAGTACTTTTATTGGTGCTGGTATCCCATTCCAAACTTGCGCTCCCACTCGCGAAAATGCCTTTTTTGAATTTCAAGACGAGATTCCTTGTTGTAAAATGCATCTGAGGTCGCAGAACGTGTGTTATAGGAGTGCATGGTACAAGTTTGGGTAAAAAGGTCGCGAATATTTTGTGGGGCAATTCCATTTTGTACATCAAACATTTTGCAGCAGACAGCTTCGTAGTGTAAAAAATTCACAGGGAGGGTGTCAGCCTTAACAAAGGGTGGAACAGCGCGTTCGTTGTATTGAGAAAAATAGATAAAGCGAAGTGCTCTTTTCTGTAGAAGTAAAATTTTATTTGTGTGGGACTTGCTAGCTAGCCCCCAAATGGTCAGTCCATAATTTATATGAGGAAGTATCAAGGATCTATCTATACTAGTAAGTACCCGTGAAAAATTCACGAATTAAATTTTCCTTGAATGACGAAAATTATCGGATTCAGTCTGCCGTTGTGGAATGAACAGTTATACCGCTACGTTTAGAGAGATGTGCTCAAACAATTTGTAACTACGCCTGTTTACTTTAAAGTATTAAAGTATTTGTTAGCTTATCAGTATAGATAGGTGGCATACCGGTGTGAAATATTTGCACCATAGCATACGATGGGAAAGGCGTTTTAAATTAGTTCTTTGAAAACAATGTTCCTTGTGAATGGAAATGAGGCAAATGCCACACAATAACCCCCTAAATATTTCCTAACAAAGGTGTTGAGGCATTGGTTTCACTGTGGTTTTGGCGCGAAAAGATCGCGCGTGTGTCGATCGCTATGGTCGTATTTTCGGTCAAGAAAGAAAAATGCTGAGCTGTACCACTCGAACTTCAACAACTATAGGTTTTAGATGTAAATAATTGCTTATAATTGATTATATCAAGAGAAGTCCCTCGTCTAGTGAATAGGAAGGTTTAGGAAGCGCCAGAAAGGTAAAGTAAAACTTTTTAGATTCTTGCTGTTTTCAATGGAAAGTTGCTTTGCACTGCTCATCATGTTGGACTTTCTTAAAGACTTGTACAACTCGGTCAATTCAAATTCAAGTGTGTGTGATTTAAAAACTTAGCTTAAACAATCTAAGCTTATCAGTTAAACTTGGGAAAATCGCTTGAATTAGACCCGTAGCTCAAGTGAAACCTTTTCCAACAAAAACATGCACACTGGAGAGATTTCCTTCCGCTCGGGTTTGTGAACTTCGTTTTTTCGGCTCGAACATCTCCGTTTTTAGTATAGATTTCGAAGATTTCATACATTTCCTCCTTCCGGTCGGGTTTGAGAGCTTCGTTTTTTCGGCTCGAACTTCTCTGTTTTTAGTATAGATTTCGAAATAAATAGGCTGTCAAAGGACTGTTGTTTGTGAACTGAGTGTTTGTTTATTTATAAATGGCGCGCCGGGGCTTCGTGCAACGCGCCAAAACCTTTGAATGGGATATATTGTTCACTCTAAACTTTTTGGAAAAACGACTTTTGCCTGAACATTACTGTGTTATTTGTGAGAGAATCGCGTAGGTTTGGACGTATTTGTTGCTTTCGGCTGCGAGAAATTGTTTATTTTTTGGTTTCTGTGGAAGACTTAAAATGGCGCCTTTGCGAACTCGATCTTCTCGCTTACGAAAACGCTTGAATTAGATATTCCGTCCACTTTATCGTTTTCGAATAAAATGTATCCTATAACACAGTTCCCCAAGTATGCAAGAAAATGGCGTGCTTTAGAAGTTCCGTGGTGCAGCCGTTTTTCCAGGCTGCTGGGCCAACAGTTTGACCTTGACCCCCCCAACATCACGTATTATATATCTTTAGTATATACAACACGGGAACCTCCATAGATCGCGCGTTTTGATTGGTTCGCTATCTCGGGATAATGCCACATTAGTATAAACCAACTAATGGTCTATTACAAATCCTGCATTCTGATTGGCTGAGCTACTAATGGTCTATTAGTGATAGACCGTATCTGGCAAAACCACCACCTTTCTTTGCAAGAAAATTTGATTTTTTCAACATAAAATAATAATTCATGGCCAAAACTGACCAACTAGTTGGTTTATACTAAAACAATTAGACCTCTCGTCCTCATGTGCTATGATATCAATAGACCATTCGGCCTTCGGCCTCATGGTCTATTCATCATAGCACATTCGGCCTCGAGGTCTAATTGTTAAATATTCCGAGATCGAAAGCATTATCCCGAGATTGAGAAGCCCGAGTGCAAGTGGTTCGGATATTTTTACTTTCTAAAGGAACTATCTGATTCGAAATGCAACGGAAAAATCCTTCTCAATTAACTTATTTTGTCTCTTTAGTTTTTCAAGGTGAATCAGAGAGAGAATGTATTTCTTGAACTTCGAAAATGTGCTGTTCTTGTTTTTCAGTTCTTCGGAATCACAGAGATCGATGATTCGTTCACGGCACTTTTGAGAGACGAATTACTTCACAACAACATATTAATTAAGGAAATTTGTCGAAAACATATCTACTTTGCCAAACATTTACATGTACCCTGTAGGTTGAAAGGGACAGTAAATCGTAGAAGCCAGTCATTGAGTGCAGTTTAAGAGAGAATTTCAGTTAAGCTTACCGTCGACTTGTTGATTCGCTTGATCACGAGCCATCCGACATCAAACGTATTTAAAGTGGTCTCTCTTTTTATGAGCAAGGTCTTCCTCGTTGTCCCAGAGTTTGAAGAGGTTAATTTCCCAAATTTCTGTTTAAATATTCCAAACGAATCTTGAATTTCTCTGCCAGCAGGTTGAAAAATATAGTCATCCATCGGTGGTGAAAATGGCGACCAAAGGCAAAGTGTTTTCAGCGAAGCAACTCTGCTTCGCTGAGTCACAATCCATAATCCAAGGCACAAAATGCGAATTTATCCCTTGAATCCATCCTTGCAACCTTCTAAAAACTTAAATCGTTTATCGTAGTCGATATTAAGGTTTTAAAACAAGTGTTTTCTAGCGTTTTTGCTTCTCTAAAACAGCAGCAAGTTTCCACCATGTGTTCAGTAGCCGAATGCTTGTAGTGAAGTCTGACGTAATGTCACGTGCGTGACAAACGTCACGCATACAGAAAGAGGCTACAAAATGTCGGCAAATGCCACATTTAGTGTCGTTCGGATATTTTTTGGAGTGTTCCCGTGTAGTATATACTAAAACAATTATTCTCCTCAGGCTCAGTGAATAGTGGCGAATAGTCCCCTCGACCTCCGGTCTCGGGGACTATTCGCCACTATTCACTTCGCCTTCGGCGAATAATTGTTAAATATATTAATACCGTAAGGAAAATCGTGTCGACACTCGCTCCGCTCAGCCCTGAAGCTGAGCCGCCAAAAGAAGTTCGCAAACCCGAAGGGAAGGTGGAAATCTGGACCATGAGCGTGTTTTTGTTGGAAAAGATTCACCTCGGGCTAAGTTCTAATTCAAGCGATTTCTTAAGCGAGCGACAAAGCCGCCATCGCCGCCATGTTGAATTCCCCCACAGAAACTAAAAAAGAACTCGGTTCGCGCAGCCGATAGCACCATTATTATCACTACGCGCGGCCAAATTGTAAACCGCCCTCTCTAAAACGCTCTATTTTTGCGGGCCAAATGGCAAACAGCGGGCCGCAAATACATTTACCGCCCTCATTCTTATTGGCCGTGGTGGCGCTCTGCTGCCACGCTAGACCAATCAGATCACGCGGATACCATTTTAGTGCGAGTTTGTGGCGGGAATTCACTCGGTGAAAATATTTCGGCGAGTTTTTCTAACTTTCTCTCGTTTCTTTATCGCCATGGAATTGGAAGAAACCCCGTATTTCACTCTCAGTAGCCAAAACTCAGACTTGAACGTTGATCAGTTAGCTAAATGAACAAGCAAAAAACACAAAAGCGACCGAGTGGGGAATAAGGAAGTTTGAGAAATGATGCCACAAGGCACAAGCGAAACGTTGTTGTCGATTTTACCATCGTAAAACAAGACAAGTCATAAGTAAAATTCTACGGAAATTCTACGCCGAAGTTAAAACAGAGAAAGGAAAGCCTTGACGCCGAGTACTCTGACAGGAATTAAAAGCAGCGATTTATCGCCAAATCACACCGGTGAGCCGAAACCTCAACAACAAGAAGCTTAGTCTCATGTTCGAAGCGAAGGCGAACAAGTTGTTTACTAGAAGAAGAAAATAATATGGAACCGAAACATAAACTCGCTATCAGTCTGGGAAACAGTACTTAAGTTACAGGATACATTCGCTGGGTGTGCGTTTTCAAAACCTTGTCGCGGCGCAAATATTCATCGCATCGCCATAACCAATACATCATTTTAAAGATAAAATGTGAAATTTATCTGCTGTTAAGCTTTTGTAGCAGTTTCATGAAAATTATTTACGGCGCACAGCAAAAACCGCGTTTTCGACCGCCCCTGATAAACGCTTTGATAGGCCGCGGCAGTTTACAGGCTTGGCAAATCTGACTGTGCAATATCAATCAGCACATTGTTGTCTCTAAAAGTGTGTCGGGCTTTTTCAATTGAAGGCTTTGTTTAGGAATGATCGAACGATCAAGTTGATCTTGTGTTTAATAGTTAACTGGGACCCTATCGTGATGAATAATTTTTGAAATACTGCGAAATTCACAAAAGCCCGGCACACTTTTGCTCCCCAACCATTTATCTATCTCATGGCAAAATTTCAAAGCATTCCGATAAAAACCTGTTGGTCTATCAAAGCATTTATACACTAGATTTAGCGAAATCTTAGAGGCGAGTTTTGGGCTTCTAAAGTTGTGTAAACATAAGAGGGATTAGTGACGAATCTGTCATCACGCACTTCACTTCCAGCCAATCACGGCAGGCACCCCCGGTGTGCCAGCAAGGATATACTTTTTCGCGCGGAATAGATAATGAGGGTTCTTTCCGGTCTCTTGTATTAAATTGTCAAAGCGAACATTCAAACAGTATGGTTAAGCCGCGTCCAAAACCGAGTTCTAAGAAGTGCCCAAACTTTGAAAAGGGAAAAGCGAAACCAAAGCAAAGGCGCGCGCCGAGAAAAACGACAAAGACAAATCGCTTTGGCTTTCAGACGATTCTTTATCAAGTCCAAATATCTTTATTCTCGAACTTGATGCAATTGGTGGATCTTCTGTCCGCTGTTCTTCGTCTCCAGCATTCTCCTTGGATTTGGGTTGATCGAACCACGAGCCTTTGTCAGACAGAGCGAGTTGTTATTTCATGTTCTCC
This sequence comes from Scolanthus callimorphus, assembly GCA_033964015.1. Taxonomy (NCBI): domain Eukaryota; kingdom Metazoa; phylum Cnidaria; class Anthozoa; order Actiniaria; family Edwardsiidae; genus Scolanthus; species Scolanthus callimorphus. Next base: position 25,702,414 of record CM066911.1, on the reverse strand, counting down.
TGAAAGCTTAAAGATTTGGCTTTTTTACTCCTTTCGCACGCTTTGAGACCCAAGGACTGCGGTTAAGCTTTTTCGCTTCCCCATGATTGAGAATAGAGAATTTTCAAAAATATCGCTTCTACACGACACTTACATACTAAACCAGTGAACAACAATGTGTGACAAAATATGGCGGACCATAACAGTCACCTAAATGTCCCGTATCTTACGCGAAAATGCTAATGATGTGCGCTGAACCGAGTAGATATCACAATAGGATTAAAGGATTATCTCGCCTGTATTGAAAGACATATTTCTCGGGCATTTCTAGTTTTCTATACATTTCTCACGCTGCTTTTAAGATTTCAGGAATTTTTTTTCGAGAGAGTAAAGATCAGGCCTCGATGAGGACGAACTGTGATTTTCGAAAATTTCGCAAATAGAAGGCCGCGAATGTATCCTGTAACCTTAATTCGACAGCCACGGACAGAACACAGACGAAAAAAGGAGGGCTCCGGAGAATTAAAATTATCTGGTTTTTGGTGTGCTTTCGTTCCGCGGGTCGAGGACGGGAGGGATGGCGAGAGCTGACTAGAAGTAAGCCTACAAAAAACAGTTAAAAAAACATTTGCCATGTTTTCATTTGTATTGCCTTTTGGGATTCTTATTACCCTGCTAGCAGAGTAGATTTTTATGTGCTTTTAAAAGTTGTGATTCTTTTTGTTTCATGTATTAACCTAAGTTTGTAATCTCAACGGGCGAAATAATTGTGAACGATACGATTTTTTTGCCTTTATCTAAGCTTACAGTATTCAATTCGGTTGGACGAACACTATCATACTTGTATTATTTGGCCTTGTGTAGTGATAATAATGATAACTAGAAGTATCTATGTAGATAGTGAAGTGCTCGGAGGGGAAGCTACTCTTTGCAGAAAGTGTTTTGTTTAGGCCCCGTTATACCTGTCAAGAAATAGGACAGGGAAATTCTTGTTAGGGCTGCTGTTAGGCCTAACAGACCTAACAGTCCCAAACAGCAGGGAGAAAACATTCCTTACTCCAGCTATAAAACGACAGGCACCCGTTATGATAACCCCTGACAGACCCAACGGACCTTACGGCCCTAAAAGCCCTAACGGCCCTACAGCCCTAACCCTACAGCCCTACCGCCCTTACAGCCCTAACCGCCCTAACAGCCCTAACAGCCGTAACAGCCCTTACAGCCCTAACAGCCCTAACGGGCCTAACAGCCCTAACCTACCTATTCGACCTAACAGCCCTAACAGCCCTTACAGCCCTAACCCTACAGCTCTACAGCCCTTACAGCCCTAACCGCCCTAACAGCCCTAACAGACCAAACAGCCCTAACGGACTAACGGCTCTTACAGCCCTAACAGCCCTAACGGCCCTAACAGCCCTAACAACCCTACAGTCCTAACAACCCTAACAGCCCTAACAGCCCTAACAGGCCTAACAGGCCTAACATCCCTAACAGGCCTAACAGGCCTAACAGCCCTAACAGCCCTAACAGCCCTAACAGCCCTAACAGCCCTAACAGGCCTAACAGGCCTAACAGGCCTAACAGGCCTAACAGGCCTAACAGGCCTAACAGGCCTAACAGCCCTTACAGCCCTAACAGCCCTAACAGCCCTAACAGCCCTAACAGCCCTAACAGCCCTAACAGCCCTAACAGCCCTAACAGCCCTAACAGCCCTAACAGCCCTAACAGCCCTTACAGCCCTTACAGCCCTAACAGGCCTAACAGGCCTAACAGGCCTAACATCCCTAACAGCCCTTACAGGCCTAACAGCCCTAACAGCCCTAACAGCCCTAACAGCCCTAACAGCCCTAACAGCCCTAACAGGCCTAACAGGCCTAACAGGCCTAACAGGCCTAACAGGCCTAACAGCCCTTACAGGCCTAACAGGCCTAACAGGCCTAACAGGCCTAACAGGCCTAACAGCCCTTACAGGCCTAACAGCCCTAACAGCCCTAACAGCCCTAACAGCCCTAACAGCCCTAACAGCCCTAACAGCCCTAACAGCCCTAACAGCCCTAACAGGCCTAACAGGCCTAACAGGCCTAACAGGCCTAACAGCCCTAACAGCCCTAACAGCCCTAACAGCCCTAACAGCCCTAACAGCCCTAACAGCCCTAACAGCCCTAACAGCCCTAACAGCCCTAACAGCCCTAACAGCCCTAACAGCCCTTACAGCCCTAACAGCCCTAACAGCCCTAACAGGCCTAACAGCCCTAACAGCCCTAACAGCCCTAACAGCCCTAACAGCCCTAACAGCCCTAACAGCCCTAACAGCCCTAACAGCCCTTACAGGCCTAACAGGCCTAACAGCCCTAACAGCCCTAACAGCCCTAACAGCCCTTACAGCCCTAACAGCCCTAACAGCCCTAACAGCCCTAACTGCCCTCATTCATTACAAGACCGTACAGCCCTAACAGCCCTTACAGGACCTAACAATCACGTGATTGATGATGTCACGTGATTGATGATGTCATCGAGTCTTGATTGGCATACATCAATCACGATCCATATGCTTGTGCTTATGTAGATAAACTTCCATTTCGGTGTTGAATTCGTCACAACAAAACTATAACAATGCATAGGAACTCAACACATCACTTTAATTCAAATTTGATTAAAAAACAGTTGTTCTCAACCCTTTGAGTGCATGTATTATTCATTCATTATTGACAAATCGGAGCCTCTTAAGAGCGAGTTTCTTTAAATATCAACCAAGTCGGGAAGAGTCGAAAAAATCAAAATTTCCAAAACTTTCCTTAAACATAGTCTATGATGAAGTGTCTTCGGCGCTGAAAGAATTTTTTGATTTAATTTAAATGTCGGTGAGAAAGCCCGGATTTTTCATTTTTTGCCCAAAAAGGGGTGAAAACCTGGAAATTTTTGCCCCGATTTAACGTCTCCCTGCAGAAAAATCGCAAGTATTTATCAAAATACCAAGTTATTTTCTGAAAAGTACATCATGTGCGTTCGTTTTAACTTCTTTGCACAAACATCCGTTACACATACAATATTTTCGGTATTTTAAATATTTTTGAAAAAGTGCACGTTTTCCAAATGTAAAAAAACAACCATATTTGCGACCGAATATCGCCCATGTTGGGACAAGTTCGAACATAAGAAAGGTATCATAGAAAAGGGCATTCATTCTCCTTTCAGGAAATATAAAAACATTTTTGTGCAATTAAAATGGCGAGCTTCTGCAAACCCTTAAAGATGACGGCCTAATCGCCTAAAATAAGATAGGTTTTCCAGGTATATATAGAATATTTTGTCTATACCACGCAATGCCTTGTACATTTTTGACGAAAAATAACTAAAGTAGCTATTAAATACATTGAATTATAGCAAAACATATTTCATTGTCACGTTTGACTAATTTTACATCATTTTAGTGATGTTTGTACAAGGGAGGGGAGAGGGGAGGCCACCCCCTCTGAGGTTTACTGGCTAGTGATATTTTCGAGAGGGTTTAGAATTAGGACATCACATTTTGAGTAGCTGTGGTGTTTCCACTGCACAACGTTTGTTGGGAAGGTGTCATTTTGTTACCATGGTAACCAGTTATAACATCAAAAAATGTTCAGCAATTTCTTTGTCCGCGCAGGCTTTCGATCAAGATGCCCAATACTATTATCATGTTCAATACTTACTACCTAGCAATAGGTTACGGAGGTTTTGCAGACAAGATACCTTGACGGGATAGAGAACCCTTAATTTGCATAAACGTCGACATTTTTGTGAATATATTTGCCACCCTGGAGTCTGTGGAAAGTTGGTCAAGTATGTAAGGTAAGGCACTCTGAGTTGTCCACTAAAAAGGTTTCGATTTGATTGCAGCGTAATGAAAATACAGGTAGAAAAAAACTCAAATTCAGTTTTGTTGATTCAGCACTTATTAGAGGCTAAAAAATAAACTATTAAGGCTGTTTTTCTGTATTTTTTAAATTAATTTTATTGGAAATGGACTAAACATTAATGTAATACTTAGCAGCAATTTGAAAAAAATATGGTAAAATGAACTTCAATGAAATGCTTTTGTTTGGCTTAACGATTTACAGATACGTGTTTAAATTATATGTTTTAGCATGCGGGTTTCTCCATCTCTGTTTGTTAATCATTCTTTGTTCGTTGAAAAGAATGTCGTTTGAATTGATACAAACGAAAAATATATCAAACTATTTTGACAAATAAAACAGTCCATGCATTATTAGGCGCTACGAAATGCCTATGTGTATCTCCACTTTATTATCCACAGTAAAAAAACTATCACCTTCATTTCTTAATCACCTTAAAATTTTCTTCAATATTCAAAGAATAATTTTAGCGGAGCTCCAGCGAAGCCCCATTTCCACATGCAGAAAAAGAAGAATGAAAACAAAAGTTTACATGCATCGACCTCAATCTCGTTCCCAGAGCCTCTCGGTCATGCTGACTCGGAGGCTCTGGACGCAGACGAAACCGGATGTCCTAGAATCTAGGATATCCGGTTTTCCATATATGGTGACCGTCTTTGTCGGTTCGGGCAAAATTCAAAATAGCGGGCGGGAATATCGACCAATCAGAATTGGCTACGATTGTCTGCCGTCAGAGCCTACGACAAACAACAACAGCGGAGTAGGCTTTGGCAACGAGATTGGCATCGACCTGTTTTGTCATGGACTTAGGTTTGGGCGTTCGTCCGGGATCACGTATATCATGGGAAGGGATGAACCTTCCAATGGCACGGGAGGTACAACAGCATGGTCACGGGGTATGACGTAGTCGATGACGTCATCAAACGAGAAAGTGTATATATATTGGGAAGGGATGAACCTCAGACAACAGAACTTGGATGAAATTATCTAAGGCCCCGTCCACACTAACGCGTTTTCAAGAGTATTCGTTTTCCAACTTATACGGATTCGCAGCGTGTTAGTGTGGACGGGAGATACGGAAAATTTAGCTACACAAAAAGCGATCAGTTTTTATTTGATGTTGACGTGTGCAAGGACAGCCTCAAATTAAGTGGTACAGTTAACGTCATCGTTTTCATTTTTATCCGGATTCGACCGTCCACACTAAAACGATATGTATGCGGATTCGTTTTTATTCACTTTCGAGAGCGTTTTCAAACTTATACGGATTCGCTGAAAACGATCAGCGTGTTAGTGTGAACGGAAGGCCTAAACGTATCAAAAAGTATACGGATTCAAACGAAAACGCGTTAGTGTGGACGGGGTCTAAGTGACCGAAGGGGGGTGGAATTGCGTTGTCACGTGTTATGACATCATCGATGACGTCAACGGTTTATATCTTAGGGAGGGATGAGCCTCAGACAGCCAAACTTCGGTGAAAATGTCTAAGTGGCAATGGGGGTGCAACTGCGTGGTCAAGTGGTATGACGTCATCAAACGAGAAAAGGTTTATTTCTTGGGAAGAGATGAACCAAATTGTTTCCACTTTGATAATACATAGAGGATATTACATGGCCGCGTGGAGATACGAATTTTATCTTCACAAATAGAGTCAAACATGTTTTCTTCAAAGTTGAAAATGCAAATTTAATATCTGCTTGGCGCATAATCCGCTGACACAGTTAATGCCAGGGGCGTGTCTGCCTTTAAGCCAAGTGAGTACTGGCTTACACTTTCTTTTACAAATTGAAAATATCTGTGTATTATTTATTTTTCTCAGCTAAAATTAATTGAAGCTATATTTACTAGATATATTGTTGTTTGGTTTGCGGTAGTCATTGCCAACCAGTGAAACGTTTACTATTAGCCAAAAGTGCTGAATCAGCAAAATAGAACTCACCGGTGTTTCCCTGTATTTTGATTATGTTGCAACCAAACTGAAACCTTTTTAGTAGACAACTTAGAATGCCTTGCATATTTGACCAGCTTTCCACAAAATCGGCACAAAGGCTGGCAAATATATTCACAAAAAAGGCAAATTTTATGCAAATAAGGGTTTTCATTCCCGTCTTTTTAAGGATGGCATGATCGAAATTGATTTGAAAACCTCTGGAACTTATTGCTATAGGTAGTAAGTCTTAAACCCTAAAAATTTTGATTGAAAGCCAAAGGAGAAAGAAATTGCCGAACATAGCTCTAACCTGAACATATGATGACGCTCTAACTCGTTACCATGGTAACGAAATGACAATTTCCCAATAAATATTGTGCGATGGAAACATCCACAGCTACTGAAAATTTGGTGTCCTAATTCTAAAGCCTGTCGAAAATATCGCAAGTAAACCTCAGAGGGGTTGGCCCTACCCTCCCCTCCCTCCCTTGTACAAACATCACTAAAATGCTGTAAAATTTGCCAAAAGTGACAATAAAATATGTTTCTCTATAATTCAATGTATTTAATAGCTACTTTAGTTATTTTTCGTCAAACATTTACAACATATTGCGAGGTAAAAATAAAATATTCTGCATATACATAGAAATCCTATGTTAATTTAGGCGGTTAGAGCGTCGCCTTCAAGGATTTGCAGAAACTCGCCATTTTAATTGCACAAAAATGTTTTTGTATTTTCTGGAAGGGGAATGAATGCCCTTTTCTATGATATCTTTCATATGTTCGAACACGTCCCAACATGGGCGATATTCGGTCGCAAATATGGTTATTTTTTTACATTTCGAAAACGTGCACTTTTTCAAAAATATTTAAAAATACAGAAAATATTGTATGTGTAACGGATGTTTGTGCAAAGAAGTTAAAACGAACGCACATATGATGTACTTTTCAGGAAATAACTTGGTTTTTTGATAAATACTTGCGATTTTTCTGCAAGGAGACGTTAAATTGGGGCAAAAATTACCAGGTTTTCAACCCTTTTTGGGCAAAAAATGAAAAATCCGGGTTTTGTCACCGACATTTAAATTAAATCAAAAAATTCTTTCAGCGCCGAAGACACCTCATCATAGACTATGTTTAAGAAAAGTTTGGGAAATTTTGATTTTTTGACTCTTCCCGACTTGGTTGATATTTACAGAAACTCGCTCTTAAGTTGGCCTATAATGGCTAATTATTTCAGGAACAGATGGTCACTTTGGTCGCACTGTTGGGTTCGTTTCTTACTCGATCTCTGCGATTTCTTAAACTTCAAGAAATTAGATATTGATTAGATTTATTGGTTCTGAATACACAGATCTGTAAAAATTCTAATCCGATTACAAAGAAACAGCAATATAGGCAAATAAGGAGATTCAACGTTCTCGTTCCCAGTGTCCTACATTGTCTGCGCATGCGTCGCGCCAATGGGAACTAGATTGTGCGACGATTTTGAATGGTTTGTCTTTCGTTCTAACTTTTAGGGGTTAAAATCACGATGGTCGTGATCTTCAATAAATTTTAGGGAGATTGGTGTCTTTAGGGCCGAAACTGTGTCCAAATTGTTTTTTCTTATGATGGTGCTTCCAAAAACCGTGTAAGAAAGAGAGATTATTCGATTCGAGAAGACGATAAATTAGAAACAAACACGGAAATTTCTTGATGGGTATCTTTTACTTGTTACCTATGTCCTTCGCGCCTACTTGGTACATAAGACCTCATCTTTTAGGGTAATTTATGAGCCACGCCATGGCCAGCAATGTTTGGTATCTTTTAGGGGTGAAACTGAAAATTTCCAACGATCATCCCCGACAAAATTATAGTCCCGGGCTAACTGCTAATGGGATATATAGGAAATATACATGAAAAATACATTCTCGTACCCTGTCCCATCTCTCGCAGGGGAGGCTCTGAGGACATCCATTTTAGGGCCTTCGCTGATTGGCTGATTTTGAGCTTTGGAGCAATGCGCTGAAAGGGTTTTCTCTCGCGCTTGCGTGACTGGCTGTCACCGAACTGCGAGGTTACGAGCCGGGGAGCTCTGGGTTCGTTTGTCACAACAATTTAATTCAATTTTTTCAAGATATTTTCCCAAAAACATGTGAGGCGAGAACGTCTTTCTTGTGTCAGAAGCTGCGCATCAAAGTCATTCTATCTGTAGATCTGTTCTTGCGAATTTTCGTGACCATTTCGTAGCACCCGGCGTAATCAATCGAACGTTCGGTAATCGAACTCAATCGAATACCAATCGTTCGATTGATTTTCGACTTGTTCGGCAATCGAACATAATCGAACTACTGAGCTACTAGACGTTTTTTAAGCTACAATAGCCTGTAAAAGATTCTGTGCTGAGACAATAACCCAAATGTTTCACTCCAAAATATGCCACCCTAGCAGAGGCTTTTCCTCGGTAATTCGCTCTCTCGTTTCGTTGCTATCCCTCCGGTTTTGCTGTTGTGCGTTGTTTTCATTTGTTATCTCGCCCCCGGCCAAAACAACTACGCGAATGTATGACACGTGACTAACTTCGTAAAATTTTAAAAGACTGACAGAAGAAAGCACTGCTCGCAGGTCAATGTGGTAAAACATGTTTCTTTTTTTACACCCCCAAAAGGTACCAGAGGGCCGATTTTATCCCCTAAAAATTACATTAACCAAAAGCATCCCCTCCCCAAAGGTTTGGGAGTCCCCGTCTTTCTTCGGGAAATCCTGTCACACATTATTCATAGTTACCGAACAAAATCGAACAATCCAATCTGTTCGATTAGTTGGTGTTCGATCTTGTTCGAAAATCGAACTCAAAGTAAAACTCGCGCTCGATTTTGTTCGATTGCCGAACAAATCGAACGATTGTTGTTCGATTGAGTTCGATGGATTTCTTGTTCGGATTTGTTCGATTGATTACGCCGGGTAACATGTCTATCTTATATATATCGTAACATCGGCTAAGTACTATTTACAATATGAGTGGCATGTTGTATCGGCAGATACAAACACGAGCGCGTAGCACGAGTGTTTGTATCTGCCGATAAAACATAGACACGAATATGATATTCTAACTTTTGTACTTATATTAAATTGAATGTGCATTGAAAATGAAAGAATTTTCGCGTGTTTACAAAAAACGCCAATCATTTTGCAGAAAGCATGTGCAGAAGGCATGATTCCTGCCCCACATGGAACTAGCCGGACTAAAACAACATGTAGTCTCTCAGGTGAAGCTTTTTTAGGTACTGCTCTACGAGAGAAGACCATGCTTGGACTTCACTAGAGTGGTCAGCCTTCAGCCTTTGGACAGTAGGGGATATGTGTTATTTGAAACAAATATCCAACTGTTCAAAGACTGAGGGCTGCACTGGAAGGTGTCCTATACAGAATACTAATTGGTCTAACTAGTATTTTGTACCAGATACAGAATACTAATTAGATCAATAAGTATTCTGTATCAGACACCTATAGCCATGTGGTATCGGGGGTTACAAGTAGTGTCACCTGATCCGAATCCAGTGCAGAGATTAGATGAGCATCCTATGAATAATGGATGAATATTATAAGACTCGGTTACTGAATCCCTTTGCAGGAAATTGCCCTTTATCGTAGAAGGTATAATTTACAAATTACTATTATCTATTATCGTATTTGGCCTTTTCATGACGGGCCATTCCATTTTTAAGCCGAACCCCCCTACGGAAGAGCTCATTTTCTTTAGTAACCCCCTCGGAGAAGAGAGCCCTTTCTGAATTACACCCCCTCGGAAAAACCCACGGAAGAGGCTTTTTCTTATTGTACCCCCTCGGAAAAACCCACGGAAGAGCCTTTCTTTCGGTTTGACCCCTCGGAAATGCCCATTTTGCTATACCCCCTAGGAAAAAGTCTTCTGTAGGGGTTACGGCTAAAAAATGGAATGGTCCAACGGCTACCATAGTGTAGGGATGAAAATAGTGATATTTCTACAATTCAATTACATTGCCATGGCATTGCCACCTGGGATAGGTTCATTTCAAAGTTTTTTGTGCCTCGAATCTCCTAATTTGCCTATATTGCTGTTTCTTTGTAATCGGATTATATTTCTACAGATCTGTGTATTCAGAACCAATATCTAATCAATATCTAATTTCTGGAAGTTTAAAATTGCAGAAATTGCAGAGATCGAGTAAGAAACGAACCCAACAGTGCGACCAAAATGACCATCTGTCCCTGAAATAATAGGCCAACTTAAGAGGCTCCGATTTGTCAATAATGAATGGATAATACATGCACTCAAAGGGTTGATAACAACTGTTTTTTAATCAAATTTGAAATTATAGTGATGTGTTGAGTTCCTATGCATTGTTATAGTTTTGTTGTGACGAATTCAACACCGAAATGGAAGTTTATCTACATTACCACAAGCATATGGATCGTGATTGATGTATGCCAATCAAAACTTGATGACATCATCAATCACGTGACATCATCAATCACGTGATTGTTAGGTCTGTTAGTTCTGTTAGGGCTGTACGGTCTTGTAAGGAATGAGGGCTTTTAGGTCTGTTAGGGCTGTTAGGTCTGTAAGGGCTGTTAGGGCTGTTAGGGCTGTTAGGGCTGTTAGGGCTGTTAGGGCTTTTAGGGCTGTTAGGGCTGTTAGGTCGGTTAGGGCTGTAAGGGCTGTTAGGTCTGTTAGGGATGTTAGGTCTGTTAGGGCTGTTAGGGATGTTAGGTCTGTTAGGGCTGTTAGGTCTGTTAGGGCTGTTAGGGCTGTTAGGTCGGCTAGGGCTGTAAGGGCTGTTAGGGCTGCTAGTTCTGTTAGGGCTGTTAGGTCTGTAAGGGCTGTTAGGGCTGTTAGGGCTGTTAGGTCTGTAAGGGCTGTTAGGTCGGTTAGGGCTGTAAGGGCTGTTAGGTCGGTTAGGGCTGTAAGGGCTGTTAGGTCTGTTAGGTCTGTTAGGTCTGTTAGGGCTGTAAGGGCTGTTAGGTCTGTTAGGGCTGTTAGGGATGCTAGGGCCGTTAGGTCTGTGAGGGCTGTTAGGTCTGTTAGGGCTGTTAGGTCGGTTTGGTAGGTTAGGGCTGTTAGGGCTGTTAGGGCTGTTAGGTTTGTTAGGGCTGTTAGGGCTGTTAGGGCTGTTAGGGCTGTTAGGTCTGTTAGGGCTGTTAGGTTTGTTAGGGCTGTTAGGGCTGTTAGGTCTGTTAGGGCTGTTAGGGCTGTTAGGTCTGTTAGGTATGTTAGGGCCCTGTCGGGGGTTTATCATATTTAAGTGCAACCCCCCCCCCCCCCCCCCGTCTTTTTCGAGGTGGGAGTAAAGAATGTTTCCTCGCTGCAGCGCTATGCTATTTGGGACTGTTAGGTCTGTTAGGGCTAACAGCAGCCCTAACAAGAATTTCCCTGTCCTATTTCTTGACACATATGGGCCCCGTCCACACGTATCCGGATATTTTTGAATCCGCAACGTTTTCTTTCCGGATATGGCTATCATCCACACGTATCCGGTGAATTCGTAGACGAATAGGGATACTTTTGAATCCGATCTCGAGAGTGGAACTTTTTGAATCCGATAACATTTCGGAGACATGTGGACAGTCGAATCCGGATATTTTCTGATACGAATGACTGGATTTGTCTGGATGCGTGTGGACGATAGCAGTATCCAGAAAGAAAACGTTTCGGATTCAAAAATATCCCGATACGTGTGGAAAAAGTTTCGGATTCAAAAATGTCTGGGTATGTGTGGACGGGGCCTAGTGTATAAAAATGAGGCGTCTGAATATTGTAAGCAGCGCAAGAATGTGATCTGAAGGCTGCCACATTTCAACTGTTGTTTTGTAGCTGCTCCAGGAATGTTTCTACAGTTCTGACAAACATTTCAGAAAATAGCACTCTTGTTACAATTAAATGTCTGCTTGCTCTGCTATGAAACAAAGTTTTTTGTTTTCTTTAATCCTCTAACAAATCAACATTGGACGTGAACAGTTGATCAAATGGTTCTGCACAGTTATTTGATTTCTGAACAATATTTGCAATCTTCAGTTATCCAAATGTATGAGGGGTGTAGACAATTGCACAATAAATATCAATGTACACATGTTTCAGGAATTAGGTCAGAAACAAGCAGGATATGCAATTGCAGTAGCTTGGTTTCTTGTGTTGGTTGAATATTTTTGCTGCACAGCCATTTTCTTGATTCAGTTCTGGCATTGTTTCAAACGAGTAATAATAACAGCATTATACTTTTTATGCATGAGATACAGCATCGAACCAGTTTTTTCACATTATTTTACCAAAGCCAGACATTTTGTTGTTGACATAATTATTTTCATAACAGACACTGGTGTCCTATTAAGGATTTAAGGATTTAAAGTTGATGTCTATGCTTGGTGTTTCTGACACTCTGTAAAAGCTTCCAAATTGTCTCCAATTTGTTCAAAGTAACATGGCCCCTTGCTATATAATTGCACAACAACTCCTTGCCCATATCAATTTTTAAACCTTGTTTGGATTAGCAGTAACAATTAGTTTTGGTTCCAGAGACAGCTGTTTTCTCTGCAATGTAATAAATGATGTCTCTCCCTTGTTTTGTTGCTTGCTGTAGAGATGGAGGGTTCCATGTAGATTATGTCAAGTGAATCATTTTTCACATAAATCAGTGGATGGCAACTTGCAACCACTGAAGAGTATGTTGTGCCGGTTGCTTAGAGGGGTTATTCGTTATGACTCTAGGATGGATCTACAAAAAATGAAAAAAAATAACTAAAAAAGAAGAAGAACAACAACAACGAAAGATTCTATTATCATTTACTTATGCACCAGTCAAAGTAAACCCCCCCCCCCCCCACCCCGGGATATGTGGGGCTTTGGTGGGGATTAAGAGCCTTTTTAGTGACTATCTTTGTCCCGTGTAGGTGGGGCATTAGCTCATTTTGCCATCCCTCACCAAGGATGTGGCGCTTTAGTTGGGGATTAGCTCAGAAAAACAAAATGGCGGCCAGTTTTCTTATGGCAAGTCTAAAATGCAGACTAAAAAATGCATAGTACGGAAAATGCATACCTGGGTCTCTTCTCTCTGAAAACTTGAAATAAAAGAACAGTTTTATTTCATCATGTGATAATTGCCAGTACATCAATTAATAACAACATTTACAAACTGTGGTAAAAAGGCAGAAATGTGCAGTTCAAGAATCTTGAACTGTCAAGCATGCCATTGCTTTGTAGGCAGTTGTTTTATCCTTTTTACATCTCAAGGGGGTATTATTTTCTCGATTTCTCAGATCTTAACGCAGGAATTTCCAAAAGAAAAGATTTGACTTTTTTAGCGCTATTTTAGCTTAGATTTGCCCTTTGCAGAAGAAAGCTACAACTGCGATCAATATGTTATAGGTGCTTCTGATACAAAATATCAATATCTATCGGGAATACAGCAGGCTGTCAAAACAAGTTTTTATTGATATTTTTGGCAAGCTTTTTAATGGTCTGTTATTTCCTTCTTCCGTTATATCGCCCCCGCATTGACATTCTTGTGTTGTTGTTTTTTACTTTATTTTTCTGCCACGTGAGGGAGAATCAAGATTTTTGATGAAGTTGGGCTGACATATTCTTGGGCTGCCCCTGGGGGTGGGGGATTTCGTGCTATTTAGCCCATAAAACCTGTCCCCACAGGGTGGGGAATTTGGAAGTTTTAGCACCAATTTCATTCTAATGCCCCCACATATCCCGGGGTGGGGGGTCTCGGGGTTTACTTTGACTGGTGCATTACCTGGACAAACACGTTAAATGATATTGCATAAAGGGTGCGCTATTTTTGGGGAAAAAATTTGTGCTTTGTACTACAGCAGCTTACTATGAGCTGCCTGTTAATGTATTCATCTTTATTGACTGGTTTGTACTAATAGCAGCTTACTAATAGCTGTTCATCTATATTGGTTAGCTCTCAACTATTTGATTTTATTATAATATGCACAGCAAGTTGCTTGTGCTATCATTGACATCATTTCAATGTATTTTCCCCACACCGGGGATGATAATCCCTCCAAGTTGGAGGAGACCTGATCATTACTGGCAGCCCCCAATAGATGGGGAGATTTGGCAAAGCTAAACGTCTTGTGTTCTTGTTCGACAGCAACAACTGCAGCAGTTGATGGTCGTCCGTTCGAAATTCGCTCTAGAACTCGGGAAAACGGCAGTGAAAATGCTCTCACACCAGTGAAAAATACGTTTTGAAAGCTGCGATAACTTTGTCAAGGGGGTAGACTTGACAGGAGGCCAGTAGGTACAGTTCAGAGGTTTATTCAAGAGAGCGCGACTAAAAGACTAGCTTACAGCGTAATCTTCAAGTGTACAAAGATCCAGAGTCGAAGGGTCTAGGAGCCTAGCAAGAGCCAGAGGCTCAAGCGTTGAGCCCTAACCTCCTCTCTCACTTCTGGTTTCACTCTTAGTTCTTCTTCTCTTCCTTACCTATACTATTCAATCTCTATTTATACCTAGCTAATGTGATGACCTAGCAGGTGGATTCATACAGAATACAATGGTCATTGATTAGTTTTAGAAAGGTGTTGGACTTGTTCGCCTAGTCACCTGTTAGTTTCGGATGACTCACTGTAACTTGAACAAAGGGCGTAATAACATGTGAAATAGATATATTCCAAATATCCAAGAACCTTTAGGATTTTCCGAGTCAAACATAAACCTACTCTTTTAGAAAGATATATTTCACTGGAAGGTTGTTGTTATTAATAAGCGTTCAGGATACACTAGAATAATGCCAAGAGAAAGACCGTTGCTAAGTTTTGACCTTCGTTGGGAAATATGGTGTGATACCACCTGTGCTTTTGCCGTGAATGGCTATTGAGGCCAGGAAATTAAAGTTTCCCTGAGGTGTTGTATTGGTAGTGTGTAGTTTACACGATCCCATTAGGGTTATGAATATTTTGATGAATTTGAAACTAGGAAAAGAGACGATTTCGAAATTTGCTGATAATTGTCGAAATCTTTCTCTTGACAACTTGTTAAAAGGTAATTGAGGCAATTAATAGCTTTAACTTACCGATAATCTCAGTCAAACTTCCCAATAAACATCCACATCGAACGGCTAGCCCACGAGGAAAGAATCTACCTGTGCAAAGGAGCACGGGAAGGCGTGCCACGGAACGAACCCAAATGACACTCGCCGATTCAGAAAATAATCGTACTGCGCATGCACCACAGGTACAAGAAAACAAGAGGCTGCAGTCAGGGTTTGTAAAGCAGTATAAAAAACAAATGTAAAGCGGCATGTAATGCATACTAACGTGCAAATGAAGGCAAGATTAGACTTGCTCTCCGCTCGCTGCGCTCGCTCCGAGCAATAACATGACTTTTGTCGGGCATATAGTTGATTTGTGTCCCTCTTAGCATCATTTGCACCCTCGCTGCGCTCGGGCGCAAATGATGCTACTCGGTCCCCAAATAAACTATATGCCCTCCAAAAGTCATGTTATTGTCCTATTGACATTCAAACCTCAATGGTTCTCTTACAGATTACATACAGGAATGTGCAGGGATAATTCTAACATGAAAGATTTGAGCTGAGAAAAATTTTCATTCAAGTTTCAACAAACGTACACACTACATTGCTTCCCTCGGAGCACGCGCTAAGTCGAAATGACACATTTACAAAACAAAGTCCGTGAAAGTCATGAATAATATTCTCTAAGTATAAATCCTGACGGCTCTATCGCAAAACGAAGGACACAATCCCGAAGAGAAAGAGGAAATCCCTCCAGTGGGCATGTTTTTGTTGGAAAAGATTAACTTTGGGCTAAGTTCTAATTCAAGCATTTTTTTAAGCGAGGGATAAAGCCGAAAAAATATAAATAATATAAACTAAAAAAAATTGTTAGTCCTTAGACCATTTTTACTTGACCTGTTTCTTCTCTCCCCTCGCTGAGATATGATAAACATACAAACAATTCCGAAGTCAAATTGCGCTTTCGATTTTCACGGGTTCTTTGACCGATTTGAGAGACGGACACGCGTGATTTTGTCAAACCAAGCAGTGCAAAAAAAAAATCCTTTTGGGCTTATTTCATTTATTTCGGCATGGTGAGACGGGGTACTCATGCTGATGGGAGAGGTTATAAGTAATGTAAATCCAGCAGTTTATGGAAGTGGAAATCATGAACCCCTCCCCACATCCATATGGCCATTGTGATTTTTTTCCCGTTCTTTTTTTAAACAGAGAACACTTTAAGTAAAATAAATTTCCCCCTTACACTCCGTGAATTTTTCACGGGCATCAGCTAGTCTATATATTAATACCGTAAGGAAAATCGTGTCGACACTCGCTCCGCTCAGCCCTGAAGCTGTGCCGCCAAAAGAAGTTCGCAAACCCGAAGGAAAGGTGGAAATCTGGACCATGGGCGTGTTTTTGTTGGAAAAGATTCACCACGGGCTAAGTTCTAATTCAAGCGATTTCTTAAGCGAGGGACAAAGCCGCCATCGCCGCCATGTTGAATTCTCCCACAGAAACTAAAAAAGAACTCGGTTCGCGCAGCCGAAAGCACCATTGACATTCAAACTTAAATGGTTCTCTTACAGATTACATACAGGAATGTGCAGGGATCATTCTAACTTGAAAGATTTGAGCTGAGAAAAATTTTCATTCAAGTTTCAACAAACGTACACACTACCTTGCTTCCCTCGGAGCACGCGCTAAGTCATGCTGAGTCGAAATGACACATTTACAAAACAAAGTCCGTGAACGTCATGAATAATATTTTCTAAGTATAAATCCTGACGGCTCTATCGCAAAACGAAGGACACAAATATATCCCGAAGAGAAGGAGGAAATCCCTCCAGTGGGCATGTTTTTGTTGAAAGAGATTCACTTTCGGCTAAGTTCTAATTCAAGCTATTTTTTAAGCGAGGGATAAAGCCGAAAAAATATAAATAATATAAACTAAAAAAAATTCTTAGTCCTTAGACGATTTTTACTTGACCTGTTTCTTCTCTCCCCTCACTGAGATATAAACAATTCCGAAGTCAAATAGCACTTTCGATTTTCACGGGGCAAAACGAAGGACACAATCCCGAAGAGAAGGAGGAAATCCCTCCAGTGGGCACGTTTTTGTTGGAAGAGATTCACTTTCGGCTAAGTTCTAATTCAAGCTATTTTTTAAGGGAGGGATAAAGCCGAAAAACTATAAATAACATCAACTAAAAAAAAGTCTTAGTCCTTAGACCATTTTTACTTGACCTGTTTCTTCTCTCCCCTCACTCAGATATGATAAACATACAACTTATAACATACAACCGGGTCCTTTGACCGATTTGAGAGACTGACACACGCGTGATTTTGTCAAACCAAGCAGGGAGCCCAGTGCAAAAAAAAAAAAATTCTTTTGGGCTTACTTCATTTATTTCGGCATGGTGGGACGGGGTACTCATGCTGATGGGAGGTTATTAGTAATGTAATGTAAATCCAGCAGTTTATGGAACTCATTAACCCCTCCCAAAATCCATATGGCCATTGTGCCATTGTGATTTTTTTTTTCGTTTTTTTCAAACAGAGAACACTTTAAGTAAATAAATTTCCCCCTTACACTCCGTGAATTTTTCACGGGCATCAGCTAGTAAGATATTAATACCGTAAGGAAAATCGTGTCGACACTCGCTCCGCTCAGCCCTGAAGCTGTGCCGCCAAAAGAAGTTCGCAAACCCGAAGGGAAGGTGGAAATCTGGACCATGAGCGTGTTTTTGTTGGAAAAGATTCACCTCGGGCTAAGTTCTAATTCAAGCGATTTCTTAAGCGAGGGACAAAGCCGCCATCGCCGCCATGTTGAATTCTCCCACAGAAACTAAAAACGAACTCGGTTCGCGCAGCCGAAAGCACCATTGACATTCAAACCTAAATGGTTCTCTTACAGATTACATACAGGAATGTGCAGGGATAATTCTAACTTGAAAGATGTGAGCTGAGAAAAATTTTCATTCAAGTTTCAACAAACGTACACACTACATTGCTTCCCTCGGAGCACGCGCTAAGTCATGCTAAGTCGAAATGACACATTTACAAAACAAAGTCCGTGAAAGTCATGAATAATATTCTCTAAGTATAAATCCTGACGGCCCTATCGCAAAACGAAGGACACAATCCCGAAGAGAAAGAGGAAATCCCTCCAGTGGGCATGTTTTTGTTGGAAAAGATTCACTTTGGGCTAAGTTCTAATTCAAGCAATTTTTTAAGCGAGGGATAAAGCCGGAAAAATATAAATAATATAAACTAAAAAAAGTTATTAGTCCTTAGACCATTTTTACTTGACCTGTTTCTTCTCTCCCCTCGCTGAGATATGATAAACAAACAAACAATTCCGAAGTCAAATTGCGCTTTCGATTTTCATGGGTTCTTTGACCGATTTGAGAGACTGACACACGCGTGATTTTGTCAAACCAAGCAGGGAGACCAGTGCAAAAAAAAATCCTTTTGGGCTCACTTCATTTATTTCGGCATGGTGGGACGGAGTACTGATGGGAGGTTATTAGTAATGTAAATCCAGCAGTTTATGGAAGGGGGAAATCATGAACCCCTCCCCACACCCATGTGGCCATTGTGATTTTTTTTTCCCCGTTTTTTTTAAACAGAGAACACTTTTAGTAAATTTCCCCCTTACACTCCGTGAATTTTTCACGGGCATCAGCTAGTAAATATTTAATAGGGTAGTACGTGGTATAAAATGCCTAAGTTTAGATAATAACCCTACAGTTTTACTAATTTTTAATGTGATCTGTTCAATGTGTTCTTTCCAAGTCAAAGAGCTATCTAATAAATGACCAAGGTATTTCACATATTGCTTGCACCCGAGGGTAGCTAAGGAGCCTTTCTCATTATCAACATAGCGATATTAACTTTGTGGGACAGTGATTTCTGGTAGGGGCGAAAAATTGCATAGTTTGATTTCGGAACGTTAGGTTAGTTGACTTTTATGTCTCTTCTTGTCTCTTTCTTTGAGTTTGTTTGTTTGCTGTTTTTAAAATATTAAAATATTAACCACATACATTTTTTACAATTTCACTTTGACTAGTTCCCTTACTTTCACTGACCAGCTCCCTAAGTTGTTCCCAAAGTTGTTCCCTAAGTTGCTCCCTAAGCTCCCTAAGACTTCTACAGTATTCACAGCAGCAGTCAAAATCAATATCTGAACATTTTTGTGCCCATCCTGCGTTGATTTTATTTCGATTTATTACATAGACACGAGTGTTTTACTGGGAAATACGCCACTCGTAGATCTCATACGAAGGTACATCCGGGACCTGAATGCCATATGGTTAAACTTTAATTAGTTTTGACAACAATGATGAGGTAGTTACCGATCTACTTATCAAGCCTACGGATGGGCGTAGATGTCTACGTGCCACCCGAGCCATACATTCAGCTCGATTGTCACTCCCAGGCACTCTAAGACGCATAGTTTCAGGTAATGATACGTCTATAGGAAGAATTGAAGAGCTAGAGGATGCATTTATGTTAAGTGGATACAATAAGTCGCTTGTAAGTCGTATTCTCTCGCGTGTTTTAGTCATGCCACGGGTATTAGAATATCGCATTCGGGAGGAGTCCCGCCCAGTAGTACCTTGGGTGGTGACATTTGGTGATGGTGCTACAGAAACGTCAGGTTTGTTAACAAAGGTGGTGCGGCGATGCTTAGCAGGTCTCCCAAATGGAAAAAGATGGATGCCAAAGTCTTAGCTAGCTTTCGTCGAGGTCCTAACCTGAGAGACATGCTATACCAGCGCAAACATATCTCTACTAGTGACCCTACTGTACCCTTTGGTGCTCATCCTTGTGGGAGCAAGGGGCGTCAAACGTGTTCCTTAATCAATAACAAGGGTAGTGGAGTCTGTTAGGGAAAAAATAGGTAAAATCATGCACTTGTGCGTAAAGGCGCCAAATTTGGACCAAATGTTCCTTACGTGAAATAAATCAGTTTTCGGGAGGGGTGCCATCATTTCGACCCAAGGGGGGTAGGGTAGGGGCAATTTTGTCTATTTCCTAATTTGCCAATATTCCCTTGATATTAAAGGGTTTTAGATAAACAAGACCATGACAATTCTTCCTGTATGGTGCCCTTCACATTGGACTAGGTGGGGGTGCAACAAATGTCCGGCAAGGGTGGGAAGGGGGAGTTTCGGGTCACATTTTCGTGCTACCCTCAGAGACCATGATTTAATCGTACAATCACAAAATTCGACATAAATGTTCCTTAGGTAACATTTAACAGTTTTCGGAAGGAGTGCCACATTTTTGGCCCAATGGGGGGAGGGCAGGGAGAATTTTGTCCATCACCTGATTTACCCTATATTTCAGCGGTATTTAAGAGTCATCAATAAACAAATCCACGGTAATTCTTCACGAATGATCCCCTTCATATTTGACTAGATGGGGTGCTGCAAACATTGGAAAAGGGGAGGGGTGAGTAATGGACGAAATTTACATGCTAGTGCGCTTTTTAATTGCAATTTGATTGAACAGTTACTAAATCAGACATGAATGTTCCTTAGGCAACATCTAACAGTTTTTGGAAGGGGTGCCACAATTTCGGGCCAAGGGGGGGAGGGTAGGGACAGTTTTGTACTTTACCTGATTATCCCTATATTTCAGCGGTATTAAAGAGTTATTGATAAACAACACCATGTCGATTCTTCATGAATGGTTCCCTTCACATTTGACTAGATGGGGTGCTACAAACATTTGTCCTGGGGGCCCGAAATTGTGGCACCCCTTCCAAAAACTGTTAGATGTTGCCAAATTGCAATTAAAAAGCGCATAGCACGTAAATTTCATCCATTACTCACCCCTCCCCTTTTCAAATGTTTGTAGCACCCCATCTAGTCAAATATGAAGGGGACCATTCATGAAGAATTACCGTGGATTTGTTTATTGATAACTCTTTAATACCACTGAAATATAGGGTAAATCAGGTGATGGACAAAATTCTCCCTACCCTCCCCCCATTAGGCCGAAATTGTGGCACCCCTTCCAAAAACGGTTAAATGTTACCTAAGGAACATTTATGTCGAATTTTGTGATTGTACGATGAAATCATGATCTCTGAGGATACACGAAAATGTGACCCGAAACTCCCCCTTTCCCCCTTGCCGGACATTTGTTGCACCCCCACCTAGTCCAATGTGAAGGGCACCATACAGGAAGAATTGTCATGGTCTTGTTTATCAAATTAGGAAATAGACAAAATTGCCCCTACCCTACCCCCTTGGGTCGAAGTGATGGCACCCCTCCCGAAAACTGATTTATTTCACGTAAGGAACATTTGGTCCAAATTTGGCGCCTTTACGCACAAGTGCACGATTTTACCTATTTTTTCCCTAAACAGACTCTACTAGGGGAGCTTCTTTGTTGGGTCTGTGACTGGTGACTCGTTTAATACTTAGTGCAAAGCTACGTGCGCGACTAAATGTGTTATTTATTTGGCCACGTGCGGCATTTGTAACAGTACGTCGGTAAGACTACACAAGAATTGCCAACTGCGAGTCACTGGTCACAGAAACAAGAAAGAGTCTGCCTTGTATGGCCATCTTAAATGCCACAATAACCTGGAGTTCAATTATGTATTTAAATTTGTTGATTTAACGTATTCCACTACCGAAAGACTTCTAGATCTTGAATGTTTGTGGATTAACAGGCTAAAATCGTATGAGCAAGCCATTGGGCCTTAATAGGGTGGATCCCTGTGGTTTACACACAGGGATCCCATTGTAAGGTATATCACTGCCATACTATAATTTCCATCAGTCCCTGTTTTAGTTGCTCATCACTGAGGAGGACCGGTTCGGTCGAAAGATCTATGAAATAAAGAGGCGGGCTTACAGCTGTATGGCGTACTTTCTTGTCTATGGTTTATTATATTTTCCATATCCTCACTAGTGAGGATATCGGACGAAAACAAAAGTGCTTGGAAATCACTATTTTTTTCTGGTTTTTCTATATAATAAAAACAAAATTACACGGTGGCTTGAATATATGAGTTTTATTTTCTCATGTCAAAAACAATATTTTACTCCGTTCGCTGCGCTCATTCGTAAAATATTGTGCCACCGTGTAATATCCTCTATGTATGAGCCAAGTCTACACTAAATAGAAACCCATTTATCATGTTTCGACTTATTGAATCAGTGGCGCCCCTGTGTTGGCTAACTTATTGATGTTTTTTTCCCAACCGGTATGCATATTGATAGGAGACCATTTAGCACCAATAGTTGCGAACCTGCGGTTGGGATTGATGCAGTTTGCACTTAGAAAGCATATGTGAAAGATACCAGTCGAAATAGCCAAATTGTTGCGATATTGGTATTGTGAACTATTAATTCTGTCATATGTACTAAAATTCAAAGGCCCTGTTTGAATTTCTATGACTTACGCTATAGCCAAGTTAATTATGCTCGGGCGGTTTTGTAGATTTATTAACAAAGGTGGATATTTGATCATATTTGAAAGCGACAAAGTCAAAGACACAAAAAGTGCATTTATTGTTGTTACGCCTTGTCTACAAGAAATGCAAATGCTGTAGAATTAACACCCACGCATTGGCCGAGCATTTTAAAAAGCTGTTTGTTATCAAGCTAGGTTTGCGACCATAAGTGGATGAAATCTTCTTTGAAAACCACGAAATATCCCTCAGAGGAAATCCTGACTGGTGTTGTTTTCTTTTTCCTGAAGGACATGCGGTCTACTACAGTCCGCACATGCGCACGTAGTTTACTTCATAACACTAAGATAAAGTCTGCTTCCGATCGACAGAAGGTTCATTGATAATCATCTGTGTACTCTTCTGATCAAAGATCGCGACTCTCGAAGATTTAAAATGTAGCAGCCGACGTTGAATCCCTCTACTGTGATGGATGGCAATGCTGAGCAGAACTGCGAGGGTGAAAATGGCGAGGAAATGTCTAAAGAGGAAAGGGCTTTCATGGAGGAAAGAGCCGAGCTGGTACGAGGGTTTCTGCAAGAGAGGGAAATCTTGGAGAGAACTCATAACGAAGAAATAGACGACATTCGAGTCTCTTATGAGACGGAGAAGGACGGTATATTGCAGAGTTTTGAATGCGAGCGACAGGAAATACGACGACATCACGACAAAGAGAAAGAGAAGATTCGCTTCGAGTTTCAACAGGAGAAACATGTATTAAAGGTAGCCTTCGAGGAAGAAAAAATGAATATTGTGCAGCTAATGGAAAAGGAGATCGACGAACTAAGGCATAAATTTGAAAAGGAGAAAAAGGAATTGACAGACTCTTTTAATAAAGCATCTAGAGAAAGGGAGCATCACTTTAGACTGGAGAAAGCAGAAGCAGAGGGTAAAGTACGCAAGGAACTCGAACGAGTACAGGAAGTTGAAGGAGAAATCAAACGAACACTTCTCAAAGGACTTGGAGATTTGGAAAATATTTACTTCCGTGAGTCCGCTATGCTTGAGGACTGGTATAACAACGATAAACCGGAGGCAGACATGCATTTTAAGGGGAAACTAGAAGAGGCTCTGAACGGGGACAGAAAGCCAATGTTTCATCAGTTGGAAGAAGAGAGGAATAAGATGTTTTTGTATCACTCCACTCGACAGGGAGAATTAGAACATGAATTTTCTGGCGAAATTGTCGAGCTTGAACAACGCTTCAAAGAGCAAAAGAAAGATTTAATGAATATTTTTAAAAATGAAAAGCAAGAATTAGAAGACAGCGCTCGAAGGGAGAGGGAAGACATTCGTCATAAGTTAGAAACTGATTTCCGTAGAATTCTTAAACAGGAGAAGCTGAAATTCGATGCCACTATTCAAGGGTTTGAGCATGACATTGCCATACTTCGTTATCAGAAGCAACAGCTCGAAAAATGTTTCGCTTTAGAGATGGAAAAGCTGCAGTTTAGGTTCGAACGAGACCGACTCGACTCAGAGAAAAGGTTGACCCGAGAGAAGCGAGAACTGAAGCGATTAATGAGAGAGCACTATGCGAGGAAGGTTTATGACGAGAGAATGAGGATTGAATGGCTTTTACAGCATCTGAATATAAGCAGTCCAGGCCAGTTTCGACGGGACTCAAGGTCAAGTTCCAGCGAGCAATTCCATGGTTCAAACTCAAGCTTTACCTCGGGATCGAGCGATCCTTAAATAAACCGGCATGTTGTAAAACATGGACTGGACTGAGAAAACATGGACTGAGAAAACATGGACTGGACTGAGAAAACATGGACTGAGAAAACATGGACTGAGAAAACATGGACTGGGAAAACATGGACTGAGAAAACATGGACTGAGAAAACATGGACTGAGAAAACATGGACTGGGAAAACATGGACTGAGAAAACATGGACTGAGAAAACATGGACTGAGAAAACATGGACTGAGAAAACATGGACTTATTTCTTTCCCTTACAATTAAAGTTACCTTCGTGGTAATTTTAAAAAGAGCCGATTTTAGAGCCAATTTTGTGTGTTCGCTACGGTTTTTTTTACGAAAATAGCAGAGCTACAATTGTAGTTCATTCGAGTCTATTAGCTAACACACTAATCTTACAGAATCGCTCGTATTTTTTAAACAAAGGTCATAGCAAATTTTTAGCCAAGTAGATACGGTTTACTTTAAATACACGCTGAATGTTGGGCTGTTGGTGTTATCACAAGACCGGGCCCGGCTGCAAGGGATTCACATGGTTTAACGCTGCTGCCTGCATGCTGCTAACACCATTTGAAATGGCCTGATTTATGTGTCAAAATGGTCAAAGCAACCGGCGTCATTATTTGAATACATGTAGATTATACTTACTATTGTGACGGTTTCGGCTGCAAAGAATACAAATAGCAATGGACAGTAGTTTTGGCTCGACAACTAAATTTGATGGGCTTGCAGTCTTGAGTAAACCAACCACTTGGGCTCGATGTGACGGCTTTTGACCTTGAAACTTAATCGTCGTATCAAGTGTCAACCTCGGTGGTAAACAATAAAGGGAGTGAGTAACGCTCATGCAGTTTGCCAGCTATCAGATGTCCATCAAGTTGAGACGACTGACGGACTTCATAATGCATGAGCGATTGCTGATATTTTAAAACACCAGCGTGCTGGTTTTATGAGCGTGCGCCTGCTTTCTCACGGGCTTCATGTTTGGAAAATACTTTCCATACTACATCATTTCCTGTTTTATGTTTGTCAACGCTATTTCGATGACTTTGTATTGTTCAGAATTGTTGTAATCACTTTGCGATTGATTTCACTATTTTGGAACTAACTGTACCCATGTTTTCTCAGTTCCATGTTTTCTCAGTCCATGTTTTCTCAGTCCATGTTTTCTCAGTCCATGTTTTCTCAGTCCATGTTTTCTCAGTCCATGTTTTCTCAGTCCATGTTTTCTCAGTCCATGTTTTCTCAGTCCATGTTTTCTCAGTCCATGTTTTCTCAGTCCATGTTTTCTCAGTCCATGTTTTCCCAGTCCATGTTTTCTCAGTCCATGTTTTCTCAGTCCATGTTTTCTCAGTCCATGTTTTCTCAGTCCAGTCCATGTTTTACCAGTCCATGTTTTACAACATGCCAAATAAACCTACTAATAATCCTTACTTTACCTTGTCATATCTTCGCTGAAACTAGACCTATCTGTTGATGCAGCCTTTATTTGGTCACGCTTGATTTCAGTTGACTCAAAATGAATTCTGTATTGACTTGACAGCCGAATTCGTTTGGAGAACAGGTTATTGAAATATGTATTTTTTCGTTTTCAAACTCTTACAGTCCCAGTAATGCATTATTGCACTTTCGCAGTCTTAGCTAGACGAGTTCCTAATAGATAACAGACATGGTTGTTTTACAAATGACTGATTCCTTTTATTTTGTTTAAATTATTTTTCTATATTGTTAATAATAGCCTTCTGTTAGATTAGCCTTGACAGTGACAAGATTGATCCCCTGGAAAGATATTTATGCTTGTGGTAAACCAAAAACTTTGTTATGACTTCGTTATTAAGATGTAAAAAGTATTCCAAATACAGCTCTAGCTGTAATTTTAATTTAATAAAGTAATTATCATCAAGAGAAGAATTTAGGTAGTATGTTATGAGAAAAATTAGAGAGAAATATATAAAATCTATATCAGATATGTTCTATATTAATATAGATGACTTTTACTAGGCCATTACAAGTTCCATTATCATTAATATGTGTACTGTAACTGGGTGCAATTTGCATAACCGCAAAGATAGATAAAACATTAATCGGCAGACTTGAAGAGAAAGCTTTAGATAAAGAAAATATTTTAATTTTCTGGCATGCTCTGTGTTATTTTTATTTATGTTTCAATATGAGAACATTCTAGGACATGCCATGTGAACAATTTGAAAGGAAATATTTTTAATTGCCCATAATATGGAATTATGTATATAAAAAATTGAAAAACCACAATAGCTCTCTCTATATATGTATATAAGCCTAAGATTAGACGAAATGTTACAAATGAATTTAAAATTTATTATTGAGCTATTTTATTTTTACTAATGCTTTAGACTAACTAGTTTAAGAGGATATCTAAGGGTTCTAGGTAACTATAACTTAAATGAGCAGGTCTCGTATCTCCTATAGCAGAGGCGAATTATTGGTTCTGCATTATCTCTAGTCATTTTTGTGAAGATATAATAAATAAATTATCCATACATTAAACTGCGTGTGTTTCACTTTCATTTTCAAAGATGTTTTATCAACAGTTCCCTTTCATCTGATCATGTCAGTAATATTGCGTGTCGTGACACTTCCCGATGTGATTCCCAGGGGTCGTTATGAGGTACCTCTCGTGCTGTATCAAGCACGCAACGATAAAACGATATTAACCAATTTCGGAAAACTGCTCCGCAAATAAAGGAAAATCGAAAATGCTCGGTCTGATTTGTTTTCTCAAGAGTCTCCGTGTTTTGGCAACTCACTTTGTTCCATATAGTAACGATTAGCGGAGAAACTTGCAATGCGACGCCAATCCTAATACACGATTAACAAATTGGTATTCATGATGAGTACTTTAAATCCCATGTTGTAATCAAGCAGTTGGAGCCCTTAGAGTCTGTCTTGTGCAAATACAGGCATTCCGTTGGTCAATGTTGTGAATTTATGCTTTTTTGACCATGTTTTACTGAATGACTTGTTCTTTGAGTGGAAAGGAAAATATGAACTTTAGATAATTTACCACCAATTCTACTAAAACAATTTCGTGGGCTAGTATGCAAATGTATATATTTCCAAATTTGATCTCACTGCTGCACTCGTTTTATTCACCTGACACGAGGGACTCTCTGTATGCCCCCTATACATCACAATCAAAAGTACTTCCGGTGTACACTACATTTCCTCCCACATAGTTCACTCTATAAGCCTATAGCAGGCAGCTTAGGTAACGTCCATTTTCATCCTGAGGCGGGGGGGGGGGGGGGGGGGGGGGGGGGGGCGTGAGGATATTGACGGGGGGCCTAAGGAAATTTTTGGGGTGTAAAGGGGGGGGGGGGGGGGGCAGCAAAAGTGTATGGATCCTGAAAGGGGGGGCCTTCATTTTTTTGGCATTGGCCAATTCGACTCAAGTGTCGACCTTAAGAGATTCCTTCTTCTTGGCTCAACAAACAATAAACAGAGTCCGTAATACAAATTAGCTTAATTTTATTTATTCAATGCAAACCTGTTAGGATAATACAGCATCTTTTTATATAAAACTTCTTTTCTACAGTGCCCGGCATAACTAATCGAACAAAATCGAACAAAATTTCAATCGAACCTAATCGAACACCAATCGTTCGATTGGTTTTGATTGGGTTCGGTAATCGAACATAATCGAACAAAACTTTTTGGTGAGTATGATTACCGAACTCAATCGAACGTAAATCAAAATGATTGGTTTGATTACGTTCGATTTTGTTCGGAAATTTTGCATGACTTTAGAAATTGGGTAAGACTCATCAGTGACACGCAATGGGGCAATACACAACAAATAGACGGCCATGAACAGTTAACATAACTATTAGCCTTATTCAAATTTCATTTTCAGCTTGGACACTTAGCCTTCTAAATAACAACAAAACCTGAAAAAACCCTGAAAATGTCAGTAAAATCACTCAATAAACCCATAGTTCAATCATGTGCCATCCGGCGGCGTAGCCAAGAATTTCTGAGGGGGGGGGGGGGGGGGATAGTGAACACATGGGACGAAAATGCTCAAATTTTCTCCAGCAAATACTGTAAATGTATGGGAAAATTTCCAAGAAAGGGGGGGGGGGCTGCCCCCCTGGACCCCCCTGGCTACGCCCCTGCCATCGTCATACTCGCTCTCCAGTCCTGATTCACTGTCCTCTGGAATGTCTTTGTCTGATTTTTCTTGCTGTGCTTTACTTGCCAGAAGATCAACTAGCCTTTTAGTTTATTCTGTGTCATCGATAACTTTGTCAACTCTCGGGTCTCAACTTTTCAATGACGTTTCCCGAATTTATGAATTCCTTCCCTTGCATTTTGCTCACCAGCTTGAAAGCTGATCTCTTGCTGGAGTTTTTTTTTGTCATTTTCGCTGTTGTTTCCTTTGCTCTTTCTTTCTTCGTTTTACTCTTTTGTTTGTTTCACTGCCTACTACATCACAACTGCCAATCGAGAACATAGCACCTTCTATGTGTTGGTTAGGCCTGAATGTGTGGCGACCAGACTTGAGGGCATCAAACTTTTGGAGTTGGCCATCTATGAATCATGAATGTGGCTAGAGTATCGTACATCTCCTTTCTGCGCTCCTGTAGCCGGTTCACCACATCATGGCTAGCATGCTTCCAATGTCTCTTCCTGTGATGATAATTTTGACCCTATGGCTTTGCATTTTTCTACATCTATCTTATACGTTCTGACATTTACATCAGTACATCAGCGCCGCCACCTCAAATAAAAAGGATTTCTCCAGCTTAGCTATATCTTCTCAACATTGACAAGTAGGCGGCGAAGAGCCAGTACATGTCTCTTCAAGATTTGGCGACTTTTTCTTATTTTAGATGACTGCGTGTGAGATCCTTTAATGGGTAAGTTAAAGGCATTTGGCAATGGAGTGTAGAGTGTGTGTGTGTGTTGTGTGTGTGTGTGGGGGGGGGGGGGGGGAATGGGGGGGGGGGGGGGGGGGGGCACCGAAAGTATTGGGAAAGCTTAAGGGGGGGCATGGCGTATTTGTTTTCCCCTGAAGAGGGGGCAACGACTTTTTAGGGTTTAATTAATCAAAATCCTCACGCCTCCCCCTCGGGATAAAAAATGAACGTTCCCTTATGTGCTATTTAGTCTCCAATCATTTGGGGTAAATGGAGAACGAACCAGCCAGCCGAAATTACGAAAACACACAAAATCTACGTTGTAACGCTGACTTTCTCATTTTAATAATCATTTGGGACGAAATTGAGTGACCAGTACGCGTGAGAGGGTCAGTATATTAGCAGCATGAGCAATTTGTAGGGCGCTGTGCATTCTTTGTCTAGGATGCGGGAACCCTGTGGAATCATCTGACATCTCAACACCTCACGACCAAAACCATATTTGGAATCATTTACCTTATAAGAAAGTGACGAAGATCCTCTTTTGATAAAAGAATGATTTTGGCGAAGTAACAATTGAAAACGGTGAAATATAGCATGAAATCTTGCAGGAATTACAGAGACTCGAGTTCTGTGTAATTATCCACCATCGTGAATTGAGCTTGGAAACCACGCTAGAAAACCCTTGGCAAGCGAGCAGTACATTTAATTATAGCTATATTTATGATTCAATCTTGGACTTCTTTCTCAAGCATCGTTGGGTGCGAACACAATCATGGGCACTCCCCGCGTAAAGACAGTAAATAAGGGATATAGCAGAAATATTCGATTCGATTCGTGGGAGCACGGGCCGCAAAGTAGGTCTGGGTAATTGCTGAAAATTCCACAAAGCATCACTGGGTAATTTTGCAATCTAGCAAATGATTAGCTGAATTCACAAAAGGTCGAGAGTGCTAGGCTGAATGACTCAAATGGTCGCAAATGAAGGGTTTGGAAGTGGCGTCTATTTACCAATATAAAATTTAAATTAACTAGAAATACAGTAAAAACCCGCTTGTAGCTTAGCGATTTAAGAACCTGCTGGCAGAAATTTGTCATTTTAATACTCCAAAGTATAAGAACCTATTTTCTGGTAATCAATAACCATATCTCCTCCATAGAAAATTGCGAACTAGTTAAGAACCTACTTAGCCTAAACTGCCAATAACTACCCCAAAATATAAGAACCTGTTTTCAGGGGCGTACAGGGGGGGGGGGGGGGGGGGGTATGCCGCACGGATCACGAGTTCAAAAGTTAAAAGCCACGAGTCACGGATGTCGATGCCCGTGACACGATTTAACGCTATAAGGGACCGGTTATTATTTATCGCCTGGAGGATCTGAGGATTTTGCGTAATATATGGTAATCAAAGGCACCGAGTGCCTCGGTGAAATCGTGGATATTGTTTATCCAACTAGTTTTGGACTTTTGGTCCTGTTCCCTTCCCGAAACTATCAATTTTCTAGTTGTGATGACGTCATCGATGACGTTATACCACGTGACCTTGGTGCTGGACCCCTATTGTCACGCAGATAATTTACCCAGCTTTGGTAACCTAGCGATATTCGGTTCTCGTGATGTTAATTGTTAGTGTTTTTTTTTTTCAACCGAAAGGAAAACAACAACAATCATCCCCAACCAAAAAATTGGGAAGCCCTCCTCTAGGTTTTTTATTTAAAAAAAAATCATTGATTCTGGGTGCCACTGTGAACTATGCGCTCTTCTCTATCAAACAAGTGCATTTCTCCTGCGACTCGCATAAATCAAAAGCGCCGAAAAAACCCGCAGTGCCGTGATACAGTTTTGCAAGGGTGTAGCACACGTAAATGAAATCACCAACAACATAAACTTTCAATCTTTGAACAAATGAGTTACTGCAATTTCTTTTTTCCTTGTTTTATTTGAGATTTTCTTGTTTTCTCGCTTTATAACTTGCATAAAGTCACGAAGGACAGGGCCCTCACAAGTGCAAATGTCAAATCATATGAGGAGAAATCTTCACCGGTACGAGTCCCGTACAAATATTGTAGCGTAGAGTTGACTTGCATTCCATATCTCCTTTCAGTTCCAGAACCCGAAAAAAACGAGCGAAATTCAACAGGGTAATACTCTTCTCCATCTTTACATCATCTTGTACGTAGAGAACGTAATAACCTAAAGACTTGGTTACTACAAATCAAATATAACACCAGTTTCGGTTCAAAACAGCCTTTAAAATCTTCCCCTTCCTCCACTTTCCAATGTGGCGGCCGTTGGCGTTCTAACGAGAGTGGATGATTACTACTCCCCGAATGCTCCATTGCGCTACTCATAAATCCTATGAGCCTTTTCATGGTGAATTGAATTCAATGAAAATCGATGTTAATCTATACTGATACTATCATCGATTGATAATCGATTGAAAGGTCACAAATTTGTTGTTCATCGATTAACCATCGATTCCCAATATTAATCGATTGATTAGCATCGATTATTATCGATTAATATCGATTTTCATCGATTATCGGTTTCATCGATTAATTACTCCGGGCGTGATTCCGTCCGCAAAGCCAGAGAAGCAAATTTAATAACATCAGATAACATGTAATAATACGTGCCAGATGGTCTCAACAAACGTACATATTTTAATCTAGTTTATCCGTAAGTCACGTGATAAGGTTCATATTTCAGATAGTATATTTTTAAATAAAATAAAAAAGCATTCGAGCACAATTTTCTATGACTTTATCGGCGCAATAGAGCACGCGTGATGTTGGGAGAGACACGAGAACGTTGCGGCTCGTGATTTTAAAACGTTTCGAGTGTCTCTCCCAACATCACAAGTGCTCTATTTCCCGATAAAGTTATAGAAAATTGTGCTCGAATGGTTTTATTATATAGCGGGGGAGAACCGTTACTTTATCGGTGTAATAGAGCATACGTTTGGACCAATCAGAGCGCGCGTTATATCGTAACTATATTGTAAATAGTGATAACATGCCAATTTACAATACCTGAAGAAGGCTGGTTTGGCCAGCCAAAATATCGTACATAAAACTATTCTCTACGTTGTGTCGGCTTTTTCTAGTGTAAAATGTTTTAGAATTATCTGACTTACTGTCGACCAGAACCAAGAGTGGATTAACAAGAGTTAGAATCTTTCCCTACTGTATTTGTCCACATCACAGTCAGAAAAGTGTCTATTTTTAGATCTGAGTTTCGCGCGCGAAAGTATTCGAGTGGTCAGGCTTGAATGCTCGTATACCCAATACACAACAAAATAGAGAATATGCTACCTTATCTTTGCGATTTTAACGGTTTTTCCATTGATCTGCGATTTAATTTTAGGCTGGATCTCACAACTGTTCGCGTTGCGAGAAAGTGGGAACCCTGTGGATGACGAATTTTCTCGGGCATCCTAGTTCTAAAAATAGAATAAGTGAGAATGAACACTAACTATACACACATCGGCATAATCACTTTTCTGACTGTGATTCGGGCGTACATAGTAAATATTGAAACTCTTGGTAATCCACTCTTGCCAGAACTTAACCGTTCCGACGTACACACAAGCAGGGCCAGTTTTGTCGAGTGGTCTTCCAAAAAGCAATTTGTTTCCCCAAAATAGGGCTGTCCCCCCCCCCCCCCCCCCCCCCCCATGACTATTCGAATTCGAAAGTGACGAATGGACGTCACGCCATACATAAGAGTCACGGAAACTGAAGGTGCTTCAAGACCAAAGGTGAGGTTGAAGCAGAATGGAGGAAATGCCTATACGGCGCCGTTTTCCCTTGTCAAACGACAAACTTACCAAAACTCAAAAAGAAGTACAGGTATTTGTCGAAGATCTTCTGATGAAAACAGAAACAGTTGATCCGACGTTTAAGTTCAGCAAGATCATTTTGAGTGGCAGCGTTTCTGAAGGACTGAAAGTGCGAGAACCAAACGAGTTCGATTATCTTCTAGTGCTTGACAGCGAGTTTGAGGCTTTAGAAATTGAAGCTGACCCTCCTGGCTTTGTAACCATTAGATATACTGTCGAAAAATGCCTTCGTCCGTTAAACCTTCGTATGAAGTTCTACCGAGCCTTAAAAAAAGTTATTGTGGAATTTTACAACGGTAAAATTAACTTAGAAACCAGAGTACGAGGCGCTTCTGTTGTACTGCATCTCCTGCTGGATTCAATAAATATTGATATCGATGTGGATTTGGTCGTCGCACTGAAGGCGCCACCAAACTTTTGGCCTGCCTGTGCTAGAGACTGGAAGACAAAATCACCAAAAGGTGGAATCACAGCTGAAATCATCAAAGACGTCTTAGACGCTGACGTGTATTTTGTGGTGAGAAATGAGCACCAGATTCCATCGTGCGACGACGTTCAAAGCACCACGCAGCTTTCCCGATGGAGACTTTCATTTTCTGTGCTGAAGGAATCATCATGAGAAGTCTAAATGAAGCACAAAGAAATTGCTATCGTATTCTAAAGGTTATCAATGACAAATATCCAGAAAAGGGCTCATTTATCACGTCATATCACTTGAAGACTTTGATACTCCAGACTAATGAAAACATAATGGGAAGCTTAGGGACGGACCATTAGATATTTGAGGGGGGGGTTGGGCAATTTTTCTCGGCAAGAATTTTTTTTCCAACTGAAGACACTGCACAAATTTTTTTTCGGACACTGTTTGCTTGCACGAATTTTTTTTTTCACCACTATTTCATATTCATGTCTTACTGTACTGAATAAAATACATGGCCGTCATTGGCCTGTTATGCAGCTACAAGCTAATGGGACCAGCATTATTTACACTGAGGGTGGGGGTATCTGAGGATTTTGGGCAATACTTTTTTGTCAAAATGAAGTGATCCACCACTATAAGTACTATGATTTACGTGATCCCCCTCAGAGCTGTTAAAGTTTTTGTGATTCCCTCTGCCACCTATTTGAGCTGGATGACGACAGTTTACAGAAAGAGAGGATTTACTTTCTTTGTTGCGCGCGAAGCGCGCCCTTAATTTGAAAAAGCACATATCAGATACCTCAGAGTAAAGGTAGATCAAGACTTGTAAGGTTTATTCTTCATTCACGCCGCATTATAGTGACAAAAATATTATTCTTCGTGTGCGTGAAGCATGGCCCGAATGATCAATTTCTATGTTGTAACACAAGAAGTCAGGATACACAAGAAGTCTTCTCACTTCTTTTTACACTGAGAAAAATATGATAACCTTCGTGATGACTTTCTCAAGAGCATAGCCCTGAGTAAAAAAACAAAATGGCCTGATGCCTGAACATTAATGAAATCCATTTTACACCAAAAAGTAACAGCTGCCAAATTTGTCTTTGACTGCTTCTCACTCATAGGTCCATCCTTTCCCTGACTTCATTTTTTATGGCAATGTTCCATGTATTCAGCGAGTATTA
The DNA here is from genome assembly GCA_033964015.1 of Scolanthus callimorphus. Lineage (NCBI taxonomy): Eukaryota > Metazoa > Cnidaria > Anthozoa > Actiniaria > Edwardsiidae > Scolanthus > Scolanthus callimorphus. The sequence goes on along the minus strand of CM066911.1, from coordinate 25,668,101 downwards.
CGAAGCTGAATAATAAACTCTGAATCTGAATCTACACATATTCTTGGCAATCTATTCAAACGGCACGAACGTATTGTCCTCGTGTTGCGTGAGCTCTTAAAAAGCATATTCAATGTCATTTCTTCCTAATGCGCGCGAAGCGCGCCAAAATTTTTACTGTATTCAGTTAAGTGAACTAGAAAAATGCACATGATATAGAAGCTAGCCGTGCAGGATTTTTTTTTCTTGCCTCGTTGCTTTGCACGATATTTTTTTTCAGGTTCAAAGCTGTGCTCGAATTTTTTTTGGTATTTGCCCAACCCCCCCTCAAATATCTAATGGTCCGTCCCTTAACGGAAAGGGAGTATATTGTTTATATGATCAAAGAACTTATCTACTGTGTTAAACAGACAAAGCTCAAACATTATTTCATACCCGAATTTAATCTGTTCCATCGTTTTCATTTTCTTGTCACTACCTCAGATTCAGCTTACATTTTAAGAAGAAACAAGCATCACTTCAGGAATACTTCGAGGAAATACTGGCAGCTCTCCCCGAAGATATGTCGGAATTGCTATCTGAGACTGAGCAAGGAATTGAGATTATTTATCGAACGACACTGACCTAAATTCCCAGATTCTACAAAAAAAAAAAAAAGGAAAAATGATAAGCACAAGGGGCTAGGAGCACCCAGTATAATTTGTTTGCTGCTGAAGATGAAACCAAATATGTCTGCACATAAGGATAAACATTAAAGAGCCTGTGTCAGCCTCCATTTTGTCAGCCTAGCAACATACCGAGACAGAGAAAGCATCCATTTCCATCGGCTGATTTAGGGAATGTAGTGCAATATTTTCGATTGAATTCGATAAATGAATAATAAAACTTTGTATTTAGAAGACTATTTCCACACGTAATTCGTTGTCTGATATCGACTGAAAACAATAACAAAGGAGTGGCTGACAGAGGCTCTTTAAATACTGAAAGATGACAATAAACCTTCTTGTGCCAAACTCAAGTGTGTTAAGGCCTGTCAGCCTAGAAAATCGAGAAAATTACAAAATTTCAAATATCTTTGCTATTTATTAATGATAGAGCATGAAATTTTCAGGTTAGCTAACATTCATCGAGTGAAATGTTTTAGTATGGAATTTGGGCTGATACACTGGTCACGTGTCCAGTCACGTGACATTTTCACTTTTCAAAGTTTAGAAAATTCTCCGGTGATGAGTTTCACTCCTCTTTGAAAAGTTGATGGCTAATAATATTTCTATTTTCGGGTTCTATATAGTGGTGTCTTAGCTGGTGGAAAAAGTTTTCTCCTTTAAGTAGGTCACGTGACCTGATTTCGACCCTTATATCTCGTTAACGATAAATGATATCTCAGCAGCTAAAACGGTACGATGTTTCTATCCCTGAGACTTATCCATTTTCACCAAAGTTGTATAGTTAGATGCTTTATCCATCACCGGAAACGTTATTTACTGTTTAGTCACGTGACATGCCTTGTGACGTCACTCCGAACTAAACTTTTGCTCCAAAATTTTAAGTTCGTCGAGTTTTATCACTGTGCCAAAAATTGGCCTGCCTTAAATAGATTAAAGCAATTTAAGGCAAATTTTGCGTTTTCCCATGCCCATATAGAATCCCAGGCCTTAACACACCTGAGAATTTTCGGCTTTATTTGAAGGCTTTTAAATAAAGCCGAAAATTTGGCACAAGAAGGTTTATTGTCATCTTTCAGTATTTAATGTTTATCTGCACATAAGGAGATATGGTAGGGCTGTTGTTTGTGCGGAGGTCATATTATTGTGACCTTAGTTCGCCTAAAGTACGACGTTTAACTCGGATATTATCCTGTGCACAAACTAAAAGCAGGGAGAGGATTTGAATTCATTAGGGAACCTTTTTCACGATGCTGCGCGCGCAAACATCAAAGTGAGGCAGTCAAACATTGAAGTCCCCTACTGATCAAGTAAACATGGCGGATTGTATAGAAGTTTCACATATAGCTAGAGAAAACGCCAGAAATTCGTCACTAAACTTCTCCAAATCACACAACAGTTTTATACCCTTATAGCAAGATCTTCAGATTAAGATATGTTTTTTTCAGATTCACAACGTTGTAAGTGACGCCGTTTTTAAAAAAATTCAATAAACGAAAAAGCATGAATTACTCAGTTTATGAATAAATCTGTCTGTCTTATTCCTTGTATTTGATACTGAATACTATCTTTAATGCGGGCCCCGTTGAATGCAGCTCACGCCAAAAAATGCCACATCCAAGAGCGCCTTCGCTTGACAAGGAGCGCTAGTCCAGCTGCTTGCTTGGTTCCCTTGCCTATAAAGCGTGTTCGAGAGATAAACGTGAAAATACAAAAGTCATGTGTTAACGTTACATATCTAAGCATAAAGAACAACCAACTCATTAAAAATACTTCAAATCTCATCCAGAAAAATGTGGCAAACGGACGTCGAGCTTCAGCTGTTAATATCCAAAACCAGTTTCTAGAAATCCTAAGGATTCTAAAGGGGCGCTCGACTAGACTGATGTGGAAGCACTCCCATGTGTATTTAGCTACCAATAGTGCAATTCATTTTGACGGAGAATGAAAACGACCTCAATGCCGGAAATTGAATCCTTCTCTGTAGCAATTGTCACGTAATATATCTCATTTAGAGATATCAATTTAATTACAATGTGTGTGAGGAAGATATCAAGTCTTTTGATAGAAGTGATGTCGACCATTTTTCTGCATGTTCTAAGGCCAGAATCGCAAAATCAGAATCGAGAACGTTTTCATAAATATCTATATCGCTGCCCAGATCGCGTTATTTGTTAACTTTCGCTTATCAAATGCGTAAAATAGTAAAAATAGTAAAAGGGGAAACTGCATTAGTGAGAAACGCTTTCTTCCGACTTGCGCAGAAGCAACACCTGAAAAAAAATATCGTGTTTCCATAAAAAAAGAAGAAGAAAAAGAGTCAGATAAAAGCATTATCTATAAGACAGAAATAAAAGTGCAATGGCTGATTGCATTTTTAAACCGCACCAGGGGGTTGAGGACTTCCCTTAAAAAGACCTCCCTCCCCTGGAATTTCCACTTGTGAAACAGACCCCCTCCAGTGGAATTTCCAACCTCATAAAGGACCCCCTCCCCTCTGGAATTTCCATTTTTTTCTGGCAAAATACCCCTGGAAAATAGTATTTTGGGATAAAATGTCCCTGGAAAGTACCATTTTTACCCCTCCCCCTTGGAATTTACAGTCTCCAGACACACCCCCTCCCGTCCAAAACAACCCCCCTGGAAAACTTTCCGTAGGTCCTCAACCCCCAAGTGCAATCAGCCAATACTCGCCCGGAACAAAGATTCCTCAAACTCTTGTGCAATGACGTCTGGCGTGACACTGGTTCGACCAAGTCAAGTGACGTTATAATTTCATCATCTGTTTTTGCGTTACACATCATGGCGACGACTGACTACAAGAGGTTCTTCGACACCGAAGCTTATTTAACAGAATTTTACAAAGACCCTGGCAACTACCCCATAACGTCGTTTGCACTCGAGCGCTACGACAACTTTTGGAAAGAAATACAAGAAATAAAGCCGAAGATTCTAGAATATGGAGGCGGCCCGAGCATCCATAGCCTCATCAGTGCATGTAAACATGTGAAGTGCATCGTGTTCGCGGAATACACCGAGTCCAACAGGGAAGCAGTACAAGCATGGAAAGGCAAAGGATCCGGGGCCTTTGACTGGAGGCCAGCATTTCAATATGTTGTACGAGACCTTGAAGGCAACGCTGAAGACAAAGTAATCAAACGCGAGGAGGAATTGAGAAACAAGATACGACATATAGTTTCGTGTGACCTTCGAGCCAGTGAGATTGTCGAGTTATCAAAGTTACCAAACGGCGACGGGCCTCCTTTCGATGTCATATCATCATCATTATGTCTAGAATCGACAGTGGCAACAGCACAAGAATACAAAGAGGCAATTGCTAGCTTTGCTAAGTTACTCGTTCCTGGCGGAATATTGCTACTTTATGGAGTTTTCGGCGAGACAGAATATATTGTTGGAGATGTGAAGTTCCGTTCGTTTTGTAATAGCGAAGAGTTGGTATTCGAGAGTTTCCATGAGGCTGGGCTTACAGTTACCGAATTTTCTCAGTTTCGAGAGATGAGGAAAGAAGATTTTAACAAGGATGGATGCCCTGACTCGTTCTTTATTGCTGGAAAATTGAAGAGTGAGTAGAGTCACATAAGTCCGTGGGCCAGGAGTCGAAACCCCTCCCCCCTCGGGGATTTTTGCTGACATATATCATTCGAAAGCTTAGGTCGAGGGTAGTCCAAAACCGGTTGTTCGCACTTTTCAGTCTACCCTTTGAGCGCAAATTTGCATAACCATTGTCCGTTGCCATTTGCCATTTTTAGCTTGACAACCGATGACGCTTTGATCCCAAAAATACTGAAACATGAACATCAAACTCCTGCGCTCATCGCTAATATTTTGAAGGAGACAAAAGGCCATAACGAGCAAGTATTAGGGTTGAGCTATCGCATCACAGCAATTTAAATTACGAACACGCATTCACAGCAGTAAGATTTAGCGATAAGAACAGCGTCGACTTGACTAAATTCGGATTTTTTGTACAATATGTTAAGAATAGATTACAAGGCTGAGATTTACAGGAAAGTTTCAGTTACTATTCTTGTCCAACTGTTGAAAATTTGAAATAATAACTCCTCCGCTTTCGCAAAATTTTGAAGGGAACTCGACACGCACTATTTTTAGCAGTGTCTAGCCGCGAAGCACAGTTAACTTTGTACCTGAATATCGCAGGAGAAAACAAAACACCAATGAATTGTCTATGTGACATTTTATCCAATATCCTTTGTAGAATATCTCAAGCAGTTACGATTACCACAACTCTTTTTGTAGAATTTAATACGCAACGTTTCGGCGTAGCCATTACGCCATTATCAAGCCATTACAATTCTAGATACAACTGAAAGTGAATATAAAGCAGTATAAATACAATAGGTGGTAAATTACATTGGTCTAGATAAACACTTTTGCGCTTATCGAGTCACTCTGCACGTTGAGAGTTGGTCGGAGCTCTCTAATCAAAAGCATTTCCTTTATCAAGCAATCAAATTTGCTTGAGCACTTAGCTAGCACGCTAAAATTAGGGAGCAATGGCTCGGGCATAACGCTATTATGCTCATGTGCGTAATGTTTATAAATAGAGGATGCTTTTCTTTTGTGTCCCTCCACGCGTTCATGAAGGTGGCCACGCGTATAGCCCACATAGCCTGCCTCACACAGGTTACATTCAAATTTATATACAACACATTGTTGGTTTACAATAGCGGGCTTACGTTGCGTATTAAATTTTACAATATTTTTTGCATGCCTCTGCATAAGCAAAACCGCTCTTATCTTTTTGTAGAGGTAGGATTATTCCGTATAGAAAACACATGACAAAAGTTCGCCTTTGCGTCTAAAATAATTTCTGTACACATCGACAGAAACACCGAAAATCCCGAAATACATCATTTGAGAGTCCCCCATTAATAAACTATTCGTATACGAATTTGTACCTTCAGACTTTACTGCACCAAGGAATACGAGACCAAATACAAATATTTATCGTGTGCCTGGCTTCGACAGAATTTTGATCTTGATCAGATATCAGTTTCGCACAAACGAATAACACGACAGTGCATTCCAGCGTGCTTCAAATGACGACTTAGCGAGGAAAGGGGATGAAGACTGAACCATATTTTTCTCGGACTTTTTATGTCGGAAGTGCATAACAGTGTATAGTAACATAAAGAATATCCTTTTAACCATCCGACAAGGACTTATTTTGGAAGAATGACATTAATATTGAAGCAGAAAAAAAATTATTTACTAAGTTATTTATGTTTATGCTAAACAGCCAGTTTATGCTAATTTTATTCTGGACTTTTAAAAAAGCGAAGAAAACTCACGCGTCAATGACCGCGACATGCAGTGTTTTGAATTCTTCGTTAGTGTGACAAGTTAAACTGCTTGTATGTCTTTCTAAATGTTCACCCAGAACGCGATATACTTATATTCAGTGTACTCTTAATAAATCGGAGATCAGGCCTGATGAGAGGTATACAAGAACGTCCAAAACTTTCGATAGTGCTTTGTAATCTTCGACATGACATTTTCACTAAACAACCGCCAAGGACAAAGGCAAAACTATTGATAACGACGAGGATTTCGACATCGTCTTCCTTCTTGAAAATCAACTACTAAGGTCGTAAATGTAGCTAACTTACTCGCGATGGAGATCGGCTCACCAACGCTGACAAAAAACGCCGTAATTCGCATTCAGCTTTCGAACGTCTTTTAAAGTCTAGCGCGCGCCATTGATTCCTCTCCATTGTTGTCACTTCTGTGCAATCCTGTGCAATTTCCCCGAAACTGCAGGTGACATCCCCGAGAAACAACATAAATCTGGTCTCTAAATCTTTTAAATGTCAGCCTGTCCTAAATGCTCTCATTTGACCTAGGTAATGCTCTGAATGGGATGTTTTTCAGCACTATTCAACAATTTGCGAGCCTATGGCAAGACGAAATAATATATACAAATTCGCACCACCGTAGACTTATGGTTGGCTATAAAAAAAAATAATTTGCTCTGCACAGAGAGAGTTTTTGTAATTTTAATTGCCTGTGATATTCTATAAAGACTTTTCGATAGACGTAACATGCAGATTTTAAGACTGTTTTGTTTAATTGTGCAAACTGATACATATAAGGTGACATGCAGAACTTCGCGGACTCGTACGCGAGGCGCGCGTAGGTTCAAAACAGTGCGTGTCCAGTTCCGTTGAAAATTATTGCCAAAGCGGAGGAGTTATAACCTCAAATTTTCAACAGTTGGACAAGAATAGTAACTGAAGCTTTCCTGTAAATCTCAGCTCTGTACTCTATTCTTAAAATATTGTACAAAAAATCCGAATTTAGTTAAGTCGACGCTGTTCTTATCGCTAAATCTTACTGCTGTGAATGCGTGTTCGTAATTTAAATTGCTGTGATGCGATAGCTCAACCCTTATTCTTGCTCGTTATGGCCTTTTGTCTCCTTCAAAATATTAGCGATGAGCGCAGGAGTTTGATGTTCATGTTTCAGTATTTTTGGGATCAAAGCGTCATCGGTTGTCAAGCTAAAAACGGCAAATGGCAACGGACAATGGCTATGCAAATTTGCGCACAAAGGGTAGACTGTTTGAAGTGGAAGCGTTTAGGAGTTACGGTGCATTTTACATTTGGGCTTCAAAACCACAGGGTACCCGCGTCGGGGATAGCGACAAATATAAATAAAATGCTTGTATTCCATTCAAAACTCAACATATTGTGCAGCTGGTCACGAAATAGCCTTTAAGGCATGATTTCGTTGAAAACGTGTGCATAAAGGCATTCAAATAGGTGATTTGGGCAACAGTGTATTCCACAGGATACCCGCGTCGCGCGGTTTTAAGAATTCGAAATGCGATTTTATAGCTTGAGTAACAGGCGGAAATCTAGTTTCTGTCAGAAAATGAGAGGAAAAACAACAACAAATGGTTAGCTCAATATTTTGTCGTAGAAATGTCTCGAAAGGATAACCATGTCTAGCGGAAATATGAGGAAATCCGTTGTTTTCCTAATAACTGTTTTGTGGTTGCTGTAAAGGAAAATAGAGTTTTACATTATGCGAAAACACTACTTGTACTGTACTTGTTGTTACTATGTCTGCAAAATGTCATGAAATACTAAGCTATGGCTCATAGCCCTACGTTTCGACTAGTGCACTTTTGGAATCGCCGTAGAAATATAGAGCTTGTAGCCATCAGCCATCCGAGGGAATTCGTAGCGAAGTGCTTTTGGACTTTACGAGGCGAAACTACTATTTACCTACTTACATACACTTCACTCTGTATATAAGGGACCAGCAAAACATATTAATGACTCGGATGAGAACTTTACACGCTAAGCAATCCAAAAGTAAAGCAGCATAACCAGGTTAAAATCCCCCAAAAAGTTGTATAGCACAACAGGCGCGAATTTCTCGTCAGCGACGCACGCCATAGCAAAATTTAGCGCAACTACGTTTTACTTTATGGTGCACGAGCTGCATTATTTTAAAAACAAAGACACTCAAGTGCGTACTAGCACTGGTAAGCAGATAGCTCATTACTTTCCTACTACAATCTATAAGTCACAATTCTAATATCAATCCCAGCAAATTGAAGAGCCTGAGGATACTCGGCAGAAAGGATTATTTTCCGTACCACAGCATAGAATTAAACAAATGCCAAAAGCATATTACTCTGCGAGCAGTGGTTTCCTCCTTTCTTCGGCCCGGCGGCAAGCGAAGATAGGAGGATATCACTGCTGGCAGGGTACAAAACATAATGCCAAACTGTTGTATTTCACTATATTCCGTGAACATCGAGTGAACAGGGCATGGTAATTATATTTCCTTGAAAGCTATCACCGCTACCACTTACCTCTGGGAGGACCCTGGCTAAGACACTAACGTGACGCTATCCACGCACATAATGCTCAAATTCAAATCTAGCGATTACACGCGAGAAGACGACAAAAAGGCGCAGCAACACCGCCTTGTCTGTCGTGGAAAGTGCGGCGATCCCAGAGCCCGAAAATGCTCTGATACATCAGTTAACAAGAACAAACATGGATGGCATATATGCCGCAAAGCACACATATTCGTTTACTACTGATAAAACACTATTTTGTACATATCTGGGAGAGGAAACGTGTGAAAGTCGTGTAGGGCCAGACACTTTTTCTGACTGTTTTCAAAATTATGAGACGTGGGTACCCTGTGCTTTTTATTGAACGAATTTCCTACTTTTAATGCTTTTATTAAGAGTTTTTCTAGCAAAATAGCGGATTTAGGCTGTTATTAGGCAAAAAGTGCGATATCGAGTGTTTTCGATGTAACACAGGGGATTTTATTTGCGTTTTTCGCTATTTTCGACGCGGGTACCCTGTGGTTTTGAAGCCCAAATGTAAAATTCACCGTAAATCCTAAACGCTTCCACTTCAAAAGTGCGAACAACCGGTTTTGGACTACCCTCGGCCTAAGCTTTCCAATGATATATGTTAGCAAAAATCCCCGAGGGGGGGGGGGGGGGGTTCGACTCCTGGCCCACAGACTACAAGGAGGCCGGCTAACAGGAACTTTAACCCGGGAATCCCATTCTCAGAATTACCCGGCTCGTCCTTACAGCCGAGTCTGTGTTTTATAATGTGACTCAAGGTTTGATGTTTGAAAAGTAGGTATTTCCCAACAATAAAAACAATAATAATAATAATAATCTTTAATCCGCATATATATGTGGCAGATACATAAACTCAGTACGCTAAATTTAGTGTGAACACTCCATAAAAAAATAGGCAGCTGCAGCTGCATAGTGGGATACCTGTTGTGAAATAATAATGCAAGCTTTATCCATAATGAAGTTTCAGTTGACTAAAGGAGCATTCACAAATACTTGTTTGGGGGGGACTGATGAGAAATTGGAGGGTCCTTGAAAAAAAATTATAGGTTGAAAGGGGGGTGTCTAAAATAAAAAAAAACCCTAAGGAGGGTCTCTGAAAATATACAGCAACACCGGGGTGATGGAATTTATTAACTTATCTAATTATTCTACTACACTGAAAATATATTCCGTCTGCAATGCCAGTTGACTAGAATTCAAGAGTTCCAACATATACAAGCAGGAAAAGTTGTGGGAGTAGTTTTTCAAAATGGTTGTAATTTGTTTTAAAAATCATGCATGGCTGAGGGAGGGTGGAGTGTCTAAAATTTTAAAGGAGTGGGGTGCAAAAGGTAAGCTCAGAAATTGGCATTATAGGACAACTAAAACCAATAATACCAAAGATGGCCAAAATGGCTAAATCGCTATCCAATTTTAAGCATCTAATAAATAGGGATGTTGCTGCTAGGCAAAAATTTGCAAACCATATACGTACCCATGTTCAGTCACCACATGGAAATCAGTGTCTGTTTTTAACCTTTTTAAGTTGTAAATAGACAGTTGTTGTGGCCAGCATGCATAAATAAAGATGTATGTATGTGTGACATTTATTCAAGTTTGAGTATCTTGTTTCTTTTTGAAAATACAGTAATAGTACAGAAAATAGCCTCTTTACCCTCTGGAATATCAGGCAAATTGACTTTGACCTTTCTGGAATGTCAAATTCCCTCTATGATGCGGGTATGGTTTTCTGGAATTGAGTTCATGCTTCAGTTAAGCCCCAATACAGAATCGTGGATGTTAGGAGATTGAAAACAACAGAATTTTAAAAGGAACTCATTAAAATCAAGATATCCCTAGAAAGAAAATCCTCTGTACTGGCAATCTCAGAATACAATCTCAGAAATACAAAAGTTTGACTTGACAGCTGATGAAATGTCAACAATTACACTTGTTCTGCAAAGGAAATGAAAATGGATCCATGATATGACTTTGCTACATGGGAAAAACTGATAGAAAAATATTTACCATTCTGCTAGCCAGGTTCTTGGCACAAATCATTATTAAAATATGCGTGGGTTCGGGGGATATTTTTCTGCAAAAATGAGATGGTATTTCTTTCAATAACGTTGCCTAGTAAATGCATGACGATATCCGATTTATACACACTGAAATAATGTCCAGAATTCAGAACAATAGCTTAAAGTAGGCTTTAAATACAAGTCTCTTACGAAAAACAACAAGAAACAAAACAGATTTTAGGAATTTAGATATGAACTGTAACTCAGGGAAGAAAGTTATTAAATATTCTCTTACAGGAAAACTCACCTTGGATCGCACTCCATGAGTGATTGTATAATGAAGTCGCTAAGTCAACCCTCAACCAGACCAATAAATAAACCAGGACAACTGTTGCCTTGCATGTTTTGAAGATCTCCACAACGATTGCCACACTACACTGTTGGGCGCCCGAAAATTTCACGAATTCAAACCACTCCCTTACTAAAAGTTCCCCTTCAGCAAATTATTTCCTAAAGCAACTCACTCAAGTGAAGGATGACCGTAAAGGACCGACATAAGGCAAAAAATGCGACCTTGTGTTTCGACGCCTAGTGTTGTAACTTCAAGAAGACCACCGGATTTCCGGCTTTCAATTGTCGAGGAGAGCTTCGTCTATTCGTCTACCAAGAGCTGACAAAGATCAAGCTGTCCAAATCAACAGGCCTTGAGAACATACCCGCTCGTCTCCTGAAGGACGGAGCTGGCGCAATCAAAAAGCCGCTGACCCTTTTGATAAATTGATCTCTCGCTAAAGGGGCTGTCCCCTGTCTATCAATCTGGCTATCGTCCACTGCATTCTACCAGTACCTGTCTGATAGACGTCACAAATAAGTTGCTTCATAATATGGACAAAGGCCAACTAACAGGATTGGTCTTTCTTGACCTCTCCAAGGCCTTCGATACCCTGGACCATGACGTAATGCTTAAAAATTGCAATTACTTGGTTTCTCGGACTCTGTTTTAAATTGGTTCAGAGCTTATCTGACCAACAGGACCCAAAGTGTTTTTGTAAATAGTGTTCTCTCTGATGGCTTTCTCTGTGAAGTTCGGGGTCCCGCAGGGTTCTATACTTGGCTCGTTGTTGTTCATTTTAATGATTTGCCATCAGTTGTGCGCAATTGTGACATTCAGCTCTATGCTGACGACACTTTACATTTTTTCAGCAGCAGCTCAATGTTAGAGATTAGATCTTCCTTATCGACAGATCTTAGCAGTATAATTAGGTGGCTTGACAACAACTTCTTTTTCTGAATTATTCTAAGACCAAAACAATGTTAATAGGCACTCACCAGAGGCTTGCCAAGGTTAATAATTTTTCTGTAACGGCCAGTTTAGGTATCTTGGCGTCATGCTCGATGCAAACCTCTCCTGGAACGACCATATAGATAACCTTTCTGCCAAAATATCATCCAGGCTGGGCATGTTACGGAAGACCCGTAAGATCATTCCTCGTGAGGCTTGCATTACGTTATATGACGCCATGATACTCCCACTTTTTGATTACTGTTGCGCAGTCTGGGATGGCTGTGGCAAAACAAACCGCGCTCTCCTGGACAAGCTGCATATCAAGATAGTAGTGTCACCTTTCTAGAGATTAACTGGGCTTCCTGTGGTATCTTGTCTCCTTGTTGCCAGGCTCTTGACCGTGAACAACACAGTGGGAAATAAACATAGCATCTTTCCTCGAGTATAGTTGAGTTCTGGTTGAGTTTGAAGCTTTCTAAGCCAATAGAAATAGTGAAAAACGTACTGGGATTCCAAATATGGTATGCAGATATTTCCTTATAAGGAAGTTGGAGAATGTCGACACTTTTTCAAGGGAACTATCTTGATATGCAAAGGCGCGCGGTATATATCATTGAGGGTCGAAAGGTTGAAGACCAAGAAATCAGCAAAACACTCAGCTGGCCTTCGCTGAGAAAACGCAGGATGTATCATAAATGCCTCCAGATCTTTTGCGCGATTTCAGTCACGCTCGTGACTATCACGCCTGCGCAACAAAGATCTCCTGCGTTTACCTCTAGCGAAGAGCAGCAAGTACCAAAGCTCTTTCCGCTACAATGGTGCTAAGGCGTGGAACTCACTGCCAGCCGAATTAAGAAATGAAAATAACATCATCTCTTTCAAACGGGATTTGAAAAGGCACCTCTGCCAGTATCAGTAAGAACGGGCATTCTTGTTTATATCTAATGTGATGAAATGTTTTGTACTTTTAATATCTTTTACTCTTGTTACAGGCCTCAATTTAAACCAGTATACAGCTGAATTGACTAGCTTGTTTAAATACCGATAATAAATAAATAAATAGAAATAAAATGGCGAAAGGAGTGTAGAAAGAAGAGACGGCTGAAATTCAGGCTAATTCCTTTGAAAGCCTAACGGGATTAACCGCTGGCCACGGGGTGTGACGTCACGAAAATACTCGCAGATGATTCGCAGATCCATTGTTTACAAAGTTTGTACGGACGGATGGACGGACTTGAAAACCGATGGATACCACACAGGTATCCTACTAAAAATGATTCTATTCGTTTTTGCTTCGCTCAGGCGAATAGAATTATTTCTACTTTATACAGTAATGTACGATGGACGAGAAGGGCCACTTCAGACTTCATACTTCAGAGATAATGAAATTGTCTGATTTACCTGATTCCTTTTAGAATAAGAAGCGCACAACACCTGAGATAGCAATATTAGGATAAAGAAGCATACACATCTAATCTTTGTAATTTACTCATCGTTGTTTTTGTGCCGATGGGCCGCAAACATCAGACTTCAGACTTCAGACTTCCGCGTAGAAATTAAAATCTTTAAAATTAAAAAGCTATTAAATTTTACGTAAGAATGCGTATATAATGCAAGTTTCAGTTTCTTTTTCTTTCTAGGACATAATAACAGTATACATAGGATTCTGAGTTGTTTATGTTAGATCACTGGTCTTGTTGCTCGGAGCGAGCGCAGCGAAACTCGACCCGACGGGAATTTTGACCCAACCCGGTCAATTTTTAGCCTCCCCGAGACCGACAAATTTTCTGAATTGACCCGGACGTTTTTTCCTTCCCCGGTGCGAAATTTGAGTGTGTTACCAAGCTTACGTACTATAGAAAGGGTCGGGACAAAACGTGGCCTAGGCCATGGCCTACCCTGTGGCCTACCCTATGGCCTACCCTGTATTTTCTTTTTAAAGCTCTCAAAACAGGTAAACTCAAAATATAATGCCTCCTGACAGGTAGTCAACATAAACAAACACATAAACAACCTGTCAATCAAATATTTGTGACGTCATTACTAACGTTATCTCCTAAAAATATTTTTAACTCTGCGAATTTCTAATATACAACCGCCAAATTTTACCACACATTATTTCGCGCATCGGTTATTGACGCATGTCAATTACAATGTGATGACGTCATCGATCACGTGATTTTACAAAACGGCTTATAACTCCGCGAATTTTAGAGTAAGACCGTCAAACTTTGTCAACATCCCCTCTGGCACATTGCCAATTGGCACATATCAATCACAACGCGATGACGTCATAGATCACGTGATTTCACAAAACTGCTCATAACTCCGCGAATTTGTAGAATACGGCCGTCAAACTTTGTCAACATCCCCTCTGGCACATTGAAAATGACACATATCAATCACAATGCGATGACGTCATCGATCACGTGATTTCACAAAACTGCTCATAACTCCGCGAATTTGTAGAATACGGCCTTCAAACTTTGACAACATCCCCTCTGGCACATTGGAATTATCACATATCAATCAAAATGTGATGACGTCATAGATCACATGATTTCACAAAACTGCTTATAACTCCGCCAATTTTCAAAAGACATCAGCAAAACTTCGTCAGTGTTTCATCTCGAGCAATGACAATTGACACCTATCAATCAAAATATAGTGACGTCATCGGTGACATGGTTTCACAGCACTCCAATTTTCATGGATTTGTATAATACCTTGCAACACATGCGTTGCTCGATGAATTCACAGAGTTACAAGCAGTTTTGTTAATTCGCGTGATCGATGATGTCATCACATATAAATTTATTTTTGTCATTTGACAATTAGTCCAAAGGGATTCAGATGTTGACAAAGTTTGACGGCCTTTTTCTAACAATTCGCGGAGTTATGACCGGTTTTGTGAAATCACGTGATCGATGACGTCATCACATTGTGATTGAAATGTGCCAATTTTCAATGTGCCAGAGGGGACGTGACAAAGTTGACGGCCATATTCTACAAATTCGCGGAGTTATGAGCAGTTTTGTGAAATCACGTGATCTATGACGTCATCGCGTTGTGATTGATATGTGCCAATTGGCAATGTGCCAGAGGGGATGTTGACAAAATTTGACGGCCTTACTCTAAAAATTCGCGGAGTTATAAGCAGTTGTAAAATCACGTGATCGATGACGTCATCATATTGTTATTGACAGGCGTCAATAACCGATGTGCGAAATAACTTGTGGTAAAATTTGGCGGTTGTATATTAGAAATTCGCAGAGTTAAAAACATTTTTAGGAGATAACGTTAGTAATGACGTCACAAATATTTGATTGACAGGTTGTTTATGTGTTTGTTTATGTTGACTACCTGTCAGGAGGCATTATATTTTGAGTTTACCTGTTTTCAGAGCTTTAAAAAGAAAATACAGGGTAGGCCATAGGGTAGGCCACAGGGTAGGCCATGCCTAGGCCACGTTTTGTCCCGACCCCTATAGAAACTTAAAAGTACTTCAGAAATCGATAGTTAAAGACGTAAAAAGAGAGGTTGATAAATGTATTACAAATAAAGGACTTGAAACCCAAACGCGTGTCGAGAAATTGTGTCGGTAAAAAATGGGCTGGCCCGACAAAATTTGTCTAACCCGACAACATTTTCCTAAAAACCCGGTGGGAATCTAAATTTCGTCGGGTCTGTTACAGAGGGGTGTATGTTAAGCCCCAGGGAAAATATTTCACACAACAACTTTCCTTTATTGTACATAATAATTGCACATTTACTTTTCTGGACCCTGTTGTATTAAATACACAGGGTTTAATAAAACGTTGTGTCACAAAATGGTTATACCTCAAATTGAACAGCATTAGTACTTGTCAATGATAATAATACTAATAATAATGACAGTTATATAAAACAACGATGAAATTTACAGCAGATGTTGATAGAAAAGACAATATTTACAGTATGTACACTATTTATTTACACAATGTGTGGTTCCAAAAAATATCCCCAACGGAAGGGTGTTGAAAAGTGACCCCACCCCCTCCCTCTGGAATTTCCTAAAAACTACAGTATTTGAAAACATGTGGAGATTCGGTACTTTTGGTATGCGCTTGGTCGCTGGTCACCGAACAAATCGCTGGCTCGTAAAACGAGAAACCGCTGAAATGTTTTTCGTTTGCGGGGGGCGAAATGACGCGAACACTGTCCGTTTTCGCGGGATTTTTCTCCTCGTACTTTATATCCAGCAGTAGGGAAACAGTGCACTCCTAATTCGGAGTGTGCGCCGCGTTGTCAGGTTTATGAAGATTTCGATCGACAGAAGAGATAAACACATTATCTTTTTATTCATAAGTTTTTAATTACAAACTCTTAAAAACGAAGGTTAAATACAACGAGCCCAATTATTATGAGATTAGATAAGTTTGAAATTTCGTTATCGCGCAAATTATTATATATATGCACATTTAGCTTCCTGGAAAGAAAAGCTGAAATTCAAATCGACCATCCAAAGAGGCATCTACGGCAAGCAACTTCCTTAGATCGAGAAGGAGACTGGAGGACAGAAGACAGCTGTAAAGTAGAAATGTTTTTTTTATAAATACTGTTTCATTTTTTTGTCTGCAGCATAAAGATACAAACAAACAAACATAAGAATCTGAACTATTTTTGTGATAAAATGTGGTCAGCTAAATTTCGATAAATTTGAGGAGGAAAGAACCCCTGGGGGGGGGGGGGACTCCCATATTTTTGGGGCGGGGGTGCTCGTCGTACCTTTTAGGGTTTAAAATCACGGCCTCTGGTACCTTTTAGGGGTAAACTTCGAAAACTTGCAATTTTTCTAGATAGGTACCTGTTAGAGGTCCGTCATAGCAAATCAAGCAAATCACACTTGTTGGTAGCCTGAATTTCAGACGTATTTTCCCTCGTAAAAAATACGAGAGAAAATTACGAGGAAAATACAGTGTGTTGCCCAAACTCCGGACGGTACCCAACCTCGGACACTTTGCATTTAACGTACAGTTTAAAACGCAAAATAAGTTTAAGTTTTGATAGCGCACAAATTAACAACCAACTGTCATTCTCACTTGTAGTGCATTTTTTACCTGCTCGACGTCTTTTGATGCGGGGAATCAAAGTTTTACTGAGGCAAGTTGTAGCGCATATGGGGGGCTATTCCGATCGTCCGATGGAGTCCGATCGTCCGATGGACCATCAGACTCCGATGGAAAAAAGTGAAATGTCCGACGGAAACGTGCATATGATATCATTATGATATCATATGATATCATTATAGGCACTTAGAAATATTTGTACCGTATACATGGTGATATGGGGGGCTATTCCGATCGTCCGATGGAGTCCGATCGTCCGATGGATCATCAGACTCCGATGGAAAAAGTGAAATGTCCGACGGAAACGTGCATATCATTATGGGCACTTAGAAATATTTTAACCTTATACATGGTGATATGGGGGGCTAGTCCGATCGTCCGATGGAGTCCGATCGACCATCAGACTCCGACGGAAAAAGTGAAATGTCCGACGGAAACGTGCATATCATTATGGACAGTTTGTTATTCAATTTTCCTCGTTCTTTAAAAGACTCTTAAATAGATGTTATAAAGAAACGGTAATGCCCCAATTGATCACTCCTTTAAGAGTGATTTTCTATACTGTTTGCCTCGTTCTTAAAAAAATATGGAGCACAGAAAGTTCGTTTGATGTTGCATTAAACATAACCGTTATATTCTTCTGTCACTCTCTTTCTTTTAATACAGTGCTATTTCAATAACACAAAAAAATTCATTACCATCCTAACTGACTACTTTTCCACATCAGACAACTTTTCTTTAATTTATTGCAGGTTATCTCCGTAACCTTCAAAATAGCGATTATTTATCTTCATAGAGATGCAAATGAATGATCTCTTCATGCCCCTCACTTTACTCAACCGTCCATTCTGGAAAACCCTGAAGACCCTATTTAGAAACATTCCTGCCATTCATTGCAAGCGATTTTAAGCACAAGGATAGACTCCTTTCAGCCCCTTCTTCGGCGAACGTCCGTAAATCGAGGGAATTTTTTTTTCTTGCGACGCGCTTCGATTTGTTTAGGGCAACTCGACACCGTAAACAAACCGAAGCGTGATGCGGGTAGAAAAAACATTCTCGCGATTTACGGACGTTCGCTGAAGAAGGGGCTGCAAGCAGTCTAGCACAAGGATCAAAGCACAACCATAAAATCAAATGTTCGTTTTGCTATGTCGATTAACGCTACATTCCTTACGCCGCCTGGAAATCTAATATTCCAAGTTGTGCTCGATGTCTTCATTATGGCTGTCAAGGAGATGCAGCATCAGCATGAAGAATCTGTATCGGCTCATATGCTTCGTAATGAACCGGAACTTGGAAAGCCACGAAAAACAACTGTTCACAGACTTCCGCGGTATTCACTCCCTGCAAAAGGCAGTACAGAATAAAGGCCATTAACGGTTTTTTTAGTGACGCTTTCTTTATAAAATTACAAATGTATGCATTGTTACGCGAGCTCCAAATTCAATGGTGCAATGTGCGATTGGCGATTTTTTGCCGTCAATCCAAATCAAAACGCCGGATTCGGCCATTGGTCTAAAAATGTATTCAACTACCTTTTGGCTTTCTTGCCTAGATTGGTTAAAATGAAATGAATAAAAACATCATAACTTACAATAAAACAAAACTCTTATACTTCCAAACGTCCGTTGTGGTCCCATGAACCATCACAATCAACGGAAAGAGGGTATTGTCTGTCGGAAACATGCAAACCTTTATGGCCACTTTTAAAAATATCCTTCCGTAAATTACACAACTTACACGCAAATTTCAGGAATTTCCATAGAAAAGAAACGATTTGATTCTTTTAGCGCTATTTCAGCTTACATTTGCCCTTCGCTAATTAATAGAAAGCTACAACTACGCCTCAATAAATATCGGGAATACAGCAGAGCTGTCAAAACATAAACCGGCGATCGGGCTACTTTTTACCGAATGTGAGAAAAGTTCGAACCACAGAACTTTGTTAGTGCAAGCTTGAAGCTCACTACAGGGATTGTTTGCTAAAATAAAATAAAACTGGAATCCTCGAGTCTGAGTCATGATTGCCTAAGCGAGGAAACTAAACTTGTTGCTTTGAAGCTACGAAATTTCGGGCATCGGTGTTTCTTTGCAGCCTGCTACTCTTTTTGAGCAGCCGCCTACTTCAAAACATTATATCGGGATATGAAAATCTATCGCGGATGTAAAAATCTATCGGGCCAGTGACAATCTATTTGCATTTTCCAGTCTACATTTTCCGGTATGCATTTTCCGGTCCGTTTATAGCATACACTATCCGCCATAATACAGTAAAAACCCGCATAAAAGAACAAGTGGTTTAAGAACACTCAGGCTGAAATTTGGTCAAAAAGTTACCTTATACATAAGAACACATCAACCTGGAAAATGAAAATTGTTCTTGTATAAAACAATTGCTGCCAGTTAGATTCGAGTACAGTAACCCACTGTGTAGTAGAGTACCGAGGAGAACAATATAATGTGCTAGACCATGCACACACATAGTTCTACAGCAGGAATTCCAGGGTACATTTAGCAATTGTTTTTTAGACTTGACTAATTGTTGTTACTAAATGACTGTCACCTTTCTACCAATCACATATTTCTTTATTTGACTGTTGGTAGTGTATGCAGTATTTGATGTTAAGAAAAAACTTTAAGAACATTTTAAGGCTCATTTTGCAGAAGACACCCAATATACAAGAACAAAATCAGCCTGATTCCCCAAAACACCTGTTCTTTTATGCGGGTTTTTACTGTAATACATGAAAATCACAACTCCATGCACGTTTATTGCAAATTCAACAGCGTAATATCGAAGTCTCGCTTGATGAATGTTTTCTTGCCAGGGTTTTGTATCCGCCATCTAAATACATGTAACACTAGAAAATAAAGTCCCCTGCCATCGTGCCGCACGTTCTTGCCAGTTTAACAACGAAGTCTCACTTGATCTCTTTCTCGGCTACGTTTCTCAACGTTCATGCCAGTTTAACAGCGAAGTCTCTCTTTCTCGGCTAGGTTTCTCAACGTTGAGTCTCACTTGAAGTAAAGATCACTACATATGTCACGTCGCGAACACGTGACGTGGCTTGTTTTCAACTTTTGGGCACACACCAAGGAAAACAAAATAATCCGCTCTCCGATTTGCATGGATTTGCTGCGCGCGAAGACTTGCGGAGTGGAAGCCGGTTGAGTACTTCAAGCCTAGCGGCAGTACTGGTTCTGTTTTTTCCCTGCAGTTCTCTTCAGTTTTCCCTGAGGATTTCACAAGGCAGAACACGACGTCGTTTGGCGAACTGTGCAAAAGAATAACAACATTATTTATAAACGCGCATAAGTGAATTCGTGGTTGCTATTTCAAACAAATATTACAGAAAAATACCTAAAACGCTAAAACCACTTTGAAGTTACTCTACAACACGCTTCCCAACTACTAGAATTAGTGAAATTCAGCACACAAGTACATGTATTTTAAATCAAGGCTTAGCAGTTTCGTTGCAGGAACCAACAAAACAACGAACGATAACAGTGTGCCGAGTGAGCACGCGAGTAGAACCGCCCTGCGAAGGTAAACAAAATCTTCGCTCCAATTGTAAACTTTAAAGGGAATCCGACTGCAAAACTTAAATTATCGAGGCACTTCTCTAAAAAGAAAACACTATACTGAGGTCAGTGTATGACCTACATTCTGAGCTAAGCTCAAGACTTTTGAATGATCATACCTTGTTATTATGCCATTGCCTTTGTCCCCCCGCAAATCGAACTCGTGACAACTCATGATCTTACTAAAAAACCTTCAATAAAGAGTGACTTCTTGGCTCTATTTCCTTGCACATCATAGCAAGACACCGTCATTTAGCTATTATTAACCTCGAATAGGTTTACTTTGCGGAAAGGTACAATTTGTTGTTGCATTGAAAGTCCGTCTTTAATGTTTGCCCATAATGATATGCACATTTCCGTCGGACATTTCACTTTTTCGTCGGAGTCTGATGGTCCATCGGACGATCGGACTCCATCGGACGATCGGACTAGCTCCCCATATCGCCATGTATACGGTTGGGATGTGTATCCTTTCGTAGTACGTGGTTCACATTCCCTATCTATTCTCACTGCATACTAATGAGAGCTTCGTATAAGAACACGCTCAGGAATAATTAATTCAGTCCGTTCAGCCGCTCAGTTGAAGTGTTCAGACGTTTCTCTGGCTTCAGTTTGGTCAACCGCCTCCACCTCCCATATCCTTCCTGTTGGTTTGTAAAATCGCTTCTCGTGGCTTTATACTCATCTGGAATGTTATTGGCGTTGTTATAGAAGCTATTTCGGTTTCTTCATTGCGTTTTCGCTGCTGTTATTGCATAAGGTTTGTTGTACCGCGAGCGGTTTCTATCAAGGGCCTCGTGGAATTTACAAGTTGCAGGAATGGGTTGTGACTGGCAAAAATCACTGGAGTGGCCAGAATTTCCCTGGAGTCTATAGGTAATTTTATCTTCGGGTGGTTTTCTTAGGGCTCGTTTGGGGTTTGGTTTATTTAATGCTTAGTACTAGTTCGTCACATTTTTAGTCTCTTCCTCTTGGTTTTGTACGGGTGCTTTGTGTTCTTAGATGCCCTTGCCGTATTCACACATATCGCTCACAGTTACTCGTTGCTTTGGGAAGTGGTTGTTCCACGTTATGCCGTGGCTATTTCGTCAGGGACATTGTCTCGTTGCCGGAATTTTGTGTTTTCCGTTACCGTTTCTAGCTAGGTCAATTTTCCCGTCTCTGTTCCCTCTCCGTTGGGTGGCCATAGTAGCTTATTTATTTTCCATAGCGTTAGTAGTATACAAGCATGGGATAATTGGTAGATTATTTATCACGGGGGTACTATTTATGTGTGCATTAGATTCCGCACTCGGTGCGGGGAAGGTGATTACCACAGTAATATTGTGCGCGCGTAGACTCCGCGGCAATCGGTGTGTGGAAGGTGATTATCACAAGGGTAATATTGTGTGCGCATAGACTCCACACCCGGTGTGCGTGGAAAGTTATTATCACAAGGGTAATACTGTGTGCACATAGACTCCGCACTCAGGGTGCGTGGAAGGTTAATATCATAAAAGTGATATTGTGTGCGCAAAGACTCCGCACTCGGTGTGCGTGGAAGGTTATTATCATACAAGTGCTATTGTTTGCGCAAAGACTCCGCACTCGGGATGCGTGGAAGGTAATTATCATAAGTGATATTGTGTGCGCAAAGACTCCGCACTCGGTGTGCGTGGAAGGTTATTATCACAAGGGTAATGTTATGTGCACAAAGACTCCGCACTCGGGGTGCGTGGAAGGTTAATATCACACAAGTGATATTGTGTGCGCAAAGACTCCGCACTCGGGGTGCGTGGAGGGTTATCAAAAGTGATATTGTGCGCGCAAAGACTCCGCACTAGGGGTGCGTGTATGGTTATTATCATCAAAGTGACATTGTGTGCGCAAAGACTCCGCACTCGGGGTGCGTGGAAGGTTATTATCACAAGGGTAATATTGTGTGCAAATAGACTCCGCACTCGGGGTGCGTGGAAGGTTAATATCACAAAAGTGATATTGTGTGCGCAAAGACTCCGCACTCGGGGTGCGTGAAAGGTGTTTATCACAATGTTAATATTGTGTGTGCATAGTCTCCGCACTCGGTGCGTCGGAGGTGATTACCATAAGGGTAATATTGTGTGCGCGTAGACTCCGCACTCGGTGCGTGGAAGGCTATCACTCGGAGCGTGGAAGGCTATCTATTTATCTATCATACGCAGACTCCGCGCGTAGTGCGTGGAAGGTTATCTATTTATCTATCATACGCAGACTTCGCGCGTAGTGCGTGGAAGGTTATCTATTTCTCTATCATACGCAGACTCCGCGCGTAGTGCGTGGAAGGTTATCTATTTATCTATCATACGCAGACTCCGCGCGTAGTGCGTGGAAGGTTATCTATTTATCTATCATACGCAGACTTCGCGCGTAGTGCGTGGAAGGTTATCTATTTATCTATCATACGCAGACTCCGCGCGTAGTGCGTGGAAGGTTTCGGAACAGTGTGTACGCAGACTCCGCACGTGGTGCGTGGAAGGTTCCAGGGGGGTAACAGTGTACAAAACGTGGCACGTTGAAGGTTATCATTCGCAGGAAATAACACTTGGGATCCAAACTCTTCGATGTTGTTGGGGGGACCATTTAACAACGGTCCTGACAGACATAGTCTGCGTCCTGGCTCATCGAAGGGTTGGGTTCCCTGTGTTTCTGTTTCTTTTGCGTTCGTTTCCGTCTTTTATCTAGGAGACACTTTAGGCTATTCACAGTTGGGTTTGTAACCACCAAGTCTTATGCCCGGACGGGCGTTGTTCAACTCAGATCCATCACACAGGGATCCCAACCCTTCGTTGGGCTACTGCCGTCCCCCTAACATGGCCATGATGCCCAGTTTGACTCTACACGTTTAGTAGCGACCCTGTACCCAGTCTGAGAGAAGTTGTAGTTTTCTTCCTCGTTTTACTCTTCATATGTATATATATATGTACGTGTATATACTTGTATGTGGTTTTTCATAAACTTCTTTTCTTTCAATTGTACTATTTAGTTCACGTACGCGTTTTAACGAGCCTCACGCCCTAGGTGTTGTTACGTGGTTCAATTATTATTATTGTTCAGGAGATTTGGATTTTCTGAGGATTGGGAGAAGAGATTGGGATTTCTGAGTTTCGGGGTTTAGTTATAAAAGAGAGAAGAGATGGGTGTGGTGATTTTAGCCTGCCATCGGTAGATGGCCTAGCCCCTAGGTTCGGTTTCCAGCCGTGATGGTTTTGCGGAGCCTTTATCAAGGTTTCATCAACCCCGCCACGGCTGGAAACCGAGCCTATAGATGGTCGTACTATAATATTTTGTGGAGCGGCACGAGCAGATCACCCCATACCTTAGCTTCTATTGCGATGCGAACAATAGTATGCAGTGAGGATATAGTACTATTCTCACTGCATACTAATGAGAGCTTCGTATAAGAACACGCTCAGGAATAATTAATTCAGTCCGTTCAGCCGCTCAGTTGAAGTGTTCAGACGTTTTTCCCACCCCCCATCCCCCGTCGGCGGTTGACCAGCGCGTGTTCCAGGCCTCGCTGCATATTACTTGTTCCGCACTCGCAGATCACCCCATACCTTAGCTTCTATTGCGATGCGAACAATAGTATGCAGTGAGGATATAGTACTATTTGCATCTATCCGATGGAACACCATCAGACTCCGTCGGAATCCGATTGAGTGTATTGGACAACCCTCGCATTCATGGTTAAATTTGCTAGGTGAACGATTTGAACAAATTTAAAACTAAATGCCTCAGCAAATGACCGATTCCGAATGGACAACAATGCAGTTTAAAAAGATTAATGAAGCAAATTAACTCACCTTTTCGCTTTTGTATATTTGTAGTTTCGGCCGTCGATGTCAACCAACAATTTCTCAATGGTGCCGTTATAACATAACAATGGCCGTCATGTTTTGCTACGAAGGACTTCTTCCCTGGTCATACTGAGAAGGACGAGAAGCGTATTTTTCGACCATGTACGAGCCGCTATTTGAAGCATTTTGATTTTTAGCATTTTTTTTTATTTAAACCATATTTAGCATTTATCCCAAGAGCTAGTAGCTCATCTAGGGGATTCATGCGTAAAATTATACATACATTACATTTCATTTGCATGTTTTTTTAATTTTTTTTTTTTAGATACAAAATTTTACTTTAAGGTTACTGAGAACCTTCGCGCACGTACTCGGAAAAAAATCATACAACTCTTGAGTTTAACCAAAACATGTCAACCTATATATCGTTGGAAAGCTTATAAAATGGACTAGCAGACTATGACAAAAAGAAATAACTTTTTGATAAACAGAATTTTTTTGAAGGTTTTATTAAAAATGTCGGTGTGACACTTTCAAGAGCTATCGCTGCCGAACTGCTTGACCTTGACTCCAAAGTAAAACATTGTTTTAATCCTTAAAGGTATTTCTCAAAAACCGTGTCTGCGTTTTTTAAAATTTTGCGTTGTTCAAAAGTTATGGAACTTTTAAATTTCCAAGGTCAAATTTTATAGAAATTTCACGCTCTAAAAAATTTAAAAAATCATAACTTTTGAAGTAAACAAAATTTTAAAAAACGCAGACACGGTTTTTGAGAAACACCTTTAAGGATTAAAACGCTGTGTTTCTTGGGAGTCAAGGTCAAGCAGTTCGACGGCGATAGCTCTCGAAAATGTCACACTCAATTTTTTTTATAAAAGCTTTAAAAAAATTGTTTAATAAAAAGTTACTTCTTTTTGCCATAGCCTGCTAGTCCATTCTATAAGCTTTCCAACGATATATAGGTTGTCATGTTTTGGTTAAACTAAGGACGAGTATGATTTTTTTTTCCGAGGACGTGCGCGAAGGTTCTCAGTAACCTTAAGGCGAACACACACGTAGATAGAAAGAATGTTAGCCAAGAGAAAAAAAAAATTAAGTAAACCTTTTCGTTTCTTTGATGTATTGTCTTACTGCTGCAAAAATTGCCACATTACCATTGAAGTTAAAAGTCAAATTTCCATTTAAGAGAATCTCAGTTCTTTTAGTAGTATTAAAAGAATTCCAGGTAATGCCAGCAATTTCTTCGACAGAGGCGAAAAGAGAATTACGTTGAGCAGCATATCTAGGGCAAAATAGAAAATAGTGTGCGACATCTTCTTTCCCTGCACCACAGGAACAAGGCTGATCCGTCGTGAAATATGCTTAAACGGGACCGTGAATGATTTTTTAGCATTTTGGCATCGACCGGCCTCTTGAATGACAATAGGATAATGCCGAGGAATATTTTAAGCATCTTCAGCAACATTTACGCAGAAATAATCCAGAGAAATCGATGGGACAAACCGAAACGTAACGCTCAGGTAAATTTCCAATCCCTTCCGTGGGGGGGGGGGGGGGGGGGATAATTTCTGGAAACACACAATTTGAAAATCACTACAGCAACTCGATGAATAAATCTGCATATCTCTTACCTCTATCACTTATGAAACACTCCTATAGTACTCCTATAATAATACTTCAGTATTCATATTTTAATTCAAAATTAAAACTTAAGCACAAGCAAGCACAAGCTTACAAATAATGGTAATATACACATCAGCAATCAGGTTGGATGAATTTTCTTGATAATACATCTGGATTTATGCATTCACTATGATAATATGCATGCATACCTTCTCGTCTGCATGCCATCTTGAACATGCAGAGAATTTCTATAGTAGTGTTCAATTATCTGTCCATCTGGATTGAGCACACGTCCCTACCCTAGGGTGTGCCCTTGAAGGTCAAAGTCCACACCATGGGGCAAGAAGGCCTGCCAAGCCCCCACGGGCTTAACATTGATAGGTGCATTAATAGTGTATTTTAAATTTTAAACGCTAGGAAACAAATCCCTTTCTAAAAAGAGTAGCTTCCTGCCTCCAAGCACTTTACTAAGTAGATACTACTAGTTTTATAATATTTTGTTGAAACAGCCCGGTGACTCGGTGACAGTGCCCTTTAAGTCCATGCGATTTTTTTTCAATTTTCTATTTCGTAGCTTTTCTTTACTATAGTTATTGTAATTCAAATTTGTAGCTACGGAAAACAAACAAAATGAGAGAAGGCTGCAAAAACTGTAAGAGAGGGTGTCCACTGAAATGGTAAAAAGTGAATTCACTGGAGAATTTCCTGCGAAAACAGTACTAGTTCGCGTGGGTAGTTTAAAACTATACTTAATTCACAAGCCGACAAAGGAATAAGGGAAATGTCCTTTGCATCTACAGGGTCTACAGTGTCTCATTAGGGTATAATTTCTAGAACTACCTGCTTACTGGTAATCAGAGATGGTTGAATTGTGATTTGTTTGAAATTTTCTTTGCAGCACGCTGTATTCAAACCCTCGCCTCTCTCCTCCACTCTTTTGAGCCCATGTTTTTCTAAAATCGGCAGATTACAATCCATCGAATCCATCTTTAAGAATGTTTTCTTTAGATCCAACGCTGTGCAATCCACTTTTGTAGAGTAATAGAGTATTAACATTCAGTTATTCGTGCAAAAGGTCTAATATTTCGAAATCGAAGTACAAAATAGCAAGATTTTCGTTTTCCAGTGGATGTCGAGTAGAGGAACAGAGCTCACTCCTCGAAAACACTCGAGGGCCAGCTACGCTGGCTAGAAATGGTGTGCCCGGAATGCCACGCAGGGAGTGAAACACCAATGAACTCAATGAGCAACTACCAAACAAGAAATAACAACAAGAAACAAACACCAAGCAACCTTTTTGAAATAGGTGGACTTGACCTTGAACTTTTTGCGAGCACAATTCTGAAATACCGTACTTACCTATGAATTTGAAATTTTGATCATTTGCTGTAGAAAGATCAAAGTTCAAGATGATGCACGATATATTGCAACCATAGCAACGAATTTTTAATTAGCAAAAGTTCCACGTGAAATTCGATCTAAACTTTTAAACTGACACACCAAGCGCTAATCCTTAGGTAATTGTCTATACGTATACGAAGTTTAGAGAAATCACGAAGACAGTAAAAATGTAGGTTTTGTTTCCAAGCACTTTGCGCCGGTTTATATAGTAATATTATTATCGTAAATTCGTTTTAACTACTACAAAATAGAAGCATTGGTCAGTAGGTACGCAAAATGTTAGAGCGATCAGATAAAGTTGAAAGCCAAT
This sequence comes from Scolanthus callimorphus, assembly GCA_033964015.1. NCBI lineage: Eukaryota > Metazoa > Cnidaria > Anthozoa > Actiniaria > Edwardsiidae > Scolanthus > Scolanthus callimorphus. The sequence continues at coordinate 25,640,448 of CM066911.1, read as the reverse complement.
AACTGGCCTTGCAAAATATGTGTCGTCAAACAAATAATAACCCGCGGGCCACCTTAATAATTTTAAATACATGCATGACTTAAGTCTAAATGAATACCTTAGTTAACTAATATTACTTGTTTGGGAGATGGTTTTGTGATTTAATAAAATATTTAAATCATTTTTGCCACTTAAATTCTTTTGTTAAGGGTGAATGTTTCTCTGTCTCCGTTAAACAAAATAATCCACGACGGTTTTTGCCAGCACAAAACCGAGAGTGCCAGCAATGAGGGATGACAATCCAATGAGGATGCGCTTATGTGAAAATCATTCATATAAAGGAGAAAAAGTAAAGGTCCCAATAGTGATCTGTGGGTACACTAGACAGACACAGACCGACTGAGAGAAGATAAATTGACAGACAACAGACACACAGACACAAACGCTTTTGAAAATATACTTGAATGTTGGGGGTCAAAATGCTAAATTTAACTAAATTATGTTTCCTAACCTAATCATGTTTCATTTGTTACCCTTCAGAACTAAATGATTTGTAGCTTTGCAGAAAAATGACTAATTTACCCGCATTGCCGCAGACGAGTAGTACTAGTGTGCTCAAGTTGTATGGATGGTGCGAGTGGGCTTCGTGGTACATTGATGGGCTCGTTGTATGGATGGTGCGAGTGGGCTTCGTGGTACATTGATGGGCTCAAGTTGTATGGATGGTGCGAGTGGGCTTCATGGGACACTGATGGGCTCAGTTGTATGGATGGTGCGAGTGGGCTTCATGGGACACTGATGGGCAAAATTTGTGCCGTGTAATTTAACCAGTAGTGAAAATATGTGGTTAGTTAAGGGTTATAAACCCCTTTATACCAACACTGCTGGATGCAAGGAGCTCTTACTTGTGAGAGTGATAGGCTTTAATCCCTTAGGAAAAAAAAGCAAGAGACTACAATAAATTTGTGAAAATGCTTTAGAAATAAAAAAGGTGCTGCCAATTTTTGCAAATAAAATTCGACGTTAGTTTATGACCAATGTACTACGCATTTTGACTGAATAGCCAATGAGAAATGCTTTGGAGAATAGCATCGAATTAATGAGTTGGAACAAAATGCATTGAATTTTGGCACGAAGACAAGTGGAGCTTCTAACAAACAGAAAGCAATACAGAAACGTAACCAGCGAAGATGAAAATAGTTCTATCAGAAAATGCTGGTGTTTAACATGTTTCTTTAAATCCCGGCATTTGTTATGTTCCTTTAAGTTAAGCAGACAGTTTTAGCTGTTGTTTCAGGAAAAAAACTTGACATACGACATTGCTCCAATAGTCAAGAAAACTAGGAAGATCTGGGGAAAGAAAGAAAAAGTAAGTATAAATAATGATTACGCTATTGCTAAAATTGTTTATCCATATTTTTGTGTTGACAATCAAACCTTTGTGTCTGTGAAGCTAATCCTAGTGTGAATAACAGAGAGAGTAGGACCGATTAGCGACTGGCACGGGAAACGTTCAGTTAATAAAAGTGCAAACTAAAATATCCAGACTCGAAAACTAGGCCGTTTTTGTTTGTCTACAGAAGTTAGGTTAACAAGCGCTGTACCTCATACAACTGTATATATCATCAATTTAAATGAAACAAAACAAAACTAAGACGCGCGAAAAGCAGGTAGCTACACGTTATGCATGTGTACGTGAGACGCACTGAGAACATTTGTACTGTATATACCATTTGTTTGGCAAATAATTATTTTTCGCCATCTACTTATAATTTTGGATACTTTGAAAAGAACTCGAAAAATAAGATTTTGCTGGAAGCACAATTTGCGAATTTGCATGGATGTCTTTCGGCGACGGGTGGCTTCATGTATTATTCACTATACTGTAGTTTGAACTGGGGTAGGCGAGCGCTTGGTTGTATTCCAACTATTCAAGTGCACACCTTTCTCTGGAAGCTATCTGACTACCGAAAACATAAAAACTTAACGTTTTAATTGCACGCGGTGGGTGGACATTGCAGACTGAAGTTCGTGCTGTCTTATTCGTGTTACCGCACAATGGACACCATGGAATCTAGTTCACAGACATACCACGACGAAGAGGACGAAATCATTCGTGGATTTGTAAAAGAAAAAGAAATTATTGAATTGTTACATGAGGACAAAGTAAAAAGACTGAAGCAGGAATTTGAGTACGAAAAAAAAGCATTGCAAAAACATTTTGATGTCGAAAAACAGACACTTTTGCTTCGATTGACCGGTCCAGTTGAAAAACGTGTACCTAATGAGCCAACACGTATTGAGCATGTTATGGAGTACAGTGCTTCGCGGCCTGAAGCCGAAGACTCGAACGACAATTGCGATACAGATAACGAAAGTCAACGTAAACTGGAGGATTGTATCGTCTTGACAAAATCGGAAATTGAAGATCTTTCTAGGGAGATTTCCATTCTCAGGAATATAGTAAATTCAAAAGATGTCAGTGCTAGTTTATTAGATTCAGAATTTGAGAAAAAACGATTAGAAACCGAGCTTCATGCATTGAGAAAAGAGCATGATTTCGAGATACAAAGAATTAACGAGGAACATGAGTTTGAGAAAAGAGAAATAAAACGTCGTGTGACACGTGAAAAAGCTGAACTTGTTAAACATCTTGCAGGGCAAGCAAACACAGTTGGCGCGGTAACTTTAGGCAAAGATGCACTAACAGAAAAAGAACACGAAGAAGAAATAAAAAGAAAAGTAGAAATCGTTGAAAATTTGTGGAAGGAAAGGAATGAGGCTGATCTAAAGAACTTACAAAAGCATCATGATGCAGAAATAGAATCTCTGCGTGAAATCATTACTGAAGATCTAAAAGCGAAGTTTTTCGAGAAAGAAATAATGATTAGTGGTTTAGAGAGAGAGAATGAGGAGCTATCTAAGGCTTTGCAGCTGGAAAGGTTTGCTCTTGCTAAGATATATAACCGTGAACTGTCTCTTCTTACCAGGTCAGATTCACCGAGCAAAGAAGACTTGGAAGTCGCGCTTATTGACGAGGTCGCTATACTAAGAAACGAGCAAGAAAATGCATTGAGGGAAATGGAGAGGAAGAATAAAAAGAAACATAGCGAGCTGAAAAAGGCTCAGAAGCCATTAGAAGACATACTTGAGCAGCACAAGAAAGACATCGAGGCGATAAAACATGAATATGAAACTGAGAAGGAAAAGTTTGAAGCCAAACTAAGATATGAGCAGTTACAGTTGCTTAAGAGTTTTGAGTTTGAAAAGAGCGACACCGAGAAGTTCTACAAAAGAGTTTTAGACAACCGCGAAGAGGAATTTCAAAACGAAATAAACCAATTGAGATCTAGTTACGATAAGCAACTCGAGAATCTTACAGACCGCCAACATTCGTTGAACAAGCAAGTAGAGGAACTTTCCACATCAAATCATGAACTTACTCAGCGTTTGAAAAATAAAGACGTGCAATGCGAAAAGCTCTTGAAAGAAATTCAGAGTTTTGAAAAAACAGCGGAAGACCATGTTTTCTCATGCGAAAACGAAAACGACGAAGTAGCAAGAACTAAAATTGAGAATCTAGAAAACCAAGTTCAAGCGAAAGATGCAGAGATCAAGCAGCTTAAGGACGAACTTGAAAATGAAAAGTTTAGCAGAGAGGAGTTGTTTGACAAACGTCAAGAGATGCTCAGAAACCTAAACGACGAGAAAAGCAGCAGTAGAGAAGAAAAGGTTGAGGAAGTCCGTCCAAAGGGTGACCAACAGCTTTCTGGTTCAGAACACACTAAATCAGAAACTGATCAAGGAAACGGAGGCATCAAATATGTCGACCAAAACGATGCTTTTCAGACTTTCACAGAAAACGTTTCCAGACTTAATATGTTATTTGACGATGTTGTGCTGCCGAAAGATAAGCAGGAAAAGTTAAGCGAAAGATTGAATCAGGTAAAGCAGGGTATTGTTCACTCTCATGAGTTGGAAATTCTGGAGGAAAGGAGAAACCACGGAAAAGAGAAGAGTCAGCTGTTAGATGAGTTAACTAATGAGAGGAATAAAGAGCTCGACATTGCTGAGTACCTGGATAATGTATTACAAGAGCATACAGGCGTTAGCGATACAAAAAAAAAGGAATCTTTCGATAAGTTTGTGGAGAGAAAACCTAAAAGAACGCCTTCTCCAAAAAGTGAAATCTCAACCAGTTCGCGAAACTCCGAAGAAGCTAAGGAACTGCTACAGCAATTACGTCAAGAAAAGGAAGATCTTAAACGTGCATTCGATGAGCTTCAAAGTAATTTTGAGAAAGAGAAACAAGACTTAAAAGAAAAACTTCACACACAGCATAAAGAATATGTCCTTTCGCCTGAGTCCGAGGTCATTGAAGCACTTCTTAAACAAAAGTCTTCGCTTGAAGAAGCGATGAATAGTGAACGTTTCTATCTCAGTAGAGTTTACTATTTAGAAATGAAGGACGAATTAGATGACATTTTGTCAGAGAAGATGGACAAAATGAAGAAAGACTTCGAAAAAGAAAAGCTGGATATCGCGGTGAACCACAAAACGACATAATGGATTTACATCAGATATTGGCAGATAAGGACGAAAACGAGGTTAAACTTCTTAAAGATAAGAATGAGCTAGCAAGAAAACTTTTGGCTCTGCAACGTGAGGCGACATCTGATGCAAACGACACAGAGGAAATGGATAAAGAACAGAACTTGAAGAGAGAAATTGATATCATGGAAGCTGTCATGCCTTTAAAGCAAGAAATTGCCGACCTTCAACGCGAGAGACAAGAGGATCACGAATCAAGTACATCAGCACTGGAAAGAGCTGTTGACTTGATTAAGGAGTTGTTGAGAGGACAAGATGCTGGCCAAGAAAGCCCGGAAAGAAGGAGGAGTTTTATAAGCGCAGACAACGAATCAAACAAGTCCTCGGATTCGAGGGAAACAACTAGCGGGGAAATCCAAAATTGTAGAAATGCGAAGGAAAATCTTTCACTAAAACCTGGTACTTTAGAAACTGGAGATCACCAGATTACTCAGAAAGATAATACCTCTGCAGGGTCTGTACTTTCTAAGGGGCAAACATCCGAGGACGAAATAAACACAAGAGAAAAATTACTCAGAGCACTAAACGCGCTGATAGATAATGCACTCCAAAATGAGACGGACTATGAGTCGGATTCATCTTCTGGGGCAAGTTCCGATTTAGAATCATCGGGTCTTTCTACACCTGTCCCCGAGCCTACAGAGGATGGGGAGGGTATAGATTCTGGAGCGGAATCCGCAGAAAGTGACGAGCTATCCATTAAAAAATCTCAGTTTAATCTCGCTATGAGCTTGGAGAGGTTTAATCTGGGAAGAGTTTATTATAACGAGTACAAAGACAGTCTTCGTGCAGCCCTGAAGAAGATGGCCAAGCTAAAGAGAGATTTGAAACACAACAAAGGGGAAATCGAGGATAACCTGCTAGATGGTGTCCAAACTGTCGTTGAAAGAACAATGTTTCGGAAAGAAGGAACCCCTTCAACAGATGCTGAGACACAAACTGTTCTTGATGGAGCTCTGGAACCCCCCGATAAAACCTCGAAGTATATAGTGTTGGAGAAAGGCGAACGTTTTCCCGATAACAGAGATGACGACGAAGAACAAGTAAGCGATCAAAAACAACTGGGCTCAGGAGTAGAAGATGGACCTGCACCCCCACAAGACGACCCCGGATCCAACGGTCATACGCAGTTTATCGAGTCACCTGAAATGGATGAGAATAAAAATGCAAACGAAGACGGGACAAAGAGTAACTTACACGACGATGCTAGATCAACCGACAACAAGGAGCAAGACAGCAAAATCGAGGCTAATCTTGGGGTTCTTGATAAGGAAGAAGACATGGAAAATGGTGCCACGCCTGGTCGGCCTAAAGACAATGTTTCTAGTGATAGTCTGTCAGGCGTCAGTGACAAGGCAACAGAAGAAGAAAATAAAGATTTGGTAAAAGAAGCTGACGAGGGTCTCCCGACTCAGCAACGTGAAAAGGAAGAGATTGAAATGAAAGACACGTGTACGCAAACAGAGGACTGGGACAGAAGACGAAGTAGTGAAAATGTTAGTTTTCCTGTTCTTGATTCACGGTTTGTAACAGATGGTGATGAAATTGATGACCGCAAAGGTACAAATTTCGAAGATACAAAGGACGGAAGAGAAACGCAGGACACAAGGAACAGCGACAAGGTACCTAGGCAAGACTCAGAAGAGAAATCCGGAGAAACTGCAGAGGGGGTCCGCGGTGCTCAAGACGCTGGTCAAAATAAAACCAGAGATCAGCCAGTTTCGTTTCACCTAATTTCTCCTAAAAGAGAACATAAATTTGGGGAAGAAATCGCGGACATGGGATTTGAATCGGAGTTGGACGAAATTGGAAAAGAAGGCAGGACGTCAGACACTGAACATGTACACGCCGAAGAAATCCGGAGTATTACACCACAAGGATTTCTGACAGCAAAGAGTGAGGATGATAAACCTATCCAAGGTGTCAACATCAATGGAGCAAAAGACTCGGTAAACAATGACATTGACGTAGGCGAGACTGTTCAAGAAATGTCAGCTCCCGAAGGCGATGGTGGTGTTCCTGAAGGACCGCCATTATCTAGCAGATCGGCGAATAATAAAGCCCATGATTACCCATCAGTCATATGCATGAAACAGGATAAGTCCCATCCAAATCAGAAGAATAACGATTTTGATAGTTTCCAACCAAAGACATCATCCGGAAAGGTAATGGAATACGTACCTGAAAAAGAATGTACACTCTCAGAAGAAGAGGAGGAGCGCGGTTCCATTGAAAGCGAAAAGGAAAACAAATATGTAGAAGATAAGGGCAAAGATAAGGAAAACGATATTGACGCGATCAACACTAGTGGTGATCAACTTCCTCAAGTGAAACTAGTGGATATTTCAAACAAGGAAAAGTCGGCGTATGCAATTCCCGGGATGGTAGAAGAAGACACGTTTTCCCAAAATATTGAACCAGAAGGAAATAAACCTCTTAAGGAATTAATGGAGGATAACAAAGACCTCCAAGATAAGTTTAAAATCTTGCGTGCCTTGGTGGGAACGTGCTTCGTGGATGAGATCCCTGAGCTCAGGGGAACGTCAAAAGATGGCAGTGAAACTGAAGCCCAACAAAAACCACTGTCGAAAGAAGAACTAGAAAAAGTGCATGAGAGGGAGAAAGCTCTCGCAGATCAAATCAAAGCGCTAGAGGATAAGATGAAAGATCTAAAAGATCTAACTGATCCTAAAATAAAAGATGAGGAAGAAAAGCTGAACGTGATTGAACTAGAGAAGTTAAGGCAGCTGGAGGAGATAGAAAATTCCCTCAATGCTGAGGAAGAAAAATATCTCATTGCACATTTGTTGAAAGAGCGGGAAGAAGTTGACAAGAAACGAAAAGAAAGAAATATTGAAATTGAGGACCAGAAAGGAAAAATACCTGTTAAAGAAACCCGTTTGATGGACTTGCTAGCGAAACGGGATGAGTTAGAAGAGGCAATTGCTGTCCAAGAGAAGGAATTAGCGAAGAAATCCAAGCAGTTGAAGGCCATGGACTCTTTTGCAAACGAGAGAGAGCGAGCTCAAAGGACAACAGATACTCTGAAAACACAGCAAAATGCACTCAAGGAACTCAAAGCGAAAGACCCCTTAGCATCTGTGGATAAAACCGAAGAGCACTGTACTGAGAATACTGACAGGGAACATTTCGTACACAACAAGCAAAGTTATGAATCTATCCTACCATTTAACAAACCAGATGTATTGCAAGCCTCAGATGAATGGAATCTTTCGCCGGATGTCGTTAATCTTATGCAATTACGAAAGAAGCTTGATAAAGAATCTTCTGCTTTAAACAAAAAGATTGAAAGATACGAAAGTGACATTGCAAGATACGAACGAATGCAAGATGAGCAGGCCAAACGCTTGATACCATTTCTTAAGAAAAAAGAAGGTCTCGATAATCTTATGACTAAATTGCAAAAAGAAAAGGGAGGTGTTACCACAGAAAGTAGTAATTTCCTGACCTAACCGGGATTAATCCTTCATCACAACCTGGATACATCAAAACGGAGATTGCCAAAACCCAGAAAAATATGGATGACCTGCTAAAAGAAATTCCTGTAACATCAACGATTCTTGACAACATCTCTGCCGAGAGCCTTCCAACAGAGATTGATAACATGAAGAAAGAGAAGGACACATTAGAGCAAAATATCACGGAAAGTATACTGGTAGCTGAGGACGACATTCGAGACAAATTGAAAAAGCTTTTGGAAGAAAAAAACGGAAAAAGAAAAGCAGTTATTTGGCATCAATATGCAATTGCAAGCGACTGGGTTTATAACCGAGAAAGCAGAATCCATGCCTAGGGAAGTGAAAGACGCACTCAAGTTGACTTGCTGCAAGGCGGACCTTCATGCACAACTGAAAAACGTGGACGTGGAAATTAGAAAAGAGGGTCAAAACTTCGTGGATGTGGTAGAATATAATAGAAACGGAAAAGTAAAAGAACATTCCCAGTCAAACACCCGGCATTTAATTGACAGAAAGAATGAGCTGCTGGAGGAACTCAAAGACCTGAATGTTTTCATCGCCGGTGAAATCGACACCAACAGCGGTGCGTCAACTGATGCTGAGAAACTGGAAGAGGCGATAGAACGAAAAATAGAACTTGAAGATGAAATTCAAGCCATCGAAGATAATATAGAGGAGGAACCACTGCGCACTTTAAGCTCACTAAAGTTGTTGATGCAAAAAAAGTTAGCGCAAGAAGAGGAACTAAATGAGCTTGAGAAGGATCTTCAAAAATCGAAAGACATCGTTCAGGCAAAGATTGCCCCTGATTATGAATACTCACGTCTGATTCCTAGCGACGTTATAGATATTTTAGGCCTTCGAGACAGTGAGCCTGAAGAAGATTTAGCGGAGAAAAGAGAGCAAAAACTTGAGCAGGCCTTAAACTACAGAATAGAGAGGGAAAGGAGAGTAGTGGAAATAGTTACAGATTTACAACAGAATAAACCCGAGAAATGGATCGTAAAAAGCAGGAGGATCAATTATGCGATGAAATAAAAGAGCTAGAAAAATCTAAAATGGCGTTAGAAGAAAAGGAGAACTGTATTGCAGCATCAAAAGAACCATTGAATCTTGACGAGATAATATCTTTGCTGTCCAATAAGGAGAGCATCATGCTACATTTAAAGGAGAATGAGGAAAATATAAATGAATTAGCGTCCACGAGTGATAACGTTTCGAGCACGGACATCGAAAACCTCAGTGAACTTATGAATGAGAAAATGAGCGTAGAAGAAACCCTTAAAAATGCAAATGAGTTACAGTGCCTTTTAGATCAAAAGCATAGGCTCACACAAGCTATGGAAGAGCAAGAATATGACAAACTCGCTAAAGTAACCCAAGAAATTCAAGAGGTAGAACAAGCGATACAAACAAAGAATAAAGAAGTAGATCGACTTAAAGCTGCGTCTACGGAAAGGCGAATCACGTTATCTCAGCTGAAAGAACGCGAAAAAGAAATACGCGATCAAATTGACGAGCTTGTTGATAGCACTGAAAAAATGTTTAAAACGACGCAAGAAACTCTTGAAGAGACTGAAAAAGAACAGGAAAAGTACTGTAAAATACGTCAGCATGAAGAGGAAAACAAGATACAAGAAATATCAAACCTGGAAAACGAGCTCGTTGAGTCACGTGAAGAGATGGAATTTGTGGAAACTGAGCTTGGGACTCTAGAGGGTTATGCTAGCGAATACATGTCACCTGAGCTACAAGAGTTTGAAAATATGTTACGAACCAAGAAGGCGTCACGAGATTATGGCGTTGAAATAGATACTAAGCTGGCGGAATGTAATTTAGAACCACATGAAAAGTTGACATCTCAAGAAATAGATATTCTGAAAGATAGAAAGCATGAGCTTCAAAGGAACCTTTTTAAAATACAAGAGGAGAAAAGAAGATTTGAAATTGAGTTAGAAGACGAAGGTATTGATGACACTTATGCAGAACTGAGCAGGGAAAAGGAAGCATTAGAAGAACAACGCAGAGAATTGTTACAACAAATTCCCGGATCTGACGTTTTCAGCAAGATAGCACAGAAAAAGGACGTAGAAACTCCGACTGCGGAGGAGGAGAGGTACTACCAGAGAGCCCTCGACAGAATGGTTACCGATGAAATCACCCTAATCAAACTAGCTCAAGAAAATGAGCTACTTAGAGAAGCAGCAAGCACACAAAGAAAAATATTTGAAGACTCAGTCACGACGCTGTCTCATGCTCTAGGAGAGGATCTAAAAAATATAATTTCTAAAAAGGATGCTAAAAATACAAATTCATTCGCTGTTGGATTGGTAGATAAACTTATCGAAGGAAACGAAACAGTAGGTGATATCCTCAATGATTTGCACGAAGAGAACAAAAGATTAAGAGACTTCAACTGCAAGGTGAACGACGATTTCGGGACCATTGAAGACAAAGTCGGACATGAGTTGCTTCACAACCTTGTCAATCCATCCCGCAAAAGAGATAACAGCCAAAGTGCCGATCCTCTTTACGTTGAAGAGGTCAACCGTGGCGAAAAGACAATTGAAGAACTACTCGAAGAACAGGAATATGCACTTGGTAATATAGAAGAACGATTAGGAGCAAAATTGGCAAAATGTCTGCTCTCTCAAGACGATGCTGTGATGTTTGATCTCAAGGCACCCTACATTATGAAAGAGAAAGATGAAAATCTTGAAACTGTGATTGCGGCTTGTGAAAAGGAACTCGACGCGCTAAAAGATGAGCGATCAATGCTTGCAAATGCACTTGGACAGGATTTGGTTAAGGCATTGTCAGGCTCCTCGAAGAACAAACCAGTATATTTTAGTCTTGATAATGACATGGCATCCGGTGAACCCCACCCTAAAACTTTTTCTGTGATGGACACCATCGAAGAAGTAACAGAAAATGAGGACGAAGAAAACGAGCTGATGACAGACGAGGAGAGTGAAAGTAGAAATGACGTTTTATCAAGAGCAAGTGTCAAAGCTCCGGAGTTTATGCAAGAACACCACAAATCTCTGTGTGATGTAATTGGAGCTTACGAAGAGGATTTAGAGTATCTAACTGCACAACTTGGACCAAATCTCTCAAAGGCGTTGCTAGATAATGGGTCGAAAAAGAAAGGTAGGGACCAAAGAAATTCATCAATGAAATCCAAGGACAAGCCAAAGAACAAGTATCAAAATGAAGTAACGTCGAGAGAAACCAGCCCCAGCTTTGATCTCTCAAAAGAGTTATTGAACGGCAGCTCAAAAAAGAAAAAGAAAAAGGGGATGATACGGTTATGAGGCCGGTGGAGTCTGGTGATAATTCTAAACAGCAAGAGGGCGAGCGAATTATGGAACCAGGGTCAACAATCTCAGCTGAGTCGCTTGCAAATACCACGAATAAAGAAGAAACCGTTAAAGACTCGCCAAAATCAGCAAAAATAGACGCAGATGATGAATATCTAAAAAGAAGATGGACACCAAGTGACTCCCCTTCAAGTCCCAACTATTGCTACTCGCCGTTTAGAGCAAGTCAGTACCCTAACGTTTCTGAAGGTGTTTCCGGAGAGAATTCTCATATTCTACCAGTCATATCAATTATGGATAAGGAGAATGTTACGTTGGAAGATTTTATTGCATCTAATGATGCTAAACTAGAAACTCTAAAAGGCAAACTTGGTCATGGTCTCACGCAGGCCTTGCTTGAAAATACACAAGACAGTCGCCCAAGCGAGCAACGCCAAGAATTGCCTTTACATGAGGATAAAGGCAGTGATTCTTTAGGTGCCTATTCGGATGAAGGGATACCTTATCCCCAAGAAAAGGGAGGGATGAATCAGCCAAAGGGGACAGACGCTGAAAGCATGGCAACGGAAGCAACGGCGGAGGAAGGAGAAGAGGATGATTTGAATAAAGCGACAGAAAAAGAAGGAACGAAGCATGTTAAAAGTGGAACTTTAGGCCTCAAGGTCCTGAAGTTAATGGAAAAAAAGCAGTGTACTCTGGAAGATATCATTACTGAGTACGAGAGCGAGCTTGATCATATCAGGGAAAAGTTAGGGCCTGCCCTGATTGAAGCATTACATTGCGAAACTGATCATATCGAGGAGGAATTCGATGGAGTAAATCAGGCACCTCTGTCGCAGTTGACGACTACAGACAACGTTACGGTCAATAAACAAACACCGAAATCAATCCTCGAGGAGACACCCCGTGAGCCAGAGATGGAGGGCAGCAGTGCAGTCCAATCGATTCAAGTTGGACAGAAGGAAGCGCCTGACGATATCGTTGAAGAGACAGCAGAAATTAATGCAATGGATACAACTCCTGCATCAAGACAAAAACAAATACCGCCACTTAAAGCCCCAGTCCTAATGCATCAACAAAATTCAAACCTTGGAGATGTTATCCAGGCATATGAAGAAAGTCTGGAAATGCTTTCTAGCAAACTCGGTCCCTGTTTGCTTGCTGCTTTGTTAGAGCCGAAACAGTCTGACAAGTCAAAGAGCTGCCTTGATGATATAGCTAAAGCAAAAACGAGAGAAGAAACACCGACTGGACACGAAAATACTGTTACACTGAAACGAAGTATGCCTGTTTCAAAATTCGAAAAACCGACTAAATATTTATCGCTAGCTGGCATTATCTTCGAAAAGGACGAGGAAAGCAGTTCTGACGAAGACATTCCTGTTTCTACTGACAATTCTAAAATAGAAGACGACCAATTCAAGGACATCGAAGATGCAGAACGTTTTTCAAGGGAATTATATGTCAAGGCACCGTCGATAATGAACGAACAGAATGTGACGCTTCAAGATGTTGTCAAGAGATATGAAAATGACATTGACATCTTCAAAGCGAAACTTGGACCATACTTGACTAGAGTCGTACTTAAACGAGAGAGTAGCGAAGTTGGTGTCGATGGAGTACAAACCAATGATTACAACAATATGTTACCAGAGGAAAATACAGGTCTGGAAGACAATAGCTTAGCAGGCGAAATGAGTAAAGCTACGTTACTTGAGAAAGGAGATGAAGGTAAACTTGAAAGGTCTGAAAGGGAACCCGACAAAAAGATGCACGAAAGCCCTCGCAGGCCATCTGAGAAAGCCATCGATACACAACAAGATGAAAAACTACTTGGGAAAACGGATGTCATTGTAGACGAAACGAAAGACAATTGGGAAATTGATCCTGCTCAAACCGAGGGGATTAGCACCAAAGAGATTTCTCTTCCACTTATATATCAAATTTCTACCCTTCTTTCAAAGAACTTTACACTGGAAGACATTTTGAATGATTATGACAACGTTATGGACGATCTTAAGATGAAGATAGGGCCTGAACTCTTTGAAACACTGCGAGAACAAGAAGCGGTCAAGGATAAACATGTAGAGGAACGCTACCTCGACGAACCGCTTGTTAACGAAAATTCAAAAGAACTCATCGTGCCCAGTTCCCAGTTCTCCATCAAATCTGATGATAACGCTACGTTATTGGAGTCTGGGTTTCATGATCCTGGCAGAGAGCCAAACGCGGGAACATGTGGAATAGATAAACAACCAGACGTCTACAAGCAAGACCTTCCCAAGGAAGGCGTGGCCTCTACTGAGGATGGGAGCCTTGTTCAGAGTGCGAAAGGCGGGGCACGGTTACTTGCACCAGAACTAATGCAGCATCACAATGTATGTTTGGAAGATATCATTGCTGAATATGAAAAAGATCTAGATATTTACAAAAATCGACTTGGCCCAAATTTGGCAGAAGCAATTCTGGAATCCAACGATCCAGCCCAGCCTGTAAATACAGAGAATACAACAAACAAATGTCCAAAAAGAATCCCTGGAGAAACGGAAACTAAAGATCAAGCAAAGAACATGGAAAATGCAACTGAAGACATTAAAAAGGAAGGTCAAAACGAAGAAAGGGAAAAGGTGTCAAAAGAAAACCAAGAAGTGAAACCTCCAAAGGAAGATAAGAGCACTCCAGTTGATGGCAAAAAGGAATCCTGCAGAGAGAAAACTATATGTCTAGACCAAATTCCTGTACAAAATGAAACTAATGATATAAAAAAGAACACGGGCAATGGAATTGAAGACACCAGCGAGCAAGAGCAAACCAAAGAAGAGAAGAGCACTCTGATTGGCGAAGAGGAGTGCGGTAGAGAAAAATTTAGAATTAAAGCAATTGAATGCATGCAGACAGAAGGAAAAAGTGTCGAGGAGGTTCTGGAGGATTATGAACATAAACTTGAAGAGTTTGAGAAACACCTTGGACCAGTCTTGTTTGCGGGAATTTTAAAAATGGATACAGATCAAACAGTGGGAATGGATATTGGAGCAACATCTCATGGTCCTAATGTTGGAAATAGTGAAAACGAGTTAGGACACGAAAGTGACGTACCCGTTGGTAATTTGGAGAAAGGTCTCGAGGGACGCGATGTTATCCCTGATGAACAGAACTCAACCACGTTTTCTATAACCGCGTTAAAGGCGCAGGATAGCCACGTGGAGAAGGAGATGGAAGGAGACAAATCGGCTGAATTAGATACTTTAGGAGACGTAAACGAAGAATATAACGTTTTGAAAGCCCTGGACATAATGAGTAGTAAAGAAACTACACTAGGAGATGTTATTTCGAATTACGAGAAAATCATATCTGAAAAGCGTTCAGATACTGATGATGAGAAAATGAAAGATGTTTTGTCCATATATGAAAAAGAACTAGAGGACTTGAGAGACGAGAACAGCTGTTTGAAGGAAAATATTGGACATGATCTTTCTACCTGCATTTTGGCTTTTGCCCACGGTGAAGAATCTGTAGGTTCTGCTTCCGATGGTAGGGCAGCCGATAATAGAAGTGCTTCTAAAGAACTCAGAGAGGGGAAAACGCTACAAGAAATCATTGGAACGTATGAAAGGGAGATAGAGGCGTTACAGAAAATAATTTCGCCTAACAAAGGCGATGCGGTTCCAATTTCGAACATTCTCTCTCAGTACGGACAGCAGTTAGATTCCCTTGAAAAAGAGAACAGCGATTTGAAAAGGACTCGCGACAATATTAAGAGGAAAATTGGAACTAATTTATTCGAAGAAATAGCGATGATACCACAGGATGAACAAGTGAGCAGTGGTGATGAAAAGAAGTCAACACATCAAAACGTTACACCTGTCGTTAATGACGGTGGAAGAGAAAAAGCAGGAGAAGCACAAGCTACAAATATGGTCGGTGGAGACAAGCCTGTTGACTGGAAGACATCCAACCAGGAATCACTCATTGAGGATAATAAAATGGCTCCCTTGGAAGCACCAGCTATAATGAAAGAATCTGCCTGTACACTCGAAGAAGTGCTGCTGAACTATGAACAACACCTTGGCGAGCTTATCAAAGAAAAGGAAAAAGAGAGCTCCGAGCTTAATTTTGAAGAACTGAAAGAAAAACTAGGGCCAGAGCTTTTCATTCAACTGACAAAAAGCGAGGACGATGTGCCCCTTGAAAGTGATATAAGTTTACAGAAACAAGACTCTGAGAGCAATGAACTTAAGCATATTTGTGATGCTATAATGAAAATGGAAGAGGAAGAGAAATCATTGTCAGATATTCTAGAAGAAAACGCAATGTTGATAGAAAGGTTAAATAGAGAAAACGTTGCTTTGAAAAAAGCGACAAGCCAAGATGGAGCCGGTACCGCGGTGTCAAATATAGTTGATGATTACGAGGAAAAGTTAGAGCAAATGCAGAAGAAATTCAAGGAAGCTGAAAGTGATTACGAAAAGCGTGTCGAAAATCTGGAAAACAAAAATAATGAGATGGAGCAGGAATATTCGGACAAATTGATGGAGCTAGAAAGTGAAATAGAAGACTTGGGCTACAATTTCCAGCAACTCTCGAAAAAACTCAGTCAGGATTTGGTTGATAACTTGATACGGTCCACTAGCTTAGCTGGCGAGGAGGAGGTTCCTCAAGTAGAAGCTTTGAAAATTATGGAAGAAGAAGACAAAACGTTGGCAGAGGTGGTGGAGGAATATGAAGATAAAATGCGCAAACTGGATCATGAGAATAACTTACTTAAGACCGTTACAGGTAAGAGCGATGAGTGCCGCTCTGTACTTGACACTGTATCTGATTATGAGGAGACTATAGAACAGCTGAAAGCAGTAAACAAGGTACAGAACCAGCAGCTAGAAGCTCTGACAGATAGCGTGGGAGATAACCTGATAAAAGAGCTACTCGATCTTACAGAAAGAAGGAACCGGGAGGACGAAGGCGTCATTGATGGAGATCAAGAAGTTTCCCCGTTGTTCAGAAGATGGAGGAAGACAGGTTAACGCTTGAAGAGGTAATACAACATTACGAGGAAACATTAAAGGCAACAGAAAGTGAGCTGGTCTCTATAAAAGAAGATCTTGATAATTTATGTAGTACCATCGGGCAGGACCTATCGAACGAAATTCTATTGAGATATCCATCCTCCAGGGAGGAACTACGTGACGTGTCGAATCTCCTAAAAGATTCTGAGGAATCGGTGGCTCATCAGCAAGAAAAAACAGCACAGGCAGACAAAAATGTACCTAGTAGCACTGAGCCAGGTTACAAAACATTACAGGACAAAATTGGAAAGGACTTGACAACAGAGTTATTGCGATTAGATAATGATTCGACTGACACCTTAAAGCGACTGCACATAAAGCCACATGCCTTACTGAAAATGGTGTCTTCATCAAAGTCTCTAGAGGAAATAGTCAATGAGTATGAAAATTTACTCATGGAACAAGGTTCCCTGGAACTGGAGACGGAAGCGTCAGTTTCACGTGAATTGAAAAGTGCAGTAGGTGAATCTCATTTACAAGAGGATAATGTATATGAAACAGAGGCAGCTATGAATTCTAGCAAGGACGACGATTTCGGTAATGATTTAACCGATTACCCAAGCAGATCAGAAGAGATGAAAAACCAAATTGCGAAGTTAGAAAAAGACCTAGACGAAGAGCGAGAGTTGAATACAAAATATAAAAAAGATGTTGAAGATCTCTTAAATGTTATAGTACACCTTAAGATGAGCACATTGGGGGAAGACGAAAGCACTGAAGATCTTGAACAGCAACTGAAAGAAGATCTTGGAATCAAACAAGAAAATAAACGCCTTAAGGAAGAGATGGGGGAGATGACTGACACAATAAAGAAAATGGACAATGAAATGAAAAACATGAATCAGGACATTGAAAGGTTAGAGGAACAACTGGAAAGTATGCAAAAGAAGCTCAAAAAGGCACAGGTAAACGATACTGATGATGATACCCAACAGCGTGAGAAAAGAAAGCTCGAGCTTGAAAAGGAAAAAGAATTACTGAAGGAAAGGGAAACGTTAGAAGCTTTCAACACCGAAAAGGCGATTTGATTAAGGAAAAAGAGAAAGAAAAAATGGATGCAATTAACGAGCTTCTCCATGCTAAAGGTCAAGTTGAAATCAAACTTCAAGAACAGTTAACAGCAAACAGTGATTTAGAAGAGAAAATAAAAAGCTTAGAAGGAGAACTTAAAAAGACAGACAGAGATCAAGCTGAGAACGAAGAAAGAATGAGACTGAAACAGCGAAATGAATCACTAAAAGAACAACTCGATGAGTCTGAAGCACTCATGAAAGACACCATTGAGAAGTACCAAGAGGAGATAAAAACTACTGAGAAAGAGACCTCGGAAACAGAAAACTCACTAAAGCATGAAATTGATCTGCTTAAAACTAAAGTAGACCTCGAGCGAGCATCGGCAGAAAAATTAAGGAGGAATTCGATCGTATTTTGGAGCGAGAGAAGGGAAAACTCTCTAAAGACTTTGATGATGATTTGGAAAGAGAAAAACGAAAAAGGGAGAAAGACTTAGAGGACGCAATTGAGGATTACGAGAAGAGGGTCAAGAAAGCTAAAGATGACCTTGAAATGAGCAATAAGAAGTTTGATAATGAGAAACAGGAGATGTATAATAAATTCAAGGAAGAAAAGAAAAAATTACAGGAGATATTTAAGGGAGAGCTTAATGAAAAGGAGAAAGAATTCCAAGACAA
The DNA here is from genome assembly GCA_033964015.1 of Scolanthus callimorphus. Lineage (NCBI taxonomy): Eukaryota > Metazoa > Cnidaria > Anthozoa > Actiniaria > Edwardsiidae > Scolanthus > Scolanthus callimorphus. Next base: position 25,622,305 of record CM066911.1, on the reverse strand, counting down.
GCTAGAGACGTTGAGGGAGGAATTGGAAAATCAGATGATAACCGAAAAGGCAGAGTTAAATATAAAGAACCGAAAGGAAACTTCAGAATTGCAGTCTCGCTTAGAGGCACAAATATGTGGCGATAAACTGCAGAAAACGATTGATCTTGAAAATAACTTTCAAGAAACTCTTAATAAAGTTTTAGAAGATCACAAGCAAGAAATCGAGAACATAGAAGAAGAATTACAAAAGGCAGAGGAAAGATTTCACAACGAGAAGCTAGAACTTCTTCACGAGTTTGAAATGGAGAAGGAGACCATTATGGTGGAGCGAAACTCTCTAGAATCGACCATACAAAACCTGTTAAAGGAAATAATCAAGCTGAAACATCAGCGAAAGGAATTGAGGCAGCATCACCGGCTGGAGACACAAGGTATAGAAGACTTGCTTGAGAAAGAGAGAGAAGACATGAAAGAATATATGGAGAAATGCAAAACTGAGTTACTTGAAAAGATGAAGAAAGATCACCAGCAAGAGATAGCCAGTGAGAAAGAAAAATACGAGGAAAAAATCCAGAACCTTCAGGCTGATCTAGAAAAGAAGGAAACTCAAAGAAAAGATTTAGAGGAGAAGCTGCAAATGAGTTAGCGAAACAAAAAAGAAAATATAACAATGAGAGCGAGCAATCGACGGACTCAGAAGGCGAGGCAGATGTACAGGGCATCAAGAAAGGTTTAGAGACTGAATACGAGCAGAAGCTCACTGACGAGAAAAGAAAATTCGAAGAAACACTCCTAGGGCTGCGAAAGGAAGTAGGGAGCTTACAAGAGAAACGTAGAATAATCCAACAAAGAGTTTATAACCAAGAGACGTACACAGGCGATCGGCACGTTATCGAGAAAAGCATCGCGAACTACAAGGTGGGTACAGATGATTTGACGTTTTAGCTTTCATTATGAAAAGACGTGAAAAGCAGACTGTAATTCATCATGCTATAAACATGGCCGTTGAACAGTAAGAGGTACATCCTCGCGCGCCAGGGTCCTTCCCTCACCTCCCCCCAGGGGACAGAGGAAAAGGACCCTGGAATGGTCTGGTCACGTGTCACCCAGATTTCGGGTGATAACAAAAATCAAAACTTGGGGTGGGGTCCCAAAGGAAAATTACTGACAAAAAGAGACTGTAGAATTTTTGTCAGATTTCTTCATTTTGCCCAAAACTATTAGTCACGAAAATCAGAAAATATGGAAAATAAACTTTCCGTTGTTTTCCCAAGAACTTTTGAACTAATTCCCAGGCTGACGGACCCATTATTTCCCAGTTGAGAAATATAAATAAACTTTAAGTCAAAGCAAGACAACACGAAACAGAAACGGCAATGATATTGTAGCGTGAGTTTATTTTATGTAAGTTACATTCATTCAAGTCAACTTACCCAAGAAGCAATCTATACTAAGCTTACATGCAGTATTTCCTGTCAGGATTTGAAACTGTGTTACTGTTTGTTTCGCCAGGAAAACGAGTCTTTTCCTCAAATGTGAGTATTGCCAGCTTTCGGCGACAAGCGGGTTTTTGCTATCTAGTTTTTTTCCACATGCTTTCTAGAGTTTGTGAGTTTACTGTCTTACCGAAAATATCTCTTGGACTCAAACTTTTAGCCGAACAACCATGCAGACGAGCGGTAGTTTTCCCAGCGTGTAGGGCAGCAAAAGTAAACATTTCCACCTTGCGAAGAACAATCAAGACGAAACAACGGCCAACTCTGCACTCAAAATCTGGGCCAGAGAAGCAGAGACGAATGTTCTCGGGTTTGCAACCATCTTTTCCACTTTTTAATAATTGTCTTTATTGGTACATCTTAGTCTTCAAGCTTGCTGCCGGACAAGCTGATTATTAGACGGCAAAAACGTTTCAACTTTGTCTCGTGACGAGCAACCAACGCAATGAACCCTCGAAGGACTGCCAGTAGAAATAACACGAAACTTGAAGCCACTCATGTACTTTTCCATAGCAGGATATAAAAGCTCTCCATCCAGAAATCCTCTGCAGAAACACTATGTTTTTTTAGCATTGGAGGAAACCTAAACTGTTTCTCAACAAAGTTACTTGTTTCGCAGTGTTTGTAGTCGCCGTTGCTAGTCACAGTCACGAGCCGCCATTTTTAGAAAACGCAAGGAGCAACGTGCGCGTATCCTACCCCGCTTGGGAATTTTTGTTATCACCCGAAATCTGGGTGACACGTGACCAGACCATTCCAGGGTCCTTTTCCTCTGTCCCCTGGGGGGAGGTGAAGGAAGGACCCTTGGCGCGCGAGGATGTAAGAGGTACTGCGCAGCGTTTGTATTATAGAATGACTTGAAAATGTTGAAAAAGAATGATAGAATGACTTGAAACCTTGAAAAAGGCAGCATTGCCGAAACGTCGGTATTCAAAAACGACAAAAACAGCGTTTTTAGCTAACATGTTCACGTCAAAATGAAAATAAAATAAGAATGGGCAATTTCTAGACAATCTGCTTTGCTTTTGAAAGAGGTAGCTGCTTAGGGCTTACTTAACACAGATAACATGCATTATCCTTGTCGAAAAATAGATCACATCAATTACAATAATTAAAACTAAGAACTTTACCACGCAGTCTTTTGGTTTACTGGAACCATTGATAAGTGAAGATATGACTTAATGACCTGAAAATGATTTTGTCAAAAGGTGGAGGTGCTTTCCAAACTCGAAGAAGAAATGAATAGTAGACTTGAGCGGGAGAAGAAGCCACTTGAAGATGAAATACGAGAGCTCCAGGCAGAGAACGAAGAGCTGAAGCACAACAGATGGGAAATGAAGGTCAGTCAATTTACAGACTTCTTTAGGGGTCCGCCTTATGAGAGCAGGCTATGTCCAGGGGAGTCTTTTTATGGCCGGAAGAGTTTGGAGAAATCAATCAGAACCAGTGGAGCAATCACCCAAGAGACTTGGATCCAGTAATACACTGTTTTTAAGCGTAGCCATGTTGACTGATGACCGAAAGCGAATTTGTTTCAGGTACAGTTTAGACGAGAAAAAGCGAAACTGGAGGAAAACTTCGAGACAGAAAAGGAAAAACTCGAGAGCCAATTTAATCAAGAGCGCGAAGAACTCCGCAAGCGACTGGAGGAGCGAGCTCAGCGAGAACAAGTAAAGAAACAATCTGAGGTGAGGCCCAGTTCCAGGAATTCCTTATAAGGGCTATAAATAATACGGTAGCCTGGGTTCATCCGCTACTAATCCTCTTTGAGGTTAGTCGCGGCTGTACACAGGCTGTATAATGGGTGCTTGACACTATTAGGTGCTGCCCAGGATTTCCAAATGCTTTACTATATGCCGAGGTGTAAGTAAACCAAGAAAGAGCAGAAAGTCGATACGATGCGATGAACTTTAATTAACGAGGGTTTCAAAATAACCATTTATTTTCCAACTTATGATCGAAGGCATGCGCCTGTGTCGTGGTAAAATTTATGTTGCAAAGCCTGGATATTTTTTGTTTCAGGCGAGTCGAGCTCTCTTGGACGCAAAAACAAATAATTCTAGTTTGTTCTACAAAAATAAGTTGACACTGAGCAATAAGCTTATTCCAAATATCTTAGCTAGAACGACTCTCTTGGATGTTCTGTAAATGTTCCCTTCATTTATTACTCATTTTCTCTCTAACATGATAAAATTGTATAGAACACACTTGCAAAAATCTTAATCGAAACGTTTTAGCCAACAGACCCCCCCCCCCCCCCCCGATAATGTGGCCCACGGCTAGTAGTTGAACCTAATAGAAATCATCGCCCTTTTTGCCCAGAAAGTTGTTAATAGATACTTTTTAAAACCCATCAACGCGTAGTGCTAGGGCTCCGTTTCCTGATGTCTTTTGAATCCCCTATTTATAGGACTAGGCCTTTCTGTAGATGAAGTAGATGGTCAATTTCACAAGATATCTGACATTTGATTACTGGACACTACTCACCATGCATTATCTTGTCAGTTCTCACCTCTGTGCCTCTCCTTGTTCCAGGAAATGCTTACACCTCGTGGGGAAAATGCAGACAGGATTCTAAAACAGGAGAACCTTCTATTGTCATCGAAGAATGAACGGCTGGAAATGGAGATCGAAAACTTGTCAGGGAAAATGCAAGCCATGGAAACAAACTTTGTCCAAGCTGAGCGACAAAAGGCAAGAAAACATTTATTGACCCTTGTCTTTCATTAAAATTGTTTTTTATATTCCCCATTTTTTTCCCAAAACCATAGCTTAAAAATTTTGGAAGTGCAAACCGCATACCCCTACATGTGGCACTGCTGTTTTATATTTACCACTGGATCGTTGCGTCTTAGGCTGAGAGGATGAGAAAGATTCAAGAGCAAGTCTCTAAAAAGGTTAGCTGGAAAAACAGTACAGCTCGCGTAGGGTTTAGATGCAACACCACCACTGACACTACTATTTCTACTACTACTTATAAGTATAATTACTCAGTGATTATAAGAATTTCCGCGGCTGATTGGTCGAGAGGTTTGTTTTCTCTTGCTATAACCACCTACCGATGAACATTGAAAGGATAAGGAGTGCGCGCGTGAGTTTTGTTATGATCGTGTCTAGAAATCTTATGAATCACTTGAGAAATTCGTCTCGGTGACAATTCGCCGATAATCACGCCTGACGCGACTTATTGTTAAATAATAATTATTATTATTCGATTAATATTTTGTCAGACGGGTCTTGTATGGTCACCGACACAAACGTTATGATCAAATACTTATTACAAGATGTCACGACAGATTGTTCCAGACTAATTTATGGGACCTTAACGAGTTGTCCAGCCTGACGACATGGCCGACATGACTGGGTTTAAGCCTGATTAACATCGAGTTAATATTGAAAATAGCTGCGAGCCACCTTAATATGACTCACAAATTTGTACGGCTGTTGGTGTGAGCCCTGTTACTCTTTTTATAGGTGTATTCTCAGACCAAGCCTCAACCGATGGCAGCTTGACGTCAAGGAGTCGAGGCACATTGCACCCTGCAAGTGAAAAAGACGCCCATATACGACATCTCCTAGAGGTGAAAATGTTCTATGAGTCAGTGTTTGGAGAACTTTGCGACGAGGCAGGTCTGTTCGAGCTAGACAGTAACCACGTGGTCTAATGCTGATCTCGGGAAAATAAAATTAACTGTTTCCCTGGGGAGCAGTCATTTTTAAATGACTTAAAAGTGTATAATAGTACATGCCTTCGTCGATGTACATATAAAATAAGTGAAAGAAATTTTTTGCAAAATCCGCATTTTAATGTAAAAAAGCACTGCTTGTTACAGACAGAAACATGTTTCTGTTACAGATCATCGTAAAAGTGTTACAAATGCTCGCATTTCAACACTAACACTAGTGCTTGATCTACAACCCACACTTAAAGAGCAGTTAACAAAAAATAGTATCCACCAAATCGACGGATATCTAATTCCGCGCGTTCTGATTGATTCCTGTGTCGAGCGAGGGGAGTGTCAATCGGAGACGTTTCTTGGCAAGATTGACATTAATTTCATACTTAGCTGACCGATTTTAAAAGTTTAGATCGAGCAAGGCGACTGATAGCTGGTAATAATAAACAAGAGCGTGGTTATTACGTTGCTATAACAACTCCGGTCACAACAAGATACACAATTTACAATAAAGTTCAATCCCTCCAGGGTTATGAAAGCTCGGACCGGTACAAGTTTTTGAGCTTGAACAGCAGGATGTAAAGTTTGGTGGTCGAGTGCAGTAAAAAATGTAGGCAGCCTCCTTAACAAAGGCTAAGCAATAAGAAATATTTTTGCAACCAATACTTAGGTGATTATGTTGTAGCTCGGTCGCCAATTGTGCAGTCGCACAACTCCAATTTGGTAGTCTCTTTTAAGTCAACAATGCATGCGCATATATGATAACTGCATGTTGTATGACAGAAGTAAATATTAAACAAGTAAAATACAAAATGAATTCTTGGTTTGCATGTGACGTCACTGGCGGCCATGTTGGCGGAAAAGGCCGCCGCGCTTTTGTGATTTTATTCACAATGGAATGGTTGCAAACCATCAATCAAAGCCCATCAACTGTAGACTTTGTATGCAATTAATGGTTGTCAGCCAAACAAACGAATGTCTTCAGTTAATGGACAGAGTAAAATAGTTAGGTCTCAGATTGTGTGCATTGTATCCCAACTTGTTGAGCATGGGGGCCAACAGGTAGGCCGTCTCCGCCACCTCTCGTGGAATGACCCCGACCCATTTGTAAAGTGCATCGTGGTAAAGAGGCCGCACCACTTGATCGCTAGAACGCTCGAACCTGCAACAAGGAAAGATGATGTTACATGCCCAGTAACATGGGTTGTGTAAGGACACCCAAGTACAGGCACTGGTGTCTGCAGCATGAGTACTATGCGATCTTCTAAGACTGCAAAGCATGCTGTACCGCACCAAACAAATGCTTTTCATTGGACCGAGTACAGCTTTTCATCTTTATCATTGGTCGCCTTACGTCATCGCCTGCATATCAGTTGACCTTCAGCTTATTCAAGTGTCTTTTCAAAAAAGAGAAAGAAAAATTATATTGCCCAAGTTTGACTTATGCCCGTGCTTCGGAGCCATGTAATTAGGTAGCTCAGTGAGCATGCCACTGTCATTTGCTTGTAGTTTTACCTTGATATGATAGGCCCTCCTGGGTAACCTACGCTCGCCTCGTGATGTAATACGCCCTCATCCCACTCCACGTCCAAAAAGGTCAACACAGCATGCATAGCGCGCCTAGGCTGCAAAACCACGTGCTCATACGGGACTTTCAAACACCTTGTTCGTCCCAGGCCCTCGCATTGCGTGTTCATTTCCATAACTACTTTATTCCAAGTGATTAGCAGATCATCATACTCGCTCGAGTTGATTCCCCTCACCTCGATTTCTCTGTCCACGATAGAGTGCACCACAGCTCTTCCGTCGCGAACCAAGAATATAAATTTCGAATTTGGGAACAATTTTGCAAGGTAGGTCATATTCCGAAGCGTAAAAGGGTCCTTGTTACAAATTCGTCTTGCAGGGCTCCCATGTGATGTCATAATTTCGAGAATAAACTTAGCAACTGCGGATTCCAAGACATCTTCAGTAACTCCAGCAGCCTCTAGGCGCATACGCTCCCGTTTTGAATACTGTCCCACATGGAGTAGAAGTTTAGGGATGACTCTTGTTTCTTGGCCGCAACGAATGTCCGGGTGAGAGTCCAGCATGACTCTCATAAGAGTTGTGCCACTTCTCGGAAAACCGCCGATAAAAATGAGCGGTGAGTGTCGATTAGGATTTGGTACTCCGTAATTAATATGGTATATCAGAAATGCCACTGCAATCAGGCTTGCGATAGCATAAAGTACTTTAAACAATTTGAGACAGTTTCTAACCTTGCGTAACATCTTACAGGCCAAGAATTAAACCTGGAATTGAAAAGGTTAAGGATATAATTCATTTTTGGTGTACTGAACAAAATTAACCGTTCATTTGAAAGAAACTTGTATGAGTCACGTGTTGATTTTATTTTGGTTATTTTCACCTGTTCGTTTGACAGGTGGTCAGGTATCTGTAGCTATGATAGTTCGCGTGTTCTCATTGGCCAATTGTTTTTCCAAGAGCTGGTTTCCGTATAGTACAAATGTTTACTGTAAATGTATGGAGTCCCTCGAAAAGTCTCCAACATGGCGGCTAAATGACCAAATGTGCCGTAAGCCAACGATGTTAGCTAGTATTGTCCAAAATGAGATTTATTTGCACTTATTTAGCATATTTCATCGAATGCTCCAAACGGGAATTACCTGAAATATGGCGCGAAATCAATGCCTAAAGAAGCGTGACTAGTGTTGCGTGACAGATATTGCAGTACCGATATCAGGAATCCGATTAAATTGGGTGCGCAGACTGCTACTACCATTTGCGAGCTTCCGTGAGGCGTGACGCTACAACTAGGTTTGAAAACTTTCTATCGCAGACGTTTGTCAATCAAAACTTTTTGTTTGGTCCACGAAACTTTGCTAATGAGGATCAAATTTCATACAAAAAATTTTGAGTTTCTATCGCGATAATCTTAGTTTTCACCACAAGTCATAGTTGAATAATATCAAAATATTTAGTACCTTTTCTTGTCAGAAATGCCCAGATTCTGTAAGATTGTTTCGATTTTGGTGTGTAGCTTCTGTAACTTTAGAGATTCCCACGGGAAACATGAAAGTTTCACATCCCTGCACGTGCAGTTTAATTAGCGAAACAAAACGTTTTGATTGACAAACGTCTACGATACAAACTTTTCCAATTCTAGTTGTCGCGTCACGCCTTACGTAAAGTCGCATATGGTGGTATTGGGGAACTGTAGAACTGTAGCGGGTCTGAAAAGCAGTTTCATACAGTCCATAGCTTCACAGGAGTTTGAGGACGCCATAGCGGGTCGAGTATTTCAAATCGCCCAAAAAGAAATATTGGCACGACCGCGTGATAGTCATGCTCGTACCCAGAGGCAGAATCAGTACGATAAGATACGAAATAGTGGATACAGTGGTAAAGTACGCGGTGTCGTGAGCAAAGTGGAACATTGGTAACCCAGGGAAAGGTAGTGCCACATTTTAACGATGATAAATGGTGACATCAGATGGTTGCCACGACAACATGACTTGGAATCTTGATCTTTATTTTGTGACATGGTTATTGGACATGAGCGGGGGATTCCACATGGCTTCAGGTTGCACTATTAGCAGCAATAAGGGTCAAGATGGCGGCGGCTCGTATGCAAATTAGGTCAAAATGGCGACCGTGACTAACAGAAAAACATATGGGGAAAGATAATTTCTCGGGGAAGATGCCGTCGGTTCAGTTTTGCGCGACTTAAATCCGAAACAATGATGTTTATTGTACTCACCGGGCTACAACATAGTTTCCTAGGCAGACAATAAATGGGTTCCTGAGCTTGTCCTTTTCAGTGCTTTAAGAAAGCTCCTTATGTTACACATTTCCTTATAATCGAGGTTCACGGCAGTTGAGATCATGACAAACAGTCGCTGATTCGAGAACAAACGCTTTCGAAATGTAGAGTTGCGCGACTCGGGAATACTTCTACGGGCTAGACTGCAGAATACCCCCTCGCGTATAGCTATACCCTAAAAGAAACGCGTTATCGCGTCAACGCGACCACACTAAGTCGACGAGGCGATATGTCAACGCGTCAACACGTCAACGGTTCGGTATAAAAACAGGGTAACTAATGGCAGCGTTAGGAGGCTATGTGACAACGCGTCAACACGTCAACGGGTCGGTCTAAAAACACGGAGTGTATACTAAATATGAAAATCCGAGAACGAGGTATTTTGCCAAGCTGGATCCTGAAAAAAGGAATCTGTCAACCAGTTGAACTTAGAAAAATATATATAATGAAAGGTCGAGGAACAGCTTCAAATGATATCGTTTTAAAGCTGTTCGTCTACCTTTCATTATGTATACTTTTCTAAAAAACGGAAATTGATGGCAGCCTTAGGAGGCTATGTGTATAGAGCGGTTTTCATCCGGCTGTAAAACAAAACCTAATAGTCAGTGTTTAATAGTGTCTACTAGTCATAATTAAAAAGGGGAATAAAATAGAAATGACTTTCGTTGTGTATAGCAGTGCGTATTTTGTTAGTATCTATTTCACGTCGGATGAAAATCACTCTAGTGAACTAGTTCTTCGCAGCGCAATTGTAGAAAGAGGCTATGTGTATAGTGAACTAGTTCTCGTTCTACAAATGCACGCGACAAAACTAGTTCTCTATACACATAGCCTCGTTCTACAATTGCGCGTGAAAGAACTTGTTCACTATACACCTCGTTCTATAAATGCGCGTGAAAGAACTAGTTCACTATACACATAGCCTTGATCTATAATTGCGCTGGAAAGAACTAGTTCTCAATACACAGTCTCGTTTTACAATTGCGCAGGAAAGAACTAGTTCACTATACACATAGCCTCGTTCTACAAATGCGCTGCGAAGAACTAGTTCACTATACACATAGCCTCGTTCTACAAATGCGCTGTAAAGAACTAGCTCAATATACACGTAGCTTCGTTGTATAAATGCGCTTGAAAGAACTAGTTCACTATACACATAGCCTCGTTCTACAAATGCGCGTGAAAGAACTTGTGCACTATACACCTCGTTCTATAAATGCGCGTGAAAGAACTAGTTCACTATACACATAGCCTTGATCTATAATTGCGCTGGAAAGAACTAGTTCTCAATACACAGTCTCGTTTTACAATTGCGCAGGAAAGAACTAGTTCACTATACACATAGCCTCGTTCTACAAATGCGCTGCGAAGAACTAGTTCACTATACACATAGCCTCGTTCTACAAATGCGCTGGAAAGAACTAGCTCAATATACACATAGCCTCGTTCTATAAATGCGCTTGAAAGAACTAGCTCACTATATACACAGTCTCGTTCTATAACGCTTGAAAGAACTAGTTCACTATACACATAGCCTCGTTCTACAAATGCGTTGGAAAGAACAAGCTCAATATACACATAGCCTCGTTCTATAAATGCGCGTGAAAGAACTAGATCACTATACACATATAGCCTCGTTCTACAATTACGCTGGAAAGAACTAGTTCACTATACACATAGCCTCGTTCTACAATTGCGCGTGAAAGAACTAGTTCTCTATACACATAGCCTCGTTCTATAAATGCGCTGGAGGAAACTAGTTCTCATACACAGTCTACATCTACTAATGCGCAGGAAAGAACTAGTTCACTATACACATAGCCTCGTTCTACAAATGCGCTGGAAAGAGCTAGCTCAATATACACATAGCCTCGTTCTATAAATGCGCGTGAAAGAACTAGTTCGCTATACACATAGTCTCGTTCTACAAACGCGCTGGAAAGAACTAGCTCACTATACACATAGTCTCGTTCTAAAAACGCGCGTGAAAGAACTAGTTCACTATACACATAGCCTCATTCTATAAAAGCGCTGCCAAGAACTAGTTTACTATACACAGTCTCGTTTTACAATTGCGCAGGAAAGAACTAGTTCACTATACACATAGCCTCATTCTATAAAAGCGCTGCCAAGAACTAGTTTACTATACACAGTCTCGTTTTACAATTGCGCAGGAAAGAACTAGTTCACTATACACATAGCCTCGTTCTACAAATGCGCTGCGAAGAACTAGTTCATTAACACATAGCCTCGTTCTACAAGTGCGCTGTAAAGAACTAGCTCAATATACACGTAGCTTCGTTGTATCAATGCGCTTGAAAGAACTAGTTGACTATACACATAGCCTCGTTCTACAAATGCGCGTGAAAGAACTTGTGCACTATACACCTCGTTCTATAAATGCGCGTGAAAGAACTAGTTCACTATACACATAGCCTTGATCTATAATTGCGCTGGAAAGAACTAGTTCTCAATACACAGTCTCGTTTTACAATTGCGCAGGAAAGAACTAGTTCACTATACACATAGCCTCGTTCTACAAATGCGCTGCGAAGAACTAGTTCACTATACACATAGCCTCGTTCTACAAACGCGCTGGAAAGAGCTCACTATACACATAGTCTCGTTCTACAAATGCGCTGGAAAGAACTAGTTCTCTATACACAGTCTCGTTCTACAATTGCGCAGGAAAGAACTAGTTCACTATACACATAGCCTCATTCTATAAAAGCGCTGCCAAGAACTAGTTCACTATACACATAGCCTCGTTCTACAAATGCGCTGTAAAGAACTAGCTCAATATACACGTAGCTTCGTTGTATAAATGCGCTTGAAAGAACTAGTTCACTATACACATAGCCTCGATCTACAAATGCGCTGGAAAGAACTAGCTCAATATACACATAGCCTCGTTCTATAAATGCGCTTGAAAGAACTAGCTCACTATATACACAGTCTCGTTCTATAACGCTTGAAAGAACTAGTTCACTATACACATAGCCTCGTTCTACAAATGCGTTGGAAAGAACAAGCTCAATATACACATAGCCTCGTTCTATAAATGCGCGTGAAAGAACTAGATCACTATACACATAGCCTCGTTCTACAATTGCGCGTGAAAGAACTAGTTCTCTATACACATAGCTTCGTTCTATAAATGCGCTGGAGGAAACTAGTTCTCATACACAGTCTACATCTACTAATGCGCAGGAAAGAACTAGTTCACTATACACATAGCCTCGTTCTACAATTGCGCAGGAAAGAACTAGTTCACTATACACATAGCCTCGTTCTACAAATGCGCTGCGAAGAACTAGTTCATTATACACATAGCCTCGTTCTACAAGTGCGCTGTAAAGAACTAGCTCAATATACACGTAGCTTCGTTGTATCAATGCGCTTGAAAGAACTAGTTGACTATACACATAGCCTCGTTCTACAAATGCGCGTGAAAGAACTTGTGCACTATACACCTCGTTCTATAAATGCGCGTGAAAGAACTAGTTCACTATACACATAGCCTTGATCTATAATTGCGCTGGAAAGAACTAGTTCTCAATACACAGTCTCGTTTTACAATTGCGCAGGAAAGAACTAGTTCACTATACACATAGCCTCGTTCTACAAATGCGCTGCGAAGAACTAGTTCACTATACACATAGCCTCGTTCTACAAACGCGCAGGAAAGAGCTCACTATACACATAGTCTCGTTCTACAAATGCGCTGGAAAGAACTAGTTCTCTATACACAGTCTCGTTCTACAATTGCGCAGGAAAGAACTAGTTCACTATACACATAGCCTCATTCTATAAAAGCGCTGCCAAGAACTAGTTCACTATACACATAGCCTTGTTCTACAAATGCGCTGTAAAGAACTAGCTCAATATACACGTAGCTTCGTTGTATAAATGCGCTTGAAAGAACTAGTTCACTATACACATAGCCTCGATCTACAAATGCGCTGGAAAGAACTAGCTCAATATACACATAGCCTCGTTCTATAAATGCGCTTGAAAGAACTAGCTCACTATATACACAGTCTCGTTCTATAACGCTTGAAAGAACTAGTTCACTATACACATAGCCGAGTTCTACAAATGCGTTGGAAAGAACAAGCTCAATATACACATAGCCTCGTTCTATAAATGCGCGTGAAAGAACTAGATCACTATACACATAGCCTCGTTCTACAATTGCGCGTGAAAGAACTAGTTCTCTATACACATAGCTTCGTTCTATAAATGCGCTGGAGGAAACTAGTTCTCATACACAGTCTACATCTACTAATGCGCAGGAAAGAACTAGTTCACTATACACATAGCCTCGTTCTACAAATGCGCTGGAAAGTGCTAGCTCAATATACACATAGCCTCGTTCTATAAATGCGCGTGAAAGAACTAGTTCGCTATACACATAGTCTCGTTCTACAAACGCGCTGGAAAGAACTAGCTCACTATACACATAGTCTCGTTCTACAAACGCGCGTGAAAGAACTAGTTCACTATACACATAGCCTCATTCTATAAAAGCGCTGCCAAGAACTAGTTTACTATACACATAGCCTTGTTCTATAAATGCGCTGCGAAGAACTAGTTCACTAACATGAACAACAACAACCAAAGGTTGAGATTTATGTTAAACGCCGTTGAAAAATGGTGTTTTGCTGACGTTTCGAGCGTTTGCCCTTCGTCTTGAAAGAACTAGCTTACTATACATAGCCTCGTTCTATAAATGCGCGTGAAAGAACTAGTTCGCTATACACATAGTCTCGTTCTATAAATGCGCTGGAAAGAACTAATTCACTATACAGATAGCTTTGTTCTACAAATGCACGCGAGAGAACTAGTTCACTATACACATAGCCTCGTTCTAAAAATGCACGTGAAAGAACTAGTTCTCTATACACAAGTTGACGCGTTGACAAGTTAAAGAGTTCATTTGACCAGTTGACGAGTTGACGCGTTGACCAGTTGACGAGTTGACAAGTTGATGCGTTGACCAGTTGACCAGTTGACGCGTTGACGAGTTGATGCGTTGACGAGTTGACGAGTTGACGCGTTGACCAGTTGACGAGTTGACAAGTTGATGCGTTGACCAGTTGACCAGTTGACGCGTTGACCAGTTGACAAGTTGATGCGTTGACCAGTTGACGCGTTGACCAGTTGACGAGTTGACAAGTTGATGCGTTGACGAGTTGACAAGTTGATGCGTTGACCAGTTGACGAGTTGACCAGTTTTTGAAAAGGTGGAGCTATGTGCGAGGGGGTATTCTGCAGTCGCTCCCTTCTACGATATACATAGTATCCAAATGAGGGCAAAATGTTCCGTAAATCTCCCTTGAATGTGGTTCCCTGATTGAATAAAAGTTCCCTATTTCCCGGCCGTGGATTCACCAACAGGACGCCATGTTTATAGTAAATATAAGGCCGCTAACGAAAGCAGAAAGACCGGACATCTCGAAACAAGCTTCACGAGCAGCCATGTTGTTTGTTGCTGCTTAACCAGCAATGCTTGATGGGAAATTAGGGCCCCAGGCTCTTTGCATAGCAAAATCAGGCTTGGTTTCTTCAGAAGCACACTGAGCGGGAAATACAAAGTGAATCACCAGAAGCTCGATAACAGTTCCAATGCTGAAACATTGAACTCTACAGGCTTCTGATAGTTTCTTCTGTCCACTATATCATTTATAGAATCTGTATAATCTACAGAGTTTTAATTTGGAAAGAAAAGGGTACCGGGATCGCTTTATTGCTCTTCTAAATTATCGAAATTTTCAGTGTAATTGGATATACCGCTGACGAAATCGACCAATTTTATCACGGGCTCGTAATGACCCTCATTTCTGCTATTATGAGTACGCTTGTGTGTAGCGCTTTTACAGCGGAATTCGATGTATCGCGATGCTCCAATTCCAAGAATCGTTTTTTTTCTTTGGTCAATTCTGCGCTGTCACTCAAAAATGGGGGCGGAGCTATGCAAATTAACATGAACTCGACGGGCCTCAACGGAACCCACTTGTGATTTGCATAGCCCCGCCCCCATTTTTGAGTGACAGCGCAGAATTGCCCAAACAAAAAACCGATTCTTGGAATTCGAGCATCGCGATACATCGAATTCGGCTGTAAGGGCGTGGTGTGTGTCGGTTTCACAATGTGTTAGATGATCGATTTTCCCTGAAAGCAGAGGCCACTCAAGGCGAAAGAAAAAAATTATCTCGTCTTGAGAGACTTCTGCTAGCAGGGAAAGATATATTCCACAAATGTGGAATATATCCGTTCTATTGATAGTTTTGAGTAAAAGGAAGATTATTGTAATATACAATAAAAACCTGCATAAAAGAACACCACATTTCAGGTTCATATGTATACTGTAAAGTTAGCTAAGGTTATTATAAAACAGGTATCTAAAATGACAAATTTCAGTCTGAGTGTTTTTTTAAGATAAAATCCACTTGTTCTTTTATGCGGGTTTTTACTGTAGTCAAAACGAGAATTCGCACTCGAAATCATGTTTGCCGCGATTCACGTGGTGACGTCAACAGCTCTGGGAAAAGGGAGTTTACGTAGTCTAGTTCTCGACTGTCTCAGACTGTCGGTTGCTGCTTTGCAAATATTCATTTATGGCATAAAAATGTTGTCATGGATATAAAATATTTCCAAAACTTGGCGTGCCACACAAGTCAAAATGTCAAAATATGCTTCCTCTGTACCATCCTGTTTTGTGTCAGAAAGCATAAATTGGTCAAGTTAAATGAGCCTGAGCTAAGGATGTTTAGATTCCCAATTTAGCCGCCTGAAGTGTTAAAATAGGAACTGGGGATTAGCCTAATTTTGGGCTGGGAAAGTGGGATTTGGGTCACTGAATAGCTACTTTAAAAAACCCTTTTTGAATAATTCAGATATTGTTTCTATACACAATATATACCGTTTCCGGGATACGTTGTCACTGTAAAAAGCAACAAAGCTTGGTGGGCTAGGGAGTATGGGTAGAAATTTATTTGAATTTCTGTAAGATATTAGAAACAAACATGCTTAGGAATGTGCTGAAATTAAATGATTTTAGGTGTGGTTGTGATAACTGCCTGAATTTGGTAGCAGTCTACGGAGCTTAGATGCCCCCATTATCCTTCGCGCTTCAAGCTTATAGGGTTTTGGGGTGACAACGTTTCCCGGAAACGGTATATAATTGTTGGCAGAGTGGTTTCCCTCGAAATGCGCTGTTATCCTCTGAACGGAGCTCCCTTTGAAGACCCTGGATTGTGGTTATTTGGTCCCAAAATTCCAAAAACATGGAAAACTGTTTCTAAATAACTGGAAGAGGTAAAATGCCAAGTCAAGAATATAGCAATATAGTCTATTTTCCCCTCGACCCAAATTTCGCGCGGCCAAATCATGGAAAATCTCTCGTTCCTCGAGGCTTACACGGGGCGGATCCAGGATCTCCAAAAAGGGGGGGCCCAAAGTAAAAAAAATGGAGGCCAAAGATGAAGCCTTGCTCTTGCAAATACAGTAAATGTATAAGGAAATCTTTCGGAAAAGGGGGGTCCGGGCAACCTGAGCTCCCCCCCCCCCCCCCCTTAATCCGCCTATGCTTACCCTTGGAAACCAGAAGCTTGAGGTCCGAGTCACGAGACTTTGTCACGAGGAGCAAGGCGACAAGCCTCTGAGGCTGATGCCGAGCTCTGAGTTTCTCGTAAACAACACAAACGCGAACAGGTAGAGTTTCAGCCTCTGATCCTCAGGGTAGGCTTTTCTCTGACAGGGGAGAAATGTATCAACTGTAAATTATTCTGTTCCTAAAAAAACACATGCACAAATTGTATTAAAATATTTTTTTTTACTTGATTAACTTTTTTCAGTTCTACAATAAATCACTTTTATCTTCTTTTAATATCTTTCCTCTTCCTAAATCATTTCTAGAGCAATACAAATACCAGTCTACGAGTTTGAGTTTACTATGACTATGGCTCCTATCAAAGTTTGTGTCTAAAGACCTGTCTGTAAGTCTCTTTAGAAACAGTATATTTTGTATTCGTATTAACAAGTGACCTACAAAAATATATATACCTTATGAAGTGTGCTTAAAACTGAATAAAAATCAATAACTCTGTCAGTTTAGAAAAGACGTAGAATAAGTTATAGAAACGACGTTGGATTGTATAGATGATGAATATGCCCTTTACACCTTAGTGTAAGACCACATGCAACGATAAATTAAAAAACTATAATATTTTCTCTTTGATCATAAAACACAAATCTGAAAAACTTTTCTATGAAAATTCTCATAGCATATTATATCTATACCGACCACACTACCGACGCAAAGTAGAAAGTCTTTTTCAAATATTTTCATCTTACGAAAAATTGGAACATCACACATTTCCCAGGACGAAGCGTATTTTCTATCACAGTCTTTACGCTCATTCTCAGTTTGCCTATAAATCACGTACACCAAGCATTTTTGATTGTCATTTGCCTCTAATAATAACACTATTAAATGTAACGAACGCTTGCTGTCGGTCCAGAAGCCGAAATGTATGAGCTATGGGATTTCTAGATCTCAGGAGGGGGGCGCAGGGAACCCTCGAATACCGTAATATCGTGTCCAAAAAACGCAAATAACGTAATATCGTGTCCAAAAAACGCAAATACCGCGATATCGTGTCCAGAATTCGCGCCACAATATACGAATAATCATGGCCGTACGGTTTAAAAAACTGGTTCAGGAAGCCAACGCAGAATGTTTCGCATGGTATAACTTCATCACGACCAAAAAGAAATTTTAACTCTCAGGTCTATGAAATACCGGTCACCGCAGACAAAGATTACTGAATTACCGTCATTTTAGATTTGTTTTCCCGAAAAACCGCGTGTTTAAGTGAAATCCCGCATACCGAGCGGAGTTAGAATATCGCAATATCGCGTCTTTTTACTGAGCAGAGCAGTTTTACCGAGATACCGAGGCAAATTTGTTCGAATATCGTAGTACCGCGAACCCCTACGCTCCCCTCTCTCAGTAATACGGGGCTACATAGAACATTGTTCACGCAAACTGCAGTATGTATAATTAATTATCATTGGTTCACTTCACCGGTTTGCTGGCAAAGTAACCTTCAAGCTGCTTGTTGTTTTGACAGGTGGTTTATGACTGGCTACCGTCTTTACAACCGGCTGCTTACTTGACTCATTCTGTGAGGCTTTGGCATTGAACAAGTCTCGAATTAGTGCCGACTTTTCTTTTTCTAGTTGAGCAATTTGCTCCGTCTTTACTCTTATTTCCTAGAAAGAGAAAACATGACAAGTATAGCTAAAAGTCCCTAACCAAGTTTTCACCAAGCCTGCAGTTAATGCTCAAGCTTGTATTCTTGTGGAGATCTAATGCCAAACAAACGAGCGTGCACGGCTTTCCCGATTTTTAATGTTGTATGTTGTATGAGAACCAATAAAATACACTTACCTTTTTAAGGGCCTGCAATTCTTCCTTTAATCTGCAAATGTTTGTATCATCAGGCTCATATTGTGGCTGTTTCAGTGGACTTTCAATAATTTTTCCCAGCTGTAGGTTTAGCTGCCTGATGTTGGCTTTGTACTTTGCGAAAGCATTTTCATCAAGATTTAATTCTGTTCTACGTGTCTTGTGCAGAAGCATTTCATACTGAAACTAAAAAATACATCAGTTTTAACAGATGGTCAAAATCCAACAACTTCTACAGAATCTATACTAGCCAAATCTTTTGATATGTATGTGGGCTTCCTATTCCAGTAAAAACCCAGATTGTAAAGAACCTAGAATTTGATCCTAAGACCATGTCCACACTACACCGTTTTCAAACGAAAACGGATACTCTTTGCTCTGTTTTCGTATCATTTGCATCTGTCCACACTACAACGCGTATCCGTAAAACGCTCTTATGCATTTCTGAATAAAGAAGAGCGTGCGCGCTTATAGATGGAATCGTCGATTGGTCGGGTTTGCTGTGGTGACGTCATCGTTTTCAAATGGCATCGTTTTCAACCGTCCACACTAGAAAACAGCGTTTTCAAACAGCTCCGTTTTCAAATCGCACCACATTGGAGAGCATTTTCGGTTATCGCTTTCGGCGTTGTAGTGTGGACGATAGCTATATCCGGAGCAAAAAGTATCCGTTTTCATTTGAAAACGGTGTAGTGTGGACAGGGTCTAAAACAGGTTCTTATTTGATATGAAAATGAATAATACAGGTTATATGGTTTTAGTATAAACCAACTAATGGTCTATTACAAATCCTGCATTCTGATTGGCTGAGCTACTAATGGTCTATTAGTGATAGACCGTGCCTGGCAAAACCACCACCTTTCTTTGCAAGAAAACTTGATTTTTTCAACATAAAATAATGGAATTCATTGCCAAAACCGACCAACTAGTTGGTTTATACTAAAACAATTAGACCTCTCGTCCTCATGTGCTATGATATCAATAGACCATTCGGCCTTCGGCCTCATGGTCTATTCATCATAGCACATTCAGCCTTGAGGTCTAATTGTTAAATATGGTGGGTGTTGATGTGCATCCTGTTATCTGCCTGTTTTTTTTTTTACATCCCACATCCCTTTGACCACCCTAGTAGTAAGCCTCCCCTCCCCTCCCCCCCTGCTGTAGATGATGCATAAAACATTATCAATAACAATCCATAGACACTCCTGTACCACCCACAAAGCATCATGCAGTACCTGCTCTAATGACAGTTTTGCATCTCCCTGCTGTAAATGAAGTTTTTCCTCCTGAACAGCTGTGATTCTCTTAAAATACCATTTCCTTGCTTTTTCAATAACTTCCATGCCATTTCTCAGGATTTCATGCTCTTCTTCAATTTGCTTCAACCTACTATCCTAAAAAATCAGATCCAATACAATCAATGAAAGTTTAGTGGCCAAGACCCTCTCTTATCAGTCAAGGTGACTATTTGCTGATATTTACGGAGCCTGAGGAGACTTATTGTTTTAGTATAAGTACTAAGCCATTTTAAGATTTTTGCCCCAAAAAATTGGGTTTAGGAGTATTTTTTTTTAGTTTCTCGTAATAGTGCGCACGCGATCCCCAATGCTTTCAATGTTATATTCACCCAGTCTGAATGTCTCGACCAATCAGCGCACGGAATGGCTTGAGTAATTATACTTAAAAAACATATTCCTCTCCCTTTTCTGTGTAATACAGTATCATATCCCCCAAGTCATGGATGAAAGTATACAAATCTGCATGAACGATGAGTAAACCCCACCAATATTAATAATAAGTCATCACTCACCCTGTCAAGTTTGGAGCCTCCATTAACACTACTGCCTCCCCGGAGACCTTCAAACTTGTTATCTGTGGTTTTACCTGGGGGTATTTCTTGATCATCTTTGCCCACAAAATAGACTTTAGTGAAAGAGTTTTTCCTCACTCCCATGCCTGATGGAGATTGTGCTTGTAAAACAGAAATATGTAAAAGTATTAAAAAATACTATCAAAATGCAAGGGTTGCTGAGAGATTCTGCCAAGAGCTTATACAAACGAAGGTAACAAATATGAGAATCAGATTCAGATTAATTCATCTTGGCAACTTTTCTAGTAGTTAAAATTTAACTACATCAAATGAAAGCTATTAGCAATTTGTAGTTCCGTACCCCACCCAAGGAGGGAACTGGAACTGTGCAGCAAGACCGTCCTGACAATGTCCCCTAAAACGTTTAGTTATGTTGAAACAACAATGTCATTTATGTGATCTCTGCCTATATGTGATCAACGAAAAACAGGTTTGTTAAAATTATTGACAAGCGATATTGAAAACTAATTTTTTGAAAATGACTGAGAATCTGAAAGCCATGCCATCTGTCATTTATGTGAGAAAAACAAGGTCTTATGCAGGGAAATCAGAATTTCTATTTTATGCGAGG
This sequence comes from Scolanthus callimorphus, assembly GCA_033964015.1. NCBI lineage: Eukaryota > Metazoa > Cnidaria > Anthozoa > Actiniaria > Edwardsiidae > Scolanthus > Scolanthus callimorphus. The sequence goes on along the minus strand of CM066911.1, from coordinate 25,601,408 downwards.
AAAACATGCATAATGTCAGGACATTGGCAGGTCTACCATTGCATCATCCCAGCAAAAAGATACAAGATGTTCCCTAATGAATAACAGGAAAGGTCAATTCGCCCCTATATCTAAATGCCAAACCAATGTCTACAGTTTGTCTGAAATTACAAAATAATCTCAACAAAAGCTGTCAATTTCAGATGCTACCAGCTACAATGTGTGGGATTGGAAATTCCAGAGTGGGGGTCAATTTACCTGATTTCTTCCATACAAATACTGTATTTTCCTTTGGAAATTCCAGAGGGGTGGGGGATCAGTTTTCAACACTGTTACATGGGGGAAAAGGGGGGGGGGGGGGCTGGATATTTTCTGGAACCACACAATGATGTTTTTTTAATTTGTGCCATATTATTTTCAAATGGTGAAGACATCAAACTAGCATATTGCTATTTACTACTCCTGCACGCACATGACTGGTCAGAAAGCGCTATAGAGCCATTGCAGATGCATTTAAGGCTTTCATGGTTTCCATTCTTGTTGTTACTGGTACTTGCTATGGATCTTATTAAAACAGCTTTTAAACACATGTATAGTTCAGGTTCACACATGACATCATGCCTGTTGTTGGATGCAAGCCTTTAAAAATTATATAAGCACAACAGCTGCTTATATCTATCTTGCTTCAATACAAAATGGACAATAAAAAAATAAGTGTAAACAATTAACAGCAGGAAATATAATGGGATTTACTATGGACAATTAAATTTTGAACTATTTATGTTATGTATCTTACAATTTATCAGCAGAGCATCAACCCATGATGATAGAGTTACAGTACATGGTAAATTACAGTACAGCAAATCAAGCATAGACATGTGGCCTAGTAGAGGGATAGCAAACTTTCCCAATTTTGTTTGTGATTGAAAAAAGAAAGAAAAAACCTATGGAACCTCCATAGCAACATACAGTGTTTATATGGGGAATAAAAGGAACATTGAACCACACTACTCAATTGGAATCTTCCAAATCCCTTCTGGAAAGGGGGGAGGGGAGAGTAAAGGGTTGTTGTGGAATTGTTCTACATAAGTATTTCTTTAGCACTCTAGAGATTGCAAGCAAAATCTAAAAACATGCCCAATATTGATCAACATAATTACAGTATGATGTTATACCACAACATGCCTGTTTCGTCTGATTGGCTCTCAGCCATGGGTACATTAAGTATATACCACGGAATGTGCCATCATCAGCGCATGTGCTTAAAAGAACCAGTGATCTTATATACATGGAATGACTTGTAATAAAGTGGTCATTCTATGGTATATAAGAGAACATACCACAGAAAATCAGAGGACATTTTGTTAATTATTTGATACAATATATATACAAGAAAAACACTGACAAAGAAAGGCAGTATTTGCATGGTAGGGAATATGCCCTGCACAATTGACAAGCCATGTGGCCCTCAATCCCGGCGTAATCAATCGAACAAATCCGAACAAAAAATCAGTCGAACTCAATCGAACACCAATCGTTCGATTTGTTCGGCGATCGAACACAATCGAACTCGAGCTTTGCTGTGAGTTCGATTTTCGAACAAAATCGAACACCATCAATCGAACAGATTGGATTGTTCGATTTTGTTCGGTGTTAAGTTATGAATAATGTGTGACAGGGAAAATAAGTCTAGTTAACAGCATTTAGGGGAAAGAGGGGACTCCAAAACCTTTGGGATGGGGATGCTTGCCGTCCATGTTATTTTTAGGGGTTAAAATCGACTCTTTTTACCTTTTGGAGGTAAAAAAAAGGAAAGCATTTGTTTACCACATTATTTCCGTCTTAAAACATCAGGCAGCATATTTTGGCGTGAAAGATTTGTCGACATTTGGTTTTGCCTTAACATTGTAGCTTAAAACCTCTAGTAGTTCAGGGGCCGGTTCCTAGAAAGCCAGTTAAGAGTTATCAGTGGATAAACGCTTATGTAACGGATAAATCCTGAACAAAACCTATACAACAGATAACTTTTATCCGTGGATAACTTTATCCAACCTTTCAGGAACCGATCCCAGGTGTGTTACAAATCTACACTATATTCGGACTTGTTGGTAATTTTTAGGAGTCAAAATCAGCTAAAACCACTCCCAATTTAGTACCTTTAGGGAGACAAATCTAAAGGATGTTTAACGTTCGATTTCCGAACGTTCGATTTTGTTCGATTGTGAAGATTTTGCTGTGAGTTCGATTGTGTTCGATTGCCGAACAAGTCGAAAATCAATCGAACGATTGGAAGTCGATTGAGTTCGATTACCGAACGTTCGATTGATTACGCCGGGCTCAATGCATGGGTGCACAAGCTGCAGCATCCAGCGTTTCAGATGCTTCAGCTATAAGAAGCTGTTGTGTGGCAACTACATGAGGTTTACTCAAAGAGGCTTAACTCACAAGAGAATAGGAGTTACATGATACATTACAAGGAAAGAAACAAAGATCCAGCACCAAGGATACTATTAGTATCACAAGTGACTGCATGATGTAGTTGTGTGCAATTTCTTTACATAAAGCTTCAACCCCTAAAAACTTCTGTGAAAACTTCTGATTCTGTTTGGAAAGGAAACATGTCCTGTGTCAAAGATTAAAACCTTACAAATCCATATAAATCTTTTTTAACATAAATTTCAATAAAGCAATGAATTTCAAAGAGAAATTGTGTAAACAGCGTAACTATGATTGATTAAAATGTGCCTAAAAGATTTTTGTACGGGACCACTCCGCTTGCGGAACAGGGAAAAAATGCAACATTAACCACTTGTTTTCATGAACAGCCCAGACTGTGGTTTCATAATCTTTTCATGATTTGAATATTTCATTTGACAAATGGCACAAATCCTTCCAGGTTGTTGTTGACTTTGTTCGATTTCCCGGCTACTTGACTACTCATGAGTAAATACTAATTTCGAAAGCATTAAACCCCCTTTTAAGAGCAGTCCATAAAACCTCGACTGTCCTTGACTAATCTACCGTGAAATCGTGCATTATACACGTTATTAAACTTGCACGGATTTTTCTTTTGAAAAATAAATTGGCAGAGCACTTAATTATAACGGAAACCCGACAGTTCTGAAGGGCCAAATGACCACGGTTGGAATTTCAAAAGGCAGAGGTGACACTGGTCAAGATGTATTAAAGCTTGGGTTAAAAAACATGTAAACACAAAACCGGAAAGGCTGTGATATTCGAGACTTACTTCCGGCGGTTGTTGTTCTGTTGTCTGTCAAGCCATCACTTCGCCACCTTCGCCACTTCTCAACAAGCTCTGATTGCTCCGAACCATCTCGAATTCTGAAAGAATCCTCACTTGAATCAGATGCCCAATCTTTATCTCTAGACTCGGCAAGTTGTGGTAAAGACTGTGACCTCTGAGAAATCGATTTAGTGGGAGTATTCGAATTGCTCGCTCGTTGTGTTCGAATCGCGAGTTTGAATCCAGTGCAAAGGCGCTCAAAGTTTAGAAGTCCATTTCTAGGAGTTACTTTACGTAAACTTCCCAATATTCCCGCTGGCAAAGAGGCTTGACCCTCTTTAACGTCCCAGTAAGCCTCGATATCTGATAGCTTCACAAATCCAGTGCCGCGTTCATCCAAAATCGCAAATAAAGCTCGCATGTAGTTTGTAAACTCACGAGGTAAGTCCTGACTGATGTCCACTGTGACTGGTGAGGCCATGATTGTCGGCGACGATAGCTCTTCGTTGTCATGTTCCTTAGGATATATTATCGTATGACAGCCGCGCGAGTCTTCTTCGCTGAAATCCTGGTCTTTCATATCCAGTTCATCTCGAAATCAATCTTCTATGAAAACTGCCTGCGGGTAAAATTATTCACTCAAGTATTCGACAAGATCATCAGATACAACAATGAATCGATCACTCTTGCCTGTTCGGCGTATTGATTGGTTAACTAAACAAAGATGTTGTGTGGCTACGGACCTCTTATTGGTCGAAAATTCGAATATGTAAATTTCAATCTTAACACAGGAAGACCACTTAAAAGGTTGCTTTTGTATTTTTAGTGAGCAGATTATTAGGCGGTGAAGATAAAACTCGCTTAAAATTGTACTTCCGCCCAAATAAATGCTAGCAGCGGTTTGTTTTAGGTCATGGACTTTTATTTCTCTTAGGAACTTTCATTTTTGACGGACCAGGAGCCCATCAACAGGAGCATTCTTATGGATGATCATCTGGTGTGTTGGGCGACTGCGCACTTGAGCCCGCTATCCTGCAGACGCTAGACCTGCATTCTCGTACCCAAAGCTCCCCAGCTCGTCTGCTCGCAGGGGAGGCTCTGGGGACATCCATTTGAGGGCCGTCGCTGATTGGTTGATTTTGAGCATTGGAGCATGCGCTGAAAAGTCTTTCTCTCAGCGGCTCTGTATTAAACCTCGCGCATGCGTCAGTGGCTGTCACCAGAGCCTCCCCCCAATCTCGTTCCCAGAGCCCGCGTATCTTTTAGGCCAGCGCCAAGATACGGCTGGCTCAAAGATGCACGGGCTCTGGGTACGAGATTGAGCCTCCCCCGCGAGGAGACGAGCCGGGGAGCTCTGGGTAAGAGAATGCTAGACTTGAGGCTTCTCCTATTGCAGCTATTGATGAACTCCCGACCGAAGCTCAATATCCCTCCCCACCGAGACTTGTCAAACCTGAAACCTACTTTACTATATATTAATTTATGCACTATATCTTTTCTTTCTTTTTTCTCCAATTATTTATGACTTGTTAGGCTACTATGGTCACTGCGCACCTTAACGTTTCTCCTATCTAATTGTAATGCTCTTTTTTTCATTTTTGATGTATTTCTCTTCTATTCAAATCCCGCGGGAAGGGGATCTGTTTTCTCCGACGTCCGCCTGAAAAACACCCAAAGATGGCGGCGGTTGTGATCTACAATTTTTTGTATTTTGTTTACTATAGTATTGACTTCTGACATCTGTATCTTGAAACACATACACACAATGATCATGTATCCCTAAAAAAGAAAAACAGAAAACGACATTTTCTAGGGTTAAAAAGCGGCTTTTCGCTTGAACAATAATACACTCCGAAAGCAAACGCGGACGAAGAAGCGGGAAACTGCGGAGAAGAAAAACTTTCAATGCCCAGCCAAGCAGGTGCAGAGAGAAACTAAAACCTGGACTTCCATGCAAACTGATCAGTCTTTTGCAGTCTATACATGTCTTTTGTGAAATAAGAAAAGGCTGTCACAAAAATGTTACAGAAGGGCTTACGTGAAGGCTGTCATAGAAAAAAATTATTGTTTGCTCGTGAGTTTATGCAGATAGTGAGAATTAAACTGGATGATTCATGGCAATGTGATCTTATTTGAACTCCAATGGAAACCTTACAACCGTAGGAGAATCTTAAAACTAGGAAACTCTTCTGATATGCTTTAGTTTAGTTTCAATGAAGCGAGTCATTTGAATCAAATGATTTTAGCGATGAATCCAACGGCAACAACCCAGTAAGGGGCGTTTTTCCCGCTTGTTCAGTTCTTTCAGAAGAGCTTATGAACTCTGATATTACGGTGTAATTTCTTCTCCATTCCAGTTTGTTGTGATATCCTCTCTTTTCTTGTGTGCTGTCGTGAATTTTGTCATGAAGATTTGCTTCCTGCTCGCAATAGCTTACTACTCTTCTTTCAGTCTTCCTCGCTGCAAGATTCTTCCATTGCATCCATCTCATTCGCCTTCATGGTCGCTAAGATCATTTGATTCAGATGATTAGCTGGATTCTCGTCTACATTTAAGTCCAAATCTTTGTTAAAACTAGCACAAAAGGAAAGTGGATTTCATCTCCCTTTGCAAACTTTGAAAGGCGCGAAGGGCGGAGAAAGTGCTGCATTCTCATTGGCTAGTTGTTCCGGGCGCTCATTGGCTGATTGCTGCGAGATCTCGCGGGATGCAGTTTCTAAAAATAGATTGATAAACCAATTCGATGTGACACGTTTATTTAGTATCACGCCCCATCTAATTTGCCCCTGGCATTTTATCAACCTCGTCCCCGGGTCTTCTCGGTCGTTTTTCAAAATGACTCGGGAGAAGACCCTGGGGAGGCTGAGTCACATGACCGTTTCGAGACAAAGGACAACTTCGTTCCCATGTCTTCAAACAGCGGTCATGTGACTCAGCCTCCCCCAGGGTCTTGTGCTCGACCAACCGCCATCTTGAAAATTACCCACAAGACTCTGGGGGCGAGGTTGCGTTTTTGTTGCCGTTGTGACCCGGGGACCAGAGCAGCGAAGGTCAAATTCATTTTCTCTTTACAGACATAGCCTATTTATTAATATCTTTAGGGTAACCCTGTCGTGCAGCTCAATCCAACAAGAGCAAGACATCAGTGAAATGCTTCTTTGAAAAGGAAAGTTTTGGGTTTGGTTTTAAAAACATTGACCTGAAGTGAAAGCCGCGACAAAACGATTTGCCATGCGCTAAAGATTCAATTTGTGAAATGAAAACAAAAGAAAATAATTTACATAACAAAAATATCTCGTGCTGTCTTTGGAAAACGTAAGCTACAGGCACAAAACGTAAGGCAAAAAATTGCCACAGCAGCTAGAATACGATCATATCTTTCCAGGCGCTGATCCAGGGGATCCGCGGATCCGATTTTTTGGGGATCGTCGGTTCCCTAAAGACCTTTTGTCATTTCGGAGTGGTTTCTTTTATGTGGCCCCCCAAAAAATTAAAAATTATGGTTTATAAAACTTTATCATGTTCGCTGTTATTATGTAGATTTTTTCAATTGTGTTCATTTCACAAGTCAGTGAATCTTTAGCGCATGTGAAGTGCATTCCCAGTCTCGTACCCAGAGCCGTCATCTTGTGGCCAGCGGCAATTGATTCAATGCTGTGGGGGAATCGATTTTTTTGAAACCCCGATTCTGGGTTTCGTTATGTTTTCTGTATATGATCTTGATCTACGCATGCTCACAAATCCGATTCCCCCAGAGCCCAGTCTCGTACAAAGAGCCCGCCATCTTTTGGCCAGCGGCAAGATTCAGGGCTCTGGGGGAATCGATTTTTTTAAAACCCAGATTCTGTATGATTTTGACCTACCACGCATGCTCACAAATCGGATACTCCCAGAGCCTCGAATCTTGCCGCTGACCAAAAGATGACGGGCTCTGGTTACGAGATTGGTGCATTTGGGTGCCGCTATAGAAAAAAACAATCCATATTTTTAATGTCAGAAGATGAACGGAGTTGTCTGTTAGGTCTACAAAATTCAAGGAGTTCACGCAAGTAGATGCGGGCTAGACTCATCGTGTTACTACGTCAACCGGGCCATTTTGTAAGAAGTTAGCCAATCAAAAAGCCAGTACAGAACAAAGGATATTGACTTTCTTGAGATCTCAGACATCGAAATATCCCCTTTTTTCTAAACATTGTGAAAATTCTGAAACTTTTGGACAACAAACTAATAAAATCAATGTTATTTAATTTACTACAATTACATGATGATTATCCTGGTGTCACAGAGATAATCACAAGATTTCCCAGATTAAAGTTTCTCTTACATAATTTGTTCTTTCAATTTTCTTTAGCTTGTTCTTGTTTTCGTAGTCTGCTTACGATAATTACTCCATCTATAAATGACAAACTTTTTACGGGAGTCGCACAGTAAAAGTCATTAAATTAACCTTGAAAATGATTCGCTGTTGAACAGGAAGCGAATGCAGTTCCATGTCCCCAAGCCCTGCTATATCTCTTTGTAAATACGTCCACCATGTACCAAGTCCTGCAATCTTCTTGTAAATACGTCCACCCTGTACCAAGTCCTGCTATATCTCCTTGTAAATACGTCCACCCTGTACCAAGTCCTGCTATATCTCCTTGTAAATACAACCACCCTGTACCAAGTCCTGCTATATCTCCTTGTAAATACGACCACCCTGTACCAAGTCCTGCTATATCTCCTTGTAAATACGACCACCCTGTGCCAAGTCCTGCTATATCTCCTTGTAAATACGTCCACCCTGTACCAAGTCCTCCTATTATCCTCAGTCCTTCCGAGTACAACCACCCAGTGCCAAGTCCTCCTCAGTCCTTCCGAGTACGACCACCCTGTACCAAGTCCTCCTATTATCCTCAGTCCTTCCGAGTACGACCACCCTGTACCAAGTCCTCCTATTATCCTCAGTCCTTCCGAGTACGACCACCCTGTGCCAAGTCCTCATATTATCCTTAGTTCTTCCGAGTACGACCACCCTGTACCAAGTCCTCATATTATCCTTAGTTCTTCCGAGTACGACCACCCTGTACCAAGTCCTCCTATTATCCTCAGTCCTTCCGAGTACGACCACCCTGTGCCAAGTCCTCATATTATCCTCAGTTCTTCCGAGTACGACCACCCTGTGCCAAGTCCTCATATTATCCTCAGTCCTTCCGAGTACGACCACCCTGTACCAAGTCCTCATATTATCCTTAGTTCTTCCGAGTACGACCACCCTGTGCCAAATCCTCATATTATCCTTAGTTCTTCCGAGTACGACCACCCTGTGCCAAGTCCTCCTATTATCCTTAGTTCTTCCGAGTACGACCACCCTGTGCCAAGTCCTCATATTATCCTTAGTTCTTCCGAGTACGACCACCCTGTACCAAGTCCTCCTATTATCCTTAGTTCTTCCGAGTACGACCACCCTGTACCAAGTCCTTCCCTTTATGACCACCCTGTACAAAGTCCTTCTACCAATACGACCACCATCTTGGAACAGAACTTCGAGATGATATCGCATGTTATTCCATGTGACATGCACGTGACCATCATTGTGCATGACCTTACGGACCTTGCCGCTGTCTCTTCCAGAATCTCTTTACGTCATCATGCCCCGATCGACTGACGACCACTATTCTCTTTGATGAGTTGGCCCAGATGAGCACTCCCAGGTCCTGAGAGCAGGAAATCAAGCATATTTATTTTTGTCTTATCCATATCTTACATAAAGGAGCGGCTGATAGTTATAATTAGATATAACAGGAAATCAAGCATATTTATTTTTGTCTTATCCATATCTTACATAAAGGAGCGGCTGATAGTTATAGTTAGATATAGTTAGCAAGCAAGCAGCTGATAGGTATAGTTAGATATAGTTAGCAAGCAAGCAAGCAAGCAAGCAAGCAAGCAAGCAGACGGCATGCAGACAGACTGGTAGAAACACAGGCATACAGACCGACCAACTAAAAGACAGACCGACAGACAGACATTTATGTGGCTGACGAATACAGCGAAGCAATTGTTTTTTAGGGGCAGGGGGAGACATATAATCGTCAGGGTTTTAAGCTGAAAGGAATGCTTTTACATGTGAATCTAGCCTGGCTAAATTGCCAATTCCTTACTCACCTCTGCATACTTTCGAAGAGTTTCGAAGTCTGCTTGTGACAAGAATTGATTGTAAAGTACGCCTGTGAGATAGAAACACATTCAATGTAACACTCGACGCTAGCGCGAGGATGACTAGGGTAAGAACATACAGTCGTTTGTTGATTGGCTGGAAATGAAAAACACAGAAACACCTACCCTCTGTGAACTTCATACGGCTGCGTTCCATTTCCCATAGCCTGACCTGGTCGCTTATTGTTGGAGGGATGACCGGATTCTAGGAAGGGTACAAAAACAGCACGCGTCACGGTTTGGTCATGTTTATGGTCTCCATGACGACACAGACTAGACAATGGCCCTATAAACAAACACATCACGCAACCCTTAACTAATGAAAGTACAGCCAAGAATCAACAAGACCTTTAAATAAATAAGCGCACTTACATTTTTCAACATTTCGGGATGTGCTCTCGTTTGTAAGAAGTTTAGGATCTGAATACAAAGTAAGGAGTTAGGATGAAGTTAGAACGGATGTGTTTCATCGTAAATATGTTATATTGGTGATCAGATAAATATTAGGCTGTTTGTCGGGGGGAGGGGGGAACTTCAAAACATTTTGTACGGGGATGCTCCGCCCAAACACTGTACCCCTTACCTTTCTATATACAGTGGTGCCTCTATTAAGCGACCACCCTCGGGACCAAGCCAAGTGGCCGCTTCATAGAGGTTGGCCGCTTAATGGAGGTAGTAGAAGAAAAGTTGCACTGCAATTTCCGCTAAAACTACTGTAAAAACGCATCTCAAAGAACCGCCACCGTATGTTTGATAATAATAATAATAATAATAATAATAATAATAATATAATAATAATAATAATAAATAATAATAATAATAATAATAATAATAATAATATTTAATACTTGTTATGCGCATTTTAGCATGTGGATATGATCAAATGCGCAGTACATGAATATTAAAATACAATTCCTAAAAATATTAGATAACAAATATTTAAAATATAGATAAAATTTATAAAATATATATAATAGATAAGATAATATATATATATAATAAAAAAGTTAGTAATGATTTAAATTAATACTAAATAGAATAAATCTAAAAAAAACAGCTAAAAATGTTTAAAATAGTTAAAATTATAGAATAAAGTCACTGTATGCTAATCTAAAATAGTAAGTCTTGAGACTTGACTTAAAGCAATTAAAATTGTTAATGTTCCTTAAATTTGATGGCAAATTGTTCCATACTTGTGGAGCAGCAGCCGTAAATGCTCTGTCTCCAAGAGTCTTCTTAAATCTAGCAGAACGGTCTTGCAGCATAATGCCCGTTGACTGTGAGCGGAGGTTGTACCTACTCTTTTTACTAATATTAATAAGATCTCTAAGGTAAATGGGAGCCATATTATGAATTGCTTTAAATGCGAGAGTCGCGATCTTGAATTTTACTCTATACTTGACAGGTAGCCAGTGCAGCTCAAAAAGCACAGGAGTGATGTGGCAGTGTCGAGGAGTGTAGCTTATTAACCGCGCAGCCGCGTTCTGTAGTCGCTGGAGTTTAGAAAGATGCACGGCTGGCACTCCATAAAGAAGGCTATTACAGTAATCTAGTCACGCCATGACAACGGACTGCACAAGCAACTTAGTGTTGTCGTATGAAAGATATTTTCTGATTTGCCTGATATTATAAAGATGGTAAAATGCTGACTGGCAGACCTTATTGATATGTGTAGCCATATTAAGATGGGTGTCAAACCATGAGCCGAGATTACGGACTGCAGAGCTATCTATAGGTACATTTGTCTGACCAAGCGTGAGATGGGAAATGTTTACTTTGTTAAGCTGGGCCCGTGTGCCTATCACAATTATCTCTGTTTTGTTGTCGTTAAGCTTTAGTTTATCTAACGTCATCCACGTCCTAATTGCATTAATACAGTTTTGCATAGCTGCTACCGCATTTGCCTGACTGATATCAGTGTCCGGCTTAAACGACAAATATAACTGAGTGTCGTCGGCATAAGCGTGTACTTCCGGAAGATGCGCCTTGATAACGTGAAAGAGCTTGCTTGCATAAATCGTGAACAGAAGTGGCCCTAGACACGAGCCTTGCGGAACACCATGAAGAAGATCGAATTTCCTGGACAAACACCCTTCAAAGCACACGCGCTGAGATCTGTCCGCCAGGTACGATTTGAACCAGCGGAGCGCAGTACCCGTTACTCCAAAGCTTGATTCTAGCCGCTTCAACAGAATAGTATGGTCGACCGTGTCAAACGCGGCACTTAAATCAAGAAGAACCAGAAGAGTAACTTTCTGGCTGTCCATATTTAGCATGATATCATTGTGTACCTTGAGTAAGGCCGTCTCAGTACTGTGCTTTTACGGTAAGCAGACTGGAGTAAAGGATACAACTCGAACTTCATCATGTGATTGTGCATCTGATTGCATACAGCACGTTCGGAGAGCTTAGATATGAATTGAAGGTTGCTCACTGGACGCAAATTGGGAAAACTGGCGTCTTTTCCCGCCTTAAGACGAGGGTCAACAAGAGCCTCCTTCCATCTGGCTGGAAAGTAACCTATCGAGAGCGAGGAATTTAATATACACTTGATCACTGGTAGCAGTTCCTCCACGCACGTAAATACCAAGGATGTTGGCATCGGGTCTAGAGCGCAGGTCTTCCTGGCAGACATCTGGACCAGACTCCGGACATCATCATCGGAGAGCAGATGGAATGCAGGATAGGAATGGCTCTCATCGACTACAGAGTCCTCTGGAACTGCGCATATGCTATCAGGCGGAACACAGCACAGCATCGAGCTCTACACGGATGGCACTTATTTTACGACAAAAGTAGTTACCTATGTCGTCCGCCAACGCACTGTTATCATGGTAATCAGGAAAGCTAATTGAGTTGCATTAGTGGCATGTAGGCTTGGCACAACAAAGATTAATGAAGAATTCCCTGTTGTTATCAATTGTCACAACATTTCCTGTCACTAAAATGGTATCAACAATCATTAATAGAACTTTGTGGTCGCTTAATAAATAGTCTAGGAGCAGATCTTGAAAAGAGGCCTAGGAAGTGGTTTTCGTAGCACCCTTCGCGCAGACCCGGGAAAGTAGCATAGGATGATAGGTATGTGTATAAGGTTTAATTTAGACCGGATGTTACAAATGAGCCGATGGGACAACATTACGATTTCGGGCACTTTTGTTAGAAGATGCTCACATGTTCTTTGTAAAATTCTAAACTAATTCAAAGCCTGTAAAATTCAAAATCTTACCAAGAAACACATCAAACTCGGCATACTTGTAGAAGTAAATGCGTTTCAAATGGTAAGATATAAAATTGTGCCGTAATTTTCGTACGTACTGTAAAAGTGAAGGTTAAAAAGATATCTGTGACGGCGGCCATTTTGAACCTTTTGTTATTCATGAGGTTCCTTTGTTATTCACGAGTTCCTGACAACTGAAAAGTCAAGAATGACATGGACTGTACAGCTTTCCCGGCCTAATGTATATAGTTTTAATGGTCTGGTATCTCTTCACCGACGTTGTCTGAATCATTTCACTAGGTAATTTCGAATAAAGAAAATGTTTTTGGTATTTTCTAATAAACCTATAATGTTTTGTTTATGCCAGCAGAGATCACAGAAAACATACGAAATCAGTAAAATGTCCACATAAGTGTTCATGCATTGGAGGGATATCTTTTGCCAACGCACACATTTAGACACGCTGTACTTGTAGCGCTACAGCCTATATCTATGTCTTCAGGAGAGGAGGCACAACTCATTTGAATAACAAAGAACTAATATGGCTGCCAACTTCTAATTTCGATTTCTGACGTTAGAGTGGGCATTAAGGGCAGATTTACAGCTAGGAATTTAAAGTGTGTACAATGATACAAAGTTTTGGATACATTTGATCCTTGAATGAGGGGTTTAGAGGCGTATAAGTTCGCAATGTTTTGCAAAGGACATGTGAGCAGCAGGGGAACAAAATGCCAAATATCGGGGTGTTGTCCCACTGTGCGATAGGGATCAAATAGGAGGATCCTTGCTGACGTCATTGTTTACATTAACGAAATTTTGAAACACTGTATCTAGCTTTGAAAATGCAACAAAAAGCTCAAAACAAGTTTATTTTTATTCTTAAAGAAGTCTTGACCCGTTTCTTTTCTTTCTGTGTCATTTTTCAGGCTAGTTGAAGCTTTTCAAAATTGTGCGAAAATCATTGGGGCAAAACGCTAATTAACTCACATGTTTCCTCTAAATTGAGCGTTGCACCACGCGCTTAGAATTCGAGATATCAGCTTGAAATTTTCCAATTATGTTTTGTTTACAGTACTCTATTGATATTCAGAACACATCATTTTATAGCTCCCTCGAACGGTCTGATTCTGAACATTGCTTATGCTAATGAGCTCAAAATGTAAACAAAGGATCCTCCTATTGAACCTTAGGCATGTACCTATCTTTCTATGTTATTTTCCTGGGTCTGCGCGTTGGGTGCTACGACGCGATTTTTTTCCGGTCGCTGCTCCTAGACTTAAAGGCAATAATAGCATTTGGGACCGGAAAATAGTGGCCGCTTAAAAGGTGGCCGCTTAATAGAGGTACCACTGTAGTAAAATTAAGTAAAAGGTACCTCCCTTTCTAATATTTCTTGCAAAAATGCATGTGTTTTAAAAAAGCCCCAAAACGTAGATATTGAAACCCTTTTCTATACTGCAACAACAAAAAACCTAACAGAATCTAGTGATTTGCTACCCGTTTATAAAGAGAAATTCGCAAAATCGCTACCTTTCTATAAAACACTTTCGGGCGGAGCATCCCCGTATATTTTACACGAGGGAGTGCTTATGTGCTTATAATTTTGTTGTGACCTTCGCTTTAACATACTGACAGAGCTATATATTTTCTTGCTCTCCAGTTTCTAGCCCCTATGGTTATTCTGGATAGCTTGCACTCTAACATTAATAAAAGTTTATTATTAATAATCTCACAAAATTATAAATATGTATAAAAAAAAAATAAAACAAAAAACAAGAGAATGTATTTTTTCTATACTGGGAGTGCAAATAAAGGACATTGTTGTTGGACACGATACATACTTGATTCGCCGATATACCGCTAGCCAATGCCTGAAACCAAATAAATACTAGTTATACAATGCTTTCGAGTGGCATACTGCAGATTATTATATAGCTCGTGTTTATTCGATCAAAGCGCGCGCTCTGATTGGTTCTATCATGATCACGTGGCGGGCTACAAATTCCTATGTTTCCCTCGGAAGCAGTCATTAAAGCGGGACTGTCACGGTACGCGCATGTGCGAATTTTGACCACTTTGGTCCGGGCCGGAACGATGGCTGTGAAAGGGAGGAATTACGCTGGTAGAATCCGTTCAAATCTTGTTGTTTCGGGGTCCATCTACCCTTAATTCTTAACGGGTATTCTCTCCTGAGATCTCCTTAGTATCGTGACCAGATTTTGGAGTCGATGCAATATTGTTTGTCGTTTTAAATTGAATGAGACTCGAGCGTCATTTTCACTGATGGCTGCCCAACAACAAAGGCCTAATCGAGGTCTTCCTTTCGCCAAAATGGCTTGGGAACACAGGCTTGGGAAGCAGGATCTGGATATCGAAAAGGGTCCACGAGACATGGAAATTGTTCAAGGGCTACGGTATCTTCACCTCAGACAACGATTTTGCAGCTCATTTGCCTAAAAAACCCTAAAAGTTTACCATAATGTCGCCTCCTGACGAATGAACTCCAAATTATGTTTTCCCTGAGGCGACGTCGCGCGGGGCGTGGGTACTTTCCCGCGAAAACGAAGTGTCCCGTGATTGGTTTATTTAAACAGGGAATCCCCGTTTTGAATGATAGTTATGGGATCGGCGGTCTTTGCTCGAGCATGCGCGTACCGTGACAGTCCTGCTTTAAGTGTATAATATCCTACGCTAAATTACCAGTATTAGAAAAGTTGCCAAAATAAAAGGAATCTGCATTTCTGGTCCTTATTTATGTCGCAAATAGCCTGATAGTCCGCCGTTACGGTAAAGTTCGTCAGCACTTTCCACCTTCGCGGAGTTAGAAAGTGCTAACGTACCTACCGTAGCGGCTGAGTTCGTCAGCACTTTCCACCTTCACGGAGTTAGAAAGTGCTAACGTACCTACCGTAGCGGCTGAGTTCGTCAGCACTTTCCACCTTCGCGGAGTTAGAAAGTGCTAACGTACCTACCGTAGCGGCTGAGTTCGTCAGCACTTTCCACCTTCGCGGAGTTAGAAAGTGCTAACGTACCTACCGTAGCGGCTGAGTTCGTCAGCACTTTCCACCTTCGCGGAGTTAGAAAGTGCTAACGTACCTACCGTAGCGGCTGAGTTCGTCAGCACTTTCCACCTTCGCGGAGTTAGAAAGTGCTAACGTACCTACCGTAGCGGCTGAGTTCGTCAGCACTTTCCACCTTCGCGGAGTTAGAAAGTGCTAACGTACCTACCGTAGCGGCTGAGTTCGTCAGCACTTTCCACCTTCGCGGAGTTAGAAAGTGCTAACGTACCTACCGTAGCGGCTGAGTTCGTCAGCACTTCCCACCTTCGCGGAGTTAGAAAGTGCTAACGTACCTACCGTAGCGGCTGAGTTCGTCAGCACTTTCCACCTTCGCGGAGTTAGAAAGTGCTAACGTACCCTACCGTAGCGGCTGAGTTCGTCAGCACTTTCCACCTTCGCGGAGTTAGAAAGTGCTAACGTACCTACCGTAGCGGCTGAGTTCGTCAGCACTTTCCACCTTCGCGGAGTTAGAAAGTGCTAACGTACCTACCGTAGCGGCTGAGGATCAGGCTGTGTCGCAAGGAGGTGTTTCTTGAAAAAACAATTACCTGTTGACAGCTTTCTCTGGTCAGCACAGCTACACACATGTTTGGGAACCTGGGTTTGAAGATTAAAAATATAATGAACGTAATTTTACGCCTTAAACCAACATGATAGAAGAGATTCATCAAAAATCTAGCCGTAAGTCCATTAGGGGAACACTGAAAACACAGTGTGTTATTTGAAGCCTAAAAGCGAAAAACGTTGTTCGTAAAACGCACATTTTAAGGCGTATTTACGCCTTTATCGGGCGTAATTTCGAGCCTTGAAAAGGTTAGTCAACAGGTAAGTAAAGGGTTTAACCAAGCATCATCAGTCTCACAAGCTATCCAAGATACCAAGGGACGCCACCTTTTGACTCACCTACATAATATTTCACAAAACAAGCCCAGTAGAGACACTTGTAAACAGGATTCTGTGGCATAGAACACAAGAACAATAAAAACAGTTTCAGTTTCATTGCATTTTCACCAAATACAAACAATTTTACTAGTATAAATAGACAAAATTAGTGACATTTATAAGGCTAGAAAGAAAAAAAACATAGTATAACTGTATAGTACAGAGCAAGTAGAACCTTTATTTTATTTTTTAATCATTTTTATTTCATTTTATTTTTTTACACGAGATACACAAACACGAAGACACGAAATCGACGACACAATTACAGTATATGCGAAAGAGGATTAGGAGCTCCTCGTTTTGCATTCTGTCATTTCATCGTTTTTCAGTTTCTTTTTTACATTCACTTTTTGTATTTCACATTAATATATAAACCCTCCTTCCCGGCTCTCTCATACAAACTTACGTCTACGAAACACAGACAACACAATGCTTATCTTATCCTCGCTCCGCAAATGAGTAGTATAGGAGGGGCCGAATTAGCCGTTTTTTTGCGCAGGAATACTAATTTTGCGCAGGAATACATAATGAGCTTGCGGTTGATTGTTGACACAGGTGTTCTTTTGTACTTTATTGCGGTTGAATTAATGAGCGTCCCCACGCGGAATTAATGAGCTTGCGGTTGATTGTTGATACAGGTGTTCCTTTGTTTAAAAGTGAGGCGGAATACATAATGAGCTTGCGGTTGATTGTTGACACAGGTGTTCTTTTGTTCTTTATTGCGGCGGAATTAATGAGCGTCCCCACGCGGAATTAATGAGCTTTGTGGTTGATTGTTGACACAGGTATTCTTTTGTTCTTTACTGCGGAGGAATACGTAATGAGGTGTTCCTTTGTGTTCAACACGTGGCTGCGGTTTCGTTTGTCTCGGCCACGCGGTTTCTATTGTTCTTAGAGTCTATATAAGCAGAGCTTTAGTGCGAGTATAGCATCGTGAAAAGTACAGAAAAAAAATACAGAGGATGACATTAAGATTCTGTTCTCTTTATTATCAATTATATTTAACTATAAGTTCTTTAAAAAATTATATTACATAAAATACTACCACTAGTGGCGCATAGTAACTTAGAGTAGAGTAGCTATAATATAACAAAAAAATACATCAGGAGAATCAATAGTATTATTATTATTATTACTGAAGGTTGTCAATTCTAAGATGACAAAACTGTTAATGTCCTTCTGAAAGAAAAACTCAGTGTAGCGATACTCTGGGTTGTCCTGGCCAAAGGAACTCACACGATTCCTCCAAAAATGTCTTGACGGTGGGGTCATCAGCATAGACAGTAATGCATTTGGTAACCCCGGTCGTGATGTGTTTCAGTTTCACAGGCCAGATGCTTTGTGATCCATCACTAATAACGGACCTTCCTGGTTGAGTAGGACAGCTGGAAGTCTTGTACATTTCAGCTAGGTAATACCCTTCAGGAATGACGTTGAATGGCTTGCCACCGCTTCCAATTTGTTGCCATACCGACGGCGAGGCGTCTGACCACACGGGCTTTGTTTTTGCTGGACGACTCATATTTCTTGTTACACTATTTGTTAGCGGCTCTTGGGGAATTAATGAAGTCACTTCGCTTTTCTTTGGTTGACATTTGTTGACGGTAAAGACTCGACAAGATCCAAAGACGTCAGTCAGCACTTGCTTGTTTGCTGGAGTATCAGGCTTGTTGTCTACCAATAGATACCCATAAGGCTTTTCTGTTTCTTGGAAGTAGGCGTTCATGAATCTGTCTCGATTCTTGTCAAACATTCTCTCTCCTATAATTCCTATTTGCTTCCGGTCACTAGGACTGCGGAAGAGTGCGAGGTACTGGGCATTACGGCTAATGTCCGTATTGTACTTTCCCTTGGGAAACATATTTTGAAGCAATAGGACGACGCTGGCATTTCTATGACGACCCTGAGTAAACAAACGGGCCACCAGGGGACTATCAGAAGCTTCAGCCATAAGATCATCGAGGATCAAAATGTTGTTAAACTTGGGATTGATTTCACATAGGTCATCGGACAACTCCGGTAAACCCCTTTCGAAACGGATACTCTTCAAGGTATCATAGGTGTCTTGCCATTGGTTGTAGTACCAAACAATCAGTCTTTTTTTCTTTTCACTGTAGGAAATCCTGTCTGTAACCAGAATCTGCTGCACAAAATAGGTCTTGCCGCATTGAGTGGGACCAACCACCAGTAGAGAAAACTTGTGGCGGAATTCAAAGTCCGGATAGGGTTGCGTGATCAATGCTTTTTCAGTTGTAATGACGCGACGTTGTGTTGTGTTTTTCCTTGGTTTGATTTACAAGGGTCGTTTTTGAAGTTCAAGCTGATTTGAAAGCGGCATCTCATGTGGTACATTTTCTTTAGAGGTACTAGGCCCGATTCTCGATAAAATAGATGGCTTGTCTGTATGTGAAAACACGGCTATTTTGAGCCATCTTTTTCTCTTATCCCCATAAAGACAATGAACTTGCCGTAAGTGATCGCTGAGGTATTGTAAATCTGGTTTGCTGCAAACAGGACATACTTTCTTGTACCGCGTTGGCATCCTTACTGTATGGAGGTTTGGATCAGACTGACTAATGGTATCAAGTACTCAATCTCATATAAGAACTTGACAGGAGATGTCGATGACGTGTCGATGAGATGTCGATGGGATGTCGATGGGATGTCGATGAGATGTCGATGAGGTGTCGATGGGATGTCGATGGGATGTCGATGAGATGTCGATGAGATGTCGATGGGATGTCGATGAGGTGTCGATGAGGTGTCGATGAGGTGTCGATGAGGTGTCGAAATAGGTGTCTAACTTGGTGACCTAGCCTGTTAGAAAATTGTATATAAGAAGGTTGGCCACAAACGGATATTCATTCAGACAGGAACGTTAAACAGGACGCATCAATGATGACATCTTCCGAAGACGAAGTTAGCCTCTCAAGCTCTGGTGAAGAGTCTCAGGACATTGACTCCCAGGAGGACAATGAAATGGATGTCTGTTCTCGCCTTCAAGACCAAGCTATTCAACGACACGACGATCACTTGAAAGAGCTGGTTGAGCACTATGAGCAACTCGGAAATAGCCAAGCAGTTGCTGAGGCTAAAGCAACTAACGATCTTGTGCCTAGCTACAGGAACGAGTTGAGACAAGTGCTGTTCGAGACAATGAAGTGGATGCATGATCTACGAAAGGATCCTGACTATAAGAAAATTATAGAGACTAGGCAGAATCTCATGGACAAGGATGATTTTGACTGGAAAGAAGCCACCGAAGCAGCCATCGAAAAGCGCAAATTTTTACTCAACAAGTTGTTCAAGAAGCAACCTATCCCAGAACAGCCAGACGTCCCAAAGTGGGGTGGACAATTTTACCGACGATATTGAATTGACCCCCCAGAGTATCGCTACACTGAGTTTTTCTTTCAGAGGGACATTAACAGTTTTGTCATCTTAGAATTGACAACCTTCAGTAATAATAATAATAATACTATTGATTCTCCTGATGTATTTTTTTGTTATATTATAGCTACTCTACTCTAAGTTACTATGCGCCACTAGTGGTAGTATTTTATGTACTATAATTTTTTAAAGAACTTATAGTTAAATATAATTGATAATAAAGAGAACAGAATCTTAATGTCATCCTCTGTATTTTTTTTCTGTACTTTTCACGATGCTAAACTCGCACTAAAGCTCTCCTTATATAGACTCTAAGAACAATAGAAACCGCGTGGCCGAGACAAACGAAACCGCAGCCACGTGTTGAACACAAAGGAACACCTCATTACGTATTCCTCCGCAGTAAAGAACAAAAGAACACCTGTGTCAACAATCAACCACAAAGCCCATTAATTCCGCGTGGGGACGCTCATTAATTCCGCCGCAATAAAGAACAAAAGAACACATGTGTCAACAATCAACCGCAAGCTCATTATGTATTCCGCCTCACTTTTAAACAAAGGAACACCTGTGTCAACAATCAACCGCAAGCTCATTAATTCCGCGTGGGGACGCTCATTAATTCAACCGCAATAAAGAACAAAAGAACACCTGTGTCAACAATCAACCGCAAGCTCATTATGTATTCCTGCGCAAAATTAGTATTCCTGCGCAAAAAAACGGCTAATTCGGTCCCTCCTATACTACTCAAATGGAATCTTTACAATCCATATTGTTGGTTTGTGTTTTGTATAGCTTTCAAAATCATGTCCCATTTATGGTTGTGTGATGCCAGCTTATTTTTTGTCTTCGCAATTGTCCATTCTGGAAGATTGTCAGGCAAGGAACCTTAAATTTCTCCTTATTTTTATAGAGTACTATTTTATATAGTAGAATTATTAAATTTTCCAGACCTTGTGCTTGCAAGAGCAAGAGAGCCTAATACGCAGGTCAAACACTTCGTCCTGTTTGTTGAATAGAAATGTAATAACGACGTGAAGACGTGATCAAATTTGGCTCATTGAAGGGACAAGATTTCCTCATTGCAAAACAATGGTTCTGGTTTACTCGGAACAAATATAATAATAACATAGTTGTCTACCAAATTAACAAACCCTCACTTCCGACAGCTAACTCGGTCAGTATTCCCTTTTTTTTCAGTGAGTTTTATTAAACATTGGTTTTACAATTTTTTCTTCTTTCTTTTTTACATTGATAATTATAACCCTAAAACAATAACAACCTAAAGACTAAACTAACTATCCCCACACAACTACAAGAAATTAAAACTACACAGGTACAATATACAAGAAAAAAAACAAAAACGAAAGCACTAACTAAAGAAATTGAACAACTGGGAGAAGAGGCCCCCATTTTTTATAATGAAAAGCTAGATTCTGGTTTTCGAAGGCAATTGATTTTTCTATTTCGAAAACTGCTTTCACCCTTTTCAAAAAAGGTTTCTACGCGGTTTGGTTTTGTTTAATTTACTTCGGAATATGTGATATTTAGCCAAAATCAACAAATGGTTAATCAGCAAGGAGTTTTCAATGGTTGCTAGAACCCGAAGGAGAATGTCTGATTCTTTTAGCAAAAGTTCTGTTTCATAACTTTTGCAAAAGATTTAAGCACTTTGTCGAAATTCAGTTGTTTTAATAAGGCTCTATCGTAGCTAAAGTGAACACCTAAAATTTTCACCGATTTACTTATTTTCTTTACACCCAACTCTTCTGTTGTTGTCTTTATCGGTCCTAGACCAAAAACCTCTGTTTTATCACCATTTACTTTGAGCCCTGAAAAGGCTCTAAACATTGCCAGTTTATGCAGTAAGAATTGGTATGATAATCGGTCGCGATTAAAGATTGTTAGATCGTCAGCAAAGATAACCGTTTTCATCTCTTCGTCACCTATTTTAATACCTTTGATATTTTCGTCGTCCCTTATTGAGGTTGCCAAAGTCTCTAGTACGAGTATGAAAAGATAGGCAGAGAGGGGGTCCCCTTGGCGCACCCCCCTGTTTACCGCAAAGTATGGTGTGGAAAATCCATTATTCATGACGCAGCTAGTTATGTTTTTCTAAAAGGTCCTCACCCAATCAAGAAATGTTGGTCCAAAATTCATTGTTTCAAGTGTTCTAAACATAAACTCAATATCAAGGGAATCAAACGCTTTTTCAAAATCGATCGTGATAAGCAAGCCTTCTATACTTTGTGATTCGCAGTAGAATAGCATATCATCAATAGTGCGTATAGCATCGAATATTGATCTCCCCTTAACAAAGGCTGACTGACTTTCATGTATAAGAAAGGTAGCACCTTCTAAAGTCTTTTGGCGATACATTTTGAGCCGATTTTGACATCGGTATTGATCAAGGAGATACGGCGCCAGTTTACAAGAAAGCGTCGATCTTTTTCTTTCTTCTCGATCAGTTTAATTATAGCCTGTTTTTGGGTAGTTGAAAGTTCTCCGTGTACTCTAGAGTAATTTAAGCATTCTACTAAAAGATCGCCGAGGGCCATCCAAAATGTAAAACTCAATTGGTAACCCATCGTTTCCTGGCGTTTTATTATTCTTAAAGGTAGACAAAGTATTAAAGCATTCCGCAATCGTTAAATCCCCCTCACACGATTTTTGCATATCACTATCAAGTAATTGTGGGGTGTTGAGGAAGGGGCAGGACAGCTCGTCGGCTGGATCAACGGGATGTCTTCGGTAAAGATCGCAGTAAAATTGATGAATCTCGTCCATTACTCGCTTTGGATTAGTGGTTTCCGTACCGTCCGAAACTTTAAGCTTTCTAATTGCGGTCTTTTTCTTTGAGATCTTTTCTAAGTTGCGAAAGTATTTAGAATTTTTCTCTCCTTTCTCATACCATTGTACTCGTGATCTCACTATAGAACCTTGTGTAATATAATCATTTGCCGCCTCATAATCCAGTTTTATCGCGTCTAAGTTGTTTATATTCTCAGCAGAAGGTGTGCGGGCGCATAATTCATCAAGGCACCTGAGTTCCTTTTCAATACGTCTTAGATCGTCTCTGCGCTCCCTTGCTTTCTCTTTGCTGTATTCAATTGTTTCCAAGTGAATACTGTATTTAATCCAGTCCCAGGGAACACGCGGGTCAGAAAAATCAGTATTCCCTTGCTTTTTTCGCCAGAACAAAACACAAAACTAAACGAAACAAAAGCCTTCCATATTTTCCATTCTTACCCGTGTACGCGTACACGCGATAATTCGTCTCCACGATGATAAAACCCTCTTCTTGGGAAGATGAAGCGAGTTTTTCTGAAGAAAAAAAAAACGAATAAAGGCATATCAGTCTTCCGCCAACATATAGTTGCAAGCATGCATGCTTTTGACGTTTGACTCATACATGGAGTCAATGTGGTGATTGTGGCAAACGCGAAGAGTCCACATTGACTACCTAACATCTTTCAATACCAAATTAGTTCATGGCTATATAGGTCGACCACTATTAGGCCCGGTTCCGTGTAGCTGCAGCTAACGCAGCTGTCGTGAACAAAGACGTAAGTTGTTCTGCGACAGTTGCAACTATATGGAAACCTGAGGCACTCGCGACTTCTGCAACATGATGCGTGTTGCAGGAATCGCCCGCGTTCTATCTCTGCAACTCGAGTTTCGCGACTGCTACGACACGGAATTTTACTACGGAAACCTGGAGCATCAATTCGGTTGTGACTGCTGCGATTTATATGGAAAGCGGTGTGTTGCAGCAGTCGTAAGTTTGTTGGTGACTGCTGCAACTATAAGGAACGGGCTCTAGTGAAAATACCAATTGTATTCGACGGAATTTGTCTTTAGGTTTTTGTCGTTATCTTTTTATTACCTGCTGTCGCCTGCAATCTTTGCACTTTTACGACAGTTTGGGAGGGTTGAGGACTGTAGGATTGAAATGCCACATTTTCAAGTTGTGCCCGCAGTAGTGCGTCATTAGTACCAAAAACAAAGTGAAACCCTTTGCAGTAATATTAGCCAAGGAATATAAAGAAAGAAAGGCCAAGGAATAACCTCGGGCGAGCGTACCTTGTCCTGCCGATGTCATATTCATGACGAGTTTGGTTGGGTAATATCTCCTGGACTTGCGCTAGAATAACAACAACTAAACAAGTTACCGGCAATGACACTTTTTGTCATTTATATTAAGGACTAGTGCCTGGGGGCTACGCCTTAGAAATAACCCCTTCCATTAAAGTATTCCCGGCGTATACTTGGACAATGGAGTTTGCTGTTGTCTGTTGTCATATGTACCTTTCGTTGAAAAACCAAGCCAATTTCTCGTAGGTGCTGTAAGAATTTCACCTGACTCTCTGTCAAGCCATCTGTTGGATAGTCCTGTGAGGAAGACAGCAAAATACAATCTGTTAATGAGTACATTATTCTGCACTTGAAACCAAGAAGAACAGACTTGACAAACAACAGGCATTATAGCTTCTTGAGCATACCTAGTTCCATCACAAAAATCACTGAATCATCTAAAGACGTTAGCAAAATAATAAGTGTGGGGGTCCCCAGAGAGGGCATTTCATTGAATACATAGAAAAAGTAGCAACCTTTTTTGCAATGAACTTTTTTTTTGCTACTTTCAATAAGGATAACAATGACTACTCTCTGTCATGAATAGAATTCACTGACTGGTATTTTGATCTTGAGGCTGCCTAAACTGCACTAAATTTAAATCTATGATTGACTTACCCTACCAGGAGAGGAAAAGCTCAGTTGGAAAAGAAAAGATAAGCACTCTACTAAATCCATTCCACGTGCCTGGGAAACAAAATGAATAATCATTTTAATGCTCAATAAGAGGTCATAGAAATAAGAGATGCATCATACCCATGCATTACCTCCACAGTTTAATGCTCAACAAGAGGTCATAGAAATAAGAGATGCATCATACCCATGCATTACCTCCACAGTTTCTAAGCACTGCAGCATGAAATACCAGACTTGGGAGGGTCTGTCCATCAGAAGAAACTGGAACCCAGCCGGGCTGATAACAGGACTGACACCAGGGGACTCACTGCAATGATAATATATAGATTTAGGCAATGCCTAAAAGCGGAACTCCAATCATACACACCCCACTTCTTACTGCATGGTTTATTCTTATAACAAATGTGTCCCTTTTGAGGAGCCCAGCTTGGAATACCCAGCCTGGAATTTCAGTGAATTTTCAAATGACCACCCTGGAATTTATGGTTACCCAACCTGGAATTCTACGGTTGTAAATAACCCATTGATTAATAAAGTTGAAAACTAGATTCTCTCTTCCATCGTCGTCTACACCAGCAACAGAGAGTTGGCAAATATTTTCCCATTTCGCTATTAGTTCAATCCCATTTGTCTCCTTGCATCTCTAACTGTTTACTTCTTTAAAGAATCCAGATCAATCTCTGTGATTGTGTTGCCCTGATGAAGGCTTTTAATAAACAAAGCCGAAAATTTGGCAAAAAATTTGTTGTTATACTCAGTTATTCTGAATCGCTCTGTGATTATCAATGTTGTTTTGGGCAGTTGGTGTCAAAATGCAACAAGTTTTTGCAGTTTGGACTACAAACCGAACACCGCGGCGCTGTGCTGTATGCGGCTGTGTACACGGGTCGACGTAAGGAGCAGGGATGATTTAAACCCCCATCGCCCGTAGGGGAGGGGCAACTACGGGCCTTCGGGCCGTTCATGCCCGGTTGAACATCAACAGGAAACAGGCCCTCTCAATGAAGCATAAATTTCAGTGAATGGGACTTTATGTCGCAGCCTGGTCGTTAGCGAGTCTGCGGTAACCACAATCACTGAGGACTTGTACAAGAACACCCTCTCCTGAGCAGCCAGGTCAGGGAGAATAGTGACATTGTATTTAAAGACTCCTCAGGGAATGTGATGTCGTATGATTGTTAGGAAGAAAGATGGTGCAATGAGGCTGTGTATTGACTACAGAATTCTTAACTCTAAGACCCTAGATGCGCTTTAGGGGAAGGGGGAGCAATTGTTCACCACACTTGACCTTACGAGTGGTTACTACCAAATCGAAGTAGACAAGAAGGATCAACATAAGACTGCGTTTGTGACACCCATTGGACTTTATGAATGTAATCGTACGCCACTGGGAGTGGCAAACGTGTCGGCTACCTTTCAGAGCCTAATGCTAACTGTTCCAGGAGACATAAACTTTGAGAAAATCTTGATGACATTATAGCTTTTCCAGAACATTTGAGAAGCATCTCGAACGATTGCAGCTTGCGTTTGACAGACTTAGATCGCACGGAGTTTCGTTCAAAAATACCAGCAACGTTGATCTCTCAAGGAAGTGGTCCATTTTAGCTCAGATATTATTAAAAGTATTAACACTAAGGCAGATCTGATAATGCGTACATATTGCCAAAAGATACCTGCTTATATTCTCCAAGATTGAATTTCATAGCGAGTATATTTTTAAAGTTGTAGGCGAAAATATATTTTCGCGAAATGCGCTCTGACTTTTGCATGAGTCACCTTAAGATGTGCAAGATAGGTTCGAGTGAGGCCTGACACTGATGTGGTAGATGTTAAATACTAAATATTGTATATTGTTTACTCCGAGCTTTCGCCGATCTACGGCATCATCAGGGAGAAGTGAAAATAATCACTGCGGTGGATGTAAAGGGACCGTTGGCGATCGACCGTGGCGTTCTCACGTGGGGACAGCAAAAGAAGCCTTAAGATATCTCACCATTTCATCAGCCCACTTAGAACAAGTATTTTAACAACATCTTGGCTCACACCTGCTGAGCCATCAGTCAGTTCTGACGAGCCAGTCATGAAGTGAAGAACAGTCTAAGAGAGAAAAGAAAATATATTAATTAAGTCCTCTACATTTCATGTACAGTGTAGTTCAGGCATCTTCTTGTTACTGTTTCATGTAGCTCGTCAAGTGCTGGCTCTTTGTCTGTCTGTCTGCATGACTCTGTGTCTGTCTGTTTGACTCTGTGTCTGTTTGTCTGTCTGACTCTGTGACTGCTTGTCTGTCTGACTCTGTGTCTGCTTGTCTGTCTGACTCTGTGACTGCTTGTCTGTCTGACTCTGTGTCTGTTTGTCTGTCTGACTCTGTGTCTGCTTGTCTGTCTGACTCTGTGTCTGTTTGTCTGTCTGACTCTGTGTCTGTTTGTCTGTCTGACTCTGTGTCTGTTTGTCTGTCTGACTCAGTTTTTCTGTCTGACTCTGTGTCTGTTTGTCTGTCTGACTCTGTGTCTGCTTGTCTGTCTGACTCTGTGTCTGTTTGTCTGTCTGACTCTGTGTCTGCTTGTCTGTCTGACTCTGTGTCTGTTTGTCTGTCTGACTCAGTTTGTCTGTCTGACTCTGTGTCTGTTTGTCTGTCTGACTCTGTGTCTGTTTGTCTGTCTGACTCTGTGTCTGCTTGTCTGTCTGACTCTGTGTCTGTTTGTCTGTCTGACTCAGTTTGTCTGTCTGACTCTGTGTCTGTTTGTCTGTCTGACTCTGTGTCTGTTTGTCTGTCTGACTCCGTGTCTGTTTGTCTGTCTGATTCTGTGTCTGTTTGTCTGTCTGACTCTGTGTCTGTTTGTCTGTCTGACTCTGTGTCTGTTTGTCTGTCTGACTCTGTGTCTGCTTGTCTGTCTGACTCTGTGTCTGCTTGTCTGTCTGACTCTGTGTCTGTTTGTCTGTCTGACTCTGTGTCTGTTTGTCTGTCTGACTCTGTGTCTGTTTGTCTGCCTGACTTTGTGTCTGTTTGTCTGCCTGACTCTGTGTATGTTTGTCCACCTGCCTGTCAGTCTATAGTAATGTAGCTGCACATTTCATACTTAGGCATTGTCCATATATGCTGATCTAATGAACATGCAACATTTCCAGTGCAAACGAGGAAACATTAGGAAGGGCTTATGATTAGACTGGCATATTATACTGTAGACTAAGCCTTACTTCCCATCGCTCTCTGGCATACTTGTCCAGGAAGTCTGCTTCTTTGTTGTGCTTGTCAGGGCCGAGCTGGCTTGTACATCCCATCCAGGAGCTACCCCTTCAAATATGTTGTTAAAAAGGAATTAGTATCTGATATCTGATTGCAAATACAAATCAGCCTCAGTTTGTGCAGATGACCTACATATACTGTATAAGCAAGAAAGCCTTTGACAAGTTGTAGCCCAAGATTGTTTTAATCAATAATTTACTAGATACAACAAGGACATTTTTGTGTGATGGAAGGGGTATCTTCCCTTGAACAAGGACTTTCAGAACTGCCTCTGTTTACCGGTATAGGTTTATAATGTGCATGAAAGATAGAGAGAACTCGGAAACATGGAATGTGCCATAGTAATGCCCCTTCAAAGCGCATTTGGCATGAAACCAGTTTTTAGTCCCCAAAAAGATCGCCATAATTATAAATTAATCACTCCAAAGTTGAAAAAGATCTGATAAAAAGCAGCGAAGTTACAGCGCTTTAAAGTTTTGAGTTTGATTCTCTGGAACTCTTTGATGCGTATCAAATGTCAGATTTCAGTAAAGTCAACTTGTTTGTTTGAGAGGAGGAAAACAATAGCGAGTATTAAAGTTACGGAGAATCTTCGCGCCACGTCCTGGAAAACAATCATACACGTCCTTAGTTTAACAAAAACATGTCAACCTATATATTGTCGGAAAGCTTATAGAATGGACTAGCTGCCTATGGCAAAAAGAAATGACTTAAGGTCTCTGTAAACCCGTGAGGGGAGTCTTCGGAAAAAAATTCTCGTTGCGTCGCAACTTATGCTATGATAATCAGCTATATATCATTTTAAAACTAAAATATCGCTCTATCTTATGAAGTTGTTTAGTTTATTGAAGTTTATTTTTTTCTTGTATTTTTAAGACCGCGAACTAAAAACTACCTTGTTTACTTGAGAAGCTCCAGACCACTACCGTTTTGTTGCACAATTTCACACTTTGTCGGATTTACATCTCGGAGAAATGAACTGCAAAACCGTGTTAGCGATTTTTGATAATTTGCATATTTACGCTATGGTAGCGAGGTCACCCCAGTCGCTGTGTATGAAAATTCTCAAAAAATTTTGGCGAGGCACCCCAGTCGCCTTCAACACTAGAAAATTGTGCAAAAATTGTAGCGAGGTCACCCCAGTCGCTGTGTATGAAAATTCTCAAGAAATTTTGGCGAGTTAACCCTGTCGCCTTCAACACTAGAAAATTGTGCAAAAATTGCAGCGAGGTCACCCCAGTCGCTGTGTATGAAAATTCTCAAGAAATTTTGGCGAGGCACCCCAGTCGCCTTCAACACTAGAAAATTGTGCAAAAACTGTAGCGAGGTCACACCAGTCGCTGTGTATGAAAATTCTCAAGAAATTTTGGCGAGGCACCCCAGTCGCCTTCAACACTAGAAAATTGTGCAAAAATTGTAGCGAGGTCACACCAATCGCTGTGTAGGAAAATTCTAAAATTCTCAAGAAATTTTGGCGAGGCACCCCAGTCGCCTTCAACA
The DNA here is from genome assembly GCA_033964015.1 of Scolanthus callimorphus. NCBI lineage: Eukaryota > Metazoa > Cnidaria > Anthozoa > Actiniaria > Edwardsiidae > Scolanthus > Scolanthus callimorphus. The sequence goes on along the minus strand of CM066911.1, from coordinate 25,571,858 downwards.
CTAGAAAATTGTGCAAAAATTGTAGCGAGGTCACACCAATCGCTGTGTAGGAAAATTCTAAAATTCTCAAGAAATTTTGGCGAGGCACCCCAGTCACCTACAACACTAGAAAATTGTGCAAAAATTGCAGCGAGGTCACACCAATCGCTGTGTAGGAAAATTCTAAAATTCTCAAGAAATTTTGGCGAGGCACCCCAGTCGCCTTCAACACTAGAAAAGTGTGCAAAAATTGTAGCGAGGTCACACCAGTCGCTGTGTATGAAAATTCTCAATAAATTTTGGCGAGGCACCCCAGTCGCCTTCAACACTAGAAAATTGTGCAAAAATTGTAGTGAGGTCACCCCAGTCGCTGTGTATGAAAATTCTCAAGAAATTTTGGCGAGGCACCCCAGTCACCTTCAACACTAGAAAATTGTGCAAAAATTGTAGCGAGGTCACACCAGTCGCTGTGTATGAAAATTCTCAATAAATTTTGGCGAGGCACCCCAGTCGCCTTCAACACTAGAAAATGTGCAAAAATTGTAGCGAGGTCACACCAGTCGCTGTGTATGAAAATTCTCAAGAAATTTTGGCGAGACACCCCAGTCACCTTCAACACTAGAAAATTGTGCAAAAATTGTAGTGAGGTCACCCCAGTTGCTGTGTATGAAAATTCTCAAGAAATTTTGGCGAGGCACCCCAGTCGCCTTCAACACTAGAAAATTGTGCAAAAATTGTAGCGAGGTCACACCAATCGCTGTGTAGGAAAATTCTAAAATTCTCAAGAAATTTTGGCGAGGCATCCCAGTCACCTACAACACTAGAAAATTGTGCAAAAATTGCAGCGAGGTCACACCAATCGCTGTGTAGGAAAATTCTAAAATTCTCAAGAAATTTTGGCGAGGCACCCCAGTCGGCTTCAACACTAGAAAATTGTGCGAAAATTGTAGTGAGGTCACCCCAGTCGCTGTGTATGAAAATTCTCAAGAAATTTTGGCGAGGCACCCCAGTCGCCTTCAACACTAGAAAATTGTGCAAAAATTGCAGCGAGGTCACACCAATCGCTGTGTAGGAAAATTCTAAAATTCTCAAGAAATTTTGGCGAGGCACCCCAGTCGACTTCAACACTAGAAAATTGTGCGAAAATTGTAGTGAGGTCACCCCAGTCGCTGTGTATGAAAATTCTCAAGAAATTTTGGCGAGGCACCCCAGTCGCCTTCAACACTAGAAAATTGTGCAAAAATTGTAGCGAGGTCACACCAGTCGCTGTGTATGAAAATTCTCAAGAAATTTTGGCGAGGCACCCCAGTCACCTACAACACTAGAAAATTGTGCAAAAATTGTAGTGAGGTCACCCCAGTCGCTGTGTATGAAAATTCTCAAGAAATTTTGGCGAGGCACCCCAGTCGCCTTCAACACTAGAAAATTGTGCAAAAATTGTAGCGAGGTCACACCAGTCGCTGTGTATGAAAATTCTCAAGAAATTTTGGCGAGGCACCCCAGTCACCTACAACACTAGAAAATTGTGCAAAAATTGTAGTGAGGTCACCCCAGTCGCTGTGTATGAAAATTCTCAAGAAATTTTGGCGAGGCACCCCAGTCACCTTCAACACTAGAAAATTGTGCAAAAATTGTAGTGAGGTCACCCCAGTTGCTGTGTATGAAAATTCTCAAGAAATTTTGGCGAGGCACCCCAGTCACCTTCAACACTAGAAAATTGTGCAAAAATTGTAGCGAGATATTACCGAGGCAGCGTGACAAGATGGCGGCAGTGATGAATGGCCGAGAGAGAAGTGTGCCCAAACACGCGGCCAAGTTGACTTCAGGGCTGCGAAGCGACGGAGACCTGGAACCCGGGTAACACTAATAGATATGAGAAATCCGATACCTTGTATCTTAGTATCTTAGTATCTTCGTATCTTCGTATCTTCGTATCTTCGTATCTTAGTATCTTTTCTACCCTCTCCTACCACATTTTATTCCTTTTGTAGTTATTTATTTAAACTTAAACTTAATTTTCTCGTGCCGGAGCTCTTGAATTTTTTTGAACAAAGGATGTTTTCGCCGTGCGTTAATTAAACACTTAAATCTCAGAAAGAGAGATGAAAAAAAAATCAACATATCAACATATTCAAACGTCCCTTAATTCTTTAATGAAAAACACATGAACCAACTGGTCTTAGAAAAAAAAAAACTTGTCCGGTTCCGACCTGCTAAAGTAAGCCTTCTTCCCGGCTTCTTTTGCCCTTTTTAGTTTTGGAAGCAACTTTTTCCTTTTATCAACGATCGCCTTCGGCAAATCGGGCCCAAAACCCAGCCCCCTCGGTAACTTCACTATTCAGAGAACACATCCTCGTGATCCGGGTAACGGAGAAAGCGGGAAATAATCTGCCGTGGCTTCTGTGCTGAGGAGAAGTATTTTCCGATTCTGTGGATTCTCTGGAACTTTATTGTTAAACCTCGCTTTTCCATTCCAAGCTTGTCAGACAAAAATTCGCAAGGACTGCTTCAGTATCTTCTTCTCCGTTCTCCGACTCAGGAACCCCGAAAAAGCGAAGGTAACATACACGTTTAAGTACAGCTTCTCCTACCGCAATTTTTCTATGGCTGCGTACACACTTGGTGCCCGGGCACAGTGCCCGAGCACGGGCACTAATGTGAACAGTCCAGTTTTTCGAGTGCCCAAACCAAAATTCGGGCATAGCACTGGTGCCCGAGTACAAGGTCCAGACCTTGTACTCGGGCACTGCTAGTGCCCGGGCACTAAGTGTGTACGCAGCCTATTTCTCCAGAGTTCACCGTTTTGTCTTTCACGTCATACGCTCTCAGTCAATGTTGTTTTCCTCATCAAGAGCCTCTGAACCCATCTCCAACTCACTCACCCGAAAAGTCATGCTGAAGATCGACTATTTTGCACTCAACAGTACAGGTTTTGCACTCAATTGACGCGATTTTCTTACTCAGATCGCTGAATTTCTCATCAAGGTACACTAAACGGCCTAACACTTGATCAACCTTCGAGGATAGTTCGTTCATACCTTCTGTTGCAATGACTGACGGCAATATCTTTACTCTCGTCACGTGTAAGTTTTCTTCTTTCTCTTTTATTGAAATTCTTGGATAAAACACCATTACCAAAAAAATTGAACAGAGCACCTTCACAAAATACAATACATACACTGATATCAGAAACGTTTCTGCTGATATACAGTTGTACAGAATTATCTTCCTTGTCAATAATAAATTTGCTTTGAGAAATGATTTTCTCTATGAATTTTGGAGGGTCATTCTCGGCGCGCTTCTCGATGCCATAACTTCGCGGTTTTTTATCGGATCGCACTCAAATTGATAACAAGGCGAGGCAAGCGAGGCACACGATAAATCCATGTTTTTTTACAGAAAGAACGAGAACCAAATTTAAAATGAAATTTAATCCAGCCTTAACCGTTAGTCACAGAAATTTTTGTTTGTTCACAAATAATATTTCACTCACTCTGTCTCGGTAACGATTTTTTTCTGGCTACGGGTCAGAAACAAATACCCTAATTTCTATGTTGAATAAGCTAAAATAAATTATAACAATAACATGTATGGCTGTAACTCACCCTCCACAAAGTGCTCCACGTAAGTTCTGTCTGAACGTGGCATTCATTTCATATCTCTTAGGGCCCCTGCTTATGGATTCTCTCCAGATCCTCAACTGCTTTAGTTTATTTAAAGACCCTACATAATGACTTCAAGAAAAAAAAATATAAGTATTGTTTTTTTGTTTTGACAGGAGGACATTTTGTTTACAGATTGAGCATGAGCAATGTCCAAAATCAGATGTCCCAGGGAGCTATATAAAAAGATGAGTTCTAAATATGATTTTACCATAACAGTAAGCCTGCAAACAGGCACTGTTTTTTTTACCATGAGAAAACCAAAAAAAAACCAGCTTGCAGGCCTTGTTTTTTTATTGAGGAAAAACACCCAAACCCCAAAGTCCATCTTGGATGCACAGAGGAAATGGCCTGGTGTAAGTGACAAAGTGAGGGGGAAGATTCATATCTCATGAAGATAAGACTTGAAGAGGACAAAACTTGGGCAAAATTGTCTGTAACTAGTGAAGCGCAACGAAGTGGTCATGTGATGTGATGTCATCGATGACATCATCAAAGTGTGAAAAATTCATATTTCGTGAAAGGAAGACTCGAAGAGGACAAAACTTGGGCAAAATTGTCTACAATGGCGACTAGTAAGGTGCAACAAAGTGGTCACGCGGTGTGACGTCATAGAGACGCCATCGATTACACCAAGTATTAAAAAGGTATAAAACTGACTGGGAGTTCCGCTTTTAGGCAGTACCTAAATCTATATATTACAAACTTGCATGAATCAGTCCATGTGGTCAAGCATTCAGAGAGAATAGAGAATTATAAAACAATTGAACGGGTCGGTGCAAGAACGACCTAAGTGATCTTTGGGACTGTTTTTCGATTTTCCGATTTTTCACAAACAAACTGCGGAAACATTGTTAAAATAGCCTAAAACTAGCCTCTCTGCATTTTCCCACAAAAATCGCTGCGAGAACGCTGTAAAACGGCCTCTAACCAGTGGCTTTATAAACAACGACCTAAGAGACTATTCAGACTGTTTATCGGTTTTTAAAATTCTGCGCAAATCATGTTCAAATAGTCTAAGTTTCTAAAAATCGCGGTGAGGACGATGTAAAACGACCTTAGCCTTAAACCCTTAACCCTAAACTCAATCTAACCCGAACTTAAATCTAATCCGAAGGCTAAACCTAACCCTAGAAGTGGCACAAAGGAAAGAGTTTTGCCTATAAAGCCGCAAAGATTTGTCTGTTGTTTTGAATTCAAAAGAGCTTTTCATCCTACCTGGCGCATTGTTAACCCTTTGTAGCCCGAATTTATCTCTGTAATTTCGCTTATTTTGCAAGGTTCTTCTACTTGAAAAAGTAAAGACTTCCTGCTCTCCTCCCCCCCCCCCAAAAAAACCCCGCTGTTTGTAAAGACTAAGGGCTCACCCTTTTCAGTGAAGGCCGTCGGATTCTTGGTTTCGCTTGTCGAACAGAGAGCGAGCCATGAATTCGCTTTATAAGTGTTTTTTCAAGTCATTTTCTACTACAGGAGCCACTTTGCTTGCATCATAAAGCAAACAAAGTCGGTAGAGACAAACTTGTGGAAGAAGTCACAAGTGAGGAGCAAATTTTACGAGCAAAATCGAGTCACAAAGAATTTGGCAGGCCGTGTGATGACTCGTCTAGTATTATGAAGCTTCTCTGTTGTTCTGTAGCAGGATTTCAGCACTGTCAAGACAATTTGGGTTAGTTTTGAATCCAAAAGAATGCATTCGGCGCAATATTCAGTTGACAGGTGCGAGTGACTAGGCACTTATAAAAAAATATCTAAAACCGGGGCCATGGAGGAAGTGCTGTCAATTTTTTAAGTTTTACCCATAATGCCTTGCGCTTGAAAAAAGGAAGACACTGTTTTACAGCGATCTCGCGGCGATTTTTTGGGGAAAATGCAGAGAGGCTAGTTTTAGGCTATTTTAACAATGTTTCTGCAGTTTGTTTGTCAAAAATCGGAAAATCGAAAAACAGTCCCAAAGATCACTTAGGTCGTTCTTGCACCGACCCGTTCAATTACATTTTTTCCCAAAATTGGGCAATTCCAGAAAATAAAGGTACCCCCCCAACGGGCGGCACTAGTTTTTGACCCCCCCATGCATCCAGAATTTCCAAAATGGTTTACCCCCCTGTGCATATAGAATTCCGGGTAGGTTAAACCCCCCTCCCCTTCAGAAATTTCAACTTTTACCCCTCCTCCCCTCCGGAATCCAAATAATCACCACCTTGTTTATTATTGCGAGAAAAAGTAAAAATTTGCGAGAGGGAAACGTTGCGGAGAAAAAGGCAAAAGTTGCGGGGGTTGTTGCGGGAATTTATTAAATTTGCAAAGTAAAGAAAACACAAAAAGCGCATAATCTTGTTTCAGAATATTAATACAGAGCATGATAGTTTGATTTTGAAGAAAAAAATACCACCGGCATTCACAACATCCACTGACTATGAGCTCTACATTTTTAGCGTGTTTAACTAGTAGCTAACTGGCTATTTTGTAAGATTTGAATTGTAGGGGCAAAGAATCGGATGATATTATCACGGAAAAACTTGAGACTTTCGCCAACACATTAGAATGAGCTAGACCAAGCTTGGAAAGCCTAGTTGTTACTTTTTGCGGATCTTCGAATATTTGAGGCTTGGAAAAACCCATATAGAAACTCTAAAAAGGAGTAAAAGAAAAACATATTATTCAACATGCATATTACATGTACCATTTTTGAGAAACGTTTATTAAACTATACCGTGTTGTTCCGGCATTTCATTAGATATGTTAGGGAAAGTTGCGGCGGGTTTTGGTGAAAGTTGCGCGTCCATGCAAGCTCAACTTATCCCGTATCGCCAACATCCTTTATATTAATTTTAATGTGTGATTGTACAACGTTGAATATGCTGCGTGATTGAACTAACAGTCGAAATCAGAAGAAAATTATGGAGATTCTGTCTTAGAAGGGACAAGTACGAACTGGCAAGCATTCTCTATATTCTATCGAATGGCGGTGAAGGCTGTTTTTGCGCGCGTGAAATGACGTTATTTTCTTTCTGAAAAACGCTATTTTAGCAGACTGAAAAACATGCGAACTCCTTCAGAAGTTGGGCCATCTTCAGACCCCCCCTTGTGACAAGAAATCCAGCTTCGAAACCCCCCCCTTGCAATCAGAATTCCGAGCTCTTAAACCCCCCCATCCCTTCGGAATTTCCAAATGCCGCCCGTGGGGGGGGGGGGGGTACCTTTATTTTCTGGAATTGCCCATTGTGGCAAATTTTCTGAAATTATGTGCTATTGTGTAGGGTATTTCATATTATGCCAAATTATGTGCCAGCCAGATGGAGAGGTCTGTACAAAAAGCTTTGCATAATCCATGGCCCTGAAGATGTCACTTCAATGTTCAAAAAGAGAGAGCAAGAATCCCTGATCATGGTCTTGACATTATGGACAAAATGCACATACTTGTAAAATTCACTTTTGACCCAAGTGCTGACGATGCCCTCTGGAACAGGCTGATCAGCAAACAAAGTCCTCATGACAAAGTGCTTTGCAAGCTCTGGGAGTTCCCTATAAACAAGATGTCAAAATGTCAGTAGGTCTTCACAAATGCATGCCATGTCCTAAATTAGGGATAATACAACAAGTGACTGACAGTGACAAAGCAGCCATTTGAAATTAGCTCAATTTTAGACAAGAAGCCACTACGTTTTGAACAGGTAATCATGGGATTGCAGGACATAGTCGCTGATAAATTGATATGATTAATTTGTTGCTCATGTACAACTCGATCGAGTTGTCATCTTCTCACACTTGCAGAAAAACAGAGGCTACTTTTACATTGTTGAAAAATAGAAGAAAACACTAAAAGTAAAAGAAAATGCAGGGAGATAAAAAGAAGCCTCTGCTCACAGGGAACTAAATACTTTTATTTGATTTCAAGTCCTGGGGCCGGGAGAGGGGGGTACTCCCTATATTATTCGATTGGGCAATTCTAGAAAATATATGTACCCTGGGGGCGGGCGGCACTAGTTTTTGACCTCCCCATGCAGACAGACAGACAGATATTTTTATTTGGCATCGTATACAAAAAGTACATGGATGGCTAGTTCCAAATAAAAGTTATTTAAAAAGAGATGTAATTATTACTATGCAATTATATAGGGTATATAGTATCTTTCTGGAGGAGGAAGCAATCATGTACAAATTGTACATGTACACTCATGTACAAATGGCTTTTTGTGCTTTACTTTGTATTTTTACCTGAGTAATTTATCAAAAAGTGAAAGTAGACTTTGTCAGACAGTTTATTAAATTTTACATTTTCTATTTCCTCTATTTTTCAAATTAGCTCATCACACTTATCTTTATATATTTTGCAATGGATGAGAAAATGTTGTTCATCTTCCACTTCTTTGTGGCAAATTTGGCAAATTCTTTCGCTGGGTGGTTTGTAGGGCCTTTTATAGCGCCCAGTTTCAATTTCTAGACAGTGATTACTAAGGCGGTGGAATTTGGGTGGGGGTAAAAATTTAGAAGACATAGATTTTAGGGGGGTAATTTTTTGGCACCCTCTCTCAAAACAGGGGTTAATTTTTTCAGAGACACTGTGGTTCAAACTAAATAATAATATGTACAAGCTATTGTGTTGTGGCATACAGCGCTATGCCATATGCCGAGTATGCCAATTTTGGTGCACTTCGCATGCATTGGAATGTACAATAAAGTTTTTGAGAACGTGCGCAATGGAATGGCTACGAATGTCATTACAAGAAAATGTATCTTAGGCAGGGGAAAAAAATAACTCTCCCCAAAAAGACGCTCTGCAGTAATAGGCTTCGGAGCTGTCTCAGTTCGAAAAAAGAAGGCCTAATTATTAGGCAAGCGTGAGTTCGAAGTTACGAGGATAGAGATTTGTCATTTGGACTCTGCTTAACGCACATCATTTGCGATCTTTGTTTACTACATCCAGCAAATGGAATGTTTATCTACCTTTTCTTTGAGGTTTGGTGAAATGGGTTCATGCATAAAAATTAGGGCGTGCTTCGCTCGCAACAAAAGAGAAATTTATGTACATTGTCATCCATTAAGGCTGGTTTCCATATAGTCGTATCTGTCGTATCTGTCGTATCAGTCAACTGTGAAACAATGAAAATTGGAATTATTCTTTTGTTTCACGGTTGACTGATACGACAGATACGACTATATGGAAACCAGCCTTTAGTTCAAACAGGGGGATCTGGTTACAGGGTGGGGTAAGCTTTTGGGAACATCGATTTTATGTGGGGGTTATTTTTGTATCGCCTTTTTAATGAGGGGGGCGCGAATTTTAACATTCAATAAATTTAGAAAACCACCGCCCCCCGTGGACGTAATAAACGATCGGTCCCTTAATCAGACTTGATGTGTCTGCTCGTTTGAGCAGTTCCGGATAGGTCGCCTTTTTATCCCTGAACACTGCTCTCAGACCCCTTTCTCTTTCAACCTTCAAGTGCACCCCCCAGCCCCTCCCCCCGGGTTTCAAGTGCTGGAATATTTCTCAGAAAGTGTTCCTGTGAGCCCGTTGTAGACTATACAAACCGTAGATTGACAAAATTAATGGAAATGGTCTGTGTGGTCAAGGTTTAGGGATGTACTGATTGTGTGTTCTTTCAGTGTGGGCCACGCTTGTTTTTTTTTATGATGGCATGGAGTTCAAGGCAAACGAGAACAACGAGGAAACAAGCAAACAGGGAGAACGGGCAAACATGGAAAACAGAGGAAAAAGCAAACAGGGAAAACGGGCAAACAGGGGAAACGGGAAAACAGGGAAAACGGGCAAACAGGGGAAACGGGCAAACAGGGGAAACGGGCAAACAGGGAAAACGGGCAAACAGGGGAAACGGGCAAACAGGGGAAACGGGCAAACAGGGAAAACGGGCAAACAGGGGAAACAGGCAAACAAGGGAAACGGGCAAACAGGGAGAACGGGCAAACAGGGAAAATGGGCAAACAGGGGAAACGGGAAAACAGAGAAAACAGTCAAACAGGGAAAACGGGCAAACAGGGAAAACAGAGGAAAAAGCAAACAGGGAAAACAGGCAAACAGGGGAAACGGGCAAACAGGGAAAACAGAGGAAACAGGGAAAACGGGCAAACAGAGAAAACAGTCAAACAGGGAAAACGGGCAAACAGGGAAAACAGAGGAAAAAGCAAACAGGGAAAACAGGCAAACAGGGGAAACGGGAAAACAGGGGAAACGGGCAAACAGAGAGAACAGGCAAACAAGGGAAACGGGCAAACAGGGAGAACGGGCAAACAGGGAGAACGGGCAAACAAGGAAAACAGAGGAAACAGGGAAAACGGGCAAACAGAGAAAACAGTCAAACAGGGAAAACGGGCAAACAGGGAAAACAGAGGAAAAAGCAAACAGGGAAAACAGGCAAACAGGAAAAACAGGGAAAACGGGAAAACAGGGAAAACAGGGGAAACGGGCAAACAGAGAGAACGGGCAAACAGGGAAAACAGGGAAAATGGGCAAACAGGGGAAACGGGAAAACAGGGAAAACGGGAAAACAGGGGAAACGGGAAAACAGGGAAAACGGGCAAACAGGGAAAACGGGCAAACAGGGAAAACGGGCAAACAGGGGAAGCGGGCAAACAAGGGAAACGGGCAAACAAGGGAAACGGGCAAACAGGGAGAACGGGCAAACAGGGAAAACAGAGGAAACAGGGAAAACAGGCAAACAGGGGAAATGGGCAAACAGGGCAAACGGGCAAACAGGGAAAACAGATTAAACGGGAAACAGGAAACAGGGCAAACAGAGGAAACAGGCAAACAGAGGAAACAGGCAAACAAGGAAACAGGGAAAACAGGCAAACAGGGAAAACAGAGGAAACAGGCAAACAGGGAAAACAGAGGAAACAGGCAAACGGGGAAACAGAGGAAACAGGGAAAACAGAGGAAACAGGCAAACAGAGGAAACAGGGAAAACAGAAAAACAGCCTGTTTCCTCTCTGTTTTCCATTTGCCTGTTTCCCTGTTTCCTCTATTTTCCTGTTTTCCCCATTTGCCTGTTTCCTCAGTTTACCTCGCTTTCCCTGTTTGCCCTGTCTGCCTGTTTCCTCCCTGTTTCCTCTGTTTTGCCTGTTTCCTCTGTTTTCCCTGTTTGCCCTGTCTCCCTGTTTCCTCCCTGTTTCCTCTGTTTTCCCTGTTTGCTCTGTTTTCCATGTTTCCCCTGTTTGCCCGTTTTCCCTGTTTCCCCTGTTTTCCCTGTTTCCTCTGTTTTCCCTGTTTCCCCTGTTTGCCCGTTTTCCATGTTTCCCCTGTTTGCCGCTTGCCCGTTTCCTCTGTTTGCCCGTTTCCTCTGTTTTCCCTGTTTCCTCTGTTTGCCTGTTTTCCATGTTTCCCGTTTGCCCATTTTCCCTGTTTGCCTGTTTACTCTGTTTCCTCTGTTTTCCCTGTTTACCTGTTTTCCTTGTTTGCCCATTTCCCATGTTTCCCGTTTGCCCGTTTTCCATGTTTCCCCTGTTTTGCCCGTTTTCCCTGTTTCCTCTGTTTTCCCTGTTTGCCAGTTTCCTCTGTTTTCCCTGTTTCCCCTGTTTCCCCTGTTTCCCCTGTTTGCCCGTTTTCCATGTTTCCCCTGTTTGCCCGTTTTCCATATTTCCCCTTTTTGCCCGTTTTCCATGTTTCCCCGTTTTCCTGTTTCCTCTGTTTTCCCTGTTTCCTCTGTTTCCCCTGTTTGCCCGTTTTCCATGTTTCCCCTGTTTGCCCGCTTGCCCGTTTCCTCTGTTTGCCTGTTTCCTCTGTTTTCCCTGTTTCCTCTGTTTGCCTGTTTCCTCTGTTTTTCCTGATTGCCTGTTTCCTCTGTTTGCCTGTTTTCCATGTTTCCCGTTTGCCCATTTTCCCTGTTTCCTCTGTTTTCCCTGTTTGCCTGTTTTCCATGTTTCCTCTGTTTTCCCTGTTTCCTCTGTTTCCCCTGTTTGCCCGTTTTCCATATTTCCCTTTTTGCCCGTTTTCCATGTTTCCCGTTTTCCCTGTTTCCTCTGTTTTCCCTGTTTCCTCTGTTTCCCCTGTTTGCCCGTTTTCCATGTTTCCCCTGTTTGCCCGCTTGCCCGTTTCCTCTGTTGCCTGTTTCCTCTGTTTTCCCTGTTTCCTCTGTTTGCCTGTTTCCTCTGTTTTCCTGATTGCCTGTTTCCTCTGTTTGCCTGTTTTCCATGTTTCCCGTTTGCCCATTTTCCCTGTTTCCTCTGTTTCCCCTGTTTGCCCGTTTTCCATGTTTCCCCTGTTTGCCCGCTTGCCCGTTTCCTCTGTTTGCCTGTTTCCTCTGTTTTCCCTGTTTCCTCTGTTTACCTGTTTCCTCTGTTTTTCCTGATTGCCTGTTTCCTCTGTTTGCCTGTTTTCCATGTTTCCCGTTTGCCCATTTTCCCTGTTTCCTCTGTTTCCCCTGTTTGCCCGTTTTCCATGTTTCCCCTGTTTGCCCGCTTGCCCGTTTCCTCTGTTTGCCCGTTTCCTCTGTTTGCCTGTTTCCTCTGTTTTCCCTGTTTCCTCTGTTTGCCTGTTTCCTCTGTTTTTCCTGTTTTCCATGTTTCCCGTTTGCCCATTTTCTCTGTTTCCTCTGTTTTCCTGTTTTCCTCTGTTTTCCTTGTTTGCCCATTTCCCATGTTTCCCGTTTGCCCATTTTCCATGTTTCCCCATTTTCCATGTTTCCCCTGTTTTGCCCGTTTTCCCTGTTTCCTCTGTTTTCCTGTTTGCCAGTTTCCTCTGTTTTCCCTGTTTCCCCTGTTTGCCCATTTTCCATGTTTCCCCTGTTTGCCCGTTTTCCATATTTCCCCTTTTTGCCCGTTTTCCATGTTTCCCCGTTTTCCCTGTTTCCTCTGTTTTCCCTGTTTCCTCTGTTTTCCCTGTTTTCCCTGTTTGTTCTGTTTTCCCGTTTTCCTCTGTTTGCCCGTTCTCCCTGTTTCCTCTGTTTTCCCTGTTTGTCTGTTTCTTCTGTTTTCCCATTTTCCCTGTTTCCTCTGTTTGCCTGTTTCCTCTGTTTTCCTGTGTTTTCCTGTTTTTCTTGGCAGTTTGTTTCAGCTTTTGTATCCGCCATTACATGCCCAACATCTTGTAAATATTTCTTCGGGGATATATTTCATGACTGTTAATGACTTTGATGGGCTTTTGTAAAAATTCCAGGCCTGGAAAAGAACATTTCTAAAATCCATGACTTTCCAGGTTTTCAAGGACCCATGGGAACCCTGTCTTATAGCTTTTGTATCCGCCATCAAAAGTCCCCTACCAGAATGCCACACTTTCTTGCCAGTTGAACAGTGTAATCGAAGTATCACTTAGTTGCTTAAAGCTCCTCTCTGATTCTCTGGTTGGATAATACAACAATACCCTACACCTCAACTACGTCTTATCAGCGTTTTCCGGTTTTGGGCAAACACCAGGGAAAACAAAATAATCTGCTCCCTAAATCGCGACCCATATGTATACTTCGTGAAAGTATGAAGCTTATATGGAATAAGAGAACGTACGAGGCATTTTACCTGAAGACTGTCAAACATGTAGCAGGATGCGCGTAAAGCCTATCTAGTACACCGCTTGGGAGGCCACAGAGATATTCATACAAATCTTTGCGCTGTAAATGGCGAAAAAATGAAGATCCCCATTCCCCATCGACCGCCATCTTGGAAATGGCCAAAACACAGGGTACCCAAGTCACTTACTTCATTAAATGTGTTACTGCATTTGGAATTTCTCGAAGAAATTTGGAATACTGAAACGAAAGAAAGCTACTTTGGAAATGCTTCCCAAACGGATAAGCGATTTAATAGCATGCATTAAAGTACATTGGTACTATTTTTAAAGGTTCGCCCAGTTTCAAATCTTGTTGGGGATACCTGTGTTCGAGAACACGTGACCTACGTATGATGATGAAAACACAAAATATTTCCAGTTCGCCGCTTGTTCTTTGTTTTGATCTGCGGTACGACAAAATTTCACCCAAAAAATCATGTTGATAACAATGTTCTAACTTGGCGACAGGAGCGCCTATCGATGGAGCAGCACTTTCCTCCAAAAAGCAACTCTTTCATTCTTTTATGATACTGGGTTTTGCGTTCGATTTAGAAAGCGCTCGGCTTCGGAAGATTTTAGAGATCTCTCCGTCATCGTCGCTGAGAAATGGGCTTCGGGCTCCAACTTCGCCTGCTGTTATGGAAGAACTTCACTTTAAAGAAAAGATCACCGGTATGTTAAGATCTTGGTCATTTTCACCACGTTAGGACAGAAACCCTTCATGTTTCTTTTCCTGATTCTTTGTGTATTTTAAAGTTGAACTTATAAGTTAGGCTTATGTGATGTAACTTTCACTCTATAACTAAAGTCTCGTGTTCTGTTGTCGATTTCAGTTGGCTGTAGCTTTTGAAGTTCTCATCCCGCTAGTTCTATTTCTAATTCTGATGGGAATTCGTCTGAGACGCGAGCCATTCCCTAAACCCGAAGGTTAGTATTCTCAAAGTGATAATTTATAAGACCACGTTCATGCACGTTCATGTACCTTGGATACAAATGCTTGCCAGGTGAATATTATTAGCTTGGATGCGTCTGGTACTGGTGGTGGGAAACACGGGGTTATAAAATTTCACGGAAGTCTCAAGGATGTACTAAAAATTATTGAAATCTTCAATGGTGTAGTATTACTTTTTGAATATCACTTGTTTTGTCTAATAATAAATGGTAGATTGAAAACAAACATAATTAAAACGTTTTAGTTGTATCAATCGTGACTGCTTCCTTTGCTCGGATTTAAGGTTGATCTTCGTAAGCTTTCTATAATGTGGTAGACATGCGAGATAATAAATCGGGTTCGCCACTAAGGTAACTTAAATCGAAGACAAAATCTTATCGGAAAATTCTTAAAGTAAGTTACTAGATAAGATACATGTAAGTGTGTGGAATTGGCGATTTTTGTATAATATGAGCAGAATGTTGATCAAAGCCCCATCAAAAGATTGCGTGCTTGATGCATCCCTAATCATTTCTTTCAAGAATATAAATTTTGGAAAGGGAGGGTAGACTATTCAAATAAATGAAAATAACAAAGGGCTTCTGGCTAAAATTTGATTAAAAATATTCAGTCTGCTTGATGACTCTGATAGCGCCACACGTCAGGACATTCAGACTGTTTCACCCTTGCATTGTATTATACAGTATATTGCATCAACTTTCTGCTTGGATGGTACTGAATATTTATTATTATTTATTGTATAAACTATAGTGTTTTATCAGGATTTTGGCCACTGAGAAATAATTGTTATTCACATGTGTGAGAAATTACGATAATGCTCACTGTCGTGAAATTCTACAATTTGAAAATTTTTCACAAAAACGTTTATATAATAAATTAAGATTAGTATATACCAAATCAGTGAATAGTCATTTTCTAGCGCTCTGATTGGTTCCTGAAATAGTAGATATCAAACACTATTTACTGTTTTGAGAAAACCCTCAAAATGGCGGCTAGTTTCGCGTGCAGTACTGCATTTTGAATCTTTTAATCACCATATATTTTATTCTACTGATTTGGTATATACTTAAACAACTGGTGCCTGAGTTTCAACTGATGCATAATTTTTATCCACCATATTTCTTACACTGGCATTCCAGAAACTCCAGAATGTTGACCCTACTTTTTGTGGACTCAGTAATTTAAAGTATATAAATTCCAAAATAACATGATGGAAGTGTACATTCTAAATGAACACCTAAAGTCTCGCGGAAGATTACAGGAAATAGGGAACATTGAACTAGCTAACAACCCTTAATTTTAACAGGTGTCTCCCACTTATGTAAATATATTTTCCAACTTTTGGCAAGCAAAATAATTTTCCCTATGTTGGCTGATAATTATACCCAAGCAACCTCTGCATAATGTAATTATATGACATGTGGAAGACTGCTTTCAACAGACAATGATTATAACTCAGTCAATATACTGTTCAAGATTTTTTCAATCACATATCTGAAAAGCTGAAAACCATTCTTTTTTTCTCAGGGTTTCGAGAAAGTGATTGGTACTGTTTGGACCACTGAGGGGAGCTCCCATTTTTCTCTTGAAAATGGTGAAAATGTAACTTGCACTACCAATGATTCCAGCGTTTTCTCAAAATTCCCAACACTTTTTTAATGTAGGGTTCACCCCCCGAGGATTAGAACATACTCTGCCTTAAAAACCTACTACCTTGTGACACTATAAATTTTCACACACCCTTCACAGACAGGTACTTGCCTGGGTGAAAAAATTACAAAAAAAAATAAATAAATGAATATGTAATAATACTAGATTAATAATATTTTATTATATAAACACCAATGAAATACCAGGTGATCTCCTGCGCGAAAACTTGATATCTTCACACTCAAAAATATCATGTTATTTTCACATGTGAAAATATTACACTTGCCTTTGCTGAATGCTCGATTTTTAAACTTAACTCAAATAAAATTTGAATTTGGTATTTCATTGATGTTTATATAATAAACAGAACATTACATGACCGCTTGGAGATACGAATTTTATCTTCTCGTGTTAAAAATTTATCTCACTCGAAGATAAAATTTGTATCTCCACACGGCCATGTAATATCCTCTATATATGTGGCATAAAGCAAACAACATTGCTTTCCAAACTAGGTAATCAAACAACCAGAATCTGTTTTGCTATTGTAATATGATGCATTTTGTTTATTATGGTCAATGGATGCATGACCATCTGTTTTTATTAGTTTAATCTTAAGATACTCCCCTACTGATGGCTCTAAGCAAGTAAAGTTTTAATTTTAAACCACCAGCAGGTTGCCTTCCTCTTCTTTTCATATTGGTTATTATAAAGCTGGACCTTTAAGTTTTCTCTCTTTTGTTTATATTACTGTACATAATGTACATCTGATGCTAAAGACCCCAAGCAATCTGTGCTTTTGCAACACAAACAATAATAGATTATTGGTTTTGAATGTAAATAGCCACACATCATGCTCTGGTCATTAAAGTTTAATTGCCTGAGCTCATATTTCAGTACATAAAAAATGTTTTGAAAGCCTTTAATATTTTTTACTCATATTACTCATGGGTGAGTGAGTGAGTGAGTAGAAGCTATCTCAGTAATGAGAGAATCCTGCTATAAAAGAATTTCAAGAACCATGTAAACATATATATTAAACATTAATAATAAGCATTATATATTATTTTTCTAGATGTAAAGTTAATGGTTGCGTCATATTTTTTAAATTGTATTATTATTCCCATCCACTTTTGTTTTTCTATGTGTATGCTACTTTTCCATTTCAGAAATATTCCCTGTGCGTGCCCTGCCGTCATCAGGTATCATCCCGTTGCTACAGACATTCTGTCCCAACAGACATACTGATGAGCATGGCTTTCCCCTCCATCCCAACTCAAGGTACCCTCCCTTTTTTGCTGTATTTTGATGATGTTACTTTTTTCTCAATATTTTGATTTTCTTTATTATAATATTTCTTTGTTTTTCTTTTATATTATTTGCTTTGATCTTTTATATTATTTAGCTTGAATACACCTATTTCGACCCTGCTTCATTGTTTGTTGTGATAATTCTTAGATTCTCTCTTCGATCGCTTGTTACACCAGCAACAGAGAGTTTCCACTGAATATTTTCCCATTTCGCTTTCCCGTTATGTCTCCTTGCATCTCTAATTGTTTACCTCTTTGAAGAATGCAGATCAATCTCCATGACTACAATAGCTACTGTATCAATGTATTTTTGAGGAACAGTCAAGTTTCGAATCTACCGCTGAATAGGCATCAAAGGCGCATAAATACAGTGGGAGCCTTGATTTGAACCTGAAAGTTGTGAATACCAACGAGTCCAAAAAGTTTTGTCTATTGTCTCCATTCAAGCTTCATCAATTTCTCGTTGGTATTCACAACATTTTCTACTTCAAACTGAGGCTCCCACTGTATTTATGCGCCGTCATTGCCTATTCAGCAGTCAGGGCCGTAGCTAGCGTAGGGGCAGAGGGGGCAGTTACCCCCCCAGCGAAGTACAATGTGTCAACTTGTGGGGAAAAATCTGCTTGCCCCCCAGCAAAAACAAAGGATGACCAAGGCTTGCCCCCCTCAGACAAAAATTTCTAGCTACGACCTTGGCGGTAGAGTAGAGAATTCGAAACGGGACTATTGGGATCAAAATGCAGCACGTTTTTGCAGTTTGGAGTCCAAACCGTACGCCGAGGCGCTGTGCTGTGTTCGGAGGACGAAGCGTACGCTTAGTGATCCAAGACGGACTGTGATTGGCTAACGCAACGCAACTAACGCAAGTGACAAAATTGCCTTTTATTAATAATGTGAAAAACAACAACTTACTTATCAAATTTTCGTAACGCGCATCACGCACATTGACTCCAGCAGAGAATGGTTTCAGTTTTATGACACGCTCCTGTTAATCTTCGCAAAACGGTTCTCAGGTGTTTAACGTGCTCCTCACGTTACTTACTGAAAACATTTACGTCGTCTTAATATGGTATGGCAATGTTATCGCGCAAGCCATCCAGGCAATCCACCATGAATCTTTGAAAGTTGGTAGGATCATTTGTCAAACCAAAGGGTATTCTGGGCCACTCGTAGAGAGCCCAAGGGAGAATGAAGGCTGCGTATGGTCTGCTTTGCTCTTTGTTTCTTGTACCCTAAGGATGGGGTGACGATAAGGAACAGTTCTACGATTACGCTCTCGATAGATTTTACATAGACGCAATGTGCTCTCTTTCTAATGCATATGGGTGATGAGTAAGGGGACTTGGACTGTTTATTCAATACATCTTCTATGTAAGCTTATTGATAGAGGGGTCTAGAAAAAGAAACATAATTCTTCTGTACAGGGGTGGTATCTGATAAGTTTATGTCCATTTGGAGCCCCGGTGTACAGCCCACGTCATCACATCTTTCGCAAAAGATTCCGATTCCTCTTTTAGCATTCTGAGAGCTTTTTCTTTGTTCACATTCGATAACCCAGTCAAATTAATGTTTGGTAGATAGCCATCACTTGTACGCTGACCGCTGCTACGTGTGTTCGATGGTTCTTCTTCTAACTTAGCACTCGTAGATCCCTCCTGACCATGGCCACCCTGCTCCTTTAGTTTCGCCGCGAGAGGTTTCACTCATCTCACCACCTGAGGTCTGCCCAAGGGCGTGCGGTTCTTAAAAAAAAAATCATGTGAGGCTGTATTCTCGATACACATCCACTCCCTCGCTAGCGCCTCGTACACTTCAAGCCCATCTTGCCAGCCACGGATATCTGCTGGCTCAAACACAACAGGGGAGTCAGTTCCTACTGGTCCTGTGTTGGCTATGCGCGTGACTCGTATTGTCTGGGGATATACTGACGTCTCTTTTTGAAGTTTTTACTTCGCATATGAATTCTTCACTTTTATAAGGCCCCGTCCACAGTACGCCGGCTAAATTTGAAAACGGCTAATTTTTCATACGGTTGTGCCTTCCATCCACACTACGCCGGCTAAATTTCCCACCGAAAACGGAGCTTTTCGAAAACGCTACCGAAAGTGGCTAAATTTGAAAACGCCGGCTACGCGTTTTAGTGTGGACGGCGAAAACGGATCTTTTCGAAAACGATGACGTCGTACCACACGTCTGTGAGGAAATTATGACCGCGGGCTCTCGTTTTTCTTTTTCGCACATGCGCTTAGCTGACGTTCTTGTGCGTTTTCACATTTAGCCGGCGTAGTGTGGACGGTGCCTAAGACTCACCAGAGCTTCCACTCTCCCCGCTTTCCACGACCTGATTTGACCGACCCAAGCAATTTTGTGTTTTAATCACGTGACTTTCGTGCGTACTTTTACTTCCGGTCTAAATCAGCTGGAGGTCAAGATAAAGAAAGAAGTTTCCTGAAGTTCAGAAAATCTGAAAATCTGAACTTGTAGAAAATCACAACAATAAATGAGCCTGATTCGTATTGAAACTAAATTCCAGCAAAATACAAATATGTAGCGACATTGGACAGTCAGATCGGATGACATCGTAAAACAGTTATGGTTACTTACAACCTACACGTCACGTCACGTGCGGAACACCAATCATACACGTCCCTAGTTTAACGGGCAATATAATATGCAGAGCTCGGCCATGCGTTGTCTTGGTATCACAATAAAATCCTCATTGTTTTGGTGCTCAAGGGGGGTTCCATTGAACCCTTCGAACCCCTCCCCCCTATCCCTAGTTTAACGGGCAATATAATATGCAGAGCACGGCCCGTGGTCTTAGTATCGCAATAAAATCCTCATTGTTTTGGTGCTCAAGGGGGGTTCCATTGAACCCTTCGAATCCCCCATCCGCCTACATCCGCCACTGCAATTTTACTGTGCGAACACGCCATCCCGTAAAACGTTTGTCTTTCAGAGATTCAAACCATTTAGTTTTTAAGGTTAGGTTAGGTTATACGTGAATATGTTTGTTTTTGCTGACATGATTTTCAAGTTCTTGACCATTTGCATAAAAGTGATAGAAAGTAATACATGGGCGCGCGGAGATATCGAACGAGTGAGCGCAGCGAGATATCAAATATGAACACGAGAAGATAAATTCGATATCTCAAAGCATCCATGTATTATTCTGTTTATTATGTAAACAAGAAACACTGCCATGCTCCAGGAAAGCGCCTTTTATTGGCCACGAGGAAGAAAACATATTATACACTTAATGACTGCTCCCGAGGGAAACATCAATTTGTTTCCCGAGAATCTGGATGTTTCCCGAGACGAAGTCGAGGGAATCATCCAGATTCGAGGGAAACAAAACTGGTGTTTCCCGAGGGAGTAGTCATTAAGTGTTTTGTTATATAGAAGAAAATATACTGCAATTATTAAGTCAAAACAAATGTATTTCAGAATGAAAAGAGAAGTTACAAAGTTTGCGCGCGACTGCATCATGTACAGGGAAAACACTCATAAACAACACAATTTTCTTGCATTAGCAAAAACTTATCAAAATTAGCAAAGGTTTTTAAAAAGACTCGCGTGTTTACAATAAACTTTCTCTTTTTCCCCGCTCTCAAACGCGAAAGCAATATTCCCCGACCAGTCAATAATTTTTCGAAATATTGACTGATCGGGGAATATTTGATTTGTACTTCACCACGTGACCTTGATTTAGCCAATAAGAGTGCGCGCTCGGTTGGAGTGAGCACTCGCTATATAACAATGGCTGATGGTAATGGTAAAATTATACGGGTTTTCTCAGTGGCAGAAATCCCTGTAAAACACTGAGGTTTATATAATATATTGTGTTAATTTACTCACCACAACATACCTGTGAAGTTAAATCTCTTTTCTTGTTCTATTTTCAGCATTGGTGCCATACTTGAAGACATTGCTGATATTCTCAATTCTCCCAGCCTATCAGTTATAAGTGACCTTAAAAGGCTTCCGAGAGACTATCAAGATTTCTTTAATAATTCTATTCTAATTCAACAACATTTGAAGAACTTAGGAAGTAAGTCACAGGAGATTATTTGGTTTGTATACATCACATTATGCGTTTATATCTTGTTTCATAAGACACATAGAGACAATAACTGCAAGAAATGTTTGGAGCTGTACAGATTTTTAACTGGATAAATGGGGGAGTGACAAATAAAACCGCCCAAAATTGTTGGTTTAATGCTGAGATGTGCGTCTCATTTTCCCCAGGCGGTCTCACTATTTCGAATTTTTTCATTGTGGTCTCAGAGTTTCGAATACTATTCTTTATTCTCGTGTTCGATTTTATTCATTCCATATTTTCGCAACCACCGGTTTTTTTTTATTGTGGCCCTAAAAAAAACAGGGTTGACATTATTTTCAAAATCTGTTCAATTGTTTTTTCTGCGAATATACCGCAGCTTGGTACTAAAGCAATGTATGTTTGTTACACGTTTCAACTCGCTTATATGTTTCTGACATTACCCAATTCATACGTCACACCAACTTCGTGTCTAACCCAACTGGAATCCCATATGTAATGCGACACGTGGGGTCGGGGGTACAGATATGCCTAGTGTATATACCTCATGATATTTGACATAGAAAACAGCTAATTCTAACTCACAACTAGGCCACGCCCAATACAGGCATACAGGAGGTATTGTGCAAGATGAATAAAAATGTATCTAACTTATTCTGTTTTTGTTGCCTTCCAGATTTTACCCTTAGAGATGTTTTAAATGATCCAACAGAGTTACAAAAGCTGTTCACACGAAATTTTTCAATACCGCAACAACTTACTGCTGTTTTTCTAAATAGCACTATTAATGGAAGTGAGGTAGGTGACGTCAGCTCTACATGCACCGGTACGTGTGTGGAAAAGTGCCAAGCCGAAGCTGGCTTTAACAACTGATCTCTGTTAAATAATTTGAGGTCGCATAATAATTGCACTAAAACGTTTCATATATTCCCTGGGCACGCAATGCACCCCCCTTAATCTGCCACTGCTTACGGCAATGCATGTGGTATATAGTGTAACAGAGATCTTTGGATAACAAAACGTGATTATCTTTTCAGATTGCAAGAATCTTCCTCTTAGGCAATTATACAAATTTACCAATGATGTATCCCAAGCGAGTACCATGAGACAAGGCGTACAAACGCCATCTTGGAAGATGAAGAGTTCAGACAAAAAGCGGGAGCGGGTCTCCTTCAGATGATCTCAGGTGCAATGGCGCTAGGAAAGGTGCTTCGAAATACCACTGAACACGCACTACTGCAAAGCGAAAAGATTTTCCAGGTATATGACGTCATTACCGTGATTTGTTTTTGTAATTTTGCGACGTCAATCAAACCCTGGTGGCTCAGAAAACAGAGAAATGAAGTCGAAGCGAGTTATGGAAAAAGAACGGACCTTCTTAGACTTGCCGATTGCTACAAGGATATTTTCGCTTCCAGTATTGATTGACAGCGTAGAATTGCCAAAACAAGAAAACCAGATTTTGGATCATCACGATAACGCGAATTTGGATGTGTGTTGCTAGGAATTTGCTAGGAATCGCTCTGATTCTGTGACACGGGTGCAAAGTCACTACGGTAAACTGTATTTATTTTGCTTTCGATCCTCAACTTGTCGCCCAACATTTTTGCGTTGCAAGCTTTGGATCGATGTTGCGCATTTCACTCGCGCCACAACTTGTGTCATGTAACAAAAACATTTGTTTCAAGTTGTAAAAACTTGTTGCGCGGAGTAAAGTCTACTTTGAGCCACAATCTGGCTTTGTTGCTCGTTTTTCATCAAACACACAACTTGTCGATCAACGTTTTGCCTACAATTCAAATTGATTAGTCGGTAGAAATGACATGTTAAGGGGAAAACTCAGCCTTGGGCTCGCATCTGTGATCATCAAAATAAAATTTTGCGCGACAAGCTGTGCATTTCATGAAAAACGAGTAACAACTAGAAGACTTGCAATAATGTTTCGCGACATGTTGTCTCGTTTTCCCGGCTTTGGGGCTTGGGCTAAAAACGTGTAACATCGATCAATAACTTGCAACGCAGCGATGTTGCGCGAGTTATGGCGTTTTGTCTCTCGTATTTCCCCGCTGTAAAGTGATTTAGGTATAAACACACATGGTGGGTTTCCTGCGTGATGGGTGTCCTTGTGTCCGTAGGAGCAAAACAGAACAGTAAATAGTTTTCTACGAGGGTCTCAATAACTAATTGTGGCTTCAGAAAAATCAATATTTTGTCTACCAAAAAGACAAAAGAAGATCCGTCCCTCTGTAGACTAAAGCTCACATCATTCAAGCAGGGTTTGCAAAAATATCAATTACTGTAATAAAACACAAAATTGTTGACCCGATACACCGCCCTTGGAACAGATGACTGCATTTTTACTTTCGAAGACACTTAAATCAGAAAAATTTAAATTGAAGTGAGGAAGTTTACCTGTGTATTTCATATCTTGTGGGCTCACTTTTTCAGGCGAGACAAAATAGAGACGGGCAAATGAATAGATGTAGAAGGGATGAATTACAGCGTATTATACTGACACCAAATACAACGAACAAGGTATATTACTACAGTCGAACCCTGATATCACAACGGACATTATATCATCATTTAATTTGTATATATTTTTATCAGTATGTATTTTATGTTGCAAAAAGAGACTAGATTATTGGAACATATAAATGTAGTCTTCAACGAAAGACTATATTTTAGATAAACACGGTGCTCAAAATTGCGCCTAAATATTTTCATTTTGCGCCTAATGTTTCTCACTTGTTCAGTTTTGCATTGCATTGTTCTCGTAGTGGATTAATGCAGACCTAGATTTTAATGAATTGCCTATTTGGTTGGTACAGGCTAAAAATAACGACTATGATTATTACTTTATTTCAAATCCTGGAACACGAGGCATGTTAACGTCCTCAGTGGAAATGCCTCAGTTGATGACAGTACTTATCTGTTCTCCTTTCAGGCAGCACTGTTGGACTCCCTGTGTAATCTTACGCCCATTCAGAGACAGACTCTTGTAACGTTTCTAGCTACGCATTCGAGATCAGATAAACTCCTTGAACAGGTCAGTTTGTGGACTTGATACGCCTTTGTAAACAACTTTTCATAGGAGAGGAACACATTTTTGTTTTGTTTTAATTTTTAAAAGAATTGAGGCTGGGCTAAAAGCGGCAAGAGTCCATTAAGAGTAAAATATTGTATTACTGTTGTTCCCGAGTAATTTATTGTCGTTTCCACTGAAACGTGTACTTAAGGCTGGTTTCCATAAGGTCGTATCAGTCGCTCTGTCGTATAAGTCGACCGTGGAAACAATGGAAATTGGAATTTTTCTATTGTTTCACGGTCGACTGATACGACTGGGACGACTGATGCGACCTTATGGAAACCAGCCTTTAAGAAGAAATTCTACGAGAACGCACGCTTCTTTCGAAAAAAAAAAACCCGCGCTTTTCCATGACAACGCATGCTTCTTTCAAGCAAAAAAAGCACATGATTCCATAATAACGCACGCTTCTTTCGAGGAAAACAAACGACACGATTCCATGACAACGCACGCTTTTTTCGAGGAAAAAAGCGTCAAGTGACTAGGCAGGGATGCGTGAAAACGTTGACAGAAAGCGGTCACATGTTACTTAGAACGGCGATAATGTTATTCTACATTGAATCGAAACTCGGTGATACTCAAATGGTGCCAGTAGTTGTACTTACGAAAGGAATCTTTTCATCAACAGCTAAACATCACGAAAGAAGATTTGTATCGGTTCAACACCTCTTACGAACGGCTTAAAGTTGATGTGAGTATAAATAAAAATGTTCCGTTATATATAGTCGAGTTTCTATGACTATGACTTTTTGCTCCGTTTTCAAAAAGATTTGCGTCCACAATTATCGTTTTCGTATTGTTTTCGCCGTTTTCGGTGATCGTTTTCGGCGGGTTGTAGTGTGGACGATAGCCGTATCCGGAGCAAAAAGTATCCGTTTTCGTTTGAAAATGGTGTAGTGTGGACGGGGTCTTAGATAAAGGTTCTTCCATCAAAGGTTCTATCGTGGGTTAGTTTACCCAAGGAATTCAAAACAAATATTATGTGAAATATGAACATCCAATTAGTGGCTGAGAAAGAAAAGCCCTTTTGTTTTTATGTGTAACGCGAAACGGGCGGCAAAAGATTATTTCGAAATCGGGAAATACATCCTAAAGCCCATGTGCCTCACACTTACAACTGATTTCAAATCACAGGCGGCTTTGGACGCGTCATTTGATGTCGTGAATCCACAGTAAGAGCCGACGTGCTCGGCATATTAGATCAGTCAAAACGCCTATCACAAGGCTATCAACAGTTACGTGTCAGGCGGGTTTACATGCTCAAAATGAAGCATTCGGATCATTTGCCTGTAGTCCAGTAGGCCGAGAATGGCAGATCCTCGGGTATTTTTTACCTTTGAAGAGATGGACAACACGCTCAGTATTGATTTATTACAAACAACTTCAACTAATTCACATTATGTTGAAAAAAACTGATAAAATTATCCCATCCCTCGTGGTTCGACATTTAAAGAGGGCCCTCGGGCATGTTCCTTCTTGTTCTCCTTCCTTCAGATTCGACATCTCTCCACATTCGCCACGCTGGTACAAAAAGGACAGCACGTGGCTTCTCTTCTTAAACTCAACATGTCGTTCCTGGATAACACGCAAAATTCTACGGACAGTCAGAAAAAGAAGGCGTACATGCAGGGGATGTGGAAAAACCTTGGGCCTGTACTATGTGGTTCCGATCCAGACGAACAGCCAGATAGAATCGTCAAACACATGTTTGATTTTCAATGCATAACAAAGTCCTGCAAGACACGAGCGCTAAGGCTAATGTTCTACATCTTGACCCACAATCCCAAGATCCTCTACGCACCCAATGGTACGGCAGCAGATGCGGTTATGAAAGAGGTAAAGTGATTGGCTTCATCGCGTGAGCTACTGAAAAATTAATTGAGCATTCCTGATCGAATAAGGATTCTAATCAAGACCAGATAGAAAGCTTGAGTTAGAAAGTTCTATGACGGGCGCTGTTCTTGTCTTGTTAGCTAACTGATCGACTTTGCCCGTGACGTAGATAATGCACTGCGCATGAATCAGCGGTCTCTTGCAGATGAATTTCCTTCTTGCTATCGTAAGCCAGGTACTCATGGTAGAGCTATAGTGCACCCGGGTTTTCTTGCTATTCGTAAGCCAGGTACTCATGGTGGAGCTATAGTGCACTCGGGTTTTCTTGCTATTCGTAAGCCAGGTACTCATGGTGGAGCTATAGTGCACTCGGGTTTTCTTGCTATTCGTAAGCCAGGTACTCATGGTGGAGCTATAGTGCACTCGGGTTTTCTTGCTATTCGTAAGCCAGGTACTCATGGTGGAGCTATAGTGCACTCGGGTTTTCTTGCTATTCGTAAGCCAGGTACTCATGGTGGAGCTATAGTGCACTCGGGTTTTCTTGCTATTCGTAAGCCAGGTACTCATGGTGGAGCTATAATGCACTCGGGTTTTCTTGCTATTCGTAAGCCAGGTACTCATGGTGGAGCTATAGTGCACTCGGGTTTTCTTGTTATTCGTAAGCCAGGTACTCATGGTGGAGCTATAGTGCACTCGGGTTTTCTTGCTATTCGTAAGCCAGGAGGTACTCATGGTGGAGCTATAGTGCACTCGGGTTTTCTTGTTATCGTAAGCCAGGTACTCATGGTGGAGCTATAGTGCACTCGGGTTTTCTTGCTATTCGTAAGCCAGGAGGTACTCATGGTGGAGCTATAGTGCACTCGGGTTTTCTTGCTATTCGTAAGCCAGGTACTCATGGTAGAGCTGTAGTGCACTCGGGTTTTCTTGCTATTCGTAAGCCAGGTACTCATGGTGGAGCTATAGTGCACTCGGGTTTTCTTGCTATTCGTAAGCTAGGTACTCATGGTGGAGCTATAGTGCACCCGGGTTTTCTTGCTATTCGTAAGCCAGGTACTCAAGGTGGAGCTATAGTGCACTCGGGTTTTCTTGCTATTCGTAAGCCAGGTATCATGGTGGAGCTATAGTGCACTCGGGTTTTCTTGCTATTCGTAAGCCAGGTACTCATGGTGGAGCTATAGTGCACTCGGGTTTCTTGCTATTCGTAAGCCAGGTACTCATGGTGGAGCTATAGTGCACTCGGGTTTTCTTGTTATTCGTAAGCCAGGTACTCATGGTGGAGCTATAGTGCACTCGGGTTTCTTGTTATCGTAAGCCAGGTACTCATGGTGGAGCTATAGTGCACTCGGGTTTTCTTGCTATTCGTAAGCCAGGAGGTACTCATGGTGGAGCTATAGTGCACTCGGATTTTCTTGCTATTCGTAAGCCAGGTACTCATGGTGGAGCTATAGTGCACTCGGGTTTTCTTGTTATCGTAAGCCAGGTACTCATGGTGGAGCTATAGTGCACTCGGGTTTCTTGCTATTCGTAAGCCAGGAGGTACTCATGGTAGAGCTATAGTGCACTCGGGTTTTCTTGCTATTCGTAAGCCAGGTACTCATGGTAGAGCTATAGTGCACTCGGGTTTTCTTGCTATTCGTAAGCCAGGTACTCATGGTGGAGCTATAGTGCACTCGGGTTTTCTTGTTATCGTAAGCCAGGTACTCATGGTGGAGCTATAGTGCACTCGGGTTTTCTTGCTATTCGTAAGCCAGGAGGTACTCATGGTGGAGCTATAGTGCACTCGGATTTTCTTGCTATTCGTAAGCCAGGTACTCATGGTGGAGCTATAGTGCACTCGGGTTTTCTTGTATCGTAAGCCAGGTACTCATGGTGGAGCTATAGTGCACTCGGGTTTTCTTGCTATTCGTAAGCCAGGAGGTACTCATGGTAGAGCTATAGTGCACTCGGGTTTCTTGCTATTCGTAAGCCAGGTACTCATGGTAGAGCTATAGTGCACTCGGGTTTTCTTGCTATTCGTAAGCCAGGTACTCATGGTGGAGCTATAGTGCACTCGGGTTTTCTTGCTATTCGTAAGCCAGGTACTCATGGTGGAGCTATAGTGCACTCGGGTTTTCTTGCTATTCGTAAGCCAGGTACTCATGGTGGAGCTATAGTGCACTCGGGTTTTCTTGCTATTCGTAAGCCAGGTACTCATGATAGAGCTGTAGTGCACTCGGGTTTTCTTGCTATTCGTAAGCCAGGTACTCATGATAGAGCTGTAGTGCACTCGGGTTTTCTTGCTATTCGTAAGCCAGGTACTCATGGTGGAGCTATAGTGCACTCGGGTTTTCTTGCTTTTCGTAAGCCAGGTACTCATGATAGAGCTGTAGTGCACTCGGGTTTTCTTGCTATTCGTAAGCCAGGTACTCATGGTGGAGCTATAGTGCACTCGGGTTTTCTTGCTATTCGTAAGCCAGGTACTCATGGTGGAGCTATAGTGCACTCGGGTTTTCTTGCTATTCGTAAGCCAGGTACTCATGGTGGAGCTATAGTGCACTCGGGTTTTCTTGCTATTCGTAAGCCAGGTACTCATGGTGGAGCTATAGTGCACTCGGGTTTTCTTGCTATTCGTAAGCCAGGTACTCATGGTGGAGCTATAGTGCACTCGGGTTTTCTTGCTATTCGTAAGCCAGGTACTCATGATAGAGCTGTAGTGCACTCGGGTTTTCTTGCTATTCGTAAGCCAGGTACTCATGATAGAGCTGTAGTGCACTCGGGTTTTCTTGCTATTCGTAAGCCAGGTACTCATGATAGAGCTGTAGTGCACTCGGGTTTTCTTGCTATTCGTAAGCCAGGTACTCATGGTGGAGCTATAGTGCACTCGGGTTTTCTTGCTATTCGTAAGCCAGGTACTCATGGTGGAGCTATAGTGCGCTCGGGTTTTCTTGCTATTCGTAAGCCAGGTACTCATGATAGAGCTGTAGTGCACTCGGGTTTTCTTGCTATTCGTAAGCCAGGTACTCATGGTGGAGCTATAGTGCACTCGGGTTTTCTTGCTATTCGTAAGCCAGGTACTCATGGTGGAGCTATAGTGCACTCGGGTTTTCTTGCTATTCGTAAGCCAGGTACTCATGGTGGAGCTATAGTGCACTCGGGTTTTCTTGCTATTCGTAAGTCAGGTACTCATGGTGGAGCTATAGTGCACCCGGGTTTTCTTGCTATTCGTAAGCCAGGTACTCATGATGGAGCTGTAGTGCGCTCGGGTTTTCTTGCTATTCCTAAGCCAGGTACTCATGGTGGAGCTATAGTGCACTCGGGTTTTCTTGCTATTCGTAAGCCAGGTACTCATGGTGGAGCTATAGTGCGCTCGGGTTTTCTTGCTATTCGTAAGCCAGGTACTCATGGTGGAGCTATAGTGCACTCGGGTTTCTTTGCTATTCGTAAGCCAGGTACTCATGGTGGAGCTATAGTGCACTCGGGGTTTTTTGTACGAAGGCGTGGCTCTCCACCTTGGGGATATCTCACTACTAATATAATCATGAGGTGCACCATTCATTCGTAAGGGGCTCATGTGGTAGCATTTTTTGAATAACTTGCGGTTCTTTCGCAACAGTAGTGGTACGACTTCAACACTTCGTTTC
Source organism: Scolanthus callimorphus (assembly GCA_033964015.1). NCBI lineage: Eukaryota > Metazoa > Cnidaria > Anthozoa > Actiniaria > Edwardsiidae > Scolanthus > Scolanthus callimorphus. The sequence goes on along the minus strand of CM066911.1, from coordinate 25,542,205 downwards.
GAAGCCCTTTGTGAACTGGGTTCGATTCCCAACTTGGGCTTTTAAGCCTGGTTTCCATATAGTCGTATCAGTCGTCCCAGTCGTATCAGTCGACCGTGAAACAATAGCATACTTCCAATTTCTATTGTTTCACGTTCGACTGGGACGACTGATACGACTATATGGAAACCAGCCTTTCGGGATGTTTTTGCTGCTGAGTCGTCAAGGACTGCTGCTATCTTATTAGTATCTTTGTTTCCAGGCCAACCGCACGTTTTCCGACATCGAGCATCTCCAAGACCTGGCTCGCGATTGGTTGAATCAGTCGGCTCAGATCCGCAGCATCCTTCTCACGAACAAGACCCAGCATTACCTCGGTTTGATGGCGAGGTACATGCGAAACTATCCCGACAACTACTGGGACTCGGTGTCCGAAATTTCTGGGAAGGACCCTAGGACGCATGCGCCATACTACGGTTTAGTTCACGAAATGCTGACTGGTAAACATGGCGGGCTCAGTCCCATCATTAAGCAACTCGACCAGATAGATGCGGTGTTGAGGATGTGGCTTGAACAGTCAAACAGTTTCAAGCTGGACATTTTTGTGGGGTTTAAAGATGAAGAGTCTTTGGTTAAATATGCGTTTAATACGAGTGGAGTCAGAGGTTTGGATGAGTCTAAAATTGTAGCAGGTAGGTGGTGCCTAGCTGGACGAGAAATCCCTTCGTAGAATACTTTTAAATTCAACTCGTACAGAGCGAACTAGAACAGTATTTCAACTGCCTTTCCGGTGAATGGGCGTGGTTTGTGCGCATTCCCGCCAAAATTGTTTCAAACGACTTTCTGTAAAGGTAGCTACATTTCATTCTCGTACCCAGAGCTCCCCGGCGGGGAAGGCCCTGGCGGTAGCCAATGAAGCATGCGCGAGACTTTTGATACAGTCGAACCGGAACTTTCTGTGCATGCCCCAGCGTCAGCCAATGAGCAAAGGCCCTCAAATGTCTGTCACCGGAGCCTTCCCCGTGAAGTGAGGAGTCGGGGGGTCTCGGTACGAGAATGGCTACATTCAGTGTTCGTCGTGCTACTAGGCATGCGTGATATGCATGTCTCGGCTTTGACAAGACAGGCAGCTCTGCTTGCATTGCACCACAGTTGAACTCGCTTGAGTGCATTTTCCCTTGACGTTGACCTTCATAATGATGTCTTAACAGGAATCGTGTTTACAAACGTCAAGCCGAACGCTAGTCTCCCTGTTCACGTGACGTACAAGATACGAATGAACGCTACGTACTTTACTCCCGCCACCGACCGCATCCGGGATAGCTATTGGAGGCCGGGACCCCAGTCTTGGCACCAGAGCTACTATGATCTTGGATTCGTCTGGCTACAGGACAAGATAGAGCGAGCTGTGGTGAACCTACACGCCATGAGAGATGTGATCAAACCGGCAGTGTACTTACACGAGATGCCCTACCCGTGCTACTCAAAAGACAGGTTAGGAAAAACTCTCCCGTTATTTATCCTTACCCATATAAGAAATTTCGATATTATGACTCAGCTGTGCAAGATAACCTCATCAGACTAATCTCGTTCCCAAAGCTTCTCGATCATTCTGACTGGCGGAGTCTCGGGACGTAGACGAAACCGGAAGTCCTAGAATCTAGGCAAGTCTTGCAAGACCAGCACACCGGGGCCTGCTTGAATAACTGTATAGCTTAGACCTTCGTTTCCTCTCGTATAAGTGTGTTAAACTTAAAGCAACAGCACTATGAACATGATTTAGTCGATTTGCTAATGCTACATGCGCACTAGCCCGCGTTCCAATTTCCAAGGGCGAATTTCTATCTAATGTCCGCTATGATCTCAATTTGTTTGACTGACCGTTGTAAGACCATTGGGGTTGATAAAATTGATTTCAAGAATGTTTTTTATTTATGTCAAATTATCAGCAGGAAAGAAAAGAACTATTTCAAAAGCGCAGCGTGTAAAGCGCTTGCCTGTCACCTCTGTGAAGCGGCTAAGATTCCCTGTCGGTGCAGTTGGGGTTTTTCTCTGCTGTTTCGCACCTTCTGTTCGTCTTGGGTTGACGTAATAATAATAATAATAATATACTTTATTTATACACGGTAATTACATTCAGTTAAAAATCTAGAAATACTGGTTTACTGGTAAGCCGTGTGTCAATAAACTATACATTACAAAAAATACTCAGTAGAACAAAAAACACACACACACACACAAAACAAACCCAAACCACTATATACATAGAGTGGTTTTCACATGACTGTCGTGAAACCAATCACAAAGTAATAACACCAATTCTGAACAAAACGTATGGGCGTAATTGCGAATTACTCATGACAGTCATCTGAAATCCGCTCTATCCCACCCCATGTAACAAATGACTAATTAAACTTGGCAAAATGATTCGTCATTTCTCCTGTGCTTCACGTATGAACATATGCATATGATAATTTGCAGTATACAAGTGCATACATTTCATTTTACCCGTAAAATCGGATTCTATCTATTGCCGCACTCTCATAAATCTTGTCTTGACTGATTGCCAGGTTCATACTAGTGATCCAGCACATGATGCCGCTATGCATGACGCACTCTCATAAATGTTGTCTTGACTGATCGCCAGGTTCATGCTAGTGATCCAGCACATGATGCCGCTATGCATGACGCACTCTCATACATCTTGTCTTGACTGATCGTCACGTTCATGCTAGTGATCCAGCACATGATGCCGCTATGCATGACGCACTCTCATAAATCTTGTCTTGACTGATCACCAGGTTCATGCTAGTGGTCCAGCATATGATGCCGCTATGCATGACGCACTCTCATACATCTTGTCTTGACTGATCGTCAGGTTCATGCTAGTGATCCAGCACATGATGCCGCTATGCATGACGCACTCTCATACATCTTGTCTTGACTGATCGCCAGGTTCATGCTAGTGATCCAGCACATGATGCCGCTATGCATGACGCACTCCCATACATCTGTCTTGACTGATCGTCAGGTTCATGCTAGTGATCCAGCACATGATGCCGCTATGCAAGACGCACTCTCATACATCTTGTCTTGACTGATCGCCAGGTTCATGCTAGTGATCCAGCACATGATGCCTCTATGCATGACGGTGTCGTGGATCTACACAGTGGCGATCGTGGTGCGCTCGATCGTGTACGAGAAAGAGCAGCGTCTGAAGGAGGTGATGAAGATGATGGGGCTGAGTAACGTGGTGCACTGGGTGGCATGGTTCATTACGAGTGTCTCGGTCATGGCAATCACGGTCATGGCGCTTACTGTCATACTCAAGGTACGTATTACACATAATTATCAATTATTGGATAAGGTTCAGCATGATAGTGAGATTTGTCACCGCCAAGGTTTGTGTTATCTGCCGAAGCGAAGCTGAGGCAGATAACACTAACTCAAAACGTTCACAAATCTCACTATCATGCAAAAACCGAATGCAATAACTGTTTTATTATTCAGCAACCGGCAATTCTTACCTAGCTAAACCAGGGAGTCACAACTCCCTGGGTAAACGAAGTCGATGATGAGGCCTTGCTCGGCGAAACAGTTTTTCAACTTCAGCTTACGTCGATTGGTATGTTCCTCTTAATATTCAATTCAAATAGCCATAGTTGATGTTTAAACATCCTGAGCAATAATCTCTCGGCAAAAATCATAACAGATTCAACGAGAATATTGGCAAAATTGGCTTTCGCTTCAGAAATGAAAACCAGCATGGTGGCCAAACCTATTGGCTTACATTATGATGTCATTACAGTGCATAAATCCTAATGTCTGCAGTATGGCGTCACGAACTGCGCGGCAACAAGATTTCGCTGCGTACTCTTAGCCAATCAGAATCGCGATAGTGGCATGGCTGAATAATAATAGATAGATAGATAGATAGATAGATATGTTTAATGTATCTCTTGCAGCCGAAGCTGAATTACAGATACGGTCAGCAAACAGTTAATATTACATTACAGGCTAATAAATACATAATAGGCTGATAAATTTACAATTACATTATTGATAATCATGAGGCTTAGTCTTAGTCCCTAGCTATTTCTCCAGCGTAACTGTTCGTGATAAAATCCCTGAACCTGTTGGTGTTGCAGGGCTTAATGTGTGGGATGAGTGGGCCACGGAGTTTGTAATGACCAGAGGATGGTTGAATTCTCTCTTTAACTAATCTATGTACTGGGTTGCTAACTGATAGCTGTTTGATGAACTCGCTACATGCCCTAGATCTCCTATCAGAAAGTGACTCTAATTGTGCCGCAGTAAGGGCATCATTATACGAAATGTTGGGGAAAATGATTGCAAGCGCCCGTTTTTGCACTCTCTCGATGGCGAGAGATAGGTATTGAGGCAAGTTAGAAAAGACAACTGAGGCGTACTCTAAGATCGGCCGGAGAAGCGCGCAATAAACATTCACAATGTCAGGAGCAGGTACTTTACAACGCTTTAGTGTTCTAAGTGCATACAGCCGGCGATTTGCTTTCTTAACTATATAGTCGCAGTGCACGCCCCAGGACAAGTCGTCTGACACGTGAATTCCGAGAAATTTAAACGACTTGACACACTCTATTTGGGATCCGTCTACAAAAAGGGGCGGGCAGCTGTAACTATTATAGTGTAAGAAGTCAATCACCATGCTCTTGCATTTACTAGGATTTAACCGCATGTTGTTAAATCAGATATGACGCAACGATGACGTCACGCCTATTTGATGCCAATGGCTGTCATGACGGGTGTAAATGTTAACCGCATTTATAGTGCTGTGTGTTTTTGCCCACTGTGAAGACGGTCGGAATTCAAACATGAACGGTATCGACTTGTTTTTCTTCCGAGTAGCTTGCATATAGTTTCAATTTCTTTAGGGAGCACAGAACATGGAGCTTTGTTAGCTATTACTAGTTATCAACGTTAAATGATTCGCTCTACCTAATTCATTTTTGTTCTCGGTAATAGACAGTGACGCCATAATGACCTCACGCATCACGAAACATTACGTTTCTAGGTCCCTTTCGAGACCCTTGCAAAGGAAACCAGATAAAACGATCACGATCACGTTCACAGCCAATTAAAACGCGATAACCGTCTACGGCTGTAGCTGTAGCTCTATGAACTAAATACGCTGACACTTTTTGTAGTTGTTTATTTATTTTATTTGTATTATCATCACATCACATCTTCAGTAATTTGATATAATTACTGTTGTCTCTGTTTCAGTATGGTAAAGTGTTGGCGTTTAGCGACCCTCTCATCATCTGGCTGTCACTTATGCTCTTCGCCATCGTCACTATAGTTTTTTGTTTCCTGATAAGCGCGTTCTTCTCCAAAGCCAAACTAGCAGCAGCTTGTGGTGGAATTATCTACTTCTGACGTACATGCCCTTCGTCTTTATATCGATACGAGAGGGTGCCGCGCATGCCACTATCCAGAGCTCAGAGAAAATGGCGGCCAGCTTGCTGTCGACCTCTGCATTTGGTCTCGGGGCGCGGTATTTCGCACTATACGAAGAGCAAGGAGAGGGAGTGCAGTGGTCAAACATAGGGAAGAGCCCGGTGAGTGTGCTACAAAGTCTGAGACTGAAATGTATGGACATATTAAGCCTGTATTGGTACTAACAAGCAAATAGGGATCATGTCGAACTCGATAAAAGTACTCGGCGCTTATTCGATCTGGTCGATTGTGCTAAAGGAACACTACTTTGAGATTTCTTTGGGCTGAGGGCTAGTAAGAACGGCAAGTCTGGGTATTTTCGTTAGCCCTCACTTATAATTAGCTATTATTTCGCTTCCTCTGCTAGACCGCCAAGTCAGGGTAGAGTCTTTAGCCACCCTTTTCATTAGGTGTTATTTTCCTTCCTCCTAGATCAAAGATGACGATTTTAACCTACTGAAGGTGCTGTACTTTCTCGTGTTCGACACTTTTCTGTATGTCGTGCTCGTGTGGTACATAGAGGCCGTGCACCCCGGGTCTTACGGGTTACCCAGACCATGGTACTTCCCTCTCCAGCCCACCTATTGGTTTGGACACAACACTAATGTCTGTCCGAAACTGAGGAACAAGAACTACCATATGATGACGGCGGACGAATTAGACGACGCACCCCACTCCCCAGGGTTGATGGCGTACGAGAGAGAGCCCATGCATCTACCCCTAGGGGTGACCATCGAGCATCTGGAAAAGGTTTGTGGAATTGATCAGTCTTCCTTTAAAATGTCGTCTTTCGAAATAGACAAAAGTTTACAGGTTCAAGCAGGAAATGGAAGAATATTTATGACTGTCAAGTTTACATTCTTTGATTATCCAGTTTGCAGATTCCTCAGATTCAGTAGAATCCTCTGTCGGGATTCTTATCCTTATTACTTAGCGAATGCTGTTCTGTGTGGTTTGACAGGTATACAAGTCTGGCACTAAAGCCGTGGACGGACTGACCCTCAATCTGTACGAAGGCCAGATAACGTCATTCCTCGGGCACAACGGGGCTGGTAAAACCACCACCATGTCAATCCTTACCGGACTTTTCCCCCCTTCTGCCGGTACCGGCATCATTTACGGCTACGACATCCGTTTTGACATGGACAAGATCCGACGCAACCTTGGGATGTGCCCACAGCATAATGTGCTGTTTGATCGGTAAGCCTAGTAGCCTTGTCCTGGCTCAGTACGTCCTGCTCTATTGTATGTACTGTTTAATCGGTGAGCCTAGTAGCCTTGTCCTGGCTCAGTACGTCCTGCTCTATTGTATGTGTTGTTTGATCGGTAAGCCTAGTAGCCTTGTCCTGGCTCAGTACGTCCTACTCTATTGTATGTGTTGTTTGATCGGTAAGCATAGTAGCCTTGTCCTGGCTCAGTACGTCCTACTCTATTGTATGTGTTGTTTGATCGGTAAGCATAGTAGCCTTGTCCTGGCTCAGTACGTCCTGCTCTATTGTATGTACTGTTTGATCGGTAAGCCTAGTAGCCTTGTCCTGGCTCAGTACGTCCTGCTCTATTGTGCGTACTGTTTGATCGGTAAGCCTAGTTGCCTTGTCCTGGCTCAGTACGTCCTACTCTATTGTATGTGTTGTTTGATCGGTAAGCATAGTAGCCTTGTCCTGGCTCAGTACGTCCTACTCTATTGTATGTGTTGTTTGATCGGTGAGCCTAGTAGCCTTGTCCTGGCTCAGTACGTCCTGCTCTATTGTATGTGTTGTTTGATCGGTAAGCCTAGTAGCCTTGTCCTGGCTCAGTACGCTCTGCTCTATTGTATGTGTTGTTTGATCGGTAAGCCTAGTAGCCTTGTCCTGGCTCAGTACGTCCTGCTCTATTGATCGGTAAGCCTAGTAGCCTTGTCCTGGCTCAGTGCGTCCTGCTCTGTTGTATGCTATTTGATAAACATTTTTGCCTCATCTCCACGGTGAAATGCAGTTGTCAAATAAATTTTTTTCTAATAAATATTGCTTGTGTAGATGGTGCTTCAGTTAAGCCTGATATAAATTGTAACGTTGTCGTATGTGTGTTCCCCAGGCTAACGGTAGATGAACATCTATGGTTCTTCGCTCGTATGAAAGGCATGACTACACGTGCTGTCAAGAAAGAAATGGATCAGTAAGTCGTCGGCCTTCTCCAGATCATAAGGGATGGGCGGCATAATTCGTGGGACACATTTAACAGAACGTCTTTCACCTGGAAGTTTTTAATGTATTTGACTTATGTATTAGGATAATCATATCGTTTTCCCCTAGTTTGTTATGTAAGGAAAACAGATCATAGTAACGTGTCTTGGCCAGGTTTTCGACATTTTTGTGACACATCTGCGTGTACAAATAACGAGATAAGTCCAAATTGCACCCTGTGCTCTCTGCACATTTCCTTCTAACATTCAAAGTCGTGTTTATATTGTCAGGCTGGTTGAAGACATTGGTCTACCAAACAAACGGCACTGTGCCGTCGAGACGTTGAGTGGGGGCATGAAGCGAAAACTGTCGGTTGCCATGGCATTCGTGGCAGGGTCTCGAACAGTGATTCTGGATGAGCCCACGGCTGGAGTGGACCCTTATGCCAGGAGAGCAATATGGGACCTGCTCATCAAATACAAGAAAGGTGAGACGCAGTGCAAGCTGCATTCCAAAGCTCACTCCGGTGGAATAGGTTAGTGTAATGAGGTGAAAAATGACAACGTACAGTACTTAGCTCAGGGAGGATAAGAAAGTGTAACCTAAAACAAATTTAAGTTTTCTATCAAATTCAATTTTCTAAATTCATATTAGTCTCTCCCATTTCGCTTTCTCTTTCATCAATTGCCATCACCGACGTAATGTGTTTTTTGTCCGTTTTTTTTACATTTATTGTTTTGTGTTGTTTGTATTTGTGTCTCGTCTGACTTATTCATTTAATTGTAAATATAGCCCTGCTGCCTAGCTCGATTAGCTTGTGAGTTATTTTCTAGGCAGCATCATATCCAGCGCATGTTTTTAGTTTTTCATTCTGTATAAATAATGTTCTGTGTTGATATGTAAATAAAGAAATTTGTTGTTGTTGTTGTTGTTGTGTACATCTTCGTGACGTTCTTCAGCCCGTCATGGCAAAGTTGCCGGTGAAACAACAAACACTCGGGCCTTGTTGTAGTTTTGATGTGCCTTGCATTCCTAGGTCGCACCATACTACTGTCGACGCATTTCATGGAGGAAGCAGATATCCTTGGCGACCGTATCGCCATTATCTCTAATGGCAAGCTACGGTGCGTTGGCTCTCCTCTATTTCTGAAGAGCCGGTTTGGTGACGGATATAATTTGACGGTGGTCAAGAAACCAAACAGCACCCCGCTGGGCTCCAGTAGTCATCTAGATACCATGGATTCAACACGCGGAAGTGGATCAGTGTCGTCTAGGTCGCGTAGTGCAGGCTCAGGTATGCCAAGTTAACATTTGTTTTGCGATTGAGCAGTATAAAGGAAACACAAAGGTTGTGTTTAAGGATACGGTTCACCTTCAGAGGGTGTGCTTCGCAAAAAATTCTCGCGCGCGCGCTTCTTAAAGGAATTCCCACAAACTATATATCAGTGTCAGTTTGCAGTGGAGTTGTTACGTCGACGAATAGTTCAAATCTTTTGTCTTTTTCCAGATTCTTTATCACCTTCCGAATCTACAAGCCAAGAAGAAAGAGTCACGAACTTTATCACGTCTCACATTCCATGCGCACAGCTCAAACACAAAACCAACCAGGAGTTTACGTTTGTCCTCCCCGATAATGCCGTCAAGAGGGGTGGATTCCAGAAGCTATTCGCTGATCTGGAGGAGAATATCGCTTTCCTTGGATAGATAGCTATGGAGTCACGGATACGTCCCTGGAAGAGGTGATGATATGGGTTATGGAGTTACCTGAAGAAGCAAAAACAGGCTGTTATTGTTGTATTGTTCCTTCTTATTACGTGCTAACTTGGTGGCTCCATTTTGCAGGTGTTCCTCAAAGTCACGGACGTCACTTTGAACACAGAGTCAGGTACAGTACTACGGCACTTGTATTACATCATCCCAGCCCAATGACAAATCATAATCACCGTGAAAAGCAGAAAAATATAAGTTTTTTTTTAAATAGTTAACAATTATTGGCCGAAGGCGAAGTGAATAGTGGCGAATTGTCCCCGAGACCGGAGGTCGAGGGGACTATTCGCCACTATTCACGGAGCCTGAGGAGAATAATTGTGTTAGTATATACTACACGGGAACACTCCAAAAATATTCGAACGACATTAAATGTGGCATTTGCCGACATTTTCTAGCCTCTTTCTGTATGCGTGACGTTTGTCACACGCACGCGACATTACGTCAGACTAAACTGCAAGCATTCGGCTACTCAGCACATGGTGGAAACTTGCTGTTGTTTTAGAGAAGCAAAACGCTAGAAATCACTTGTTTTAAAACCTTAATATCGACTAAAACATTTAAGTGTTTAGAAGGTTGCAAGGATGGATCAAGGGATAAATTCGCATTTTGTGCCTTAGTTTATGGATTGTAAACTGCAGAGTTGCCTCGCTGAAAACACTTTGATTTGGTCGCCATTTCACCACCGATGGATGACAATGTTTTTCAACCCGCTGGCAAAGAAATTCAAGATTCTCTTGGAATATTCAAATGGAAATTAGGGAAAGTAACCTCTTCAAACTCTGGGACAATGAGGAAGACAATGAGGAAGAGTTGTTATGTTGTGAGTGTAATTCACTTATCAAAAGTGCCGTGAACGAATCATCGACCTCTGATACCGAAGAACTGAAAACAAGAACTTAACGTAAGTATTTTCGAAGCTCAAGAAATAAATTCTCTCTCTCTCTCTGATTCACCTTGAAAGACTAGAGACTACATTTAATTTAGAAGGATTTTTGTTGCGTTTTGAATCAGATAGTTCCTTTAAAAAGTAAAACTCGGTCTCCTCAATCTCGGGATAATGCTTTCGATCTCGGAATATTGTGGCAATATCCCGAGCTAGCGAACCAATCAAAACGCGCGATCTATGGAGGTTCCCGTGTGGTATATACTATTAGTCAAATCACACTAGTGGTCTATTATCAATGCTGCGTTCTGATTGGTTGAGCTACTACTAGTAGGCTATAAGTTATAGCCTACTAGTAGCGAAAAGTGTCGGATTTGAAAGCCAGAAAATGGCAAATGACCAGAACAAAAACATTTTTTGGCAATACAAATTGACCTACTAGTGTGATTTGACTAAAACAATTATTCCTCTCGCCCTCATGGCCTCTGAGTCAATAGCCCATTGACTCAGAGCCCATTCGGGCTCGAGGAATAATTGTTAAATACTTGGTGTGCTTAGCTGTTGCCGTCTAAGGGTCTCGGGGGACATGATGGGAGCATTATATTCTCGTACCCAGAGCTGCCCGGCTCGTCCAGAGCTCGGGGAGGCTCTGGCGACGTCCATTTGAGGACCTTGGCTAATTTTGAACGTTGGTGCATGCGCAGAAAGATCTTTCTCTCAACGGCTCTGTATCAAATCTCGCGCATGCGTCAGTGGCTGTCACCAGAGCCTCCCCCGCGAGGAGACGAACCGGGGAGCCCTGGGTACGAGAATGGGGGCATTCTCGCGGGGACGGTTTAACCTCGTACCCAGAGCCCGTCATCTTTTGGCCAGCGCAGGGCCCTCGGGGAATCCGATTTATGAGCATGCGTGGTAGGTCAAAAACGTAACGAACTTTCATACAACAATCAAACCGGAAACCCAGAATCTGGGTTTTAAAAAAATCGATTCCCCAGAGCCCTGAATCTTGCCGCTGGCCAAAAGATGACGGGCTCTGGGTACGAGATTGGGGGACGGCTCTGGTAACAGCAAACCGACGCATGCGTAAAACAAAATGGTGATTTTTATGCCTCAAAATTACTTTTAGAGCGTTTCTGTCGAAGTCATAGGTTGAAAAGACGACTAGGAAACGAATGCCAGTATTATTTAGACGATACGTTTTTCTAAAGCGAGATTAAGCTAGTTCTATGTACGCATGCGCGCCGTTTCAGCCAATCAGCGATGACCCTCAAATGACCCTATATGTTACCAGAGCCTCCCCTGCGAGGCAACGAGCCAGGGGGCTCTGGGTACGAGGACGGTATAGAAGAGGACATAAGAGCCGGTAAATAGGCTAGCGCGACACTATCATTATGTACAAATATTTTGAAATTATGTTCGCGTGAACTCATGCGTCGGTCAATTTTTAATGAACTACAGAAGCCAGCAGTACATGCGAAGAAACCGCTGCCACTCCACCCTGCGTTCCTTCCCAGCTCACTCTGCCAGTAGACGTCCAAGGGGGACTGGAGATGAGCGACGTCACCAGAACAAGGGAGGAGGACATAGAACAGCTTCTTGGTTCCCAGTCCTTATCTGACATATGGAGCCAGCAAGAAAACGGTACGTCCACAGTGTTCTTCTTTCTCTCTGGATACGAGGTCTTAAAGCGGCTACCGGTGAAGTATTTGCAGAACCGCCTACAAGTAAAACTGGATCCAATAAAGGACCTATCAACCAGTAGATATGTAAGAAAGAATAAAAGTTGAATGGTTGATTAACGGCTTATAATTTTCATTTATATACGATATTTCGGTCAGCCAGTACCGACTTAAATCAGCTCACTGTTTGAGTAGGGGAATTACCACTTTACATAACTAGGTTTATACAGAGCTCTGTTTTGTAGAATTTAGCTGCCAGAGTAGTTTTGTCTCTACCCATACTGCATTTCGGTCTGGGCGCGCAAGCTTGAGTGCTCGCAAGGCCGACAAGCTTTATTGAAATAGCTGTAACTATTATATAATAATATATACTATTTCTTTGGTTTACGTTTTGATCTGAATTCCAGGTATTGGGGAGCCCATGTTAAGAGCAACGTCATTCGAAGGGATCGGTAGCTACACCCTGACAGGATCCGCTCTCAAATGGCAACAATTCTACGCCCTGATGATAAAACGCTTTCATTACGCGCGCCGTAACTTCAAGGGGGTCATCTCCCAAATTCTTCTGCCTGCCTTGTTTATCTGTATTGCCATGACAATGGCACTATCTCTACCGCCCCGACCCGACCTACCACCATTGGAGCTCTCGCCTTCGATGTTTTTCCAGCCCAATTACATCCCATTTGCCAACGAGGCGAAAGGAATCAACATAGGTGCGAAACGGCTTGAAGAGACTCTAACATTGTCGTCTGGTGTCGGTGCGACGTGTTGTCTTCGACATCCTTGGTACTCTTTCAACTCGTCGGTAAAGCTGACCAAATCTCAGGTTGCGCAGATGTTCGACAAGTCGTGTCGGAAAGCGATCGATATAGTCTCGGGCGTGTACCTGAGGCCGAACAAAGATCGATTTTCGTATATTTACTACAGGAATAACTCGTCCAATGCCTCGGAATCTGTTACCCATAAGGACACGGGGCCTGGGTGTCGTTGCTCAGCTAATGGCACGTGGTACCTGTGTGATCAAGGTGCGGCCGGGAAGCAGCCCAAGGAACTGGTGACGATAACACGTGACACCCTGCAGAATGTGACCGGTCGGAACATGTCCGAGTATCTACTGTACACGACACAGACATTCAGGATGCACAGGTGAGTTAGTGTGAATGAGGTGAAACATGCTGCTTTTATAGAAATTCTCATATAGAGATAGAGGAGTGTCACAGAGGAACATAAGGCAGGAATCTCTAATAACCTTTCGAGTAGCCCTTGCCTTACCACATTTAGAGATATTGGCAATATCTTCTTTGTGCGTTTCAGGTGTAATCGAGTCGTTCTTATTTGTGATATTTGTGTCGGTTGGGTTTCAGTGAGTTTGCATCAAATGTTCCTCATTTCCCATAACAAGACAGCGTAGACACAATCTCAACTGGACTGACATAGGTTTTACTGTACCGCCCTTCTCCTGTTCGATTGGATCGCGCAGATCATTTAACAATTAGTCGCCGAAAGCGACGTGATTATCGGCGAATAGTCACCGAGACGAATTGCTTTAGTATAATTACTCAAGTAATTTATAAGGTTTTTAGACAAAAAACTTGTTTTTGTTGGACTTTTTTACGATCATAACAAAACTCGCGCGCGCAGTCCCAATCCTTTCAATGCTATAATCACCTGTAGGTGATTATAGCGAGAGAAAACGAACCTCGCGACCAATCAGCGCGCGGAAATTCTTATAATCACTTGAGTAATTAAACTAATATATAATTACTCAAAGTAATTGTAAGAAATTCCGCGTGCTGATTGGTCGAGAGGTTCGTTTTCTCTCGCTATAATCACCTACCGGTGTTTATAACATTGAAAGGATTGGGAGTGCGCGCGCGAGTTTTGTTATGATCGTGAAAAAAAAACAGAAAACAAGTTTTTTTTTTGGTCTAAAAACCTTATGAAACAATTAGTCGCCTCAGGCTCCGAAATTCGCCGATAATCACGATAATCAATTGTAAATGATTTATCCTGGTAGTTGATTGTCATATATTAGGAAAACTCGCGTAATAATGGAAGCGTGTTCATACTTATCCAGGTACGGAGCCTTGTCATTTGGCAATGTTGTCAAGTTTGTGCCCCAAAAGTTCGAGAATGTGCGTATAAACGAAGTGAAGAAGTTGGCTATACGAGAGGCTGCTAAGGTTAGTGATGGGCAAGGGTAACTAATAAATCTCACGTAAACAGTCGCTACTTAGTGCGGTGTACATGCACTGCGAAAAGGATTTTAAGAACGGAAATCTCGTTGACCTAGTCATATTAGATTCGGAGTAGCCTTTAAATAGAAATAATCGAAGCAATTTCCCTTCTGCAATGCACAGTCTTTTGAAAGGCAAGTGAATACAACGCATTTTTGTCTGTTATGCATGCCAAGGGAAAAGTAATGGCGGATGCGTCCAGTATAACCTACTTTAGATAACGCGTTGCCTTTTGATGCATTTCAGTCTTGGTACAACAATAAACACTCTTAAACCTGGATTCTTAAATTAAGCAATTCTGAACTTGATTCAATGTCCTGACGTCAGTTTTTTGTTGCTGAATTTAAGTAACTGTAAAATAAGAACAATATTCTTAAAATAAGATATAACATCTTAAATCAAGCGGTTTAGATCTGATTTCCATCAAACTCAAATTCTTAAAAAAGACCCAAATTCTTAAAAAAAAAGACCAGAATTGTTAAAAATAGAGGCATTGTTCTCTTGATGGATTCACAGGTGATTGGCCATTGATTTTTGCATATATTAATATGTGCAGCCCACAGCATGCTCTTGGATACAACAGGGTCAACAGGGGAATCAATTTTGGGTTTTCAAAATGGTGCTTCGACAAGTCACTTGTACCACAACAAACAGTGATTGCCATTTCGAAAAAAAAATGATTCGCCTTTCTGGCCAGTCATATAGAACTTGATGGATATGCTTAACTGAGAAAATGGTCTATTTGATACACTATTGTATACTGTTTTAAAAAAGACTGTTTCTCTCGTTTTCAAAGCAATTATTTTACTTCAATCATTGTCAAACTTTACTTGTGTCATACATGTACAACACGCTTTCCATGAGCATCAACATAGTGGAAAATACATCTAGAAACTGACATCTATTGTCTTTCATTGGACCTTACGGTAAACCATACAAATGTCATTTGAATAATTATTATACTAAATAAGCACCTTGATTCCATTACCCAAGTCCTGTGATAAGGGCCATAGAAAACATGAGAGCTATAGACCCTTTTAATAAGACCAGAAATTGAAAATAATAAATTTGACGTCATCTGCGGAAAACATGCGTGACTGGACTTATTAAAAGAGTCTATAATATGCGTGGAAATGGCTTTACTTTATAGTTTGCAAACAAATTGAGATGAAGGAAAGATTTACCAATGTTTGCTAATAAGTGGATGGGTTGCACACCTTTAATGGGATTCAAGACAAACAGATTCCTCAGTTTTGTTTACCAACTAAATTTGCAATGTCTTAAGGTTACTGAGAACCTTCGTGCACGTCCTCGGAAAAAAAATCGTACTCGTTCTTAGTTTAACCAAAACATGTCAACCTATATATCATTGGAAAGCTTCTAGAATGGACTAGTGGGCTTTGGCGAAAAGAAATAACTTTTTAATAAATATGATTTATTTGAAGGTTTTATAAACATTTTGAGTTTGACATTTTCAAGAGCTATCGCTGCAGAACTGTTTGACCCTGACTCCCAAGAAACACATTGTTTAACAGTCAAAAGACATGAAGCCCCCCTAGAGTCGAATATTCAATTCATTATTCCATTATTGGTTTCATTATTCAATCTAAAAATGCATTTTTCAATTCAATTATTTAAAATGTTAAATTTTCAAATTTTGACTTCTGAATAATTATAAGCAATTGTTCACCCAGACTAATAATTTAGATTTAAAAAATTTCAATATTGAATTGAAAATTGCATTGTTTGGATTGAATAATGAAATCAATAATGGAATAATGAATTGAATATTCAACTGTAGAGGGTCACACTTCATGTCTTTTGACTGTAATCCTTAAAGGTGTTTCTCAAAAACCGTGTCTGCATTTTTTTAAATTTTGTTTGGTTCAAAAGTTATGAATTTTTTAAATTTTTAAAGCGTGAAAATTCTATAAAATTTGACCTTGGAAATTTAAAAGTTCCATAACTTTTGAACTATGCAAAATAAAAAAAAGCAGACAAGGTTTCTGAGAAACGCCTTTAAGGATTAAAACAATGTGTTACTTGGGAGTCAAGGTCAAGCAGTTCTGCAGGCTAGGGGTAGCCCTTGAAAGTGTCACACCCACATTTTTAATAAACCTTTTAAAAAATTATATTTGTTTAAAAATTATTTCTTTTTACCATAGCCCGCTAGTCCATTCTATAAGCTTTCCAACGATATATAGGTTGACATGTTTTGGTTAAACTAAGGAGATGTATGATTTTTTTTCCGAGGAGGTGCGCGAAGGTTCTCAGAAACCTTAAGATGGCCCATGGCTAAATCACTGAAAATCACACCTTAAAAGTTAATTACCCCATTTGTCTAGACAGCAGCAACATTCAGAGGTTAAAGGGTCCTTTGCACATTACAGCCGATTGCATTTGACATGTTACGTTTGAACATTAGCATTGTGAGACAAAAAGTGAGACCTTTTCCAAGAGCAACCGCCATGTTTATTTTTTGCTGACCAATCACAGAGGGCAGAACTCTTTGGTTCTCCATAGCGACGTCTCGTTCCATCCTAGAAACGCAACTTTCAAACATAAGGTGCAAGCTGTTAGGGTCATGTTAGGGCTCATTTACCTGTCATGAAATAAATTGGAACTGTTGTACCAGTTTCATTTGGTATGTATTTTCCTGAAGGTGTCAAAATATGGAGCCCCCCTATTCTAAAGCGGCAGGACAGAATTTTACCTTTTATCATTAATGCAATGGTATCTGTATAGTCTACACCAATATAACAAATACTAATAGACAATGTAATTTTTGAGACGCCTATATTTCGGCTCCATACAAGAGCCTTCTTCAGGGCGAACGGAAAACAATTTGTCATAACTTTAAAAACAAATGGACAATACAACCGTGCGCATGCAAATGGACAGAACCTCTAACCTTCTCTCTTTCTCAGGTCCTCATTCGCTGCCCTATCAATAATTTGAACTTTAAATTTAAACTTTAATTTTAACTTTAAAGCTAAAATTATTGATAGGGCAGCGAACGAGAAGGACCCGAGAAAGAGAGAAGGTTACTGGGCCTACAGGCTCAGAACCCTCCATCCAGGGGGACTGAATAGTGATGACTTTTTCCATTCGCATAGTAAGAACATTAGAGGTTCTGTCCGTTTGCATGTGCATGGTTGTATTGTCCATTTGTTTTTAAAGTTATGACGAATTGTTTTCCATTCGCCCTGAAGAAGGCTCTTGTATGTAGCCGAAATATAGGCATCTCAAAAATTACATTGTCTATTAGTATTTGTTAGTATTGGTTTCAAGACAGTGGATGTTTTAGATGCTTAGTAAGAAGTGTATAGTCTACACTGTATCATATAAATTAGCATAAATTGCCCCCAAAATATGTATTTGTTTCTGATGACAGAGTAAACTAGAGGCATCAAACATTGCACTTGTCACAAAAAGTACAATTCTGTCATGCTGTATTTTGTGGGATAGTTCTGTTCTATTTTGACACCTTTAGGAGACTGTTACTTTCTTAGCATGTCACAATTAGTATTTTGAGTGAGGAGCCATTTATTACATTTGCATAATTAATATATGACATTTTGACATCTTCTAAGGCAAATAAGGCAATTTACTTTTAGGTTGTTTTTGGTGAATTAGCCATGGGCCACCTTCATCAAACTCCCCTGAAATTTTCCATAATATTTTTATATTTTGCAGTTTTTATTATTTCAAAATGATCATGTCAAAATTTTATATGTAGCTTGAAGTGCTAAAGAAAGTTCCTTTTTTGTAGTTTTGCTAAAGAATCTTAAGGTGACTCCACGAAAAGTCCAAGCATGTTTCTGTAAATATAAATTCGGTCCTAACTTTTATAATATTCTTGTGACAATTATCAAACTTGGAGGACAGTAGGGGGCATCTTTTAGAAATAGTTTAACATATTATTTCGATCCTTATTTGCGTTAATACATTGAATAGATATCCCAGCTACAGCGGACCCCATTTTTCCTCTTTAAACATCTCTAAAACAAAATTTTGCTATCAAAATTGGTGTTCAATTTAATTGCTTCAGATATTTAGAGTCTCGGCCAATTCGGCAGAATGAAAATGAACAAATGAATAAATTAGCAAATAAATAAACAGATCTCAATTTTGCATCCGCCCAATTGGCTAAGACTTTCTAAATATCCAAGGCAAATAAATAGAACACCAATTTTGAAATGTTGTGCAAAAGTGGAGGGTTGTCCAATACTCTGACAAATTTATGCAAGGCATTGTCTAAAACAATGGAGTGCAATGGAGTGTATTATAGAACGAGGCTAAACAATGGAGGAGAACAATGCCATGCATAATTTGTCAGAGTATTGGACTAGTATGCAAAAGTGATATATTTTGTTTTAGAGATGTTTAAAGCGAAAAAAAGGGGGTCCACTGTAGCCGGAATATTATTAGTATTAATGCAAATAAAGACTGAAATATGTTAAATTATATTGCTAAATGATCCCTCCTACTGTCCTCCAAGTTTGATATCCATCACACAAATATTATAAAAGCTATGACCAAATTATATTTACAGAAAATGTGCTTGGACTTTTCTTGGAGTCACCTTAAGCCACTGCAGTTTTGATCACCTTTAGTTTTCATTCTAATTTCACCACACACAAAAATGAAACTCCAGTATTATTTATCAGTGAACCAAAGCTGCAGTCATGTGAGCATATAGTCAAAAGGAATGAGATGGAACTAGAAAAGATGTAGTGAACTTTCCTGGAATTTTCCTGGGCACCTCCCACCAGTTTTGCAATAGCTACAATCTCTGAGATGTTTGGTTCTGGGAATGCTTTTGAAAATGTAATTAAAACTATTTGTTGCAGAGTTCACAGAATTATGAAAAACACAGTAATATTACTGTATGTCTTTACTTCTGCTGTTCAGTTGTGCAACCAGTTTCTAGCCTGAATTTTCAGCCATCCATTCTTCCAACACTCAACTAGTGATGTACATCCTCCCTAGAAATATACAAGCAGCCTAAATTATTTTGATCACTTCATTTATGGTTTTACATTTTCACATACCATGACATGACTTGCAGCTATAGAATTAAGTTGGAGTAATGATGTATGCTAGATATTATTCACTTTTCTGAATCTGTGAAACACAGGTTGTGCTGGTTATTTATGGCCATGCCACTGAACCTTTATTCACATTCCTGTTTAGAGAAGTCATCATAAAGATCATAATGCTAAAATAGTCTTACCCAGACAAACTACTAAAGCGTTTTTATGCTCCTAAGAAAAAACATGGCATTTTTACTGGTTTTTGTAGTCCTGAGACTAGGGCATGAAAACGTGTTCCAAACACTCTAATCGTACACAAACACTAGTAAACACTCAACTCACAAAATTCTCAAAACAAAAGTGTCTAGCAACTAAAATACTTACCGATGTTGCACTTTCTTACTTAAAGATAAACATCATCCTCCCATTGCAGCATATTTTGCGATATTTCTGTAGAAAAAGACTGTAACATCCAGCACCAAGAGCCAGGGAGCCAAGAGCAACGAACTAACTGATCTGCTGAGCGACCACCCCTCAAAATTTCAAATGACAACAGTAATAACAAGAAGGCTGTTCTCAATTCAAGATATTTCTTAGCTTAGAATCATTATGGCATGCTTAAAATCAGTAATGGTTTACTTGTTTAATAAATCCAGGTTTAAGATATCTTAAAACAAGAAGGGTGTTCTCAATTCAAGATATTTCTTGGCTTAAATCATTAATGGTATGCTTAAAATCAGTAATGGTTTACTTGTTTTACCAATCCAGGTTTAAGAGTGAAAGTAATGTTGGATGCGTCCAGTATAACCTACTTTAGATATAACGCGTTGCCTTTGATGCATTTCAGTCTTGGTATAACAATAAAGGTTACCATGCTCTGCCCACGTACCTGAATGTCATGAATAACGCCATCTTACGGGCTAATCTACACGAGAGCAAAGGCAACCCGGCAGCGTACGGTAAGTGTCCTGGCACGGAGTCCATAGTTATTGTTTTTATTAGCGGAGCTCCTGCGCGGGCCGAAGGCCCGCGCAAGCGGAGCACCATACCTAAGGGAAAAACGTATAGTATACTATCGAGTTGATTTTTGAACGTCACGGGCATTATGGATCATTTGATGACGTCATTGATGACGTAAGGGCACGTGACTTTGGTGTAGAGTTCCTCTTATGGTCTTTGAAACTTTGTCCAAGTTTGGCTTCTGTAGAAGCTACCCTTCGGTAGATATGATTTTTTCTTTATTTTTCTGGTATTAAACCTATAGCGTACGCCGTCCGTCCGTCGTCCGTCCGTCCGTCCGTCCGTCCGTGTACACATGGGAACCCTGTGGTATGCAAAGAAAAAATATATCTCCTCAAGGGAACATGCTAAGACAACCATACTTGGGATATTTGTCTATGCCACAAGGGGGGTGCTGTAACACGGACACGTGATGTGACGTCATCGAGGACGTCATCTATGCTTGAAAAATCAATATCTCGTGAAGGGAAGACTCTAAAACAACCAAACTTGGGTAGTGTAGTCTAGGCCACCAGATGAGCGAAATGAGGTGGTCACGTGATGTGACGTCATCGATGACGTCATCTATGCTTGAAAAATCAATATCTCGTGAAGGGAAGACTCTAAAACAACCAAATTTGGGTAGTGTAGTCTAGACCACCAGATGAGCGAAATGAGGTGGTCACGTGATGTGACGTCATCGATGACGTCATCTATGCTTGAAAAATCAATATCTCGTGAAGGGAAGACTCTAAGACAACAAACTTGGGTAGTGTAGTCTAGGCCACCAGATGAGCGAAAT
Source organism: Scolanthus callimorphus (assembly GCA_033964015.1). Lineage (NCBI taxonomy): Eukaryota > Metazoa > Cnidaria > Anthozoa > Actiniaria > Edwardsiidae > Scolanthus > Scolanthus callimorphus. The sequence continues at coordinate 25,521,180 of CM066911.1, read as the reverse complement.
GTGGTGGTCACGTGATATGACGTCATCGATGACGTCATCTACGCTTGAAAAATGAATATCTCATGAAAGGAAGACTCTAAACCAACCAAACTTGGGTAATGTAATCCAGGTCACCAGATGAGCGAAATGAAGTGGTCACGTGGTATGACGTCATCGATGACGTCATCTATGCTTGAAAAATTAATATCTTGTGAAGGGAAGACTCTAAAGCAACCAAACTTGGGTAATGTAATCCAGGTCACCAGATGAGCGAAATTAAATGGTCACGTGATATGACGTCATCGATGACGTCATCTATGCTTGAAAAATTAATATCTTGTGAAGGGAAGACTCTAAACCAACCAAACTTGGGTAATGTAATCCAGGTCACCAGATGAGCGAAATGAAGTGGTCACGTGATATGACGTCATCGATGACGTCATCTATGCTTGAAAAATTAATATCTCGTGAAGGGAAGACTCTAAAGCAACCATGTAAACCATGTACACATGGGAATCCCTTTCATTCACACAGAAAATTTTATAACCAGGAGCTCCGCTTTTAGCCAGTGGCTAAATCTATATATTAGTTTTAGATTTCAAACTAGTTTCGCAATGTGTTTCCGTGGAGCCCGTGAACACCCTAGATCCAGCCGTGTATAGCATGAACCATTCATAGTCGAATTTTCGGCCGGTGTATTTTGGTCACCATTTAGTGTAAATGAGAAGGTTAATATTTTATTGAATGGCAGTTCATTGCTGAATTTCGAAATTAATGCTTCAATTTTTGCTGCTGTGAGAGAGTTTATCCGCCAATCCAATCGTTTTGCCAACAATTAATGTTAATTATGTGTACGTGTCGTCCTCTCGAGAAAAATAAAAGAAAACGAAATTGTAATATACATAAGCCCCCTAGATGAGCCGTGTGCTCTTGGGGCAAATGTAATAAAATATCGTTTAAAAAAAAGCATTCATAGGTCTTCGAATTTACGCATCTATTGGGAGTCTATGCAGAGTAAAAATGCACAATACAAAAGAAATAAGCAGACGATGCTAAATCACCCGAGAAAGATGAATCAGTATCGGCTACTGACATGCACGTATATTTAAGTAACATATTTAAAGACTTCCATGATATATCAGGATATATCCCACGGGTCCTTGAAAACCTGGAAAGTCCTGGAATTTGAAATGTCCTTTTCCAGGCCTTGAAAGTCCTGGAATTTTGAAATGTCCTTTTCCAGGCCTTGAAAGTCCTGGAATTTAAAAAAAAATATGCCAAGGTCCTTAAAAGTCCTGGAAAAATTTTCTACAAATATAAGTTCTGGGAAATTTTGTAATAATACAAGTCTTTATTAATAAACAAACTTTTATAAGTAAAACTTTCGAAACCACACAGAAATGCCTAAATTAAATTTGTTTGTTGAATGTCGTCAATGAAACCAAAATGTTTTTTCGGTATGCAAGGTCCTTAATTTTTTCAAAAGTCCTTGAAAGTCCTGGGATTTTGACAGCTCCAAAACGCTGTATATATCGACGGGTGCATCATGAAGGGGTCAGAGATTATTGATCCTGTCCTAAGGAGGGGCGGATTTAGGAAAAAAACAACATTTATGACAATGAATGACCCAAAAACTCCCTGAAGACTGACTGTAGAATTTGCTACAGTTGCAATAGTCTACATCCGCCCCTATTGCGTGATCTGGAGGAAGAACTACACTATTCTAAGCTGTGAACATCCGTACAATCAATAGGTGTTCGTGCGATGAAGCTATCAGTGATTTATTTCTATTCCACAGGAATCACGGCCTATAATCATCCGTTTCCGTTCAACTCGAGCTCAACTGTTCACCGTTCTGCTGATTACCTGTAAGTGCCTCTTGTCACTCTTCATCGTGTTCAGACCTGTAAAGGAAAGGGAGCTAAGCGGCTTCTCCTTCGAGTTGAAGAAAGTTTCCTACTCACTTTGAAACATTGCATATTGTTCACGGAAATAAGAAAACTGGGAAAAGTTAGGATTTTTGGTACACCAATACATTATAAAAGTGGTGAAATTGATAAAAAGTGATAATTTTCTCAAGTTATGTGCATTTAAAGTGTGTATTTAATGTTTTTTAGTGGAAGCTAAATGTTTTTCCCTGCTATATACCGATGTTTATACCACGGAACAGAAAATACACAAATCAGAATGCAGGAATGCCGTTGTATATTCGGCACACTCAACCTTCCCATCATGCACTGTTTACATAACATTACCTTTATTTTTCTGTAGCGAGGTATAAAAAAACGTTATACAATGAATTCTCGTGGCATACTGCAGAATATCCCTGAGTTGCAATAGTCTACAGAATAGTCTACAATTCTTGGGTTGCAAGTGACGTCACTGGGGGTCAAGCTGGTAGTATACAACAAAAGAAAGTTCATTAGCTCCCGTTGTTCAGGGCACCAGCATGGCCGCCGCGCTTTTGTAGTTTAATTCCCAAAGGAATGGTTGCAACCCAAGAATAGTCTGCAGAATATCCCAGAGAATTCATAGTTCCGATGAAACAATGGAGCCATTTCACGCTATCTGGAGATACCAATCAGAGCTGGAAAGATTCTCCCTCGGGAATTGATCTTGTCCCACAAACAGTATTTCAGGACTTCCGAAATCAGTCCGATGTGCAGCACTTTTTTGCCTTTTATGACAGTATAAACTGAGATCATCTGAAGATAAGGATTCTGGTAATCCTAAGCGGGATCGGAATATTTTTGGACTTTTTTTAAGGAAAACCCTGGTTTGTTTGTGGGACATAACAACAGTAACTATGGCTTTGAATGACAGGTCGGAACTATGAATACAAGTGACGCGTGGGATATTCTGCATTAATATACAATCTTCGTTCACTGGACAAAATGCGCGGACCCCATTGGTTAAAACTGAGTCTTCGTTACCTAGCGACATCAAACGGGGCGAGTGCGTTATTGGTAATAACGCATAAAAATCGTGCAGTATTCACTGCAAGTGCAAATCTTTCTTAATTTTACAAGTTAAATTAATACTTATCAATAGTTTATTGATGCTTTCTGTATTTCCGAGCTATCAGGATGCAGTTCATGTATTCCGAATTCAATTAAAATACTTGCATTGGAAGTAAAAGTTAAGTCTAGTCAGGGAAACCATTCTGATACTTCTTCGCACAAGTGCACGCTGTGAACTCAGATTGTATATTAAAAGTGTTAGAGACACTTTTTATTTCGTGTTTTGTTGACAAATACACGCACTTGCTGGCAATAAAATGAACTCGGCTAACGCCTCGTGCAGTATTCAAAGATTTATCGTTCATTGTATTGCCAGCGCGTGCGTGTGTGCATGTCAACAAAACACGAAATAAAAGTCTCTAACCCATAAGTATGTCACTTCTATGTAGTACCAATAAATATGTTTTGTAGATAATTTTGGCATTAAAATTGTTTTGTTACCCAGCTGTAGAGCCAATGCACCCTCGGGGGTTGGACTTCCATTTTGATCCGATCGCCAGTGTCTTTGTATTGAAGTTTTCCATGAAGTTGGAAGAGAGAGTAATAGTCGCTTCCAATGTAGAAAGAAACCAGGGGCAACCCCTCTACTCATGACTTGCTTGCAACCTACTTCTAGCCGAAGGGTTGAGTTCGATCATTGTCGTTTAGGAAAAGTCGTTTAGTAACTGCAATTACTTACGTTTTTCACTGTTATTTTTAGTCGACAGGGTACCGATCTTGTGATTGCGATTTTCGTGATCATTGCGATGTCCTTCGTTCCCGCCAGTTTCGTGGTGTTTTTGGTTACAGAGCGCTCATCGAAGGCCAAGCATCTGCAGTTTGTCAGCGGTGTCGACCCGGTCATTTACTGGCTTTCTAACTACTTGTGGGATATGGTGGGTGTTGTCATGGCAACCAGCCTTTTCCACCGTTGAGAAACGTTTGAGAAATTACTCGAACTTTAAAAGTGTTAAAAACTAATTCATTTTGAAATAAGGTATTGCTTAAAGTCTTATTACCTTACTACAATTCCCCTAAGTCTGTCATCGCTGAATTTCATTTTCCAAGTGGCCAACCGCGTCAATCAAAACTTTGTAAAAACATCAAACGAGGAATGCTTTTCAATATATTCCCGCCCGATCTGTATTCATGACTGTGGATTAATATTCCTTCAGTGTAACTACCTGATCCCAGCCCTGGCGTGTATCACTCTTCTCTATCTGTTCGGTGTCCCCGCATATGCGTCTTCGACTAACTTCCCAGCAGTGGTCGGTCTCTTCATGTTGTACGGGTAAGTGGTCATGTTAGCCAGGGTGAGAATGGATTTTCCACTAACTTCTTATGCTCAATTCCTCGCTATCTCTGCACTTTATTGCCGGTCCCGCTTGCTATATTGGCCGTATATTAATAAGCAATTAATGGTTGATTATTGAATATAGCTTTAGTCCACTACCTCCCATTGTTTGTGATAGTGTTTCGGTCCCACGTGGTCCTGGTTAAGAGTACACTGACTGATAACTACATGTCTTCATGTTATTTGCCATTATATTCCAGTCACATTGCTGTTTCATTATTTCCGGTTCTATCTTGTTCTAGCTGGTCCATCACCCCTATAATGTACCCCAGTGCCTTCTGGTTTTCCGAGGCGAGTTCTGCCTATGTCGCCATGATCGTGTTGAATCTGTTTGTCGGCGTCACTGCGACTGTGACTTCCTTCATCTTACAGCTTTTCCCTGACGATCAGGTATGATGTAATAATGAGCGTTTGTCGAGCTCTTGCTATTTATATCTTAAGGTGTATTGACTTTTATAATAAAAAGATTGCCGACCACCTTACAACTCATTTTGTTTTGATGAGATCTGAGAACCCTGAGAAATACCAGACACAATATTCCTCAGCTTGTCGCACAACATTGCTGCGTTGCAAGTTTTTGATCGAGGTTGCTTATTGTTTGTCATGCAATAAAAGTTTGTTTCTCAAAGTAGACTCGCGATCTACTTCGCAAAACAAGTTCGCTTGTGTTTGTTGCGTGACAAATGTGGGGCTCGGGGGAAAAAAGTGGCAACATCGACCAAAGCCTTGCAACGCCAATAATAATGCGCGACAAGTTGAGGGATTTTCTGTCTCGTATTTCCCATGTTTATCCCGATTGTAATTCGACAAGAATGAACCAGCAACACTGGACATTTCTCTCTCTCTGTTGACTCAGGAGGTCATGCAAACAAAAAACATTGCTTTAAAGTGTTTTGATAATTCATATGTGCTTAACAGGTGCTCACAGACGTAAACGAGGTGATGAAACAGATAAGTCTTGGTTTTCCGAACTACTGCTTGGGACGAGGCCTGATGGACCTGGCTTACAATCAGTATCTACCGAGTACTACACAGCAATAGGTACGTCCCCATAGTCATGTTCCGTACAGTAACGTAGTCCGTCGTATTCTGGTATTATGGGTATCTGCATCACAAATGCCTCTGTACTCTGTAGAACGCCGGCGATCACTCAGGGGCCTGTTTAGATGAGACGAGCTTAACCGAGGTCCTAGTCGCTGCAAAACTATTCTGGAAAATTTGAGCTGGCGTTTACATGGCGCCGATTATCATCCCGGGTAAGCCGGGTCGGCCACCTCATACATACATCCCCTGTACGATTTCTTTTTTTGAATCTGTTCCAGGTGAAGAGGAGAATATTCGCTCACCATTCGAGTGGATGCTCTGTAGCCGTAATCTTGTGTTCATGTTTATTGAGGGGATTGCATTCTTCATTCTTACCATCTTGATGGAGTATCGGTTCTTCCTAAAAGCGAGGTACGAGCATAGCACGATATTACGATATCAAGTCATCGAGAATTTAGCGATCAATTCAGCTGTTGCTAGGCGTCCGTGTCCCTTCGTAAGCGGTCGTTACCTCTTGAACGACAGTTTTGTCGCCTCACTAAATGTCTAAATTGGTGGCTTCGTGTATATTGCTATTTCAGTATAATAGCTGTCGATAAGTGCACACAATCGCATAGGATCATCAGTAAAGCCAGTCTTCGTTTCTTTGTCAAAATGGATTTATCTTGAATGGCTGTATAGTCTACAAAGTATTACTTTGCATATTATACGCTAGTGCTGATAAGGTGCTGCTTGGCGGCATATTGTGATCAAAGTAATGTCTTTGAAAACGTTTAGTAGAAGCTCATGTGTGTACACAGTGTGAATACAGTTTTGTTTTTCCTCAATAATAGGCGTATTGCAGTCTCTCAAGTTCCGATAGAATCCGAAGACGAAGACGTGGCAGCCGAGCGCGATCGAGTGCACCGAGGAGATGCCGACAATGATATGATTAAGATTGACAATCTGACAAAGGTCCAACAAACATACTCATTATTTTATGTGTTTGTATGATGATGGCATTTTAAAATTTTCCACCATATTGTTAACTTTTAAAGGAGTGTCTAGTACAAACTAATGAAAATACCTTACAACAGTGAACTCTGTGGCTCTTTTTTTTACAGATTTACAATACACGAAAGAGAGGCAAACATTTGGCAGTGGACAGACTTTGTATAGGCGTGCCACAAGGGGAGGTGAGTAATACCAAACTCGAAACTGATGGAGTAAAAATCCATCGAGTTTTTGTAGAAACATCACAGGTTACCCCAATCCGACGTGTTAATCATGACCATTTGGAACAAGATTTGCAACTAATAATGAGAATCTGGTTGACTTTTGTATAGTGTTTTGGACTGCTGGGTGTTAATGGAGCAGGGAAGACCAGTACATTCAAGATGTTGACAGGTGACACTCGCATGACCGCGGGGGATGCCGTCCTTAACTCCTATAGGTAATACCGCCCTCTTACGAGACGGACAGTTTTCTGAGAAAAACCTCTTCCGTTGGTAGTTCTGAGAAAACGTTGCGTCATAATAATAACAACTTTATGATTTCAAGTGGTTTTTAGGAAACCATTTAGAATGTATACTCTATAAAATCAGAAACTTATATGTTTCTGATAAAATAATATATAGATTTAGGCACTGCCTAAAAGCGGAGCTTCCGACTATTATAATGAATAAAAGTAGTAGTTAATTGTAGTATCAAAAATACATTTATTATATTGAGACTAATATTATTGCCTTTCTGCCTTTTACAAAACACAAAAAGCACGAGGACAACTCAACTAATAAAAATGTAGACACCCGTAGTTCACATGAGGTGAGATATCAACCTCGTCCCCAGGGTCTTGTGGGTAATTTTTCAGATGGCGAGTAGAAGACCCTGGGGGAGGCTGAGTCACATGACCACTGTTTGAAAACATGGGAACGAGGTTGTCCTTTGTTGTGAAATGAGACAACTTTGGGGTAGGGACAAAACTGGCACCTGTTTCACATGAGAAAAAAATGAAAGATATCTTGGTGTTGTGGCTAACACATGTGGCGACACTATCAAGAAAGTTGGCCCAACCCCTGACCTGTCAAGGAATAGGACAGGGAAATTCTTGTTAGGGCTGTTGTTAGGCCTAACAGACCAAACAGCCCAAACAGCATTGAGAAAACATTCCTTGCTTCCACCTCTTAAAAGACCTGGGGCACAAATTATGATAAACACCTACTACAACCCTAACTCCAGGAGCGTAGCCAGCACTTATGAGAGGGGGGTTCCAAAATTCAAAAAATAAAAGACTCCCTAATAGATCAGACATGTTTTTTGCATTCTCGCCACAGGAAACCCAGCCCAAAATATTGATTTTGGGGAAAACTAGCGTTTGAAGAAATTTGCTACATTTTGTTGGAGCTTTTATTTGTTGTCTATTGAATATTTACAATTTTAGTAGTATGTCGGTCCAGAACAGAGGCGAGGGGGTTCCGCTGCGGGAGAGGGGGGTTCCGAAACCCCTGGAACACCCACCTGGCTACGCCCCTGAACACCACTTACAGACCTAACAGTCTTAACAGCTCTAACAGTCCTATCAGCTCTAACAGTCTAAACAGCCCTAACAGAGGGCTGTTAGGTGTTGATCATAATATGTGCCCTGCCTTTTAGGAATGCTTCCTCTCTGCTGTTTAGGACTGTTAGGTTTGTTAGGGTTGTCAGGCCAGCCAGGGCTGCAAGGGCTGTAGGAGTTGATCATAATATGTGCCCCACCTTTTAGACGTGGGAGTAAGGAATGCTTCCTCCAGCTGTTTGTCCCTAACAGCAGCCCTGTGCTGTTTGGGGCTGTTAGGCCTTACAGCAGCCCTTAACAAGAATTGCCCTGTCCTATTTCTTGACTCATATGACCCCTGAGATAGACAGTTTTATGCTGTCCCTACACAAATACCATATCTCTCAGCCCAGAGTTGTCTCTGTCACAAGTGAATTGTTTGATTTCAACACAGAGGGATTGTATAGAGGCAAGTCTGGGGTCCAAAATATCCCCTTATCCCCATATCTTGCATCCCCATATCTTGCCTCATTTGGTGCCTCAGCTGTATCCCTGCAAAATATCCAAAAATATCCCCCTAAAATATTTGGTAATCTTTTCAACTCTTAAAAAAGTTTGCAGTTTCAAATTTTATAATGACTAAATTTTCAAATTTTCAAATAAATTTAATTGCTTGATTGGCTTGATTTATTTCATTGCTTGCCACATGTCCCTGCTCTCTTCCATACAAATACTGTAATTTTTTTAGAAATTCCATAGGGTGGGGGTCACTTTTCAACACCCTTCTGGGCAGGGGGGATTTTACTTTTTTACTTTTTCCAATACAGCCTACCCCTCTCAACGAGGATTACTGGTCAGCTGGGGGACACAATAACCATGGGACAGAATATTACACTTAATGACTGCTCCCGAGGGAAACATCAGTTTTGTTTCTCGATGAAACATCGAGATTCAAGGGAAACAAAACTGGTGTTTCCCGAGGGAGTAGTCATTAAGTGTTTTGTTATATAGCAGAAATGTACTGCAATTATTAAGTCAAAACAAATGTATTTCAAAAATGAAAAGAGAAGTTACAAAGTTTGTGCGCGACTGCACCATGTAAAGGGAAAACACTCAAAAACAACACAATTTTCTCGCATTAGCAAAAACTTATCAAAATTAACAAAGGTTTTTTAAAAGACTTGCGTGTTTACAATAAACTTTCTTTTTCCCCGCTCAAACGCGACACGGAAAAGCAATATTCCCCGACCAGTTAATAATTTTTCAAAATATTGACTGATCAGGGAATGTTTGATTTGTACAGTACTTCACCACGTGACCGTGATTTAGCCAATAAGAGCTTCCGCTCGGTTGGAGTGAGCACTCGCTATATAACAACTTTCATGATTTATTCAGGACAATATTTATTCCTCAGTGGAAAAATCTGCATTATCTGACAGAATAGTAGGTAGATAATTTCAGAAGAGAATATTATTGATAGATACACCAGAGAAATTAATATGAGACATTTTACCTGGATTCCGGGCAATTTTGGCAAAGTGGCCAAAAATCCAGTTACTGAAACACTTAGAATCACTTCCTTGATTTTGGTCTATTTTGGAAACTAAATGTATGCCATGAACAACAAAATGAAAAACAGAGAAATATAATGTCAAGTTCTCCACCCTGGAGTACTATACAATGAAACTCTATGTTGACCCAATTCTATAAAAACCCTCAGCCTATATTGAAACAGGTTGCTACTAGATTTCATAATGGAAATAACACAAGTTACTATACTTGCGTGCAGACCCTTCAAAAGATATTGGACCAGACACTACTCCTGGCCATACGGGTGTTAAGCAGAAGGTCGCAAAGTCCAAAGTGTTCCAAATACATAAGTCCATATTATGGGTGGAGCAATTTTGTAGAAGGGTCTGAAATTCATGAAGTTTCAGGTTTACAAGATGTCCAGAAAAGGAAAAAAAAGGTACTTGAATTTCACCTAATTGCACTTAAAATACTGAAAAAATATTTTTTTTTTTGGGGGGGGGGGGGGGCAGAGAAATAGAAATAAGACAGAAAAACAAAATAATTTCTGTTTGAGGGGGCATGCTCCCCCTGAGAAAAGTTTCAAAAACTTGGATCAAGATACTTCTAATGGGTTTTAGAAAGAGGTGAAAACAATGAAACTACAGCAGAAACATATAACAGATCCAACAGAAATGGGAAAACGTTCTGTGCACTCTACTGACTTTCCTTTGAGCAAGGAAAAAAAAAACATTTAACTTATAATTGGCTGGGGACAAACCGGTTATGCACTAGTTAATTGAAGCCCCCACCACTAGGGACCCGGGGAAGGGTTGGGGATTTGAGTTTACCCCTGAACAAAAGCCGTTTAAGTCCCCACTCCATCGGAGGAAATTCCTGTGAAATGCCCCTACCCTTGGGGCCTCCGAAATCACCTTTTTACTTGCAAGCATCAAAGAAAGAACACACCTTTCTATGATCGTCAAAGGGAGTGGGACTCAGCTAGTGTGGTGTCCTATATGAAACAAGGGATGCAAGTACAGAAAAATGCATTAAGATCGAATGATTCCAATGAATTGCATCGTAGAACATGTAGATTTTCATGGCCAAAATCAAAGTGAAAGATTGACCGAAATAATTTATTTCAAAGCAAATAAACATTCCCCGGGGGTTGGGACAGGTTCCAGAATCAAAACCAGTCAATCCACCACCCCCTCGGAACAGACTCTTTTTTTAAAATGCTTTAAACCCCCACGATAACCCCACCCTTCCCCGGGTCCCTAGGGGTGGGGGTTTCAATTGACTAGTGCATTACTCACGAAGAATCCAAAACAAATTGAAACACAGGTCGAAAGTTTTCATGAAATATCTTATAATAGATAGCTATCAATAGATGGAATAAAGTAATCATTCAGAAATCAATGAAAGAAGGCCAAAACACAGTTGAAAATCTATGATCATCTTTTCTAAATCGTACGACTGAGGAATCAAATTCCCTGAAGAGATCGTCTAGTCAGAGAAAATAATTCTCATAAAAAATAAAAAACATTCTTACCAAAGTCAAAGAGCTTGAAGTTTAATCCACTTCATACTGAATGTTTGTCCTACTCCAGCGAACAGTGAGTTTTCCAATCCACACCGCTTCCCTTATATCAGTGACTTTCAATATATTCCATGTCTTTAGGGAGCTGAAGAAAACAGGGCAAAACACAAAAACTCCCGCGCTCGATATGGGCACCATTGTTGTACTGTAACTCGTGACAAACATTTTCAGTTCCTGTGAATCCAGGTCCTGACACTTAGTCCATCAGCTGTCGAGGAGAGCCGAAAATAGGGGAACAAACGAAACCGTTTCCATGTAAATATTTATAGTACCTTTTTATCTGTCGTTTTTTCCAGAGTATGATATCAGTTTTCACGACAATATGGAGGATTTTCAAGCGAATAATCCAGCACGTCTGGTGCAAAATTCCGGTCCCAAGTCCAGGAATCCGAGTCCACCAAAACAAACAACAGCAAATTCCACAAAATCAAAAGATGATGATTTTACATGCTTTCCGGTAGACAATGTGGTAGAAGAGCTGAAGTCTAAAGTGATCATAAGAACACTTCCCGGTTAACACAACACAAAGCTGGATGAAAGTGTTTCGCAAATTCACAGCTAATAGTGAAACGATGCCCCGCCATCTTGAAAATCACCTCCGCTCATACATATCTATCAAACTCCACTCTCTTCAAACATGAAGAACACTACCATCCACAGCCAGATGCAGCAAGTGATGAAATTTAGCATACAGCTCATGGCTTCCAAGCATAATTTGCAGCCAAGTTTTGATTTTATGCCATCGCAAGTCATTCGCCCAGCAAAGTCACAGTTCCATCGCAAAACTTCAATATTTCTACGTCTCCAACTCCACTCTTCCACTAAGGCCGCAATAAAAGCGACGAGCATTCCTTCCTTTTGTCAGACAATGAAAATTACTTTGTTGAATTGTGTATGGTGTAATTTTAAACATAAATGATCTCAACTCTGGATGAACTTTGCAGGTTATGAGTGATCGAAATCGTTTTGCTTGTCACATGACAATTTCTGCATACTTAATTATAAGTAATGAGTGCGTTTTGCATACAATGTTTTTGTGAGGCATTTCCGGTTTCAAGAAAATAAAATGATAGAATCCTCTAGGCCTAGAATGTGATTTCAAATGGATATAATAAGGTGGTAATTGAACTTCGTGTCGTGCAATTTTGGTCTGAAATCATACTTGTGATTTCAAATCAAACTGGCGCTACGCGCGCTCGTTTAATTTTGAAATCACGCGTATGATTTCGGAGACCAAATTGCACTCCACTCAGTTCATTACCATTATTAATCCTCGACTATCGAGTAGTCTCAAAAAGATATGATGGAAAAAACAGGATGCCTCTCTTTTGTGGTTTACTTTCTGCTCTGATCTCATGCTTTGCCCGGCTTCTTCCCCGTTCTTCACGGGCGCAATTTCCGTCTTGGTCTCTCTGAGAGTCTCTGGTATATCCATTTCTCTTTCTCTCTCTTCTACTAGAGATAATTTTAACCAAATTTATCATTTCTCGATCCCTTCCTCATCCCTCGACCCAATGTTTGTATTCTATGGCTTCCTCTTCGCGTATTTTTATCATTTGAGGCGTAATGCGTGATAGCACGGTTCTGCAGTTAGCTGTCATTTCTCGGCTTTGAAACTCCGACTGGAAGAATTTCAGGAGCAAGCCGGCAAAGAAAATACTCCAACTTGATTATTATCCCCACTCTACCAAATGCTTGGATTCCATGGCTTCTTTTCGGGCATTTCTCCTTTGAGTAATTATTGTAGGTCGTTTTTTTCAGCCGCTAGCAGCCCTGTAGTCTTTTATGATGTTGCCAAAACATGCTGGTATGTGCCTGCGAATTTACCTTTCATGTGAGCATCAGCATCCCCCCCTGACAACGCGCCCCTCTCCCCCGTTAGTTGAGCACTCTTTCCTCCCTCCTGACAACGCCCCCCCCCCCCCCCCCCCCCCCCAGTGAGTTGAGCATGCTCGACGTCAGGCTATTGTGACGTCAGGCTTCAGGAACACGTACAACATCCGGGGCTTGCTGAGACGTCCAAAAATCGGATCGACCCTAGCAATTTCAATAGGCCATGTTCGAATTACGCTCCATGCCTACAAACAATAACCTCAAGTCGAGGCTTTCTTCTGAAATTACTGTAAATGTATTAGAATTTGGAGAAAGCCTCGATTTGAAGCTTTTGTCTTGTGAGCATTGGAGCGTAATTCGAACCTGGTCTATTCCACGTTACTCAATAAATTCACACAGGGTACCCAATACTATATTTGCAGTTTTTGACGCTGTTTTCTTAGGTATGGTGCTCCGCTTTGCGTCGGCCTTCGGCCGCCGCAAGGAGCTCCGCTATAAATACTATAATAAATTGATATTAAATTATAAAATAAGTCTTTACATTCGATAAAATATATACAATTGTGATTCCTATGTTTCTAGAATATTCTTAAGTGTACAGCTCATGATCTGCCTTTTATAAAGTTATGGGGAAAGGGGAAAGGTATTGGCAAAATTGTTGTCATTTCATGTATTATATATCATAGGTACATGTATTATATAGAGGATATTACACGGTTGTGCGAAGATATGAATTTTATTTTCGAGTTGCGCTCGTTCGTAAAATATTGCTTTTGACACGAGAAAATAAAATTCATATCGTCAAGCCACCGTGTAATTCTCTTTTTATTATATAGACAAAAAATTATATAGACAAAAATTATTCCAAATTGATTTCCAAGAACTTTTGTTTTGACCGATATCCTCACTAGTGAGGATATGGAAAATATGTCACTCAGGACACGGATGTAGCCTTTTATTATATGGATGGCAGTGTTTTACCGGAAACTAAAACACTCGTATTTTCCATATCATGAAAAAGTTATGTACCGAATGTCCCGGATGTGCACGTTTGCAGTGTTGTTTTTCTGACTTCGTCTGCAGTGAAATCTCGCTCGCTCGGTCACACGAGTTTTAAGCCACAAAACTAAGTTTTGTTCTAGTTGTAAAGAGAAAAACTTATTTCAACTATGGCAGAGAAAGCTACAGCAACACAAAAAGGGAAATTAGTTCTTAACGACACTGGGAATCAGAAAGATTAAGGGAGCAAACAACACTTTCGACTTTACCAAGTGAGTTGTTCAATTTGTAATATTTTGCCGCTATGTCAATTCTAATCCATATAATAAAAAGAACATTACACGGTGGCTTGAAGATATGGATTTCATTTTCTCGTGTCAAAAACAATATTTTACTCACTCGCTGCGCTCGTTCGTAAAATATTGTTCTTGCCACTCGAAAATAAAATCCGTATCTTCGCGCCACCGTGTAATATCCTCTATGTATGAGATCTACGAGTGGCGTATTTCTCAGTAAAACACTCGTGTCTATATAATAATATCACTCCAAAAGTGTGCCAACGATTTGTTGTATGTTTTTTTTGTATGTTCAATATTTAAGGTTTTATTGCTTTTTGAAGTTTAGATAGTAACCGAAAGAGCTCGAACTGAAAGAAAATCATCATAAGAAAATTTTAAAAATCGGCACACCTTTGTAGTGGGTGGTTTTATTGAATTCTGACGGACTAGAACTTGGTCAAACGAGAAAGTCAGTTTTTGACAAATAATTATTGATTTTATTAATAATTCATTAATAATTAATGAAATATCACATGTTTGTTCTACCTTTCAAACGTTTTAATGATATAATACATGTACGTAGCTTAAAAGATGTCGGAATTACAACTTGAACCTTGAACCCTTGACCTTCCCCCATACCTTAAACGGCTCTAACTGGTGCCAGCGTCATCAAAGACAAATGATTGTAGCTAAAATTATGTAATAGTCCCGAAGAAGTGAGGGTATTGCCGCTTTATCAGTGTGTTGATAGTTAGTAGAGCGGATTTCTGTTGTAACTCTCGTGAGGGATGTGCGATCACTGCCATGGGTTGTATTCAGAATCCCACAACTCAATTCTTACACGCGCGTTGATTGGCTAAAAATGAGTGAGATTTAACGTGGAATTCAATGGTTGAAAGCTGAATTTGACAAAACAACAGGTTACCCGCGCGCAAAGAACGTTCAAAGCTCGAATCGTTTCACTACAATAATATCAAATCTTTGCTATGGGATTCAAGAAAAATTCATCACTCGACTCGTGAATTCAACGGTAATTTTCACTTGAAAACGATATCGTTTTTTCGCGTGAAGTCTACCGGAATTCAGTCGTCATGTGACGAATTTAACTATAGAATCCTATGATATCTCTTTTTTGTGTAAATTGAGGACGAGATATCATAGGATTCAAGTATATTCAAAGCGTTCAGTCGGTAGATTCCGCCGAAAATAGCACTCAAATAGGCGATATCGCCCTCGTCGCTGCGCGACTCGTGCGATATCGCTTTTTTCGTGCTATTTTCTTAGCGGAATCTAGCCTCCTGAAGCCTTTGAATAATCCTATAGAATCCCATAGCTCAATTCTTACGCGCGCGTTGATTGGCTAAAGACGAGTGAAATTTAACGTGCAATTCAATGATCGAATGCTGAATTCACAAAACAACAGGTTACCCGCGCACAAAGAAAGTTCAAAGCTCGAATATTTTCACTAAAATAATATCAAATCTTTGCTATGGGATTCAAGAAAATTCATCACTCAACTCGTGAAAAACAATATCGCACTCTTCACTCGTCATGCGATGCATTTATCTATGGAATAGGAGTAATCACTTGCGATTAGTTTTCAATTGAAAGAGGAGTAGCTATATTTATATTGATCGAGTGCAGGTTTCTACATGTTTATATACTGTTATTTATTATATCAGCTGCACAGGTTGATTTACTCTTTGTTTATATTATATTCCAAAAATGGTCTCTTTTCTATTAAAATGGTGGATAATTTTTCCACAGCGACAATATTATCAAGCTTAGCTGGCTCATTACATATTACTGTTGCGTTTGCATTTCTATAAAACCAATACAAAACAGAGGAATAGCAAAATGAGAATCATTGCCAAATTGTTTCCACCTGAGGTACAGTATGTCATCGTTTTGCTACTGGCTATTTTTTTAAATAGGATAGCAACAGATATCCACAAAGTACACCGCTGTATTGGATACTGCCCGCAGTTCGACGCCCTTATTGATGAGATGACAGCGGAGGAACAAATCTTCCTGTATGCGCGTCTGAGAGGCGTACCAGAACCACAACTCAAGCAGGTCATAATAGAGGAACTAGAGGGTAGAAGAGGCTTTACTTGAGGTCATTATTAGAACAGCTTGCCATAAGGTGCAAGAAAGAGAAAGGAAGGGTTCGAACGCAGCTGAAGTGTAATCTTGAGTCCAACTACTTTGCTTGTTTCCTTATTGCTCGTTTGCTCTTGATTTGACAAAGGAGGTTTTATGCGAAGCAAGCAATTCCATGATATATATACATATGCTTTTTCTTGTTTAGGTGATGAACTGGGCAATCCGTAAGCTGAATCTCACACGATACGCTAAAGCTCCCAGTCGTACGTACAGTGGTGGCAACAAACGGAAGCTCTCTACTGCCATCGCACTGATAGGCAATCCGCCCATCATATTCCTGGTAAGAGGATATAGAAATAGCGCTTGTAATGCGATTCATTTGCCATGGTATGTCTTTCAGCTGTTCAGTTTTGTTATTATACGTTGTACTCACTATCTCGATTTTGATTGGCTAAGAGCGCGCGCTTTACTTTGGGAATCACGCAATTTGAGGGTTTACGCGCGCAATGCATCATTGGCCTAGGGCGCGTAGCAAAAGATGGCCTCTCGCTTCGCATCTTCAAACGAGGACAAAATTGCTCAATTACTAGAAAACAAAGATTCGAAAAACGTGAAGAAGACCAAGAGAGATCCTCACAGATTATTTACTTGAGAAAAGTTGAATGAGCCAAAAAGATGTCTATGCAATTTATTTTGTAAAACGAATTGAATATGAAGAGTTGTTTTGAGTTCATTTTTTACTCGATCTCTGCGATTTCTTCAAATTCAAGCAGGTGTACCCTCCTCCTGAATAAATAGATCTGTAAATATCTATGCCGATTTCGAAGAAACAGCAGAATTCTAAAGTACATGGTTTTGCAAAATAGGCAATCACGAAACCAGGCTTTTTGGTCAATGAAATAAATCGAAACTAACATCACACGGAAGTTGATGCAAAATATCCGTATTTCGTAAGGCAGTCATAATGCATTTGTAAAACTCTTCCCATCAGGACGAGCCGACCACTGGCATGGACCCAGGCGCCAGGCGCTTCCTCTGGGATCTGATCCTGGGGATAGTCAAGAATGGCCGCTCAGTGGTGCTGACGTCACATAGGTAGGATATGACGTCACCTGTGTGTTTATCGTCCTTATTGACTGATCAACATTCCTATGGTTATTTTACGTACCTTTACTTTTATCTTCTTTATCTAGGAACACTAAAAATGATTACACGCTATAATATGGCATGGGAATACAGTGGATCCTAAGGGGGGTTCCCTTAGTAGACTGATACGGGCAATATACTAACGAGGGCTCGTCTGCGAGCGGTCAGTGTATCACAATGAAATCCTTATTGTTCTGATGATCAAGGGGGGTTCCGTGGATCCGCCGCTGGAATGAATAAAAGTTTCCACTGTTATACCAAGCCAACAAGAAAGTAAAGTGTAAGCATAAACAGAAAACCACATTTTTCTTTTTCCTTGC
The DNA here is from genome assembly GCA_033964015.1 of Scolanthus callimorphus. Lineage (NCBI taxonomy): Eukaryota > Metazoa > Cnidaria > Anthozoa > Actiniaria > Edwardsiidae > Scolanthus > Scolanthus callimorphus. Next base: position 25,503,498 of record CM066911.1, on the reverse strand, counting down.
AGTATGGAAGAGTGCGAGGCCCTGTGTAGCCGTCTTGCTATTATGGTGAATGGACGCTTTCAATGCCTCGGTAGTTGTCAGCATCTCAAAAACAGGTAACAAACTAGTGACTGTAAACTGACAATTGTCGCTTCTATCAACCACTTCTCTTTTCAGGTTCTATTTGGGTAAGGCGTCCCATCCATTACAAACCATCCAAGGCTATTTAGTTTGTTTATTGCGCATCTTGAAGGCATTCTTTGGCGCGTCTTTTGTTCCGCTGTGTAATAATGTTTTGCTAATGTTTTTCGTTGGCCACTAATGACAGGTTCGGCGAAGGGTACATCATTACTGTCCGTATTCAAGGAGACTTGCCCAACCTTGAACCAGTCATAGAGTACTTCAATGATCGCTTCCCCCAAGCTGCACTAAAGGTACTAACACTTACAGCTAAAAATAATTGTTAATCAGTAACAATAGGGATTCTGCGAAGGATATTCCACGTCAAAAAAAATTTTGTACAAATTTTTGTACAATATTGATAATGAAAATATTGAAGGGGGTTCAATGGACCCATTACAGTCAAAAGACATGAAGTGCATCTTCATAGAGCTGAATATTGAATTTAATTATTGCATTATTGATTTCATCATTCTTTGACTGTAATACATCCCGTGGTATCCCATATTATCGTCCATCAATACATCCTATGGGATCCCACATTACCGTCCATTAATACATCCCATGGTATCCCACATTACCGTCCATTAATACATCCCATGGCATCCCACATTACCGTCCATTAATACATCCCGTGGTATCCCACATTACCGTCCATTAATACATCCCATGGTATCCCACATTACCGTCCATTAATACATCCCGTGGTATCCCACATTACCGTCCATTAATACATCCCATGGTATCCCACATTATCGTCCATTAATACATCCCATGGTATCCCACATTACCGTCCATTAATACATCCCATGGTATCCCACATTACCGTCCATTAATATATCCCGTGGTATCCCACATCACCGTCCATTAATACATCCCGTGGTATCCCACATTACCGTCCATTAATACATCCCATGGTATCCCACATTACCGTCTATTAATACATCCCATGGTATCCCACATTACCGTCCATTAATACATCCATGGTATCCCACATTACCGTCTATTAATACATCCCATGGTATCCCACATTACCGCCCATTATAATAACTTTGGCGAGGATTGTGGCGTATTTTCGGGCTCTAATAAACATGTTGGCGGGCTCTAAAATATTAGAGCCCCTTGCTCTGAGGTCGCTGCTATGATGGTTGCTATAATTTCTCGTTTTTGTACTCAATGCTCTCCAAAGTTATAATAATAGTAATGTAGTTGATGTTCTTGTAGTTGAGTCGGGCCCAAAACAGATTTACGCCCGTGAATATCAACTATATTGTTTTATAGGTAAATCCATTGCGCGACTCGGGCGATATCGATTTTTCCCTTGAGATTTGGTGTGGAATTCCTGAGTCGTGTAATGGATTTTCTTTGAATCCCATCCTGGAGGTTTTATTGATTTAATAATTTACAAAAAAGGCTTTACGCGCGCCTAGGAAGCCATTGCCAAACTGTTTCAATTTCAGGAAAATGCAACTTAAAAATCTTGCTAGCGAAGCGTCTTCGTTGACGAAAAGACGTTTCATACAGTGTTTCACAGAGTTTAAAACTTTAGAAAGTAATTGTTCTCGCTTTTTCGCTTAATAAATTGTAAATTTGTCGTGTAGGAATTTAATTTTGTGGGTGTCCTGTGTTTTCATTGAATTCTACTTTTGCAGCCATGTAATTCCACAAAATCAGCACGCGAGATAGTCATAGCATGGGATTCTATAGGATTATTCAAAGCTTCAGGAGGCTAGATTCCGCCAAAGAAAATAGCATGAAAAAAAGCGATATCGTCTTTTTGAGTGCTATTTTCGGCGGAATCTACCGACTGAACGCTTTGAATAGACTTGAATCCTATGATATCTCGTCCTCAATTTACACAAAAAGACATATCATAGGATTCTAGTAGAAACCCATTCGCATACTATCACGAATCCTGCAATCTGATTGGCTCCACTACTTACTATCTATCACGTATTAGTATCACCCAACTAGTGGACTATTGCCAATGCTGCATTCTGATTGGCTAGGGGACTATTATCAATAGACCTCTAGTAGCGAAAGCGCCGGTTTTGAACATGAAAAACAATGGCGGCCGCTTCTCGTTTTGTCGAGGTTTCTGGTGATTTTTTAGCACAATTTTTTACTTTTTTGTCCAACTAGTTGGGTGATACTAAAACAATTAGACTCGCCCTCAGGGGCCAAGGGTCAATAGCCCATTCGGCCTGCGGCCTCATGGGCTATTGGCCCGTAGCCCGTTCGGGCTCGAGGTCTAATTGTTAAATATAAAGTGAGTAATACAGCCGATTGCGTTTGAGCGTTTTACCCTAACAGTTCGCACGTTACGTTTAAACGTTTGAAAGTTGCGTTGTGAGACAAAAAGTCGGACGTTTCCAAGGGCAACCGCTATGTGTATTTTTCACTGACCAATCAGAGAGGACAGAACTCTTTGGTTCGCCAGTAGAACGTCTCGTTTCATCCTAGAAACGCAAGTTTCAAACGTTCAAACATAACGTGCGAACTGTTAGGGTAAAACGCTCAAACGCAATCGGCTGTAGCGAAAACGCTATCGCAAAAATTTCTAAAGCCATGAAAATAAATACGTTTTAGCAATATAGTTAGTATGCTAGTGGGTTTCTACTAAAACAGACTACTCGTTCTCGTTTTCTTAGAGTCAAGAATAGTGAACTCGGAGCTATGCGCCTCGTTAACTATCTATAGAAACTCGAACTCGTAGTCTAATTGTTAAATATTAATACATCCCATGGTATCCTACATTACCGTCCATTAATCTGTCGTTTGTTTTGACAGGAACATCATCACAACATGCTCCAGTATCAAATCCCGTGCGGCGTCATGAAACTAGACCAGATATTTGGCAACATCGAGTCGTGTCAAGACAACTACGAATTGAAGATTACTCAGTCAGTCAAACCACACTAGATAATGTAAGCTGAGGTCAAGAGAGTGACGTTTGAACGGGTTGTGGTGAAAATAGAACAAATATACTTTTTGTTCTGTGAGCTCTATAACCAAAGAAAAGAAGTGTGATATACACCTATAACAAAAAGATTGCACCATCGTGACTCCTTGGTTTATGTTGTAGACCGTGGTGCGCCATGGGAGAGCACTTTACGAGGCCAAAATGTGTAATTAATATAGGGCCACACCCTCGTTACATATTACCCCATGAAAAGGCGGCCAAAATGTGTAATTAATATAGGGCCACACCCTCGTTACACATTACCCCATGAAAAGGCGGGGTGCAACCTACTGAATTAGGTGCATGTGGTTTCTCTTGTACAGGTTTTATCAACTTTGCGAGTCAACAAACGGACGAAACAGATTACGAGGAGCAGCAGTCCCAATCTAACGCGGACTCAGGTCAGATAGAACGCCCACGATTATCCATGGCAGAGGAGATTCGCTTTAGTGTGATGGATGATGACGGGGAAGAAGAAGCGCGAGTGTACTTTTCTGATAGGGTAGGTTCCTTTTTAGTGTCCAATCTGTCATTTGTTCTATTAGAGAGAGTGGGAATCACCTTATATACGATTTTTCCTGGTGTGTATGTGATTTGGCAGGGTTGGGTGATTTGATCAGGTCTGACTAGACAGGATAACTCAAATAGCTGGGATGACTCGACTAGATGGGATGACTTGAGTAGACTGGGTAACTCGACTAGATGGGATAACTCGACTAGATGGGATAACTAGACTAGATGGGATGACTCGAGAAGATGGGATGACTTGACTAGATGGGATGAATTGACTAGACGGGATTACTCGACTAGATGGGATGAATTGACTAGACGGGATGACTCAACTAGATGGGATGAATTGACTAGACGGGATTACTTGACTAGATGGGATGAATTGACTAGACGGGATTACTCGACTAGATGGGATGAATTGACTAGACGGGATGACTCGACTAGATGGGATGAATTGACTAGACAGGATTACTCGACTAGATGGGATGAATTGACTAGACGGGATTACTCGACTAGATGGGATGAATTGACTAGACGGGATGACTTGACTAGATGGGATGAATTGACTAGACGGGATTACTCGACTAGATGGGATGACTCGACTAGATGGGATGAATTGACTAGACGGGATTACTCGACTAGATGGGATGAATTGACTAGACGGGATTACTTGACTAGATGGGATAAATTGACTAGACGGGATGACTCAACTAGATGGGATGAATTGACTAGACGGGATTACTCGACTAGATGGGATGAATTGACTAGACGGGATTACTCGACTAGATGGGATGAATTGACTAGACGGGATGACTCGACTAGATAGGATGAATTGACTAGACAGGATTACTCGACTAGATGGGATGAATTGACTAGACGGGATTACTCGACTAGATGGGATGAATTGACTAGACGGGATGACTCGACTAGATGGGATGAATTGACTAGACGGGATTACTCGACTAGATGGGATGACTCGACTAGATGGGATGAATTGACTAGACGGGATTACTCGACTAGACGGGATGACTCGACTAGAGGGGATGACTCGACTAGATGGGATGAATTGACTAGACGGGATTACTCGACTAGATGGGATGAATTGACTAGACGGGATGACTCGACTAGACAGGATGACTCCGTTAAGGAGGCTGCCTACAGTTTACTTGGACTTGACCATAGTTTATAGAGGGGAATGGTTAGGAAACCTGACACCCTTTTATTGTACTATGTCTTTGTTCACTTTTTCAGAGGAATCCTTTTGTTTGTGCAGGGTCACGGTACATAAGTACCAAAATCCAGCCAGTAGCATTCAGTGTACAACCAGACATGCATATTAGATTAGGCTGGAACAAAAGATTGTGCAGGGTCGATATCACGTCCAGCCCACGCTATTGTATCGGTCCTTTGAAGTTTGCCGGGCTTCCCAACCATTCCACTCCATTAACTATGACTTGACCTCTCAACTTTGAGCGACCACAATTCTGAAATATACTTACCTATGAATTTGAAATTTTGACCATTTGCTGTAGAAAGATCAAAGTTGAAGATGATGCACGATTTATTGTCATCAGAGTTTCCATAGCAACGAAACAGGGGGGTCACTGTTTTTAATTAGCAAAGTTCCACGTGAAATTCGATCTAAACTTTTAAAATGACACAAGTTTTGAGAAAATTCACCAAGCCGATTTCAAGATATTCAGGGCGACTTTTTTTGCCTTTGAAATTCAATATGTTTTCACTTGCTTTCTAATTATTATGAATTTAATGGCTTTTGAAATAGGCTAGCGAAATCTCTTACCGCAAAATTCATCCCAAGTATACAACTATTTGTTTGCCAAATTTGATGCCAGGAAGTCCTTTTGATTTTCCATAATGAACATCGACGCAAACTTCAAATTTTTGAGCGAAGCACTTCCTGGCATCGAATTTGGCAAACAAGTAGTTGTATACCTTGGGATGAATTTTACGGTAAGAGATTTCGCTAGCCTATTTCGAAAGCCATTAAATTCATAATAATTAGAAAGCAAGTGAAAACATTTTGAATTTCAAAGGCAAAAAAGTCGCCTGGAATATCTTGAAATCGACGTGGTGAATTTTCTCAAAACTTCGTATACGTATAGACAATTACCTAAGGATTAGGGCTTGGTGTGTCATTTTAAAAGTTTAGATCGAATTTCACGTGGAACTTTTGCTAATTAAAAACAGTGACCTCCCTGTTTCGTTGCTATGGAAACTCTGATGACAACAAATCGTGCATCATCTTCAACTTTGATCTTTCTACAGCAAATGGTCAAAATTTCAAATTCATAGGTAAGTATATTTCAGAACTGTGGTCGCTCAAAGTTGAGAGGTCAAGTCCGAGAAAAACTGTAGGCAGCCTCCTTAAATATTTGATTGATGTTTGTTTTGCAGTCTCGTTTAGAGTTTACCGCTGATCCAGATGTCTAGACCGGACAAATGAGGACGGAGTAGTAATAGACGACCTACACTCAGAAGACGAGACCCTCTCCTCTCTCTCGGGAATAGATTATTCTAGGTTCCTTGCGATGTACCGTATGGCATACTGCGATTGGTGAGAACTACATGTAAACAGAAAGAAACGAACTTAAGACGGTCCGGTGCTCGAAAGTGGTTTAGCACTAATCCAGGATTAATTACCATGGTGACTCGATGGTTTTGTCCAGAAATAAACCTGGATTAATTTTAACCCACCTTTGAACAACTCGCGCCAGTTCAATATAAATATTAAACGTCTTTTAAACATTTTATGTGAATATTCAGAGGCAAAATATTTTTAGAAGGGTAAGGTTAAATAAAATTGATGGAAAGTAGCGTACAAATATGATCCCCTGGCTACAAACAATAGCCTCCAATCGAGGCCTTGGGCTAGATACAGCACGTGTACCAGAACCAGAGTCTCGACATGACGCTATTGTTCTATCGGCATCAGGAGGAGCGTAATTCGGATAACATATTTAGCGATAAAAAGAACGTAGCATATGCTGTTATAGCGCTGCAAAAATAATATGACCTTTTTAAAAGATTATTTGATATAATTATAGCTATAGGTAGCGAAATACCCTTAAAATGTACTGTTTGTTTTTGCTGTTTTTATCCGTTCCGTCCGGGCTTGCGGTGCAGGCTTATTTAAAAAGGGTTTGGATTATTTTATGCTAAGGGTTATTTATTTTACATAGGAAAAGGCTAAATCAATGTATTTAATAGGTAACTAGGGTGCTAGAAAAAAAAAAACATAATAAAATTAGTTTTTAAAGAAACTGTTGATCAACAGAAAGTGTGAAATACTTGTAAAAATCACTGTTGGTTAGTGCGGTGTCGATTGGGTTCAACGTTAAGTGGCGATCGTGTGTGCCACATTTCTCTCGAGGGAGAATTGGCTATCCAATACTTAGATAGGCTGTAAAGCCGCCACTAGTATCTCATCATCAATTCGTTTCTGTGTCACCCTATGTAAAGGGTCCAGCTAAATTTGAGGTTTGGAATCTGGGGTCCCGAGTATGGGATCCGGGATCCAGAGGTGTGGGATCCGGGATCCAGAGTATGGGATCCGGGATCCAGAGGTGTGGGATCCGGGATCCAGAGGTGTGGGATCCGGGATCCAGAGTGTGGGATCCGGTATCCAGAGGTGTGGGATCCGGTATCCAGAGGTGTGGGATCCGGTATCCAGAGGTGTGGGATCCGGGATCCAGAGTTTAGAGTTTGGGATCCGGGATCCAGAGGTGTGGGATCCGGGGTTCCAGAGGTGTGGGATCCGGGATCCAGAGGTGTGGGATCCGGAATCCATGGGGTGGGATCCGAATCCGTGATCAAAACTGGCAATTCTACTATCGGCTTAATCCGTGGCACAAACCGGCAATTCTACTTCCCACTTGACTTTTATTTCTGATTCTAGAAAATAGCACCTTTTCCTACTTTCCATATTTGTCACTTCTGAAATCCTCGAAAATATCCGACCTTATTCAAATTTTCTCTTTCAAAAAATTCTCGGAAAGGTCCACCTTTTTCCAAAAATAGTCCACTTTTTTCTTAGTTTCAAGATTGATCAAAAACAAGAAAAAAAAAACACTACTTTTTTCTATATTTTTGCAAGCTTTTCCGTTTGGGAAAAAGTGCCACCTTTTTGCCATCGAAACTGACTAATTCCGCATTTACAAGGACTTTTTGTCTTCGATGAAAAAATAAGACTATTTTTGATTTTCCATTTTTCAACGATTGGGGAAGAAATGAGAAAAGAGTGAGATTTTTTCTGGAAAGAGGTCCACTTTTATCAAACCTTTCTGATACTGTTTGACAGGTGTCAAAACTGTCTTTAGGTCAGGTGCACATTTTCCGCTCAAATTTTGATGCACTTCGAAATAGCAAGCTGGCCCTCCTTGCAACACCACAGGAAGTACCATACATGCCTTTGAAAACAGAGATCTTTTGCGTCTGCAACAACAAATATCAGAGCTCATTTAGAATGGGGTAAAGGAATGGAACACGCTTCCTGACTACATTCGGAAAATGACATCTCTTTCGAAGTTCAGGAAGGCGCTGAATTTTTTTGTGTGTAACACCTAAGTGTTTTGATCGGACTGTTTTTATGTTTAAATATTGTTGATAAATAAAATAATAAATGAACTTTTTGGAAAGCGAACTTAGCACAAATAGAAGGGCTATTTAAACAGAACAAAACCTATGAACAAATTAGCCAGGCCCTCAAAGAAGCTTTCCCTGAGGTAAAACGAGGTTTCTCGGCTTGGTCCCCGGGGGATAGGGGCACCCTTATCTGGTAGTATTGTAGCAACCTGCTAACACTTTACACTGTACTAAGAGTCAAAAGTCACGTCCGGGGTGTTCGTGTTTTCTAGGTGTTTCTGGTCAGAAAAAAAAATCAAAAATTCCAGGCGGCCAGTGATGTTTTCCCAAGAGAGTCTCAGCTCCAATGTTTTTCCCAGCCGGCAAAAGGGGGTAGATGACGTGTTTCAATCCTGAATTTACAACGTTTTCTTTGTAAGGGCCTGTTCACATAGAAGAAGGTGGACCCTAGGAGATAGGAGGACCCGTCTGCCGTTTGATAGGGGGACCAGCAAGGGTCAAAAGATAGCCCCCTTCACATGCAAGAGTTGTCCCTACCACGAGGGCTCAATTTACAACTAGATTTGCATAATAGTACAATATTTTGTTTACTGCGGTTTTCATAATTCTGCGAACTCTCGCTAACGATTTCCAACCGTCAAACCGCCTTCTGGCTTCCGTCAATCAAACTCCCGAGTCTTTTCGTCGTTTCTCTTTGTGTCTCTTGATTGGCCAGCACGTAACGTTGCTGTCGCGACAGGAAGCCATTTAGCACTGCTTAGGCGCTGGCCAATGAAAAAGCACAAAGAGTAACGACGAAAAGACTCGGGAGCTTGATTGACGGAAGCCAGAAGGCAGTTTTACGGTTGGAAATCAATAGCGAGAGTTCGCAGAATTACGAAAACCGCAGTAAAGCTTCTTTATGATTGGATTATAATAAGGCAGCGTACCAAATTCCACAGTCGTCTATGATGGCTTGAAATGAATTCTCCTTTGTGCTTTAGCTGACGTGATTCTAGATGAATAAGTTTCACGGGAAAGTGCAACAACTCTAGAGCTTAATGTGTTAAAAACTTATTGCTCACCTCATCAACACTTTCTCTCACAATGGCATCTACTTCCTGCTCTTGCATTCTCCTTAGCCCCCGATTTGCGCAAAATAGTCGAATATTGCGCGTCGAGAAACCTCGTTTTACCTCAGGGAAAGCTTCTTTGAGGGCCTGGCTAATTTGTTCTTAGGTTTTGTTCTGTTTAAATAGCCCTTCTATTTGCGCTAAGTTCGCGTCCAAAAAGTTCATCTTGCTATTTCGAAGTGCATCAAAATTTGAGCGGGAAAATGTGCACCTGAACTAAAGACAGTTTTGACACCTGTCAAACAGTATCAGAAAGGTTTGATAAAAGTGGAACTCTTTCCAGAAAAAATCTCACTCTTTTCTCATTTCTTCCCCAATCGTTGAAAAATGGAAAATCAAAAATAGTCTTATTTTTTCATCGAAGACAAAAAGTCCTTTTAAATGCGGAATTAGTCAGTTTCGATGGCAAAAAGGTGGCACTTTTTCCCAAACGGAAAAGCTTGCAAAAAAATATAGAAAAAAGTAGGGTTTTTTCTTGTTTTTGATCAATCTTGAAATTAAGAAAAAGGTGGACTTTTTTTGGAAAAAGGTGGACCTTTTCCGAGAATTTTTTTGAAAGAGAAAAGTTTGAATAGGGTCGGATATTTTCGAGGATTTCAGAAGTGACAAATATGGAAAGTAGGAAAAGGTGCTATTTTCTAGAATCAGAAATGAAAGTCAAGTGGGAAGCAGAATTGCCGGTTTGTGCCACGGATTAAAAATGATTGCTTTTTCTAAAATTTTCTTGGAAAAAAATCTGAAAAAGTAGGGGTAATTTTCTGAATCTTGGAAATCGAAAAAATGAAATTTTGAAGATAGCTATTTGAAAAAACCCCTGAAAAAAGTGGCACATTTTTCCGATTTTCGGAAAACCTGAAAAAAGTCTGCCTTTTTTCCAAAAAATATACCTTTTTTCTGAAAATCTTTTCCTTAAGTCCCAGATATTTCCAATTTCAGATAACTAAAACACTAGAAATTCAAATAAACAGGCGAAAATCGGAAATTGAAAGGGCAAAAAAGCCGAAAGAAGAATTGCCAGTTTTGGTCACGGAGTTTTTTCCAAAAAAATATCCCTTTTTTCTGAAAATCTCTTCCTTAAAATAAGTCCCAGATATTTCCAATTTCAGATAACTAAAACACTAGAAATTCAAATAAACAGGTGAAAATCAGTAATCGAAAGGGCAAACAAGCCGAAAGCGGAATTGCCAGTTTTGATCACGGATTGATCCGGTATCCAGAGGTGTGGGATCCGGAATCCAGAGGTGTGGGATCCGGAATCCATGGGGTGGGATCCGGGATCCAAAACTTCTGTGGATCCCTTTACATGGGGCGATCTGTACTGCGAGGTATTTATTGGTCTGTCTTTGAAACTGAGTGTGTCAGTCCTCTAGCATACTTTGGAAAGATGTCATAGCAATTTAATATACAATCTTCGTTCACTGACCAAAATCCGCGCACCGACTGATTAATCACCTGAGGTTCGGTTACCCAGGGACAGTCAAAGCGAGTGTGTCATTGGCAATAACGCATAAAAACTAGCTTCGGCCACATCTACGAGCACGCCAAGATTTTGAAGTTGAAGACCACGAAATTAGTTGAATATTATGACGAAGCTATTCCCTTAACACTACGACATGGCAAACGTAGTGGTGTGTTTCTATTCTCAATCAGCCGTAAAGTTGTTCTAAGCGACTGGGAAACCATTTCTACTGTTGTGCGCAAGTGAACTCAGAATTGCATATTAAAAGTTAGACCTAAAGTCTAATCATGACCCGTTCGAAATGCAAATGAACGTAGAATGCAATTACGAACTGCTCATGATAAGACCAGCATAAGGTCTTGGAGACGTATTTCGTGTTTTGTTTACAAATGTAGATTATTCGTTAACAAACGAAACATACGAAAAAATACAGTGGTCGATATTTTATTGTTATTTCAATTTAGCACCCTATCATTTACTTATTAATATCTCCTACAGAGGAAATTGATAGTAAAATAATCATTGAGGGTGAGAATAGCAGATAGACAATGGATCATCAAATGGGAACTAGAATAAGGGTGGCGAATGTCGTCTAGAATGTCGCGAAATTGTCAGGGGTTCTCGAAATATAGAGCTGTCTTGCAATCTCGTTTTCTGCCAAATAACAGAAACAGGGCTCGTACGCTTTCTGGGCGACAAAAATCCAGGATTTTCCAGGAAGTCTTTAGTTATTTTTCCAGGAGATTTCATTGGGTAGAAATGCTCCTCCCCCCCCCCAAAAAAAAACAACATGCAAGTCTGCAGGATGTCATAGTTTGCGGCCCCAAATCAGATTCACGAAACTGACTGATTCTACCACATTTGAGTTAAATCATTTTCCAGGATTTTCCTTAAAATTCCAGGAAGGAAATGAAAGTCCAGGGTATTCCAGGACGCGTAGAATGCATGAGGAGCAATGTTTGATAGTCTCGATCTCGAATTGTGAAGCCTTGATCTCGCTGTCTCGGAAAATCTCGCATTTACCATTCGCCACCTTTTTATGGGAATTCTCCCGATAAGTACTGAATTTGTACTTCTTTGTCTGACTTTCCTAGGCGTTAAAGCGTGGACACCAGGGCCCGGTTCCTAGAAAGTCGGTTAACAATAACCCAGGGTTAAGGTGACTCATGCGAAAGTCAGAGCGCAACTTTAAAAATATGCTATGCTTGCTATGAACTTCAATCTTGGAGAATATAAGCAATATGGCAATATGTATGCACTATCAGATCTCAATTAGCGTTAATACTTTTAATAATATCTGAGCTTAAATGGACCTCTTCCTTGAGAGATCAACCCCGCGCAAAAAAAAAAAATGCTGGTATTTTTTATTAACTCCGTTAATCATATTAAAGTCAGTTGGACTAAGTGTTAACAAAGTTTCAGGAAATTCGTTGGAAGCAAAGTGCCTGTTTTAGAGTTTTAGTCGTGTTTTTGGCCTATTTTTCTGAAATAGGCACTTTGCTTCCAACGAATTTCCAGAAACTTCGTTAACACTTAGTCCAACTGACTTCAATATGATAAACAGAGTTTTGTTCAAAAATACCAGCAACTTTTGTTTTGCGCGGGGTTGATCTCTCAAGGAAGGGGTCCATTTAAGCTCAGATATTATTAAAAGTATTAACGGTAATGGAGATCTGATAATGCGTACTTATTGCCAAAAGATACCTGCTTATATTCTCCAAGATTGAAGTTCATAGCGAGTATATTTGTAAAGTTGTAGACGAAAATATATTTTCGCGAAATACGCTCTGACTTTCGCAGGAGTCACCTTAAATGTGGCTATTCCGGACATTTTATTGGATAAGAATCTTATTTATCCCTAGCGTTAACCCACTTTTTAGCAACCCGGCGCAAACATTGTTGGTGTTCTCTGGGCGCTGCAAAGTTTCCGAAGGCACGAACGCCACGTTTCTACAGGTTAAACGAGACATATATGTTATTTACCGGCTGGGAGGTCCGGATCGTGAAATACGTGACCTCGGTCTTGAAAATACTGACCGAGACCGGAGGTCGAAACCGGAGGTCAAACTTACGTGCCGGGAACATATGAGTTTTATTTTCTCGTGTCAAAAACAATATTTTACACATTCGCTGCGCTCATTCGTAAAATATTGTTTTTGCCACTCGAAAATAAAACTCATATGTTCGCGCCACCGTGTAATATCCTCTATTTACTTGCTGCCTCGAACAACACTGTCAATAAGCCATTTCACGGTTTAGTGTAGCGCGGGGTCCTGGGTACGAATCTGGATAACTCTGGACCATCGCCATACAATCTAGGTATGTAAAAATAAACTTTTCAAGCTCAAATTTGACGAGAAATGGGAATTTATTTTGTTATTTGGTTTTGCAAACACCGCATTACGTTTTCATTTCTGCTTTCTTAAGATCACCAAGAAGTAGACCATAAATATTCTCACTTCAAAAGGGGGGAAATATGACCAAATATGAGGTGCTCGTAAAAAAGCAAAAGTATTTTTTTTCAGGGATGGTTTTGTGCTATCGATGTGCTGAATAAAAAAAACATCTGCTTGATATTGCAAAAGATCGTCTGATTTAGCCAACTCGGGACTGGCTAAGTATCGGACGATATTCTGCACAATCTCGCAGCATAATATTTAAGTATCGCTGGGGGTATATAACCAAGTCTGTAAAACTTCCTCTGTCGATATTGCGGCAAATGGCAATGAAATGAAAGCGCTCTTGATGGTACTGGTACTGAAAAGGATTGAGGTGCTACTCTGCCATTTTCAAAGACGCCAGTGCCTCTTCCATTTTAACAATCTCCGATTCAGTCTGCTTGATCTTTTCCTCGTTTTGCTGCCGTATATTCTCGGGAACCTGACAGATAAATCATTTACTCGATGAATGAAATTGAGTCTCGCCAAACTGCCTGCTCATTCTTTATAACATAAGTCCGCACCCTCTGTTTTGAGGGCCCATGCCTCAGCAACCCTGGGCATTTCTAGTTTAACCGACCCACCCTAAAAGTCCAGTAACTTTTTTCTTGAGCCCCCTAACATTTCAGTTTACCCACCCTGGAATGCCATATTATTGGAATACCCACCCTGGAATTGTACTCCTTTAATTCTTGGCTTTCGAGTGACGTCATGAAAATTCGAACTTCGAAATAAAAACTCGACATAGAGGAACTTTTCATACTGCTCATAATGCATTCGCGGGTAGTTCTGAACACAAAATTTCATCTGCTGTAGTTTCTTATTCCCGGAGAATTCGCTGAAGCTTGATAAATGGATTTTGAGTCACGCAATACACAAATTTACACTAATTTCTAAATTTGCTTTGCTCTTTTGTCTTGTTGACTAAGAGTTATTTATTTCAGATAAGTGTTGAAAACTGATTGGTCAATCTCGTTTCCAGAGCCTACTCTGGAGGCAGACAATCGTAGGCCGATTCTGATTGGCCGATATTCCCGCTCGCCATTTTGAAATTTGGCTACCCAACCAAGACGATCACCATATATGGAAAAGCCGGATATCCTAGATTCTAGAACTTCCGGTTTCGTCTGCGTCTAGAGCCTCCGAGTCAACATGACCGACAGGCTCTGCGAACGAGATTGCTGATTGGTCAGTCATTGAATTTGTTCATCTTTTGATTGGCTAAATTCACTTAGCCAATCAAAAGCGGAACAAATTCAACAACAAACCAATCAGCAATCAAAGCATGCATCAATATAGTAAGCGTACCTTAGTCTCGTAGTCGTCCATTTGTGTCGCCTTCTTCAGCTTTTCCAGTTGGCTCTTCAGACTTTCCCTCTTGTTCTCTACTTTACTGATCTCTTTGGATATGTCCACTATTCCCTGTACAAGTACAACATGCATAGTTAACGTGTGAAAACGACACGATCAAACGTTCGATAGGCAAGACGCATGATTGGGCAATTCCAGAAAATATTTGTACCGGGGGGCGGGCACCCCCTTTTGAGCTTGCCCAAGGAACCGGTAATTTTGGGGAAAACGCTTGCCCAAGGAACAGGCAATTTCGGGAAAAACGCTTTCTATTTGGCATCCTTCCCGGTCATTTCCCCGAAAAGACGCTTTCCATTTGATTTCCAACCGGTATTACCGAAAATTACTGGTAAATCGAAAGCGTCCTAGCTTATTTCAATTCGCAGTGGAGACGCTCACGTGACGTTTCGGTTTGAACCGTTCGATTTGATCACAGGAATTCCCGGAAACTCGAACCAGAATTTGTCTGGTAAGGGACGGACCATTAGATATTTCAGGGGGGGCTTGGGCAATTTTTCTCGGTAAGAATTTTTTTCCTACTCAAGACACTGCACGAATTATTTTTTCGACCGTCATTTGCTTGCACGAATTTTTTTTTTCACCACAATTTCACCTTAATATCACATTAATAATGTCTTACTGTAGAATAAACGTACATGGCTGTCATTGGCCTTTCATATATATATTCGCAGTGGAGACTGTTATGCAGCTACAAGATATGACCTCAGGGAACAGGGGATCCCCCCTCTATAAGTACCATGATCAACGTGATTCCCCTCAGAGCTTTTAAAAGTTTTTGTGATTCCCTCTGCCCCATATTTGAAAGTAGAAGACATTTTTACAGAAAGAGAGAAATTTTTCTTTAATGCGCGCGAAGCGCGCCCTGACTTTGAAAAACGCATATCAGATGCCTCGGAGAAAAGGTAGATGAATCCTGTAAGATTGATTCTTCATTCGCAAGTGACAGAATTGTCATTCTTCATGTGCGTGAAGTGTGGCCCGAATGACCAATTTCGTAACGTCGAACTCACGCTTACCTAAGGGCTTTTTTTTTCGAACATAAGCATTCTATTGAAACGGCACGAACGTATTGCTTTCGTGTTGCGCGAGTTCTCAAAAAAACATATTAAAGTGCTTCAAATATTGCACTTCGGTAAAATGTTCCAGAATACTCTTAGAGAGAATAGCTGTATTCACACTAGAGACGGAAAACTCCTACTGTGATCACGCGAAAACAATTTTTTTGAAGAAGAAAGTTTAGACAGATAACAAGCAAGTGTTTCTGAGCAGAATTGACATAAGACAGGAACTTTTTCTGACGAAACTCGTCTCAGACGAGTTTTCCGTCTCTAGTGTGAATATGTAGCTAATGAAATCATCAGCAGATTTGCTACGAGATCAACAGGCAGGTTTTAGACAGAACAGGTCATGCATAGACTAAATATGTACCTCCGTATGTAGCCACCAAATTGTGCATTTTATGTTTATCTGTTTAGAGTGTAACATGTTTGTTAGTTCGCGCGGCGTTTGTTGTCTTCGTTTGTAGATTTGGCGTTCGTATTGCATTCGTGAGTTGTCGTGTGCATTCGGCGTCAGTTCGTTTCCCTTCGTTTAGTCAGGCGTTCCTGACGTATGTGACGTATGTACCGCGTCCCCCGCCATATTTTTAAGTCAGTTGCTGCTTGTTCGTTGTGAACGTTTCTGGTCAAAAGTCGGTAAGTTTCTTTGCTTGGATTTGCTCGATTTGCTGCTTTGTAACGTTGCTTATGTTGTATTAAGATTGTTCTATGTTTTCTGTTTTAGAACACCTACTTTCACAGCGTTTGTGAGTTTGTTGAGTTAGACTTAGTACAATAAACATGTCAACAATCACGAGTGTGATTGATCAAGCAGCAGCTACAGTTTTCGACTTCTGCCTACGAGATTTCGACTAATGCATTGGTAAATGTACCATGGAAGCGTCTGGTGGTTTGGTAGAATCGCCGGGAGTCGAAGGGCTGGAAAAGGAGTTCGAGCTGTTAACTTCTCTACGAGAAATCGGAGCGGCATTGGAGGACTCGCCGGTTGCCGATGTAGAGGCGAAGAAACGTTCAAGATCAGCATTGGTTGGAGTCTTGACGAAAAGATACAATGAAATCCAGTCAATGATGTTAAGAATTGATATTCCTTGGCAGACTTTGTTAGATCAAGTAAACAAGTTTGATGAAACTATGGAAAGGTTCATAAGGGTTCAAGAGGAAGTTGTGACTTTGACTGAGGATCAAGAATTGCTGGCGAAGCTTAATGACAGCTACATGGAGCAAGTGCAGCGGAAATTAAACATCGACACAGGAGTGAAAATGTGGAAAAGGAAAGCGAAAAAGGACGGTCGGTACGGAGACGAATTTAGTAGTGTTTCCAGTTCATCGAAACGAAGTTCAAAGTCGCGTTCGTCAAGGTCAGTGCGATCGACACGGTCTAAAGAGGAGGAGTTGGCACTTGCGCAGTTAAAAGTAAGGGAATTGAAATTGAAGCAGGAATTAGAAAGAGAAGAACAAGAGGTAAGACAGAAATTACAAATTTTAGAAGCGGAAATGGATGCTAGACGAGCTGAACTTTCTGTTTGCGGGGAGAGAAAGTTTAATGTTGAAAATTATTCTCTTGGTAATTATCGGCCAAAACATGAAGCGCCAGAACGTAAAGCGCCAAAATATGAATCTCCAGAACGTGAAGCTCCAAAACGTGCTGAACTGCCAAAATCTCCTAGTCCTAATCCAAGTTGTTTACGTGATGTAGATCATGGCAGTGATGGACAGAGAGAAATGATAACTAAATTACAACAAATTCTGACAAATCCAAAGATCGAATATTTGCAATTTGATGGAGATGTGTTAAAGTATGTTTCATTTATGAATAATTTCGAGACATTTCTGGAGAAAAACAATCCCGATGACGCAACAAAATTGCAGTTGTTGATACAACATTGTACCGGAAAAGCTAAAAAGGCTATTGAGAGTTGTGTAAACTTACCTCCTACCAAAGGTTTTTTGACAGCCAAGCAAATTCTGCATGATAACTTTGGAGAACCATATGCAGTAGCTGCAGCGCATATTAAATTATTGCAGAATTTACCTTTCATGAAAAACCCTGATGGCGCAGCATTGATGGAATTTGCAAGGCACTTAAACAATGCGCATCACACACTTTCGGGAATGGGACAGGAATATTCATCGGAGTTAAATCACATCACTACTCTAAGGGAATTAGCTAAGAAACTTCCCATGTATTTGAGAGGCCGCTGGACAGAAAAAGCTGGCGCAATTATTGAGAGCGGACACAGACCCAAATTCAGAGATTTTGTAAAGTTTGTTGAATCCAGAGCACGCTTGATCAACAACGAGTTTGGACTTGACATGTGTCACAGTGTTGCTAAGGATGATAAACAGAAAGGGGGGAGTAAGGAGCAGGGTTCGAAGAACAGTTGGGGTCAGGGAATAGTAATGGCAGGATCAATTTCAGGATCAGTTTCAGAACGTACAGTTTCTCCCAATCCGCAAAGTTCTGCCCCTTCATGTCCTGCTTGTCGAGGCAAACACAGAATTTGGAAGTGTGACGAGTTTAAGAATTCATCTTTCAAAGACAAAAGGAAAATTGTAATGAAGTATAAACTTTGTAATAAATGTCTGGTTGAGAACCACATAGCTGAGAATTGTCCGAAAACGCATTTCAAATGTCAGATTCAAGATTGTGGTTCAAGTGATCACCATACTTTATTACATCGCCAAGCACCTCCAGAGCGCATGCGCAACAACGAGAACCGCGAACCAGCTGATCAGTCAGGCGCACCTAGTCCAAGAGTTGATACTGGGGCCGGCGAGGCTCAAGCTAGTAGTTCCGGTGTTGGATCTGGAACTGGAGTAGCGCTAGCTTCCGCAGCTACAAGCGAGAAGAGGGTCTGTCTTGGAGTAGTACCGGTAAAAGTTCAAGGTCAAGGAAGTGACGCTGTCGTGGAAACATATGCTCTTTTGGATACTGGTTCAGAACTGACACTTTGTCATGAGCAGTTGGCAATGAGTATTGGAGTTATCGGAACTGATACTAATTTCACGCTGACCGGAATGACAGGCTCAGCTAATGTAAATAGCAAATTGATTAATATTATCGTAAAGTCTCTGGATGAGAAAATTTCTGTTGAGTTGAATGATGTAAAGACTGTGAAGCATATGCCGATTTCTAAGAGCTGTATACCAAAGCAAGATGATTTACAGCACTTCCCTCATTTAAGGAACATTGATATTTCAGAAATTAACAATGGAACTGTGATGTTGTTAATAGGCGTGAAAGAGAGGCCAGGGTTGTTTCTTCCATTAGAACACGTTTCAGGTAAAGATCACGAACCAGTCGCGGTGAAGTATGAGTTGGGATGGACAGTGATTGGTGCAGTCGGAGGAACAGTGGACAGCTCGAGCGTCAACCTTCTTTTTGAGAAGAGTCCTGAGGAGAGTTTCGAAGAAGAGCACGAGAAATTGAAAGGTCAGATGGACAAGCTGTGGAGGACAGATTTTACTGACATGACTGTGGGAAATAAGGTGTCTCCTTCTGTTGAAGACGCGAAAGCCTTAGAAGTCATGGAAAGATCCCTCAAGTTTGTTGATGGACACTTTCAATTGATGTTACCATGGCGACACAACCCGCCTCATTTACCCAACAACAAGCAAGTAGCTGAAAGAAGACTGCAACTTCTGAAGAAAAGACTTGTAAGGGATGAAGACTTGTATCAGAAGTACAAGACAACTGTGCGCGATTACATCGATAAGGGACATGCGCAGAGGGTTCCATTAGAAGAACTGGAAGTACCGGAAGGCATTGTCTGGTATTTGCCTCACCATCCTGTGACACACCCATTAAAGCCGGGGAAAGTACGTGTCGTGTTCGACTGTCAAGCCAAGTATCAAGGAACATCACTTAATGATCAGCTTCTATCAGGCCCAGATTTGAACAATCAGTTATTGGGAGTACTGATCAGGTTTCGTCAAGAACCGATTGCTATCGTCGGAGATATTGAGGCAATGTTTCATCAAGTGAAGGTGGAGCCTAATCACTGTGACGCACTACGTTTTCTCTGGTGGAAGGATGATAACCTAGAAGATAAACCAGAAGAATACAGGATGACGAAGCACATCTTTGGTGCCACTTCCTCTCCAAGTTGTGCAAACTTTTGTTTGAAGAAGGCTGCTACACTGCATCCAGATGACTATGATGAAGAAACAAAGAAGACGGTTGAACGAAATATGTATGTTGACGATCTTATGAAGTCAGTTGCAACCAAGGAAAGAGCTTTGTCCTTAGTGAGACAGGTGCGAGAGATGCTACAAAGAGCGGGATTCCGGTTGACTAAATGGATGTGTAATAACAGAGAAGTCTTAGAAGACATACCGGACACTGAAAGAGCAAAGTCGGTCGTTAACCTAGATATTGAAAGTTTGCCAACCGAAAGTGCCCTTGGTACTAAGTGGAATGTTGAACGTGATCAGTTTGAATGGAAGATTCCAAAAAAGTTGATGGAGCCGGAGAAGATGTCTTCAGTGACAAGACGCAGTATTCTTGCAATGACGTCGTCACTGTACGATCCATTAGGGTTTATAGCGCCTTATACTATGAGGGCTAAGCTGATTTTGCAGATGTTGTGCCGCAAGAAGCTAGGATGGGATGATGATGTCAGTGATGATCAGAAGGCACAGTGGTTACGTTGGGTTGAAGATCTCACAAAGCTGCAACAGATCAAACTTGATCGATGTTACAAGCCAAAAGAGTTCGGCCGGATCAAGAATGCACAGTTGCATCTGTTCTCTGATGGGTCCCGAGTAGGCTACAGTTCAGTGGCATATCTACGCTTGGTTGACGACAATGACAGGATTCATTGCAGTTTTGTTATGGGCAAAGCGCGACTCGCTCCTATCCATGAAATCACCATTCCCCGTCTTGAGTTAGCAGCAGCGGTTATCTCAGTCAAGCGGAGCAGTTTCATCCAGGAAGAGATCGAGATCAAGCTAGATCAAGTTGTTTATTGGACTGATTCAATGTCTGTGCTCAAGTGTATAAGGAACAATTCTAAACGGTTTCACACATTTGAATCCAATCGGCTTACAATCATAAGGACCGGTTCTGAAGTCACACAGTGGAGATTTGTCAACGGAAAGGAGAATCCAGCTGATGATGCAGCGAAAGGCATGAAAATGGACGAGATGATTAAGAACCAACGGTGGATCAGAGGACCTGAGTTCTTATGGAAACACGAAGATGAGTGGCCTGATTCGCCGGAGTTACCAGACTTGACAGACTCAGATCCAGAAGTACGAAAAGAAGTTCCAGTGTACTCTGTCATCCAAGAGAGAAACGTGATGAATGAGTTGTTGAGTTATTACTCTTCGTGGTCAAGATTGACAAGAGCTGTTGCTTGGTTGGTTCGTTTCAAGGCATTTATCCTTTCCAAGAGTTCCCACAGAGCGATGTTAGACAGACGTCGGAATGCAGACGTCAAGCAAGTGTCTACTGGCCGCTACCTGAGTGTAATGGAGCTTCGTAATGCACAAGAAGATATTGTCAGACTAGTACAGCAAGAGTCATTTCCATTAGAAGTAAAGACTCTCAACGGTGAAGAAAGTACTGACAGGAAAACTGAGAGTACTGTGAAGAGGAAGATCAAGAAAGCTGGGAAGTCGATCTACAAGCTTAATCCAACAATCCAGAAGAATGGAATACTAGTAGTAGGAGGTAGACTCAGATACTCTTCTGTCGATGTCGGTTTGAAGAATCCAGCTATTCTTCCCCAGAAGCATCATGTGACGAATCTGATTGTTAGAGAATGTCATGAACTGGCAGGGCATATAGGCCAAGAACTGGTGTTGTCAGACATCAGGAAGCGATATTGGATCGTGAAGGGCCGCACAGTAGTCAGAAGTGTTATTGCGAAATGTGTCTCATGTCAGAAGAGAAAAAAAACTACCATGCGAGCAGTTTATGTCCGATTTACCAGAAGATCGAGTGACTCCAGAGAAGCCGCCATTCAGCAACGTTGGTGTGGATTTCTTTGGACCCATAGAAGTGAAACAAGGGCGACAAAAGCGAGTGAAGCGTTATGGCTGCATTTTCTCCTGTCAGGCGATTCGTGCCATTCACATAGAAGTAGCACATTCACTTACGACTGATTCTATGATCAACGCCTTAAGAAGATTCATCAGCCTGAGAGGGTACCCTGAGAAGATAAGAAGCGATAGAGGGACTAATTTCACCAGTGCTGACAAGGAATTGCAAGCTGCAATCAGTGAATGGGACATGAAGAAGATAGATGGTTTCTGTTCCGAACGAGGTATGCAATGGGAGTTCAATCCTCCAGACGCCAGTCACATGGGTGGCTCATGGGAGCGGATGATCAGATCTGTCAGGACGATTCTTGCATCTTTGTTGCATGAACAGATTGTCACAGATGAGGTGTTATCTACTGTTCTAGCCGAGGCAGCAGGGATACTGAATAGTAGACCATTGACCAAGAGCAGCGAGGATCCTTCTGATGAAGACCCTTTGACGCCTAATCACTTGTTACAGCTTCGCCCAAGCTCGAAATTACCACCCGGGGTATTCACAAAAGAAGATATGACGAGTAGAAGACAGTGGAGGCAAGCTCAGTATCTAATGGAAGTTTTCTGGAAGCGATGGATTAAAGAATACCTTCCAAACCTGCAGTTGCGTCAGAAATGGAATGAGGTCCAAGAAAACCTACGTGTCGGAGATGTGGTGATGCTGGCGGATCCAAAATTCCCAAGAGGAGAATGGCCAATGGCAAGAGTGGTGGAGATTTTCAAAGGGAGAGATGGCTTGGTTCGCAGCGCGAAAGTTCTCACTAGCTCCACAGTGGTTACAAGATCAAAGCGTCGCAGACACGGAGAAGTGAAGACGTCTACAAAGATTCTACATCGACCAGTGACGAAATTGTGCCGATTAGAACTTGATGGACTGAAATAGCCGTGGTGTCGATGAACATTAGAAGCAACAGAAGTTGATGGACTTTGGCTTTCGGACGAAAGTCATATTGAGAGTATAAAGATACGGGGAATCGAACCCTGTTATTTGGTGGCTTGAGTATAAATGAGATAAATAACGTTCATTTAGGGGCCGGTGTAGCCACCAAATTGTGCATTTTATGTTTATCTGTTTAGAGTGTAACATGTTTGTTAGTTCGCGCGGCGTTTGTTGTCTTCGTTTGTAGATTTGGCGTTCGTATTGCATTCGTGAGTTGTCGTGTGCATTCGGCGTCAGTTCGTATCCCTTCGTTTAGTCAGGCGTTCCTGACGTATGTGACGTATGTACCGCGTCCCCCGCCATATTTTTAAGTCAGTTGCTGCTTGTTCGTTGTGAACGTTTCTGGTCAAAAGTCGGTAAGTTTCTTTGCTTGGATTTGCTCGATTTGCTGCTTTGTAACGTTGCTTATGTTGTATTAAGATTGTTCTATGTTTTCTGTTTTAGAAAACCTACTTTCACAGCGTTTGTGAGTTTGTTGAGTTAGACTTAGTACAATAAACATGTCAACAATCACGAGTGTGATTGATCAAGCAGCAGCTACACCGTATGATCATAGAACAGTCCCAGGAGTTGAACTCGCCGCTTTATACCAACTTTGTGGACTACGAGAAGGCCTTGACAATGTTGACCGACAAACATTTTGGAAGATGCTACGTTTTTATGGAATCCCAGACAAGTTTAAATCTGATAAAGACCGACAAACATTTTGGAAGATGCTACGTTTTTATGGAATCCCAGACAAGTTTAAATCTGATAACGACCGACAAACATTATGGAAGATGCTACGTTTTTATGGAATCCCAGACAAGTTTAAATCTGATAAAGACCGACAAACATTATGGAAGATGCTACGTTTTTATGGAATTCCAGACAAGTTTAAATCTGATAAAGACCAGCTATGAGGGTACACTCTTATTGTTTTATAAGAACCTTTTTTATAAGAACGTTCAGCCTGAAATTTACCCAAATTTTAAGAACATGCTTGAGCCTCAGATACGAGAAATAGATTTATTTTCAGTGATGCGTTCTAAAATCCAGAATCAAATGTGTCAATAATAACGACCTTCAATATTGTAATTTATAAACTCTTAAATACTTCATTGGTATGTAATCTTCTATAAGATCTATCATATTTCAGCCTCCGACGTGTCTAAAATGTAAGAACATCCGTAAGAACATTTCCAGCCTCAAACTGCTCCAAAAATAAGAACGGCCAAGCCTCAACTGAACATTAGACGTTCTTATAAAGAAAAGAGTGCATGTCATGCAGAGTGGGTGCATGGAGACCACCTCTTGCACTTTGAAGGTCTATGTTGTGGTTGACCCTCTATAATTATCACGCCGGCCCCAAGAATATATTTTGACAATTGTCCATCAATTTGGAGTATGGCATTGTTTGGTGGTCACTCAAGCAGCAAGCTTTATTAAGTCGGTGTATACCAAGCAACCAAGCAAATAAAGCTGCTTGCGTGTTAATGGCCAAACCCAATAGCAAGCTTTATTAAGTCGGTGTATACCAAGCAACCAAGCAAATAAAGCTGCTTGCGTGTTAATGGCCAAACCCAATAGCAAGCTTTATTAAGTCGGTGTATACCAAGCAACCAAGCAAATAAAGCTGCTTGCGTGTTAATGGCCAAACCCAATAGCAAGCTTTATTAAGTCGGTGTATACCAAGCAACCAAGCAAATAAAGCTGCTTGCGTGTTAATGGCCAAACCCAATAGCAAGCTTTATTAAGTCGGTGTATACCAAGCAACCAAGCAAATAAAGCTGCTTGCGTGTTAATGGCCAAACCCAATAGCAAGCTTTATTAAGTCGGTGTATACCAAGCAACCAAGCAAATAAAGCTGCTTGCGTGTTAATGGCCAAACCCAATAGCAAGCTTTATTAAGTCGGTGTATACCAAGCAACCAAGCAAATAAAGCTGCTTGCGTGTTAATGGCCAAACCCAATAGCAAGCGTTATTAAGTGGGTGTATACCAAGCAACCAAGCAAATAAAGCGGCTTGCGTGTTAATGGCCAAACCCAATAGCAAGCTTTATTAAGTCGGTGTATACCAAGCAAGAGGCTTTCTCTTGACAACTGATTGAGCTCTGTGAGATGTCTTATCAAACAGTCGACTTTGAGGAAGAAGTGGAACGAGCAAAATGGTTCAAAGAGGATCTGGCGAAGAAATCTGGCTGGGATGAAGTCTACAACACAGTCCATGCCAAATATTGGATCAAAAAGCTTCCGAAAGAGAGTGTGCCTATTAAAATCTTGTTTGAGTGGAATCTCCCGGTGCCTGCCGAGAAAGTATTGCGACTTTTGCAACCAACATGCGAAGAAAGTCACAACCGCCACAAATGGGACGATTTCATGATAGATATACAAACACTAGCAAGCTACGCTGCAGGCGAAGCGATAACATACTCGAGAAGTGTGACTTCTTGGCCGCTTTACGACCGCTCGTATTTGCTTTTCTGTTCACCGATAAAGCAAATAGATTGGTATGGAAAAGAAGCTTTTGTTTACATACAAAAGAACGCCATTCATCCCGACAAGCCGCAAGGAGCCGATGGTTGCGTGAGAGCGTTCAACGGAGGGAATTTCTTTATAGCTTACTCCGATGAGAAAGATCCGCAAAATGCCTGTCAGGTGTTTGGGCTGAGTAACAATAATTTCAACGGTTGGATACCGAACAACAAGTTCTTTATAGGAAGAACAGTACCTAAGTCAATTGACAGGCTGAGGAACAACCTTATTCTTGGCTACAAGATGTTGACGACCGACCAAGACATAATTACAGATAGCAACTAAACATAAAATATGGTTTACAGCTCATTTAGTGCGCTTTCTGCTTGACTAAGAACGTCGATATGCACACAAACGATAGATCTAAGCTTAAGATGTAAGGTAACATAATGAATGATATAATATGAAAAAACATATTTCTTTGGAGAGAAAAGAATATGTGAAGTATTTAGGCGTTCTGATAGATAGTAATCCTACATGGAAACTCGACATCAGTCATGTTGCTTCTAAAATAAGCAAAAGTGTAGGGATTATTTGTAAACTAAGGCACTTTGTACCCTTTGCAACTCTTTTGAACATATATAATACACTTATTCTTCCTTATTTGACGTATGGTCTTGTCTCCTGGGGTCAGGCCGCAAAATCGCATATCGAAAAAATATTAATACTTCAGAAAAGAGTATTGCGACTAATGAACTTTGCCCCATTCAATTCACATGCCGGCCGTACCTTACTTCATCTCGTGCAATATTCTCCCAATAAATATGCTCTATTTTAAGCTTTCATCTCTTCTGATGCATGACAACTATAATAATCTAATACCTTCTAATCTCTCAGACCTGTTCACGCCCACTCACCAAATGCATAATTACAATACACGATCCTCAACAGCTGGTAACTACTACATTGACCATTCTCGACTTAACCTTTTAAAAACCTCATTCTCTAGAATGGGCCCAAGGATCTGGAATAGTGTCCCAGAAAAATTAAGAAAACTACCAAAACATATATATATATATATATATTTTAAGAAACAAATGACAATGATTTTATTCGAAACTCTTTGTGATCAGGACGGTTATGCTGACATACAAAGCATTATGAACAGTATTAGCAAAATTACAAAGTAAAAGGAAAAGCTTTTGTCCATATATATTTCCTTTGATAAGAATATATGTTATTAGTTTATTATTATCGTGTTCTGTGTTATTCAGTATTTTTGGTATTCTAATGTAAACAAGTAATTGTATTTTGCGTCCACACACTGCCTGCATTGATTAGCTCCGCTATTTGCAGGTAGTGTGCGTTTTAACTTAGGTCAAAATTAACAATAAAGATTGATTGATTGATTGATTGATTGATTGATTGATTGATTGATTGGTTGGTTGATTGATTGATTGATTGATTGATTGATTGATTGATTGATTGATTGATTGATTGATTGATTGATTGATTGATTGGTAACTGTAAGGTCTAATCAACCATTGCATTTATAACAAGCGCTCTGGAGCTAAATCTTTCATGCCTTTGAAGGGGAAGGTAAATTAGATTTGTGAATAAACCAAAGGATAGAAAGGAGTTATCACATATGAGAAAGAATGTATGTCAGTTTACTACTCTTCCCAGTAGACCGTTACACCTCTCGGTTTTTCAGCCCGCCGGCGGCTGTCTCAAATTCATCGCGTGATCACCTTTTTGTGTACCACGTGATGCGTTGTTTATGTACCACGTGATCAGTATTTGTGGGCGTAAACTTTGAACGTTTGGTGAGACACATTGTTTTGCCGCTTTCTAACAAAGTCACCATAACGGTTGATCACGTGGTACATAAGCAACCCATCACGTGGTACACAAAAAGGCGATCACGCGATGAATTTGAGACAGCCGCCGGCGGGCTGAAAAACCGAGAGGTGTAACGGTCTACTGGGAAGAGTAGTATGTTTCCTGAAGTCACAAGCTGCTATGTAAGTCAAAGGATCTTTATACCACAACGCGCGCGTTTCTCGAATTCTGATTGGCTCTCAGCCATGGGTACATAAAAGTATATACCACGGAACGCGCCATCACCAGCGCGCGCGCTAAAAAGAACCAACGAAAACACCGTTTGGCCGAGCGCGCGCGCTGTTTTTGTATTTATTTTTGCCTTTTTGTTGTGGTATAAAACAATGTCCTCTGTTTTTCCGTGGTATGTCCTCTTATATACCACGGAATGACGTAATAAAGTGGTCAAAATGTACTGCGGACCCACTTGGCTGCGCCTCGTGTGTCAACAACATTTTGACCACTTTATTACGTCATTCCGTGGTATATAAGAGGACATACCACGGAAAATCAGAGGACATTTGTTAAGTGATCTTCCGCGGTGATCTTCCGCGGGAAAACTTGATATCTTCACACGTGAAAATAACACACTTGCCTGTGCTCCATGCTCGATTTTTTTAGGTTTCAACTCAAATAAAAGTAGAAATTGGTATTCCATTAATACAATAAATAGAACATTAGTACATGGCCGATTGGAGATACCGCTCACTCGTGAGATAAATTTTCAACACCCGAAGATAACGTTCGTATCTCCGCGTGGCCATGAACTATCTTCTATTTATTATATACCGTTTCCGGGAAACGTTGTCACCCAAAAAGCCTATAAGCTTGAAGCGCAAAGGATGATGGGGGCATTTAAACTGCTACTGTTTGATCTGAATTCAGACAGTTATCGCAAACACAGGTGAAATGATTAAATTTCAGTACATTTCCAAGCATGTTTGTTTCTAATATTTTACAGAAATTTAAATAAATCTTTACCCATACTCCCTAGCGCACCAAGCTTATAGGCTTTTTGGGTGACAACGTATCCCGGAAACGGTATATAAACACCAATGAAATACCGGGTGATCTCCCGCGCGAAAACTTGATATCTTCACACGTGAAAATAACATGATATTTTCACATGTGAAGATATCACACTTGCCTTTGCTCAATGCTCGATTTTTAAGCTTAACTCAAATAAAATTCGAATTTGGTATTTCATTGATGTTTATATAATAAACAGAATATTACATGACCGCTTGTAGATACGAATTTTATCTTCTCGTGTTAAAAATTAATCTCACTCGTGAGATAAATTTTCAACACTCGAAGATAAAATCCGTATCTCCGCGCGGCCATGTAATATCCTCTATATCTTGCGCAAGAGCTGGCTTTATCACGTCCACACGAAAACATATCTAGCAACATCCTGTTCTTTTCTAAGCAGAGGGTGACTTAAGCCTACGGCAAACGCGGTGGCAGAGTCGCGCCGTTCCAGCCCAATACAATGCATAGAATCCGAACATCTCGCATTTCCAGTTGTGACAAACACAGGTAGCCCGCACTACTCACCTTGAGTAGTAGATGAACCTCGCATTTGCCATGTACGGTTCCTACAGCACATCCCTGAGGGGGGCGCTCGTTACACAAGGTGTGCAGTCTGGTGAGAGTCATCACTAGCAATTAATTATCCTGTTTGCCCGTGGGCGTGGCAGAATTTGCACGCCACAGGAATCCCAAACCCAAGCAAACACCCTTTTCCGATAAAGCCACAAGGTAGCCGGCAAGCAGGCTAATAAACAAAATATAAACGATTTTGCACCATCAGTGTCATGTGATCTCCCAACACTAAGGTCACTATTGTCCGACCTTTTTGAAGGCTTCAAGGCAAGGACAAACTAAACTGATTGGTTCAAAAGAATTGACACCACTTAAGAATAAGGCTTTGCCCTATACATTATTCCTTTTCTACCTGCCTCCCTTTTCGTTGTGGAGGCTGGAAATAAAACTTGGCCATCTGTTGCGTTATCATATCTATGGTGACGCCGTATTTTTATAGATCCATCAATCTAGCTATCTATGGCCTGGCAAGCTTATCTGGAATTGCACTTTTATAACAGTTTACTTTTATCCAGGGGTGACTTTACCTTGAACAGCCACTGAGGGAGCTCGCAGTGTCCACGAATTGTTTAGCTATGTTCGCTAGAGAATCGTCTGCAAAGACGGCGTATACTACAAATAACAAACATACAAGCAGGTTTAGTATATTATCAGTTCGCAAATATTTGTTCTAATCATGTACATGATGATGATAGGCCAAGCAAATTGACAAATTGAACTTCCAGATCGCAGAAACAAAACATCTCAAGAGCACAGTATGTTAATAATTCCGGCAAACGTCTTTAGGGCACAAAATCCTTCAAGATTCAAGATCCATCTCTCGAGGGAATAACGTATAGATTTTAGTAAGTCAATCTAAGGTTAGACCTAAAAAAATTGCAACAAGAAATGTTTTTCCGCCATATCGGGGGACGTTGGCGAAATTTGTGTTTCATTTCCAACTCATTTCCATTTTATTGCAGAAGAAAAAGGCATTTATGGACTGTTCAACTCCAACAGGTAACATTTTCAACATACGTTCTGTATATATTGACTAACTCATAACTCATGAGTACAACTCAAGTTGTCCTTATAGTCAAAGAAAAAAAAGAAATTTGGAGGATATTATTACAGTGGTCTTCTTCTAGTATAGTGATTACTCGCCCTTTTCCAGCTTTTCTGGGGCATTTTTGCACGCGTGGGGCACTGCTAATCAAAAATATATGTTTTGACCAATCACAGACACGCATTTGGCGCGTTTGTAAAATAAACCAATCACAACGCGAGAAAGTTATTTCTTTATTCTTTATTCTTTATTGTCACCCAAAAAAGCAACGCTTGGCTACCAGAAGTCCGAAGAAACGACAAATTGTGGTAAAACCCTAGATATTTGTTAAGTTCGTCGTATAATAAGTCACTCATGTTTTTTCATGTAATACTGGCATTTTACTCGTTGCTCGCATTTTTCCTCATCCCTGCGGGGCTCGGAAAAATACGTCAGCAACTCGTAAAATATCCGCCCGTATTACATGAAAAAGCATCTAAGCAATATATTTATACTTAGAAAGAGGTGGTACTTTTATCAGTAGAAGAATAAACGTTTTACCATCTTTATACAGAGCAGGTAAGATCCTTTTTACAGTAATAGGTTGTAAAGTGACTTAAAAGCAGCGTTTTAAAGCAATTCGACTTTTTCGCATGCGCAAAATAGTGCACCTCTTATTTGCCCAAGTCGTGCACCCTCTTGCCTCTAGGTGCTTTCTTTGTATAATGAAGGTCCTTATACAGTGTAAGTTATAAAATGACACTGTACACTTGTTTAATGATCATCACCTTACCTTCTGATTTAGCTTTGTTCACATTGTATTCTTGTTTGATGATCATCACCTTACCTTCTGGTTTAGCTTTGTTCACATTGTACACTTGTTTAATGATCATCAACTTACTTTCTGGTTTAGCTTTGTTCACATTGTACACTTGTTTGATGATCATCACTTTACCTTCTGGTTTAGCTTTGTTCACATTGTACACTTGTTTAATGATCATCACCTTACCTTCTGGTTTAGCTTTGTTCACATTGTACACTTGTTTGATGATCATCACTTTACCTTCTGGTTTAGCTTTGTTCACATTGTACACTTGTTTAATGATCATCACCTTACCTTCTGGTTTAGCTTTGTTCACATTGTACACTTGTTTAATGATCATCAACTTACTTTCTGGTTTAGCTTTGTTCACATTGTACACTTGTTTGATGATCATCACTTTACCTTCTGGTTTAGCTTTGTTCACATTGTACACTTGTTTAATGATCATCACCTTACCTTCTGGTTTAGCTTTGTTCACATTGTACACTTGTTTGATGATCATCACTTTACCTTCTGGTTTAGCTTTGTTCACATTGTACACTTGTTTAATGATCATCACCTTACCTTCTGGTTTAGCTTTGTTCACATTGTACACTTGTTTAATGATCATCAACTTACTTTCTGGTTTAGCTTTGTTCACATTGTACACTTGTTTGATGATCATCACTTTACCTTCTGGTTTAGCTTTGTTCACATTGTACACTTGTTTAATGATCATCACCTTACCTTCTGGTTTAGCTTTGTTCACATTGTACACTTGTTTGATGATCATCACTTTACCTTCTGGTTTAGCTTTGTTCACATTGTACACTTGTTTAATGATCATCACCTTACCTTCTGGTTTAGCTTTGTTCACATTGTACACTTGTTTAATGATCATCACCTTACCTTCTGGTTTAGCTTTGTTCACATTGTACACTTGTTTGATGGTCATCACCTTACCTTCTGGTTTAGCTTTGTTCACATTGTACTCTTGTTTGATGATCATCACCTTACCTTCTGGTTTAGCTTTGTTCACATTGTACACTTGTTTAATGATCATCACCTTACCTTCTGGTTTGGCTTTGTTCACATTGTACTCTTGTTTAATGATCATCACCTTACCTTCTGGTTTAGCTTTGTTCACATTGTACTCTTGTTTGATAATCATCTCCTTACCTTCTGGTTTAGCTTTGTTCACATTGTACATTGTACACTTGTTTAATGATCATCACCTTACCTTCTGGTTTGGCTTTGTTCACATTGTACACTTGTTTGATGATCATCACCTTACCTTCTGGTTTAGCTTTGTTCACATTGTACTCTTGTTTGATCGACCTGATGATCTTCACCATGCACATCACGAAATCAACCTGTTCATCTAACTCCGCCTGTCGCCATGGCAACTGTCCATTAAAATAAAAGACAACTTACTGGGAATTTCTAACATGTGATATCAATGAAGCAGGCTAAAAGGAACATCTTTTCTTCTATTTATAATCATGAATTAATCCGCCCTAATTCATCTATTCCGTATATATCGTTCGATATCCATCATATTGACGGGTTCTGATTGGCTCGCTAGAGATCCGGATAAGTCCTGCAAGCATGGTCACGTACTTACGTTCGTTGGATATGGCGTGACACAAATACTAGGCGGGCATTCGGTGGTCCTTCTTGGTAGACGCTGATATAGCTCCTCGGTGACGAAAGGCATCATGGGACTGAGCAGGATAAGACCCTTCTCTAAACATGTGTAGCTACTTTGAATCAAGGTATCGTTCCACGAAAGGGATGTCAGGTACATTGGGTGTTTGATCTCTCCTCTTTTATAAAAAAACAACCTGTTACCCTATGACGGAAAAAAGATGGGTAGTGATATTATGATATTATATAAGCAGCGGCTTCTCACAATCAAAAGACATGAAAAGCAGACTTTTTTTTGTAATTTCCTTCTTTTTATTATCTTTTATATAGATTACTAAATAAAATAAATATACATGCATATCCCCACATTCCCTAAACCCCTGTATCTTGTCTCTCATGACTCATGCCTACATTGTCCTACCCTACAGCCCAAAGGACATTTTAATGAAAAGCAGACTTCGTTTATTCTAAATTCTTAGGATAGCGTAGGTTAGCGTTAGTGTTTGTGGCTTCCTATGTCGCAAGAGTGCGCTCCGAAAATGTCGGGAATCAAAGTCAGTATAGCACAGACGTACTTTGTACAGACACAAATCGATGATAAATATGGGGAATTGCAAAACAACTTAGGACTTTCTAAAACGAGGATTACGTATTTCCAGAAACCTTTGGTATTTTTTCTAAAAACAGGTATGTAAAGGATACAGGGTGTTGCGGGTCGCGTATATCTTCTCGGCATCGTTCCCTTGTAATACTGGCTTGATTGCTTCCTGAAACGGTAATCAAAACGAGTTACATTTAGAGGGAAGACACACTTTGAAGGTGATGGGTCTAAGGATGATAACCATATGCGTACGTCCTTATATCCTCGGGTATGCTAGGGAATCTGCAGGTTAACAGTCATCCCTTTGCAGATGCCAGTTCACCAGGCATTTGACAAGAACCCGAGAGTTGGTCTTGTCGTGGTTTCTACATTGCACCTCTCACGCAACAAATCGACTAACTGTAAACAGGCGTAAAATAAAGAGTGAGCCTCCATCTTAGAAACGGCGTATATGCGTTACATAGAAGAGGACAAAGGAAAGAAAAAAAATGTCATGACTTCTCCTTACCAAATAAACATCACAGAGCTCATACAGCCAGAAGTTATAAGTTGCCGTGGTGATACTTGGGAAATCGTAAGCAGCAAATCCATCATTACAAGTCTTCTCAGCATACGACAAGCGGCTCAATATCCACCTGTCCATCAAACTCTCGTTACCTAGCAACTATAATACAAAATGTCAAACAACATAGTCGAACGTTTGAACTAAATCTATTTAAAGTGGCGAGGTTTTTGTTTTGAAAAAAAAAAACCGGATAGAAAATCATTTAAAGTGCGGAAGAAAAATAGTCACAAAGAAATGATGACTGTCGTAGTGACATAAAATGTACAATAAAAAATCGTATTTCCTTAATATCAGTCAGTCTGAGTACTGATACAGCCTCTCGGAAGATCTTATTGAATGAGCAGAACGAAATATTCATTGTATTGTTCATTGTATTGTATTGCTTAGACATCCCTTATCATCATGTCCAAGACTACAGCTTCTTTACCAATCAAACCGTAGACCCCTATAGCTGTGACGAACTCTCACCTCTCCACTGGGGTTGGGGGTAAAGTTGTCTCCTAGTCCACCCAGTGCAAACTTGGTAGCATTCCATAGTTTGTTACAAAAGTGTCTATATCCCTGCACACGTAGAACGTCTAGGTTGATATCGCGACCTTAACATACAAGAGAACAATTTCAATACACTACATAAAATATTGATAACAGCTCCTGTCGCCCTCGCTTATTCCCTTTTCGTAAACGGTCGATGCCTTTAGAACGGTCGTTGCAATTTTTAAAAACGGTCGATGCCTTTACAGCAAGGTCGTTGCATTTTTCCCCTTTACTATGGGAGGCAACTAAGCTATAGGTGAAAATATAGGTCCGAAAGGTAACGACGGTTTACGAAAGGGAAATTTGCGTCACCGTAACTCGAATAGAGATGATCGATAATAGCATAATGAACAAATAATACATCATTCGTTGTAGAGACTATGATCACGTGACAAGATAAACTGACAATTCAATATTCTAATGAACATGTTGCGAGTACCTCAATGAACAGGCCAACTATTGTTTTGATATAATCTACTTTTTTCAAATAAATGATGATGTTTGCAAATATGTATTGCCCTGATGAAGGCTTCTATAATAAAACCGAAAATGTGGCAAAAAAGATTATTCTATAAGATGTATTTGCATATGTCATCATTTCCTTCAAGTAAAAATGTGATATAGTTTAAAATCAGAAACGTACGGGGAACGTTTCAACAAGTGGCAGCAATCTTGGGTGGCTCCACGCTAATAGTTAGCTTGGAAACGTGTAATGGTCCGCTTCCTCGTTACCACAACAACTAATACACACATTTCCCTGTCTATCGTATTCATATCAACAATAATCCCTCTGAGAATATACAAACAGCAGCCTTTAAAACTACTAGCAAGGAGTTTGTGTCTCACCTTGAGCCGTGTATGCACACAGTGCAAACCTGAGCGCGTCCGTACCACACTCGGGGATGCCGTTAGGATAGTCTTCTTTCTGATATTGGAAAACAGTAATGATTCTTGACTTGGCAGGTTATCAACTGAATGGAGATTTGATGGTGTAATCTTGAGTCGACAACTAGGCATGGCTCTAACCATGTCATAAGGACAATGGAATAAATAAGAAAAGGCTTTTTGCACAGTGACTTTACTTTCAACATATTAGGAAAACAGAAAAGCGTGCTCTTCAGACAACAATCAGAGTAGGTAGGTTTCACTCAAATAAAATTAGAATTTAGTATTTCATTGATGTTTATGTAATAAACATAACATAACATGGCCGCTTGGAGATTATTTTCAAATTCGTATATCCGCGCGCCCATGTAATATCCTCTATATACACAACATACCAGAGCTAGTAATGTCTATATATGCGTGCATTGAAATATAAATTCTCCAACTCAGTGGAATAATTGCTACCTGTCCCTTCTTTGCTTTTTCGATCTCCCTTGGGTCCAGGTTACTGTTCTCCAAGAGTTTGTGAAGATCCTTAATAGAATAGACAGCAAGATTAGGCACTGTTAGTAAGTTTAGTACTTCAAAATTCATGAATTATTCATCAGTCAACTGACCAGTAGAAAGATCTATAATCGATCACGTGCATAGGCCCTGCACATGACAGGCCTTCTACTAGTTAGTCTTTGCGGAGTGAAAAGGCAAACCGATAAAACACTGATGCTTGTGTTTTAAATAGTACATAAAATCCAGTTTTATTCAAGTGCTAGTCCCCTGGCCGGGCACTTTGCAGTAAAATGAGCCAAGTAAATCGACGTGGACATCCAATGCCAAGGGATAAACGGTTTGATTAGGAAAACGTGCGGTGTTTGAATAAAAGCAGTACGAGCAGACGAACATGGTACTTAAAGTAAACCTTAATTTTGGAGATGCGTATGCTGAGATTCGACGGCTCAGGCAAGTATCATGTGTGTAAAGTTCCATATCCGCTAAGGTCGAGATCGAATCAGTCCAAAATCAAGGCAAATCACGATAATCGCGCATCCAAACCCTCCTTCGTACTTATGATTTTGTTTGTTGAATGAGTTTGAGAGCTGACCTGCAGGCTGATTCCATTGATGACATCTACAGGGTCGATCACATTGCCAAGTGACTTGCTCATCTTGCGGCCATGCGCGTCCCGTA
The DNA here is from genome assembly GCA_033964015.1 of Scolanthus callimorphus. Classification (NCBI taxonomy): domain Eukaryota; kingdom Metazoa; phylum Cnidaria; class Anthozoa; order Actiniaria; family Edwardsiidae; genus Scolanthus; species Scolanthus callimorphus. The sequence goes on along the minus strand of CM066911.1, from coordinate 25,467,666 downwards.
CCATGGCGTGAAGGTAGACCTCCTTGAAAGGCAGCTTACCCATCAGTTTCATCCCCATCTTCACCATTCGCGCAACCCAGAAGAACAAGATGTCATGGCCCGTCTCTAGTAGCGTACCAGGGTAGAACACATCGAGGTCCGGGGTCTGAAAAGCGTTAGTAAAATATGTGGTTTCAATTGGAGCATACAAACTCAACATTTGATTGATGGATTGTTTATTTACCCCTCTTGCAGATTTCAAAACGCTAAGCCTATTTCAAAGCCCATTAAATTCAGAATTATTAGAATTCAAGTGAAAAATTTGGAATTTCAAAGGCAAAAAAATCAGTATTTGACTTTAGCTACCATATCTGGCTTTCATAGCTCAGTTGGTTGAAGCCTGAAAATCTTTTTTCAGGTCTTCTCATTTATAGCGATCGCTTCGATTGCTTCTTAACTGCGATGATCATTTCCTTCACATTCATACACGCAATTCGAACCATTCGCTACATCAGTAAAACATCTCTCCATGTAAAGTATGTGTAATGAATGCAGTGGAGCGAGTGTTACCTTGTCTGGCCATCCAAATATTGAGAACGGGAAGAGACCAGAGGAGAACCACGTGTCCAGGACGTCCTCATCTGAAACAACACTTTCAAACATTACTTGGGGTTTCAACAAAGTCTTTATCAATCGCCAAGCGCTATGTTCTGTGCGCTTTCGAACTTACCTTGCCTCAAATGAATCTTGTCCTCTGTCACCCCAAACCTCTTTGCCGCGTTCTTCCTTGCTTCGTCTTCTGACCTCCCACTGTTTAATAAGTCAGGAGAAAAATAATTCATTCACCACAAAGGGCTACTGAAGATACTAAAGTGAATTAATCATTTCTCGAACGAACCCTTTAAAGTGCAGACTGAAGGTCGCAACAAACTAGTATTATTATTAAGTCTCACTTGACATGAACGCCGCATTTTATGGGCTGGGATTGAAGTTACAGAGGATGTTACATGGCCGCGCGGAGATACGAATTTTATATTCGAGTGTTGAAAATTTATCTCCAAGCGGCCATGTAATGTTCTGTTTATTATATAAACATTAGTGAATTATATAATAAAATGAAAAATTTCCTTGCAAATTGTTATTCTAATACAATAATAAAGAAGATATAGGAGTAGTTACAGGAAACGTGAGAAGCATCAGACCAAACTACCATAGGTGTATACCAGATACGTGGACTTACATGCAAAAAAGGAATTTTTAAAAACTATAATGTTTAAGACCATTTCATTTCAAACATACCTGACCCAGTATTTACCATCAATATCCTGCAAGGGAATTAATAGAAGATTTAAAACGCACAATATGCGGCAGAGCGGAAATGGCATTTGGTGTTCTGTTTCTTTTATAATTTTATTCGGCTGCAGTTATTTCTGAAAGTTTTTATGAAAAACATTTCGTCCCTTCCTTGCATAATTTACCAATTTTTTACACGTTCTGCTATATTAAAAGATATCCAAGAAAATGTTAATTTTTATGCTCTCCCTAAGTTTTGGCCTTCATTTTCATCAAAATTTGGAATTTTCTCTTTGGCTATAAGGACTACTAGTGTACGCAATCTTGAGCTTATAAATTCATAAACTGCGAAAATAGAAACTCGTATAAAATTTTAAAACAACATATGCCACATCAATGATAATATCAATATGTGTAAAAGGTAAAGAACAAATGAATAAAAAAGTGATGGATGATAAATAATTATGTTGAAAAGGGAAAAGATTACAGCCATTCTCAGTTACACGCGGTCGCCGGGAAAAATGGCTTGCAAGCGAAAAAGTCGTTTTTTGTCAAAGTTTCCATGACAACGCACGTGCTTTCGCCGGCTTGTGGGGCTCAGACAAGACAGAAAAACGTGTTTTCGCTTCAAGCTTTTTTCCCGGCGACCGCGTGTAACTGAGGCTAGTTTTAGACGTCGAACTTAATTCTGTCGCACTAAATTGACTGGGTTTATTAGCAAGGGAAAACAAGTTATTTCGATATGAGTTATTTTATGAGGTTAAAATAATCGGTCTGGCCAATGGAGAAGATCTCATCCCTGATTTTATGAGCGCTGGAAGGATTCAAAATTTTAATTTAGCACGGCAGTAGCGCGGCGTTGGCACGGCAGATAGTGCCGTTCCTAATGCAAATGAGCTCAAGACAATAGCTCTAACTAACTAAACAATGGGAAATTGACATTTAGTGCGACAAGAATGAAGTTCGACGTCTAAAACTAGCCTGAGAATGGCTGTAATGGTTTACATGTACATCGAACGTATGTAGTCTACAATGGACAAACATAGTAGAAGCAGTTTCAACCTTATTAGTGTTCTGCAGGATTTACAACAAAGTTTGGTCAATGAAGATACTATTCAGTAAATCGTCTTTTTTTTCTACAACTATGGAAAATAGGCACAAGTATTTGGCTGACTGAGCTTCTTTGCCGGCTGAACCGCAAAAAGGCGTGGTCTTACCTCTCCCGCGGGTACAGTTGGGTCATTAACGGTGACGAAATATGCGGGAATACGATGACCCCACCATAGCTGTCTAGAGATACACCAGTCCCTGAAAATAACAGAAAAGAAGATACGAAATAAAGCACTCCTTTCGAAATTAGTGGCGCTGTCAACTCCGAAGAACGGTTACGAACTTCCGGTGAAGCACATTAACACACTACTTGAAAAAGAAAGGGTGCGGCGATATGCAGGATCAAACGAGTAGGGGTTGTCGTACGAAAACCATCACGGGAAATGTCTGCAATAACCCATTCATGGGAAAGGCTGAATTTCCAATGACAAAACAATGGGAAGTATTCGGCTTTCCCATGGTTATACATGTGACTTCCGAACACTTCACATTCTTGTACCATGGGAAATTCAGCTTTTCCCTTGGATGAGTTTCTGCAGAAATGTCCTTATGGAAGGTTCTGCTGTCCGAGTACGATCAGAACACAATCTGAATTCAAAATTAGCCTCATTCTAGCGAAGTTGAGTGGAAATAGAGCGAACAACAGAACGGACACAGAACTTGACACCTGCGTTTTATCATAGCCGCCTATGTGGAAGATGGGTCCTACTCGACCAACCCTGAAACTTGATGCAAGCAAGCCTTGCCCTGGCATGTTGTCGTCCTTATCTCCTAATGTATCTTAATCCAACACAAGTAAAATCTACTGCAGATCATGGCATTATGTACCTGCAGTTTTCTAGCCAGTTGTACCAGGTCTTCTCATGAATACTGGGGATTATTTTCAGATCACCATCTCGCACAGCCTACAAATAATAACGCGCATAAAACACTTTAGGCCTTTCCTCAAGACATGAGAAAAGACAGGCCTCAGGGAGTGGGAAGAACATTTCACAACGTTCAACAATGTTCACCCATTAAAGAGCCCGTGTCAGCCACTACTTTGTTATTGTATTCGATCGACATTAGAAGACGAATTACGTGTAGATATATCTAAATAAACATCTAAAAACAAAGTTTCAGAATTGATATACCAAAATCAAACGTGAAATTTGCTCTGTATTCTTTAAATCAGCCGATGGAAGTGGATGCTTTCTCCGACTTGGTAGGTTGCTATGTTGTCAAAATGGCAGCTGACATGAGGCTCCGAAAACAACCCAAAGAAATAAGGGTTAGACGCCACGAAAACTGATGCAACCTATCCCGTCTGCCGTCTGTTGGCACTGCTTTCGACACTCGCTCAACATCCGGCACTGAACATCGCTGAAGATTCGGCGTCAAAACTTGTTTGACCAGTTTGACGAGCATAGCTTTACCTTGACAGCATTGGCGGCCATGTCTTGACAGTCCATGTACCACTGGGGCTTGATGAGCGGCTCCACGATATCCTTGGACCGGCTAGTGGAAACACCCCAAAAATTAGTTTCCAAAGCTCTAGGACGTTGATTTTCTTTAATTGATTCTGCAAACTCTACACCAGCCGCCAAACCGCGTTTCCATCAGTCAAATGTCTAAAAGACCTCCAAACGATTTTCCGAAATCACTTTAGCAGTTTGTGCTTGCTTTATGTTCCAGAAATTCGAGTAATATTGGATAAAATTGGAAACACATAAGGTTCCAGAAAAATATGGAGCGTAGGTCCTAAAGTTTTCTACTTTTTGAAAAGCCTGTATGTAAGTAATTATCTCCAATGAGATAAGGTGGAAAAAGTGCAAAAATAATATCAATTTCAGTTTAATTTTACGAACTTTGAGAAATGTTTCTGTCATAATATGAAAACATTTGCAAACACATACATAGTACTTTGAAATAAGGCATAAATGGTTTCGACAATACATGTTTTTCGTCACGTTAGTCGATTTTATAGCGGATCCTCTTTTAAATAGGATTGGATATCCGAAAGATTGATTAGACTTTCAGTACAAGTTTTATGAGCGTTTTAAACTCTGATTGAGGAGCACTAGAACGATGCTGACTGGAAAATAAACATGGCTTTTACCTACATGTCGGGACTACCGTGGGGTTTTATTTCCTTCATCACTACTCACCTACATGTCGGGACTACCGTGGGGTCTTATTTCTTTCATCACTACTCACCTACATGTCGGGACTACCACGGGGTTTTATTTCCTTCATCACTACTCAACTACATGTCGGGACTACCGTGGGGTTCTATTTCCTTCATCACTACTCACCTACATGTCGGGACTACCGTGGGGTTCTATTTCCTTCATCACTACTCACCTACATGTCGGGACTACCGTGGGGTTTTATTTCCTTCATCACTACTCACCTACATGTCGGGACTACCGTGGGGTTTTATTTCTTTCATCACTACTCACCTACATGTCGGGACTACCACGGGGTTTTATTTCCTTCATCACTACTCAACGACATGTCGGGACTACCGTGGGGTTCTATTTCCTTCATCACTACTCACCTACATGTCGGGACTACCGTGGGGTTCTATTTCCTTCATCACTACTCACCTACATGTCGGGACTACCGTGGGGTTTTATTTCCTTCATCACTACTCACCTACATGTCGGGACTACCGTGGGGTTTTATTTCCTTCATCACTACTCACCTACATGTCGGGACTACCGTGGGGTTTTATTTCCTTCATCACTACTCACCTACATGTCGGGACTACCATGGGGTTTTATTTGCTTCATCACCTCTCACCTACACGTCGGGACTTCCATTGGGTTCTATTTCCTTCATCGCCTCTCACCTACAAGTCGGGACTACCATGGGGTTTTATTTCCTCCATCGCCTCTCACCTACATGTACTGACTACATATACCATAGGGTTTTATTTCCTTCATCACCTCTCACCTACACGTCGGGACTACCATGGGGTTTTATTTCCTTCATCGCCTCTCACCTACATGTACGGACTACATATACCATAGGGTTTTATTTCCTTCATCATTACTCACCTACATGTCGGGACTACCATGGTGTTCTATTTCCTTCATCACCTCTCACCTACATGTCGGGACTACCATGGGGTTCTATTTCCTTCGTCGCCTCTCACCTACATGTCGGGACTACCATGGCGTTTTATTTCCTTCATCACCTCTCACCTACATGTCGGGACTACCATGGGGTTTTATTTCCTTCATCACATCTCACCTACATGTCGGGACAACCATGGGGTTTTATTTCCTTCATCACCTCTCACCTACATGTCGGGACTACCATGGGGTTCTATTTCCTTCATCACCACTCACCTACATGTCGGGACTACCATGGGGTTTTATTTCCTTCATCACTACTCACCTACATGTCGGGACTACCGTGGGGTTCTATTTCCTTCATCACCACTCACCTACATGTCGGGACTACCGTGGGGTTCTATTTCCTTCATCACCACTCACCTACATGTCGGGACTACCATGGGGTTCTATTTCCTTCATCACCACTCACCTACATGTCGGGACTACCATGGGGTTTTCTTCTGTTTTGATGTAAAGCCCTTTGGCTTGTAGCGCGTCTTGGATATCTTTCCTGGCGCTAAATCTCTTCAAACCCTGGTAGAGAAAATCTTAGTCATAAAACTAAACCGAGTGTCTATACTAGAATAGCCTGCTCGCAGGCGTTAGAGAGTAGTTTTAGGTCGAGAAACGCGAGTTTGCTCTCGCGTGACCGCCATCTTGGATTTGTGACAAAAAAACTACTCTCCAACGCCCGCGAGCAGGCTATACTAGAAGGGTTATATTTAACCGCACCTGAGTCACGATATTCATAGAATTTCGCTTTCAGTGACTTCAGCCTCAGGTGGTGCAATAGCATCTTGTCTTTGCTTGATTTTGAATTCCACTCAATGTCACCTTATTGGCCAGAATACGCACACTGCATTGGCGCCTTTTGCGCTTAAAGTGTTCATTTTCCAGACATGTAGCCGGCTGATAAGTGAAAAGACTACGTCCATACAACTTAATAGATTTATCTCTCTATTTCTGAAAGGGAAGCACTCCCTACACGCGCGATAGACAGGATCACATCCTTAGCATCCCAGTACACCCCGACCACCCTCGCTTTTTCGGTCCGCCTGCGGCTGCTTCTAATTGATCGCGCGATCATTTTTTAATTACCACGTGATGTGTTGTTTATGTACCAAGTAATTAATACTTTTGGGCGTAAACGTCGTTTGAGAGCAACAAAACGAAGGATGCTCAAACTTACCACCCAAAAGTATTGATCACATGGTACACAAACAACGTATCACGTGGTACACATAAAGCGATCACGCGATCGCGGGCTGAAAAAGTGAGGGTTGCCGCGGTTTACTGGGATGCATAGTACTGCTGTTTCCAAGGTGGATCAACCAAAGGATGCAACGAAATTTACAAGACCTCATTGGCACAGACGTTTACGTGCTACAAAACTATGTCACGTGCACAGGGTCTTTACGTGTTGGTGTATGGATGGGCAAAAACTATTGACTTACGTGACGATGCGTTATTTTCACAACGAAAGGAAAACAAATATCAAGTGCGATAATCCTTGTGCTTGTTTTATAGCAGGTGTAGTAAGGCCGTCTCTGGAATCACATCAACTTACCACAAATCTCTTGTAGTCTTGGTGGAAGTCCCCACATCCCTGATCAGCCCATTGTCATCCATCATTGTGATGAATGACAGATTGTGCCTCTGACCAACTCCGTAGTCGTTATGATCGTGAGCAGGCGTGATCTTCACAGCACCTGAATGAGAAATGTTCAATTAGTATGCAAGTACAGGCGTGATCTTCACAGCACCTGAATGAGAAATGTTCAATTAGTACACAAGTAGGCAAAGTCACGCACGCATTTTTCAGGCGACAATTTCATGGTTAGTAGCTCGTCAAATGACAGCGCATTGATAAGCAACACTTTTGCATAGCGTACATAGTATAGTATACATTAATATTATATCTACCCAACTTGTTGATTAGGCGTTGGACAAAGGAACTTTGCAAAACAAAATTGTTTTATTTCCGATGGCCAGTCCCCAGAGTAATCTTTATTGAAACAGGTGATGCTCAAATGCGGTTAAAAAATGTAAAAATATGTAAATGTCGGAGGCCGTCCCAGTCTTGCAGCTCGGAAGCGGAGTGATGCTGGTCCCATTGGCGCCACTAGCAGCCAAGCGGTCATAAGCACAGACACTGAGGGTGGTCACTGCCAGAGGATTTATAACGTCCTCAGTGATTCTGTAACATCCTTCCTGTGACTGGATAGCGTAGAGAAAGCAAGATGGGTCCTCGGTTTATTGTATCGATTACAGATTTACAGATCTCTTTACAAACATGAGTAGACTACCTACCTATCTATTAATTAACCATATCCCTGTCAGGTGTGGTGCATTGAGAGATGGGTACCCAGGCTTGGGGTTGAGCCTTCACACGTTGAGGAGTTGCTACCAACTTGTAAATTAATAGTATGTTTGTATTACCTGTCCCAAATTCTGGATCAACCATATCGTCACAGACAATCGGCAGGCGGCGATCACAGAATGGATGAAGTGCGAATTTCCCATGAAGATGCTGCAAATGTTATGTCAGTCATATTCAGCAAAACGGTGGTCAAAGCGAGCTTTTGTGAGTGGCAAAGCGATGGGCAAGCAATAATGAAACCTTAGTATCAGGCTTTTTCTCTCTCGGTATTTGGAGTGCGCGAGAAAAACAGTAGTTTTAATATTTTCACACGCGCTTGTTGGGGTCTGTCTAGTCTCTTTTAGGAATTTTTGAACCACGTACTTAGGGAAAAACTTTCTTGTGGAAACGACAAACTGACATGACGTTGCAAGAGGTTGTCCCTGACCAAGACATTCAAAAGAGAATGAAGGAATTTGTGAAGGAAATGCTTGACATTCCATAGAGAATATGGTTAACGGATCGCCGTTTTCACGGTGGAAATAGTTCTGGTGGCTGTGTTCCCTAGACAGGAGTTCATCCCATCTGTGGCTTAAAATCAGTCATTCCTTTAAAAACTCTACCGGTAGCAGTGAAGTGCTATTTCATATGAAAGTGAAGTGTCATTTCATAACTGAACCCAGATGAAAGAAGTAGCCAAACCTTATAACGTGCATCCCCGGGATGGACAGCTATCCCTGTATCACCAAGCATGGTCTCTATACGTGTAGTAGCCACTATCAGCTTCTCCTCTAAAACAAACATTACAAGAGTTAATAACAGAGACCGCACATAGAGAGCATTAAATTGCTGACACAGTGATAGAGCCTGAAGCCAATTCTAATCAGCAAGCGAATTTAGCCTCAAACACGTCTACCACAATGCATTGCGTTGTCCCCACAAATTCTACAATGCCTTACGCTGGATTTCAGGGCAAGTTTATCAGTGTTTGCCATCCCTACGTTCACATCGTCACAAAGCCACTCCTCAAAACTGCTTTTCAATGACGAGACAATTATATAGAGACCATCAGAAGACTTGCACACTAACTATTCAAACACTGAAGTGCATGTTGAGTTGATTCTACCAGTAATAAAAATTACGCTAATGAGCTGCTTGAATTTACAATTTTACAATTCGGGATAAGCAATTCGCCTGCAACATTCAAAAGGAACTTGGATATGTTTTCAGCGGGAGAGGAATGGCGAAGAGTGGTATCATAGTACGTTGTCTACTTTGCTTTTGGCGACATCTTTCGAGCAATCGAATAATTGATGGCACAACGTCGAAACGAAAATATTCAGTTGAAATGGGAACATGAGATAGCTGATCTTACCGGAATCTTCTACAGGGTACGCAAAGTGTACCAGTACACCAAACTCGACTTTATGGTCATATCCAGGGACAGCCAGCATTGTACGCCCTGTTACCTCCTTCTTGTCAACCTGTTTAGAACAGAGCATGACAATGTCAGAAATGCAAATTGATTAATAAGTGTACGTCAATGGTAAACTGATCCTAGAACCAAAGAATACTGACTTCATGCAGGCATTAAATTCTTTGTTTTCCACTAACATACCTCAATATCTGAGATGGCTGAATTAAGAGTACAAGACCAGTTGACAAGCCTTTTGCTTCTATAGATCAATCCCTCTTCATGAAGCCGGACAAATGCCTCTGTTACAGCTTTACAAAGTTTCTGAAAAAAAATTGCAGTAAACACTACAGTAGTTACTCAGCAATCAATCTAATTCATACAAAAACATGTACATCACAAAGCTGTCAAAATACATAATGGGCCACTGGTATTCAATTTGGCATTATTGGACTAATGATGATCAATAATGCTCAATTAATTCTCATATCGCAAGGATCGTAACAACGCACTCCTATCCAACCATGAACTAAACGGTCACAAGAGCTATACGCAGACTAACAGAGCTATCGTTACATCTCTCGTTATCACAAACATCGTTGCGCTTGTTTGCCGTCGTTCTGCGCGTAATTATCAAAATTAATCCTGATCCCGAGAGCGATCGGCACTATCGTCGGAGGTAGAAGAGCTTTTATAAAACCGGAAACGTGCTACGTTATTCTGTCAGTGTTTTTTTTTTGGTTATCGAGGGAGCTGTTCGTGTGCCTGGTATTTTTCGCGTCGTTGTTTGTGAAATGAAATTGTTGTCTGTAACAATAACAAAGATCCATGAAAAAGCGTAATGTCGTGATCAATGTGAACTGCATAAAGCCGACCGTTTTTATCGCGGTTAGCATTCTGTTCCGCCTTGATTTTACTTTGTAAAATATCCAAAGCGCAAACGTGTTTGAATCTATCTTGCTCAGCTGGAAATATTAGTTAGTTGGCCAATTAGGCACGTTTTATTGTTTTCGATATCAGTTCCCAGTGCGACGCCTTGTTATTCTCATTTCTATCGAGTTGTTTTGATGTTGGACAGATGATTTCAGAAGAAATGTATCACTTTTGTGAGAAAAAATAGGAAAGAAAGTTTGAAATTCACCAAGTAATGATGCCTTTTTGATGTTTTTCACAAAAGTTTGGGAAATTATGCACGATTATGCGGGATTTGACGGATTATGCGCATTATGCGGAGAAAGCCAAATTATGCGTTTCCGCACCAGCGCATCAAACCACGGGCCCTGTATAGTGTAAATGTTAATGGCACTTACAGGTTCCATAGTGAAACATGCTCGATCCCAATCTACTGAAATCCCCATCCTCTTCTGCTGATTGTAAATAGTGTCTCCTTTCCTGACAATGGCAAGCACAATAACAAATGATATGAATATATAAGTGTGTAGAGATCCTTCATAAGTGAAATAATACCAACTTATAGGGTTCCTGTACAAAAATATAATCATGTAGTAAATACTTTTTGGGCATGTGCAATTACTATTACTATAAATTCAGAGCTTTCCTTTAAAACGTTCTCAAGATTGGCTGTACCATTAGATAAGGTAATCATTATGTAAGAAAAATATAAATTCACCTGGAAATTTCCACTGAAACATTTTTTTCATTTTAAAGTTTGTTTTCTGGACATACTGTTAGTGTTAATATACTCAGCTAACTGAGGGCTTACAGCTTTAAATCATACTGTGAGTTATAAATGTAGCTCATTAGAATCTCTAAAACTTCACAACATGACTTGTTCGCATACAGGAATTTAAAAATGTGATTTTTTACATTATATTTCATTCTCAACAACTTTGCAAAAAGGTTGTTGTCTGGGCACATACAGCGTCTGAAAATACTTCTTAAATAGCTGCGTACAGTAACTTGCCATTGATGGTTATGTTACTATGAGAGGAAATATTCAGTTTTTCCCAGGTCTACAGTAATCGTAACTAACTTACTCATTTTTCCATTTCCAGATTTCCTGAACAAACTTTTCTCTACCAAGATCATGACGAGACAAGCCCTTTTCTCTCAGCAATTTCTTCTCTACAACAACCTGACAAAAAATGAATTTGTTTTAATTGTTAACAAGGTGACATCTGCAAGTATCAAATACATGAGGATTTAAATCACTAGAAAAAGCAACAACTATCATTTCTCTGAAAGTGGATAGATAAAGCTCTGAAATGCCACATGTAAATGAGTCTCTACTGGCACATTACTGTTGTGGGAGAATAGTACACACCTGTGTAGCAATACCAGCATGATCACATCCTGGATTCCACAGGGTCATCTTGCCTGTTTGCCGATTCCTGTGATGGCAAGAAAAGATGTGAGTTTTGGCATGCTACCAGCCCCTAAAATTATCATTCTTACCAAGAACAAAGTCTTGCAATAACATTTTTTTTATCTTGCAAGATCTTCATAAAATGTCTTGCCGAAAAAATGTTGAACTTACTTTCTTACAGGACCTAAATTTTCCAAGGTCTTAGAATTTATTTTAAACCCTACCACTGGAGAAGGCAGGAATTTATAGAGGGGTAGGGTGTATGGGGGTCCAAATGCATGTACCTCTTATTTTTCATACATTCACAATAGCTTTCTTTGGAAATCTGAGAGGATTGGTGGATCCTTAGATAAATCCACCCTAAACAAGTGAAATGCTCCCTCACAATCATTCTTACCATCTAGTAAGACAATCCTCAACAGCATTAGTCAGGGCATGTCCCAAGTGAAGAGAGCCAGTAACATTTGGAGGAGGGATACACATCATAAACATGTTGTCCTCTTTATGCTCCATAAGGTTCTTGTGCTGAAGAACAACATACCGGTAGTAACAGTCATAGGAAGTTACCCTGATCCTGTGCTGTACTGTGATAATCTGTGCTACTGCTCTGCCTTATAAAAGAGTGACCATGCAACACAATACAGTACATACAATACACAATACAGCAAAGCACAGATCAGCAGTAATAGTATACAAGTAGCACGGATTCACAGATCAGCACACAGCACAGCAAAGATTAGTTTATATCAGCACAGCATAGATCAGCAGATCAGACAGCATAGATAATGCTATCAGCACAACACACAGCACAGCAATTTAGCACATACAGCACATTACAGCAGAGTTATTAACACAATACCCAGCAGCATGGTTGGGGCTGTACTTACCTGATATTCTGGTTTGAAGAAGTTCATTTTCTCCCACCATGCATACCAAGCTGCCTCTACATAGGTTGGGCTGTAACTGTCAGGCATGGCACCACACGTATCTGACAAAACAAGCATTGTGAATGGCTATCATTAACATGTTAACCATTTTCACATAGAGTTATTTGGGATTTAGTATTCTTATATGCCATTTATACAGTGACTTCCACACAAAAGAGACCAAGATAGTGAAGGGCAGCAAGTGCCTTTGTTCTTTGTTAGCTCTGAGCAATGTTATTTTGGGGCATTTCAACAACTTTGCCCAGGTTTGGTTGCCTTGGGGCATACCGGTACCTTTCCAAGCTATGAACAATGTTAAAATTTTTGAGATGTTTGATTTGCTTTGGAGTCCTCCATTCAACATATGAATTTTTTTAGCTTGGAAGATGTCTTCAATCACATCAAACCACATGACCAAGACAACTTTAAAGTTTGTTGGTCTTGGAGTCCTCTCTGCTCAAGATGTGAATATTTATTTTTTATGACCACATCACCACCTTTCCACCTAAACACATTTGTAGTAGTTGATTGCCCTAGAGTCATTTACTGAATAGATATGATTATTTAAAGCTTTGATGATGTCATTGATGATGTTACATCACATGATCATGTAACAACAGCCCCTTGTAGCAGATGGATGAATAGACACATCATAGGATTTCTTCTGACCAGGTATTTTTTAGGGCGGTAATTTGGGCTTCTCGACTCTCATCCCTACCATCTAAACCCCCTCCACCACTTCCACCCCCGAGGTTTTCAAGCCATGCAAAATAAACCTGATGGATATGCCATCTTCCTTAGTGGTATGGTGCTTCGCTTGCACAGGCAACAATAATGCTTTAAAAAAATTAACAAAAACAAATAATTAATCATAACATAAAATAGACCCACCTTTCCTTTCCCCTGGGAGTGTGTTCTTGTCATAAACAATAACCTTCTTGGTTGTCTCTTTCTTCTTTTTCTCTTTTTTCTACATAATAAAACATGACACATAGTTCACTTATTGTTAGATTTTCTTCTACTTAAATCCAGCACCAGCTTCTACATACTTACCAACAGTAGAAGAAAAATCTACATGGGTTCATTATAGTAACATATCTCTAACTGAATGCAGAGTAAAAGCTGCAGCAACAATGCTGAAATACTATTACATTGTAAATATATAACCTTACAAGTTTTATTGTGTTTGAAAGAAAAAGTGCCTAAGGTTGAGGGGTTGAAGACCAATGGAAAATTTTTCAGGGGGGTTGTATTGGACTCTGGAAATTCCACGGGAGGGAGTGTGTCTGTAGACTGGAAATTCCAAGGGGGAGGGGTAAAAAGGGCGACTTCCCAGGGACATTTTATCAAAAATATATTTTCCAGGGCTATTTTGCAAGACAAATGGACATTCCAGGGGAGGGGGTACTTTATGAGGTTGGAAATTCCAGGGGAGGGGGTCTGTTTCACAAGTGTAAATTCCAGGAGAGGGGGTCTTTTTAAGGGAGGACCTCAACCCCCCGGTGCGGTTTAAAATGCAATCAGCCAATCTAGTAACATGGAATATGGACACTCATGATAGCCTTTTACAGCAATGCCATAGATAACTATAATGTTACCGCTTAACTGAGACCAGACACCAGAAGAGAGACTGAACAAAGGCACACCCCATGGGAACTTTGTGCTTGATTCTGGTTTGAAAATTAATCAGCTTAAGCTTACCTGTTTTCCATTTCAAGTTTGATTGTGTTCGATTGAAAAAACGTTCGGCTCCTGTTTCATTGATTTTTTGGTGAATTTTATTATGTTTGATTGCCGAGCAAAGTCAAAATCAATCAAACGAATGGGGTTCGATTAGCGATCGTTCGATTAATACGTCGGGATTGCATGGGCTAAGTTCCTTGCCACGTGATGTTTGAGCTTACTGCTTATGGCTTTAAAATAATAAAAAAATATTGTTAAATCAAAAAAGCAGTAGTATTTACCTCGCCACTGTTTTCCTTGCTAGCTGCCATCTGTTGTTGTTTCTTGTTGAATTTATCTAGCTTTGCTTGTCTTTTTGCATCTTTTTTGAGCTGTGAAGCAGTTTTTGCCGGTGCTTCCCCGGTTGACAAATTATCAGCCCCTTCGCTAGCAGCTGCGTCCATGATAGAACTACACCACCTCGAAGATTGCCCTCTATATAAATATTTAGGATTCTGTAATAAGATATTGCTGGCTAGCTGGCGAAATAATGGTGAATAGTTCGGCAGTATTGCATGAACTTTTAGATGAAGGAGTCGTCCGCCATTACAGTTGTGCCGCAAAGTGCCATGGGTATTCCACAGGAAGACCACGTTCAACATTACTTGTAAGAAAAGCGGTTCTCTTGCATCGGAGTAAAAAATAACTCGCCTGTTTTTACAATCTAACTGATGTATTTTCCAAAATACTCCTTACACATCGTCGGTTTTCAGGTCTTTCAGAAAAGCTTTAGAAAAGCAACAGAAACACGAGAAAGGATTGACAAATAACATTGAAACAAAATTTTGATGAGAATGCGTGAGTTTTGATCTATTAGGGACCGTTCATTTTTATCAGGGAGGGGGGGCTGGTGGAATGAGGGGGGGGGGGGGGGGTCACCCCAAAAAATACGGCCTCAAAGGGGGGGGGGTCACCCAAAAAAATACGCCACTAAAGGGGGGGTCACCCAAAAAAATACAAGCACATAACAGGGAGGAAACGAAAAGTTTGTATTTTTACAGCATGCAGTGTTTGTTACACTCAATACTTAATAAAAATTTCGGCGCGCTTCGCGCGCATGCAGAATTTAACATATAATATGCACTGATAGGCCTGCCGGGCAGTCTCTATGTTTGAAAGAACACACCTAAGGTTAGCGTGAGTTCAACGTTTAGTTATTTTGGGCTAAACGTTAATTTCTTCATTTGCGGAGCGCATGAAAAATATTACCTTAAGGCTCAGGAGCCCTTCATTAGGAGCATTCATATAACCTATATAATTAGCGTATTTCCTGGGCTCCTGACAGGCTTTGGTTACTATACACAAAAAAACATCCACCCTTTTTCTGAGGCTTGATGAAACGCGGTTGTTATCAAAAGTTGGGCGCGCTTCGCGCGCAAAGATTGTGACCCCCTCTTTATGTAAAATGTCTTCTACTAGGTCTAATAGGGGACCTGAGGTGGGTGTAACGAAAACGCTTAATAGTTCTAAGGGGGGATCGGTTCCTTAGCTTTGACATAAGTAAGAAAAACGTTAAGAAGAATGAGACTGCATCACTTAGGCAAGAGTCTATCTTACAGGGCAAGCATTTATAAGGGGGGGGGGGGGGGGGGGGCACCAGAAAAACATACATTGGATTTTGGGGGCCACCTAAAAAAATACGGACATGAAAGGGGGGGGGGGGGCACCCAAAAAGTACAGGGTCTCCGCTCATTTCCACCAGCCCCCCCTCCCTGATAAAAAATGAACGGTCCCTTAACTCAAACCAGTAAAAACAGCTAAATTTTGGACTCTTTAAAACTTCACTCAAATTTTCGGCAACTTTTGGACAAAATAGCAACTCTTATCGGCAACCTTTTAGGAATTTATCGGCAACTTGGCCTAAAGGGAGGTCATAAAACCCGATACCTACCTTTTCGTCTTCAAAAGGAGGTCCATAGGACCTGTGAGATCTTCTTATCCAACCCGGACGCACCGTCCTCCTTCTTATTCAAAGGATCGAGGATGTATACACCTGAAAAGGTTGCTTTGGTCATTGGCCTTGGTCATTGAACGCTTTGTTTCGTGGTTGAAGCAAGAATTTCCTTTGTTTCGCGCTATAATTGAAAGACCAAACACCAAAGCAACCTTTTGAAACCTTTTTTGAACGAGGTGTATAACCCAAGGCGAGAAAAGGGAAAATGGTCCAATTGAAGGGCGAGATAAGGAAAAATTGTGCCAATTATAGCCGAGCTGCGAGATATAAAGGCGAGATTAGGCCCCAGAGTAGACTTCACCGAAACCTTCCTCGCCTTCATCACCATCCCTCATGCGCTGATTTTTTTTCCAATTTTCAATTTTGACTTCTTTATTAGTAATTATGGCATATAAGAAACACGAGGAAAGTATTCATTTCTATTGGAAGTGGATGATATTATAAATTCACCTTTTTCGATCAAGATTCGTTATTAAGAAATGACTATGATAAAAGTATAATAATTAATAAATTACTTTATTTCAACAAGGTAATAGTTTCTCTAAATGCATTGTTTTTCAAATTTAGCCGTGCACTGTCTGTCTAAAGCTCAGTACACTTAGAGTAATATATTGTATTAGTGTGGTTCCGATCAGAATTAGGTGGTAAGTTCGTGGTCTTTCTCTCTAGTGTGCGATCCTCCACATACAGTTGTTTGCAGGCCCAAAGCCAGGGAATTTTTTTTTTTGGAGGGGGGGGGGGGGGGGGCTAATCTAGAAAAAGCGGACCAACGTGGTATGAATTTATTTTTATTGAGAAATCGCTAGTCAAATTCGCTAGAAAAAGCAAAGTATAACTATAAATGCTTTGTTTGCAAGCCCTTAAATGTGGACCTTTTAATTCATGTGTCGCGTAGGGGAGGGGGGAACCCCCCTGGCTACGTGCCTGGTTTGTCACTATTATCAGGGTGGTGAAGGGGTTCTCCGTGATCCGTGATTAGCCCTAAATTTGCTCCGTGATTCGTGAAAACAGGAAAATTATTGCCGTGATCCGTGAAATCTCATGCCCTCGTGACCCGTGATTTTACGAATTTCTCTTACGTGACTCGTGATTACAGGCCCAGAGATTCGAGAAACGTGAAAGCTGGTCATTAGGGACGGACCATTTGATACTTGATTCTCTCCTGACTGCTTTTTAGGGAACCTGACGTCCTTATAAATAGACTGTTTTTTGGTCGGCTCGCGCTGCGCCCTCGCCATCTACAACATTAAAATGTCTTGATAACATTGAGTACATTTACTATCAGCAAACAGTAAATAAAGGTTTAACAAATGCCAGGAACCCCAATTGTTAAACACCAAGTTCTCATTTACTCCTGGAATTTTCCCATTCTTTCAACTTATATGTCAAAAATTTGCAGCGCGCTTCGCGCGCATTAAGAGGATACTTTGGTGTAGCATTTACAAACTAAAACATCGTACTGGGCTATGTTTAATTTTGGAAATTTCTATTATGTTTCTTTGGTGACTCCATTTCTTCAGCGTGATTTTCGTGTCCCAGAAATGAGAATTTCATTAACCGCGTTAAGTTTGATTTTCAAAATCGCAGCGCGCTTCGCGCGCATCCAGAAACATACAAGCAAGGCTCGGTACTGATACGAACATCTTCATAGTAGCGAAAATCCTAAAATCGCATGACCAAAAACCGCTGATCTGGATGCTATGAGCAAACTACGTGAAACTAATTTCGCGAAATGATAAAATAACAGGAGAGCTTGAAACCGTACTTTATTGAACTGTGATCAATTGTCGTTTTGATGGCGAAATAATTTAAGTGATCTCAAACCATCAAAAGAAATGTCAGGGGGAAAAATCGAGCACAGTCACGTTCTAGAAAAAACATCGAGCAGCAAAACTGGACGCGAAAATATATCGAGCCAAAATTAGCCACCCTCCCCATCAAATATCTGTTCTGCTTTTCTACTTTTATCGCTATTTACTTAAAACACAACTTGCATAATCGTTTGTAAAATTTTACTTCCGTGATTCGTGAAAAGCGTTTTCATAACTCCGTGAAATAACGAAAAATCGGTCGGTGATTCGTGATCGCTACCCCCCCTTCACCCCCCTGTATTATATAAAAAATAGAAATAATTTCTTTTCGCCTGAGCGAAAACGGAGAACGGAGAATAGAAGTGTATTTCATTCTTTCTGTGTTTCTTGCTTGGTTAGTCTAGAGTACCGGAAAGACCAGATGAACCGGAAAGACTCGCATCGTAGTCCCGCGCAGACACGGAAAAAATAACATCGAAACATACACACGCCTTTTGTTGATAGATAGTTAGATGCCTTTATTTTAAAACGGTATCTCTTTCAATATTACAAACAGATAATATTGTTATTAACAGAGGCCGTTTATACACTATGATAAATAGTAAAATATACATTATGTACAAAAGTATAATTATTTACAATCTAAAAATAGTTAAAATTAAATATGCGATAAATATGGATAAATAGGTAAAATTCTAAGTGTTCTTGAGTGTTACAATATTTGTTAAAAACTATGTAGCCATGGTAAAAAAATGCTCTTTTCGTACATTCTAATTTTACCGCTGGAAGTCTTAGGTTGTTGCTCTGTCTAGTCTGACGCACGCTGACATCTCTATTAAAAGTAAATAATTCTGGAATTCTGTTGCATTTGTCGCGGCGATTTTTCTCGCAATTCCAACTTTTTTTTGTAAACGAGATGCAAATCCGGGGCGTATTTCTGTACTCTCCCTTCTTCAAATCGCATCAACTTCAAAGAATGTTTGAATCCGCGACAAAAATCGCGGCAAATCGAGAGGAGTTGCACCTAGTTTACATAAGTGATTTTGAGTTGACGCGTACGTGCGGGAAAAATTCAGCAGCAAAAATTACAAGTGTAGACGAGCCTTTAAGGTTCAATCTGAGTCGGATCGTACAGAGTGGCTCATGGAACACCATCTCGATATCAAGCAATCTGTGCCCCTTCTGCATGATCATTGTATCCAAAACGTATCGGGCCTAGTTCTCGAAATAACCAAGAATTTTCGGGCCCGAAAAGTCTGTTGTTTTTTCTTTTCTAATCTGCTGATTTGAATGGTCTAGAACTCCCTATTTGTAGATATTTGTATCTACAGTATTTATAGAATTAGGTTAACAATGAAAAGTTTTCGTCGGGAGAAGCTGCCCAACGAGACTTTTTCGGGTGAATTTTCCGCGTCGATTTCACCTTTGAATGAACATTTTCCTTTTCTTTTTATAGTTTGGAAATTTAGGTGGAGCAGAAATCTTGTATTCGAGTAATTTCAATTTCATAGTATTGATGTGTAACATTTCCGACGCACATTAGTTGTGGTTACGCTAAACAAGGAAAAGTAACACTTACGTAACACTTCACTGGCTAGACCAAGGTCTTAGTGCATTGATGGATATTGTTCGAGTAGTTCACTCCGGATTATTGATGATGATTTCAATTATTGTCCAGCAACAAAGGAGCAACCTGCTCTGTGCTCTAGCTCCTTAATTGGCGGAAATGTCACTCAAAACTAACGAACACGAGTTGTTTGCGCGGTAGCTCAGTGTCCTCAGTAGGAAAGAGTTCGCTCTCCCAATTCAGTGGATTATTTGTCCCCACTATTTTTCCACAACCAAGCGTATGATGCAT
The DNA here is from genome assembly GCA_033964015.1 of Scolanthus callimorphus. NCBI lineage: Eukaryota > Metazoa > Cnidaria > Anthozoa > Actiniaria > Edwardsiidae > Scolanthus > Scolanthus callimorphus. The sequence goes on along the minus strand of CM066911.1, from coordinate 25,447,813 downwards.
GAGCCTCGGTTCCTGTTTCAATTGAAGGTCCTGAAGTAATGTGTTTGTCTTTTACATAGCATAGACGTGTTCCATGTGGGTACGAGAGTTGCGGTTTACCTGCCGGAGTACAACTCGACTCGCTTTTGTTTCCTTCGCTCCAATCTTGTGGGATAGAGAGCAGAACATTGCCTTCGCGTGTGCCTTGGGATTCCTCCCTCCGAGAGGTCATTCTTACATCGCTTTCAGTCTTTCCAACAACTTCCGAGAAATAACCAACATTTCTCGTCATTGCTTGATGGGAAATTACACTGGAAGAACAACCCATGGCTATCGTAAAGGAAGCGCTTGGCAAACTGTTCTCGAAAGGGAAATCAGTATTATTTACCCTGTGGCCAAGGCAACGATGTAAACACGTGTAAATATTGACAGGCTGTTGCTAAGGCAAACTTACGTCACAGCAATCACATGAATGGGGTGTGCTACGTCAGTTGCTTAGTAACGGGTTCAGGTTCTAGTAAGTAACACCACCAAGAATTGCTTGCCAAGGTCTACCAATAGGGAACACTGACAATTTTTCTTCTCGACTAGTAAAATGCATAGCGATTTCAAGAGATGCAAAGTGAATTGTTTGCATGACGTTAGCTAGTGCGCATTTAAAACTCGAACCAAAATCAGTAACTCTTTTCTGTTTCACTTCAGTTCGTTTCTATATTCTAACCCCAGATTACTCGAACCTCGATTTTCGTGATGGTCTAAACTACCGTATCTAACGTTCATGAACATTTGAAAACCCAATGGGAAAATGCGCAAAATAAGCTTTTCCCACTAGAAATACTAGAACAAAGGCGGCAGACAAGAAAAATGCCCTTACTTGCACTTCATTAAGGGCTAATTTGTGTTAAACATCAGTGTCCTATTATTTTGAGTCACATCATTGACTATGAACTACCGAAACAGGTAGAGCGTTTATCGGGCTCGACAAAAAGCGCTCGTCTCCAGACAAAAACGTTGGCGAGTCTGATTGCATTCCTTCGCACGAAATCAATCATGCGTTCAGTCGCTGCCACAGAAAATCGTTCAAATTTGGGAAATACACACTGATTTGTATTTCTTCTCATAAAGTTAGTAGAAAACACGAGCAGATGCCTTTTCTTGTGTTTTAAGTTGAAAATTTTCCAAATTAAAATATTTGAGTTGCACGTAACGCTGACCTCAGTAAAGGAATTCAAACTAAATCGTGAATGTTTTTGTCTGGAAACGAGTGTTTTTTCTCGAGCCTAATAAACGCTCTACCTGTTTCGGTAGTATCAGAAGCAAAGGCTGTTTCTATAAATCAAGCCCCCCCCCCCCCCTCCCCTCCCACATTTGGACATGCACCGCCGCCCCTGTGTTAGTCATTTCAGCTTTTCTTACTATCAGTGTACTTTATTTCATAACCGTTAATTTCCAAATCTTCCGATACAGGGCTGGAAATTAACTTATTTTCTTGGTCACCAGCTGGCTGGTGCAAACAACTGTCGCCTGAACATAACTGTCTTTTGGTCGCAGGTGTCATCAAGCTAGAAAAGAGCAACAAAATAACTGATCGCCAGCTGGCGTCTAAGTTCAAATTTTCAGTCGCCTAGCCCTGATTTGTGGACGCAATTTCTATTCCAGCCCCGCGATAACTCAAACTATTCTCGATTGGAGGTTCGACTTATCAGGATTATTAGATATTGCGTTGCATTGATGATATCGACAGCAGACGCGGATCCAGAAACAAATGTGACCTATTTACGGTCGGCTTTTTCGCGTGGAATTTCGCAAATACGAGAGTATTTTTTAAGTAAAGATGAAAGTAATAATAATCTAAAAACATACCAAAAAATTGACCTGTTTCTGGAAACAGGTGTAAATAGGTCTGGATCCGCGCCTGGATAGGGAAAATAAGAACTTGACCCCTTTCAAATTCATGAAGAAGAAAAATACAAATTATGTTTATTATAAAATGCTGAGGTTTTGCATACAAATTAGACCAGAAAGACAGATAATACAGTATTTACAAAATATATCTCTGATGATTTTTGCTTTACGTGACTTTACTCTAGAGGTGAAACATATTAACTTAACCTATTGTTACCTTTCCCCATGACCATTACGGTACGGCATCTCTTTCCCTTATCATATTACTTGCACCTCAGATCACAGAAACCTATCAGAACTTAGGCTATACAACCACGAAATGGCTCCTAATCAGAACAACATCCAGCCCAAGAATCATTTGACCAATATTATATCCTTTACCAACACAATCTAGAGATGGCATGGAGGAAAAGAAAGATTAGAGAGCGTTGCGAGATCTATGTCAAGTGAATGAGATTGACAGGTAATTTATGTTGTTATTTATACTGTTTTTCTGTCCGCTAAGACTCTAACAATGCTACCTAGTCCGCCAACAGCCAGGGCCTGAAAATATTACAATACATCAAGTCATTATTTGATTTTCTGTTAACAATACAGAAAACATGCTTCTGTTACAGCTAAAACTGTTGCATCGTGACCCACGTTTTCAAAAACATCAAAATTAGTTATGTTTTGATTATTGACTTTGCAGTAAGTTCCGCCAATCAAACTGTCTGAGCCAATGAAAACTCTTGCCCTGTTTTGCATAGTGCAGTCAACTGGCTTCCCTCTGAACTAAAACCAGACAACCTTGTCAAAGAAAGACTCTTCGATGTTCGATTATTTATTGTACGACAACGATGTGGAGAGCAATCTCCTACAATAAGATACAGTAAAATGGTAAATCAAGAGTACAACTGCTTACATAAATCGACGATAATACTTACAAAAGGGTATAAAATGTCTCTGCGTGAGAGTAAAGTTCCCTATCGTATCAAACAAAACAAAACATGGCGGACCTAACTCACGATCAGCGGTATATCGTAGGTTAGTACCCAGGCGGTACTCGGACAACTCTCCATCCCCCCCAGTCCGGTTGACAATGGAGACATTGACAGCGGACTTATGATCAGGTCCAGTGGCCGGTCTCAGGCTCGTACCGTCTGGGTGGCCGACGTTCACGACGAGGGCGAGGCACCTCGGGCTGGGCCGTCTGTGGCTGTAGGTGCGCGTCTGTTGAAGTGTGAGGGGCGGCAGAGTCCGCGGTAGTCGCTTGTGGGCTTCCTGGGATGTAGGATGGGGACTGTTTTCACAACCCGGCAGTGAGTGGTCAGGGTGAGGTTGCGAGGGGTCGTCGGCAGGTGTCTTGTGCACGACCGCCGGCTCCGCACGAGGCGGATGCAAGGTAGGCGCTGGAGACTGCCTATGCTGTTCACCAAGACGGGTAGTGGGGGCTGTGGAGCAGGAAGATTCATCCCGATATCTGGGGTGGCGGGGGTGAACGCACGCAGGAAGCGGCGATTGCGTAGAGTGAGGCGACCAGATCCGTCCACTTTAACTCGATACTGGTCGTGGTCAAGGGATTCCACTACGGTCCCTGATCTGTCCCATTTGGTTGGGCTGTTACCATGCTGATTTTGTAGGAAGACCCTCTCTCCTACGACCAGTGGGCGGAGAGGCCTTGCATGTTGTGCAAGGGATTCAGTGGTACGGGTCATACGGGTGCGAAGTGCTTGCTCTTTCGCTGACCATGCGTCGCGCCAAAGCAGGCGGATGTTGGGTTCGAGAACTTCTCTAACCTGTTGACGAAGGAGAGGGTGTCCCGTAGGGGGCGCCCGAAAATGATCTGCGCAGGGGAGAGGTCGCAGTCAGGATCAGGGGTATTGCGTAATGGAGTATCGCACGCAGGAATCCGTCATTGTCCAGGCTGCCAGTAGGACCTGTGTTGGACATCAAGAGGCGCTTGGCTGTCTTCACGGCTACTTCTGCGCGTCCATTGGACTGAGGGAAGTAGGCGGAGGAGAGACGGTAGCGTACGCCCCAGAGGCGGATAAATGCCTCCGTTTTGCTTGCTGTGAATTCTGGGCCACCGTCACTGGACAGCTCTTCCGGTGCACCAAACGTGGCGAAGAATGAGCGGAGGTGGCTGACCAGCCCAGCGGCACCTGCGAGGTCGGTACTGACAGGAGACGAGAAGATCTCCACCCATCCGGAGAGGCGGTCTCCAACGACGAGGTAGTGGCGGCCGCAGTGGGTGAAGAAGTCGGCAAATACTGCATCAAAGGGCGTCGACGGTGGTGGTGAAGGGAGTGGTGGTGTTGCTGCCTGTGACGGTGCATTCCGATTGCAGTCTAAACATCGTTCTCTCGTGGTGCGGATATCCTTGGTCATTCCTGGCCAGTAAACGATGGCACGAGCACGTTGCTCCATTGTGGAGTGTTGCAGTACGCGTTGCCGAAGCGATTCAGGGACCAAGACGCGGTCATCGTAGAGGAGGACTCCCTCCTGTGTGTAGACAGAGTCACGAATAGTCCAGAGTGAGGCAAATGTTGGATCATTTTGGTCAATGCTGTGACTGCCTGCATCAAGAAGCTTTAGGATGGGGCTTAGTGATGAATCTCTAGCCATCTCTTGGGCGATGAGCGACCAAGGCTTCACCTTCGATGGCCGCGTATCGTTGCTCAGCGGGGGAGAGGAAGCGGGAGCCAGCCAGTGTTATCCGCCAACCGTCTGTGCAGCAGTCGGGTATGCCAGATGGACAGGTGCAGTGTTGCTGGAGGAGGAAGTAGCCGATTCCTCGCTGTGACCAGTCCGGTCGAAGGCAAGTACGCCGCTGGATGTCGAAGATCTCTACTCCCTTTCGGATGGCATCGATAATGACTGCCTTGGAGGTCTTGAAAGCTTCCTCGAGTTCGGAGGACCAAGCAAACTTACAGCGTGCGCTGAGGAAGGGCTTGAATGGCGACATTGTGTCTCTGAGCTGGGCGTAGTTTGCTACTTGATTTACGAGGCCAAACCAGCTTCTGATATCTGTCGTGGATGCAGGCGATGGGAAGTCCCTGATGGCATCCAGGTATTTCGGTTGCGGCTCGATGGTTGATTCTGAGATCCTGAATCCCGCAAAGTCGACGCTCTTCTCTGCAAACTGGAATTTGTTTGGGTTTAGGACGATTCCAGCCCGCCCAATTCGTGTGAGCAGGTCGATGGTCCTCCACCAGTGCTCTTGTAGGTCTTTGTTGTAGTGGATTGTGTCATCGACGCAGCGTTCCTTGCGCTCAACATTGGAGAGAACTGCGTCAAAGCGACGGTTATAGCCGTCCCCGAGGACAGGAATCCTTGTGGTGCTCTGGTGTACCGCCAGCGGCCGAAGGGTGTTATGAAGGTAGTAAGGTGTCTGTCAGATGGGCGCAGAGGGACGCTATGATAGCCATTCCACGCGTCGGTTACCGTTTTCCATGTGTCCTTGGGGACGCGGCGGGCGAGTTGGAATGGGGAATCCATCGCGAATGTCTCCCGTTTGCAGAACTTGTTAAGTGGTGACAGGTCAACCGTGCGGCGTGGGGAGCCGTCACGTTTGCGCGTGATGACCATACGATGACACCACGTAACCGGCTCGCCATAGGGGGCGCGTTCGATGACTCCGAGGGCCTCATCACGGGAGAGGTCCTCATGCACCTTCTCCTGCCAGTGCAGGGGCACGCTGGCTGGGGTGTGGCATGCTTTGGGTGTGGCTTCTGAGTCAACATGTATCTCGATGGGTGGTCCTTCCATGCAGGGCAGTGGCCTGTGGGGCATGTGTTAAACGTGGATGACGCGTACCTGTTGAGTAGCCACGCCTTCATGCGCTCGTTGTTATCTGGTGTGCAGGGAAATGGCAGCTCAGATGGTCGTGGGGGTGCTGCGTCACGCTGAGGGCACGAGCATCAGGTGGTGCTGGAGCTGCTCCGGGTGCTGCAGCTGTCATTGAGGACGGCATTGAGCTGCGGTGGTGGTTGTTCCTCGGGTGAGAGGTTGAGCTGTGGGTCGCCAGCACGGGTACCGGTAGCAGACGGGAATGTGGGTGGTAGGATTCCAAGATTGAGCATGGACTCGTACGACAGGTACATGGCCTGGACGGAGCTGCTCACATAGAGCATGGTGTGCAGGATGTGGTATTGCCGTTTGAGGATGTTGCTTGCAGGTTGGCGAAGAACGCCCCTTCGATGGAGATCGGTGAACGGTTTGCTGCTGCCAGACCTATAGTCACTGGGCGTAGGGCATCACGGGAAAAACCGCAGGCTAGGAACTCAGACAACGACCAGAGGTCTGATTGTGCACCAGTGTCCGCGATGGCTGACACCTTCGCGGTAGGTGTGGTGGTCTTGCTCGCGGCGCCCTGCTGTGCACGGGGTGTGGCGGCTGTCGAGATGCTTATCTTGATACGTGGGTGGGGCATTAGGCGCGCTTTTTTCCACTCCCCTTTCGTGAAGACGTGGTGGTCGAGCGTTACTGGGCCGTGGGTGGGGCTGATACGTCTGCGTCGTCGGCGAGGCGAAATGGAGGTCCCCCCCTTGGATTGGACCACAGCGATCTGTGAGATTGATTCTGTGAGATTGATGTGGGTAGGGCGTTTCTTACCATTTCTTTGTTTTCCACCAGAGCCACGACGTCATTGACCGGTGTGGTCAAAATGTCGAGTGTCCCTAGCGTCTCGCGGCGTATGTCTGGGTCCGCTATTCCATTGAGTAGGACATCTCGGATAGCATGGTCGGTGTAGTCCACCTCCTTTCCGCACTTCGCTCTGAAGGCGCATGTCTCGGCCTTTTCGCGTACCCGTGCCGTGAATGCTCGTAAGGGTTCGTCACGTTCCTGGTGTATCTGGAGCAGCTCGCTTCGTAGGACTCCTGTAGCGACAGGGATGACAGCAAGGGAACGCGTTGCTTCCATTAGCTGGGGTAGGGTGCTGACTGCAGCGTTCGGGTGGCTTTAAGAAGACTGTCTCCTAGCTCCAGACCTGCACACTGGAATAGCTGCGAAGGTGCTGCTGCCTCGTTGATACCTAACCGTACGAACACATTCCAGCCCTCTGTTGTCACACCAATATCTACTTTTGGCCTCTCCAGTTTGGGGCCTTGGGAAATGGGAGCCAGTGCTGTTACTGCCGGGCTCTGATGGGCTAGGCCATGGTTCCCGAGTAGGGCAATGACTAGGGCCTCGGACACATCTGCTGTCTGGAATTCGCAGTTCGGGACGGAGCACTGTACTATGACCATACTAGATTGCTCTCCACATAAAGAAAGACTCTTCAATGTTCGATTATTTATTGTACGACAACGATGTGGAGAGCAATCTTCTACAATAAGATACAGTAAAATGGTAAATCAAGAGTACAACTGCTTACATAAATCGACGATAATACTTACAAAAGGGTATAAAATGTCTCTGCGTGAGAGTAAAGTTCCCTATCGTATCAAACAAAACAAAACATGGCGGACCTAACTCACGGTCAGCGGTATATCGTAGGTTAGTACCCAGGCGGTACTCGGACAACTCTCCACTTGTGACGGAAAGTCAGATGACTGCACTAGACGAAACATGGCATGAATGTGATTGGCTCACAAGATTTGATTGGCAGAACAACAAAGCAAAAAAATCATGTTTTTGAAACACAGTTCATGATACAATGATTTTAGCTGTTAAAGAGTAAAACAACTAGACATTGAAATAATAACACACTACCCTAAATAATTGAAGAAAAAAAAAAACACTGAAGGCTTGAAACTAGCTGCCTTATCAAGCTGTCATTTGGCTCCTAATTACAATAAAAGTGGTTGCCAAGTACGTAGTTGCCAAAGTTTTTCATGTCCTAGTGAAGTTGTTATATAAAGTCACTGAATGGCAACTGGAGAATGAATAGTAAGGTCACCAGATGTCAATCTTTGGCAAAAAACGTTCGCAATTCTGGGCCCTGACATCTATGTATCTGTATTAAACTGCATTGTATAAATCACAGTCTGCATCCAGGGAAAGTGACAAGTGAAGATATACACAATACTGAATGCCCTTGCAAGTGGCAGGTTCAAATGGTAGCAGTTATCAGGGATGTCTAGAATTTTTACTTGCCAGGAGATGGTTGTGCAGATGTCCATTCAACACCTCTGGAAATCCCCCTTGTTTGAATACCCACTCTGGAATTTTAGCCATTTAATTTTTTTTAAAGGTGCCCCTCTGGAATTCCATAGATCCTCAAAAAGGTCAAAAAGGGTTAGGGATTCCCTTGGATACTCACATACCTTTTCATGCCATGTAATAAGATGCCACAACTGTTCTCAGTGGGCTGTGCAAACCCACGATAGATGTACTTCATCAGAACATCAACTTCCACCTTGTCCAATCCTTTCACTGCTTTCTCTATTTCATTTGTCTTGGTTGTGGTCAGTACTCTGAGAACAAGCTGGAATGCCTTATCCTGAAATCACATCACAATAACAAATTTACAAAGGGTATGTGGTAGCAACCTACTCTACCCCTTTAAAGGGAATCCTGGCTGTTTAGTCTTTTGAAACTCAGAGGAAACTTGAACAACTAAAAAACATTTGACAAACGTTCATAACTGAAAAGAAACCTAATTAAGCTGACGCGACTCATAGTGTGAGTGATAGCCTGCTGCCACTGATAGCCGCCACTTTTTGCGCCTTTGCAGGCCAATTTTAGGTCAAAATATAACAACAAAACAAACATGGTTTCAAAAAATTGAACAATGTGTGGAAACAACACCCAAGATCGATTGCAAATTGAGCAGCAATTTGCTGAAGGTGCAGAGTTGCTCTGTGATGTGTATACTCATTACCACATCTTGTCAAATGCACTAGAATATTATCTGCTTTGGTTTTTGTGCAGGCTGTTTTTGGTACTAGTGCCTACGAAGCCAGCAAATTTGAGCAGATTGTGAAAAATTATTTTGAAAAACCTCTACAGCAACGTGAAAACAGACCATGCAATAGATTGTAATTATGCTTGTTGGCCAATATTTACATATTGGAGCTAGAAATCTTGTTACTGGTATATACCTTTATCAAACTGGCAGCATTGTTACTGTGCGACTACGTCAACCGGGCCATTTTGTAAGACGTTAGCCAATCAGAAAGCGAGTACAGAACAAAGGATCTTGACTTTCTTGAGATGTTATTCACCAAATATTCGCTTTTCTCTAAAAATTGTGAAAGTTATGAGCAGAAATAGCTTTAAAACACTTAATTATTCATCGCCAAATGTATTGCAGGTATTAAAATTACTTAAAATGGTTTGAATCTCTGAATGACAAACTTTTTACGGGATGGCCCGGTTGACGTAGTCACACAGTAACCACATTAATCAAATGGGGGAATGTTTTGACATTACCTTAACTGCTTGGTTTTTCGAGAGGATGGGTGGGTTGGTTAGCACTGCTTTTAAAGCTTCACAATTCTTTTTGCTGGATATCAGTTAAGGACAAGTTTTTCAAATACATCCAAGTTACCAAATACACATTAGTACATCTTAGTTTAACTCTAACAAAGCATAAAATCAAAATGCTAGTAGTACATGCAATGGTACTGATAATGGGAGAAAGAAATTGATTTCTTTGCATCTTCATGTGATTTGAAATCTTTGTGTGATTTTATAGATAAATGGAGTTGAAGAAACACCCTACAACAGGGGGTACCCTTTCAGGGTGCTGTAAAGCACGATAGGCAGACCGGGTGATCTATCAGTAGATATTACACCTGTAAAGACAGCAAAAGGGAGAGATCAGTCCAATGAATGCTTTTTTAAATATCTTTTGGACCCTCAAAACTGGGCTAAACAACAACCCAGTGGCACATCAATCCAATCCTGCCTTGTTCCATCATCAAAGTTGTTTGTTTTCTATGGCACATTATTTAACCCACATAATTTTTCAGCAAATTATGCGGGATTGAGAGCAACATTTTTTTTCTAAAGCAAAAACCTGTTTTGGTATATTTTTACCATTCAAAGGACTGCCACACTACACCAAGGTCTACAGTCAAGAAATGATAAAATAATGATATTCTATTCCAAGATGTTGTCACATTTTCTGAAGCTATGTGCTACTATGTGGGATTTTTTCTGATTATGCAGAGAAAGCCAAATTACCGTATTTACCCGTATATAAGACGCACCCGTATATAAGACGCACCTTGAATTTGAGGTCATTTTGGAAAAAAAATCAATTTCTAAAGAGTTTCAATTTGTATTGGGTGCAACAGCACTTCCATAAAGAAATCTCATGAGAAATAGACTGGCAGTAAGTGGAAAATGACAATATAAACATGAGGGCAAATGTTTTACGCCACAAACAGATGAGTAAAATATTCCGAGAGATAATCTTGTGCTACACACGATTTCAGACAAAACTTAAATAGTTGTGCTAATATTTCTATGAATTGTAGCCTTCTAGCAGGCATTTACAGGCTGATTTTATCTCAAAAATCCCTGGAGTTCGAGTCGCGAGCGCCAACGAGCGCCATCTTGGATTTTTGGATGTGCGTCCTGGGCCGAGTGACAAAATCCAAAATGTCGCTTGCGACTACGAACTCCGAGATTTTTGCAATAAAAACAGCCACCAACGCCTGCTGGCAGGTTTCACGGATCGAAATCCTAGCTTTATTATGTGGAACTGAACAACACAACCATGAATCAGCAAATTTGAAAAGGATCTTTTGTATGGTTGTTATGCAAATTCCTGAAAGTGTGTTCCGTGTATAAGACGCACCCCGATTTTGAAGGTCATTTTGGAGTTAAAAAAGTGTGTCTTATATATGGGTAAATACGGTATGCACTTCTGCATCCATGCATAATTCTGAGGGCCCTGTCTATTAAATCGATATGCAAATGAAGAAATTTCCATTGAATTCTGCAGTTGCTCTCCAAACTGTGATCACTGGAGACAAGCTTCTCACAACTGAGATATAAGCTTATTTTTGGCTTAACAGCAGCAGGCAAGATGGCATCTTGTACATAGAAAGATATAATCTGCAAGGAGCATACACCCTTCCATGATTTCTTGATGTTTTGAAATCAGCAAGTCGACGAAAATCCATCCACATCACTGAAAAGAGCAACTGAAAGTTAGAAGATTTTATTGCAAAAAATTGTAAAATGGCGAAGAAACAGCCCTGAGAAGTCACAACATTCAATGCCATTTTGTTGAAGTGTGGAAAAAGTTTGCCCCCTTCTTTGCTAACGAAACAACATTTCGTCCTAAAATTTGCCAAATTTACCAATTTTCAGGAGCTCTTTTCAGTGATATGGATGGATTTTCATCAACTTGCTGATTTTAAAACATCAAGAAACCACGAACAGTTAGCTTCAATTTCAGATGTCTTTTCCCTCGTAAAAAGAAAATACAAAGACAAAATACATATTCTGAAATTCAGGGTACATATGGAAGGGTCTATTGGCAATTTTCATCAACTTCCTGATTTTAAAACATCAAGAAACCGTGGAAGGGTTAGCCTCAATTTCAGACGTCTTTTCCCTCGTAAAAAATTGAAGAGAAAAGACATCTGAAATTCAGGCTATGCAAGGGTCAATTGACAAATGCACTTGATAGTTAAAGTGTTGCCATGTCCCAGGCACGGATCCAAGGGGGTTCATCGGGTACAAATGAACCCCCCTCTCCCAACAAACCGTTTTTTTGGGATCGGTTCGCTAAAGACCTTTTGAAATTCAGAGTGGATCTTTTCTTTATGTGACCCAATGTATACCAGGGGTGCTTACCATTGGTCACGAAAAACCGGTAATTTCGGTTGGGATTCCAATGGTACAGTCGATGTTTCGGTCATTCCGGTTGGTACGAGAGGTTCAGCTTCAGAGGTTGTCTCGCCGTTCCAGTTGGAACGAAACGATCGGAATGGTTTGTACCATTGGCACTCCATCCGGTTTTAAGACCAAATAAGGTAGCGGATACGAACCGAAATGTGAATAAGCGAATGGTAAGCTTCATTCCACTCGGTATTTCATCCCAACCGGAATATTTTGTACCACTGGACGCTGATCAAACCAACCAGTTTTCCTTGACCAATGGTAAGCACCCCAGTACTTAAAATCCTAGATCTGCCACTGGGTCCCTTATCTGTGTAAGCTTACACTATATAATAACTTTCGCTAATGTACAAGCCTCTTATTATCCTTCTCTAGGCTTTTCATGTTTATGTTGTTATCCTGATGTTACTGTAATATTACAAACTTGAGTTGAAGCTTGGGTCGTGTGCTCCGACCTAAAGTTCTAAAGGATTTCTAGGATAATATCACCAATCCTGTAAAGAAGCTCATAACACAAGTAGTGCACAGTCATCCCCTGTACAAAACTCTGTAGATTTGCTTATCACTAAAACTTTCAAAAGACATCTAAAAGTAGCAAAGGATACTTCATAAGCAATGAGTTGACTTCAGCTTCATCAGGACCAGTCGTACTTCCTTCTTCAACTTGTTCATCAACAAATCTATTCTCGTCCAAATCATCTACGTCCACCCTACGAAAATTAGTCGATGCACTTGCCTTTGACATGATTTCCTAATACTGTAGGTGAAGATAAGATGGAGAAAAAAGGACCAAGAAAGTAAGATTTTGCAGGAGAATCGTGAACTCAAAAGTTGGGTTGGACGAGTTGGACTTCCCTTCCGTTTACCGGCATGCTTTGCAGTATAGCTCAGTACCAGGCTACGCGGCCGGGAGAGCAAAGCGTCCTCAGGGGGAGGGGGTGGACATTTTGCAATATTTTGATCACCGCTGGTCAACGGGAAACGGCTCGCTTTGCAACGTGCCATGGGAAACTTCGCTTCGAATACTTGATAACACTCACAAACATGGAGAAATATGCAATGATGGTGGAGAATCTCATCTCAGCTGGCATCAAACTTGTGGCAGTAGACTTCGACCTTACCATTTTGAATATTCACACGCGTGGTTTCTGGCAATTCACGAGTAAATCTCTCGTTCAAAGAGTTCGGCCTTGTTTTCATCACTTCTTGATTTCTGCCGCGAATTCGAACTTATTTGTTGCTGTTGTTACTCAGTCACCGCAAGTTCCTTTGATCAGAGAGGTTTTAGAGCAATCTATAGGTCCAGACTGTGACACTTCTAAATAGAAATTCGAGGAAATGATGGCAAGTGGAAAGAAGTGAAGGGAGTTACTAAGGAGGGTAAGTTACATGGCGCGAGAAAATATTCGCGTTGTCAACACATCTCAGCGGTTATCAAAATGCAGAAATTGCTGCTATTGTTGTCACAAGTTCTAACACAAATTTGTACACAGGTGATGTATATTTCAAATTTCAAGGCTGAGCTCTACTTTCATAACAAAACCATTCAGTATGTACCCAGTGTGTGTATTTTATGTGCAACATCCTGCTCATTTGTTCAAGGAGGTTTATTCGTTCTGCTTGAAAGTATAATTAATGAACACAGTGCAATCGTCTCAAATGCAGCCATTCAATAACAATGTGAAGAAAAAGTCACATCAGCAGATGTTATAAAGACGGTTTTTGTCTTTTCGCAATTTGGTGTTTCCGGAATGTGGCTTGTGCGCGGCTAAGGTGTGTTTCGACCAGTTGCCTGTTCAGATATGCCAAGAATGTAAGCACATTAGAAACAGCCTTGGCTAGGACTTACCGTAAGTGGATATATTTAGAACATTTGTTGACCTCAATTAGTCTTAGTACTCTATTTTCGTGATAAAATTTGATATGTTCTGGAAATATGATTTTCTAAGTCAATCAAACTAGTGGATGATTGGGAAAGATTTATATATGTTTACCTTATTAAAGTGAAATATATTGATATCAGTTTTTAGTAAATACCATATCAGTGAATAGTCATTTTCGCGCGCTCTGATTGGTTCCTGAAATAGTAGATACCTATCGAACACTATTTACTGTTTTGAGAAAACTCTCAACATGGCAGCTCTTTTCGCGCCATATTTTATTCTACTGATTTGGTATATACTAAAACAACTATCCCCCTTTGGGGGATAGTTGTTAAATATAGCCAGGCCATGTCAATTATTATACACAACACCTACTCATTAGAATGTTGTTATGGCTGCTATTGTGGGAACCAGGACCAGCACTTCAAATAGAATGCATCAGAAAATGCAGCCATACAACTTGAGGCATACAATGTATGATGGCAGAATTAGGAACTTTTTAGAAAAAGGCAGATTTTAAAATCCCATTTTCTACTCTAAGATGGCAATTTGAAGTTCTAAACACCAGGCTTGACAATAATAAATAGCTACCAAAGGGCCCGTGGTTTGATGCGGGATTTTTTCTGAAATTATGCGCGATTTTTTCAGAAATTATGCGCTAAAAAAATCGAAATTTTGCGCTAAAAATACGAAATTATGCGGGATTGCGCAGTATTTTTTTACAAGTGCCGTAACATACTTTGCTCTTTTCGCCTGTTTTGTTACATGGATATAGCTGCTATTTACTTTAACAACTTTGTTTGTCTATAAAATGCTCTGCGATGAGTTCCAATTGCTTCGCTTTACTAACGTCATGACGCTACGTTTTCTTCCAGGGAGACGAGTGTTTTCGCTTTTAATAAGCTTTCTTTCGTACAAGGCACACTTTTTTCATACCGCAAGGATCGTAGCAACGCACTCCTATCCAACCATGAACTAAACGGTCACAAGAGCTATACGCAGGCTAACAGAGCTATCGTTACGATCTCTCATTATCACAAAAACTGTGTTGCGCTTGTTTGCCGTTGTTCTGCGCGTAATTATCAAAATAATCCTGATCGCTAGAGCGGTCGGCACTATCGTCGGAGGTAGTGTAAGAGCTTATAAAAATCGGAAACGTGCCACGTTATTCTGTCAGTGATTTTCTTGGGGAGGTTATCGATGGAGCTTCCATTGAAAATCACAAAATTTTGGGAAATTATGCGCGATTATGCGGGATTTGACGGATTATGCGCATTATGCGGAGAAAGCCAAATTATGCGTTTCCGCACCAGCGCATCAAACCACGGGCCCTGCTACCACAATATAATATGACTGCTCTGATTGCTCCAAATCTAGGCTCTATTTCGCTGCTTATCATAAAAGCATTAGAACACCACTTTCTCTGATATAATTCTCATGTGCTCTATTCACCTATAAAGTCATAGAAAATTGTGCTCTAATGCTTAAATAATGTGTGGTTCATCCCCCCCCCCCCTCCCATGGAAGGGATTGGAAAAATATTGATCATTCCTTTTCTGCTGTTCATGTTTTATTTTGTGGTCTTGAACACTTTAACCACTCATTTCATCTACTCTATATTCCAGGAAAACAACAACATATTGAGTCAGTTATTAATCACTTTGAAAAAAAGCACAAGGCAAGAATATCAGCCAAACATGTTCTTCTGTTGGATGATGACTCAAAAAATGTTGAGATTGCACGGAGTTGCAAGATGAATGCAATACAAATAAGAGATGATACCAGCCTGGATAAGTACTAGACAAGAGGTATTTAGATGCAAGTAGTCAATGGTATACATGATTTGTACTAGCATGGACTGCAAAATACCAGTAATGAAAGTTATTAGGACTTTTTAATATTATTAACCATGTCTGCATGAATTCTGAATAGCTTAACGGTAACAAAAATTTATTACTCAGCAAAAAGTTCAACAACTGATTCATACTCTGGTATGTCCAGGGTAAACATTACTGACAGAATTAGGCAATGAGAAAATTTAAATAATGTGTGGTTCCAGAAAATATCCATCCCCCCAATGGAAGGGTGTTGAAAAGTGACCCCCTCACAGAAAAGAAATTGGGTAAATTGACTCCCCCACCCTCTGGAATTTCCAATCCCTTCCATGGGGGTAGGGGGATGGATATTTTCTGGAACCACACTATAATAAAAAAATATATAAAAAAATAATGGGTTATGCAAACCAGGTGTCATTTTACTGTACACTATTTGAAGTTACTTCTTTGCTAGAGATATGTACATATAATATAGTGTGCCCATTAATACATTGAGATTTTTTGTAGAAGGGCTTGTATGGTACTGTGAATGAGAAATAATTACTAATATGCATGCTTTCTTAGCCTTTGACTTGCTTTGTAATGAGAGGCTTTAATACTTTATACTTACATTCAAATCCTTGCTTGCAGCTAATCCTGAAAATCATTAACTTTGAGGTCAGTACTTTGACTTATTTTAGGGCCATAGTAGCCCTTGAAGTGGCATTATGTTGTATTTTGTTAATTCCATCATGTAATATAAGACAGTAATTATAACACAGACTAGTGTTGCCCATATGGAATCCACATTGTACCACTGTTCATGGTACTGTTGATACAAGGAGACAAGGTCATAGGTAGAATATTTTGTCTGGGGGGAGGGAGCCTTGGTCATCCTCTGTTTTTGCTGGGGGGGGGGGGGGGGGCAACCAGGTTTTCCCCACATCCCACATATGTTCATACTAAAATGTTTACTTCGCTTTCGGAGGGGGGACTGCACATTCTGCCCCCTCCCCTCCACTAGCTACGGCCAAGGGGGAACGGCTTATTCAATATACAATGAGCCCCCTGCCTTTGACTTCATCATATCATCATCATTCTCATCGCACTTGTATGCTATAAATAAATGATAACTGTGTATCAAAATAATTACATGCATTGTGACTCACAACTTTCTCTTGCACAGCACTGTATATAATATGTAGTTTTCAACTGTTTTCTTTCAGATATAGGACCACAGATGTGTAATGGTGAATAGATAAAATTCAGCAGGAATTAGGTAGTGAATTAAGAATTTGGTATATTATTATTACTCCAGACAGCAATAATGACGGCTTTCAGACAATACTTTCTGCTATAAAATATCCTGCATTCTATGGCCCTTACTTTTTCCACTTTGTGAAAATTGTTGCTTTGTGCTGGAAATATATGGTTTGATTGTGCGTTTTCTACCCTGCGAGCAGTGATTCCTCCCACAGGGGGGTACTCGGAGATAAAAATGATGGGGAGGTCCGACATATTTTTTTGGGTATTAAATTTGTAGTAAAGTATTTTTTTGGGTTGAAAATTCTTCCTGGTATTTTTTGCGGTTGAAAAATCCGTGGGTATTTTTTTGGGGTTGAAACTTCTGACAGGCGAGTAGTTGATCATCAAAATACTAGGCTATTTTTGGGCAACATAAGCAGCTCAGCATCATGTGTATGCTGGTATTAAACAGCCTTTTTAGGCTAAAAAAAGTTGGGTATTTTTTTGGGTATAAAATTTTTGGGGCAGGTATTTTTTTAGGTATAAAATTTATAGCTCAGGTATTTTTTTGGGTATGAAATTTGGAGCTCCGTCGGACCCCCCCGTCATTTTATATCCAAGTACCCCCTCTGGGTTTCCTCTCTCTTAGGCCAGCGGCTAGCGAGGGAGAGAAACCACTGCGAGCGACCGTTTAGTGCCGTCCTCAAACTTGGATGAATAAATTAACTCAAAAGCAGTAAAACCGGTTTTAATCCCGTTTGACACTGGTACGTGATGACATATTTAATCAACAGTTGAAACCGCCATGAATCCAAAGAAGCCATGAGAAAGCAAACTCGCACAGAAATAAAGCTCAAAACACGGCATAATAAATTTCTACAAGCACTAGTAAGCTTATCTGTATGTTTTGGAGAAGATTTGGAGATAGAAAACTATGTAAAACTGGCTGAAAATTTAGCAGGAAGTTGTCACGCGAAAGGTCAAGTCCCATGGGTTAAGTCCATTAGCGCCAGATGTGACTTGCGTTACTCGACGGAAAACCAAACGGTCGCTCACAGTGGTTTCTCTCCCTTGCTAGCCGTCGGCCTAACAGAGGAGGAAATCACTGCTCGCAGGGTATGTGTTTTCCTGTTCTAACAGTCAAACACTTCTGGCCAATAAGGTCCTTGCCTGCTCACCTAGTGCAGTCAAATGGGTCTTCATTACAACAGAAAGCCAGGCTTCATACAGTTGTTGTATTGTGTGGTTCCAGAAAATATTTATTTCCCCCCCCCCCATGGAAGGGATGGAAGGGTGTTGAAAAGTGACCCCCCACCCCTCTGAGTGAAAAATCTTGAGACCCCAACAAAAACCTGGGAGTTTGACTTCCCTGTGGGTGAAACAGGGCAAGAACCTGATGGTTTATTTGAATTGACTACTGCAATAGAAAAACACCAAATCACAAACCAGAAGTGACATTTGAAAATGTGCAGCACAAAACAACAAATTTAATTGTATGGTAAATAAAGAGAAGTTAAACCATACCAAGAAAAGTGAAACTTTCCAGTGGTGCAGCTTCCCTTACTTTATCCTGCACCCAAAATTTTATAAGTTGAATCATGCCAATTTTTGCAGATCCTGATACATGTACAGAGTAAATACATGTAATCAATTGTTACCACCATATGCATTGCTACACAACCTCAAAATTTACAGTTGCAATTCTCAGCAAAGGAACTGAATGTCAATTTTCTTGAGCCAGAAAGTTAATAATTCTAGGCCATAAAGCCAAAGGATAACTTACAATAATTTTAGTTGATTTTGCAATTAACGTCGACCCACTGAAGTAGCTGAATCCAACCTTTTGGTTTTGATTGAAAGCTAAAAAAATCGCCCATCAGCAATGCATACAGTGGTAACAGGAGGAAAAAATTATATATTTTCTAGAATTATTTTGTATAATTTCCTAATAATTGTTCAACTATAGTACAGCCGATTGCGTTTGAGCGTTTTACCCAAACAGTTCGCACGTTACGTTTGAAAGTTGCGTTGTGAGACAAAAAGTCGGACGTATTCCAAGGGCAACCGCCATGTGTATTTTTCACTGACCAATCAGAGAGAACAGAACTCTTTGGTTCGCCATAGAAACGTCTCGTTTCATCCTAGAAACGCAACTTTTAAACGTTCAAACATAACGTGCGAACTGTTAGGGTAAAACGCTCAAACGCAATCGGCTGTAAGACAAAGATAATTTTCTAATCAATATTAACAATTTTTAATCAACAATTCAAAAGGTACTTTTTGTAATAAAAATGTTTTTGTAGGACATTATTTGGTAGTTGTTATTTATCCTAACTCATTGTAACAGGTTTGCTTTGAGGATCTAGCTTGTAAAACTTGGCTAACATGAGCCAGCTTGAAATGTTGGTTAGTAAAATAGCCTACATTTGTAGAAATATTGTAAGTATATTGTATTCTAAAATAACTAAATTGCGAGTTGTATGTTTTTGTCACCAAAATAAATTGTTTCAAAACATCCTAGTTTATAAGCTGTAATTCAACAATTACTAACAGTCCTTTTCCTTGCATAAGATAAAAAATGTATGTGTTTATATAGCACCAAACTTCAGCCCACGATGAACAAAAGGTTCCAAACAGCAGAGAAAAATCCAAACTGCCCCAACTGGGAATCAAACCCGGTGCACAGAGGCAAGCTCCTTACTGCTGCACCACTCTTGCTTCACATAAGATCAGGGCTTGAAATACAATCATTTATTTTTTCCTAGAGGGCACGGTAACCAATCCTGCATTCTGATTGGTTCTTAGAATTGACCTACAACTGTAGGTCATGGTAACCATTTACATGCACTTGGTTTAATAAGCTGTTTTCTGGCTTAGGTCACTCATCATATGAAAAAACTATGACATTGGCCTGGTCACAGTTTTTCCCTATACGGACCTCCCAGCCAGTTAATAACATATATCTATTACAAAAGTGATCAAAATCATGCTGTTTCGTTAAAATCATGCTGTTTCGTTTAACATCAGGGGATTGCTTGAATAACCAAAGAAGACTGCAGCAATTTGGGGAGGGAATAACAATGTTGCGTCTTTAGCACACCTGCCAACCCCTGCAGTTAAAAACTGGGAAATGGGTTGAAAGTACTGTGCATTATAAAATCTCTATTCCATCAGTCTATGCGTAATGAATTACAATACTTAGAGGGCCTTGTTTACAAGGGGTGGCAAACCAGAAGTCCAGGAGATTGATCCAAAACAGAGTCTCTGGGAGAGTTGACAAGTGTATATTAGAAGGGAGCTCACTATTGTTCATGATTTACTAATACAATGCTGATTACCATCTGATATTTGCCTATTTCACACTCATCTAAACTATGCATGTGATTTGGTTATCTCTGTTATTTTTATGAGTAAACTTCTATTATTGATCTGATGCGACACCGACACAAGGGACATACACGCCTATTCCATTGGCCAATGAGGGACTCAGCACATGTTGAGCACAGGCACATGTGACGGCATGGCATAATAAGGATCTGTTTACGTTGGTCAGCACACACAACACACAATGTTTTATCTCTTTCTCGCTCCAGCTCTTCTCTCAGTTTATTCACATTCTCCTGGTTACCAGAAGTTGATGGCTTCTTGTCCAAGGTAAATGGTCGCTCTTCATTATTCAGAGGAAATTGTTCATTTGTAGATTCATTGGTTAGGGAATGTCTTTGTTGATTGATAAAGGACACCAAATTCTGTATAGCACTCTCAAGAGTCTCAAACAATAGTAAGAAAACATTCAATCCATACACATGCCATGTTGAAAATAGAATGAAGCCTGCTGATGTAATACTTATCAATGAATACTTGCCACCAGGGGTTATTTGTATTAAATATTGCCACAGTGCATGGATGCTTTTTATGACATTACAGAATCCTGAGATGATACCATATGCAATGTATCTAGCACTTGCAGTTGTAACCGTTATAATATTTGTAACTGATGACCAGATGTAACAGACAAGAGAATATGTTGCTGTGTAAACCATCTCAAGAGCTGTGGTGAGACCCCAGTACATACCATATAACAGGGCCTTTGCTGTTTGAAATACCTCAGTCATAAGCCTGTGCATACCAGATCCTAGCCAATCTAATAGTAAACTAATGTTCAAGTAAATGTTAACCAAACATTGCCACACAGATCGGGCAACTGCCACACAAACTGATCCAAGAGTATGAAATACTGCCTTAAATAATTCAAACAGCAGATAAAGTGAGTTAGCGATGGTGCTGATTATGAGCTGAATGACAGCCCATATGACAGATAGGATATCCAAGCAGCAGTAGCAGGAATAGCAGCAACTTCCTTACAACCGTTGTAAGATTCTTTGACTGCTGCTTGTGCAGCCTTCACAGATATCATTCCTGCTTGTTCGGCGACATCGAATAACTTAGGAATCCCGATCACACAACTGTGCAGCAGGCTACAAATATAACGCACTAGAGAGAGAACGGTTTCAACCGACGAGAACAACAAACTGCGTATAAAGTCAACACACCAGGTTCCAAATTGATGAACGGCCTTCAAACTTGACAACACGAAACTATAGTTTGCTTGCAGCACAACGCGTACGGAGTACCCAATCATTTCTACAAGACGGATGATTCTCTGGAACGTTAAAAGAATTCCTGTGAGAAGTTGAGAAACTGTTACTATTATGGTGCTCAAAACGAAGCAAAGGAACCCCAGGAGACACGAAAGAACCACCAAATCCATTGCAGAATTTTCGAAGGGTACGGCAAGGAGAAGACGAAGTTTTGCAGTTCTTTCTGTTTATCCGTTGAAATTCTAGCCCTTTTGCTGGGTTTGGCGCCTTCGTTAAAGTATGAAGAGGTAATCACAGCAAAGCAAATCAAAATCAACAAATCCTGCTCATGTTGGAAACGAAAGTCGCTTTGCAGAAATTTGCTTCGATATGAACATTTTTACAAAGAACGCTTACGCCCGCGATGTTTCTGGACAGTGATTTTACTTACCCAGATTCCATCGGTGCCTTCGTCGCGCGGGGGGCAGGAAAAGATGCAAAATACCCCTACACGAAAGAGGAGACGAAACCAGATGACGCTATCTATCTGCGTTAATAAGACATACCTGCCAACTCTCCAGGTTTTCTCGGGAGACACCAGTTTTTTACCCTCGTCTCCAGGGGAAAAAATATTTTAACGTAACCTCCAGATTTTGGAGCTTTCAAGGAATAAGACCACCGCCATTTGGATTATTGCCACTGTGGAAAATGTGCCCACCCCACCCCCCTTAGATTTCTGGTGACCGTGATTGTGATTGTGATTGACATTAGCTAAGCTATTTAACAATTAGACCTCAAGGCCGAATGTGCTATGATGAATAGACCATGAGGCCGAAGGCCGAATGGTCTATTGATATCATAGCACATGAGGACGAGAGGTCTAATTGTTTAGTATAAACCAACAAGTTGGTCGGTTTTGGCAACGAATTCCATTATTTTATGTTGAAAAAATCAACTTTTCTTGCAAAGAAAGGTGGTGGTTTTGCCAGGCACGGTCTATCACTAATAGACCATTAGTAGCTCAGCCAATCAGAATGCAGGATTTGTAATAGACCATTAGTTGGTTTATACTAATTATAAGTAGACATGCTAGGACGTGCCTAGTCGCGGGAGTCTCAGTGAACGAAACGACAGTGACTCAGCACTCAGTCGTGAGAAATGTGCTCTGTTTTCATGGCGAAGAAACGAGCTAAGCTGTGAGAATTTTGTACTGTGAGTGAGTTAACATTCGGTGATTAAAAGCGAGAATTCAGGAAACCATATCGTTGCGTTTTCGACAAAGTGGCGACCACGAAGGGACGGAATGGAGAAACGAATCGAAGTTTTGGAGAGCAAGCTAAAAACCCTACATTTTCGCGTAGGTAAAACACGAGAGGTGCTTGAAAAGAGAGATCGGGAGACAACGAAACGCCAGAAGTCTTCTGTAGTGAACATTAGAAGTTCCGTCATAACTGCGAAAGAGGTTATCGAAGAAAAGAAGTTTGAACAGGGTGAAAGTGAGGAGGAAATACGCGAGTGGGCGAAGGAAATCGAGCAATCGTTGGAACGAGCAGACGAATGCGTGAACGAACTTGACAAGCAACTCGAAGAACTAGATCGTGAGAAGACGGAGAGAGAGAACAGGATATCCTTAGAAGGTCAGAAGGCAAAGCTCGAGGCCGCCAGGCAAGCAGAAGCCGTGAAACGAGAGGAAGAGCTAGCGTTCGAGAGGAAAAAGTGGGAGTTAGAGCGTGAGTTCAAGGAGAAACACGTACAAGCGGGAATTGCAAGCTCAGCGAAATTACCGAAGCTGAGAATTACATCATTTAACGGGACTTGTAAAGACTGGGTGCGATTCTGGGGACAATTCGAAGCTGAAGTAGACAAAAGCAAAATTGCTGAGGTAACCAAGTTTTCGTACTTGAAAGAGCAAGTGGAGTTGAAAGTAAGAAACTTGATTGACGGACTGCCCTTTACGGACGAGGGTTATGTGCGAGCCAAGGAAATTCTTCACCGCAAGTTTGGAACAACAAGCGATGTGGTCGGAGAATACGTGAGAGATATCCTTGAATTACCGGCGATCAAGGAGAGAGACGTCAAGAAGATCCATGAGTTTTACGAGAAACTGTTGTTCAACGTAGAATCACTAAAGACCTTGAAAAGTTTAGAGAAACTTGATGCGGCTGTTATGTTTACTTTAGACAAACTCGCCGTGATTAAACACGAGCTTGCTAGCATGGATGACCAATGGAGAAAGTGGAGTTTTGTGGAATTGCTGGAGAATCTTGAACGGTGGACTCAAAACAACCCTGTGATTTCAAAGAAACCTCAAACTGGACGAGCCTTCTACTCTGATGAGAAAAGCGATCAAGATCGTGACAAGAAACCTTTCAAGGAACCTGGATGTTTATATTGTGGAGATAAACAACACAAGGCCGTGACTTGTTCCAAGTATGTTACAGCTTCGGAGAGAAAGAAGATCCTAGTAGATAAGAAACTGTGCTTTAATTGTACGGGAAAATTACACCGAGCGCTAGATTGTAAAAGCAAGGGAGTTTGTAGGCTATGTGGCGCAAAACATCACACGTCGATCTGCGATAAACCACCAGCGAGAGAACAGGGATTGACAGCTAATCACGTTGGGCAATCTTCAGTAATTCACCCAGTTGTGATAGTGCTAATTAACGGGATCAAGTTTCGAGCACTTTTAGACAGTGGAGCCAGCCACTCCTATATTTCGTCTACAGCTGTGGCGCTTATCAAGGGAAAGCCGAAATCAACTGGAGTGAGACAAATTGCTATGCTAAGCGGAATACACACAAGAACAATGCAAGTTTATGAGGTCACGATGTGCTCAGTCAAGGGAGACTTTCAGCTTTCTGTTGATGTAACAAAAGTTGAAACACGAGAACTGTTGATGCTTGAGAACCCTAAGTACAAGGACCTGTTGGATAATCATGCACACCTCCGCGGCGTACATATGGATGATATTGATGAGAAGCAACAACTTCCAGTGCATATTATTCTAGGAGCAAATGACTTTGCAAAAATACGTACTTGTGAGCGACTTCGCGTTGGAAGGAGAGCAGACCCGGTTGCAGAATTTACCCGTTTCGGATGGTCAATCATGTCCCCAGGGGGGGAGGGTGAGATTACAAATGCTTACCTGACTGTGAACACATCTGTGGATTATGAGAAATTGTGTGCTTTGGATGTGCTCGGGCTTGAGGATAAATCGTGTGGTAATCAAGACTCTGTGTACGAAGAGTTCAAGGAACAACTCACTCGTTCGCCTGAAGGATGGTATGAAACTGGACTTCCATGGAAAGCTAGCTGTCCTGAAGTGTTACCAAGCAACAAGGAGGGGAGTCTCATGCGGTTGAACTCCTTACTACGTAAACTGAGGCGTACTGACATGTTGGATCAATATGACGAGATAATACAGGAGCAATTAAGGGATGGAGTGATTGAGCATGCACCAGAGGAAGTAAAGGGGAGAGAGTTTTACCTCCCTCATCGTCATGTGACTCGTGACAACTGTCAATCTACTGCTGTTCGGGTCGTCTATGATGGATCTGCGCATGCGCATGAAGGCGCGCCATCGTTGAATGAATGTCTTAATACTGGGCCGCCTCTTAACAATCAATTGTGGAATGTGATAGTTCGTCAACGGTTTCACCCAATAGCTGTGACGGGAGATCTGCGTCGTGCATTTCTGCAAATACGTGTACGTGAGGCAGAAAGAGATGCGCTGCGTTTTCACTGGATCGTGGATAAAACGTGCAAGCAAATGCAGGTGCTGCGCTTTACGAGAGTGTTGTTCGGTCTTGGACCTTCACCTTTTCTATTGAACGGTGTTCTACAGCAGCATCTAGATCACATGGAGTCAGCGTTCCCACAGAGTGTGTTTGAGATCCGGAAGAGTTTATACGTGGACGATCTAATTTCAGGAGCTCCTACTATTGAGAGCGCTCAACAGCTTAAGCGAGAGGCTATTGAGATCTTCGAGGATGCTTGCTTTACCTTGCATAAGTGGCATTCAAATGCACGTGAGATTGCAAATGACGACATCAGTGGTGAACTGTCTTACGCGAAACTCCAGTTCAGTGGGGAGTCAGTCAACGGTATCGGAGAGAGCAAGTTACTCGGTGTAAACTGGAATGAATTGGATGATACACTTAATGTGCGGTTCCCATCAGAGCTCGAAGTGCCCACCAAGAGGGGAGTTTTAGCGAATTTGGCACGAGTCTATGATCCCCTTGGAGTAGTGTCTCCCATGATGCTTGAAGGGAAGTTGATTTATCGTGACATTTGTGACAACAAGATTAACTGGGATGCAGAGCTGTCGGATGATTTGAGCAAGCAATGGTGCAAATTTGAACGAGTTATTCCGGCCTCTGTGAGTTTTCCACGTAGTCTTGTGCTTTATCGTGAACCAATTGATGAGATCAAGTTGCACGCTTTCGGTGATGCTAGTGCACGTGGAGTATGTGCGGCTGTTTATGCGGTGTTAACGCAAGCGTCAGGCATTACGCAAGGGCTGGTTGCTGCTAAGTCAAGGTTAGCAAAGAAGGACTTGACAATACCACGTTTGGAACTTGTTGCTGGTCACATGGCAGTCAACCTGGCTGCAAATGTACGCGAAGCCCTGGAGGGTTTTAACTTGGCTGAGAATATTCACTGCTGGCTTGACAGCTCAGTTGCATTACACTGGCTAAATGGCCAAGGAGAGTATCGTCAATTTGTGGCAAATCGTATGAGAAAGATACATAGTCACCCTAATACTCTGTGGCGACACGTCCCAACGCATGACAATCCGGCAGACCTCGGTAGTCGGGGAGGAAGTGTCATCAATGCGGAACTTTGGTGGAAGGGACCACCATGGCTTGCTGACCAAACCCAGTGGCCAGCGGAACTTGTAACCAAACCATCCGAGGAAAGTAAGGCAGAGAGGAAGGTTCAACAAGAGCTTTTTGCGTGCGGTGTTGAAGTTAAGGATGACTTT
This sequence comes from Scolanthus callimorphus, assembly GCA_033964015.1. Lineage (NCBI taxonomy): Eukaryota > Metazoa > Cnidaria > Anthozoa > Actiniaria > Edwardsiidae > Scolanthus > Scolanthus callimorphus. Next base: position 25,421,637 of record CM066911.1, on the reverse strand, counting down.
GACGCTGTACTCGATAAGTTCGGTCTGCGTAAGGCCATGAGAGTGTGTGGATGGGTCTCGCGGTTCATACACAACTCTCGACACCCTTCCGACAAGCGTAAAGGGGTCTTAACGACAGAAGAGATACAGGCCCAAGAGCTATTTTGGATAAAGAGAGTTCAACACCAGGCAGAGCGCAACGCGTTCTTTGCCTCAGATAAGGAGCAGTTAAATCTTCAGCTAAACGAGAATGGTGTGCTGGAGTGCAGAGGTCGTATTCAGGGGGAGTACCCGATTTACTTGCCCGACTCTGCTTTATTTACAGCGAAACTTGTGCAGCGAGAACACGTGTCAACTTTACATGGAGGGATTGGTATGACAATTGCTAAGGTGCGAGAAAGGTACTGGGTACCACGCCTACGGAAACTGGCAAAGAGGCTGTTAAGAAAGTGTTACGGATGCAAGAGATTTCAAGCAGTTGCGGTCAAGTGTCCTCCACCTGGTCTCCTACCAACAACTAGAACGGAAGGAGACACGCCCTTTAACGTAATAGGGGTGGACTTTAGTGGTCCCATTAGATATGGCCCTAAAAGGGAGCGCAAGGCATACATAGTCTTGTATTCTTGCAGTTTGACCCGTGGAGTCTTCCTGGAACTGTTACCCAACATTGAAACAGGAGAGTTCATCAAGAGCTTCAAGCGATTCATTGCGCGGAGGGGGAGACCTTCTAAAGTGTACTCGGACAATGGATCAACTTTTGTTGCAGCTGACAAGTGGTTAAAGAAAGTACGTAAGGATGAAGTGCTGAACGACTTTCTTCGTGACTATTCAATTTCTTGGCAATTCAATCTTAGGCGTGCCCCCTGGTGGGGAGGACAATTTGAGCGCTTAATCGGAGTCATGAAGGGAGCCTTCTACAAGACTGTGGGAGGAGGTCAACTTTCATGGATGAGCTAAACGAGGTTATTTTGGACATTGAAATCGCGCTGAACAACCGACCATTATCTTACGTAGAGGATGATGTCCAATTTCCTACACTGACACCTAACTCATTTCTGTTTCTTAATGCCAATTATTTACCGGAGTTGGAACCTTATCATCTTGAGGACAGAGATCTGCGAAAACGAGCGAAGTACCTAAAGAAAACTAAGGAAGCGATGTGGTGTCGGTGGAAGAAGGAGTACTTAAGAGCGTTACGTGAGCGACATCGTCTCAAACACAAGGACAACGCCCATCATCTGAAAGTTGGAGATGTGGTTATCGTCAAATCTGATGATCGAAATCGAAATAAGTGGACACTTGGTGTTGTTGACAATTTACTAGTTGGGCGTGATGGAGTAGTGCGCGCTGCTAGGCTCAGAGCTGGGAGAAGCTACTTGGAAAGAGCTGTGCAACATTTATACCCTTTGGAGTTGTCATGTGACAGGGTAGCGCCTGCGAGAGATGTTCCGCTCAATGCTGAAGCACCTGTTTTCCGTCCAAGACGAGATGCGGCCGTTGCTGCGAAATTTCGGATGAGAGACATTGCTGTTGATGAGGACGAATGACTTGAACACTTTAAGTCTGAACTCTGAACTCTGATAGGAGAAGCATTTAACTATAAACCCTTTATAGAACGTTGTAGATTTTAATACATTTTCACTTGCAAATGCCTTGTAGACAAGTCATTTGGGGGAGTGTGTGGAAAATGTGCCCACCCCACCCCCTTAGATTTCTGGTGACCGTGATTGTGATTGTGATTGACATTAGCTAAGCTATTTATAAGTAGACATGCTAGGACGTGCCTAGTCGCGGGAGTCTCAGTGAACGAAACGACAGTGACTCAGCACTCAGTCGTGAGAAATGTGCTCTGTTTTCATGGCGAAGAAACGAGCTAAGCTGTGAGAATTTTGTACTGTGAGTGAGTTAACATTCGGTGATTAAAAGCGAGAATTCAGGAAACCATATCGTTGCGTTTTCGACACCACATTTGACAGAAAGCTGTACTCGTTTTGTTTTTCACAACTCAATCTCGTAGGTCGAGCACAAGACCCTGGGGAAGCCGAGTCACATGACCACTGTTTGAGGACATGGGAACGAGGTTGTCCTTTGTTTCAAAACGGCCTGTGACTCAGCCACCCCCAAAACTACCGAGAAGGCGAGGTTGTGGTCGCTGGCCACTGGGAATGAGATTGCGCAGGGAGGCTCTGGTGACAGCCACCCATTCGCGAGATTTGATAGAGCCGTTGAGAGAAAGACCTCTCAGCGAATTCCAACATTCAAAATCAGCCAATCAGCAAAGGGCCTCAAATGGTTGCCACCAGAGTCTTCCCCGCGAGGTTACGAGAGAATGGGCTGACAACGTTTTTTTACGAAAACTCTAGTTTGCGCCATTAGAGCAACCTTATGGTATTTCCCAGCTGTTTTAAGCATTAGGGACGGACATTTGATATTTGATGGGGCAGTGGGCATTTTTTTTTTTTTTTTTGCTCGATATTGATTTTCGCGTCTAGTTTTGCTGCTCAAAGTTTTTTACCTAGTACGTGGCTGTTAGAGAAATTAGTTAGCATGCTTAGCAATAGGATCAGTTCAAGTTTTGGTCACGGATTTCCTATATTTTCACTCTAAGATATTCGGTGCACCAACATTCAAAACCAGCCAATCAGCAAAGGTCCTCAAATGGATGTCACCAGAGCCTCCCCTGCGAGGAGCGAGCCGGGGAGCTCTGGGTACAAGAATGACCCCGCAGTTGAAGGTAGCGCCGGACAAAATTTGTAGGTGATTTCAGTGATTTCGGGCAGAGAACATGAGAGCCTTGGTGGTGCCAGATAGCGGGGTACGATGGAACAGGTTTCCAAAACGTATCAAGACTCAATTTATCGCTGGTAACATTTCATATACATGCAAGTTAATATCAGAGTCCGAATTTTTTTCTAAGTCTATTTGCAGAGTAGCTCCCATACATTTCTTGAATTTTTCGCAGTTATTATGCAAATGAGCGGCCGCCATCTTGACCTATCTTTCTGGGAATGGGCTTGCTCGAATTTTGTTTTGGAATTAGCCACCCTCCCCATCAAGTATCAAATGGTCCGTCCCTTAGGTCAGCCAAATATCTCTTTTTACCATCCTGTTTAGTCGATCGTATGACGGGATTAAAAAAATGAGATGAGATGGGAAACTGTTTCTTGAGCTCGGTCTGTCAAAATGGATATCGCGACTATAGCTAAGAGGAAAGCATACCCTATATGGCATATGCAGTAACTAACACGATCGACATTGTGTTTGTCTCCATGGCACTATTACATATCAAGACTGGGTCAAATACGCCATCATAATGAACAAGTTTGGCTTCAGTGCGCAGATACGTCTGCGAGTCTCTTGGCGAGCGCTAAGTGGGTGTCGGCTTTCGCAAGCTGATCGAGACAACTAATCGCTTAAGGCCTGGGTCAGCCCAGAAAATCGAGGAAATCACAAAATTTCAAATATCTTTGCTAACATTAATGTTGAAGCATGAAATTTTCAGGATAGTCCACATTCATAGAGTGAAATGTTTTAGTATGAAATTTGGGCTGATATACTGGTCACGTGGCAGGTCACGTGACATTTTCACTTTTCAAATTTTAAAACTTTCTCCGGTGGTGAGTTTCACTCCTTTCTGAAAAGTTAATAGCTAATAATATTTCGCTCTTTGGGTTCTATATAGTGGTGTCTTAGCTGGTTGAAAAAGTTTGCTTCTTTAAGGTGCTTTAAGGACCTGATATGTTGATTAGGTCACGTGACCTGATTCCGACCCTTATATCTCGTTAACGCTAAATGATAGCTCAGCAGCCAAAACAGTACGATATTTCTATTGCTGTTGCTGAGGTCTATCCATTTTCACCAACATTGTATAGTTAGATGTTTTATCCATCACCGGAAAAGCAATTTACTGTTTAGTCACGTGACATGCCTTGTGACGTCACTCCGTACTAAAACATGGCACCAAAATGTTAAGTTCGTCGAGTTTTATCACTGTACCAAAAATTAGCCTGCCTTAAATAGATTAAAGCAATTTAAGGCAAATTTTGCGTTTTGGGGGACCAGCCCCAAGCCCATTTAGAATCCCAGGCCTTAATGTGCTTGAGAGCGCGGTTTCTATTGACAACCAGCGAGAAGCCGGTCTAACAGAACTGGGTTACCTTGGGATGAAACTGACCCAGGTTCAGGTTGAGTGCGAGTTGATGTTGATGGGATAGTTTCAGGTTTTTAACAAACATTTTTATCAAACCATAGATAGTAGCTTGTAGACTTATACGGCCTGTGTGAGGTCGTATGTACAAGGCTTTTTTTAAATCATTGGAAGTAACTTTTTCTAGAATCCAGGGGTTTGTCGAGGCCCGGCCAGATGACGTGGGGAGGGGAGGCATTTCGGCACCGCCTAAAAGCAGAGCTCATGAAACGTCACCTTTGTTTGCAACAGCTGCACTGAGCCTCATTTAAAGTGGCCCGTGGCTAATTCACTGGAAATCACAACCGAAACGTAAACGCCCTATTTGCTTATAAAGCTGCAACTTTCAGATATTTTTTTATGTGGAGATGATAAAGGATTTTTTTACCATTATATTTGCCATGAAATAAATCGGAATAGTTGTTCCGATCTCATTTGATATGCATTCTTCCTAAAGGTGTCAAAATGAAACGGATCCGTCCAATTCTAAAACGGCATGACGGAATTTTACTTTATTATTATTGCAATTGTATATCATTCCAGTTGATACTGTAAGTAGCGTATTAAAATCCTAAGCTTAATCAGGGAAGTGTGAATTGTGTGGCACTTCCCTGATATAAACAGTATAAATTAGCATAAATCGCCCCCAAACTACGTAAAACAAAAACCAAAAGCTGGAGATTTTCCGTCTTGTAAGCAAATAGGGCGATTGAGTTTTAGGTTGTGTTTTTGATTAATTAGCTATGGGCCACCTGAAGTGCCGGCAGCCGCTCAAGTCAGAAATTGATCCATTCTCAATAAAGTTTAATAATTCAAATGACCATTTTATACACGTGGAACATAAAATAAGAAATATTTATTAAATATAAAATATCTAATTGATCAATTCATTCTGATTCCTCTTCCTCGGATACTTGAACAATAGCCCAGGTTCGAATTACGCTCCAATGCTCACAAGACAAAAGCTTCAAATCGAGGCTTTCTCCAAATTCTAATACATTTACAGTAATTTCAGAAGAAAGCCTCGACTTGAGGTTATTGTTTGTAGGCATTGGAGCGTAATTCGAACATGGCCTATCGATGATGTACAGTTGAGTTTTACCATTCTATCTACCTTCCTCTTAGTGCAAGATCATTTATTTTATTATTTTTTAACATTGAACCGATTTTTCAGACTTGATCTCCCTTTTAGCCTCCGTGAATAAGAAAGTCCACTGTAGAAATCCCGGCGTGAAAACAAAAGGAACCCCTGTGGAAATTCCAGTTTGGGGCCCTCGTGAAGATTCCACCACATGTAACAGCCCATTTTCCCTACACCCAGATTTGCTGGTGGAGTTGCGAGTAGATTATCCAGAAAAGTTTAACACTACAGAACTACAAGTTCAACACTACAGAACTACAAGTTCAACACTACAGAACGCAAGTCATCGCAAATTCCGGCATATGGACGGCACCATGACGTCCCCCTTCCCGACCAAGATCAACCCTAACATCATCTGAACTGCTACCCTCTGGCAAAGATAATTATTAAGATGTGTTCGATCTGATGTATTAAGATGTGTTCGATCTGATGTAGTCCAATACTGCGTCTTCAAGCACAGCCAGGGGAACTGCACCAAGTGACAAGATGACGTCATGGAACTCCCGGATGTCAAAATTATCACCTACAAAGGGGAGGAGTGGAGATGTTAAGAAATTTAATCACGCTACAGATACATAATTACCTAAACATGACAAAGTATAAAAACATGTCGTTACCTAGTGCTTTAGTAGCTTTCTCTCTCAGTTCCTTGATCTTCAGCTCACCAATCTTATACGCGCATGCCTAAAAACAAAACAAAAACAGTAAACTATTTTCGGCCTAGTTGATGTAGACGGACTGCAAAAGAGGTTGGGTAGTTCAACAGAGGTGACCTACAGAGTACGTGGGGTACGGGTATATGCATGCGTATGTTTATATGCGTATGGTTATATGTGCATGATTATATATGCATTATATGCGCACGGTTATATGTGTTTGGTTATACACGTATGGTTATTTATTACACGTATAACGAGAATTGTATTACGTAAAGGCGCTTTGTAGAAATCGTTATGTGTTATTTAACCGGTGAAATTAAAGCTTGACAGCCAATCAGGACGCCGTATAGCGTTTCGCACATGTGAAAAATATAAACAATAGAATTCAGGGATTGTTGTGTTTTAACCAATCAGAATATAGCACCGCATTTTGTTCGCTTTTTGTCAAAGGGGAATTTCCCTTCGCCGCGCGCTGTTACGCTAGTTTGACAAAACAAATGTCTCGATTTGTTTCCATAGATTGCCCTGTTGATGAATTCATTCAGAAACAGGACAACAAAAACACCTTGAGTAGAACAACAAGAGATTTGGCCCTTCTTGCCTCATTTGAGGAGGTAAAAGGAATCGATAAACAAGTAGAAGCCGGTGTGAGCCAGCAGAATTAGACGAGTTGTTGTGCGAATTTCTTCTCCAAGTCAGGAAATTGTTTGCTTTGAAAATTCTCGTCACATGTGTAATAAAAAGCTAACAGCATAGAAAGTGCTTTGTACGGGTTTTATTCACGAGTGAGTTAGACTCGTTCGGTTCGTGTTTACACACAAGTCACTCGTGAATAAAATCCCGTACGTCGCACTTTCTATGAAGTAAACTATTTATCCGCATGGTTATATGCGCATGGTTATATGCGCATGGTTATATGCGCATGGTTATTTGCGTATGCTTATATGCGTACGGGTATATTTGTATGCTTATATACGCATGGTTATGTGACAGCCCATTATCAACAGCCCCACCTGGCAATATGAAACCACCGTAACCGCACCCTTCCTTGGAATCGACAAAACTTTATTTCAATGTTTCTCGCTTGTTTGCCTTGAGTGACTATGCATTGCACATTTACTCGCCACAGCTGCACTCACTGCTTGTCTGCGCTCGGAATTGCTGACAATTACTTATTTTCCCAAACTAGTTTTCTTACATAATTTATATCGAAATAAAAATGTTTGCTCTCCCCTAAAGAACTATTTCTTATCGTAATCATGTGGAAGCCTCACCTCCCAACCTCTCTTCACCTCTTCAAAGTAGCTACGGTAACCAATAGACCTTTCCCGCTAGAGTGGGGGGCCTATTGAACTGCCACTCATGCGTGCGCAAGAAAAAACAAACAAAAGAGTTTGCTCGCTTATCACAGGACCCCCGCTAAACCAGAAAAAGCCTTTACACCGGTTACAAATGCCACGAGAGGCGGGGAAGTGAGAGGCACGTGGAGCAATGTAACGGATTAGGTTATTGGTCCACGATTGATGGTCTACCTGTCCTGGCCACGTAATGTAGCGCGTGACCTCGGACTGGACATCATGTACTGACATGGCGGTATTGTTGGTCATGAACTCTACTGCCTTGTCACGTGACCACCTGAAATGACCAAACAAACAAACAACTCTTCCATTGCAATTCCCCTTATAACATCTTGATACCACTACTCCCAGAATCCTTTTCGTAGTTCCTTTTGTTTGTCTCATTAACACCATTATCTTGCAGCTCCCAAAGGAGCTCAAACTTTTGAATAACAAAACGAATTCGAAGAGGATTCTGGTAGAAGTGGTATCAAAGATGTTATAAGGGGAATTGTGAATTAGAGCAAATGCAAAAGAGAAAAAAAAAATGCTTACCCAAGAGCATGCATTCCTGTGTCCACCACTAGCCTACACGCTCGCAACATCTCATGGGATAGCCGACCGAACCTAACAAACAAATCACAGCATTCTTCCCTCGTTAGTCAGGAAATTATGTTTTTTGGTGACAAGCGAACAACACTCAAAGGCATATTCATGGTAGCCCACATAGTATATAGCTCATGAAGAAATTGACCAATCATTAATTATTATCATGTTACCATGTTTGTATATCTAAGATTGTATTTAGTTTCCCTGGTGACAAGCCGGCTCCTGACAAGGTTATACAAGGGGTTTGATTGTGTTAATGAATTAACAAATTTTCTACACGCTTCATCGCGCCTATCAGCGAGCGTGGCGATGTTAGCGGCAGATAAAGCCTTTGCATATGCTAGGTCTGGGAGCACTATGGCCAGCGCGCGTTTCTGGACCCCCTCCAGAGCATGCGAGAGGTATTGCGGCAAGTTTGCAAATGCAGGAGAAGCATACTCTAGAAGGGGTCTGATGAGCGTGCAGAATACCCTGACCAAGTCATTTTGGGAGACACCAGAGCGCTTTAAGCGTTCTGAGAGCATACATTCTGCGGTTGGCTTTCTTGATTATGTAGTCTGTCTGCTCTACCCAGGACAAGTCGTTTGATAAATATATGCCCAGGACGTTGAACGACTTGACGCATTCAATTACCGAGCCGGCGATGGAAAGGGGGGGACAGAAGAAACTATTATATTGCAAGAAATCCACCGCCATTACTTTACATTTTTTCGGGTTTAGGCGCATGTTATTCTGTGACGCAAAAGACTGAATATCATTTACAATGCTTTCCATTACGGAAGGGGAGTTGCGGGGCACAATCTCCATAACTGTGAGATCATCCACATACTTTACTCTCGGGCCCCACTCCTTAACTAGGTCATTTATCATGATGGCAAATAGGATGGGGCTGAGTTTGGTCCCTTGGGGGATACCACCCTTCAGGTACACAAGTGAAGATGTTGACTGTGCGATCTTAACACAATGGGACCTATCGAGTAGAAAAGCAGCGACCCATCTAAGTAGGCACGGGTGTTTGTTAAAGACTTAAGCTTACTGAGCAAAATGTTATGGTCTATGAGGTCAAATGCCTTACGGAAGTCCGCGAAGAACAGTCTAATCCAGCAGTTTCCACTGTCGAGCGCCTCAAGTGCGAGATGAAGAAGATATATAATTGCATGGCAGGTTGACTTGCAAGCAACGGCAAACTGTTTCGGGTCGAGGTCACACAGTACATCCGATAATATTCTCTCTAACGTAAATCCTTCCATCAGCTTCGCCGTCTGGCATGTGAGAGAGACGGGCCTGATATCGCCCTCGATGGTTTTGGCAGGGGTCTGCTTACGCAGCGGCCGGCAAACCGCGCTCTTAAGCAGAGAAGGCAGGTATCCTTCGCGAAGGGAGCCATTGTACAGGTCGGCAAGGACTGGAGCCAGCTCCGGTGCGAATAACTTGAACACAACGTTTGGAATTCGGTCAGGACCCATAGACTTTATTGTCTGGACAGAACGCAGGGACTTGAGGGCCTCGACCCTCGACCCTCGGGCACCAACAGCCTGTCAGGGATGTCAATCACACCAATGACGTCAACAACGCCTTGATAGCTCTCAGTGGCAGACACTCGCTACCGGATGTCAATCACACCAGTGTCCAACGCCAACGCCTTGATAGCTCTCAGTGGCAGACACTCGCTACCGGATGTCAATCACCCAATGTCCAACGCCAACGCCTTGATAGCTCTCAGTGGCAGACACTCGCCACCGGTGGCTCCGTTATCGAGTCTGTCAAGTCTTTTAAGCTTCTTGGCATTTACATCTCCAGCTACTTGACATGGTCTGCCCACTGTGACTTCATATTGAAGAAAGCAAACAAACGTCTCTACGCTCTGAGACAACTCAAGAAATGCGGCGTCGCGCCTGCTGACCTTGTTATGGTATACTGCGCCCTCATTAGGTCAATCTTAGAATACGCCGCACCCATCTTTGCGAATCTCCCTATCTATTTATCTAACGTGCTCGAGAGTATTCAGAGGCGTGCACTCGCTATCGTGTTTCCATTCAAACCCTATTGCCGCGCGCTTACTTTGGCAGGCCTGTTGTCTCTTTCCGATCGGAGAGACCTGGCCTGCTCAAGGTTTGTTCAGAGGATTCACGCGGGAAGTCCTCTATATTCACTTATACGTGCTAGGGTCTGTGAACACGCCTCTGGATACTCTATATTCACTTATACGTGCTAGGGTCTGTGAACACGCCTCTGGATACTCTATATTCACTTATACGTGCTAGGGTCTGTGAACACGCCTCTGGATACTCTATATTCACTTATACGTGCTAGGGTCTGTGAACACGCCTCTGGATACTCTATATTCACTTATACGTGCTAGGGTCTGTGAACACGCCTCTGGATACTCTATATTCACTTATACGTGCTAGGGTCTGTGAACACGCCTCTGGATACTCTATATTCACTTATACGTGCTAGGGTCTGTGAACACGCCTCTGGATACTCTATATTCACTTATACGTGCTAGGGTCTGTGAACACGCCTCTGGATACTCTATATTCACTTATACGTGCTAGGGTCTGTGAACACGCCTCTGGATACTCTATATTCACTTATACGTGCTAGGGTCTGTGAACACGCCTCTGGATACTCTATATTCACTTATACGTGCTAGGGTCTGTGAACACGCCTCTGGATACTCTATATTCACTTATACGTGCTAGGGTCTGTGAACACGCCTCTGGATACTCTATATTCACTTATACGTGCTAGGGTCTGTGAACACGCCTCTGGATACTCTATATTCACTTATACGTGCTAGGGTCTGTGAACACGCCTCTGGATACTCTATATTCACTTATACGTGCTAGGGTCTGTGAACACGCCTCTGGATACTCTATATTCACTTATACGTGCTAGGGTCTGTGAACACGCCTCTGGATACTCTATATTCACTTACACGTGCTAGGGTCTGTGAACACGCCTCTGGATACTCTATATTCACTTATACGTGCTAGGGTCTGTGAACACGCCTCTGGATACTCTCTGAGATCAGGGGATTCCTCTCGCTTTACTAGACCTACCCAAACCGACCGTTTCAGAAACTTCGTAACTTCAAAGTACTGTTTGGATTTATTGTAACTTGTTTTCCGTCCTGGCGTGTGTATTTATTATAATATTTTCGATGTTAGTATTAATGTATGACTTATTCCTGTAATTCAGTCCTAACTGCAAGAGGAATAATAAACGATTATTATTATTATAATGGCGTCAACAACGGCTTGAGAGAGAGGAGTAAATGACGAAGTCATTCCAGCAAAGAACTCGTTAATTCTGTGACACAAGTTCTCAATCGTGTCAATGTCATCATTTAATAGTTGGCGATACCATTCCCCTTCTTTGAGTAACATGTCAGAGATGCATTTGACCTCGCTCCACCACCGTCCGACATTTGTATTTTTCAGACTTTTTACTTTGGACTCGTAATATGATTTTTTGGCAGCCCTGATAGAACTTGCAACCTTGTTGCGCCACATTTTGTACACAGGCGAGTCTTTCCCGAATTTTCCGAAACAACGCTACCGTTTAGCAATCCATGTGTTTATCTTAGAGGAAATCCGGGGCTTGTCGGTGCTACACCGGCGGGCTGTTTTCAGGGGCAAAAATTTATGCAACTTTATAACGACCAACCAGCTCTTAATTAGGCATGCACCTTACATGCAAGACGACTAACCAGTCTTTAAATAGGCATACAACTTTTTTGACGACCAACCAGTTGTTAATTAAGCATGGAACTTATCTGCATGACGACGTATTTACCTTTTAATTAGGAATGCAACTTTTATGACGACCAACTAGTTCTTCATTCGCATGCAACTTATATGATGACGACTAAGCAGTCGTTAATTAGGGATGTTAGTTTTATGACGACTGGTAACACAGGCAGAGCGGACAAGGCTACTTACATGTCATATGGATCTGTGTATATTTCCATTTCTTCACCTAGGAACTCACAATACAGACCCCAGCCCTTGAGACAAAATAATACATGTCATGCTTTAAACACGCAAGCAAGCGAACGAACCAACAAACCACTTTTTTTATCAACTTTACATGGCACACATTTACTTATGCTCCCCTTCTTAGGCATAACTACAAATATAAATATGTGTTATATTTTTTGTCCACAGCTAATTTCCAAAACGGAACATTGATAAGAAATTGTTCCATGTAGTAAGGAGAGGAAGGATGTAAAGGCACTGAAAATTTTATTCGCTTTTGCCACTTGCAATAATTCACCTTTCCGAGGTTAAAGATTTTCTCCGTGTATAACGTCGTTAAGATTGTCAGATTAAGACAAAGTAGCTTGCTAGGAGTTTGACTGGGTAATTTATCTATGCCGAAATACTCTCTGTAATAGTTTCCTCCATTCTTTCGGGATGGCATTTCATAAAGCTATTTATTATATAAACACCAATGAAATAGCAGGTGATCTCCCGCGCGAAAACTTGATATCTTCACACGTGAAAATATCATGTTATTTTCACATGTGAAAATATCACACTGCCTTCGCTGAATGCTCGATTTTTAAGCTTACCACTGTATGCATTGCTACGCGACCTCAAAATTCAATGCTGCGATGGGCGATTGGCTATTTTTAGCCGTCAATCAAACCAAAACGCTGGATTCGGCTGCTTTACTGGATCAATATTGATTGCAAAATCAACAAAAATGGTTTTAAGCTATCCTTTGGCTTCCCTTGCCTAGAATGTTTAACTCTCTGTTCAAGAAAATTGTTTTTAAAATTTTCTTGCGTAAAATCGCCCATCGCAACAGTGAATTTTGAAGGTCGCGTAGCAATGCATACAGTGGTAACCCAAATAAAATTTGAATTTGGTATTTCATTGATGTTATATAATAAACAGAACATTACATGACCGCTTGGAAATACGAATTTTATCTTCTCGTTTTAAAAATTTATCTCACTCGTTCGCTGCGCTCACTCGTGAGATAAATTTTCAGCAATCGAAGATAAAATTCATGTAAATCCTCTATATAATGAAGACAATTATAGAAATAGACAAAGGGACGCATAAAAGCATTTCCTGTATTTCGAACTCGCCTGTTAGCCGACGTCTCTCGCTGTAATAATATCAATAATATCTCGTTTATTCCAACCTTTCGCAGCTAGAAGCTGAATTACAGGCGGGTCATTTACATGGATTATTCGGATTATTTCGGGTTTCAGGAAATAATTAGGGAAGAGGGAAGGGGAGGGCCTTTTTGCGCACAACAGGATTCCTGAAACCCGAAAACAAGCAATTTCGAATCAGCAGTAAGCGTGTAAATTTCGAAGTTGCTAGCCAGCATCAACAGACAAGTTCTAGTGTTGCTCATACCTTCATGTAGCCGCATTCATGGCGAACCCGAAAACAAGCATTTCCGAATAACCCCACAGTAAGCGAGTTACCGTCTGACCTGCTACTAGCCAGCATCATTTCAAACAACAAAACCATCAAGTTCTAGTGTTGTTCGTACCACTTCATACCTCCATGTAGCCCGTATTCATGGCAAATCTGCCCGGGGCCTCGTAGTACCGTCGGTCTTCCATATAACGACGAAAGCTCGGCTGCTGCTCTGCTTCAGCTGCCAAGGCACTCTGGATTATAAACATTAAAAACATCACAGGAAACCCAAAAAACGAAAGCATAAAAAATAACGATGATGATGATGGGTTACGCAAACTGGTGGCTCTTCTTCCGTTGCGGGATCTACGGTTTTACGTCCTTATCCGAGAAGACGTGAAGGTCTGGTCATTTACAGATGCTACAGCAAAAGCAGCATCGTCCTCTTTAGAGTGTTGGCCCGGCTAGGGTTTGAACCCCCTGCCAACCTCCTGCACAAAAGTCCGGCGCTATTTTTAGAACGCTAAGCATACGAATTTCAAAAGACATATACAGATTGGCGTACGGTAGCGTTGGGTTGCCTTATATCAAGATTTGACGACCATTTGGGATTCTGGCGGACTTTGATCGGCGCGGCCAAACATGTACCTTGCATAAATTGCTACGATCCGTGTTACCCGGGACGACACCCGGGCCAAAAAATTGAGTTACCCTGCTATAGTATCTTTCTGTAAGTCTTTTATTAGCTAGCAAGTGTTCGCGTGTATGGTGTTTCGCGTGGTTGTTTTGATTTGTGCTCGTTATACCTCTGCTAGCAGGATAAAGCAGAGTTGGGAATAGTTATTCATTTGGTGAAGACGCTAAGAAAGCACGGTAGTGGACAATGCCAGTATGACCTACCTGTAGATGATGCCCTGGCACTGCTTCGTGTAAAGCAAGGCTTGGTAGTTCATACTTGGGTCTGTAACAAACCATTGAAACAACACACAAAGACAGCTAGGTATTTCAATAGATTATGATCAGAATTATGTCAGAATCATATTCCATATGAATTCCCCGCATGAAACGCTGGTGTGTGCATGCAAGAAACTAACAATGGCGCACGGAATATAAGACCGGATTATTTGAAGGGGTTATCTATCTAGTACTATGTTACCTCACAAGACTGACCTCTCTTCATGTTTGTAGGTGTTTACGTAGAACGTCCCTGGACGGGAACCATCTTCTGGAGGAGCCAGGTAAAAGGCACCGGGGAAGTTAGGTGCTGACTCAGGAGGCACTTCTATGATCCTGGGATAAATCAGAGCAGGATCTGTTAGAAGATCCTTACTAATTGCTAATTATTATATTTATATAGCGCTATTCCACTCTTCACAACAATAAACAATTTAATAACTTTTTAATAACTAAAAGCCGCAAAATACATAAGAATATTATGTAATGGGATCATGGGCAGATTAGTTTCTGTATTTGATGCTGATGAACAATTGTCCGAGGAAAGGACGAGATTTTTTCGTTTGAAATTTCGTTCCGCGTTTCGACAGAAAAAGGGATAACAATACTACCAATTCCTCTTCCGCCAACAACAACAAAGATTCGCCTTTTCACTTCAGTCCCGCGTGGCAAGGAAGAACGAACGAACCCCTGTAACCGGCGAAAAGTTATAAATTTTACCTCATAAACTAACCAAGAACTAAAAAAGACATCGCCTCAAAAGCCAAGAAAACGAGCAAAAACGAACCCTATTCAAAAGATTTCAGAATATTCCAGGTACGGGCCTGCACTTTCCAGGTTTCTTATCTTGACAAAATACTTACTGGAAAGGCGCCTTGGGATTTTCTTGAAAAGTTTGGGCAACTTAGGAGTGATGACGTCAAAACACCACTCATGATATCCAGCCAAGAGCTCCTCCTAAGCAAAATAGATTAAATGGGAACGGACTTTTATTACTAGCCCGCGCGATTATCAAATAACTCTAATTGAGATCCATAGAAGAGTTTCGAGTACGCACTTTTGGGTGTAGCTTTCACCTGAGGTACAATCTTCTTAGGCCCTGTCCACACTAACGCGTTTTCAAACGTATTCGTTTTCAAACTTATACGGATTCGCAGCGTTTTAGTATGGACGGGAGATTCGGAAGATTTAGCTCCACAAAAAGCGATCACTTTTTATTTGATGTTGGCGTGTGCAAGGACAGTCTCAAATTAACTGTACAGTTGACGTCATCGTTTTCATTTTTATCCGGATTCGAGCGTCCACACTAAAACGATACGTATACGGATTCGTTTTTATTCACTTTCGAGAGCGTTTTCAAACGGATTCGGATTCGATGAAAACGATGAGCGTGTTAGTGTGGACGGAAGGCCTAAACGCATCAAAAAGTGTACGGATTCAAATGAAAAATTTCTGATTTTGCGGAAAAAATATTTGCTGTCGTAAATCACAAGTGCCAGACTGATCATTACGAAACCATTTACTAAGCGCAGGTTCGCCAGTGAAAACAAGTATAACACAAACCCAAGCACAAAGCGACATGTCCTTGCGTTCTTGTGGTAAAGAAAAGAAAATGTAAGTTTGGTTGTGTATGTGCATTTAATTGACAGCAATGTATGTTTGATCGTATGCGTCACTTGCGCTTTCTTCCAATTGAGCCTTTATTCTGTATTCAAACCGTCACGGCCATAACCTTTTTCTCGAAATAATGCTGCCGATCATTCCTCAGGTTAACGATAAAATCGTCAATATCACCGTCAAATCCGGTTCCTCGGGCTACCTGTGGAAAAAACGCAAGCAATAAAGCTGTGAGAGAAAATCTAATAGACCTCCTCGGCTTGGGCGTAATGTTTGCCCATTTCAGATCACGTGGCATTCCATGAGTATTCTCTCTTTCTTTTCCTGCTACGCACCGAAGGATATATGATTATGGAATCATTCCAAACAAAGAGAGAATAACTCATGGGAATGCCACGTGATCTGAAATGGGCAAAACATTGATCTGAAATGGGCAAAACATTAAGTCCAAATCGAGGAGGTCTATTTCCATGCAGACATAGTGAGTTGATACCAGGTAGACGTCAACCCGTTGTAGGCAGGTTTGACTAAGAGCTCTCGGTTCTTATCGTATTCAATTAACGCCACACCGTGAAACCATGTATTATGGACCGTGCATCATGATGATGTCGCTTTTTATTCGAATTTACATTTGAGGTATATTTATTTGTCAATAATTTGACAAGAACTGTGGCGGTTACATGCAAGAATTATGATGAACAACGTATGGTCCATGATGCATGGTTTTACGAGCAACGATAGAAATGGATGCTTATTATATACATACTGAGACATATGCACGGTTTAGCTATATCGTAAATTTTTGTTCGGAAATGGCTTTCAGCCAATCTGAAGCCGCGAACGGCATTTTTCACGCGTGACGAAAAAGATTCGTCCAATCAGAAGCCGCGAACGGCTTTTTCACTGCAGCGACAACGGCGCGCTTGCGTTGTGTTTTGGTGGGAGTTCGCTCACTTTTCCAAGAATTTATTCACCGTCTCAAATTCAGTCACAGTTTTTGATTTCCCAAACAATCTTTACAACAATGGAAGAAAGACCACTTGTCAGTCACTCTATACTAATTCTGTGGAAGACTTCGTTCAATTGCCCAACAAAAACACAAGATAGCAGCCCCTACTTTGGCGTGTCCCCAGAGAAGCGTGCGAACCCCCGACGAACGCCAGAGGAGCGCCGAAGGCGTGCGAAGACGATGGCGTGAAGCGCCGAAGGCGCGAGCGAGTGTCGAAGGCGCGAGTCGCCAACAACTCGCTCGCAAACTCACTCGCGCCTCGCGCCTTCGGCACTCGCTCGCGCTTCGCGCTTCTCTGGGGACGCGCCAAAGTAGGGGCTGCTAGCAGTCTAGAAAAAGCTAGTCAAACTGCTCAAGAAAAGTTAGCAGACAAACGTGAAGAACGCGAAGTTTATTGTTAAATACATGGTGTGAGAATGCGAGTCTGGAAGTCTGGGAAGCTAAATTGCCAGTTTTGAGAAAATCTACCAAGTCAGTTTCACAAAATGACAACGAATTTGAACTCGAGAACTCACAGGCGATCCAAGCTCTAGTCATGTGGGGTACTGTGAAAGAAACATGCAACGTTGTCGCTGTAAAAATTATACGTAAATGTAAATATTGAAATAAAATCATGTGACATCTCCTCGGAATGTTGTAGTTGTCAAATAAAGTGCTCCTGGAGCGATTTTATTGCATTTTGGGTGTTTTTTGTGCCTTTTTCGTAATAGGCCTACTGTATGTTATAATAGATTGTCAAGGTACAAAACGAGCATTCAAAACACCCTTTTCTAGCTCGATTTTTTTCGCTAAAAATCGACCTTAATCATCAAACAAAACAATCCAGACAACGAGGAATGAACCACAGCACTATGTTTTAGCAGTCATTTGAATGTGCAACTTACCTGAGAGAAGTGCGAGGTCTTAAAAGTCCAAACGATTTCGATTTGAAGGCGACGTTAGAAAAAGTGGTTGGGTCACGGTCGCACGGTCTGGGTCGAGAAATCCAATCGACTGCCACTATTGTGAATTTAGCCAATCAGAGTCGCAAAGCAGATCGACCGTTTTCGCGCCATTGCTCCAGGTTTGCTCTCACCCAAACACCCAAAATGCAATAAAATCGCTCCAGGAGCACTTTATTTGACAACTACAACATTCCGAGGAGATGTCACATGATTTTATTTAAATATTTACATTTACGTATAATTTTTACAGCGACAACGTTGCATGTTTCTTTCACAGTACCCCACATGACTAGAGCTTGGATCGCCTGTGGAGAACTCACTCGAAAGCGGCGCCAGTCAAAGCAACAAAAACAAATTCAGGCAATGGAAACAGAAAGCTGCATCGCTACGGATAGTGAAGTCAAAATTCTTTACGCAAAATCATGGCTTCAGGGTAGCTTAAATTACGAGTACAGTGTCTTTGGTTATTTGACAGCATACTTGAGATAAATGGTTGTTGTTTTCTCTCTCTTTTTGCAAAATGCCTCAGTATGACTATAATAAAGTAAATTCAACATGGTGACAGCCATGACAACATGGAAAGTGCTTTGTACAGAATTTACGCACTCGTTTGTTCGTATCAGAAATCTCACTCGCTCGCAATTCCTGACACGAACAAACTCGTGTGTAAATTCCGTACTTTCCATGTAGTATTCTCTATTTTATTGATCCCCATTCTCGTACCCACCTGCAGAGCTCTCAGGCTTGTCACTTCGGGGAGGCTCTGGTGGCGTCCCTACTATACTACTGCGGCCATTTGAGGGCCGTCGCTGATTGGTTGATTTTGAGCGTTGGAGCATGCGCTGAAAAGTCTTTCTCTCAGCGTCTCTGTATTAAATCTACTAAATCTCGCGCATGCCTTAGCGGCTGTCACCAGAGCCTCCCCCGCGAGGAAACGGGCCGGTGAGCTCTGGGTTCACCAGAGCCTCCCCCGCGAGGTGACTCTTGGTTCGAGAATGATTGATCCGGTGTCGTGAGAGTGTCCAGAGCAGAAGCCGCTATGGTAGGTATCCGAATCTCTCAGGGGCTCATATATAAGAACAGTTCGATATTTTCACGTTCCTTAAATAGTTTACACGTTGTCTTAGTCCGTCAGTCATAATCTCTAGCTGACGACACGAAGAACACTCTCGAACTGTGTTACCCGCTCTCCGCACCCTGGGTAACGGAGTTTAGTGTCGGCTGGTATCGAGCTGTACTAGACAAGGTACGACAATTAAACTCCATATTTTGGCCCAGCCTCTCTTGTCTCGTGAATGTTAATTAAAATTAAAACAATGCCGCCACGCGCCACGTGGCCCGCCATACAGGGCAGCTGGCTTCAAAATGGAGGAAAGTTTTTCAGCCTGGCGTAAATGACAATAGGTTGACTAATCTAGCCTGCCATTGCTGGTTGGAACGAGAAGACGACGTGAACCTGCTATAACGGGATGGCTTCTTGGACTAAGGAACACATTATGGCCGGTTGGTGGCATAGTATACACAATGGAAAATGAAGAATTTCTTAACCTACAGCACAGGAGGAGTGTCGACCTGATATAACTGTTTGCCATATACTAAGTTGGTCAACCCCCTGTCACATGATAAAACGCCTTCCAAATGTTTACCATTTTTGTGGTACAACTATTATTCACACATGGTAATAGTATTCCCTACCTGCATCATACGGGTCCTTATTGTCGCCATCTCCCTCTGCCCCACCGCATGTATCTCCTCAGGGCTCATTGTACAAGTAAGATGGAAATCTAAGACCTGGAAAACATGAACCCAGCAATAATATAATATTAACAATATCAAAACAAGGCAGAGGGATCCAATATCATCAATATGATATATAACAGGAGCTAGTAGCGTCCCTCTGATATATATTCTTAAGGCGTTTTGGCAGACCTAGTTATTTTTAGGTTGGTATTTACTCTTGTTTTTGGCGCTACGGTCATGTTTTAGAGGTAACAGCAAGCTTAACTAAAAACATAAGTGCCTGCATGTGCATATCGCGGTTGTAAAATGACAGGCGTCTGTAAACCTACTCAAAAAACGAATTGATTGGCTAGAAAGACAAAAGCTTTACTATTAGCGGTGAAACCGTTCTTAAAATAGCTAGGTCTGTGAAAATACCTTATCAATAGGGCAACACCAGAGTAATGCCCCTTTTAATGAGCCCCTGTATATACCCTCCAAGAAAAGTACATTCTACAATAATGAGTTAAGCTGACAACAGCAACGAGAACGAAACTTGGACAAAGTTGACTAGTAGTTAATGAGGGTGTAAGCACGGGCAAGCGGTACTAAATGACGTCATTAGTGACGTCACTTTGATTTTTTTTAATCTCAGTAAGAGAACAACGGCAGAGAGCAAGTAAGTTTCAGCTTAGTATGGTTTCAGAGAAAAGAGCGAAAATAAGATGATGTCGATGATTAGGCCATCAGAATCTCAATGATTAGGTTATCAATGATGGATAGCTTAATTTATCTATCAATCAAAGTCTCAAGGTATCCACGAGTTGCCGAAGGTGGATGGTGTTTTTGAACGGGCTTCCTCGTGCTTGCTGCGGCCTGAGATCCTTGGCCGCTTGCGGTCCTGAAGGTTCTGAACTGTCGTTTGTGATTATGCAGATTATGTGTGTTTACCTGTTGGTAAAACTCCTTTCCATTTGGCAGTAAAGTACAGGCTATTGTATCCCTACAAGCTGGCAAGTACTCCTAATAATAATAACAGCAACAACATTAGGTTGCCCCTTGTCCGGGATAAGTTCCCTACACAACAAAATTCAGTTCTCACGAGCCAATCAGAAGGGCACGATTCGCGTGTAGTCCTGACGCAAGTAAACCAGAGCCTCTAAGCTTTTGTTGATTTTACTTCACATTCTGATTGCCGACTGACTAAACAATGACCCAATAAGAACTCGTTTTGAAGTCTGATTTCGAAAGTCGTCCGAAATAGCTGTAATGCTATCGTGCATGTCTTGTATTTAGAACATTTCAAAGTATCGACGGTTCACGTGGCTATTCACCCAAATAGACAAGGATTGGAAACGCGCGGCATTTCAGTACTAATATGTTTGTTTGAGTTGTTTCAAGAGCGAGGGTTTTCGCCAAGAGCGAGGGTTTTCTGACAGCCCATAAAAACTTCGAACAAGGAACTTGGAAGCTTATATGCAATGCAGTAAATGTAAAAAACAGGGACGTAATCAGCGTTTCCAAGAGGGGGGTTCCAAACCTGTTTTGGTGAATTGATTGCAACTCCTCGTTAATACTTACATTAACTTGTATTGAGAGCTGAAGAAGGGGGCCTCTGAAGCCCCTGGAACCCCCCTGGCTACGCCCCTGATAGTGTAATACTGTGGTTCTTAGTTAGGTTAGAATACCTTGACAAAAAAATCCAGAACGTGTTTGAATGCAGGTTTAACTTTTCTTCTATCATACACATCTTATCCATGATGAGCTTTCTGTAAATAGAAAAACAAATTGTGTTTGACTATAGCGAAAATATAAGAACCCTGTAGATTACTGCTAATTAGGTACCAGATTATCAAAGTAACTTTGGAAAATGCGCCACTTCGTTTTCTCATGCTTGACTGACGGATTCTCCTTTACAAGCTTGACAATGTGAAAACATAACATGCCCTCGTAATTTAATGGACAAACAAAAAACGGTTAAACGAAACTAAATACAAGACTGTTAATTTAACCAGACTCAAGATTCGCACGCAAGTTCTTTTGTAGCAAGTCGCCATGTAGTAAGTTCTGCCCTAAAACTCAACGGCAACGCTTGTTACGCAGGCTAAAGTCGCCATCTTCACATAGCTCCTCCAATACAGTCATCTTTTGAACAGAATTGTTGTACAAAAAGGAAAAAATACAAAAACAAGATGCACTAATTTCACGAAACAAAACAAACACAGTTTTTGAGCCCGGATGATGTACATCTACATCTACCAAATTAACCAACAACATTGTAGTCTTTCTCGCTGCATTTTCATTGTCTTGTTCTAAAACGAAGCTCTACTGCTTTCACGTGCGGTTCAGGAGATTAGGTACGCGATTTGGGTGGCACTATTATCATATCAAACCTCTTCCTTGGAGGGATTATTTAATAAAGAGCTAGATGTCACTTGTCAGTGGCGGATCCAGAAATTTGGGAATGGAGGGGCACAAGAGACCGAAGGAGGAGGCACCGTAATAAAAAACATATGACGAAAGGAAAAGCTAACACCTGGAAAGTTCACACATTTATTATAAATTTACTCTTGAAATGGGGTAGCACCGATCCCCTGGCCCCTACCCTAGATCCGACAGTGAGTTGTTTTTGATTAGATACTACTGTGTAACCTACATTGTGGCCTGTCAAACTAGTAACAGGTACATGTACCTGAATCAGCGAGCTTCGAGTCAGGTGGTTTTAGAGAATTATCAAAAAATTAATTCTAACTAGAAAGGTGTTTCAAATATTGCACATAAGAGTACAGTGAATTCTAGTTATACTCTACCTTTCCTCTTCGCTAAAACCTTCTGGGATGTTCTTGAATGGGAGGTAGAATTTTGAGCTCCCTTCAAATGTCATGTCTAAAACGCCCTGGATTTGGTCTGGAACACTCGCCTTTAAAAGCAAAGAATAATAATAATAATATAGTTTATTAAGGGCCTTTCGCAGTTAGAACAATATACAGTGATTGTAATATCATCAGTAACATTGTGAGATAGATCAGATACTGTAGATCAGATACTGCAGACTTTGATAGGGCTGGCGTTAGGGATATGAGGCGTAAGTCCTTATTGACATCCCTCACTGGCTTTTGCTTCGGTAAAGGAACTATATCAGCCATCTTCCAGATAGGAGGGAGGCCCATTAATACTGAAGGAGCAGTTGAGGAGCTCTCGTACAGGGTCGGTCAGTAGGTCGGCATTTTCCCTATGTAACCTCGCCGGGATGTAATCAGGGCAAGACGCCTTTTTAGGCCCTGTCCACACTAACGCGTTTTTAAAAGATTTTGTTTTCAAACTTATACGGATTCGCAGCGTGTCAGTGTGGACGGGAGATTTAGCTCCAAACAAGCGATCAGGTTTATTTGATTTTGGCGTGTGCAAGGACAGTCTCAATTTAGTGGAACAGTTGACGTTATCGTTTTCATTTTTATCCGGATTCGACCGTCCACACTAAAACGATATCTATACGGATTCATTTTTATTCACTTTCGAGAGCGTTTTCAAACTTATACGGATTGGATGAAAACGATCAGCGTGTTAGTGTGGACGGAAGGCCTAAACGTATCAAACTTAAAAAGTATACGGATTCAAACGAAAACGCGTTAGTGTGGACGGGGTCTTAGGGCGTCAATTCATTCCTATGTGAATTCTCCTTACCAGAAAGAGTTCAGGGGCACACAATGAGAAACTAGTGAAAAACAACTTCAAATAGCATTATTTGGTGTATTATATAAGGCGTTAGATCGTTAGGCCAAACCGTTAGGAGAGCAAGCCAAAGCGTTAGGGATTATCCATAGACAGTTTCAAATTATTCATAGACCGTTAGAATATTCATGAGCGCTAGAGCGCTTTGCACTACTTTAACGTTTGAACGAACTCAGAGCGTTAGCAATCCGTTAGGTAGGTTCAGCTCTCAAAAGATAAGTTGTACCAAACAAACGCATTAGTGATATGATTTTACCTTACTTTTGCGATAAGGCATGTTCATCTCTTCGTGGTGTCTTCATGTGGTATTCAGCAATGTTAAAAGACTATGAAACCGTCATCACGTATCCGAATATTTTCGAAAACGGAGAGTTTTTCCTCCGTTTGCACCTCCCGTCCACACGTATGCGGCGTTTTCGAGCACAAAATCCGAGGTTTTCGAAAACGCTCTCCAGACTGTAGATTTTTAAAATCGATAGCCTGCGAGCCGGCTCTCCAGTGGGTTTTCCAGAGAAGAATTCGTTAGGGCCGGCGCGCGCGGGGTTCCTGTGGCGTCGGGATTCCTGTGTCCGTGACACAGGAATCCCGGACACAGGAATCCCGCGCGCCAAAAAAATCGAATATCCGAAAAAAAACCGCTGGAGAGCCGGCTAGCAGGCTATAAAATCGAAGACTTATCGTATTCGTGTGGACGGTCGAAAACGAAGGTTTTCAAATATGATGACGTCAAAGTTAGGGTCATGTGCACTTCGGTTTTCGAAGGGCGCATGCACTCGCATCCCGCGCATGCCCGATAGGTGACGTCTTGCTTATTCGAATCGTTTTCGCGTACACGTGTGGACGGGAAATACGATTTAAATACGGTCCGTGTGGAAAAAAATATATATCCGTTTTCGGATACGGGTGGACGGGGCCTATGAATTCTAAACTCGTGCTGTATAACGTTATAAGCGCAGCTGATAAACGTTATATTTCCGCGTGGTCTTTGACCAGAAAAAGACGAGTGTTTCTAACTGTCAGCGTTTGTTGTCAGATCGAAAACGACTTGATCTCGCAGGCGAGGCGCAAGTTTTTAGCTGACTAAAACACCTCAAGAAAGAGGACATTGTTCAACACGCAAAACTTCACAAACTACAAATATAATCATCACAAGCAGTGAATTGTCGCGACAATGTTAGGAGAGCTGACCAAACCGTTAGCTTAGGGGCCGACCATTTAACTTTTGAGGGGGGGGTGGGCTTTTTTGTCGGTGCAAGATTTTTTTTTCTACCTCTGTTAAGCGGTGAGAATTTTTTTTCCAATAAAAAAGAAGGGTTTTAGTCATCATTTTGCTGTGCAGGAAATTTTTTTCGGCCCTTCGGGCCGTGCAGGATATTTTTTTTCGAAAAAGCCCACCCCCCCCCCTCAAAAGTTAAATGGTCGGCCCCTTAGGTCGTTTGAACGTTAGACATAGCTGCCTAAACCGTTACACCGCTGTAGTACGTATGAAGGGTGACATTATTCCAATTGAGAGTCCAAGGATTACGTAAGGTTTCCACAATTCTAGGAAAAACAAGTTTTCTGAAAAATGGAAGGCAGAAATTCCACAAATTCTCGGTGGCCTTTTATGCTTCAATGTTGACAAAAAATTGCACAAATTTCACGGTTTTATGCAGTTCGAAACTCCTAGGAAACAACTGGGCTGAAGCTGGATCCACCTTTGACAATGGTTTACATACCACAGTTATCCTGGGAGGGACATACTTTGTCTTGATTCCTTCGCTCATGAGTTCAATCAGCTGAAACATCTAAATGGTGGAAATTTTTTCATAGAAAGATTGGTGGAAGTTAGTTTATTAACCCCTACCCCTACTACCCCCAATTAAATTTAATTTTCGCAAGCATATCAACTGATGAGGATGATCATATCAATTTAAATGTAATGGGTATGTGAGTATGTGCATGTAAGATTTATATATTAATACCGTAAGCGAAATCGTGTCCGCAGTCACTCCGCTTAACCCTGAAACAGTGCCGCCAAAAGAAGTACACAGACGTGAAGAGAAGGTGGGAATCTGGACAGTGGGCGTGTTTTTGTTGGAAAAGGTTCACCTTGGGCTAAGTTCTAATTCAAGCGATTTCTTAAGCAAGGGGCAAAGCCGCCACCGCCGCCATGTTGAATTCTCCTACAGAAACTAAAAAAACTCCCCCAGTTCGCGCAGCCGAAAGCACCATTGACATTCAAACCTAAATGGTTCTCTTACAGATTACATACAGGAATGTGCAGGGATAATTCTAATTCGAAAGCTTTGAGCTGAGAAAAATTTTCATTCAAGTCTGAACAAACGTACACACTACCTTGCTTCCTCCAGAGCGCGCGCTAAGTCATGCTTGTTTTTGTTTGAAATTTTTTTCACTTTGGGCTAAGTTCTAATTCAAGCGATTTTTTAAAATATAAATCATAAACTAGAACAATTCTTAGAACATTTACTTGACCTGTTTCTTCTCTCTCCTCACTGACATATGATAAACATACAAACAATTGTGAAGTCAAATGGGTTTTATGTAATAGGCTTAATTGCGTTTTCAATTTTCGCGGGTTCTTTGACCGATTTGAAAGACGGGCTAACGCGCGTGATTTTGTCACACCAAAATCAGGGACACGAGGCAGTGGGAAAAAATCCTTTTGGGCTCACTTCATTTATTTCGGCATAGTGGGACGGGGTACTCATGCTGATAGGAGGTTATTAGTAATATAAATCGAACAGTTAATGGAAGGGGGAACTCAGGGAAATGATGACCCCATCCCCCATCCATATGGCCATTGTGTTTTTTCCTGTTTTATTTTTTTAAAGAGAACACTTTAAGTAAAATAAATTTCCCCCTTATTATACTCCGTGAATTTTTCACGGGCATCAGCTAGTAAGTGGAGGGGTTGGTGTAAGAACGACCTAAGTGACTATTTGGACTGTTTTTCGATTTTTTGATTTTTGACAAACAAACTGCGGAAACATTGTTAACATAGCCTAAAACTAGCCTCTCTGCATTTTCCCCCAAAAAATCGCCACAAGATTGCTGTAAAACGGGTTTTCCCTTTTTCAAGCGCAAAGCATTATGGGTAAAACTGTAAAAAATGACAGCACTTCGTCCCTAGCCCCAGTTTTAGATATTTTTTCTATAAGTGCCTAGTCACTCGCACCTGTCAACTGAATATTGCGCCGAATGCAATCTTTTGGATTCAAAACTAACCCAAATCGTCTTGACAGTGCAGAAATTCTGCTACAGAACAACAGAGAAGCTTCATAATACTCAAAGAGTCATCACACGGCCTGCCAAATTCTTTGTGACTCGATTTTGCTCGTAAAATGTGCTCCTCACTCGTGAGTTCTTCCACAAGTTTGTCTCTACCGACTTTTGTTTGCTTTATGATGCAAGCAAAGCGGCTCCTGTAGTAGAAAATGACTTGAAAAAAGCACTTATAAAGCGAATTCATGGCTCGCTCTCTGTTCGACAAGCGAAACCAACTGTCTTCACTGAAAAGGGTGAGCCCTTAGTCTTTACAAGCAGCGGTTTCTTTTTTTTTGGGGGGGGGGGGGGGCAGGAGGCCTTTTTATTTCTTTTTTTCAAGTGGAAGAACAAAATAACATTGCAAAATAAGCGAAATTACATAAATAAATTCGGGCTACAAAGGGTTAACAATGCGCCAGGTAGGATGAAAAGCTCTTTTGTATTCAAAACAATAGACAAATCTATGCGATTTTATAGCAAAAACCCTAGGCTTACCGCCAGATTTAGGGTTAGGTTAGCCTTCGGGTTAGATTTAAGTTCGGGTTAGATTGAGTTTAGGGTTTAGGGTTTAAGGCTAAGGCCGGTTTACATCGTTCTCGGCGCGATTTTAGGAAAAACTTAGACTATTTGAACATGATTTGCGCAGTCTGAATAGTCACTTAGGTCCACTGGTTAGAGGCCGTTTTACAGCGTTCTCGCGGCGATTTTTTGGGGGAAATGCAGAGGGGCTAGTTTTAGGCTATGTTAACAATGTTTCCGCAGTTTGTTTGTCAAAAATCAAAAAATCGAAAAACAGTCCAAATAGTCACTTAGGTCGTTCTTACACCAACCCCTCCAAGTATGTTAATTTCACGAGCCAAACTCGAGCCCTAGTCAAATACGAGTCACGAGCCAACCTTTGATTCACTGTTTTTCTCAAAATCGCAAGGAAATTATGAAGTTTGAGCTCGAGTCTCAGGGTTGGAAATTCGTTTTTTTTTTAGTCACAAGATGAATTTATCTTGTAGAGATAAGATCTACAAGCTAAACGGGCAAGAAAAATGCTTCCTTCATTACTGGATGTATTAGCAGCACCAAAAACTTCGCTAGAAAATGCGAGTGATTTTTTTCCACACTCGATAATTGCAAATTCTACTCGCATTTAGCAAGTTAGCTTGTGGGAATTTCAAACCCTGTAGTCTATATGAGTCAAAAGCCATCTCGAGTCACTGTGATATTTTTTTTTTCAAAATCGAAAATTCGATCAAGAAAGTAATCACGGGATGTGATGTCCTGAGAACTTTTTTAAAAAACAATTCTCAGCATTGGAGAACATGTGGTGAAGCACTGGCACTGAGATTGTAGCTACAATCAGACCTGTGATTTATGCTGCAAGTCTCTGCAACACCAAATCGCAGCATGTGAACGGCCAGCGATTTCACTTGCGACGGCCGAATAATGTCATGCCGCTGATGCAGGTGTTTTGAACATGTTCAAATTCCTCCAGAATTCGCACACCATGTCGATCGAAATCTTTGACAAACGTCCCATGTCCGTTGCATCATTGCTGCATCGCGTCGCAGGTTATGTCGCCGGTCATTCCTGACTGATTTTTAAAAGTGACTCGAAGTTGGCTTGTGACTCGTATTTGACTCGGGCTCGAGTCTGGCTTGTGCTACTTGTTACTTGCATAAGATAGGTATAATTATTTTGTCAGCTTTCTGATGATACTGACAGTATTATTTCAAAAGCACTTCAGGCTTAAATTATTAGAAACATGTCTGCCTTTTCACACTCCAGTACTGAAGATAATCAGGATCATGAGGGCGGGTACAATCATTGTACCAGCCTATGCAACCATCTCCATTGTTAGTTTTTCCAGTGAGCTCTGGAGTGGAAGTGTCCCTTCTGGATCTTCCTCTGATGTATTAGCAATCTAAAGTGGTTACAGTAACTGTCCTATGTATGTACTTACCTGTTTTGGGACAGCATCTAGCCTTAAGAAGAGTTTGTGATAATCATCCATTGTACTGAACTTCATCCAGCCTATAGTCCTGGAAATCTCCAACTGAGGTCCCTCAAGATTGTTAAATGGCATCAGATAGCTAATAAATAATGTCAAACAAGACACTAAAGTGTAACGTCTTCAATAAGGAGAAGTTGGTTTGCAATAGGCCACTTGCACTAACTTGGTTACCTGACCCAAATCCAATACATTCTGAGTAAAATCTTGAAAATTCAAGACGCTGGCAGTGTCTCCAGGTTAGAGATTTTATGCTGAAACTTCAGTTTCTGACCAAGGTTGGTTTCTGACTAATATCAATTGGTTCTTTGCATTTCTGGAATTAATTTTGACAAAACATCTTGTAAAGAGGTAGATGAGGTCACTTGACCCAGTTAAAGCAAGTGGCCTATTAGCTATATTAAAAGAATATACTGTTTTCAAATTCAATCTGAACAGTTAATAGAAATGAATGTTAATAACAAGTGCTTGGTCATTATCTATTTGCTTTTAGCAAAACAATATTCATCTATTCTGCTTTGATCTGTCTGTGTCATCCCTCCTTCTGTCTAGCTGTTTGCCTTGCATCCCCCCTCCCAAAAAATGGTAGTCACATATATATAGGAATGAAGACTAACCTTTTGTACTCAAGGCCATCAACAAAAGTCTGGATTTCTTTCTTTAAAAGGATGACATTCAAGGCATCATTCTAAGCAATTGAATTATAAATTCAAAAAAAAAAATCAGCCATTTTCTGGTAACTAATGACTTACAACTGGGAAGAATTAGTAAATAGATGGACGAGGGACCAAGGACCCTCAACTGCCCTGGAGTTTCCAATAAAAACTATTTATAATGGTAATTGAACAGAGTTGTGTCCATGCTAAAAACACTGATTATCCTTTTGACATCATTTCCATAGAAAATATTTTTTAAAACCAAAAGTTATATTGTAAAACAAACAAAGAGATAAAAAATAGAAGTTTCTGTGAGCCAAGTGTTTGCCTCAGTCTTAAAAAAATAACAGTCATGAGAAAACTTGCAGTTGTCAGCCTCAACTTGAGCAATACTTTACCTTGGACAGTTTAGAGGTATCAACTCCTTCAAGCTCCTTTAAAAAATCCCTGCAAGCATCCTTTAAAGAAAACTGTATCTGTTAGTCTGTCATGCATGTATTTACACAAACTTATTTGAAACTTACTAACCAAGCACAAGGGCAGTACAGAAAAATTCCAGACTGAGGGATGAAATTTCTGCTTTATGGACCGAGCCTCTGGGCGAGGTAATGTCAGGTAAATTTTACATACAATATTTGTTCAGTGAACAGAAAACCTTGCATACCAAATATGGTAGGCAAAATTAGAGGGGATCCTCTGGGGGCCCTGTAAGACATTTTCTCCAGTATTTTACAGCCAAAGACGATCAAGCGTCCCCCTCAAGAGTGCAATAATGAGTTGATTCTTGGAATATTGGATCCATTAATGCATTTGGCTTGGGAAAACGTCTTTCAATTTGAACTCAGATTTCAGCTAGATTATCTACCTGACACCACAATCTGACACCCTTAAGTCACTGACTCTATGCTTCTTGGAATATCCCTGATAATACTAGAATAATAGATCCAATATTCCAAGAATGAACTCATGCTCTATGGAGGATAACTTGAGCGTCTTTGGTAGTAAATGTCCCATACATTTACTGTGTTTTTGACTGCTAGAAGGGGGTCCTGGGCCCCCCTCTAACTACACCCCTGTTAAAGGTGAGAGAGGTGGTAGAGGCCAATTTTCTCTGTATTTCAGCTCACTGAGGGTAAAGCAGGGTAAAACTTGCAGAGATGCTGAGACCTGCATTTCAGAATCCAAACCAAGGCTTTTGACAAATTTCAAAATCTGTGTCCAAGGTTAAGGTCACTGGTTAGACGCATACATAGTTATCATTATACACCATTATACACCGAGGATAGATAGATAGATACTTTATTTGTTATACATGGCAGCCAATAGGCTGAATTAAGTATATCCTTTTTACAATAATAAAAAGTGGTGATAACTATTCACACAAAATCTATAATAATATTGATAATAACTATAATAATATGGCAAGAACTATAAATATAAATGGATTAAGCTAGAATTGATTGATTCAGAATATCGAGGCTTAAAAACTATTTACAAGGTGGCACTGTGCATTAAAAAGGTGCTCTTTGCTCTGTTTATTAAGGAAATCACTATATCCCAATGGTTGAAACCAGAAATCTATATAAATCTATATAAATCTTTTATCATACTTCGTTTTATTCAAGAAATGAAGAGAACTGTCAAAACAGTAATTTGTTAGGGATTAGAGTAAGGATGGGGTTTTGGTTTGTTTAGATATGATTTTTACTGTATATTCCTCGTTCTATATATGATAAATTACATAAAATGCCATAAAATTAGTGACCTGACCAGCAAACTCTCTCGTAGTCTAGTGGTTAGAGTCTCGGGTTTATAATGATGTTGGTCCAGGATCAAATCAGCAATAATTTTATAAGCATTTTTTCTTTGAAGTTTTCTGAAAAAATCTAAGTATTTGGGTCTGTTCTGGTTTCAAGCATTGGGATATAGTGACTTCCGTTTATTAAGGCCTCTTTATCACGCAATATTGATAATATAAAATATTTATCCGAAAATGGAGTTTTAAATTTTACACATCCATATTAGAAAAATTGCAAAGTTTGGTGAAGATGGCTTGAATACTGGCTGAGATAAGAATTTTCAAAGTTTGTATTCTGGCTTATTTTTTTACAAGAAATGTATGGGAAAATATATCGGAATAAGCTGGACGAGCATCCATGGCCGTCCAGCCTCGACTTGATGTATGCTCCCATACATTTCTTTGTAAAAAGTAAGCCAGAATACAAAGTTTTGAAAATTCATATCTCAGCCAATTTTCAAGTAATTCTTTTGAAACTTTGCAGTTTTACTAACACGGATGTGTAGAATTGAAAAATGGATTCTATTTTCCGATAATTATTATATATTATTTATCAATATTGCGTGATAAAGGCTTATAAGCGCAAACAAAAAACAAACGCTACAATGTGTGCTCAGTAACAGGTTCGAAGTTACGCCCTCTCAATTGAGCTTATTGACTTCAGCAAAACCTACCCGTCTCTGTACGAAGCTGTCAAGCCCAAATCATCCAGAATATCGTCATGAGCGTGCGAACCAATCATGGTCCCAAACTCGGGACTTGTGCGAAGTCGCCACTCCCAAAAGCGCTCCAAAATAGCATTTACTTCAGCCATTCCTATGACCTTTAGTTTTCAAAACAAACTGAAGGCTTTAACAATTCACTTTAAGAAATATTTATATCAAGCGCGTTGAGCTACCTAGGAATTTCTGCACAATTTGGAGAAAATATTTCCAAGAGAGTTTTCCGCTTCGAAGCACGAATTCGACCAGGCGTTCCTTTTGCGAGCCGAAGGTACTGGCACTAGAGGATTCGTAAGGAACTCTGGGATACTTTGTTTACAGAACGTTCCATCAACAACTCAAAACAAGGCGGACAATATGGCGACTAATGGTATGACAAACGGCACTACAAATGGGATAGAAAATGGGCATTCTTCTTTGACAGAAACGCTCAGAAGTGCAGATAAAATGGTGATCCATGGAGGGAATATCTCTAATTGGAACAGAACTAAGAGGAAAACGACGGCCGACTCCTCGGATGAGGTACAACGTGTGTTGTAGGCGTACGGAATTTTGCGTTGTCATTGTTGCGTCTCGTATTCTGTTCTTTGACAGTTTTGGCATTGTCGATTCATATAATTAAATAATTCCCTATTCAATGATAAATGCAATGGCTGAAATCCTCTGTTGCTGGCATTTTGCCTATGCTTTTATTCACTTAATGTGGTCGCGTATTTTCACTCCAAGGTGCCCGGGGATGTTTAAGTCACGTAAGTCTTATTATAAAATCCCAGACAATCTTTCAAATTCGCATCTTTGTGAAATGTTTTTAGCAAAAGGTTTACACTTTCAGATCGAGGAAGCATTGTATGGCTTTATCACATCGGCATAAATAAAAGGATTCTAATTTCCTCGCAGCTTGAGCGGGTGTTGCAGTTATTCTCCGCGAATTACGTAATCCGTCTATAAAAAAAACGTTAGCCTAGACGAGCATGTGAACTACAAGAGATCAGGCTACTGCTAGTTCTATAAACGTCTTTCAAAAATTATCCGTGATGTAGACTTCATTTAATTAACCACAAATATGTCACACTCAATAGACTTATTTACTGTCGAGATAATAATATTGCAATGTGCATAATTGTTTATTGTTACAAGAAATACAATATGAATTTCCAAAAGAACTTTTTGCACATAAACACACCATGTTTGAAAATATTAGGCCCTTCCACAGTTTCTTGATCTTTTAAAATTGACGAAAATCCATCTACATCACTAGAAAGAGCAGCCGGAAATTAGTAAATTTGGCAAGTTTCAAGACGAAATGTTATAAATTGCTGGAGATACAGGCCCGTGAAGTTGTAAAATGCAATACCACTGCGTTCGTGCGAGGGGGCAAACTTTCTCCTCACTCTGACGAAATATTAAGCATTAAATCTCGTGATTTCTCAGGGCTGTTACTTTGCCATTTTACAAGTTTTCACTGTGAAACGACGGCACATTTACTAATTTCCAGGTTCTCTTTTCAGTGCTGATGGTGGACTTTCATGAACTTGCTGATTTTAAAAAATCAAGAAACCATTCAGGGCTTCTGTTATAGGTGCATGGAAAATCAGGCCCTTAAAGGCGGTGTTTGAGGGGCTCAAACGAACCCAACCTGGAGCCAGAAAACTGAGGATGTTCTCTTGTAAAACAATCAAGTAAACTGAAAAAGCCTCAATATTTGAATTTCACAGCGTAGATATTGTAAAAAGTTGCACCCGTTAAAGGCGAAAAAAACTTTATAAAAGTACATCCTTATTTTGAGAAATGCAAAAGAAAACAAACCTGAAAAAGTTGAAGTTTTCTAGGGTAAAAGTTGTGGAAAAAAAGGCCAAATTTGCAGAGGTGTTGCCAGATTTAAATTTTGCCAACTGATTTGAATTGATGAAGAAGATTCAAAACTTGTATTCTTCCCGTATTAAAGTTATTGTTCTTTTTATTATGTTCTGTGTGAAATTTCTGCCACAATCTTTTGCCAAAAATTTTATGTTCACACAAGCACAATTTTTCAGAGGTCCTGATGCTTGCTCTGATTGTTTATTCAGCAGTACTTTAGTAATTTCTATGGTATAGTACATGTACATTCTTCTGCTCAAAAGAAATATACATGTACAGCTTCAGGCTACATTGTATGTATTATACTACACATATTTCTCGGGTATAAAACAAAACAACGATAGCCATAAAATAGTTATTATATAAATGACTGTGAACCAACACAGTGTTCTTATAGTATAGAAAACCTTTTCCTATATTTCCCTCAAGTCCAATAACAACAGCAACCATGTGCTCTGAAGGGTCCAAGCCCAGTACCCATATACAGAGTTCTTATAGTATAGAAAACCTTTTCCCATTTAACATTTTACTCTCCTGGATCCTGTAGAGTTTACAGTGTTCATTTTGTTTTATTTTGTTTACATGATTAGCTGTCAGAAGTTATGGAAACCACTCTAAACTGCTTTGTGCCCCTGACTAAGCTTCCGAAAAAACAGGTAAGTTTGCTTGTGACATGTCAGTGTACTATACAATATATATGCAATCTAAACACCAGAAATCTTCTTATATACAGTAATTATTCAATGAAGTTTATTAAATTCTACATTATTTATTCTATCAAGGGAAGGAAGACAGTTCGTTTTGTGAATGACTGTTTTATGGAAAAGGTTCAACCAGATGAAAGAGTCCATCTGAAAATAACAGGTACAATACTTTGATTTGATTTATGGTTCACACCAAATTTTAGTGTTTGGGAGTTGTGTTCATTAAAGGGCCTGTTCACATGGCACATTGAACCCCAGGGCTCAACACAGTTGAATGGCCAGGAGACAATTAGCCTACATGGCTGAGTGAGCAACTTGTCCCACTTGCCAACATGACAAAGAGAAAAACAGAAATTATATGAAGAGGCGGGGGACCTAATACCTGGCCGTGGTCTACCCCGGCATACATGTAAAATGAAATTTTGTAGCATTTCAGTGGCGGAGGAAGCAAACATATGTTGGTAGGCACTCTCAGAGAATTTCTTGTCCTGCTTCTTATAGGTATAGGGACTCAAGGCATGCTCCCCAAAGGAAAGTTATGACATTTTTAGGCATCAAGGCAGCCAGATTGTATATTCATGGCCATTACTATTTTAGAATTCTCTGAAAATTTGTTCCTGTTTAAGGCTGTTTTTTTCAGTGACGTCGGCAATTGTCTGGGATGCGATTGGGAAAATAGAAACCGTTTCTGTTTTCCTGATCGCATCCCAATCAATTGCCGATGTTGCTGACAACTTCTGATATGCATTCATAAGACTGGGATCGACAGGGATGGTCAGGAAACCATGGATCCCTGATCATACCCAACAGTTCCGGACATATGAA
Source organism: Scolanthus callimorphus (assembly GCA_033964015.1). Taxonomy (NCBI): domain Eukaryota; kingdom Metazoa; phylum Cnidaria; class Anthozoa; order Actiniaria; family Edwardsiidae; genus Scolanthus; species Scolanthus callimorphus. The sequence goes on along the minus strand of CM066911.1, from coordinate 25,386,533 downwards.
AACCAGTCTTTAATATGAATTTCCTTCTTCTCTAGCAAAGATATTTGCATGTGCTCTGCAGCCCAGCTTGATCAGAGATTCCATTTTCAGAGGTAAGTTTCATGTGAATGCAGTGTATACAGCTATCATTAAAATATTATTATAAGTGAAATTAATGTTTACACAGTGTAGTATAGAGTTACAGTATGTATTCAATAACTTTTATTAATTCACATAGAATTATTTGTGTAGGTATGTGTATTGTATTTGCCAACCAACTCCCCAACTTGCAGCCAGTAAGCTGAATTATGCTGGGTCCCAAGGGCGCAATGGCAGCCAAGCGGTCACTGCCAGAGGGTTTGTTGCGTCCACAGTGGTTCTTTAACGTCCCGCCTGAAACTGGGAAGGGTAGGAAGCTAGGCAAGACGGGACCTCGGTTTATTGTCTCATCCGAAAGATGTGAAACACAGTAGAACAATGTTCAACTCACTAATATGAACCAATTTCAATCGAGACCTGAACAGAAAGAAAATTTCCTCTGTCCCGGCCAGGAGTCGAACCCGGATCACAGTGGTGAGAGACCCAACGCCATAACGCTAAGCCAACTGTGCTTCACAGAAGTGTGTGTTGTGTGTGTTGCTCAGCAAAGCCAGCATTATATACTGTATAGCATTTTTCACTTTTGATATAGCTCACCACATTAAAGATATTCAATTATGATCAAACTGATCCTTTTTATGCTTGTGGGCAGCTATGTTGGAGCTTGGTGTTGACTCATTTGAAACATTACTGCTGACAATCCCAGAGATTGCTGACCCTGAGGAAAGTTTCACCGCAATCAAGAGTTTCTGGCTGGTAAATATCCTGTGTGTCAGCTACTGGCTGCAGAATTTATACGGTAACATACATGTACTGTTCTTCAAGGCAGAAATCATGGAGGCACATCTTAGATAGAATGAGCTTACCCTAAACACCCTAAACTTGGATTTTATATGTACATAACTATAGAGAATTTTTTCCTGAAAGCAAAATAGGTGTTGACTGGCAGCAGCTTTATTATCTGATAGGATATTCTGTGGTCAGGTTGATTGAGTTGAATATTTTCTCAGCAAGAAATGATATTTTTACACAGAAGAATATTGGCTGATTCACAAAAAATACCCCTAACCCTCATGCAGAAGGGGGTTTAATATAAACCACACCCCCTCTGAAATTCCCAGCGAAAAATATTAAACATTGATTGCATGGTGAATAAAAGGCAATTTGACCCCTCCCCACCCAGGTGTGGCATACATTGGTCAATATTTTATTAATATGATGTGTTGATTTTTAAAAGGAAATGGAGCAGCTGTTTGACAGTGGTTATGTAAAAACTCTGGGAGTTTGTGATTTAGACAAGAATGCACTGGAAAGGCTTTATGACTGGGCTAGGGTGAGTGCTCTTGTATTAGTGGGATACTTCTGCCTTTAATGTCTCTAATTTCACTACAAAGCAGCCAGCAGCCCCATAAATAAAACTGTGTACTGGCCGGGCTGTTGGTTAGCCTTTGTAATGGCTCTATGAGAAGTCAGGAGAGGAGTTCAGGATGAAGGAAAAATGAGTTAGCACAACAGGGGCAATCATCTGCACTCTCTGTCTTTACTCCCCTCACCTTTAGAGCCACTATGCAGGCTAATGGTGGTGTACTCTGTCAGTGGCCAGTGGATCCTGCTTTAGCATGCATGAACCCCTATGGGTGTCATTTCACAAAGTGCCCACCATCACAGTTGATTAGGGGAAGTTGATCCAATTCTCGATCCCATTTATCATTGGTAGATAAAACCAGAAATCAATCAAGTGAACTTGGCATCTTGCTGTGTCATGCCCAAGGTCAGTATGAACATTTCTTAATGCATTTACAAGAATATAATACACTTGCAAAAATGTTTTGCATGGTCATGCAGGGGCATAGCCAGGAAATTTGGTGCCCCCCCCCCCCCCCCCCCCCCCCTGGCTATGCCCATGTCATGCATGATGGTGTTTTATGGAATCTTGTTCTCATTTGCAGGATTTGGTAGAATACAGTAATGCCCAGGACATTCAACTACTGACGCATGCTGATCCCAGAGGTGTGTCCTACTAAAATTGTAATATACCAGTAGTTAATCATGTCTGGTCAATCAAGGGGCTTGATTGTCATACATGTTTCTTACATACCTGCCAACTCTTCCGTTTTACGTGGGAAACCGTTAGTCTCCAGGGAAAAAAATTGAAATTTCCATGAAAGTCAGCACATAGTTAGTAGAGGGGACCCCTCTACTAACTATGGTCAGCATAATATATATTTTTACCATCCTGTATAGTCGTATGACTTCGAGGATTAAAATAAATGAGAGGAGAATGAATTGTTGTATCTGAAACACAATCTCCCGATTGTTGGCAGGCATGCTCTCCCATGTAAAAACATAGACAGGATCCCGCCTGGGATTGGGCGGGATCCCGCCTTTTCACCAGTCGGGATCCCATCTGGGAAAGACGCCATCCCACCCGGGATCCCGCCATCCCACCCGGGATCCCGCCATCCCACCCGGGATTAGTGGACATCCCGCCTTAGCGGGATCCCACCTGGGATCCCACCCGGGATCCCGCTATCCCACCCGGGATCCCGCCATCCCACCCGGGATCCCACAATTCTACCTGGGATCCCACCCGGGATCTTGCCATCCCACATGGGATGCTGTCACCTCACTTGGGATCCCATCATCCCACCTTGGATCCTGCCATCCACCCATCCCGCCATCCTCCCGGTATCCCACCATCCCACCCAGGATCCCGCAATAACACCTGGGATCCTGCCATCCCACATCTTGCCATCCCACCTGTGATCGTGTCACCCCACCTGGGATTCCAACTGGGATCCTGCCATCCCTCCCGGGATCTTGCATTATTCTGCCACCTTACCCGGGATCTTGCTATCCCACCCGGGATCTTCTCATCCCACTAAGGATCCCGCCATCTCACCCAGAATCCCAATCGAGATCCTGCCTACAGGAAAGGCCATCACAGCAGATGAATTCTGTCTTTTATATGGACTTTGAAAAAGAAAACTTGTCTCATAACACAGTTATTATTATCAGCAGGTTTAACCAGGGACGTGTCCCTGGTTATAACCTATGTGTCCCCTGATGTCATCACAAGAAAATGCATTTACAATTAATGAGACATCGATATATGTTTCAAGATTTCCTAATAATGTGTGACATGACTAATGCTTACAGAGGAACTTATATAACTTGTCTATATTGCATAGACACTTGCCGAGACCCCCGTCTATGCAAAGCATGTGGAAAGCAGTTTTATTGCTTAATGGCTGATTGCATTTTTAATCCGCATCGGGGGAGTTGAGGACCTATGGAAAATTTTCCAGGGGGGTTGTTTCAGGAGACTGGAAATTCCAGGGGGGAGGGGTAAAAAAGGTGACTTTCCAGGGACATTTTATCCAAAAATAAATTTTCCAGGGGTATTTTGCCAGAAAAAATGGAAATTCCAGGGGAGGGGGTACTTTATGAGGTTGGAAATTCCAGGGGAGGTGGTCTGTTTCACAAGTGGAAATTCCAGGGGAGGGGGACTATTTAAGGGAGGTCCTCAACCCCCCCGGTGCGTTTTAAAAATGCAATCAGCCAATGAAAATCTTGTGAAAAATGTTCATAAAAGAACCCCAAAATTTGGCCAACAAACCGGTGAAAAATTGTTTAAGAACTTCAAGCAATTTTTACAAGAAGAGGTCAAAATTTTGTTACTCTGAGAATATAAAATTCACAATTCACAAAATGTTGCATTAGCAGGAAAAAACTAATAATTCTAACACTCTAGCTGATGCAAAATACTATACTTTTTCAAGGATTGAAAGTTACGCCCCCACCTTCCCCATGCCAACCCCCAGAGACAGCTCACCTCATGCGAACAGAATCCTACCACAGTGACTATGCTGTTCTTTAAAAGAGCAGATTTCAGATGATACCAGAGCATGAAGAACAAACAAACATGCAGTCTCTTGTTTTCTGCAATTACTTTGTCTCCTTTTGCAGCTTGTGTTTTTACTCTCCCAACATCACAACATGCTCTATTGCGCTCAATTTGTACTTCTCTTTTGTACTTATGCATTTAGATTTCAACACTCAATATCAAATCCACTCTAAGAGCATAATGTGACACCAAAACTCTGTGCAGGTGATGAGTCTGTTTTATTCATTTTTAAGCAATGTATATTGAAAATGGTGAATAAAACCCCATGGTAAAACTATGAATAATTTTTTACTTGAATTCATGTGCTGCTTCTTAGCTCCTTCATTTGTTGCTGGCTAGATTATTTGATTGTTTCAGACTGAAGGCAGCGTGAAGTTCTGTTGATGGCAGTATGCATATGCATCTGGTTTTACCTGAAAAACGTGACAAGCAGGATACATTAGAACTTGCTTAAGCTTAAATGACTCATTAAACATAGTTTTACAGGTGTACAGGTCATTTACTTACTTACTTACTGCGGCGGCCTCAGCCAAACCTCGCATCTCGAGCTCCAGTCGCTGGTCGGCCGGGGCGGCCGTTTGCCGTGCGTTGGCTCCCACAAGACGAGATGATTTGCTGTGAGCTCTTCGTGGCGGTAACAATGACCGGCGAGGCCAAGTCTGCGGCAGGTCACCCTGTCAGATATTCTAGGCAGATCACCGTAGAGGACGTGGTTCGGGATGTGGTCACTCCAACAGGTCAAGCCTTGTCTAATTACCTGTATGTCATTACAACAGAATCAAATGCTCCATGATCTAGTGCCTGTCAACCTGCGAGTGAATAATTAAGACAGGTTGTTTTATAAGCGAGCAAGTTGAACACTAGTTGTCAAGATTATTGTTACGAAAATGTAACAAATATTTTAACTTCGGTATTGGTGTTTTTTGAAAGGTATGAATATAAGTGATAAGCTGTTGTCCCTGCCAAAGTTCACAGAAATGTTGCTCATTACAGCCATTCTCAGTTACATGCTCTGTTACATGCAACATGAGGTTGCTGGGAAAAAAGCTTGCAAGCGAAAACTTGTTTTTTTTGTCAAAGTTTCCATGGCAATGCATGTGCATTCGCCAGCTTGTCGCGCTCAGACAAGACAGCAAAATGAGTTTTCGCTTGCAAGCTTTTTTCCAGGCGACCGCGTGTAACTGAGAATGGCTGTAAGCATGAAAAATATTTGCCAAGGCTATCCAAATTATAGATTCCTGTATTATTTGTTAAACTTTAAAATTCAGTTTCTCTGATCTCCATGAGAGTTTTCATACATGTAATCATGTGAACTCTGAAGCAATTTCTAGTCAAACCATGGTTTAGCAGCTTATTCCTCTGTCTCAGACTATTTGCAAATACTCCTAAAGCTACTATGTTTGATTACAGGATTATGAAACTATGAAAAACCACAGTAATTAATAAATGGCAACTTCATATAGATTAGAGTGGATTTCAGATAAAGTGTTGTAAGTAGATCATACTTGTGTTTTCTTTTCGATTGCCAATTGAGGTCTTGAAATTTGTTTAGTCAAGCAAATAACGAGTGGTAAAAATGATCACTTTGGGACTTGTTTTCTTGGATTAGGCGGATTTCAGATGATTATAACTTAATTAAGTTAACTTAAGTTAAATTAGAAGCTGCGTGACAGTAGGAGTCCCTTCAGAGACTACTACTTTCAACGTTATTAATCGCTGAACATGCATTGAACAATATTAACTGAGTTTCGTCAGGTTCCGAAAGCTTGTTAATCATGAAGAAATTGTTAAACAAACATTGACAAATTAATGTTGAATCAAATGTTGAACTGTGGCCAAGTCTCTTGCTTGTCTTGTCACCTCTCCGGCTTTCCCTATGGCATTTTGTTTTCTAAGCTTTTTTGAACAGTAAAGAACGTTAGCGGCCAAATTATACAAGGAAAAGAAACATCACATAAGTATACATAATAACAAATACTTGCCTATGTTTGTAGCTTAGTTTCTTTCAAATGTCGATACGATAGTAGAGGCGAAGACTGAAGACATGTTTTCTCGTTTTCGGTGGTGAAAAAAGACGACGCGTGTGCGTCGCGTTTCGCGCCTTTTTGGTGTCACGTGACCTTGTGCTTACGTATGTGTGGGCTGCCTGTGGTGTGGTTAATCAAACATGGCGCCTTCCTTCCTTTGCTTCTTGTTTCGCGGTCGTTCCTTGCCATGAAATGTGGAAAGATGGGTGCAAAAACAGCTTATCCGAAAAGTGGGTTGAATTGCTAAACGATTTAATAATTGAAGATTTTTCTAAATGCATTCGGACTGTCTTTTTCTGTAAGTTATGCCTTTTTCTTTGATGACAACTGAATTCTAAGAACATCAGAATGGGCGAGTTCAAGCACAAGACAAATGTTACATTTTTTCGCAATAACTAAATTGTAAATTACCTAGAAATAGTACAGAATAGTACATAATTCTTCAAATTTATTATCATGGATACACATGAAATTTGGCAGAATGATATAAAGTTTATGTTGACAAATCTTATCTACATGAGTGAACTTCCAGTAGTTATAGCTGTGGAATAGGTAAAATCTCATTGTGGCTCAGGCCTAGTTTATATGTCACTTAATTTCGATAATAAAATTTGTCTCAATTAAATTTGTCCGAAATACGATGTATAAACTAGGCCTCAGTGCACTTTAGTCTATAAACATAGATGTACTATGTAGACTGTTGGGGCTTTCTCACATTATATTACTGAGGTAGGGGTGTACAATATGATGGGTAAGAAATCACAGTTTGTGGTATCTTTTAGGAGTTTTCCCCTTGAATTTTGCAGTAAATTAGAGTAAGTATTATTTGGGAAATATCAGGTTTAATGCTGTTGGCCACTGTCAATATTATTGGGGGGCCTCCCCCTCTCCCCAATCATAATTACAGGGGGGACAAGAGTGCCCCTCATCCAACTGCTTCCATCACCCCTAGATACTGAAAGATGTGCCTGAGAAAATAACAAGTTATAATAATAATGAAAATCAAAGCTAGAGTTGGGAAATCATGGCTACGATCAAAATCAAATTTAATTAAACATCGAATCACAACAAAGGTTGTTATTTTGATTTCAAAAGAAAACCAAAATTAACAGTTTTTTCACATCATATTTTCTCATACCATTTTGTTGATACTTAAGATATAGAATTCACAGCTTTTTTTCACGTTTTTCCTGATTCAAAATGTCACATTTTTCTCATGATTTTCACAGGGTTTTTTCACAGGTCAAAATAGTTCACAGGTTCATTCACAACATTTTCACAGGAAATTCACATGTTGCTCTCCAGTCTCACTCTCATCCCACTATGGAGGTGTCCCATCATTGCAGGATCCCCGGATCCCAGCGCCTCCCACAAAAAATCCTGACAATTCCCAACACAGCTAGATAAATTTCCCTGCACTCTTCTCTTCCCACCCAGGTTCTCCCCCTTATATCCCACTGTGGTGTCCCATCATTGCAGGATCCTGGCTTCCCACCTCAAAAAAAACTCCCTCTGGGATTTGCCATCCCATACGGGATCCCACCCATTAGGTACTCAAGATCTCACTGGGAATCCCACCTGACCCTGAGAAATTTCATCCCAAGAAGGATCCTGCTATCCCATCCATTTGGGATCCTGCCCAGGAAGGCTGGATCTTGGGATCCCTGGGAAATGTTATCCCACCTGGGATAGGCGGCATCCCACCATCCCATCTTGGATCCTGCCCGGGATGGCCATTATCTCACCTGGGATAGGCAGGATCCCACCATCCCACCTTAGATCCCGCCTGGGATGGCAGGGATCTCCCCAGGAAATGATATCCCACCTGGGATAGGCGGGATCCCGCCATCCCACCTTTGATCCCGCCCAGGATGGCAGGATCCCAAGCGGGATCCCACCTACCTGGGAAATGTTATCCCACCTGGGATAGGCGGGATCCCCCCTATCCCAACAAGGATCCTGCTATCCCATCCATTTGGGATCCTGCCCAGGAAGGCTGGATCCTGGGATACCTGGGAAATGCTATCCCACCATAATAATAAGTGGGATCCCACCATCTCACCCCACCTTGGATCCTGCCTGCGATGGCCATTATCTCACCTGGGATAGGCGGGATCTCACCATCCCACCTTGGATCCCGCCCGAGATGGCAGGATCCCAGGCGGGATCCCACCTCCCCGGGAAATGTTATCCCACCTGGGATAGGCGGGATCCCGCCATCCCACCTTTGATCCCGCCCGGGATGGCAGGATCCCAGGGATCCCAGGCGGGATCCCACCTACCCAGGAAACGTTATCCCACCTGGGATAGGCGGGATCCCGCCATCCCACCTGGGATCCCGCCTATCCCGGCCGGGATCCCGCCTGTCCCGGCCGGGATCCCGCCTCTCATTTTTACATGGGCTGGTGGGGCAGGCCCCCCTTGGTTAATACTAATCATACCATCTGACGTGGTCATTTCTTACCCTGACCTTGAGTATCTCTTTACACCAGACATTTTGACAGAGGAGCAGCTACAGAGCATCTTGTCGGATGTGTCTGATGAGATCAATACAGGGAACTGGCGACCGGTCTGGGCCCTACGCTACTCAGTACTGGTCAAGTGCCGTGGAGTCATCAAAAACAAGGCGTAAGTCACAGAATGACTAGGACAACAATACAACTATTTCAATAAACGTTGTCGGAGCAAACACGACCACACTACAGGAATAATAGTGAACGACTGTAAGAGAATAAGAAAAAGAATCGACAATAACGTACTACACAATTGTGCTTTGCGATACCAAAAATATTTTTAAGGTGGCTCCCGAGTATTTATTGCAGAAATAGACCTCAACTTCTAGTGTATGTTTGACCATGAAAAATTATTCCGATTTCCACAATTGTTGGCACAGAATTTAAGCAATCCCTGTGCTACCAAACGGTGCAATTCACTAGATATATTAGGCTCGTCTGTTTGGGATATTTTAAATTTGCCAAAAGAGGTGTTTTAGATTAATTGAAATAACTCATAACAAATGGGTTTTCTTGGCGTTTGTGTTGAAGCGACGAAACACTGACTTCTTTTGGATAATGTTTCTCAATACAGTATTGGAAAGACGAGCCCAAACTTGGTAAGTTATCTCAGTTGGTTGTGCTCTACCTCTCACGAAAGAGACTTGCGAAACAATTCCAGCAATTTAGCTACATGTATTTCGAGTTCGAATTGAATATTGGAACAATAGCACATTATGGACAAGATATTGCTCTCATTCGTTTATAAAATGTCGCTTTCTGTAGGTTCTCGATTCTATTCTCTTATTTAGATAAGTAAAAGTGAAAGATCAGCCGATATAATTTTGAAGTGCTCCCATATTTTTCTGATATCTGCGCTCGGCACACTAAAGAGAAACATCATTAGACATTTTTAAAGGTAAAATTGTAACATTGTTTATAACTTAAATCGCATGGGAAAAGCTGACCTGGGCATTTCGAGTGAACCCTTATTACTATGGATGCGTTTTTAGCTAGTTATACAACAATTCCTGGTCGAATTTTCAAGTTATTTCAATTAATCTTAAAACACCTCTTTTGGCAAATTTAAAATATCCCGAACAGACGAGCCTAATATATCTAGTGAACTACACCATTTGGTAGCACAGAGGTTGCTTAAGTTCTGTGCCAACAATAATGTGGAAATCGGAGTATTTTTTCATGGTCAATCATACACTAGAAGTTTAGGTCTATTTCTGCAATAAATACTCAGGAGCCACCTTAATTGCTACGTAAGGTGTTTACCCATATTCCCTAGCGGTCTGGGCGCGTACGCTTGAGCGCTTTACCGAAAACGTTTCTTGAAATAGCTGTTTTCAGCCAGTTGACTGTATTGTTCAACTTTTCCGTGCTCTGCGTAAATATACACTACCTTCCTTTCTTACAGAAATTTAGCATTGGCTAAAAAGCCGTATCGAATACGGAAATGCCATATTTATCTAGTCCAAACACTAGAAGACAATTTTTCAACAAGAAAACAATAGATGGTGTAGAATAAAATACGAATTCAATATCAGCAAGAATTTTCATAAAAGCGCAATAAACAAGCGTTTTGAAAGTTTATGTCTGACCACATTAGGAGTTTGATCGGACATTGTCAGGTGAGTAAAACAGTCGTTTCCAGCTCTCCTTTGTCCTTTGAATTTTGAGATCTGGATTAAATTGAGAATTTCTTTTGTGAGACATGAACATTAAATATCAAAGAATAGGACGTTCGAGACAACTACAGCAGAGCAGGAAAGAAAACGAGAAACGTTTGAATCAATGCATTAAAATTGCAAAACAAAAAGCTTGGGTATGAAAAATACCCGCAAAGATCGGAGTGGCGAGGTGCAGTCGCTGTTCAATTGACTGTGTTTTTGTTTCAGGTACATTGTTAGCTGTGAACGGACTCATTCAGGCTGACGGAAATGAATGATTGACAAATCAAATGATGTAAATATTATAAGATACCACAGGTTTACCGGGATACCACAGGTAACCCAGGTCAAGGGTGCCGTAACGTCGTGTAGATGTCTTACTCTAATCAGCACCAGACGTTTTCCATGTTCAATCTTCGCCAACTTGTCTTTTACAATATGTCGCCAGGGTCTCCATTTTAATGAGTATTTTTCATAGTAAATATTACTTCTAGTATGTAGTCCTTCGACATATCTCATTTGGTAGAACCAGGTTTCTGGTAGAACATTGACAATCTGCACACTTTTTATTTCCCTTAAACCCTTGACGCAGCATTTATTGTAGCCTGCGAACATCCGGTAACCCGCGACGTTTAGTGTTACTACTAACCCTAGAGGTTAAGGTCAAAGCTCAAGGGTACCGGATGTTCGCAGGCTACATTTATTGTAATATTGGGAGACCAATAACATAAAGTTGTAAATTTGTCAATTTTTTTTAATTGTAATGTAATTGATAATGAATAAAAGTAGATAAAGGGGAGACGAAACTCATACCTCGAATGTGACTTTTCCATTTTAGCGCGCCTAGTGAAGTTCAAAAGATCACAGAATTGCCGAGTTTCATATCGTGAGGGACTGCGTACGAATCCCTTAATATTACGATAGTGAAAACAAGACCCACTTAGTAAGAAAGAGCACATCGATTTGTGTAAAATCCGAAAATTGGTGTTAATCGACTCAATACTGACCAAGATACAACAATTTCAAAACTCTAGAATTTAATTAGAAACGTATGGCGTCCGGTCAAAATCGACAGAAATGTCCGCACACTGTACGTTTCTTATTACATTTTGGAGTTTTTGAATTGCTATATGTTTGTCATTATTGACCCAATTAACATCAAATTTTCGGATTTGCACAGGAAGATGTGCTCTTTCGTTCTAGGTGGGTCTTGTTTTGACTAGCGTAATATTAAGGGACTCGTACCCAGTCCCTCACTAAACGTTTTCAAAAGTATTCGTTTTCAAACTTATACGGATTCGCAGCGTGTTAGTGTGGACGGGAGATTTAGCTCCAAACAAGCGATCAGTTTTTATTTGATGTGTGCAAGGACGTGTACAGTGACGTCATCGTTTTCATTTTTATCCGGATTCGACCGTCCACACTAAAACGATATGTATACGGATTCGTTTTATTCACTTTCGAGAGCGTTTTCAAACTCATACGGATTCGATGAAAACGATCAGCGTGTTAGTGTGAACGGAAGGCCTAACCGTATCAAAAAGTATACGGATTCAAACGAAAACGCGTTATTGTGGACGGGCCCTAATATATTAGTAAAGCTAATGTTTTCGTCTAAAACTGCGCCTTAGAAAATAAGATACCCCGCCTAGACTGCAGAACAATCCCTTTGATCGGCATACAAAGTGGGAAACAGAATTGCTGCACGTCAATGAAGCGTTTCAAAATGGCGCGAGCGTATATCGAAGGCCATGCACGGGCGTGGTGTTACGCGTGCGTACTGTTCGCTAACGGTGTATACGTCTTAATTCAGATCATGTGATGATTCATTTGGGGATACCATTTTTCAATTTCTCACAGCGGTAAAACACTGTTAAGCCAATTTTGTCTATTCAATCGCTTTCCCGAGCGGACTCTCTACGGGATTGTTTTGCTCGCTTGTCGTTTGAACATCATGCGCGGGCACATCAAATAGAATTTAGTAAATTGTTTTAAAGTGAAGTATAATGTACATTTAGTCAATAAAGTTGAATTGAGCAGCATATGAAGTGGAGGTCATCATCCCTGACATGTCGCGATCATTGCGCGTAACCCAACTATAAGCGATTAAGCGCGCTCTCTTTTCTTTCGAAATGTCTTTGGATGCAACGCGCACAAACAAGGCAAGGCATTCCCATGAGTATTCTTTCTTTGTTTTTCTGCTACGCACCGAAGGATATATGAATATGGAAGCTCCCAAACAAAGAAAGATTATTCAAATTAATGCCACACGATCTGAAATGGGAAAACCTTACGCCCAAGCTGAGGACGTGGTCAACGCGCTCTTCAATTCACCGATCCTGCATTCATTGTTATACCCCTAGTTATTGTTGCTACGTCGGACAAGCCAAATTTTATCTTTGGCATAGAGCGCGGAAAAGACACCGATTGCAGGGGAGGTGTTAGAAGTTGTTGCATGCAATTTGGATTTGAGAAAAACAGCTCTCCTTGTTTTCGATCCATGGAATACATGGACCTGTCAATTCTAGTAATGATGCCAACAGCACCGCTATCCGTCTTCTGGTGATATACCGTCCCCCTCCATCAAAGGAGAACAAACTCACCGTCTCAATGTTTTTTTTTAAAGATTTCTCAGTTCTTTTGGAACATTTGACCACTGCCTCTGGTCATCTGATTCTTACTGGTGATTTCAACTTCCATGTTGATGACCTCAGGAACTCTGATGCGGCAAAGTTTGTTGATCTTCTTGACTCAGCGGGCCTAGCACAAAGGGTCACTGGTCCTACGCATAAGAAGGGTCACACTCTTGACCTTATTATACATCGCGATGAGGACACCATAATTTCCGGAGATATTGATATTGTCCCCGGTATGCCATCTGATCACAGTGCTGTTATGTGTTCATTAGACATAACGAAACCAACTCCATCTAAGCTCACCTTGTGCCGTCGTAATCTTCATCGCCTTGATTACAAGGGTCTCAAAACGGACATTCTGCAGTCTAACTTACATCGCAACGCTGGGATAAACGATACCAGCTCCCTCGTGGAGCAATATAATGCCGTTATGCGTACCTTAATTGACAAGCACGCACCTGAGCGCTCGTTTTCCATCACGCTGCGCCCACATGCACGGGGAAGCACGGTTGGTCCAGCGTTACGGCGTTGGGTCTCTCACCGCTGTGATCCGGGTTCGACTCCTGGCCGGGACAGAGGAAATTTTCTTTCTGTTCGGGTCTCGGTCGAAACTGGTTCATATTGTGAGTTGAACTTTGTTCTTCTGTGTTTCACGTCTTTCGGATGAGACAATAAACCGAGGTCCCGTCTCGCCTTTCTACCCTACCCAGTTCCAGGGGGGACGTTAAAGAACCACTGGGGACGTAATAAACCCTCTGGCAGTGACCACCCTCAGTGTCTGTGCTTATGACCGCTTGGCTGCCAGTGGCGCCGTTGAGACCCAACGCAATTCAGCTTACGAGCTGCGAGTTTGGGGAGTCGGTCGCACATACGTTTTTTTTTTTTTTATGCTCCATGGTACACTGATGAGCTTCGGTCACTGAAGAGGCAGAAGCGCCGCGCAGAGCGCAAGTTTCTATCGGCTCGCCTTGAAGTCTATCGACAGATCTATACTGACAGGTGTAATGAATATATCAAGGCCCTCGATGCTGCCAAGTCCTGTTACTATCGTGAAAAGATATCCACCGCTGATCAAAATCAACTTTTTCAGATGATATCTGGTCTCTTTCTGGTGAAACCTCCCCGCCCTCTACCATCCCACACCTCCCTTAATGCTTTGGCTGAAAGCTTCAATGAATTTTTCTGTAACAAAATACGTAATCTCAGACAATCTCTTTTAAAGTCCAGTCTGCAGCACGAAATGCTCTCAGTGTCAGTAGACCCCACTCCTTGCACTAGCACTCTAAGTAGCTTTCACCTGGTGACGAACAGCCACATAAGTGATTTGATCGCCAAATCCAAACCTAAAACCTCTGTTTTGGACCCCTACCTACTACTGTTGTTAAGCAATGTGCAGATGAGCTGGTCTCCCCTGTGACTTATATAGTCAATGCTTCTCTGAGCAGTGGGACATTTCCAACATCCCTGAAAAAGGGAGCTGTGCTGCCAAAACTGAAGAAACCCAAGTTAGATGTAAATATATTCCCGCATTACAGCCCACTGACAAACATTGCTTTCCTTTCTAAAATCATGGAGCGTGTCGCAGCGTCTCAGATAGTGAACTATCTTATTGCAAACGGGCTCCTCCCCAATTTCCAATCTGCATATAGGCCATTCCACAGTACCGAAACAGCTTTAGCAGGGTATTCAACGACATCTACCATGCTATCGATAATCACCAAGACGTCATCCTTGTACTGTTGGACCTATCATCAGCCTTCGATACCATTGATCATCTTATGCTTCTAGAGCGCCTGCACACCAGATACGGCATCGCAGGCACAGTCCTATCCTGGTTTAGATCCTACTTTGTGGGTCGCACACAGTCTGTGATCATTGATAATGTCGAATCTACTGAGAGGCCAATACCGTTTGGCGTACCTCAAGGCTCCGTACTTGGCCCTATTTTGTTTTCCTTGTTCTTCGCGCCATTGGAGGATGTTATTAAGGCAAATGGACTCTCTTGCATGATGTACGCCGATGATACCCAACTCTATATTTCTTTTAATGGCAAGACCAGGGAAGTGGAAATGTCCAGACTTGAGCGCTGCGCTAAAGACATCATGGTCTGGTGCACCACCAATGGTCTCAGTTGCAATGCAGACAAGACCGAAGTTCTCCACCTTCGGTCACGTTTCCGCAAAAGCGACCCAATCTCCTCCTTGGAGATTGGAGACGAGATAATATCCCCAGTACCTGCAGCAAGAGACCTTGGGGTCACCATTGACACCCACCTGTCCCTAAACACGCATGTTAATAATATATGCAAATCTGCGTCTTTTGCCATTAAAAACATAGGCAGAATCCGCAGATTCCTGACACAAGCTGACTGCGAGAAAATTGTACATGCGTTTATAACCTCTAAGCTAGATTATTGTAATTCAATCCTCTATGGCCTACCGGTGTCACAGCTTGATAAGCTCCAACGCATACAAAACACGGCAGCTAGGCTAGTGACTAGATCTAAGAAACATGAACACATCACTCCCGTTCTTCGCGCGCTGCACTGGCTCCCTGTCCGTATGAGAATCAATTTTAAGATCCTTTTGATAACTTTCAAGTCACTTCACGGCCAGGCTCCATGCTATGTATCTGAACTCATTGTTAAATATCAGCCTAAAAGAACTCTTAGATCTTCTCACTCCAACCTTTTATCTCTACCCAAGTCTCGCTCTAAAACCTATGGCGACCGTTCCTTTGCTTTCGCTGCTGCCACTCTTTGGAATACGCTGCCACACAACGTCAGGTCCGAACCTTCCCTGTCGTCTTTCAAATCCAAACTTAAGACATTTTTATTCAATAAATGATATATTTATTATTATTATTTTTATCTTTTCTTGTTTTTATCAAACTGTAGGATTTTATCTTTTTCATCAGTTAGTCACTTTTTATTATATTTTTACTTTTTAATAACTCATTGTACATTTATCAACAGTAAATATTTGTAAAACATAGGTAAAACAATATTGTAAGAGCATTGAGAATTTTTAAATGCTCAGGAACATTTTATTATTATTATTATTATTATTTATATTTTTATCTTGAAAAGCTGAATAATTATTGAACAATCTTCGATATTCAAGTTTGTTGCTCGGACATTTTGAATTCCGTAGGGAAAACTTCCTATTGTTAGCTATTAGTGGGCGGAGCTATCGTCAAAATAGGGATCGGTCTATTCGTGAGCGTGCTAAGATTTTGAAGCCTGGGATTCACTTACATTTGGGTGATGCTCGTAGGCTGCGGAGAAGTTGAAGACAGTGGAACAACGAAAGAAACGCTCTTTTTAAAGCAAGCTGAGTGAGTAATGTCGTCATCATCATCATCGTATTTGCCCTCGTGGCACGAGGTCGGCCTTGGGGTGCAGCTGCTTGGCGGATGGAAATTGAGTGACCAACAGCTGCGTGAAGTCTTTTTTCACGGTCATTGTTCTTAGGATTTGCCCCTTGTCAATTCCAAGGACATTTTCAGTTTTCTTCCAGTTACTCCTCTTATCGAACAGAACTTGCTTCAACAACGAGTTGTTCTCCATTCTGCATATATGTGCAAGGTACTTCAAGTGTTGTGTATAGTAGAAGTCTTGGACTGGTTGAGAATTAGTGATGCTATGTAGTTTATTGTTTGTTATCTTATACGACCAGTCTAGTTCACCTTCCACAAGGGAAGCAAGGTCCGCACCTTTTTTCCGATCTTTCTTAGGCGGAACATTCTTGCGAGCATGGCCCCCAGCAATCATCTTTCTCAGGAAACCGTTCCATACCACTTCTAACTTTTGGATCTCTGCTGATGTAAGTTCCCACGCCTGGACACTATAAAGCAACCTTGAGCGGACACATGAGGTCAGAATCTTCATTCGTGTATTCAGGTAGATTTCACGATCAGTCAGGATGTGTTTTAGCTCATTCCACTTCTCAAAAGCAGAAGCAATTCTGAGGTGAAGGAAGGCTGATGTATTGCCAGTATTGGTCACCAGGTATCCGAGGTAGCGGAATTGTCTCACATTCTTCAACATAACACCATTGACAGTCACTAAACTCTTCTCCTCTTTTATGCTTTCATCGACATTAAATGCCATGGTCTCCGTTTTCTTGTATGACATGCATAGCCCATACCGTTTGAAGGTGTTGTCATAGATCTCAATGATCTTTTTGAGCTCATCGATACTTTCTGCGAAGAGCACTACATCGTCCGCATATAAGAGTTCAGTGATTCTAATGGTACCATGTGCTTTATTGGTACGGAGTGCTCGAGGGGACACTTCATTAGGTATTGCAAACTCAATGGGGACTCCGGTCTCAGGAAATTGGGTAAGGATTTCATGTTTAGCACATCTCATCACAAAGTCCAGGTAGATATTAAAGAGGCACGGGCTCTCGAGGGCTCCTTGCCTGCATCCCACAAATGTGTCAAAATATCTTGCCGAGTGTTTGATACAGGCCTTAGTGCCAGTATACAAGGCTCTTAGGATTGAGATTAATGTAGGACATTTTAGACGGATTTCTAGGACGCGAAAAAGGGCTTCGCGTGGAACCCAATCGTACGCCGCTTTCAGGTCAATGAAGCATAGAAAGAGAGGCTTTCGTTCTTTGGTCAATATGTGCCGCACAATGAAGATAGCATCACAGGTGGACTCTTCCAGTACATGTTTGGAAGAGTCAGTAGTGATTTCAAGTGTTTTAGTACTACCGGACGTTTTCTTTGTTCATGTCTTCTTCTCTAGGAGCGGCACATGGTCTACTTTTATTTATCGGAGGAAATGAGAGAATCAGGCCCGAAGGAATTAACCCCCTCCAGGGGGGATGGCAACGGCCTTTGATCTTGCCGCCTTTTCGTGTTTGATGATCGTTCCCAGAGTTGCGAAACTGTCAATTAAACCCGGTCAGGCGCTCAGCTAGCCAAAGCCGACTTCTTCGTCTTGATGCTCATGCTCGCGTTGGAAGAATTATGGCCGAATATTCCTTTTTTAAATCTTTTGGCGCTGATCGACGGCGAAGGGAACCATACTTGCTCTAGAGTAATTTTAAAGGTTTCAGAGAGCTGTTTGTCTCAGTTCCTGTAAGGCATGGCTCTCAAAGGAGGTGGCCAAAACCTTAGGGGTGGTCTATCTTGAGTACATTTCACAATTTCATTACTAAACTTCACTCATGTTATGGGGCACCAAGAAATAGCTAGATTTGAGTGTTGTCTCCATGGCAACATGGAATGTGACCTTTGAACTCTGTGTTATAAGATTTTCAAAAACCGTCCTCTGAAAACGGGGAAAAGCTAGATTTTCCAAGCATCTCTAAACGAAAACCTATTCAACTAAGAGCAAGTATTACAAATCCAACTGGAAATCATGTACACCAATTTAGATGCCAAAGTTATTGGAAGGTATCAAATTTCAAAATCCCCTTAAATATGATTTCCGTTGAAAAAGTCACGATTTCCAGTTGGATCGGTAATACCTGCTCCGACTTTAATTACCTTACATTGAAACATATTTAGGAACTCCAGTCTTTCTACGTTTTCAGAGGCAGTTTTTGGAAAATGATTAAAACACAGAGTTCAAAGGTCACATTCCTCGTTGTCATGGTGACAATACTCAAAACATACTTATTTCTTGGCCACTTACAAGCTGAACGATGTCTGATTTTGAAATTGTTAAAACTGATGAAGATAGACCACCCCCTAAGTTTTTTGGGTCGGTGATTTTCGAGAGCCATGCCTTACAGGAACTGAGGTGGCCTTTCATTGTGACGGCGAACCACACATAGCAAACTGTAACAACTCTCAACTACGCGGGTTTCGATCAAATCCCTGCCATCTGATTCTTTATTTCAGTTTTAAATCTAGTGATCATGACTTGCTTTCTCCACGAAGGAGTAAGCAAGTGGCTGTTGAAATGTTTAAAATTCATAACAAACAAGCGCCTGCTTACCTCTTCCATAAATTTTCAAATATATATAAGAATTATGATACAAGAGGAAGTTCCTCTAAATTTCAATTACCTCTTCCCAAAACGAATTATGGGAAGACCCGTATCAGCTACAAGGGGGCTTATATTTGGAACTCACTACCAGAGAAACTACACAACTGCGAATCGTTACAGACTTTTAAAAAAGCACTGGATGAGTTGCCTCCCTGTTTCTTCGAGTCTTTGTCAAATATCATATGATTATTTCTATATATTGTCTTGTATATTACATTTTTATCACATTTTTCATGTAGATCATAATTTTTATTGCACGGCTTCAATGTAAACCAGTCCTTTGGTGGCGTCACTTAGTTGATTTTGACCCCTAAAAGGTACCAAAAAGACGTATTTTCCCTCGTAATTTTCTCTCGTATTATTACGAGGGAAAATACGTCTGAAATTCAGGCTAACAACAAGTGTGATTTATGTGTTTATGTTGGGCATTCGGAATTTAGCGCTTTGCGCATCCTCTTGGGAATTGTATGCACCTTTAAATCTTGTAGTTTTCATGCAAATTGCACTTGACCTTCCAGTTACTCGCTTGAAATCACCACTTTTGTAGACTTCGGATTATGGGAGACGAGGAACAACCTGTTACCAAACAAGATCTAACGGATTTCAGGGCTTTTGTGATTGACCAGCTCAAGTCGCATACTAGTAGTCTAACATCTGAGTGTGGTAAAATTCAGCAAGCTGCAGAAGAAGCTTTGGCTACTTCAAGACAGATAAAGGAATTCAACGAGCTATCTTTTAAAAGACCTGGAAACGAGAAAAATTTTAAATTTAACCGCCAAGTGATTGAAAAACTGTCCACCCTTCGCCAATCCCTGGTTTCCCAGCGAGTGGACGAGGATTCGTTACAGCTTTTACAGGAGGCTGTCGATCTTCTGGAGGATAGAAACAGAAAAATAAGAATTGCCGATACCTCTGAAGCCGGCTGGTTAACTGTGAAGCATTACGAGTCGAGCCCAGTTGCCTTGGGGGAGGAAGACGACAAAAAGATTAGAGCCGCGGAAAAAGAAGCTATTCGTGATCAGGAAAGACAGCGCCGCAGAAGAAATGCTGAAAAACCTCAGTCTAGAAGTGGCCGCCCTCCTCAATTCTTCCCCGGCGGCTTCAACAACTACAGGAACCGTAACCAACAGCACTATTCCCAAGCTCAGCCCTTCGGATCTGGTAACTTCAACAGGGATCCTTCACAGCAATCCTTCAACAGCTTCAACCGAGGGCCGTGCCGATATTGTGGCTCTTGGACACACTGGTGGCGGGAGTGCCCCGTCCGTCTCGGGAAGTTCCAAGTTGGCGCTTCCACTTCAACCTTGTCCACCGCAACCAACAGTCGTTCCTGAATTCTCCACTTGGAAGTCTCTCAAGTCTGATGTCGTTAGTGTTTTCGAAGCAGATTCAAAAGTTCCATATAGTTTTCACAGTTCATCTGAAAATCGCTGTGCCTTGGACATGGAGTTTAGTGAGTTGTTGTCACAAGATAAGTACGATTGTGTTTTAAATACTAATATTGATGTAGACTGTCAGCAATTTTTGGCTCAGAATTTACATGAATTTGAACAAGGTGTTTCTACTTTAATCTTGAAAGATAGACTTAAAATGTGTGTTCCATTTTGGGCTAAGATTGGCTCTCTTGATTGGATTCTGGATGTTATCTATAATGGGTATAGAATACCGTTTATTGAAATTCCGCCTAGTGTTCTTTTATCCAATAATAAGTCGGCCCTTGATCATTCTGAGTTTGTAGATGAAGCTGTTTCGGATTTGCTTAAAGCGCATTCAGTCTTGGAAGTTTCTTCGCCTCCGTTAGTTGTTAATCCTCTCACCGTGTCTGTTAATTTTGAAGGAAAGTGTCGACTTATTTTGGATTTAAGGCATGTCAATAAATTTATCCCTAAGAGCAAGTTTAGATTAGAGGATGCTCGTGTTTTTCTTAATTATTTACACCCTTCTGGTTATATGTTTAAGTTTGATATGAAGTCCGGTTATCATCATATTAGCATTTCTCCTGATCATTACAAATTTCTAGGTTTCTCTTGGCCTCTTAATAATTCTCCTTTCCCCAGATATTTTGTTTTTTCGGTTTTAGCCTTCGGCTTGGCTTCCGCTCCTTTTTTGTTTACTAAACTTTTTCGTCCTCTTGTGAGACATTGGCGTTCACAAGGCATCCCCTTGGTTTTATATCTTGACGATGGTATCGTCTGTCTTCCCACTCTTGATCAGGAGGAACGCGCTGCTAGTATTGTTAAGCAAGACTTAGCTAGTGCTGGTGTGGTTGTTAATTTTTCCAAGTCCGTTTGGTTCCCACAGCAGTCTCTAGAGTGGCTTGGTTTACACTGGGATTTATGCACAAACCGTGTGTCTGTCCCTTCTAGACGAATTTACAGTTTAGTCAATTCACTTCGCTCTCTTAACCCGGCGTAATCAATCGAACGTTCGGTAATCGAACTCAATCGAATACCAATCGTTCGATTGATTTTCGACTTGTTCGGCAATCGAACACAATCGAACTCACAGCAAAATCTTCACAATCGAACAAAATCGAACGTTCGGAAATCGAATTATAAACATACTTAGTTTTTTCTCCCTAAAGGTACCAAATTGGGAGTGGTTTTATCTGACTTTACTGTACATAAACAGACCTGAGCTACTAGAAGTTTTAAGCTACAATAGCCTGTCAAAGATTGTGCTGAGACAATAAACCAAATGTTTCACTCCAAGACATGCTACCCTAGCAGAGGCTTTTCCTCGGTAATTCGCTCTCGTTTTGTGGCTAGCCCTCGCGGTTTTGCTGTCGTGTGTTGTTTTCAATTGTTATCTCGCCACCGGCGGCCAAGACAACTACGCGAATGTATGACACGTGACTAACTTCGTAAAAAGACTGACAGAAAAAAGCACTGCTCGCAGGTAACAATGCGGTCAAAAAAAAAATTTACCTCCCAAAAGGTACCAGAGGGCCGATTTTATCCCCTAAAAATTACACGAACCAAAGGCATCTCCACCCCAAAGGTTTGGGAGTCCCCGTCTTTTTCTGAGAAATCCTGTCACACATTATTCATAATTACCGAACAAATCGAACAATCCAATCTGTTCGATTGGTTGGTGTTCGATTTTGTTCGAAAATCGAACTCACAGCAAAGCTCGCGTTCGATTTTGTTCGATCGCCGAACAAATCGAACGATTGGTGTTCGATTGAGTTCGATTGATTTTTTGTTCGGATTTGTTCGATTGATTACGCCGGGTCTTAAGCAACAATTTCCCTTTGTTTCTCCTCGCCAGGTAGCTTCTGTTGTTGGTAAAATAACTTCCCTTGAACCTGGTGTCGGTAATATAGTCTATCTCATGTCCAAATTTCTGCAATCCTTTATTAAGCTTTCTGATGACTGGGATTATCCTTTAGATTTTCTGTCTTATCAGTACGTTAAGGAATGCATTTCTGAGATTGATTTTTGGCTGAATAATTGCAATGGCCTTAATGGTAGATCTCTCACGCAATATGCGCTACCTTATATTCTCATTTACTCAGATGCTAGTGCTAAGTCTTGTGGAGGGTATACACTTAGTGTAGATTCCGGTGAATTTGAGTTGTTTTACCAAGCTTTTTCCTCATTGGAGATTGATATGGACAGCAATGCTAGAGAGCTTTTAGCTATTTTGTATGGTTTGAAGTCCTTTAAATCCCTTATCTTGGGAAAGACTGTCAAAATTTTCACGGATAACAAAAATGCGTCTATCATTACCGCCAGAGGTAGTAATTCCCTTCGTTTGCATGTTTTGGCGCTTGATATTTTTCGGTTTTGCTCACTTCACAATATTTCTCTTGAGATTGAATGGATTCCTCGTTCACTAAATGAATACGCGGACTCAGTGAGTCGTATTGTCGACTTTGATGATTGGGCTCTTTCCAGAGCGTTCTTTTTGCATATTAGCTCACTTTTCGGACCCTTTCATGTGGACCGTTTTTCATCCTCGCGTACGGTTAAGTGTCCTAGGTTTTATTCTAAGTTTTGGAATCCTGGATGCGAAGGCGTTGGTGCGTTTTCTGCTTCTTGGGCAGGTTTGAACAATCTCCTTGTTCCACCTATAAATGTAGCGCGCGCCATCAGCCATTTGGAAGCTTGTCACGCACGGGGAGTTCTTGTTGTTCCTAAGTGGCAATCAGCATGTTTTTTGGCCTTTTCTTTTCCCTCTCGGTGCTCCTAGGTCCTCTGTTGTACGGGTCATGGAGTTTTCGGATCCGTCTGGTATTTTTGATTCTTCTCATCTTAGTTTTTCTACAATTTTTGGCGCCCAGTCTTTTTTTATCTCCAGTGCTGGTTATCTGTCTCAACGCACAGTCTTTTGGTTGATTTAATATATACTTCACAGTCTGTGTCCGGCTATGAAATTTTTTTGATGCCTCAATTTCTGAAGGGTATGAATGGTTCATTCATACTAGGGTATTAGAGTGTATCCCTTTATGGTAGAAAGGGTATTAATGTATCACCCTGCATAGGGTATTAATGTATCACCCTGCATAGGGTATTAATGTATCACCCTGCATAGGGTATAAATGTATCACCCTGCATAGGGCATAAAATAAATGTATCGTCACCCTGCATAGGGTATGTCATGTATATTTTACGCTCATTGCGAATTCCTTTTACGCTGCATTGGTTGTTAGTTATATTTTATATAATTCATTGTGATCAGTAATAAATTGTATTTGAGCTAGCTTCGTGGTAATTTGTTGTTTTTTCTTTATCTTTACTTCTCTCAGGTTTGCTGACGTCCCACTTTTACAGAGCACAATATTGAGAAGTCTGTCATCAAGCATCCCTGGCATCCTTGGACACTCTAGGGCTTCTAATACTCTTAAAGGCTACCATGGATATTTTAATAGATGGAAACGATGGTCTAGCAATTTCCCTGAAATATGTTATTTTCCTGCCAGTGATTTCCACGTTGCCTTATTTTTGATTTCTTTATTGCAGTCAGGTTCTTCTTTGTCAATTATTCAGCAATGCTTTTATAGTATCAATTTTTTCCATAAATGTTCCGTTAGTAATCCTTGTGACAGTACTTTTTTGAGGTCAATTTTTGAAGGATGCAAACGGCTCGCAGCAAAGCCTAAGGCCTAGTCTAAACGTCGAGCCAGCGTCGTGCCGAACCGAATCTAATTTGACTCGGCGCTGGCGCGGTAGCGGTTCTAAACGTCGAGCCAGAGTCGAGCCGGCAATGCAAAGTTTTGGGGATTCCTGTGGCCACGTGACAGGCCTGGATTCTTAGCAATTAAAATGTATTCTATAATTTATGGATCAGACTCGGCGCGACGATGGCACGGCGTTTAGAGCCAAGTCGTGCTACAGTCGGGTAGCGCGACAGAGAATGTCGAGCCCAATAGCTTGGTCGAACCGAATTAAAAATTGGCTCTAAACGTCGTGCTAGAGTCGCACCAGCGTCGAGTTCAATCCATATTTCGGTTCGGCACGACGCTGGCTCGACGTTTAGACTAGGCCTAAAGCTCGTACGAGGCAACCTATTTTGCCCATTCATTTACATAAGTTAGTTTGTATGTTTGCTTCTGAAAATGCAACATTACGCGACGTTCGAGATGTTTGTTTTTGTCTTATCTCTTTTGCAGGTTTCCTGCGTTTCGACGAGACCAGTCGTCTCAGGTGGTGCGACATTTCGACGAGACCAGTCGTCTCAGGTGGTGCGACATTTCGCCGCATGAGTCTTTTTTCTCGCTTAATATTATTACCGGTAAAACTGATCAGCTTAAAAAAGGAAATGTTCCGTTAATTTCCAAAACAGGCAATGTTACTTGTCCCTGTAATATGCTGCTTAGATACGCTAACATGGCCAATAAGACTTTTTCTTCAAACGATTTTGTTTATCAAAAAATTTCATATGGAAAAATTAAGGGTCATACACTGCGTCCTGGTACACAGTTTTCTTATACCAGCGCAAGGGAAGCTATTATCACCAAATTTAAGGCTATTGGCCTTTCTGATATTGTTGGTTTGCACTCACTTAGAATCGGCGGCGCATCTGCTGCTATCAATAACGGTGTTTCCGAAAATATCATCAAATTTCATGGAGGTGGAGCTCTGATTCTGCCAAAGATCTCTATTGTCGTCTAAATTTGGACAATCAGCTGTTAGCTTCTTCTTCCGTGGGTCTCTAATTACTCCCTCCTTTTTATACCACCTTTGTATTCTTGACGTAACTGGAAAGTGTCTCTCCTACACCCGTGTACGTTCATGTAGAATATACAATATAACATTTTCTGTGCGGCGGAACGCAGTGACATAGCACAGAAGCTTGATTTGCTAGAACGGACCTCTTATAGGTACCTATCTTAAAAAAATTGCTAGTTTTCGATTTTTACCCCTAAGAGGTACCAGAGGCCTGATTTTAAACCCTAAAAGGTACGACGAGCACCCCCGCCCCCCGGGGGACTGGCTGCAGGAAAGTTTTGTCTTGCCTTGATTTTGGCTCACAAGTGGAAAGGGAGTGTGAGTGTGAGTTATTTAGTTCCCGCTTCAGTCTTTCAGGCTGTAAAAATCTAAATAATCCTCAATCGTAACTGAAACAAGTAGGTATGGTATAGATTTGATCTTTATGTGAGACCTGTTGTTTAATATTCTTCGCTATTTCTTTTCTTCGTCGTCTTGTCCGCTAGCAAACTTTACCTGAAGAACAGACCCGACAGACTGATTATTTCTTCTGGGCTTTTATTTGCATGCAATATGTATTGAAACGAACACAAATATAAGTTCAATCGATGGCATCATGATAAAATTGCGATCATTCCTCGAATTTCGGTTTGTGCAGCCTTCTCGATCAGTGTTGTGTTGGAAGAGTAGAGTTCGCAAGTTACAAAGGCTTTGTTTGATTGACAGCTGTGCAACTGGGAACGTTCATCTGAACTCGGGTCCAGGCCTCGTCGCCATCCCCCCCTGACCCCCTCAAACGAAAACATTATATATATTTTAACAAGTACATGGCATGATATTTTTATCATTTATTAAATTCTTGCTGTAATACGTTTTCTTTTTACAAACGTTAGGAATATATATACCTGGGGACCGCAATATTATGTCAGTCGTGATCATAGTCCAGTCACGATTAACTGCATAGTAATAACAACGCCACACTGAGTTCTACAAAACTGGAATTGTTCACAGAAAGAATACGTCCATGTATATGGCCTAATAATTAGAACGCAGGGCATCCTGCTCTACTAGGAGTTAAAACTAACCTAACCAGCTGATACTTTAGACATTTGTTTGGCCATGAGACAAAAAGACTGGTAGAGAGTGTGACAAAAAAATTATGGTTTGGGTCAACACATAAAAACCCAATTTAAACCCAATTTGCGGTTGGTGACTATAAATGAACTATAAATGAAATGGCGTATTTGACAGGGAGCGTCGCTTTTGAGAGGAATGGGTTAGTTGTGAAGACTAACCTTTTCTCCTTTCACAGTCTTATTCTTCTAATTTCCCTTCATCCAAACCCAACGATAGTATCATTCCCTGGCGTTGTTCTATCGGCCTTTTTTTATCAAATGTGTTGTCGATCTTATCAATGAAGCCGTACAAAATGTTGCCTTACAGTATAACGGCTCAAAAATAGTCCATTTATTGCTATTTTAATTTACTTGATATACTTGCGACTTAAATTCTTCTGTGGGACACAAAAATTGATATATATATGATGGCATGTAGTAATTAAGGCCTTTCCTTACATAGCTACTAGCTAGCTGCCTGCAGCAGCTAGGTAGTGGCCTCTCCCTAGGTACGTGCATTTTAACTGAAAATAAAAAAAATTAATGTATCTGATCCTGGTTTTTATGTCAAGGATTGTCTATACTAGGATAACTAGTCCTGGAATGGGACAGGAGCCCATCACCCAGGAGCGCCCATCTAGGACCCCTATTTTGGGGCGGGCGGGGCGGTTTGGGGTGCTCGTCGGGAACTTTCGATTTTACCCCTAAAGGTACCTAAAATGGCGTCGCTTCGTTAATTTTGACCCCTAAAAGGTACGTATTTTCCCTTGTAATTTTCTCTCGTATTTTTTTACAAGGGAAAATACGTCTCAAATTCAGGCTACCAATAAGTGTGATTTGCTTGATTTGCTAGAACGGACCTCTAACAGGTACCTATCTGGAAAAAGTGCAAGTTTTCGAATTTGCCAATGCTTGATTTTAACGACGAGCACCCCCGCCCAAAAATAGCCCCCCCCTTCCCCCACCGGAAGAGCAACCTGCATTCCATTGGCTGAGCAAATGTGCGACGTACGTTTTGCGTGAAAATTTGAAACTAAAAATAACTTCATACAGGCTTCATTTTCCAATACGCTGTTACACTGAACACATTGGAGATGGACATCTGAATTAATCCCTAGTTTGTGATATTTGACAAAGAGATGTTTGAGGCCCTTTGATGAAAAGCAAATGTACAAGACGCGATCCAAAAGTTGCGGCCACCTCGATAAAATGACACGATCACTCGGTACTGATATGATCACCACACAGACACAGGCACGATCACGGCACAGATAGATTTCAAGCTAGCATTTTCAAGGACCTAGAACTGCTGACAAAACTAAAATGATCCCTAGTTACAAAGGAAACGCGTTTTTAGTCTGGCGTAGACCTCTACAACCTTTCAACGCGACTTGGATGGTAACACCACTCTTATCATAAAATGCACTTACATAATGCTGCCATAAGATGCACCTACCCGACAATAACTGTCAGTCACAAGCATTTGTATTGGACTTCAATGTACTTGAAAGTGCCAACACAGGGATCCCCATACACTTCATTCTTGGCAAATAATCGACAAGACCTCTTTCCAT
Organism: Scolanthus callimorphus; assembly: GCA_033964015.1. Classification (NCBI taxonomy): domain Eukaryota; kingdom Metazoa; phylum Cnidaria; class Anthozoa; order Actiniaria; family Edwardsiidae; genus Scolanthus; species Scolanthus callimorphus. Next base: position 25,358,866 of record CM066911.1, on the reverse strand, counting down.
GACATGCGCATCGAATGACCTCACTTGCATAGCTAGAGCGACAGTTCGTAGTGCGCATGGCAAAATGGGGGCACACCCGCTTTCCTGCGGTTCGTCCGTAGTTTGCGGAGGCGACGGAAATGGTGCGCCCGCGAGGACATCGCAATATAGCACTGCGGTGCTCGCATAAATGAAATGTTCCTGGAACCAAGAAATTATGATCGTTATCGATCGGCTCGCGACTGTAGTGCGTTTTCACACACATTCACAGGACGTCGCAGGGCTTTATTAGCATTGATGCTGGATTCTTACATTCGAAAATTCGCCTCTTTGCCAACTGTTTATTTTTCATACCATTTCTCATCCTTGGACATTATCCGCCGGAAAGGGCTTATGTACTCAATATTTTCCAGGTGGGCCTGGCATTCTGATGGGATTTGGAAAGTCCTACTTCAGTGTTTAGAGTTTCAAAACACAAAGCTCGAGCACTCTTGTGTCGTTCATGTAAGGGAATCCAATAGCTATTCGGATTTCGGTTTCTATCACCATGGATTCCGTATTCCAAACTCTCTTGGAATCCATATGCGAGTAAAAAGAACGATTGGATTTGGATTCAGGATTCCATATACAGGATTCAGGATTCCAATAGCTCGATTCGCAGGCCCATTTGGGCACAGCACCGCGTCTGTAATGTACTCAAATCAATAAAGTACACTGCAGTGTTTGTTAAAACTTACTTGGTTCATTCACTGTCGTCCGACATACAACCCCAGCGTCTTCATTATGTCGACAGTTATGGCTGTCCCATGGATTGTGACGACACTCAGAGAGTTCCTTCTCCCACCCGCGACACCGTACGTTATCCAGCCAAATACGACCCATCCCTGCTCCAAAATACGCACTTCTAACGGCGGCGGTGGCTCCAGGATAACCTACAATGTATGTGTTTATATTTAACCGGCTTGTCCTGTTAGTTGGGAGATATTGTTCGTGGACCACTGAGGGGGAATTGAGCTGGGATGGTACAGGGGCGTGGTCAGCCTTTCCAAGAGGGGGTTCCAAAATAAACCAATCAGAACGATTTTGCTGCATCGGCAAGTGTTCCAAACTCGAGCATAAAAACGTTGCTATCTCCTCACAAAATCTTGTCTAAACTGAGTTTGACTTGTACGATGATTCAATCTGACAGAGCGGAAATGACCTGCTTAGATCACTAAATTCAAATAGTAAGGTCAGGTTAACTCATGTAAGCTTGATTTTCTGCATACAGACTCCTTATCTGATGACAAACAAATATCAAAAATGACTTTTTTCTAATGGATCCGTCTTTGAGATATTAGGCTTTAAACTTTGGTTTCTGTGCCATTTTATGGGAGAATTGGTACTTTGCTCAATCATATCTAAAATTCATATTCTTCAAATTTCTTAAAAATTTGGAATTAAGCCTTTGGTCATGGAAACTCCTCGTATACGGAATCTTGAGCTTATATATTGAAATATGGCGAAGTTAGACATTTCATTTTTGGTCATTTCCGCTCTGTCATTCAATCTAGTTTTTGCTCACCAAAACGTGTCGCGCTGGACCTAGTAACGTACTTTGTTATTGTGGAGAGAAAATTGGGGAGGGGGAGAGGTGGTCCGAAACCTTTGGAACGTCCCCTGGCTACACCCCTGTGGCAGATCTGAGCAAACTACCCACTCGTCAAAGTTATTGGCCGCACCGCAATGAGGCCAAAACCGCAGGAGGACAAACCGCAATGAGGCCAAAACCGCAGGAGGACAAACCGCATTGAGGCCAAAACCGCAGGAGGACAAACCGCAATGAGGCGCGCACTTCATCGTGGCGGACGTGTGAGATACCTACAATAGATCTCCTCGGATTGGACGTAATGTTTTCCCATTTCAGATCACGTGGCATTCCCATGAGTATTCTCTCTTTCTTTTTCTGCTACGCACCGAAGGATATATGAATATGGCCTGGAAGCATTCCAAACAAGGAGAGAATACTCATGGGAATGCCACGTGATCTGAATGGGCAAAACATTACGCCCAAGCAGAGTTGGCTCTTTGATTGTTTGATGCATTTTCACGTTCTGTACCGTAATCGTTAGACAGTGAGTTTTGAGCCAATCAGAATGCAGGATTCGTGATAGTGTGACTTTACTGAAATAATTCATTTGCTAGTAGTAACGCGATTGATTAAAAACTGTCACGCTGAATTGAAAAACTTTGTAATACAGATAAGGTCTACCAAGACAATTTGTGGACAAACCATGGAGTTAATAATAACTCTATGGACAAACATACCTAGCTGTCGGCAGACCACGTGGGCATCACGCAATCCCCAATAGTCGTCACACACTGTTCCCCATAGGTTGTCATGGTAAATCTCCACTCGTCCTTCAGAAGGCTTATCTCCACCCACCAGGCGTACAGCGTGGGGCTCTTAAAAAGAAGCATCCTTTTCAAAGAATGTTGATCGGAACAAGTTACTAGATGTTGTGGACAAGTTACTAGATGTTGTGTGCTACCAAAGGCTTGTACAAATGTATTCACTGTAACGCAAGTGGCCCAAGTGTGGCGACTTAGGAAGGAAAGGATAACAAAAAACGCCTTAAGTTTTATTATCTCTATCCTCTCCTGGTATTTCAGTTTTGTACCCTCACTTCTTGTTTCTCGTGACATTTCTGTAGTTGGCAAATAGTTATTTGTTCCTAATCAACGTTTTCTGAAGAGTGTTTTTCACCAGAAAAACCGGTAGAGAACGTTTGAAACAGTACTCTCAGTAAATCCCTCTATTCACTGATAATGCTAACGCTGATTTCAGGTGACTGTCAAAAGTCAGGTTTTTTTTCTTTTGACGTTTCGCGCTCCTATTGGTCAAGTGGTTTTGTCTTTGGTGTGTCGGCCAAATCGATTAGTGCGTTTACTCCCTGAATTGTCAGTGTTTTTATTAGATGTGCCTCCCTCAACGGCCTTGGATCATTTCAGCCTCAAATAAATTTCTAAATCTGAAGAATTTCGTTTATTTTGAAAGATTGACTTGGAGAAAGATTCAGTGAGTGCATTTTAATCCTCAAGTTCTAAAAAGAAAGCTTCGCGAGAAATGACACGTTCGTCTGACGACCAAACTCAAGTCACGATTATTTCGTCCTCTGATTTGTTTTTTGTTGGATTTTTCTTGGTCCTAATTGATCTGAAAACCGCTCTTACACAAGTAAAGTGCAATAGGAAAACTTGTTTGCAGAAATCTTTGACATTGCAAAATACCTGGCAAAGGAGTGCTGCACGTAACAGAAGGCCGCTCTGTTGTGGGTGGTTGCGGTGCAGTTGTAGGTGGTTGTGTGGTTGTTGTAGGCGGTTGTGTAGTAGTTGGTGGTTGCGGTGTAGTTGTAGGTGGTTGTGTGGTTGTTGTAGGCGGTTGTGTAGTAGTTGGTGGTTGCGGTGTAGTTGTAGGTGGTTGCGTGGTTGTTGTAGGCGGTTGTGTAGTAGTTGGTGGTTGCGTGGTAGTTGTAGGTGGTTGCGTGGTAGTTGTAGGTGGTTGTGTGGTTGTTGTAGGCGGTTGTGTAGTAGTTGATGGTTGCGTGGTAGTTGTAGGTGGTTGCGTGCTAGTCGTGGGAGGCTGCGTGGTAGTTGGTGGTTGTGTGGTAGTAGTTGGTGGTTGCGTGGTAGTTGTGGGTGGTATTGTGGTAGTTGATGGTTGCGTGGTAGATGTAGGTGGTTGAGTGGTAGTAGTGGGTGGTTGCGTTGTAGTAGTTGGTGGCTGTGTCGTAGTCGTGGGTGGTTGCGTGGTAGTTGTGGGTGGTTGCGTGGTAGTTGTGGGTGGTTGCGTGGTAGTTGTGGGTGGTTGTGTGGTAGTTGGTGGCTGTGTCGTAGTCGTGGGTGGTTGCGTGGTAGTTGTGGGTGGTTGCGTGGTAGTTGTGATTGGTTGCGTGGTGGTAGTTGGTGGTTGCGTGGTAGTTGTGGGTGGTTGCGTGGTAGTTGGTGGTTGCGTGGTAGTTGGTGGTTGCGTGGTAGTTGGTGGTTGCGTGGTAGTTGGTAGTTGCGTGGTAGTTGGTGGTTGCGTGGTAGTTGTCGGTGGTTGTGTGGTTGTTGTGGGTGGTTGCGTGGTGGTAGTTGGTGGTTGAGTGGTAGTCGTGGGTGGTTGCGTGGTAGTCATGGGTGGTTGCGTGGTAGTTGTAGGTGGTTGAGTGGTTGTGGTTGTTGGTTGTGTGGTAGTTGTGGGCGGCTGTGTGGTAGTTACGGTTGTAGCTGTTGAAGGTGACGTGGGGTAGGGTGTCACTGTTCTTTCTGTTGGCCGTGTTACCGGTGAGTCTTTAAAACAAAGATAAATCAATAGTTAATGATATTTGCTTGCAAATGCGGATCCGGTTGGAATGGATCTTTAAGATATCATTCTTACAGATATCCGTCGGCTCATTTTTCATTATTTCTCTTTAGGGGGTTTCTTTACCTCGAATACGTATTTCTTACTTGACGCCTACGAAAAACAATTTCCTGTTGTTTGCTGGTTAATTGTTTATTGTGCTGCCAATGCAGACCAAGAGGGTCAGATAGATTTGCCAAAATTATAAAGACAAACATGTCATTCGTAAGGTGAACTAATTTTATGGACAAAGTAAGCTTGAAGCGTATTGACCTTGAAACGTTTGTGAGCAGCCAAATCTGCAAGAGGTATCTTACTCACCTGGACTGCAGGTATTCCGGTCAGAGGACAATGGTAAGTTTTTCGGGCATGCGCATAAGTAGGAATTTGCTCCGTTTGGAAGACATAGGTGGCTGCATCCACCATTATTAGTCCCACATGCAGAAATAACTAGGAGAAAACAGTCACCGATCAGAATAAGGCGCTATCAAAGGTATCAACGTTGCACTACATTTCCGCGCACATATTGTCAGAACGTTGCGCAAACCTTTTGGTTGCCGCGAATCATCGAACACAGCGATCCCACTGATCCTAGTACTGCTGGTGACTCCAAGGCTACTCAGTCTCGACCCAGTCTTCTTGTTCACTCGTTCAATGGACCCGATCTGCCAATCACTCCACAGAAGCGTATTGCCAAATAGAGCCAGATCGAATGGGTGAATAGAGTCCCGAGCGCTTAGTAATGTTTTCCTGTCGCTTCCATCATAGGCGACAGACTCTATTTTATCAATGTACGATTCACACCAGTAAACACGCTTGTATGTGTAGTCCATCACCAGACCATTTGGCCATTTGAGACCGCTCGTTACCAGGACTCTCCGGTCATTACCAGCTAGAGTTGCGCGTTCGATTCTGGGAAGTTTGCCCCACTCGGTCCAAAAGATGAGTCTGGAAATTATACAAGTGCAGTTTATTAGCGCATCTAGATTATAGAGGATCACTGATTTGCTGACATAACTTGAAGCTAAGAAAGTATTCATCCCAAGAACCGCGGTGAAAATTGTAAACTAACTTGAGGCCATGTCACAAGAGGCAATTTTTCTTGCAACTCGCAATGCATCGATGACGAATTAAAAAAAACATTGCGTGTTGCCGCGGGATGTCACACACTCGCAGCATTTTTTACAATTTGCAATGCCCGCGATAAAACTATAAAGCACAGCGGCTTATCCAAGTATGCAACCGCGAGACAATGAATGATGTGCGCTGATTGGATAATAAGTAGAACAGATTGCCTCGCGAGTTGCAGAGACATGTCACACGCAGCAATTTTGCTCGCAATGTTGCGAAAAGTAGAAATCAAACCTGCTTTTTCTGCAACTCGCAACGCAACATTTTGTTGCGTTACCGCGGTATGTCAGACGCGCAATATTCACTGCAATTCGCGACGCAACAAAATTGCGTTGCGAGTTGCAAGAACGGTTGCCTCGTGTAACGTCATGGCCTTTAGGTCAATAAGGAGCGGCGCGCATGTATCCAGGTGGAGCTCTTTTAGATGGACGAGTAATGGATCAGAAATGCAGCACCATGCACGCAACAAATATGGAGAGACGCTAACCCTCAGTCACTGTCAACGCGTCATTCTATTCGTTTGTATCGAATTCGTCTGTGATTGTTACCTACCCCGCCACGGGGTCCAGAACTATTCCACGCGGCTTGTCAAAGTCCCCTGTAAGGAGTGTTCTCCGATATTTCCCGTCAAGCCTTGCAACCTCAATCCTCTTGTTAGTGACGTCGGTAAAATATAGGAGGCCTGTGGCCCATTCCACAGCTATCCCGTCATAAAATGAATTGACACTGACCAGGACATCGATTTGGCCAGTGACAAGGTTGCCCCTTTTAATCACCTTGTGAATGAAATGAAAGATGTGAAACAAGACAAACGGACAAAAAATGAATTGTAAATGTAAATGTTGGAGACCCATTCCCCAGACTTACAGCTCGTAAGCTGAAATACGCTGGTAAACTCTGCGACCATAGCAGAGTCACCGAGGTTGGTCACTGCCAATGGTTTGTTACGTCCTCACTCCCCTCTGATACAGGGTAGGGATATACCGTTTCCGGGATACGTTGTCACCCAATAAGCCTATAAGCTTGGTGCGCTAGGGAGTATGGGTAAAGATTTATTTAAATTTCTGTAAAATATTAGAACAAACATGCTTGGAAATGTACTGAAATTTAATCATTTCACCTGTGTTTGCGATAACTGTCTGAATTCAGTTTAAATGCCCCCATCATCCTTTGCGCTTCAAGCTTATAGGCTTTTTGGTTGACAACGTTTCCGGAAACGGTATATACATACATACATATATCTTTATTTAGGCACGCTGGCCACAACAACTGTCTATTTACAAAGGTTAAAAAACAGACGCTGAGTTCCATGTGGGGCGTGTGACTCAACATGGGTATAGCATAGCCCAGCAGCAACATCCCTATTTATTAGACGCTTAAAAGCAGATAGCGATTTAGCCATTTTGGCCTCTTTTGAAAGGGAATTCCATAGCATGGCGCCTTTATAGGAGAAGCTGGATTTCAGAAAATTCAACGAATGACGAAACCTCGGTTTATTGTTTAAGCAATTTACGAAAAGAACGGATAGTGTGTTACCCTTGGTTGAATGTGAAGGGCGGATCCAGGAACTTCAGAAAGGGGGCGACGGGATAGTGAAAATATGGGACAACAAACACAGTAAATGTATGGGAACATCTCCCGAGAAAGGGTGGGCGCCCCCCCCCCCCCCCAAATCCACCTCTGGTGTGTGACAGATGACTAACAAATGATTAGTGGGCGTAGGTGGTTTGCTGGGCGCACTTGCGTGATTGAAAGTTTCTCTCACCATTTCAACTTTGTCACTCCAAAACACAAGCTTCCTTTCAACGTGTATGTCCAGCCCGTGACCTTGGTAAGGCCACTAAAGGCCGGGACGACCCGTGAGCGACTCAGACGAGACATGCGTGTTATACCGCTGTTCTCAAACAGCTCCACCCCATTGATGTCATTATAGCTGGCGTATATCAGGCATGGAGGTCGGCAGGCAAAGGGGAAGTTACCTGTCACGCAAAAGTAATACGTTACCAACATTAGAAGTACTAAGAAATGTCACTGTTAATAACCCGCATGATCTAGAAGATTCTTTTTTCTATGAGTTAGCGATAAGAATTTCGTACCTGTATACTCTGATATGGTTGTCTAAAATGAGTAAATATTCCGTCGCGATTATGTGTTGTTGGCACACCAGGAGAGTGGACAACGGCGAAACATGCACGCAAGGTTCTGATTGGCTCAAAATTCCAAAATACAAGGACGTTTCGAGAACGTGTAAATCACGGAATTATTGCCGCCCAGTACTGTAACGATACATACCTCTTTTTGAAATATCAAGACTCTCGGCAACATCTGAGAACAGAATTTAACAACATTTATGGATTTGTTTTTGGAAATTCGCACGGACTAGAATCGGCTTTCTCCACTGACTCAGCAGAGTTCAGAACTCACTTTATTAGCAAATGTATGTTTTACATTACAAACGAAGTGTATAGCGCTATTCGCTGTTGATCAACATTGCCATTGTAATGCTAATGTGCCAACCGTAGATTGAATAGCGCTCTTTGTTCTTTGAACCAATCGATCTCTGGTTGGCACATTAATAACAATGGATGACGTCAGCGTGAACAGCGCTATAGACAACAAAAAAGACTGCAAAGACATGGGATAAGCGTCAGTCCATGCTATTTACCAACATAACTTTTCCGCTTTAGCAGAGGGGCTGACTCATGCGAACCATTTTCTTTGTTTGGCAACATGAAAGAGCTTGCACGCGCGTTACATGAAAGAGCTTGCACGCGCGTTACATGAAAGAGCTTGCACGCGCGTTACATGAAAGAGCTTGCACGCGCGTTACATGAAAGAGCTTGCACGCGCGTTACATGAAAGAGCTTGCACGCGCGTTACATGAAAGAGCTTGCACGCGCGTTACATGAAAGAGCTTGCACGCGCGTTACATGAAAGAACTTGCACGCGCGTTACATGAAAGAGCTTGCACGCGCGTTACATGAAAGAGCTTGCGCGCGCGTTACATGAAAGAGCTTGCGCGCGCTTTAAGGAAAAACAATAGTTAGGGAAACAAACCACAGGACTCCCGCTGAAGCGTCTATTAATACTCGAGCTTGGAGTGAGGGAGTCCCTTAGGGCCAAGGAGAGGCACCGATCTAACATTGAGTGGTACGTAATGTGAATTTGTTTTTGCAATATACTTTCAGGATCAGAGGAAAGCCCGAGAGTACGAAAGAGCGACATGTCGATGTTGTGGCACTAAGTTAAATACTCACCGTGGCTCCTCTCCATTCGATGTAATTTATTGCAAAATAATCCTCTACAGCATTGATGTTACATCTAATAGACTTGCCATACGATCGCGTGTTGCAACGCGGAATATTTCGCGCGTCGCACTTTTCTCGTGTCACGCAACTTTTAAAGTATGCTGTAACGTGACGACCATTTCTGACTTCCGTGATGGTAGCGGTAAGGCAAGCGTCAGAGTCCACAGGGCACCCGCGTCGCCTTTGCTTTCTTTCGCACATTTTCCAGGAATCGGTGCTTGCGCAGCTGTAGCAAAATACTTTGGGTTCTGGGAAGAAATGTTTTAAAATAATGAATTGTTAAATAGTTTTTTTAACATTGAGGGTAATGTGATGAATGAGCGGTGGTGATTTATCGTTTTTGCGCTCAAAAATTCCCGACTCAGTGTAAACTTTTCGCTGTCTGATCGTGTCCATCTTGTCCAGTGTGACTGTATTTGGAATTTTAAGTCTTTATTATTATTATTATAAGGAACCGTCTCAAACCGTCCACAAATCCATTTTCGACATCTTTCCGAAATCCTCCGTTCCGCAAAGGTATCGCCGCGTCAGGTCAGAGGTGCAGAACAGTTCTTGGCTTGATTTGATGCTTCGTGTTCGAAAACCTTTGCAAGTTCTGTTCAATAATTGTTTTGATAGTGATGCACTTCTGCGCATGTGTGTTCTGCGCATGTGTGTGGTTGAATAAAAAACAGCCCAATCGATTATCTTCTAATCTGGTACGCAGAGCCCGTCATCTTTTGGCCAGCGGCAAGATTCAGGGCTCTGGGGGAATCGACTTTTTTTTAAACCAAGATTCTGGATTTCCGGTTCAACGTTCGTTATGTTTTCTGTTATGATCTTGACCTAACACGCATGCTCACAAATCGGATTCCCCCAGAGCCCCGAATTTTGCCGCTGGTGCAGACGAAAGGACAATACTACCTAAGGTCATTCCCGCCCTTATACTGTTGTTGTACTAGGCTTTGCTATTCCGTGTTGTTTACCGTGGTTTTCATTATTCTGTCGACAATTCCATTCCAATCAAAGGTTTGGTAAACGACAATGGAATTGTTCTTGTCTGGTCAGATAACATATGTCATTTTCCTCGAGGACACGGTGACGAATTCTGCATTCGGTTCTCAGAGCGCGCGCGAGGGCGACTATCTCTGACCTATGTGTCACGGTAGCCATTAGCCCCCCGCCCCCTCCCCTTAGAGGGTCTGATACTCTTTTAAGGCCTTTGATTGACACTTACTATGTCTGTGCTCTTCCCAGTTAAACTCCTTGCCGTGAGTTACTTCTGAGTAGGTCTCCAGAGCGCCGATATCTTGAAAAGAAAGGGAGTGTTTAGATTGTTGATGCTTAGGGACAGACCATTATTTTTCTGAAGGGGGGTAGGAAAATTTCGAAATAAATTGTTTGCAGAGCCAAAAACACTGAAATAAATTGTTTGCAATCGTAACAAACAGAAAATAAATTGTTTGTAGAGAGGTTTTCAACTGTGACATCTCCGGCCATTTTGGGACACTCAATTTCAAAATTTCCCCAGACCCCAGATTTTTGATAATATTTCTTTGTTTGGGTTGCTTCCTTATTCACATATCCCTCGGTGTGTAGCAGAAAATCAAAGAAAGAATACTCATGGGAATGCCACGTGATCTGAAATGGGAAAACATTACGCCCAAGCCGAGGAGGTCTATTAATGAGTAGTTTCGTCATCATGACCAAGAACCATGAACATGGTTCCTTGCCATTGCCTATCTATTCCCCTGAGCATAGGCCTCGCGCCCACGCTGCCAGCGCAAATTGGATTTGGTCTGGCGATATTTATAATCTTACAGTCTCGATTCAAGCAGGCAATTTTTTTTTAGTCTTTCAGTTGCTTTGTGCCTGATACTCGCAGGCTTTCTAATAAACGTTTTTGAAGCCGCGTTTTAATAAAGTATTTTTTGTTTTAATTATCTAAAAAAATAAATTGCATGCAGAAAGACCGCTACCCTAAAAAAAATTGTTTGCAGCTACATCCTCTTAAAAATAAATTGTTTGCAAGGAAAAATTTTCCACCCCCCCCCCCCCCCCTTCAGAAAAATAATGGTCCGTCCCTTAGTTTTGCTTTTTGCTCGTTTTAGTGCATCCTTTGGGGTCTGCTACTATTGTTGGTGCTGATCAGGGTGCTATGAGTGGCGTAGTTGCTGTTGTGTAAGACATCATTCTAAGTCTTCCTTCTCAGTCCTCGACTGATTGCAGTTCCTTTTTTAGCGAACGACCGTAATAGAGGAAGTCCTAAAACAGCTGGTTATTACCCGACACCTTGGAGCCGATGGGGGGGGGGACACCTTGGAGCCGATGGGGGGGTAGACTTCCATATCAACCAGGCGGGAATGCTCTTCGGACAAATAAAATTTGACACTTAAAAGATACCAATCTAGGCGTGGTAAACCAGTATTTTAACCCGTAAAAGATACTATTTTAAAACTAACACAAACCTAGTTTATCCAAAAGCGCCTAAAGTGCATACTGAACAAGTTTAGCGCAACTTATCGTCTCCCACGCAAACACCCTAAGGCTGCATTCATTATGTATACTACAGGCGGGGGGGCAGAGGATTTTTTTGACAATGCAAAATTTTCAGATCCCCCCAAGGCACAACATATTTTTTATGAATCCCCCCTCTTGTCAAAAGGAAAAAACATGCCCCCCCCCCCCCCCCCCCCCCCCCGTCGCGTCAATAACATTTTTTTCAAAAGATGCAGAACAAAGCTCAATGATAAAAAAAATACAAAGCGTAAAGATGCAAATAAAAATCCTACTTCTTTTGTGTGTAGTGACTTTCTACCAAGTGATCTAGTGCGCTCCTCGATTGGAACCTTAAGTACATAGACTGCGTATCATTTATTTTGTAGTTGCTTGTTTGGTTTGTTTTCCGTTGTGCGCGCAACGCGCGCCGCAATTTTGACAATGAAGCTACAAGACTATTAATCAAAAGTCCAAGGGCGTTTTTGTCTGGCAGACAAAAGTCACTGAAGAGGACCTCGAGCAGTGGTAAAACAAGAAGGCCTTTTACGATTTTTTAAGTTTATAATTTTTTTCAACATATCAGTTGAAAGAGGGTAAATACACAAGAATAGTAGCGCAAGTGATATTTCTTCAGGAAGGAGGTTCAAACTCGGTGTTCAACAATTGATCCTTCCGTCATTTACTATCAAACTGCACAACCTTGTCTTAAATATATATAATAATAACAGAAATATGCATCCCCCCTTCATGATATTGAAAAAACTTGACATCCCCCCTTTTCCAGTTCCTAAATTTTGAGATCCCCCTCAAAATCCTTTGCCCCTCCCTGTAGTATACATAATGAATGCAGCCTAAAAGATACCAATTTCGGAGCAAATTAGGGTTTCTCCATTCTATACTATACCCTAAAAGATACCTCAGGCTCGAATTTTGAACCCTAAAAGATGCGACGAACACCCGTGCCCAACTCAATATGGGACCCGCCCCCCCACTCACTTTCACTCGATTTATGGACGTTTACAAAAGACGGGACTGCAATCAGTCTATCTCAGTCTTCACCTTGTTCGTCTTTCTGTGCATCTGTGATACCGTTACCGTCTAAGCTCATTGCGTCATAATCCGGTTCGAAACCTAACGAGAAATAATAATCAGAGCTTCATAAATAAACACTTCTTAATATCAATGTCAGAAAAACATGCCATTTGCCTTTTTGGTTTTCCAATAGTGGACAACCGGAACTGAATACGCCACTGCACGTACCGGCATAACTTGGAGTATTCTATCTCGTCTCTATTCTATTCTTTCTCTCGAGTTTACCAGATTTCGTGCGCGAGCTGGAAGCTTTCTTCCTGATATTTCAAATAAAGCTCGAAAAATAAATGAAAAGAAATATGCTTTGGCGCGCACTCGTGTACTACATTATCTACGGTGATGACAAGCATGTTCAAGAACTGATAGATACGCTAGCACGATTAGCAGCAAATTTGCGCGCGAACTTCTAATTTCAACCGTCAACTTTCGTGAACGGTGTCTCGTTTAATCAAGGAGGTTTGATTTAGAGTTCTGCCGTACTACAATCCGAATAAACACAGGGTGCATATACAAACAAACGAAAAATTCAAGAACAAGCAACATTGCGCCCACATATATTTCCAAATTCAAGACTTTTGGTATTCAGAACATATGCATTTCCGCATTTGAAATATGGGCTAGTCGAGAAGTAGCCAAACACTGTACGGGACGTACACACAGGGCAGAAAGCTGACGGGGTTTTAACACACAGCATGTTTTTAACGCAAATCCCAAGACAAACCGCGTAAATGTTATATTAAAATGGGCACTTTTGTTAAAGATTTCACTCACCTTCACGTAAATACGCCCCAGGGCAAACTATAAGCATACTGAGTATAATAATGTATGCCCGTCCCATTTTACCAGACTATGACCACACGGAGTCAATTCTCCTTTCCGCTAGCAGAGGTTTGGCGCCGTCGTGTATAGCTGTAGTTCGTGGCCTATCTGCACACCCAGAGATAGGATGGAATATTAAATATTTGCCGATGTTTATGTTCCTGTTACCATAAGTGTAATAGGAGATTTGAGATCACTCACCGCTCACTCAGAGGTCATCTTTACAGACAAATCCATGATTGTGTTACATGACACATGCTGTGATCATCCCGACAAAAACATTTGCAGTTTCATTTTATTATTTGCCATCTTGTGATCAATGTTTCTATTAAGCAAGAGTAAGCGAGGAATTTTGCCCTTGGCGATGACGAAGTTTAGTGAAGCTATCGCGAATCCTGTACTGTCAAGTAGCCATTCAAAAGTAGGCATTCAAGTCTCTTCAATTTCGCGATTTTCGCGATTTAAAATAAAATCGCGAACTTAAGGCGACGCGAAAAAAATTCCCGCGAACTTTAATGTCGCGAAATTTAATACCTCCCTAAAAGAACGTTAAGCATAGGATAGCTTTGTTACGAGTTGATGATTTTCACGAATAAGAAGTGTGAAATGATATAAAATTCTCGAATTTTTTTTTTCGCGAAAATTTATTTCCTCATAAAATAATTTTGCACCCAAATCGCGAAAATTGTGCCCGCGAAAATAAGTACCAATAAGGAAGTCGAAGGTTAAGGCTAGAAATAGAAACTATGAGTTGCTTTTCCATATTATTTGAATGTTGTAGTTACGACCCCTACTAGCAGAAACCAACTTTAAAAACAAAACTAAAGACAGAAGAGTAAAAGGCGCAGAAAGTTGTTTCGCTCAACGGCTCTAGCTCTGTATCAAACCTCGCGCATGCGCATGGCTGTCATCAGAGCCTCTGCGAGTGAGGAGCCGGGGAGCTCTGGGTTCGAGAATGGCTAATCCAGAAATAAACCTGCGCACCACATAGCACTGACTGCGCACGCTCCCACCCAGAAAGGTGGTTAGTTCCTTGGGGTGTCGTAGTGCGACTAACTATAATAAACTCCATGCTACTAACAATCCTAACAAGTGGACTTTTCTATGGCTAATCAATGGAGGCTAGTTGGAAGAGCCGTCGGGACTGGAAACGAGTGCTGGACACGGCGCACAATGAGTTCTGGGACATGCGCTAAAAATACTTTCTACGCATATTCCATAACTCTCGGCACGCCCTGTTAAAGCTATCCCACAAACCATTGTGCGACTATCTCGTCCCCCGAGCCTTCGGTCTTTTGTCCTGCGGAAGCTGGCGGGCCAAAGGCGAGCAATCCAACTCTTGGGCATGCGTACTAGATTCAGTTCAACGGATTTCTGCCGTTCAAAGTGCGAAACTCGTAATAGATAGGCGAATTATATTCCTCTGGCCAGACGACAGACCCTCTCGGTCAAGACAGACCCTCATATTTCTTTATCCTTATGAAGCGCAATGCCAGTCGGGCAGCTTACTCCATATAGAACTGCAGCATACTATCAAATAGTTTGATAAAATAGCACAACAAAGAAGATGCTTTTTCAAAGGTTTTTAATCGTTTTGAGTCAACAAATCGATCTACTATAAACATCTAATGAATACGTTACGTTTTCATGTATAGAAAAGAAACAATAAACGTAAAGGATCGGATCAGATCTAGGAGACGTGTTGGCAATAACTAAAGCGTTTACATTAACTGTATGTACAAATGTTAGGGCCATTCCATTTCTTATCATCCGAACCCCAGAAGAGTTTTTCTGAGGGGGGGGAGTAATTTTGACATTTCGCGAGGAGGTCTAACCCCCTGTTCCAAGGTGGTCTAACCCTATAGGAAACAAGGAAGACTTTTTCCGAGGGGTGATTGACTAATTCCGAGGGGGTGGGTTGGGGGTCAGGGTGCGGGTGATAAATGAAATGACTTGTAAAAAGACTATCAAGGACGGTAAGCCCAACTATTTCATAATATACGACCAGCCCATTCAAACCCGACCAGGTGAGACTAGCTCGCGAAGCGATACGGTGGTCAAACGTGACGTGCTCGGTGCGCGCATCGGGGTATACCTTATATAACAGGCCAGTCCTTTCTCAACAACGTTTGTGAAATAACGAGCGTGCGTCTATTTCTTTTCAAGGTTTCATGTTAGAAATCTTGTTTGAACCATCTGAATGAATTTTCCGATTTTGGCGATGTATATGAGTGCGACGTATTGCACAGTTTAACCGCATTGCAAGCTGGTCAGTTTGTGACCCAGTCAGGTCTCTCAGATGCCCTGAAAGAAAAAGAGAAACGAAAGGTCGTTTCTTTCCCTATTAGTTAATCATTTCTGGATAATATCCGCAGTTTTTCTTGTGTTTAATCGGCCGGCGTGATACAGTAAAAACCCGCATATAAGAACCTGGATTTTAAGACCCGTTAGGCTAGAATCAAATAAGAAGTTCTTATACGCGGGTTTTTACTGTACTTGGTATTTTTTAGGGGCTGAAATAGCGGCTTATGATATCTATTAGACGCAGAAAAGGAAACAAAAGGTCCCTTGGTGTTGCGTTTGTAAGCGCGCAAAACCGAAATTGCATTGTGATATTGCTGAATGTTGAAACCATGGAAGGATTTTCACACAGAAAATAATAGGGAAACAAGGGCGGAAATTGGAAGGCGGGAAAGCATACACAGGGAATTTCTGCAAAAGCACATCAATGGGAAAAGCTGAATTTCCAAAGGCACACCCATGGGAAGCGTTTGGAATTCACATGGATAGCCTTGTGAAATCCAAACACTTCCCATTCTTCTACCATGGGAAATTCAGCCTTTCCCATGGATGGGTTTCTGCAGAAATTCCCTGTGTAATCAGACAAATACGTCCGTAGTTGACATACCTTCTAGACGCACATGTACCGAACTTCAATGTACTTGAAGGTGCCGACACAGGGATCCCCATACACTTCATTCTTGGCAAATAATCGGCACATATTTCTCCCGTGACATGCGCATCGGATCATCTGACTGGAGAATCTGGATCTGAGATGACACAGATATTTATTAGGAATATCTATTCTCATGTTTTTCACAGCTGTAGATTCCTCACTAAGAACTTGCATTGTAGTTGACACGATCTCGTGCCCAGAGCCCGTGTGTCTTAGTGTGTCGTAGCAAGCGTTTCTGTGGGGTTTCAGAGACAGGGAAGCCTGGAGAAGTTCGATGATTTTGCCACGCGAAAGTAGGGTGAGAAATTCTCTCGCCCCATATTTCGCGCGGCCAACTAATCGAAAATCTTCCAGGCTTCTGAAACACCACGGAAACGCTTGCTACGCAGGCTAACCTTAAAAAGATACACGGGCTCTGGGAACGAGATTTACAATCATGCATGTGATAAAGATTGAGTGCCCAGCACTATTAGTATGTGTCTCAATCGTAGCCCAATCGCATTGCCCCCAACAATTGTAGTTGAAGACCTGCGCGGTGCTGATTTGTTACCAGGATAGTCCAAAGCAAAGGTACTACAGTTCACTAACCTGCATTCTCTTACCCAGAGCTCCCCGACTCGTAACCTCGCGGGGGAGGCTCTGGTGACAGCCACTGACGCATGCGCGAGATTTAATACAGAGCCGCTGAGAGAAAGACCTTTCAGCGCATGCTCCAAGGCTCAAAATCAACCAATCAGCGACGGCCCTCAAATGGATGTCCCCAGAGCCACCCCTGCGAGCAGACGAGCTGGGGAGCTCTGGGTACGAGAATGACTAACCTGCAGTTTGTAGTGCGCATGGCGCGGTGGGGGCAGACCGCTCGCCCAGTGGTACGACCGTAGTTTCCGTACACGACCGAAATCTTGCGTCCCCGAGGACACCGCAACACCCCAGCGCGATGCTCACAAAGCCGGTAAACCCCTACAGAAAATAACAAGTAAACATCAGGGCTGCAATAATAGTACAATGGAATTAACATTTTGTCCTCCGAAGCCTCTGGTCTAGGATAAAAGGACAACACCGTGCACTATCGGTAACTAATCAAACACAGTTTGTGATTTACGTAAGGCTGCGATTGAATCTAAACTGAACATAAAATCATACTCACTTATAGGCACCCTTGACTGGCATACAACCCCAACATCTTCTCTGTGGTTGCAGTTATGGTTACCCCAGCCGTTAAACACACACCGTCCGATATTCCTCTCCCTACCCGAGCACCGGACATGTCCATCCAGATATTGCCACTACCCTGTCCAAATTTGGCGTTAGGGACCACAGCCAAAGCCTTGCGGTATCCCATCTGTTTACAGATCACATGGGCATCCTGCATGCCAAACTCGTCATCGCAGACGGTTCCCCAGCGCCCGCGGTAGAAGACTTCTACCCGGCCAGCGTTACGCGTTTTCCCGCCAACAAGGCGCACGCGCACTGTGAAAGAATGAAGTAATGAGTGGTACTGGTCAAGTCAAGTGCTGGTGATCATCAACAGTTTACACTGAATTGCGATAAAGTATACTTGCTTTCTCAGAGAGTGGAAATGATTGGCTATCATTAAAGATATCAAGGCTGACTCCGTTAGTCTGCGCGCTAGTCCCTTATTTGGGCTAATATCCGTGAAAATCGACGTATTTTGTGTCGTGTAGGACGTGTAACGCGGGCTACTTGAGTCGAACGCACCGCAGGGGAGAAGCGGAGCACACAAAATACGCTGTTTATGGGTATTAGCCCCAAGCATGCAGTTCTGTCCGTTGTCAACCGTTAGTCCGTAAAATAACAGCAAATGTCTCACCATTGTTGCCCCTTGTTCGGCAAATAACGCCGGCGTCTTCCCTATGATTGCAGTTATGTCTCCCCAGCCATTGAACCGACATCTAGCTAAATCTTTCTCGTTTCCTTTACATCTCACGCTCTTCATCCAGATTTGTCCTGATATTGTAAAGACAATACAAGTTGTGAAATAGCGCTGCCCTCCTTGTTACAATACGCCGCCTTTTCGAGAGAACTCTTTACAGCGAGACCTCTGCTAGTGAATGGTCATGGTGCTTATCATCTACAAGTCAGAGACGTGTGGCCATCTGTGGTCCACAGCATATGTGAGTCAACACATAAACAGGAGGGAAGCTATGTGCAAGTATTAATCTCACGCGTGTCTTCTAAAACATGTTGGGCTACTACGCCCCAACATCGGCAAAAGGAAACACCTTAATAAGGAAACTTTTAGCACCCATGAGCCTCTAAAGGCGGGATCACAAATGGTGATATTTAACAATTAGTCGCCGAAGGCGACGTGAATATCTGCGAATAGTCACCGTGACGAAGTCGAGGTGACTATTCGCCGATAATCACGAAGCCTGAGGCGACTAATGTTTTAGTATAAGTACCCCAAGTGATTCATAAGGTTTTTAGACAAAACAACTTGGCGTAAATATGTTTTGGGTCCTTCTCAGTGCTCATTGTATCCCTCGCAGACCATCATAACGCCGGTTGACTCGCGTAGGCTCTAGAGCCCGCCAACATGTTCATTAGAGCCCGGATAATACGACACAATGATCGTCAAAATTATTATAACATGTAATGAGAGTTTGTAAGAGTTTCTATTCTTAAACTCTCATGCACTCCCACCAATACTTATTCATTTTGAACATGTTTGGGTCTGAACTTAGAAAAGTTGGAAAAGAAACCATTGCAACTATATTGCAATATAAATGCAATATTATAAGATGATTTGGCATACACCTAATTAAAAAAAGGCTGCTTTGGCGTTTGGTCTTTCAATTATAGCATGCACGAAACAAATGAATTATTTGCTTTAGTGACCACGAAACAAAGGCGTTCAATGACCAAAGACCAAAGCGACCTTTTCTGAATTAGGTGTATTACCTCTTCCTTCGCCAAATCGAGCTTTACGGGTGGCCGCAAAGGCTGCTGGGTAACCGAGTTGCCTACAAACCACGGTGCCATCCTTAATTGACCAATCATCGTCACACACCGTCCCCCATCGTCCTGCGTGGAATATCTCGACTCGACCCTCATTGCGCGAGGTGCCGTTAGCTAGGCGAACCAAGTCTGAGGAAAACAAAAACAAAATGCGAATTGAAGCGTAACGCGTTTGCTCCTCAGAGAGCAAGCAGGGTTGCCTCCAAACTTGTGAAAATTTGAAAAATTCAAAACGAAGCGGTCACTGAGCCATAACTAGGATTCAAATACTCATTAATTATTCATGACCTAATCAGCCAACCAGAGCTCCCATTTTGTACCACGTGCAGCACCTTGAAATCCCAGGAAGATACTGCAAGTGGGACTCGAAAACTTTTAAAGGTCCAAGGACCTTTGAACTATGAATATTCATAGTTCAAAGGTCCTTGGATCTGCAAACACCCTCGAAACGTTTCTACTGCGCCGTGCAAAGGCAGACCGTAGGAACCGCTCCGGGAGAAGACAAAAGTCTCCTCTCTCAAAGAAGTCAATACAAAGAATTTTTGTTCGAGACTATATGCTTGTGCGTCGCCAACCTTCATGTGGGACAGGCTTTATGGAAACACTCTTGAACTTTTCAATTCTGCGCATGACTAGTGACGCAATCCAAGTTCATAATTTCAAGGTCCTCGCCCTCTCGCCCTTTTCTACTAGTCATTCTTTGCGCCGTGCAAAGGCAGACCGTAGGAAAACGCTCCACTGAGCTAACCAGTCGCCAATCGCATGTCTTTGCCTGGTATAATGAATTATGAAGTTGATGAGTGAGCTCTTGCTCCTCTATGTACTGCGAATTGCGCTAAAGATGCAACTCTTTTACATTTCTACTCACGTCTTCGTGGACGTCGCCCCCCAAAAATAGGAGCATTTTCCACATCATTTTCAAGTGCAGTCTCCTCCTCATCTTTAAGGAAACAAGTAAAAATTAGACAAACTACAACATTTTAACTACATTTTAAAATACGCTCTCGGGGGGCGGAGCCCTTCCTCCACATACCACATTTTATTTTAGTTCGCTTGCAAGTTTGCACTAAAACTGTTGGATTATTCGTTACCTAGAACAAAAATTGGAATCTTCAATTTTCTATGCGTGTTGTCACTACTCTTGAAAATTTACAAAAATGTGCGCGCAGCCCGTGATGATTTGAGGCTCTTTGGTACCTCATTTGTGGGCTTTTTATGACGATAGCTCAAAAAATTGTCGTTAGAATTTATTTTCTTTTTTTTATAACAGGAAAACGATAGTCTTTTTTTTATATATATTTTTAATAGTTTTTATTGCATTTTTACATAGAAAACTGCCAACATACAACTATCTACGTGTACATTTTGAACTTACATAAACAACAACAACAGGCAACAAATAATAAAATAAAATAAAAAAAACAGAAAAAAAAGACAGCCAGCCAAGACAGATTACAGATGTGGTAGCAAGGCTTCCCACTTAGCGAGGTGAAACGTTATTTTTTCAGCGTTTTCTGCGACTTTCATTTCAATGCGTTGGTAGTAGCTTAGATAGTTAATGAAACTTTTTAGAGTAGGTGGCTTATAGCCACTACGGAACTTGCAAAGTAATAGTTTGTAAATGAGTATTAAAAAGTTGATCAGTGGTCCGTTTTTTCCGGAGACTGGGGCGACTGGCATGGTGGACGGTTGGGTCTAAACGAAGCTCCGTCTGCTGAGGCTCCAAAATTGAATTTTGTCGTCTTTACCGGTTACAAAATGTCCGCTTCAACGCCCGCTAAGGCAAACAAGCGTCCCCTTAGCAGTTCTTCAAGCCCGGAGCAGGGAATAGACAAGAAACTCGCCATGGACGACTCTGCAAACCTGCTTGAACAAATTGCAAACCTGTCACTAAATATGGAGAAAGGGTTTGAGAAAGTACATGGAGACATAGAAATAATACGAAGTTCCCTTGTTGAAGATGTAAAACAACTCAAAACGTCAGTGAAAGAGGTCGAAAAGTCACTTGGTGGCGCCTGGACCGAAATACATGACTTAACACCAAAACAGGGAATGTCGATGCATTGGTGAAGGAAATTGAGTCTCTATATCAGAGCCTGGATGAAGAGAAGGAAAAGAGGTTAGCTCTTGAGGCTTACACAAGACGAGAAAACCTCAATTTTAAAAATATCCCAGAGACCCAGGACGAGGACTGCAAGAAAATAATCCAAGACATACTCAAGAAGGAATTTGCACTGACAAATGTCGCCGCAATAAAATTCCATGCGGTCCACCGAGTAGGAAAGAAAAGGCTCTCTTAGGAACGAAGAGTAGCGGTCCAAGACCAATTATTGCACGTTTCGTCTCGAGAGAAGATAGAGATATGGTGCACACAAATAAAAAGTGTTTAAGCAGTTCCACCAGATATGAAGGTGCTTATATAACTCAAGATTACCCCAGAGAGGTGCAGAAGGAACGAGTTGTTTTGATAAAGGCTATGGAGAAAGCCAAGGAGGCCGGACAAGAGGCAAAGGTATTGGGCCGTTCGATTTCGATTTCTGGAACCTATTACAACATAAATACTCTGCCAGACGAGTACAGGTGAATCTGACCGGTAAGAAAAATGCAAACGTCTTGAAATGGAGCCTCTCCGACTCTGAGGGAAAGTTCTTACACAGAGTATTCGGCCGCAGTCCAGTTCTTAGTTAGATAGGACAATTTGTTTTGTTTTGTTTTGTGTATAATTGTACCATGTTTGCATTTTTGTTATTACAGTTTACTATTTATTATTTAAGCAGCCTTTATTTAGCCGAGACTGGAAATAGAATTCAAGAGGATTATATGCTTCCGAAACTCGAATCTGCGTTCAACAAAATAAATGGTTAGGTCTATAGATTTTTCCGTCATCTCGTTAAATGTCAAGGGGATAAGGGAATACAAAAAGCGTAAAAAGATTTTCCATTGGCTCAATAGTCACGGGACTAAAAAAGGCGTCGCTATGTTGCAAGAAACCCATAGTTCCAGTGACATCGAACGAGTCTGGCGGAACGAATTTAGAGGTGATTTTTATTACTCACACGGATCGACAAACAGCCGAGGTGTCGCTATTGTCTTCGGAGAAAACTTAGATTATAAAGTATGCTCGTTTTACAATGACTTTGAAGGCCGCTTTATCGCAATGCATTGCACGATACAGGGGGAGTGTTTTTTATTAATTAACGTGTATGCACCAAATACGGAAAACGAACAAGTGAAATTATTCGAGAAGGTAATGAGACATATAGTTGAGGCAAAGTACCCAGAGGAAGCAGCGATCATTTGGGGCGGAGACCTCAATTTTTACTTTGATGATTTTTTGGAAGCTAAGGGTGGGAGTCCGCGCCTGAAAATTAAGTCAATCGAAAGTATGCAGGCAATTATGGCCGAACTCGATCTTTGCGATATATGGCGAGCGCGTAATCCTGACACATGCAGGTATACCTGGAGGGGCCCTGGCCCTAGAGATTCACTAGGGAAGACTTCTACGATTCATAGACGGCTGGATTATTATTTCGTATCGGACTCTATTCAACATGACGTTAAAAATGTCGATATAATAGTCGCCCCGTCAACGGACCACTCTGCCATTTTCATCTCCTTAAGCTCAACATGTCAAAATGACAAACACGGTCCTGCTTTTTGGAGGTTTAATAACTCTCTAATCAGAGACAAAAATTATGTTGAAAATATGCGAGAACAGATCACACTAGTGAAAAAAGAGCTCAATACCGCCCATGTGTCTAGCCTTCAGCTCCGCTGGGAATTAATCAAGTACGAAATACGTAAATATACAATTCGATTTACAAAAGACAAAGCCAACAACGGAGATCAAGATATGCCGAAATTAAAAGAGAGTTGAAAGTAATTGAGGAAACAGATAATTGGGAAGAAAATGACAGTTTATCCTCAAAGCATGCAAAATTGATGAATGAACTCGAAACCTACAGTGATTACATAACAGAGGGTTTAATTATTCGGTCGAGATCTAATTGGCAGCAATTTGGCGAGAGAAGTAACAAATATTTCTTAAGTTTAGAGAAACGAAATAAAGCAAAAACACATGTGAAGATGGTAGTAGATGAGGATGATAGCGATAGGATCATATCAGAACCAAAACAAGTACTAAACGAGATCAAGAGATATTATAGCTCACTCTACTCGTCTAACAATAGTAAAACAGAAGAGGAATGTCTTGCGTATTTGTCCACAATTAGTACGCCTAGACTCACTGAAGTGCAACAATCCTACTGTGAGGGCCCATTAACAATTAATGAATGCTTTGAAGCCCTTAAGCAGATGGGATCATCAAAAACACCTGGGAACGATGGACTTTCAAAAGAGTTTTATATGGCATTTTGGGACAGCCTCGGGAAAGACATGATTGAATGTTTAAAC
The DNA here is from genome assembly GCA_033964015.1 of Scolanthus callimorphus. Lineage (NCBI taxonomy): Eukaryota > Metazoa > Cnidaria > Anthozoa > Actiniaria > Edwardsiidae > Scolanthus > Scolanthus callimorphus. The sequence goes on along the minus strand of CM066911.1, from coordinate 25,335,345 downwards.
GAATGCTTTACCAGAGGTGAATTAACAACCACTCAGAAACAGGCCATTATAACTTTAATTGAAAAGCGGGACAAGGACTCGAGATATTTGAAAAATTGGCGACCTATAAGTCTCATCAATGTCGATTCCAAGATATGCAGCAAAGCAATCAGTAATAGAATGACCACAGTTCTACCTAATATAATAAACGAAGATCAAGCTGCATTTGTAAAAGGTCGGCAAATCGGCGATCAAATTAGAATGTTAGAAGACGTATTTTATTACGCTAAAGATAAAAATATTAAGACACTCCTGTTTGCGGCTGATTTCGAAAAAGCCTTTGACACTATCAATCATAATTTCATTTTTGCAACTTTACGTAAATTTGGTTTTGGCGAAAATCTTATTAGATGGATAAGGGTTATACTAAAAGATAATATGAGTTGCGTAATTAACAATGGTCATGCAAGCGCTCATTTCCCTATTGGGCGTGGCTCAAAACAGGGGATCCGGTTAGCCCTCAGTTGTTTATCTTAGTGATCGAAATTTTAGCAATCCTAGTACGTTCCAACCATCAAATAAAAGGCATAAATCTAGGAGGTATTGAGAAGAAAATCATTATGTTTGCTGATGATACGACATTCCTGTTACAGGACTTGAGTTCCCTAGACGCGGTACTGGAGACACGGAAGTCTTTTATCAGTTTTCTTCTTTGCGCATTAATTCTAGCAAATCAGAAATTGGTTGGCTTCATGGAAGTGAAGAGCTTGATGGTAGGCATTACCGTTTTAAATGGATAGATTTTAACACCAAAGGTACGACGATTCTTGGTATATGCTTTTCCTATAATAACAATGCTCGTTACAGTAACAACTTGACCAGGCCTCTACAAAATCTGAAGTCCGTCTTTTCCATTTGGAAAATGAGAAACCTCACTCTTTGTGGAAAATTCAAATTGTTAAATCTTTAGCTGTTTCAAAATTGGAATACGTTTGCTCCAAGCTTTATGTCCCAGAATCTTATATACGGCAGGTGCAAAGTGAAATTAGCAATTTCATATGGAATGGGAAAAAAACAAAAATTAAACACGACACCCTTATTGGTGATTATTGCGATGGCGGCCTTAGAGCTTTGGATTTCAATATAAAGATAAAGGCGCATATGGGGTTGTGGGCCAAACGATTGTTAGACGAGGAGCCTAAAAATTGGAAATTAATACCAAATTTATATCTGAAGTCAATTGGTGGCGTTCAGTGTATTGGCTTAAACTTCAACAGAAAATTAATTCCGCAGGAATTGCCGGAATTTTATAAGAAGGTTCTAGGTGATTGGCGGACCTCAGTGACTGCAACCCAAATGATGACCTAGATCTTATCCTGTGCCAAGCCCTTTGGAATAACAAATACATAAAAGGGATCGATGTTACAACCTACAAAAACTTATAGCAAAGGGTTTCATCAAAATAAAAGATATTTTCCATAATGGTCGTTTAAAAACATGGGAGGTAATAAGTAATAGTGGGGTAGGGGAAGGTTCTTTTCTATGCTGGAAGGCATTAATACTTTCACTACCAAGCGAGTGGAAAAAAATTATACAAAGAGATTGGCACAGTCAAAGTCCAGAGAATAATGAAAGCGAGAGCATTGTGTTGCATCTGGGAGAGAAAGCTATACCGCTAACGAAACTAACTTCGCAACATATTTATTGGTTTTTCATTAGTAAACAATTTAAAGTCCCTACGTCACATCATAATGTCGAACTCAGGCTAGGCAAACCTATAGAATGGAAGTTGGTTTACCGTAAGTTGTATAACTGTACTATAGATACGTATTTACGAATTTTTCAATTTAAGATACTTAATAATATACTATACTTGAATAAGGCCTTGTTTAAATTTAAATTAGTAGACTCTCCCAGATGCTCTTTTTGCCTTATTTTTGACGAAACGATCGATCATTTATTTTTGCACTGTATGGAATCTAAGAACTTTTATTTCCAAATTAAGACATGGCTGTTTGAAAAAGCCCTTATAAAACTTCCAAATCTAGACTTTACCCAAATCATACTAGGCGTTGACAAAACGATAGTCTTATCAAAATGTTGAAATAAGAAATGGGGGTGCCCATTCTGTTTTCGCGCAATATCCCAAAAAGTGACTTTTCCTTAGAATTGTATGATATTTCTTTTTTGTGGAAATTGAGGACGAGATATCATAGGATTCAAATTTGTTCAGTCAGTAGATTCCGCCGAAAACGTACTCAAGAAAGGCGATATCGCCCTCGTTGCTGTGCGACTCGTGCGATATCGCTTTCTTCGTGCTATTTTCTTAGCGGAATCTAGCGTCCTGAAGCTTTGAATAATCATATAGAATCCTATGATTTCTCTTTTTGTGTAAATTGAGGACGAGATATCATAGGATTCAAGTATATTCAAAGCGTTCAGTCGGTAGATTCCGCCGAAAATAGCACTCAAAAAGACGATATCGCCCTCGTCGCTGCGCGACTCGTGCGATATCGCTTTTTTCGTGCTATTTTCTTAGCGGAATCTAGCCTCCTGAAGCTTTGAATAATCCTATAGTATTTCTCGCTCAAATGGGGCAATTTAGCTTGTGCGCGCACGCTCGATTACGTCATTTTCGAACGAATAGCGCGCGCGTCGATGCGCAGAACAGAGTGCGCCGTACAAAACAGGGGAATGACTTTAAAAACAGACGAAATGACAACCATTTTGCCAAAGGACTCATTTAACCTTTCCCCATACTTGAACTACGACTTTTCTCGTTTCGCTTTATCGTCAGTGTCCTGGTCTGCAATCGTCCAAACCCTCGGATAGTCGCCTGGAATCTTTGTTCTTCTTTGAACCCCAATCCATATACTAACGAAAATGTCATATACACACCCCTCACCGCGCCAGCTCCCTTCATATCGCCCACCCACAAACACTTATAAGCCCTGTGCTCATAACGAGGATTCCAAAGATGTGACCAAAAGATTTCTGATTTTCCATATTCATGTTCAGTACTTACTTTTCTCGTTTATTTCATCCTGTGCTAACTCTGTGTCTAAAGCCTTCAAGAGATCTAATAGAGTAAAAATAGAATAACTACTCAAGTGAATAATTATTCAAGTGACTTGGAAATTCTGCGCAAGCTGGTCGAGATGTAAACCGAAGCTGATTGGTCGAGATGTAAACAGAAGCTGATTGGTCGAGATGCAAGCCGATGTAAGCTGATTGGTCGAGATGTAAGAGAGATGGCAGATCGCCGTTTGGCGATTGGAATAGGAGCTCGCATAATATATTCCCCAAAAAAGGGGGAAAGCGGGAGAGAATGTGTTAAAACGTCACTCATTAGTGCTCCAAATTCAAAAACGTACCCAAATATTGCCTCGTCTAAACTATTCGTTTCTTTTGCAAAAGAAGAATAAAAAATAAAAAATAATGTAAACATACACAAAAAAGTGAAATGTGAATAAATGATAAATAAATGAATGAATGAATTTGCTAACTTGCCATACAAACAAGTTACGCCACATAGTGGACATTAGAACATTCTCATCACGCTAAGCTATAGCCTTACAGCCCTAGACACAGGTAACCCACCTTCTTCCTGTCCTCCCGTTGACATGGTAGAGTCGGACGATGTTCTTTCCAAGTTGTACGCAGTCTCCCTGTTCACCTCATCGCTAGTCCAGGGCTGTGGATCATTTGTCTCAGTTTCAGGCTCCTTCGTCGTTTCTTGGTCCCAAGCTTGGGCGGAGTCACGTCCCCAGCTAAATCGCCCTTGGGCATCTCTGTCTTCCCTTGCCTGGTCGTTATTCCACGCCTGTGGGTCGTTATTCCACGCCTGTGGGTCATTATTCCACGCCTGTGGGTCATTATTCCACGCCTGCGGGTCATTATTCCACGCCTGCGGGTCGTTATTCCACGCTTGGGGGTCCTGTGAATCTGACAAAGAAATAGAATCGTGTATCTATTAACCATCCATCCATGAGATCCTTACTGACAAGCGGAAGGATTCCTGATTGCGTCTGCTCTCCAAGGTAGCTTTATTAACAGATAATATTTTGAGTATAATGTAGCTACATAATTCCCATAATCGTGATTACCCTAGAAACGGACAGAAAACATAAACGTTCCACATATGAGATATGTTCGATGTCAAGTCAAAATAAAGATACACCAGAAATGAACCGTATCTTGTGACGAAAAAGTGATCAGCCTCCTGAAACAATGAAAAGAAATGGAGCGAAGACTCAGTAATCTTCAAATTCGGAACTCAGCAAAATACTGAAATACTTGAAATACTTGTGGGTTTCCTGTGTTGTATGAGCGCGCGCCTAAAGTGACGGGGGGAAATCTGCCACACAAAGGATTTTAGTATTTTAAACAACTATCACCGAAGGGAAGGTACATATCCACCGCTAGGCACCGATCCTAAGGGGATAGTTGTTTTAGTATATACCAAATCCGATCATGTCGCGACTAAACAGCGTTGGATATCTACTATTTCAGGAACCAATCAAAGCCCGCGAAAATGACTATTCACTGTGTCCCGTTACCCTGGGCTGGGTACCAGAGTCTCCAAGGTTCACACGTTTTTAGAGTACACCCAAATTTGGCTAAAATTAACGTAATCATAGGCCTTAGGCAGTCAAAACACCTAGCGTGACACGGCGTGACAAAAGTGAGAAAGAAGATAAAATACAATCCGAGTAGAAGTCTAAAAAACAGCATAAAAAATTGCAGGGTGTATATGCTCTTGTTAAATCCTGACAGCCTAAACTCGTCAGTGTTTTTCGCAAATATCAGTCACTATCAAGAATAATATTTACGAGGCAAAAGCTCATTCTGCTTTTATCGAATTTCAAAAACTTATAAAGGTCAAGCGTGGTGAAAGCAAAGCTATTTGTGCGCCTAAATATCAATTACTCTCTGGAGCCGTTAAAAGTTTTCCTGCCAAGAAAACGAATTATTATGCACAAGTTCGGTTTCGTGTCATTTTTGTCCATGATAGAAACATCAGAATCAGGTCTGAGTGGAGCTAAAACATGGTTATCGAGATCTTGTGCTTCCGTGCCAAAGAAAGCCAAAGAAAGCTTAAAGCAAATTGCAAATTCTTAAATTAAGTCTTAAACAATTTGAACATGAAACAATTTCGTCATGGCGCGGGAAAGTATCCCGTACGTTTTGCAAAATTATCTATATGAAATAAATAAAGATTATTATAACATGTATGCTATATACAGGAGCATGTGAATTTTACTTGAATAACTCTCCTCTTTTTTATTAGTTTTACGAAAACCGCTAGATAACTTCCAGTACTTGCCGACAGTGAGACGGAAAATTCTAAAATAAACAGAAAAGACGAAACAACACAGCTAACTGAAATATATAGTACTGCAAATCTTTTCTGCGTTAAAATTTCTCATTATATGGCAAATATTTTAAATAAACGAAAATTTGAAAATGTAGATTTAGGCGGGAACCGGGGCTTTAGTCGTTTTTGGTGTAACGAAATCGGTGAAGACGGTCTCAGGATTCTTGCGGAATAGAAAATGATACAAAGTGATAAAACACGGACAGACGCTCTTCTTGTCTTGTCTTACCTTCACATGCAGAAAGAGTAGCAACAGCTACTAGAAGAGCAAGGCGCACCAGATTCATCTTTATAATTCGCTTGCCACAGAGAGTAGGTGATGCTCGCTCAAGTCTTCGTACGCTAAATGCTTACTGATCGCTTACAGAATTTATACCGAGCCTGAGCTCCTATACTGCGCATGCTCATAAAGGTAGAAGTATCAATGTCACACTCGTGATGTCATCACATTTGAACATTGGCGCGCGCGTATCCCATGTATCACTGATGGTGTTTTTCTTCACTAAAGCGTTTTTAGCGTGAAAATATGCAGTCAATGCATACTATGTATTCTTTGCCTCAGAGAAGCAATAATTATTTTGCTCAAACTAAAGCTAAGAACCTGATAATTCAAATTTGTAGCGTGTTTTGGCCGTTACCGTTGGTCTTAATAAAGCGCGCCATTTTAGGGGTGAACGAGTTGTTGAGATGTAGTATGATAACCTATCGATACTGATTCAAGTAACATGTTTTAGCTCTAATAACATTCTTGCCGACAGACACGATACACTATGTGACTTTGAGAACTCTTAAGCTTTGGATTAATATTTATATCTCCTGCTAAGAAAACATTTCTTGGCTCTTTTTTTAGCTGAGAATAGGAGTTTCTCGAAAAGTGTTTCAGTACAAAATTTTCAGTATGAATAAGGGTCTGGGGCCCCGATATTACAGTGTTGAATTCGGTCTAGAAATGAATGCAAGAAGCAAAATACAATCAGTCTAGATCTACTATAGTGTATATATTTTGCGATTATAATATGGTATCGGTTCTTTGTATAGTTGTTTCGCCTCTGAAGGGGGGAGGGGGGCTTTTGAAAAAAAATTCCTACGCGGCAAAATGGTGACTAAACCCGTTAAAACCCTCCATTCTTATTGGAAAAATAATTCTCACCCCCTAAAAGTCAAACGGTCGACCCCTTAGTAGATATCAGATTCTCTTCATATCTCATCTCGATAAAAGAAAATGATTTTTAATTAAAATAGTGCTTTATTAAAAAGAGGCTAATTGAAAGGCTCATTGAAAGGTCGTTTTTCAGCATCTGTTTACGGCGCGGGCTTAAAATCGTTGCGAACAAAACTCAGTTTCCCGCGTTACATTCGAAATATCTGTTATCATCCAATTCCTCACGAGCCTTGTCGCTCAACAAATACAAATGCTGCGTGAGCAATGCATGCAGTAATAAACAAGTCTATACTTAGAAGATGCGTACGTGTGCTTCACTTCAACGTACAACGTTTGGCTCAAACCCTCGGGCGCTATAGTCGTTATTTTTATAGTCTGTTTTAAGAAGAAGAAAGAAAGAAAGAAAGGGTCTTCTCCTCATCGTGAGGGAACTCAAAGCGGTCGAAATACACGACCGCTAGACAAGGAGAGGTTGGAGGACTTAACGGGCTGCATATTGGGACTCCGATTGGGACACAAGAAAAGCCGCATTTGTCTCAAGTAATGACTCACAGGTCATCGTTCTTTACATTCTTTAACAAATTGATATTTGACATGCATGAGAACATGAAGGGCTAATAAAAGTCCTGCTAATAAAAGATCGGAGAATTCGCAGCTAATCTAGGTTCATTTGTGCTTGATTTACAAATAAGAATTACTGGAATCTGCAAAAAAACGCAAAAGTTATAGCCCGATATGTATTTACTAAATAAACCCCTTCGGCGGCTGTAATATCGGCGGATAATGTCCAAGGATGAAAAATGGTACGAAAAATAAACAGTTGGCCGAGAAGCGAAGCGAAGCTGAAGTATAAATTACAGCCGTGAAATGCAGAGTTGGAAAAATTTAGCGCTGCTGATCGAACTTGGAAGTCGGCTTGCTGGACTACACTCGAAGTGGTTGAATTTTGGTTGAGCTGATTGCAAGATGTTTTTCTATTTGCCAAGCTACAACAAAATGGTAAGTTTAAAAACAATTCTTTTATCGTCATTTTGCTCCTTTTTGTTTAGTTCTTTCATTTTTTTCGCGAATGTCACTGAATGCTGAACCGAATTAACTTGGGTTGAAACAACAACAAAAAATTAACAACTTTGTAAACCATTCAAAACATTCACGGCCTGTTTAGTTGAGTTGACTTTTTTGTTTTCCGGTGTCGCCTCAGCCACCAACTTCCCGTATTTCATCAACATTCTTAGACAAAAACCTTGGTTGCTTGTTTTCCATTATTTTTTAAACTGAGAAAATATCCAGTTTTTGCTTAAAACATTTCTCGCAGGACGGATATCGCTTCCGACGGACAATATCGTCTGATATCTGTCCTGTGAAAATGCACCACGTGATACGTTTCGACCAATGAGCGCGTTAAAATTGGTCACTGGGATATAAAACCTGGTAGCTCAGCTCTGGACACAGATGAGCGTACAAACCATTTCGAGCATTTATTAGGGACGTATCATTATTACCGGGGGGGGGGGGAGCTCCTATTTTTTTCAAACAACATACCATACCAAACATACCCCGTCGAAATTTAACTTATATGACGTGACGTCATTTAAGTATCTAGGGCTGACTTTTAGTGCTGTGGGTACCTTTAATCTAGCTAAAAGCGAGCTAAAGAAAGTAGCCCTTAAAGCTCTCTTTAAATTTAAAACGACAATGGGAGACAGCTTCAGAACCGACCTCAGACTGACCCTGCATCTATTTGACAGTTTGATAAAGCCAATCCTACTTTATGGTAGTGAAATCTGGGGGGTCGATGCGCCAAGAAAGGAACGTGACCCAATCGAGGCTGTCCATACAAAATTCTGTAAACTAGCACTTTGGAGTAAGCAAGAAAGCAACAAATAATGCATGTAGGGCCGAACTCGGAAGATACCCTCTATCAGTCGATGCCAAATACAGGGCGTTTAATCAAACCAAACTCAAAGAGCCCAGAAGTGGCTTCATGTCGCATCACGTGTTTCTCGACTGCTTAGAACTAAATAATAAAACAGACTGGCTAGTGAAAATAAAAGACATGATTTATACGCTGGGTCTCGGTGTGCTTTGGATAAACATGACCGAGACGCAGCGTATCAATCTGCAACACGCGAAAGCCCTACTCAAGCAAAGGCTTCAGGACATAGAATTTCAAAATTGGCTAAGTGAAGTGTCGGATGACGACAAAAAAAGTGGACATAAAAACAAACTCCGTACCTATCGAACCTTCAAACTCACTTACACACTAGAACCATATCTACTTAACGTCCATACCATCAAGCACAGAATTGCCCTCACGCGCCTGAGGATTAGTGCACATAGATTAGAAATTGAGACCGGCGGTACGAAAGACCATACAAAAAGCCTGAGGAACGTATTTGTACTAAATGCGATCTAAAAGAAACAGAGGACGAACGTCATTTTTAAGTAAGGTGCAAGCTTTATGATAGACTAAGGAAAGAAGTGCTTGATGGTATGGAAATAAAGAATCTGATCAAAAAAAAAACAGAAATAACGAAGACGTACTCTTTCACTGCCTTATTAATCCGCCAGGAAAAATACAAAAAGAAGTGAGCGAGTACGTTTTCAAATGTTTCAAAATGCGTGAAAAATAACAGGTTCATTTTATTATTAACAACAATATTTTGTATATATTTCAGTATATATATTTTGCTGACCTAAAACCCATGTACGCTAATGTATACGGTGGTAGTGAAATAAATGAATTGAATTGAATTGAATTACCCAAAAAAAATATGATCCTCCCCCAGTCGTAGGTAAAATAAATTGGGACCCTCCCCCATCTCATTTATATGTTCTGAAATCCTGTCAGATAGACTATTGTCCGAGTGAAGCAATGTCTCTTTCATTCTTCTTAATAGCAGAAATACGTTTTCTTACTTCTGTCAAAGCTATAAGGAAGCGCAGTTATTATTGATTGCCTCGATTATTTACGTGAGGATTTTGGATAATACACGGTAAAAATGCAGTGATCCTCCCTCAGTAAGTACAATGATTACGTGATTCCACCTCTCCCGTCCCCTTTTGTCCTAGTACTGAAGACATTTTACAGAAATGGGGTGCCGCACACATCTTTCGTTGCGCGCGAAGCGCGCCCGAATTTTGATAAACGCATTTCATCAAACCTCAGAGATAGGGTAGGATGAGCATGTTTTGTGTACGGTATAGTAAACAAAGCCTGCCAGGAGCCCAGGAAGTACGCTACCTCAACTATATAGGTTAGATCAAAGCTTCTATTGATGGGCTCCTGAGCCAACAAGGTTGTATTATTCATGCGCAAAAATGCGCGCCGCAAATAACGAAGTTATTATATTCATGTGTCGCGAAGCGCGGCCCAACTATGCTTGTACGTCGAAAACTCACGCTTACATAGGGTTTTCTTTAAAACATATAGTGACTTGCCCACCAGGCCTCATTGCAGGGCATTTTTGGGAAAGTTTGCTTTTCCTCGTCAAGATACCATTGATCTTGTAAGGGTGGTGTATTCATTGGTCAAAGATAATATTACTAGTCATTCTTTATGCGCGCGAAGCGCGTCGAAATTTTTAGAGAGAAGTTGCTGAAATAACCACTATTATAATCGGAATCGGGTTGTCTGCGCAAACGTTTCTGATTGGCTAAATCGTTCACACTCACTCCGCTTTTTAGGCCTCATGAAGCTGTGTCGCCAAAAGAAGTTCACAAACCTGCAGAGACGGTGGGTATCTCGACAGTGAGCGTGTTTTGGTTGGAAAAGATTCACTCTAAGTTATAATTCAAGCGATTTTTAAAGGTCCATAAGCACCCAAGTCGCTTTGCAAGCTCACAGAGAACAAAACGCAGTTGAAAACTCTATGCAAATTTTCAGTTTGAACTTTTGAAATGCGAAGAACAATAGGAACCCCTTGGGGCCTACTGTATCAGCCAATCACAGCTGTTGAATGACAATAGATCCAATTGAAAACAAAGCGCAGAGGTTCCCGGTCGCGTATGGGCCTTTAGCAAGGGACAAAGCTGCCATCGCCGCCATTTTGAAATCCCGGGGGGGGGGGGGGGGGGGGGCTCCCATATTTTTTGATCGGGGATGATCGTCGTATCTTTTAGGGGTTAAAATCACGTTGGTTTGGTCTCTTTTAGGGGTGATCTTGATCTTCAATAAATTTTAGGCAGATTGGTATCTTTTAGGGCCGAAACTGTGTCCAAATTGCTTTTTCTCATGATGGTGCTTCTAAAAACCGTGTAAGAAAGAGAGATTATTCGATGAGAAGACGATGAATTAGAAACAAACACGGAAATGTCTTCATGGGTATTTTTCCCCTGTTACCGGGGCCTTCGCGCCTACTTGGCACATAAGACCTCATCTTTTAGGGTATCTTTTAGGGTAATAATTTTTTGAGCCACGCTATGGCCCGCCATGTTTGGTATCTTTTAGGGGTGAAACTGAAAATGGCCGACGATCATCGATCCCCGACCAAAAAATATGGGAGTCCCCCCCCCCCCCCCGGGTTTGAAATCTCCCACAGAAACTAAAAAAGAACTCAGTTCGCACAGCCGAAAGCACCATAGTCATTCAGACCTAAATGGTTCTGTCACAGATTATTTGCAGGAATGTGCAGGGATAATTCTTATTCGAAAGCTTTAAGTTGAGAAAAAATTTCATTCAGCTTGAACAAACGTACACCACTAGTGCCTTTCCTGAGCGCGGGCTAAGGCAAAATGAGTGACATGTTTACACAAAGCAAAGCCATGAATACTATTCTCTAAGTATAAATCCTTACGCTGTATCGCAAAACGAAGGACACAAACCCGAAGAGAAAGAAGTAAATCTCTCCAGTAGGCGTGTTTTTTTGGAAAAGATTCACCTTTGGCTAAGTTCTAATTCAAGCGATTTTTTCAGCGAGGGACAAAGCCGCCATCGCGGCTATGTTGAAATCACCCACATAAACTAAGAAAGAACTCATTTCCCTCAGCCGAAAGCACCATAGAGATCCAAACCTAAATGGTTCTATTACAGATTACTTACTGATATGTGCAGGGAAAATTTTAATTCGAAAGATTTGAGCTGAGAAAAATTTTCATTCAAGTTTGAACAAACTTACTACACTGGCACTGCCTACAGAGCGCACGCTAAGCAATGAGAGTGAAATTCTCTAAAAAAAATCCTAAAAAATGATAAGCTTAAAATTTCTTAGAACAATTTTACTTAATTACCTGTTTCTTCTCTTCCCTTACTGAGATATAACAATTCCGAAGTCAAATGGTTTTTCTGTGTAATAGGCTTGCGTTTTCAATTTTAGCGGGTTCTTCGGACTTAGACAGATTTGAGAGCCGTACTGACTCACACGACACACGTGCGTCATTTTCTCCACCAAAATCAGGGAGACCAGTGCAAAACATATAAAAAAAGACTCTGGGGCTCACTTAATTTATTTCGGCATGGGGCAGGGGGTCTTTCTTGAAGGGAGGTCATTACTAATAAATCAGCAGTTTATGGAAGGGGAACTCAGGTTGAGTCTTCTACTAGCGTCACGAAGTGACGTTAGAGTTAATTACCGAGATTCGAGGCAATAACCCCAATACATCCCAAGGGCCGTAGGCCCGAGGGATGTATTGGGGTTATTGCCGAGAATCGAGGTAATTAACGGACTTAGTTTACAGTTGACAAGGTTTTCAGAAAACAGGGACAAATGAAATGCATTCTTCTCATTGAATTTAACAGTTTTGAAAAGGAGTACAGTTTACAATTGAAAAAGATAGCGGATTCCAATAGGAACTATTGTTAGTTATTTAGCTGCTTTCATAGAAGTGGGTTCCCCAGAGAAACTCATTGCAATTAATTTTTACCATGCACAATAAAGTTGTGATGCTGAAGAAAATGAATGACAACTTTTATTCAACTATGATTGACAAAGGTTTCCAAACACGAATTACGTCTTTTGTTTTCGTACAACAGCCAGTCCAATCAATCAAGCGGCCTTTTGTAAAAGCGCAACTCATTAAAGCGCTGTTATTTTGGTCGGTACGTAGCTGCGTAAAGCTCCTCTCTGGTTGGATAATACAACAATACCCTACCTCAACACAAAGAACGAGGATAATAGACTACAGACAAAAGAACTCCTTTGTAGAACGAAAATAATAGAGACAAAAGCAACTACGTCCTTACTGGTTATTTTCATTTGTACCACGCCCTGACAGCTTACAGCTTCTACAGCTCAATTTGCATAACGTTCTGTCTAGCAAAACGGATGGAACTGATTCAAGATGGAGAAACTGAAGGCAAGTTTCAGGTATTTGCGCTCGTTGGTTGCTCTCTACGATTAGATATGCAATTAACTTGGGCGTGATTTTATCTGTATTTTCAGGTTTACGTCTTAAACACACTCTATGGGCAATGAGACCAAGCAAGTAGACTGGACAAACGCTTCTCAATATGGTTCAAGTGAAGGCGTTCTCGGAAATCGTGTTTTGTGGCGTTCAACGGGATTCGCATAAAGGATAATCAGAAGCAAATATTGGTTATAGACAGACAGTCAGCATAGATGCATAAACTGAGATTATTGGATGTTTTTTTTCTCGGGGTAAGTGTATGGATTTGAATTCACTAGTTAAATGTTTGGGTTGATAATTGAATTAGTCATTGTGAAAGGGGCAACTGTCATGGTCTATCATGGATTTGGTCTAACTTGGGGTCATTTTAAGTAGCTTAAATGCAGTCAAACTCCCTACAAATCAACAAAATAATGGTCTACGTTTATACCTAACCTTTCAGCTGCTAGATCAATACAAATTTGGAGTATTTTCGTGTATAATCGAGCGGATGGAATTGGATTGCTAATTGGCATTTTTGATTTTCGAACAGGCTGAACAAGTTTCTTTTTCTTTTTAAGACTAATTGAAACAGAATATAGGTTCGGAGTTGTTTCTGTAGAACACTTGTCTTATTTTAAAATATTTTGATGAAACAAACGTGACAGTGCCCCTTGAAGTCTTGGTAAAAATAGCTTATTGTGTGGTTCCAGAAATTATCCATAGGAAGGATAATAGGAAAGGATATATTTTCCATACAAATACTGTATTTTTCTTCGGGAATTCCAGAGAGGTGGGGGGTCACTTTTCAACACTCTTCCGGGGGGGGGGGATATTTTCTGGAACCACACATTATTGATTACAGGTAAGTATATGGCTTATTATGGATTCATAGGTAAATAACTAGATATTTACCTATTAATCCATAATGAGCCATATACTTACCTATTAATCCATAATGAGCAATATATTTACCTAGAAATTCAATTCAATTCTATTGATCATCCCCAACCTTTCCCTGGAGAATTCAAATCCCTCCCCGACTTTTAGTTTGTTGAGAGCCATTATCCGAGTTAATTCCCTACGAATAACAATGGAAACCGCGTCAACTGTAAACTAAGGGCTGTTATTTACCGGCTGGGAGGTCCGGATCGTGAAATACCGTGACCTCGGCCTCGGTCGTGACCTCCGGGCTCGGTCAGTATTTTCAAGACCTCGGTCACGGTATTTCATGATCTGGACCGACCCCAAGCCGGTAAATAATATATTTATTTTTTTTGCTTTCACTGAAACAGCAACACCCTTTGTTTGTGTGAGTGAAAGGGGGGATCTCTCGAAACCCGATGCCCTGGGGGGACCACAACAATTTTTCTAAGGAGTTATTACGGCAACTTCTATATCATATGCATTAAAAAATTTCGGAGCGCTCGCCGCGCATAAGAAAGAAATCTAATGTAGTTTTTGAGAACGCGCGCAAAGGTTGCCATTTTAAGAGATTGCCCCCACAAAAAAGCATGTGGCGGGCAGTCACTATTTTCGAAAGAACTGACACCAGGTCAGCGTGAGTTCGACGTTACAAGCATAGAATAGAGTGAGGAAAGTGAGAACGGTGCAGACAGTGACGCAGGCGAGGAGAGTGACAGTGATACAAAGGAAACCAGGAAAGGGAAGATTCTGATGGCGAAGACATTGAGAATGATGCGCGCGAAGATGATGTCAGTAGCCTACTGTACGTGATCAGTTCTGGAAGAACGTGCACAGCTTGGAAATCCCGTTCTCTCGCCAATATAGCCCAAGATCGCATGTTGCAATTTACAATGCCTTGCTCACGTCTGTGTTGGATCACGCATGTCCTCTGTGCAGTAACAGCCTCTTGAAACGTGTCCAGGAATGCGCAATGCTCAGAATTCATCCGTTTTGTAGATGTTTATTTCGCCGAACAGAGAGGAGACTAAGTCTTGCCTGAGTAGCGGTTCAAAACTACATTATTATAATTTTGACGATCATTGTGTCGTATTATCCGGGCTCTAATGAACATGTTGGCGGGCTCTAGAGCCTACGCGACTCAATCGGCGTTATGATGGTGACATAAATTCCCGCTTTTTGTACTCAATGCTCTCCAAAGTTTATTCACACTATTATTCACACTATTAATCGTTCGCGCTGTAATGAATATAATAACTATAATTGTAGTATTTGACATTGATATTCTTACTGGAATAAAGATAATATTCATTGTATATGTTAAACTCTTCCAATCATTGGGTATTTAATTTAGAGTGCTAAAGCGACGAGTTGGACGCGAATGAATTACGCATGCAAACTGTAATGCTTATATTAGCGTCTAGCTAATCAACCGAAACCATTTGTAAACAAACATGCATACCCTACACGCTAATAAGGCGGTATACTTAACCCATGATAAATACATTTCTTTGCATAAAATAATGGAATTCATTGCCAAAACTGACCAACTAGTTGGTTTATACTAAAACAATTAGACCTCTCGTCCTCATGTGCTATGATATCAATAGACCATTCGGCCTTCGGCCTCATGGTCTATTCATCATAGCACATTCGGCCTCGAGGTCTAAAAATATAGATCGAAGTCGAGATCCAGGCGGTCAAATTACTAAAGGAAGCAATGACGTCATACTTAAAAAAAGAACGAGGGGAGGGTCACAATTTTCAGGACTATGTAGGGGAGGGCCACATTTTTTAAAGGTACCTTTTATTGATTTTGTTATTCTATTCATTGCCCAATAAAACATATACATGAAGATCCGAAATCAAGGCAGTTTGGGAAAGTGCAAATCTGGTTAAGGGTGGGGATAAGTTTTTTAGAACGTCGATGTCATGTGGGGGTTATTTTTTGTAGCGTCTGGTTTTCAGTGGGGTGCGAATTTTAACAATAAATTTGGAAAACTACCGCCTCCACCCCTAAGATTATGAGAAATTTTCCGTGAGGGAAATAAAGGCTTGTTGTTGTTGTTGTTGTTGTTGTTGTTCTCCTGGCTATGATGCACCTCGGCCTTCAACAAATAGTTAGGTGCCAAGCCGGGTGCAATGTTTTCTGAAACAGGTGTGACAACGAAAACGCTTGCCTTTTATCATTAACGGCGAGATATTGCTGCTAAAATGCCCATAAAAAATGCTAAATATAAACCATGAGTCACTAAACTGCTCGAGGTCCCAGTACTTGAAAGTAATTTTCGGAACATTAGTCCAGTCCGATTGCTTAAGTACGGCAACTTTCGAGCAACTTCGTTCGCTCGTTAAAGGCGAGAGAATCGAGGGGCGGATTTAGACTATTGCAACTGTAGCAAATGCTACAGTCAGATTTCAGGGAGATCTCATGTGTGTTTTGTCAGTTATTGTCATAAATCACTACTGCGCTATAGTCAGATTTTCCGCTAAATCCGCCCCTGGAAGTTACCATGTTCTAAATCCAGATTTCAAGACCTAGTCCAGATTCCTTATCATCCATTCAAATACTCATTAATTATTCATGACCTAATCAGCCAACCAGAGCTCTCATTTTGTACCACGTGCAGTACCTTGAAATCCCAGGAAGATACTGCAAGTGGGACTTGAAAACTTTTCAAGGTCTAAGGACCTTTGAACTATGAATATTCATATTTTCAAGGTCCTCACACCCTCGAAAAGTTTCTACTAGTCATTCTTTGCGCGCGTCGTGCAAAGGCAGACCGTAGGAACCGCTCCGTGAGAAGACAAACGTCTCCTCTCTCGAAGAAGTTAATACAAAGAATTTTTGTTCGAGACTATATGCTTGTGCGCCGCCAACCTCCATGTGGGACAGGATTTATGGAAACACTCTTGAACTTTTCACTTCTGCGCATGGCTAGTGACGCAATCCAAGTTCATAATTTTTATAATTTCAAGGTCCTCGCCCTCGCTGAGTTTTCTACTAGTCATTCTTTGCGCCGTGCAAAGGCAGACCGTAGGAGCCGCTCCGTGAGAAGACAAAAGTCTCCTCTCTCGAAGAAGTCAATACAAAGAATGTTTGTTCGAGACTATATGCTTGTGCGCCGCCAACCTCCATGTGGGACAGGCTTTATGGAAACACTCTTCATCTTTTCACTTCTGCGCATGACTAGTGACACAATCCAAGTTCATAATATTCATAATTTCAAGGCCCTCGCCATCGAAATGTTTTTGTACTACTCAGTCTTTGCGCCGTACAATGGCAGACTGTAGAAACCGTTACGTGAGAACACGGGTCTCCTCTCTAGGAGAAATATAATACAAAGGACCTTGTTCCAGACTATATGCATGTGCGCCGCCAACTTCCTTGTGGGACAGGCTTTATGGAGACAATCTTGACCTTTTCACTTCTGCGCATGACTAGTGACGCAATCCAAGTTTCACAAGTAAAAAAATAAGATTATATTGATAAATCCTGTTGTTTAGGTAGGGTACAGAGGGGCTGGTGATTGAATATTATGTCACAGGCTATTATCTGAGTATTTCAAATGACTAAAAAATTTGAATGGAGATGTTTCAACATTGATCGTTTTCCCTCTGTGTTGGCTAATTAGGTCATGAATAATTATTGAGTATTTGTAGTAATTCAAAAGCCTCCTATTCGGACTTGACGGGATTTCAAAGCCCACGCAATTAGTTCCAGTCCTCGGCTTCGCCTCGGACTGGAACTAATTGCGCGGACTTTGAAATCCCGTCAAGTCCTCATAGTCGGCTTTTAAATATTACGTGACATTTGATGACCTGCTGTGTGATTGCGTTTTATATTTCAGTGTGTAAAATTACAACTTCCGTAAACTCTGAGGCTGCTTCAAACAATAGCTCTCATTTCACAGAAGGCTTAAAAGTAAAGCGATGGCGAAGAGCGATGAATTTGGGTTTAAATTCGGGCTCTTTCTTGGGATAATGCTGGCTTCTATACACAGGTATGTGTAAGACAAGTCATTCGAATCATTGTGATTTTAACATTTTTATGAGCACGTACCCTTTTAGTCTGGCCCTCGCGCTAGTAGGATATTCAAAGATGAAATAAATCTCGTGGAAGATTGTGTGCGTATTCGCTTCGCCAAAGAACGGTGTACATCAAGAAACATACGATGTCTGTTAGCTCAAAGAACATATGAATCCACGCTGTATTTTATTCGTCAGTGATGTAGACCTCTTGAACTGCGAGATAAGGTCCGAGAGTAGGCCTTCTTTCTAAATGGCATAAATAGTTAGATTACTGTTGGTAATAGATTAATCCAATAAAATACTATCTACAAGTTCATTTGGATAGCAAAACAGGCTATATAAAGAGGGGGATATTGGGGTTCTGCGGTTATGGCAGTTTTTATTTGCGTTTTTTCGGTTTTCTTTAATTTTCAATGCGCCTTTCACGGTTTCAGCAAAGCCTGCGGTACCCTGGGGACCAGAGGCTGAAACTCTGCCCTTTCGCGTTTGTGTTGTTTTTTGGGGAAACTCAGGACCTTGCCTAAAATTTTCTCGCTACGCTCGAAAATTTTCATTCTTTGGACCTCGAGCCTCTGGTTTCCAGGGTAAGCCTGCGGAGCACGGTTTTGACATTTTTCAATTACGATTTTTCGGATTTTATCATTTTCTGGTACGGTTTTACAGTTTTAAAATTTCTACGGAGCACAGATTAATCTTCTATGACCGCCTTTTACTCCCGTCACGTTTGCTAAAAGAAATCTACTTTGTGAATTGCGGTTTCGGTTTAGATATGATTTTGTGTGTCGTTTTGCGATTTTGACGTAATTTTTAGGCGGTTTTGCGGTTTTTGTACCTCCCCAACGTCCCCCTCTATAAAAAAGCCTTGCGCGCTCACCACGGCCTTCTCAAGCACATGACTAAGAGAATGTACCTGTCGAAGTCTTGTTCAAGCTATTTTACTCTCTTGTAGTCCCTGTGCTTTAGTACGGTTGAGATTTCGGGGGCATATCTCTTAAGGAGGATTCCAAATTTCCATGTTTTTGTATGTTAATTCCCCTTCCCGTTCCCCTCACGCTTCCCTTCCCGTGACCGATACAAAGAATGAAAGAACGGGCTGCGCGGGAGACTAATACTTCGGCAGGATTACCATTTTTTTAAAAAAAGAAACTGCTTGAACCATAGACTACAGTACTGTGAATCCGTGCGCTTGAGCGCGTCGAAGATGGAAATTTTGTTAAGTCACAAATGCGCCCCTCTCTCCAGCATCTTCTAAACCAGTCTGAATAATAGTGCGCTTATTTTCCAGCGTGTCGTGCGCAGGCTATCTTATATCTGCGCCAAACGTCTTTCACCTTGGAATACCTGAGAGTGTGACGGTTACTGTATCTGGCGTGACGAGACCTGTGACCATCAGGACGTTTTTGCGTGACTACCCAAACAGAAGATCCAATTTTTCGCACGTGCAGGGGACGTTTCAAGCAGGTAAGTCAAGTAGCAATTTTGAAGTAAGGGCCCGGTAAGACACTTTTCAATTGGCCTACAGGCATGCGCTGCATAGTCCCTAGAGTTCTACCATGCCAGTTTAGGTCAGTTACGCTTCTGTCGACTGCCGGGCAACCATGACAGACAATCGATTACTGAATTGTATTTATATCTGCCATTGTCGTTCTCGTTGCCGCAGCTAAGAGTTCCTAAACAGTCAAACTACACGCACGAATCTGTACCGCCAAATAACCTTATAGAAGTCCTCAGTAGCTGACAGATGGCCTTTTTCTCCTCAGATGAACCAAGGTTTATGACCCTGAAGGTAAACGTTCTCCCATTTCATTTGTTGTAATAGTTTTAGTCGAACACATACTACAACTGTAAGTTAGACGTTAGATGATGTGTACAAGGCTCTAATGCCTCAGCAAACTTCCACGCCCTGCCTCAGATCGTTAGTTCAACGTGCATGAGTAGAGGCAGTTGAAGGGGCAGCGAATGGTAAAGAGACGGCGAGATCAAGGCTTCGAGTCGATCAGAGATAGCCTCCTCCGCAGGCGTCTCTTGTATACGCTCTTCTGTTTCGACTGCTAACTGTGCTTCCCACGCTTCGTTTCCTTTCTTCTTATTTCTTCTTTTTCTTTAGAGATGCCTGCGGAGGAGGCTATTAATTTGCGACAAATGTAACAAAAATGACAAGTGTAAACCGGCCTATAGAAAGCTGTGATCATATCAATGATCATTGTCGTTTTTGCTGAGTGCGGTTAGGAGGACTGGGTCGAGTCACGCGCGGGCTAGCTGTGGGCTTTTTTAGCGTGGTTACCAAGCCAAAGTCAATGGTGGCGAGTCTCTGTGATTCCTTTAAGTTTTCGTCCAAAATCTCGTCATTTTCTTGCTACATTTGCCGAAATTCTTATCAAAAGAGGATCTTCTTTCACTTCCTTATAAGGTGAATGATTCCAAATATGGTTTTGACCGTGAGATGCTGAAAAAGATGCTGAAAACAGGGATTGTTTGATATGCGCAATCTCCTCATTTCTCCTCATTTTTCTCTCCGTCATTTCTATTTTTCTAAATTTAAAGTCAAGTTTTCCGCCTAACATATTGTATATATTATATATTGTATTTATATTTATTATTTTTTCCCGTCTCCACACTGTCTGCCCTGCAGACAGTGTGT
The DNA here is from genome assembly GCA_033964015.1 of Scolanthus callimorphus. NCBI lineage: Eukaryota > Metazoa > Cnidaria > Anthozoa > Actiniaria > Edwardsiidae > Scolanthus > Scolanthus callimorphus. The sequence continues at coordinate 25,314,906 of CM066911.1, read as the reverse complement.
GTGTAAACCGTTTGTCCTGAAAAAAAAAAAATAATAATAATAAAGATTGAAGATGAAGATTGATTGGAAGACGTGCTTGTATAACAAGTAACCGTTCTTTGGTGTAGGTTGATGCATCGGACATCCCAGGTCAAATACCCGACAGCCAACAATATGTGTATCTCGTGGCCATTTGCGAGGATCCACAGCTTTCGTTCTTCAGAGAATCGAAGATCCTTATCAGCTACAAGGATAAGATTGTACTGGTACAAGTAGACAAGCCTGTTTATACGCCAAGACAAACAGGTACTAAAGGCATTATAACAATGAATAATCAATAGAACAATTGAATAGTCCCGTTTTTACCTTAATTGTTCGTGTAAGCTACATGCAATACAAGAAAAACTAGAAAATACATACCCGGGAACGCAAGGGAGCACGGCTTAGTCAGCGTTCATAAGTGGACTTCCAGAGCAAAAATAAGAACCCGACAAACGCGACGAGATTTCTCGTGCGCTCTTTTTCCTCTGAACTGATCCTCTGGATGCTGCGCAGAAGAAGCAACCACGCTAGACGAACTGTCTAGGCTGAGGAAGAATATCAAAACTGCTTTGGTTCTGATTGGTTATTATAGCGTGCACGCGCGTGCCGAAATCTTTGACCACGACAAGATATTTGCTGGATATAGATCCATATAAGGGAAAATTTCTCCGGCCAAAGGTTTTCCTTATATGAAAATTGCAACCAGTAAATAACATGTACGCGAAAACAATGTAACCACAAACAAACAGTTCGGGTAAGCGGGCTAGTGACTTCCTTGATTCATGCGGTTCTTTATAACTGCATGTTTTTTCTAAGTGTTGTTAGACACAGCTTTATGCCAAGGCAATACTGACGGAGTATCATTGTTTCTTCTTCTCTTTAGTGAAAATTCGTATAATTCCATTAGACTTTGACCTTAAACCTTCCAACGACTCGGTAAGAATAACTACAAGCATGGTATTTTTCGTCCCAACTTCAGGCGTGAAGTTCTGTCGTTAATAGAAGATCGTCTCATTTTATTTTCCAGGTGGACGTTGTTATCAAGGTTAGTCATTAAGATGTCTTTTCCCTCACCTTACATTAGTCTTATCATTAACGTAGCGCAGTGAGAAAGGTACCAAGGTCAATGGATGATGACAAGATCCTTATCATACAAGTGGTTGTGAAGGTCTGATGACCAAAAAGGCAAAGATGATGAAAGGTGGTGCAAGCGATTGTTGTCATGTTGCTGGAGATGTTTGATGATGACGAATATCACGGTGGTGCTGTGATGACAACATTATATATTAGTCAAATCACACTAGTGGTCTATTGTCAATGCTGCATGATGATTTAGGCAGACGACGATAATGACTACAATGCTAATATCGGAGCTGATGATGCCTACAATGTTCGGAGCTGATAATGACTACAGTGCTAATATCGGAGCTGATAATGACTACAATGCTAATATCGGAGCTGATGATGACTACAATGCTAATATCGGAGCTGATGATGACTACAATGCTAATATCGGAGCTGATGATGACTACAATGCTAATATCGGAGCTGATAAAATACGAGAGAAAATTACGAGGGAAAAAACGTCTTGTTGGTACCTTTTAGGGGTCAAAATCAACTAAGCGACGCCATTTTAGGTACCTTTTAGGGGTAAAATGGAAAGTTCTCGACGAGCACTCCCGCCCCAAAAATATGGGAGTTTCCCCCCCCCCCCCTCCTCCCCCGGGTTGAATGTGCAGATTTCCAAGGTGATCGTGGGTGTTATTCCTCGTGGTGTTGACAGTTGTCATGGTAGTGATCATTATGGGACCGTTGCTATGGTTACCTGTACCTATTTGTCCTTTGCTTTTACGTAGAACCCACAGGAAATCCTCGTACAACAATGGAAGAGATTGACAACTTTAAACGGTATGTTTCAGACATAAATTGGACTATTGTTTACATGATTTCTTTTGAATAACAATTTATCTGAGAATAGATTTAAACAGGAGCCCTCCATCTACTCCATTAGGTCTAGCTATATGCACAGGCGTACTAGAAGTGTATTTTTAGACTGTGAATATTGAATTTAAATTGGAAATTGGTACTTTAACGGTGAGAGTGGTAGTGCGTTAGTGCGTGTGATAGCGATGGGTATTCACTTTCATAAAGAAACAATCGTGGGCGTACAATTATCTTGTCCGGCCAAAATCAGCTGTTGCGGGTTACCAAGAATACAATTCACCAGCTCACTTTATATGTTGTGGTTTGCCTTACATTTTTGCAGGATTTATAACTAAAGCATTTTACCTTGGAGAACATGCAATGATAGGGAACTGGACAATCGAAGCACGCTATGGCGCCGAGGTAGGTACAGCATTCCTCCTTTACTTCCAACAATCGTTGGGTGCTTGGATGTAGTGTTTTCTGCATAGACGGAAGGATTGAGTAGATAGAGGGAGCGCCAGATGGATTGGTGGTCGCCCGGGGGTTGCATTGATTGATTGACTGTTGGATGGATGGATGCATTCATCCATGGATGGATGGAGGGATTTATAAGAAAAAAGAAGGGATGGATGATGGAGGATTATTGAAAAGGGTTGTTCTGAATGTTTATAAACATTCATTAGTATATCGCAGGAGATACCTTATCTGACCTTAAAAATCTTACTCTTCAGAGTTACAACAACACAAGTGTGAAATTTGAAGTTAAAGAATATGGTATGACGTCATTAGATCTATAGACTGACAGCTAGACATGTCAATAAATTGACAATGCACTATATGCTTCATTTGTTGGAAAAAATACAGAACAAGCATCTCATTTAATTTCATTGCCGTCTTCCCTTCAGTGCTTCCACGGTTTTCAGTGAAGATCGTTGCTCAAAACTTTATTCTTCCAAGTGCGACAACTATCGAGGTTTCCTTGGTATCAAGGTAAGCATGAAAATTGACACCATGTCCAAATCAAGCCCACTAGAACATCAAATGGTCTACATTTTATGAAAACCTTTATCTAATGAATGACTATTTCGTCCTCGTGGCATCCATATTCATACCAGAACGCGTGCGTTTCTCGAATAAAAGTATGCGCCACACGGAACGCGCAATCATCAGCGCGCACGCTAAAAGGAACCAATGAGGAAGGAAGCAAAACACCATTTGGCTGCCCGCGCGCTGTTTTTGTTTTATTTTTGCCTTTTTGTTGTGGTATCAAACAAATGTCCTCTGATTTTCTGGCGAAGTGGTTCCACAGTACATTTTGACTACTTCATTGCGTCATTCCGTGGTATATAAGGAGGACATATCAAGGAAAATCAGAGGACATTTGAATGAAGAATAATAGATCAATATGCCTTTCACTTGAAGGTACACTTATGGAGAGGCTGTACAGGGTAGTGCTGTTATGAGGTTATCGATCATTGGGCGAGGAATACCGGAAACCAAGTTTTACACCACAAATCGAAAGGTAAAACAAAAACATTATGTGAATGTGTCTATGTAGGCACAGTCAGTCGAGTCCTGTAAAGCTGAATCAACGCGATATAAAGCATTTGAATTATTATTATATCATTCTATTATTTACGACATTTCTTTGAAGTATCCACGTGCGTCTTTCTATGTGGTTTACTATTGATTCCCTTCTCATCAACCTTATGCGAAATTTATCCATTGTCAGAGGAAGAGTAATACAAGTGCTTTGAATAATATCTCCTAAAGGGGACATGAAAAATATAGATGAGGTGACGCTATGGAGTGTGAAACCGTCATATTGATTCACATTCTATTTCTCGGCAGCTCACACGCGGTAAGGTCACCGTTAAAGTGGATATAAATATGATCCGCAAGCATCCTACAAAACCTTGGTTCCCGGATGGACGAAGGCTGCTTGTTCAGTGTGATGTTATCGAGGAAGCAACGGGCATGCGCGAGTCAGCGGTTGATAACACCGCGTATTTTGTGTCGACACCTTATCACGTGACTGCTGAAGACACGGCGCGGTACTTCAAGCCTGGTTTACCCTTCTCTGTGATGGTATGACAAACGGGATCACGTCATTACTAATTAGTATACTAAAGTAACTATAGGAGATTCCACGCCCTGGATCATTACTAATAAGTATACTAAAGTAACTATAGGAGGTTCCACGGCCCCTGGTTTTGGTTGAGATTGGCAGTGCACGCGCGAGTTTATTATAATGATACCGAAAACAAATATTTTTTGGTCTAACAAAAAGTTGGGGGGGGGGGGAGGATGAAACATAAAATTAGAAGAAAAAGCGCAACAAATGGCCACAAAAGATCCCCCCCTGATTTGGGATCTCGCTACGCCACTATTCTCAGATTGAGGAAAAGGCAACTGCAGTGAAGAGTCAGATCCCTAAGGTTACGACTCGTTACCTGCTTTTTGAAGAACTAGTTCAAGTTCAAGTTTTCAGGATTACATTTTTAGTGCACACCACCTGCAAATAGCGAAGCTAATCTAGGGCAGGTGGTGTGAGGTCATACAAACAAGAGACATTTGAGGCTTCTATGTATGAGAAGTGAAACTGGTCACGAATACAAGGTGGAGCTTGATCATTCAAGACCTTGTACATAGGGTATCAAGTCTTTGGGTATCAAGTGTAACCCACCCAAGTGCCTCTAAAGCCTCTAGGTGCCGGCAGTCATTGCTCCAATTCAGCTCGATTTTCTAGAATTTGTAATCTTTTTGCTTGGCCTTGCCCAATGCTGTCCAACACTACAGTACATGAAATGAGGTAGAATAAGGGCAGTTTAAATAGCAACAAGAGTTGCTCTATCGAGAAATGTATTTGATCATACATATAATTCCTAGGCCACCGTTTTGTTCCCAAACAAACAACCGGCCGTGAGCGTTCCAGTCGGGGTGTCAGCATTTGGATTGAAGAAGCGCGGTAAAGCAAGAGTCGATATACTAACTAAGGTCGGCGGTAAGCTGGTCAGAACTCTACGCGAGCTCACAGATGTTCGAGGTAGAGCACTATTCCAGCTGGACATCCCCAGGAACATCAGATCCGTCAATATTCAGGTGCGTATACGGTGGTGTTTTCCTATGATCCACAATAGGGAAATGAGACTCCTCATTCCAGACTAAGGCAGTTTTATACCCTCCACCAACCCCTAATGATGCACAGATCCCTCATTCATACTCCAGGTATCGCAGGTGTAAGTTAAGGAATAAGTGTGAGAGCGTGATCTTACAGGAGACTAACAGGAGACTCTGCTAACTATCATCTAGTATGAGACCGGTGGTCCTTATGATTTTTCTGTTTGATCCTTAGATAAAAACCACCAATCCAATGATTAATGCCCAGGAGAACGCGCTCATCAACATCACAGCCCTGTCTTACCACTCAAAATCAGGGGGGTACCTGCACATCCGGCACAAGGGGGGACGAAAGGTAAAACAAAGCAGCTTGAAAAAAACAATGATACTCCTTACTCATCCGGGCCGTCAAAATAGTGGCTCGGTCGGATGAAGCCCTCCTGTCTACTTTAAATGCTTAAAAGTATTTTCTCCTATGCAGGAAATGTCAATAGAACTTGCTAATGTTTGAAATGTGGAATATACCATGATTGTTTGGACTTGAATGACGTATCGTAACGTGAATGAGACAACTTTATTTCTGCACCTGGCTAGTCGATAGGGCCTCGAAAGAAATATCATAATTTATGTTCATCGGTCCCTGCTAGGTATGGGGAACCTGATGGCAAATGTTCGGCTTATCCTTTCTACAGGTTCGAGTGGGAGAAACGTCTTCATGGGATGTTTTCCAAACGATACCCAGAAATATTACCAAACTACATTTGATGGTAGGTCCAGAATTCATGATATCTTGAGACATGCTCAGCGCCCATTCCATTCCAGAGGATCTACCGTTTCAGAAAAGGTCGCACCGTCGCACTGAAACAACTGTCTGGTGTGTCATGGGAGAAACTAAAAAGAACGAAATTCTCGTGTTAACTTTACCCCTGCGAGCGATTTATTGTAGAATCATTTGGCATAAGCAGGGTGATAAGTATGGATAACAGGGATCATTTTCTCTTGGTATGGCCATTTATCCTAAAAACCAGTGCCTATGATTCTGTTTGGTATAACTATTTACTCCAATGACGCATCGCGGGTTATAACAGAGTTGTGAATGGTGAAACCTTTTAAAATAGGTGGATGTTCTGTGTTGTAGAATGACCATTCGATATCCACTCTATCTATTCGGTCTTGTAGAATGACCATTCCATATCCATTGTATCTATTCGATCTTGTAGAATGACCATTTCATATCTACTTTATCTATTCAAAGGCTATTTCTAAGCTTCAATAATGTCTGAAAATTAGAAGGTTATTGTTATCTTGTTGCAAAGAATTCTGGGGCGCTTTCCATGTGACAACAAGAAATCTGGTTCCAGTTTCCGGGAATACCTGTACGGTTCCAACCGAAAAATCATGTAAATGTCTCTATCCACTGGGAATCGAAATAGGCTGGGATGCTTTCCATTTACCAGAAAATTTCGGTGATACCGTTTGGAAATCAAATGGAAAGCGTCTTTTCGGGAAAATATCCGGAAATTATGTCAAATGGAAAGCGATTTTCCGAAAGTTTCGAAATTTTCAGGTTCGACTGGGGTAAGTTCAAAAGATTCTCCCAAATTTCCGAAATTTTTTCCCGGGTTTAGGCGCTTTCCATTTGACCTCTAACCGAAAATTCTGGGATTTTTTGACAAATGGAAAGCGCCCCTGGTATACGATCCCCTTAACCAAGGTAATCGCGCTCAACAGGTCTTGTCACGTGGTCGCATCCTTCTCCATCGCCTCGTTACCGATAAAACTGGCATCAACGTCGTGAGTAGCCTGGCATTTCGCGTGACACAAGACATGGTTCCTACCGCCCGTGTGCTGGTGTACTACTACGAGGCTAAGGTGGAACAAAAACATAGGAACGAGGTGGTGGCGGATAGTGCTGTGTTGGAAGTTGAGGAGGAATTCGCTAATAAGGTAAGCTGAATGAAGACGGACCATGCTGTAGGAGGGAACACAGGTTGTTATGTCTTCTGATAGAGTTCCTTCACGTCAGTAGTACATCATATAGCTTCATAATATAGCTAGGTATAACGCTCGCCGCTCTGATTGGTCTATTTCAGCTCTATTTCACCGATAAAGTAATGAACGGTTGGCATTAACTTTATCGGCGAAATAGAGCACTTGTGAACTGATGGGAGAGACTGCGGCTCGTAATTGTACAACGTTCTTGTGTCATCCAACTTCACTCATTAGTTGCGCTCTAATGATTAAATAATTTTTTTTTTTTTGCTTCGACGATGGTAAAGAGGACCAAAAGGGCAGAGAAAAATCGACACTTGATGACATTGTTACACGACGAAATCCTGTAACGGGGGAACTAGAACAGGAACGAACAGGGACAACGAGTCTACTAGAGAATTTTGACTTTACCTTTTAATAGCTTGTTGATTCCACTCTAAATCACAACATCGGGCACAATCCTATTGTTCTAAGCGACATCAAGCAAATCAAAACAAATCTCATGACTTGGCTATGCGTGAGTGAGCTCGTCGCTCAGCTCCTGGTGCTATTACCATGTCTTGGAGCTCTTTTATTTGCCACAACAAAAGGCTCGTCACCTAAACAAAAGGCTGAGTACTCTTGGCTTTTCTTTTTGTTTTGGATTCTTTTGTTAGACTCGTCTCGAGGGAAATGCGACTCATTATTATTCGGATTCAAACCAAAAGCGGGAACTTCGACTTCAAGATGGCGAGCTAATTCGTGTGCCTACAACAAAATCTCTCTCTGGGGGAAGTAAAATCCCGCTCTAACTGAGCAAAGACGATGAAAATCATTTCTTCACAATCAGAACCGTTAATATCCGTTTTCAGCAACTGATAAAAGTACTTGGCAGAGCGTAAAACTAGCTCTGAATATTTTTTCCCCACTGAAAATGGCTAAAAACACCAAAATCCACCTTGTCGTGGGGGAAGTAAAAATAAATCATTACTAACAGTTATCAGGCAAAATGTCTTCTTTGATATTTAAACTACAGAAATCAACTTTCAGCTATTTTACAGAAAAACTAGCAACATCACAATTTGACAATATTATAGTCAAGGTCAGCAGTTTAGCTCCGTTTTGTCTGTAGTTATGGCTAATTAGCTTTCAAATCTGGCGGCGCTTAACCGTACAGTCCCGGATGCATGTCGCTGGATTGTGCCCGATGACTTGAAAATCAAGGCCCTTTTATACAACACTTGTTTTTAATTAAAGAAAGGAAAAGTAATAGTCCTAAAAACCATCTGTCCGATACGTCCAAAACCTGTCCACAAAAAGGCAAATAATTATTTATTTATTAATGTTAATGAAAATAATTTTTCCGCGAGAAACCCAAGCGTGCAATTAACCTACAATCTTGGACAAAAGGGTAGAGAAAATGTTAATACCACTTATCTTTTGAGTTTTCGACCTAACTTAAGGCCCCGTTTATCCCCCCTCCCCCTAAATCAATGTTGGTTATGAAGGGCGTCCATCCTTTGACACGTTCCTTGCAACATTGCTTCGGGGGAGAGGGGGGAGGTGAAATGACAGGAGTAAAGCGAAAAAAGAAGCGATTTCAGTAATTTTCTCTACAGGTTTTGTCCAAGATTGTAGACCTTAAGACTCCTTTTGGACAAGTATGTCAAGGCATATCAAGCCGGACAAACTAAAATTATTTATTCATAAAAAGAAGCAAAACAGCTGCTAATTACGCGCGTTTCAACTTCATAAGCAAAACTTTCATTTGTAACTTTTATAAAGAATTTTCGATGGGACAGATGTCCTTACAAGTTGTAAAAGTACGATAAACTGCGTTTCCTTTCCTTAAGATCATTTTGTTACAATAAATATCTTCTTTGCTTCTTATACAATATTGATTAGCCTGATAAGTTTATTGATCCAATTTTCGTTTTATTAATTGGTAACAACACCCACTGAAAAGATTCTATTTGTACCCTTTCAAAAAAAATATTATTTTAAGTAATGGTCCGTATAAGAACTAAGCAAGCCAACGGCAAAGCATGCTGGAATGCAATTAATTTCTATTGAAAATAAAGGCAATTTCATTGGCTTAGACATGAAAATCAGTAAATTCACTATGCTAGAAAGACTTGTCTGAGGATTTTTAGGGAGACATAAGCACTTGTGGTACTCACAAACAGGATATGCAATTTGTAAAGACTTTGTATGTGGGGAACCTAGCGTAAAATGCTGATTCTCACTCCTTTGTTCTTCTTTAATCTGATTGGTCTAGAGACTTTTCGTTACCATATGTTCTCAAAGCAAGTCGAAATCTATCAATTTTTCACTCTTATTATGTTACTAGTCATGATAACTTACTGTGGTAAAAAAAATAGGACATATCCTACGTGGGGAACCTTCAATGCCGTAGAACAATGGAGGTTTGCCTAGTTCTTGCATTGATGATTACTTAATCACCTTTTTTACTTATAATTATTTTTGGCGGTTGTAGCTTATATTTTTCGATTGTCAAAATCACCAGTATTTTCAGGGTATTTTCAATTTCGCATAGTTATGGGTTTTCGAGCATCAACCATCTTTTTGTACTGTAACAACATAACAAATTACGTGCAAACTATAAAGTCAAATGAACTGGGCCGTGAAACGGAGAGATGTTATTGAGTTCCTGGTCCCGTCGCAGCTTAAACGCAGGGGTCCTGTAAATTGAACTATTCTTTCCGCGTGGTTTTATCTCATAGGCAGAAGAAAACAACACTTAAATAATTGAACAATAATTGGAACAATGCGGTCCTGCAATTTCATTTCAGGCTCAACTTCAAGTTGTGACGAAATCAAAATCTCATCTACCGGGTACCACGGTAAAACTACGAGTCCGAGCTGGACCTGGATCTACTGTTGCTCTGCTCGGAGTCGACCAAAGTGTTTACTTGCTGCGAAAGAATAACAAACTGACGCGCAAAAAGGAAAGTATACGAGATTGATATGTTGTCCTTCTCCCTACCAATGTCCCTGTCATTGATATGTTAGTGTGCGGATAAACTATGCCAACCTCCCTCCCTTGCTACGCCCCTAACATTACAACACTGATAAGCCTAGAAGGAATACTAATGTCTTTCTACTTTTTTATTAGGTTTTTAAGGATATCAGGAATCTGGACCTGGGATGTGGAGTTGGGCCAGGAAGAGACTCGAGCGAGGTCTTTGAGGTACACTTTTAATAAATTTGAAATTTTGTACTATAATTTGTTCTTATTTCTTCATTGTCTCTGCTTATGTGTAAAACTGTGTATAGACATAGAATGCTCTTGAGGATTACAAATCGAAAAATGTTTTTCATTATCGTCAGGCCAGAGCAAGAGATGAAGCGAGGTCTGCACTGTGAGTGCGCTATCAAAGGAACTTGAAATGAAAATAGATTAAGGATAATTCAAAAACGTGTGTAAAATGTACCTTCATAGCTCGCTCAAACCCTACTTGGTATGTTTGTTTTGTAGAATGCCGGACTTGTGGTAATGAGCAGTAATGACCCCAACACACAGCCTAAACAAGGTACGAATCAAAGGTTCATGGTACGAATCCCAAGGTTGTTTGGACGTCCGCGTGTTTCTAATAAAGAGCAACCAGCAATTTAGGACTCTATAATACTCACACCTCCCCCCTCCCCCCCTCGCCCCCGACCCCCAGAGTTCAGAGTTCATTTTGATTGTTTATCAGGATATCCTCGAATTGTACTGCATGAATAATTTTCATGCAACAGAAATTAAGAGCAGAGTGGACTTGTAAACATTGACACTTCTCTAGCTTTCGCTACATATGAAATCTAGCTTGGTTCCATGGCTTTTCCATAACAAGCTTCTCAATTACTGCAATGAGCTATTGGCCATGCAAACTTAAAAAGCGGCACCAAAAGTGCCGCTTTTTACACTAATCTTCTAATCACAGTCAAATTTGATTTAGGTCGTATGCGATGCGCGTATTCTGTGAAGAAACGAACAAGACGATCATCATCCAAACGTGGAGGTAAAATACAGCGAGAAATATAAGATAGTGCTATCTTATCATTGGGTAGCCTGTGGCTGCATGTGCGCCACGAAACAACACGTTATACATTACTTTCTCTGGTCTCATTGTGCTATATAAGTTGTGGGAGGAGACCTGGCGGGAATGATACCAAAAGGGGTGTGAGGGTGGGTTCGAAACGGAGCACCGCCAGGCATGGCCAGACGAGCACAGTGAGACGCCGTGACCCACACACGGGACCAAGGGCGCCTCCTCACCACGGGAATAGCGACGAAATGATCATTATATTCAGTGAGTTCATGCCTTTTATGACCTTATATACTCACTAATAAGACCAGTGCAAATACTGGTCGCCGCGGGAGGTGAGAAATCTGGAGCATCTTCGAAACATCTGCCTCGTCTTTGTTCTCGTTTATATCTCGATATTTAGAAATCTCGACTATCAGTCGTAATCTACAAATAAAATATCATAGAATTCAGTCGAAAATATTGATATTGAGAAGTGGTCCGGGTTCGACTCCTGGCCGGGACAGAGGAAATTTTCTTTCTGTTCTGGTCTCAGTCGAAATTGGTTCATATTGTGGGTTGAGCATTGCTCTACTGTGTTTCACGTCTTTCGGATGAGACAATAAACCGAGGTCCCGTTTCGCCTTTCTACTCTGACCAGTATCAGGGGGGACGTTAAAGAACCACTGGGGACGTAATAAACCCTCTGGCAGCCGTTGAAAATTTATTTTTTTTTCGCGTATACTTCTGATTAGGTTGACAAGATGTGCCTGCTGTCTAAGTCTCTTTTATTTAACTGATCGAGTCTACTGAAGACAAGGGCTTTCGAGTGAATTCTTAAATGTCATTATTTCGTCATTTAGGGTCCGTTTGGCACCGTACATCTGTGTCATTGTAGTCATGAGTAATGACCACGCCTTAAAAAGAATGATTGACTGTTTGGAGACTTAGACTTTTTGCAATCCGTAGAACATGTCTGCTGTACGAAAGGGCGTATGCCGTCTCGGGCTTCCTGTGTCCGACGAGCGCTGTTTCTGTTGAATATATCAGTCCAGTGCCGACAAGAGTATCTTAGATGCTGCCGTGAGGAGACTTGGGAGAAAGGTAAAGCGACACATGGATCGTTAATTAACGCCGGGTGCCCCTATCAATCTCCCAGTCCCTGTCATTCTCCCTGCCAATGTCCCTATCATTCTCCCTGCCAATGTCGCTGTCATTCTCCCTGTCAATGTCCCTGTCATTCTCCCTGCCAATGTCCATGTCCTTGTCCCTGTCCTTGTCCCTGCCAATGTCCCTGTTCTTGTCCCTGCCAATGTCCCTGTTCTTGTCCCTGCCAATGTCCCTGTCATTCTCCCTGCCAATGTCCTGTCATTCTCCCTGCCAATGTCCTGTCATTCTTCCTGCCAATGTCCCTGTCATTCTCCCTGCCAATGTCCCTGTCATTCTCCCTGCCAATGTCTTGTCATTCTCCTTGCCAATGTCCCTGTCATTCTGCCTGCCAATGTCCCTGTCATTCTCCCTGTCAATGTCTCTGTCATTCTCCCTGCCAATGTCCATGTCCTTGTCCCTGTCCTTGTCCCTGCCAATGTCCCTGTTCTTGTCCCTGCCAATGTCCCTGTTCTTGTCCCTGCCAATGTCCCTGTCATTCTCCCTGCCAATGTCCTGTCATTCTCCCTGCCAATGTCCCTGTCATTCTCCCTGCCAATGTCCCTGTCATTCTCCCTGCCAATGTCCCTGTCATTCTCCCTGCCAATGTCCCTGTCATTCTCCCTGCCAATGTCCCTGTCATTCGCCCTGCCAATGTCCCTGTCATTCTCCCTGCCAATGTCCCTGTCATTCTCCCTGCCAATGTCCCTGTCATTCTCCCAGCCAATGTCCCTGCCATTCTCCCTGCCAATGTCCCTGTCATTCTCCCTGCAAATGTCCCTGTCATTCTCCCTGCCAATGTCCCTGTCATTCTCCCTATCAATGTCCCTGTCATTCTCCCTATCAATGTCCCTGTCATTCTCCCTATCAATGTCTCTGTCATTCTCCCTATCAATGTCGCTGTCATTCTCCCTGTCAATGTCCCTGTCATTCTCCCTGCCAATGTCCATGTCCTTGTCCCTGTCCTTGTCCCTGCCAATGTCCCTGTTCTTGTCCCTGCCAATGTCCCTGTCATTCTCCCTGCCAATGTCCCTGTCATTCTCCCTGCCAATGTCCCTGTCATTCTCCCAGCCAATGTCCCTGCCATTCTCCCTGCCAATGTCCCTGTCATTCTCCCTGCAAATGTCCCTGTCATTCTCCCTGCCAATGTCCCTGTCATTCTCCCTATCAATGTCCCTGTCATTCTCCCTATCAATGTCCCTGTCATTCTCCCTATCAATGTCTCTGTCATTCTCCCTATCAATGTCGCTGTCATTCTCCCTGTCAATGTCCCTGTCATTCTCCCTGCCAATGTCCATGTCCTTTTCCCTGTCCTTGTCCCTGCCAATGTCCCTGTTCTTGTCCCTGCCAATGTCCCTGTCATTCTCCCTGCCAATGTCCCTGTCATTCTCCCTGCCAATGTCCCTGTCATTCTCCCTGCCAATGTCCCTGTCATTCTCCCTGCCAATGTCCCTGTCATTCTCCCTGCCAATGTCCCTGTCATTCTCCCTGCCAATGTCCCTGTCATTCTCCCTGCCAATGTCCCTGTCATTCTCCCTGCCAATGTCCCTGTCATTCTCCCTGCCAATGTCCCTGTCATTCTCCCTGCCAATGTCCCTGTCATTCTCCCTGCCAATGTCCCTGTCATTCTCCCTGCCAATGTCCCTGTCATTCTCCCTATCAATGTCCCTGTCATTCTCCCTGCCAATATCCCTGTCATTCTCCCTGCCAATGTCCCTGTCATTCTCCCTATCAATGTCCCTGGCATTCTCCCTGCCAATGTCCCTGGCATTCTCCCTGCCAATGTCCCTGTCGATGTACCTGTCCTTGCCCATGCCCCTATCAATGTCCCTGTCATTCTCCCTGCCAATGTCCCTGTCATTCTCCCTGCCAATTTCCCTTTCATCCTCCCTGCCAATGTCCCTGTCCTTGTCCCTGCCAATGTCCCTGGCATTCTCCCTGCCAATGTCCCTGTCGATGTACCTGTCCTTGCCCATGCCCCTATCAATGTCCCTGTCATTCTCCCTGCCAATGTCCCTGGCATTCTCCCTGCCAATGTCCCTGTCCATGTACCTGTCCTTGCCCATGCCCCTATCAATGTCCCTGTCCCTAGCAAGGTCCCTGTCGCTAACAAGTTCCTTGTCCCTATCAAAGTCCCTGTCCCTTTCTCTGTCAATGTCCCTGTCCCTCTCCATGCCCATTTCTCTGTCAATGTCCCCCTTTCCCGTCTGCAAGTAAAGGTACTTCGTATTTTCTCTAAGCGTCTTCATTTCCATTACAATGCGATAGGGAAAGACTTCCCACGAATGCGCGATATTCTGAAGCGTCCTTTTCCTGTTTTGGAATTTGTGAATTACAGAAACAGTAATTGTTCGACAGAGACAGTTCATAGAGAGGAACGCCATATTAGAGGACGACTCTGGACTGGACTCAGAGCAGATCAGGAAATACTTCCCTGAGACGTGGATATTTGAAGAGCATCAGACGAGGTTAGGTTGGTCTGTGCACTAATAAAGTTAGCAGAGACACTCTTACCGTCTGGGCCCCACTCGGAAATATATTTACCAGGAGCGTATCCAGGCCTTTTGTTTTTGGAAGCTACCCCAGGACTTCACTTGTGACTCAGCCTGAAGAGCCACTTGGCGACAATGACTGTCGTGAGCTACATCTACAAAATAGATAATAGCGTGTACACGGGTATTTTTGATACTTCGCGAAAAATTGGAAGCCAGCTCTTCCTTGGCTGACAGGTAGATACGCCCCTGTTTTCTATATAAAACACCGAGTAAACAAAAGCCACGCGAAATATCTCCAAGACCAAGAGTCCATGACTAAGAGTGTTGATCTGCTACTTAGCTTGCCGCCAACACAGAATAAGCCTATCGAAATATTTGCCTGGATGCTGAACTCTCCAATAACATTACGCCCAACACAATATTGCAATTACCGACTCCAAGTTCACTTTGTATTATTGTTGTGTAGCGCAAGTGGTGAGTTACTGCTGGACCACACCCTTCCTGATACAATTACCACCTGGGTACTACAAGCGATGGTCATATCCAACACTTCCGGTTACGGCATGACGGAAGTGTCACGCATTACGACATTCAAGAACTTCTTCGTCACGCTCCTGATGCCTTACTCGGTTCAACGTGGAGAACAGATCTCCGTGAAGGCGGCTGTTTTTAACTATGGACAGCACGAAACCGAGGTAGGTTTGTTTGTATGTATTTTAGTTCTTGGTATCCGGCTGAGTACAACAAAGCGTATAGTGGAACTAGAGTGGAAAGAAAGGTGGTGCGGGAGGTGGTGATGTCTTTGCTGTTATAAATTTTTTATCGTATCTAGGCTATTCATTATCCCGGAGATTCCTTCTTTTATTTTAATACTGTAACAGTTTCTTGGAAATTGATTTTATTCGTATCATTGTAAAATGTCATTTCTTATGGAAACATGCCGTTTTGGAGACTTCTGGGTGATTGCACTTGTTTTCCTCTTCACACAGTTCAAGATTCATTTGTCCGGTGACCGTACCTTCTGCTCCATGTCCGGACCAGGACGCAGCACTCAGCCAATCACAATCTTCGTCCGGGGTAACAGCGCAAAATCCGTCTCGTTCACGATCGTACCAGTCGAGCTAGGTAAGGTGCCCATACAGATTGTGGCCAGCGGTCGGATGGTTGGTTTCCTTGGTAATGATTGGCATAAAGATATAGTCCAGAGAGAGCTACTCGTCGTGGTAGGTAACGTCCTTGTATAGTTTTATTATGTTAGTCAAATACAATTGGTTTCATACGCTGAGCTAGCAGAGTGCTGAATTCTAGTAAGGAGGTCTTGCGTCTGCGTCCGAACAGTTCTCAGAAAACAAGAAAAGAAACACGAGTAGCTAATCACGGTTTTTCTACACAGCCAGAGGGAGTCGAACATCATGTCGTCCTTTCAATAGTGGCAGACCCCCAAGGTGAGATATATATACCGGTGCCACTATACCTTGGCGTATAGACAATGAAACAATAGTGCCACGAACAAAGAAAATATATTTATCTCCTTATGCGCTTTACAGCTACAGTATATATGATTAAAGTGAAAGATGGAAAAACGTACAATCAGTACACCTGGAGGCGGAAAGAATTCGAACTTGTATAACGGGACAATGCAATAGAGTGACAATACCATCCTCGTGCGCCAGGGGGGAGGTGAGGGGAAGACCCTGACGCGCGAGGATGTGACAATACTTACAGCCTGGTAATCAATGCTTTCCGTAGCACCATGCTAAGGGGCGGACCATTTAACTTTTGAGGGGGGGGTGGGCTTTTTTGTCGGTGCAAGATTTTTTTTTCTACCTCTGTTAAGCGGTGATAATTTTTTTTCCAATAAAAAAGAAGGGTTTTAGTCACCATTTTGCTGTGCAGGAAATTTTTTTCGGCCCTTCGGGCCGTGCAGGATATTTTTTTTCAAAAAAGCCCACCCCCCCCCCCCCCCCTCAAAAGTTAAATGGTCGGCCCCTAAGAAATATCCACTTATTGTCTTGACGCACGTGTTACCATCTGCAGGTGTTCTGAGAGACGCACGCGACAACAGCAGCAATAACTCTACAAAGCATCTTACCATGCGTGAGTTTTATTATTATGTTTTAATCGAGTGGGATATTTTCTTAAACACGAAAACGTAAACGGTGCGGCCACGCCCTCTTTCTAGCCCAAGTCATAGCAAACATGTCTTAGGTTGCCTTGAAGAATACAGTCGCCAGCTTCCCAAATCTCCTTAAAATGTGTTTATAGTTTGCCGTAAGTTGCAGTAAAAAATAACTGCGTAAGGCTTGACTAGGCTACTACTTGGGCACCCTCGCTATCATGTGTAATCTCATGGTGTCACCAATTGCTGACACTTGCAAAGGCGCAAGACTTTTCAAGAAGCGCCCCGAGTCTTGCTGTCTTTAATTGGAGAGTCCTGTAATCCGTACTTACGCAGCACGTGTTTGTACACAGACATTGTGCACAGCGGTAAGCAGATGAACAGCATGCGACTCATGGTTCCCAAGGGCTCGGTTCCAGGCTCCGTGACAGCGACCCTGCACCTCACAGGTAACCCCTTACATTTGGACATTTTCTATTGTTGAACAAATCGCTTTCAGTCCAATAATTAATCAATTAGTCTTGCTTAGATGTTGTTAACTTAGGACTATGAGTGCTATGATCAGACTGAAGCGCGTTACATATTACGACCGAATGACTCCTATATCTCATATAAGAGAGAGCAGTTGTACATTTATTTAGTTTAGTCAAGAGCTCATAATTAAATTATGAGCTCTTGGTTTAGTTTAGAAAAACAACTGCTTGGCTAAGCCAATGGCACTCCTCTTATTACGACTTCTTGTTCAGGGATGGAAACTGAATAATGAAAAAGAATAATGGGTGATACAACAAAGGAAAAATGATTATTGCGTCGAAAAGGCGAAGAATAATAAATGATATACAATAATGAATAACGAATATTGAATAACAATTGCGTTAATAAAATATGAAATGAATAACGCCTAAAAAATGTAAAGGAAAAAATTCTAATTGAAGAAAAATCCCAAATAATAAGGAATAATCAGGGTACAATTACATCGGCGCATTACAGTGCAGATCGGACTGATGCATAACAAGACGAGCTGTCCCGGATGGAAATGAGGATACGCCAGAATGAATGCCAAACCAATTTAACACTTTGTTGAACTACGACGTAATTGGCAGTTGACTATACCTTCAGTAAAATTGAATTAGTTTGGCAGCCCTATTCAACAAATGTTGAATGAAGTTAAGTTGAATCATATGCTGAATTGGTTTGGCTCCAGTATCCGGTCTACAATATGTATATAATATGAAATGACTTTAGCGTAGCGGTTCGTTGTTTTTCGCTTTAAACATTTCAGGTAATCTGATTGGCCCAGTTGTATCAAGCCTGATCACCGGAGGCTTTGGAAAGCTACTGCGCATGCCCATGGGTTGTGGCGAGCAGAACATGATGTACCTCGCGCCTATCGTGTACGTGCTTGAGTATCTTACGAACACCCGACAGGTCTCCGCCGAAGTAGAAAGGAAAGCATATCGATTCATCCAATTAGGTGGGAATATCTTATACGTTTTCACGATTGAGTACTCGCTAAAAATGGCATTTCGTCCTTCGTCCCGAGAGCCTCTTCCCTCCTCTGACCCCGTAGGGGAGGCTCCATTCTCGAACCCAGAGCTTTTTGCGCATGCCCCAACGTTCAAAATCAGCCAATCAGCGAAGACATTCAAATGGATGTCTCCAGAGCCTCCCCCGCGAGCAGACGAGCCGGGGAGCTCTGGGTACGAGAATGGGGAGGCTCTGGCGACAGCTACGGACACATGCGTATCAGGAAATGACGCTTTTTATTGACCTTTTAGTTGTAGAGCGCAGAAAGGGTTAACTACATGCACTGCACTACACATGCCAATCTCGTACCCACAGATTGTACACATGCAGTAACAAATGAATGTTCGTGTTATATGGCCAGATACGTGGTTAAGCTAGTTTTTATGTGCGCATGCGCTCCGTTTCAGCCAATCAGCTATCCTCAAATGGCTGCCACCAGAGCTTGCACCGCGAACTAACGAGCCGGGGAAGCTCTGGGTACGAGAATGCTCTCAGATCACAGTTGATAAACAAACATCTTTAATTCACTTCATCGTCACAGGATACCAGCAAGAGCTTGGGTTTCGTCGTAAAGACAAGTCGTTCAGTGCATTTGGGGAAAGTCGGCCAGGAAGTACATGGTAGGGAACCATTAACGCAATACCTACTAAGCTTTCCCTAAGTCCAGTGAAACTTTCTTTTGACCGGGCTCGTTTCGCCGGCTGGTATCAAGAGAGACAATGGCAGGTCTACATACCTTGTAAAGGAAATTGCGGCCCCCTGTTTTCTTACTCGCGGTTAAATTTGCTAGTATGAATAAGAACATAAAACTCTAAAGAATGGTCCACTGCAGATGCGCCTCACATAAGACGGTCCATGAGGATAATTTCACATTTGCATTTTTGTTATAGCAAAAGCTAGTTTGTGTAGTACACAGAAAAATGCAGTGACGTGTTACTAGGTTATCAACTACTTTAAATATGTTCTGGCTCTGCGCATATCACAAGTGCGCTAACTGTTCTATCAATGTAATCAATCATCAATCCAGAAAGAAAGCAATTTTTGAAAGAGTTTAGGACCATTAGCACCAGCAGAAATGGGCGAGATGACATGGACCGGGATTACTGGCCAGATCTCTAGTGGTTCTCTCCTTTATGCTCAAAGAAATGGGAGACCACAACACATCATGGTGTGTTGAGAATACCAGCGTATGTGAAGATTTTTTGATACTTGAAATACTTTGGTTTGTTTGTCCAGGCTGACGGCGTTTGTCATCAAGGTATTCTGTGCCGCTCAGCGCTTCGACGGCGTTGCCATTGACGACAGCCTCGTTTGTGAGTCAGTCACGTGGTTAGTCCAAAATCAAAGACAAGACGGTGCCTTTCCTGAAGTCCAAGACATGATCCACAAATCGATGCTGGTGAGCTCATTCTTGACATAGTCCAGTCCCTGAACTCTCCTTCGCGGCTCCTGTAGCCCATGGTACATGAACTAATACTTGACAATACTCTGCTGCGGGGATCGCATTCCTTCCATCCTCGCGAGCGCGAGGATGGAATCTTGCTAAGGACTTTTCTCTACACTGCTTGGGTCGTGTTTGGACCTAGTATTTCTCCCGTGTTTCACCTCTTTCAGTCCCAGAAAGGGCCGAGTTATCCTCGGAGCTACAAACTGTACAAAAACGTTCCACCCTGGAACTAATTATTACAGAAATGGTTAAAAAAGGACGAAATGAAAAATATAAAATGAGATAAGTAGTTGCGGTTTCTTGGGGAAACGTTGCAAGATAATAAATAAAAACTCGCAAAAACCCAATCAGAAAAGTAGTCACTTATGTGAGAAGACAAAACAACCAGGGGAACAAATACTACTGTACCGGGGCCGTACATTAAGCAGTGCATGTCATAGAGAACATCTGACTCTTTCAGGGTGGTGTTCATGGGACCGTTGCCATGACAGCATTTGTGTTGACAGCTCTTCTGGAATGCCGATGTTCAACGTTGAAGGTAAATACATATCTCAACTTCGCAAGAATCCCTCAAGTCTTTTAAAACAGTATGCATTCTACATGGGAATAATGCATGTTTTTTTGTCAAGCCACAGTTGTGCCATTATTAGATACTATCAATAGTAACCTGACAGTACGCGTTAAACTCGGGATCCGTGGCTTTTTCTACGTTCACCGTTTACGGCCTTTACTTACCTTGCTATAAAATAGAGACCATTATCTTCCCCAGAACAAAGACCATGTAATCGCTAGAGCAGTGCGCTTCCTGGAGACGGAAGTCGATCATGTTAACAAGCCTTACATTCTAGCCATCACTACCTATGCCCTGGCATTAGCTAATAGTCCTAGTGGTGTCACGGCGAACACTAGGCTTTTACACATGTCAATCTACCACCAAGGCAAAGGTAAACTAGCCACAAGGGACCCATCTAAGGGACCGGTCATCATTAAGTCGGAGGGGGTGGTGGAGGAGAAAGGTCATTTGATGCCAAAAAATTCAAAACTCCAGGTTTCCAGCATTCATGTCTTTTGATAACCTCCCTTATATTGATTTAAACATTTACCGGGTCCCCCTCTAGAAATCTCATACTAAAATATGCAAAAACTATTTCTAAACGCATCAAACTGACTTGTGTACCCTGAAGGAGTTGGCCACATTTCCAGCCTTTCTCGATCACTAATATATAGATTTAGCCACTGGCTAAAAGCGGAGCTCCCGGTTACATATTCATATATAACGAGACAAAAAGGTTGCCATTGTACATAGGCGTAGTCTTGCGCCGTCATACCACTCGACTTGCACTTGCACCCCCTTGCCATTTTGATAGTCTGGTTGTCTGAGGTTCATCCCTTTCCGAGACATATTCTTTTTCTCTTGTGATGACGTCATCGATGACGTCATAGCACGTGACCATGTAGTTGCACCCCCTTCGCCACTTAGATAACTTCACCCAAGTTTGGATGTCTTTAGTTCATCCCTTCCCGAGATATGTTCTTTTTCTCCTGTGATGACGTCATCGATGACGTCATACCACGTGACCATACAGTTGTACCCCTCTTGCCACTAACACAACTTCACCCAAGTTTGGTTGTCTGAGGTTTATCCCTTACTGAAATATGTTCTTTTTCTCCTATGATGACGTCATCGATGACGTCATACCACGTGACCATACAGTAGCACCCCCCCCCCCCCCCCCCCCGTGCCACTTAGATAACTTCACCCAAGTTTGGTTTTCTGAGGTTTATCCCTTCCTGAGATATGTTCTTTTTCTCCTTTGATGACGTCATCGATGACGTCATACCACGTGACCATACAGTTGCACCCCCCGTCACGTCACGTGACCATGTTACAGCACCCCCCTGGTAGCACAGAGAAAATACCCCAAGTTTGGTTGTCTTAGCATGTTCCCTTGTAGAGAAAAATGTTTTTTCTTAGTATACCACAGGGTTCCCATGAGTTTCCGTGTACGGCGGACGGACGGACGGAGCCGGACGGACGTACGCTATACCTTTTATACCAGGAAGAAAGAAAAAAAAAACATATCTCAAGAAGCGAACCACCTATGGCAACCAAACTTGGACACATTCATCTTTTGGGCGATACCATTTTAACGCCCTAATCATTTGACTTGGTGCCGTCAATAACGTAAGCAAAATGAGCGAAAAAGCCCTTGACGTTTAAAAATCAACTACATAGTTATGCCTAGACGTTATTTCCTTAGGTATGGTGCTCCGCTTGCGCGGGCCTTCGGCCCGCGCAGGAGCTCCGCTATCAGTACCAAGTTTTACATAGTCTGCGTCTGATTGTTCGCCTGTTTCGTCTGTATCGGATCCGACAAGGGAATCCCCGAAGGGGTCCCACGGTCACCCTCAAATGTTGGTGTTCGGCGGGAGTTAATTAACGGGAGTTTCTTTCGCTCGACAGCTGGCTGTTTGTTAATTCCGTAATAGCGTCCGCAATGCGTCATAAAAATGCTCAGCAGTAGCCTGAATTTCAGCCGTCCCTTCACTCTCGAACGCACCTCACTTTGCGAGAGAGACGTCTGTATTCACCACGGGATTTTCTTGTTTCCATTATGTAATCACAGCCAAGTAAAAACCGTTATTTTTTTACAACGTTTCCAAGACAACGCACGCCTTCTTCAGAGTTGTGGTGCCTGGTTGCCTGGCTTGTGGGATTTCCCGCGCATTTTTGCTTGGGCGCGCGTGCGTTGTGCGTCATAGAATCGTTCGCCTGCACGTCTTACAGAGAAACGCCACCAATCAGATTCTACTGACCGATTTTGGGTAAGTAATGTCGTAATGGATGAGAAAATCTCGAGGTGAATTCAGACGTCTCTCTTTTCGCAAATTGAGGTACGATCGAGAGCGAAGGGACGGCTGATGTTCAGCAGCGAACAGGAGAAAAGTCCCTAATTGTGCTACTTTCCATACGAAAATCTTTCCTAGATCACAGCACCCGAAACTGGATTACTGGAGGGCATGCTCTTGATATAGAGACTGCTGGATATGCTTTGCTGGCTCAACTACATCTTGGCCATCTTAAACTCCAATAATTAATCAATTAGTCTTGCTTAGATGTTGTTAACTTAGGACTATGAGTGCTATGATCAGACTGAAGCGCGTTACATATTACGACCGAATGACTCCTATATCTCATATAAGAGAGAGCAGTTGTACATTTATTTAGTTTAGTCAAGAGCTCATAATTAAATTATGAGCTCTTGGTTTAGTTTAGAAAAACAACTGCTTGGCTAAGCCAATGGCACTCCTCTTATTACGACTTCTTGTTCAGGGATGGAAACTGAATAATGAAAAAAGAATAATGGGTGATACAACAAAGGAAAAATGATTATTGCGTCGAAAAGGCGAAGAATAATAAATGATATACAATAATGAATAACGAATATTGAATAACAATTGCGTTAATAAAATATGAAATGAATAACGCCTAAAAAATGTAAAGGAAAAAATTCTAATTGAAGAAAAATCCCAAATAATAAGGAATAATCAGGGTACAATTACATCGGCGCATTACAGTGCAGATCGGACTGATGCATAACAAGACGAGCTGTCCCGGATGGAAATGAGGATACGCCAGAATGAATGCCAAACCAATTTAACACTTTGTTGAACTACGACGTAATTGGCAGTTGACTATACCTTCAGTAAAATTGAATTAGTTTGGCAGCCCTATTCAACAAATGTTGAATGAAGTTAAGTTGAATCATATGCTGAATTGGTTTGGCTCCAGTATCCGGTCTACAATATGTATATAATATGAAATGACTTTAGCGTAGCGGTTCGTTGTTTTTCGCTTTAAACATTTCAGGTAATCTGATTGGCCCAGTTGTATCAAGCCTGATCACCGGAGGCTTTGGAAAGCTACTGCGCATGCCCATGGGTTGTGGCGAGCAGAACATGATGTACCTCGCGCCTATCGTGTACGTGCTTGAGTATCTTACGAACACCCGACAGGTCTCCGCCGAAGTAGAAAGGAAAGCATATCGATTCATCCAATTAGGTGGGAATATCTTATACGTTTTCACGATTGAGTACTCGCTAAAAATGGCATTTCGTCCTTCGTCCCGAGAGCCTCTTCCCTCCTCTGACCCCGTAGGGGAGGCTCCATTCTCGAACCCAGAGCTTTTTGCGCATGCCCCAACGTTCAAAATCAGCCAATCAGCGAAGACATTCAAATGGATGTCTCCAGAGCCTCCCCCGCGAGCAGACGAGCCGGGGAGCTCTGGGTACGAGAATGGGGAGGCTCTGGCGACAGCTACGGACACATGCGTATCAGGAAATGACGCTTTTTATTGACCTTTTAGTTGTAGAGCGCAGAAAGGGTTAACTACATGCACTGCACTACACATGCCAATCTCGTACCCACAGATTGTACACATGCAGTAACAAATGAATGTTCGTGTTATATGGCCAGATACGTGGTTAAGCTAGTTTTTATGTGCGCATGCGCTCCGTTTCAGCCAATCAGCTATCCTCAAATGGCTGCCACCAGAGCTTGCACCGCGAACTAACGAGCCGGGGAAGCTCTGGGTACGAGAATGCTCTCAGATCACAGTTGATAAACAAACATCTTTAATTCACTTCATCGTCACAGGATACCAGCAAGAGCTTGGGTTTCGTCGTAAAGACAAGTCGTTCAGTGCATTTGGGGAAAGTCGGCCAGGAAGTACATGGTAGGGAACCATTAACGCAATACCTACTAAGCTTTCCCTAAGTCCAGTGAAACTTTCTTTTGACCGGGCTCGTTTCGCCGGCTGGTATCAAGAGAGACAATGGCAGGTCTACATACCTTGTAAAGGAAATTGCGGCCCCCTGTTTTCTTACTCGCGGTTAAATTTGCTAGTATGAATAAGAACATAAAACTCTAAAGAATGGTCCACTGCAGATGCGCCTCACATAAGACGGTCCATGAGGATAATTTCACATTTGCATTTTTGTTATAGCAAAAGCTAGTTTGTGTAGTACACAGAAAAATGCAGTGACGTGTTACTAGGTTATCAACTACTTTAAATATGTTCTGGCTCTGCGCATATCACAAGTGCGCTAACTGTTCTATCAATGTAATCAATCATCAATCCAGAAAGAAAGCAATTTTTGAAAGAGTTTAGGACCATTAGCACCAGCAGAAATGGGCGAGATGACATGGACCGGGATTACTGGCCAGATCTCTAGTGGTTCTCTCCTTTATGCTCAAAGAAATGGGAGACCACAACACATCATGGTGTGTTGAGAATACCAGCGTATGTGAAGATTTTTTGATACTTGAAATACTTTGGTTTGTTTGTCCAGGCTGACGGCGTTTGTCATCAAGGTATTCTGTGCCGCTCAGCGCTTCGACGGCGTTGCCATTGACGACAGCCTCGTTTGTGAGTCAGTCACGTGGTTAGTCCAAAATCAAAGACAAGACGGTGCCTTTCCTGAAGTCCAAGACATGATCCACAAATCGATGCTGGTGAGCTCATTCTTGACATAGTCCAGTCCCTGAACTCTCCTTCGCGGCTCCTGTAGCCCATGGTACATGAACTAATACTTGACAATACTCTGCTGCGGGGATCGCATTCCTTCCATCCTCGCGAGCGCGAGGATGGAATCTTGCTAAGGACTTTTCTCTACACTGCTTGGGTCGTGTTTGGACCTAGTATTTCTCCCGTGTTTCACCTCTTTCAGTCCCAGAAAGGGCCGAGTTATCCTCGGAGCTACAAACTGTACAAAAACGTTCCACCCTGGAACTAATTATTACAGAAATGGTTAAAAAAGGACGAAATGAAAAATATAAAATGAGATAAGTAGTTGCGGTTTCTTGGGGAAACGTTGCAAGATAATAAATAAAAACTCGCAAAAACCCAATCAGAAAAGTAGTCACTTATGTGAGAAGACAAAACAACCAGGGGAACAAATACTACTGTACCGGGGCCGTACATTAAGCAGTGCATGTCATAGAGAACATCTGACTCTTTCAGGGTGGTGTTCATGGGACCGTTGCCATGACAGCATTTGTGTTGACAGCTCTTCTGGAATGCCGATGTTCAACGTTGAAGGTAAATACATATCTCAACTTCGCAAGAATCCCTCAAGTCTTTTAAAACAGTATGCATTCTACATGGGAATAATGCATGTTTTTTTGTCAAGCCACAGTTGTGCCATTATTAGATACTATCAATAGTAACCTGACAGTACGCGTTAAACTCGGGATCCGTGGCTTTTTCTACGTTCACCGTTTACGGCCTTTACTTACCTTGCTATAAAATAGAGACCATTATCTTCCCCAGAACAAAGACCATGTAATCGCTAGAGCAGTGCGCTTCCTGGAGACGGAAGTCGATCATGTTAACAAGCCTTACATTCTAGCCATCACTACCTATGCCCTGGCATTAGCTAATAGTCCTAGTGGTGTCACGGCGAACACTAGGCTTTTACACATGTCAATCTACCACCAAGGCAAAGGTAAACTAGCCACAAGGGACCCATCTAAGGGACCGGTCATCATTAAGTCGGAGGGGGTGGTGGAGGAGAAAGGTCATTTGATGCCAAAAAATTCAAAACTCCAGGTTTCCAGCATTCATGTCTTTTGATAACCTCCCTTATATTGATTTAAACATTTACCGGGTCCCCCTCTAGAAATCTCATACTAAAATATGCAAAAACTATTTCTAAACGCATCAAACTGACTTGTGTACCCTGAAGGAGTTGGCCACATTTCCAGCCTTTCTCGATCACTAATATATAGATTTAGCCACTGGCTAAAAGCGGAGCTCCCGGTTACATATTCATATATAACGAGACAAAAAGGTTGCCATTGTACATAGGCGTAGTCTTGCGCCGTCATACCACTCGACTTGCACTTGCACCCCCTTGCCATTTTGATAGTCTGGTTGTCTGAGGTTCATCCCTTTCCGAGACATATTCTTTTTCTCTTGTGATGACGTCATCGATGACGTCATAGCACGTGACCATGTAGTTGCACCCCCTTCGCCACTTAGATAACTTCACCCAAGTTTGGATGTCTTTAGTTCATCCCTTCCCGAGATATGTTCTTTTTCTCCTGTGATGACGTCATCGATGACGTCATACCACGTGACCATACAGTTGTACCCCTCTTGCCACTAACACAACTTCACCCAAGTTTGGTTGTCTGAGGTTTATCCCTTACTGAAATATGTTCTTTTTCTCCTATGATGACGTCATCGATGACGTCATACCACGTGACCATACAGTAGCACCCCCCCCCCCCCCCCCCCCCGTGCCACTTAGATAACTTCACCCAAGTTTGGTTTTCTGAGGTTTATCCCTTCCTGAGATATGTTCTTTTTCTCCTTTGATGACGTCATCGATGACGTCATACCACGTGACCATACAGTTGCACCCCCCGTCACGTCACGTGACCATGTTACAGCACCCCCCTGGTAGCACAGAGAAAATACCCCAAGTTTGGTTGTCTTAGCATGTTCCCTTGTAGAGAAAAATGTTTTTTCTTAGTATACCACAGGGTTCCCATGAGTTTCCGTGTACGGCGGACGGACGGACGGAGCCGGACGGACGTACGCTATACCTTTTATACCAGGAAGAAAGAAAAAAAAAACATATCTCAAGAAGCGAACCACCTATGGCAACCAAACTTGGACACATTCATCTTTTGGGCGATACCATTTTAACGCCCTAATCATTTGACTTGGTGCCGTCAATAACGTAAGCAAAATGAGCGAAAAAGCCCTTGACGTTTAAAAATCAACTACATAGTTATGCCTAGACGTTATTTCCTTAGGTATGGTGCTCCGCTTGCGCGGGCCTTCGGCCCGCGCAGGAGCTCCGCTATCAGTACCAAGTTTTACATAGTCTGCGTCTGATTGTTCGCCTGTTTCGTCTGTATCGGATCCGACAAGGGAATCCCCGAAGGGGTCCCACGGTCACCCTCAAATGTTGGTGTTCGGCGGGAGTTAATTAACGGGAGTTTCTTTCGCTCGACAGCTGGCTGTTTGTTAATTCCGTAATAGCGTCCGCAATGCGTCATAAAAATGCTCAGCAGTAGCCTGAATTTCAGCCGTCCCTTCACTCTCGAACGCACCTCACTTTGCGAGAGAGACGTCTGTATTCACCACGGGATTTTCTTGTTTCCATTATGTAATCACAGCCAAGTAAAAACCGTTATTTTTTTACAACGTTTCCAAGACAACGCACGCCTTCTTCAGAGTTGTGGTGCCTGGTTGCCTGGCTTGTGGGATTTCCCGCGCATTTTTGCTTGGGCGCGCGTGCGTTGTGCGTCATAGAATCGTTCGCCTGCACGTCTTACAGAGAAACGCCACCAATCAGATTCTACTGACCGATTTTGGGTAAGTAATGTCGTAATGGATGAGAAAATCTCGAGGTGAATTCAGACGTCTCTCTTTTCGCAAATTGAGGTACGATCGAGAGCGAAGGGACGGCTGATGTTCAGCAGCGAACAGGAGAAAAGTCCCTAATTGTGCTACTTTCCATACGAAAATCTTTCCTAGATCACAGCACCCGAAACTGGATTACTGGAGGGCATGCTCTTGATATAGAGACTGCTGGATATGCTTTGCTGGCTCAACTACATCTTGGCCATCTTAAACTCGGGGGTCCTGTGGTGACATGGCTCACAAAGCAGAGAAATGCTCAGGGAGGATTTGCATCAACACAGGTAGCCCAGTTTTTGACCTACGCAATTTCGTTATAGATCATTACTTGTTTTAACCTGGTAGCTATGATAAACGTTCCTTCGTTCATTGTACAGGTGGCCGTTTCTCGAAACACCCGAGAATTCTCGGGCCCGAAAAGTTTGATCCCTAAATTTTTCGTTTTCTTTTCTACCCTGATGATTTAAATAGTCTACAACTTCCTATCTTTGAATATGTATACTGTTTACGTCTTAAAAAAGAAGTTTTCGATTTCATTCAAACCCCCAAATCAACGAAAAGTCACCCGAAAAGTTTCGGGAGGTCAGTTGCTCCCGAAAACCTTCCATTGTTTTTCATCGGGCGCCCGAAAAGTTCGGTTTAAACTAATGTAATTCTATGAATACTATAGAATAGAAATATAATGAAAAGGGAGTTATAGACTATTCAACCCAGCAGGGTAGAAAAGAAAACGAAAAACTTTTTGATAAATCCATAAAGAAATCAAACAAAGTTCTCGGGCCCGAGAATTATCGGGCGTTTCGAGAAACGGACGCCAGATCGGTATTCAGATGGGGTGACATATTGTTTTCAGGATACCTGTGTGGCTCTCCAGGCCCTGGCTAAGTACAGTGAAAAGACCGCTGGAGCTCATTTGGACTTAAGTGTGTCAATTTCTTCTGATCTGGACGCTGATTGGAGGAGAATCTATCACCTGACGAAGAAGAACGCAATGCTGCAAAGGATAATTGACGTAATGATCAATTAGAATTAGCTAACCAGACAGTTACCTACACGTGATAGTCCACGAGAGCTACAAAAGTTCGCTTCATTTGTTCAGATTCCGGCACTTTACTTATTTTTCCTACCGTCAAATTTCACGTGGAATGCACAATGTGTAAGCAATCAAGTTTGTCACTGGAATCCAAGAAATACAACGGACAATACCAGCTAACGCGCATGCGCTCTCTTTTCTTCAGAAATGCTTTTGGTAATATATTCTACCAGGATCAAGAGAAAATGATATAAGAGAACATATCCCCGTGCCCTATGAAAGTCGACAATAAGAATCTAAAAATAGATCTCGAGCCACTTCCGGTCACGAAACATGACGTCATGCGTCACTCAAGGCAACGCGGGAAATTTTTCAGAGAGGATTTTTTTGTGCCAAAATACAATGAAAGAGCTAATCTTGACATACAAAACCATTTTTAATGTAAAATTTGATAGGTTTATTTATTATTGTGGTTCAAATCATAGCTTACAAAAGCTGGTTGCAGTTTTTCCGAAACCAACCAAGTTTTCCACAGCTCAAAACAAAGCTGAACTCAACTTGAGTCTCAAGTAAAATCAAACGGCAAAGTCGATAAATAGACAACTTCAACTATAACAAGCGGCGATCGATTTTATTATTATTTTAGGATTTTCAAGCACAATTCTTATATAACTGGAAGTAGAAGTCATGGCTTGTGAATGCAGAATATATTTCTAGCCCTAGCTCATTTAAAAGAAGGAGAAATGATTTATTTTTCAATCAAATGAAAATGTTTTTGTCTATTCAACATTCACCTTGGAAACAGAATGATCAAGCGGAAAACGAAGATCTTGCGCCCCACTTTGATTTTATTTTAACAAAAATGAAGATAATAAGCACATAAAAGGGAAGGTAATTCACAGAAATTTGATAGGTCTAAAACTATATATTCAAATTGAACTTCAGTGATGTGAAGTAGCTTCAAAAAGGGCGCTGCCGAACAAACGTCAAAGAAATAACTTAAGCTTAGAAGAAGTGACAGAAAGAGAGAAAGGAGACAACACACAAAAACGTTTACTTGCTCTTCCAGAATCCGTATCCACTGCAGAATGTTTATCATTAAAAGACTATAAGTAGTTAAGCTTATTCCAAGGAAGTTCTCTTTGAGGAATAAGGTGAGCTTTTCCCATCAGTTTCTCGTGTTTGAGAACGCCAACGGTCGAGTACGTGTTCAGCCTCGTAAAGTTTTTTTCTCAGGAATGACTTCTTCTGCGGGCAATGTTCTGTATTCTTCTGGTCTCCTCTTGAAGAAGTCTATAGCTCCAACAGTCTTCCGTTTTTCTTTCCAAAGTTTGGTGAAACATTGTAGAAGTGTCCATCTATAGTATAGATTGAGATATTTCAGGCAACACAAACCGACAAAACCACAGAAAAGCTCAGTTCTAGAACATCCTTTTTTCTTACTCAGCAAAGTGCTTCTCTGTGAGCAGTTACTTTTCTTTTGGATGAATGCATTTAGTCAGGACTAAAACCTTGACAAAAACCAGAAAAACAATAGCCAAAGAACTCGGTAAAGGACTAAATGGCTCAGCAATGCCAAGAACTGCATTATCAATGAAACAGATGAAAAATCGGAGGAGCAGCGCCCACAAGGCGGCAAATTGTTAAATGCGATGCGTGACACCGTGACAGCACTCGGTGAGAACTACCAACTTCCGGTTTCTAAAAATAGATTCTTATTGTCGACTTTCATAGGCCTGGACATGAATACGCGCGATGGATTCTCTTATATCATTTTCTCTTGACCAGGATGCAATGCGCGTATGCTAGGCACTTGATTCGTGAAAAGGCAGACCGTATTCTATAACAGACATACCTGACATAACGGTTGTTTGCAGGTGACGCCTTCCCTTGTATTGGAGGAGAGCTGTTTGTAGACAGTACCGGGACTGGTGTGGCGAACATCCAGGTCAGGTTTGTCAGACTATGTAGCAAATGCTACAATCCGATTTCAGAGCGTTTTTAGTGCGCTACAGTCAGATTGTTCCCAAATCCTCCCCTGTTTGTAATGCTGTATTATAAAGCCCCAGGTTTAAACTACTAGCATAGGGTCAATACCATACTACGTAAAACTCTGTGCACTCTGCCTACTTTTGAATACCATGACCGACCATTATAGCGGAGCTCCTTGCGGCGGCCGAAGCCGCCGCAGGGCGGAGCACCATACCTAAGAAAACAGCGTCAAAAACTGAAAATAATGTATTGGGTACCCTGTGTGAATTTATTGAGTAACCTGTGGAAATTGCTAGGGGTCGATCCGATTTTTGGACGTCTCAGCAAGCCCCGGATGTGTACGAGTTCGTGAAGCCTGACGTCACAATAGCCCTATTGTGACGTCAAGCATGCTCAACTAACTGGGGGAGGGGCGCGTTGTCAGGAGGGATTAGGGAGTGCTCAACTAACGGGGGAGGGGCGCGTTGTCAGGGGGATGCTGATGCTCACGTGAAAGGTAAAATCGCAGGCACAAATACCAGCATGTTTTGGCAACATCCAAAAAAGACTACAGGGCTGCTAGCGGCTGAAAAAACGACCTACAATAATTACTCAAAGGAGAAATGCCCGAAAAGAAGCCATGGAATCCAAACATTTGGTAGAGTGGGAATAATAATCAAGTTGGAGTATTTTCTTTGCCGGCTTGCTCCTGAAATTCTTCCAGTCGGGGTTTCAAGGCCGAGAAATGACAGCTAACTGCAGAACCGTGCTATCACGCATTACGCCTCAAATAATAAAAATACGCGAAGAGGAAGCCATAGAATACAAACATTGGGTCGAGGGATGAGGAAGGGATCGAGGAATGATAAATTTGGTTAAAATTATCTCTAGTAGAAGAGCAGAAAGCAAAAAGAAATGG
Organism: Scolanthus callimorphus; assembly: GCA_033964015.1. Taxonomy (NCBI): domain Eukaryota; kingdom Metazoa; phylum Cnidaria; class Anthozoa; order Actiniaria; family Edwardsiidae; genus Scolanthus; species Scolanthus callimorphus. The sequence continues at coordinate 25,282,745 of CM066911.1, read as the reverse complement.
AAGCACCAGAGACTCTCAGAGAGACGTACCTAGACGGAAATTGCGCCGGGGAGAAGGGTGAAGAAGCGGGGCAAAGCATGAGATCAGAGCAGAAAGTAAACCACCAAAGAGAGGCATCCTGTTTTTTTCCATCATATCTTTTTGAGACTACTCGATAGTCGAGGATTAATAATGGTTATTGAACTGAGTGGAGTGCAATTTGGTCTGAAATCATACGCGTGATTTCAAAATCAAACGAGCGCGCGTAGCGCGAGTTTGATTTGAAATCACAAGTATGATTTCAAACCAAAATTGCACGACACGAAGTTCAATTACCACTTTATTATATCCATTTTGAAATCACATTCTAGGCCCAGAGGATTCTATCAATTTATTTTCTTGAAACCGGAAATGCCTCACAAAAACATTGTATGCAAAACGAACTCATTAAGTTATATGCAGAAATTGTCATGTGACAAACAAAACGATTTCGAAAACTCATAACCTGCAAAGTTCATTCAGAGTTGAGATCACTTATGTTTAAAATTACACCATACACAATTCAACAAAGTAACTTTCATTGTCTGACAAAAGGAAGGAATGCTCGTCGCTTTTATTGCGGCCTTGGAGATGGAGTGGAGTTGGAGACGTAGAAATATTGAAGTTTTGCGATGGAACTGTGACTTTGCTGGGCGAATGACTTGCGATGGCATAAAATCAAAACTTGGCTGCAAATTATGCTTGGAAGCCATGAGCTGTATTGCTAAATTTCATCACTAGCTGCATCTGGCTGTGGATGGTAGTGTTTTCATGTTTGAAGAGAGTGGAGTTTGATAGATGAGCGGAGGTGATTTTCAAGATGGCGGCATCGTTTCACTATCAGCTGTGAATTTGCGAAACACTTTCATCCAGCTTTGTGTTAACCGGGAAGTGTTCTTATTGATCACTTTAGACTTCAGCTCTTCTACCGCATTGTCTACCGGAAAGCATGTAAAATCATCATCTTTTGATTTTGTGGAATTTGATGTTGTTTGTTTTTCGGTGGACTCGGATTCCTGGACTCGGATTCCTGGACTCGGGACCGGAATTTTGCACCAGACGTGCTGGATTATTCGCTTGAAAATCCTCCATATTGTCGTGAAACTGATATCATACTCTGGAAAAACGACAGATAAAAAGGTACTGTAAATATTTAAAGTTTTATCCATAGTTTTGTCTTTGTTTCTTGTTTTTCTTTTCAAGCAGAAGATTGCAGGGATTGACAGTGATTTCAAAATGGATATAATAAACATGGAAACGGTTTCGTTTGTTCCCCTATTTCGGCTCTCCTCGACAGCTGATGGACTAAATGTCAGGACTATAGCTGGATTCACAGGAACTGAAAAGGTTTGTCACGAGTTACAGTACAACAACAATGGCGCCCAAATCGAGCGCGGGAGTTTTCGTGTTTTGCCGTGTTTTGTGGGTTCTTCAGCTCCCTAAAGACATGGAATAGCTTTGAAAGTCACGGATATAATGGGTGCGGTGTGGATTGGAAACTCACTGTTCGCTGGAGTTGGACAAACATTCAGTATGAAGTGGATTAAACTGCAAGCTCTTTGGTAAGAATGTTTTTTTTATTTTTTTTGAGAAATATTTTCTCTGACTAGACGATCTCTTCAGGGAATTTGATTCCTCGGTCGTACGATTTAGAAAAGATGATTATAGACTTTCAACTGTGTTTTGGCCATTCATTGATTTATAGAATTGATTACTTTATTCTATCTATTGATAGCTATCTATTATAAGATATTTCTTTAAAACTTTCGACCTGTGTTTCAATTTGTTGTGGATATTAATAACTTGTTATTAATGTAAATCTAGAACAGAGGAAACGGGGTCTATCAGTCTAACAGGCTTCCGGCTGCGTGACCAGATACGCCAGCATCATAAATTGTCTACATTCCATTCGTGCCCATCCCGATCAAGCCATTTATATAATTTAGCCCATCAACTTCACCAGCAATACACGCAGCCCTAGGCGCGGCGAAAGCTGTCGCTGCCTAGGGCACACGCTAAATTAGCACAATAGCGTTGCATTTTTATAAATGCAGATCATTTATTAAATAAATGCAGATCTATTCACATACATTGCTTCAGCTACGACAGCACGCAAATAGCACTTTATAATTCACAAATACTTTTCTATATCATGTGTTTAAAGGTCTACTAGGAACATTTTTTTCTATAGTTTTAACAACATTCCACACATTTTCCGGCTTTTTGTTGTCTTTAATTGCGATTTTTAGTATTCCATGCTCTCGCATTTTATAGCCATACGTACGCACTGCGTACTCACATCGTTATCTTTATTCGCCGCGGTTTTATCGCATGCTTTGGCACCGCTCGTAGTAGCTTCCGGTTATTTCGAAATCAGCGCAATTCGCACTGTCGATCCTTTGATTACAGCAGCATTTTGTACGTGCGCTTTTTCCGTTTTCTCTCGATACCAGAAAAGTACCACTATCTCGTATTCTCAATTAGTTTCATCGTGTTTGTAGATTTTATGCCGTGACTTTATTTCGATACAATCAGAACCGTTATTTGGGCAACAGCGAAATTTCATAACACTCTCATACACCGCGATTTTCATCACATACTTTGCAAGTTAGCTTGAGTGTGTTTCGATTCCAGAGCAATCCCGCACTATCGGGTATTCATGACTCATTTAGCCAGCGCAATTTTCATCACATCCTTTGCATTTTACAGCGTAATTTTCCGGAGTGATTCCGTGCCAACGCGTATTCGACAATGTTGCAATTTATCGACAATTTTATACGGCACGACTTTCATCAATTTGGCAAGTACAGTGCGGTTCTCATCGCACATCACCATCCTTTTGATACGGCTCGCTTTTAAGCATTGTAGCACTATTTCACAGCCATTTATACTGCGCGATTTTCATCGCATTTTGCAATATTATATTCCGTTTATTTCTATTCCGGAGCTATTACACGCTATCGTGTATTCGGCAATGTAGCAATTTTAACGGTACTTTATACGGCATGAATTTCATCACATTTTAGCATTTTACAGCTCGATTCTCATCGCAACTGTTTTCCGTTTATCCGACTCCTAGCAATACCGCGCTATCGCGTATTCGGCAATGTACCTATTTTACAGCAATTTTACGACGCGATTTCCAACGCATTTTGCAATGATTATATTCCGTTTATTTCTATTACGGAGCAATGTAGCAATTTTACAGTAATTTTATACGGCACGAGTTTCATACTTTTTAGCATTTTACGGCTCGCTTCTCATCTCAACTATATTCGGTTTATTGCGACTCCGGAGAGGTATCACGCTACCGCGTCTTCGGCAATGTAGCAATTTATACAGCGCGATTTCATCGCATTTGCCTATGTAAATTTTATTCCATTTCTTTCTATTCCGGAGCAACTCCACGGTATCGCGTATCGCATTTTGGCATTTTACAGCGCGATGCTCATCGCAATGATTGGATTCCATATTTTGATTAGTCGGCATTGTAATAACGATATCTTACATCAATTTTATACGGCGCGATTTTCATCACCTTTTGGCATTTTACAGCGCGAATATAATCCGTATCACACATCGCCTAGCGTTTTACGGCGCGATAACACATCACATTACACGTATATATTCTACATTTAATGTCGCACATTGCCAAGCCTTTTACGGCGCGATAATCACATTGCTTACTCGCGGACAATATTATCGCACATTACGGCGCGATAACACATCGCAATTCGCAGACAATATCGCACATTGTCTCGCATTTTACGGCGCGATAACACCTCGCATAATATTCACAGGCAATATCGCACATTGCCTAGTATCTTACGGCGCGATAACACATCGCATATTCGTAGGCAATATCGCACATTGTCTAGCATTTTACCGCGCGATAACACATCGCATATTCGCAGGCAATATCGCACATTGTCTAGCATTTTACGGCGCGATAACACATCGCACATTCGCAGGCAATATCGCACATTGCCTAGTATTTTACGGCGCGATAACACATCGCACATTCGTAGGCAATATCGCACATTGTCTAGCATTTTACGGCGCGATAACACATCGCACATTCGCAGGCAATATCGCACATTGCCTAGTATTTTACGGCGCGATAACACATCGCATATTCGCAGGCAATATCGCACATTGCCTAACATTTTACGGCGCGCGCGCGATAACACATCGCATCTTCGCATTTACGGCAATACCGCACATTGCCTAGTATAAATGCAATTCCGGAGAAATTCCGCGATATATACAATATCCGATTTGTTTTATGTCTACAAAAGGGGCACTATGCGGCATCATATCTATAACAATCTCACTATCATAACTCCACAACTGATACACCTCCACAACATTTTGGGTTTGGGCAATTTTATTGTTTATAAATGATCAAATGTAAATTTAAATATATGTAAGAATTGTAGTATGTAATTAATTAATAAAGACTGCTGGACCCCAACTCCGGAGTGAATGGTTGTTTTAGGTGGATATTAATAACTTGTTATTAATGTAAATCTAGAACAGAGGAAACGGGGTCTATCAGTCTAACAGGCTTCCGGCTGCGTGACCAGATACGCCAGCATCATAAATTGTCTACATTCCATTCGTGCCCATCCCGATCAAGCCATTTATATAATTTAGCCCATCAACTTCACCAGCAATACACGCAGCCCTAGGCGCGGCGAAAGCTGTCGCTGCCTAGGGCACACGCTAAATTAGCACAATAGCATTGCATTTTCCCACCCGCCCACACCTCGAGGCAGTCATGATTTTGTTATTTGTACAGTATAGTAGTTAGTTTAGTTTGGGATCAACAATGTATCCCAGTGTGGCAATTTTATTGTTTATAAATGATCAAATGTAAATTTAATATATGTAAGAATTGTAGTATGTAATTAATTAATAAAGACTGCTGGACCCCAACTCCGGAGTGAATGGTTGTTTTAGTTGGATTCTTCGTGAGTAATGCACTAACTAGTCAATTGAAACCCCCACCCCTAGGGACCCTGGGAAGGGTGGGGTTATCGTGGGGGTTTAAAGCATTTTAAAACAAGAGTCTGTTCCAAGGGGGTGGTGGATTTGACTGGTTTTGATTCTGGAACCTGTCCCCACTCCCCGGGGAATGTTTATTTGCTTTCAAATAAATTATTTCGGTCAATCTTTCACTTTGATTTTGGCCATGAAAATCTACATGTTCTACGATGCAATTCATTGGAATCATTCGATTTTAATGCATTTTTCTGTACTTGCATCCCTTGTTTCATATAGGACACCACACTAGCTGAGGCCCACTCCCCTTTGACGATCATAGAAAGGTGTGTTCTTTCTTTGATGCTTGCAAGTAAAAGGTGATTTTTGAGGCCCCAAGGGTAGGGGCATTTCACAGGAATTTCCTCCCGATGGAGTGGGGACTTAAACGGCTTTTGTTCAGGGGTAAACTCAAATCCCCAACTCCTCCCTGGGTCCCTAGGGGTGGGGGCTTCAATTAACTAGTGCATAACCGGTTTGTCCCCAGCCAAATATAAGTTAAATGTTATGCATCAATAATATTTTCCTTGCTCAAAGGAAAGTCAGTAGAGTGCACAGAACGTTTTCCCATTTCTGTTGGATCAGAATAAAGAGAGCCTCTGTTATATGTTTCTGCTGTAGTTTCATTGTTTTCACCTCTTCCTAAAACCCAATAGAAGTATCTTGATTCAAGTTTTTCAAACTTTTCTCAGGGGGAGCATGCCCCCTCAAACAGAAATTATTTTGTTTTTCTGTCTTATTTCTATTTTCTCTACCACCCCCCCAACCCCCATATTTTTTAAGTATTTTAAGTGCAATTAGGTGAAATTCAAGTACCTTTTTTTTCCTTTTCTGGACATCTTGTAAACCTGAAACTTCATGAATTTCAGACCCTTCTACAAAAATTGCTCCACCCATAATATGGCTGTTATGTATTTGGAACACTTTGGACTCTGCGGCCTTCTGCTTAACACCCGTATGGCCAGGAGTAGTGTCTGGTCCAATATCTTTTGAAGGGTCTGCACGCAAGTATAGTAACTTGTGTTATTTCCATTATGAAATCTAGTAGCAACCTGTTTCAATATACAGCTGAGGGTTTTTATAGAATTGGGTCAACATAGAGTTTCATTGTGTAGTACTCCAGGGTGGAGAACTTTGACATTATATTTCTCTGTTTTTCATTTTGTTGTTCATGGCATACATTTAGTTTCCAAAATAGACCAAAATCAAGGAAGTGATTCTACCCATGTAAAAACATAGACGGGATCCCGCCTGGGATTGGGCGGGATCCCGCCTTTTCACCAGTCGGGATCCCATCTGGGAAAGACGGGATCCCACCTGGGATCCCGCCCGGGATTAGTGGACATCCCGCCTTAGCGGGATCCCGCCATCCCACCCGGGATCCCGCCATCCCACCCGGGATCCCGCCATCCCACCCGGGATCCCGCCATCCCACCCGGGATCCCGCCATCCCACCCGGGATCCCGCCATCCCACCCGGGATCCCGCCATCCCGCCCGGGATTAGTGGACATCCCGCCTTAGTGGGATCCCACCTGGGATCCCGCTATCCCACCCGGGATCCCGCCATCCCACCCGGGATCCCGCCATTCCACCCGGGATCCCACAATTCTACCTGGGATCCCACCCGGGATCTTGCCATCCCACATGGGATGCTGTCACCTCACTTGGGATCCCATCATCCCACCCAGGATCCTGGGATCCCACCCGGGATCCTGGGATCCTGCCATCCCACCTTGGATCCTGCCATCCACCCATCCCGCCATCCTCCCGGTATCCCACCATCCCACCCAGGATCCCGCAATAACACCTGGGATCCTGCCATCCCACCTGGGATCTTGCCATCCCACCTGTGATCGTGTCACCCCACCTGGGATCCCAACTGGGATCCTGCCATCCCTCCCGGGATCTTGCATTATTCTGCCACCTTACTCGGGATCTTGCTATCCCACCCGGGATCTTCTCATCCCACTAAGGATCCTGCCATCCCACCCAGAATCCCAATCGAGATCCTGCCTACAGGAAAGGCCATCACAGCAGAGAATTCTGTCTTTTATATGGACTTTGAAAAAGAAAACTTGTCTCATAACACAGTTATTATTATCAGCAGGTTTAACCAGGGATGTGTCCCTGGTTTAACCTATGTGTCCCCTGATGTCATCACAAGAAAATGCATTTACAATTAATGAGACATCGATATATGTTTCAAGATTTCCTAATAATGTGTAACATGGCTAATGCTTACAGAGGAACTTATATAACTTGTCTATATTGCATAGACACTTGCCGAGACCCCCGTCTATGCAAAGTATGTGGAAAGCAGTTTTATTGCTTAATGAAAATCTTGTGAAAAAGACCTGTGAAAAAAACTTGTGAAGCACCTGTGAAAAATGCTCTTAAAAGAACCCCAAAATTTGGCCAACAAACCGGTGAAAAAGAAAGATTGTTTAAGAACTTCAAGCAATTTTTGCAAGAAGGTCAAAATTTTGTTACTCTGAAAAAATAAAATTCACAATTCACAAAATGTTGCATTTAGCAGGAAAAACCTAATAATTCTAACACTCTAGCTGATGCAAAATACTATACTTTTTCAAGGATTGAAAGTTATGCCCCCACCTTCCCCATGCCAACCCCCAGAGACAGCTCACCTCATGCGAACAGAATCCTACCACAGTGACTATGCTGTTACTTTAAAAGAGCAGATTTCAGATGATGCCAGAGCATAAGAACAAACAAACATGCAGTCTCTTGTTTTCTGCAATTACTTTGTCTCCTTTTGCAGCTTGTGTTTTTACTCTCCCAACATCACAACATGCTCTATTGCACTCAATTTGTACTTCTCTTTTGTACTTATGCATTTAGATTTCAACACTCAATATCAAATCCACTCTAAGAACATAATGTGACACCAAAACTCTGTGCAGGTGATGAGTCTGTTTTATTCATTTTTAAGCAATGTATATTGAAAATGGTGAATAAAACCCCATGGTAAAACTATGAATATTTTTTACTTGAATTCATGTGCTGCTTCTTAGCTCCTTCACTTGTTGCTGGCTAGATTATTTGATTGTTTCAGACTGAAGGCAGCGTGAAGTTCTGTTGATGGCAGTATGCATATGCATTCTGTTTTACCTGAAAAACGTGACAAGCAGGATACATTAGAACTTGCTTAAGCTTAAATGACTCATTAAACATAGTTTTACAGGTGTACAGGTCACTTACTTACTTGCTTACTGCGGCGGCCTCAGCCGAACCTCGCATCTCGAGCTCAAGTCGCTCCTGTTGAGCATACAGGAGCCAAGCTCAGTGGTATTGGCCGCACCAGTATCGCTCCGTAGAGTGTCAACCATAGTTGTCGCTGGTCGGCCGGGGCGGCGGTTGCCGTGCGTTGGCTCCCACAAGACGAGATGATTTGCTGTGAGCTCTTTGTGGCGGTAACAATGACCGGCGAGGCCAAGTCTGCGGCAGGCCACCCTGTCAGATATTCTAGGCAGATCACCGTAGAGGACGTGGTTCGGGATGTGGTCACTCCAACAGGTCAAGCCTTGTCTAATTACCTGTATGTCATTACAACAGAATCAAATGCTCCATGATCTAGTGCCTGTCAACCTGCGAGTGAATAATTAAGACAGGTTGTTTTATAAGCGAGCATGTTGAACACTAGTTGTCAAGATTATTGTTACGAAAATGTAAAAAATATTTTAACTTAGGTATTGGTTGTTTTTTGAAAGGTATGAATATAAGTGATAAGCTGTTGTCCCTGCCAAAGTTCACAGAAATGTTGTTCATTACAGCCATTCTCAGTTACATGCTCTGTTACATGCAACATGAGGTTGCTTGGAAAAAAGCTTGCAAGCGAAAACCTGTTTTTTTTTTGTCAAAGTTTCCATGACAATGCACGTGCTTTCGCCGGCTTGTCGTGCTCAGACAAGACAGCAAAACAAGTTTTCGCTTGCAAGCTTTTTTCCAGGCGACCGTGTGTAACTGAGAATGGCTGTAAGCATGAAAAATATTTGCCAAGGCTATCCAAATTATACATTCCTGGCGCAGGTTGTTCAAAGGTGGACTAAATTTAAACCAGGTTTAGTTCTGAACAAAACCATCAAGTCACCATGGTAATTACTCCTGGATTAGTGCTAAACCACTTTCGAGCAACCGGACCCTGTATTATTTGTTAAACTTTAAAATTCAGTTTCTCTGATCTCCATGCGAGTTTTCATACATATAATCATGTGAACTCTGAAGCAATTACTAGTCAATCCATGGTTTAGCAGCTTATTCCTCTGTCTCAGAGATTTTGCAAATACTCCTAAAGCTACTAAGTAATACTATGTTTGATTACAGGATTATGAAACTATGAAAAACCACAGTAATTAATAAATGGCAACTTCATACAGATTAGAGTGGATTTCAGATAAAGTGTTGTAAGTAGATCATACTTGTGTTTTCTTTTCGATTGCCAATTGAGGTCAAGAGGTCTTGAAATTTGCTTAGTCAAGAAAATTACGAGTTGTAAAAATGATCCCTATGGCATTTTGTTTTCTAAGCTTTTTTGAGCAGTAAAGAACGTTAGCGGCCAAATTATACAAGGAAAAGAAACATCACATAAGTATACATAATAACAAATACTTGCCTATGTTTGTAGCTTATAGTTTCTTTCAAATGTCGATACGATAGTAGAGGCGAAGACTGAAGACATGTTTTCTCGTTTTCGGTGGTGAAAAAAGACGACGCGTGTGCGTCGCGTTTCCCGCCTTTTTGGTGTCACGTGACCTTGCGCTAACGTATGTGTGGGCTGCCTGTGGTGTGGTTAATCAAACATGGCGCCTTCCTTCCTTTGCTTCTTGTTTCGCTTCGCGGTCGTTCCTTGCCATGAAATGTGGAAAGATGGGTGCAAAAACAGCTTATCCGAAACGTGGGTTGAATTGCTAAACGATTTAATTATTGAAGATTTTTCTAAATGCATTCGGACTGTTTTTTTCTGTAAGTTATGCCTTTTTCTTTGATGACAACTGAATTCTAAGAGAACATCAGTCAATGGGCGAGTTCATAAGCACAAGACAAATGTTACATTTTTTCGCAATAACTAAATTGTAAATTACCTAGAAATAGTACAGAATAGTACATAATTCTTCAAATTTATTATCATGGATACACATGAAATTTGGCAGAATGATATAAAGTTTATGTTGACAAATCTTATCTACATGAGTGAACTTCCAGTAGTTATAGCTGTGGAATAGGTAAAATCTCATTGTGGCTCAGGCCTAGTTTATATGTCACTTAATTTCGATAATTAAATTTGTCTCAATTAAATTTGTCCGAAATACGATGTATAAACTAGGCCTCAGTGTACTTTAGTCTATAAACATAGATGTACTATGTAGACTGTTGGGGCTTTCTCACATTATATTACTGAGGTAGGGGTGTACAATATGATGGGTAAGAAATCACAGTTTGTGGTATCTTTTAGGAGTTTTCCCTTGAATTTTGCAGTAAATTAGAGTAAGTATTATTTGGGAAATATCAGGTTTAATGCTGTTGGCCACTGTCAATATTATTGGGGGGTCTCCCCCTCTCCCCAATCATAATTACAGGGGGGACAAGAGTGCCCCTCATCCAACTGCTTCAATCACCCCTAGATACTGAAAGATGTGCCTGAGAAAATAACAAGTTATAATAATAATGAAAATCAAAGCTAGAGTTGGGAAATCATGGCTACGATCAAAATAAAATTTAATTAAACATCGAATCAAAACAAAGGTTGTTATTTTGATTTCAAAAGAAAACCAAAATTAACAGTTTCTTCACATCATATTTTCTCATACCATTTTGTTGATACTTAAGATATAGAATTCACAGCTTTTTTTCACGTTTTTCCTGATTCAAAATGTCACATTTTTCTCATGATTTTCACAGGGTTTTTTCACAGGTCAAAATAGTTCACAGGTTCATTCACAACATTTTCACAGGAATTTCACATGTTGCTCTCCACTCTCATCCCACTATGGAGGTGTCCCATCATTGCAGGATCCCCGGATCCCAGCGCCTCCCACAAAAAATCCTGACAATTCCCAACACAGCTGATAAATTTCCCTGCACTCTTCTCTTCCCACCCAGGTTCTCCCCCTTATATCCCACTGTGGTGTCCCATCATTGCAGGATCCTGGCTTCCCCACCTCAAAAAAACTCCCTCTGGGATTCTGCCATCCCATACGGGATCCCACCCATTAGGTACTCAAGATCTCACTGGGAATCCCACCTGACCCTGAGAAATTTCATCCCAAGAAGGATCCTGCTATCCCATCCATTTGGGATCCTGCCCAGGAAGGCTGGATCCTGGGATCCCTGGGAAATGTTATCCCACCTGGGATAGGCGGCATCCCACCATCCCATCTTGGATCCTGCCCGGGATGGCCATTATCTCACCTGGGATAGGCAGGATCCCACCATCCCACCTTAGATCCCGCCTGGGATGGCAGGGATCTCCGCAGGAAATGATATCCCACCTGGGATAGGCGGGATCCCGCCATCCCACCTTTGATCCCGCCCAGGATGGCAGGATCCCAGGCGGGATCCCACCTACCTGGGAAATGTTATCCCACCTGGGATGGCGGGATCCCCCCTATATCAACAAGGATCCTGCCCAGGAAGGCTGGATCCTGGGATACCTGGGAAATGCTATCCCACCTGGGATAAGTGGGATCCCACCATCTCACCCCACCTTGGATCCTGCCCGGGATGGCCATTATCTCACCTGGGATAGGCGGGATCCCACCATCCCGCCTTGGATCCCGCCCGAGATGGCAGGATCCCAGGTGGGATCCCACCTCCCCGGGAAATGTTATCCCACCTGGGATAGGCGGGATCCCGCCATCCCACCTTTGATCCCGCCCGGGATGGCAGGATCCAGGGATCCCAGGCGGGATCCCACCTACCCGGGAAACGTTATCCCACCTGGGATAGGCGGGATCCCGCCATCCCACCTGGGATCCCGCCTATCCCGGCCGGGATCCCGCCTGTCCCGGCCGGGATCCCGCCTCTCATTTTTACATGGGTAAGTGTTTCAGTAACTGGATTTTTGGCCACTTTGCCAAAATAGCCCGGAATCCTGGTAAAATGTCTCATATTAATTTCTCTGGTGTATTCAATAATTTGTCTTGTAAATATATACTACTTACTATTCTGTCAGATAATGCAGTTTTTTCCACTGAGGAATAAATATTGTCCTTTTTTTTATTACTTTTTTATTCAAAGACATGTGATCACTGGTATTTTTACATCCTGTCTCCCTTTTTTACAGTTTCTTATTCCTTAGGTGCATATAATACATTTTTGTTATTGTTGTTGTTTTCTTATTCCCCTATATACAGTTTTTTTTTTGGTTACATGGATTTATTTCAAAGCTAGTCTTCACATGCAATCTTTTAAGTCTATACAAACAATATACACCAACATTAAGGACAAAACACAGACATACGGCCCCTTTTGCATGAACACCCCATACCACATGGATTTAACCTAGAGCCTTTAGAATGTTTTCCCATTTCTTATAGTGCGCTGCCAGCTTATTCTTGGTCTTAGCAATAGTAACCTCTACTTTTTCGTAATGTTTTAAGAAATTCTGCAGAATAGCTAAGGATGGAGTTTTGAAATTATTTTTATGTTTATATAATACTAATTTATAAATAAGAATAATAAAATTTTCTGCGCCATCAGTATTGACTCCAAGAAGAATTATTAGCTACGTTCGATTCTGGAAGAAAAATATCGAACTGCTCCAACCAATGTCTTAGTTGAAAATATATAAGGTTTTTGATTCCGGACAGTCTACAAAAAAATGGTCAACCGTTTCCGGGTATGAAAAGCAAAAAGAACATTTCTAGAGTCTGCAATTATTCCAAACCGCTGCAGATCTTTGTTTAAGAACATTGTTTAAAATTCTATACTGAAAGTACCTAGAATAACAATCTATACCTAGAATAACAATATTGTCCTGAATAAATCGTGAAAGTTGTTCTGTCCCCTGGTTATTGTGTCCCCCAGCTGACCCCCAGCCAGTAATCCTCGTTGAGAGGGGTAGGCTGTATTGGAAAAAGTAAAGTCCCCCCCTGCCCAGAAGGGTGTTGAAAAGTGACCCCCACCCCTATGGAATTTCTAAAATTTTTTACAGTATTTGTATGGAAAGAGCAGGGAGCATGCTAATTCTGACTGTAAGCCGTGGGACATGTGCCAAGCAATTAAATAAATCAAGCCAATCAAGCAATCAAATTTATTGGAAAATTTGAAAATTTAGTCGTTACAAAAATTGAAACTGCAAACTTTTTTAGGGTTGAAAAGATTACCAAATATTTTAGGGGGATATTTTTCGGATATTTTGCAGGGATACAGCTGACTGGCACCAAGTGAGGCAAGATATGGGGATAAGGGGATATTTTGGTCCCCAGACTTGCCTCTATACAATCCCTCTGTGTTGAAATCAAACAATTCACTTGTGACCGAGACAACTCTGGGCTGAGAGATATGGTATTTGTGTAGGGACAGCATAAAACTGTCTATCTCAGGGGTCATATGAGTCAAGAAATAGGACAGGACAATTCTTGTTAGGGGCTGCTGTAAGGCATAACAGCCCCAAACAGCACAGGGCTGCTGTTAGGGACAAACAGCTGGAGGAAGCATTCCTTACTCCCACATCTAAAAGGCGGGGCACATATTATGATCAACACCTACAGCCCTTACAGCCCTAACAGCCCTAACAGCCCTGGCTAGACTGACAACCCTAACAGCCAACAAACCTAACAGCCCTAACAAACCTAACAGTCCTAAACAGCAGAGAGGAAGCATTCCTAAAAGACAGGGCACATATTATGATCAACACCTAACAGCCCTCTGTTAGGGCTGTTTAGACTGTTAGAGCTGATAGGACTGTTAGAGCTGTTAAGACTGTTAGGGCTGTTAGGTCTGTAAGTGGTGTTCAGGGGCGTAGCCAGGTGGGGGTTCCGGAACCCCCTCTCCCGCAGCGGAACCCCCCTCGCCTCTGTTCTGGACCGACTTACTACTAAAATTGTAAATATTAATAGACAACAAATAAAAGCTCCAATAAAATGTAGCAAATTTCTTCAAACGCTAGTTTTTCCCCGAGATCAATATTTTTGGCTGGGTTTCCTGTGGCAAGAACGCAAAAAACACGTCCGATCTATGGAGTTTTTTATTTTTTGAATTTTGGAACCCCCCCTCTCATAAGTGCTGGCTACGCCCTGGTGTTAAGGTTGTTAGTAGGTGTTTATCATAATTTGTGCCCCAGGTATTTTAAGAGGTGGAAGTAAGGAATGTTTTCTCAATGCTGTTTGGGCTGTTAGGTCTGTTAGGCCTAACAACAGCCCTAACAAGAATTTCCCTGTCCTATTCCTTGACAGGTCAGGGGTTGGGCCAACTTTCTTGATAGTGTGTGCCGCATGTGTTAGCCACAACACCAAGATATCTTGCATTTTTTTTCTCATGTGAAACAGGTTCCAGTTTTGTCCCTACCCAAAGTTGTCTCAGGGTCTTCTCTATCGTTTTTCAAAATGGTGGTTGACTCGGGAGAAACCCTGGGGGAGGCTGAGTCACATGACCATTTCACAACAAAGGACAACCTCGATCCCATGTTTTCAAACAGTGGTCATGTGACTCAGCCTCCCCCAGGGTCTTCTACTCGACCAACCGCCATCTTGAAAATTACCCACAAGACCCTGGGGACGAGGTTGATATCTCACCTCATGTGAACTACGGGTGTCTACATTTTTATTAGTTGAGTTGTCCTCGTGCTTTTTGTGTTTTGTAAAAGGCACAAAGGCAATAATATTAGTCTAAATATAATAAATGTATGTTTGATACTACAATTAACTACTACCATCTTTTATTCCTTATAATAGTTGGAAGCTCCGCTTTTAGGCAGTGCCTAAATCTATATATTATAGCCGTCACATGACCACTGTTTGGGGACATGGAACCGAGGTTGTCCCTTGTTTCGAAACAGTCATGTGACTCAGCCTCTTCCAAGGTTTTGTGCTCGACCAACCGCCATCTTGAAAATTACCCACAAGAACCTGGGGACGAGGCTGACAATCAAATTATTGGCGAGGCAGTATCCCCAGACTACCCCTCTCTCGCCGCCCTATGATCTGACGCTAACAACATTTCATTGTAGGTCGATATTCGTCATAATCTTCCCTCGTCCAACAAGACATGCATGTTTGACCTTCAAGTTGGGGTAAAAGAAGTACGCAACCCAAATAAATATCATTTGGGAAATGGCTTGTTTATCGTTGGGCGAGCTCAAAGGCAAAAGAGGGAGCTGCGCAGTAGAAGGAAGGGCAGAAATAAAGGAAGAAAATGCCGAAAACGAAAACGAAAAGGAAGAAACAGAAATTGTCGACGTCGGAAAAGACCGTCTAAATCAAAGCCTCCTCGCAAAAACAAGAAACAAAACAAGGAAAAGGCAAACAAAAGAAAAAGGAGCAGAAAATGCAGGTCAATGCTCCAGATGCTCTTGATATTAAAGTGTGCACAAGGTGAGAGCTATATAATAGTCAAGTGAATCGAGTTATAACGGCACCGCGGTTATTCGTTCTTATAATAACGGCACCGCGGTTATTTCGTTCTAATAATATTATTATTTTTATTGTTATTATTTTTCACAAGACACTTAGTTTCAAAGAGAAAAATGGGAAACGCAATCGTCCTCTTTAAATTAACATTTGTATTACATATACGACATGATATACGGACTGCATTTTCATACTACAGTTTACAATGATAATGTAGCTGTATAAAGGTTAGACGCAGTGGAATGAGAGATGGGACCTCGGTTTATTGTCTCATCCGAAAGACGTGAAACTCACGAGAAATGACGAGTCGTTCCAATCCACAATGAGCACCGATGTCTGAAACACAACTCAAGCAGAAGTGAAAAATCCCTGACGCCAAAGCCAGGTCTTGAACCCGGGTGACAGCTCCCATTATGAGCCCACCCGTTGTAGATTTATTTGAGGTCCTCGCCTTTTATTTACCGTGACAGGTACTTAAAGGTAGGACACGCGGGTATGACCATCCTGGATATTGGGATATTTACGGGATTGAACCTGACAAACAGTCCCTGATAGAGGTAAGACATGAGCCGTGGTAACACAGACCAGCAGGAGTGACGATCTTGTACAGTAGGACTGTCCGACAACACTGTATATTATGTGCTATTTTTAGCATCAAATGTTTCTGTTCTTTTCAACCAAATCTGAATTACGATACTTAATTAATTTCATAAGCCCCGGGAATAGGTCAATTAATAAAGAAGCTTTTTGTCGAAATACTTGATTTCTACAAACAAAAGGCTACTTTGTGGGTTGACCAATTATTCACTTGGTAAGAGAGGGTTTGAAAGGGTTTCAGAACGAAATGAGATTCTATAAATAGCGGTTATTCCACTATGTTTCCGGCAAACTTAGTAGCAAATCAACACTGTTAGTAACATAACCAGAGCTGATCTCATCTCACGATGCGCAAATGATTGTTTATCAAAACGAAACGTTCGAGAGATATTTTCACAGTTTAATTTGGGAAGCAAAAACTAGATTAATCATCGTACATAGGGCCGGTTCCTAGAAGGTCAGTTATTAAGAGTTATCTGTAGAAAAACGCTTATCCAACGGATAAATCCTGAACAAATCCTATACAAAAGATAACGTTTATCCATGGATAACTTTATCCAACCTTTCAAACCGGCCCCATGTCTGGACACGGGAACTAGTTTTCATCCTTAACAGTTAACCAATATTTTCTTTTTTCTTTTCCAGCTTCAGAAAAATGTCCGACCAACAGTAGACCGTTTTGAGTTCTCGGATAGATCTGTTGTGCTTTATATCAGCAAGGTACGAGCCAGATAGCCATGTTAGTGTACTTGTCATGTTCCGTGTGATAGGACGTTTTGTACTTGACAGGTTCCGAGTGATAGGGCGTTCTGTACTTGACAGGTTCAAAGTGATAGGGCGTTCTGTACTTGACAGGTTCCGAGTAATAGGGCGTTTTGTACTTGATAGGTTCCGAGTAATAGGGCGTTTTGTACTATACAAGTTCTGTGTGATAGGGCGTTTTGTACTTGACGGGTTCCGAGTGATAGTTATTCGCCGAAGGCGAAGTGAATAGTGGCGAATAGTCCCCGAGACCCGGAGGTCGAGGGGACTATTCGCCACTATTCACGCAGCCTGAGGAGAATAATTGTTTTAGTATATACACACGGGAACTCTCCAAAAAATATTAGGTTGCAAGGATGGATTCGAGGGATGGATTCGTATTTTGTGCCTTGGATTAAATTGGATTGTGAACTGCAGAGTTGCCTCGCTGAAAACACTTCATGATTTGGTCGCCATTTCACCACCGATGGATGACTATATTTTTCAACCAACTGGCAGAGAAATTCAAGATTCGCTTGGAATATTCAAACAGAAATTTGGGAAATTAACCTATACAAACTCTGGAACAATGAGGAAGATCTTGTTCATAAAAAAGAGACCACTTTATAGTCGGATGGCTCGTGATCAAGCGAATCAACTGAAATTCTCTCTTAAACTTCACTCATGGCTGGCTTCTACGATTTACTGTGCCTTTTAACCTACAGGTAAACGTTCAAAGTAGATTAAGAGTTTCTTGTGATATGTTTTCGACAAAATTGCCTTTAATTAATATTTTGTTGTGAATGTAATTCGCCTCTCAAAAGTGGCGTGAACGAATCATCGACCTCTGATTCCGAAGAACTGAAAAACATGAACAGCAAATTTTCGAAGTTCAAGAAATAAATTCTCTCTCTGATTCACATTGAAAGACTAAATAGACAACATAAGTTAATTGAGAAGGATTTTTGTTGCATTTCGAATCTGTACTCGACAGGCTCCGAGTGATAGGACGTTTTGTACATGACAGGTTCCGAGTGATAGGGCGTTTTGTACATCACAGGTTCCGTATAGCGTTTTGTACTTGACAGGTTCAGAGTGATAGGACGTTTTGTACTTGACAGGTTCCGAGTGATAGGGCGTTTTGTACTTGACAGGTTCCGAGTGATAGGACGTTCTGCGTGAAGTTCCAGGTTAACCGAGAGTTTGGTGTCGGCGAAGTCCAACCTGTTCCCGTTACCATCTACGACTACTATGAACCAGGTGGGCTTTATAACAAGTCGGACCTACATTCATACTCTTGTTGTAACCTTTCCATGGGCATCATCATTTACATTTGTCAAAACAAGACCACTTTCCTCAGACCTGTAGGTCGGGCTCTGCTGTGATCGCCGATCCCCGACAGCCCCGAAAATGCTCCGGTGTTGTTCTCCATCTCTTGAGCGCATTTTACCGTTTCTACGTTTTTGCCGTTTCTAAAGATGACGCCTTGTGCTCTTGTAAGTTTGAAACTTTTGTAATCAAAGTTAGGTAAAACTACGCTTTTACGCACAATGGAAAATGGAAAAACCCTAGACGGTATTTGTCTTTAATAACAGGTTCTTTGCAATTTACAGGTGATTCGTGTACCAAGTTTTATTCTCCGGATATTCGGAGCCAACTGCGTCTGGGGATATGTAAGGGGGATCAGTGCAAATGTACCCAAGGTAATGCTATTAGTTCACCATTTGCTTCCTTTTGCATTTTGATCAGTAATTTACGGTTAAGTTAACGGCACAATATGGCTAGAAGATAAACTAATACCTACTGACCATACTTTGCCGTTAGCTGTTTAACTGATCACAATACGGGCAGTAGATCGCTAACCCTCGCACCCTCGAATCATTCCTAGGAATACATAAGCAACTTTTCAGTGACTTTTGTCTAAATGAATAGCCTGAATGCCAGCGCGTCTGAGTCTTGAAGGTCTGAGGAGGCAACGCATTTTTGAATTGTTCCTTAGGTTGTTGTCTTCTGACAATAGGGCAATAAATTGTTTATTAAGTCAAGCAAAAGCTGAAGAACACGTGGAATGTTTCTTTTCCAGTATACATGTGAACTAACGACTTTAACATGTCACATTTTCAAGGTGATTGTATGGTCTGTGATACGTCTATCCAAGATGCCGATGAATTGTTTCAGCTAGCATGCAAGAAGCATGATTTTGGTAGGTGTTGTTCTACGCTCCAATTAACCAGCTCATTCGTAATGATGAGGGCAAAGCGGAAATGACATTCGGAGATCTGTTTTCTTGATTATTTTATTGTAGTGCAGATATTCCCCACACTTTTTTGTGCAAAACATTTGTTACCTTCCTTTGCATAGTTTAGCAAATTGTTACCCAGTCTGCACAAAGCTGGTAAAAAATATTCAAGAAAATATTCATATTGGTGTTGATCAAAGGTTTATCCCTTACATTTGGCTTCCTCCCTTACATTTGGCCACATGCTTCAAATTCCAATCAAAATTTGGAATTTTCTCTTTGGCTATAAGGACTACTTGAGCACAAAATGTTGACAGGGGTGTAGCCAAGAGGGGGTCCTAAGGTGCATGCGACCCCCTCCCCCTTTCGGAACGGAAAAATAAGTAAACCGCATTATAGACAAATGGACCAAATGGTCAGGGCCATCATATATTTGCAGTAGGAGTGCCCGCCCTTTCAAACAAGCTGCAAACAAATAAACTCATAAATCTCATTCCCGCTCGATGTCGATGATGAGGATGATGGTGCTGATTGTGTAGTGGACGATGTGGTGGGTGACAATGTTCTCTTCTATTGTCTCTAGTATATTGTCTTGTTTATTCTAGTGATCAAGGGGAAGTTATTCTAGTTGACGAGGAAAGTAGAGGCAAGAAATCGTGGCTCCTGTACTTCATTAAAGTCAAGGCCATCCTAAAACAAGGCCATTCGCGCATGCGTAGTGGACAAATCCTAGAATATAGCAAGCGGGCAGGGTGTGAATGTCCAGATGTCCGCGAGGGAGGGGAGTATCTTATTATGGGGCAAAAACAGAACGCACAGTTTGTATTGGACAAGAAAACCACGCTTATGCCCTGGATTACCGGACACAAGGATGTCAACAGGGTGTTAAATGTATTTAAGGCAAGGATGAAGATAGGGTATAAATGTTCGTAAGGTTATGGTTAATGGAAATATATAGAACACATGGTGAAGAAAGCTCATGAATAGACTAGAGATGCTCTCTCTCCCTTCGAAAAAATGCGTTAAACTGCGTATTGAGATGATATATTTTAGCTGTGTTCATCTGTCTCGTCTCGCATTTGTTATATATATATATTTTTTCCTATTGTCTTTTTATATGGTGAGGCGCCTCCTCGCACAAGCTGTTTTTTTTCTTGGGGTGCTCTCGCCATCTTCTTTTTTCTAATTCAACTTTAGACGTTCTATGTATAACTGTTACTGTAAAAAGAATGGCAAATAAATTGAAATTGAAACATTGAGTGATTTTAAGCGTGCAGAACAAAGCTACTGGTCTTTTCTGAACTGTGAATAACCTGGCAAAGCAGAAAAAGCAAAGGAATTTATTCGTTTGGTTCTCAAACGAATAAGGAGTAGTTTTTGGTAGCTTGGTCAACTTTGTATTTTATTAATCTTCCTCCTGTGGACTCGAACAGTCATGTAATTGTTAAAGTCAACTGATTTCTATTTGCTTGTATTTTATTAGGGAACGTTCTCCGTCACACCACGAGTGCAGCATGCAGTTTCTTTCTCGGCTCTTATAGAAAAAAAATCACTGCAATCTTTAATTATGACCAGAATATATTCGCCTTTTTGTGCGAGAAACAAAATATAAACAACCCCAAAATGTTGCTTTGTATTTTATTGTTTGTACAAGGAAAACCGATTTTTCTTGCCTTGAAATATTTCTGCCAATGGTTACACTACGGCAACCTCTGAAACACAAGTACTTAATCAGCAGTGAACTCGAAAATTCTAGCTTCTTAGATGCAAGTTTCTACTGTTATCAGGTGTTCATATTATTAAGCACATCGATGCACTGCCAAAATTATGGTCATTGGAACGCCAATAGCTGTCTTCTGTACATGACATACACCTATTTCAATTTACGTTGCTCCGTAAAACGTAATACCATGAACCATGCCATGCATAATAATAAAGAAAGAAAGAAAAAAATACTTTATTTGTGTGTCAGTAAAATGATAGCAGTAATAAAACCACTAAGTAAGGACACAAATCAATAATCAAATCAATGCATCGTAATGAAGGCGCTTTTTCTCGCATTGTATGCCTTTCTCAATGCGCGCGAAGCGCGTCGCGATTTTAAAAATCTACGAGGTTAATGATATTCTTATTTCTGGGAGATGGGGTGGGAATCACGCTGAAGAAATGGAGTCACTGAATAAAAACATCATAAAAAGTTAAAAAAATTAATCATGCCTAATACGCTATAGTTTGTAAATATTACACCACAGCATACGCTTTTTATGAGCGCCACGCTGCTGCAATTTTTGACATTTGAAAGTTGAAAGTAAGTAGACCTTATATTTATCGTTTTCTGAAATTATTTAAATTTTAAAACGAATATCTAAGCGTTTTAATTCTTGTAGCGCGCGAGCTGACCAAAACCCCCAGGTTTCCCTAAAAACGGCAAATCAGGAGAGAGTTTTAAAGTGAGTTTGCTCTGCTATATGTATAATGTGTTGAGCCCGTAAAAAATATTCTGAAGTAATGTTTTCCAGGGTGTTTTGTTATATCGATGTTCTGAATAATAAAACCATTTTCCTGCTCGATTTTGCAGAATATCATCTGATTTAGCCAACTCGAGACTGCGCGCGTCTCGTCGATATTCTTCGCAATCTCGCAGAATTTATATGTGGCATTTGTAACACTTCCACCAATATATTCTCTCAATTTTATTTTAAGCGACACTTGATTTGGCACTATTTTGTTCGCGGCTAACGTTTTTTGTTAAGCACTTCTGTCTTTACTCTCTTCCATTTATCATTACGCTCAAACGCGTGTTAAGCATCTTGTTTTCCAGTCTATTATTATACTCTTGGATAGCTGTATTTACATATGGCCCCATGACGTCATACAATACTGTCAAGATAATTTTACGTGCACTGCAAAGATGCAAAACTTGATCTTCTCTCTCAGACAAGTTGTGTTTGCTCATTGCTAATCACCGAGATACTAGCACCTTGTCTACCAAGTTATTTAGCTGCGGAAAATTGTTCAAATTTCCGTAGATCGATTCGTCTCGGCGAAGACTTCACGCTCAGTTGGACCGCATATCAATATATACAAACGAGGTAGGCGCTTACTTTATAAGATATCAATTAAATGTGATCGTAGCTACAAAAAAAAAATGAAAACAAAACTTGCTTTGATGCATAAAATGCAGCAGACGTTAATTGAGAATGAATTCAAATACATTCACAACTACGTCCAGTATTATGCATGCCGAAGCCATTGGCACACAACGGTGGATGTTGTCGTCGCACCATGGTAATCGATTTTCGGTTTTCACTAAGAGGTTTTGTTGCCTAAAATTCGTTTAGGCATAGTTTGGAATTCTGTGGCGCAGCTGGATCGGTCATGGATTGCCAATGTGGGACTTTATATGTGGAGATTTGCCTTGGACTACATGTATCGAGAGATCAGGGTAGACTAAGATCTTACTACGCATTGAGTCACGTTACAGTCTAAATTATATTTCAGTAAATTTGTTGTGATACTCACTGCATGACTTAGTTTTTCTGGGTTAGTTTACTTGTGTTGTACTTGTATTGTACTTGTGTTGTAGTATTCTATTTTTACGGATAGCTTAGACTGCCTGAAAATCAAGCAAAATCATGTCTATTTTATATTTCCTAGTTTTATGCACCAAGTTGTGACTTGGTGCAAGTCGAAGATGTGTCTGCATAGCAAAGCATGGCATGATGTTTCAGTAGTCATCAGGGGCAATTGCTTAATAAAGTACGAATTTAGCGTAAGCCCAAATTCTGAATAGGTATTCATTTAAAGGATTTAAGAGTAATATAAGAAAAGAAAGAAAGGTGGAATTAAGCTAGTGTTCAGTGTGATTCAGTGAGCTTTGTTGAGTTTTTATAATATTGACCCGCAATTGAAAAACCCGCTACTTTGACGTGTTAGTCCAGGTAAACACAAACACACATAAGGACGGTAAGAATCGACGCCATTTTCGCTAAAGGGACGAAAACGGGGATATTTTCGTCACAGTAAATGTATTGGGAACGGTCATATTCTTCGGATTTTTGGGCAAATGCATCTTCAGCGTGACAAGCGTGGTTCGTATACAAAAGAATAATTTTTCTATAGTATACAACGCTATTAGTTATTTTATTTGCTACAGTAATGCATGGAGGAATACCAATAAATGTCTTTAGACGGGAAAGCACCTTTCACGGGAATAAAAATCCCTTCTCATGACAGGAAGTAAATACTTGGTATGACCTTGTCACAGTTGCCATGACTACCATAGACAATATTTGGTCTTTTCAATAAACCCATTGTTCCAAGCTCGTAGCAAACCATTTGAAGCATGAATAACAATTTCAACTTGAGAAAAAAATTAAACGTAAAACATTAAGATCGATCTTTGAATTGAATTTCACGTCTTGAGATGTTTTGCAACAACAACAACAACAACAATTTATTTAATCAAAAAGGGAAGTAAAACTACAGGCTCAGACCCGCAAATAACTCTTCTTCTTCTTCCGGGCAACGAAAGGTAACTCGAGCCATGGAAACCACTTGAAAACATTTATAAAGAACATGCAATGGCAGTGTAGTACGAAAATTTGTTTATTAAAGCATTTTGTTTTTGGTTTTCCTTTTTTTTTTTTGCAAGGCGTCAAAAATTGATAGAACAGTTAATTAGTTTATGAGAGGCTGTCAAACCGTGTGTCAAGTCCTTGTCTATCCAGGCTATTGGCATGGTAAACTTGCCGAAAAAAATTCCCCTGTGAAGGGCAATGCTGAAACGCTACTGAAACCGATAACAGGGCGAGCTTTTGTTTAAAGTTGAACGTGACTCATCAATCTACAAGCAGTTGTAAGACAGCCCCAAATCGGGACAGCTCGAGAGCCTACCGAAAGTGTTGGATACTTTTAGCTATCATGAAATGGGTTCATCCTATGAAACTCGCGATTTGTAAACACTTTTGAAAGGAAGGAACGGAAAGTTGTCGTTGTTGATGTTATTGTTGGGTTGCTGTTGTTGTCACTGCTGCCAGATATATACCGTTTCCGGGAAACGTTGTCACCCAAAAAGCCTATAAGCTTGAAGCGCAAAGGATGATGGGGCATTTAAACTGCTACTGTTTGATCTGAATTCAGACAGTTATCGCAAACACAGGTAAAATGATTACATTTCAGCACATTTCCATGCATGTTTGTTCTAATATTTTACAGAAATTTAAGTAAATCTTTACCCATACTCCCTAGCGCACCAAGCTTATAGGCTTTTTGGGTGACAATGTATCCCGGAAAGGGTATATATTATAAGATGTTTTTCACGTAAGTACGGGTGAGATATTATACGAGTTGCAGGCACAGCAAGTCTTTTTTTAAGATTTATAAAATTTCAGCTTTCCGGATGTGGCATTTATTCGGATAATTCCTTGATAAAAAAGCATTTGAAAAACGAGGAAGTTATGAACAGCTATGAGATGATAAGCAGGCCCGTAGCCAGGGGGGGTTCCGGGGTGCGCAAGCACCCCCCCCCCCCCCACGCGACAAAAGGTCCACATTTGTACACAGTAAATAAAGTACTTTTATTATATTTGCTTTTTCTAGCGAATTTCGACTAGCGATTTCTCAATAAAAAATGAATTCATACCACATTGGTCCGCTTTTTGTAGATTAGCACCCTCCCACAAAAATCCCTGGCTACGGGCCTGATAAGCGAGCATAATTATAAACCCTGAGCCATCCAAAGTGGTAGTGTAGCGAGTGTAGTAATGGGAAATCATCCTACTGATTTTCGGTCCCTTATTATGACGTCATGTTTCCATTTCAGGCCGTCCCATATAGACGTCTGGATATGTCCGTATTTCACATAGACAGATTACCAGTGGCAGACTAACTAACTTGATACAAGGAAAGAAATGCAATGAGTTTGATGAGCTTGAAAGACATGTTTTGGCCTATTCTCGCACTGGCTTTGCTGAGCCCATCTCGTAAGTACAAAACAGAATTGTTTTAAATCCTTAGCTTGGGGATCGGACAAACTTCTTTAAAAGTTATCCCCGGATAAGGAACATACGGCATGTGCTCTGTAACTTTCCTCGGTAACCGAACTATTCTAACCAAGAGAGTTTCAAATTGTTTTTATTTATTATGGCTTGTGTTACGACACTTGGGCCGCATTGTCGTGATAACAGCCTAAATGTATTGTAAATGGGAAATAGCAACATTAACTATTTATAACACGCGGAATACAAATAATCCTCTAATTATGCTAATAGGTTGCTAGCTCGTCATTACAAATCGCTCTGTTCGAGAGTTTCAAAACTTTCACATCTTGTCATATGAAGTCATAATCAAACGTCGCTTTTTTCTCTTCTTTGTCCAACACAGCAGGGCCTGCAACGTCATCTATCCCAAAATGCCCTTCGCCACCTTGTTTGTTCTATAGCAACATTTGGAGCATCAAATCGACTCCGCTTGGGGGCCCTGTGTTGACCAGAAAACTAGCCAGTAGTCAGGTGAGGCCTGGGTTAATAACAGTTTAACGATAAGAGCGAATCTCGGATAAGTGTTGAAAAGCTAAGCTATTAAGCTCAACTATAAATGCTAGATAACGTTGTTTTTTTTCCTCAGTCCCATAGGATAGCGTCACTTGCAGTAGATGTGAGGCGGAATATCTTGTTCTGGAGCGAGCCGGACTTTATCTATAGTCTTGATCTGACCATTGGCAAAGTCACTACGATACGCGACAAGCCTTATAGTAAGGTTCGTAGCCCAATTAATCAATTACAAGGGGGGAGGGGGAGGGGGGTTCGGGGATCATAACAAAACTCGTACGCACACTCTCAATTCTGTTATGTTTACTGATAGGTGGTTATAGTAAGAGAACTCTCGACCACTCGGAGCGCTGAAAATTCTTATCGATCACTTCACTATTATAGTGGTAGTGGTAAGGAATTGCTAGGTGCGCAAAATGATTGTGGGGAGGATGAACTCAAGCGTTTGCCCCGCCCTTCCCACAAGCCTGCCAAGTAACGCCATACCGGTAACAGTCTAGTAATGGAAAATCTCACTAAACGATAAGAAGCGATTTGGGTGCGAGTCTGCTGCTCGTGTATTGGCAATGAATCTGAAAACGCTGTGCCTCGACATGACATGTACTTTGTTGTAGGTTCGAGGCCTAGATGTGGACTGGGAGAGCTCTCTGTTGTATTACACGGACTATTTCTACCAGGATGTCGGTGTTATGACGTATGATGGTCAGAAGAAGAAAACACTGGTTACGTCACGAGTTCGAAACCCTCATGGGATTGCAGTTGACCCACTAAAAGGGTAAACACAACCCCCACACAGTTGGTAAACTAGTGTCTGATCTTTAGTTTTCAGCAAGTTAATAACACGAGTTGATAACCCACACGCATTGCCTTGGCCGCTTTCGTTTTAACGCCGCAACAATAGTTGCTCGCATGGATTTGCCAGTGATCACAAGGGGTGAGGCCGGCCGTTCGCCATTGTTGTTCTAAGAAGTATGCACGCCAGCCTATTTCATGGACATGGCTTCCGCTTTATCCGTCGAATGTAAATTATACGGATCTGCACTCAACTTTGACCTTATCTGGTCAAATGACGACACAGTCGTATAATAAATATTACTTATCCACCCTTATCACAGGTTATAAGAGTTAAACATAAAAAGGACAACCGTAAGAAAACGGCTGTGTTAACAGTCGAGTGCTACAACCGCGCTTCTTAACACGCCGCAATGTTTTCATTTTTCCTGTCGACTCTTTTCATTTTTATTTTCATTTCATTTATAGGTACATGTTTTGGGCAGACTGGGGAATACAAAATGCCAAGATTGTCCGCGCATCGCTATCAGGCCACGGCCAGACCACCCTCGTAAACCTACAATATACTCAGTACCTCCCCCGTGGGATAACTCTAGACTTCACCGCCACCAGGGTGTACTGGATTGATAGTCGAACGAACTCCATTATCACTGTGGATTATAATGGCAGCAATAAAAGAACGGTCAAACGCTTTCCGTATAATATCAAAGCGTTTGACCTTGTTATGCAGGGATCAATGTTATACTGGAGTGATTTATATTATAAGGAAATCTGGAGGACCAAGAAGACCACAGGGGCGACAAATAATCTACTGTGGGAGCAGTACTATAATATCAAAGGGCTGGCTGTTTATGACGTTGCTAGGCAACCACAAGGTAGGGCAAACGATCCTAGCTCATTAATCAATTTTTGAATAAAATATTAATTACACTATTAACACACTGCAGGTCGAAAAGGTTCCGTTTGAACTCATGTTCATCTTTAGTTTTCTCTCGGCCACGAGCATTCAGCGTTGTATGTAAATAAAACCATTTCAGATCACGTGATGCTTATGATGTGAGTCTCTCAGTCAAGTGAATCTTTGCTAAAACAACATCAACCAAAGAGTTGCAATTATACCACAACGCGCGCGTTTTTCGAATTCTGATTGGCTGTTACAGTCATGGCTAGATAACAGCATGGATCCTAAAGGCTAGTTTACAATTGCGGTTTTTGTTGCAATTTGTCGAGGCGATTTTTCTCGCGCGAGTTGTGTAAACGGGTTGCAAATCCGTGCTCTTTTTTCTTCAAATCGCATCAAGTTGCAAAGAGTTTCGAACATGTTTTCAATCTCCGTGACATCACGCGACAGATTGCGCCGAGTTGCACCTAGCTTACATAGTTGAGTTGACGTGTACGTGCAAAAAAAAGAGATCCGTGATAATATATAGATTTAGGCACTGCCTAAGTCAGTAAGTCAGTTTTCTACATTTTTCAAAGATTGGAGTAATCGTTGTTGCGCTTTTCTAGTCACCTAAACATTTTTGCCCAAGTTTGGTTTTCTTAAATTCTTCCCATCACGAGATATCGATTTTTTAATCACGTGATCACGTTACAGCACCCCCCTTGTAGCATAGACAACATACCCCAAGAATGGGAGAAATGTATTTTTCTTTGTATACCATAGGATCCCATGTGTACACGTACACGGCGGATGGACGGACGCTATTCCTTTTATTTAGGAAGAAAGATCTCAAAAAGCTAAGGACACAATTCCCTTTTTAACACCCAAATCATGTGACTTGGCGTCATGAAATAACGCGAGGAAAAATACCCGTGACGTTTCATCAACTCGGTAGGATACGTATTTTCCTTAGGTATGGCCCTCCGCTTGCGCGGGCATTCGGAGTATTTACTGTGGACCAACTCAGCTGCGCCTCATGAGTCCATGACATTTTGACCACTTTATTACGTTACTCCGTGGTTAAATGAACAGATCATCACATGATCTGATATGGGCAAATTTGCATACGACGTCGGAAGGTCTAATGCGTCACTTGCTAAATCATTCTGGCCTGATGTTGTATTTTGTTCTCTTGACAGGTCAAACATCCTGTCAAACCGGACGTCACAATTGCTCTCATCTTTGTTTGCTGACGCCTTCCGGTGGCCAGTGCGCATGCCCAGATGATTACACGCTGGCAAGCAATGGACAAACGTGTACGTTAGACAAGAGGCTCATTAGTCGGGGCGTGACAATAAGATATGGGGTTTTGTGTCACACCACATTAGTTTATCAATGTATTTTTAGTGTTCCAGGTGCTCCGTTGTGCTCTGCAAACGCTGAGGTGAACACAACATTGATCCAGCGGATCCAGCGTTTCCAGCTGAGCCCCTTTTCTTATAGGAGATTTATAAACCAATGTGATGTGGCACCTTTGCGTATAGGGCATGTGTGTTACGCCTCAACTAATGATCCTCTGGTTCGACTTAAGTCATTCTTGCCCGGAGGGGACTCGCAATAAATATAGTCCTATATTGATCATCGCGCTATAAATAGGAAGACCTGGAAAAAAGGATTTCAGGCTTCCAACGGGAATCGAACCAATGAGCTCCAAGATACCGATACTACTGGTGTCCAAAGAATTTCGGCCATAACAGAATAAATTTTTCAACTTGATGGATAATTCTGAAAGACCGATACAATTAGGCAACTGAAACATATTTTTGTTTGTTATCTCTTGGGATAAAATTTACTTTTTCCGCATCCAATTTGCTATCTCTTAGGGGTAACGTGATGTTGACCAAACCCAATTTACTATCCCATATTAGGGTTACCATCCATTTTCCCGACGGGCGATTACCCCTGTCTATTGTATTATGGGAGTCCCAGGGGGTACTCTTGTCTTCGGCACTATATGTTTAATTTTCGCACTAGCATGTTCCCTTGCCACTCGACCAGTTTCTTCACTGAGGAGTCCGTTACTAGGTGCTTCCTCCATCTAGTTCCATGTACTTGTGTTAAAACAGTTGAAACACTTTTGCTTTTAGCACAATGTTATTCTATTTTTATTGAAAAAGAGACAGTAAACTATCGCCATTGTAATTTTACAAACTCTCACTAATACACACCAACCTTTTTTAAAATAATCTTTATTGAGGTAACTTCTTCTTGAAATATGATTTTTACAAAAGTATCTCTGGAAGTAACAAACTACATAAAAATAACAAAGATGGCAATATTATCTTTAGTTAAAAATTTGAAAACACGTCTTACAGCTGCGCTAGGAGGGAGGGAGGGATGTAGCCATGATCTCTACTAGTAAGGCGGGCCCAATGTTAAAATAATATAGGCCAGAGCTGTAACCTTGCTCCAACAAATACAGTAAATGTATGAGGATTAAATTTTGTCTACAATTCGATACAATCATTTGAAATGTTTATCATATAGGTTATCACCAAGAATTCCTGATCTACGCCGTGACTGGACATCCAATAGATCGCGGCATCTTCACGCACAAATTACATTTGGACGGGTCTCTAGGCAACCAGCGGCAGATTCCACTCACGAACTTACGAAAGCCATTCGTCCTAGACTTCGATCGCCAGACTAAACTTGTATATTGGACAGATGTACGCCTGAAACAAATAGTACGAGCCCATCTTGATGGCAGCGCTGAGATGGTCATAGTAAATAACCTACACACTCCAGAGGGGGTGGCTGTGGATGAAGTTGGTCGCAATCTCTATTGGACCGATGCTGGACTGGATACACTGGAGGTCGCAAAGCTTGATGGAAGCTCACGAAGAACGCTTTTCACTAATCTGCACGAACCGATGTCACTTGCATTGGACACTACTAGAGGGTGGGTTGTTTTAATTGTAAGGAGAAATTTGGATAAAAGCTACTTGCCAAGGTTTGGAAATTAATTCATAAAATTTTGCTTAGGTTTTTAGGGAACAGAATAACTAAACCATATGAATATTATAGCCCTTCAAGAGAAAATATTCATTTCTTTTGAGCACTCAAGTGACAATCAGATATCGAAATTTCAATAATAAATAGAGGATATTACACGGTGGCGCGAAGATATGAGTTTTATTTTCGAGTGGCAAGAACAATTTTTACGAATGAGCGCAGCGAATGAGTAAAATATTGTTTTTGACACGAGAAAATAAAACTCATATCTTCAAGCCACCGTGTAATTTTCTTTTTATTATATAGACAAACCAGAAAAAAATATTCCAAATTGATTTCCAAGCACTTTGTTTTGACCGATATCCTTACTAGTGAGGATATGGAAAATATGTCGCTGAGGACCCGGATGTAGCTTCGTATGAGATCTACGAGTGGCGTATTTCCCAGTAAAACACTCGTGTCTATATAATAATAATAAATAAGAAGACAAATTGATACGATGCTTTGTTCGAATTCAAAATGCAGACACGGACGAGGGGATTGGGAACGACCGACTTTGAACTTGACATGCTAAATGCAATATCCGCAGCAGATATCAGATTTGCAATAGTGAGTTAAAACATGGTACAATATGATCAACAAATGCTCTTTACAACTCTTACAATTATGCTGAAAATGACATTAAAATTATGAATTATATGATTTAATATTATATTTACACTCATACTACGTATGCCTATGTATGATCTAAATTATGAAATGTACAATCAAGTTAAAATAACAATAGGCTAACTGGACGTCAAAGGCTTTAGTGTCTTCGGCATAGATTTAAAATTGAAAAATCTTGTTCGTTTCCTATTTTAGCTCTCTGTTTCCGAGAGCCTTTTTCGACTGAGTTGATCTATCTAGTAATTGTATATTTTTACTTTATTTTCATTATTTAATGATTTTCTTTCCATTATATATTTACAGCTACCTATATTTTTGTTCATGGGGAGGCAACCATTATGCAGTTCTGCCAAAGATCGAAAGAGTTGACATGGATGGAACAAACCTCCAACTTGTCCGACAGTTCTCTAGTTCTGATAAGCGACCAATGCATTAGCAATGGACCATCCGACAAACCGGATTTACTGGATTGACGAGTGGATGGATAGCCTGATGTATTGCAATGTAACGGATGTGACCCTCAGACAGTGTAACCCCCAGACCGTAATAAGTAGCGGTCACTCTCTAAGCCTGTTTGGTTTGGCGATTCACGATAACTACGTATACTTTACTGATCACAGGAAGATCTACAGGGCCAGTAAGACCAGTGGGACAGGAAAGGTCTTAGTGACAACCATACCTGGCGGGAAGCTGAGAGATGTACATGTGTTTTATAATGACAGTGTTATACCAGGTGAGACGAATAGTCAGCACTACAGTAATACAGAGGGGTGATGTAAACACTGCAAACGACGCGTAACAGGGAGGACTGTGGTGATAGGGAGGATAATTTGGTGATAGCGATCTGACAATGGTAATACAGCCATGACATTTAATGGCCATGGGGATGATAATGGTCTGGTGATAGCAATGGTGAAGGGATGACAATGGTAATAGGGATGACAATGGTAATAGGGATGACAATGGTAATAGGGATGACAATGGTAATAGAGATGACAATGGTGATGGAGCATGACATTTATTGGCCATGGTGATGACAATGGTGTTAGGCGGGGTGACAATGGTTTTAGGCTTGATGACAATGGTGTTAGGCAGGATGACAATGGTAATAGGGATGACAATGGTGATAGGGATGACAATGGTAATAGGAATGACAATGGTGATAGGGATGACAATGGTAATAGGGATGACAATGGTGATGGGATGACAATGGTGATAGGGCCATGACATGTAATGGCCATGGGGATGACAAGTGATAGGGATGACAATGGTGATGGGCATGACATTTATTGGCCATGGGGATGATAATGGTCTGGTGATAGGGATAACAATGGTGAAAGGGATGACAATGGTGTTAGGCGGGATGACAATGGTGAAGGGCTGACAATGGTGTCAGAATGACAATGGTGTTAGGCAGGATGACAATGGTGTTAGGCGGGATGACAATGGTAATAGGAATGACAATGGTGATAGAATGACAATGGTGAAAGAGCTGACAATGGTGTTAGGCGGTATGACAATGGTGCTAGGCGGCATGACATGGCATGATAGGATGACAATGGTGATAGGCGGTATGACAATGGTGTTAGGCGGGATGACAATGGTAATAGAAATGACAATGGTGAAAGGGCTGACAATGGTGAAAGGGCTGACAATGGTGTTAGGCGGTATGACAATGGTGTTAGGCTTGATGACAATGGTGCTAGGCGGGATGACATTGGCATGATAGGGATGACAATGGTGATAGGGATGACAATGGTGTAAGGCGGTATGACAATGGTGTTAGGCGGGATGACAATAGTGTTAGGCGGGATGACAATGGTGCTAGGCGGGATGACATTGGCAGGATAGGGATGACAATGGTGATAGGGATGACAATGGTGTTAGGCGGTATGACAATGGTGTTAGGCGGGATGAAAATGGTGTTAGGCGGGATGACATTGGCATGAGAGGGATGACAATGGTGATAGGGATGACAATGGTGTTAGGCGGGATGACAATTGTAATAGGAATGACAATGGTCACCACAATAGCTGCAGGCCCTATGGCCGTACACGCGCCTAGAGGGAAAACATGATGATGATGATGGTAATAGGGAAGACAATGGTGCTAGGTCGGATGACAATGGTAATAGGTATGTCAATGGTGAATGACAATGGTTTAGACGTATGGCAATGATGTTAGGCGGTATGACAATGGTGTTAGGCGGGATGACGATGGTGTTAGGCGGTATGACAATGGTGTTAGGCGGTATGACAATGGTGTTAGACGTATGACAATGGTGTTAGGCGGTATGACAATGGTGTTAGACGTATGACAATGGTGTTAGGCGGTATGACAATGGTGTTAGGCGGGATGACGATGGTGTTAGACGGGATGACAATGGTAATAGGGATGACATTGTTGCCAATGGTGATAGAGATTACGCTTGTTAAACAAATATCTTGCCACTTTTCTAGCTCCTCATCCATGCTCGATCAACAACGGAGGTTGCACGCATCTGTGTCTACTAAAGCCTGGCTCAAATTATCAGTGCGCATGCCCAACTTATCATGTGTCTGGATGTTCCACCACACCGTTACCCCCAGTTACTACGCATGCTCCGACAACTTCACAACTTACCACGACCGTTGCTGCAACAACAGCTCAGACGACTACTGGACGTCCAACGACTCAATCGACAACGACACAAGTTGTAACTACCACTGAAGCTCCTACAACAAAACTAACAACACCCAAGGCAACCACACAGCAAACAACGACGCAAATTGTAACTACCACTGAAGCTCCTACAACACAACCAACAACACCCAAGGCAACCACTAAGCAAACAACGACACAAGTTGTAACTACCACTGAAGCTCCTACAACACAGCCAACAACACCCAAGGCAACCACTCAGCAAACAACGACACAAGTTGTAACTACCACTGAAGCTTCTACAACACAACCAACAACACCCAAGGCAACCACACAGCAAACAACGACGCAAGTGGTGACTACAACTCAAGCTCCTACAACACAGCCAACAACACCCAAGACAACCACACAGCAAACAACGACACAAGTTGTAACTACCACTGAAGCTCCTACAACACAGCCAACAACACCCAAGGCAACCACTCAGCAAACAACGACACAAGTTGTAACTACCACTGAAGCTTCTACAACACAGCCAACAACACCCAAGGCAACCACTCAGCAAACAACGACAACTAGCCAACCTCCCGTTGTCACTACAAAGGAGACGACAACAGGTACGACAGTAACGACGCAAGCACCGACAACTACGAAAGTACCAACAACAACAGCATCAACCTTACCTCCCACGACGCAACAAACAACAGTACAGTCTACCAGCACAACGTCGACAACAGAACAAACAACGACAACAACACTAGAAACAACGACAGCAACGGAAACTCCAACAACAACAGCAGCACCGACAGAATCGACGCAACATCCAACCACCACAAAACAACCTGCAACCGCGACACCGACGTCTAAGCCGCCTCGGGATCCCTGTGTTCCAAGCCCGTGTGTGAATGGCCAGTGTATCAGAAAGAGAAGGATTGAAAAAGGATACGTGTGTCTGTGTCCTGATGAATTCACGGGTGCCTTGTGTGACTTGTTTTATGGTAAGTAGATGATCGCCACAAGTCATTGTACTTATCTACCTCCCTAACCTAAAAAACCTTCGTTATTATTTGATACCACCCAGCCACCCAAATCTCTGGTTGTCTTGATATTAACTCATCTTTCATCTTTAAAGCTTATCCATGGAGGATCAGTGGGTACACTGTGGTCATATTTGAACTACCTATAACAATGCCTTCGAGAGGGTGCTAAGAAATGTTACCTTATCCCCAGGACGTCCCATTCCCCTTCTATAACCTCCTCCGGTTTTGAAGCGCTGGTAGCAGACGAGCAAGGGGGGGGGGGATCCTGATTGGCTAATACCTTGGTCGGCCATTTTGAAATCTAAAGTAACAGACGGGAGGATGACTAATTACGGAGAGATTCTCTTTGTCTGCTGTAGCCGGTCAGCATGACCGAGAGGGCCTTGGCATCAGAATAAGGAAACCCAAGTGAACCTTGAGATGAGAATGAGGAAACCCAAAATAATGCAGGGCATCGTAAACTTCCTCATTCTCATGCCCAGTCTCCTGTGTGCTGGAGACGTCAACCAAAGGTTCTGGGGATGAGAATGAGGAAATCCGACAAGATAATACAGGGCACCATGGACGTCCCCACTCTCGTCCCCTGTCTAGTTAACTTTTGCTGAATCAGTATACTGTTTGTTTTTTTGTGTGTAGGCGATAACAGTGTAACAATGACCATCGAGATTACCCTAAGGGTAGGTAGATATAAGTACAGGATTTAGAAGTCAAATCCATTATCGAGGATGCATCCTCCTAAGTGGGGTATAGGGACGTGGGGTATGGCGTTAAAAGATCTTTGACGGCAAAGTGTTTCTTAGAAATTGTGGCAGGAATTTTCAATGTAAATGGGTATTGTTTATGGGCTGAAACCAGTATTTCACGTTCAAGCACACATTTTAACTAATTATTTTAAAAACAGTCCGCAGTTGCGTTCCGTTAAACTCGAAATTCCCAGTGATCCCAAATCCTTTTTAAAACCTTAATAATAAGTGCCACGAAATGTTCACAGCTCAAAACCGCTAAATTTGTGTGTTGCAAAATTTGCATATTCTATGCCACATGATAGACAACATTTTATTTCCCTTATTCAGGAATGGAAATTACTTATATTCCAAGACAGCATTGCCAAGGCGTTTGATGGTTACTGCTCCAAGAAAACGTGCGACTTTGAAGAAGGGTAAGAAACCATCTACCAGTCTCCTTGTTTATAAGTTGACTAGAACATGGCTAGCCTAAACTTGTGAAACTGGATTGGCTAACACCATATCCTTACAACGTAATATCATACACACACTTGCGTATGGACCAGTGCGAACACTTCTTAGTTCATAGGGGTAGAGCAGCCATTTAACAGACAATATAGTATTCGACAATGAAAACAATAACTCAGTCGTTTCCTCGTTCTGTTGCTTCATTATTTGTACGTGTATTGTCAGGATTGCAGGCAACATTGGATAAGACCTTCTAAGCCGTAGACTGCTTGTAGTCCTTTCTTTGGTGAATGTCTGTGAAAACGAGCGCGAGTAAAAAGCGCCACCAGAGGAGAACAGAAGGTGCGAGAACGCGACAAAGAAAAGGACCGCAAGCAGTCTATCTAAACCGCTGCGACATGACTATGTTAAAAGCCACGCCCAAATAGTAGCTTTTCGGCGGGTTGTCACGCTAGATAAGATGTAAATCCAAATCTAATTCTAAATATTTCTGTGCGAAAATGTCACTCTCTATTGCCAGCGTGACGACGACCGCCATTTTGGAAAGCGCAAAGCGTGATGAAGAGCTGGCTACCCAGACTCGTACCAAGTCGTTAATTCCATTTCGCTTTTGCGTTACTGGCTGTTACCGATATTGCGTTACTTGACAGGTGCGCAAAGGATTATAGGATTGGGTTTGCCCTGGCCGTGATGCACCGCGCACCTTGTAAAATGCTCGTCCTGACCCAGTGGCGACTGGGTACGAGTCTGCTGGGGGTACCCAAATATGTCCAACATGGTCTCGAAACTTAAAATGAGGATTATCATCAACTGTTAAATGGTCTTGAAATGAGGATTATCATCAATCTGGTGACATGGTTATTTGACATGCGCAAGTGTCCCACATGGTTGTAGGTTGAAGTAGTACAGTTGTAGTAGGGAGCACTGTTAAGGGTGGTTAGGGTGGGGGTCAGGGGCTGGTTTTTTCTTTGGTTCGGACTATTTAGATGATGGTCATTTATATACATATCTTCGTTCTATTTATGTAGTAGCCAGGAATTTCTGAAAGGGGGGGGGGGGCGGATAGTGAAAACATGGGACGAAAATTTTCAAATTTCCTCCAGCAAATACAGTAAATGTACGGGAAAATCTTCCGAGAAAGCCCCCCCCCCTGCCTGCCCCCCCCCTGGCTACGCCCCTGAAAATAATAGTAATATAGTCATGCCCCCCAAATGATGATAATCCTCATTTTAAGTTCGAGGTCATGTTGATATGTTCTAGACCATGCTACCACTGAATCAAATTTCGCAAACAAGCTACTGTAGCACTCTTTGTCAGAGTTCACAATGTTCCCTTGTCTTACACTCAATGCGTAATGTTCTCATTAGTTTCAGTGAACCCGCCAGGAGACGAAGACGGGCCATCAATGACGTCACATTCAAAGTAAGTGACGTCATTATCATCAAAGACCCAATTGCCGTCCAGAATGATCATGTGAAGGTTGAGACCGTGGTCCTGCAGCCAAGTGAAGTAACAATGAAAGACAACGCCCGCAAGCCCATAGCCCGTAACACACTTTGTCTGCTAGTACGGGAGACCAGGCTAACTATAGCGAGCTACTTAGGCGGGCATAGAGTGCTGACAATCAATGGAGAAGAGAAACCCCGATGCGGTGAAGGGACAGGGGGGAGCGGTGGAAAAAACAAGGGAGGGGATCCACAGTCTGCATCATCTACTGACTCATCAGGTTCAATAGCTGGAGGTGTTGTTGGCGTCATTTTGGTCATTCTGGCTCTTGTTCTTGTGGGATTCTTCTTTTACAGGTAAATAACACTGAGTCAAGCCAAAACTACACGTGAGGCCATAGTGTAGATTAACGGTTTTAACGCGTATGTAGACAACTAGATCAGCGCTTAAGATTTTCATGTTATTGTTATGTGGTTGATGAATGTTCATTTGGAGTGATCTGCTGGATCCTTGACCCCTTAAATCTCTTGGACATCATGGATCTGCTGGATCCATGACCCTTTATATCTCTTGTTAATGCTAGACGACATCATGGATCTGCTGGATCCATGACCCCTTATATCTCTTGGACATCATGAATCTGCTGGATCCATGACCCCTTATATCTCTTGTTAATGCTAGACGACATCATGGATCTGCTGGATCCATGACCCCTTATATCTCTTGGACATCATGGATCTGCTGGATCCATGACCCCTTATATCTCTTGGACATCATGGATCTGCTGGATCCATGACCCCTTATATCTCTTGGACATCATGGATCTGCTGGAACATGGACGGTTTTTAAATCTTTTTCAGGAGGCGGAAACCGCGCACACGGCTGCGCAATGAGTCCGAGCGTATTGATGTATCATTTAACAACCCTGGTTATGCCGCCGAAGCCTCCGCAAACAATCCCGCATTAGCTGAACCCATTTACGACGAAATTGCCTCAGTTCACTACGATTCTATTGGTGGGGCTACGCCTGCTCCAGTTCAAGGTCAACAACTGAGAGTTAACCTTGATAATCACCACGGTAAGATGGTAGACCAAGGTAAACGTCCAATCCGCCTAGGCAGAAGTTTGAAAGGGAGAACACTGCTGTTGGTCTTTGTGATATTGACCTAGGTAATGAGCTTGGGAAATCGGTTGATCTTGGTAGCGCAGACTACAAGTGTAAACTGCAAGTGAATCTGGACAGTAAGGCGGACGAGGAAGAGCGCTACGTGTCATTGGAGACGATTTCGAGGCGTTCATGTCGAGGAAAGCACGAACTTCCTGGTTGTGACAGTGCGGGGTACTCCAAACTACAACCAAGACCCGCAAGAGAGAGAGACTTGGGAACGACACGGGGTGATGGTATGATCACCTCCACAAACAACACGCAGGAAGACCGAGGCGACCCCGCATGGACCTACCAAGTCCCATTTATGATAATCCCGATGAAGGGAAATCTGTAGCCATTCACAAACCACGAAAGCACCCGGGTACTAAGCCAAAACAGCGGCGTCATTACGTTAATGCAGCCAATGGCAAACCGAGAGACAAAACGGGACCAAGTGGCTACGAGAACGCAACGAATGGGAAACCGAAATCTCATCCAGGAATTCAGTCATCACACCGGGTTATTATGAAAACGCAGGTGCGGTCTCTAGAGACAAAGGTTATGAAAACGTGAGAACTCCACCCAAACTACCACCACGATCGACGCGAGTCAATGGGATTGTACCAAACAGGGGAATCAGTTCTCTGTCGGACAATGTTTTATATGCAGACATCGAACAAAAAGACCGGCCGGCCTGCCAATCAGCTCGGCAGGAGACTGGTAATGTCCTAAAAATTACGGAGAAAACGGCAAAGGAAGAGACTATCATATAGAATTGACGTCTGAAAACATCACACATGGCGGAGGAGTTGATCTCTGCACTGCCGTTTACAGCACCTACAGACAAATCCAGCCAGCCTGGTCGCTGCCAAAGGGTTTTTGCCATTCGGAGACGTTGTTTAATATATCCACCAACAGTAGCACAAATAAGCCTAGTCCCTGTCATCCGCTCGGGTTCCCTGTTGTGATAGAGGCGTGACGTCACATGAAACCTCGCAGCGAAGGACGCCAGGGACTTAGCCTGCGTAGCAGCTCTAAAAGGGAAGGGAGTCGGGAGAGCGAAAACCGGAAATGTTTGCGCTCGCCTCGACCCCCTCTTCTTCCCTTTTAGAGCCGCTATGCAGGTTACCTGGGACTAGACTGAACACGAGACTGCATGATGTGCTTGCCGCAAATTGCAAGTATCTTTAAAACTTCCTGACACAAAATACGAAGATAGAGCCGATTTCAGATGCGTGTTCTTTCCTTTCGTTCCTAGTGGTCGAGTTTTTGAGACTTCGTTTAGTCAGTCAATCAGAATGTGAAGTAAATCCAAACACACCAGATGACTCTTGTTTCCTTTGGTCACGCTTAACCCAAGTAGTACTTACTTCGTTGATGAATGGGTTTCGTTCTGATTGGCTAAGTGTATGTTTCGTTCCTGATTGGTTGGTTGTTGGATGGGTTTCGTTTTTGATTGGCTAAGTGTATTTACTTCGCGTTCAGCTTTCGACACTCATCTGAAACCCGCTCTATAGAAACTTTGTTTTAAAGTATAAGTTTTGTAATATAAAAGGAACAATGAACATTTTCAGGTTCAACTTGGTTTTCAATAAACTGTTATTCCAATCTTTTTCGGAGGGATTTCTTTATTGCCTACGGTGTGCGTCGGCTAACCGAACAGTCACGATTTCATTAGCTGCGACATTTTGGAGGCCTCACTAAGGGCAGGTTTTCACACGAACAAAGCGAAGATGAAGTGCAAACGCAAGGATATAAACGTAAGCGAAAAAAATCGAGACGTTGCGTTCCCTTGCGTTTGTGTCTATTGTAAGCGAAATAGGTAAAAAGCAGACAAAACAGGAGCCGAGAGATGCCAGCGTTTCGGTTTTACTTTCAATCGTTCATCAGAGCGGCTACTCGATCTCACCAGTTATTTGGTATGCTTAGGCGTCTTCGGTATTTTCTTCCTCGCGGGTAGCGTTAGGTATAGGTATCGCAGGAAGTATACAATAGCTCCAAGTAGAACTCAAGTATACGATCGACTTCACTTTTTCATGGTTCAGCGGTATTCCCATATGAGTACCGCGGGCGCGTCTGCCACCATAGGTAAACCAAGACCACTCCGTTTATTAATCATATCTCAGGAAGGAAAGCTCAGATAACCAAAGGCGATCTTGCCAAAGCTGCCAGGTCTCCTCTCGTGGTGCTGGTTCTACGGTCAAATGGCTGATTGCATTTTAAACTGCACCGGGGGGGGGGGGGGGGGGGGGGCAAAATACCCCTGGAAAATCTATTTTGGGATAAAATGTCCCTGGAATATCACCTTTTTTACCCCTCCCCCCTGGAATTTCCAGTCTCCAGACACACCCCCTCCCGTGGAATTTCCAGAGTCCAAAACAACCCCCCTGTAAAATTTCCATAGGTCCTCAACCCCCCCGGTGCGGATTAAAAATGCAATCAGCCAATTCAGCGAGCCAGCACTGGTTTTCACACTGGTTAAGCCGGGAAAATACGAGGCACAAAATCCCTCAACTTGTCGCGCAACATTGCTGCGTTGCAAGTCTAATGTGTTTGTTGCTCGTCTTTCATTAAATTCACAAATTGTCGCGCAATATTTTGTGTTGATGCTCACACATGCGAGACCAAGGCGAATTTGGCCCCTCAGCACTTCATTTCTATTGACCAATCAACTTGAATCGTAGGCAAAATGTTGTGCGACAAGTTGTGTGTTTGATGAAAAACGAGCAACAAAGCCATACTTTGTGTCTCAAAGTAGACCCGCGCTCTACTTCGCGCAACAAGTTTTCACAACCTGCAACAAATGTTTTTGTTGCGCGACAAGTTGTGGCGCGAGATGAAAAACGCGCAACATCGATCATCAACTTGCAACGCAAGAATGTTCCGCGACAAGTGATTTTGTGCCTCGTATTTCCCCGGCTTTAGCACCCTAGACTTGGTACTCCCACTCTGAGTGTTCGGCATTTCGTCCGGCATCTTTTTTTTGATTCTCGTCGCCAGTTTAAGTAGTGCACTAATAATGGCCGCCATATTGGCTCTCTAGAGTAAGTGTCCTATATCCTGCAGCTGACCCGTGATGCTTCGGGCCACTGGGCCCTAGTCCTGACTGTGACTGTACTACCTGTCGACAAATATATTACCTCTCCAAACTAGCTCTTGCCTTGGGAGTTTCTTCCAGGGGCTTGCTTGTACTAGGTCTGTTTTTAATCGCAGAGCTGACCGAGGGCGGAGTTGTTGTCATCGTTGTTCTTGTCGACGACAAGTATTTCGTCTCCAAACGAGGTCTCGCCGGATTCCTTCGAGCTGCTTGTTTCGCAACTTGTATCGGGTCTGCTGGCAACTGTTTCTTTAACACCTTCCACTTTCAGGTTCAACTTGGTTTTCAAGTTTCGCTTGTACTTTGAAGGAGAAAAAAGGAATAGCGAGCAAGTATAAGGGTTGAACTATCGCATCCCAGCAATTTCAATTACGAAAACACAGCAGTAAGATTTAGCGACGACTTGCGGCGACTTGGCTAACAGATTTTTGGTACAATATCTTAAGAATAGAGTACAAAGCTGAGATTTACA
The DNA here is from genome assembly GCA_033964015.1 of Scolanthus callimorphus. Classification (NCBI taxonomy): domain Eukaryota; kingdom Metazoa; phylum Cnidaria; class Anthozoa; order Actiniaria; family Edwardsiidae; genus Scolanthus; species Scolanthus callimorphus. The sequence continues at coordinate 25,240,575 of CM066911.1, read as the reverse complement.
GGAAACGCTTCAGTTATTAATCTTGTCCAACTGTTGAAAATTTGAAATCATAACACCTCCGCTTTCGCAAAATTGTGAACGGAACTGGATACGCGCTTATTATAGCAGTGTTCAGTGTTCGTAATTTAACTATTGCTGGTATTCGATAGCTCAACCGGCTTATACTTCGCTGTGCCCTTTTGTCTGCTTCAAAATACAAGCGATGAGCAGAGTTTCATGTTCGTGTTTCAGTATTTTTTGGAATCAAAGCGTCATCGGTTGTCAAGCTAAAAATGCCAAATGGCAACGATCAATGGTTATGCAAATTTACATCCAGAGTGTAGTCTGATCGTCTGTCTAACGCCTTGCTCACGTGGTTAACGAAAAATGTGATTTGATTGGTTAATTTTGAGAAGTCAGTTGAGGTTGCCACTGGCAACGTCTCGATTCAATTTTGTACTTAGAGCCTGTCATCTTTAGGCCATCGGCAAGATTCAGGGTCTCGATTCTGGATTTTTTAAGCTGAAACATTAACCCGAAAAGTATCCACGGTCTTTAAGCTACGATTACGGGAAAGATGGCGCCGCGCGCAGCATTCTGGGAAAATGTACCAAATTGACTCAAGGTCAAGACAACCAAAGGCACGCCGTAGGCCAACTCGTGTTTTTTTCCCTTGAAAAACCTGCGAAACATTGGAAAATGACGTACTTTTCCGCAGAAAAAACGCCACATTTTGATGAAATGTGGAGGATAAACTTAGGGAGGTGATCCGTTGGTTTTACCATTTTTGTGCTGAGTAGATATAAGGTCCTTTTCAAAGTAGCGGTTTAAAACAATTCGATTTTTGCGCAATTCAAAGTTTTGCACCCTCCTTCGCGGGGGAGGCTCTGGTGACAGCCATTGACGTATGCGCGACGTTTACGTTTACGTTTAATACTATACTTCACAAAGGCATAACCATGACGTGAAGGTATAAAATAACAATCATATAACTAAGAGAAAGAAAGAAAATAATAATAATAAATATATATATGGTCAGTATAGGCTAGCTAGGAAACTGTCAATAGTGGGCTGAGTTATGGCGCCAACGGGCAGACCATTCCATAGTTTTATTGCCTGTGGGAAAAAGATTTGATACAGAGCCCCGGTGAGAGAATAACATCAGCGAAAGCCCTCAAATGGTGACCTGGGAACCCAGAGCCTCCCCTGTGAGCAGACGAGCCAGGGAACTTGTGTTCGAAAATGTTGAGAAAGATCTTTCTGCGCAGTCAGCAACGTTAAAAACTAACCCAATCATCAAATGTCATCAAATGGATGTTCTTTATACAGTTATAAAATGACAAAAAATAGCGCTTTAAAACAGTTTTTTTTGTAAGCTCCTACATCGATAAATTTAGCGTTAATCTGTAGTAATATACTTTCGCAAAGGGTAACAGTAGTATGGGAGGGGCCGAATTAGCCCTTTTTTCGGCAGGAATACTAATTTTCGGCAGAAATACATAATGAGCTTCGCGGTTGCATTAATGAGCGTCCCCACCACGCGGAATTAATGAGCTTGCGGTTCAGTGTTGACACAGGTGTTCCTTTGTTCTTTATTGCGGAGGAATTAATGAGCGTCCCAACGCAGATAAAATAAAACCAGAGCTCCCGTGGCTCAAAGCAAAAAATGCTGGGATAACATCATGAAATGCATAGAAAAAAAATGCGGAGGATGACGTTAAGATTCTTTTCTCTTTATTATCAATTAAATTTTGTCCCTTATTTATCTATAAAATGACAGAAACAATACAAGTTCTTAAAAAATATATTACATAAAATAATATATAGATTTAGCCACTGGCTAAAAGCGGAGCTCCTGGTTATAACATTTTCTGTGTGAATGAATGGTTTACATGGTTGCTTTAGAGTCTTCCCTTCACGAGATATTAATTTTTCAAGCATAGATGACGTCATCGATGACGTCATATCACGTGACCACTTCATTTCGCTCATCTAGTGACCTAGACTACACAACCAAAGTTTGGTTGTTTTAGAGTCTTCCCTTCACGAGATATAAATTTTTCAAGCATAGATGACATCATCGCTGACGTCATATCACGAGACCACCTCATTTCACTCATCTGGTGACCTAGACTACACATCCCAAGTTTGGTTTTTTTAGAGTCTTCCCTTCACGAGATATTGATTTTCAAGCATAGATGACGTCATCGATGACGTCATATCACGAAACCACCTCATTTCGCTCATCTGGTGGCCTAGACTACACTACCCAAGTTTGTTGTCTTAGAGTCTTCCCTTCACGAGATATTGATTTTTCAAGCATAGATGACGTCATCGATGACGTCATATCACGTGTCCGTGTTACAGCACCCCCTCTTGTGGCATAGACAAAATATCCCAAGTATGGTTGTCTTTGCATGTTCCCTTGAGGAGAATAATTTTTTCTTTGCATACCACAGGGTTCCCATGTGTACACGGACGGACGGACGGACGGACGACGGACGGACGGACGGACGGCGTACGCTATAGGTTTATACCAGAAAAATAAAGAAAAAATCATATCTCCCGAAGGGTAGCTTCTATAGAAGCCAAACTTGGACAAAGTTTGAAAGACCATAAGAGGAATTCTACACTGAAGTCACGTGCCCTTACGTCATCAATGACGTCATCAAAATGATCCATAATGCCCGTGACGTTCAAAAATCAACTCGATAGTATACTATACGTTTTCCCTTAGGTATGGTGCTCCGCTTGCGCGGGCCTTCGGCCCGCGCAGGAGCTCCGCTACTACCACTAGTGGCACATAGTATTTTTATTATTATTATTATTATATTATTATTACTGCATAAAAAGGTTGTATCTTCTAAGATGACAAAACGTTAATGTCAAAAACTACTACTGCTCAGTGTTGTATACTCTGGGGGTCAATTCAATATCGTCGGTAAAATTGCCCACCCCACTTGGGACGTCTGGCTTTTCTGGGTTAGGTTGCGTTTTAAACAACTTATTGAGTACAAATTTGCGCTTTTCGATGGCTGCTTCGGTGGCTTCTTTCAACTCAAAATCATCCTTGTCCATGAGATTCTTTTCTAGTCTCTATAATTTTCTTATAGTCAGGATCCTTTCGAAGATCATGCATCCACGGCATTGTCTCGAACAGCACTTGTCTCAACTCGTTCCTGTAGCTAGGCACAAGATCGTTAGTTGCTCTAGCCACACTAGCAACTGCTCGGTTATTTCCAAGTTGCTCATAGTGCTCACCATCTTTTTTCAAGTGATCGTCGTGTCGTTGATAGCTTGGTCTTGAAGGCGAGACCAAACATCTATTTCATTGTCCTCCTGGGAGTCAATGCCCTGAGACTCTTCGCCAGAGCTTGAGAGGCTAACTTCGTCTTCGGAAGATGTCATCATTGATGCGTCTTGTTCAACGAGAATAGCATTTTTGGAGGAGTTACAATAAAGTATGTATGTCTGAATGAATATTCGTTTGTGGCCAACCTTCTTATATGCAAGGGACCCACTCAATGCGGCAAGACCTATTTGTGCAGCAGATTCTGGATACAGACATAATTTCCTACAGTGAAAAGAAGAACCGACTGATTGTTTGGTACTACAGCCAATGGCAAGACACCTATGATACTTTGAAAAAATCACTGGGGTGAGAGTATCCGTCTCGAAAGGGGTTTACCGGAGTTGTCAGACGACCTATGTGATATCAATCCCAAGTTCAACAACATTTGGTCCTCGATGATCTTATGGCCGAAGCTTCTGATAGTCTCCTGGTGGCCCGTTTTTACACAGGGTCGTCACAGAAATGCCAGCGTCGTCCTATTGCTCCAAAATATGTTTCCAAAGGAAAATACAATACGGACATTAGCCGTAATGCCCAGTACCTCGCCCTGTTCCAAAGAGAAGCGAAGTGACTTCATTAAATCCCCAAGAGCCGCTAACAAAATTGTAAAAAGAAAAGAGAGTCGTCCAGCGATTCCATTGCCCGTGTGGTCAGAAGCCTCGCCGTCGGTATGGCAACAAATTGAAAGCGGTCATTCCTGAAGGGTATTACTTAGCTGAGATGTACAAGACTTCCAGCTGTCCTACCCAACCAGGAAGGTCTGTTATTAGCGATGGATCAAAAAGCATCTGGCCTGTGAAACTGAAACACATCACGACCGGGGTTACCAAATACACTACTGTCTATCCTGATGACCCCACCGTGACTTCGTTTGAGTTCCTTTGGCCAGGACAATCCAAAGTATCGCTACACTGAGTTTTGTGTTTCAGAGGGACATTACCACTGTATGCATTGCTACGCGACCACGAAGTTCAATTTGCGATTGGCGATTCTTAGCCGTCAATCAAACGCCCTCGGCAGAGGCGGCTCTCTGTATCAAGAAAAGAAAGCTTAAAAAAACACGGAAAAGAAAAAAATCACAATGGTCCTATGGATGTGGGGAGGGGTTCATGATTTCCCTGAGTTCCCCCTTCCATTAACTGCTCGATTTACATTAATTACTAAAACCTCCCATCAGCATGAGTACCCCGTCCTACCATTTTTTTGCATTGGTCTCTTAAAACGGTCAAAGAACCCCCGTGAAAATCGAAAACTCAATTAAGCCTATTACATAAAACCCATTTGACTTCGGAATTGTTTGTATGTTTATCATATCTCAGTGAGGGAAGAGAAGAAACAGGTCAAGTAAAAATGTTCTAAGGACTAATAATTTTTTAGTTTATGATTTATATTTTTGTCCCTCGCTTAAAACATAGGTTGAATTAGAACCTAGTCCAAAGTGAATATTTTCCAACAAAAACACGCCCACTGTCCAGATTTCCACCTTCTCGTTCTTTTGGCGGCACAGCTTCAGGGCTAGGCGTAGTGAGTGCGGACACGATTTCTCTTACGGTATTAATATATAGACTAGCTGATGCCCGTGAAAATTCACGGAGTGTAAGGGGGAAATTTATTTTACTTAAAGTGATCTCTGTTTAAAAACAAAAAGGAAAAAAAAATCACAATGGCCATTAGCGATGGGGGAGGGGGTCATGATTTCCCCCTCCCATAAACTGCTCGATTTATTATAAGTAATAACCTCCCATCAGCATGAGTACCCCGTCCCACCATGCCGAAATAAATGAAGTGAGCCCAAAAGGATTTTTTTGCAGTCTTGTGTCCCTGATTTTGGTGCGACAAAATCACGCGCGTGAGCCCGTCTTTACTATCGGTTAAAGAACCCGCGAAAATTGAAAACGCAATTAAAAAGCCTATTACATAAAACCCTTTGACTTCAGAATTGTTTGTATGTTTATCATGTCAGTGAGTGGAGAGAAGAAACAGGTCAAGTAAATGTTCTAAGAATTTTTTTCAGTTTATGATTTTTATTTTTTTCGGCTTCGTCCCTTGCTTAAAAAATCGCTTGAATTTAGTTAGCCCAAAGTAAATATATTTTCAAACAAAAACACGCCCACTGGAGAGATTTCCTCCTTCTCTTCGGGATTGTGTCTTTCGTTTTGCGATACAGCCGTCAGGATTTATACTCAGAGAATGTTATTCATGACTTTGCTTTGTAAATGTGTCGTTTCGACTAAGCATGACTAAGCGCTCTGGGGGAAGAAAGGTAGTGTGTACTTTTGTTCAAACTTGGATGAAAAATTTTCTCAGCTCAAAGCTTTCGAATTATCCCTGCACATTCCTGTATGTAATCTGTAACAGAACCATCTAGGTCTGGATGTCTATGGTACTATCGGCTGAGCGAACTGAGTTTTTTTTAGTTTCCGTGGGAGATTTTCAACATGGCGGCGATGGCCGCTTTGTCCCTCGCTTAAGCAATCGCTTGAATTTAGAACTTTGCCAAAGGTGAATCTTTTCCAACAAAAACATGCTCACTGTCCAGATTTCCACCTTCCCTTCGGGTTTGCGAACTTCTTTTCGCAGCACAACTTCAGGGTTAAGCGGAGTGAGTGCGGACACGATTTCTCTTACAGTATTAATATTTTGATTTAATAAAACTCATTAAAAACATCTAGAGATATTCTGAAGACTAGTTTATTTCCTTGTTATGAACTTCCTTTCGCTTTAACATTACATGTTACTTTCCTTTAGCAATCCAATTTAGACCAAAAAGAACCATTATGATTCTAATCTCCTCGAGTGCCGCTACAGTAGTAACAACGATCTCGAATGCAGAAGAAATGCTGCCGATAGAATATCAATAACGAGAAATACTGCAAATAGAATAATATGACGAGTGTGAATGTGGATGACAAGGCGACACGAGCGTACGACTGTGAATTGGGTGATAGAGGGCACCCTTGTCTAACACTTTTTCTTGCCTGCAAAAATAGGCGTAAAAATGTTCATAATTATTATATTTTTTGCTGTTTCTTTTTTCTATTCCAATATTTTATTCTAATCAACTATTTTAATATTTTACAGTACTGTTATTTCTATTACAATTCAGGTGATTCAGTGCATCGCGAAGATTTACAATAGATGTAGCAAGCACTATACTATTACTAAACTATGACTGTGATTTCTAATAATATGTACTTTTTATTTAAATATGACTAGACCACGTTGCCTGTCCCGGTCACGCTGTCAGTCACGTGGTTGGCCGTGTTGATGTGTAAGCTTGTGAGTACGACCTGTACGGGACATCGTTAAAAGGGACTGGTAGACTGGATTTCTTGATTTGGATGTGTTTAGTGTCCACGACTTCACAGTCTATCTGCATCATGGAGATTGTGTCGTCTGTAGTGGCGCCAGTAATTGTTTCTAGAAGGAAATACGTAAAGAAAGGCTTTTAAATATCGCAGACTAAATGTCAGGTACAACGAGTATGGCCATGTCTGGCTAGATTCAAGAAGAGAAACATGTAAAAGTCACAATGACAGCCCTGATGAGGCTACGACGCCAAACCTACATACGGTTTATAATAATCATTGTAAGATACACCAGATCAAAAGCTCAACCATATGAAGTATCGGTCTACAATACCAAAATTCAGGACCCCGGCATGTTTCTTCTGTGCATTAGATTATGAGCAGACTGTTAAGGTTCAGACATTTTATCACTTATATGTTTACTCTTTTGAGGGGTGAATGCTCTTCTCCGTATCTATACTTTCGGCCGGCTACTGATTAAATGCTGAGCTTGCCAACTAGTTTTGGCGTGGATTCTATGTAATGTTTTCAGGTTCGATTTCAAGATGACTTTGACCTTGACCTTGACATTCTTACCGTTAGGTGGCGTCACCATCATGATTGACATCTTGGGTCTGTGAGTGGAGTTGGTCCTTGTCGCCGGGAAAAGCAAATTATCCTGAAATTTGAAGGAGACACAAACAATGAAGGGGCTACAACTCAACTCTAACTCAATCATCACCTCGCTACATCTTGAGGGCCGTTACAACTCGTGTAGAACACATACATACACTTACCCTTCTGAAGGACACGATATAAAATGTATCGTCTTGTCGATTAATGGCTTCCGAAAACACCTTAAACCTGGGAAGAAAGAGTGAGAGAAAATACTTATGAACTGGAGGCGAAGCAAGTTGTCCATTACTCTGTGACGTGTGGGACATGAGCAAGAACTATCACAGATATTCACAGTATGTTCTCTAGTAAACTCAAATGCACATGATCCTCGTCCTCTATGTCTGTTAAACAGACACGACCTGAGTCAATGCAGCCATTGCTATCAAGTCACGGTCTCTTAATATGTCGGTCTACACATCTTATTCACAAGGCAAAAGATATGCATTTGCAGATTCACTGCCTAACTTTAGCCGTGGCATCGGCGGATACAGGGGGGTGGATATCCACCCCCCTTTTTAAGTAGAAAGTAGAAGCCCATCTTTTTGTTTTAAATATAATAAATAAAGTAAAATTGTTCCCTCCTTTATATTTAATGATTCTGGGTACGGACCATTAGAAAGTTTAGGGGGCGCGATACGCGCTTGGCGCGACACGCCTGACAAGCTCGGCTTGTTCCGGATTCCTCGGTATCACTGCTAGCGCCTGTTGAGCAGGCTAACGACCCAACGTTTATTGAATACGTTTAACACAATGGAGGTTGAATACTCACGTCTCTCCGCCCTGGAACAACTGGACTGCATTATTACTAGAGGCACTCGTCGAGCTGGCTGAATTGTGACGGCGAGAAAACATGTGTCTGAAGAAACAATAATGGTAATGAGCTGATACTCGACATTAAGAGAAAGCACCCAATTCCATTGGGGAGGGGGGGGGAGAGTAGGTTAAAGAAGTGAGAGAATAATTCGTTATATAGGGCTAGTAGGGTGATTTGTGAAAACCAAGTTGGTAAGCAGCAGAAACTGAACATCAAAACTACTGTGCTTTCGTGTTATTATGGTACCAGCAGTTTTTGGCATCCCCACTACACTGCGACCGTTATCTTCAAAAGACCGACTTGAAAAACGTCTTTTACTAGAAGTCAATCAAACCGTTTCCATGAAGACTTGTCCCTTGTCCTGCTCTCGACGGTGTAGCTCGATCTCGAGGGAACCGACTTATTCACCTATTTCAATTAAGGTATGAGTATACCTTTGAAGGGTGTCGCGGGAAAAAAATTCGTATCGCGTCACAATTTAAACCACAAACGTCGTTCATATATCATTTTAAAGCTAAAGGTTGGGCTATCTGATGAATAACCTTCTTTTCATTATATTGTACATTAACATATATTTGTTTAGCTCTAAAAAAAGTACCGACTTTCTTGAAAAATTCCAGCTTCTTCCAATTAAATTGCACAGCTCCAAATTTAAGCAAAATCTATTCTTTAGAAGGTGATCTAAAAAGGGTGTGCGGGATTTTTGATTTCCTTTCAAAACATATTTATGCTAATTTTTGTGTTAGCATTGCCAAAAATATCGATTTTCAACCTGTTTTACGTGATATTTCCGCAAATATGTAAAATATCAATAATCCCGCACACTTTTTTCAGATCGCCCTCTAAGGAATACTTAGAAAATCTGGAGCTTTTAACATTAACTGGAAGTGGCAGGAGCTTTTAAAAAGCAAAAATTGGTACTTTTCCTTTGAAGCACAAAACGACGAAAACGATCCATCAAAGTAACGTTGCATATAAAAATACCACTAAGTAAGAAAGGCTATTCCACAAGCTTTAAACGATATATAAATGGCCCTTGTAGTGTAAATAATGACGCAACAGTGATTTTTTTCGCGAGAATTTGACATCCCTCGCGCAAAGGTATACACATACCTTAACATTGCGCCGTTAAACGTAAACACACGAACCATGCATCATAATGAAGACGCTATTTCTCGTACTTTCCTTGTATTTGGCAAAGCAAACTAAACTAAAACCACCCAATGGCACTTTGTTTACAACTTTGAGACACAATTTATGAAGCATGGTTTCATGATACATGGTTTCACGAGCAACGATAATTGAAACAGGTGTACACAGGTTGGTGGTTATGCGCGCTCGCACAACGCTCGCGTCCCGAGACGTGAGGTCGTCATGGTAACAGTTTGATTGTCGTCCAATAAAACGTGTTTTTGAAGTCGGCCTTTTGAATATCGAGGGTCGCAGTGTAATGAGAATGGCAGTAATAAAGGCCTCTTTCAACATCAAAACTGCTGAACTCGCTAAAGTATCATTTTCTACTTTGCAAAGAGAAAATACCATTGATTCAAGTGTCTGACACACCAACCTGTGAATCCGTCGTCTTGCCTCTGCAACAGTACAGTTGGAGGTCAGTCTCAAGGCGACGTTTTGCACTGCAGACTTTACCTGTGAAGAAGAATATCCAACATGAACTATTACTGTTGGTTGTATCTACCTGCCTACACGCTCGATTTAAACATGTTCTGTTTCCACGTGGAAGTTTGCCCGCCCATGTGCCACGCTTTGCGCCGCCCGTGAGTAGAAAAGGTAAAAAGTTTAGTTGCCTTATTTCTTCTAGGACCAGAAATTCTACAAAGCTACCCGGACATTAGCTTTTTTTCAACAGTGTTGAAACGAAAGTGCGGACTTGAATATTGTGCAAAAAACGTTCAAGTTTTCCAGTCAAAACATTAAAGTTTCACGTGCAGACTGAACATGTTTTTATCGCGCGATAGACGGGCAGCTGCAATAAATGGTCCAGAAGCAATGAAGGTGACAAATAAAATTGCATTGATTAGTATTCCTGTATACCATTCAAAACCTCCCTTTCCAATACCCTTCATCTCAGTATATTCCCCTGCGTAAATGAACATTCATAACCGAACCCTTCATGTCGTACCTTTTCTTGTTTCTCTTTGTGCTTTTTCTGCCTCACAAGGCGTTCCACCTCGTATCTACGAACCCATGCCTCCATGGCTTCATTTAATCTGGAAAAACAAGCACGAATAAAAAGATGTTTCATTTCCAAACAGTGTAGGTGTTACACGACGCTTTAAAGCAGTAAGTTCAGCAGTTGCTCTAAAAAACTTGAAACAGCTCGGCTTCTGCATGCAAAATAATATACTGCCTCAAGTGTCCTTTCGTGTGTCGCATTAAGCAAGACTGATTTGAAAGAGTACTGTGGTATGCGTAAACCAAATGACGTAAAACAAACAGCACCTGATAGAAAGAAAGCTTGGCGCTTGGCCCTAATAAGGAAACAATCCACCAAGAACCCAAACATTGAAGGTGTGTATTTCCAAGAGTAGGTCTACAGGCAAACGTCGAGCGGTGTTTCATATCAGTATTATACTGTTTTCAAGCGCTAATCACTGTTTATCAACATTGTCATCCTGTGCCAACCGTAGATTAAATAGCTAGTTGTTCTGTGAACCAATCGATCTCTGGTTGGACATTAATAACAATGGATGACGTCAGCGTGAAAAGAGTTCGTTGTTTACCCTTGGCCTAAAGGATCTGGATACACTATGTTCACTTTGTTACCTTATAAGGTTTTATTAAAGCAGATTTCGTATGATTGTCAAAAGTGTCGCGGCACTGTCAAAGTCATTCGAAATCCGCTCTAGGTTCACTAATTACCTTGTTGTTTCCGTGGTGTTAACTTGCTGACTCGGGCAAACCATCGCAACCTCTTTCGTACTCCCCTTTAATTTCTTGCTTATTCTTTTTCTAATGTTCCTTAATTTTCTTTCCTTTTTCTTCAGTAAAGCACGTTTTCTATTCACTTCCGCGAGAAGATCCCATTTCTTTTTCACAACCATTAAATCTTTGCTCTCTTTCTTCTGAGAGAAAGATGGCACTGTTTTTCTAAGGGGACTACTTAGAGCATCATGGGACTCATTGGCTTGGGGCTTGACTGGCGGGCCATAATACAGAAGGGGTTTAGCATCATTTTTTGTTTCCTCTGCTTTGTACTGTAAAAGAGCTCGTCCGTGTCTCGATATAGGAAGATTGGGCACTAGCTCAGAGCTGCCAAATCTCCAATGCTCTTTGAGAGAACTGCAAATGGAAACAACCATATTCAAGCGACACTTGCTCCTTTGGTTTTATTTCTTTGTTTAATGACATTGGAGAGAACAACAATGATAATAAAAGCTTTAAAATACAGGTAGAGCATTTTCTGTACATGCCCAAAATGCACAATCCAAGCACAACCGCCCAAGGGTGAGACGTGTTTAAATATTTTCCATTTACATGTAGGGTTGTTACTCCACTTTACTCCACAGCAAAATGTGAAACGGGCCAGTTTCTAAGCCATTGCCACTGGATGTTAGATTCAATGTTGCAATTGGTGGCTTGAGATTTAGAAGTGGTAATTTTCACTTACCTGAAAGGTCCGACATTCAAGGCGACTAGGAACACCACAGCAAGAACACAGGTGGATTTCTTGATTGTGGCTGCAAGCTCAGGTTCCGTATCTTCAGGATATTGTTCTGGTAGATACAAACAGAGACAAGAGTATAGTTTTGAACTCGTCCTATAGCTTGGTATCAGCTCCAGTAAAGGGATTCCCACAAGTGAAGGAGGGGGCATGTGCATAATAAATGGGGATCGTGGGGGGGATGGGGGGAGATTACAGTATGGAAAGTGAAGGAGCATCATTGTTACATGTATAGGAAATGTACCACAAGCATTTGTCAAAAGGTGGGACAAGCCTACTTTCAAAATGGGTTCAGAACAATGGGTGTTTAAAGCTCTTCTTGGGTTAGACAATAAAACAACACCATTTACAGCATAACACAGAAAGAGGATGAAAGAGACAAAAAAACTCAACTGTAGAATGAAGATAATTGAGACTGAAAAGTAACTACTATACATCCTTACTCAGGGCCATCCCCCCCCCCCCCCCCCATTTGTCTGATACTGCAGTTAAATCTCTACTAACGGACACTCTTGTCAACGGAAAGCTCCATTAAGGCACATCAAATCCCCGTTTTATTTACGTATTTCCTGGGAAAATCGTGGGAAAGAGACGTCTGTGCTATGGCGTGTGGGCACTTAATACAAAACATCTGAGTTATGCCCCCAGTTTTTAAGGGCTTGCTATGGCCCTGTTACTCCCAAAATGTACTTTTTTGTTTAAATTATAAAAGATCAAGACTTAAAATACTGGCCATTGGGAGAAAACGTGGCTATCAAAATGCTATAATGCATTATGGAATATTAAGTTCAACCAGTGAGGATATGTGTGATCGTTTCCCCTCACTTTAGCAAAATGATCCAGTTTACCTCCTGCACAAGATCATTCACTCGCTTCTTCAACTGTCTGTTCTCCTCTGCAAGCTTCTCGTTCAATAAATTAACTTCTTTGACCTGATTTTCAAGAGTCTGTACATACTGGAGAAAAAAGATAACAATGTCTTTAATCTCAAAATAATAATGATCTCTTCTGGTGTAATAAATCTCTTTGCAACAGAGGTTACATTTACCTCTGTGACACAACTATACGTCTCTGTAAAATGTTCAAATATGAAGCATTACAGAGTTACATTTTCCAGTGTATATTAGAAAATGTTTAGATAATGTTAATTTGAGTGTGCAGTTGTTTACCTCCTTTTTCTTTTTCCGTGAAAGGCAAGCTGACTCTCTGTTTTTTATCATCCTTTGTTGTCTTCTTATCAATTTATCCTGTCAATAAGTGATTTGGGTGAGTTTTTCATAGCATCAATAAGTCTGTCCACCAATGCTAGCGTGTGTGTCACTAGTGTTGTTGTATAAGCAAGACTAGCTGTTTGCATGAATTACACCCCTTAGTGCTGTACTTACATCTAGAACTTTCTGTTGACCACCAGCAGCCACACAATTGGCCACAGCAGATGTGATTGGTTTAGGAACTGTGGGAACTGTGGTCTTATTCTGAAATAATATATATTATTGATAATATAAAATTAGAACAGAACATCTTGTGTAGAGTTCTTATGCTGGATGACAAATGCTCTGTTCTCATTGCAGGTCACATGCTGTGACAGTGAAGTAGAAGGGTCTGAAACCTTGGATATAAAAATACCTCTAACACACTACATTTTGTATTTCATGTTAGAAATAATAACCCATTATCCATCTCATGTGATTGGATGTGTTTGGATGATGGTTTAACAATCATGTACATGTACTTTGAAATGGTAACGGTAATACATTGTTACAATGGTGCGATCAAACAGTGATGGGAGTTGATGAGATGTGAGGAGAGTTTTCACATTTGATCGTGCCTCTCATCGACTCTCATTCACACACCCTTTCTCAAATGTACTTTGAACACTTTGAGTTGTTGACCGTTTGATTACGTGGATGAGAGTTTTTTAGTCAGCAGCTGCCGCCAAAAGAACTGCAGGTTCATTTGGTTCCTGAACTGCATGCTTTCGTCCATGGACAGGAACTGGGTGCTAGTGCTCACGCTGACTCTCATCAACTCTCATCACGGTTTGATCGCCTCTCATGAGAGTAGATGAGAGTGGATGATAGTTGGAACTCTCATTACTGTAGCGACTCATCAACTCTCATCACCATTTGATCCCTGTTTTACAGTAGTACTGTATTATCAATTAAGACACCCAACCTGCGATGTGAAGCACTACACTTACCCCAACAATGATGGCGGTGGTTGGCACACCACCTGATACTGGAATATACTTGATACTATTGGTGGACACTACTACTGGTCCTGATGGGATGACCTTGGTCTGGACAGGAGATGTCTGTGCGTTCTGTATTACTATCCCTGTTGGAGCTGGTTTAACAAGACTACATGGTTGTATTGGTACAGGTTCTTTCTTGATGCAAGCAGAAGGGGTGAGGCTTGCTTCAGTTTTTATACATGTATTAGTAGGGACAGCAGGCCGGGTATTGATGCATGTGGTAACAGGCTTAACTGGTTCAGACTTAATAGGGCCAGGTGTGAAATAAAGTGGCTTAATTTCTTGGACAGTGGGCTGGTGGGAAGGAGAACACTGGCCATTCAGCAACATCTGTAATTCAAAGAAGAGCACATTTTTGTTAATATTTTGCAAACAAGGGATTACTTTTACCTATCCAGTAATTAGCTCCTGTCCTCCAAAGATTGCTTGTTCACATAAAAGTTAAACCGGTACTTGTACTGCTGGTACACCCTCAAGAGGATGTGAGGTGTGGGGAATTCCTGGGAAATGATGTTATCTTACCTGAGATTCAGGAGAGCTTGGCAGTGATGAGTCTAGAGAGCTGTATGACAGAACAGATGCTGGGGAAGCAGGCTCTTGTTTGATTTGTGCTCCTGAAAACAAAAGAAATATTATTATCATTATTTCTTGTGAGCATTTGTGTCATTTGTTAAAAAGAAATAGAGGATATTACACAGTGGCACAAAGATATGGTCGTTAAGAACTAATTTCCCTTTTTGTGTTGATGTAGGTTTCTCTGCCATAGTTGAAATAAGGTTTTTCTCTTTAGAACTAGAACAAAACTTAGTTTTGTGGCTTAAAACTCGTATGACCGAGCGAGCGAGATTTCACTGCAGATGAAGTCAGGAAAACAACACTGCAAACGTGCACATTTGGTACATAACTTTTTCATCACTAGTGAAGATATGGAAAATACGAGTGTTTTAGTTTCCGGTAAAACACTGGCATCCATATAATAAATTAAATTATTTTTCTCATACCATTTTCCATTGCCCACAGCAGTGTAGGTACATCACTTGTGTAATCACAAGGAATTTTTTAAAACCCATATTGTACATGTAAGCCAGTTTCCCCATGTTTGATTGAAAATATTGACATTAATTTGTGAGGGGCCTACATATCGTATTCCCTGTGATTTGAGTATTTTCAATCACAGTAGAAAACGAAGCCTCTTATCATATCATTCAGTTCCAGCAGAAACATTTAACTTAGTTGAAACGTGTAACAGACAAATGAATCTGATGTGACAACCAGCGAACAACTTGTGATCACTAAACACCATATTTGGAAAACAATGCTCTTGTGCTCAACTTCTCCATTGGATTGCATGCGCATTCGAATTGTTTTCTGTTGGTTTAGAAGCATGTGCGCGAGTTGATGCAAACAGCGTTGTCTGCACTCCTATTTACCATGGCAAATCAGCTAATTATATTACGAGAACAGCAAAAGTTATGATCAAAAGATTTTTTGAAGGGTTTTGAGCATGGAAGTAAAACAGTGAACTAAACTCATTTTGTGCTTCTGTTTTGTTGTGAGGGGTTCGCGCGTGTTATTTTTAGAAAACATGCCGAATCAAATCTCCTGTTGCTGATTGGCAAAATGAAGAACCTGATGCTTTCCAAATAATATGGTATTTTTTATTGCAAGTTGTTCGCAGGTTGTCGTGCTGTTACACGTTTCAAATAACTTATATGTTTCTGGTTCAGGTAATAATCATAAGTAATGATCAGAAACTAAAATGAACTAAGAAGCAAATAAACTGTGTAGAAAGGTTAATAGTAATACCTAGAGACATAACAGTATCTTCTGATATAGCCCACATGTCATCTCCTATACTCGTCAGGAGCTCACTCAAATCCTCACTGTTACCCTGCGACCAAAAATACAAACAGATTAGTATAAAAAGTAGCAATAGAGAGGATTTCAGATGACTTTGTTATCACTTATCACTCTATTAGGTTTTATTCAGAATTGTTTTACTAAACAGACACATGAAATCTGCTCTAATTAGCTTATGCCTCATTTGGAGCAATCACAGACATCTACAATGTCCAGTTTGGACATTCAGGAAATAGCTCCTTCTCTTTTCACAGCCTCTTGTTGAAAATAGAAATTGAAGGCTTTGCAGGCAGCAATAAGCAGCAACTTGAAACACAGCTAATTAGTCAAGAATTAAACAACAAAACATTACAAAATATGACCATTTTCGACCATTGAGCTAGCTCACTCAATTATTGAGGAAGGCTAAAGAAAAAGTCTTCCACAGAATGCAATAAAAAAAATAAAATTAATGTTTATGATCGACTCCCCCAGAATGGGAGCTCGTAAGCTGAATAGACCTTCTGCACTCAGAAGTCACATGACTCGTGCCCCTTAAAATGAGCAACTTTGCTTAAATGATGCCCAGAAATGAAAAGAGCATGGTGATTTTAGTAAAAAGCCAGAGTTTCATATTTCTATGAAGCATACACGAAAAGAGAGAGCAAAAACAAAACTGCTTAGTTTAATAGGATCTGTATGACTGGACAGCAAGGCTTGCTCTCCAGCCATACAAACCTATTAAAAAGCAAGTTTTATTTTTGATTCAATTCTTTGAGTTTGCATTGTAGCTTGCTGGAATTTGGGATTTTTACTCAAATCACCACGCTCTTTTCTTCTCTGAGCTTCATTTGGGTAAAGCTGATAATTTTAAGGGGGACCAGGTCATGTGACCTCTAACTGCAAAAGGTCTATTGCACTGGGTCCCAACGGCACCACTGGCAGCCAAGCGGCCACAAGCACAAACACTAAGGGTGATCACGGCCAAGGTGTTCATTACACCACTCCTCCGAAAGATGTGAAACACAGTAGAACAAAGTTGAACTCACAATATGAACCAGTTTCGACCGAGGCCTGAACAGAAAGGAAATTTCCTCTGTCCTGGCCAGGAATCAGACCACAGTGGGGAGAGACCCAGTGCTGTAACGCTGAGCCCAAACACCAAAGCTCAAATGAAAATCACCAAAGCAACCTTTTTTAAATAGGTATGACTACTTGTTGTCTATTAGGTTGGATTAGCAAAACAGCTTTATTTAATTCTGTAAAAATAATTCCAAAGAATTCTTCACGAATTATTGAAAAAAATGTCAAAGAAAAACATGTATTGAGGAGAAACACTGGGAAAATAAAATTTATGAAATAACTAGCATTTCATTATGGATCTATAAAAATAATAATTATATGAATTATACCCATCACCCTACAGTTTTATGTTATAATTTTTGCACTGCAAAAATATTGTTAGTCTAAATAAATACATGTTTGCATTTAAACTCCCTAGATAAGATTACTGAATGAGCTTATTCTTTAATTTGTCAATCTTGACATGATGGGCACCAGTAGCTTTCTCACTACCTGTCCTATGAAAAATATTTAATAATGGCTAACCAAATTGAATAAACAACAGTATTTTGTCAAAAGCATGCCATGTTCATAATTTATCAATGTCAGTTTTTTAAATAAAACTCAGTTACATATGGGAAGCTACAGATACACGTAATAAAGGACCTTTGGCCTGACTCAGCAGCGACTTTGCACTTCTCTATTGTTTAAATGGATAATGTCCATATTAAACATGCTTATAAAGTCTGCAATAAATTAATGTAAAGAAACAAAACAATGCATAAGGATAGGATTAGGATAAGATAGCTCCTTTAAGCCACCAAAGGCAGCTTTGTGACATTAAGAGGATTTATTGAAGCATTTACAAATATATTTTCCACAGGCATCCCAGCTCTAGCATACAGCACTAGATGTGATGCCTGAATGGATGTTACCATAACTTATCTCATTGATCTATTTGATTATTTTACATATAAAACCTTACAAACCATTGAATGTTTAACTCATAAAACTGCACAAATATAACACAAAGGTTTCTTAGGGGACTACTATGTACTCAAGCACAAAATCAATACAATGAACAGAGGGTACAGGACACTCTGGAGGGGAAGGAGGGTCAATTTGCTTGCTTTCCCATTTTTGATATATATTGGTAATTCCAGGGAGAGGTGGGGAAATCCTTTGATAAAATCTCCCCATACTGGAGGTAGAGATTATTTTCTGGAATCACACAATAGCAGAACATATAATATTATTCAGCATTTACTAACCTATTAACTGAAAAAAGCAAGCTAAAAATTTCTCAAAACTTTGAAAGGCAGCATAATCCTCTTCCCAGCTGCTGAAAATGATAAAACTGGTTGAGTTTGTTGTGAGTTATAAAGCACAAAAGATTCCCTGCAATATTCACAGCTGATTTGCATTTTCCCTTTGTTTTCTATGATAATATTATAGTCGAAGCTCTAAGTTCAATGCAAAAATGAATGTTTAACATCATTTTTGCATACAACACATGTATTTTTGCATTCAACACAGTGAAGATTTATCTAGGAAATCAAAAAGATTTTGAAAACCGAAACGAAAGCTAAAAATGTCGGAAGTTGATATAAAAGTTACGATGTTACTCTTTTCCTCTTTAAAATTTACTTGTTTAAAAAGGAAATCACTTCTCAAAACAACAAAAAGATACTCATAATCTCAATCCTTAGAGGAAAAGGAAGCCATTGATCATCACGATGTAGTATTCCTATCTGAAGTTATAGTATTGCAGCGAACGACATAATCTGTGAAAATTACATCATACATTAGGACAACGAATTGCTGTTTTAATATTTTTACAAATATATTCTCCTCTAAAACACAGACAGTATGGAATTACTAATGTACACCCAAACATACATAAGTGAATGAGTATATTTAGAAAGCAAAGTAGGATAGGGAACGCAAAATAAGTTAGGACTTAAGCTTATAAGCTGGCTTTGCAAGCTTGAATTAAGTTATTATTAGTTCATATCCGAAACTTATGCCAGAAAATTCCATCAACTTTCTCGACTTTGATGCGAAAAACTATCAATCACTAGAAAGTTGAAAATTCAACGGCATGAAATAAAAAAAAATCGGTGAAGATATACGAGGTTTTAAGGTGTTCATTGAGAACTGACTTGAATGAATTCGTGCTGTTTGCATTGTGATTTCGCCTAACGACACGTCAGGTGAAATTACAAATTAGAATCCATGTTTTGTACAAACTTACACTCATTTCCACGTCTTTATTTCCCAAAAGTCCTTCATCTGGGTCGAACTTGATGTCTGCTATGGTATCTCCTGTAGAAATCAAACCCAGAAATCCTTCAAAAATTGAAATCCAGTGACGAGAATTGCGTGCAAAAGCGATGTGCATCAACCGTAAATTTGTTCCATAGACACGACCAAGAACATACCCCAGTCTTCGACTCCAAGCAAATTATCAGCAAAAAATTTAGTATCAGGCTCCGTCCATGGTAGTAATTCTTCTTGGGACATCATTTTGGAGGAAAATAGAGCTTCAAATCGCCTTTATTTTGGCGAGTTTCGGCTTCAACTTCTTCCTGTTGTTGGTCCCCTGAGACCTCAGACGCTTTACGTAATTTATGCAAATCAACTCGTACAACTCTCCCTCGGCCAAGAGTTAGTTAAACCACGGGCGATAGGATAATTTGCAACTCAGTGTGCCCTCTGGGTCGTTTCTCGAAATCGCCCGATATTTTCGGGCCCGATAAACTTTTCGGGTGGTTATTCGGCGAGATTTAGGAGTCACGAAAAGTGTTTCTCGAAACTCCCAAAACCCCCCGATAATTATCGGGAACCTGAAATCAAAATTATAATTTCCAAACTTTGCGAATACTCTGCATAAATAAACACTCGTCGGAGACTCACTGCGGTCCGCTCTAACACCCAATGCCTTCAGCTTTCTGCAGGACGGAGGGCTTTGGCGGGGGACATCTGGGGCTCTGAAAGTACTCGCGGGACCCTAGGCTTTTAACCTAAGCACCGGTCATTCTTTGCCGTCGACGCGGTTGTAGCGGGCAACCAGGAAACCCTTTCCCTTCGCGTACCAATCGGCAGTCGGGAATTGCTCGCGCAACGTGGATATACCATGCGGGTTGAATTGTATGCGCGTTCAGGTGTGACGCTGGCCTTAACAACTCCAGGCGCAACCCCTTATTAAGGGGCGAAAAATGACGCAATTTTATTGGGCGCGAAAAACTCGGGAGTTTTATTTCGAGAAACGCAAAATGCGTCATCCGCCCGCTTTTCGGGTAATTTATCAGGCCCGAAAAGTTTTCGGGCGTTTCGAGAAACGACCCCCAGGTTGGGGTTCCGTTCGATCGATAGGAACCCTAGCCACCGCCTTTTTCAGAGGCCAGCATCGGCCATCAATACGGGGGCTGACCAGGACGAACATTGGAATGTTTATGCGCACCGCTCGTGATAATTTGAGAGTCTTTGTTGTCTATTGTTGTCACAATAGCTCAAAAACGTATCGTTAAAATAACAGGGGAATAGTAGTCTTCTCAAAATGGTAAAATAAAAAATGTGGGTGCTCATCCTTGTTTTCGCGCAATTTCCCAAAGATAGACTCTTTCTTGGTGTTTCTCGCTCAAATGGGGATATTTAGCTTGGCGCGCGCGCGCTCGATTGCGTCATTTTCGAA
Organism: Scolanthus callimorphus; assembly: GCA_033964015.1. NCBI lineage: Eukaryota > Metazoa > Cnidaria > Anthozoa > Actiniaria > Edwardsiidae > Scolanthus > Scolanthus callimorphus. Next base: position 25,219,934 of record CM066911.1, on the reverse strand, counting down.
CGGTTGATCGCGCGTCCATGCGCAGAACAGGGGAATAACCTTAAACACCTCAGTCAAACCACACGCAGTTGAACACTTTTTAAGAGTTTCCTTGGACAATTTTTTGACTAAAAAAACATCGATTTGACCAGAATTCGTGTAGTTTTGCAGACATTTACCACTGTATGCATTGCTACGCGACCTTCAAAATTCACTGTTGCGATTGGCGATTTTACGCAAGAAAATTTAATCTCAATTTTCTTGAACAGAGGGTTAAACATTCTAGGCAAGGGAAGCCAAAGGATAGCTTAAAACCATTTTGGTTGATTTTGCAATCAATATCGATCCAGTAAAGCAGCCGAATCCAGCGTTGTGGTTTGATTGACAGCTAAAAATCGCCCATCGCGACATTGAATTTTGAGGTCGCGTAGCAATGCATACAGTGGTAAACCACAGAAGAACACTTTAAGTAGATAGTTATTTTGCACATTCCCTGGGAGTCGTTTCTCGAAACGCCCGAAAACTTTTCGAGCACGATAAATTACCCGCCCAAGGGAAGCCAAAGGATAGCTTAAAACCATTTTGGTTGATTTTGCAATCAATATCGATCCAGTAAAGCAGCCGAATCCAGCGTTGTGGTTTGATTGACAGCTAAAAATCGCCCATCGCGACATTGAATTTTGAGGTCGCGTAGCAATGCATACAGTGGTAAACCACAGAAGAACACTTTAAGTAGATAGTTATTTTGCACATTCCCTGGGAGTCGTTTCTCGAAACGCCCGAAAACTTTTCGAGCACGATAAATTACCCGCTCGTAGCAAGTTCTTCACCTACCAGGGCGTCACCCCGAGCACAAGCGTGCTTCGATCTGTTTAAAAACGTACTTTTCCACACAAAAAAAATAGATAGGCTCGACGGGATGGGAATCCCCTGCGTAGACCTGAGCATGGGGATGGATGTCCTAGAGCCCCACTAGAGCCCACAGTAGATATAGCCGGCTACCCTTATCACACTAGCCCCGCCGTAAGTATTCCGCTGCCCTAGAGCCCACAGTAGATATAGCGGCTGCCCTTATCACACTAGCCCCGCCGTAAGTATTCCGCTGCCCTAGAGCCCACAGTAGATATAGCCGGCTGCCCTTATCACACTAGCCCCGCCGTAAGTATTCCGCTGCCCTAGAGCCCACAGTAGATATAGCCGGCTGCCCTTATCACACTAGCCCCGCCGTAAGTATTCCGCTGCCCTAGAGCCCACAGTAGATATAGCCGGCTGCCCTTATCACACTAGCCCCGCCGTAAGTATTCCGCTGCCCTAGAGCCCACAGTAGATATAGCCGGCTGCCCTTATCACACTAGCCCGGTAAGTATTCCGCTGCCCTAGAGCCCACAGTAGATATAGCCGGCTGCCCTTATCACACTAGCTCGGTAAGTATTCCGCTGCCCTAGAGCCCACAGTAGATATAGCCGGCTGCCCTTATCACACTAGCCCCGCCGTAAGTATTCCGCTGCCCTAGAGCCCACAGTAGATATAGCCGGCTGCCCTTATCACACTAGCCCCGCCGTAAGTATTCCGCTGCCCTAGAGCCCACAGTAGATATAGCCGGCTGCCCTTATCACACTAGCCCCGCCGTAAGTATTCCGCTGCCCGCGAACAAAGGCGCTCTAATACGTGCGATGGATGTGGCGCTGATGATTTTTACTCGGTTTTTACAAACATAACGAATTGACCCATAATTATTTATGCACCCTATGTGCTTGATATATACATAGTTAATGGAGTGGTCTGGAATGGTTGAGAAGCCCGGCAACACAATAGCGTGGGCTGGATGTTGAGAGGGGCTATCACGTGATATTGACCCTGCACAATCTTTTGTTTCACCCTAATCTAATATGCATGTCTGGTTGTACATTGAATCTTACTGGCTGAATTTTAGTACTTATGTACCGTGACCCTGCACAGACAAAAGAATCCTCTGAAAAAGTGAACAAAGACATAGATGGTACAATAGTAGGGTGTCAGGTTTCCTAGCCATTCCCCTCTATAAACTATGATATAAAGGCTCTAAAGCCGCCGTTACACGGTGCAATGTTTTCTGCAACTTGTCCGCAATGCAATTAAGAGACAAGTTGCACGAGCCATTGCAGCGTGTAACACCCTCTGCATCAACGTTGCGAGACAAGTTGCTGCAACCGTTACAGCAAGTAGGATACGACTCTACCTTTCGCAACGGATTGCAGCAACTTGTCTCGCATTGCAGCGTGTAACAGTGAATCTTGCAACTTGTCTCGCAATTTCGTTCCCAGAAGCCCTCTCGGGCTTCTTTGCGCATATGCGTTCTGCATCAAAATGACGGACAAATAGTTTTAACTATTTTAAAAAAGTTCGACACGTTGCGAGCGAGCGAGCTAATATCAGCTGCAATGCATGGCTCTTGCAACTTGTCTCGCAATGGATTGCGAGACAAGTTGCAGAAAACATTGCACCGTGTAACACTCCACCTTAAGGGAACGGGTTGGGATTCCTGAAAGTAAGACCCCGTCCACACTACACACCGTTTTCAAACGAAAACGGATACTTTTTGCTCCGGATACGGCTATCGTCCACACTACAACGCCGAAAACGATCACCGAAAACGGCGAAAACAATGCGAAAACGATAAGTGTGGACGCAAATCTTTTTGAAAACGGAGCACAAAGTATCCATTTCCGTTTGAAAACGGTGTAGTGTGGACGGGGTCTAAGGGTTCGGTGGGTGGTGTTCATTGATCCCGGCTATACTACCATGATTCATCTCATTTTTAGCATACAACGTTCTGTGGAGTTGGTTTTTTTCGAGTCTTTCATTAGCCTAAATTTGTCAAACTGAGTACTCTATACATGGCGCGCGAAGATAACATGGAATTTTATCCTCGAGTGTTCAAATTATGATATCTCACGAGTGAGCGCAATATTCTCTTTATTATATAAACATGTATGGTCAGTACTATTTTTGTGAAAAAGCTGGATAAATTCGCAACAATAATTCGGAATTATTGTCATTTTTCACGCGTGCGAATTACGATTTTCTCAGTGGCCGAAGTCCTGAATCATTTTAGTCAAATCACATTAGTGGTCTATTGTCAATACCGCGTTTTGATTGACTGAGCTACTAGTACTAGTAGTTATAGCCTACTAGTAGCGAAAAGTGTCGGATTTGAAAGCAAGAAATTGCAAATGACCAGACCAGAAAACGTTTTTGGCTATGCAAATTACCTACAGTGTGATTTGACTATAACATTTTTCCTCTCGCCCTCATGGCCTCTGAGTCAATAGCCCATTCAGGCTCAAGGAATATTTTTTATACATCTACACGAAATCGCTTATCCAAGTTTTTGATGATGGTCTTTTGCACATGGTCTTGGAGCTTGGAGGACCAGAATCTCGTGTCTTTTGCCACCATTTTGTCTACTTTTCTTTAATTTCTTTAATTTCGTTTCGTCTCTTTTGCAGGAAATAATACTGAAAAGGACAAACAGGAAAGCTCAGTTTTTTAACGAAAAATACAAAGATATTGTTCGAAAGAAAAGGTGTATATACGCTTCATCACAAATTCACACAGAACGCAAGTGCCCATAGAAAACAGAACTTGAAACGTCAAGTGCAATATTCAATAGTTGCCAACAGACCGCGGCCACCGAGGCAACCAGATGATTCTAAGCTCCACTGGGATTGCGAGAATATAAGAGTAGAAACGTGGACCATTTTTGACAACGAATTCTCACGAATTCATTGTAAGTCCAGCTTATTTTATTCGTGGGACATTTCTTTGTAATCATAACCAACAGCCAATCATGTATTGTCTGTGAATTCTAATTTGAACTTGAAGGTTTGCGTCCCTGTGATAGCGTCGGCAGACACAAATATGGTCACAGGATGTGGAGTTATTATAAAGTGGTTTACACGCTAATGGTTTAATACCTCAGGCAATACAACTCTCGAATTATGGAATAGTGCACTCTCTACTGTTGACGAATGTGTTTTGGAATGTGGCTGGATAGAATAATGGAGAAATAGAACCGAACAACAAGACACGAAGCCAAGGTTGAGTACTGTCTAAATTGGGTAAGTACTAACGTGATTCAAGCTTCTTACGAGTTTTCGTATTTAATGAAGTGATTTGGCAAATGTTTCCCTTGTTTGACGAAGCTTGTGGCAATTTGAAAAATATTGTTGCTTTTAGAGCATGTTGAATTTTAAGCAGGTGAGAAAAGTGATGTGAGAAGAAAGAAAACTTACAAAAGTTCTTGAAAGTTATTTAACAGGTCTTTATTCAGCAATATAAAGAAAAGTGAAGTGAATATTTAGTACATTTTAGGATCAATTCTTTGGAAATTCCTAATTCCTTATTTTGATTCAGGAAACAACAATATGAGTTCGATTTAAGTCTACGTTATTATCTGTAGGCTTGTTATCTTCAGGATCATTTTTTCTGGTAACCTATCACGAGTTGACTGCGTTTCGATAGAACGGAAACGTACTCCGCTAATGACTTTCTGTCTAGATAATTCTGGAGAAAGTTTTAAATGAAAATTCTGTAGGTCCTTTAAGAGACCTGTGAAATTTAAAAGAATTAATAATAAATACATCAAGCTAATTACCATCTGTAATTCACGAAATAGGATTAGAAAGTTGATGAATGGGAATTTAATTAATCAATCCAAACGGAAGCTACATTCTGATTTTAAATACTACTGCACTGTAAAACGACTGTGCTGTATAAACTAGGTGTTTATTTTTCATTTTCTTTCCTTGTTTATTTTGTTTATTTGCGGTGAATGCGAAGGCCGTCTTCTAGTTTCTGTGACCTCAAAAGAATAATGCGGTCATTATTTTGTAGTTTCATACTTTTGTTTTTTTTTCAACCTGACGATTGCCCAATTAGCATAACAATTCATCATCCTTTCGATAGAATCATGACGCAGTGTACAGAAGGTAGACTTTTACATGTCAAAACTGAGGATAGATCTTCTGTGTGTGGAAATATGAACTTCTAGAAATAAAGCTGCTGCTTTGTAGGATAACAAAAAACTCGGAAACAGCCGTATTTATACTAGAAGACTACGCGCTGCACGTTGGTATAGTTTTGTAAGACTTCGATTTCCCCCCCGGGGGGGGGGGGGGGGGGGAGACTCCCATATTTTTTGGTCGGGGTTGATCGTCGTATCTTTTAGGGGATAAAATCACGGTGGTTTGGTCTATTTTAGGGGTGATCTGATATTCAATAAATTTAGGGAGATTGGCCATCTTTTAGGGCCGAAACTGTGTCCAAATTGCTTTTTCTTATGATGGTACTTCTAAAAACCGTGTAATTAAAGAGAGATTATTCGATGAGAAGACGATAAATTGGAAACAAACACGGAAATTTCTTGATGGGTATCTTTCTTTCACCTGTTACCTGTGTCCTTCGCGCCTACTTGTTTCATAAGACCGCATCTTTTAGGGTATCTTTTAGAGTAATAAATTTTTTGAGCCACGCCCTGGCCCGCCATGTTTGGTATCTTTTAGGGGTGAAACTGAAAATTTCCGACGATCATCCCCGACAAAAAATATTGGAGTCCCCCCCCCCCCCCCCCGGGTCGATTTCCTGGAACTCCGTAAGCTTAATAACACGCAAGTTCGCCATTTGATGTTCCATTTACGATCCTCAGTTACAAAAGGGATATACAGTTATTGTATTTTCAGAATATTATGTCTTTTCCCGCTTTGTGTGAATCCGTCATTTCTGAATTTTTGTACAGAAAATGAGAGCTCTTTCCCTTCGTTGAATGAACTTCTCAACGCTGCTGTGTTGAAAACTCGTGTGACTGTTTTTTGGCCATCGATCAATCCGACAAGTCATTCAGGCACGCGCGTTTGCTGTATCTTGTCAAGAAAGTAAAGTTCGATAATCATAACTTATTATATGGCAACGATAGTACGCGCGCTCTGATTGGCTGTTACGAGGTCAGTAAATCCCGGCATGACCTCTCAGAAATCCCGTAATGACCTCGCAGTTCACGACTCGCAAAAATTCGAATCTCCTTCAAATAAATTCAAAAAAAAAGATTTCAGAGAAATCACAACAAAGAATACTTGACACAGTATTTGTCTCTTGTAATACAAATCTTACACATGTGACAAGAGGAAATAAAGGCCTGAATATCAGAAATGAACTGTTTAATATATAGATTTAGCCACTGGCTAAAAGCGGAGCTCCCGGTTACATATTTTATAAAAGGGTGCGTTTACCTATCTTGTTGGGCCGTTGCTAGGGGAAATTATAAGTCCTGCAAAAGATTAATAATGTGACGTGTCGCGGCGTCACTTGCTACAGAAAACATTCTTGTTCTCCATTGCCATACTTGCAAATTCAGATTTTTTTATGTTGCATTGGGCAATTCCAGAAATAAAGGTACCCCCCCACGGGCGGCACTAGTTTTTGACCCCCCCATGCATCCAGAATTTCCAAAATGGTTTACCCCCCCGTGCATATAGAATTCCGGGTAGGTTAAACCCCCCTCCCCTTCAGAAATTTCAACTTTTACCCCCCCCCCCCCCCCTCCCCTCCGAATCCAAATAATCACCACCTTGTTTATTATTGCGAGAAAAAGTAAAAATTTGCGAGAGGGAAACGTTGCGGAGAAAAAGGCAAAACGTTGCGGGGGTTGTTGCGGGAATTTATTAAATTTGCAAAGTAAAGAAAACACAAAAAGCGCATAATCTTGTTTCAGAATATTAATACAGAGCATGATAGTTTGATTTTGACAACATCCACTGAATATGAGCTCTACATTTTAGCGTGTTTAACTAGTAGCTAACTGGCTATTTTGTAAGATTTGAATTGTAGGGGCAAAAAATCGGATGATATTATCACGGTAAAACTTGAGCTTTCGCCATTCGATCGTAAAATGGGGGAATAGACATTTCAAATGAAGTGTGGAAGCTATTTACTTGCAACACACATTTTCAAATCGCTTTCTAAAACATTTTTTCCAATATAACCAATAGGAAAACACATTGGAATGAGCTAGACCAAGCTTGGAAAGCCTAGTTGTTACTTTTTGCGGATCGTCGAATATTTGAGGCTTAGGAAAAACCCATATAGAAACTCTAAAAGGAGTAAAAGAAAACATATTATTCAACATGCATATTACATGTACCATTTTTGACAAACGTTTATTAAACTATACCGTGTTGTTCCGGGATTTCATTAGATATGTTAGGGAAAGTTGCGGCGGGTTTTGGTGAAAGTTGCGCGTCCATGCAAGCTCAACTTATCCTGTATCGCCAACATCCTTTATATTAATTTCAATGTGTGATTGTACAAAGTTGAACCTGCTGCGTGATTGAACTAACAGTCGAAATCAGTAGAAAATTATGGAGATTCTGTCTTAGAAGGGACAAGTACGAACTGGCAAGCATTCTCTATCTATCGAATGGCGGCGAAGACTGTTTTTCCGCGCGTGAAATGACGTTATTTTCTTTCTGAAAAACGCTATTTTAGCAGACTGAAAAACACGCGAACTCCTTCAGAAGTTGGGCATCTTCAGACCCCCCCCCCTTGTGACAAGAAATCCAGCTTCGAAAACCCCCCCTTGCAATCAGAATTCCGAGCTCTTAAACCCCCCCATCCCTTCGGAATTTCCAAATGCCGCCCGTGGGGGGGGGGGGGGGGGTACCTTTATTTTCTGGAATTGCCCATTTCAAAGAGCTCCATACCCACATACTCCGGATGTTTTCTCGACTGTACCCAAGTTTGTTCGCCTAGCAATGTTGCCTTCTCGAGATATAGACTTTTCTAGATTTAATAACGTCATCGATGACGTCATGTCACGTGATCTTGGTAGTGCACCCCCCTTGCCTCCAAAATAACTTTACCAAAGTTTGGTCACCTAGCGATGTTGCCTTCGGCGTCCGCATGAGCTCCGCTACAAAAGGCAAAGCAGAGCCAAAAAGTTACTCTACTAAGCTATGAATTCGGGTCTATCCGGAGAAAATGAAAACTAGAGGGAGCCAAACAGCAGCAAAAGTAAAAGCTACATATAAAGTCAAAATTTATTAGGAATTCAAGAAACTTGGAAGCGAAAAATAATAACAGAAAGCGAGTTCAAACTTTGTGCTTACCGATAACTGATGTCGTTGATTTCTTTCTCCAACTCGTTGAAGCAGAATTCATTTTTACTTGACATCCGCTTTTGCACAAAACCCATTCCTCAATATACAGTCGGCTAAAAAACCATTGCAATTTTCTGTTATTATCAATGCTGTTGAATCCAGTTCTGGCTCCCTGTAGCTCCCTGTTTAGTGTAGATCTGAAATTGCGTTTGCGAAGAACACGTTGTTTTGCAGCTTTCCAGTTTGCAAAACTAAAGGTGTTTTTCTTGAAAGCGTTACAAGCTCAAGTTTAACTGTTTAAAATTGTTCAAGTGAAGCATGTTCGCGAAAATATATGTAAAAGAATCGATTCCGAAGTATTTTGACATCCATAAGAGATTGATCTCTTTTGGGCAAATATTCAAACGCGAGTTTCTTGTCGAGCGAGTCGACGCGGGCGCGTGTTTTTTTAGTTACTTTGGCATGAAAATGTACGAGGCCACTTCCGGTTCGTAAAACGTTTGAGAAAAGTGCCATATAATAAACAACTTACTAACCTCTGCCGTTCGGTCATTACGGGAAATAGCCGAAGACGGCTCGGTTGATACACCAAAGCTTTGGTTTGATATTTCCCGTAATGACCTCACCATCGGTTAGTAAGTAGTAATTAATATTAGTTTACAGTTGACGCGGTTTCCATTGTTATTCGTAGGGAATTAACTCGGATAATGGCTCTCAACAAACTGAAAGTCGGGGAGGGATTTGAATTCTCCAGGGAAAGGTTGGGGTTGATCAATAGAATTGAATTGAATTTCTAGGTAAATATATTGCTCATTATGGATTAATAGGTAAGTATATGGCTCATTATGGATTAATAGGTAAATATCTAGTTATTTACCTATGAATCCATAATAAGCCATATACTTACCTGTAAATCAATAATGTGTGGTTCCAGAAAATATCCCCCCCCCCCCGGAAGAGTGTTGAAAAGTGACCCCCCACCTCTCTGGAATTCCCGAAGAAAAATACAGTATTTGTATGGAAAATATATCCTTTCCTATTATCCTTCCTATGGATAATTTCTGGAACCACACAATAAGCCATTTTTACCAAGACCTCAAGGGCACTGTCACGTTTGTTTCATCAAAATATTTTAAAATAAGACAAGTGTTCTACAGAAACAACTCCGAACCTATATTCTGTTTCAAATTAGTCTTAAAAAGAAAAAGAAACTTGTTTACGTTCAGCCTGTTCGAAAATCAAAAATGCCAATTAGCAATCCAATTCCATCCGCTCGATTATACACGAAAATACTCCAAATTTGTATTGATCTAGCAGCTGAAAGGTTAGGTATAAAACGTAGACCATTATTTTGTTGATTTGTAGGGAGTTTGACTGCATTTAAGCTACTTAAAATGACCCCAAGTTAGGCCAAATCCATGATAGACCATGACAGTTGCCCCTTTCACAATGACTAATTCAATTATCAACCCAAACATTTAACTAGCGAATTCAAATCCATACACTTACCCCGAGAAAAAAAAACATCCAATAATCTCAGTTTATGCATCTATGCTGACTGTCTGTCTATAACCAATATTTGCTTCTGATTATCCTTTATGCGAATCCCGTTGAACGCCACAAAACACGATTTCCGAGAACGCCTTCACTTGAACCATATTGAGAAGCGTTTGTCCAGTCTACTTGCTTGGTCTCATTGCCCATAGAGTGTGTTTAAGACGTAAACCTGAAAATACAGATAAAATCATGCCCAAGTTAATTGCATATCTAATCGTAGAGAGCAACCAACGAGCGCAAAATACCTGAAACTTGCCTTCAGTTTCTCCATCTTGAATCAGTTCCATCCGTTTTGCTAGACAGAACGTTATGCAAATTGAGCTGTAGAAGCTGTAAGCTGTCAGGGCGTGGTACAAATGAAAATAACCAGTAAGGACGTAGTTGCTTTTGTCTCTATTATTTTCGTTCTACAAAGGAGTTCTTTTGTCTGTAGTCTATTATCCTCGTTCTTTGTGTTGAGGTAGGGTATTGTTGTATTATCCAACCAGAGAGGAGCTTTACGCAGCTACGTACCGACCAAAATAACAGCGCTTTAATGAGTTGCGCTTTTACAAAAGGCCGCTTGATTGATTGGACAGGCTGTTGTACGAAAACAAAAGACGTAATTCGTGTTTGGAAACCTTTGTCAATCATAGTTGAATAAAAGTTGTCATTCATTTTCTTCAGCATCACAACTTTATTGTGCATGGTAAAAATTAATTGCAATGAGTTTCTCTGGGGAACCCACTTCTATGAAAGCAGCTAAATAACTAACAATAGTTCCTATTGGAATCCGCTATCTTTTTCAATTGTAAACTGTACTCCTTTTCAAAACTGTTAAATTCAATGAGAAGAATGCATTTCATTTGTCCCTGTTTTCTGAAAACCTTGTCAACTGTAAACTAAGTCCGTTAATTACCTCGATTCTCGGCAATAACCCCAATACATCCCTCGGGCCTACGGCCCTTGGGATGTATTGGGGTTATTGCCTCGAATCTCGGTAATTAACTCTAACTTACTATAATTTGAGAGCCATATCTTAGTTGTAAAAAATATTGTAAAAGGTCAAATGCTACATGTTGTATTGTATGTATTGATCCTCATGTTTGGAATTGTCTTTTGGTCAACGAGACGATCCACTGTTTGCTGGTTAGTTGTCATTTTCCGCGCACCCCAGCTCGTCACATCGCGGGTGTGTGGCTCTGGTGTCGGCCCTTTGAGGTCTTTGGCCGATTCAGTCTCCTCCACAGAGCCTTCGGTCATTTAATTCTCCAACCCAGAACTCCCCCGGCTCGTCACCTCGCGCCTCTAGTGACATTCACTGACGCATGGCGCGAGATTTGATACAGAGCTGCATTCTCCAATCTCGTGCCCAGAGCCCGTCATCTTTTGGCCAGCGGCAAAGATGACGGGCTCTGGGTACGAGGTTGTGCATTCTCGAACCAGAGCTCCCCGGGTCGTAACCTCGCGGGGGAGGCTCTGGTGACAGCCACTGACGCATGCGCGAGATTTAATACAGAGTCGCCAATCAGCGACGGCCCTCAAATGAATGTCACCAGAGCCTCCCCAGTTAACAGACGAGCCGGGGAGCTCTGGGTTCGAGAATGACAGAGCCGTTGAGAGAAAGAAGAGCTTCATGCGCATTCTCGAACGTTCAAATTCAGACCTGGAAGGTCCTCAAATGAATGTCACCAGAGCCTTCACCACCCGAGGAGCTTAAAACGCTTCGCTGCAAAAAGTCTGTTAACACAAAAGATCTGCTGTGCTTTTCCAGGTAGCAATGGCGCTAGAGAATTGGTACATGGTGTGTTGGCAGCAGTATCGGCACTGATAGTCATCCTCGTGGTCATCATAATAGTGCTCTGCTTTCTCTGGTGCAGAAAGTAAGTCTCTCGTACCTTAATGTATATTTAGTTCCTACAGAAATAAAATATAAGAAGGCCACAAACGTCGAATACATTTAACGATAATTTATTATTTGAAAGTTTAATCAGTCGGTATCTTTCGAAAATAATGTAATGGACGCAGCTTTTATTCGACGTTTGTCCTTTTACACAGAAGGTCAAGTAAACAAAAGAAAGTTTTACGGCGTCAACAAATGTGACTACTGGTTTTTTTTCGACTCGATTTCATTTCGCCTTTTAATCGCTGGCTGGATATGATCCTCTGGTGAATTCTTTTTAGTTTTTACAATGAACAACTATAATTAATTCTTCTTTGTTTTAGGCGAAAACCGCGTGGCAAAAATGATCATCAGAACCATGTCCAGTTTCCTGGGCAACGGGGAAGGACCTCGGCCCAGTTAACAACGGTCGATTCGACACAGGATTCCTCGCCAGAAAACCCGAACTGGATCTTGTTTCAAGGAGGCGCCACCTCGGCCCCAGCTTCCACTAACATAACAAGAACACCTCCAACTGGTGTAGAACGCTCTGTTGCGGGAACGTCCATGGTAAAACTTAGCGATCAGTTAGATCACTCTACTGCGCATGGAAATAGACCGTCTCTGTCGTCACAGAAGTTCGGTGTGTCTGATTATCGTAAATGGGGCGCGGAAACCAACGAGGAACGCATGACTAGACTTGGTCACATTCCTCCGCGATCCAAACAACCACAGGATTCCACTGTCACGAATATTCCACCGTATGTAAAGCCAAAAGTACAAGTATCAGCCAAATTGTATCCAACGTCGACGACGTACGTCAAGGAGGTTTATTACACCCCAGAAACTACAAGAACAGCTCGTCCAGCTCTAGAGACACAGGCAACCCATCGATCTAGTGGTCGACGACAAAACCTTGCTTATGTTATCCCTGACGTTGATTACGATGGCAGACCGCAGTCCTCTGGCTTGAGCCTGTACAACACACAGCAGGGAAGAGTTATTCGAGTGCCTGATGGGAAGGTGAAAAACCTAGCGGCTGGTTTCGAGGAACCCACAAGCCCTGACCGGCATGCACCGCAAGCGACGCCACAGAGGTATCCCGCAGAATATCCAGGAATGTACAGTGATAGGATGGGTAGTAACGCAAGCCGTGCCATACCGGTGACTCGAAGTCGCCATTTGTTTGGAAGCCAAAATCAGCGGGCACGAATACTATAGAGCATCGGGTTAATAAGATGAAGAAACTCGGCGCCGTATCCGTTTTTCCAGATTAGGAGCAGCCGCTCTAATAGACCTCCTCGGCTTGGGCGTAATGTTTTCCCATTTCAGATCAGGTGGCATTTCCGTGAGTATTCTCCCTTTCTTTTTCTGCTACGCACCGAAGGATATATGAATATAGAAGCATTCCAAATAAAGAGAGAATACTCATGGGAATGCCACGTTATCTGAAATGGGCAAAAAATTACGCCCAAGCCGAGGAGGTCTATTTCGAGAACTAAGCGCTTTAGTATGGATTTGGCTAAATTTTTCTTGCTCTTCGCTAGATCAAAGGTTCACTAGTTGGTTTACTAGTTCAGCAGCAAACTGGCAACTCACAACAGCATTAAAAATCGCGTATATATTAAGGTGTCTCAGTCGAAGGGACTTCAAATGTGACTTTGGTTCAAAGTGGTGTTAAAAGACAATCCCTGAGATATATTGTTTGCGCCTTTTCCGCTCTTTCATAATTCGTTTTGCAATAACTTTTTCGATATAACAAACATTTCTCTCAGAAGCTATCAGTACTTTTGTGAGCCCCTAGTTCCGTGTTCCTAAAAACAAATTTGCTCGTTTTTGGCTCAATTTTATGAATGAACGTCCTTCGTTAGGGATTGTCTCCCGGTGCAATGGTCTGGCTCTCGGAGGCATGTATACTGTAAAACAGCCCTCATGATTGTAAGCTGCGCGGCTGCAATTTGCGTCATCTAATGCAGCCCGTTAAGTCCTCCAACCTCTCCTTGTCTAGCGGTCGTGTGTTCCGACCGCTTTGAGTTCCCTCACGGTGAGGGGAATACCCTTTCTTTCTTTCTTTTTCTTTCTTTCGGCGTAGACTTCAATCAAACCATCTTCCTTCGACGGAAGAACCTTATTTTGTAAACTTACATAAGACAAGGTTCGCAATTGTCTTAGTTCAAAAGAGCACCACAGGCTCTCAGATTACAAACCGTGCACAGCGTAATCATCTTTCAGTCAGCAATAGACCTCCTTAGCTTGGCGTAATGTTGTCCCATTTCAGAACACGTGGCATTGGCTGCTGCTGTCTTTGGGCTGCTTCCATGTTCATATAGTCCTTCAGTGCGTAGCAGAAAAACAAAAAAAGAATACTCATGGGAATGCCACGTGATCTGAAATGGGAAAACATTACACTCAAGCCTAGAAAGTCTATTGCATCCAACGAACATCCATACTGTATATGATCAGAAGTGAGATACGGACGGATGATTCCGAGTCCGTATGATATGACTGCAATGCACGCACGTTACAATCATGAGTGCGTTAGCTTTCCGCACATGTGTCTGTGACTAGTACTTTCACTAGGAATGATGGTCAATCTTACGTCCCCAGTAGTCTCCCTCGTATCTGTTGCATCGGTCCTATCTGCCGACCGTGAAACAACGAAAAATAATAATCATAATCGAAGGTCGAGCAAAGAAAAAGTATCTGCTTTTTATTATGGATTTAGCTGAATATCTGCCTAAACATCGGACAAAGAAAGATGGTTCACTGAGCTCAAGCAGAATCCTATCAACCGCTCAAACAACATGGCGCGCCGCGCCCCTTACAAACGACTTTAAAAATAGGCTTTTGCACAAGGTGCTTGGCAACTTTTGTAGCAAGGTTTGTGCAGCTTCGCGCGATTACACAACTCTGCCAGAAATTATTTCTTCACTTGGCTCTGAAGATGACTTCCACCGCTCAGGTTGGTTAGTCACCAAACAAGATGGAATTTTGTATTACACATGCACCCATCCGCTAGCCTTCACGTGTGATTGTGAGCTTATTGATATTTTTTTAATTGCGCTTTTCAGTAGTCTTGGGGGGGGGCTGCTTTGTTTGAGAGCGCTACGCACTAATTTATGTTCTCCTGTCACACCATTTACAACTGTGTGTGGTGCTAAAAATTACGACAAGGGTTTTTCCATGACTTTACCCTTACATTGCACGAAAAATTCTATCAACGATTTATAAACGATAAACGATCAAATATCTCCCTATAACTGAGTTCTACCAGCAATGTTTCTTCGATACACCCATGAAGTTTGTTATCATCAGCTACTAGATTTTCTAACTACTTTTATGCCATCCTCCCCGGCTCGTCACCTCGCGGGGAGGCTATTGACGCATGCTAAAGATTTCATACAAAGCAGCCGAGAACAATAACTTTCTGCGCATGCCAAGCATCCAAAATCAACCAATCAGCGAAGGTCCTCCAATGGTCCCAGAGCCTCCCCTGCGAGCAAAAGAGACAGGGAGCTCTAGATTTGAGAATGCGTTTATGCCGGATCGTTTGGGGTTTGTACGTTGGGGTGCGCACGCAGCCTGCACTGAAGCAACGATAAGATCATGTTGGATTTAATGGGAACTTGTATTGAGTGGCGTTTCATCACGGGATCGACATTGCCATTCTCATGCTTATGTGGCAGATTGATGCCGACCTTTATTCTGTGAACCTATCCATCTTTCTTTCCACATAGATAACAACTGATGACGTCGGCGTGAACAGTGCTATAAAAGTAGACGATAGCCTGTGAATCTATAAAGAGTTACTCGTTGAACTATATAGAGCAGATTTCGTATATTGACTGTGAAAAGAGCCGCGAAAGAGTTGTACCGTGCCGCGACCGTACCGCAACTACGCGATTTCATTCGGTATCTACAGCAGGCCAGGTTCCGTACCGCCACCGCGATAGTACCGCGCCATGTCACGGTACTTTTTTACAGTCATACGAAATCTGCTCTAGTACTTCAATAATGATCCCTATTCTATTCATTATGTATCA
Organism: Scolanthus callimorphus; assembly: GCA_033964015.1. Taxonomy (NCBI): domain Eukaryota; kingdom Metazoa; phylum Cnidaria; class Anthozoa; order Actiniaria; family Edwardsiidae; genus Scolanthus; species Scolanthus callimorphus. The sequence goes on along the minus strand of CM066911.1, from coordinate 25,204,362 downwards.
GTCAATTCCAGCGGTGACCATGCCCCCCCCCCCCCCCCCCCCCGGCTTTTGGTCATTTCTAAAAATAAAACTGAAAATTCCCCGCCCCGGGCTAGTAAAAATGCAGAATACCCCACGGCGGGAACACAAAAGGCGGAAAAATGCCCCACCCCCGGACGAGAAAAAGACGGTAACTGCGTGAGATAGCTTCACAACAAAAACTTCAACTCCATTTATACTGTCCGAGCATCTACAATTCGTTTTCAAATGTACTTTAATTTTCTCGTCTTTGAACGAGTTCTCATTTCACTGAAAGTGAGACAGAATATAAATAAAGAAGTGACATTCCTAGGCCATTCGCGGTTGTAGCCATTTAGCTGCATCTCTCAATGCGAAATTTACCTTTATTCTATTTGCAGAGCAACTATTTCGCAGTTATGTTACTTGACTTTTTGCGAAATTGGAACTCTGTTTATAGTGTCAATTCATTTTTATGTTTTTCCACTGAGACGAAATTGCGAAATCTGTTTCTTCTCTATAGAAGACGTTAACTGTGAAATGTGCAAATGTGTCAGTCTCCAAACGTGGTGTATACGGGTCATGCTCTGCATTATATTTTATGTGGCGTTATTTTCTGTAACTGTGTTGTAGTTCGCAAAACCCGACGCGCTTGAGATGAGAAAACCAAAATCCCCACCCCCCTCCCCCGGGGAAAAACAATTCCCGACCCCAGGGCCAGCAAACTTTTCAAAATTCCCCACCCCAGGGAAGGCACTGGTGTGCAAATGCCCCACGGTGTCCGGGGGGGGATGGTCACCGCTGGAATTGACTGATACATTAACCCCGTAATTAAATGCAAATCAGTACGGCGCGGAATGCACGCTGCATTAATAACTTGAATCAATTTCACTGTGTACAGATCAACAGACGGTTTATCTTTTTTATGAAAATGTTATTGTATAATTCAACTTAATTCCGCCCCAAGAAGGCTTCTACTTCTACACCTACTCTCTCAATCAGATGCACACTAGTTGAGTAATCTCTTGGAACATTTTGTGAACATCTCTCATGCTCTTAGCGAACACGGCCACATCAGCAACACATCCCTCATTGTGATCTCGAGCCGATACTACAATCACCCTCCCCTTACCTTCCTCGTTTATCTTCTCAGCTCGTTGCAACAGCTTTTGCTCGGAGATGCTGAACCGCTTCAGAGCCCAATTGACAGAGATGGGGAACCCTATATCGGCCATATATGGCGCTATAAACAAATAGGTAGTGCTACCACAGACACGTAAGTTGATATCTAAAACATATGGGCCATCTTCAGTGGAAATCACCTCAAAATTTACCAAGCCAGAGTAGCCGTGCTTGGTGAGGAACTTGGCAATAGGAATTGCCAGATCCTCGTAAGCTTCATTCTTTAGCTTCTCTTGCTCGTTCCAGTCCATTGTACAGCTTGTCCAAAGAAATCCTGTGTACCCTCCCTTGTGAGTTCCTAACCAAGTAATCCTGCCGTCCTTGGATAAATACATGTGATAGTTGAATACAGTGCCTCTCAGGTAATCTTGGATGATGTATTCCACATCCCATCCCTCGTTCGCTGTTATATCTTTGATGATTTCGTCGAGTTCGAGCTGGTTTCCCGCCAGACGGTTTCCGCGGCCTCCAGAGGAGTGTCCAATTTTAAGCAAGCAAGGGAAGGTCGCGTTCTCTTTACTCATCTCTTTCGGAGTAGGCACACCCATACGGGAAATGACACTCTTGCATTGCAACCACCAATGCATGTTAGGCTCGTGGTAGTGCTTGTTTTCAGGAATACTCTCCACTGGACCCCATAACGAAATGGGAATCTCGTCTTCCAAGCCCTCATCGATGGTTATGAACTTTGCGGGCGCAAAAACGTCTAGCCAGCGCTGCCAATGGCTTTTTATTGCTTCCCCGGGCTGATTGTCTAATAACACAGTTATTTCGTCCCCAACAACAGCGAGGAATCGTATTGGAAAGTGAAATTGATAGTAATCGAAAGGACGGGTTGGGAAGTCGAACTCACGATATTTGTGCTTGTTGCGAAAGCGATACGAGGGATCCGCACACGATGCCACGCGCAAGAACATGAAATACAACTGATTAGGGGATCCGTGTTCGTCCAAGTCTTGACTGAACAGACTTCCTATTGTTGGGTATTTCTTCTTCGTTTCCTTGGCCATCCTGCCGTACAGTCAGTACCGCTTGCGTGTGAAAATAATCTGAATGACTGTTCTTAATATAGGACAATAATTACACATGCGGGAGTTGACACCGTCTGTATCCCGCTATTGAGGAGAAATGAGTGAAGAAAAACATATCACCATAGGTGAAGCCGTACGTCTGCATGGACCGGTGTTTCTGGCACACAAAACGGTATCAAGACCTTTGCGTAAAAGAATTCAGTTGCAATTTATCGATGTCAGTCTCTGTTTATATATTAGGTAAGTCACCCCCACATTTGTCTTCCCACAGCTCCTTCATCTGAGGTTTGAGGCTGTGGTATCAAACAACTAAGTGCAGCGACAAATCACTCTTGTCAATATAAGAAATGACTCCATCTTTCAGCTAATTAGTTCAATAATTACATCAAATCTCAACCATAACCGCCTTCTTAGGGGTGGACCATTAGAAGTTGGGGGAGGGGGGGTGGCAATTCCCAAAAAAAAATTCGCGCAAGGCCAATCCTTCCAAAATAAAAATCTTGCAGAGATTTAAGCTAGAAAAAAAAAATCCTACAAAGACATAGCTTTGGCTCTCGTTAAAAAGATGTCTGAAGTAGTTATTCAAGCAACTCCTCTATCATTTACATTCTTTTACTTCACTTCACTTAATACTAATAAAAATTTCGCACGCATCAAATATATAGTCGGTGAGAACTCACGCAACAAAAACACTGCCCTTGCGCCGTTTACAAGAACAAGTGTATCTTGCCGAGGAAAAACAAACTCTCCAAAAGTGCCCTGCACTGATAGGCTTCGCAGGCAGTCACTATGTTCGAAAGAAGACCACTTAGGTAAGCGTGAGCTCGACGTTACAAGTATAGAAATTCCTCATTTGGACCGCTTCACACAAATGAATAATAATTATTTCGTAATTTGCGGCGGGCAGTTGCTCGCATGAATAATAAAACCTACAGGCTTTGTTTACTATTCACAAAAATCGGAATGTTCGCCTGCCCTTTCTCTGAGGCTTGATAAGTCCATGGGCCAAGACCCTAAATTTTCGAATTTATTACCACTTGAGCGGGCAAATGCTACCATACATTTTTTGACAGCTTATTCCCTCTACTTTATTTTTTGGTATGATAGCAGTGCTAATTTCACGGCGGTCATGGCAAAATCACGTGATTAAGTGACGTCACTCCTGTCACTTAATAAATTCAATAAATACAAGGAATGTTTGACAATGTTACTACTTTAATGCGTCTTTTGTATACTATAGCCTATTCCCGCTTCTAACAAGCTGCTAATCTATGAAAGATTCTGAAGATACATTTTGTACTAGAAATAACGTAATTCTGGGTTTCCATGGCAACAAAAATATGTTGTTCACACAGTCATCGTACTTGATTTAGTACGCTCTTTTTGTTGAAACAACTAGCCGGGCAGATCAATGACCTCTTCATGTTCTTTTTTTTTCTCTCTTTGGCATTTAGTTCTACACAATCGGCTTCCTCGTTTCTTTCTGCTGAGAAACCTTAACAATTGTTACAGTCTAGGAGGCACTGTATTTTCGATGGCGATGTCGTTTAAGGTTACGGTCTACCTTCGGGGTACTTTTTGGTTAAAATGGCATAATTTCACGAAAGATGGCCGTATCTTTACAAGTGATGCCTCATTTTAAAGCTTATATCCTGGGCTAAACTATGGTATATAATTTCATTTTACAAAACACAATTTTTTGATGAAGTTCCCTTTCCGGTGCATCAGTTCAACTTTTTAGAGTTCCAACCTCGCGAAGATTTGCTATTTTCGTTCATTGACTCAATATTATCATTGACTAAGATGTGTTCTAAAAAAAAACGTGTCGGGGATTTTGAAAATTCGATCTTCCTTTTTAATGTTTTTTTTTACACTTTTCATAAAAAACGTAGCGGACACACAAAATTGGCTCTAAAATCGACTCCTTTTAAAATTTCAAAAATCCCGACACGGTTTTTTAGAACAAAACTAAACCCAGGTATGTCATTGTTAAAGAACAAAAGCGTCGTGAATCTGTGTGCGTGGAGCTCTCGAAACTTCACCCGATGCGTCGGAATTGAAACTCCCTAAAACAATCTTTTACCAAATTAAGAAATTAACTATTCATAAAAATTTTAAATGAGGTATCACTTGTCAAGATACGACTTTTTTTCGCGAAATCATTGCATTTAACAAAAATTACCACGAAGGTAGTCCGTAATCTTGATGTAAAAATGCCGCAAAATTAAGGCAGGGCATTACAAAATCGCCTTCATGTACTACGTAGTTGCTTTGTAGCTGCAAAACGTTACAGATGCACAAACACGAATTCTAGTTCTTTTAGTATTACAATCCCCATTTCCACGAGAACCTTGCCCTTGATGCCAGTATTAAGGCTATTCTCAATGAATGTCGTGAAAAAATCTGCTGAAACTCCTATTTTAACTCGATGGAGAAATGACACCGCGAAATATGTCGAGTTGATGAAAACAGCAGGGTTGGTCTCGGTCACTCGGTTTCACTATCTTATTGGATTATCAGGGACTACAATTAAAAGAGTGTCATGTAAGACCTCCCTTGGAGTCCAAATCGACGAAAAGCTGGCCTGGGGTAGTCAAATTGATAAGATTATTTTCAAAATCTCTAATGCCTTAAAGGTTATCCGTAGGGTGCGGCGTTTTGTACCACCTCATACACTTCTCGACATCTATAATTCACTTGTTCTTCCTCACTTTGATTATTGCTCGTCGGTATGGGGCAGTTGTGGTAAGGTTCTAAAGGATAGACTCCAAAAACTTCAGAACCGCGCCGCACGCATTATTACATTTGCACCTTTTGACGCCGCAGCCTCGGAAATCCTTCATTTTCTTAATTGGGAAACTCTCGAGCAAAGAAGGCTGCGCTTCGATGCTACCCTGATGTACAAAGTGACTCATGGGCTGACTCCTTCGTATTTATCTGAACTTTTTCATAAAACCTCTGAACACCATAACTATGGCTTGAGGGGAGTCGAAAATAATCTAACGTTACAAAGCCCAACACTCATATCGCGGAGCTGCAGTATGGAACTCTCTTCCTAATAACCTTAGAGATGCTCCATCTATTTTTAGTTTTAGAAACAACTTTGCTAAGTGTAATAAGTCTTATAAATTTGTTACATGGGGTGGGATATGTATATAATGGTTTAGGTTTCGGGTCTTTTTCTTCTTCTGAGTATATTTATTTTGTAAATGTATAGGTTAATGACACACGGTTTACTTGTAAACCAGTATTTCTAGATTTTTAGCTGAATGTAATTACCGTGTATAAATAAAGTATTATTATTATTTATTATGAGTCGTCAGGAGACACATCCTCTTCTCTGGCTTCTTCTCGCTGGTTTGTGCAGTTTGGCAACTTGCACAGTGCGGTGCACTTCAATCCATTAGCGAGGCAGGTGCAGTTCGGCATTTGGCACATTCTGTTGCATTGACACAGGACAGGAGCTCAAGGACAGCCTTGGGTGCCGGTTCGCCACTCATCCAGTCAATAGCAAGACCTTATTCCTCCATGCACCATCCGTTGCCAATTGGTGACGTGTTGGTTAGCGTCTTAACGGCACAAGGAAGCAGTATGTGCTTAGGTTTTTTTTTGTCTTCCATTAGAAACAGCAAAAATGAAGTCCTGTCCAAACGAGTTTACAAGCCGCTGAACTTTTTCTTGGCATGAATCCCCCGGCTTGTAATTTGTGTTTCCGGTAAGCAAAGTGACTAGGAAAAGTTTTACATCTTCCGGAATCTTAATTGCGTCTTCATTGAGCCAGGACATCTCTTCGTTGTCAGTGCTTTGTATAGCCTTTCTGAGTTCTAAAGCGACATGCCGTATGTCCTCCGTCTTTGATCCCTCGCTCTTGCATTTAGTTAACTGTAGACGCACCAAGTCTTTAGTCAGCTGGATTCGTGAGAGATTATAGGGTATGATGAATAACCTATTGTTGTCGAGCAGGTCCTCAAAATGTAACAAGCTCCCAAACTCTATTTCAAGTTTGCGACGAAAGTGGGTCTTGGTCGAATCCTTGATTTTTGTTGCACTACATTTATCTCTCTCAACTTTGCCGACAATTCGGCCATCTGGACGAGTCGTGGATTATCGAGGATATCAGTCCGTATATGGTCAAACAGGATCTGGTAAGCATCGGATTCCAGCTTAGCATATTCGTCTTCTAGGGATTCAGGGGTTTTCGACGGAATGGAGCGTGGCTGACGTGTGTAGTCCCGATAACACGATCTATGGTAACAAGCTTCTGCTGCCAGGATTTCACGGGACACTATGGCCAGTATCTTGCTGCCGCTTCACGGACTGCGCTGTCGCCTTGCAGTACTGCGCACTGGGTCAAAGATTCACGCGCGTCCTCTCCTTCGATTATACTTGTTCGATCACAAAGTATACAAACACGATCGCACGTTGTACGCATAGATGGAGCTCCTCGATTGGATCGTCTAATCGGCGGCGCTGTCGGCTTGACTCTTTTCTTCCATAATCTTGTCTAGGTCCCTCTTCATAATAAAATGCTCCTGCATTGCCGGTGATATCTAATCCAATCTGGGAATTCATTTTCCGTGAGATCATTGGCATGCCCTGTTAGCGGCACGTAATCGCGAATTGATGCTGCTCTCAGGAGATTTTGCTCCCCCGACTCCCATAATTTTGGGAGGGGTGCTCGTCGTGAACTTTCGATTTTACCGCTAAAAGGTACTAAACATGGCGTCGCTTAGTTGATTTTGACCCCTAAAAAGTGCCAACAAGACGTATTTTCCCTCATAATTTTCTCTCGTATTTTTTACGAGGGAAAATACGTCTGAAATTCAGGCTACCAACAAGTGTAATTTGCTTGATTTGCTAACGGACCTCAAAGAGGTACCTATCTGGAAAAAAATTACACGCTTTCGAATTTTACCCCTTAAAGGGTACCAGAGGCCTGATTTTAAACCCTACAATGTACGACGAGCACGAGTTTGCCACTACCGAGCGTCTTTTATCGAGACGAATTCGTCAAATGCATCAGTACAGTGTATGATGCAATTTTGATTTCTTTTGTTGACACAAAGACGCTACCGTGGGGGCTCACTCATTGCAGTTGTCTGTTTACACCTCAGCTCAGTGACTTCCCTAGAACAATGGATATGGAATTTATTGAAACCGAACGATAGTTGCTAAAAATATAATTATTATTTTGATAATAATTCTATTATTAAGTAAGTAAGTAAGTAGTTCACACAGTTTGTGATCTCAGTTTGTGCATTTCAGTTGTAATCATCTTTGTATTTATAAATGGGAATTTCTCTTTTTATTACACAAGAAAGAAACAGAGGCACGAGCTAGCAAGGAGACACACAACTCAAGTTCATTCATCTCTACAAAATTTATCTCCGAATTCCAAAACCTCGAGCCTGTTCCAAAATCTCGAGCCTGTTTACGACTTGGCGATTCAGCAATCATCATTAAACAACGAAAACAGCAATGTATTTCGAGCTGCTAAATACCCAAAATCAATTTATACAGTTGTAACAGATGTTTGGAAATGAACTTTTGTCTTAAAAAAGTTCAAATGAAGCTTCTTATGAAACGCCAGATCGAGATATCGATGAAGAGATGCCAATAGCATTCGAAAATCGAATGGTCATTTCGACGGACTGTAAGTCTTCGAGTATGTTTTTTAGAGAAAAAGCATAGTTTCATCATATTTTACTAAATATTTTTCAAGAATACACTAAAACAATACTTTCTCCGTTCAAAATGTCCCAACATTTCGCCCGTAAACCCCGATGAATAATCAAAATAAGGGAGAGAAGACGATCAACAACTTACCTGTCAAACTGGCCGCCATATTGGATGTCCCACAATGCATTGCGAATGATGAAAAATAAAACTTGATAGAAAAAAATAATCCAGTGCACTTTCATCCTTTTAAATCATAAAATATACTTGTCCTATGCTTGATTTATCTTTGTTTTATGCTATTTTGTGAACTGCCGCCTCCAACGATCTTTTTTGGTGATGTTTTTAAAGTAAGCCTCGTTTTCGTGCAAAGACGCCATTTTGATTTTTTTAACCTTAAAAATCTACCTTAAAGCCGTGAATTTGAAATTGCTATCATAACTTTTTTTAAACAGCTCGATAAACTCTTTGAATTGCCACCAGTCAGAATTTGCCCGCAAAAATGGTAATAAATTTTGGTCCGGCCCATGGACTTATCAAAATCTGGGCGCCCTTCGCGCACAACGGAAGAAGCATATTCTACTAGGTCTACTAGTGTCTGCAAACAAACAAAAAATCGTACATGGTCTTCGAGTCCGAAAAAAAAGTATTGCACAACCTGATCCCCGAAAAAAAAATTCATACGCAAAAAGATTGCCACCTCCCCCCCTCCCCCAATTTCTAATGGTCCACCCCTTATAAAAAGGGGGTACTTGAAGCATGGTTGCTCGGGTAAAAAAAGATCACAAATCATGATTTCATAACCTCACGAAGCATGAGCGGTTTCACGGATCACGTAAAGGGAAGCGGTCAAAACATCTGTACTCGAGCGGGACCCGATTTTATCACGGGAGGTGGTAGGCCCGGGCTGTACCTACCCACCCGTTTTTTCAATGCCCATTTTCTCCATGCTCAAGTAAGGGGTGTTGGATTTTATTGCATGGATGTGTTGCTCTCGATATGAGAAGACGGTGCTGAGCCTAACGTTTGTATTAATTTATTATTTTACGAGATATTTGCATTTAAAAATGGCCATTTTTTCCTAAAAGAAGGTTGGTTGCGGCATACACCACCCCATCGGGTCCCATTCGAGTACAGATGTTTTGACCACTTCCCAAAGAAAAACGGGTCGATCACGGTTCACGAAAATATCCCTGACTGTACGTTTCGCTTGAACAGTGAAACACAAGGAAAAGTGACAAAAACAAAACTAAATCAGAACGATCGATTCACAGAATGGCTGATTATCACCGACCCAAACATTATTTTCGGCGGACTTAGAAAACTAGACGTAAATTCACTAATATATAGATTTAGGCAATGCTCCAATCATACACACCCCACGTCTTACTCTCAGGGAGCTCACCTTTACAGTTTAAATCAAGAAAATTCATGTTACCATTTATATGGCTAACAAGTCGCAGTTCACGACCGACAAAAGATAATCTCCTTCAAATAAAAATGAAAAATAAGATTTTCAGCGAAATCCACAACAAAAGAATACTTGACATAGTATTTGTCTCATATTGTACTAACTAAATGACCTGTTTACATAAGACAAAGCAGGGCAAAAAAGTCAAGCTTACTCAAAACTATAATTCGAGTTTTAGCCGGAGAAAAAGAAACCTTGAGGGAGCCAACTAAAGCAGCAAAACGTAAAAGTTACATGTAATATAAAGTCAGAATTTTCTCATCAGGAATGCAATAAACTTGGAAGCTAAGTATAGGTAATCATACGACTTCGAGTTCAATTTGGGATTAATTGCACGAGTGAGTTTTTCAAAAAGTATCGAAATTGCACGAGCCCCTTAGGGGTGGACCATTAGAAGTTTGGGGAGGGGGGAGGGGGGGGGGGGGGGGGGGTGGCAATTCCCAAAAAAAAATTCGTTTACACAAGAGAAGACTTCAGGTATGTCTTCTGTGGAAGTTTACTAGCTATGTTTACCTTTCTGGACAATATTCTGCCCGTTTTGGTGACCAAAAATGCACAAGCAACTCAGCTTTCAAAAGCAATTCAAACAGAAAGAAACCAACCAATTAATTAATACAGGCTCTCTTATGTTATTTTACCTTGGAATCTGAAATAAAGTTTATGATTGTCAAAACAGAATTCCACCTGCTTCTAGCATAAAATAAATTGTTGTGTCAAGTATATTTATGTCAAGATAGGTTCGTAAACTTCGCTCGCTTGTCTCGCACGCGTTCAGTGCATTTGTGGCCGCTACAAATAAATGGTCTTTCTCTGAAAATTTTTGCATCCATATTATTAATACGTAATCATACGACTACTCTCGACTACTCGTGAGTTTTTCAAAAAGCTCAAATTGCACTCGCCCTAACGGGCTCGTGCAATTTGGATACTTTTTGAAAAACTCACTCGTGCAATTAATCCCAAATTGAACTCGAAGTCGTATGATTACCTATACAAATAGCATAAGAAGCAATTTCAAGCTTTGTGCTTTACTGATAACTGATAGTGAAGTGGTTTCTTTCCTCCGAAAGTCTCCGTCGTGTTGAGTTGAATTCATTCTTACTTGGCAAGCTTTTGCACAAAGCCAATTTTCCTAAATAAGTTATGTTATTCGGCTAAAACCATTGCAATTTTCTGTTATTGTCAATCCTGTTCAATCCAGTTCTGGCTCCCTGTTCGTAGATCTCATATGAGTATTCGAAGAACACGTCGTTTGCAGCTTTTACGAAAGAAACTGTTGTTTTTCTCAGAAGAACGGCGAAGTCTTGCTTCGTCGTGGGCCGGGTATTCTGCAATCTAGCCTTTGAATCTTTTGCAACCCCTCATAGTTTGTCCAAAATGACTAAACAACATTATGAAATATCGGCGAAGGAATCGAATCCGAAGTATTTTGACAATCATTAGAGAATTATTTTGAGCAAATTGGCGTGGTTCGCACCCACGAGTTTGTCTCAGTTTAACTCAACAAAAATTTCGTCTGAATGAACTCGAGTGAGCCGACGCGGGCGCGTGTTTTGTGAATTTTTTCGGCGGGAAAATGAAGGAGCAACTTCCGGTCCGTGTCCTCTGCCAAGCACCGCGGCGCTCATCCTCGCGCGCCAGGGTCCTTCCCTCACCTCCTTTTCCTCTGTCCCCTGGGGGGAGGTGAGGGAAGGACCCTGGCGCGCGAGGATGCGCGGCGCTGTGCTGGAGGACAAAATGACGCGCGCTCAGTGATCCAAGACGGACTGTGATTGGCTGTGTACACGGGTCGCCACTAACGCAAGTGCGCATGCATAAATAAGAGCCCGCGATGTTTTCGTTAGCCGCTGAACGTATCGTTTTGGCTTGGATGGGTTGCTTTCTCGTGTGACGTTGAATGATACGTATGGGGCTCCACTCCGTGCCTTCGGCACGGGGAGTTCCGCTAAAATGGAAGATTAACTTACTTCTCTTATTCCCCTGGTGTGTGATGTGAGATTCGGCACAAATTCAGCAGACGTTTTTGTGTTTCTCCAAGTTTCTCCAAGCTCTTGTAAGGGTACTCCCTTACAAAAGCTATACGGATATGTGCCGCCAATTGGGGTCCCGATTTCTTCCTCCAGCCGATAGAACGGGGTATCGTTTAGGAACCGTCCTCTAGAACGGGGTATGATAATGAAGACCACCCAGTAAAATCTTCAAGGAAGCGACTCGGCGGTCACGTATTGTTTTATTAAACGTAAATAAGTCAACAAGCTTTAACATTCTATAACAGATAAAACCGTAACATGTAAACAACAACAATTTGATTTGCAGGTATCATTAATTTCTCTTTAGAACGGGGTCTCATTTTGGGTGCAAAAAATTGAACGGGGTAGCTTTTCTAAAAAAAAAAATCGTTTTAGACCGGGGTCCGCTTTTGAAATTCGCAGCGGCACATACCCGCCCTATATCAAGCCAAGTACCCCCCGGGTTTGTTACATTTCCAGTTCTTTGTTAGTTCTTTGTTGCATTGCCAGTTCTTTGTTGCATTGCCAGTTCTTTGTCAGTTCTTTGTCGCATTGCTAGTTCTTTGTTAATGGTATGACTAGTTTTACGGGAAAACTAGGTGGTCTGCGTCGGCGGAGACGTGAACATGAACAACAACAACCAAAGGTTGAGATTTATGTTAAAAACGCCGTTGAAAAATGTTTTGCTACGTTTCGAGCGTTAGCCCTTCGTCGGAGCAAAAAAAGGGTTCTTTGTTAGTTCTTTGTTGCATTACCAGCAGTTCTTATTGCATTATCAGTCCTTTGTTGCATTGCCAGTTCTTTGTTGCATTGCCAGTTATCTTTGTTCCATCGCAAGTTCTTTGCTGTATCATCAGTTGGCATCTGTTCTTTGCTGTTGATTACGGCTGAGTTTTGCTGTATCATCAAGGAACTGGAACTGACGAAGGTACTCTTTTCAGGATACCAAAACTGGTCTACCACGGTCCTCTAACCATGGATCTTTCATGCACACGTTACATTTATATGTTTTGTCCATAAGATCCAATTTTAAAAATGCAAGCATTACGAATTTCTAGCAACAAAAGCGGGGCAGCTCAAACCACTGAGTCACATCGGAGTACCACTGTCTTTAGTAGTAAAGGTTTCTAAAAAGAGACTCGCCTAGAAATTCTGCGTCAGCTGAAATGCAAAACGTTCGCGTTTTGTAAGCGCTGACTCAATAGTAGTCCGGTCAAATTAGCCCCCAAAAAAACCGAACCTGGAAAAAATTGCAACATGGGAAATTTTTGGTTCTAATTGTTAAAAACATATGTAGGAATAACATATCCAAATTTTGTAGAAATCCGGCTGGGGGAAGTTGGTTAAATTTTTGGTTTTACCGGCGACGTCAAGGGCGCCTTTTGTTTTCGGCGGCACTTAGACAATGAAAACACAGAAACTGGGAGAATGTTTATAGACTGTACAGATGAAACCGGGGAAGATTTAACAAGGTTTTTCGGTTGAAACAAATAATTTCTGAGCGATGAGTTACGGCTATGAACAATTTATTTCTTTTATTTCTTTTAGTGTATAATATTCGAACTTTAGTGTATCACCACGCGGGAAATACAAGGATCATATGGGATTTGTCAAAACGCAGGATTATTTAGTTATTATTTTGCAGAATTGGTTATAAACAAACACAAAATTCACATCTATGCAATCACATTATGCAGTAGAAAGAAATAGCTCGATATATCGTTCAATATCACACCGAGTTACGGCCCTACAGTCTATAGCCCTCCATTCGAATTGTTCGCTTTCATTGTCTAAGTGCCACCGAAAACAACGGGCTTTCCTTCGTGCAGACGGAAAACCCCAAATTTAACCAACTTCCCCCGAACGGATTTTCACAAAATTTGGACACGTATTTCTCACATATGTTCCTGAGAATTTGCTGTATAAAAATCCCATGTTGCAATTTTTTCCAGGTTAAACGCTAAATTGACCGGACTATAGTCTTAGTAAGTCGTATCGTGTTTCCCACAACAGAGCCGCAACGAAAGCGTTTTTCCAACGTTAATACCGTGGTCTTTGACTTAGTCAAACACTATAGGCTTTGATTGTAGACACCTTGAACTTACTGAAGGAAATGTTTCCTGGACCTGGACTACCACTTTGCACCGAGACCGCGGCTCCGAGTTTGTTTTTGTTTGAGAAGTCATTCCCTTCCTAACGTCACTGTTTTCGCACTTATAACCCATTCCGAACAATCTGAAAGCAATGCTACTCAGAATTCTTAGCAGTTCTATTTACAAATGTAGCTCACGTGGCTGATGGCAATATTTAAAACTATATTTCGCACAAAATTGTTGTTTGTCCTGTGACTAGTGCCCCCGTGTTTTCCTTTCCTGAAGCACTTCTTACTTGCCCAGGACAAGTGGACAATTAACACTTATTGGATGAGGTTGAGCATGATAGTGAGATTTGTCAACGCCGAGGTTTGTGTTATCTGCCGAAGCGAAGCTGAGGCGGATAAAACTAACTCGAGGCGTTGACAAATCTCACTATCATGCGGAAACCGAATTCAAGAATTGTTTTGTTATTCCTTCTTACCTAGCTAAACGAAGTCGATGACGAAGCGAAACGGTTTTTCAACTTCAGCTTACAAATTAGTATTTCCCTCTTCGTATTCAATTCAAATAGCCATTTGTTGATGTTTAGATATCCTGAGCAATGATCTCTCGGCAAAAAGCGAGAGCATAGCAGATTCAACGAGAATATTGGCTAAATTGGCTTTTGCCTTCGAAATGAAAACCAAGATGGCGGCCATTAGAGTGCATCAATCCCAATGTCTGGAGTTTGACGTCACGAACTTCGCGCCAACATGCTTTCGCCGTGTATTCTTAGCCTATCAGAATCGAGATAGTGGCGTGGCTGAATAATAATCGCTTATGTCGAGCACTGAATAAAGACAGGTTTCAGAAAATTCGTAAGAACAGAAACAAGGACATTCTCCTCATACGCGTGCACAAAAAAAACCTGATTATAAAATGCCCAAAGCAAAGGTGTTTGTCTAGTCTGGCTTGTTATCTCTATCAGCCTTTTGTGCATTAGCCCTATCGTTATACTTTGCCTGTATTTCAATCATTGTAGGTTCCAAATGTATTTCACGTCTTTATAACAAAGCCAATTATCATTGCTATTATTTTTTAAGGGCAATCTTGTATTGTACTTTTGCATTGTATTATACATCCATGAGATGTTCGTATCTGCTAGCCATTTCCTCGATCTCCACTGAGGATTTTTTTGCCAGCCATTGCTTCATCTATAAACCTTTGAATAGACTCTGCCTCTTCTTTGCTCACAATTTCCAGAACATTGTAGAGAGGGTCCAAGTCCATTTTCATTATTTTACTGAGAGCTATATCTTTTGTTGCTGCCGTCTTAATTGCTAGAGTGTATCTGGCCCCTAGAGAAAAAGAAAGAAAATTGCAGTTGTTTCATAAGCGCATGAAACCTCTCACCGATTCTGTGTCATGGAGTCGAAAACTAATACGCAGTATACACGAAGGACGGAATAGTCGTTTTAAGGAAGGTATACTAATTTGAGCAATAGCCCAGGTTCGAATTACGCTCCAATGCACACAAGACAAAAGCTTCAAATCGAGGCTCTCTCCAAGTTTTATACATTTACAGTAATTTTAGAAGAGAGCCTCGACTTGAGGTTATTGTTTGTAGGCATTGGAGTAATTCGAACATCTGGAACATGGTCTATTGCTCTATATATTCAGGGGGTGTGAGGCCCGACAAGCGAAAATGTGCCCCTATTATATAATTAAATATAAAACTGGAAATTTAGTCTGCCAAATCTCTAGGTTCGCCATGCAGCAATAATTCCTGTTTTGTTTGACGGGGCCCATGCCTCAATCAGCTGACATGTGTCAATCAATGACAAGGAAAATGTATGATGATTGATCATTTTTGTATATTTTTCCTTAATGCTCACTATACTTTTATCCTCCAAGTCGCTTTTGAGTGGCTTGAGACATTTTTGGCATTAGATAGCTATCAACCTAAAGGCAACTTTTGCCAAGTTTGGTCGTTATTGGAGCTTTCATTCCGGAGATATGATTTTTTTCTTTTTCTTTCCTGAATTAAACCTATAGTGGTCATTCTGTGTGTCAGTGTCTGTCCGTTTGAACCCATTGTAAAAAAGTCGATGTCTCTGCCAGGCTAGAAAACGTGTTCAGACAACCAAACTTGGGGTCACTTATCTATGTTTTAAGGGGGGAGCTGTGACATGGTTAGGTGGTGTGACGTAATCAATGACGCCATCATTGAAGGGCATTCGTGTAGACATAGTAAATCATTTAAATTTACTAATAATAGTAAATCACAGGCATTTAATGTCTCTGTAAATGCGTGATGGGTGTCTTCGGAAAAAAAATTCTCGTCGCGTCGCAATTTATGCTATGATAATCAGCTATATATCATTTTAAAGCTAAAATATTGATTGATCTTATGAAGTTGTTTAGTTTATCGAAGTTTAAATTTTTCTTGTATTTTTATGACCCCAAACTAAAAACTACCTTGTTTACTTGAGAAGCTCCAGACCACTAGCGGTTTGTTGCACAAACGCACTTAACATCAATCCATATTTAACAATCTGGATAATTAGTTTCCTTAGCAACAGGCAGCAGAGGGTTAAAGTTGATGGTATCACCACCAACTACAAGACCATTAATCGAGGAGTTCCTCAAGGCACCGTGTTAGGTCCGGCGCTATTTTCACTTATGGTTAATGATAATAAGGCGGTCCATCGTCCATCAATCTACTCTTGAAATATGCGGATGATTTAACACTCAGCATCCCTATTAAAGATAGTGTAGATAATAGCTTCGTGGAACTTGAAGTAGACTCGATCAAGACATGGGCGGAACGAAATAGTATGCCCCTTAACCTAAAGAAAACATGGGAATTGGTGCTTAAGGGAAGAACTCCAAAGACTCTGCCATCGCCTATTCCTGGCATAAAACAAGTGTCTAGCCTTAAATTGCTAGGTGTGACATTTGAGGCAGACCCAACGAACTGGGACTCTCACTTAGATGAGGTACTCAAACGAGCTCAGTAGCAGGCTTTATATTCTTAGAACGTGTAAGTATTATAAATATCCTATAGACCAGCTAGACTTATTATTCCAGAGCCTGATTGTATCCATTTTCAAAAATGCTCTTTTGAAGAGGCTGTCCACCCTACTAAGATATTTATCGTATGCAGCACAGCCCCACACTTCTAAAGCCCCACACTTCTAAAGCCCCACACTTCTAAATTTAAAAATGGGGCTATTGCAAACGCAAATACACGATAACTGAGCTTCTGATAGAAAAGGACCGGAAGTTGTGGAAGGTAATAACAGGGCCGACTCCTACAGCCCTGGATGACCTCCTTCCTCCACTGAGAGCTCGTACGCTCAGGAGGAGGGGGCATCCTTACTTGCTTCCGCGCGTACGCACTGATCGGTTTAAGAGCTCTTTCATTAATCGTTGCCTTTTTTCCTACTTGTAATTAATTATTGTATATTGTAAATTTTCACGTCTGTCTGGAGATATTATTGAATAAAGACTATTATTATTATTTTTAATTTCACACTTTGTCGGATTTTGGTCTCGGAGAAAAGAACTGCAAAACCGTGTCAGCGATTTTCGATATTTTGCATATTTACGAAAATATTAGGTCACGAAGTTGAAAGTCGCATTTTTTACAGTTTGTGGCCGCAAAATTTATCATAAAATCTTTTTCAAGTAAAAAATAAAAATTTCCTCCCGCGGTTTTTTAGTTGTGATCATTTTCTAGCGACACAGAAAATTTGAGGCCGATATCTTAAATCGTGCGGGGTCAGGTGAAAATTTGACCTAAAATTAAAGTGCCAGAAAAAGTGTGTAGACAGAAAATGAGTGCCAGGTAATTCAAAAGAATGGGCAATTCGCCTTTGTCACACATGCGCCATCTTGAATTTTTCAGCCGAGTTATTCAGCATGGAAACGAGGCCAATCAGGGAGCGTGTTTTGCTCATGTTGGAAAGCGAAGCCTATGCTGGGATTGATGGTACAAAAGTTGACCAAACTACCAAAAAGTACTCCTTATTTGTTTTAGAACCAAAAAGGTGATTGGCTCATTGATTTTTTCTGATTTGCCGGGTCATTCTGGAAACAAAATGGCGGCAGGTGACAAAGGCGAATGGAAGCCTATGAAAACAGTTAATGCATCATTTGAGGTTTTAGTAACTTAATATACTTTAGGACTGTATCAAATGAATTTCGGGAAAAAGTCATTTTATGAATTTTTACCTTTCACAAGACCTTAACCGTTGTACATATATACCCAGGCCTTGAGCTTGTAAGTTCTATTGATTGCATTGCATGCAGACCATCCACTATATTCAACAATTTGTAATCAACCTATAATTCAGCATTTGCTGCAATATTATTATTATTTAATATTATCATTATTATTACTATTTTTATAATTATTTATATGTAAGGATTGAAAGGAGGAAAGACAACCAAACATGGCAAAATTGTCTAGGTGGTCAGAAGAATGCAAAAGCTTGGTCACATATTGTTGTCAAGTCATTGATGACGTCATCGTTTAACTGGGTTTTGGTGTATCATAATAGACATGTGTGACGGTACAACCTTTTCTGAAATAGGTGTATCTCAGGAATGAAGGAGGCAACACAACCAAGCTTGGATGAAGTTGCCTTTGTGTCACAGGGTGCGCTAACTTCATCAAAAGATGTGACATCATTGATGATGTCGCCATTCAACAGCTCATTATTTTAAACTATATAATAGCAAGGAAAGGTGGTAAGACAACCAAACTTAGATAAAATTCTTTAGGAAGAGAGGGGAATGCAACAATGTGGTCACCTGGTGTGCCATCATGAAAAAAATCATGTCTTGTGAACGAAAGGTGGTAAAACAACGAAACTTGGACAAAGTTATGTTGTGTTGATGCAAAAACAAAGTCATGGGATGTGACGTCACTGATAGGTCATCATTTAACAACCTTCAAAATGTAACACCTCAGGAAGAAAAGTTCGTAAGACAACCGAACTTGGACAAAATTGTTTAGGTTGTCAGAGCAGTGCAAAACGTTGGTCATATGGTGTGATACCGATGATACCAAGTCTTTTGGGAGCTCTGCTTTTAGGTGGTGCCTTACTATACATTATTAGCATTGTGCAATTCCAGAAAAATTCCATACCCCAACTGACGGAGGGAATTGGAAATTCCAGAGGGGATGGGGATCAATTTACCTGTTATTTTCCATACAAATACTGTATTTTCTTTGTAAATCCCAGAGGGGTGGGGGAGACTGAGTGCATTCCCTCTGTGGTGGTGGGGTATGGACTTTTTCTGGAATGGCACATTTTATATTTAGTCTAGATAGCATGGGTTTATAATCAAGATGTGAGTCATACCATGATATAGTGTTGTTGGAGGTCTTGCACTGTGTGGTATGGCACCATTAAAAACAGCAACTCGTCCAAACTTTGGTTTTATGGCACATAAAATCTCTGAGTTTTGGTCATCAGCAAAGAAAATTGTCTCACCGTGTTTGTCCTCATCCCAGTTCTTGTTCAAATAAACAAGCACTGTAAACTCACTCTCATCCCTTTCACAGTCCTTGTGTACAGTGGTGGAGTCATGGCTTCGTATTGTGTTACAAGAGACATCATAAGGATAGAAGCTTGGCTTTCCACTGGCAAACGCTAGCAGATTTTGGACATATGCCCAAAATGAGGTTTGAATCAGTGCATCAACCTTTAAAATAGAATTAAGAGAGATTTTTTTAGAACCTCAAGCAATTTTGCCAGAAAATGGCAAAAAATATTGTTACTCGAAATAAAAAAGGTTGTTGCATTGAATTTAGTCTCATTTCAAAGGTCTTCGTGGTAGTGTTCGTGTATTTTATCGCGCCGGTAAAAAAAAAAACAGAGGAAGCTGAGAAAATTAATTTTAGTTTTTACAGATAGACATATTTTTCGCACCTAAAATCGTGATGTCAATCACAGCCTATATAGATTCTATAGAAGTTTTCCATTCTTGAACGCTTATTTCTGTGGCGGCGCGAACCCAGTCCTCTGCCTTTTGTGATATTTCAAAATGTGGACCACAAATGTACAAATTAGGATAGAAATCATTGAGTAACAGTATTTTTGGCCAAACGTTGCTCGAAGTTGTAAAATAACCTGTCTTAAAAGTTGTATCAAAATATATGCAATTCTTGGCTTTTGCCGGTCACGTGACTAAAATTATCTCCAGAACTCTTGCTCTAAATGCCAAATAAACCCCATAGGAGTAAAGAAGATATAAAATTATATTCAAAGAGACAATTTGAAGGCATTAGCCCTTTTTCCAACTGAGATGTACGTTTTCGAACGCACGCGATTTGTTGTAGTAAAAGTAATGCCACCTCAACGATCCTGCTGATCGAAATGCACAAAGTGGCTGCCTATTACCAACCTTCTCAAAAGTCTACAAATACCAGGAATACAGACCAATATGTTATTTACCTACTTCAATAACAACTTAGTTAACATGATTGATCCTTTCAAACTAAAGAACAAAGTGAATTGTCGAGAAATATTGTACGAATTGGCTATTTGAAATATGTGACTTTGGCGATAGTCTGGAAAATAAGAATGACATCAGATGAAACTTTGTGTTAAGACTCACCCGGATGAATTGTAAACAATATATAAAGTTCTTCTCTGTAGAGTTTTATGCTTTGAAGTTTTCGTGATGTCAGGTGAAAGCCAAGAATAATCAAATCATCACATGGTACCAAGTTAACAATTACTGTAACGAGGACCTATCTGTAAATGTGGAGCAGATGGGAGAGTGGCAAGACTTGACTTTGAAAGCAAATTTGATTAAATTATGATTTAAACTATCTATGAATCATATTTTTGGGGGTATGAAACCTGTAACCAGGAATTTTTTTGGGTATGAAATTTTGAGCCTGTGGATTGTTTTGGGTTGGCAAAATATAGCTCTGTTGCCGACCTCCGAAAGAGAAATACAGTAAATGTATGGCAGTTGTCTTAATTTTTCCCAGGAGAGGGAGTGAAAAATCTTGAAACTCCCAGCAAAACAGGGAGTTGACTTCATTATGCAGCATTAAGCTAATTTATTATATGGCAACGATAGTATGCACGCTCTGATTGGCTAACGAGCGGGCGTAACTCTCCGTAATGCCCACGGGCATTATGGAAATTCTTAATGCCCGGCTCGCAGTTCAAGACTGACAAAAAATCATCTCCTTGAAATAACACAAATTCAAAAAGATTTTCAGCGAAATTCACAACAAGGAATACTTGACACAGTATAACACAAATCTAACTTGTAGTAACAAGAGGAATATAAAGGCGGCCTGAATATCAGAAATGACCTGTTTACAAAAGCTAAAGCAGAGCCAAAAAGTTAAGAGTACTCTACTAAGAAATTCGAGTCTATCCGGAGAAAATGATAACTTAAGGGAGTCAAAATAGCAGCAAAAGGTAAAAGCTACATGTAAAGTCAAAATTTATTGGGAATTCAAGAAACTTGAGAGCTATGAATAATAACAGAAAGCGAGTTCAAACTCTGCGCTTACCGATAAATGATAGTGAAGTCGTTGATTTCTTTTCTCTCTCCATCTCCTCGAGTTAAATTCATTCTTACTTTTACGTTTGCTTTTGCACAAATAAAATAACCATTGCAATTTTCTGGAGGATAGCTTGTGAAATATCTTCTTCAGGTTTAACTTTTCTTCCGTATTATTAAAGGCCGTTTCCTAGTGCAAAAGGAGTAATGCTTTCCCCAATGGTGCTAAAAAAAAGTTGAGCTGACGTCGAAGACTTGCTTCCCGGTTGCTTGCCGTTTGAAACTTCTGTAACTCCCTCAAACGTTTCTCACAAATAACTAAACAACATTATAAAATATCTGTAAAAGAAAGGATTCTGAAGTATTTGATATCCATAAGAGATTGATTACTTTAGAGCAAGTCTGGCGTGGTTTTCACACACGGGTTTGTTCTATCAATTATTTCACTCAGAAAAAACTCTGAATGAACTCGAGCGCGATGCGGGCGCGTGTCTGAGTTATTTCGGCGGGAAAATGAACGAGGCGACTTCCGGTTCGTAAAAAGTTTGTAGAAAAAGTGCCATATAATAAACAACTTACTAACCTCGACCGTTCGGGCATTACGTGAAATATCAAACCTCGGTTTTGGCGTATCAACCTCGCTGTCGCTCGGTCGATATGCCAAAACCTCAGTTTGATATTTCACGTAATTCCCTCACTCTCGGTTAGTAAGTAGTTACAATTGCTTAAGTTACCTCAAATGCTGAGATCCACTGGACATTATCAGTACTTCCAGGTGAAGGAGGATTATCTGCATAGATACTATTTGTAACAGTTTCTTCTAATGCATCTACTAATGCATAAGGCAGGTACTCATCAAATACAAAAACTGAATTGCCATCTGCAGTAACATACTTGCGTGTTATATACTTAGCGGCAGATACATTTGACACATTATAGTATGATGGCAATGCTTTGAAAAACCGGTGACTTTTTCTTTCACTTAGCAAATCAGTATGATTTGCCATTACAGACTCTGTTGAGTCTAATAACTTATTGTTAGTGATGAGTAAAGTTAAAGTGTGGAGCCGTTTTGAGTTCCCCATAGCTGGTGGCTTAATGATGTATCCATAGCAACCAGGTATAATGACAGTTCTGCCATGCATGGGATACACTGCTTTCACAATATCCCCTTGTTGATTATATACAGCAACTTCGCCATAATCATTTTTCTTCCATTCACTGATATAAAAGATAATGACGGCAACATTTGATTCCCAATCTTCCCCTTGTTTGCAAGTATTCCTTCTTACTGGTATTGCATCCCCACGTCCTGAGATATGGCCTTCCGCATCATATACAAAAAGTGCATTTTCATTTATTCTTAAGCTAGATGCTAACTTTTGTTTGATCTCAATCCATATAGAATCCTTGGCCAATGATTTGGCATCAATTTTCGATGCCCAGAAATGTGTTTTGTCGCCAAACTTCTCAGCTGATCTCTCTGACTCTGACGACGCAACTTGCTCCGGTTCTTGTTGGACGTTTTCGAAAAACCATTGTTCATCCTTAGACAACAAATGTCGTATGTTTCCAATGCTCTTTTCGCTAAGAAAGTTATCAAGGACTAAGATATCTTGGACATCTTCTGCTAAAAGGGTAGCTATTAGCACAGATACCAAAATAACACACAAATATAAAGACGCCATTATGATTCAGCCAGAAACATATTAAAGTGAGTTAACTATAAGTGAAGTATTACTGGATTCAGCACTGTCATCCACTGTCATTATGACCAGTCGACCACAGGAAGCCCGCAGGTCTAGACGGAGTTATGAGAACATTTTTTTGTTTAAAAAGCATTTTCCAAAACGTGAGCTACAAATCTTTACGTACACCTATTTTTGGACTTAGCAAATTTGCAATACCGTCCTACTTTTTAAAGTTAATGAGGAATATTTTAAAGATTTGTAATAAAAATAATATTTTAATTGTTGTCAGAGAGCTAACATGGGAGCGAGGCTAACGGCGTCTTCCAGGCTGAGCATCCAAGCCTTTCGTGTGTTTCAAAATGGCGGACCCTCTATCTTTACTGCGTCAGTACAACATCAACAAGAAAGAGATCACAGAACTTGGGGATGACGTCTTATTCGATGAGTTTTCTTTCCCAAAGACTGCTAAAAACCAACTATGTTGTTATTAAGTAAGTTATGAGGAGTAAAGCTCGAAGAACGCCCTTTTAAAATGCTGACACGTTCGCGTTCTTGGCGTTCTTTTTCGTGCATGTTCGAGTTCTGTTCGGAAATATGAACTTCATGTTTGGACTTTCTAATCAGCACTTTGCTGTCTGGTTATGAAGTATAATTCATTGGCTGTGCTAAGGTACTGTTGTTATTCGGCAGATGTGGCTGACTACGAGTAAAGTAAAATTTGAATTACAATATTCATGTAATATGTTGTGCGACACTATTCCATAGTGAATATTAGAAAAGTCTCCGTTTCAAGTCTTTAATTTGTGGTATTAGTATAAACACCGCGATCAAGCGGTACATGGTAGTTAGTGAAACTTTATTTTCAGTTTTACTAATGACTGTTGTTCATCCATCTTCTTGTGTTCTGATTGAGAAAATTCTCTTTGATCAAATATGGTACTAACCTTGCTTTCATTTAGGTCACAACCAAAAGAGTATTACACATTGGAATCTCTGTTGTTTTTACTCAAGAATGTGCATCTTTCACATCCTAACTATGTGCAGCGTGCTGTGGTGAGTTACTTTAGCAATTATGATGAGATATCGTGTAATTTTGTAATAATCATTGTGACAGTAGGTTTTTTACTTTCTTTTGAAAAAGCTAGCATACAATTTAAATAAACTTTAATTTTAAGATTGCCAATAGCGAGCTAATTCCCACAATGGGGAGGGGGAGTACAGTACCAGTTGGTAAACCCAGTAGTAACCCAGAGTAATTCCATATAATAATGAAGAAGAAAGAAAGATGGTCAGACTTATGTCACCCATCTGAACATAGGTCAATATAACCCGGGGCATAGCAGGGCATTTGAAAAACAGTTATATCAAAAGTTATCCAACACCCCCGCCCCCAAGGACATTTTTGTCCCATTCCCCATTCCCCAGGGTCGTTTTGCCTTGAGTACATAGGAGAAAGGAATATATACAACCATATATTAACATATTAAAACAATCTATGTAGTATACTTTCATTCAATGCCCCTACCTTCACCTGTAAATTCAGTCTTCACATGCAGAGCTGGCAAAAGGTTGTTCAATGTCCACATCGCGCAGAATGCTTATTGTTCAAACAAAATTTTGATGAACTGAAATAATTCTAATATGCTCCGACTAACTCGAGACTAACAAAAGAATTAGAATCGCCAACATCTATGCTAATTATGACCAGGTTTCCCTGCTAAGCAGAGGCCTCTTTTCTCTACATTTCACTAGCTGGGAATGACCAGGTTTTCTTCACGAATATTCCTCTCGAAATTTAAAAGAAAAACTATGCTTAAAAACGTTACGAAAGAATATTGTTATACGAGTTTGTAAAAGCAAAAAATCAAGCAGCAAAGCATTAAATGGTTCACCGTGCCCATTCACTCTATGAAATATGTGCGTTTTGATCACATTCCACTGATACGCGGGGTGGCGAAAGACACAACACAAGGGGCTTGTTCATTCAATTGAGTTCTGGGTATTTTCCAAGATGGCGGTTGTCGGTTGTGGCTTATCTCTTATGTGCAAACATATCACTGGTAATTAAAGGTGTAAATAATATGATTTCCTGTGTCCTGGAAATCTCTTTGTTATCAACAGTTCAGATCTTAACAACATGGACTTGAAAATTATACAGTTATTTAATGAAAGATTTGTTTTAGAATGTTTTATCATGTCCTCGTATGTTTCTGTCCCCAGGCTGCAAAATTCCTGTTGTGAGGCTGCCAGATAGAAAGGTAAGTTGAGACCGTACAGTGGAGGATCCATGTTTTTTTTCAGAGGGGGGCAGCACTAAGTTTGACTGGTTATGATCCATACTGAGTTCAAATAACTACTAATCTATCACTCTCATAGAGGGGTTGCACCATGTTTGATGCAGTTGGGATTGCAATAAAATTTCTAAATTACTATTTGTCTGAAGCGGATTATATAGAGAAGTGATTGTTTTTACAAAGAAATGTGGTTGGCTTGTCTCTTTCAGCTAGTTTTGTGTCCACACTATAATCTTAAGTTGGACATGTATTTGCTCAGGTTTTGTAAATTGTTTTATCGACCTCGGAAACTGATCGAGTCCCTCAAATGCGCTTCAGTGCTCTTTGATGTGTATGTGATAGGGGGTTCAGTGACAAATCAACTAAACGAAAAATAGATTTAAATGGCTTGTACTCTAGGCATCAACATTACAAAACTTCCAAAAACCAAGGAGCTGTCGCACACAAGGGGCTACATCTTGCACTCAGTCCCGGAAGGGCACTAGTACACAAGGTGGCCTAACATTTGCACTTCCACAGTTGCATTGTTTGATTGACTACCTAAGCCATAACACAGTTTGATGGTTGGTTGTACTTGAAAAAACATGGCATGAAATGTCAATTTCTAAATACCATGGCATTAAATATTCATTTCTAACATAGCAACTAATATACAGCAAGGTGTTCTGAGTGCCTTTTTAAAAAGTACACATTCTCGGGAATATATTTATTGGTGTTGTATTAATACGATCCTAATTGCGATCCTAACTGTGATCCTAACTGCAATCCTAACTAAAATAGCTAAGCTCAGGTAGCTACCAATGCTCAAATTGAACTCCCTGATCATGTGTAATAAAGATTGGTTTCTGCTAACAAGCCCAATCAGCTGCCATTTTGACAGCATAGCAGCATACAAAGTAAAAGAAAGCATCCATTTCCATCGGCTTATTTAGAGAATATAGAGCAATTTTCTTGATTGAATTTGGTTATAGGAAATATGAAACTTTGTTTTTAGATGTTGATTTAGAGATTTCTACATGTAATTGGTCTTCTAATGTCAAACAATAACAAAGGAGTGGCTGACACTGGCTCTTATAACTTCTAACAAACATAATATGTTGATTATTGAGGATAGTACACATACTAACATTTACGGGAAAAAGTCATGGAAAATACCAACTTTGATATTGCAATCCAGTCACTGGGGGCAAGTATTGTTTATTAAGAGCGATTGTCAGAGAAAATCGACCATTTTACAAAATGGCCGGAAAATCAAAATCTTCGATTTGGATAAAAATCAGTCGAGTGATAGTTGTCCATGAGTAGATCACGACACCACAATTGTTTGGTCATAACAATTTCTATGTACGGATTTAAGGGGGTACATTTTGACCCCCAAATGGTATAATTTTGGCCTTGTGATATTGTGCAATTTTATTCGATTTGACACAGCCCTTATCGAAACGCGTTACAATGTAGAATATTTTGTTTGCCATTTATCGAAAGAGATACTCTTCGACTTACAAAATTTGATATAACCATTTGAAATCAATTAAACAAAGTTTTTACAGCGAGGACAAGAAAGGGGTACAGAAGGGCTATTTTGTAAAGGTAAATTTTAGCGATTTTCAATTTGCTCTTACGCTTTGTTCCAACAATGATTATCTCTGGTTTCTATGGGGACGTGAAGGCAATGGACCAATATACATGGGAATAGAAAAATATTTTTGGGCACTTCATGTACGTGCAGCTGGCTGTCAATCACTTTTATGGCTATTTTGGGGTCTTAAGTGGCTTATACGCGGGACAAAACCATTTTTTGCATCTATAGCCTCGTGAAGGAAAAGGAGATGAGACAATCAAACGTGACAATTGCCTTGTCTGTACCATTGTCAAAGTGTTGACTGTACTTGTTGCCATGGCAACCAAATTAAGGGGGCTCGATGCTAAGTTTGCTTTTTTGCCGTTCGTGAAGTTGGGGAACATTTAATGAAACGTTGCCATAGCAAAAACGATGAGGTGAAACATATTAGATATCGCCCTTCTCACAAATTTCACTCTAGCAATGCGGTCAATGCGGGATCGACAAGATCAGGGGTGGGGGCACTACCCCTTTGAATCATCATGATGGAGTAGCGAGTACCCAACAATGGTTATAGCCACCAACGTAAATAAGCAAATAACCTAATATTTCCGAAATCGCATACTTTCCCAAGCGAGGACACTAGAAATTGAGTGGACCCAGTTGTTTTATCCTTTTAAAGACTTTTCACTAGGTATATGAATATCTTATTTTTCATTTCTGAGAATCTTGATTTGCTGGTTTTGGATTACTTCAGAAAAGTAACTCCTCCAATAACAGTGGAGGGGGTGTGCTATATTGGCTGCGTGATTAAAATCAATGGCCTGTCTTGATATGAGAAGTTCAAAATTGGTTGGTATGATTGCAAAATTACTGGTTCGATACACACTAAAAGGCTTGGCATACAAATTTTACGTCCGTTTGTTTTTAGTGAACAGAAAACTTTTCTACCAAGTTGATTAATTTTTCCTTTCATAAGGTCAATTAAATAAAGCAGTCATGGTCGAAACAAGTCGTTAAATAAATGTGCTAAACAGAACCAATTTCTGGCCTACAGATACGACACGACACGAGAGAGAGAATAATAGCCGAGAGTCTGCTTAGACTAGATTTTCAAAGGGGTGTTTCAATATTTAAATAATCTTTAAATAATCCAGACACTTATTTGCTACACTTTCGCCGCAGTGATATCCAAAACTCTTCATCTATACTATTATAATCGGGTTGTCTGCGCAAACGTTTCCACGTACAACACTGAAATGGCTTCCCTGACCACAGCTTTGTGCCCTCAGTCACGTACATTACGAGGATGTGCTTTTCAAAATATCTATCTTTCGAAAGCTCTAGAATTTGTAATGCCTAAACAAAATGTTATTCTGAGTCTTCTAGCGTCACGAAGTGACGGGCTGTTTTCTTGTTCTTACTGTAATAGAGTCCTAAAGTGTGACGTCACAAATTTGAAAATTTTTGAATGTCAAAGTTTTGTCCACGAGTAATGAAAGCCCAACTTCAAAGAACGTTGCGCGCAAAAAATGAGGTCAATCGGTTGGTGCGAGATATGGCCCGCTGAATACATAATTTTCACGCTACTTTTAAAGAGATCGATTGTCGTCGGCTATCAGACAAAAAGTCTTGTCGGACTCATTTTAAAGAGTTGTTATGACCTCAAGACCACATAAAAAGGTTCAAAATAACTAGCAGCATGGAATATTTTGCTTTCCATTCCAAATTGAAAATGGTGGCCAACAGGCGGGCATTTTGGATGTCGTCGTGAGAACGTGGGCCTAACAGAACTAATACTATTAAATGTAGGATCTTACCTTTTTTCTATTACAATATAGGAGCTAGCGTGCACATCAGATGACTATGGAACAGGGGACGTAAATGATCTAAGAAGCACCCATCCGCAAATAACGCCTCCTGCTTAAAGGGGCACTCGCACGCTTGCCTAACAAGCAAATAATTGAAATCGCAATCCATAATATGATAATAGATAAAAACACTATAGATTTGTGTATTGATTTAACAGTTAAAAGGTCATTTAACAAACCTGCACCGTTATTTTGGTTATTCACGGTAAACTTAAATGTAGTTTTGGTGATTAGAATTGGACCTATTTTTTGACAGGTTGTACAAAAATTAAGCGCGCGAGTGCCCCTTTAAAAGTTGAAAGGGCCAAAATTGCAGTTTATTTGACTTCACAATCGCTGGAACTGGTTCCCCAAAGCGTTCAAACGTGCACCCCTTTACCCCCTTTCTTAATCAGAGCTCCTCATCAAGATAATTCAATGCCACAAGCACTAGCAGCTCGGACCAGAGAAAAATCGGTACCATTGCTTGGTCCGGGATTGAAATTAGGACCTTTTGCACAACACGCTGGTGCGCTGCCCCACAGAGATAAACAGAGCAACTTAGTGTTGGCTCCAAAATGAAAGAGCGAGACGATCAAAGATTTCTTCTCATGCATTATCTGTAATTTGCAATAATTTGGTAGAAATTGCTGTTGCGAAGACATATTTTCGCCAGCTTTTTTATTCCCAGGACGACCATTCGCTACTTCTCAAATTCAATAAATCAATAACTTTTTTGTTGATACGCGTAAACGGGGGCGGGGGAAGCAAAACTGCGAAAGACAGATTTGTGGTCATGCATCCCCAATACGGGGATGACTTGAAATTTGAGCTGAATCCACAGATTTTGACCCAATCTGGTCACTCATTGACTTATTGCATTTTTAAACCCGCACCGGGTGGCTGAGGACCTCCCTTAAAAAGACCCCCTCCCCTGGAATTTCCACTCGTCAATCAGGCCCACTCCCTTTGGAATTTCCATAGTCCAATACACCTCTCCTGGAAATTTTTCCGTAACCCCTCATCTTCTTGGTTCTGCATTGCTCCAGCGAAATATGTGAGAAGCGCGATATCTAATATGTTTCACCTCATCGTTTTTACTATGGCAACGTTTCATTAAATGTTCCTCATCTTCACGAACGTCAAAAAGCAAACTTAGCATCAAGCCCCCTTAATTTGGTTGCCATGGCAACAAGTACTGTCAACACTTTGACAATGGTACAGACAAGGCAATTGTCACGTTTGATTGTCTCATCTCCTTTTCCTTCACGAGGCTATAGTTGCAAAAAATGGTTTTGACCCGCGTATAAGCCCCTTAAGACCCAAAATAGCCATAAAAGTGATTGACAGCCAGTTGCACGTACATGAAGTGCCCAAAGATATTTTTGTATTCCAATGTATATTGGTCCATTGCCTTCACGTCCCCATAGAAACCAGAGATAATCATTGTTGGAACAAAGCGTAAGAGCAAATTGAAAATCGCTAAAATTTACTTTTACAAAATAGCCCTTCTGTACCCCTTTCTTGTCCTCGCTGTAAATACTTTATGTTTAATTGATTTCAAATGGTTATATCAAATTTTGAAAGTCGAAGAGTATCTCTTTCGATAAATGGCAAACAAAATATTCTACATTGTAACGCGTTTCGATAAGAGCTGCCTCAAATCGACTAAAATTGCACAATATCACAGGGCCCAAACTGTACCATTTGGGGGTCAAAATGTACCCCCCTTAAATCCGTACATAGAAATTGTTATGACTCAAACAAATAGTGGTGTCGTGATCTACCCATGGACCACTATCACCTGACCGAGTTTCATCCAAATCGGAGATTTCGATTTTCCGACCACCAGTCGATCCACTCTGACAATCGCTCTTAACATGCATAAGTGATTTTGATGTATAAGTACTAATATTCTGTTTTCCAGGCTCTTCTCAGCTATCTCAATGGAGAAACAGGTATGGTTTAGTATGATTTGGTGTTGTCTTTTTTCACAATGCCAAGAATACTCTGTTACCCAGTTAGCCATGTCAGTCTGTTGTGCAGAGGAATTTGTAGTAGCCAACTTTACAGACAAAATATTAAAATATGTTACATGACAGTGCAAACTACATTGCACAATATGTCAACTTCAATGGATGAGCTACCAGTCTGTCCCACATCTGTTAACCACATTTTTAATACATCCAGAGTGGACATTCTTAGTGGTTGATGATATTTTTTCTGACAGTACTGTATAATATGCATACTCTGTTTTTGCAAAAGTCGGGGTAAACTGCATAATCTCAAGTGCATCTCCTTTTTACATGCAGTTTACATAACTACAGGTAATCCAGAAAACACATGGATCCTTTGGACACAATAATACTCCCCACAATAATTTTCTACTTTGCCATTTCTACTTGTGACTTGTTAATCTTCAGATACATCTGCCAGCATTGATAAAAGTGCTCCTCTGGAGATGCCAACACAAAGATCTGCAGCCTCTCTTGTACAAGGTGTGTTTATTTCCCATCCCCCAATTACTCCCCTCACTACTGATGCTTGGGGTAAACAAGATTATGGACAACAGGAACACACCAATATCTAAGCATACCAATATTACAGAGCTGTCCATGGTCAGGTGGGTGGGTAAATGAGCAAGTTGGTGAAACTCAGCCAATCTCTATCGGTTCGAGATCCCAACTGAAATCAAACACTGACATCCTGTCACTAAATGTTGTAACTTAGACTAAGCTAGACTTGCTTTATAGTAGGATTAATTACATATTATCACCTTACAGTAATTATAAACCAAATAAATGTCACCATAATATGAACTGCGTCACACAAAAAGAGCCCTAATCACATACTCTAATTCTACTGTTTTAATTTCTGATGAAATTTTGATAGCTTCTTTAAAGCTTTTGCATATTTTACCCATTCAAGTGAACACATGAATATCATGATTATTTTCTGGCACATCTCCCTAAGCATTAAAACCCTTCATATTAGCTAAGCATCTAATATCATTTGTTCTTATTATCTACATGTAACTGGTTATCTTGAGCACTTGTACATGTATGAGCTAATTCTTGCTTCTTACTAGCCAAGAGACCTGGTGATGATGTTATTGGTGGGGAATTCAAGAAGCCAAGGGTTGAGGTGAGTATTGACAAGAAATAAATGTTAGAAAGCAATGCAAAATGGATTGCAAATCATGGTGAAATCTCAACCAGAAACACTAGTACTCTTCTGAACTCAACACAGAATAGGTAACACGCTTAAAGGCCTAGTCTAAACGTTGAGCCAGCGTCGTGCCGAACTGAAATATTGGATTGAGCTCGACGCTGGTGCGACTCTAGCATGATGTTTAGAGCCAACTTTTAATTCGGTTCGCCCCAGCTATTGGGCTCGACATTCTCTGTCTTGCTACCCGACGCGACTTGGCCGCCGTGCCATCGTCGTGCTGAGTCTCTGATGCATAAATTATAGAATACATTTTAAAAAGTGTTTTGCTAAGAATCCAGGCCTGTCACGTAGCCACAGGAATCCCCAAAATTTGCATTGCCGGCGCGACTCTGGCTCGACATTTAGAACCGCTACCACGCCAGTGCCAGGCCAAATTAGATTCGGTTCGGCACGACACTGGCTCAACGTTTAGACTAGGCCTAACTCTGTCATCTTGGAATCTTATCATATGTTTTGTTCTTTTCACAGACAGAACAGGTCAAATTGGATAAGGTAGGAGACCATTCAAGAGTGACAGTCCTACTGGTATTATACTGTATGATTTGGGACATGGAAATAAAGGGTGTAATATCTGACAAAAATCTGTATCATTACCATGAAAATCATGAGGCCTTGGTCATGTATAAAATATTGATGATACATGCATGATGTGTGCAGTTATACTCTCTTTTAATAAATTTCCATTCTAACACTAGAGGAAATTAGAGGCTCGTCTTGAAGGCCACAAGGAAATTACAGTGACAACAGAGCAAATCAGGTAATGGCTAGGGGAGATGGATAGAAGAGTGCCTTTTTCTGAATTTGGTTAGTTATTTTTGTAAGGCCTTTATGGCCAGTGTTCAGTAAAGTTGCTTTGGCAATATTCTTTCAGATCTTTGAGTGAGGCCATGACAAAAGAAAAAATTGCTGCAATCAAGGCCAAACGTCTTGCCAAGAAGAAAACAACCCTCATCCGTGTTGATGACGAGCTAGAGCCTGAAATATTGGTGAGTGGCAATTGACATTGGGGTTTTCTATTTGACAAGCCTTTGAGCTACATCCTCAGGGCTTCTCATATAAGTTACCTATAATGCCCAAATATCAATGTATGGATAATAGAGAAACTGCCTAATATGATTAGTCATATAATTCTAAAATTCATGTTAACACATGCTAACAAATAAATAAATAAACATTTCTGCTTAATTAAGTAATCATCCATGCAAGAAGGAACTCCAGTTCTATGGCATTGAGGGTTCCCACATAGGATGTGTCCCTTTGTTTTACCACAGAAACTTGTCATGACTAGTAACATAATACAAGTGAAACAATTATTGATTTCGACTTGCTTGAGAAAATATGGCGATAATAACTCTCCAGACCAATCAGATTAAGGGAAAACAAAGGAAAAAGAATCACCATTTTACGCTAGGTTCCCAATATACAAAGTCTTTAAAAATCGTATATCCTACACTATGAGTACCACATGTGCTTATATCTTACCATAAATCCTCAGAAAAGTCTTTCTTTCGTGGTAATTTTACCAATTTTTGTGTCTAAGCCAATGAAATCGCAGATATTTTCAATAGAACATAATTGCATTCCAGCATGCTCTGCCGTTGGCTTGGGTAGTTCTTATACGGACCATTACTTAAAAAAGTATTTCTCTTTTGATTCTGGCCTGTTACACCATTGGATCTCATCCTTGACAACATACCTCTTAATCATAAAGATTATCATAAAGATAACACAAATTTTCTGCAGTTAGATCTGTTTTAATTGCAAAACAGTAACAGTCAAAAATGGCTTTCAGCATTTGATAGCTTTGTGCATGTCTTATAGCCTTTATCAATACAAACAAACTATCAGGACATAAGGCTTGCAAGCACAAGCTCTAGGTCCAAAACAAGGCCCCAGCTCAAAGCCTTGCACATTAGTTAACATTCTTTATATTATGGCTCCATCATGGTACTGTATGATATCTTGCAAGAAAAATGTGATTCTGTTCATCATTCAGTCCTTATGCTGCAACTCTCTCTGTTTGTAATGCTTTGTAGGAGCAACGCAGCTTTGTAGATGCTGAGATGGATGTCACAAGAGACATTGTCAGTAGAGAACGGTTGCTGCGCACCAGGTCAAGTGTTCTACAGAGCACAGGAAAGGTATGGTGGTTGGCCTTTACCTTAACTGCGAAAAGTACGGCAGATCCTCATCTGAAAACATGAATCCTTGAAACTTTGAAAAAAATTTGAACCTACAAAAAAGGCAATACAGTGCATGCAAGCTATTGCTTTATTGCTATCCTATGAAGCTTAGATTAAAGCTAGTAGTAGTCAGTAGTCAGTCAATTCATGAAGGAGCATGAAAGAGTTTTGGATGTGCAGTCTTAATTTGTATGCATTTGCAACATTAAATAATCCCTTTGAGAAGCTATATCAAACACTCAACAGTGTTTTTCATTCAGTATTTTTTGAAAACTTGAAGAAATTCAGTTGGGTTTTATTTTTGGACACTAGTTTTTCCAAAATGGCTGTAGCAACCTGGTTTACAGCTGCTTGAAGTTCTAGTATCTTTTGATTGTTTCAGCCATTTTTGAGGAACATTCTGGCAATACTACAGTCAGTCAAGGCACAAGAGGAGGGCAAACACAAGCAGCAACAACCAGTCAACACCGTCTCAGCAGTAAGATCTATGGATACTCTTAACAGTTAAGGTGGCCCATGGCTAATTCACCAAAAACACAACTTAAAATAGATCACCTTATTTGCTTAGAAGACAGCAAATTGTCTGAACTTTTTCTTGTGAATGTGATAAATGCAGGGACATCAACTCTCGCGGTTTTGCCGGGAGTCTCCCGTTTTTTTTACCTCATCTCCTGGTTTTCTTCTGAAACTAAAACAACGCTAAATACAGCGAAAATTTTAGACATATTAGGTCTTTTCCTGCCTCAAAAGCCCAATATTTGGTGTCTCAAGGTTTTTCGAGCGGCAAGGTTGAGGTCCCTGTAAATGGCTCTTCTCACACAATACTAGTCATGGTATATGTTCAGGAAGTTGAAGCAAAATAGAACAGAATATTCCCATTCGAAAATGGCATGAAAGAATTTTACTTTTTTGTAACAAATGAAATTGTTGATGCCTCTAGTTTACAACAGAATCCTAACCTTAGATTTTGTTTTACGTATTTTGTTGGCAATTTTACTATAAAAGAACAATTAAACTTAGGATTTTGATATGCTCATAACTGTGTAAACTAGAACAATGTACTGGATTGCATAAAATGTCAAATTCTGTAGTGCCGTTTTAGAATTTTACGACTCCATTTCTAAAAATATATACCAAATGAAACTGGAAGAATTTTGTCAATTTATTTCATGACAAATATAATGTGCAAAGAACCCTTTGTCACTTCCACATAAACAAATATCTGAATGTTGCAGCTTTCTAGGTAAATAGGGTGATTTACTTTTCAGGTGTGATTTCCAGTGAATTAGCCATGGGCCACCTTAAATAGAGCAGATTTCATGTGACTGTAGTAAAACCAATCGCAAAGTGATTACTCCAATTCTGAACAGTCATCTGAAATCTGCTCTATACAGCTAATAAAAAGTTTTGCTAAGCTGAGAATAAAGTGATTGATTTCTATTTAATCAATCAACTTAATCAGCCAACAAGATTATGTGATGTTTCGTTTAGGGGGATACAATTGTACGACTTTGTACACATGATTGAGTGCATGCAAATGTATACAAAATGAACAATGTTAGTCTCCCACGTGAACAATGCATGATTTGTGGGTGGTACATATCAAGATGTAACTTTGTTTTACATGTCAATATTTCAATATATGCGCAG
This sequence comes from Scolanthus callimorphus, assembly GCA_033964015.1. Lineage (NCBI taxonomy): Eukaryota > Metazoa > Cnidaria > Anthozoa > Actiniaria > Edwardsiidae > Scolanthus > Scolanthus callimorphus. The sequence goes on along the minus strand of CM066911.1, from coordinate 25,168,922 downwards.
CTGCTTCTCTGTACACTGTGCACTTAATTCTATATGACCTATTTTTTGAAGGATGCATCCAAGAAAAAGCCAGAAGCACCCGTAGCATACAACAGATATGGTCAGGAGAGATTCAGAGGGAAAGAAGGTACAGTTAAACTAATGTTAGTCAGCAACTCCGTTTTTATTGTTCTCATTTGATAACTGTAAAGCCTGGTGCACACTTGCGACATAACGACATAAGAAAAATATCACGCGAGCTAAATTCAGTGGTTTCCAAACGTTGAAGTCCACAAAAAATAACATAAGACTGATTTGGTGAAGTAATCTAATGATGATCCATGGAAAATATTGCTTATTTCAGTTATTTTCTCGTGCTTTTTTCGTTGCAACATAACGTCCTTATGTCGGTATGTCGCTAGTGTGCACCAGGCTTAAGTAAAGTATTTTAACGAATTACGAGTCAAAACAAAAGTGCTTGGAAATCAATTTGGAATATTTTTTTAGGTTTGTCTATATATTAAAATGCGCTCATTCGTAAAATATTGTTCTTGCCACTCGAAAATAAAACTCATTTCTTCGCGCCACCATGTAATATCCTCTATATATGCTAATGAGTGAGTTGTTTATATATGTTGAGTTGTTTATTATATGTTGTTCAGTTTCCCGCAATTGTGGGTTCTTGCTTTGTATGCATTCAGCTTAATTTTTTAATTCCAAAATAGCTAAGATAGTATGCGCGCTCTGATTGGCTGAGGGCTGTGCATTCTCACATTATAAACGCACGGCAGATGCAAAAGCTATTTTATAAAAGCACGGATTTCCGTGGTTTATAATGTGAGAAACGCACGAGGGATGCTGGAAAAACACGAGAAAAGTTTCAAACTCGTGAGCCCCATGTAGAATTTTGTATCAGAGTAATAAGTATTGGATGTTGGGCGAGGACCCGATCACCGCAATGTTATATTGTAATTTGTTGTTACTAAGGTCAAGGACGTTTAAGGAAGGTGCTTGCTCCGAAATCGTTTGAAGATGGTAAAATTTAGTTATACACTTACTGGCTCCAAATAGACAATAACTTTCCTCCTATATTATATTCTAATGTTGTTTTGTTGTTGTTGTTACAGAAACGGAAGGTTTCAAGATCGACACATCAGGCACTTACCATGGCCTCAGTTTAGAGCATGTGAAGGTGAACTTCTTTAGACTTTAGCATGGACTTTTATATACATGACTAGCTGATGCCCGTGAAAAACTCACGGAGTGTAAGGGGGGAATAGAAGAATGAGTCATAACCACTACACCACTACAACCGGAAAAGAAAAAGAAAATCACAATTGCCATATGGATGTGGGGAGGGGTTCATAATTTCCCCCTTCCATAAACTGCTCGATTTACATTTACTAATAACCTCCCATCAGCATGAGTACCCCGTCCCACCATGCCGAAATAAATTTAGTGAGCCCAAAAGGATTTTTTTTTTTTGCACTGGTCTTCCTGATTGGTGCGACAAAATCACGCGTGTGTCTGCCTCTCAAATCGGCCAAAGAACCCGTGAAAATCGAAAGCGCAATTTGACTTCGGAATTGTCTGTATGTTTATCATATTCTCAGTGAGGGGAGAGAAGAAACAGGTCAAGTAAAAATGGTCTAAGGACTAATAATTTTTTTTAGTTTATATTATTTATATTTTTTCGAATCTTTTCCAACAAAAATATGTCCACTGGAGGGATTTCCTTCTTCTCTTCGGGATTGTGTCCATCGTTTTGCGATAGAGCCGTCAGGATTTATACTTAGAGAATATTATTCATGACTTTCACGGACTTTGTTTTCTAAATGTGTCATTTCGACTTAGCATGACTTAGCGCGTGCTCCGAGGGAAACAAGGTAGTTTATTATATAGCTCGTGTTTATTCGATCAAAGCGCGCGCTCTGAGTCGTTCTATCATGGTCACATGGCGGGCTACAAATTCAATGTAGCCCGCGCGGGCTACAATTAAAAAAATTGTTGCCCGCGCGGGCGACATCGCTAGAGCGAGAAATTTCGGCGGACTATTTTTACCGTATTTTCTTTTTGCTATATAATAAAACACTTAATGACTGCATCCTCGGTCTCGGGAAACATCGAGTTCTCGGGAAAACAAAACTCGCTGTTTCCCTCGGAAGCAGTCATTAAGTGTATAGTGTACGTTTGTTGAAACTTGAATGAAATTTTTTCTCAGCTCAAATCTTTCAAGATAGAATTATCCCTGCACATTCCTGTATGTAATCTGTAAGAGAACCATTTAGGTTTGAATGTCAATGGTGCTTTCGGCTGCGCGAACCGAGTTCTTTTTTAGTTTCTGTGAGAGAATTCAACATGGCGGCGATGGCGGCGATGGCGGCTTTGTCCCTCGCTTAAGAAATCGCTTGAATTAGAACTTAGCCCGAGGTGAATCTTTTCCAACAAAAACACGCCCACGGTCCAGATTTCCACCTTCCCTTCGGGTTTGCGAACTTCTTTTGGCGGCACAGCTTCAGGGCTAAGCAGAGCGAGTGCGGACACGATTTTCCTTACGGTATTAATATATAGATGTAAAAGCACAATTGTCTCTGGTCCTCCAACTGGTCTTCAAAACTCAGCCCTACAGTAGATCGTTAGGCATCATCTGTCTTCTGAACCAATATTTCGCCTGCTGCCATTTCATTGTTATCGTTAACTTGACGTACAATGCACTCTGCTTTATTTCCTTACATCATCTGTCTTCTGAACCAATTTTTCGCCTGCTGCCATTTCATTGTTATCGTTAACTTGACGTACAATGCACTCTGCTTTATTTCCTTACATCATCTGTCTTCTGAACCAATTTTTCGCCTGCTGCCATTTCATTGTTATCGTTAACTTGACGTACAATGCACTCTGCTTTATTTCCTTACATCATCTGTCTTCTGAACCAATTTTTCGCCTGCTGCCATTTCATTGTTATCGTTAACTTGACGTACAATGCACTCTGCTTTATTTCCTTACATCATCTGTCTTCTGAACCAATTTTTCGCCTGCTGCCATTTCATCGTTATCGTTAACTTGACGTACAATGCACTCTGCTTTATTTCCTTACATCATCTGTCTTCTGAACCAATTTTTCGCCTGCTGCCATTTCATTGTTATCGTTAACTTGACGTACAATGCACTCTGCTTTATTTCCTTACATCATCTGTCTTCTGAACCAATTTTTCGCCTGCTGCCATTTCATTGTTATCGTTAACTTGACGTACAATGCACTCTGCTTTATTTCCTTACAGGAGGGAACGCACCGCCCTGTTAAGAGACCCGCCCCGAGCCCTTCACCCCACACTCAGCCTTCTAAGGCCTTGCGACCAAGTGAGTATACAATATCCGTGGTGACAGTAGCATGGCTCCGAGGCCTCAGTTTGCTATAACGGTGCAGTGTCGGTGTACCCACTGCTGAAGCTTGATGCAAAATATAGCATAAAAAACACACACACAACCTAGAAACTACAGTGGTGACTAAAACTACACAGAGTAAATACACTCAGTCAATTAGAAACGAAAATAATTCAACTACCAACCAATCAGGGGACGAAGTAACAAGGACTGCTTTTAGCGGAGCTCCAGCGCGGGCCGAAGGCCCGCGCAAGCGGAGCACCATACCTAAGGGAAAAACGTATACCATCGAGTTGATTTTTGAACGTCACGGGCATTTTGGATCATTTTGATGACGTCATTGATGGCGTGAGGGAACGTGACTTTGGTGTAGAGTTCCTCTGATGGTCTTTGAAAGTTTGTCCAAGTTTGGCTTCTAGAGAAGCTTCTCTTAGGGCGATATGATTTTTTCTTTATTTTTCTGGTATTAAACGTATAGTGTCCGCCGTCCGTCCGTCGTCCGTGTACACATGGGAACCCTGTGGTATGCAAAGAAAAAATTATATCTCCTCAAGGGAACATGCTAAGACAGCCATACTTGGGATATTTTGTCTATGCCACAAGGGGGGTGCTGTAGCACGGTCACGTGATGTGACGTCATCGATGACGTCATCTATGCTTGAAAAATGAATATCTCGTGAAGAGAAGACTCTAAAACAACCAAACTTGGGTAGTGTGGTCTAGGTCACCAGATGAGCGAAATGAAGTGGTCACGTGATGTGACGTCATAGATGACGTCATCTATGCTTGAAAAATGAATATCTCATGAAGAGAAGACTCTAAAACAACCAAACTTGGGTAGTGTGGTCTTGGTCACCAGATGAGCGAAATGAAGTGGTCACGTGATGTGACGTCATCGATGACGTCATCTATGCTTGAAAAATGAATATCTCGTGAAGAGAAGACTCTAAAACAACCAAACTTGGGTAGTGTGGTCTAGGTCACCAGATGAGCGAAATGAAGTGGTCACGTGATGTGACGTCATCGATGACGTCATCTATGCTTGAAAAATGAATATCTCGTCAAGAGAAGACTCTAGAACAACCAAACTTGGGTAGTGTGGTCTAGGTCACCAGATGAGCAAAATGAAGTGGTCACGTGATGTGACGTCATCGATGACGTCATCTATGCTTGAAAAAATAATATCTCGTGAAGGGAAAACTCTAAAAGAACCAAACTTGGGTAGTGTGGTCTAGGCCACCATATGATCGAAATGAAGTGATCACGTGATATGACGTCATCGATGACGTCATCTATGCTTGAAAAATGAATATCTCGTGAAGAGAAGACTCTAAAACAACCAAACTTGGGCAATGTGGTCTTGGTCACCAGATGAGCGAAATGAAGTGGTCACGTGATGTGACGTCACCGATGACGTCATCTATGCTTGAAAAATGAATATCTCGTCAAGAGATGACTCTAGAACAACCAAACTTGGGTAGTGTGGTCTAGGTCACCAGATGAGCAAAATGAAGTGGTCACGTGATGTAACGTCATCGATGACGTCATCTATGCTTGAAAAAATAATATCTCGTGAAGGGAAAACTCTAAAAGAACCAAACTTGGGTAGTGTAGTCTAGGCCACCATATGATCGAAATGAAGTGGTCACGTGATATGACGTCATCGATGACGTCATCTATGCTTGAAAAATTAATATCTCGTGAAGACTCTAAAGCAACCATATAAACCATGTACACATGGGAATCCCTTTCATTGACATAGAAAATTTTATAACCAGGAGCTCCGCTTTTAGCCAGTGGCTAAATCTATATATTAGTTGTGATAAAACAAAACAAGAGTCACAATGTTTTTTGTTGTTCTTCGCATTTTAATTTCCTCAGCCAATAGAAACACGTAGAAAACACAAGTCTGTTTTACTTTCGACCCTCATCCAGGGGCGTCAACTCCGGGACTCTGGAGATCACCTTGAAATGGCGAAATTCCCTGCAATTCTCCCGGGAGAAATACAGTCGTGTTGAATGTTTCCCGGGAGACAAAGCAAAAAATATTGAGACTCCCGACAAAACCAGCAGGAATGTTCTGCTCATCTGAAATCTGCTTTTAAATAACCTGTCGAAAATATAATACCTATAATTAAGAGCACCTTAGCGAGCTCGGCAGGGTCGTATAAAAGTCATTTGTTCACCTTGAGGTCTTCTTTATTAACAGGTGCACAAAAACCAACAAAAAGAGGTGAGTTAATATTTTGCTTCAGTTATTTATTTGGAGACGAACGAATCAAACGTGCCATAGCCATCTAGTACATTAAGGCCATATTGGGGTCCTCGGCTGGAAAAAGTTCACAATTTTATAATTCTGATTTACCGGTAGTGTAACCCAAAATTTTTTAAAAAGCATCTTATGGTGGAAGGGTCTTGGCGTTTATCTATTTGTCCATAGTTAATGGAGTGGAATGGTTGGGAAGCCCGGCAAACTTCAAAGGGTCAACACAATAGCGTGGGCTGGATGTTGAGGGGCTATGACTGCTTCCGAGGGAAACAGCGAGTTTTGTTTTCCCGAGAATCTCGATGTTTCCCGAGACGAAGTCGAGGGAAACATCGAGATTCGAGGGAAAACAAAACTCGCTGTTTCCCGAGGGTGCAGTCATTAAGTGTTTTATTATATAGCAAAAAAAAAAATACAGTAAAAATAGTCCGCCGAAATTTCTCGCTCTAGCGATGTCGCCCGCGCGGGCAACAATGTTTTAATTGTAGCCCACGCGGGCTACATTGAACTTGTAGCCCGCCACGTGACCATGATAGAAACAATCAGAGCGCGCGCTTTGATCGAATAAACACGAGCTATATAATAACACGTGATATTGACCCTGCACAATTTTTTGTTTCCTGCTCATCTAATATGCATGTCTGGTTGTACACTGAATCTGACTGGCTGGATTTTGGTACTTATACACAGGGAATTTCTGCAGAAACCCATCCATGGGAAAAGCTGAATTTCCCACGGTAGAAGAATGGGAAGTATTCGGATTTACCATGGCTATCCATGTGAATTCCCAACACTTCCCATGCGCGTGCCTTTGGAAAATTCAGCTTTTCCCATGGATGGGTTTCTGCAGAAATTCCCTGTTGTATCGTGACCCTGCACAAACAAAAGGATTCCTCTGAAAAAGTGAACAAAGAGATAGTACAATAACAGGGTATCAGGTTTCCTAACCATTCCCCTCTATAAACTATGATTTGTCTTAATTACTGATGTTGCTATATTATTGTTTAGAGTCAAAGACGCCGATTATCATCGTCCCAGCAGGCACCACCTCACTTATCACTCTTTATAACGCCAAGGACCTCCTACAGGACTTCAAGTATGTAATTATAGATGTGAGCTAGACGAATTCACGCTCTCAGTTACAATGATCGGTAAACAGGGTAGTCCCAGCCACAAGCGCTATAGTCGGTATAAAAATGTATCCCAAGGGTACATAGCTATCGGTGCAACCAAGAGTATGTGACAATGATTATTCAAATCTGTGCATGTCCGTAGATCCCTAGTGTCTTTGTTACACGTTCCTATTGTTACGAATTCATGGACGCACAAAAGCGTTGGCATTAGTCTTCCACAAAGACCACATGTAAAAAGGAACATTACAGCGCGAGAAGCCCAAGTATGGCCACTCGATAATTAATTCGCATACTTTCGCCCGCGTTAGCCAATCACAGGCTGTTTTTTTTACAAGTGAGCCGGGCTTAAACCACAAAACTGCTCGAGTCACGATCAGTGTTCAAGTCATGAAATACAGCGGAACTTCCTAGGTTTTCTATTTGCTCTGAGCGGCTAAAAGTTATCTAAGCTGATGTCCGTTTTCTGGCGGGTCAAGCACGAAAAGCCGTCGACTGAGTTTGTCTCTCCGCTAGTCGGAGGTCAAATTATTCGCCCGCATTTCCCATTTATACTCGGCACTAAACCTGCAGGCATCGATACATGTAATAATTTATATAATTTAGAAATGAGCTTAGAATCTTACAAATTATAATGTTCAAATAGCAATTTACTTTTCAGATCCTGGGATGATAAATAAACTCACATTGTGATCTAAACTTGCAAGAACCCGCCTACTGAGTTGTCTATCAGATGTCAAAGTATTCGCGAACAAGAAACTATTCTCTTTCGGAAAATGGTCAATATGTTTTTCGAAAAGGAAATTTCTCAATTCATTTCTAAATTATATAAATTGTTATCGATGCAGGTTTAGTGCCAAGCATAAATGAAAAATGCGGGCGAATAATTTGACCTCCGACTAGCGGAGAGACAAACTCAGTCGACGGCTTTTCTCGCGCGCTTTGATTTCCGACTACACCTGTTTACTTTGTCTTTCTAGTACTTGACCCGCAAGAAAACGGACATTTTATATTTGATTTCAGCTTCGATAACTTTTATCCGTTCAGAGCAAATACAGCAAATAGAAAACCAAGGAAGTTTCGCTGTATTTCATAACTTGAACACTCATCGTGACTCGAGCAGTTTTGCGGTTTGAGCCCGGCTCACTTGTAATAACCCCCGCCTGTGATTGGCTAACGCGAATGTATGCGAATTAATTACCGGGTGGCCATACTTGGGCTTCTCGCGCTGTAAACCAGTAGCATGAACGAAATAGCAAGACAGACTACTATTACAATGACATCTCCTGTGGTGGATATAATCCTTAATGTTTAGAGAGCACATTTGAGAAAAAGCGCTTTATAAATCCCAGGTCCATTTACAGTCTATCTCTTAAATGAAGATGATTATCCGGTCCTGATGCATGTGAATCACGATTCGTTAGATTTGTCACGCCTGATGACAAGAAACGACAAGGTGCACGGCGCGAAAACGAGGTTCTTATCCAAAGAAGAAAAGACTCGACGAACACAGTACCATTCCGAGTGGTGGATAACCCGACACGGCTACAGCCAAACGAATGGTCAGTAAACATTAACTAGGTCATGCAGCCCAACGAGTGGTCAGTAAACATTAACTAGGCCATGAGATTTGAAAAGAAAGCAGTAATTTTCTTTTGTTGAACTGAGCACCTTCGAAACAGTGATCCTTGAAGTTGTTCTGTTACAGTAAAAACCCGCTTACAAGAACCTGACACCACCAATTTTACAAGAGCATTGAAAAATCATTTAGTCTTGCCCAGAAAAATAGGTTCTTATACGCGGGCTTTAACTGTACTGTTTGCGGCTCCAAGCGTTTATATTTTTTCTTTAATCGGCTGGGAGGTCTGGATGTCTTCATACTAACTCTATTAGCATGAACAAGGCCAAGACCAAAGTAATTGACTATCTGGACCGACCCCAACCGCGGTTTGATGGATTGCGGACTTTTGAAATAAGGTTCTGTTAAGTCATTGCCGCGTTGTTGACTAGGGTTTCGCTCTCTTTGTTATTAGGGAACGGGTGGTAGCAGTGTTCGTACAGGGACCGGCCTGGCAGTTCAAGGGCTGGCCTTGGCTACTCGCAGATGGTTCACCCGTCGATATCTTCACCAAAAGTATGTATACCGTTTGACTTAATCCATGGTTTGGATTTCCAGAGTATAAGAGGTGCGTCAAGGAGCTATCTAAAGGCCACAGAAAGCACAAACTTGATCCACCAGTTTTTTTCTTCTCACACATTCGCGACAGAGAAATGACATTTGTGTGCAGAGGCTACTTTTGCGAAGTTTAAAAATACAAGAAAACACAAAGTAAAAGCAAATGCAGGGAGATAAAAGTAGCCTCTGATCGCAGGGAACCGCTCTGGCTACTCGTTCCCGATTCTTCGTACTTAGCCGACTTGGCTGTACATATCACCAGGTGAAGCTACCCTATTTTTTAGTGACACACATAACACGGGAAAGGATATTGCTTTGTTGTTTTAAAGAAGAAAATAAATCTTGAATATGGAGAATCTTCGTACGTGACTAGCCCTACGATTTGTTTCTCTTCACAATGCTCTAACAAGTCCATTTTGCGAGAAGACCTACTGTTCCTATTTTTGTGTTATTTCCTCTAGCCCGTGGATTTCATCTGAAATTTGACGACACCAAAACCGATCCAAACGTCCAGAAATGGGACGTCCTTGTCCTGACGGTGAGTGCCTGCAGTACAGTTTATAGCGCATTAAGAAAAAATCAGTATCTCCCCTTTAAGTAATGAAGTTTGCACCTAAACATGTACGAACTCAATTGCGACATGCTCAAGTTTAAAGAGCCTGTGTCAGCCATTCCTTTGTTATTGTTTTCGCTCGATATTAGAAGACGAATTACGTATAGAAATCTCTAAATAAACATCTAAAAACAAAGTTTCTGCTATGCTGTCAAAATGGCGGCGAATTATGTGACTACGTGAAGAAATATCGTGCGTACTCTGTTCAGCGCATGGAAACGAAAATGTATTCCTTTTCTTATAAAATGCGCGAAAATTCAATACTAGCATTCCCATTTATTTCATATTTTGAGACTTTAATCTCTTCTCAATTTTCCACGGACAAAAGAAAAAAACACGACCGCAATGGATGACGGTTGGCGATTAGCCTCTTATCACACGCCCTTTATTCGCCTTTGTCACACGGCAGCCATCTTGGATTTTTTCTTACAGAAATGACTATACGTTGGGTGAGTTTACACGCTTGGCCTCGCTTTCATGCCAGCTTCGCTGTATTAGAAAATCCAAGATGGCTGCCGTGTGACAAAGGCGAATTTTACAACATCCTAACTTCAGATATTCAGTGCTGTTTTTTTTTTTTTTTTTTTTTCAAACTATAATTTTATCCGAAGTAATCTTCGTGTGGGGTTACTTGTTTCCCGGACTACGGTCAAAACTACGCCATCTAAAAATCCGCGGTTTCGCTTCCGTCAATCATACGAGTGAACAACTGGGTGATCTCAGGCTGGCTTTTAGATTTTTTTTTCACCATAAAATTCAAAGGCGAAACAACCATGCGCCTGTCTCAAAGGTTTGGTAAACGAAAGCTAAAGGGTCAGAAGGGTCGTGTAACAGCTATCAGAAGATCTAACCCTTGGGTTGATGCACCTCAGCCAAAACAATGGAAACAAAACAATAGAACGAGAGAACAATGGAATAATGAGGTGCATCATGCCAGTGCTAGATCTTACCAGCAGCTGCTACATAACTGAGCAAATAATAGAACGAGAATACAATGGAATAATGACGTGCATCAAGCCAATTGTGCTAGATCTTACCAGCAGCTGCTACATAACTGAGCAAAAACGCAGTTTTGCGTTCGGAAATGCAAAGTGGGAGTTCACAGAATTATGAAAATCGCAGTAATGTGCTATCTTTGTTCATGCGGTTTTCACATGACTGTCGTGAAAACAACTGCAATTGAGCAATCACTAGCCAATCAGAATCGAGAGAAATCACGACTTGCTCCTAAATGGCTTTTTTCTCAGCCAATTGCAAGCCGAACCAATTACTAAGTAATTACACAATTGTACTTACCGTCGGTTGCATCTACGCGTCTACACGCTCGACAAAAACATGTTCTGTCGGCACGTGAAACCTTCAAAGTTTGCCCGCCCACGCGTGAAGCTTTGGTGACGCTCGTGAGTGGAAAAAGGTAAAAAGTTCAGTTGAACTAAAGTTACCAGAATATTAGCTTTTTTCAATGTTTGTTATTGAAACGAAAGTGCGGACTTGAATATTGTGACAAAAACGTTCAAGTTTGGCCGTCAAAACATCCAAGTTTCACTGTCAAAACTCTGAAGTTTCGCGTGCCGACAGAACCTGTTTTTGACGTGTGTGTAGACGGGTAGCTGCAACCGACGGTACTACAGAATTTGATTGGCTGAGAAAAATGAGTAGCCAATGAGAACGCAAAGCAATCGCAATTACCTAACCAGTCTTGACAGTCGTGTGAAATCCGCTCTAACTTACGACTTGTCCTTTACTCCGTACAGGTAAACCGCAACACCAGACATTTAGACAAGGCATCCATCAACAAATTCTGGACAAATCTGGACAAGTAAGCCAACTCTTGATATGATACGGCTTGTATTTTTAGAATTCTCGTGTAACCTGGTCCTGCTTGGTAAATAGGTGATGTACCGTGGTCTACATTTATGGTATGAGATAACAAATCCTCTTTAAATTCCCCCCCCCCCCCCCACTTTGCGATTGTTCCTTCTAAACGCGAAAATCATATTGATGAGAGGTTCACTGACCCAGTTTTAGAATTAGGTATGCAAAGCGTACACGAGTCTAGGGGTTCACGATCTTTTATCAATCTATTATGTAATGTTGTTTATGCAGATTTATGGCAAAGAGCAAACCACTCTTGCGGCATTAAAGTTCTGAGCGATCATCAAGCCAGACAGGACCCATCAGACGAGCCCTAATATCATTACGTCACAGCTCCGAAGAGAACATGTACATATTTGACGCATGAATGGAACGCCGTTTCCACTTGACTGGGGAAGACGCCTGATTCACTCGCCTTTTTCTTTGTACCTCTTTATCCTGCATAGCAACACGTTTATTAAACAGACATAGCGAATTTCAGATGACTGTCGTGATTTAGTTGCGTTTGCGATTGGTTTGCTTTCTCATTGGCTGCTTATTTCTACCAACCAATCAAATTGCGAACTAATTACAAGCAAGGAATTACTAGCCAATAGGCCATGTTCGAATTACGCACCAATGCCTACAAACAATAACCTCAAGTCGAGGCTTTCTTCTGAAATTACTGTAAATGTATTAGAACTTGGAGAAAGCCTCGATTTGAAGCTTTTGTCTTGTGAGCATTGAAGCGTAAATCGAACCTGGGCTCTTGGGTTGCAAGTGACGTCACTGGGAGTCAAACTGGTGGTATACAACAAAAGAAAGTTCATTAGCTCCCATTGTTCAGGGCACCAGCATGGCCGCCGCGCTTTTGTAGTTTAATTCCCAAAGGAATGGTTGCAACCCATTCAACAGTAAGTTGTAATTACTCTTGTTTCTGATTGGCTAGTGATTGCGCAATTGCGTTTACTTTCACGACGATCATCTGAAATATGCTCTATGCCCGAGTTTTATCAAGATGCTCTTCAAGATAATTGTTGAGACAGCGGCACTTTCAACGTTTTCTCTACAGTACAGAACCCATTTAGTAAATATTTGTAAATCAGGTAGACGGTAGGCTGCGTAGCAAGCGTTCGGCCGAGAAACCACTTTCGTGCGGCCAAACATTCGCTCGTTTTACTTCTCGCCACTTTTCGTGGTTCTCTGGGTTTCTTTTCCCTGAAGCGCTTGCTACTTAGGCTAGTAGGCGGGGCTAGAGATCACGAGGGATGTTCTGTTGACATCTACTTTTTACCTGGAACTTTTCTTTGAATATGCTGTCGACATTGAAAAAATAACATTTCCAGGTTACAGTTGAGAATGAATCATTTCATTGTTAGACTATTTGCTATTGTGAAAAGTCTTGCCGTAAGATATGCATTGATGCAGAAACCCTGTGCAATAGAATGAGAAAGATCTCATCTCTATCTTTCTAATGTGGTGGTGGGATCTGTATATGAAATATTCGTGTAATAAACGCGAAATTGTAAAGAAGTCTGACCGTATTGAGGTATGCTGTCAGTAGAATTTGTGCAACGAACTTATTGTGTCAATAAATTAATGTTTGCATTGAAGAAGCGCAGTCATTAAGAAATAAAACATTTTTTGTGCCTTCATAGAGTTTTGAAAACCGAGGCGTTGTTTGGGAGAATTGGAGAGCAGATCATGAAGCACGAGACGAAGTCGATTGCTTCATGATCTGACTCGAGAATTCTCCCAAACGAAAGCCTTAGGGTGCGTATTTTTGACGACCATTCCTTAGTGGCCCTTAGTCTTTCAAGTGACAAAACGTACCGAGGATCCCGTCTGCGTTCAGAACCTTGTGCTGTGGATGCAAAAATACCATGGCACTCTCCATTAATAATACTCTCAACGCGTTTTTCTATTCCAATCAATCAAGGTTGTCTCTATATTGTTAGTACGAAATATGAGGATATAAGCTATTTACTTGCGAACAGGCTTGCGAAGAAACAAGTTTTAGCTTTATAACAGTAATGAACTCTCGAAGTGTAAAATATCTCCTAGCTAAACCGAAAACAAAATTAATTCCAACTGGCCTCCAAGAAAACATGAGTTGTCGCTCACACATATTAAACGAGAGCATGAGTTCCAATTCGAAAATAAAAATGTCCTGAAATGCAAAATGGCCGCAAGGAGGTGGGGGGGTGGACTCCAATATTTTTTTGTCGGGGATGATCGTCGGAAATTTCCAGTTTCACCCCTAAAAGATACCAAACATGGCGGGCCATGGCGTGTCTCAAAAATGTATTACCCTAAAGATGAAAAAAAGATGTACCAAGTAGGCGCGAAGGACACAGGTAACAGGTGAAAGATACCCATCAATAAATTTCCGTGTTTGTTTCTAATTTATCGTCTTCTCATCGAATAATCTCTCTTTCTTACACGGTTTTTAGAAGCACCATCACGAGGCAAAACAATTTGGACACATATTTCGGCCCTAAAAGATACCAATTTCCCTAAAATTTTATTGAAGATTAAGATCATCCCACATACTGTACATTAATTTTTTCATCACATGGTGTTATTAGACTTCAAACATACCATTCGGCGGAGGGAACTTAGGAAACGTTTTTCACATTTTATTGAGGAAATTGTTCTGAAGCAGGTGTGTTGTCGCTACAATGAAGCAGTGGAAACAAGCCAAAAATTCTCTTTACATTGACTTACAGGGTAAATTGATGATTTGGGATCACCGAAATAGAAAAGTATATATTCAGTTTCTATAAGTGCACTGTTCAATTGTTGAGGTTATTTTTGTATAAACAAGAAAAAATTCAAGCTATTCTCGACAAAAACGGAGCTGTTATTGATGTACTGTTTCCTTGTTCCTGGTTCCCTGAATATTAAAACGGAATTAATAATTTACAATTATCCCTCATCATCATCATTTTCCCTCTTGGCACACTTGTGACCTTGGGATGCTCGTCTCTGAACAAATGGTCTAACACTCGCCATTAGTTCGTTCTCTTCATCATAGTACTTCGTATCTGTGATATGTCCATACCCATGCATACATTTATAGTTTGTTCCTGTAGTTTTGGGCATTCTGCCATCGAATACAGGGGCCGATCCAGGATCTCCAAAAAGGGAGGCATCGAATATTACCGAAACAGGGGCAACAACAACAACAAAAAGGTTAAAATGGTATGGATGGGAAAGCCGAGTTAAAGATACCTGGTCAGAATTAAGTTCCTTTCTTCGGCGTACCGTTTTAGTTCCAAGAACCCCTAAAAATACCGGATCCTCTTACTTCAGCGTACCATTTTCGTCCAAGGAACCCCTAAAAAAAATTCCCGAACGCCGATTAACCCTTAAAAAATATACGACGTTCATATCTACCACCCGAATACCTCGAGGGGCAACATAGTTTTTATCGAAGTGTCACGGGCCCTCTTTGGAGCTTCTCTGCGCGTGGCGCGAGATGAAAACGACACGCTCTTTTCCGCGCATGCGCGACAGCTAAGATTCAATAGAAGGGACTGCCGTGGACCCCTGATTGAGAGTCACGGTCTCAATTGCATCATGGGTAATCAGTGCAAGATAGCGGACATAATCAGGGTTTTGTAGGGAAAAGGCAAGTCGGGAATCCTCACTACAATACATATATCCCGATTGTTTATCGTACCGCCAAAGTTATCAATAACGTATTGGCATTATCAATCAAGTTACTTCAGAGGCTTTGTTAGGCAAAAACACAGGTCAGCTACTTACCCTTGATTTAGGGACCGGCCTTTATTTATCGCCTGGGGAGGGGGGGGGAGCAGAGGATTTTAGGGGGATCACTTCATTTTGGGGCGAGCGAAAGGGGGGATCTCTCAAACCTTGAATCCTGAAATTTTCTAAGTAGTAGTATTCAAGCAACTTCTCTAACATTTGCATTTTTGTACTTCACTTCACTCAATAAAGAATAAAAATTTCGGCGCGCTTTGCGCGCGTAAAGAATGTAATATAATATAGCATTTGGCAACTTGCGCAACGGAGACACTACCTTCGCACCATTCACAAGAACAAGTATATGTTGGCGAGAAAAAATAAACTCTGCAGTGATAGGCCTGGCGGGCAGTCACTATGTTCGTAAGAAGAGTAAGCGTGAGTTCGACGTTATAGGCATAGAAATTCATCATTTGGGCCGCGCTTCGCGCAAATGAATAATAATAATTTCGTCATTTCGGCGCGCAATTGCGCGCATGAATAAGAAAACCTACAGGATTTGTTTACTATACACAAAAATACGGAATATTCATCTACACTTTCGCTGAGGCTTGATGAAGTGCGTTTATCTAAATTCGGGAAAAAAGCAATCCCCTCTATCTGTAAATTGTCTTCTACTAGGTCCAATAGGGGTCGGGGGGATCACGAAAACGTTTAACTGCTCTGAGGGGGGATCACGTTAATCATTGTACTTATAGAGGGAGGATCACTGCATTTTGACCTTGTATTATTCAATTCAATTCATTTCATTTATTTCACTACCACCGTATACATTAGCGTACATGGGTTTTAGGTCAGCAAAATATATATACTGAAATATATACAAAATATTGTTTGTTAATAATAAAATGAACCTGTTATTTTTCACGCATTTTGAAACATTTGAAAACGTACTCGCTCACTTCTTTTTGTATTTTTCCTGGCGGATTAATAAGGCAGTGAAAGAGTACGTCTTCGTTATTTCTGTTTTTTTTTTTATCAGATTCTTTGTTTCCATACCATCAAGCACTTCTTTCCTTAGTATATCATAAAGCTTGCACCTTACTAAAAAGTGACGTTCGTCCTCTGTTTCTTTTAGATCACATTTAGTACAAATACGTTCCTCAGGCTTTTTGTATGGTCTTTCGTACCGCCCGGTCTCAATTTCTAATCTATGTGCACTAATCCTCAGGCGCGTGAGGGCAATTCTGTGCTTGTTGGTATGGACGTTAAGTAGATAAGGTTCTAGTGTGTAAGTGAGTTTGAAGGTTCGATAGGTACGGAGTTTGTTTTGTCCACTTTTTTTGTCGTCATCCGACACTTCACTTAGCCAATTTTGAAATTCTATGTCCTGAAGCCTTTGCTTGAGTAGGGCTTTCGCGTGTTGCAGATTGATACGCTGTGTCTCGGTCATGTTTATCCAAAGCTCTCCGAGACCCAGCGTATAAATCATGTCTTTTATTTTCACTAGCCAGTCTGTTTTATTATTTAGTTCTAAGCAGTCGAGAAACACGTGATGCGACATGAAGCCACTTCTGGGCTCTTTGAGTTTGGTTAGAAAATTAAACGCCCTGTATTTGGCATCGACTGATAGAGGGTATCTTCCGAGTTCGGCCCTACATGCATTATTTGTTGCTTTCTTGCTTACTCCAAGTGCTAGTTTACAGAATTTTGTATGGACAGCCTCGATTGGGTCACGTTCCTTTCTTTGCGCATCGACCCCCCAGATTTCACTACCATAAAGTAGGATTGGCTTTATCAAACAGTCAAATAGATGCAAGGTCAGTCTGAGGTCGGTTCTGAAGCTGTCTCCCATTGTCGTTTTAAGTTTAAAGAGAGCTTTAAGGGCTACTTTCTTTAGCTCGCTTTTGGCTAGATTAAAGGTACCCACAGCACTAAAAGTCAGCCCTAAATACTTATATGACGTCACGTTTTGTACGATTTTGTTTTGGTATTTAAACATGTAATTGCTCATTGCTTTTCCTGTGTTGTTAAACACGACCACTTTTGTTTTTTCGAGATTAAGTCTCATTCCGTTTTTTTCTACAAAGACACTTAAATAATCCAGATACTGCTGGAGTAATTTTTCGTTCCTTGCTACAAGCACTAGAACGTCGGCATATAGCAGGTGGCTTACCCAAAATCCTCTGGCTTCCAATTTTTCTGATTCTGAATGATTTCCACCCTCTTGTCCTTATTACCCATAGATCGTCAATTTGTTATAATTGTAAGTGTTATATCGTGGAACTTCAATTTTTCGATACTCTATGTTCAATTAATTGTTCTTCCAGTATGTACAAACTAGCATGCTATGGCAACGTTAATTGAGTCTAATCATTTAATCAGCTACTATTACTTTGTACAACTGCACTTCGTAGACTCTGACAGCTATGTCATTCGAGTCTATACACACCACAAAGAAACGAGTAAAAATTCCTCGTCTTGACAATGCAGATTGTCACTTTCAGACTATTTTATACTTAGGCTAGTTTTAGACGTCGAACTTAATTCTTGTCGCTCTAAATGTCTGAATTTCCCATTGTTTGGTTAGTTAGAGCTATTGTCTTGAGCTCATTTGCATTAGGAACGGCACTATCTGCCGTGCCAACGCCGTGCTACTGCCGTGCTAAATTGAAATTTTGAATCCTTCCAGCGCTTTTAAAATCAGGGCTGACATGCTATACTAACCTCATAAAATCACTCCTATCGAAATTACTTGTTTTTACTGGCTAATGAACCTAATACTGGACTTACTTGTACGGGAATAGCACTGCCTTTGACTTCGCATTTGAGATTTGACAAAATAAAATAGGCAATTTCTTGTCAACTTCAGCTATTGTTATTTTGAGTTATTTTTGATAAACATGAACAAATTCAAGTTAATGGTCGAGAAAATTATTAAAATAATTTATCATTTCCTTGTTTTCATGTTGCCTAATTAAGGTGACTTCGATTCAAAGATGGATATAAATACGGGGTCTTGAGCGGTGAAGAGTCGAGAAACCCTCAACAAAAGCTACTTATCACTTCCAAGAGCAGTCCAAGATTTGAGGTAAAGTCCTCCTGGTAGTTTTTAAAACAAGGCGGATGCTTTTAAATGCTAATAACATTAACGAGTTTCCCTTAATTATTTCCACTTTGCTATTTTACAGTTTCAAAAAAATGAGAAAGCTTCAGCTTGTCCTCATGGTCGTTCTGGTCTCCCTGTGTGTCATTAAAACAAGCGAGGCCTGGGTAGACATCGCCGTAGCAATTGGTGCTGCCCTGGTTAAGAAATGGGTTTGTAACAAGGCATGTAACAGAGTCTGTGATAAACGTCACGTTTGCCAATACGTGTGTAGGACATATGGCTGCCGCTGGGTCTTCTCTGGACGCCGTGATGAATCACAAGTAAGGCGTATCACAAATCCCACTCAGTGCACCTACACCCCTCTCCTCCTCCATTAACAAAGATTGACCCACTACAGTTGCACTTAGTCTTTGACCCTAAAATAGAACTGAGGCACCATGCGAGATTACGCTGTACGTTCTTTGTTTCTTCTGGAGTTTTAACTGATAAAATTAGACCCCCTAAATCTCATGACTCATGTATGAGATCCCGATGGCTGTGATTGAAAAATTATCCAGATCCTGTTTATCGTAAATTCATTACAAGTTTTCCTTACAGTAACATCTGAGTTAGCCTGGATTTCAGACGTCTTTTCCCTCGTAAAAAAAAGACTACTAGTAGCACTTTCACTAGCACTTTCTTTAAGACGAATAATTTTTCATTGGACAGTTCTAGGAAAAACTGCGTTGGAAACGTCATCCTTTGCAACATGGGTGTCAATTTTAATGTTAGTATCTCTTTGTGCCAAGTTTACACTGTTCTATCATACAGCGCGAAAATGTGCCTTCATTCTGACCAACCGAGAATTATTTTCTTCAGTTTGAAGTGTGAAGGTCTATATATAACTTCTCAGGGAATTTTGAAGAGCTACAGAAGCTACCAGTTAAACGTGGCGAACTGGATACACGTTATCCCCCAACCCCAATTTAGAAATGTAATAATCATAAAATGTTTTTTCATGCTAATAGAAATGATCTTTCTCCTAGATTGAGTATGACGCCATCGAGGGCGCCTTCTCTCAAGACCCAGCGAAAAAGATATCGGCAGCACGACAGCGTGCTTTCCCGAGAGTCAAAACCTCTCGCCTCCGACTGCCCACCAAGTTTTCCGAGTACGACGTGAACCGGGATGGGAAGATTTCGCCTGTTGAGTTCCTTGATGTTCTTCATATGGTGGACACATCCGTCAGGCCGATCTTCGAGGCTATGGACAGAAACAGTAAGCCACGCAAATATAGCTAGTAGTTGCAGTAAATACCTTTTTCTGAAAAACCCAAATAGTATCCATATACCGGGATCCATACTGTAAATGGGTATTAGGCTACTAGCATGTACTAGGCCAACATGTAAATCAACTGCAAATTCATATTTGGCATCCAGAGAATGCTAGCCCATCACAATCTCTGGCATGCAAGAAACTGACTACAGGCATGTTTTGTCATTTTTCTCCTCAGAGGATGGCTTCATCAGCTGCAAGGAGTTCAAGAAGGTACCAGGCTCTCCTTTGTTTAAGACTCCGCCCACTTGCTAGAGGGACTGATTCCACGTGGACACCACATTCTGCCAAGTCGTCCATAGCCCATTAAAATAGAGTGGTACAATAAGGTGCAGATGTAACAGTTAGAATAGTGAAGGGGATAATATTATTTTAAGATAACAAACAGAAGTATCTCTCTGTCAAAACAATGAGTTGTCATGTGTTTGTGATTGAGTTTCACAGTCAAGTACAAAAAGAAGTAACGCTGCATTCTAAATATGCTTTTCGCTATTGATTCTGTGTCAAAACTACCCGTGTGGCAGGTCCATGGTTCATACGCGGGCGATTTGCCGGAGATGCTCCCGACAGCGCCCATCATTTGCCTTTGTAAATCGCCGCCACTTTGACAATCCGGCAAAGCAGGAAACGCAGAATTCTTCGGTGCTGAGCAAAAAAGTGAATCATTTGAAGTATTTTATTGTTCAACGTGTGTACCATAATCCCGGCATCAGGTTTTGCTTCCCGCCATGAGCAGATCCCGTCAGCCCTCACGCGATGTCGCTTTTATTTTGTTACTATTGTCGAACAGACCAAACCAGCCAAAGTGCGTGATAGAAAGGTGTGGCGCGCTTGTACAGACCCAGTCCCTTTATGCATTCTATGGAAGCACGGTTGGTTTAGCGTTCCGCCGCTGGGTCTCTCACCGCTGTCGTCCGGGCTCGACTCTTGGTCGAACTTTGTTCTACAGTGGACCCTAGCTTTACGACCCTGATTTTACAATGGTGACTTTTCTGGGTCGCAGCAACAATGCCTCCTTATATCGAGAGTTCGTTTGCCCCCGATTTTATGATTTTGCGATGCAATTTTGCTGTCCCGTGGGGTATTCTAAAATCGGGGTTTTGCTGTACTGTGTTTCCACGTCTTTCGGTTGAGACAATAAACCGAGGTCCTGTCTCGCCTTTACTTAATCTACCTAGTTTCAAGAGGACGACAAAGAACCACTGGGGCACGTGTAATAGACCCTCTGCCAGTGACCACCCTTCGGAATTCGATCACAGCCGTTCCTCTCGGAGGGCATACCTCTATCGACCGTTAGTATAATTACTCAAGTGATATAATAATTTCCGCTCGCTGATTGGTCGAGATGTTCGTTTCATCTCGCTATAATCACCTACAGGTGCTTATTAATTGAAAGGATTGGGAATACGTGCGCGAGTTTTGTTATGATCGTGAAGAAAATCCAACAAAACAAGTTTTCCTGTCTAAAAACCTTATGAAACACTTGAGCAATTATACTAAAACAATTGGTCGCCTCAGGCATTCGGTGAATGGTCACCTCGATTTCGTCTCGGTGAATATTCGCCCGCGATAATCACGGAGCCTGAGGCGACTAATTGTTAATTAATTAACGGAGTCAAAGCACGTGCTTCCTTGAATTGCACCAGATAGTCGGCGAAAATGTTAGAGCAGATTTCGTATGACTGTGAAAAG
This sequence comes from Scolanthus callimorphus, assembly GCA_033964015.1. Lineage (NCBI taxonomy): Eukaryota > Metazoa > Cnidaria > Anthozoa > Actiniaria > Edwardsiidae > Scolanthus > Scolanthus callimorphus. Next base: position 25,147,694 of record CM066911.1, on the reverse strand, counting down.
TACCGCAATACGGGCGCAGTACTGTCGCGGTGGCGGTACCGCACCTGGCCTGCTGTAAATGGAATGAAATCACAAATGAAATCGCGTAGTCGCGGTACGGTCACGGTCGCGGTGCGGAACAACTTTGTCGCGGTACTTTTCACAGTCATACGAAATCTTGCTCTACAATCTCGTACCCAGAGCCCGTCATCTTTTGGCCAGCGGCAAAGATTCAGGGCTCTGGGGGAATCGATTTTTTTTTTATTGTTGTATGAAAGTTCGTTACGTTTTTGACCTACCACGCATGCTCACAAATCGGATTCCCCCAGGGCCCTGAATCTTGCCGCTGGCCAAAAGATGACGGGCTCTGAGTACGAGGTTGATCTGCTCTAATGACAAGTGATAGTGTTAGTGCGCGTGCGCGACCATTCTCGAACCCAGAGCTCCCCGGCTCGTAACCCTTAATACCCTTCGGCGAGCAGACGAGTCCGGGAGGTCTAAATCGACTTCGTCTAGGGAAACAAAACTCGTTTCCCTCGGGAGCAGTTATTAAGTGTATAGTGTTCAAAGTGCATGAGAGCGGATGAGAGTCGATGAGAGTTCGCTATCAAACGGGAAAACTCTCATCATCTCTCATTAGCTATCATCAACTCTCATCACCGTTTGACCCTGCTTAATCGATGCTTAAAGTTGCCGATAAAGTTATCGAGCAACTTGCGCTGCAAGGAAGCGATTCGGCGTGAAATAATTATCCAAGTTTGGCCACCTAGCGGAGTTCCGTTCTCGACTTAAAATGTTTTCTATCGTGCTGGCACTTGAGTAATGAGCGAGTGACATTTGGCCCGTATCCACGATTTAAAAAGCTTTCTGGCTCTGTTCTGTTGTGACACTTCAATAATTAAAACTTTATTTATCCACGGTAACTCATCAGGTGTATATACATAACAACAAAAATAATGGATTGTATACTAAAAATATAACAACAAAAATCCTGCTTTCCATGAGAGCCGTGTATATGTCTAATCTAAATAGTAAGTTAAATCTTTAGAAATAGTTACTGCAGCCCTCTTTAAAAGTTTTGAGCGTGTTTGCTTGCCACAACCGTCGCCACAACCCAAATTGTTGCAAACATTTCTTGGGTCGCCTGTGGAAATCAATGGCCGTGATGGTCATGAAACGAGTGTCCAAAGTTTCCCTTTTGTTGCCATGGTAACTTTCTTGGCCGCCATGTTGGAAACAAAACAGCAGTAAGAAGCACAAGAAGAACGGGTTCTTGTTGTTTAGACGCATAATCTATACCGAAGGGCTTGGGTTTTAAACGTTATCATGCCACCAAAGAAGAAAGGAAAGAAAAGTGGAAAGAAGGGGAAGAAAAGTGGAAAGAGGAGCGGGAAGAAGTCAGCCTCGGCTGCTCCTTCCACAGAAATGTTGACCGAGTTGTCTAAGGAATTTTTCTTGATTCAGATTCGTGATTTAGAAGGACGTTTAGCAAGATATCAGAAGAAGTGTGACGAACTGGAACTAGGAAACCAGGATTACAAATCACAATATGAGCAGCAAACCACGGACAAAAAGGAAATTGTATCTTTCTTGAAGAAACAACTAGAACAGCGAGCGGACGAAATCGCAGACTTGCAAGATCGATTGATCGGTCTTCAACAAGCGAAAGATGCAGAAAAAGATCAGTTTGAAGTGCAGTTAGCAACTTTAAGAACAGAAATGCAGGAGATAAAAGACCAGTTAACTTCAGAGAACATGGTTTTAGGAGGAAAATTGGCATCTTTGGAGGAATTTCGAGTACAGAAGGAGGACTTGATGGCAAAGTTTGCCAAAATGGAGGAGGAGTTAGAAAAACAACAGAAAGAGCACAAAGAGGTGATTTATAACTTGGAAAGAAAAGCCGTGGTTGATAAAGATAGGTAAGCCTGTTGATGTAATCTTGAAGGTTCTATAATGCTCAAAATAACATGATCAAATTATCTGAAGAGGTAAATCAGCAAGCAAAATACAAGAGAATTCTTCCTACCGGTAGTTGTAATCATCTACAGTTATTGTTGGCCACCCGGCGGTCAAATTTTGAAGTGTATGCTTTGTTATGGGAGCTACATACTAGTTATACAATGCTTTGGAGTGGCAAACTGCAGAATATCCCACACATCACTTGTATTTTCTGGTTACAAATGACAAGTGGGATATTCTGCATTATTTTTTTTCCTCGGCCTCCAGCCTCGGTCACAGTTTTTCCTTATACGGACCTCCCAGCCGGTAAAATATATGTATGCCACAAGAATTCATTGGAATTGCGGTCGATTCGCTGACACGTTGGTTCGCCGACTCGTGTCGCGTCGGTTCGCCGACACATGGCTCCGTGCATACTTTCAAATCTAAACAGCTAAACAAGACTAAACATAAGAAACAAATTTCAAGCAACAAGTTTATATTCTCAATCCTTTTTACTTGTCTTTTTTTCCAACTGATTGATATTTACATTTGTTTCTAAGCGATATTCACGTTAAACTCACAAAACTTTTGCTTCTCTCGCGTGATTAACTTAAGTATATTTGGCTACAACCACACTGTTAAGTTCTTCAGAATCTATGGAATATAAGCTTTCATTCTATATAAGATTTGTGTGCGTGGTGCTCGGAACAAAGATTATTTCTGTTCAGTTTGAGTCTTTGACTCATGAAGAAAGCCAAAGTGACTCACAAAACTTTTGCATCTCGCGCGCTGTGATTATCAAATAACTTTGCATCGAGGCAGATATTCAAGTTTTAATTACAAGGATAGAGTGATGATGTATAAATATCAACCTGTATTGATGATATAAGTTGTATTTTATTTCAAACAAGGCCTTACACACGTAGAGATCATGTGTTGACGAACCGTCTCCTGCGCGAGTCGGCGAACAAGTGTGTCCGTGAATCAACCGGATTCGATTCATTGTATGCTACAGAAAATTAAAGACAACATTTCATGTAAATGGAGTTAGGATAATTTCCATGGATGAATAATGGTCCTCAAAATTTCACAGTTGCACATGTTCATTTTTCATTGACATTGTAATTATTGAAAGGTATACATGTGCTGGGGGAGGGGGGATTCTGCAATTGCTTCATTATGGGCTGTTTCATGGAAAATGGGCCTGGTGGACATTCCGCAAAATCACGATGAACTTGGGCTTTCCTATTTTCAAGTGTTCATAGGTTTTTGCTTTTGTCTCTCCTTGGTGTCTTGACACATCACAAGTCCCCTATTCAATTCCTTTGTTGGCTCATTTTAAGGACCAGTCTTTCATGTAATTTATGCAATATTGGAGTATTATTTCCCAGGGTGTGGGGCCAGACCAAAGGAGGCATGTTAGAATAACTATGGGGGAGGCTATTACCAGGGCAGTGAAGAAGTTTTTTCAGTGATTCAGCCTTATTTGTGAAAATGCATTAATTCTGGCCATGGACCATCAAATCAAGCTTGCCTATATTTGTCAGTTGTGTGCCATGTTCTGTGAATACAGATTTGAAACTCCTGTGAAATGTGAAAGGAGGACAAATGCTGAATGCTTGTGATCTTGTGATTCGTGAAGCTAAAAAAATCTGACTTCTGATCTGTGATTGGTGCCTTCTCTTTGCCACCCTGACTTCAATGCAGAAACTAACACAGTAAACTGTCTCTAATGAATAATGAAGCCCCTTCAAATTCTGTTCTGCTACCCATGGCCTAGCAAAGTATTACACAGGAAGAGCAGATAGGCCTTTCTTACTGCTCCTTATCTTTTGTCCCTTCTGAGGTAAAATAGTGTCCCTATCAATTTTCAATAATGTTTTGCCCTTTTCCTTTCTACTGTAGGCTTAAAAAAGAAATGGTGCTGAGACTTAATCAAGTGGCAGCAGAATTCAGAAAAGTTTCCAACAAGCAGATGGCTGAGACAACTAAGAGGACAATACGAGAGAATGTGTCTATCAATGCCCAACTGGCAAAGATGTCTGATAAAACCATGGAACTAATTCAGGAGAATGATGAACTTAAACAGAAAGAGAAAAAACAGAAGCTACAAATTGACATGCTGGAACATAATGAGAAGGAGCTGGCAAGGAAAAATAGTAGTAATCAAAAGGTAGGTTCTACATCCCTGGGGAAAACCTAAGCAGCAATCTATAAGGTCTTACAGAGGATCTTCAGCAGATAGAGATCCTGCAAGATCTTACCATACCTTGTTGTTTGGATGCTTTAAGCTAGGTGTTCAAATCTTGCTTTTCATTAGAATTGTAGTAACTGGTAGCCAAAAACAGATATAACAAATACAATCCTAATCTAGGCAAAGGAACATTTTAAGGCATATGTACACCTGTATTGGGTGCATTTTCAAGCCCAGTTTAATCTCAAGTACAAGCCATTTGTCTTATACCTTACAGATCATCCGCATGTTGGCAGAGAAGTCAAAACAGCAGGAGACACTGCTAGCAGAGTATGAAGAGCAGCAGGTGCAGCAGGCAGAGGTTGTAAGTGAGGTTCAGCTGCTACAAGCACAGGTCAACAGCATCAAGGACGAGCTCAAGGTAGGCACGGAAAGCTTAATTATAGGGTCCTCTTGGGAGAAAGTGCCCCCTCCCCCACCCTGGAAGTTCCTACAAACTCTTTTGAACTCTACTTCTTAAACTTGAACTTGTAGTCTAAATAGAGCATTATGTGCATCTGTCGATTAAAATCAGTTCTAACTTGCTGGGCACTCTTTTGTAGACAACATATGACCAAAAGGAAGGCTATGAGGTTGAGCTGGCAAAAGTTAAGAAGGACCGAGATATTTCAATGAAGAGTAAAGAGGAACTTGTTAGTATCCTATCAGAAGCTGCTGGTGCTCTCAAGTCTTCCTTGGTGGTAAGTGGGCAGATTACTGGTTTGTCAATGTTTTTGTGAAAATGATGCATCAAACGGTGCATTACATTTTGCCTGAAACACAAATTTGGTTCTCATGTGACCTCCCTGCAATGTTTCTTGCAGATCGTATTAATTTTTGATCCTCCTCTACAATGGGGGTACTCCAAAACTTTTGATGGCATTTGCCGAAATTCACCAGCACCCTGCCTTGGTGCAGCCAGAATGTGACCCTGCAAAGTCTATCTGCTAATTACCAGAAATAATCTTTTGTCTCACTAGGGTGTTTTGGGATCAGCCATTGCTTTGCAGACTGAATTTTCAAGTTCTGGCTGCATGCAGGATACCACTCTAAACTCCAATTTTAATCCAACTTCCCTTCACACTTTACATTCAGATTCATTTACTAGCACCTTATACGTACATATGCGTACATCAGCCCTTTCATAATGATGTATGATTAAATATCATTTTGTTACTTAGCCACCACCTGGTGACAGTGCATACCAAAAGGTAGACATGGCATCACAGAGAGAAACGCTAGTGCAAACACTGCTAGATATACTGAACAGAGCTGCAGAGTTTGGTGTTGGCCCCAGCACAACTGACTTTGGCTTTGGCCAAGAGCGGGCCAACGGGTACTCCAGTCCTGGTCCTGATATTGGTGGCCACATCTCTAGGAGAAAAGAGTAAGTCTAAAGCCCTGGCTAAACTAGGACACATGTAACACACAACATTGTAGCCGGACACTTGTTTCCTTCATGTTTCCCAGTTTAGCCATGCAGGAAACATTGTCACGTGCAACACATTTTGTAGCCGAGACACAAATAAATTTTTCTTCACAAGACAAGGAACATTTTGTGTCCGAGACATGTGTGTTCCGGTAATGTTTCCTAGTTTAACAACTCTCAGGAAATATGCAGGACATGAATGTGTAACACAACATGTGTCCTAGTTTAGCCGTAGCTTTTCCTGCAGCTATGATTTGTCTATTGAGTAGACTTGTCTGTTTCTCTGGTTAACTACTAGGGGTATGGGTGGTTTTGAGTTTTATCAGAAGCTCCCCCACCACCTCCTTATTGGTCCATGGGTGTCTTTCTCAAGAAAGTTTTTATAAACCCAGTGTAGTTATTCCAATGTGATCTGTACCGGTTGCCAGGTATTCTGCTGTTTACTTGTCCTCATCTGCACTGTTCTCCTTGCTCTAGTTCATCTGTTCCACTGACAAGGTCATCTGTAGCTGCTGTGTCGCGACCCCTGCCACATTACAAGCTAGGTGACCTGGGCATAGTGCCACGGCCCACAGCCAAACTTGGAGACACACTTGGTAGGGCGTCACCCTCAATTAACCCTCCATCCCACAAGAAGACCAAGAGTGTAGGGGTGCAAACGGTCAGCGCACAGAAGGTAAGAAAACTGCTGCACTTGTTTTTATTGCAGGGGTGAAAAAAAAAGATGTTTGGTTTATAGGCTCTAAAGCGCTAACCATTTGTCAAGGAAAACCGGTTGGTTTGATCAGCATCCAGTGGTACAAAGCATTCCAGTTGCAATGAAATCCCGAATGTAATGACACTTGCTAATTTCTATTTCGGTTCGGATCTGTGACTTTGGTCACAAAAACGAGTGGGACTACCAATGATACAAACCATTCCGATTTGTTCGTTCCAACCGGACAAGTTCTAGAGGTTGTATTTTCATCCCAACTCGTTCCAACAGAAATGACCGAAAAATCGACTGTACTATTTCATCCCAACCGGAATTTCTGGGATATTTTTTTAAATAGTAAGTAAATAAATAGTAAAAATAAATAGTAGTAAGTAATTCATAGTAGTAAGTAATTCATATTTACAAATCATTTACAAATCCAGCCGGCCTACCAATAGCAGAAGCTAGTCTAGGCAGGCAGGGAGGGGACGTGACTTTACACGTTTTTTCAAGTGTTTTTACAAAAAAGAAATTATACTTTATAAATGAAACGACAAGGAATATAGCGAAATAAGCATGAAAAAGAGTGAAAAAGTTGGAGAAAGAGTCTATTTATGGGTATTTTTTTTAACAAATCACAGAGAGGACGGAGATGCAAATAGGACACTGGAACCATATTCCTAAAAAAGCTGACTGGGTTCTTTGCAATAAGTGATTAAATGAATTGTATTGTATTCCTTGGCCTCGTAGTTCTTCCCCTTCTCTAAATTTGATGCTTTTTTTTAGCAAAGCGTATCACCAAAAGTGTGTCCCTCCCTGTCATAGAATTCGAGATATTTCTCGTTGAAGATGGTTGTCTCTTATGTGTGAGACCCCGTCCATATTTCACCGTTTTCAAACGAAACGGATACTTTTTGCTCTGTTTTCAAAAGATTTGCGTCCACACTTATCGTTTTCGCCGGTCCATACTGCAACGCGTATCCGTACGTAAACGCTCTTATGCATTCAGTGCGCATGCTCAACTAAGCTCAACGCATGCACATTTCGATCTGTCGGCCCGCGAAATTGGTCGGGTTTGCTGTGGTGACGTCATCGTTTTCAGATAGCATCGTTTTCACCCGCGTCCACACCAGAAAACAGCGTTTTCAAACAGCTCCGTTTTCAAATCGTTTCCGGATTGATCCGTTTTCGGTGATCGTTTTGGCGTTGTAGTGTGGACGATAGCGGCATCCGGAGCAAAAAGTATCCGTTTTCGTTTGAAAACGGTGTAGTGTGGACGGGGTCTGACTCGCTGTCGTGCTAGTTCTAATAGAATTTACTTCATGTTTTCAGGCCATGTTCTTTGCGGATCAGTTGTTGTCGCGTCGCAGCGGCTCGTCGTCAGCTCACTCCTTTGCACGCCAAGAATTCACCGCGAGTGGAACCATTCGTACTGAGATACCCGTCAATCAAGGATCAAGAACAAGAATTATATCCTAGTCAGATTAAACTGGTGAAGTTGTACTACTGCTATTATGCCAAGGATATGATTTTGCTGGCGTCATTGGATTTCTGGTATAGATAAAACTAAACGAAGTGAAAATGTTTTTAAAGTAATATTTCAAAGGGTTTGCTATTGTCTGAATTGTATATAATTACACTGTATATAGTATACTACAAATAAGCAGAGAAAATGTCAGTTTCTTACAATAAAGACTGTAAAAGCACCTAGAGATTTAATTTCTATTGTCTTCTCGGTCGGACCAGCGATCGCGGTGGAGCCAGCGACCCCCAGAATCGTGAAACAAGGGTGCATGATTTCGCCAGCTCTTTCCAACCTTTACCTTGTGATCTTCCCAAACAAACTAAACACAAGTAGCCATGATGAAAACATTGAACTCAGCGCCAAGCCATTATATTTAAGTTGTATGTTGAATATGCAGACGATTTAGTAATGTTTTCAAAGTCAGCAGAAGGGTTACAAAATTGTTTAGAAGGTCTCAATAATTATTGCCAATTAAACATGTCAGTTAATTTGGAAAAGACGAAAGTGATTATATTTAAGAGCGGATGTCTGTAACGGTCGACTCCAGCTGGAAAAATGGATTTTGACATTACATGTCAGAATGAAGCCTGTTATCAGCTGCTTCTAACGATATATTTTTTATCTCGTTGCGATTAATATTTTCGGAGAAATCCGGCCGAGTTTAGTATCGGGTCGAATATGGGGTTTGGGTAGCCTTCCGAGGCCGTTTTTACCGCACCAATAAAATATCAAAAATAAAAACAAATGCAAGGCGCTTTGGAAATTTTAAGCTGACACAGAACTCAAGAGCACATAATTTTTGTCATTCTAAGCAGTTTTTTATTTCCCAGCGTTGAAAATTGAATATTTTACGAATTTTTAAATAATTACATTTTTTTTGGGCCCCCATCTATAGGGTATCTTTGACGTGCTTTATCGGGTTGATCCATGTACATTTGACAACTGAAATTTACTCAGAGTAATGGAGCGATGATAGATGTTTACAAATATCAAATAACTTTTGTGGGCAAGCTACTTTTGTAACCAGCAGGAGGCGGTAAACATACCTTGACATGGCGACTAAAGTTCACGGCATTACACTGTTGACTTGACAAGCGTGGAGGGAAAATCTTGCAAAAATCTCTGCTGAAACAAGAATAAGAGTCTAACAAATATCCTCAGAAAATAATCATGGTTTCTCGCTTGAGTTTGAATCTGCAGAGATAAACGGCCTCGGAAGGCATAGCTGAATAATAATAAACCTTGTTATATAGCGAGTGCTCACTCCAACCGAGCGAGCGCTCTTATTGGCTAAATCAAGGTCACGTGGTGAAGTACAATCAAATATTCCCCGATCAGTCAATATTTCGAAAAATTATTGACTGGTCGGGGAATATTGATTTCGCGCGTCGCGTTTGAGAGCGGGAAAATAGAAGTTTATTGTAAACACGCGTGTCTCTTTAAACAACCTTTGCTAATTTTGATAAGTTTTTGCCGTAATGCAAGAAAATTGTGGGATTTTAGGAGTGTTTTTATTTTACACGATGCAGTCGCGCACACACTTTGTAACTTCTCTTTCGTTTTTGAAATACATTTGTTTCGATTTAATAATTGCAGTTTATTTTTTGCTATATAACAAAACACTTAATGACTGCTCCCTCGGGAAACACCAGTTTTGTTTCCCTCGAATCTCGACTTCGTCTCGGGAAACATCGAGATTCTCGGGAAACAAAACTGATGTTTCCCTCGGGAGCAGTCATTAAGTGTATATTATTTGTTATGTTTATTGTTTCTCTTCTAGCATATCCCTTGTTTTTAGAGCTATAAAAGAATAAAGCATGGAAACGTTTTGCTTGGTTTGTGACCCTTTCATTCATTGGCGTATTAAATATCACTCATAATGTGATATTGAATGTTTATTTTTCTATTGTAACCCCAGCTTTAGCTGCAAGAGATACATTAAACACATCTATCTATCTATCTATCGTACCCCTAAAAATACCACATTTATTTGTGATAGCCACAATATTTCTCCAATACCCCCTAAAAAATACCTGAGAGTCGATTTTTACCCCTAAAAAATACGACGAGCACCCCTATCAGGTATAGACATAGACATGGTTTATTGGTACCGTGTATATAAAAATACATAAGCATTAGGTTCCAATAAATGTGTAGTTAAAAACAAAAATACAGCTAAAGTTTAGTCCGGCGGGGCGAGGCGATGCCATACTGTTCAGCCTTTAATATGTTTTTTTTTCTGACATACTTTCCCATATAAATTTCGCGATTTGCTTTTGGGTACTTCCGTTTTGATTTAGTTTTATAATTTTTTGGAATACAGTCGCTGGGGGTAAACCATTGAGGGCGATCTTTGCTTCCTTTTTGAGGTATTAAAAGAATTTTATTCTGTATGGCTTGAAAGCTATGCATTTTACTAAAAATTTTCTTCGTCTTCTACGGCTCCTGTGTTGCAAATTTGACAGACTCTGTCTTTTGGAGCTTGATAGGGTTTTTGCATATCGCCCCGTTTCGATTGCTAAGGAGTGGTTGCTTAGTCGCAATTTTGTTAGGGCGATTCTATGTTCGACATTCGTGACGTTCGTGAGATAACTTTCATAGTTGTGTGAGAGCTTGAATTTTCCGAAACGTTCTCAACTTGTTGCTTTGTCGCGCGTCTTTTCTTTCGTCATTTTGTAAAGAGCTTATCCATGTTTGTTGTTCGATATCGCATAATCTTTGTCTAACGCTCTCAATCGTGATTTGTCCTGTCAACCAAACGTCACTCATGCCGGCGAGATCCAAAATGCTCTTCAGCTTTTTGTGCCAAAATTCCTTTTCTTCATTTATGAGGGTGTCGAAAAATACTTTGCTCGACAATTTGGTTTGTTCCTGATCGTTTATTATTTTTTTCCAAAACGTAATCGCTCTGCACTTTGCGTCCATTCTCATCGGGAAACGCCCCACTTCAGCCCTACATGCATTAGAGGTACAATATCTATTCACGCCTAATAACCATCTCCTCTTTAGCAAGGGAAAATGTGCCGTAGACGGAAAAGTGCAGACCTAAGTATTTGTAACTTTTAACATTTTGTAATTGGTTTCCTTTGTAATAAAATATATAATTGTTCATCGTCCTACCGTTATTGTTAAAAATCATAATTTTGGTTTTGTCTAGGTTAACCGATATTTGAGTAAGATCACAGTATTCTTTAAGACAGTCAAGATATCAGGTCGACATGCGAAGACCCCCCCCCCCTCCCCGGGATTGATTTATTAACTTTTTCTCGATTTAACGATTCTTTTTGTCTATTTCTCAACATATCGTCTCGATATAACGATGCATTTTTTCTGTCCCCTTGCCATATCGTTATATCGAGGTTCCACTGTAGTGCATTGTAAATTTTTGGGGGTTAGTAGAATACTGGCCGTTTTCACACTAGAGACGAACAAATCGTCTGGACGGACAAATCGTCTCAAGACGAACAAATCGTCTGATGTGAAAACGGGACGAACGAATTTTCAGACGAACAAATCGTCTAAATTTGTTCGTCTGTTTGGCCGTCTAGGAAGACGATTTTTCATAGACGATTTGTTAGTGTAGACGAACAAATCGACTAAAGTCCGACCTGAATTCACACTAGACGTACAAAAGACGAACAAATGGTCAGACGATTTGACCGTCCAGACTATTTGTCGATTTGTCCGTCTTCTTGTGTGAAAACGGCCAACTGTAGCTCCAATGCCGCCTGTAGGGCAGAAATTGGAAGATTCCCTTTAAGGTAACGGTAAATGGAGGGCAATCAAATTATGGTCAAACTTTATCAAGCACACTTCATTTATTTCGGCATGGTGGGACGGGGTACTCATGCTGATGGGAGGTTATTAGTAATGTAAATTCAGTAGTTTATGGAAGGGGGAAATCATGAACCCCGCCCCACATCCATATGGCCATTGTGATTTTTTCCCGTTTTTTTTTTTAAACAGAGAACACTTAAGTAAAATAAATTTCCCCCTTACACTCCGTGAATTTTTCACGGGCATCAACTAGTTATCAGAAACATATAAGTGAGTTATATGTTTCTGCTAGTTATCTAATACTAAGAGACAAATTTTAAGAACACCTTAAGAACATTTTCAGGCTGTTTTTGCAGAAAACATCAATGTATAAGAACAAACTCAGCCTGAATCCCCACTGCAGCTATGATGGTGAAACTTCGTGACTTTTCCTAAAATTTATCTGGGGACATTTTGGTGTAAATGACATGTCAGTGTCAACGACCAAGTTTCCATGGCAACCACTTTTTGACATGCATGTTTTGCAAAACTCGAAAAAACGTGAATTTTTCATATTTCAAGCTTAATGTTGGACACATTGCCCAATTTATGACTATCGGAGCTTGTACTCCTTAGTAATTTATGTACAGGCTAATTAATTTTTGACACAAAATCTTTGGGGGGGGAGGGGTAGGGGGATTTTGTTCATTTTAACATATGGTCTAAAACTAGCTCTGGGATTCACAAATTCCTTTTAATTCAACCTTTTTCAATGTCAAACACTTCTTTGATGAGTATTTTGTACATTTTGACCATTTTTTTTTTCATTGAGTATTTATCTGAAGAGTCAAATGGAAATTAAATGAAATCCAAGATGGCGGATCCAAGATGGCGGATCCAAGATGGCGGACAATATTTTCAAAAGTCGTCATTATGACGCAAGTTTAATAACATTTATGTGGTAATGTCACAAATTATTACATTTACATTATCTTGATGTTAATAAGTTGGCTTTTAGAGTATTATCTACCAAGTTTTTCGAAGTTAATTAAAATTACTTAAAATTGATAAAACATTGAAAATGACGTCATTGTGACGTCACATTTTGCTCCCACGTGACAAAAATAGGTGTGGTGATTTGTCTAAGGCTCATGGTCATTGTGTGAAAGTTTGATGATCATAGCCCCAGTGGTTCCAGAGATATAGAGGGGGGGGGGGCGAATTAGCCCCCCCCCCCCCAGTCACAGATGGTCAAAAAAAGCCCAGTCTGGATAGGGTTAAAATGAATCAAAAAGAAAGAGGCCCAAAAACAAATTGCATAGATGTGTGGGAATGTATGAGGGAAAGAAAAAATCGAAAGGCGTTAAGTCAGGGGGACACCGTCACATCGCCCCCTCCCCCTCGGCAAACAAACAACAACAAAAAGGTGCACAAAGGGAAAACAAAAGGAGAAAAAAAGAAAAAAAGGTATCGGATTAAATAGCAGAAATTGAAAATGCTAAATGATAATGATAAGAGAGAGACTGAAAAAAAATAAAGAAAAAAAGTGAATGAACACTAAATGAACACTGAACAATGAATGAACATTTTCTTTTCTTTTTTTAACTGCTATTTTTATTGGCAAAGGAGCTCATGTAACCGTTTGCGTTACACAGTGCCAATATTCCGTTTAGGGGGGAAGGGGGTGGACCATCAGAAATTGGGGGAAGGAGAGAAAAAAAATTCGAGCAAGGTCAATCTTTTCAAAAACATTTATTGCAAAAAAAAAAGATCATACAAATTCCGGAACAAAATTCTTGCACAACCTGATCCCAGATACCCGAGATTCCGCCGAAACTAGCACAAACAAAAAGGCGATATCGCCCTCGTCGTTGCGCGACTCGCCGCAATATCGCTTTTTCGTCTAGCCTCCTGAAGTCTCCCGGCGTAACAAATCGATAACCCAATAAAATCGATATTTGTCGATACTAATCGATTTTAATCGATTGATTTTATCGGTAATCGATAAAAATTGATCGCTAACTCTGTTGTGATTATCGATTTTTCAATAATTATATCGATTTTCATCGATTTTTATCGACAGGCACAGGATTGATTAATGTATTGATATTCTTTGAAAAGATGCCTCTAATAGAAGAAATTCCACTTCTAGTCTTGGGTAGTCTACCCTGGAAACCAGAGGCTCGAGTTCCAAAGAATTAAAGATCGAGTCTCCTGAGAAACAACAAAAACGTGAGCGGGCAGAGTTTCAGCTTCTGGTCCCCACAGTATCGGGGTAAGTAGTCCAGAATCTTCTCGGATCTCGTCTGCTGTGTTCTTGGTCGAGACACAATACATTTAAATAACGTTTATCTTTGGAACAGTGTTATGCTATACTTTTGATATCAAGTGATATCGATTTTTATCGATTTGTTGGGGATGGCTGTGACTATCGATTTTTATCGATTGCCGATATTAATCGATAATGATCGGTCAATCTGATCGACAAATATCGATTTATCGATCAGTTTTCGATGATCGATTTCTATCGATTTGTTACGCCGGGTGAAGTCTAGCCTCCTGAAGCTTTGAATAATCCTAGGTATATAATTAAACAAAGTTGGCATAATTCCTGTTCGAAGTACTAATTCTCCCATAAAATGGCACATAAACCAAAGTAAAACCTACTATTTCAAAGACAGATCTATTAGAAAAACACTTTGTTTTCATAGCGGAGCTCCTGCGAGGGCCGAAGGCCCGCGCAAGCGGAGCACCATACCTAAGGAAAAAACGTATAGTAACTATCGAGTTGATTTTTGAACGTCACGGGCATTATGGATCATTTTGATGACGTCATTGATGACGTAAGGGCATGTGACCTTGGTGTAGAGTTCCTCTTACGGTCTTTGAAAGTTTGTCCAAGTTTGGCTTCTATAGAAGCTACCCTTCGCGAGATATGATTTTTTCTTTATTTTTCTGGCATTAAACCTATAGCGTACGCCGTCCGTCCGTCCGTCGTCCGTCCGTGTACACATGGGAACCCTGTGGTATGCAAAGAAAAATGGTTTCTTAGCTATATTTTAAGCAATATCTAATGTCAGAAAGATATTTATTCGCCGAAAAATATGGAAAAATGTGAACAGAAAAGTGCTAGAGCTCGTGCGAAAAGCCGTTGTGATTGCGCGAGAGCGCGCGCTAATCTAAGGAGAATTGAGATTTCATCGACGAAAATAACCTTTATTTCTTGCGATTCCTCCAGAAAGTCATCAAGAATCGCAATACAAAACGAATTGTTACGATTTTGATACGACAATTCCACAAAATATTGACGACGTTGGAAGAAAATATTTCAGAATTGCTGGCGAAGATAATCCTGCAAGCTATTTTTTTTTGCACTGCTTGTAAACAAACAAAATTTGATTTCTTCAAGCGACGACGGGAAAACAAAATGTCCCAAGACGGTGCTAACATGCAGACACGTGAAACTTGTCAACCTGAAGTTTATACTTCCGTTGGCTTCATCGTAGCAGAGGTGTAAGATCGTTTTTCCTGTGAGAAAGGCCGGAGCGCTTACATTTGTGAGCTTCACAAAATCCTCCTTGTTCAACTGCCAAATCGCGCGCGCGTCATCCGGCCATTTATAATATGGCTCAAAAGCGATGCATTATGGGAAGACTGACAGACCTCCTCTTATGGGTCACCAGATGAGCGAAATGAAGTGGTCACGTGATATGACGTCATCGATGACGTCATCTATGCTTCAAAAATGAAATCTCATGAAAGGAAGACTCTAAAACAACCAAACTTGGGTAGTGTAGTCTAGGCCACCGGCCAGATGATCGAGCGAAATGAGGTGGTCACGTGATATGACGTCATCGATGACGTCATCTATGCTTGAAAAATCAATATCTCGTGAAGGGAAGACTCAACCTCGTTCCCAGGGTCTCCTCGGTCAGTTTTGAAAATGGCCCGCCATTTTCAAAACTGACCGAGGAGACCCTGGGAACGAGGTTGGGGAAGACTCTAAGACAACCAAACTTGGGTAATGTAGTCCAGGTCACCAGATGAGCGAAATGAGGTGGTCACGTGATATGACGTCATCGATGACGTCATCTATGCTTGAAAAATCAATATCTCGTGAAGGGAAGACTCTAAGACAACCAAACTTGGGTAGTGTAGTCTAGGCCACCAGATGAGCGAAACGAGGTGATCACGTGATATGACGCCATCGATGACGTCATATATGTTTGAAAAATGAATATCTCATGAAAGGAAGACTCTAAACCAACCAAACTTGGGTAATGTAGTCCAGGTCACCAGATGAGCGAAATGAAGTGGTCACGTGATGTGACGTCATCGATGACGTCATCTATGCTTGAAAAATCAATATCTTGTGAAGGGAAAACTCTAAAACAACCAAACTTTGGTAGTGTAGTCTAGGTCACAAGATAAGCGAAATGAAGTGGTCACGTGATATGACGTCATCGATGACGTCATCTATGCTTGAAAAATGAATATCTCGTGAAGGGAAGACTCTAAAGCAACCATGTAAACCATGTACACATGGGAATCCCTTTCATTCACACAGAAAATTTTATAACCAGGAGCTCCGCTTTTAGCCAGTGGCTAAATCTATATATTATGAACAGGTTTATAGCCCAACAAGAAGCGGTCTTCCTGTGCATTCGGAATTATTCCCAGAAAGCTATTGGGGCCTCAAAGAAGCTCTTTCCCGCCGCTGCTCCGTTCGTCCATGTTCAATTGCCATGTTGGCTGTCGCTAAATGAATACTACATCAGGCTAAAATGATCTCCTTTTGCAAGAATAAGGTACGATAGTTACAACGTAAGGCATTTTGTCACATGTTAAGGTATATTTAGCTTACAGCAGACCGCACGATGGGTTGCAATATATCACCCCTTTGGGAATAAAATCACAAATGCGCGGCGGCCATGTTCTGCCATGTTGGTGGGGACAAATGAACTTTCTCACCAACATGGCCGCATATGACGTCGCATGCAAAGCAAGATAGAACTACCATGCTTTGCCTTTGTATTTCGTTCTTGTTTTTTGGTAATCTTTGGGGCTTGGTGTTCGCGTTGAGTTGCAATACAATTCACGGAAAATCCTTTGTTTATTCCAGTTTGAATAAGGTAGTGGTACCTATTCTCGGCCGCTTTAAGTTTACGCTATAATTTCTCGCTATTGATTTGCTTTCCGCTTTTAATATTAACCATGAAGAATCTTCTATTATTTGTCTCAATAAAACAACACAAATTGTCTGTTCTTGATTTAAAATTCAAGAGAAAATGATCTATACTCAGATCGTGTTTCATTCACCTATTCTCGGACTCACTTACCTATTCTCGGACACGTGTGCTTTGCTTCGGCAGATAACACAAACCTCTACCTTGACAAATCTCACTGTCATGCTCAACCTCATCCAATAAGTGTTAAATAGTAACTTAAAGTTTGTTTACTTAAAGGCAGTCGCTATTGGTATGGTAACCATACAAGAACCTTGAAATCTTTTTGTACAGACATTTTGACTTCTTGCAAATTAGACAGGAATTAGCTCAACTGGGTAGATTGTAATACAGTAAAAACCCGCATAAAAGAACAGGTGTTTTGGGGATTCAGGCTGATTTGTTCTTATACATTGGGTGATTTCTGCAAAATCAGCCTGAAAATGTTCTTAAAATTGTTTCTTAAGATCAAATACTGCATTCACTACCAACAGTCAAATAAAGAATATGATTGGAAGAAAATTAAGCTACATGGCTAAATGCACCCTGGAAATCCCCATACAGTACCTGCTGTAGAAATCTGTGTGCAATGGCCTATTGACCTACTGCACTGTACCACAGCAGGTTACTGTACTTGAATCTAACTGGCAACCATTTTTTTATGCAAGAACAATTTTTCATTTTTCAGGCTGAATGTGTTCTTGTGTATAAGGTACCTTTTTGGCCAAATTTCAGCCTGAGTGTTATTAATCCACTTGTTCTTTTATGCGGGTTTTTACTGTATTCTATAATTGTAGAGACTGATTATAAAGCACTTTGGAAAAGCTCCAAAGATTTTAATTTTGAGTTTTTCAAATTAAATCCTAGAGTATTGCCTTATAATGTTTTTTTTTTGTTAATCTTTATTATTTATATATATTATATGAATAAAAGTTACAGACACACCTAACAACAAAAAAACATATATACACTCCAATTTCAACATACATATACCGATATATAACAATTTCAAACACATACTAACAACAGAAAAAAGGTTATCAGGAATTAAACACTTTTTAAAAGAGGATCCCATTTCTTTAGATGACTTATAATGGTTGTTTCTGGTGTTTGCTATGTGATTTGTGGGTTACTTTTAAAATAATAAACATTCTCTTCCCCTACAAGAGAGAGAGAGAGAGAGAAAAGGGAGGAGACACCATCGGGTCAACCCTCGATTCTGGCTTATTAAAAAATCAGAAAAAATCCCTCAAACAAAATGTTTCGCTCACAGAGCTATGTCTAATGCCTTCACTTTCAATACATACCAAAAGATCACACATAACTCCTCTCCTTGGCTGCTAGCCATTTAAAGTACACCTGCTGTTGTCGGTAGGATTTCTTATCACAGTCCAGGATGGCAATAACATCTGCTTGGCATTACTATCCAGGTTCTCTTCTTAATTATTATCTCAGATGCCCCGGCCATCGCCTGACATAAGGTTAATAACTTTCTTCCCGAGGCCAGGGTATCCTCCCGACTCTCTTTCTATCCCCCTATCCCCTTGATCCATTTCTTGGTGATCTTTACTTCATCAAAGACTTCTTCCACTGCACTTTTCATAACAACCCTTGTAACCACATCGTTTTCCTTGTTAGCTAGTGTGTATTGATCGAGGATCTCATATACAGAAACGAACCTTCCTCATATAATTTGTAGTTTACCATAACCCTTAAAAGGAATTAAAAACAGTGAAACCAGCAAAACCCAAGAAACGAAACTCTAATTTGAAATCGAACTTACCATGTGTTCGCTCTTGAATATTCTGTCACAGAAATTACTTGCTTGGACTTCTTCACAGGACCAAATCGCTCGATCGTTTACAAGTATTGACCCTTTCACGCCCATATAGTGAAAATTCTGTATTTTTAACAGCACTTACATCAAAGACTGTTGCACCAAAACTCTGCATTAGACAGCTTTTCCTTCAGAAGGCAAATGGAGCAGGGACCTAGTGATAAAATTTAGTTGTTACCAGACTTTGAACTTCGTGTTTACTACAGAAATAATCACTTGTTTTTGCCATGGCGCACAATTCTATACAGTCTGGTCATTGCACATGCGCACTAGAATCTTCAAAAGTTGAGAAGAAGAATGAAAAATTAATACTGAAACGGTCGATGCTTTTGGTATATTTTGCTTTCTGTAGAAGGCCAGTTTGTATGCGTCATTTTTGCATATACCTATTTTTTAAAGTCTCCCCATGGTCGTGGATTGTAGGTGTTTTCTAACGTCAGGGAAGTTTTCCCAACAGGTTCCATTCACACTTGAAGTTTTTCGGCCATCTGGCAATGCTTCTGTACAGAGAAACAGTGTTTTCATCATTTCGCGCGAAAACAATGAGTTGTTCCGGTTGTACTTGATATACGGCAATTTTTGGATATATCCAGATTGAAATTTTAAGATAAACAACCATAACACGCAGCGATTCTTCGCGAAAAACCCTCCATTTTCTTTCTCCATTTTGTATTCAAAGCATCCCATCATTCATTGCAGCTTCTTATTCAAACCCAGGCTTTTCAGATCGTTTCTAACTGCTAGAGATCATAGTATGTAGATTGGTACTGAATCTATTGTCATTTGAGGCAGAACAGAATTTGCGTGGTAAGTTTCTTCATCTTTTGAAAAACGAAAATGTCAGAAGTTCCTTGGTCAGTCAGTTCCTTGGTCAACAAATCAGCGAGTTTCATTTATTTCATAACCGAAAAGCCAAAGACGTTTTGCTGTCTGAAAACTCCCAAATAAGATGGAGAATGAGCTTGGCCGATTGTTTTTAGTTTACATTTTAGATGAGTAGCACAATCACCCCTCCATTTTGCGTAACATAGGTGCAAAAAGCAAAATTACTGCAAAATTGGTTTATACTATTTATTATGGTTTATTTTCTTTTGAGGATACATATTATCACATTTTAATCGATTATTTTAATATTTGAAGCTATAAAATGCACATTTTATTTTTCCAATGATGCTTTGCGGGTGTGGCATATAATGGAATATAAGGATATTCAAGGAATTTTGTTATTTTTTCAAACCTATTTGGCACAATTTACATGTATCCCATGATTTCCTTATGCTGTTTCATAGAAAGTTTGTAGATTGGGTTAGCATTTCTTTTTTTCTTAATTGTAAGGTCGGAACAAACCAACCGCACCGTAGGAGTGTATGTCATATCTTGAAGGTTATCTCTTAGAAAGAAATGGCCCTTCAGAACAGCACTACCACTAGGGTAGTTGCAGGCATAGTCATCAATAAATGACTCCTCTAGCTCTTCAACACCATCAGACGTGACTTTCATGAGGTAGAAATCATAGACAGGGTCTTCGAAAGCTGCTATAGCAACGACACTTCCTTTTGCTGCAAGGTCAGCCATGTGGGAGGTTGTATCGTTGTCTAAAGCAGATTCTGCTAAAGCCTGCCTAGTGGTGGCTGTTGATCCTTCCCTTTTGATTTCTGCCTCCTTCCAGTCATCAACCCACTCCTTGTTATTGCATTGGTCCTCATCACCTAGTATGCAGTCAATGCAATAACAGGAGCGGTGTCTGACCTGCACCTTCTCCTGCTGGGGCAAGCTTTTAATGCAGTGCCACTTCCTAATTCCTGACACTGACTTAAACTTCCTGCCAGGTCTGTTTCTGCATACAGCACCTTCGCCCTCACTAGCAACATAAAAAAGACACGACGTTTTAGCTCCACTGACTATTGTCTAGAGTCAAAGGTAGATGCTACTGGACAGCTAAAGTTTTCAGTCAAGTACTCGTACATGGATTTAGCATTAATGATTCTTGCCTTTCTCTGTAAAACAGCTTGGCTAACACGTTGTTTGAAATGTGAACCAGCAGCATCCTGTTCCCCCTTGGCATGGGATGTTTCGAAATAGGAGCGCTGTATCTGAAAGCTAAAATCTGCCAAAGAACAAGACAGGTCACCAACACAGTGCCTAGACTTGTACTGTGCAGCACACCCATCCGTAAACTCATGAAGTTTGACCACATTGTGACCAAGATCATTCTTCAAATAGTCATGGATGAGCTGCTGCACTCTATGCACGCTGTCATGGTCTTGTGCAGGGTCATCCGAGATCACAAATATGTGTTCTTTGACAGTGTTAGGCTCCTCCTCCGTGCTGCTTACTCCATCAATGGCCTCCATAGCATGCCGGTACAAGATTGTCACATGAAGTGACACTTTGTTTATATCAAAGTATTCACTTTGTGTTTCCTCTTGTTTCCGGCATGTGTATCCTTCTGAGAAGTCGTGGATGCATACTACATGACCCTGCGGCAAATTATCTACCAGGCTGTCCAGCTGATCTCTCTGCCACTTAGCCATGAAGGTGTGGCTAGGGTACGATGACAGAAGACCAGTGAAGTACTTGTACAGCTCACATGGTGGTGTTTCCTTCTGTACAAGTGCAATCTTTTTCTTTTCTTGACCATCTGGTAGATACTTTCCCGTAGGGACATATTCGTAGCGCGACCATTTCACCAGCCCGTCGTTGCTTAACTCTTCAGGCATCAGAGAAAATTTGTCTACACCACAGTCCTCACTCTCTCTTTCAAGGCACTTAAGATGGTGATAGTCTTTCCCTTCCTCTTTCGCGCAAAGCGTCATCTCTACTGCTTCAGACAGAGTCTTCGGAACGGTAATGGCAGGGGCCTGGTCATCATCTGCACAATCTTTTAGGAGGGATTTCCTGAACTTCATGCACTCTGTAAAAACAATCTTTGCTTCTACATGTTTTCTGCACAAGCACGACCTGCGATCGCGCTTTCTAGCCGGTTTTATAAAAAATGGCTTTAGGCTTTCAAACTTCCTTTGTTTGATTTTAACGCTGGGATGCATGTCGCAGAATTCTAGGTATGCATCAGTCTGAGTTTTTTCCAAAACGTGACGTTCATGGTGCAAATACTCTTGCTTTGCAATTTTTTCTTTAAGTTGTCTCTTTTATCGACCGTTGGACGGCTGGCTACCGATGTCCAGTAGGTGTAAATTGTTTTCGCGTCCTCTTCTTTTATAGCGTCATGACGAATTTTTCTTTTCGTGTGTATCCAGTTCGGGATTTCACCGCTTAAAATCTCTCGGCGTTCAATTGCTTTCCCGATACTTTTTTCATTAAGTTTGATGAGCTTGGATAAAGATTTTTTTGCTTTTGATTTCTTTACGTTTTTACCAAAAGCAAGAGATTTTAAGGCTTGAAATGCCGCGCGATTTCCTTTGGAGCCGGATTTTTTGACGTGCTGGATTCCCTCCTCGATATCTTTTGCTAGTGCTTTCAAAACCTTTGTCTCCGTCTCCTCTTCTGGAGTTTTAACCAAACCATCTTTTTCTAGTATTTTTCGGGTTCTCGGGCTTTCTATGACACTTTTTAAAATTTCAGCCTTTTTTCTTGGCGTTACCGGAAGTGCATTCCGCACTTTATCAGTTCCGCGTTTCTTAGATGTCCTGTTTGAATAACCCGGGGATTGGTCTTGTATTGAATATTTTTGTTCTTTTGCTTTGGCGCGATGTTTGCCTACTCTTTCCCTGGTCTTTTCCCTTGCTTTTTCACGTCTTTCTTTCTCCGCTAGGCGATTTTGCTTCCTTGTCTCTTGAGCCTTGATTTTTTTTCCGGCGTACTTTTATCGAGTTACGTGTTTGTGAACGTGACTCAGCTTCTCGGCTCTGCTGACGTCATTGTACGGCTTTCTGCAGCACCTTCTTGCGATGTTGTTCATAATATGCCTTATTCTTTTCTTTCTTTTCTTCTTAGCTCTGCAATTTTTTTGCGCGAAAGACGTTGAGATTGACCCTTGAGTGAATTCATTAGTCGCTTGGCTTACGCAGCTTTGCGCACGTGGAAAGAATGGAAATGTCACACAATCGTTTACGCTTCTATATGAACAATACAAAAGCCCTGAAGCTGTCAAAAGTCCACCCCCTTTATTGACATTAAACACACGAGGTTACCTGAAGAAGAAGATCGAGCGAACTGCGCTAAATCCGCCAAGAATCATCGCAAGGACAAAGCAGTTTGTGCGACCCAGCGCGTTTGTTGTGCCATCGTTCCGCTTTATGAACACAGCAATTGCAACATAAATGTTTCAGTTTTCTTTGGCAATGGATATCTCGCGTTTTATTGGGTTTAAACACCTACAATTTGGACCATGAATACGTTGATTCAGGCCCAACAGAGGGTTCATTATTTCACTTCGACAACTGTAACAGTTGTTCTCGAGAAACTGATTTTTCTAGTGAGTTACTTCTAAAAATAGATGTTTTGCAGCACGTTTTCAAGCGCTTCAGCTAACTTCAAATGCTCTGTGTGTCGACAATATAGAATCATACATAATAGAATTAGTACGAGTAGTTAATCTGAATAAAGCCCAACCGTTTCATTGCTTTCGGGTCTGTTACGGTTATTTCGCTCTTCCAAAATCCTAATTTCTCCGGGCGGTGTATTTAGAGAACGGAAGCGTTACATAATGACTAGAGATGCGTATATTTAAATATTTCGGCGAGAAAAAAAGCAATTCGCCTGAAACTTTCTCAGATGTAGCATGGTTAACATCTTCGACGATTTCTATTACGATTGTGCGATTTTCCTGGTTTATATGAATGCGACACGACTAAAAGCGCGTGACGCTGCAGAATTGTGTAACGCGTTACATGCAAAATTAGCGCATTTTTGGCCATATTTTTCAAGTTTTCGGAGCATTTAATTAATAATTTAAAAACATAAACCACTTTATTTAGAAGGGCAGTCTTTTCTCTGTTGTATTTATAAATTTCAGGTTAATAACTTGCACCAAACGCGAAATATTCTTATTTGAATATAGGCAACCTTGAATGGAGGGGTGATCGTGCTACTTTTCACATTTGTAAATCTTCTATGGCAGCACCTAAATATTTCTCTAGAAATGAATGGAAACAGAGGTTTTAACTTGTTCTACTCTCTTCAGTATGATTATAAACCTTGTGATGGAAATTAATGACAAAAACACAAAAGGCAAATCAACCAGCTATGTTTATGCTTTTGAACTTGAAACAACAACAAGTTGTACTGTACAAGGGGAAGACACTAAAAGCAAAAAAATAAATGCTGCACACTAAAATGCCTTTTATCAAAGCCCATACACTGAGCTCTGGTTTTCTAAGGCATTTGGAATTGATAAAGATTATTATATATAACAGATAAAAACTAGGGATACGAAAA
Organism: Scolanthus callimorphus; assembly: GCA_033964015.1. Classification (NCBI taxonomy): domain Eukaryota; kingdom Metazoa; phylum Cnidaria; class Anthozoa; order Actiniaria; family Edwardsiidae; genus Scolanthus; species Scolanthus callimorphus. Next base: position 25,123,678 of record CM066911.1, on the reverse strand, counting down.
GGCTAATAATTTTCCAAATACAAAATAAATAAATAAAAATTAACAAAGTTGCTGCTGCTGTCAGTGAAATTTGGCTAGTTTTTGGACGTTCCACCAACAAAACTGTCACTTCCTGGATGTCAGACCAAAATGCCAGTATAAGAATACAGACATCAGTCTGGATGAAACTGAAAACTATTGTCTAAAAACCTAAGTGCAGATGTTCCACATATTTTTTATATAACTCTATCACAGTTTTCACTGGCCAAGGGTACAGTAGAAAAAACACAGTAGTGCTGCAAAAGTCAAACAAGTGGGATTCAGTTGGAGACAGAGAATGTGTTGTTGGCGCTTACGAAAAGAAAAATGCTGAATACTGGGATGAGGGGGTGAAACATACAAAGAAAATAGATAATCAGTAATTCCAATCATGTGGGTGCACATTATTGTAAATGATTAACAAATGTAAAATATAATATTACGGCCAGGAGTATTTTTAGGGTTGAAATGTTTTCTGATTACGGATTTTTTAGGGAAATTTGCGCTTCACAACGGTCATCCCTACCATTTTAATCTTGAATTGCCCTCCATTTCTTATAGGGTAATGCTTTAGAGCTTGGATTTCAAAGGGTTCATTTAGCATGTGCAATTTTCAAGTGAGTTTGGAATGAGAAAGTTTGAATTCTAACAGAAGTAGAGCAATTTAGTGTTCCTTGATAGGGGTTGTCAGAGCTGTCAGAACAAGCCAACAATCACCAGAGCTCCGGCAGCTACTTCATGTTTAATCATCGTCTACTTTTTGCCACATGTAAGACGCAAAAAGTTTGAACCACAGAACTTTATTAATTATGCAGCCTAAAGCCTCAACTCATTGTTTGCAGAAATAAAATAAAACTGGAATCCTTAAATTGTTGTAGTTCCTCTTAAATATCTCCTAGCTCCATGCTTATTTCAGAATTGGTTTGGTGAGGAAACTAAGTTATTGCTTTTAAGCTACCAAATTTGCATGCTGGCTACTTTTTGGAGCAGCTGCTTATTTCAAAAAATTCTGACAGCTCTGGGTTGTGAATCTAAAGTGAAAGAAAATCCATTCCTCTTAGATAAAAATACAAATTCAAACTATTACCTTCATGTAATTTTTATTTAAAATATACAATTTTGCCAACTGGACATTTCTGAAAGCATTACATCATAATATTTCATGCACCTTAGCATGGTAGATGTTTCAAGCTTAAATTAATGTCATAAAGAATTTTAATTTATAAAAATGATGTCTCATGTCGTCTTATTTTCAAAGCAAAGAGTGTTTTACATGCCAAGCATCATTTTTAAATAAAAGTTAAAGGATATAATAATAGCTAACTGTTGACGGGACCCTGAGAGATGGACACATACATCTTGCCTCCAAACATAAAGCGAAAACAATCATGTCAAAGTAAAAAGAAATATGGAATAGCTACTGGACTTCAATTTGGGGCCCCAATTAAAACAAACAAAAATCCATGCTTTACTGAAGTCCTGGCTCATCCATGTTTGCAATACATAAGTCTATAACAAGACATCAAAACTAATATAACTTAAAATGTAATGTATTGTTGCACTTAGCAAACCATTGCCTGGCTGAAAAATGTTATGACACATGTCATTGTCTCATCCTAAAATGATCTGATGTCACTTACCTGATCAAGTCATTTTTGAGGTTGCCTTTATCCTCCGTCTGTAGGTGAAAAGAGAATTATTACGGACGGAGTAAACTGCGGGGTGCGGGGCGCGGGGTACAGTTGTGAGGGGGAGGTGGAGAGGGGGAGGTGGGATGCGGAATGCAAGGGAGCGCCAACGACGTCATCACTGACGTCATCAATGACTATAAAAATCAATATCTCGAGAACGGAACAACGCCAGGTGACCAACTTGGGTAAAGTTATCTTCGGGGCACACCCTCAGGGTCACGTGGTATGACGTCATCAATGACTAGAAAAATCAATATCTCGAGAACGGAACAACGCCAGGTGACCAAACTTGGGTAAAGTTATCTTCGGGGCAAGGGGGGCACACCAACAGGGTCACGTGGTATGACGTCATCAATGACTAGAAAAATCAATATCTCGTGAACAGAACAGCGCCAGGTGACCAAACTTGGGTAAAGTTATGACGTCAATAAAATTAGAAAATGAATATCTCGTAAACGGAACAACGCCAGGTGACCAAACTTGGGTAAAGTTATCTTCGGGCAAGGGGGCACACCAACAGGGTCACGTGGTATGACGTCATCAATGGTTTTTCGCGTCATAAAAAATCAATAACTCGTGAACGGAACAACGCCAGGTGACTAAACTAGGGTAAAGTTATGACGTCATCAATGACGTCAATAAAATTTAAAAAATGAATATCTCGTGAACGGAACAACGCCAGGGGCAAGGGGGCACACCAACAAGGTCACGTGGTATGACGTCATCAAATCTAGAAAAATCAATATCTCGAGAATGGAACGAGGTCACGTGGCACGACGACAGCAATTACATCATGGGATGCGGGTGGTTTGGGGGCTAAATAATGTATCCAATGATGTTTTCTTGATATATCTTTACTATTAAGCCTTGGGTGGCTTTGCGTTATTGCACAAAGCCGTGAAAATCATGATTTTTAAAAAGCAATCACATATGTGGACCGCTTAACATGAAAATCCAGTTTGCTAGTTTTCGAATTATCGAACATATTAATATGTTGTAATTAATACATTTTTTTCATTGTCAAACTGGCCCACATCTGAGATATATGTACGATACGTTCGAACCAGAACAGAACCTTTCAATATTACATGAAATACAGCGTCCCAACTTGTTGCAGTTGTCTAGAGTACGGGTGTCTCTGGAATGTGTACTACTTCATTTGCAATAAAAAACTAACTACACTTTTTCCCATTGTCAACCCTGCTCTCTGCGTGGCGCTAACAACATCTTAAAACATATGTTCGTTAAGTTCGAACCAGAACAGAACCTTTCAATATAACATGAAATACAGCGTCCCAAAATAACTTCGCAAAATAACATTTGTCTATAGTACTGGTGTCTCTGGAATGTGTACTACTTCATCTGCAATAAACGGCCTAGAAACTAACTAAACTTTTTCCCATTGTCAACCCGGCTCTTTGCGTGGCGCTGCCCACATTCTTAAACATATGTACGATAAGTTCGAACAGAACAGAGCCTGCAGTTGTCTATAGTACCAGTGTCTCTGGAATGTGCACTACTGTATTTGCAATAAACGGCCGTAGAAACCATCCTGGAAGACTCCTTTTGTTTCAAGTGGGATGCTCGTCGTACCTTTTAAAAGCAGGTCTCTGGTACTTTACAGGGGGAATAACTAACAGAGAAAAAACTTCTGGTTAATTACTTTTAAGCTCTGGTTAAATATATGGTTACTAGCAGATCAGGATTCCGGTACATAGAAAAATACTTAACATTTTTGGGTACCTTATAGGATTCAAAATCATCACAGCCACGCCTTTTTTTAGTAATACTTTAGAGGAATATTCCAAAGTTTCCGACGAGCATCCCCCTTCAAAACAACAACTACAACAACAAAAATTAGGTCTTACACCAGGAGACCAAACTCCTTACGAAGCTGGGATCGCTGCAGGTTGTCTAGAGCTCTCTCTACCTCCTCAGATACGCACACGGAATCCACAGGGATGTCGTTGCTTTTTTCAGCAAACATTTCCGCATGGGGTGGTAATACACTGCCTCCTTCTTGGCTGTGATCTGCAACATCGTAGATCCACTAGGTGTATACGCGCGGTACTCCATGCGTCTGAGCACTATGTCCCAGGGAGATGGAGGGAGCACTCGCTCCGATGTGCGAACAGTCCCGCCGCACCCGTAACATTTCCTCATTCTTGTGTTTTTTGACAAACACTACCGACCACTTTTCGTCTGGTGGCAAACCAGGACCATCATCTTTAAAGGGATCTGTATATAGCGCGACGTCCCTTGCTGTCGTCGTCTGTCTCCTCTTTCGGGGGACTTGGTTGGGCTTCTTTCCAACCTTATTAGAGGTGCTGAGCATACTGGAAATATTGGGGTAATAACCAGCAATTACTCTGTCAAGCGAATTTTCTCGATATCCTACGGCAATAGTATGCGCGCATATGGACAACTCTGTGAATTTTTCACAGTCGCACTTTGTCGGCAGCCCTTTCTTGTCAACCAGCACCTGGTGAAGACGGCTGCTTGAAGTTGATATTACTGCGCGTGCATTAGCTTTGCCTGGTGCTCTTCCGACTCCTTCGAGAGCGAGAATTTTCTGCGCATTCACCCAAGAGCCCCTGATCATCTGGGGAAGATCTGTTATCTCGAATTCGCATAGCTTGTCCTGTCTTGGCACATCTAAATTGATAGGTTCTTCAATCATGATTTCTGGTTCCTTTTCTAGGCTCGCGCTTGGGAGGGGAGGGGTAGACATGCTTGTGGTTCTCAAATCAGCAAGGACATCCTCGGAGGCGCAAGAGTCTGGGACTCTTATATCAGGAGGAAACTCTGCAGAGGTGCTGGTGGAGCTTGCGGACGGGGTCACTTTTGTCAAAGGATCAATTTGACGCAGTCTCCTTGTTTTCTGTAGGGAGGTCAGCGTTGCCATATTAGTTGGGGTCACGTATAGATGGGAATAGGCTGGGGCGAGACTGTAAGGACCCATACCAATAACCGCTCTATGAATGTTGCGCCTCGTTTCATTGAGCAGATTGATGTATATGCGGGAGGCTTCTACCAAAGAACAGTTAAGCTCCCTCGTGCCTTGCACGTTAACCTTGGCCTTCTCTTCCCGGATATGAACCTTGTATCTATGGTTGATACTTTCGCTGGTATTGTCGTAGAAAAATTCATCCTTCAACCCAGCCTTTCGTCTGATGGGAAGAATCATCTTCTCCTTCATTTCCTTTGCCATGTACGTCAGAAAGTACTGGTAAAATTTGGGCTCAGTTGTACGACGACTTTGGCGCTCTCGTTCCTCCCATGTATCCTTGAGCGCGAGAACCTTTGTATCAAAATCCTCCGCGCTAACGCTATCGATGAGGCCAAGTTCCTTAGTCCTCTCGCTTCCAAATATATCCTTCATGAACAAGTCTCTTGGCTGACCCGACATTCCGAGGCTTGTCAATTTCCTATCCACATCGTCTTCAGCGTGCTTTTTACACACAACAACATGTGCAACCGGGCATGTGACGCTGAGCCCGTCCCCATAACCACCAAATCGATCCGATCCTATGACCACGATATCTGAAATATCACGATTTACTTCCTGCAATGTCTGTGCGAAATACGCAAACTGCCCCGTGTTTTGTCGGTGGTGGAAAAGGGCAGGACCTGGGAGATTGGGACTTTTTCCAGACCTGGTGTCGATAAGCTTTAAGTGTTTGTATGTTGTAGGCGTGACGTAAAATGGACCTACATTGAACGTAGTGTCGATAGTGAAAGGTGCAAAATTCTCTGGATTTGTGCAGTTATCTACGACGTCCTGAACAACGTTTTCCGTGCAGACAACATGCCGTGGATGTGGCGTAAATTGCAAACTTCTTATGGCTGGTTCCTCTTTAGCCATTTGAATCATGTCCGCTACGTTATCTTTGTTCTTTACCTCTGGAGTGACTTTTCTCACTTTCCGCCTCTCGTACTTGATCTGATCAATGCTTCTGGGCAACTCAGCACTGTCTTTAAAGTCCATTCCCCCAGCTTCATGGAAGACCTCGTCAAAATACGGCTTGGCGTCTTGTGAGTCAGGACCCTTTGCCTTATCTTCTTGAGGGTACCCTCTTTAGTCTTTACTTTCTTACTTGGAGTAACAGGGTGGTCTTTCTTCTCAAAAAGATATTGATAAGCACCATGCAATCGTAGCCTTCACAATCCCACACTTCATATGTTCGACGTTTGAAATCTGAATGCTTCTTGTGGACCCAATAAACGACTTTCAATACTACTTCGTCCTTCTTCAGCTGTAACTTTCCAGGTTGGGAAGAACGGAGAGGCCTGGTGTTAACAATCTCTTCGTCCTTAATCGTGTATATTTTCCCGTGGTAACTGGCATTTCGGAAGTCATGGCCGTCATCCAGCATGTCACTTCTTTCGGAAAGTTTGGAGGTGTCCAACAGAAAATATGCACTTTCGTTCACATTTCTGGGGATAATGCTACATGCCCTTCCTTTATCTGAGGATCGCACGATACACAACGCTTCTTCTAGTTCAATCTCCTCTCGCGATCTCCTAAAATACGGGGTCTGAGTATTGTTCTTGTATAATATGTGCCTATTAAAATAGAAAAAACAAGTTAGGACGCGAATCCCGAGACTTAACGTGTGCATCAGGGCAGTATTTGGAGTACTGTAGGCGCCATATAAATGAAACGGTCGGTGGACACGTACGAAAAACAAAATGCAAACTGTGAAAAAAGGTCGATTTGAGCACAGCTCTTTTGTTTACATGAACATTCACAAACTAGAAATGATAGCAACGGCCATAGCACAGAAGCCTAAAAAATAGTTGTTTTTATTTTTTTCCTCGAGGGCACGGTAACGAATTCTGCATTCTGATTGGTTCTCAGAGCGCGCGCGAGGGGGCGATATTTTCATAACTCTGACCTACAATCTTTGTCAAAATTCTTGGACCGGTAAAACGGATGCCCATTCTTACAACCTATTTTGGACGAGCACTACAGAGTATTCGCCCCCCTCCCCTTTCAATGTTGATATCAGTGAGATGAATTGTCTCGGCATTTTGAAGCCCGCGATCTGAACGTTCAAAATAAGTACCAACATTGAGTGGGGGAGGGGAGGGGGTAACAAAATTTGAGAACATTCCCTAAACCGACGAGAAATACAAAGTTCTCAAAAACGGTCCAAACCTTTTTGGCAAAGATTGTAGGTCTCGGTAGTCATTTGCGCGCGCTTGGTTTAGTCGAAAAAATAAAATTTTAGAGCTGGAAAAAAACAATTAGTTATTTACCGGCTTTAGGTCAGTCCATAAAGGGAATGACTGTGACCTCGGCCTGGAAAATGTTGACCAAGGCCTCATTTTCCAGCTTTCGGTCACAGTTTTCCCTTTCTGGACCTCCCAGCCGTTAATAGCAATTAGTATAAACCAACTAATGGTCTAATACAAATCCTGCATTCTGATTGGCTGAGCTACTAATGGTCTATTAGTGATAGACCGTGCCTGGCAAAACCACCACCCTTTTTTCCCAAGAAAACTTGATTTTTTCAACATAAAATAATGGCATTCATTGCCAAAACCGACCAACTAGCTGGTTTATACTAAAACAATTAGACCTCTCGTCCTCATGTGCTATGATATCAATAGACCATTCGGCCTTCGGCCTCATGGTCTATTCATCATAGCACATTCGGCCTTGAGGTCTAATTGTTAATTAGTTATCCTTCCTAAATCTTAAAACTGTCAAGATAAAAAGCACAGTTTGTCGGAGATCATAATGCTCAACAGTTGATGAAACGTCGAAGTCGAAAGCAGCTTTTATTGAGGTGTATGTCACAATTTGATGTGAAGACGACAAAAAACGGCAACATTAGGTGACTATCTATCCTCCAATTGTGTTAAATCTGCTTTGTGGTTTTTACATATAACACTGCTTCAAATTTTAACTGCCACTTAGTCACTCTTCCCTAAAGGCAATCCACTCTTTCTTAAAGGCCACAGATATAGGTTGCATGTAAGTCGGGTGATCAAACACTCTTATACTTACTTCTCTTCCTCCTCTTCCTCCTCTTCAATTGATGATATAGAGCTTTCATCATCTAGTATGTTATCTAAATACAAATTGGAAATAAACTATTAATTAATTCCTATTTGTGGTAGTTGCACAGCAGTGGGTACTGGCAAACTAGGTCATATCAGTAAAAAACAATAGCTCAATTAGATACAAAATAACATTGCTGGTAGCCGATCCTCTGGGGCATATAGGGAGTGGTCATTATTTAATGGGGACAGCAAATATGAGTGTGTTTGTGTGTGAGGGATGGCATCGATTTTTTGGGTGCCGATTTACAATCAAAACCAGTAGAGTGTCAATTCTGGCGCGAAAAGATTGGTCGCGTAGTGGCCAAATTTTGATTTGTGACAAGATGGCTAACTTTCAGTTCAAGGTTGAGCTTTTGCGAAACGACTTTTCGGCAAATTTAAAAGGTTTTTCTTACCAAAAAATTGCTAGTGAACTCTAGAAAGAACTCTTGATCTCCATGCTAGCAGAAAAGATCCCAAGGCTTCAACATTTTCAGTCATGTTAAGTTAGTTGTTTACGTCGACAAGCACCTAGGTCTGAAAAATATCTGATCACATGGTACACGAAAAAGTGAGCACGTGATCAAACTTTCGCCACTACGCGACCAATCTTTTCGTGCCAGAATAGACACTCTACTGGTTTTGATTTTAATGGGGTAACTTTTTGGGCTTACAGTAAGGGTGCTGTTGTATTTCTGACGACATGGATGACGTCGTCATAGGAGAAAAAGAATATAACCTCAGACAACCAGACTTGGGTGAAGTTGTCTAAGTCCACAACCAAACTTGGGTAAAGTTGTGCTAGTGGCAAGAAGTGTGCAGCTGCATGGTCATGTGGCATGGCATCACCCATGACATCATTAAACAAGAAAAGGTTTATACCTTTTTATAATACAGCTATGGTATAACGCGCACCCTGATTGGTCCAAAACTATATGCTCTATTACACCAATAAAGCGATGGTCTTTCTATGACTTTATCTGCAAATAGAGCTCTTGTGATGTTGGGAGGGACACTCGAAATGTTATAAAATATATCTTTTTTACAAAGGTTCTAGTGTCTCTCCCAACATCACACATGCTCTATTGCGCCGATAAAGTCATAGAAAGTTGTGCTCTAATGCTTAAAGAATGAATGAACCTCAGACAACCAAACTTGGGTAAAATTAACAAAGAAGCAAGGGGGTGCAAGTGCTAAGTCAAGTGGTATGACCTTGCATGGCTATCTATGTACAATGGCACCTTTTTATCTCACCAACAGAAAAATATATAAACGGGAGCTCCGCTTTTAGCTAGTGGCTAAATCTATGACCAATTTAGGCAATTTCGTACAACTTCTACCAGTATACAGATACTACTGAAAACATACTTACAAGGATTTGATTTTTCACTCTCCATTTCATCTTCTGAGATGACCTCTACTATATCCATCTCCAGATTCCTTCATTAGAAAAATTGATTGTGAACAATTGCTGGTTTCATTAAATGTTTCCCATTTTCAATTGAACGTCAGACCCACCAAATTAGCATCGAGCACCCTTAACTTAGTTTCCATGGCAGCAAGTACTTCCAATGGTCATTTGGCACTCATTCAGTGGTATTACAAGCAAAATGATGAAATTTATTTTACTCAGTTTCCTGACTTTTGGCTGCAACAAACTCCCAAAATCCACCAGTTAGGAGAGAGGTCAAAACAATGGATGGTATTATAGAGGACCCGATTTATGGGGGGTGGGGTATGACCCGAATCCACCAGCCTATTTTTTTAAGTAAATTCCAATTTTTGACTGCAAATATTTCACGCTCACTATCGCACTCTACAACATGAGGCAAGTGCATTTATGCAATAACATCTGGTATCATTATAATAAACATTCACAAAAATAACAGTTGAAAATTCAATAGGGGGTGGGGCAGGGTACTTCATCCTGCAACCCACCTCCTGTGACAAGACTGAGCCCCTAAAAAGTTCCATTGCCCTATATCACTATGACGTCATATCAAAACATTCTATTGTTTTAGCGCTATGAATCATGGTCGGCAGAGGTGACTGCAGCATTTACAGCGGCGTAGCCAGGAATTTCTGAAGGGGGGGCCGGATAGTAAAAACATGGGACAAAAATGCTCAAATTTTCTCCAGCAAATACAGTAAATGTATGGGAAAATTTTCGAGAAAGGGGGGGCCCCGGCCCCCCTGGCTACCCCCCTGATTTAGAAATGACCAAAACATAATGAAAATGCCATTCATGTTGTAAAGCAAGGTCGTGCGCTAGAATATCAGGACCCACATCTCGAATGGAACTTTTATGTGAGCAAAATTCCAGCTATCTTGCTTATGTAAACAAACCAAGACGTCATAGTGATATAGGGCAATTGTTTTGAGATCTTCCCTTAAAACATTTACATAAAACCATTAACATACCTTGGAATTTCGATGTCTTCATCAGGACACACCACACTGACAATAGGGGTTGGTTCTTTGTCTTGAACTATAAAAAAGAATTTGATAGTCATACAATTATTTTTTTAGTAGCTTGGGTGTTTTTTTCTGGACAACATAAATGGGCATGATAAATGTTGTCTTGCACATCCTAACAACAAGTACTATTGGAGCTCATAATGACTAAGTCCCAGGGGGGACTCTCCTAGTTTTGGGGCAGGGTGCTTGTCGGGAACTTTCGATTTTACCCCTAAAAGGTACCTAAAATGGCGTCACTTGGTTGATTTTGACCCCCAAAAGGTACCAACAAGAAGTATTTTCCCTCACAATTTTCTTTTGTATTTTTTCCGAGCGAAAATACATCTGAAATTCAAACAAGCGTGATTTGCTAGAACGGACCCCTAACTGGTACCTATCTGGAAAAAAGTTTTCAAATTTTACCCCTAAAAGGGACCAGAGCCCTAATGGTACGACAAGCACCCTGCCCCAAAAATATGGGAGCCCCCCCCCCCCAGAACTAAGTATTCATTATTTTAGCCAACAACACTATCATACATATTACCTGTACATGTATCCTCCTTTATTTCCATTATTCCTGACTGATCAGAGTCACTGCCATACCTATTACCAATTATCACACAAAAACAATGAGAGTAGAGAAGCAAATCCCCCATCCTTAATCTCACTCACTGTAACTTGCTAAACGTTTGATCCCCCCCATTAAAATATTCTGGAATCAAACCTGCCTCCTGAACAGACATGTCTTTACAGAGGTAACTTCTGCATGTGTCCCAAATAGGCAAAAACAAATGTGTAAAGTTGCTTTAAATTTTGTTCAGGCCTGAAATAAATTAGCAATTTATCAGCACTTACTCTGCTAAGAGATCCATAACCACAACTCATATGGTGCTATAACACCACAGGAAATCTTGATTTGGTGTACAGTTTTTAGCTCTGGTAATTGAAAAGTAGTTGTTAGTTTCATGACCACAAAAGTGTAGTGAATGGTATTCTACAACCTACTGGAGCCCCATTCAGTATTTCATCAACCACTCAAAGTGCCTAATGGGTCCCAGCACTTCACTCCTAGTTCCACCACCTACTTGCATCCCCAACCCCTGACCTGAGTGTTTTTATATGGTGCGGGGCAGTAGGCACCAGTTGGGTATGGGTAAACAAAGTGAGACAATTAGAGAAGGAGGAGGATGACCAAAGGAGGCAAAAAAAAGGGGGAAATAGACAATACATTACGAGGGAGCGTTCATCATTTATCTAGAGGGGGGCTATGATGATTTTGAGGGGGGAGGGAGGGCTTTGTTTTCCCCTAATATGATTTAGGGGGAGGCATAGGGGGGGGGGGGCATGGGGGGGGCATTTTTTTCTCAAAAAAAAAATTATACAAAAATATACAGTAAAAACCTGCATATAAGAACCTGTGCTGATGCGTTATTACAAGGAGTTGCTGTAGTAAATGTGTGTAAATAGAAACTCCTGAATTGGAACATTATCATCTGGTTATATTAGGTGTCCTTGGGAATTTCTTCTCCGTGTTATCGCCAACTCACAACTACAAAAGTAGCCTCTGCACACAAATGTAATTTCTCTGTCGTGCATTTAAGTGTGAGAAAATGGCGTGAGTTTGGAGAGTTTGTGCGCAAGCAAGAAAATATCAATGTACAACAGGCCTGTAGTAAACTAAACGTGAAGATGAAACGTTCAGTTGTCTTTACTACAATATATAGACTTGCCACAAGTCGGCATCTCTGAGGATACTAACAAAAGCAAGCGAAACGAGCCCAACCATAAGCACGAAATTTTTTTAAAGGACTTTAAATTAGCTTCCCCGTGTTTGAGCACTCTTTGACAAAAGACATCCGCCAATTATTTTCACTTTTTATGGCCTTCAGATTGCTCGTTTTCTCACTTTAAATGCTCTTAAACGCGGCTCTGATATTCATTTCTAAAGTTTGGCTTTGAGAATTCGCTGTGGTTCCTTTTATTTCTATCGAAATTTGAGCAAAATGTTGTGTGTTGATCATTGAACAAGAAATCACTAGTGAAAGCGCGCGTTGCTTTCGAAGCAAAACCACGACGCCATTCTTGTAAAACCAGCCAAACCAGTCAAGTACGTCGACGATCCTGGACGAGGTTGTGACATTTGTGTGCAGAGGCCACTTCAAAACACATAGCAGAACAAGATAGAAGTGGCTGGCCTCTGCTAGCAAGAATTGGTTTTGTTTCCTCTTTGTGTCAAAATCCACTCGAATTCATGGCGGATTTCCTCTTAGTCTTGAAATCGAGTATTATTATTACTCGATTTCCGAATCGTTCGAGTTTACAGGCCGACTAAAAAGGCTTAGTGAGCAAATTGCCAACACAAGACCAAAATCATCTCTTTATGGGACGAGGAGTCTGCGCTAGCGTGTAAAATACGGATCCGAGGGGAAGGGGCGAGAAGGAAAAATAAGGTCCGAGGTAAGGATGCCAGGGCGACATAAGTCCGAGTTAATTCCTTTTGTGTTCCTTCCAAAATGATACTAGTATAATGCTCTCTTTAAAATTGGTTGTTGGGGTAGAAAGGAAAAAGCAATGGAGTACTTACAAGCTTGCTGAGACTTGTCGCCATTTTGCTGTGGAGTGAGGAAGAAATATGTGGGGGGGCCAGCGCGAGGTTTTATGAAAAGGGGCTGGAATCACGGGCCTCCTGTGCAAGGAAATTAATTATAGAGCCACGTATCTCGGCGGACGGCGAGAGAGAGATCGATGCCGTGATCCAAAGATGTTTGGCGACGTAGTGAAAGTGTGTGTGATAACTTGAAACTTTGGTTCTCGAGATATTGATTTTTGTTATTTTGTCATACCACGTGACCTTGTTGGTGTGCCCCCCTTGCCCCGAAGATAACTTTACCCACTAGTTTGGTCACCTGGCGTTGTTCCGTTCGCGAGATATTGATTTTTATAGTCATTGATGACGTCAGTGATGACGTCGTTGGCGCTCCCTTGCATTCCGCATCCCACCCCCTCCACCTCCCCCTCACAACTGTACCCCGCACCCAGCACCCCGCACCCCGCGCCCCGCACCCCGCGCCCCGCGCCCCGCACCCCGCGCCCCGCACCCCGCACCCCGCACTTTACTCCGTCCGGAATTATTACTGATCGGTCAAGTAGCCCATTCGACTCTATTTGATCTTGGGCACTAAATCAAAATTTATCTAAATCAATTGTGCTATTTTGCTTACCAACTCATTCTCAATGTTTTGGAAATAAAATGAGTTTGACTATGAAATATCAATAGATCTATCCTGACATTGATTATTAGTGTGTAACGTGCTTTAGTTGAGATAATGTAGATACTCACACTTCCACTGTTTTCCCTTCTTGAAATGATCCTCTCCACTGTAAATAGGCCTGTGAAACTGTTAGACTGGTAGGACGTCTCTTTTTCCTGGCCGTCTCAGGAAACCAACCACTGAACTCATTTAATTCTTGGTAAAAGCCAGGGTTCTTAGACTCGACAGCAATTTGCCCCTTCGAAGCCGCCATTATGTTTTGGTAAAATGTGAGCCCGCGATCAGCTACCACTTACCGCCTCAACTGTATAGAATTGTGCGCCATGGCGAAATAACATGAGATTTCTGACATGTCAAGACAAACATTCGAGTGTATGCTACAAGGGCCTCATTTCGTTTTATTTTCTAAGAGTCAAAAACAACTCAACATGCAGCATATTGTATTTCATTTTACCTTTATTCCTGACTTCCAAGCCGAAGTTTCCAGATTCCAAGTGAAGTTTCAAGCGAGATATGGCACTCGAATCGACTTTACAAAATTCACATCAACAGAGCTTATTCGTTGGAATACCTGTGGATTTTGTTCAAAATTTGACAGCACCCTCCCCTGCATTGGATAGTTAGACAAGAGATTTATATAAGTCTTTTTGCCCTTCGACAACTAAAACCAGAATTACGCTCAGTAGCTTGCTTTTTATGTCAAAAACACAGATTCATACGAATGCAGTGCTGGGCAAAAATAATTCCACTGAAGAGGAGCTGAAGGCTTCATTCAGTCATTCTCTTTCAGAATTCTCACAAGAACAAAGGAAAAGTGAATGAAACCCCTTGGCTATTCTTCTTTCTTGAAGCACAGCACAAAAGCATCCCCCATAATAGCGGAACTCCCCGTGCCGAAGGCACGGAGTGGAGCCCCATACGTATCATTCAACGTCACATGAGAAAGCAACCCATCCAAGCCAAAACGATACGTTTTGCGTCGGCTCACTCGAGTTCATTCAGACGAAATTTTTGTTGAGTCAAACTGAGACAAACTTGTGGGTGCGAACCACGCCAAATTTGCTCAAAAGAATTCTCTAATGATTGTCAAAATACTTCGGATTCGATTCCTTATTCGCCGATATTTCATAATGTTGTTTAGTCATTTTGGAGAAACTATGAGGGAGTTGCAAAAGATTCAAAGGCTAGACTCCTCAAAGGCAAGATTGCAGAATACCCGGCCCACGGCGAAGCAAGACTTTGGCGTTCTTCTGAAGAAAAACAACAGTTTCATTCGTAAAAGCTGCAAACGACGTGATCTTCGAATACTCATATGAGATCTATGAACAAGGAGCCAGAACTGGATTGAACAGGATTGACAATAACAGAAAATTGCAATCAGGTTTTAGCCGAATAATATATTTAGGAAAATTGGCTTTGTGCAAAAGCTTGCCAAGTAAGAATGAATTCAACTCAACACGACGGAGACTTTCGGAGGAAAGAGACGACTTCACTATCAGTTATCAGTAAGCACAACGCTTGAAATTGCTTCTTATGCTATTTATATTTTTACTGCTTCCAAGTTTATTGCATTCCTGATGAGAAAATTCTGACTTTACATGTAACGTTTACGTTTTGCTGCTTTAGTTGGCTCCCTCAAGGTTTCTTTTTCTCCGGCTAAACTCGAATTATAGTTTTGAGTAAGCTTGACTTTTTGGCCCTGCTTTGCCTTATGTAAACAGGTCATTTCTGATATTCTAGCCTTGATTTTCCTTTGTCACATGTTATATTTAGTTAGTACAATGAGACAAATACTATGTGAAGGAATCCTTTGTTGTGGATTTCGCTGAAAATCTTATTTTTCATTTTTATTTCAAGGAGATTATCTTTTGTCGGTCGTGAACTGCGACTTGTTAGCATATCAGAACGCGCTAATACTATCATTGCCATATAATGGTAACAACATGAATTTTCTTGATTTAAACTGTAAAGGTGAGCTCCCTGTGAGTAAGGACGTGGGGTGTGTGTGATTGGAGTTCCGCTTTTAGGCATTGCCTAAATCTATATATTAGATTTAATGATGTCCTATGGCCTCTTTTCCTAGTGGAATTACAGCTTGTATTTTGTTGAAATTTTATCAAATGTCTAACCGTGCGATAGCAAGCCACCACTGGAAAACAACTTATGAGTCAGCGGTAGTGCTCTGCAAGTAGTGCCAGCCTCCCTGCCAATAAAAAACAGGAAACCCAGAAACCTAGACTTGATGTCCAAAAATGGAGGGGCATGTCTGTTTGGCTTGGAAAAACAGCTATATATGTAGAAAAAGTTGGGCCTGAAAGGGCTAAGAGGCTTAGAAAGCAACATTTTGTGGACTGCAGTCCATGCTGTTTTGATTTTGGGTTTTCCCTGTTTTGAATCCAACCCTGTTTGAATCTGATTGGTCGCCTTGAACAGAGTTGCTCTCCAAAGGGGAGGGAGAAGTTGTAATTTGTATCCCCCAGTCGGGTATGGTTTGCTCTCATTACCAAGCATGTTTTGGTCT
This sequence comes from Scolanthus callimorphus, assembly GCA_033964015.1. Classification (NCBI taxonomy): domain Eukaryota; kingdom Metazoa; phylum Cnidaria; class Anthozoa; order Actiniaria; family Edwardsiidae; genus Scolanthus; species Scolanthus callimorphus. The sequence continues at coordinate 25,107,668 of CM066911.1, read as the reverse complement.
GTTGAGATACCCCAAGGCGATAATTTGAATAGTTTCTCGGATCAGAAACGTTGGGTTTGACAATCAAATAGTTGTTGCTGAAGTGAAGTTCACCAACTCATCTGAATAAATTGAATGTATATAAGTTACCACGAGTGCACGGCTCCAAAGGAAGAGATGTGTGCGATAACTGGGCAGTTAGTGAGGACATCATAATTAGACAAAGCTGTTTTCCTGATGAATACACTTCTTATTGTATGATAGAAACTTAGCTTCTGAGGGACCACAGAATAATTGAGACTTTGGTAGATACTCAATAGTAAGAGTAAAAAACTGTCGTGTAGGCCCTCCTAAGCCAACAGCACCTGCCTGACTCACTGAATTTGACAGAAATCTTGTTGTAGGAGAAAAGGTCTTCCTTGTCAAACGCCTTATAGCCCCGCCCAGATGTCTTTTCTATATATATTGAACTTCGAAATCTTTTCCTGGACTATTACCTGAGCTAGATTGGATAAAATATGTTTCAGTGACATTTGGTACCCATTATTTTCAATGTTAGCACTTTCGACATGTAGTTCTTCTACATCATCAGCGCTATCAGATGCCTTTTCATCATCGAAACACTCATCAAACGCCAATGAGGTGTAGATAGAATCTGTAGTGCTTTCCTCTGTGACTATGACTGTCTGATGTTGGGGAGCTCCTGAAGAACACTATGTTTAAGAAAAAACAAACAAATGGAATAAAAAATATATACAGTTAAGGTATGAGCACCGGCTAATTTGGGTCATATTTGAGCGAATTTAGAGAGAAATCTCTTCAATTTGAACATGTGTCTTAAGAAAAAGAAAGTTCAGTCCCCAAAGATCATATTGGAGGTGTCAATTTGACGAATTTGACAGCTCAAAGTGATAATTGGATTAAAATGCTGTTGCCATATTTTTCAGTTTTTACTGTAAAAAAACGTGATTTGACTTGTACATAGGTGCGTTTAGAAACTTCAGTCAATTTAAGCAAAAAAAAAAAAAATACGTTTAAAAACGTAAAATTCCTTCATATTTGCGTCGAAATCAATTCTTTGATCGTTTCTCTATCGGTTTTGTTGTAATGCCGCTATTAGATTTCAGAATAATATTATGTCAGTATATAATATAGATAAGCTTAGTAATTATGAGCTTACCCCTGCGAGAGAGATAACCTGAATAGATCTGGATCATCCTGTTCAAATCTGTAGGAATATCCAGATTTTCCCATGAACTCCAAGTATTCAAGGTGTGAAATTTCACGGTATTTTTGGATCCTGTATAACCCTAGGAGCTCCCATATTAAAGCACGACCCGTGACATGACCTTGTTTGTTAAGGATATTGTTAGAGAGTAATCAGTATAAGTATGAGAAATGATCAAACTAAACTGCGTATTTTGTAGTATTTACATATTTCTGTGGTTTAGATGATAATTAAATTACTATGTTCTTGGTGATTTCAATTAACTCTTCAATATAATAACATTTCAATATAATAAAATGGAGTTGATTTATAAAATGGAGTTGATTTCTAAAATTATAATTTTGCATTGGGCATCTTATTTGCATGCCCGTTAATAGAAATGTAATACAATGATTTTCTTAATAGAGTGCAATCAGTATAATTATGAAAAATGATCAAAACTAAACTACTATTTTGTAGTATTTACATATCACTTTCATATCCATTATAGCGGAGCTCCAGCGCGGGCCGAAGGCCCGCGCAAGCGGAGCACCATACCTAAGGGAAAAACGTATACCATCGAGTTGATTTTCAAACGTCACGGGTAATTAAATTCATTTTTTCATTTCACTGATAGCGCCATGTCCAGCTGTTAAGTGCATTGAAAAGCCATTACCACATAGATTATTGTGTCAAAGTTTGGTTGCCATAGGTGGTTCCTTTCGTGAGATATAATTTTTTTTCTTTTTTCTGTATAAAAACCTATAGCGTACGCCGTCCGGTGGTGTCCGTCCGTCCGTGTACACATGGGATCCCTGTGTTATTCCTTTAAAATTTAATATCTCGAAAAGGATAAAACGTGAGAAAACCATTCTTGGAGAGAATTATATAGAGGGAAAGAGGTACATAATGGCTGGCTGAGGTGACATGACGTCAATACCAATGCCGTGAAACTGCTTTTGGCGGGAAATGTCGCGATCCGGCGCGCGTGCCTGCTCATCTGGGGTCTGGGGACTTTTATTTTGAAAAAACATTTTTCTTCGGCAGATCAGAAGCAACATTTATTTCCCTTTAAACTAGTAGTATATTTTACCATTTAATACCTGTGCTGGGGTTAGAATTCTGAGCTCTTTCGTATGGCGTGTTATAATCAAAGGGAGATGCAGTCAAGCGGAATTAACCCGGAAGGAAAATGACGGGAAAGAAAGGGCGAATTTTGACAAGTTTGAAAAGCACATTTTATCGCTCCTCATTAGCGACTTTTCTGGGCCGTGTCACAGAAATGGATTCAAAGCTTATATCATTATTTCCAGATATCGGTATGGATATTAATGGTCAATATTTCCAGATATCGGTATGGATATTAATGGCAAAGGACAAGGTTGTAGAAAAGACTAAAATGAGGGAATCTTGGTTGTCTTGCCGACTTTTCGGGCATGAACTTTTCATGACTTTGGTTGCTAGAAGAAGCAGTGCCGTTGATTTTATGGATTGCTGATACCACGAAATACATAACCTCGAGGTTTGGATTTGAAGTTCGTTTTTGGGATTTGAAGTTCAAGGAGAAACGTTCAAATGGAATATGTTTTTCAGAAATCCAATACTGGCCTCGTACAAGATTTGGTCTTTTCTGAACAGTACCAGTAGAAGATCGGGGAATCACGAACGAGTTAAATCGGCGTAACACAAACTCATCTTAGTATTAAAATAAGACTTTTATTATACCTCCTCGTCTATAAAATGAAGAGAACTGTAGAAACCTAGCGCTTTTGATTTTGAAGCCATTTACGACAGAAATGGGAGGAGAAACTGACTGGGCGTGAATCAAAGGAAAGCTCCTCCTGGATATATTAAACTTGCAAAATTGTGTTATGGAGAGGAAATCAACGAGCAACACAACTGAATTCCACAATTTAAGGTACTTAACTTAAGCTTACTGGTAGTGTTGAAATTTCTGTTTTTAGATATTTACATTGTGAAAATTTTAGCAAAGGCCACACCTACTTGCATATATCTGCCAAAAAAGTTTTAATTTTGCTTTTTGGACTAAAAGAAAATTAGAAATGCACTTCAAATTCACACTTCACACCAAAAGCATTTTCTCAGACTGCAGTCTTTTTGCATGTGGTTTCTCTCAGGGGAAAAAATTCCCAAAACACCACTCATGGGCAAAGCAAAAATTATAGATGATAGAGACTTGGAATGACAACAATTAAGATAGCTTATATTAAATTTAGTTTGGATATAATTAGTTCTCTCAGGGGAAAAAATTCCCAAAACACCACTCATGGGCAAAGCAAAAATTATAGATGATAGAGACTTGGAATGACAACAATTAAGATAGCTTATATTAAATTTAGTTTGGATATAATTAGTCTATAATTGTTTAAGTCCAAAGTCTCTGACATGAGAAATCTTATTTTTCCCATTAATGGTAACCTGCATGGGTTTGGGAAATTTTTTTCCTGTGAAGCCTTCAAAGATTAAGAATGGTTCTAATTTAATTCTTCTGAGGTTAAAAGTCACCTGCTAGAAGTCCCATTTTTCAATTACATTTAGTACCAGACAGTGTTAATCTGAAGGAAATCTCCAATTTTTGGTGCCTATATTTTCACTATCCCCCTCCCCCCTTTGAAATTCCTGGATCGACCTCTGCAAAATACTAGTCTAGGTTTGAGAAAAAGACCAGCTGACCCAGGAATTCAAGTGATACTTGTCAGATATACAACAATCAGAATAATTATTTATGTCTGATCATTTTCTAAATCCATGAAATTGGTGCTCTTTTCTGAAGGTCCCTGGTTCACTCCTGGGTTTTGGCAACATAATTTCATGGATTTAGGAAATGATCAGCAGACTGATTGGATTTGAGGGAAGAATGGACAAACGTTTATTGAAATAATTCACTGTTACGATGAATTCACTGATAATGAGTTCTAATTATTCTGATTGTTATACAGTATTTAGGCAATGCTCCCCTAAAGGAAATTTTCTAACCAAAAATGCAAGAAAATTTGTAAATAATCTTTGCACTCAATGAAAAATTGTCTCGAAAACACACCCCAAAACCACCAGCTATGCAGGTGGGGCATTCCATAGCCAGAGAGGGGGAGGCAGGCTTTTTTGTTGCTATTTTCTCTAGATATTTAGAATTTGTCCCGTAGTTTACAGTATTTTTTTGGCTGTGCCCCTGCTATAAGTCTATGTTGACTATTCATTACTTTTTGAGTTCTTACTTTATTTCTCTGCAAAATAGCTAGTACAAGCTAAACCTCGGATGCTAGTAAGAATATTAGTATTATGTCAGTATTTATTAATATAGATATGTTAATCAGGAGCTTACTTAAGTGGAGCCTTTAAATATTAGAATTGTTATTAGAATAGCAAATCATGAAAAAACAAATATGAAATACATTAAAAAAAACTTGCCTTTCTATTATATAGTTCTTTAGAAATTTTCTCAGCAGAAGTTTGCATGGAATTTTATTAGGATGATCTAAAATCCATTTATAAATACTGTAAACTTCCATAAGTTTTTTTTACTTTATCAAGCTCTCACAAAATCAGATGCAGTTATTGTTGTTATGATATGAGATTACAAAATATTTCCAAACCTTGATACCTTTTTCATTTATTTTAATCACTGGGAGCTCCGCTTTTAGGCAGTGCTTAAATCTATATATTACAATATTTAAAATAACAGAAAAAAAAAAACAAGAAACATAAACAGCCTTACCATCAAACAGTAAATGGACAGTCCCAAACGCATCGGCACTCCCCTGTTGATGATCTCTGAAATTCCGGGGTAGGTGGTCCTAGAGTGGCTTGGAATTCCAAGACACACCGGGCTGAGAGGTTTGAATTTCGCGCCATTTCGAAATGAATTCAGGAACTGCGCCCGCATACTTAACACCAGCGGCATCGCGCAACACTGCTGTTTTCAAGATGGCGGACCTTCTCGTCAAAATCCACGAAGCATCAAATGTTTACATTAACAACGCCGTTATTCGAACTTTGGCTAAAAAAATAAGCAACGAAGTACTGCAGCTAACACGGGCCGTCATTAAAAAAATACAAATTTCCTTCTGAATCTGCCTTCAAATACCACTTAGCCCAGCCTTCGAGGATGCTCGCATGAACAATTCGCTTATGGCAGAAGGCAATCAACAGAAAAATGAAAAAGAAATCATCTGCAGCTCGTCCATGGACAATTAAAGTAGTATGGAACCTTCCAACAGAAGTGTTTGACACCCTGAAAGTTATATCTTTGTCAGATGATCACGGAGGAATAACTATAAAGAACACAAAGAGCACCCATGAAATCCACATCCTTGACATTGATCAGTTGGAGAACTTGTTCATTGCAGTGGCTCAGAATATGGCCACAGCTTAAAAAAGAAACGCTTTTGAAGAAATTTGAAAAAGACGGGTCTTTCAGAAAAGTTATTGTTGATAATGTGCATCCACGTAAAATGAAATACTCGAAGAAGTTAGAAAAGATCACGATCGGTTTGAGATATGGACATTTTAACCGATATGGTTCACAGTTCACTCTTTAAGTGAAAGACAACAACTATAAAAAAATGGATGTAATAGTTGAGGCATCAAGGATAAAAGATTATGAGTAAAAACTGGGATATTTCTGATTTGATCCTGAAAAGGAGCATTCAGTTTAGACAACTATATTCTATAAAGTGACAGAATGATTTTAAATATGAAAAGGCAATTATTTAAATAATTTGAACACTTTATCAATTTATGATACCCACTGAACGGCTTCATCAAATTAAAAGTTGATATATAAGGTTTGATGACTTTCGATTGACCAGAAATTTGAGAAGTCTGATTGTGTTTGATTAACCGATTAATCGAACTCCATCAAACATAAATCGTTCGATGGGTTTTGGTGCACACTAGCCGTGACATAAGAACATAACAAGAAAAAAAAATGCTTTTTTCCCTTATGTCTAGCCTTGTCATTATGTATAAGGGTGTGCAAGCTTGTGTTGTTATGTTGTTGGGTCGCTAGTGTGCACCAGGCTTTAACAAATGTTCAAGTATACATGCCGGGAAAATAACATGAATATTATGCTCCCTCTTCTGTACAGGAAAATAATTCAGTAGAGACTATTTAGCAATTAAGGAATTTCGCTGAGTATGATGTGGAGAATTATTCAGATAGAGGGGGTGTTATCCATCTAGGCCGTAGTCCTCGATGGATAACACCCCCTCGATCCGAATAATTCTCCACATCATACGAAAGCAATTCATTAATTGTTTTATTATTCATTCAAACTTTCAATTGTTTTATTATTTATTTTCCTGCTTTACTCCTTTAAGAGAGCAGTTACATGACACGTGCAATAATTTTTCAACTTATCCAATCTTTGACGTCATCGATGGGATAAGTTGCTCGAAAACATCAAGAATTCGCCAGGGGCGCTCAACCAATCAGAAGCGGGAAAATATGTTGAATGAATAATAACGAATTATTTGTTCCTCATTCATTGTTTCTTTGTGTGGCTATTGGAAGGAACATGATTACTTTTGAAAGTCAATTTTATCATCATGCCTCTGTGTTGTTAGTTGCCATGTTGTTGTGCCAAAGGAAATTAAAATAACATTCGTATTAATTGTTATCAGGAGGTTTTGATTTAAGCTGAGCTGCAATTGCAATTGTATGGTCACAGCTACTTTGATTACAAAATTAATTTCAGAACATTCAATGTGCTATTCGAAAAAAATAATTTATCATACCCACCATGGAGGGAATTTTCCCAAGGACCCCACCCCTCTGGAATTTCAAAAGGAATACAGTATTTGTTTGGAAATGCAGGAAAATAACCCTTCACCCCCATTCACATTCCCTCCATGGTGGGGGTATGGATTTTTCCTGGAATTACACAATAAGGTTGCTTTGGGATAAACAAGGCATCCAGAAACCAAGTATTGATTCCAAAAACAACCTAAATAGCTCTATACAAACCTTGTTTTGCTTGCATTTAAGACACGACGCTGAGGAGATTTTCGACATGGGGATGCAATTTTCCTGTCTCAGCTGTTGCCTTGATACTCCTGTGACACTCTTGTGACACTCTCTTATAGTCTCCTCTCTCCTTCTCTGGCCAGATCTTAATGCTTCGGGTACTTTGAAAGATTCAGAATCTTCATCTTTTAATTCTGTGGGATTCCGTCGCCTTTTGATTAACTTCCTACTTGATAAACTACCTTGACCTCCAACATCTCCCTGCATCTTTTCTACATCAACCAACAGTTTCTTTACCTATTCACATGAAAAATTAATTAATGAGCCAATAATTCTTGAAGGTATTAATAATTGCTTTTGTAGCTACAATTGTAGAATAAGTTTGTATACCTAGATTTGACCATGGAGACTCCATGATTTGACAGAGTCACAAGAATAGCATCTCAGAATTAAATTTAATCTATTATCTAATAGAAACTGAGCTAATGTGTATCATAATAGTCGTCGAGCAAGGATCTAATATTATTTTCCACTTAAAGTATGTCAAACTAAATAAACATAAAAGCTTTCTTAACGTCAAGTCAAGAAACCATCCCAAAATACAGCTATTTTTAAGCCGAAAATAAGATTATATTTAATTGATTCTATATACCTTGGCGTTTAGTCTTTTCAACTTTCCTTTCTCTTTCTTGTACACTTTAGACTGGTCAATGTATTCGTCCCTAATTGCTTTTCGCTTTGTGGTAAGTTCCCTAAGGGGGAATTTACCCCACGATAAGCTCTGTTGCTCTGTGATCTACTGTGTCTTCCTTTCCGTCCCATCTGCGGTGCAAATTTTTGAAAAAGAAGCGAAATCACAAGTGCCTAAGTAAGACGAAATAGATAGTTTGAACACTCGACGAGGTATCCATGGTCTTAGAATATCTTCAAAGTTTGAGGCGACTGCAAAATTATTTGAAATAAAAACCTCATGTCTTCTTCAAGTCGGAGAAAGAAAGGATACCTCCTCTCCATAAAATTCAAATTTCTCGGCTTTTACTTACCGTAGTTTCATAAAAAAAACCTCAAAACGCTGAGCTGTCAACACAGAAGAAGAATCCCTCCATCTTGGTTTACAAAAGTTTACCGCTGACCAATAAAACTGCATTTCAAATGAATACAAACAATGGCATTCAAGTGCACAACACAGGGTTCCCGACGGCGGCCATATTGTACCAAAAGTCGGCCTATTGAATGGCGCGAAATTCAAACCTACCAGCCCGGTGTGGATGAGAAAAATGTCAGGACGGGTATTTCCAAAATATGGAATTCCGGGGCTGGTGAACATAATTTGTAGAATAGTCATGAAAGCATTTACTGGAATTCCATGGTGGTTAGGGACGACCCCAAATTTCCAGCATGAGGTACCTGAAACTTCGGACCTAAACAGGGAGGGTGCAAATTTGTTTTGCAACTACCCGATACGTCAGGGTGCTGAAGACCTTTTTCGTAGTCAGTGAGTTGGTCTTCTTGCCATGAAAACGTGAATATTAAGTTCGTGATCCACTAATTACTCTGTGCCTCTGATTTGTAATTGAAAGCTGTTCTGATATGCGAAAGTGTGCAAAATTGCAGATCAAGACTACTTCTTCGCCACCATGATAAAAGAACAAAAACGTGTTTACTCTTTCTTTTTGTGGTGAAAACGGAGTCACCTCTGTTCCTTTCTGAGCACATCGTCTGCTTGCTTTTTATCAATACCATATCTCTTTTTCATAGCACCTGTTATAAAAAGAAAAATCAGATTTTCCACAATGCCGAATTAATGATTAAGAATAGTAGCTATGGCTGTGTTACTTAAGAAATAGAACACATTTTTCCATGTACCATAGCCTGATGGTAGCACGCGTGAAAGGTTGGGAGAACAACAATGGCTGTGGGAACACGAGCCCCTTTCTTTTATAAAATAACAACAAAGCACGCCTTAGAGAACAACATTTATGCAGAGTTTTGAGTCGAGTTTTGATCGAACTCAGTATTGCTCAATTCGCTCAATTATTTTGTGTTTTCTCTTTACTGAGACCATTCAAAACTTGGAAATTTATAAAGCACTTTTGCTCAGCTTATAACGAAAGAGATTTCATTCAGTGAATTGTCTTCAATAGAAAACTGCCTTGAAAATGAATGTATTTGACATGCGAAATCGGTGAAAGTGTCAGCACACAGTTTGCAAAATCTCCACAGAACATTTTATGCGAGCCGTTTTTTTTTGTCTGTTTTCGTAGCACAAATGAACTCGAAAAATTGTTTAGACATCAAGAAGCTAATACCCTCTATTTTGTATGCAATACTTCTTGTATAACTATCATAAACTGCGTAAATTCCTAATTTATAAGTGGCAAAACTTAACTCACCTTGCCGTTTTCCGTCGATTTGCCGGTTGCACGTTTGATTTGATGGTTTTCACTTGCTGAATCAAAAATCTGTCCATCTCGCTATTTCCTCACGCTGTCAATCTTTTCTATCGTTTTCTGAAGGTTTCATTATCTTATAGATGCTTTTTTAAAAGATTTAGATGGAGAAATGATAGAAATTTTTGTAGTTTTGTCATTCTTTGGCGAGTGAAAACACACTTCCGGTCAAAGGCATTTACCCTAACATTACCATAGCGTTTTGGTAATTGGTTTTCTACCAATCAGAGCGCGCATACTATCGCAGCTATTTTATAAATGATATTGGGCTCATTTTTCTGATAACAGAATATGTTACCATCGCATGTTCCAAAAAATAGCCGTACCCCCCCGCCCCCCATATCGAGGAACTCCAATTTTCTAAAAATTGCTCTACCCCTGTGAAAACTCCAGACTCCTGTGCAAGGCCCTGCGGAATTTCCTCATTCTCTTGTTGGCCTGTGGAAATTCCAGGCTCAAAATTACACACCCTGTGGAAATTCCAGGGTCAAAATCAACAAATAAGAAGGGTAACGGATATAATACGGAACAGCCCCATGTCATGCTCAAGTAGACTGGACTACTTTTATGCAGACAGATATTTTATGCAGACAAGATACTTACTTTGAAATTCGAGCAGCTTGTCTTGTCCAAAGCCTTAAACCATCCGTCCCTCTGCTTTGTTGTTGTAAAAGCCAAGGAGTGGGTTATTCAGAACTGTGGCAAGGCCAATTAGCTGGCTTGTGATCACTTTTGCCCCATCTTTTTGCTCCTGGCAATTGGCCATTAGCTGTACCCATAAATCCTTAAAAAGCGCGACAAATATAAGGATTTAATTTGTTCAAGTTTTAGATATGAGATTATGGCAACCCAGGTAGGTCAGAGATTGGTTGTCAGGCGTGGAATACTGTAAAACGAAAACCTTTAAGAACCTACTTTTTTCAAGGTCAGCTTACATAAGTTCCAATATTTTTTTTTTACCTGCAGGTTTTTATAAGGTCTTGTCTCACTGGATTATTTTGTTTGTAACGATAAACGTACCACATTTTCCTTGTCATAATGCTGATGAACTATACTGCATTCTAAAGCTTGTGAATTGCAGTTTCTTAAAAAAAATCATGCAATTTATCTGAATTTGTTATATAAAATTCACCTAAGTGCTATCTCTTAGAGGTGTGGTCCAAACGTGGCCAACAATTTCACTGACAAAACTTGATGTTAATTTTTTTGTCAGGACCGTAATAAAATTGGTTAAAACTGAAACATATGTTAATTTGCTATCCGTTAGGTCTAAAATCAAGAATGAGTGCCCCCACCTATCCCCTCTCTGGATCAACATAGGGACATAGATAAAGCTTCAAAAAGGCCGAGGGAGTTGACATTGAAATTACGGAAAATTGGGTCAAACATTATTTTTCACATTGATTCGCAATTAAAAACGATTGACTGATATTGCATACACCTTTTGTTGGCATTTTACTTGAAAATAGACTGCATTAAAATATTTTGAGAAAGCATGGCTTTTATGCCTCCAGCTCAATCATCAATAAAAATTTATAATAGTTTCTGCCAGTGGAGTTGGTCTGTTATACCATCCTTGTCTTACCCATTCACATGCACAAGGGCTCAGGCCCCAGTACCTCATGCAATCAATCAATCAATCAATCAATCAATTTATTTTATAAATTTACATTTTCAGATAAGTATTCCTCTTATTATGTCATGAATATAGTGAGCAAGTTTTTTTTACATATAAAAGGATCATCATTATTAAATAGAAAGAGTACTTTGTCATTTAAACTGAGGTCGTTGAAATTCTTGTGACGAGTTTGAATAGAATCAAATAGATTTCGTCGTTCATCGTTATATAAATCACAGAAGAACACAAATGGATTTCGTCCTCAACTATATTATTGCATCTTTGGCATTCCATTCTTAGTTTTGCTAGTGTTCTTCGGTGTTCCATGGACGTTCAGTGTGGTGAAGGGGACTTTGCCTTTGGTTGTTGTCTTGTGGGGCAAAGTAGGCTCCTTGTTGACGTGGTTCATAGAAGTCGCTCCGTCTAGGAGAACGTTGCCGTTGTCGAGAAGGGCGGGGTTGGGTTCTTACGCGATTGTAAATAGCGTCTTTCAAATTGACAACGAACGCTCCATAAAAAAAATGTTTACTGTATAATTATTAAAGAAATCACATACCACTGTGTCGTCTTCTTTGACATCATTTACTTTGTTGGCCTACAAGAAAGTATAGCATAAATTTACAGTCACTGTAACATATTACTTCTGCATTGCTTTGTTAGAGTTAGTATCGATAGTTAGATAATAGTTCCCATAAAATCTACAACATGATTTTGCTGTTATAAAACTAGTTGACCCCCTCTAGTATCCATACAACTCAACATGTGTCATAGATGTAACTAAGCTCAATATCATTTCGTCAGCTTTCTGTTATTAAGTTGGGTTCTCCCCTGGATGTTCAATATTCCTGGCTAAAATCCCGTGGGTAGAATCATTATGCCACTCATCTAGCAATAACATCTGGCAATAACATCTAACATTCATTACCTACAATGTTTGTCAATCAGAAAATGGCAAAAGACCATACGAGAAAACGTACAAATTGACCTACTAGTGTGATTTGACTAAAACAATTGTTCCTCTCGCCTCGTGGTCAAATGTTTACAGTATAGTGTCTTATAAATGGCCCTCTGTTTCTAGGACAATCTTCAGGAAAGCACTCACAATTTTCTTTTGAGGGACCACACTTCTTGTCTGAGGCTCTCAATATCAGCCTTCACGTTTTGCAATCCCACATTGATGTACATTGTGAGACGAATAGGAGTCATTGGATGCAGATGGTGGAATGGATGAGCCTTGAAGAATGCTCATCATTGGGCCTGGTTGGCTGTTGAGTCCAGAACAATGAATGATTGAGATTGAGACTGAGGTGTTCTGTATGATTGATGGTATGTATCAACATTGATGCAATCGATTGTGTGGTTTTGTGTGAAAGGGGTATGATTGAGGCAGGTGTGGCTTTGTGGTGCATGTAGAAAGTGTGTCTGTTTCTGTGGTTGATGCAGGTGAATGTTGTTGCCATGATTCAAGGTGTTAGGTTGTCGGCATTATATGAATGGGCTCTGTGCGTGATGCAGGTGGATGTTGGGGTGTCCTTGTGAGATGAAGTGATGGTGTTTGTGCCCTGTGTGTTGGTTGATGTGGTGTCTGTGAGGATGGTGTGTGTTTTACTGAGTTCATGTGGATGCCGGGGTGTCCTTGTGAGATGGCGTTGCAATGTGTTTGGATTTTTGTGCTTGTTCGACTAGCTCAGATGACTGTTGTGGTCTTGTAAGATGCGATGGGCTTGGTGATAGGTGTGGTGGCTGATCAGTTGATGGTGACTGCTGTAGTCTTGCGGGGTTAAGAATTTTGCTAACCCTCTCCTCTTGTTCAGACTTTTCTAGTTGCTGGTAAAGAGTTAGAAGACAAAGCAATACTTTCAGCATCCATACAAACAAAAAACAAAATCAGGGACTTAAATAAGAAACCATGATGTTATGCTTCTGTGTGGTTTCCAAAGCAGTAAGAATGACACCTATAAATGGCTGAGTGCATTGCAAGTGTGAATGGTACTTGCGGAGCCTAGAAGTCAAGCTTTAAATAAACTTACAATCACACTTTCTGTGCTTTCCTTTGTTTTCTTTGCTTTCTTTTCAGCTACTGGTACACTTTAGTTTTTACGAGTGGATAAGCTTTAGCTTAGAAACGAGTATTGTGATCGGTGAGTTGTAGGTGGGCTCGATTGGGCTCGTAGGCTCGAAGGCTCGTAGTCCCCGTGTGAGACTGGAGCCCAGTCCCTCTCCTTTCCTTCGCGGCTTCATCATTTCAGACATTCTTTTATGCATTTCACATAGTTGTTTACCTGCTGATACTTGTTTACTATACTAGGAAAGCACGTCTAACCCCGGAGTCTAACTGGGAAACTCGATAAAGCAATGACCGATTTTCCAGCTGCTAAGTTCTGCAGGATTTCTAAATTTATATCTGTCTAAAATACCAACAATTTTCTTTGTAGAACATTCGCGAAATTTTGACGTGGATTTCAAAATGATCGACACAATTGGAATGTCGTCGCCCAGACTGGCCCACTAAAGGCGTTGGCTAATGGGTCGCGACATCAGTCTAGACAGCAAAGCCAACGCCCTCAGCGGGCAAGTCGCGGCAAAGCCTTCTTTTACAAAAAATCAAAAACTAAATTCCGAGCAACTGGAGCTAGTTTCCTGATTATTTTGACAGGATTCGGGATTTCCTTGCGTGAATTGCACGAATTCTGACCCGGGATGCGGGAATCTCTATGCCTGCCAAGTATGTTGTCTGACTTTGCTCAATGGAACAAGTTTTTCGCTGAACACGTGTAGTAATACATTTCCATCCAAACTGGCTATTATATAATCTCCGAAAAGGTCACTTGACGAGAGGCCCGCTTGTAGTCGAATTCCCGCTTGACTCTAGCTAGCCCAGTCCCTCTCCTTTCAATCGCGGCTTAACATAGCTATCAATTAATTTTTTTGTAATTAAACAGGGCTGGAGGAGTTCCCCCAAACAGTCCTTGAAACTCCCGATTTTGCACCCTGTACCAAACTCGTACCCAGTCGTCTATAAGAGGGACGCTAGCTCGCGCCACAATCCTTTGCGCGACTCGCTCTTTTCCTTACAAAGCGCATCAAAGTACATCAAAGTTCGCCAAAACATGCGGTAATTTCACAAGCTAGACTATATTTTCGGTGCGCTTCGCGCGCAAAAAGAGTTTAAACTTTATTGTTTAACCACGATAGCTAAATTCAGTTAATAAAAAGGGTAAAAAGAACTTTTTTTTTTCAAGTAGGCCGTGCACTATACTAATATAACAATAACTTTCCTTTAAAACTATCTTGAATTTTTTCCATGCCGTGCCCCAGTCCCCCCCAGTTTTAGGAGGCTTGCTACGGCCCTGTTAAATCAAGTAAGCTGAATTGCTCAGCTGATAAAGACGCTCGCCTCCAGAACGAAAGGTATCGAATTCGAGTACCAGTACAACCCCAATTTTTTTTTCTTCCTCTTTTTTCTACCCACATATTCCTTCAACCTGGGTTTTAAAGGTGGTTGCAATCGATTCCAAAGGCCACCGTGACTTTGTTCAATATTATAACTATGATGACAGAGCTGGCATAAGGGCATATGGGTGATTTGACTGAATTTTGTAGCGGGATTCGGGAAGATGCAAATGTTTTGATGAGGTACAATTAGCTAGGGTCATTTGCACCTGACCAATAACTGAATAACTCTTCTTTATCCACGAGTAGCCATTGGCGTCCTTTGATCTTGTTCCTGTATTTTTGAGCTGATGGTTGAAAAGCAGTAAGAATGACACCTATAAATGGATGGGTGCATTGCAAGTGGATGGTACTTGCAGAGCCTATGAGTCAAGCTTTAAATAAACTTACAATCACACTTTCTGTGATTTCCTTTGTTTTCTTTGCTACTGGTGCACTCTCCTGTTTTCTTGTTCCTGTTCTTTTCAGCTGATGGTTGAAAATGTGATGGTCATATTATGTACACGTTGCAGTCACTATATTTTAGTATTTACATTTTACTATGGTTTACCCGCGCAACCAGGCTCTAGCGGAAGGTTCCAACAGAAAAATATGTTTAAAAGAAAACCCTTACTAAAGCCAGAATCTTCAACTTTCCTTTCCTGCTGGCTTTCCTTTTCCTTTTTATTGGAAGTGGATCCGCAGATTCGGTGGGGTCTGATAAACAAGAAACTAAAAAAAATAACCTCCTTGAAAGTTGTATTGCAAGTAATAACCAAAAAATAAGGGGTGTCTGACTAGTGAAAGCTAATGCCCAGCTAACGCTAATGCAGGAATATTTCATGTCTAATTCACAACCCTTCCCCCATCCTTGTGCTTCAAATATAAAAATTATCACTAATTCCCTGTGATCCACTGCATAGAGCACCAAGGTTGGGGTCATTGACTAGTCTATAATTGGCCAAGGGGAGGGTATTCCCTAGCCCTTGTCTCTACATTCAGTGTGATCAAGGCTGGAGCTCTAGCTGAATGCTTATTCTTCTGTCCAGAAAAAAAAATACATATCCCATTTATTCGAATATTTGAAAATATGAATGTTTACAATGATAATTTCATAACAGAAATAATCAAAAACTTCAGTTTCACACTGGGCAGTTTCTTGATCATGATATATATCTCAGTTTAAGAATGGAAGATCATCTGATATACAGTAAGATATTACCAAGAATCTGAAAATGCTAGAAATATGTAAAGATCTTGCATCAAGTTGGAATAAATCCGGTAAAATCTGAACTGCTAGGGGAGTTTGAGGCAGATGTAATGACACTTATGCTTTAAAATCAAATTCCCCCAGGACTTCAGATTTTACAGGATTGTTTAACAAGATCACAAGATCTCCACAGAACAGCTAGATCATCAGGAGTCGATTTCTTCAGTCTCATTGATGAAAATTGTGTACAAATACGCAAATAACTTTTCTCAGGTACTCCAAGATCGTGAGAGGGACTTTATTGCGGATATTAAGTCTGTTCCTAGGATCTCATAGGAACTGTCAGACTACAAGAGGTGTCAAATTTTTATTTATTTTGCTCCCACGTTTTCCTAGGAACTCCCAATTTACCAAGAACACCTTAATTGCTATTTTTCCCAAGATTTAAGAAAATCAAGAATAACTCAGTAAATCCTAGGATTTTGCCAAATCTTGGGAGCCCAGCTCGCACGGGTACTAGTGAAGCCTATTAATATTAAGCCTATTAGCCTATTAATTAAGCCTATTAATATTTCATAGCAGAAAGTTTGCAAAAATGAAAAGTTCAGGCTGTCAATTTCCCACTTTTTTATATTTTTTAGGTGCCTTTTTTTAGGAGCCAAAAATGTAAAACATTTATAATTTGTGCATTACAAACTCACGTCCCAACAACACCATCCCAACATTCATTTGTGAAATATATCCCACAGGATTGTAACCCTTTTTGTAGCCGATTTCGGGCCAATAATCAATACATCTTGCAAGCTCAAAATCTAAAAAATGTTCCCAGGTTGAAAAACCTTCTGACACCCCTATGAAAAGTGTTATATTTACCTCCCTTACATCTGAATATTGTCATAGAAAATAAACTACATCATTATGCGAAATCGTCGCTACTTTAATATAAATGGTATTGCATTATAGATTCCATGAAATGAAGGGTAATTTCAAATCATGCAAGTAAATAATGGGGCAAAAAAAATTTCCATTGCCACGAGTCGAAAAATTACGCCCCCTCCCCTTCTAAAAAATCGTCTTCTCGAATAATACTACATGGGCAAACAGCTATTGTAGATCCATGTCCTTGTTCTAGACGGACGACTCTTGCCAATACATTTTAGGTGGAGCTATTCTGGCAGCAGTCACACCCTATCTGTCCCTCATCTTCTTGCAAGTCTCGGTGGCAGCATTTGCACGTCCACTCGCCGTTTTTGTCCACTAATCGAATCGAATCCAGCCTTACATACACGACAAGAAATTGGCAACGCCCAAGGGCATGCCCGTAAGGGGCATATCAAGAAGGTGATGTAGGAAGAGGAACACAGTTTTGCTGTGTCCCGATGGTCCCTTGGGATATGACATGTTGAAAGTGTAGTTTGTTGCGAGCAGAGTGATGATCGCTGTGGCCACTTTTGGTTTTGCAAATTTACAGACGATGATCCCCTCTGCTGCAATACACATTGATGACAATCATGTCATGGCACCAGTGGCATTGATCCTTGGTGATGTTGTTGTCTCTATTACTCTAGCGTGATCATCAGCCTGCGAAAACAATGACAATCTATCAAGATTGTTTTCTCCCAGCATTGCCTATCTGCTGATCCCCAAATAACGCAATGACATAACGCAATGACAAATAACGCAATGCCGTTTGCCAAATCCACTAGACCCTTTGTGATGACAAGGGGGTCCCTCTTGATCTGCACCGAAGACTGGCTTATAAGACAGTTTGCCCTGATTACCAATGATGCACTTCATCAAACTCATTTATTGGAAATATCTGTTGAACCTTAGCAAATATGATGACTAACGTTGCCAGCTAAATAGATTTTAATCATTTGTTTTGTGGTGAAATGGTGATCTAGAACTATAAGAAATGGAAAAAAAAACACTTCTACACAAACAGGGTTCATCGTTATTATTAAAATAAAATGTTCGCTATTATTAAATTGCTTTTTATCATTATTTTCACTGGAGTGTGCAGTACCCTTTAGAAGTGTGGTGTGTGCTGAACATCATTGTATAGAAGCAATTATCTTCGTGGACAGATCCCTCATTCATTTCCTTGATTTTTCGCTCACCAACAGCATGCATTAGCGCTTTGATGATGAACCTGTTCTGTGCCTCTGGAAACACCAAATGTCATGGATATTATTGCAGTGTTGCAATTATATTCCAACTTTCACTTTCACTCAGACGCACATACATAACTACTAGTTCCATCTACGGTTAAAAGTAGCACCCAGGTTGGCCAGTTGCAGAAAAAAATGGTAATATCGTCGTGTACGGGTTAACCAACTACGTCATTGTCGTTAGGCCTTCGGGTTACCCAACTGCGTCATCTTCGGGCCGCATGTTCGGAAAGCCATGTCTGTAGTTAGCGATGAGGGTGTACACTGATGAAAAATATGTGAAAAATGATCAGTTGCTTTTGTGACTCCTTCCTTTATTTATTTCCAGGTCTTACATATAAATATATTTTTCGAACTTGCCGGTGACACTGTGACAGTGACGGAAGTAGTTAGATCAATTCGTTATTTATTTACAAGTCTTACATATAAATATATTTTTCGAACTTGCCGGTGACACTGTGACAGTGACGGAAGTAGTTAGATCAATTCGTTATTTATTTCCAGGTCTTACATATAAATATATTTTTCGAACTTGCCGGTGACACTGTGACAGTGACGGAAGTGGTTAGATAAATTCGTTATTTATTTACAGGTCTTACATATAAATATATTTTTCGAACTTGCCGGTGACACTGTGACAGTGACGGAAGTAGTTAGATCAATTCGTTATTTATTTCCAGGTCTTACATATAAATATATTTTTCGAACTTGCCGGTGACACTGTGACAGTGACGGAAGTAGTTAGATCAATTCGTTATTTATTTACAAGTGTTACATATAAATATATTTTTCGAACTTGCCTGTGACACTGTGACAGTGACAGAGGTAACAATTCGTTATTTATTTACAAGTGTTATATACAAATGTATTTTACGAATTTGCTTGTGACGTTGTGACAGTGACGGAAGTAGTTATGACGGAAGTAGCACAGCTCAGATCGTTATTGATTGACCCGCTCTTTGGTATCTACTTGTGACACTGTGACAGTGACGGAAGTACTGTCCTGCGTTTATGGACCTCGCTCTTTGTTATATGGGTTTCCTGTGTCAATTTGAGCCCGCAATAGTCAGGTACGCGGCCATTACACAGTCTTGCAATCGTTCCTTTAGTTCCTTTCTATTCCGTTTCGATTTTTATCGTTTATCAACGACAGGAAATTGTGATTTGACTATTGGTTCTCATTTTATGGAGTCCATCAGATAAGATTTGGCCTTACACAATACTACTCTACTGAAACGGAAGTTGTTATACAACGTAAACTGCAGATATCGCTGGGGCTGTAAGGTACTTACTTATATTTACAGCAAATACTGTTTAGGGGAGGATGTTTAAATCGTAATGAAATCACTCTGATTCAAATACATTCGAAGTGCTCGAACCATATTTTTAGTTTGAGAACCTTCGCGACACGTCCTCGGAAGAAGCACAGGTCGCCCAAGCTCTTGTTTCATATTTTAATAAATTTGAATGAATTTAGGCTGTTTTAGAGAGATATCATTCACAAACCTCCCCCACGTAAAAGTGATCCGAATGGCCTTAGACTTCCCAGAGGATATCACAAAGGGCTAATAAACAAGTAAGTACAACATGATTGAACAATTCTTTTATTTTCATTATTTTACAAATTTCGACTGCAACAGCTAAAATGCAAGCTATGCAGAGTCCTCTAAAACAGCCTATATTCATTCAAATTTATTAAAATATGAAACAAGAGCTTGGGCGACCTGTGGAAGAAGGCGAACAATCACTTACATGCATGCCCTAGTTTAACCAAAACATCTCAACCTAAGCTTATATTTTAATATTTGGAAAGCCTATACAATGGGCTAACTTACTGTGCCAAAAGAAAGCCTACATGTAATTGATAAATAGTTTGTTTTCAAAGGATCCATATTAAGTGTGTTTAGAACATTTGTCCTAGATGGCTGATTAATTTTTTGCACAGTGTTTTATTCAATTCTTCATGAAATCCTTCTTCCCCATTCAAGATGTCATGCCTATTGGCTATCTGATAAAAAAAACTGAGCCTATTTTATATCTAAGTGTTTTTTGGCCTCTTAACTAGGATACACTGAACCCACAATAGATGTTTGTAATTTTAATTTAATTTTTTATATTCTGGTTCAGACATTTGCCTGAATTTAGGTGAATTCTGTCGGACGTGCATCTGAATTACTGCTTCGACGTTGGTGATGTTGTAAAAAATAGCTTTTGGGAAAACAGATTGCAAATACTAATACGGCAGAGAATTTACTTGAAAAAGAAAGCAGTTGTCATGTTTACTATGCAACTACATCAACTGGGCCATCCCATCAAAAGTTTGTCATTCAGAAATTTGATACCTAAACTACGTCTGATGATGAGTAACTAAGTGTAACTAAGTTTTAGAGAAAGGCGAATATTTTGATGCCTGAGATCAAGAAACTCAAGATCCTTTGTTCTGTAGTCGCTTTCTGATTGGCTAACTTCTTACAAAATGGCCCTCTCTAGCAAACCAGGTCCCACATTTGATTGAGGCAGCTACCAAAAATGGGTCCTTATATAGTAACTTCAAACATTTCCGGTCGAATCAGCTGTAATGAACTTAAACTAGCTTACCAAAGTATTTTGAATACAATAACTAGAACTAAAGAAGCATTTTATAAGTTTGTACCTTTATGCAAAACAGTACACTGTCTGACGTTTTTGGGGCATTTACTAACTCTACTTATTTTTAATGGTCTGTCTAATGTTGTCATTTTAGGTGTGTCTGGACTGCCAATCACATTGGGAAGAATGAAAATCCCACAAGAAGTTTCCAATCATTTGGTACGTTTGATTAATAGGTATGAGGAAAATCCTCACAGTCCGGTCATTCCGGCCCCTAGTGAAGCTTGTGGTAACAGTGATACACCATATGAATACTTACTTCCCTCTGTGATTCTTTGGCACCCACTTGTTCAGTTTCCAGAATATTTTGACCAAGGTCTTCAGTGTCCACATAAAAGTCACATCGAATGTGCACACCTGTTCCCAAAGAAGTGGAAAAGTGGTGGCTCTGGTTGTCGAGATGCACCCCGTCAACTTTATGGAAAAGACGGTGTTACCCTACTAGTAAGTCGAGTATATGGGTGCAGTAAGGGGCATGAAGTAATTGGTCATGAAATGAGGATTCTAGAGCAGGTCCCACACTCCGTAGTTCCGTTTTATTTATCACATAAAGGTGGGGTTACAAAAAGCTTAACCAGGGAAATAAACTCACTGGCCAGTACAGGATTGACGTTTACAGAAATTGAACGACATATTGCGCAGAAGTACTATAACAACTACTGGGCATGCAAGGAACTCTACGAAAGCACAAAGAGGAACCATAAAGAGCAAAATTCTACCAAAGGTTTTCCTGACCACACTATTATTGACCTACCATCCGATGATATAATTATTAGTTGTTTTCTTTTAAACTTCAAAGAGAATGATTGCTTTTATACAGAGAGGATGGCAGAATTGTCAGCCATCTACATAAGTGCAGATCACACTTTTAAAGTTGCTGCCAACATAGGTATATACCTTCCAAGTCAAAAGTGGGTGACTCAGTATGACTCCTTGTTTTGTGTACTAAACGAAAAGGGTCAGATTGTGGCTTGGCAGCTGACAAAAGGCACTTCTTTTCTGCATGTGGAGGAATTATTGAAGGGATTGAAGAGACGGCTTGATTTACAAGGAGTTGAGCTAGAAGCAATTTATGTTGACAATTGTTGCCAAGTGAAGAAGAAAAATGCAGACATTTTTGGAGACAAAATTAAACTGGATTTGTACCATGGAATTGCCAGGGTGACGCAAAAGATTCCGAAGCAAACTAGGCATTTCTTATCAGGTACATGCATTGTAGACTTTGTAAATATTTTCCGTGAAGATAATGATAAAGAGAAAGTCAGAAAAGAATTGACACCTGCTCCTGAGAAGATTATGAGTAACTTAAAGGTATTTATCAATAAATGGAAACATGTAAAACATGGAAATGATGAAGATGTCATTACATCAGCTGCTCTGCATGAGATTGACTGTCTTGTGAAGCACATTGAGAAGGGATGCTTGTCAGGTATCCCTCCCGGAGCTGGTTCTGAGAGAAATGAAAACCTCCATAAAAACTTGCGTCGAGTAATTGCTAGAAATCGCTTAGGTGTTGAATCTGCCATAGCTTTACTTGGTACATTCTTTTATTATTGGAACGAAAGGAAAGATCAGGCTTACCCTAAGGGCGTTGTCCTACCCATAACATCATATGCAGATAAATACAAGGATCCCCACTACCAACATACGGCAGAGACCTTTGGGTTGCAAAGGAAAGATGTCTCCAAAGAAACAAGGCTGAGTGTTTTGCAATTTCTGGATGCCAATAATGACATGTGCGAGGTTCATAGCAGTCTTGATGTCCATCCCACCGAATCACTGGAAAAGGTACTCACAAAAGGACTCAATACTGTTTTGATGGAGTCATTTCTGAGAAGCCTAAGTGACTCTAGGTCACTAAATGCCCGACTTATTCACTTAATGCCCTGCACACTGTCTTTGTTCCACAACGACTCCCAACAAAATATCTCATCCGTAGAGGAAAGCCTGCACACCTTAAATAGAGTGCTGACAGAATACCATTTGGAACGTCATGAAACAAGTAATGTCCGTAGGAAGGAAGACAGTTTTTTTGTTGCTATCCTAACTAGCCTTTATTCCATGGTCAAGGAGCTTACAGTGGAGGGCGACGATGAATGCAATGAGCTCATAATAACAATGAGAAGCTTAAATCTCTCTCTGGATCATGGATTGATTCACAATGACATCGACATTCTAAGAAGAGAATGCAGTAGGGAATGGTTGGAAAACTCCACGTTTTATAAGAAATTTGTACTCTCATCGGATTTCAACTTCACTGAGGAGGCTGAAAGCTTACAGGATGGCAATTTGAAAGGTACAGTGACCGGACGTAAAATAAAGCACACCTTTTAAGGAACACAGTCTGTGCTGGGTCAGCTCAAAATCAAACTTGGGTCAGCTTCAAAATCACAAAAACGAAAATAGAGTTTCAGTACAGAAGAGGAACTATTCAAGAATCTTTATGTAAAATGTCAGTGAATAGACCTTTTTCCAAAATGGCCGCCACAAATTCACATATTGTCTTAAAATTAAACTGACTGAAAATCAGACACTGGCACTAGAAAGAGCATAATCACATTAGTAATCCTTTAAATTTTCGTTATGCCAAATGCCATGTCGGCTGAGAAAGCAGAGTCTGAAAATTGAATTTTTTACAGAGATTTGTATGACTGGGGGTGTGACGCATACCCCCAGTCATACAAACATCTGTAAATTTTCAAATTTTCAGCTTTTCGTTTTCTCGGAAGATATTTTATATAATGCAGTGAAATGTAGTTTTACTAAAGTGATGATGTGGGTGTTCTAGTGCTGGTGATCATTTTTAACAAAAATCGATTTTAATTTTCGGTGGCCATTTTGGAAAAAAAGTCTATTACGAAGAAGGATTGCGGGTTTTAAGTTTCTTGTTTAGTGCATTTGTAAAATGTTTGCCGTGGTGGATTGAGCCAGGGATTTTGCACCCATACCAACCAACTTTAAACCCTCTCATATCAAGACAGGTTTAATGGATAGATTTCTGTAGGCCCTCTGGGATTTGCTATTGGTCCAATTTATCACCCACCCACCAATTTTCAAGGGACCATTTATTTTTTATCGGGGGAGGGAGAGGGGGGGGGGTTGTGGAAATGGGGGGACCCTATATTTTTGGGTGCCCCCCCTTTCATGTCCCCTTTTTTGTTAGGTGTTCCCCCTAAATCCAATGTATTTTTTCCTGATGGCCCCCTCTTAATTGATATGAGAGTGAGTGTGCATATAAAAGTGACATACTGTAATACCAAGCATTTAGAATAGACATTGAGTTGTATTTGTACTGTGTATTTTCTTGCCTGGCAAGCATACTATAAAATTTACAAACTTTTCGTTCCTTCCCTGGTGTGTGCCTCTAGTTTTTGGTGACCACCCCCCTTTAGGGGTGTTTTGTGGCCCACCCCTTTGAGGACACAATTTTTAGTTGACCCCTCTCATTTCCACCGGCGTCCCCTGGCTGATAAAAAATAAACGGTCTTCAGGTGTTTGTCTTCAGACGTTTTTTTTCCTCTATGCAAATGGAACATGCTCAAAACGCAAGAATGTTTGTGCGTTTGTGAAATGTGAAAAGGCGCAGAAACAAATTTGGCTATAACATTGAGGAAGTGCTTCTTTTAAGCATAAGTAATGATATACGATTTTTGTTGTTTCCAAAAAGCGCTGATTTCCTCGTGAAGCTATGTAGTTCACAAAAAATGCGAGGAAGTTTTCGGCTACATTCTAAACACATAAGTAATGCTTTCATTGAACTGATTGATCCTTTTTTATTTCCCCTCTTTTTAGGTGAAATGGGAAACCTTATAGCTCTTGCTGCAACAAAAATCCTCCGTCTATCTGTGGTGATTTTCACCTCTCTCGACTGTATCCCAGTGGTGGCAGTTATTCCAGTCGATCCTGTTGTTAGCAGTAAGTGCTTATTGATTGGATATACAGCTGCTGACAGCGTCTATCATCCGGTAGTACAAACGAATCCCAAGGAAGCTGCTACAACTAGTAGCGCAAGCAAAGCAGCGAAAAAGATGCGCGACTCGTGCAACTGTGGGCGGGGCGCTGCAAAGAATGATTCGAACAGGAAATTCTGTAGACAAGTGCCAGGGAGACTACCGACAAGATGCGAGTGCTACAAGCTCATGAAGGGGTGTAGCCATAACTGTCGCTGTGTGCAATGCGACAATCCATATGGAACATCTCACAATGCCAAGTCGTGCTATACTCTTACTCGGACTAGGCAGCCCTCCAAGCTGAAGGGTCACAGATCTAAGAGTGGAGCAGAATTTCTCTTAGATTCTGGGATAACGCCTCTCCTTGGTTGGTCAAACTTCGAGAGCACAATGTTTGATTGCTTAATAGATTTCATGACTTCCGAAGACGTTGACCTTGACGCCTCGAACTGCCTGGCCCGGTTTAATGAGCTTCGTACTGTCGCCGAACAGCAAGGAATTAATAACATCGGTGCGAAAAGTATCCATCAAGTTCAGGGTAAACTAACTCAGCTTAGGAAGTCCGCAGCTACTTACGAGGCTTTGTACAAAAAACAGATCGAGTTAAACTGGTTTTAATTAGTGTGAATCTAAGGATTTTTTTACTGTCATTATACATTATACTCACTTTCTTAAATCTGATTGGCTAATAGGGCGCGCTTTACTTTGAGAATCACCTAACCTACTCGGAACTTACAGATTGATCTGACCCTAAATAGTCAACGAGGGTGTCTTCGGCGCCGCGCTTCTCGTTTCCTCCTTTGCTACACGCAGGCTAAAAAAGTTTCCATTGATTTTTCATGCTTCTACTAAATCAAAACATAATATTTATATATAATCGGGCAAATTTGGTTTGATTCGGCAAAATATCAGGCGAGTTTAGTCGAGTCGTGGTTCGTATTTTGGCGAGACGCAGTCGAGCCAAAATACCCATGGCGAGACCAAACGAGTTCTGATATTTTGCAGAATCAAACCAAATTTGCCCGATTATTTATTTATCATCCCACTTAAAAACATCCAAATAAAGAAAATCGTATGTGTCCTCGGCTAAAAATGATTGTGTTTTTGACCAAGGTCATTTTGCCGTCGCGACAGAAAACCATTTTGTAGTTTTTTGCCGTCGCGAACTCCAGACTGTATTTATTCTAATTATTTTACTAAAGAAAATTGATGTTTTAACTATTTTTCAAGTCTTCTACAAGAGTTTTAGACGAAATGTTACTGATATTTAATCGCATATCAGGTCAGTGACCCGATACCGTAGAATATAGGAACAGTAGATCTCGTTGCTGATTGGCTGACGAACTAAAGTGGGATGATAAGTTGCAAAATTGTGCCGCTTTGCAGGCGGACTTGTAGGATTGACAACGACGGCAATGGAACCAACAACTAATAATATTGTATGGCAACCTGTATGTGCATCTGTAACAAAAATACCGTTCAATTCTAGCTTTTACTAGCAAGCTACATGCCGTGCCTCCTAAAGCTCCTGTTATAGTGCACCTTACAGCCAGCGTCGCTTTCAAATATACTGTAGTATCATGTAGTAAACTAGAACATCAGAAAATTATTGATATCTTGTAAGTTGCAGTTAGATTTACTACATTCTATTAAGAGCCCTTTGAAGTGTCAAATTTTAAAACTTGACTCTGGCTCGTAAACGCTAACCAAATAAACCCAGGCTGTAGTGCGCAATTTGGCGCTAAAGAAAAAAAACAAGCTGTCTCGCCTTCCTGGTAAACCAGAAAATCTAAACTAGTGTGGAAAGTACCTCGCCATTTCTACTTGATCTGGTGCATTCGCTAAGAGGGCGTCCCACTGTGTGTCTGACAAGGATGTATTCCTCTTTCTGAACGTGTTGCTGTATTCTACCAAGTCGAGGTCGTACAGTTGGAGATTGCCTTCCTCAACCACTAGCAGTGGAGCTTTTTTGAAAAAAGCCTTCTGGTCTTTCTTCAGTTCCCCTAAGCCTTGCTCCTCCAGCTTTGTCATGGCCTCTTCAACATCTGCTGCAAAGGCATGGGTTGCTCTGCAGGCAAGGCGGACCGTCGCAAAGGGACCATCCAGAGTCAATATCTTCTTCGCGATACTGAATGGCCCACTTTTCGGGCTATGACTAGTAGCTGTCGATGTCTAAAATACATAAATGCATGATTTCAAGTATATAACAGTATGAACGGTACTATAAAGGAGGGTGTTAATTCGTATCGCCGGTGGTTATACGCCGCCACTATCATGATTTGAATCAAACAGTCTTGATTTGTAATAATATTTAACAATTAGTCGCCTCAGCTCCGTGATTATAGGCGAATAGTCACCGAGACGAAAGAGGTGGCTATTCGCCCATAACCACGGCGCCTGAGGCGACTAATTGTTTTAGTATAACTTACCAAGTGATTCATAAGGTTTTTAGTCAGAAAAACTTGTTTTTGTTGGACTTCTTCGCGATCATAACAAAACTCGCGCGCGCACTCCAAATCCTTTCAATGTTATAATCACATGTAGGTTATTATAGCGAGAGAAAACGAACCTCTCGACCAATCAGCGTGCGGAAATTCTTATAATCACTTGAGTAATTATACTAAAACAATATAGTTGGTGTTCTTGGGCGTAAATATGTTTTGGGCCCTTCTCAGTACTCATTTTATCCCTGGCGATTACTATTATTTTAACTTTGGAGTGCATTTGAGTACAAAAATGAGAATTTATGGCTATTCTCGGTATGCATAAATTAGAATAATTACTTAAGAGCGTCATACAATGGAAATATATTCACTCTTCCACTCAACCTCGAAGAGGCCGGTTGTTTGGTTTATTCTTGTCGTCGCCGCTCGCTGCTTTTGGTTTCCGCGCTATGGCCCAAGCACCACAAGTCTTTTCTTTGGCAAGTATACAATATAGCAGCCCACAAACAGCCGTCGTAGCTCCACAAACGAACATCGAACTAGTTTCACCGTCGACTGCCGTTCTGAATCCAGAACCGGCCATCGTGCCGGCTCTACTCGCGGTTGTCGTCCCAGGTCCACATCCAACCGTCGTTCCAGCCCCTTTAATGACTGCTATTCAAGCCGTTGATAGGTTGGTATAGTCGTATGACTTCGAGCATTAAAATAAATGAGGGTTACTTGTTACTGGTTGTCCTAGCTCATATTGCCGTGGCCCTCGTCACATTTCTAATTTCTAGTTCGTTTGTTCGTTCGTTCCTTTGGCGTGTCGGTAGTTCCGTTATACTTTTCTTTCGTCTCCCAGTACCCTGCCATTAGTATTTCTCAGTTAATTGCTAGTAACTTTTTATCTCCGTTCAGTTTACTCCTCGTATTTGTAAATTTCATACTTTACTGTAGGTTTTTTTATATTAGCTCTTTTGTTTTTTATTCCCGCGTCTTCGGTAATTGAATCGCTTCATCGTTTCATACCCAGCGCCGCCTCCTGTTATTTTTATCCCTTTCTCTTTCGGCTCGGTTCTTAGCTCCATACCATGTATGTGTCTGTATTTTACTTTATTTAACAGTTTAGCGTAGTTAATTATTTAGTTTCCCTTTATAATTCAACTTTACGTAGCTGCATTTGTTGTTGTATATTTTTCACCTATAAATTTCAGTACGTGTGTGGTCAGGCTATAATTTCTTACAGCCTGGGAGTGTTGTATTCCACCTATAAATTTCAAATAGGTGTGGACTGGCTAAATGTTTCTTACAGCCGGGGCGTGTTGTATTCCACCTTTAAATTTCAAGTAGGTCTGGTCAGGCTATAAATTTCTTACAGCCTGCGTGTGTGGTATTCCACCTATAAATTTCAAATAGGTGTGGTCAGGCTAAATTTTTCTTACAGCCTGGGCGTGTTGTATTCCACCTATAAATTTCAAATAGGTGTGGTCAGGCTAAATTTCTCTTACAGCCTGGGCGTGTTGTATTCCACCTATAAATTTCAAATAGGTGTGGTCAGGCTATAAATTTCTTTCAGCCTGGGTATGTTGTATTCCACCTATAAATTTCAAATAGGTGTGGTCAGGCTAAATTTTTCTTACAGCCTGGGCGTGTTGTATTCCACCTATAAATTTCAAATAGGTGTGGTCAGGCTAAATTTCTCTTACAGCCTGGGCGTGTTGTATTCCACCTATAAATTTCAAATAGGTGTGGTCAGGCTATAAATTTCTTTCAGCCTGGGTATGTTGTATTCCACCTATAAATTTCAAATAGGTGTGGTCAGGCTATAAATTTCTTTCAGCCTGGGTATGTTGTATTCCACCTATAAATTTCAAATAGGTGTGGTCAGGCTAAATTTTTCTTACAGCCTGGGCGTGTTGTATTCCACCTATAAATTTCAAATAGGTGTGGTCAGGCTAAATTTCTCTTACAGCCTGGGCGTGTTGTATTCCACCTATAAATTTCAAATAGGTGTGGTCAGGCTATAAATTTCTTTTAGCCTGGGTATGTTGTATTCCACCTATAAATTTCAAATAGGTGTGGTCGGGCTAAAAATGTCGTACAGCCTAGTTGTGTCGTATTCCACCTATAATTTTCACATGGGTGTGGTCGGGCTAAAAATGTTTTACAGCCCAGTACGCAGTCGTGTCGTATTCCACCTATAAATTTCAAATAGGTGTGGTCGGGCTAAAATGTCGTACAGCCTAGTTGTGTTGTATTCCACCTATAATTTTCACATGGGTGTGGTCGGGCTAAAAATGTTTTACAGCCCAGTACGCAGTCGTGTCGTATTCCACCTATACATTTCAAATAGGTGTGGTCGGGCTAAAAATGTCGTACAGCCTAGTTGTGTCGCATTTCCACCTATAAATTTCACATGGGTGTGGTCGGGCTAAGAAATGTCTTACAGCCCAGTCGTGTCGTATTCCACCTATAAGTTTCAAATAGGTGTGGTCGGGCTAAAAATGTCGTATAGCCTAGTTGTGTCGTATTCCACCTATAAATTTCACATCGGTGTGGTCGGGCTAAAAAATGTATTACAGCCCAGTCGTGTCGTATTCCACCTATAAATTTCACATGGGTGTGGTCGGGCTAAGAAATGTCTTACAGCCCAGTCGTGTCGTATTCCACCTATAAGTTTCAAATAGGTGTGGTCGGGCTAAAAATGTCGTATAGCCTAGTTGTGTCGTATTCCACCTATAAATTTCACATCGGTGTGGTTGGGCTAAAAAATGTATTACAGCCCAGTCGTGTCGTATTCCACCTATAAATTTCAAATAGGTGTGGTCAGGCTAAAAAATGTCGTACAGCCTAGTTGTGTCATATTCCACCTATAAATTTCAAATAGGTGTGGTCGGGCTAAAAAATGTATTACAGCCCAGTCGTGTCGTATTCCACCTATAAGTTTCAAATAGGTGTGGTCAGGCTAAAAATGTCGTACAGCCTAGTTGTGTCGCATTTCCACCTATAAATTTCACATGGGTGTGGTCGGGCTAAAAAATGTCTTACAGCCCAGTCGTCTCGTATTCCACCTATAAATTTCAAATAGGTGTGGTCAGGCTAAAAAATGTCGTACAGCCTAGTTGTGTCGTATTCCACCTATAAATTTCAAAAAGGTGTGGTCAGGCTAAATTTTTCTTACAGCCTGGGCGTGTTGTATTCCACCTATAAATTTCAAATAGGTGTGGTCAGGCTATAAATTTCTTACAGCCTTGGTGTGTCGTATTCCACCTATGAACTTCAAATAGGTGTGGTCAGGCTATAGATGTCTTGCAGCCTGGGTGTGTTGTATTCCACCTATAAACTTCAAATAGGTGTGGTCAGGCTATAAATGTCTTGCAGCCTGGGTGTGTTGTATTCCACCTATAAATTTCAATAGGTGTAGTCAGGCTCTTGCAGCCTGGGTGTGTCGTATTCCACCTATATATTTCAAATAGGTGTGGTCAGGCTAGACAAAGCCCTTGCAGCCTGGGTGCATTGTATTCCACCTATAAATTTCAATAGGTGTGGTCAGGGACAACATTTCTTGCAACCTGGATGTGTGCTGTATTTCCAGCTTTAAACTTTCTGGTTGTGATCAGGCTAAACATAATTCTCATAGCCTGGATGTGTGCCGTATTTCCACCTATAGATTCCAAATAGGTGTGGTCAGGCTATAAATATCCTTATAGCCGGGATATGTCATATCTCCACCTATACATTCCTAATAAGTGTGGTTAGGCCCTGAATATTCTTGCAGCCTGCTTGGCACCTATAAATTTAAAATAGTTGTGGCTGGGGTATAAATTTTATTTAAGTCTTCATGTGGTCAGGCTATGTGTCCTATTTCCACTTATACAACTGAGATAGGTGTGGTCAGACTACAGATATTCCCTGCCTTGACTTCACATAAGGAATGAAGTACAACTTGTGTTCTCATTTGGTTATGATTTTCATGTCAACCCATCACCCCTACCCTCCTATTATGTAGCTATCAAACTTTGGATAAAAGTTGGCTGCGCACCTGAAAACAGTGGAGACCTTGTCAAAAGCAAATATCGAAGGAGATGTGGAGCACGCCTTGAGGGAATGTCAGGAAGGCTCTCTCAAGGGCCCCTTAGTTCTTTATGCACACCTTGCCTTTTCTTATCTATAAATATTTTTGGTATCGCACAATTTGGTGCGCATAAAGATGAGGCTTATGAATCATGTCTGAAGGAGGGATCCTATTTCTGACGGTAATTGGTGAAAGTCCCAGCAAAGTGGAGGCGCCGATTACTAATAAATGGAAGGTTGGGAAACTGGAAGTAAAACCTCATCAATCGCAAATGGTTGCCCCTATCCTCCTTCCCAAGCCCCAGTTCCCTACAGGGCTCTCCCATTTATGAACCCCTCCTAACAGCACTCAGCAAACGAGAGTCTTGGGGAAATATTAAACTTGTGGTTTTAAAATGTATTAAATTGTCTGTTAATTCTATTCCTATTACTTTGGTATATTTGGTTTTGTACTGCCCCAATTGAGGGTCCTTGCGTAGGTCTGGTGTGGTACCCCCTATATTCGTTTTGGGCGAGGCCGTCATTAGTAAATGTCGTCATAGGGTAGATTTCTCCTGGTAACACGACCCCCGGTATTTCCTCCGTGTTTTCCAAGTTTTTAGACGTTTTGGTGTTTAGCTTTATGACGTCTGGTTTTACGTTCACTCTTGTTCATCATAACTTCTTTCATCACTGGTACCTTTATCATTTCTGCCTTATGACTCTGGAAGCCTGGAGCTAATCGTACGAGCTCCCTGTGGTTATTTTTATCTGATCCGGGATCATCTTCTTATTTTGGCTGTCAGACTTGTACCCCACTGGCCATAAGTTGAGCAGACTCACGCTATTTCTCTGCTTCGGCGGGGCTGCTTATGTCCAGTGGCGTGCTAGCCTGCCCTGTCCGTCAATCACCGGCTTAATTTTGCTATTTATTCGTCATCTTTCGGTTACTATGCCATTCGGCTTTGACGGTCTCTTGTATTTTAGAACGCCATTTCGTCCCAGTCTACTTTTCTGCGCAGCTCAGCTCAACCAATAGAATGGATATCTAAGACCCCGTTTATGTGACTGGGAGGGCAGGCCTTCGCACGCCACTGGACATAATCCTCTAGCCCTTGCAGTCGGCAAGGGTAGAATGCATGCTCAGTTTTAGAGCCCCTCATTATTTTATCGTCGGTAACATTCGCCAATATCTCAAATTATTGTGATATTGTCATCGCCGTATCTCAGAGCAACCCTAAAGTTAAAGACTTCATAATTAATGGTCTAAACGCCGGATAATGGATGCAATATTTATAGGGAGATTTCCAGGGAACGTTATACAGCGACATGCAAACCCATGCAGTTTCTCCCAATATCTCAGCCTGTAATGGATTCGAGGATTTTATTACCTCTACCATTCTGGAAGCCTAGACTCTGCCATGATTTAAAGCTTTTTGTTATTATTGTTACTGTTTCGTTTATGTGACTCCCCTTCTCCTTGGATCCTCTTTCAGATCTTTCCAGATACGTTAGGTTAGATCATGACTAAACCACTCTTGACGAAAAACAGGGGGGTTATGATGCGACCAATGCGTTCCTCTCGAAGGACGGGAAGGGAAGTCTTTATTTGGTCTGCAATGGCCAGGTTTGAGCGTTATCCCGTTAGACTGGAAATTCAGCGCATTCGTTTATCAAACTATCGGTCTTGCTGCTGCATGTCACGTCAGAACCCTTGGTATCCCTTGTTCACAATACATTGATGTTCGCGACATCAGTCAACTGATTCTATGTGCGGGGGACTTAGAAGCATGGTCAAAACTCCAGCTAAGTGAAGCCGCTACCTATATTGTTTACTCAGTCCGTCCTAACCTGGATTTTCATAGCCTTGAAGAAGTTTTCTCTCTGGCATAACAAGTGGTCGTCCTGAGTCTCATTTGCGACTCTCCTACTCTCCGTCCTCTCATGCTGCCTTTCAGAAGAGAAGGAGAAATTTGCTAAATTACGCAAGAGATCCTTTCCACAGACACGGTCCCTCTAAACACACCAACGAATTAGATCCATTAAAATCAAGACATAACGGTAATCCGCCATTCAGCTACGATTTCTATAGCGGAGCACCATAGCTATCGCAGCAAGAATACGATGGCTCAAAGTAGAACTCAGGTATACGTTCGGTGTTCCCATTTGGGTATCGCTGGCGCGTCCGTGTCTGTCTGCGCGCCCCCACACAGGTAAACTAAGACCTCAACACAGGAAAATGTGTGAACCGAGCTCCGCTTTTAGCCAGTGGCTAAATCTCTATACTAACAAAGAGTATTTTCGGCCCTACCAGCTGTTTTCAGTGACTGATTGTAACAGCGATTGTACTAGATATACCTTTGCTGCGTTTCTTATATATATATATACTACGTTGGGATTCCTGTGTGTATGGCACAGGGATCCGCCCTATTTAAGCTCATACTGTTCACTGCTACGTAGTTATTCCAAATCCAAGATAAGTCCATTATCAAATCGCTATGGAGCAGGTTTCGGTCCAGCGAGTTCGTGATGCACATAAAGACACGGCAGGCGTTTGCTCAACCACATTTCACACTAGCTTGTGCTTTGCTCCGTTTCTTGGAGGTTCTTGGCCCGACACCTTTATCACACCGGATACCCAGCCTTGTAAATACAGGTGGTCTATCGCAGTCGTCTGCTCGCGTTCGCGCCGTCCCCTTCTACTTGGAAGAAAGGGTGACGATCTGGTACCTCTGTTTGCCTCTAGGAGTATTTCCTGCCGTTACCCTTAACCGGAAAATGCCTATACCCAGAGGATGGCTGCTTCCGGTTCTGCTACAGTTGCGGTTACTAAAGACAACTAGTCAAACATAGTCTTCAAGATAAAAATTGTCTATCGATATGAAACGCAAAGAAAAATATCAATCACTATCAGCAGAGAAACTTTGCGAGAGGCAGAAATATAGCTAGGAAAGGAATTGTTCTGCTCTTTTACATAATTTAACTTTCCCTAAGGCTATTTGTCCGTCACACCGCATTCGGTATGTGGTCTTCAAGAATAAATCAAGAAAGACTCCAGTTCACCATGTCAGTTGTCCCAACTTCGTCCTCCGTCCCGTTAAAGCGGATTGTCAGTGCCCAAAGTGTATAGGGCCGCCGCTGCAATGGATAACGTCATCGCGAAATTGGGCGCAATATTCGCAGCTTGCGGTTGAGGCGGGAAATAGCACGAGAGTGTGGACATTTTGTAACCCTGTCAATCTTATATCTTCTGTCGTGATTTAGCTTTTCTCATTCTTAACTTTTTTGCGCGCGGGGTTTAAGGCAGAGCTAGATGTAGGCAAAATTAAGAACAAAAGAGGTCCTGCGTCTCCCTGATAATCACGTGGATAACTCGGGTTTTATTTTGAATGACGATACTTTTGGCAAAGGCTCTCGGGGGAAGAATACAAACCTCTACATCTGCCTCTAATTTAGAAAGTTATATCAATTCAGGTATGGGTATTAAAGTTAGACAAGGTTATTTGTTTCTAACCAACCTTATAATTGGTCGCTGAATATCCGTTTGTAGGCTCGGCTGTATAGTTAACCCATATTACTCTCCTTAAGCTTTGAACTAGGGAGAGGCCATCCATAGTTTTAGAGGCGCATGCTCCATTACTCTTTCTAAAATACTCGGTTTTACAGAACAGAGCATTGCCTAACACATCGACTGGAGCAATACGCTAGGTATTATCCAGACCCATTGAGTCATAGTGCATGCTTTCTAAACCGCCGGCGTCTGCCCGTGCTTCAAGCGTTTCTCGATCCTATGAATCCCTTCTCATGCCGAGAACATTGGATCTTCAAGAATGAAGAACTTCTGAATATGCCTTCTAACACAGTTAGCATTTTTGTTTCCTATTTTCTATAGGAAATAAATTTTGGGAGTACAGAACTTCTTGCGCACTGATGACGTGAGTTTTGGGTACAGGAAGAGGATCTAAAATAATAATCCAAAGGAACGCTTGTTCGGGACGGGTTACAAGAAATAGCTTAGACCTTTCTGAGATATGGGTCGAGGGACTATGGAAGAAAATATTTTATTTTGAGTTATGGGTTATTTAGGTAGTTATTTTAGGTATAGGCATAGCTTAAGAAGATTTGAACCACTCAATTCGGGGGCAACCAGGCCGGCCGAGCTCATGCTTCCCCATTACTCATCACAGCTCTGATGTCATTGTTCTATTTATTCATATCGAGAATATAATACTATTCTCGGTATGCATAAATTAGAATAATTACTTAAGAGCGTCATACAATGGAAATATATTCACTCTTCCACTCAACCTCGAAGAGACCGGTTGTGGTTTATTCTAGTCGCACCCGCCCACCTCCCCGCGGAAACCAAACAGCGCCCTCTTCTATCAATCACCAGGACATTCTGTCCTGCCCTTGGCCTCAGAGCTCATGCTTCCCCATTACTCATCACAGCTCTGATGTCATTGTTCTATTTATTCATATCGAGAATATAATACTATCATCATAATGCCGATTGACTCGCGCGGGCTCTAATGTTCATTACAGCCCGGATAATACGCCACAATGCTCGGCAAAGTTAAAATAATGAACCATATCTCCCACTCCATTCCACATTTTCATTTATTTCATTCATTCATATTCCAATTATGGCGACTCACCTTTTCTAGCAAATAGCGGTTG
Organism: Scolanthus callimorphus; assembly: GCA_033964015.1. Lineage (NCBI taxonomy): Eukaryota > Metazoa > Cnidaria > Anthozoa > Actiniaria > Edwardsiidae > Scolanthus > Scolanthus callimorphus. Next base: position 25,071,857 of record CM066911.1, on the reverse strand, counting down.
TCCAAGAACCAGCTTGCGAGCGCAAATGCCCGCTTCATTTCACGGAGCTCAATCTGAGTGGGCGTGTCCCTCACAGGAATCTCGCCGAGCGCCTGAGATAACCTGTCGATGAAGACATGCAGCGATACGGCGATTCGCATAACAAGCTTGGCCGCTTTAGAGATATGTTCTGGTGTCATGCCGTCTGGCTCATTGCATGCGAATATCGCATTCAAGGCGTCCACGTACTTCTTTTCCTCTTCCACGAAGAAGGCAAATGCATCTTCACTCAGGGTATACACAATGGCTTGGTTGTCATTGTGTCTGCGGTACACATATTCGTAAATATGGCCCAGATTCTGTGCTGAGCCATATTGTTGAAGAAGACTGACCTGCTCGCAGACTTCAGTCCGCCCTAATCGCTCGGGTTCTGGGCAACAACATAGAATACGGTCTATGAAGCCGTTACCAGCATTTACCATTTTCGCATATAGCCCAAAAAAGCTGCTCGGTTGACTGAACCCAATTAGTGCCAATGACGATCGGCGAATACGGTCCCTTTTCGATGTGTTACCCTTATTGACAGTCCATGGGCAGTTGTCAAACAGCTTAATGAAAATGTCCTTGTCAAGGTCTTTTTTCTTGTTGCTTAACAAGTCCTGTAAGAAAACGTGGCATTCGTCCTTTGCCATGATGCCCATCCCGTCAGTCGTCTTTAGGTGATTGAACATGCCAGCCTTAGAGAAATCCTCTAGGACTATCGGCGTATCGCATCTCTCCTCTAACTCGCCCACCGGCTTGAGGACAGCCGCGTTTAGGGCGGCACTCTTGCCTGCACCTGCGCGAGCGATAATTATCATAAACAGGTTGACTGGTTCATATTCTATTTCCGACAACTTAAGTGTCGTTCTAGGTGCCATGAGACCAGACAGTGCGGTCAAAACTGAAGGAAACATGATTTCCTTGACAACATTATGAGCCTTTGAAAAGACAGTCAGCCATTGCAGGTGGCGCCGTGGAAGGACCGCGTCCCACGGGAGCTCAAGCGAGTGTAATTCCTTGAGAAGTGCTAATGAGTGGGCATCCATCTGTTGATAAATCGAGAAACAAACATTTTACATCAGGCTCGTTATTATTATTCTCTTTCTTACAGCTAAAATCGTTGCATCGCGGCCCGCGTTTTTAAAACATCGAATTTGTTTTTGGCTTTGCTATTCCGCCAGTCAAATCTTATGAGCCAATCAGATTCTTGCCTTGCTTCGCCCAGTGCAGTAGCCTGGCGTTCCGTCGAAACGCGATATGAAAAGAAAAGTTGTTTTGCAGTATAGAAAAAGACAGGAAAAAAGAATGAATATTTACTGAAGCGTCTTACATTTCGCCATTTCGGCTATTCTTGTACGGAACCCCACGAAACCTAACCGGAACCCCCCGGAGCCCCGTCAAAATTAAAAAATATATACATTCTGACTAAAAAACTCGAAGTGGGAACATCTCTAGGTGGGCCAAACTCGGTAAAGTTATTTTCCAGGCATGGGAGGTGTAACACCAAAGTCACATGACATGACGTCATCAAAACTAGAAAAATTAATATCTCAGAGATGGGAACATCGCTAACTTGGATAAAGTTATCTTCGAGGTATAGGAGGTGCAACGGGAACATCGCTAGGTAGCCTGCTTGCGGGTGGTACTGCTTGTGTTTTTATGGCGGAAAACCCAGATTTTTCGATTTTTGAGACGCGCGCGATCAGTGAACGGACCGGGTTTTCGCGATAAAAAACAGTACCGCCTGCAAGCAGGCTAATCGCTAGGTTATCCAAGTTTGGTCACATAGCGATGTTCTCGAGTATTTTTTTTTTCTAGTTTTGATGACGTCATCGATGACGTCATGTCATGTGACATTGTGTTGCACCCCTCCCATGCCTCCAAGATAACGTTACCGAAGTTTGGTCACCTAGCGATGTTTCCATTTCGAGATATTATTTTTTCTAGGTTTGATGACGTCATCGATGGTGTTGCAACTCCCATGCATCTTTATCCAAGTTTTGGTAACCTAAAATCTCGAGATATTAATTTTTCTAGTTTTGATGACGTCTTGTCATGTGACTCTGGTGTTGCAACTCAATGCCCCGAAGGTAACTGTACCCAAGTTTGGCCCATCTAGCGATGTTCCCATTTCGAGATACCTTTTTTCTAGTTTTTCTAGTCAGAATGTACAGTATCTATACTATTATAATCGGGTTGTCTGCGCAAACGTTTCTGATTGGCTAAATCGTCCGCACTCACTCCGCTTAGGCCTGAAGCTGTGTCGCCAAAGGAAGTTCACAAACCTGCAGAGAAGGTGGACATCTCGACAGTGAGCGTGTTTTGGTTGGAAAAGATTCACCCTGGGCTAAGTTCTAATTCAAGCGATTGCTGCCATTGCCGCCATTTTGAAATCTCCCACAGAAACTAAAAAAGAACTCAGTTCGCACAGGCGAAAGCACCATAGTCATTCAGACCTAAATGGTTCTGTCACAGATTACTGTCAGGAATGTGCAGGGATAATTGTTATTGGAAAGCTTTAAGTTGAGAAAAAATTTCATTCAGCTTGAACAAACGTACACCAGTGCCTTGCTTTCCTGTTCGCGCGCTAAGGCGAAATGAGTGACAAATTTACACAAAGCCATGATGAATAATAATCTCAAAGTGTAAATCCTTACGCTGTATCGCAAAACGAAAGACACACACCCGAAGAGAAGAAGGAAATCTCTCAAGTGGGCGTGTTTTTGTTGGAAAAGATTCACCTTTGGCTAAGTTCTAATTCAAGCGATTTTTTCAGCGAGGGACAAAGCCGCCATCGCGGCCATGTTGAAATCTCCCACATAAATTAAAAAAGAACTCATTTCCCTCAGCCGAAAGCACCATAGACATTCAAAACTAAATGGTTCTATTACAGATTACTTACTATTATGTGCAGGGTTAATTTTAATTCGAAATATTTGAGCTGAGAAAAATTTTCATTCACGTTTGAACAAACTTACACCACTCCCACTGCCTACAGAGCGCACGCTAAGCCATGAATGAAATTCTCTAAAAAAACCTATGATAAACCTATGATAAACTAAAAATTTCTTAGAACAATTTTACTTTACCTGTTTCTTCTTTTCCCTTACTGAGATATAATAAGCATACAAACAATTCCGAAGTCAAATGGTTTTGCTGTGTAATAGGCTTGCGTTTGCAATTTTAGACTTAGAATTAGTTTAGACTTAGACAGATTTGAGAGCCGTACTGACTCACACGACACACGAAGTGACGGGCTGTTTTCTTGTATTTTTTTAATTTTGACGGGTTTCTTGGGGCTCTGGGTAGGTTTTTTGGGGGTTCCGGGTTTTACAGACAACCTGTTTTTTGACCTGGGGCTTTTATTTATATAAATACATCGACAGTTGATCATGTCACAGGTTAATTTTGTAGATTATAGCCTATAGTGCCGTTAAATTGCGGTTCCTTTAATGTTTTCTCTCGCATAGAGAGACCTGCCAGCAGGGAATTATTTAAAAAGTTTGGTATTGGTTTAGCACATTGTTGTAGCATTTGACTTGCAATGAAACTGATATTTATACAAGCCTGAGTGAGATTTGCGAAATACAAGATTTGTCACGTAAACGTAATATGACTCGATCGAATAACTGCTATCAAATCTACCTGGCAAATGCCAAGTTGACCCTGTCAATGAACTCGAAATGGGCCACCAAGAAAGCAGCGCAAGGGGAGCGCAAGTCTTTCTGGTCTTTTGCAAATCGGCATTTGCTTTTAACTTGAGTTATATTTTGTTTCTATGTGCGATAGCTTAATTTTGACTTGATTTAATACAGAAAGCCACTAGCATGCAAGTAATAGGTGGGTACGTTGCTGTACATGACCTTTTGCCTGTTTCAAAAATTGCAGTTGATAAACTATGAGTATTGCTATTAGCACTCGCTTCTATATGATGGTTTTTATTTTGATTTCATTATTTTATAACTACAGAGTCATGTCAGAGTAGCACTATCGCATCACTGCACCATGTGCCCCAACTAGAAAAGACTCACACTTATGAAATACCTTATTTACAAAACATATTTCGACAGTCAGACATCGATCAAGACACATTTGAAGGCTTACCTTGCTCTGCGAGGTTACTTGGTTACTTGATGAGCTGTAAATCGGTATTTTGTGGCTCGATGTTTTCAATGGCGCGACTGATGTTTATCTTGTTTATGGCTCGATTTCCCGCCTTTTACGATTTCCCAGCCAACGTGTGACGTCGATGTCGACATGCACTATGAGGGGAGGGGAAGGGGGAGTAGAAGGCAAAACAGTGGGCGGCAGCCGCCAAGATACAAAACTACTTCCGTCACTGTCACATAGTGTCACCGGCAAGTTCGAAAAATATATTTATATGTAAGACCTGTAAATAAATAACGAATTGATCTAACTACTTCCGTCACTGTCACAGTGTCACCGGCAAGTTCCAAAAATATATTTATATGTAACACTTGTAAATAAATAACGAATTGATCTAACTACTTCTGTCACTGTCACAGTGTCACCGGCAAGTTCGAAAAATATATTTATATGTAAGACCTGTAAATAAATAACGAATTGATCTAACTACTTCCGTCACTGTCACATAGTGTCACCGGCAAGTTCGAAAAATATATTTATATGTAGGACCTGTAAATAAATAACGAATTGATCTAACTACTTCCGTCACTGTCACAGTGTCACCGGCAAGTTCAATAAATGTATTTATATATAACACTTGTAAATAAATAACGAATTGATCTAGCTACTTCCGTCACTGTCACAGTGTCACCGGCAAGTTCGAAAAATATATTTATATGTAAGACCTGTAAATAAATAACGAATTGATCTAACTACTTCCGTCACTGTCACAGTGTCACCGGCAAGTTCGAAAAATATATTAGTATATATAACACTTGTAAATAAATAACGAATTGATCTAATTACTCCGTCACCATGCTACAAGCAACTTCGAAAATATGAATAAAAATAACGAATTGATCTAGCTAGCTACTTCCGTCATTATCGAATATTTTTTGAATTCCCCGAAGGAGTCACAAAAGCAACTGATCATTTTTCACATATTTTTCATCAGTGTACCCTCACCGCTAACTACAGACATGGCTTTCCGAACATGCGGCCCGAAGATGACGCAGTTGGGTAACCCGAAGGCCTAACGACAATGACGTAGTTGGTTAACCCGTACACGACGATATTACCAAAAAAATAGCTACGTACAATCCTGGCCCATTTAACTTTTAAACACTGACAGTAGACACCAGTCATGGGCCAGCGTTTTTGGATGAACTCAACAATGCGTTAGGGTGAGGGGGAGGAAATGTGGTGGACAGAAGGGAGCGACGGGTTAAGTGTATAAAAAAGCAAAATAATTCAATACAATACAATATTTTATTATTTCCAATATAAAACATAGAATACAGTCATCAGTCAACCCGCAAATAGCATAAAGCTAATCGGGGCGGGAAGCTGGGAAAAAAAAGTTTACAGATAATGTTATTACAGTATTCCTCTTGTATTTTGTCTGTTGTATTTTGTCTCTAATCTACCTAAATTTAACAATTCTTTCCTTTTTCTTCTGTTTTGTTTTTTGTTTTTCATTTTTTTTTCAATAATTGTATTTTGTTAATATTATTAAATAATTTATCTCATTTTCTGTATTTTTGAAACAATATCCTGGACACCAATATACATATCCTCCGATAAAAATAGTTTTGTAAGCAAATCCAATCCACAGTGTATAATAAATGGCCGTTTTAACACTAACAGACGTCTGCCATACAAATGACCTTAATTTCTAGCATGATGACGTGGCTAAGCAAAGACAAGATGGCTAAACTGAGACAACTTAACAAGTTTGAAACCCTACAGATTTGCTAATGTTGTACTCAAACTCTCGGGAATCAGCTACTCATAACGTTTGCAAGGTTATCTCGTATTTATAACTAGATGTCCTTATCAACTAAAATTAAGGTCTTATGTAAAAACAGCCAATGAGTAAAATCTAATACGCAAAGTGATAAATTCACTTCATTTCTACCCTTCGCTTATGAAGCCACGAGCATAATAACGACAAGGCAATAGCTGGAGTGTGACATTGCCGATTGCTTGGTGAACGTTGTTACGTAGGAAAGCACTATTGCTGTTTGCCTAGTAGACTACCACCATGTGTCCTAAAACGGTTTCAACTTACCCTTGTCTTCATTATCCAGGTTATCCATCTCCATCAGTGTCCCCTTGACTTGACCATTACTGAGCTTCTCAGGACCTCCCACTAGCTCCTCTTTCTTAAAATCCCATTGTTCTTTTAACTCCTTACAAAGTTTGCGCTCCAAAATTCCTTTCTAATTCACCTCGTATCTGAGATACAGAGGAATGCGAAAAAGGAAATCAATAAGATGTGGTGGTGGGGAGTCTAAAGTGAGTCATGATGCAAACGACATGCTATGAGACATCACCAAGCTTCATCCCCCCTCCCCACGAGTGTCCTCTGCAGCCTCTGATGCTGAAGTCATGCAAATGCTCCTTTTTCCTCTAGCAGCTGCTTAAACCATAAGTAAATTACTCCCATTGTTTTAAGGTTTGTTCGATTAGTTTGCTTGGTCAAAACTCTATGCCAATTAGTGCTTGCACCATTAATGCTTAACCAGTCACAAACACATCGGTTGAGACAGAATCGAAAGGACGATTTGTCCTTGCAAAACACAAAGTGTTTTTTTTTGTTTCTTAATACTTTTTATTGATACCTTGTCCTTATATTTACATAGCTCAACCCTTTTTTTGTATTTACAGCCATTTTTTTTACATATGTCCATTTGTATCTTTTTGTCGTTATAACTTCTCTTTTTACATAATATGTGTATTACAATATATATACTGTATTTTTAAAACCTGTTTTTCATTAATAAGGAATAAATATATTTTTTTAAACAGAACACTCACCAACAAACACTCAAACACATGAACAAAACCACATGTCGAACATAAAAGATCCCATATTCTCTACCTGAATCTGTGGCGTTGATTTCAAATGTTTCTCCTATTTCATAAAATGAGCTGTCAGCTTAGTGTTTTCTTTAGCAATCAAATACTCATTTTTAATAGTACTTCAAAAAGTTTTGGAATACAGCAAGACAAGGAATACGAAATTTATCCTTATTTTTATATAATGTCAATTTGTATAACAAGATTATAAAATTTTCACGACCCGTACTTTCCACACCAACGATAATATTCTCCAAACTTGAACTAGGCAAATTCATTTCATTTTGACTTAGCCAATTCCTAATATCAAGGTAGAGACACCTTGACTCTACACAATAAACAAAAAAATGTTCGGTAGTTTCGGGTTGTGAGAAACCAAAAGAGCATCTCCAACCAGAAACAATGGAAAAGCGATGTAGGTCTTTAATTTAAATAAAGAATATTATTTAAAACCTTCTACTGAAAATACCTTAAATATGCATCAATGGTAGTGCTGTAGATTCTGGAATAAATAGATTCCCAATCTTATGGTGCAGTGTGTTTTATTCTTTTTGATATGTTTTGTTGCGCTGTAGGAAGTCTAAATTTGTCTTTTATAAGATAGTAAGATAGTATATAAACCAGTTTTGTTTTAAGTCTATCGGCTCTTATGGGTTATGGGTCTTGGTGGGTTATTGGTCTTGGTGGTTATTGGTCTTGGTAGGTTATGGGTCTTAATGCAACGCGAGGGAAATATAGGCTACACAAAATCGACCTTTCGTCAAAATATCCTTCTCGTGAAAAACGCTACCGACTTTGAGGGCCTGTATTTCCTCAGGGTTGCAAAATTGTACCCCCCTTGTCATGGTCGTTGGTGTAGACCGGACGGTCATCTGTCCGAATCTCGAGTTTCGAGGTCCCACAATGCAACGCGAGGGAAATATAAGGTACACAAAATCGACTTTTCATCCAAATTTCGACTTTTCTAAAAACGCTACCGAATTCGAGGGCTGTATTTCCTCATTGTTGCAAATTTGTACCCCCCTTGTCATGGTCGTTGGTGTAGAATGGACGGTCATCTGTCTGATTATCGAGTTTGGAGGTCCCACAATGCAACGCGAGGGAAATATTAGGTACACAAAATCGAATTTTCATCCAAATTTGACTTTTTGAAAAAAACGCTACCAAATTCGAGGGCCTGTATTTCCTCAGGGTTGCAAAATTACTTCGATAGAATAGATAGATAGAATAGTTTAATTCACCCACTTAAAGGTAGACCTGAATTGCTGGGGAAGGCCAAAGCATAAATATACAATGAACACCGCGCGCACAACACTACTGGTACTTATAAGTTACAAAGGAATTGAGCCTATTTGTACTACCCATTACCCAACCTTAAGGAGTAGTGAGCATCCGAAATACTAGGCGACGGGATCATGTTGGAAAGTGGTAGCTTAAGACGCGCATTTGCAATGAAGCGGTGACACGCCCCGGCCCGCCTTGAGGCAGGGGTCTCGAGCCCCGCTAACGCCAGGGCGGCCTCGTACTCAATATATCCAAATACTATTCTAAGGGCCTTGCGTTGTACTGATTCTAACATTTCTTCAAGGTATGCAGGTATTGCTGCCCATACGGGCGAGGCATACTCTAGAACTGACCTTACTAGGCTACAGTACACAAGTACAAGGTCCTGAGAGTCCAAACCAGCTCTCTTAAGTGATTGTAATGCATACAGTCTCTTGGACGCTTTTTTGTGGATATAGTCACAATGATTGTTCCAGGACATGTCGTCCGAGATTATTACCCCAAGGAGTTTAAAGCTAGATACCCTTTCTATAACTAGACCATTGAGCTGGATTGGGGATATGACGGTGGGCTGGTATTGTAAGAAATTTATTACCATTTCTTTACACTTTTTCTCATTAAGACGCATGTTGCGGTCTGACGCATAACTATCAATATTTGCGGCAATATATGGAAGGTAACTTGGAGAACAACGAGGGATAACTTCAAAAACGGATGAGTCATCAACATATTTCACTCTATAGTTCCATTCCCTACATAATCTGTTTACTAAGATGGCGAATAGCAAAGGCGCGAGCTTGGTACCTTGAGGGATACCTCCATTTGGTGAGACTACGCAGGACAGGGCCTCGCCAATTCTGACCCGTTGCTGCCGATTCGAAATGAACGAGCAGATCCATCGAATAGTAGCCTCGTGTACGTCCAGTAATCTCAGCTCATTCACAAGGACGTTATGGTCAACAAGATCGAAACCCTTGCTGAAGTCCGCAAAGAAAACACGGGCATAAATATCCCCTCTATCGAGAGACTCCAGGGTAACATGGAGGAAATACACCAGGGCACGAGAAGTTGATTTACCAGCAAGCGCAAATTGGTTGGAGTCGAGCTTCTTGCAGACTTGTATAATATGAGAGTCTAATGTAAAGCCCTCCATGGTCTTCGCCAAGTGTGCGGTTAAGGAGATAGGCCGAAGATCTTGCTCAACGATCTTCAGAGAATTTAAGGGCTTGTGGGACGTGGCTTACAGATTACTGGTGCGAGTTCAAAGGCGAATTCTTTCCAGACTTTCCCCGGGATCGGGTCAGGGCCAGCGGCTTTGTTGGATTTCATGGATCTCAGAGTCTTGTAAACTGATCGATTATCAACCAATAGGTGAGTAGTATACAAAGTAAGGGTTCTGGCTCGGGCGGATCAGGGCGGATCTGCGGATCTGCCCTAGGTACACATGATCGACCAAAAGTATGACGTCGTAGGTATATCTAGGCCGGAAGTGACATCACAAGTGAAAACAATAGGTTGCCTAGACTTGCCCGCTCATCAGATGGACTTGCCCAGACATGCTCAAACCGGAGATCAGGATGGTTATTTTCTAAGAGTTTAACCAGGTCCAGGTTTAACTTTGATTAGTCAAATAATATGTTTAATTAATTATCACAGGTCTTATAAGATAATTAGAAATAAAAAACCCCTATAATATTAGTAAATATATAATACTATATTTATAGGAATCCCACAACTCTTCCTTAGGTGGATACTATATTTATTAGGAATACAAACATGTGCAGGTTTACAAATAGGATATAGGTATACAGATACTCTATACAAGCTGTTGACTAATATACACATCCGTTTCAAAAGTTGTTCTCAAGAATTGTTGATGCTATAGTGTCCATAGGCTAGAGTGTCAAATCCATTAGGAAGAATGTAGCGTTTGTCATCATAAGGTGACAGACTGATCTTGTTTAAAGTGATGGTGTAGAGCTGGTGATTCTCACTTCGGATCTGATTCATCCGAGCCATTTGCACTTACTTGTCAAAGAGACATGTTTTATAATCGTGATGACGTATCACCCTCTTGGTGACATTCTTGGAGATGCCCTTGGCAGTTTTCTTTTCTACAGGCTTGCTGTTTTCAGTGTAAAGGATGGAGTACATCTTGGGACGGAGACCAACAAATTCCTGGATGGGTATACCTTGGGTCTCGTCTTTCATCATGCCAAGGACTTTCTTGTTCCTTGAACTGTATAGGAAGTGATCTGCGGGGTACTCTGACGTGTCGAACAGATCCAGATCCTGTAGAAAGTCGCGGTATATGTCTTCTGTCTTGACATCATAGCAGAGAGAATCTGTGTCTGTGAAGAGGAGTTTGCAGTGGGACTCATACTTTGGAACCATATAATTGTAATGGAAATCATACATCAAGACTTTGGACAAATCGAGAATCGAAAACCCTACATAAATGGGGCGATTCAGGTACAATTTAGTCTTCCTCATATTGATGGCGGCAAGGTCTTCAGAGAAGATTCTGAACGAGTCAAACGCGGGAGATGCGCTCAGCTTGGTGAGTGTCTCTTGGTTGGTGATAAGCTTCACGTTGACTCTAAGGCGAAGATTCTCCATGGTCTTGCCAAAGACGGCATTGTTCATTAGCTTGAAGAAATCCTTCTCAAAGTCGTTTGAGGCCTGCTTTCTCTTCTGAGTATTGAAATCAATGTAGCTCTTCAACCACGTACTCTGTGCGAACCCCAAGATGCGGTGAATCTTGATCAGTCTCATTCCCAGGGAAAGGTACAGCTTCAAATTCCGGTAATGGAGGATATACTGCGTTTTGTTCTGGAGACTGGGAACGAGTTTGGGGACTGGTGCGCCACCAAGACAGAGCTCTTCATTGAGTTGCTGACAGTAGGGGATAGCATGTCATTGTTTCTGGCGCTAAAGGATAGTCAGAATGTCGATCATGTAGTTCTCCAGGATATCCAAGATCCACTTCGAGTATGAACCCCTCTTCACTATCATCCGATACCTCCATTACATCAAAATCACGGACCTCCTGCTCTGACAGCCACGCAAAGTCATGGGTTGGCAGAGGTTGGCTCATAGCCCAACCGTACAGATTGTTAGCGTCCAGGTATGATATGTAATTTGTTTCCACTGCAGCATCATAGTCAGGCACATACGGGTTGTTAGCTTTGCTGTAGCGGTTACTAATCATAGAAATACAGCCTCGAATTCCCTGTTCCATAAACAGATACATGTCGGGGTCAGTCAGGAGTTCGAGTTCCACCTCGGTCATCTTGAGACAGGCAGCCCAAGCCAGAGAAGAAGAAGTGAAGAAATGGGCGGGGTCCAACTAATAGTAGTTGAGACAGATACTTCGGAAGTTTTCAAACACATCAGCCAAAAGCAGGACGTCGGAGAGAAGGTACAGGTCGTGGTAGTCTCCAAGATTCTGAAGCTCAAATGTGGTAAACACTGTTTGTGCATGCTCGTAGTCCTCGCCGCTGATATGTTGGTCTGTGAGTTTGCTGTAGAAGGCCTCTTTCGGAGGAAGTTGTGGTTCCTGAAACTTGCACACATCATCCATATAATCATAGGGGTGGACACCTTTCCTCAGCAGTAGCGGGACTTTGTCTGCCGCAGTGTATTTCTTGAGAACCTCAAATTTGGCATCGCCTTCTTTGGCTAGATTAGATACGAGCTTGTCCAATGACGCGTTCATAAATTGCAAAGAATCAATGAAATCCAATTTCCCCACCGAGAAAGAAATATAATTTTCGATGTTATTGGGAATACAGTTGATGTGTTTGTTCTTGTTCTTGCCGAGCCCTTGCATAATAAGATGCGAGTCGTAGCCTCGAAGATTATGAAGAACGACAGGGATGCGGCCAGTGAACTGGGAGTTCAGATTACAAACATTGTGAGCAGCTCCTCGGAAATTACCAGTCACGTGACAGTGATCTCTCACTCTGTCAGCTCCCAGTTCCTCCCGACAAATATGACACAGAGTGGCACCCTGGAATTGTTCTTCTTCTTCAGAGCTGAGATCCATGGGGATGATGTCTTCAAGTAGAACCTTTATGCGCTCTTCTTCTAGTTGTAAATATTCAAGGAACTTGTCAACGGTGTCCTCACCGCGGTGGACTACAGGGGTTGACAGTAATCATCCCGTTCAGAGACCACAACATAGGAGAAGCCACAAGCCTGGTGGTGCTGAAATTTTTCTGTGGATGATTTCTTAGGGTCAGGAGAGGTGGACTCGATTTTGGTTGTTACGCTTTCAAAATCGGCATAAATGATAAAAGGAGCTCGCAACTGCTTTTGGAAAACTGCTGGACCATATTATCCTCGTTTGGCAGTTCGACCCTCTGCGCGCCATTTTGACTGCATAAAGGCTTGTGATCATCTAAGAGATCCTGGCGCACAAAGCCATGAAGACAATGAGGGCAGTGGAATATCTGGTTACGATTTCGCGTCTTACTCGAAAGTAGGCGGTTGAGATTTCTAATCAGACAGTAATGTCTCTTCTCTCCCATAGAGTACAGCAGTAGGTCGACATGAGTAGGACATCGCTCCTTACTGATGTCGAATCCAAACACATTCACGGCGATCTGGTTCTGCTTCTCAAACTTCGGGATTTTGTCGATAGCTATAGGGAACTCAATGCCGTCAAAATTCAGGTCTTCAACATAATTTTGATAGTGTTGTACTGGTTCGGAATTCCGTCCGACAGGATGTAGAGCCGCCAGGACACTCCACATAAAACATTTGTTATCTGTATTCTTGATATTTATAATAGCCTTCTTATCTTTCAACTTCTTGGGTAGTGGGAGATAGCTGGAGCCTTTGAGGGGCTTGTAAAGGGCGATATTCAAATCCAGGTGTAGAATTTCAGGGAGTGACCAACCACTCCCTTCCCTCTGGTAGGTGGCAAACGCTGCTAAAATCTTTTGGTTCACGTCAAGCGAAACAATCGAATGTTAAACGTATAGTTTAATAGCGGACGAAAACTTCACCGTCAGTTTGGAAGCAATCAAAACGGTATTAAATATCCCAATCAAGACAGACAAGCTCAAACATCGCATCCGGCCAATATCCCAATCAAGCCAAAGACAAGTTTGAGTATTCCACAATGTTGGTGGATAAAACATTTTACAAGACAGTTGAACGCTACACGGTGGTGAACAGCAGAAAAAGATAAGAAAAGATAAGATTATCATAATCACACGACCGAAACAAACAAATCAAGATAAGTTATACCTCTAAAAGTCATCGCAATTCTAACAAGGAATAGAAGAAACGCTATTGTAAACTTATTCTTAACATCTTGTATTGTTTTCGGGGTGCCAGAGTCACGTACACCAAGCAAATATGAGGAAAATATCAAGATTTCAGCGTATCACGCAAGAATTTTAAAGCGCAATGTCATTAAAAATGCGGGTTGTCGGATTATGTTCGAACAAAGGGTCAGTCACGAAACAAAAGGACTTGACAGATAGCTTTGGAAAACTCTATTGAATCGTTTATACGCTTTTACAGGGAAGATGTTTAACCTCTGTACAAATTCTTTAAAAAAAGGTCTCCTTTGTATAGCGTTAAATAAGAAGAAAATTCGGACTGATGTGAGCTTATGTAGAATTAATAACGCTGTGATGTTGTATATTACATATAGAATCCCATACCTCTATTCTATCGCGCGCGCTGATTGGCTAAGAAGGAGAGGTATTTTTTGTGGAATACCCCAATTACACAGGGTCCCCGTCATTTAAATTTAAAAAATCGACGAGTTTTTTAGTTAGTACAGCATTCCCGGACTATTAATCAGATAGCACATATAAAAATCAAATTTGTTTTATAGTTTTTGATAGAAGGTAGTTACGATAAAAGCAGGGAAAATGTATTTATCTCCATTTTTCGTATGACAGTTTTTCGCGCGCTTTGTGAAACGTGGGCACACGCGCCTCTACAAAACACAAAACGCTCAAACTCTCGTGTGGTCAACACAACAAGTTTTGGAAACAAAATCTCTCTGGTTCCTCCAAAGTTTCGGGTATTTCTACCCTGGGTATGCAAGGCAATGTCCAGATATTTACTTTACAAGATAATTTCAACGAGAAGCTGTTGGCTCGTTCGATGAAAGTTAAGTGTTATCGATGAAAAGTTGTGTCAAAAATGTTAGAGGTGGACAACACATGCAAAACGAAAAACACTACAGGAGCTGCGGTATTTACCAAGAATAAAGGAGATGGAAAGCCGTAAGGGAACAAGAAATCAAACAAGTAAGCTTTAAAAGTTAAAACATTTTCGATCAGTAAGATAAATTTACTAATTCAAATCATTTGAAACTTTTGTAGACTCGATCGCTTTTTTTCAAATTGGCTTCAGTCACTTCAGTGTGTCGACAATCTTAAAACTATACCTAAGCTTACTTTAGACCTCTACTAACTATGCTTTAGACTTGTAACACTGAACTGAATGAATTTTCTCTCATCTAAACATTTAGATATTGTAATTTCTTGTTTTAAAGATTCGCTATTGCAGCAAAGCCTAATTTCAAGGGACTTTCGTTTTGAGATTCAGAAAATTCCATCGCTTTCGCATTAGCGCGGCTTTCAAGCGCAATTCTCTTAAATTTAGACTTAATTTTTTAAAAATGTCCGGTATGGGATTCAAAGAAAATCCATTACCTGACTCGGGAATTCCACGCTAAATTTCACTTGAAAACCGATATCGGTTTTTCGCGTGAAATTTAGCGTGGAATTCCCTCGTCAGGCAATGGATTTACCTATAGAATACTCTCATTGTATCTGTATACCTATATCCTATTTGTAAACCTGCACATGTTTGTATTCCTAATAAATATAGTATCCGACTAAGGAAGAGTTGTGTGATTCCTATAAATATAAAATTAACTATTTACTAATATTATAGTTTTTTTTATTTCTAATTATCTTATAAAACCAGTGATAATTAATTAAACATATTATTTGACTAAGTTAAACCTGGACCCTCTTAGAAAATAATCATCCTAATCTCCGGTTTGAGCATGTCTGGGCAAGTCCATCTGATGAGCGGGCAAGTCTAGGCAACCTATTGTTTTCACTTGTGATGTCACTTCCGGCCTAGATATACCTACGACGTCATACTTTTGGTCGATCATGTGTACCTAGGGCAGATCCGCCCTGATCCGCCCGAGCCAGAACCCTTACTTTGTATACTACTTAGGTGGTCCGGGACTGTCAAATGGGGATCAATAATGCTGGGAGGCAGCGGGGTGAAGTCGGAAGTGCGACTAGCTAGGAAGTCATTAAAGCGGTTCGCAAGTGCTTCTATAGTAGGAAGGTCCTCACCTAGGAGTTGTTGTACCCAGTTCTCGGAGCAGCGCACCCCGCTAAGGCCTTTCACTTCAGACCACCATCGTCTCACATTCATCTGCTTCAACTTGGCGACCTTGCTATTATAGTATGATTTTTTTACAGATCGCACACTCCTTTTGTACAGCATTACGTGCATCACGATACTCAAGTGTGGTTTTGCCAAGCTTGAGAAGCCGTTGGCGTTTTGATATCAGTGACTTGACCAGTCAGGATTATCGCCGTATATTGCGACATTTTCAATTAGTGAATGAACCAATAGCGGTGCACTATTTGCCTCACGGATCACGTGATGTAAACAAAAAGTTCAAGTCCTCAAAATCCAATATGGCGGCTGTCCAGTGTGGAGATCCGTGAAAGAGTGTGTTCCCTTCCAAGCTGGAAAACATGTTATCCTCAAAAGTTATTTGCTGTGTAACTTTTACACTAATCGAAAATTCTAAAACAGTAAATCATCTCATGTTTGTTGAAACTAGATTAGAAGTAGAAGACGAAGCCTTGTGGAAGGGAAGTGTATGGCGTTTCATAAATATCACTCGGTTTGCAAGAGCAAAAATACAGTCATGGAACAGTTGATATCCTAAGTTTCCTCGACTTTATTATAAACTTGTTACAGTCGAAGCTCTCGTAAGCGACCACCTAGTTAACTGAAAATTGCGGTCGTTAACGGAACTGGTCGCTTACGAGAACGGCTCTCGTAAGCGACCACCAAGCGGCTTCCTACTTGAACAATAGGTGTTGGTCGCTTACGAGAGCTTAGTACAATAAATCTAGAAAATATCATGTGATACTAATGCTTAAAATAGTTTGATTTATTTCCCGACTTTAATGAAGAATATATAACCGCAAATATGTACATAGAAAATATGTAGAAAATAGCATTTCGCCGGTGCAGCTTGTATCAGTTTAGATATTTATGAGGTGATGACTGATGTTTTAAAGACAAAAAGTACTGTGGTCGCTTACGAGAGCTTAAAAACAATAGAAAATCTATGTTGGTGATTTGAAATTGTGGTCGCTAACGGAGCTGGTCGCATCGATAAGGCGGTCGCTTACGAGAGCCTGAAATAACAGAGTTTATGTGACATTTCAAACGGGGTTTCGGGAAAATGGTCGTTATGGGAGCTGGTCGCATACGAGAGCGGTCGCACAGAGAGCTTCGACTGTATCAAGGAATCTGTCTGGGATCTGGTGAAGACAAATTAAAGCGGGCGAACGTGACAACACCGTCGAGTGAGCGAGCAGTTGTCTCGGCTCTAGGAGTCTAGCCTCTACTTTAAAGACAAAACAACAACATTATTGCCTTAAATCGTAAGCTGGCAACAGTTATAGCAGATATGCGCAGATATACGCTGGTACGAGTGTACTGCTGCACAACAAATAAATCTGAAACGAAAAAAGTTGAAACCACAGTTTTGCTGCTTGGCTTAGTTCACAATCCGTTGTTGGTTGTAGGTAGGATCACTTCGACTTTGGTTGTTGGTACGGTATTTTTAGACACTGTATTATCACACATTTCATACTGTGTCCTGGTGTCTTGATTTAAATTGCACATTGATTTGCATGGCATGTCTTTAGCGTAGGGAGTTTGGTATAATGATTTTTCCTTTTTAATGATGAATAGTACTACTAAACATTACATTCACTAGTGTTTATTCTTTTTGGGTTTTACAACTCCATTAAAACATGTATTATATAACCAATAAATTGTTTTGGTAATTTGAATCAAATTGAAATTAAGTCTTCTTCATTCTTTTGTCATTGAAAACTTTTCACTTTTTCGCTCATTCTTCAAAATTGCTTATAATCAACTAAGTCTCGGCACTTCAGAGTTCAATATTGAATATTTTGGAAAAAAAATATTTGATTCCCAGATATATTTTACCATTATTATTAGTTTACATTAACATGCCCATTATCAAATTGCTGTTTGCATTCCATCATGAATTTAGAACACCATTTTGTGAACCAATAAACGAGTCCTGAAGGCAAGGGGAGGAGGAAACTCAACACTTAGGTGAACAACTGCCCTGGATTCATAAACTAAGTCAGTGCAAACATAATTTGCAATTTCAAAGTCTGTATAAAAGTGTTCGTATTTCCGTGATCAAATGCAAGTGAATGATTAATTGGTCACTCCTTTTTCTCATAGAGTACTTCAAACTTCCTAATTTATTTAAACATTAACATTGTAGCCTCAAATACTTTAGTATAAATCCACTCGCATACTACTGGTATCTTGAATCCTGGAATCGGATTGGTAGCTGTACTCACTATCTATTGAGCAGTGTAGCAAAAGGACCAGATTTAACAGCAAAAGCAAAAGGAAATTCTATTGAAATTGTCATTTATTTGAAGGTAGTATGTGAGTGGATTTATACTAAAACAATTAGACTACTCATTCACGTTTTCTATGACTCATAGAAAACACGAACTCGTAGACTAATTGTTAAATTAGCAAATCATTTCGGCACAGCATCTAACTAGACTTCACCCTCTTTGACTGATTGGTTATTTTAGTCCCTTCTCACACCCACAAATAACAAAATAAGAACAATAAGTTATGTTAGAGTGATTTCATTGAAAGCGATTGTGTGATTCCAGAAAATATCCACACCCCACCACAGACGGGTGATGAGATTTGACCAAACACCCTTCCCCTCCAAGTTTTATAGAATTTTATATAACAAAATGAAAGGGAAAAAGGAAACTGATTATTCAGACTGACATGTATTAACTTGTTGCATGCCACTTTTTATTTAGGATTTTCACACACGAGACGACAGCTCACACAAACAAACTTTGGGTGGACAGCAGGCGAATCAATATTCACATTGCAACCCCAAATGGCTTGAATGGCAGTACTCAGTGAGGTAGCAATTTTTTTACGTCCACTATCCTCTATTGTATTACCACAAACACGGCAGAGAGTATTTAAAACATCAATATGGCCTTCCATTTCATTTTCATCAGTTCTATGGAAGCATGGACACTGTAAAAAAGATAAACATTATCAATATTTGTGATAGCTGGAGCAGAAGTATAAAATGTGGAATGTAAACCGTTTTCTCTCTTTTTATTTAACTACTAACAACCCGAGTTTTACTCTTTTGCAAGAATGCAGAATGTACGAGTAAAGAAAATCAATTTCCTTTCAGTGTTCAGGAAAGTTAATTAACTGCAATTCTTTATTTTTTAAGATTTCCTTTTGAAATTCAGATGATGGAATTTTGGCTATTGTAAATGATAGAAATTTAGCTATTAAAAAGCGAGTTCTATTAAAAAGCGAGTAAAGAGCCCCATACTGAGGTATCAAATATCAAAGTAGAAATAATGGGAACCTTTGTCGAAAATCTACGGCTAAACAAATGTATCTACCGTACCAAGACTTCGCACAAGCTTTAGAATGGACTTTCGACAACAAGAAAAAAATGCGACTTCATGCAGGAAAAATCGAAATCAAAGAAACATGATAAAAAAGGCTCACTTACCGACTTATCGACAGCGCCTCAGAGACTACATGGTCGACGAAAATGCGAAATTCAAAGTTCTTTGATCGTTTCTTCTCAAACTTCTTAGCTCTCCGCCATGTTTGAGACCATGTCCTTGCGGTTCAATCAAAAGATCCCGGATATTGAGGCCGTAAGAGGACTGGACACGATTTGAAAGTAGCGCTGATTTCGCGCTGATTATTTCTGGGTATTTTCTTGTATTTTTGGCTCAAACAAAGGAAAGTGACGTCACAAAATCTAGCAATATATGGCGATAATCCTGACTGTTGACTTTCCCATTGATCCAGGGCTTATCAGACGAGAAGACGTGCGTTTTGCTTAGCGGTAGAAACGTAGTGACGGCATCAACTAGGGTGGCCATAAGAACATCAAGTTTCTCGCTGACAGAACTGGTATTGAGTACATTCTCCCATGACTGTTGGGTCATCCCATGACTGTTGGGTCATCACTTCCCCCCGTTGTCATGGTTAGTCGTGTAGACCGGATGGTGGCCTGTTGGAATCTTGAGTTTCGAGGTCACACAATGTAACGGGAGGGAAATATCGACTTTGCATCAAAATGTCAAATTTTCAAAAAAACGCTACCGACTTTGAGGGCTTGTATTTCCTCAGGGTTGCAAAACTACCTTAGCGGGTCGTGACCTGCCGCTGGAGTCGGCCGTGTCTGGAGTACCCGGCACGACTTCATCCGAGTCCTCATAGGACTCGGACCCCAGCGGCTCATCTGGAACGCTACGAGACGAGGATGGTGCCTGGTGGCTGCTCTGAGGACTGGGTGAGCTTCTTTGTACAAAGTATGTAAATTTTACATATTTCTATTATAGAACAAGTATTTCATATTTCTTTTCTTCAATAATTTCATATTTGTTCTCTTCTATCTTCCTATCTTCCATATGCATCAAATATACATATAAATTACCTGTAGCAAAGAGTGCGAGCGAAATTCCATAGGATGAAAAACCCCAAAGCGCTCCGCAACGCTTAACTGCTCACCGAAAAGGGGAAAATCCCCAGCCCCATGGATCGCACTCTTTAGCCTGCTGGGCTCGGCCTTAAATTTAAATCCCCAAATTTCTGGAGATTGAAAGTAGGGAATCTAAACTGTCCTTCACATAACAGTCTTTAGCATTCTCGCTTGACCACCTCCAATGCCTCGAGCTAGGGGCCTGGTCGCCGCTAGCATTGTCCCCAGAGCTATCAAGGAAAAGGACGGGGCTGGGTGAATGGTGTCATTAGCGCTGAGATTCCTCAACGCGGAAGACCCTCTCACCGCTGCTGCTGGTGTCATGATCCTCCTCCTCCGCGTCTGAGCTGGGCTTCCGAGCTTGAGCTTGAAGAGGGGAACCTGGCAGTAGCGTCCACCTCGTGGTGGACCCGACGGGTACTGATAGACCGATGAAGTTGTAGAGGTTGCCTGGGCAACTGAAGCTTTACTAACACAACCTCTACGTCCAACGAGGAAGTTTTGGGGTCTGAAGGATGTTCCCTGGGGTCCTCCCGGTGAATGAGGAACTATTCGTAATCAGACGAAGAGTCAAATCCCCGGGAAGGACCAGCAGAAACATTTAAACTCCTTCTTTTAGCGGCCAAAATTTCAAAAATGGCCATTTTATTGTATGGTATAAGATCTAGTCTTGAAAAAAAAAATTTAAGGGCCAAATTTTTAGAATTTTATATCAAAAATCAAAGTTGCTCGTTATAATTGCCATGTACCGCTCTACAACCTGTGCAAGTATCGTTTAAAATATCATATAACGTAGAAAACACAGAGGTTTGAAAGTGGTTTAGAAAATAACACCTATGTTGTATTGTGAATGTTCGCATTCTGATTGGTTAATAAGCGTGTTTGTAAGAGACCTGAGAAACACGACTGTCACGCAACGCTATCGCGAGTGTGTATGTTATTTTCTAAAAGCAATAAAAATACTTTCTGCGTGCTCTCTGGTTTCTTACAAACACTCGGGGAATGTTGGTCGAACTGATAAAACTTGAAAGACACTCGCCTTCGGCTTGTGTCTTTCAAGTTTTGATCAGTTCTCCCAACATCCCCCTCGTGTTTGTAAGAAAGCAGAGAGCACGCGGAAAGTACTTTTATTGCTTAAATATAAAAGTACTGCCCACATGGTTGCTAAGCAACCAAAAATGTAAACAACTATACATATGCATTGACATGAACGCAAGATCAAGAATCTGCAATCAGATTTCAAATCGGTTGAAAATTGACCAAGTTGCTAGGGTAGTCTCTTGTTCTCGCCCGACTTGCCCGATCGGCGGCCATTTTGTTTGTTACGAACAAAGAAAAACGCTCAAAAATCGCCAAAGCGGACTATTTTGTCGCGGTTATTTCGTTCAGTGCAGATCATTGGTCGCTTATGTCGACGCCTATGAGGTTTTTTTTTAAAGAATCGGCGCCACTAGCACCGTACGAGGCCAAAATTCACGCAGCTCGCGCACACGTGTCTTACCTCTTCAACGCACTGTGGAAAAGGGAACTAGTTAAGGTGGCTGTCACACAACATAGCAACAAGTTATAAAATTAGAAAAAAAATCCCAAATCGATGGGAAAGACGTTTTTTGGTTAATTCAAAGCTGCATGACCGATATTTTATTTTTCAAATTATATTTTTGGAACAAAAATACAGCCTTTTTAAAACTGAAAAAATTGTGTCAGAACAGACCGCTTTAGGAACTTTGTAACTATCAAGTGTTTATAATTGTCAGCTTGCTGTTCTCCATATTGTATTCCTGTTCCCCCTATTACTGACCACACCTGTAATTTAAGTATATGGCTTGCAAGAGGTGCGAATACACCGATTATTATTATTACTAGTGGTTTCTATTGAAAGTAAAGTGCTGCGATAAATGTAAAGGAGATAGGACTCAATCCGGTAAACTGTTCAGGGAGATCGTCTCTTCCATCTTTAACGCGTTCTTCAAATGCATTTCATCCCCATCGAATAAAACACGATCGATGGTCTCTGATGTCCATGTCGAAATGTCATACAAATTTGCACATAACAAAGCTGAAAGACTTCTAAAAGCACATTGCCTTCCTCTAGAAATATCGCTTAACGACTATCGCCTTGATGAATACTTCCACGAACAAATAAAGTAGCATCTGAATGATAAACTTTCAAACTTACCTTTACGAAGCAAGGGAACTTAAAACAACGAAGAGACTAAAACAACGAAGAGACTTTCCAAATTTGATATTTCCGATAACCGCTGATTAGTAAGGACGATACTGCAGGCGTCGGCATGCGCATTCATCATTGGCCGATAGCCGCTGATTACGTAAGGACGATACTGCAGGCGCCAAAATCATCCATTGCTAGCTAGCCCACGAAATCGACTTCGCCTTCAGTAATATCGTGCGCAACAGAGATCCCACCGTTCGAAATAGTTTGCTGCTGGCTTCGCTCTCCTAAAAATATTAAATTACCTAGATCAGCTGATTCATCTGTTATTTCTTACCTTTCTTCTTTCTTTAGTTAGTACCTTGTCTTGAGTTTTGAACTAATCTAAACCAATCAAAGTACTTAACCTCTGCTAAACCTTTCTGTTTAACAACTTCCCAGTCTATCATACCGTCACTATTAAACAGATCGCGCATCACATATGTTTCATTCTGATATATGTTTCATTTATTCATTCTGATAAATGTATTATTCCACAAACCTTGATTTACAATTGCCGCTTCATCCATATATCCGTTTCCGTCTTGTCTGACTTGTAAATAAACTCCTTGTAAATAAACTCCTTGTAAATAAACTCCTATATGACTCTAGAATGGAATATTATGCCGAAGTAATTAAAACTTACGGCTCTAACCAGAGAGTCCTATTTTCTACGTTTACAAACCTTCTTCATCAGAAAGCGGAGCGCAAACTACCGACGCATGACAACGCCCTCGATCTGGCAAACTCTTTTGCCGATTTCTTTGTCGAGAAAGTACAGAACATTAGGAAAAACCTACCCCCTGTCAGTAACTCCAATCTTGTTAATGCTTGTCGCCAGTGCCCCTCAGAACTCACTGAGTTTGCCCCAACGGACCCTGGTGAATTGTCATCCCTTATACGTGCCAAGTCGGGGAAATCCTGTGTTTTAGATCCTATCCCAGGTGCCTTACTGAAGGATTGCTATAATGTTCTGCTACCTATAATTACAAGAATGGTTAATCTCTCTCTTTTCACCGCGTCAGTGCCCACTACCCATAAAGAAGCCGCCCTCTCCCCAGGTTTAAAGAAAGATAATCTTGACCACGAACTTTTCCCAAATTTCAGACCAATTTCCAACCTTCAATTTGTGTCTAAGGCATCAGAAAGGGTGGTCGCCGTGCGACTAAACGATCATCTTTCTGGGGGTGACATGAAAGAGCTATTTCAATCTGCTTACAAAGAAGGCCACAGCACTGAGATGGCACTCACCCGTGTGCACAATGATATTCTGTGTGATATTGATGACGGTGGGTGTGTGATTCTCGTGCTGCTGGACCTTTCGGCGGCCTTCGACACGGTCGATCATGGAATCCTACTTCATAGACTTGAGAACTACTTTGGGATAAAGGGAAAAGCTCTCGCCTGGTTTCACTCTTATCTTTCCGAAAGAAGCCAGTTTGTCTTAATTGATAATACTAGGTCTTCTAAGCATAAACTCTCCTGTGGTGTTCCTCAGGGATCTGTCCTCGGCCCAATTCTGTATACGATGTATACTGCCCCTCTCGGCGATGTTATCAGGAAGCATGGGTTGTCCTATCACTTCTACGCAGATGACACCCAAATTTACATGTCGTTTCGTCCTTCTGCACAAGGCGAACCAGAATACACAAGATCTTGCATGGAACTCTGCATAAGAGATATTGAAGAGTGGATGACCGCAAATAAACTAAAACTTAATAACAATAAATCAGAACTGCTTGTCCTCTCCGCTCGCCACCGTCCTTCGCCTACGTTGAACTCTCTTTATGTTGGAACTCAACTTGTAAATCGCTGTTCTTCTGCTAAAAACATTGGGGCTTGGTTTGACGACACAATGTCTATGGAAAAACAGGTGACCTCTACTTGTAAATCGGCCTTCTATCATCTTCACAACATCGCCAAAATAAGGAAATTCATTTCCCTGAAGAACTGCGAAACGCTCATTCACGCCTTTGTAACGTCTAAACTCGACCACTGCAACTCCCTCCTATCTGGTATACCTAAGACACAAATCCAGAAATTGCAGTATGTGCAGAACTCCGCTGAAGACTTTTAACGGGGACTCGAAAACACGAACATATTACCCCCATTCTCTATGACCTACATTGGCTACCTATTTCTGAGCGTATCGAATATAAGATATTGCTTTTGACTTTTAAGGCATTGAATGACATACGACCTTTTTACTTGTCCGAACTTCTTAAGCCATATGTCCCTACAAGATCACTTCGTTCCTCCTCTAAATCTTTGCTTGTGAAACCTCGTTGTAACCTTAAGACCTATGGTGAAAGGGCATTCTCTTTCACTGCCCCATCTTTTTGGAATGCCCTACCCGAGGATGTGAGGAATATTAAATCACTCAACGTTTTTAAGTCTGCCATTAAAACATTCCTTTTTAGACGTGCTTTTTACTGATTCCCCTTTTTATTACTTTTATTGTTTTTATGGCATATGGATGTATGGATTTTTACCCTATTTTCGTTTTACTTTTTAACTTTAGTTTATTTCAGTTTTTTCTTAAAGTAATATTGTAAAGCGCTATTGAGTATATAGTAGAAATAGCGCTATATAAATGTAATTTATTATTATTATTATGGAAAGGATATCTAACCACACCTTCCGAGCATATTTATAAAAGTCAGTCAAATAATTTGGAAGTTTCTATGCATCAAAATTGTCTTTACCCCTCCTATCGTCGCTAAGATATGGTGGGGTAGAATTTTCCAGGAACTATTGTCTGAATTAATTAATTGCGAGATAACCTTCACGCGACTAGCAATCAGCTGGCAGAAATCATTTGCATGGCCAAATTTGTGCTGACTGATGAGCAATTATAAATAATTCCTAAAAAGCTGTGATTGCAGGGATGCTAACTGCCTAGGACTTCATAAACTTGTAAAGATTAGTTAAAATGCAGTAATTATAAATAATGACACAATACTGCTAGAGCGACAGACGACGCGGATAGTAAATATTCAACAATTCTTAAAAAAGAAAAGCCTGGGAAACAAGGAGGGGGGCGGGGGGGGGGGGGGGGTGTGCCTACAATAATGTAGTCCAGGTTGTGGATCTTACTCCTGATTAGTAAACATCACAATTGGGATCTAGCCTATAATCCCGGGATGGGATCCCTGCTTTTTGGTGGATCCCATATGGACAGCTGATTATTCCCAGGCAGGATTCACCTAAAACCTGGGAAAAATAGGCAAAATGATTGCACGTTTAAGAAAAGAGCTTGAACTTTTTTCTAAAATTTTCTTGGAAAAAAATCTGAAAAAAGTATTGGTAATTTTCTGAATCTCGGAAATTGAAAAAATGATATTTTGGAGAGCTTTTTAAAAAAACTTGAAAAAAGTGGCACTTTTTCCCGATTTTCGGAAACCTGGAAAAAGTCTGCCTTAAAATAAGTCCCAGATGTTTCCGATCTCAGATAACAGAAACACTAGAAATTCAAATCGGCAGGCGAAAATCGGAAATTGAAAGGGCAAACAAGCCGAAAGGAGAATTGCCAGGTTTGGTCACGGAATTTTTTTTCCCAAAAAATATCCCTTTTTAACTCGTGGGTTACTATGGTAACCCAGAGTTGTAGTGGGGACTCGATGTCACTCACTCCGGTGTTAGCTCATTAACTCTACATTACAGAAATTCAATCGGCAGGCGAAAATCGGAAATTGAAAGGGCAAACAAGCCGAAAGGAGAATTGCCAGGTTTGGTCACGGAATTTTTTTTACCAAAAATATCCCTTTTTAACTCGTGGGTTACTATGGTAACCCAGAGTTGTAGTGGGGACTCGATGTCACTCACTCCGGTGTTAGCTCATTAACTCTACATTAGCATAATTTATGTTGATTATTTGTTAATTTATGTGTTCATTTTTGCCCACCCCTGCCTCGATACATACGCTTATCCTTTCCCTCCCCCTTCTCGAACTATCTGTGGAACTTCATGTGTCTAAAACTCTTTGCATCTGTCTGCTACCTCTATACCTCCGCCAAATGATATATAGGTCAATTGGCACTTAAACTTCTGCATGTGGGGTGCTACCTATTTTTGCAAAAAAACTGGTTTGTTTCAATTCGGTACTTTTTAAGTCATCTCAAAGCCTACACTGTAAGGACTTTGATCCGTGCAAAGCCAGGTGTAGGGGGTTACAAAACGTGGGAAAATGAACAGTACACTACCAATGACGTCATTAGCGCATGCGCAAAACCCTTATTGTTTTAAAACGCTACTTTTTAGTTATTTTAAAACCTACACTTAAGGAGTAACTTCAACAAGCAAAGCCAAGCTAACGAATACAGGGTTATCAATGCAGGGGGGTGTCTAATTCCCATTTCCCAGAAATCCCAGTCCCATTTTAGTGCATAATCGGCCGAAAATTCCCCAGAGGCATCTCAAAGCAAGAAGACAATACAATGCGCGGGTCTTCTGCTTAATAGGGGCACAAATTCGTGTTAAAACAAGGACAAACAATCGACCTGCCACCCCCCCCCCCCCCCCCCCATTGCCCGTCTTTACCACAGGGAACCCAACTCTAGTAATAAATAGCGGAGATCTGGGTTCGAGAATGTTACGATATCACAATATTATTTCGATGGCTCAGTCCGTAGCTTGGATTGAGGGATGTTCATCGCCTTGTTTCTTCTTCTTTTGTGGAAATTCGACTGAATAATGGTTGTTAATATCCAAAGAAGGAATAACCAACTCCACACTCGTGAACTCGTGATATTGTCAAGCGGATCTGAATCGTGTTTACAGGTGAGTTTATAAAGGGGCTGTCACGGTTGTTTCAAAAAAATGTTATAAAATAACATCAAAAACACTATACAAATTCTCTTATATTTCTGTCCAAAAACAGCCCTCAAAAGCTCACTAATTTAACATTATCAGGCTAATAGAAATACAGAATAATAGTTTGTGTCACCTGTGAATACAGTTCCAAATTCTGCTGTATGGTTAACTACTGCACATGGCTTACTCTATTATGACTTCTGCCACTGTTTGAAAAAATAAACTGTAAAGCAACTTCCAGAATTAGCTTATATATTCCTAAAAAATCTTGTGTCAAAAACAACAAAGCAAGTAAAGCAGAAGGAAATATTGATGGTTTGTGTGCAAAACTAACAATGACGTACAATACTGATAGTGCCTAGAGTGTCATCATAATGTCTAAACTGTTTCAAGGTATACAGTGTACTTTTGACCAAAATAAAAGTTGCAAAATTGCAACACATGACAATAGATTACAGTATAGAGCAGTTTTCATATGACGGTAGTGAAACCAATCGCAAGGTAATCTGTACACAAATTCTGAATACAACCTATCAGAGTAATTACAAAGTAATTGCAAATTACAACAGTCATCTGAAATCTCGTGTGTGCTACTTTGTAGTTCACCATTCTAATAGCAACAATGAAAACATACACATAGTTAACTCAAGCTACAATAAATGTGTTAAATACTGCAATGCATTTGTTGACTAAAAGAAAGAGACAGTTTGTATGCCACAAATCCAGGTGACCAAGAGCTTCAACAACAAACTTGTGACATTTTTCCCTGAAATTTTTTTTAATGGTTTATTTTAGGGGCTACACACTCATGTCAGTATCAGTTAGGAAACAAATTTGTTTTTCTCATTGAGCAGGCCTGCCCAAAAATAGGAGCCTTCCACCAAATTGATAGAGTCTTCTTAAACAACTAATTTCTAAAAGTTTTTTAAAAGGAAAACACCCACGAGTTGGCCTATGGCATGCCTTTGATTTCTGAAAATCTCTTCCTTAAAATAAGTCCCAGATATTTCCGATTTCAGATAACAAAAAACTAGAAATTCAAATAAACAGGTGAAAATCGGAAATCGAAAGGGCAAACAAGCCGAAAGCAGAATTGCCAGTTTTGATCACGGATTAAAAATCTGGATGCTGAAATCGGAAATCAGGATTCAGAAAACATGTTAACAAACTTTTGGTCAGCCAACCTCAAACTGGGTTTCTCCTTGTCCAGAATCAGGAATAAAGTTGCCTAAACTTCCGAGTTTTGGGTTTCATACGAATCAGGAAACAAGATAGTTCACAAGTGAAATTTAAGATAAGCCCATTCTACAAATTCTAGGAAAAGGACACGACATATCGTATTGAATAGTAGAAACAACGAATCTAGAATCCTGAAATCAGGAATCAGAAAACGATATTTAATTAGAAACAACGAATCGAGAATCCTGAAATCAGGAATCAGAAAACTAGAAACCGAAAAAAACTTTGGGCGCGATCAACCAAAGAGGAATGTTTCAGTGTACTCGACCCGGGAAAAATGACCCGTAACAATTTTCCAATTCCGTGTTTCTCCATTCCAGATAACATGATTGTCAGACCCTCCCCCTCCCTTTTTTTTTTGTGTGTGTGTGTGTGGGGGGGGGGGGAGACCTGTCGTCGGACGTTGCCGGAACGATATCGATTTGACATATGAGGCGAAGTCCACAGGGAGCCAAAGGATGTACTGCGCGCGCAATGCATTGTTGTAGTTTTTTTTAAAAGATGGCGGACGTGTAAAAGAACATATGGTAGAACGTTCCGTATGGAGGATATCAGTGTGGAAACCAATGCGATCGACCTTAACATTAAGGATACAGGTAAGGAGAAACTTTAGAGATATCAACCTGTAAGGAAATATCTTCCTTGCAGTTGTCGTATAGTAATCCCGCAGTTAAAACTCAGAGTACATGTACTAAGGGTGGTGAAGTATTCGCGAAGTCGTGTTGCCTCAATGATTCTAGTCTTGTTCTGTTTCTCGCTGAAACTTCACGCTATTGCTAGTCGCAAAGGCGGAACTTCAGGACATCCTTCTCGCGTTTAATATGTGTAGGTAATAGCATGATTTGTGGTGATATTTTTTTGGAATAACCTAAGTGAAATCCCACTCGTGATATGTCTGAACTGTTTGTAATTTCACGAGCCGTCTTCGCGAGTGAAATTACCAACAGTTTAGAAATATCGCGAGTGGGATCTATTCCCAAAAAAATAGCACGTACAAACCATGCTATTAATTGTTTATAATATGATGAAAGTCATTCACTGCAAATTTTGTCCCTTGCAAAACCACAGCCAATCAAAGCAAACCTGGAGCAATGGCGCGAAAACGGTCTATCTGCTTTGCGACTCTGATTGACTAAATTCACAATAGTGGCAGTCGATTGGATTTCTCGACCCAGACCGTGCGACCGTGACCCAACCACTTTTTCTAACGTCGCCTTCAAATCGAAATCGCTTGGACTTTTAAGACCTCGCACTTCTCTCAGGTAAGTTGCATATGACTGCTAAAACATAGTGCTGTGGCTCATTCCTCGTTGTCTGTGTTGTTTTGTTTGATGACTAAGCTCGATTTTTAGCGAAAAAAATCGAGCTAGAAAAAGGTGTTTTGAATGCTCGTTTCGTACCTTGTCAATCTATTATAGCAAACGGTAGGGGTATTAAGAAAAAGGCACAAAAAACACCCAAAATGCAATAAAATCGCCCCAGGAGCACTTTATTTGACAACTACAACATTCCGAGGAGATGTCACATGATTATATTTCAATATTTACATTTACGTATAATTTTTACAGCTACAACGTTGCATGTTTCTTTCACAGTAGCCCACATGACTAGAGCTTGGATCGCCTGTGGCAAAACAAGCAGATCCGTTGCGATATATATTACGTCAGAAGCGTGTGCAAAACAAGTGCGAAAATTGAAAACTTTTGAGTCAAAACTCTCGGGTTTTTTGCTCTTTTTTACACTTGTTTTCTTAAATCTGGTAATTAACGGCGGATTAACGGGGTTGCTCGGGGAACCACGGGCCCCAATAGTTTCAGACGGTTCTCAAAAACTGTCTTATTAAAATAAGAAACCACTAAGAATGTGAAAACATCACTCACTGCCCAATAATTCATATAACTAGTGAAACCAATCACAAAGTAATACACCAATTCGTTACCTATAGGAGTAATTATAAAGTTAATTGTGCATTACTCAGGACAGTCATCTGAAATCCAATCTATATAGTTTGTGTTAGTATTACTTGGCAGATAACTGTTCGTGTTTTCTATTAGTGGGGTGAAAAAAAACACTCACCACATACAAATTCTGCAATCTGTGTTGTGAAGGATCGGACTCCCTGTCGAGAAAAAAACGGTTTTACCGGTCTATTAGGCTCAGTACTTTCCAGGGAGCAATGCGAGAATCAGGAGTTTTTTGGTTTGTGTGAATTGTAGCGACCGATTCTCGTAATATCGTGGAATATTTAACAAATTTTCTGTTAAGTTTAAATAAATTTGCATACACGGTATTGGATTCCAATGATTTTATTGGTATTTCTGTGGAACAATCTGATTGGCTCCACCTTCTCACTAACAACCACTCATGATTGTAAACTGCATGCATAAAATTGCAGTCCGCTTCTTAGGGATCAGACATCCATATCTGGGAACCGCATTTGAACATGGATATGGATAGTTGCCATATACAAGAGCATACATTTACATTTTATATTGTATGACAAAGTGCATAGACACACATTTTCTACATTTTTCAACACATTTAAAAAAAAAGAAGGCACTCCAAGTTTGAAATAATTTTATTAAAATGTTATAGGCCGTTATCACCCATGAAACAAACGTGACAGTGCCCCTTGAAGTCTTGGTAAAATGGCTTATTGTGTGGTTCCAGAAATTATCCATAGGAAGGATAATAGGAAAGGATATTTATAACATAGACACGATATAACGCGCGCTCTGATTGGCTGATTTTCTATGTGAAAGAAATGGATATACCATAGAGATTTCCCATAGAAAGTACGTCACACTCGGAATCAAGCGAAACGGGAGGCAAGATTGAGCTCGCCAATGTCACAAAAGCTGTCAAAAACAACACCCTGGATCTAAAACAAGCTCTGGAAATTGAAAGCAAGTGAAAAGGAACCTGTTTCAGATGGATTTATGTAGTTTCGGAAATCCGATGACTGATGAATAGGTTTATTTTTGCAAAATTTGCTCCTTTTCGTGCGAGTTTTGAGGGCTCTGTTTTGAGTGCTGTTTTTATTCAAGTCCGGAAGAATTTCTACTTCAGCGGCCACAAAACTGTCATGTGAAAAATTCGTGAAAGGAACAAGTTAGCAGGTAAGCAAATCAATTGATCCAAATTAATTTTGTTTGGGATTAATGTTTTTTAACCCTGAAATGTGCTACTTCAAATTTAGTAGTTTGCAATTTCTCTTTTGGCGAGGTTTCCTTCGCTGCTATCGATTTTCTTCGTATTATTTTCTCTGCAATGCCATGATTGCCTAATAAAATATGAGAATCAGAAAAGACTATGTTTTCATTATATTTTCTACTAGTGCAGGAATTTGGTGAAAAATTGTTCATTTTGATGGAAAAAGCATGAAACTTGGCAGGATGATAGAGCTTCCCATGCTGAGCAATTCTGGATGTAGACCCACCCTAAAAAACGTATACTTCCAGTTTTATAGCAGTGGATCTAATCATCCTTTAAACTAGTAAACGACATGTTGCCTTTTATGTTCATACATGAAATTTAGCATCGCGATAGAGTATTGACGATGTTACAATTCTACAATAAGTGACACCCCCCTGATCATGTATTTCCAGTGCACCAAGTGGAATTCATTATTGCATAAAAACAGTAACAGAGGGCGTTGCCTTCAGGATACACGCATGGAAATTCATGTGACAACCAACCATAGTTCTTTGGCCTAATCCGCATGTAGACCCACGCCCTAAGTCATGTACTTCCAGTTTTATCGAAGTGGAATTCATTAATTTTTAAAGGTATTAGGCTTTTGAACATCAATAGTAAATTCGGTATTTTAATAGTGTATCGCATGTTTTATAATTCATGATCAAGCAGTTCCCCCTCGTCCTATTCTTCCAGTGTCAAGGATGGAATAAATCATAACACGATTTCAGTAACAAAATTAACAAAATAATTCCTGCGACTGCCGATGTCCACCAAGTGACTGTGGTCAAATCCACCTGTAAGGTCACGCCCTTGAACCCAGGAACTTGCAGGTTTGTGACATTGGAATCAATTGCGTTTCATGAGAGTTTTTTTCCTAAAGAAGCAGCCACATTTCTATATTTTTTTTTTGTAACAACATGATGAATAAATACCGTCCTTGCCTGTAGGAGTCAGTATAATCTATGATAGAATTAAAATATTCTAAAAAAATAAACCATATCCTCGGATTTTATCTGACTTCTGCCATGTCTCCTTTTCAATGCACACCTATGTGTACTTCCTGTCCACATTCCCGTCATATTCGATTATGGAGGGACTAGAAATTCTAGGCGGGTGGGGGGTCAATATATACCCCTTAATGTTCCTAAATTCAATGTAGTTTAGACCAGAAATCAGTAGGAATTCCTCAATTTAAGACTTCGAATGGGTATGGTTCAGAGCGAGGACGATGAGCTTCTAGATCAAGTGTAATAGATCAAAACTGAAACTGGGACGTCAAACAAAAGTGGAGTAAATATCGCCTTCTTCGAAGCCTTGCTTACTTAATGAGCGTGACGAGTATGATACACATGTGCGACCCTAAGAAGGCGAAGTATTGACGCTTTATATCCAACTTACTCTAGACAGTCATCTTTAGTGAAGCCTTCTCAATGTAGAGACCCCCAAACATCACCACGAATCTCTTTTTGACATGTTGTTCATGGAAAGTTCCACTGAATCAACTTGAAAACACCCCCAACACGGTTGATTGCAAACACTGGATATTTTTTTTCTCCCTGGATTTAGAAATTCCACGGCTTGCTTAAGGTATGGTGAAAGAAATTCCTAAACTCTCAGTCATTTAAAACAATTTGATGCCCCCATCCTACTAACGCTCTTGTGTAAACGATGCCCTTCCTACCACCATAAAAACATGAATATTACTAAATAATTGAATAACTGTAAGTTCATGTTTCGGGCGTGGTCCTCCATGTGGTTGACCGAAGAAGTACCATAGTCGACGTCGGTTTGTCGCAGGAATTATTACGTATGTATCTGTGAAAGGTTATGACCTTTGACTGAAATCACTGCTGAGATTTATTCCATCCTTGACACTGGAAGTATATGATGAGGGGGGGTTGCATGATTATGAATTATACCATGCGATACACTATCAAATACAGAATTTTACTCTTGACCTTCAAAAGCCTAATACCCTTAATAAATCAATGAATTCCACTTCGATAAAACTGGAAGTACATGACTTAGGGTGTGGTCTACATGCGAATTAGACCAAAGCACTATGGTCGGTTGTCACATGAATTTCCATGCGTGTATCCTGAAGGCAACGCCCTCTGTTACTGATTTTATGCAATAATGAATTCCACTTGGTACACTGGAAATACATGATCAGGGGGGTGTCACT
Organism: Scolanthus callimorphus; assembly: GCA_033964015.1. Taxonomy (NCBI): domain Eukaryota; kingdom Metazoa; phylum Cnidaria; class Anthozoa; order Actiniaria; family Edwardsiidae; genus Scolanthus; species Scolanthus callimorphus. The sequence goes on along the minus strand of CM066911.1, from coordinate 25,038,053 downwards.
TATTGTAGAATTGTAACGTCGTCAATACTCTATCACGATACAAAATTTCATGCATGAACATAAAAGGCTACATGTCGTTTTACTAGTTTAAAGGATAATTAATTCCACTGCTATAAAACTGGAAGTATACGTTATTGAGGGTGGGTCTACATCCAGAATTGCTCTGCATGGGAAGCTCTATCATCCTGCCAAGTTTCATGCTTTTTCCATCAAAATGAACAATTACGTGCTTTTTCTGCACGATATTCCTGCACTATACGAAATAGTCAAGTTTGATTTTGTTATTTAATTTGAAAAGGGTTTCCTTGTAAAATTTCAGTGCTGAATGCAACGATGTTGTTGAAAAACAAAGCGATGTAAGCTTATTATTTTCCACCTCACAAAGCGATGTATTATTTTCTACTAGCTTTTGAAAAGTCCACTTACAGTGTAACTAAAACGGCTAAAAAGAGAGAAGAGATTTGTCAGTACGTGTGTATATCCAGTTCTATAAATCCAACCGCATTTTATTCCCGTTTGAGCACGATTTAAGCTTAAATTTTTCTTGCAAGTTAATTGTTGTTTGCGTGCGTTTTGTTTCCAACTTTATTTTGCGAAACTTAGTTGTCTATGTTATAAAAGCAATGGTCCATACTTAGCAGTGCGTATATCCAGTTCTGGAAGCACTTGGATAGTTGAGTGAGCACTCAGCTAGCTAGAGTCTTACGCTACCTTCGTGCTCTCTCAACTATCCGCGTGCTTCCAGAGCTGGATATACGCACGCTAAGCATGGACCATTCCTTAAATTTTCCAAACAAATACTGTATTTTTCTTCGGGAATTCCAGAGAGGTGGGGAGGGGGGGGGGGTCACTTTTCAACACTCTTCCGGGGGGGGGATATTTTCTGGAACCACACATTGATTTACAGGTAAGTAAATGGCTTATTATTGATTCATAGGTAAATAACTAGATATTTACCTATGAATCCATAATAAGCCATTCATTTACCTATGAATCCATAATGAGCAATTTATTTACCCAGAAATTCAATTCAATTCTATTGATCAACCCCAACCTTTCCTTGGAGAATTCAAATCCCTCCCCGACTTTTAGTTTGTTGAGAGCCATTATCCGAGTTAATTCCCTACGAATAACAAATGTCTGGATTTTCTATTTTCGCCCCCCTGTACCACAGACCACAGTTTTAACCCCTGCAATATGACGAGCCTGGCCATCGACCAATATGGTAGCCCCCCCCCCCCCCCCTTCAGGGTTCTATAGGATCCTAAACATCCTTTTAAAAAGACCACGTGGAACTCCAACTCAATTCACCACAGGAAAGGAGAGAAAATAATCTCCACACTCTTTGCTGGGAAATGGGCAATTCCAGAAAATAATGTACCCCCACCACAGGCAGCATTAGTTTTTAACCCCCTCATGCATCCAAAATGGCTTACCCCCCATTCATATAGAATTTCTGAGAGGTTAACCTAGCTTCCAGCTTCAAACCCCCCCCCCCCCCCCCCCCCAGGCTGAATTCCAAACCCCCCTCGGCTATGTGCATGATGTTTGGTACCCAGTGGCGTAACAAACGTAGGTTTGCCCGGTTAATTATTGCCTGGTTAATTGCCCGCTGGCGTACAATACGCCCGCTCACGTAAACATGCCTTTGAAGCCCGCTGGCGTCTCTAGGGCCCACCGGGCGTCCAAGCAGCGAAAAGCCGGGTAAAATAATTGATGGATCATGATGAAAAGCCTACCATTGTGCTCTACATGAAGAGAGCAACACATTTCCGTAATAAAATCGGGTATCCCTTTTTTGTGCTTCGAGAAAATAACCACTGGATACTTCACCATCCCTGGATACCTATCTGTTCGGATGGTGCAATGAGAGCTGAAACTTTCACTTCAGAATTTCAAGCTTTAAACTTTCGTATATACATTCTAAGATCCCTGGATATTTCGAATTGCACAAACAGTTGAAATTTTACTATTTTGGGGGGATTTTTGCAATTAAAACGTCACACCTTAAATTTTGGATAGAGTTTTCCCCTGGCAAGACTTGATTTCAATCCCTAAAATTTTCACAACTCAAAACTTTCAGCTATGAAATCTGAACAGATAAAAAGTTGTAGGGATTAAAAATACCCAGTTTACAGTCATTTGTATGCTCAGCAACAACTTATAAGGGTATTCTGAGCTGTTTTACGGTACTGTCTGGTTGGGTGCCCCTGTTGTAATAAGCCCTACCTCCCTAATAAGCCCTCCAGGCTTATAAGAGCATTTATGGTAAGAACATCATGCAATGCCATAATTCTATTCTTCCCTCTCTAATGTTTTGTAATGAAACAACTCAGGGAAGAGTGGGATTTTCTGTTGAATGCGATTACTATGTAACTCAGCCACAATGAAACGAGAGTAAAATGAGCCTAGTTTCATGCTAAGGCCATCCCAAAATGTCTTGTTAAACTTGACACGAACAACCACAATGTCTGATCTGTCCTTTGCCTTGACATAAACAACAAAATCACACCACTGCCTTCCTGTTACGGCCATCTGACCCTGTACTTGAGCAAAGTAATCATGCTTTGCATTCATACAATACTGACCATCCGTTTTTACTAGGTAGAAACCTTTCCTCTCCTTAATAAGATCATCTATGTAGGCAAATGTCTTAACATAAGGGCACTTAGTTTCAAGCAGCCCTTCATGATTATCTGCACTCTCATCTTTGACTAAACCATCTGGACTAGCCCCACACCAAGCGCTAGATGGACTAAGAAACAAACCACATTCATCTACCCTTACAGAATTCCCCTGGGCCATCTTATAATCAATGTAGGCCTTACGTGCCTCTGCTTCTGTCTGTCGTCCATGTAGTATAGCAGGGATCCTTGTGTCAGATCTCATGTCATAACACATTATGGATTTCACCAAATTGTCAGGAGCTGTTGTCCGTCGTCTTGTGTTAATGGATCCAAACTTTGAAGCAGTTATCCTGCCAACTCTGTGAAAATACCAGAGGTTGTTGTTGTTTTGTCCTCTAGTAGCTGTTTCAACTTCCTTCACATATTCTTCACTGCATTTCAGGTTCCTTGCATAGTCTTCAAATTTCGACTGATATTGCTGATCACTAAGTTTATGTGAAGTGTCTGTGATTCTGTCTTCCTCCTTAATAGCGGAGCTCCTGCGCGGGCCGAAAGCGGAGCACCATACCTAAGGAAATAACGTCTCGCATAACTATGGAGTTGATTTTCAAACGTCACGGGCTTTCTTGCTCATTTTGCTTACGTTATTGACGGCGCCAAGTCAAATGATTAGGGCGTTGAAATGGTATCGCCCAAAAGATTAATGTGTCCAAGTTTGGTTGCCATAGGTTGTTCCCTTCTTGAGATATGAATTTTTTTGTTTCTTCCTGGTATTAAAGGTATAGCGTACGTCCGTCCGGCGTCCGTCCGCCGTACGCGGAAACTCATGGGAACCCTGTGGTATACTAAGAAAATTAAAAAATCTCAGGAAGGGGTGGACCTTAGACAACCAAACTTGGATGAAGTTATCTAAGTGACAAGGGGGGTGCGGCTGCATGGTCACGTGGTATGACGTCATCGATGACGTCATCATAGGACAAAAATGATATATCTCAAGAAGGGATGAACTTCAGACAACCAAACTTGGGTGAAGTTATTTAAGTGGCAAGGGGGGTTCAACTGCATGGTCACGTGGTATGACGTCATTGATGACGTCATCATAGGAGAAAAATGATATATCTCAAAAAGGGATGAACCTCAGACAACCAAACTTGGATGAAGTTATCTAAGTGGCAAGGAGGGTGCAACTGCATGGTCACGTGGTATGACGTCATTGTTGACGTCATCATAGGAGAAAAATGATATATCTCAAGAAGGGTGAACCTCAGACAACCAAACTTGGGTGAAGTTATCTAAGTGGCAAGGGGGGTGCAACAGCATGGTCACGAGGTATGACGTCATCGATGACGTCATCATAGGAGAAAAATGAAATATCTCAAGAAGGGATGAACTTCAGACAACCAAACATGGGTGAAGTTATCTAAGTGGCAAGGTGGGTGTAACTGCATGGTTACGTGGTATGACGTAATTGATGACGTCATCAAACGTGAAAAGGTTTACATCGTTGAAGGGATGAACCTTAGATAACCATACTTGGGTGAACAAGTGCTTAGTCACGTGGTATAACGGTGCAAGGCTATCTATTCATGTACAATGGCAACCTTTTTGTCTCGTTAAAAAATTTGTAACCGGGAGCTCCGCTTTTAGCCAGTGGCTAAATCTATATATTAGTTTTGAACAGATTTAGTTGTGCCTTTCTTACAATTTCCTCAGTAGATTCTGGTTCTGCAGTGGTATCTGTAGCATGTTCCAGCTCCATAGTTATTAGACCCATACCTTGTTGGCCTATTCTAACAATACTGTCACTATTGGGTGTTGAATAGTTTCCATCTGCCTTCGATTGGAACCTGTCAAGTTCCACATTGGTCATAAAAGGACAATCTGGGTTGCATTCCTTTAGCATAGTCATCAGCCTGGAAACATCCTCCTTGTGTACAATACGATGTTGGGGAGCCCTTGGATCATAATTTTCTGATGTTGCCTTAGTAGATGAAGGTAATGGTTTGCCATATTTTGGTTTGTATATGCTCACATCAGATAAGGGTACTGGTTCAACCTGAAAATAAATTTGATAGAAGGCATTTATTTTAATAGTTGGCTGTATATAAGAAACTTTAATGCCCTCTCATCTTTATATCTGCATCCCAACCCACCCCTACAGAAGAATTTTCCGGGGGGGGGGGGGGGGGTATAGCAAAATGGCCTTTTCTGAAGGGGTCAAATAGAAAAAAGGCACTTCCGCAGGTTTTTCCAAGGGGGTTCAATCAAAAAAGGGCTCAGGCCAAAAAGAAGAGGGTACAATGAAAAAAGCTGGCTTCCGTAGATGTTTCCGAGGGGGTAGAGCAATGATTTTTCAGGGGGCTACTAAAGAAAATGACCTCTTCCGTAGGCCGTGCGGCTAAAAATTGGAATGGCCCTCTTTCTTTGGAAATTGCAGTCTTTTTTGTGTATGATTTTCAACAATATCTTCCATCTGTAGTACACAACTTACATATGATGAACCTCCATTAAGTAGCCAAACTCTGTTATCAGCCACTTTCTCACACCCTGCGGGTTGCTGCTTAATAGGGTACCAATGAAGACTCAACAAAACTCAAGTTGTACCTTTCTTCCTTTCGATGCTAACCAAGAGCACAGTTTTTCTGTGCAGGTCTTTTCATCAGGGAGATTCTTAACACCACTTGCCACAATTGATACAAGGCAGAAAAGCAGAGCTGCTGCATGTGAGCAAACCTCGCCAAGACTGAAAACACAAAAAGATACCAAGTATGTAAATGTGTCATTCCAGAAACATTCCATACCCCCACCATGGAGGGAATTAGACATTCAAGAGGGGTGGGGGTTCAATTTACCTGTTACTTTCCATACAAATACTGTATTTGGGTGGGGGGTCTTTAAGTGCATTCCCTAGTGGTAGGGGTATGGATTTTTTTTTTCTAGAATTGCACTATAGAACTCGAGAAATCAAATAGCAGTATCAATCTTGCACAGGGGAGGTATAGATATATTATAGTAACTGTTACAATAATTCAATAAATCTTCAATACAAACTGATTGGAGCCTGTGTACATGTACTGACAGGTATTAGGCAAGCTTGAAGATTCCAACGTCTATACCATCTTTTTCAAGTTACTTACCCTGCAACACACACACAATGTGCACCATACACATCCCCACTGGCCTTGTCCAGGCAGACTAACACCTTGTGAGTCTCCGTTGTCATTTGTGAGGGAACACAATCACAACTGCAAAGAAGTGCACAGTGATTACTCGGTTATAAATCATTTTTGACAGAAGATTATCACAGATAACTCAATGTTTCAAGAAAAACAATCAGCTTACCGCAAAAAACAGAAGGGAGAATTTTCCATACAACTGTACTCCAGCTTGTCCAAATGCCCTTCTTCAAACAGCGAGTAAGCTCTCAGCGTCTTGTAAGCTTTCACACTTTCGTTGTCAAACGTTTTGTCTGTCGACAGGATAAGATACTTTTTAAGCTGCTCTAAGTCGAATACCGGCAGCGCTCTCACGTCTCTTTTCCACTGCAATTTTAACTTGTTTAATGGTCCAAGCTTTAGGTAGGCTTCTTTTATTCTAGAGTCTTTAAACGCGGTGTGTTTGCGAGCTGCAATACTTGCTTCGCTCTCCAAGCTGGAGCTGTCGTTTATACCAAGTTCTGTTGCAATTCGATCCCTCAAAACGACGGCTGTGCCGCTGGAATCAGCATTTAACTCTCTACATAGCTTTCATAAATCAGAAACTTTGATCTTCATAAGCTCCTTGATGTTTTTGGGCCGAACGGGCGCTGTATCTTGAAGAAAAACTCCCAGTGACCTCTTCTTGTTTACATTGTCGGACATGTTTAAATTTTGAGTGTGCCCATCACTTTTGTTAAGCCTCGCTTCCATGCCCCGTCACGCTGCGCGCGCAGGACCGGTAAACTGGGGAATTGCGTGTTTCCTTTGCAGATTGGAATGACGCAGTTTGTAATACATTGTAGTACAAAAGGATCAGAAGTAATCTCTTTCCATTGATCTAAACAGTTTTGCAGTTGCCCTGCTTTAAAGGGAACTTCAGGTCCCACAATGTTATTAATTTGTCGCATGTAACTAACCTGAACGTTGCTTGAAGTTAATTGCGTGTTTCCTTTGTAGATTGGAATGACGCTTTGAGAAAAGGAGCCCCTGTTGCCTAAAAAAGGCCTGGACTGGGAAGTGTAGTTTCTGCCAAAACCACGACCAAATGAACTATTTGTACTGCTTAACCCAGATCTGTTATGTGTAACATCATATTGGTGATTCCTGCCACGTCCTCTCTTTGCTGATGTTATTTTTCTGGAAATCTTGTTGGCTTTGGGCATGTCGTCAATCTCCTTGCTGAGGTCATCACCAAACAATTCCTTTGTAATTGATGTGGTAGGATTACAAAGTGCACTGAATTGAGCATTCAATTCAGGTTTTAGTAGCTCACGTCTACGGAGATTCAATTCGCTGTTACCAGCTAGTGCCAAGACCAGGGCATGCGTTAGTGCAGGTTTCTGTTCATTAGATGCCTTCTGACAAACTGAGATTAGGGCATACATTGATGACATGAAATATTGCTGTGTCTTTTGCATGGCCTTGTCCGAGGATTTGTGACTTTGTTTAAGTTGGTTCCAAACAGGTCTGTTAATTTTTGGAGTAACCAGAAAAGAGCAATTCTCTGGTCTTGGGTATTTTGTCACTAGTTCCTCCAGCTTTGCCTTTGGTAATCTGCTTTTGACAAGTTCGTCCACCATAGTGGCTAATTTAACATTAATTGGAGGACCTGTTTTCTCTTCCACAGAAAATTCATTTGCTAGAACATCAAAGTCATTGTCAGATTTGGCAGCTGTAAGCGGTAATCCAGCATCATCCTTGAGGAAATCTGCCAAGCGGGCGCTTGCTTCATTCGAGCCTTGTGCGTCAGACGTAACTTCACTTTCGCTTATTTCATCTGTTGGATGATTGAATAGCTGTTGTGCTAATTCATCTCTCACGCTCGAGAACATGTTATTCATCATTTCCTGCATCTGTACTTTCCAATCAGGAACTGCCTCCTGTGGTTGTTCTGTGTCGCTCATGATAGCTATAAGTAACAAGGATTGATTTCATGTATATAATCCACGATTTCATGTATATAATCCACGATTTCATGTATATAATCCACGATTTCATTTTATAAGGGAAGACTAAACATTCTCTCTTCCCTGAACCGTCACATAAAGTTATAAGCTTGATGACCGGTTCAGTAGATTAGCCTGAACGCCAACTCGATTTCAAGCGTTATAGCTTCTAATGCCAAATTCAGGAAACCATACTTTTCTTTCCTCTAGAAGCTAGTATTTTGTAGGGAAACTATAGCTTTCTTTCCCTAAATAACCGCAATATTAAGCGGTGTAAGTGAGGCATTTAAACACTCGACTTACAAATTTACATGTTATAGCACATGTTCGGCAACCTTGTAAATTCTCAAATTGTGAAGAAATCCAAACTCAAAACAATAAATTGACCGATAGAACAAGAACATACATCATTGCCCTACCTGTTAAGAAGCGGTTGAATAGCAAAAGCAACGACTTTCACAAATAGTTTAGAACATTTAGAACATTCAGAAACTCGACTGCTCACCACGGCGTCTAAATGTGTACTGACTGAATTTCATTCACGGCGGCACGTGTGCATCTCATGTTAACCGGAAGTGACGTCACCGGATTTGATAGAATAGGAGATTATACAGAGGGTGGTCTGAGGTGATCACTTGATTTTAGCGGAGCTCCTCAGCGGCCAAAGGCCGCAGAGCGGAGCACCATAGGTATTCGCAGGAAGAATACAATAGCTCGAAGTAGAACTCATGTATACTATCGACTTCATTTTTCAGAGTTCAGCGGTATTCCCATTTGGGTATCGCGGGCGCGTCCGTGCGTGTCGGCGTGCCCCACCACAGGGAACCCCGGAACCTTAGATCATTTTTCTGCAGGACTCTGTCTGTACCTCCGTACAGAGTATTTTTCTTCTTCTAACTGTTAAAAAATCGATGACAAGACTAAAAAAATGAAGAGAGAATTTCAATAGAAGACCAGAAAGACGAGCAGAGAGCTAGAAACAGCGACGGGAAGAAGCCGGGCAAAGCATGAAATGCAAAGTGAACAAACGACACAACGCGCGACGGTTTTTACTCTTCGTCAAAAAGTGAAACGTTTGATCAAGTTGACAACACGATTTTAGTGAATGAAGTCATGATTACGAAAAAAATGTTTGTCGAGGGAAAGAAGCAAACCGGGTAGAGAAGAATATCACAGTACATGTAGAGGGAAGTCGAAAAAGAAGACGAACAAAGAAAGAGCTAGCTTAGCGCGCGTGAGAAAGAGGCAAACAACGACCAGAAACCCATTTTCAAGGTAGGTACTTGAACTTTGTAACTAAAGTATAAAGGGGACATTCAGTAGTAATCATTTTTTATCTATCGCATTCGAACTTTCATTCGAGTTCTTTTCCGCGTTTTGCGGTCTTTCAATCGATTCGCTCACGCTAGTTTGGAAAAGGAGAAAGTTGAATGCGACGATCTTGCAAGTGGCCGCTCGGGAAATTAGTCGTTTTTACACGCTCGACCATTGGCATTGTTGTTTAACCTTTTTTTCTGGATTGCAACCACAATACCGTACTTTCTAATGCTTTAAAACATATAGTAGAGCTGACAACTGGCGTGGCTGTGTTTATACTTTTGGCGGGGAGACTCGGGAGAAAGTCATGTAAGAAAATAACTAGTGTCACGCATAGCAGCCATCTTGAACTCGCGAGTTTGGTCGTCATAGAAGGGCAAAACATCAGTGAAAGGTTATAATCTCCAAGTCCAAGCGGCTTCTTACTTCAGATTTAGATAATGGTACAATGATTCTTGATTTTCTAATGTATCTATAAGCTATTTATTCTTAAAATTGAGACATTTTCGACTTTTCAATTTGGCTCGGGTACAACGATTTTTCAGGAGAGAGAAAGACGGTATGGTGGCCCATCGCTCTCATAGGGAATTTGAAAGATTTTAGTTAAAAGATTAGTTACATTGAAGTTTATATAGAAAAAAAATATCATAATAAAATGTGTATAAAAAATTTATAATAATACTTAATATTTATAATATTTTTTTCTGGTCAAATTTTTTTTTCCCGATTTAGAATTTTAATGGTGTAATTTCAATTTAAAATATTAATATCAAAAGATAAAAAAAATAACACATTGGCATTTAAGTAATGGTCCGTATAAGAACTAGGCAAGCCAACGGCAAAGCATGCTGGAATGCAATTAATTTCTATTGAAAATATAGGCAATTTCATTGGCTTAGACATGAAAATCAGTAAATTCACTATGCTGGAAAGACTTGTCTGAGGATTTTTAGGGATATATAAGCACTTGTGGTACTCACAAACAGGATATGCAATTTTTTAAGACTTTGTATGTGGGGAACCTAGCGTAAAATGCTGATTCTCTCTCCTTTGTTCTTCTTTAATCTGATTGGTCTAGAGACCTTTTGTTGCCATATGTTCTCAAAGCAAGCCGAAATCTATTAATTTTTCATTTTTATTATGTTACTAGTCATGATAACTTTCTATGGTAAAAAAATAGGACATATCCTACGTGGGGAACCTTCAATGCCGTAGAACAATGGAGGTTTGCCTAGTTCTTGCATGGATGATTACTTAAATTTCATTTTCGATTTGAAGGATCTCGAGGGCAGCCCAGCAGTCTCGTAGCCTGCAGGCTACCAGCGGACTGTCCCATTGCTACTGCAACCCGCGATCGTGTCAGCGGATTCTGCTCTCGAACTTTCACACTTTCGACCACGAGTTCCTTTCGGTCTTTTAGCTTCTTTGAAAACAGTTCTACACATTTTTCTACACATATTTTTGAAGCAGTTTGGAGATGAAGCGTGCTGAAACCTGGGATCGGTTGAATAAAGAAATGTCAGAGCGTAGGATGCGGCCAGATCCTCGAGGGAATCCGAAGATGAAGAAAACAACTGTGCCGCACGAGTTAATAGTGCAGCGTCTGGCATCCGAGCCAGACAACAAGCAAACGTTCAAGCCCGTGCAACCAAGGGAATTTGTTTATTTTCCCTACAATGAACTCACCTTACATAACCTGAAGATGGCATGCGCCGACCATTTCAACTTCAGGCCGAGTGCATGTGACGTGCTTGTTTCGAATAAAGGTCCGTCGTGCACTAAAATCGAGCAGATCCCTCACAGAAAAGATAAGGTGAGCTTCTTACAAAGATGCATGTTATTTGGGTCTGTAGATAACGATTTGTTTTGAAGAAGCTCTTAGGACATAGATGATTGTAATCATTGTTGTCTTAGCTGATTGGCTGTTAATGGAGCTTGGAGAAGAATAGTAACTTGCAAATAACCCCGGGTGGGGGAACACCCATATTTTGGGGCAGGGGTGCTCGTTGGGAACTTTCAATTTTACCCCTAAAAGGTACCAAACATGGCGTCTCTTAGTTGATTTTAACCCCTAAAAGGTACCAACAAGACATATTTTCCCTCATAATTTTGTCATATTTTTTACGAGGGAAAATACCCGGGGTACATAATTTTTTTTCTGGAAATGCCCATTGACTAAACTTAAACTGGTTCACAATTTCAAAGTCTTCCCACATAGCATTAGAAACTAAATGTACAATTATGTGCAGAGTTCTAAGAAATATCCATAACCACTAATATCCTGTCGCTCTGAAATTTTCGACGACACAAGTGCAAAAATGACAAGGCTGACATATATCTCACTATTAAATTAACAGGTGTATCTAGTGAGGTTTGTTGTTGAGCAAGACAATGGTGAAGATGAAGACACTAGTAAACTTTCAAGGAGGCCAGAAGAGTTTGAGTCCAGGTATTCCTTTTCTAGCAGGCAGAGCCATTCAGAACCAACATCCAGACAGAAACCAAGAGCAAGTTATAACAATTTTTCGACGACAACACAGTTTCCACAGTCTGTGAGCATTGCCTCCTTGATGGATGCTGGAAAGCTTGTGAAACCGGCAACCAAGAAAAAAGTAACATTAACTGTAGAGCAATTTGATCTCACTTCTAAAGGCTGGAAGGAGTCTATGGAAATTGATTGCATGGTTGAGGACAATAAATTTGCTAGTGGTGGCTTCCGTGATGCATATAATTGTATAGTGTCGGATAAATCAGCCAGGCAGCACAGCATCCCAAATCACTGGGTTCTTAAGACATACAAAGAAAGTGCCAAAGAGATAATCACACAACGGCAAAGTACTATAGAAGGACATTGCCGGAAACAGGTGCAAATGCATGAGGTCGCAATGCATCTAACAAATAAGTTTAAGGAGAAGGCCCCCCCTGAGATGGGACAGTGTTTCCACTACAAACGAATCTTTTATGTTGAATTCAATGGGGAACCTGCAACACTAGAACAATTTGTGCAAGGCTCATTTGCTAAGTTAATTAACAATGATGGGAAGAAGGCAAAGCTGCCAGAAGACAGTGATGACGAGCTGAAAGCTTTGCTTGAGAAGGCAGAGTGCCTTGTCCACTTTACCCATGAAGCATCAGCGAAAAAGCTGATGCTCCTTGACATTCAGGGTTCCGGATACTGTTTATATGACCCTGAAATTGCAACAAATGATGTTATGGATGCCACTTGCAACGAGTTCTACTTCTGTGTTGGTAACTGTTCCTCTGTGGGCATTGCAGGTTTTCTTGGTGTGCATGTGTGCAATCCATTCTGTGTAATGATGGGCCTTGATAAGTAACATGGACAGCAACAAAGCTATATGCTTGGCTCTTTGAAGCTACAGAGAATTAATGGCTTTACAGTTAGGCTAATATACATTGACTCTTGTCTATTTACAAGACTCTATTTTACAAGTTGATTATTTGCATTGACTCTTGTCTATAACAAGAATCTATTTTACCAGTACAAGTTAAATGTTATTTGGACCATTGGACTGCTCAGTTATGCAGCAGCTGCTCGTAAGATCTAACGCTATTGGCTTGATGCACCTCAGTGTTCTATTGTATTCTCATTCTAGCTGCAATGTATTCTTGTGTTTTCATTGTTTTCACTGAAGTGTACCAATCCTATAGGGTTAGGTCTTCCAATAGCTGACCTGGGACTGCTCAAAAGGCAATGATTGTTATCAAGTTAATGTTAATTTTGCTTCCTGATTTTTTAAATTCCAATTTCCTTTGTATTTAGCTTGCCTGGGGAAAATGTTTCCAAAAAATTAATAAGTGGATCTGAAAATGGAAAATAAAAAATGGTTCCATCCAAGTTCTTACAATATTTATTTTAAAAAGTACAGCACCAGCCATTCAAAACAAAAACACAAGCTGGCAAAGGATGGCAGTTGGTGGTGGGCATTTTCTTTGGAATCAAAAACAGAAGTACTTCCTGGTCATGAGTACTTCCTGGCCATGTGTTATGTATTCTTTACAATCAAGTCAGTTCCCCATCAGTGGTTGTTATTTCTATGGAACCATTTATGGGAATTCCACAATGGGCTAGTTCATTTAAAATCCAACCCTGCCCAATGCATTTGTATCAAGTGTTGCAACATTTCTACCCTTGTGAAAATGTTCACAGAAAACTAAAAAAAAATAATTGTCTACCCGTGCAAATTCCAGGGGGAAAAAACAAGACCCTCAGAAATGTAAACAAAAAAAACTAGGTAAATAAGCAAAGACTGTGTTGAAATTAATTTTAAAAATTCATGAATAATAGAGACACAATAAGATTCACGTGACCGTAGCGTGTTGTAATTCTGATACAACCACTAGTAGTTGTAACTAATTTGCATAGCAACTTTCATGAAAGATATCTTGAAGTTTCTCTGCCAAATTTATAAGATTTTTAAAACAGCGGACACTAGAAACGATGAATTTTTTAAGTAGTTTACAACATTCGCATCCGTGTTGTATCAGATTTACACCACTCGCGCTACGTGCTCGTGCTGTAAATCTGATACAACATGGCTGCTCATGTTGTAAACATTACTTACAGTCCAATCTCTGTTTGGGTTGGTTTCCAATGGCCTCGGTCACTATTTTCAAGACCTCGGTCATGGTATTTCAAGATCTGGACCTCCCAGCCGGTAAATAACATATATATAGTCACTCAATTAGAATATACCAAAATACATTTTATACATTGTGAACATAAAAATGATTTGAATACTTGATGGTCATTTCAAAGGATTACAGCTTGAAATTAATGCTTCACTGTTTCTAATATGTCCTCAATGCAAACTAAATTAGAAACAGTTTTCCTAAATTATGGTGATTGTTCTCTGTAGTGGGCCTTCAGGAACAAGTATGCATCTGCTGCCTCAGCTGGCTTGAGGTCATTGACTTTGGGAATAACACGTTCACATTCTTCTCGTACACTCTTGGGCAAGTAATCATCTCCAACTGACATCACCCCTGACAGTTCAGCAGCCTCATCAAGTACTTCTTTGGTGACTGGTAACCCTACGCAATCAGACAAAACATTTTAGGAGACAACCTTATAAGTCAAAGTCATTGAGACATGGATGCATTTTTTAGTTGTACTGTACATCATCATTCCATACATACCACACTGGTCTGCATCATACTGCTCAGGGAACGAGTAAAGATGATGTGGTATTCCTTTTGGCATCTGTGCATCCTTCTGACTTCGTACTCGATGGGAATTCCAGACTGTTTCTCTGAATGTGTCCATCTCTTTTTGGATCACAGGGATAAAGACAAAGGCCAATAGGTTCCTATGAAATTGCAAAACTAGATTGTAAAATCCAAGAATGCTGTCCAACATAATTGTTTTGCAAATATGAATCAATAATAAATGCATCCTGCTTTATTGCCTCCTTCTTGAATAGTTTATTTTCATCCCAATGCATGTGCATATTTTTCAAAAATCCAAATTTGTCTGAAAACATGATAGATTCAAATAAATACAACAACTGCTACTGAGGACATTCATACTATAATCCATTTGATAGATTCCTCTGCAGCCAGACTTAATAGTACAGGAGAAAAATAAAACAGGGTACCCTAAACCTTTGAAGAAACAGTTTCATGCAGAAGTAATAATTGGCCTTTTCACACATCACAAAAAGTTCAAAGTTCAAGACTGAAGGGGGGGGGGGGAGCAAGCCGTGGTCTTCCTTTGTTTTTGCTGGGGGGGGGGGGGGAGCAGCTGCCCCCTCTGCCCCCATGCTAGCTACGGCACTGCTATTGTATACCTTCCAAACTTGAAAGCTCCAAACCCTGGAGATTTTGTTTTAAATGCAACAAGTGTATGAAAAAATTCTTAGAAATTTACCCTGGAGACATACAGTAAATATATGGAAAGATTACATAGCATTTTTCCCCAGGAGATCAAGGGTAAAAACCTGGAGAGTTGGCAGGTTATGCTTTGAACACAGATCATGAAAAAATTGCAAACCATGAGAAAGTAAAAAGATTGATTTGTGAATCACGGTAAAATAAAATGTATGGTTCCAGAAAATGTCTGCCCCCCCCCCTCCCCCAATGGAAGGGTATTAAAAAGTGACCTCCCACCCATTCCATGCCCAGATTATCCATGCTCTGGATTGCAAAATGTATCAATCACTGTTTTGACTGATGCTCAAAACTCTTTTAAATTAATATTATTGTCACAAGTACTGTTGGTAGGTTTTTGGAAATATGTCTAAAATATTTTACCTGTCAGTTTGGTTGTTTGAATCATAATGACCTTGTTCCAGCAACATTGTCAACTGTCGCTTGAAAAATGCTTCAAATCTGTGGTGTAGATCACGCCACCATCTTTCAATCTATTTATAAAGAACATTTTGTGTAGCTAAATGTTAAAAAACAGACCATCCTTGATCACAACATACTATGGTGAAGAGACAGAATCGTCAAGCAGTCAAAACATTGTCCTTGCTTGCAATCTAGTGGCCAAAGTCTTAGTCATGCTTTGGCTCCTCGACCATGCTTTGTATTAAGAATAGGGATAAGGGATAGCAAAATGGGTGTGGTTGGCAAACAATTTAACCCTAAGAGATAGCAAACTGAATATAATCATATATTCAAAGTTCTGTACAAGTAATTTTAGCTTGAGTGAGACCCCCTATGGGATAGCACCTGGATGCATTTCATGCACTAAGGATGAGCATCTTAAGCAATGCAGGGGCAAAGATTGAAACAAGAAAAATCCAACAATCATTGTGCTTTTAAAGAAACCAATAAATTACATCATGAGCAGATCACAGAAAATCATTTCTTGCATTTTTCACCAATACCTATAAAAAATGGCATGTATCACAGAAATGCTTGCTTGATCTTGTATATGAAGGAAGCAAATATTTTGTTTGCCAATGTTGCACCTTGTTGTTTGTAGAAGGCCCATAAAAAACTGTGTTTGTAGCTTTATCGTCCTGGTCCTGTCTCAAAAAGGCATGAATGGTGGCCATGTGGCCAGTCTCACTTCCTTTGTCTAGTCTCAGGTGCTTACTAATAACTAAAAGTAAATAAGTGGAAAAAGAATTTTGTCAAGAACGTCTTGCTTGAGCATGTCAGAATATTATTGAAACTACTAAACACAGTACAGCTATTTTAAGCCATTACAAGTAAGACTTATATTTTGACAAGTGGGTATCATTTATTTGCTAACCATCTTGTTGGCTGCATCTAAAAGAATAACATAAATAAAATAATTCTACACTCTGAATATGATCCCTTTTACACCATTGGCTAACATCTTGATGTGTATGTGCAATGTTCAGATTGGGCCCAACTCATCCAGCCCATAGTTCATTGCTTTTTCACCATTTTTGATATCATCAAAAATAGAGATTCAGGAAAAATGCTTTATTATTTTTGTCAGCCCGTCACATTCTGCCTTAAAAAATGAGAAAGACTGCTATAAAAGGATTAATCCTTTGTGCAAGGCAGAGTTTCAGATGCAATGAATCATGTAAACAAAACCAAAGCGATACATTATGGGCAGGGTGTGCTGGGCCCTTTACAATAGTCTACCGTACTAAACAAAAATTCACACATAGCTTGCTCATGCTCTTTTTAGTCAGTAGAAAACATATCATGACTAGTGAATTGCACTCATATTTTTCTGGCACAGCTGAATTCAATTTTATTACACACATTCGTTGATATTCAAACCATGTGATGGCTCATTTGCTGGTATATCTAAATTAATAATTGGCATTAATTTCTGTTCTAAGCAATTACCTTTTGTTTTGTACAGATGATCCATATACCATCGGCCAATCAGTCTAGGGTCGGAGTTTGTTGTCCACAATTTCAAAAATAAAATATATCCACTGAAGGTATCTTGCATTCCATAGACAGCCAGGGGAAGGTGCTATTCATGTAGCCCATAAGCTTGTCATGACCATCACCGGAATGGGTATGATTAGGTCCCTACAAGATAAATATAACTTTAAGCATACCTTGATGTCAGCCTTTATGCAATGCAATGAGACCGAGCTTAACACTGACCAGTGACGTGAATGTTCCTGTTCCCCCTCTTCGCCTCTTCTTCACGCCGACATTTCCTCGAAGTTGGAAGCCTTCTGGGTCTACCATTTCCATGACATCGTAGACTAGGTTTCGTGGAACCGCCAGTTGATGTTGTTCTCGCACTTTGCGATGCATCGCTCTATAGCCTAGCAATCGCCCTGGGCCCTCAAGTTCTTCCTTTACGGCGTTTTCAACGGCCTTGATGCCGGTCTCGTATTGTGTGAACTTGATGCCAAAAACGCCAGTCTTCTCGCAAGAGTACCGAGACTCCAAGCATATTCTGGATAATCGCGCCCTACAAAGTCTAATATTTCTCTTCTAGATAAATTTGCCAATACATATTTCTTTAAATCTCCCTTTAACTGCTCATTTTGCTCCCAGTCTGAGTTGCGTATGCGAGCAGCCATTTTGTTTTCAACCGCTGGCCAGCATCTGGTATCGCGGGCTATGAGACTGCTGGGCCGGGATTACATTTCATTCTCGTTTTCAGAATGTCTTTACTAAGAATCGGCCCAGTGCTCTCATTGCAAATCGAAATTGAAATCCATTTTTCAATGTTTGTAATTTTCATCCATTTGTGAATTTTTAAAAAATACTATCATGAAAAAATTAGTATGATAAAATAATTTAAAATTATGACTTTATTTTTTTAAATGTAACTTGTTTTTAAATAAATCTAAATATTTTATTATTTTTTCTATTTAAACCTTAATGTAACTAATTTTTTAAACAAAAATCTTTCAAGTTCTCTATGAGAGCGATGGGCCACCATAGACGGGTTGATTTACGAGCGTCGGACCGATTCTAAAACTTTTGTGTTTAATTTAATTTTGTAAATTTAAGATGTATTCCTGGCTGCAGGGGATGCTTCACAGAGTATTTCACATATGACAGGCAAGTGGAGATCTATCTTGGAATAATTATTGCTCTCAATGCACTGGCATTTTTTTTCTCTGTCCGATAGTGTCAGAAGGCATGAACTTAGAAGTGGAAATGTATAAATTTTGCTCAACATAGATGTTAATTTTGCTCAAAACAGGCACAATTCAGTCTGTTAGTTACAAAATATTGCTTGAAGTTTTGACAGGCCCCTGAAATAATTTCATAACATGGTAATCACCAGGCACTCCTATCATTTTTTCAATAATAATAAACCATTATTGCCTTCCAATAGAAGACTACTTTGTGAGGGTCCCTAAAATGCTCTGGATCATCTGCATCCCAAAAGCTGGAAATGCATCAGCATTTTGGGAACCCCAAAAAATTAAATGAAGTTCTCCCTCAATCTTATGCCCAGTCAATTGACAGCCCCGCACCCCCCCCCCCCCCCATTCGCGCATTAGCGGGGTACTAGCGGGGCTTTCGTACATAATTCACACTACATTACTGCCCCGTTGGTCGGGAGATGCGCTTTCTTTCACGGCTTCCACACAGTACATCGAGCGGGGAGTCACTCTCTTCCCCGGGACACAACACAACAGAAACCAGCCCGATTTCCGAGTTGTCTCACCTCCATATGATCAGCCCCTTACTTCACAAAAGACGTGACAAATACAGATTTTTGTTACTTGAATTACACATATTAAATTTTAATCTACACTAGCGAAAGTAAATGCAAGTAGAAAAATATGGTTTATTGCGCTTTGCGATCGGCTGCGGCTGCATTGAAAACTGGGCACCATTGACATGACTCTTTTCAGTGAGTAAAAATCCTTTGTGTTATTTTTCTAAATTCGTTGGGCAAGGAGCGCATTCACTCTTAATTGTTACCCTGGGGACGGTGCATTCACCTCTCAGATTGTCCCCGCAAACCGAGGCACCCACTGCCTTTCGGGACCGGTCATTATTTATGTCAGAGAGGGGGTGGAGGAGAAATACCTGTGATCCAAAAAAATTTCAAGAACCCCACTTGATAGCATTGATTGTTTTCGGGAGCCCCCCTCTGATAGACTGAACCATTTCAGGACCCCCTTCCCCTCCATCCATGTCAGTCAAAATGATTCAAACAGGTTCTGAAGGGGGTCCAAATCCCATTTCTCAGTGTAAAAGTTTCGCAAGATCCCAGTCCTGAAGTTTTCCCAGTCAAATTTTTCAAAATCCCAGCGTTAAAAAGTGACTTTTAGACATGTGTACAGAGTGTTTGTATAGCAGTCGTAGGGCAAAATTTTAAAAGCAGTTCACAAATTTTTAAAGCCACTCTTTACACACATGATATTTCATTGTTGGTTCAGTTAAAAGCAAATTGACCCATTTCTAGTTCTATTGGCCAAATCCCAGTGACTCCAATCCCATTTCCAAGCCTAACATAAGGTCTCCCACAATGGCTATCATGGCAAATCACTAAAACCTCACCCTCTTTTCTGAAGGCAGTATCTGGGTCTCTTACAATGATCAGGAGTGTTAAGATTGAGTAGATGGCGAGCGAATTTTTCTTAGACTTTTTGCTGATATAGACAAAGTAATTGTTTCTCAAGACCCCCCTTAACTGCCATTTTCGCCTTTCAAGAGCCCCTTGTGTTCGCTTAAAAAAATTCAGGGCCCCCATTTTCTCCTCCACCCCCCCTCCGACTTAAATAATGACCGGTCCTTCACTTGCCAAAAAGGTGAATGCCCCGCTAATGCGCGAATGTGGGGGGGGGGGGGGGGGGGGCGTTGCGAGGTTGTCAATTGACTGGTGCATTAGTCTCATTCAAGGTTGCAGATCTCTTTGTTAATCACTTTTTGTCAATGGAATATACCTTGAATATACTAAAAAATACATCGAAACATGTTATTCAGCACATTTTCCTGTTTCTGATTGGCATTCTGTCACGACGTTGTCTGGTTATAGTTAGGAGAAAAGCCATTTGACTGCACTAGGCAAGAGTTTCATTGGCCAGCTCAGATAGTTTGATTGGCAGAACCGCATAGCCAAAAAAAATTATGTTTTGAAAATGCGGGTCACGATGCAACGGTTTTAGCTGTAATTTTAAATGAACAACAATACAATTGAAAGTTTGAATGAATAATAAAACAATCAATGAATTCAGCTTTGTATGTTATGGATAATATAACATCTCCGGGGTGTTATCCACATCAGCCTTTGCCCCAATGGATAACACCCCCTCCATCTAATTATCCATATATTAATTATTGCTAAGCATAGTGGTTACATCCAATCACCTTTTACAAAGTTTATTCTTTATGGTTGATTTGCCATGGTAAATAAGATTGCAGACAATGCTGCTTGCATCAGCATGCGCGCACGCTTCTAAACCAACGGAAAACAATTCCAATCCGTGTGCAATTCCCAACGGAAAATGCCTATTTGAGCAAAATATTTATTTTTTTCATGGTAAAAAACATGCCTGCGGCTCGTGCGTCCACAACATTTTGACGACGATAATGACATAAAGCGTGGTAAATAAATTTGTTAAGTATTTTTCATTATTATTGAAAAAATAAATAGTGATAGGAGCTGCCTGATACAGGCATAAGATAATTGTGTTTGATATCTATATATTAATACCGTAAGAGAAATCGTGTCCGCACTCACTCCGCTTAGCCCTAAAGCTGTGCCGCCAAACGAAGTTCGCAAACCTGAAGAAAAGCTGGAAATCTGGACCGTGGGCGTGTTTTTGTTGGGAAAGATTCACCCTGGGCAAAGTTCTAATTCAAGAGATTTCTTAAGCGAGGGACAAAGCCGCCATCGCCGCCATGTTGAAAATCTCCCACACAAACTAAAAAAGAACTCAGTTCGCGCAGCCGAAAGCACCAAAGACATTGAAACCTAAATGGTTCTCTTACAGATTACATACAGAATGTGCAGGGATAATTCTAATTCGAAAGCTTTGAGCTGAGAAAAATTTTCAATCAAGTTTGAACAAACGTACACACTACCTTGCTTCCCCCAAAGCGCGCTCTAAGTCATGCTAAGTCGAAATGACACATACAAAGCAAAGTATGAATCAACATTCTCTAAGTATAAATCCTGACGCTGTATCGCAAAACCAAGGGCACAATGCCGAAAAGAAGGAGGAAATCTCTCCAGAGGGCGTGTTTTTGTTGGAAAGGATTTTCACTTTGGGCTAAGTACTAATTCAAGCGATTTTTTAGCGAGGGACAAAGCCGAAAAAAATATAAATAAACTAAAAAAAATCTTAAACATTTACTTGACCTGTTTCTTCTCTCCCCTCACTGAGATATGATATACATACAAACAATTCTGAAGTCAAATGGGTTTTATGTAATAGGCTTTATTGCGTTCTCAATTTTCGCGGGTTCTTTTACCGATTTGAAAAACGGGATCACGCGCGTGATTTTGTCGCACCAAAATCAGGGACAAAAGACAAGTGCAAAAAAATCCTTTTGGGCTCACTTCATTTATTTCGGCATGGTGGGACGGGTACTCATGCTGATGGGAGGTTATTAGTAATGTAAATCGAGCAGTTTATGGAAGGGGGAACTCAGGGAAATCATGAACCCCTCCCCCATCCCTATGGCCATTGTGATTTTTTTTTCTTTTCCTGTTTTTTTTTTTAAACAGAGAACACTTTATAAGTAAAAAAAATTTCCCCGTTACACTCCGTGAATTTCACGGGCATCAGCTAGTAATTCATTAATACTGTACTTGATTTGATATTTGTTGCTCTTATAATAACAATGGTACTCCAGTCTATTCAGCTACTAAAATTCCTGTAAGTATCCATAGCCATGCTTGGTTGACATAAGACTTGTTAATAAAAGATCTGTCTTCATGGCTCATCAGACTTGTTGGCTATTTTCTTTAAATTTCAGTGACAACAGCAGCCAGAGGTGGCTTTTGGACAGACCATACCATGACACTAGTAAAACATAATTGAGCAGTTTCCACAAAACTGTCATGAGTAATTACAAATAACTTGGTAATTGAGATTGGTTTGGGCTGTGATTGGTTAAGAGCATGGTCTTTGATCCTTAAGCTTATCAGATTGTGTAGAGAACATAATTACACAATTACTTCTAATTAAATCACTCACAAGGAGAGATTGTGAATCACCTTGCTCTCTGATTGGTTTTCATTAAAATTGTCAAATTTCTATTGCATTTGATAGGATAGTGAATTACTCATGGATTGCTTTCACGGCAGTTATGCGAAAGCTGCTATACAGTGTATTTTTACTATAAATACTTGTCAATAGAATCGGTTAGAGAGCATAAGGCTAAATGATGCGAATGTTGCAAACTACTAATTTGGAGAAGACATCCTCCCTTCTAGTGACCTCTGTTTAAAAAAATGGCAGCGAAACTTGATATGCTACACGCAGGGGGGACTCTTCCATTTTTCGGGCGGGGGTGCTCCTCAGGAACTTTCAATTTCACCCCTATAAGGTACCATACAAGGCGTTGCTGAGTTGACTTTGGCTCCTAAAAGGTACCAGCAAGACATATTTTCTCTCATAATTTCCTTGCATGTTTAATCCAAGGAAAATAGGTCTGAAATTCAGGCTACCAACAAGTGTAATTTGATTGATTTGCTTGAAAGGACCTCTAACAGGTACCTATCTGGAAAAAAATGCAAGTTTTTCAAATTTATCCCCCTAAAAGGTACTGGAAGCTTGATTTTACACGCGGGTGAAGGTACAACGTCACCCGCGCCCCAAAAATAGGGAGTCCCCCCTTGGGATGCTATGCTATGGCCTGTGATTCTTATTGTGTTTCTATTGTATTGTTCGTATTAATTATCCATGCATTTTTTAAGAATGAAATATAAACTTCTTGTCTTACTCAATGTATAATAGGTTTTGTTAGTAAGTATGTTCTGCCCAATCGTGCATCAGGAGGGGAGGGGGCGGGGGGGGGGGCGGTGGTAACCTGGTTGGTCCAGTTGGTCTCAATCAAAGCAGAATTTTGCTAATTGTGTAAAAGGTTCTAAATAAACTGTCTTTATCCCTGAGTACGGTAGCCGTACTGTAATACATACCATATCAGCAACAACAAAAAACTATAGTACCCTACGGCAGACCTCCTACCTGTTACCTATCCTCCTTGTGCCTATGTCAGACCTCAGGAGCCCCAAAAACTTACCACCCTAGCATACCCATCTACCATATGCGAGGGAGTGCCCCACCCCATGCCAATTGGGCAGTCGCACCTACCCTAGGAATTCCTTGGAATTCTAGGGCGGGTGGTTGAAGTAGAGCTTGGAATTCCAGGGTGGACACCCTTAAATACGAAATTCTAGGGTGGGTAAGCGCAATTCCCAGCGTGGTCATGAGAAAATCACTGGAACTCCAAGGGTGGGTGGTTCAAATTTAAAAAATCCAGTTGTGACTAGGGTCCTCAACAGGTGAGGACTGCCCATTCCTTCATACCCGAGAAATAAATTTGACAGTTCAAGTTTTAGCTCGCGCAATCCTGGTCTAAATTACATATACGTTTTGCGCTTGTAATCTAATTGTAGGATCCCAGATTATGGAATGACACATGAATTTTTATGGTTTCAACAAGAAAAACTCATGTCAAACGTATATTGTACTTTTTTATTCAGATGGAAAACATATGTAACCAGGAGCTCCGCTTTTAGCCAGTGGCGCAATCTATATATTAGTTTCATTATGCGAGCTCAGAGAATAAAATGGGCTTCATTGTTACTTAATTCCCATGTTAGGAATGGAAAATAATACCTACCTTTTTTTATTACAACATAATATTGGAAATTGTAGCAATCATTTTTTTTTTCTTTTTTACCAGAAAATACTGAAAGAATGGGCTAAAGTAAGTTGCCTAGAGGTAGTTCCAGAGGAGCCGAGTTCGGTTTTTGAACAACCCTATGGAATAAAAAAATAAAGATTGAGAAAAAGTCTATTTTGTTGATCATTTCGTAGAATGTGGCATTACCACTGTATGCATTGCTACGCGACCTCAAAATTCACTGTCGGGCGAATGGCGATTTTACGCAAGAAAATTGTAATGTCAATTTTCTTGAACCAGAAAGTTAAGCCTTCGAGTCAAGGAAACCAATGGATAGCTAACACCATTTTGGTTGATTTTGGAATCAATGTCGGCCCTCTGAAGTAGCCGGATCCAACGTTTTGGAATTGATTGACGGCTAAAAATCCCCAATCGCCCATCGCAGCAATCAATTTTGAGGTCGCGTAGCAATGCATACAGTGGTAACAAAGTTGGGGATTTGGTAGAAAACCAGAAGGGTTTTACGTGGTCATACGTTAAGGAAAAGGGTCTTCGTGATTCACAATTCTTGCAATGGGCTGGATTAGTGCAAATGCAATTCCAACTGAATGAAAGCAATATTAAAGAGCAATAATTACTTCGGTATAAGTATTTAGATGCAGAAAAATCAAGAATAAGTATTGGGGAGAAGTGTTACAGCATAGAAAATATTAAACGTACAAAAGAATTATACAACTCTTAATAAAGATAAGTTTCAAAACCACCAACTTCACAGGTAAATTTAATATCACGAATTGAATCGGAGGATGTAATTGATTGGCCTGTTATTTATTCTCCTATTTATACAACTACTGTAGACCATTTTGAGGTATTTTCAGTATAGGATTTTAAATAATTGTCTGTATCTTAATTACGATTTGTGGAGATTTAAGTTAATTAGCTATGCAAGATGTTCTTTCTGTGGTATTTACAGTATAGAGAAGCGGTTGATCACCTTTTTGCTGAATGTATGGAAACTAGGAACTTTTATTTCATTATTAAAAAAAACTGGTTAGAACGTTATCAGGTTGTAATGCCCAAATTAAGGATTTCAAGCTCCATTTTGGGAGTTCAGGACCAAACAACAAATTTTTGTAATTTTGGTCTTTAAGCTTGCACTTTAGTAGAGCAAGAGAATTTAGCAAAGTTTCATCATTAGCCTTATTTAAAAACCTCTTTCATGTCCATTACATGTATATAGAATCCAAAATTGCTAGACAAAAAAATTAAATTGTATTACATCTAACTAAATGGGAAAAAATTATAAAAGAATTGAGGAAAAAAACCCTATTCTTATAGGCATGATTTTGTTCTGATTTAGGTTGGTCCTACCTATGGATCTGTAACCCTCCAAAGCTATCTAAGGTCCAAGGGTGTCCAAGTGTCAGTGAAAACTATAAACAAAGTCTTGAAGACCCATCACTGAAACTGAAAGATGATAACACCGTTAAGTCTGATGAGCCTTGAAGACAGATCTTTTATTTACCATGGTATGATTAGTTTTACGGGAAAACTAGGTGGTCTGCGTCGGCGGAGACGTGAACATGAACAACATGAAAATGGTGTTTTGCTGACGTTTCGAGCGTTAGCCCTTCGTCGGAGCAAAAAGAGACTTATGTAAAATATACATGGCTTATGTAGATACTTTAGTAAGCTGAACATACTGGAACCATTGTTTTTGGCACAAAAATAATGAGTTCATCAAATCAAGGGTAAATGAAATAATTTCTTTTTTATCATCTAATTGCTTAATTTTTCTTTTTCAGTTTCATTTTTTGGCACATCAGATATTAGTAAAGGAATGTTATTGTATAAAACATTTGGTAACAAAGCATAGAAGGAAAGATGAAAAATAAAACTTCAACAGTATTACCCCCCCCCCCCCCCCCCCCCCACACACACAAAAAAAGTAGTACTTTTATGCCTATATATCTTATGCCTGTATCAGGCACTCCTATCATCATTTTTTTTTTCAATAATAATGGGGTTTTATCATTCCCCCACCCCCACCCGCCCCACTTGCCTACCGATAGAAGACCACTTTGTGAGGAGTCCCTAGCATGCTCTGGATCCTTATCTGGTTACATTCTGGGAACCAAAAATACTCAATTCTCCCTCGATATTGATCTTATTCAAGGTTGTAGAGTGAATTTATAAATATTGGGCAATTCCAGAAAATATGTACCCGGGGACGGGCGGCATTTGGAAATTCTTAATGGGAGGTGGGTTTTCAAGCTTGGAATTCTGCCTGCAATTCTGCCAACTTTTTATTGTTTTATTGTCCATTCAAAATTAATTTCCCGGCTCTAGTTTATTGAGAGAGCAAGCAGTTTGCCATCAAGAATTTGCTGGTGGTGCTCAACCAATCAGAAGCTCGAAAATATGTTGAATGAATAATAATAATTTATACATAATAATAAAAAATAACATACATATTACACTTATCTTCAATGTAATGTTATGTTTTTAGGGCAGTTGGTAAATTTGTCGACGCTGACAATGAATGCTGGCGCAGCTAAGAGGGCAGGCTGCAAGTCTGTGCAAACATTGCTTTCCTGGCAAATTTTCATGCTCCGGGTAAATTAGTTTTTTGTTTTATTACATTGGCATGGATTTATTTTTTGGATCAAGACCGCCCAACAAAAGAAGTTTCGCATGATAGAACGTCAGGAGTTGACAATGCTTGATTTCGTGGCGAGTGAAGGTATAAACGGCCCTCAAAATATACCAAGATGATTTTTTCAGCCGATGAAACTTGCAAGAATAGGCCAGTTCCAATGCAAGAATGAACATGAGAAAGTTTGGTTTGGTTGCAAAAGCTAGTTTCTTGAATATGTTCATATAATAATTATTGATTTAATTATAAAATTGGGCTTATTTTACTTCTGGACGTTCAATCATGCAAAACTTCTTTTGTTAGGCAGTATTGACCGCAACAAATAATCCGTGCAGATGCAGTAAAACAAAGAACGAATTAACCTACCCGCACGAACATTTGGCAGGAATGCAACGCTAGCATAAGCTTACAAGCCTGGCCTGCTATGCTTTAGTACATTCAAGTCATCTGTATATTTTTCCATTCATAAAAAGTGATAATAACAAAAAAAATCTATAACCTTGAATGAGACTAATACCGAGGGAGAATTTCATTTCCTTTTTTGGTTCCCAAAATGGTGATGTATTTCCATCTTTGTGGTGCCGATGATCCAGAGCATGTAAGAGACCCCTCACAGGGGCGTAGCCAGGGGGGTCCTTTCTTGGGAGATTTTCCCATACATTTACTGTATTTGCAGAAGGAAATTTGAACATTTTCGTCCCATGTTTTCACTATCCGCCCCCCTCCCCTCCCCCCTTCAGAAATTCCTGGCTACGCCGCTGCCTCACAAAGTGGCCTTCTATTGGAAGGCAAGTACATACCATGTTATAAAATCAATTTCAGGGGCCTGTCAAAAATTCAAGCAAATGACAATTCGAAGTAAAAAATCCTCTTTGTTGAATCCCCTTGATTGATATTTTAAATATGGACTATAAATTGTATCCGTGAGCAAAATCTACACTTTACTTCCACATCTGAAGTCCATGCCTTCTGTGTACTGTCGACAGAGAAGCATGCCATAAACTAATCGATAGAGAGAGCAATAATTATTCCTAGATAGATCTCCACTTGCCTGTTATATGTGAAATACTCTATGAAGCATCCCTTGCAGCCAGGAATACATCTTGGGAATTTCTACAAAATTAAAACACAAGAGTTTTATAAATTGGCCCTCCTTAAATCAATCGTAAGTGTGAAAAAACTCGAGAACAACTCGTTGTATGTAGCCGAACCAAATTGAGAATTTTAATTCTCATTTTAAGAATAAATCACTTAGTTACATTAGAACTACATTAGAAGAATCATGTACCATTATCTATCTCTGAAGATTGGAGCCGCTGGTGGAGTGCCTTTTACTGATTCGCACTGATTTGTGCCCTTTTGATGACCAAAGCTCGCGAGCTCAACAAGATGGCTGTCATGACACTTTATTACATGACTTTCTCCCGAGTCTCCCCGCCGAAGGAAAAACACAGCCACGGCAGCGATTGTCAGCAACACTAAATCGCTAGAAAATACGGTATTCTGATTAAAAAAATTAACACAATAGTTTAGCGTGTAAAAACGACAAATCTACCGAGCGGCCGTTATATCGTCTCATTCAGCTTTCATTTCAAACTAGCGTAGCGCGATAAAGCGCGAAAAAAAACTCGAATGAAAGTTTGCGATAGTTAAAAAATGATTACTACTAAATGCCACTTTTATACACTAGCTACAAAATTCAAGTACCTACCTTGAAAACTTGAAAATAGGTCGTTGTTTGCATTTTCTCTCGCGCGCTAGCTCTTTCGACATGTCTTCCCCACACTTCACAGCTCAATCAACACAAGACAATTCGAGCAGGAATTTGCTTGTTTTCGAAACTGGAATGATTTCAGGAGTCAAATGCGTGTATTCCATGGCATGTATTTCTCCTCTGAATAATTATTGTAGGCTGTTTTTTTTTTCAGCCGCTACGGGAAACTGAACGACATGGCCGAATAGCCATAGGTGCTGTTGTTCTAAACTTTTGTTTTCTCAGCAGCCCTGTCGTCTTTTTGTGGTTACCAAATTTGACAACGCGCCCCTCCCCCGTTAGTTGAGCATGCTTGTCGTCACAATGGGCTATTGTGACGTATCCCTTCACGAAGATGTACACATCCGGACTTGCTGAGACGTCCAAAAATCGGATCGATCCCTAGCAAATTGCACAGGCTACCCAATTGCAGTTATCAGTTATATTTTGCGATTATCTGCTTTTTTGATGCTGTTTTCTTAGGTATGGTGCTCCGCTCTGTGGCGGCCTTCGGCCGCCGCAAGGAGCTCCGCTATTAATTAATAAAAATAAATAAAAATATTGTCAATGAAACATTAATTAAAGTTTTAATCAAGCACTTAGTCAGCAGCCACACCCAGAGGGCAGCTTTCGTCAAACATATTCCATTCCAAACGAGATTTCCACCAAGCATTTAATTGGATATTGCAGAGGGGGTGGACATGGTCAATTTGCCAGATTTTTCAAGGGGGGAAGATGTGATTTTCCATAAAAATATTGTGTTGATATTTTTGGAAATGCTAGAGGTATGTTGTTATGGACTTTTCCCTGGAACAACACAATGAAACTGTTTGGTAGATTGCAAACCCTTGGGTTTTTTTTAAAAACTCAAGGGGGAGGAGAAAAATAAAATAAGTTCCTGCACAGCAAATTCATATAATTATCTGTTATTTTACAAAATAAATATCATATACAATTACTGAGAATTTTTAAAACATTCTTGCACCGAGCAATTCTTAGAACCCCCCCGACTCGAACGTGAAATGGTCCACCCCTTACCTACTCTCCCAGGAGAGTAGTTGATTTCCAAATAATCACTGTCGTAAAGCCTGACACTTCGCTCCTCCATTTGTATCTCTTGCTACACAAGTCGTTTGATACTGCTGCAGCTTGTGAACAGGTGGCATCGGACTATGGAATTTTTCACGGGGGTGATTTTCTTGCCATTGTCACTGAACTGGCCTATGGTAATTTTGAAATACCACGAGTCTGAACTTTCTTGCTCCGTCGAAGTCGAAGCAATCTGGCAGGGGTTGCTCTTTTACCCTTGTGAGCTTTCCCCTTTCCTTTCCGTTTGATATAATTCGACTAATTGTACGCTTATGAGGCTGTCGAAAAGTCATCGTTTCTTGTTTACATCAAGTCCTTCCAATTCGTACACTTGAAAAGGGTCAAGCGTTGGAAAGAATCCGCCGTCGTCCGGAAATACGTATGTCCCCAATCTGTCTTTAAGGAAGCAGGATGATGATCGCAAGTTAAACACTGCTTTCAAGCAAGTTATGGTTACATTCTCCGTTGCAAATGAACGGATTTCACCTTTGTTCTTGATTTCGCAGTTCTCCATTTTGTTGCAAGTGAAAAACAGAAGTGAACTCTCTATCACGTGACCTGAAATGGCGGGAAACTCGTGTGTCACACATGCCACATGATGTCAGCGGTTGAACTGGGGGCGCAAGGGATATGGATCTTGGGTTTCCTGTGGTAATTCAGGGGAGGGCACAATGAAGACATTTCCAGCCGGAAGAAGCAACGCTCGTGCCTACCCTCTCTGGGGAGTTTTTGTCACATATGCCAACTTATTCATTTCTGATTTCTGATTTTCAGAAAACAGAAATCGGATTTTCTGTTTTCACAAAACAGGAATCAGAAATCGGATTTCTTGATTTCTGATTTCAGAAAACACGAATCAGAAATCGGATTTCTTGATTTCTGAATTCAGAAAACAGGAATCAGAAATTGGATAGCCAAATTGTTATTTCAAGGATAGGAGGGCTGTAATATATAGGTAGAAAAGTAAGACCTCTGTTTCCCTGAAACAGAAAACAGAAATCATATGAGCGCTATTTCTGAAAATGTGTTTTCTGAAATCGAAGAACGGATTTGCCGCAAAGCATCCTGATTGTCCGAACCAAAACCGATTCTTTGTTAGCGCCATGTTCAAAGACCCGCTTGCCATCATAAAATCCTAGTTTTTGTAAAAGACGGGGACGTCATTGAACGAAATATAAGCTGCACAATCAGTGCTGCTTGCATCTGAATAACAATTCTGGTAGGTTGCATTACTGAAATCCAAGACTTCGACTTTACGGTATGCACATTTTGCTTCCAAAATAACAGTTCATTCTTAGCATCATTATTCAGTGTAAGCAATGAACTCCACGATGCTCTGCGCTCAATAGTCAGATGTAAGAACTTGGCCATAAGTTTACAAACATTTCCGAAAACAAGCATGTTGGAAATAATTAATCCTGTAACAGAAGCAAACTGTTTAGCAACTACTTTATTACAAGCCAAAACCATGTCTATGGCAGCCAGCAGTCTGGCAATCTTGTGTTGTGACACTGTTAAAGCTTTATTTTCAAGATCCCAATTGAATCCCAACCACTTAGTAAATTGATAAGGAACCCACACACTTTTCTCCTTGTTGGGAAGAAAACCGCTTTTGATCAGATCAGACCTCACTGCTGCAGCTTGAGCTTGGCAAGACGCAAGATCTTAGCACACCCCAAGCCCATCGTCCAAATATACAACAATCTTAAGTGCCTGGCTTCTCCAGTGCCTAACCAAAGGCCTCATAACTTTAGTAAATATATAAGGCCCTGTCGACAAACCAAATGGCAAAACAGAAAAAATATAATACTTGGTTATACTATTAAAAACTGCTAGAAACTGCTGGTCATAGGGGAAAATGCCAATATGGTGATAGCCTGATTTGATGTCAAAAGAAAAAAGCCATTGTGCTGGGCAATCTAGTAGTGAAGTAAGCATACTTCTAGAGTCTTCAAATTTAACTTTACATTTTCTAATGTATTGATTAGGATATCTGAGATCTAATATTAGTCTCTTATTACCGCTAGACTGAACATAAATAGACAAAGGGTTGACCACTGTAGGCGGGGACAAACATTCGAAAACCAAACCCGCATCTAGCAAATTTATTGTTTTTGAAATAGGCAGCAGGAGGTACACTAACAAACGGTATTATATATCCTCTACAAATTGTGTCTACAATAATTGGAGGGCTTCTATAGTTTTCCAAAAATCAACGTGTGAACGAAGTCGGCAAGTAGCACTTTGACTATTATTACAACAAATCTCAGATAAATACTTATCTGGTACTACTGGGCTGCTGCTCTATGCTTAGGATTCACATCCCTGCTGAGCTGTGTTGTTTCGGTTGTCGTAGCTGATCGACGGTTTGCGGAGCAGAGTGGAGAACCGGACCAGTGACCAAGGGCTCCGCAACTGTAACACTGATCGGTTGGCTGTGGCTGTCTCTGGTGAAAACATTGAAAGGTTGTTGAGTACTGGCGGAAGGAAGGTCTGCTGGTTGTTGGGTTGTTTGACGTTGAAGTGAGCTCTCACTGTTTGTGTGTACTGACTGCACCACGTTGGCGAAAAGGTTTATTTCTCCCTTGTCTTTGGCGAATTTTGGAAAGCGCCCGCTTCTTTGCCGATCGCAGCTTCTTTTCATCTTTTAGATTTCCTGGGAGTTCATCTGACTCGTACTCTTCGGCGGCCGTCCAACCCGCAGGACTTTTATCTGCAAGTCTGATTAGTTTATTGCGCTTCGAAACGGACGACATACTCAAATCAAGGCTTAGAAAAAAGAGATGCCTTCGAATGACTAGCATCTAATTACAATCCTTAATATACGGCATAACGCTATTCCCCAGGGATTACTAACAATATCTGTTAATCACATCAATCACTGTTTACATTGCGTACCACAAGAAAATATATTACTATTGCACCTCTGTAGCTCCTCGATCACCACCTTCAAATATTGATTTCAAAAATCAGCTTTTCTTCGGAAGTCAGCATCGTTCTCTCTCGGAATAACTAGGCAAACTCCAACTACTTGAACCTTGCAACTCCCACACCAGTTCCTCGATTTCGGAACCAACAATCTCGGGTGCTTTGAACTTTTAGTCATTTCTTCATATTTCCAAAATCAGTATGTCCCACTGTACTCGCCTCACATTGTAAAGCTCATTACTACGGAGTTTCTTTATCGTACTTCCGCCAATTCCGTGTAACAATACTAGAACTGAAGCCAAGTCAAAATTGTTTGCAACCCTCGGGCTGAAACCTCGACGTAAATCGTCTTTCCAACGCCTCACAAAGGAGTGCCCATTATACCGTATATTCATTCTTTTTCCGCTGGTAAACAAATCGAAAAGAAACAACAATTTTCAACAAAAAACGGCACGCAAAACGTTTTGCTCGTAACCGTCACGTCATCTCAACTGTCATTTGAAAGTTTTCATGCACTAAAAGCGAGCGATAAAAGTGTTAAAAAGGACTCAACAAAGAATGAAGGCCCGAACAAAACCTTAAGATCTATTATAATCGCTAATAAAGCTTTGAGAACAAAATCACTAAATTTAAATGGCCAACCGAAATCGCCGAGTAAGCTAGCGTTACAAATTCATACAAATGAGTCAAAACAAAATGAAAATCAAAACAAATATTTAAGGAACAATAAATGCCTACAAGCGCGTTGGCTTGTAATAAAAACAGACCAAGGAATAACCTCATTGATACGAGCTGTATCGTTTCACGAGCCAGTCGCGAGCCCGAGTCAGTCGCGAGTCACGAACCAG
Source organism: Scolanthus callimorphus (assembly GCA_033964015.1). Taxonomy (NCBI): domain Eukaryota; kingdom Metazoa; phylum Cnidaria; class Anthozoa; order Actiniaria; family Edwardsiidae; genus Scolanthus; species Scolanthus callimorphus. The sequence continues at coordinate 25,004,953 of CM066911.1, read as the reverse complement.
TCAGAACAAAATCAATAAATTTAAATGGCCAACCGAAATAGTTTTTCACGCCATTGCAACTGTCACTTGACACTTTTCAATCGCCGAGTAAGCTAGCGTTACAAATTCATACAAATGAAGCAAAACAGAATGAAAATCAAAACAAATATTTAAGGAACAAGAAATGCCTACAAGCGCGTTGGCTTGTAATAACAACAGACCAAGGAATAACCTCATTGATACGAGCTATATCGTTTCACGAGCCAGTCGCGAGCACGAGTCAGTCCCGAGTCACGAACCAGCCACGAGTCAGGTCCAAAATTGCGATTTTTTTCTTCCCGATTTTTTCTTCTTCAACTCATTGTTTTCAAATATTGTTAGGGATTAGAATTTTGCAAACATTTTGCTTCAAAATTTTCAATATCTACCGAATTCCAAGCTAACTACAATTACATCGACGAGTATGGGTTGAAGGTCCGTGTACCCAGCGTCCAAGCAATTTTCATAAAAAAACAAAAATTGGAAATTGGTCAGTCAATTTTCAATTTTTCATTTTGGTTAATTTTTGTTTTAAACGAAAAATGAAAATTGCCAATTTTTTATTTTTGTTTGTTCAATTTTTCGGAAATTGCTTCAATTTTCAATGTTTTAGATATATGCTATTTTGAAATTCAAAATGTTGTACCTGACGTCCATTTCTTCTAATCAAAAGTCACAAAAATACAAAACAGAAATTCAGTTTTCAATTTTCAATTTTTATTTTGTACGAAAAAATGAAAATTGACATTTTTTGATATTTCTTTTTGAGATTTTCTCAAAAATTTGATTTTAATGTTCAATATTTCATTTACTTTTTCATTTGAATTTTCAATTTTCATTTTCAATTTTCAATTTTCATTGTTTAATTTTTCTCCCATTAAAAAAAATCAAAAAGTTGTACCGAATGTCCATTTTTATCTTGGTTTAGTTCAAAGGGGGGAAAAAAGGAAATAGCGGTGGACAATATACGCAACGCGTAGGAACATAGGGTAATACCGCTGATCAGTCAAATCAGGGACTCATCCAAGATGGCGGCCTAGTGGCTACACTTGATACACTGGCGACGAGGAGAAAAATTTAGCGAATTTCGAGCGAGAAACTGGCCATCTGACTTAAAGAACCAGCAGAATAGACTTAGAAGAGAAGCCGGGAAAGATAGTCCAGTCGTCGTCATATCGCGCGGTGTGAACGGCCGGCGATTTGGCTCTGCAATTCTTGACAGTTTGTTGGCGATATGAAGAAATCGCACCCACATTGCAGTGGAATTTGAACATGTTCAAAACGTCTTCGACGTCGCGGCGACATCGCAATTGAAATCTCCGTAAGATCGCCGGCCGTTCACACCGCGCGATATGACATCGCCATAAAATCGCACCTAAAATCGCAGCTGAAATCGCGTCGTGTGAACGGCCCTTTAGACTGGTGTATCTTGGCTACTTTGAACTCTTCTTTCATATCTTTCACCTGCTTACTTACTTATTTCTTCCTTCTGTCTATTAACCACCTCTTCTCAATGGCTCTTCTACCAGTTCTTTATCTCTTTTGACCTGGATCAATATGCCATAGAAGTCTCTCATCCTCTTGATCTCCTAACTTCCACGCCTTGGCTTGATCATCATCATCATCAAGCTTTATTAAGAAACGGTATCACTTCATTGACAATGCTCTTCCGGTGAGCCGCGTATAAAAACTATCTACTATCTACCTACCACTAAATACAAGATAACTATATATACTATATATAACTACTATATATAACTATATATAAATACTACGATACTACCTACATCTACTGAATATATTTAAGAAAAACTACAGTTGGTAGAAATTATCTTTGAAAGATTTAAAATTTGGCTGATTTCTTAAATCAGATGGAAGGCTATTCCACAAAACTGCTCCTCTATAGCTGAATGCTCGTTTACCAGCTTCAGTACGCGGTCTCGGAATAAAGATTTTATTTGAACTTCCTCTCAAATTATGAGAATGGACATCGGTTGTTGAATCAAACATTGTTGAAATCCCTTCCGGATAAAGACCGTTCATCCACTTGTAAACACTCGCTGCGAGCAGTTTTGACCGCCAATTTTCAAGAGTTTCCCACCAGAGGTCCTGTAAATATTGGCAGATCTAATATTGTAGTCTTCACATGAGGTTGTCACACGCGCGGCTCTATTTTGTAGCTTTTGAAGCCTGTCACATTGACATAGCCCCATGCACCCCCAGACTTCGCAGCAATATTCTAGGTAGGGCTCTATAAGGGCATCATACATTTGATGGAGGGTTCTTAAAAAAGGCCAATAAGCATCTATATGCTCTCAAAATACTGGGAAAAGCAGGCATCCCGCAGGCTGATCTTGTGTCTAATCTACTGCTCGCTTAGTCGCTGCGTGCTTGAGTACACTACGCTGGTGTGCTCTGCCCTTCCTACTTATCTTGAGAGCATATTGGAAGGGATTCAGCACAGGGTGCTTCGGACGCATCATACACCTCAGGTTAGAATATAGGGATGCTCTATGTAAGTCGTCAGTCGTTTCACTTCTACAACGTCGGTCTGATCGCTACAGTTGTCAACAACGTGTTCAACGTCAAACATGTTCAAGTTAAAAGGGAGATTCTCTCAATTTGTACAGTCTGATATGCTTAAGCTTTATATTTTTATTCATGCGTTGTTCGCTTATTATTGTTTCTGTAGTGTCTTATTTTTTGCTGAATCCATTGTAATTGAGCTTGATTATATTATTATAGATGGCTCCATTTTTTGTTTACTAAATGTGTATTGAACATGATGTTTATTCTTCTTCGGCAAGAAGTGGTTGTTCAGATTCATTTTTATCTCCTCTCGAAAGTCTCGAAAGGTCATTATCTCGTCCGGCACGGGTGTAGGGTCGGGCAGGTTTCTAGCCAGTTTCTTTATTTCAGGACCTCCATAAATCTTCAAAGCACTCACTTATTACCTTGTCTCGAACTTTTTCGAAATCTTCTAGCCACTCCTTCCAGGCTCCTTCTACCTCGAGTTGATTCTCAGGGATTTTAACGTTCGATTTTCAGTTCTTCCCGATCGTAAGAACTCTCGATCTCTTGGAGTTGTGCTTGCATTGTGCTTCGCTGTTGGCATCATCTCGAGTCTCGTCGAATTTATCCTCAAATTTTCCGGCATTTCTCACGAATCTTCTCTGGAGCTCTAGATTATCTTTCCCGGCTTCTCTTCTAAGTCTTCTGCTGGTTCTTTAAGTCAGATGGCCAGTTTCTCGCTCGAAATTCGCTAAATTTTTCTCCTCGTCGCCAGTGTAGCCACTAGGCCGCCATCTTGGATGAGTCCCTGTTTTGACTGATCAGCGGTATTACCCTATGTTCCTATGCGTTTAGCGTATATTGTCCACCGCTATTTCCTTTTTTTTCTCCCATTGAACTAAACCAAGATTAAAATGGACATTCGGTACAACTTTTTGATTTTTTTAATGGGAGAAAAGTTAAAAAATGAAAATTGAAAATTGAAAATTGAAATGGAAAAGAAAATGAAATATTGAACATTAAAATCGAATGTTTAACAAAATCTCAAAAAGAAATATCAAAAAATGTCAATTTTCATTTTTTTGTACAAAATGAAAATTGAAAATTGAAACCTGAATTTCTGTTTTGTATTTTTGTGACTTTTGATTAGAAGAAATGGACGTCAGGTACAACATTTTGAATTTCAAAATGGCATATATCTAAAACATTGAAAATTAAAGCAATTTCCGAAAAATCGAACAAACAAAAATAAAAAATTGGCAATTTTCATTTTTCGTTTAAAACAAAAATTGACCAAAAATGAAAAATTGAAAATTGATTGACCAATTTCCAATTTTTGTTTTTTTATGAAAATTGCTTGGACGCTGGGTACACGGACCGTTGAAGCACAACTCACCTGGAACATAATACCTATGCGTGGAATGAATCAGATCTGCTATGAGTACAATTTATCAAAATTGTTGAACGCCGGTATTCCAGTGACTGAAAAATTCCCAATTGCAGCGTTGTTCGAAGAGGCAAGGGTTTCTCTTCCGATCTGCAATCTTGTCACCAAAGGCAGCCCACGAGTTGATTCGCACCGAGAGTTGCACCCAGTTCCCCTCTACCTCCTCCCCGTGTCTCTTCGGCCAAATTTGAAATTTCAATAGCCACAACAGAACTGGCTCACCTTTGTGACTACGACATGATTTGAATTGATTTGAATTGTTTTTAGCAGCGAGAAAACTCTGAATCGTGATCGCGACCGCCTTCTTCAATGTTTTTACAAATTGAACACCACCCCTCTCCCCAATATCTCAAGAGCAGAATAGCGTAAATCCTCGAATAGAAGCTTGGGGCGTTTATTTCAAATTCCGGGTCAGATGAGGGGCGTTTATTTCAAAATAATGATTTTACCAACAAGGTCGTAGTTTCAAAATCGTTAATAGTGCTATAAAACTTGCATAGTCTTAGTGTTCTTAGTGTTTCTAGTTGACAAATGTTTTGGTTTGAGGAGGGAGTTGTTGGGGTAGGGGGAGTATTGGTACCCCGTATCAGATGTATGTATAACAAAATTGTTTAAATGGTATACCATTTTCATCCGCATGACAAAGCCGCTCATTGTCTCGCGCGAGTATTAAGTTATGGGAGATGGGTTGGCCGAGGCAATGAGCGGCTGAATGCGGACAGCGTCCGCGTTATGCCAGGGTGAATGCGGTTTCCACGTCGCCGAAGGGGAGGGGGGTGGGGACGAAAACTCTTAACACTTACCGGCTTTCGTATCTGGTTAAAGAAAGGCCCCGAATCTCAGTTTGGCCAGCCTTAAATGAGTTAAGATTTCCCATGGGAATGCCGGCTTAGCTCCTTGCATAATCTATTGCTGACCGAGGTTACGTGAATCGCGCATACCGAAACTTCGCGGCATTCTTGCTAATGAAAATAGTATACCATTTCATCCGCATGACAAAGCCGCTCATTGTCTCGCGCGAGTATTAAGTTATGGGAGATGGGTTGGCCTCGGATCCCGCACTTTTGCATCCTTTGTAGCAACGAGGGCCACCCATAAGAAAGAAAGACCCCAATAACCCCAAAAAGATGGGACTTCTTCCCAAAACTCAAACTCTACACCCATTAATTTTATTAACTCAATTGCTTTGCCATATCAAATGGCTTATGGGAATGCAGGAGAGAGACCTCTAAGCTCATTCCTTTCTGTAAACCCTTGCGCTACGGAAGAGGCAAGCGGAGCCCCAGTCTGGGAAGATGTGCTTGCAGCGAAGCGTGAAGCTACCAGGTCACTGTTCATAACTTTTCCGGTCTGGGTGTAATAATCGAGAGTTGCGAGGGAAGACCAACCAACGTGTCTAGCGATGTCATCAGGATGAACACCGAGCAGCGACAAGGTGATCGAGCAGCCACTGCGGAAGCTATGCATCGTTTCACCGCCATCTAACCCCGCCGACCGCAGGTGCAAAGAGAGCCTGTTGGCGACGGCAGAGCCAATGAAGGGGTTTTCTGAGACTTCGTTCCTGGGGGTTAGACCCTGAAAAGGTGCCCGCCTCTAAGGTTGATGCACATAAGATCGGAAAGCTTAATGTATAATTCAAGGTTGGCCACGGGGCAAACATTTTTGTCTGCGCAGTTTTTGATCTGGAATGCGTTGCACTTCCCGGGGCTCCGTATAGTTTTGCCAAAGGTGTGGCGAAATAAAAAACCGTGACCGCCCGGGAGCCGAGCGATCTCTTTAGTGAAAACACGCCCAAGATCTGAGGCTCTGTCGCCCGCGAAAAAATCCAAGCAGAAGAAGGCTAGGCCTCGCGCATAAGTGTAACGCTGAGCGCCCGTGAGATTTTTGGAAAATACTAAAGCTTTGAGGTACGAACAAAGCTTGGACAGTTTGTCGAAAAATAGTGGCTTAGCTTGCTTAGGCGCGACTCGTGCGCTCGCCTGTTCTTCGCGGATGGTAGAAAGATACTGCTTCACGGAGTGATGGGCAGCCGGATTACCAATCCCCAGTATGTTATTCCATTCGCCACCTCGATCAGCTTCCGCGAATATAGACCTTAGCTTGCCGATTAGATTGTCGACGGTTCCGGCGGCAAGTCTGGTAGGGCACGCACAGCGGGTTTTGTCCGAGATTCCGAAAAACGCACACTGTGGTGAATGGATCTTTGTCTTACCGCCTTTGTCTTTCCAAACCAGGAAGCGTGTCACGTCTTTTGGCGAGGCAGAAGTTAATGATTTAGGAATGGCAGGGAGGAAAGAAAACGCTCAAATTCAGACTGGAGACTAGTCTTTTGCTTTTGTAAGGTTTGGTGCTCCTTTTATTGGAAAGGCTGTCGAGTCTGCGATCGAGAGACGTAATATCTAAGGCGATTATTTTCCCTGCTTTCCGTAGTGGCCTTGTTTTACGTCTATATCCACACCTGACAGAACGCAAACTCTTCATCATTCGGGTAGTTACAAGAAGGGCATTGGACTGCGGGAACCCAAATCCTAGGGACGAGGGGCAACACCTATGAGAAAAAAAAAGGGGGGGAGGGTTTGTACAAAAGACGGCGAGAATTGCGAAATGATAATGCTTTATTATTATTACAGAGCCCTAGATAGCATGATGATTTAAACCGGCGCGCAAATGTAAATGCAAATGTAGCAAGAAATATGTTTTTTAATACGCTGCAGATACTTCCAGGCAGCTATCTTGATCAAGGGCGTGATTGGAAATGGAATGCCCACAGATCCCATTCTAATGCTCTCTGGATCCAGGCCGTCTCGTGTGATTTTGAGGGAAATAGGAGGGTATTCTTGTCATTCTTGGAGGCGAGCTTGAAAGCCGCGGCTGACTCACGTTGGAGAAGGGGCCACCAATACTTCCGGGGTAAGAGGTCTGGCGCAATTAGAGTAAACGGGCACGCCTGCGCCATTAAGTGTCTGAGTAGAGCGCCAACGAACAGAAATGGCGGAAAGACGTAAGCGTTTTCGTTAGGGGCGATTTCTTGGGAGAAGACATCGGTACCTTCCGTCTGCGCACAGGGTAGAGGGGAAATGAATCTCAGTGGACGTCCGGAGGAATCCAACATGACATTAGAAGGAAGAGCCATCAAGTCGATAGAGTGAGGGCCGAAAGCTGTCTCGACTACTTTCCAAACTCGGGGGCTCAACTTGGCGTCTAAGTCGGAGAGCACACGCGAAGGCGCGTCTGCGGGATTGCACTTTGAGGGGACGTATTGCAATGATACGAGCAGGTTTCTTTGTAAAGTGAACTGGAAGATGGACTTCAGGATGTGAGAAATTTCCTGAGATTTGGAAACCTGCCTATTCCAACTTGATATGAGGGTTTTATTATCAGAGAAGACATTCACCCTGGCACCGGTATAATGGCCCAACAGACTTTCCAGGGTCCGTAATAGCGCTAGCCCCTCCTTCTCTGCGATCGGGCGCTGGCGTTCTGTATCGTCCCAGTAACCCCTAGCTTCCACCTTTGGCTTACCCGGCATATCAAGGCAACCACCCCAGGCGAAGTCGGAGGCGTCCGAGTAGAGCTGTATCAGCAAATGTGTCTCAACTTTCCACGGCATGAAGCCCTCCCAGTCGTCCAAAAAACGCCAATGTGAAATTTCCTGTTCTAGGGATTTCGACAGCTTAATTTGCGAAGATCGTTTTGTGGCATGCCGGGATATAGCCTGATATGCAGCGTTACAGTATAACTTTGCGGCCGGAACGAGTAAAGAAAAGGACGTTGTTTTTCCCGCAAATTTCTGTAACTTTTTAGTGACACGGTTTTTTTAGACAAAATGTCCTCTCGCAGTTCCGCAAACTTGATTCTCTTGTCCTGTGGAAGGATAAAGGCCTGCTTCTGCGAATCGCAAATGTAGCCTAAATAGCGCACTTCTCTTGACGGGGACAAACAGCTTTTCTTCAGGCCAATGAAGTAGCCCAATGCTATACAGACGGAACAGGCGATGAAAGCGGCCATTTCCGCAAGCTCGACGTCCGAGAAGGTGGCCCCTTTCCGCGGTTGGTGGGGAAGGCGCAGCTGGCCGACATGACGGTCATCGATGTACTGAGAACAGGGTACACCCAAGGATCTTATAAAATGTGTACAGTGTTGTATATATAGGCGCTGGCCTTCCAACCAAAGGGTAAGGTGGTATAAGTAAAATACCACCCTCCCCACTGCAATCCGAAGTACTGTGTACTAGCAGGGCGGAGGCGGATATGATCGTACCCACTCTTATCGTCGAACGTGGTTTGATAGTGACCAGGCTTGACATAACGACAAAGGTCTGTTAAGTAGTCCAATTTGAAAGGGGAGTCCCTTATCCAACAATTCAGAAAGCGCTCGTCGTGGCACATGCGAGGCTTTTGCGGTTCGATAGTAATAGGCATAACGAGATATGGGGCTTCTCCTTGGCCGACGCGACCTACGACGGTAAGGGAACCATTGAGAACTCTGTCCATGATGGTATTAGTTATGAAATCAGCAAAAGGTAAACAGGAAGGAGAGTTAGGAAAACAGGTGCGGGGTGGGACGTCACTGTGGTAATGCTTTCCCTGAAAACTGCCATCAAAAGGGAGGAAAAAATCGCGGATATCAACTCCGAATTCGATAATGGGAGCACAAATTCCTTGTAAGCAAAGTCTGCGCAAATTTCCTCCCAGTACGAGAGACAAGCGGTAAGGTTGCCCGGTATGAAGTAGTCCGGATGGCGAAATAGGAGCATTTCTGTCGAGGCAAATACGAGTCCGCTAGAGACCATTTGCACGGCAGGGAGTGGTCCGACCAAGCTAGTGGGGTTGCCTTCCCTATCACACCAACGCATTGATCTGGGTATGGGAGTAAGGTGGGACGCACAGAATCTTGAGAATTCCTAGTAACCAAAAAAGGATATTACTACTAGGTTTAGAAAGCGCGGGGCAAAAAAAAGCCCAGGTGATAGGGAAAGTCCCCACTAGCCAAGTCAGACTAAGGACTCGTCGTAGACAAATCAAAGGGCTGACTAAAAAGCCCTTCTTAGTTTGACTAGGATAGTGGGAAGGCGCCCGTTAAACAAGTACTGCGCGGATAATAATAATAATAATAATAAAAAAAAAAGAAAGCTAAGCTAACGATGTCACAGAAGGGATTATGCTCTATCTAGAGAATCTTATGTATAAACAACTGTTGCGTTCTAGACCGATGGACAATCCTAGAATAATAAGGGAAAATTAACTGAAATTCATTCCAAGCAACAGAGAGTCAGGAACAAAATGAACAATACTATGGCGTCTTTATTTCAAATAGCGCATAAACAGGTTCGCTACAGAGAATAACTATTGTCTTTTGACCCCGCGGGAGTTCCTCTTGTAGTACGGAGCAGTGCGCCAACAATCTCTAGAAAGGTGGCCACGACGTCCGCAGCTAAAGCATGCTCCTTGGAATGAGGAGAAGGAGGCTCTAGGGGAGAAGGAGGGTGTACGGGGTCCCCTATCGTAGAGGGTGCCAGGGAGAACTGTAGGAGGCAAGGACTGCTTCATTGCCTTCTGTATTTCCCTGGCCACGGAGATTTCCTCCTCTGAGCCCACGATTTTAAGGAGGATTTGCTGGAAGTCTGGGGTGCCAGCCAAAGCCCTTGTTTGTCGAAGAACTATGCTATAACGCTCCGCCTTGTCGTGCTTCTTCTCGCGCGCCATGTCACATAGCCTCTCTAGGGCAGCTAGGGTTGCGTGGTGATCAAAGATCGACCGGGGACGCGCAAGTAGATCCCTCACGTGTCTAAGGGCTGAGTCTACAGACTTAGCGTCGGTGAGCGCCTTCAGGTTTGCTATCTCTTTCTTTAGAATGTCCAGCTGAAAGCAATGATAATGTAGAATCCACATTACACATACGAATGTACGAAAAAAGGTTATGCCCACTTCTTAGATAATTTTACTTTATCTATTTCCTTCCTTCCAGAACATAGAGCTGATAGGCTCTCTTATGCTGAGTCGACTCCGATACAAAACCGACTCAGATACATAGCTTGTAATTAGCTTAATATCTTAGGGCTCCCTCGCCACATTTCTATAACTTTTCCTTTTCTTTTCATTTCTTTTCTTTATCTTTCTTACAGTGCTATGTAAAAGAAAACTACCATAAAATCCGTACAATGTGGCGAAAATATATTGAATTGACCCCGTTTCATATAATTATATTACGTCTATTTTCTTTCCGGCACAGAGCAAATGATTTCGCTAACATAGAGGCCCTTTTGGTAACCTCAAATTCTATGATAATACCATTTCTTTCTTTTATCATTATTCCTTTTTAATAATGACATTTATCTCTTTCTCATTATTCCCGTTACATAGCGAAATTGGGCTACCTTCTGCTGAGCCCGTTATGGTTACATCCAAGTTGCCATTTATCTCTATTCTGATTATTCCTGGCACATAGAGAAATTGGGCTCCCTTCTGTTGAGCCCTTTTTTTTAAATAATGCCATTAATCTAATTTTTCATTCCTGGCACATAGAGAAATTGGGCTCCCATCGGTTGAGCCCCTTTTGGTTACACCCAATTTTTTTAAAAATGCCATTTATCTCATTTTTCATTCCTGGCACAGAGAAATTGGGCTCCCATCTGTTGAGCCCTTTTGGTACATCCAATTTTTTTAATAATGCCATTTATCTCATTTTTCATTCCTGGCACATAGAGAAATTGGGCCCATCTGTTGAGCCCCTTTTGGTTACATCCAATTTTTTAATAATGCCATTTATCTAATTTTTCATTCCTGGCATATAGAGAAATTGGGCTCCCATCTGTTGAGCCCCTTTTGGTTACATCCAATTTTTTTAATCATGCCATTTATCTCATTTTTCATTCCTGGCATATAGAGAAATTGGGCTCCCATCTGTTGAGCCCCTTTTGGTTACATCCATTTTTTTAATAATGCCATTTATCTAATTTTTCATTCCTGGCATATAGAGAAATTGGGCTCCCATCTGTTGAGCCCCTTTTGGTTACATCCAATTTTTTAATAATGCCATTTATCTCATTTTTCATTCCTGGCACATAGAGAAATTGGGCTCCCATCTGTTGAGCCCCTTTTGGTTACATCCAATTTTTTAATAATGCCATTTATCTAATTTTTCATTCCTGGCATATAGAGAAATTGGGCTCCCATCTGTTGAGCCCCTTTTGGTTACATCCAATTTTTTTAATCATGCCATTTATCTCATTTTTCATTCCTGGCATATAGAGAAATTGGGCTCCCATCTGTTGAGCCCCTTTTGGTTACATCCAATTTTTTTAATAATGCCATTTATCTCATTTTTAATTCCTGGCATATAGAGAAATTGGGCTCCCATCTGTTGAGCCCCTTTTGGTTACATCCAATTTTTTTAATAATGCCATTATCTAATTTTTCATTCCTGGCATATAGAGAAATTGGGCTCCCATCTGTTGAGCCCCTTTTGGTTACATCCAATTTTTTAATAATGCCATTTATCTCATTTTTCATTCCTGGCACATAGAGAAATTGGGCTCCCATCTGTTGAGCCCCTTTTGGTTACATTCAATTATTATTATTATTATTATTATTATTTTTTAAATAATGCCCTAAATATCATTCTTTATTCCTGGACATAGAGAAATTGGGCTCCCCACTGTTGAGCCCCTTTTGGTACATCCAATTTGTTTATGATAATGCCAATTATCTAATTTTTTATTCCTGGCACAAAGAGAAATAGGGCTCCCATCTGTTGAGCCCCTTTTGGTTACATCCAATTTTTCTTAATAATGCCATTTATCTAATTTCTTATTCCTGACACCACGTACAATAGCTAAACTATTAAAACGAATAATACTATAAGGGCACGAATAACGAGATAACATAAAGAGAGACTAGAACTTCCCAGAGCGCTACACCGATTTATAAATAAGGCGATGCAACAAATACTACATACGTAGAGGAGCGCAATAGACTATAAATACTAGCCTAGAGGAGTAGACTGGCTAGGAAAAAATGTAAGTTATGAACACGGTGAACTGTGGCAATAGTACGAAATACTAACATGTAATAACGCGAGTAACAACGATACGAGGGGCCAACATAACACACTTAAAACTAAACGGTAAATAGCGAGAAAAGTAGCTTACGAGTACTACGAGTGAAATCTAGCCGACGAAAAACAATAATGTAGGATAATGTACGGTAGAAATTATGACTACGCTAATAATTTTGGGGCTAGCATTTACCTCGCTCGCTTCAGGATTTGCAGGTGGTTCCGCTACTCCCGCTGCTAAAGCCGGGGCTGGTGGGGCAGGCGCTGGAGCCGGTGCAGGTTCCGCCAATGCTTCCAGCTCTGCTGCTCCAGGTTCTACTGGAACGGCCATTCTACGCAAATAGTCGACTTGAACTCTACACAAAACATAAAAGGCATGAGATGTAGAACTTGACGAGGTAAAAATACCTACAACACAATGCCGGGGATCCAAAGCTTGAAAACCTAGGCGAGGAAAGTTAGCACATGGCTGAGGCGACGTGGAAACGTAGGAAAGAACACGAAAACTCTTACCGGCTTTCGTATCTGGTTAAAGAAAGGCCCCGAATCTCAGTTTGGCCAGCCTTAAATGAGTTAAGATTTCCCATGGGAATGCCGGCTTAGCTCCTTGCATAATCTATTGCTGACCGAGGTTACGTGAATCGCGCATACCGACACTTCGCGGCATTCTGCTAATGAAAATAGGGAGAGTATTCGGACCGTAACATAAGGAGTGAGCTTGTGTTTGTTATAAAGGACGAAGTTGTTGGGGTAGGGGGAGTATTGGTACCCCGGTGTTAGATGTATGTAGAACAAAATTGTTTAAATAGGTGGAGTATTAGGAATGTTTGTCATGTAGGTGACTGCGTTATGTAAGTAAGTGAGTTTGCCTGGGAAGGTCAAAGAGTGACGTGTGCGCATAGTGATTTTATTATGCGAGTGTGTGTGTGTAGCTAGTTGGTATAATGGTTGTATATTGGGGTGTTTTTTTTTCAGTTTGCGTTATGTAAGTTGGGTAGGGAAGGGGGGAGGTGGAAGTCTGTGTGTATTGGATATAATGGTGATAGCGGTAGGCTTATTTTTCTTGGTGTTTGCGTCATGTGAGTGGGAGTGGGATAGGGGATGGGGTGAAGTGCTGGTATGATTGGGATGTGGGAGTTGGGGCTGGTTCTATTTTTTAATGTTCAATAAAATGGTTGTCTAAGCCTTTTTGCACTGCCTGACGTTAAAAAATATGTGCATATGATGGAAAATTACATTGCAACTTTTAATGCTCACTGTGGGCTATGAATATTTTAGAGAATCACATTGTTATGTACCGTATATGTAGTTGTTTTGTTCTGATTTCCTTTTTTTCATAAACAAAATAAAGAAGAAATTTTTTTTCACAACAATTCAAAAATTAAAAGAATAAAACATATACTGGCTGTATAATAATGGATCAATTTTTTCAAACTTTTTCATTAGGTTGAGGCTAAACTCCATGACCGCATGAGCTTTAGTGCCTAGAGCAGCTTCTACAGATAGGCTGCTCTCTTTCCTCTGCACCTTTTCTGCTAAAACTTCCTCCATAATTAACAAATTAAAAAAATTATCGAGCAAAGACACTGATGAGAATTCTTATTTAGGGTGCCAAAAGTAGAATATTCACGGATATGAGAGACACTTTTCTGATTACTTCCAGCTAAAAAAGGTTTCAGTTGCTTAAATGTTATGTCTACACCACTCAGCTGAATCATTGCCTGTACAACTTTCAGTGCATCTGATGTGCCATCTGTGAGTTGGTATGTGCCACGAAGTTTGCAATTATCACAGCTTGTCAAACAAACAAAGCTGTCCTGTTTTTCTCCAAAATAGTTCATGACTTGCTTATGGCGGCATTGTATAGGGTCTTCTAGCATAACAATTAAGTCATTTAGGTTACCATGCTGGTCATTACTTTGCTGCTGGAACAGTTTATAGAGATAATTCTTGTCAGAATGACTGTAGTAGAGGCGGCATGTTGAGGGAAGGTCTTCCACATTGCTGGTAGTACTCATCAATGTCAGTAGGCATTTAGCATGGATCACATACCTCACATCGGGTTTGTCAATCCCCATACCGAAGGAAGAATTTGCCACAATGAGCTTTACCTCACCATTCATCCACTTGTTGTAACTTGCAACTTTAACTTCCTCTGAAAGCTGACCATGGTACTTCACAGCATTTATCCCTCGTTTATGTAGTTCTGAATGTATATTAGAAACATCATGTGTTAAAGCACAATAGATAATTCCACTGGCCCCCGTTCTTTCGTACTCTCCGACATATGCTGCTAAATCGTAATAACACTTGCCAGATCGCTCTACGACCTCGAAATATAAATGATCACGGTATACAGTTTCCGGTAAGTGGTGAATTCACCGAAAATGCTTTTTAGATCTCTTTTCACCCTGGTAGGTACAGTAGCGCTGGGCAGTAATTTGTGCAGCCCGCTTTAGACAAACTTTCTTTATAAACGGGCCTGAAAGTATTTCCCCACGTGGAAATGGTATGAGCCTCGTCGAATACAAGTCTTTCTAGTTTTTCTGCGGAAAGTAAACTATCCACAGCTAAACGAAGTGGTTCCCCCCGCCGCCAAGCATTCTGGAGTCGTGAATATCACCCTGTATTCTGTGAGTTTCTTGAGTTGCTCTTCTCGGATGTTCTGCGGGACATCCCCGGTAAATCTGCAGGCAGAATTTCCGAGGTTGATGCAACGCTGAAGGGAGGCATCTACAAGAGACTTGATCGGTGTTATCACCAGCGTCGGCTTCGAAGCAAGTACAGCTGGTAGCAGATACATTTCGTTGTCCTGAGAGCGGTTATAGGGCAGAGAGGTGCCTGCGGAGGAGGCTATGCGACATACTCTCATCCAGTTTTTCTTTGACAAGGCCCTTCATACTGTGTGTTGCCATTCCCTCGTGAGGGTGGCAGTCATCAAGTTTGCAAGATAGAGGCCAACTTTGTTTCGGTGCAACTTTGCATATACCTTTTTTGGAGGCTAATGCCTAGCCCAAGAATCACCTGTGTAGATATAAATTCAAAACGTTTAGATCATTTTTTTCTTTATAATAGAAACTAATTAAATAATGCTACAGTGGAATCTTGATTTGGCCCATGCACTACTATATAGAGGTTAGTATCAAGAGTACTTCCATATTGTTTTAACTTTGCTGGGACCAGGAATAAGATTGTTGAAATAAGAATAATGCTAACTAATCATTCAAAAAATCAAGATTCTACTGTAAAATTGTGAAAATAGATTCAATTTGATGGCTTTGATGCCAGCCAGCTATTATTGTCATATTTTTCATACATACAGTTGTGGATGATACGCATACACTGTAGCAAATGCATTGGGATGTCTCTTTTACATGAGTTTGTGTAACAAGTATATCAATTAAAACAAAACTTGTCTCCATCATTTTATGTTGAGGGGGGAGGAAAATCATCCTCGATGTTGTTTAGCTGAGGCACAGGTTGGCTTAGTTGAGGCAGCCATTGGAGATTAAGGAGAATCCTGACAAGGGACAACTGCCCGGCTTGTAGATGTTCACTTGCACTTGGCCGCCCTTCAAGCTTACATACATATTTTTCAAGCCGGGCAATGCATGCTGCCATGTCTTAAAAAAAAGAGAAAAAAACTATCGTTATGATCATTATAGTGGACCTCTATTAAGCGGCCATCCTCGGGACCGAACCAAGTGGGCCGCTTAATAGAAGTTGGCCACTTAATACGTGGCCGCTTAATAGAGGTACCACTGTATGTTTCTACTGTAAACAGGAAGACTGGGGGGATTTGTATATGCTTGTTGTCTCATTCTTGGCATCCCACACATTTACTATTTTCATTTAATATGTGTCAAGACTCACCATCTACATTGCCAGCCGTTCCTTGAGGATCCCGTTTTCCTTTTTAAGAGCTACCAGTTGCTCTTTAAGCTTCTTAATCGGATCCCCATTATTGTCTGATGACAAGTCTTGATTGAGTGCATAATCCACGCTTGTGCACGTATCCTGTTCAGTGATAAAAAAAACATTGTATGAAGTAAGGACCTGATACAGCGGGCATGATTATGCCAAAATACTGCAGCTTTGCTTCAGACTTGATACCTTTGCTAGGTAAAGCAAAGGGCAGTTGTACCTTTTTGTCTGACACAACTAGAATTTTCTAATTATGCAGATTAATCTATAAGAAATAAATCATGTGGAAGATTATAACCTTTTGTAATGCTGGACACTTGGTATCCATCGTTGCAAAGTTTAATCTTCCGCATGCATATTTAAGGTGACTCCCAGGGGTTTCAATAAGTTTTGAAGTAGCAGGCTAAGTTTTGGAAGTAGGCGGCTGGGTTTAAGGGCCATACATACGAAGACATTTTAAGGCCTTAAAAGGCCTGAACCTTCTTTGGGGATACGATGGCATGGCCCCTGGAAAAATATTGAAATTTTGGTATCAGAAAGGGTATTTTCCTGAATTTTGAGGGCAAGATACTTGGCATATTCATTTATTCTATTGCTGTAATGTTTTCCTTGAGACGGCGGTTCACCGCTGGTAGCCACTTTCTATTGAAACCCTGGACTCCACAAAAAGTCCAAGCGTATTTTCTGTAAATATAAATTCGGTCATAACTTTTATAATATTCGTGTGACGGATATCTTTTAGCAACAGTTTAACATATTTCGATCTTTATTTGAGTTAATACTTTTAATAATATCCCAGCTACAGTGGACCCCCATGTTCACCTTTAAACATCTCTAAAACAAAAATTTTTGCACGAAATTTTAAAATCGGTGTTTAATTTAATTGCCTCAGATATTTAGAAAGCCAATTCAGCACATCAAAAATTGAGATTTGTTTGCTTATTTTTGTTGTTTATTTCGACTCTCTAAATATCTGAAGCAATTATATTGAACAGCAATTATGAAATTTTGTGCGAAAGTTATAGCAAAATTTGTTTTAGAGATGTTAAAAGAGGAGGAAGGGGGTCCGCTGTAGCTGGGATATTATTAAAAGTATTAACGCAAATAAAGATCGAAATATGTTAAATTATTGTTAAAAAGTACCTCATACTGTCCTCAAAGTTTGATATCCGTCAACTAATATCATAAAAGTTATGACCGTTATGACACAAACTGCTAAACAGGTCTTCATTGTTTATTGACTATAAATAGATCACCTTGTACTTCTCTCTAATGTCCTCTACTATCTTCGAGTAGTTCTTTTTCGGCTCTGCTTTTCCACCTTTGTCTCTAATAGTTTTCCTCTACTATGTTCGAGTAGTTCTTTTTCGGCTCAGCTTTTCCATCTTCACGCTTGTATGTTTTTAATAAAAACATTCCAGGTTTGGTTCTACGCCGTTTCCTTTTTGAGTGGTGACAACTTTTCGAAAAACAAGATATCTCAGGGGAAAAAGGTGGCTAGACAGCCAAGCTTGAAAGTTTCTTTTAGGTAGAAAGGAGAATGCAACAGCTTTTCACGTGATGTGACGTCATCAAAGCTTATTCGGAGCTCCGATATTATTTGTGCAAACGAGCAGTAGACATAGACAATCTTTATTGGCACCTTGTAAAATATAACATACATCGGTGTTGGCCCAATTAATAATTTAGCAGTACCTTAGCTTAAATTTATATTTTTCTTCCTTTTTCGAAACAATCGAAGATATATTTTGAACACATTTTTGTAAACTGGATGGGGGGTTAATAATAACCTTTAAAAGCTGATCAGGGGATAGTTTTTTTTGTCTGAAGTGAGTACAGCTAATCCACAAAACAACACACTACAAAGATTGGATATTTCCGGTTTTAAGAGACTGTGTGACAGGAGCTGGTGGATATAGACAGAATTCTGGTCCTGCCAGAAGTTTCCTAGACCTGAATGTAACAAAATTTTTTTATTTTGACACTCCAAAAAATGTGCTTGGTTTCATTTCTCACGCAGTAGTGTTATAGCAGCCGTACAGAATAGGCTGCTCAAATCAATCCTTCTCCAAGTGTTATAATGGCATATTTTTTAATGGCCAGCTGTGCTAAACAGCCAAAGATTTTTGTCAAATCCGAGGCCCCAATACAGGTGGGTAGCCAGGATTTTTTCACTAGATACGCCAATATTGGATATTTCCGGGGGGAGGGGGGATGGCATGGCGTATTGCAATCTGTTGTTTGGATCACTCAACAAAGACGTGGCCCTTTTGCACCGTTGTCTTATATGATAAACGGCTCTAGGGAAAGAGTGCGTGTAGTAACACTGAAGACATCCAAAATCAACATTATTCAACTTTGTTTTTATACTTTCATTTAAATAATATTCTGAATTAAGGCTTTCGTGGATGTAGCAAACTGATTCTTTTATGTTTTTGGGCTAGATGCGTTACTGATCAAACTATAGTTCTAGCGTAACGAAGTCTGTGCCAGCATTTCATCAAAGAACCACAATCTAACAACATTTTGCCATAAAGTCTCACTCAAATCAAGTTTTGTAATTAAATGTTCGTAACCGTAAGAAATAAAATCTAAACGTTTTATCTGTCCATGCAAAGAGTGAGTCATGCCACATTGACCAAACTTTTCCAACGTAACAAATCGATATCAATGGGTAACAATGTAAATGATAAGCAGCGCAAATCTCAGATCATTCAAGTTGCGGTCCACAGGTATTTTCGCCCGTGTATGATCACACAAAGTACATATCCCTGAAGTTGCTGTCGATTACACTATTCATTTCATGCCGAAATTCTGGGTAATTTTGGTACGTTGTTGGCAATTCAAGGCACGGTCCATAGGTATGTGCGACTACACGTCTCTGCAAACCATCTAAACTCGTGAACGATATAGTGATCTTATCTACGCAGATTACATTCGTTCCTGTGAAAAATCTTTATACCTTTCCTAATTTTCAACATCATCTAGACCTCTTAGGTATCGCTTGAGGTAAGAAGAGCATCTCTTTCTGCTGTGTTTTTAGCTTCTGAAAATACATCTAGGAGATCGATCACCTTCTTAGCCGTTGGGGTTGCTCTCTTGTATACACTTTGGAGACTAGTTATGTTGGGTATCGCCGTTTTCAAACGACGTAATGGCTTGCTCCAGCAGTCGATTATGTACTGTCCAGCTTGTATCAACTCCTTGTGGGCAATCTCTAATATAGTATATTTGCGGTTCTCTGGCCTTGGCACTCGCTTACATCCAAATCTGTCTAGGAAATCTAGCCATTCATCCCCATGTTCCTCCTAATCCAAAGTACCTTGCAAGGTATGTGCTACAAAGGACTGCTCATCCTCCTAATCCAAAGTACCTTGCAAGGTATGTGCTACAAAGGACTGCTCATCCTTCCCAGATATGCTAAGAACGAATCAAGGAGCTCTTCCTGCGACACCTCGCGTTCCCCAAACAGCGTAGCGATGAGGAATGCTTTATTTAACTTAATAGGAAAGAAATGAAGTTGAAGAAATCCTTTTACGAGGATTCTAGCAATGGCCTCCCACTCTGGAGCTTGAAAGTCGTGTCTTATTACTGGTATTCGTCCACTTTCACCGATCGTGCAGGACTCCTCGAAGAATCGCCAGAAAGCTGAGAGGGCATCCCTTAGTACTCCGTTGACATCTGATGCGGCTTCCTCCTCGCCGCGATCGTTTATCATTGTGACTTTTAGTCGCACTTCTAACACTGACGGATCTTTGAAAATGTCCCTCAAAACTTGAGCCTTCGAATTCTGACGAATCTACAAAAGAAAAAGGATTTGGTGTTGACATATATCGAAGTATCGATAAAACGCCATAACAACTGACCGACGTTTTACAGCATTTTAAACAAGCGCTCTTTTCATTTGAAGAGCTCACTCAAGAAGAAGCTAACTGAACTCTTTACAATACATTATTAAAATAGTTTGTTATTAACCCCTCTGGAAAGTCCTTGTGCTCGTGGCTTGGCGTTGATGCACAGCATCCGCAGATGCGACAAACGGATCGCTTGTTGTTATTACTCATGCCTAAGGGGAATCGCTGCTGACTCTTTGTTTATTGGAATAGCAGTATGTAATCAGGTAGAATAGTTTGACATGCAGTTCTCTCGATCATACTAGGTGAGGCAAACTTGGGTCTCGATTTGTTTCTCCGGGCTACTCCCCCACTCGCCCATCTGGAAATTCATGAAATTCCTTGGCCTTGCATTTGATCCTTACCCCCTCCAATCCTTGGACCACACACATTATAACCAGAAACCTATTTAAGAAATAGAACACATTTTTCCATGTACCACAGCCTGATGGTAGCACGCGTGAAAGGTTGGGAGAACAACAAAGCTGGCTGTGGGACCAACCTTTCACAAGTGCTACCATCAGGCTATGGAACATAGGATAAAATGTGTTCTATTTCTTTTATAAAAATAACAACAAAGCACGCCTTAAAGAACAACATTTATGCAGAGTTTTGAACGAACTCAGTGTGGCTCAATTATTTTGTGTTTCTCTTTACTGAGACCATTCAGAACATGGAAATTTATAAAGCACTTTTGTTCAGCTTATAACGAAAGAGATTTCATTCAGCGAATTGTGTTCAATAGAAAAATGTCTTGAAAATGAATGTATTTGACATGCGAAATCGGCGAAAAGTGGCATCACACAGTTTGCAAAAATCTCCACAGAAAATTTTATGCGAGCCGTTGTTTTTGTCTGTTTTCGTAGCACAAATGAACTCGAATGGTTGTTTAGACATAAAAAAGCTAATACCCTCTATTTTGTATGCAATCCTTCTTGTATAAATATCATAAACTGCGTAAAGTCCTAATTTGTGAGTGGCAAAACTTAACTCACCTTGCCGTTTTCCGTCGGTTTGCCCGTCGCACGTTTGATTTGATCGTTTTCACTTGCTAAATCAAAAAGCGTCTGTCCATCTCGATATTTCCTCACTCTGCCAATCTTTTCTATCGTTTTATGAAGGTTTCATCATTATGTAGATGCTTTTTTTAAAAGATTTAGATGGAAAAATGGTAGAACCAGCTGTAGTTCTGTCGCCGGTTTTCTCATAGTTTGGCGAGTGGAAACACACTTCTGGTCAAAGCTATGTACCATAGCATTACCATAGCGTTATGGTAATTGGTTTTCGACCAATCAGAGCGCGCGTTCTATCTATAAAATTAAAGAATAACTTGAGTATCCGTTTCTATTCAGGCGGCGATGGCATGAGAGTGCAGGTGTCAAGACACATGCTACAATCAGCAGAGGTTTACACCAGAAGCAATGCTCCCTCCTGTGGAGAACATTTTTATGACATCGTTTTAGTCATATTGAGTTTACTCACCATGGGGTGCAAACGTTTTTCGAGGGCAAGACCAAGATCTGGGACACATAGTGGCAGATATGTCACCTCCACATGGAACCAGCGGATAGAGTGTTCGTGGTCTATCTTCTGTCGATTCAGTAGTGAATGGTGGATAGGACTATTCAACGATTTAGCCAACTATGTAGCATTTACTAGTAGTAATCTGAAACATACGATGTGCTACTGCAATACTGTCGATGAAGTGGCAGAGCTTTGGAACAGTCACACCATAAGGCGTAGCAGAATGGCATAATGTCCATTGAGTATTCCTGATGAGACGAATGTTTTGCCCGAGAATTCGGGCAAAACACATGAACGTTGGCGCAGACGCAAGCGCATATGCATTTGCTCTGGGAACGAAAATGGCATTTCCCTTATGTGGTTTACACTAAAAAAATGAAATCGTGTCTAGTGTAAATCAAGCGAACGCGCAGGTTTTAGGTTTGCTTTTGCGTCACGTTGATATACACTTGCTTTGCGCGTGCGTCTTGCAGCTGTGTTCGTGTGTAAATCATCCCTAAGAGGTGGCTACAAGAAATTCTTAGATGAAATCATACCATATATATCAACTTTTACTATGCCGTTACTTTTTCATGTTCAGGTATCAAGTGAATTTTGAAAAATTTTGAAGAATACTTGGACTGGAAAGAGGCTATTGAAATTTATTTTATGTTGATAAAAGCAGCAGAAATGTAGTCATGTATGCGTTGGCGTCCAGGACATCCCACTATCAAAACAAACAACAGTGTAAACATTTCGTACTTCTATAGCTAGCTTTTTGCGTTGTTTTGAACACGTACATATTGGTCAAGAAAATGTCGCGATTGTTGCAAACTGATTGGTTGAAAGATAACAGCCAGATCAACCAAGTGTTCATGTTGGCACTACTTTATTAGTGCTATTCATTGTTTAGTTTGAGATAAAATTTGTATTTCATTTTATACAACACTAAGACGAGCGCACAAGCACCATTGACGTGTCAAAGCGCGCGAACTCAACTAACACCGAGTTTGAAAACCGCGCATCTCGCGGCGAGAAAAAACAGTTGTTTTTCTTAAATAAAACAAATAGACCACGTTTTTGTTCACGACACATCTGTGACAGTATAGACGCAAGGAAACATGAGATATATTTGTTAAATTGCAAATGTGCATCATAGTACTAGTCAGACTCCATCGTTTAGCTAGTTAAGTAATATTTTGCAGGGAACAGCATGAATAATGGCAATTAAAAAAAAGCCATGGCTGTCCATACGTTGTTCGAACATACACTTCACCTAATTGTCGCCCTCAGGGTAAGCATCCCCGCCACTAATAATCCTGCTTTTTTGGAACTGGGGACCCCTTTTACAAAGCGCGATAAACAGGTGAAATTGGAAGAACCGGAAAGATATCACCAGGATCCCAGTTTCATTTTTACCTAGGCCTTCTCCGATCAATCAATGAAACTATTCATTTCGTCCGTATTTTGTTTTTATGTCAGTTCATAACAAAAACATCGTGAACTGGGCTTGGCTTTTGTGATCGACACAATATTTGCTTAATAATATGTAATAAACAGTCCACTATTAGTGAAGCAGCAGATTTCGTGTGACTCTTAAAAGTGCCGCGACAAGTTGTGCCGCGCGGTGACCGTGCCGCGACTACGCGATTTCATGCCGTATCTACAGCGGGCCAGGTTTCTCGCACCTTCATACGAAATATGCCCTATATAAAAAACAACATGCAGAGCAAATGATTTTTAACGAAGGGGGATGCGATCTATATTTCGTATATAGAACGTATGATATTTCAGAAAATGACACTACAAACTTCATACAACATCTATAGAATGCATCTGCCTCCCTTTTTAAATGGCAGATAAATGGAAAACATGGAGCATTGCAATTTCTTTGTTGCAATTCCAAGGATATGGCATTACAAAATAGCCCGAACGTTCTTAGCCTGTTATTTGGATCAGGATACGAGTCATCTCACTGCTAGATTAGGCAAAAAAAAAGACCGGCGAGAAAAGGCGGAATTAGGTGAAGGCAATGCGTGAGCGTGCAGTTTTACCAAAGCAGTATATGAAGAAAAGCTGGGATGGAGAACAGGCGAAATTATAGACTAGACGAACTTTTGAAAAATCGCACTTCATACGGCAAATCTTAGTAAAAGTTGGCGACCGGTGCAGTCTTATGTAATTTTTGACGCTGAATCCGAATTTTTCGGTCGCCAACGCTGATTTTGCGTTTTTAAGTGGGAAATGACGTCATGGTTACCATTCTCATATGACGTCATGGCGATTCTGAAACTTTCGCGCAAAAACGTCCAAGGGCTTTTTTTTATTAAATCAGGTATTATTTTAAGTTTGAATCGTCGATAACTGTCACATTTGATCAGGATGGGGAATAACTGATTCAAAACTATGCGAGTTAAGGGTTCTCGATACAGTATTTAGAGGGGTTCATTTTCAACGACTTTAGAAAGTAAGAAAATGCAAAACCTCATTCTTTTGCCGATTTACTTTAAAAATTAAGACACACACACAAGTGTGTAAACAATTTCTAGATTCAAGATCCGTACATTTTGTCTCTGTTTCACTCCTCAGGTGTGTTCTTGCAGGAAATGTTATCGTTTCCAGCGCAGCCGCAAACGCCGGTACATGGTAATTTTTCTTGCAGCCACAGCGCAGTGTTGTACACCCGCTTTTGCAAGAGCAGGATATGAGTTCCTTGCACGCTTTCGGTATGGGGTCCTTTGTCATAAGAAGCGGGACAAGTTTACCGGCATCGCCATCTTCTCTGATCCATCCCGTTCCGTCAGGGTTTGGCAGGTTAGGTTGCTGGCAGGAGGCTTGCTTCCAGACTAGCGCTTGATAGTGCGCACGCTTGATGTGTAACTCTAGCGCATCCTGTGTCGGAGGTAATGCCTCGGGTTTGGTTGCCTTCGAGAATAGAAGAACACGAGCCGCATTTACAGATTCTATGTTTCCACATTTGTACATTGCACAAATAAACTTCTCGACATCTTTGATTTTGTCCGCTGTCAGCTCTCCTTCGCCTATTGATGCTAGGAGTTGATGTTTCTCTTGAAGATCTTCCACGCAGACCCTTTGGTATGGTTGCAGATGTATGAAGTTGTATCACTACCAGTCAGCGCATGGAAAGGAAGAAGGGCGGATAGCGAGCCTGTTGGTAGTTTGTCACTTATCGCCCTGATATTGAAGAACTTGCGTCTGGTCGCTGTCCCCGCCATCATCCAAACATTAGGAGATGGAATCATGGACGAATGTGCCACTAGGAGTAACAGTACATCGGTATCCCTGGCAGACACAACTACAGTCTCATGGCTGCTTGCGTGGATGCAGTGCAACACTAATCTTGTGTCAGCCTCTTCGTGTTCTGCTTGAAAAACCGAAGTATCGACCACTTGACTAGATGATCGCGCTTCTGTACTAGCGTTAAATCCTCCAGCGGTAACGATGACCTTTTCTTCCGGTGCATTTGCAATTAAATGCTCGGATAGGAATCTTGTCAAGTCTGCCTTATTCTCGGGTAACGCTAAGAAGTTTGCCCAGCTTGTCGGGATTGGGACATCCTTGCTCTCAATGACGCGGCGGATGGGGCGAGCAGTTCTGGTGCGCCTTTCGCGCGTGCCTGATTTGATGGAATTTCTTGGTACCTGTCAAATACGACATGTATGTGGTGAAAACGCAAGCCTGTTCTCAGGACTGCGGCTTGGAAACTTTCCCCATAGTCACCAAAGGTCTTGGCATCGGCAGGTTTACCAATTGCCACCACTAATGCCATTCCATCTATTAGCAAGCACGAACTTCCGCGCAACTCAATTGCACTCGGGCATTCTATCCCTTTAGTAATGACATCGGCCAGCAGCGCTTTCTGACCAGTTTTTAGTTTACCATTCGTCTCCGCCAATGACACTGGAACAGGCATTAGCTCATGTGAAAGGATATCAAGGAGATCTACTTCTCTTCCAGCCTTATAAGCAACGATCAGACGCTGCAGAACGCTTCTATCTGCCCATAAAATTGTGTTCTTTTCCTTGTCTTTGCTCCCTTTTGTTACTTGATACAGCTTATCAAACGTAGGAGCATTGTTCTTGTGCATCGTTGCCGAAAACTGCATATTACTTGTAGTTTGTTGATCACTTGGTTGCTGTACCTGTTGAAACGGTTCGATCAGTCTTTGCTTCACAAATTCTTGAACCTGCCTTTGTCCCAGATCTTTCGCGCCTAACAGTGACTCTTGAATCTCGTCAGTGGCAAGATCTTTGGTAGCAATCAGTTGCAAAGACAATCTGTATGTGAGGTCGGTGAAAATACTTTATACTGTTCCAAGACGGAAACCAATGATTCCTCATCCTTATTGTCGCGAACATTTCTCCCAGGCGCAGACTCGGTGTGTGTGTAGGAATCCTCTTGCGCTTGACCATACATCTTATGCGTCTTTTCTGCAATCTCCGATCGTAAATTGTATGAAAGGGCCCACCTAGAGAAATTGAGAGATGGTGAAAAATCACGATAAAATTGTGATAAAAGCTAGAAACACAATAAACATCAAAAGCATTTTTTTTACCTGCTCAAGGCCGAAGAGGTTTTTGTGATCCCCACAATTCCGCCTCCTCTTTTACCAATACCATTGAGCCACTCCAGACTGTGGTCGGGGCTGACCTCGTTGAAAGAGCCCTCGGTCCACTTGACTACAAAGTTGCCTTGCTCGAATTCCAGGAGAACTTCGCGGGGTAGCTGCTCCATCTCCGCAACAAATACACAACCCCACTTAGCGTAATTCAGATGGTCATACCTAAAAAAGTGAAAAGCCCTTTATTATAAAACCTGAAACAAAAAAACTCAGACTTCAACAGGACCTCTAAGATACCTTAAAATAATACCTGAAAAAATATGGAAGCATGCCGCGGAAGCTATCCAGATACAACTCCCAGTCGCCTTCTCGTTGTGCGCGCGTGAAATCCAGTAAGGTGGACACCATCTCCATGTAACCCACCAGAACGCAAAGTTCAGATTTTCCTCCGATTTCTTGGCAACAAATTCAGCAAGCACTTCTTGGAACTCTGCTGACTTCAAGGAGACAATCAGCTCATGCACACTCCCAGTTGAAGTAACAAGTTCTGAAATCTTCCGTGCCAGCTCAGGTTTGTTCTTCCGGCACGACCTTAGTAAAAATGGCATCAGCATGCGCAATAGTGCTTGCAATGTGATCTTATGGGCGCGCATTGCTCGTTTGTAAGCTTTTCCGTTCATTGCATGTTCAGCTGCATTTGGTCCAAGCAGTCCACTCTCTACCCATGATTCAACAAGTCCCGATCCCTTCATATGATTCCCAATTGTTGCAAGGAAGCACATTGATATGTGAAGACCGCCAAGCTGAATGACGAGCTTCTCTTGATACTCTGGGACAGCCCATTTAAGTTCAACTAACTTGCAATATAGCGCTTGATCTACGGTTATTACAGTGTAGCGCTGTCCAAGCGAGGCGGAAACATGCATGCATTTTTTAATGACAGTGTTCAAGGTGTCCAGTTCATGAGCGGGTGCTTGTATCAGTGGCATGTAGCCAACTTTAGTTACATCAGAATCCTTCCCTGGTAATACCGACTGGTTAAAGCTCGTCCAACCGCTCCTAATAGCGCCCTTGTAGCATGTTAAATGCCAAATCAGTTGCTTTGGCAGCGCTCTTGTTACCATCAGCTTGGTCATACCAAGTCGTCTTAACTGCCTTGATAAATACGGGGCTGTTTGCCTTCACGCTTATCGCTTCAATTCTATCAAGCGATTCCGGGACTTCGAGAATACGCTTGTTTGATGGGTTCACGCCGTCTAGTAATGACGTCTTGTCCTTGCCTCGTTGCCATGCAGCTATTTGGGTGGCGTGGAAGGTATTTTTACCGTCCATTGTCTCGTCTAAAATGTCGATATTGTCTGCCGAAAAGTGAACAAATCTACCTCGCTTTAAATTCGGCGGAATGACAGTGCAACTTTCCTCGTTTAATGTCTTCAGAACGCTCTCAGCTAAGCCCGTGTCTACCTGGAGGATTTGATCGTAACTCAGAACATGGCCAGCCTTGTGAAAAAGTCTGACGAGATCTTTAGACCTTGTCACTTGATGAAGGGTGCTTCCCAAACCAATGTGCTTAGGAGTCCATTTTTTCCCATTGCTCACTCCGAAAATAATGTCCTGTGCAACTGACAGAGCCTTGCTGTGTACTTCAGCCTCCTTCTCTTCAACCGTTTCGCCGTCCAGAAGTCGTTCTCCACCAAATAAAAGATGCAAAAACAGTTTAAGACTTTCCGGGACACAACCATCAGCATCTTCAGCGCTAATATGAGACCTTGGTAGCCAGGCATTTCTCGTAGATCAGCACGTATTTTGATGGCAACGTGTACAAGAGAAAGAAATACATCTTCGTTGAGCTGGTGATAAACTGGTAGAGCAAGAGATTCATCTTCTTCCACGGAGGCCTGACTTACCAGCTGCGACAAAGCCAAGTTAGCGCTATTCTTTTGGATGAGCAGGGTGTGTCGCTCAGTAGGGCCCCTCTCAAGTGAATGCACACACTCGACAATGTCCCCTGCAACATGCATTAGTTTGTCTTTGAATGTCGATCTTCTACTTAAATAAGATGAGGGAACCGTGACTCCTGCTTTTTCTGCTAGCGATATGTACCTATCCCATGCATCGTTAAGCTTGATCACGTGACCTTTTTCAGCAGCATACTCTAGTTCACCGTGCAGCCAAACCATTGCTAAGTCCGAATCTTTCATTTCATTTCTTGCCTTTTCCCCTGATCTCTTATAAGCACTTAAACATGAGAGGTGATACTTGGCTTCACTGGCTATTAAATCAGGCACGCCCGCTAATCTAAGGCGTAGTTTATAGTGCAACTTGGCAATCTCGATAATTTGCTCGCTCATCTTGAAGGTCATAACTGACGACAATCGATCTTTTGTTGTGACTTGACAGAAAACACACTTGTTCCAATCTGCCTGCTCGAATTGGCTTCGTGTTTTCCGCGGACTAGAGGTTCGTTCAGCAATCTCCTCGTTTCTTTTGTACTTCTGCTGCAAGCGGAGAATCTTGTCTTTGCTAGTAAATAAAGAGTAGCACTTTGGATGCCAAACAATTGAAAATATTAGGGTCGCTCAAAACATTTTCCAGTCTACTAATTGTCTCTCTATTCGCAGTGTCCCTAAACTTGATTCTGGAGTTTATAGCTTCGCGGACTACACTTCTACTATGATCAGTTGCCTCTCTGACTTCATCTTTCAGCAGGTGCTGGCAAAAAATACAATTCGCTGGGTCTATTTCTTTCGGTCTCTTCAAACTAAAGACAGGATCCATCTTTGCATCCCCGCGAACGAGACGAAAATGAAACTTTCCCACGGCGTACAAGACAAAAGTAAACAGATTATAATTGTCAGACAATAAGAAAATTAAACAAGAAACACATGTGCGAACTTTTTGGCGCATTTTGTTTTTGCATCCATGCTTTGCATTATTATTCGTGTATTCTTAACACTGATCATTTATAAAACATTTTGGAAGTGACGTGGTTATCAAAAACGCATGTTGTATCTCTACTATGAAATTGAGTAAGGCGTCCTCAAACTCGAGTTGTGTCAACAAAACATGTAATCGCCCCCTTTTATGGATACCGCCAAAAAACCTATCGCCCTCAAATTCCCTCAGTATATCCTAAATCTAGCCTGCACAGAGGCGCTAGCGTGTTTGTGTAATTGTATAATTACAGAGAGAGCGATCTCAGCGGCGCAGTACTGCAGATTTTCAAAAACTACCACATTGACGGTCCGCCGGACTAGTACGCAAAACTAGTACACAAACTACTAGAGTATATTTGAAAAACTGAATCTCAAGCAAATAAATAATATAAACATGATTGTACGTCATTCTTTATTTCGAGCTCATTTGAGCAATTATATAAAGAGATATCGGCATTTTCGTTATATAGATCACGGGGAATAAATTTGGCGTACGTGCCACTTTAAGGTGTCAATTATGATGACGTCATTTTCCCACTTAAAACGCAAAATCAGCGTTGGCGACCGAAAAATTCGGATTCAGCGTTAAAAATCACATAAGAAGGCACTGGTCGCCAACTTTTTACTAAGATTTGCCGTATGCTCTTTAAATATTGGACTTTTTCAATTTTTCGTCTAGTCTATTAGATAATAAGATGAAATCTTGCTAAAATTGAGAAGAATGGGTAAGAAGCAAGACTGGAAGATCTTGTTGATAAAAAAAAGGACAGCAAATATTCGAAATATCCGAGATGGAGGAGTCCTGGTCCATTAACAGCCGTATCATATCTAAGCCTCTTAAAAACCCAACGTCAAACGCCAAGTTTTCTCAGGAAAATTTGTTACATTAGTGCAGCACATTAAAGAGGATTTGAGGGGCAAACCAACACATTGTAGCCTTATAACAACAACAGACGCGGCAAATGAAAATGCCGAGGTGTCAATT
Organism: Scolanthus callimorphus; assembly: GCA_033964015.1. Taxonomy (NCBI): domain Eukaryota; kingdom Metazoa; phylum Cnidaria; class Anthozoa; order Actiniaria; family Edwardsiidae; genus Scolanthus; species Scolanthus callimorphus. Next base: position 24,975,099 of record CM066911.1, on the reverse strand, counting down.
GGCAAACCAACCAACAAATTGCTCGCCGATATTATTCCAGGCCATATTAAGCTAGATCAAACTCTAGGTTATCAACGCAAGGATGTTATTAAACTCTTCCCTCAGTTCGGGGAATGACTGACAAGTAGATGGTAATTCCAGCTGAAAGAAACACGTGTTCCTATTTGCCGTCTAGCTGTTCCATCTAGTTCAGTGAATGTTACCTGAAGTGAAGGGAGCAACATTAGCTCTGCCCCTGTAACAAACCGCAGAAATTTCCCGAGCTTAGCTGAATCCAACCCTCTGATGTACCTTTTGAGGTACTTCAACGCATCCTGCTCTTTGTCGTTGTTAACGGCGCCCTCAACTCTGTCAATTACCTTGCCGTTTGTAGGTAAAAGCTCCTCATAGACTTTCTCCAGGGAGGCCATCGAGGGAAACATGGGTGTGAGATAGAGCATGAAATCTCTCCAACAATCTGCCGCGTATTGTGGTCTTTTCAGAAGCTCTTTGTGAGCTATTTCTGTGATAAAAAAAAACGTATTTTAATAAAGTTATAGGCATTAGAACTTGGCATACGTTGTCAAGTGACATAAGTAACAACATCAACAATCAAAACTTGGTTTTAAAAGTTTAATTCATGCAAACTCTTGGAACCTATTGGTAACCTTCAATTGTTGCACTGTGGTTTGTAAAAAAATCTACCACCTTCATAAGGGCAATACTACAAAACATGGAGCCCTGGCATGTGTTGTTGAAAGGTGGGTTAAATTTTAACCAGTTAAGTTCTGAACAAAATAATCGTGTCACCATCTTATATATAATACGTGATGTTGGGGTGGGGGGGAGAGGTCATACTGTTAGCCCAGCAGCCTTGAAAAACGGCTGCACCACGAAACTTCAAAACCACGCCATTTTCTTGCATACTTGGGGAACTGTGTTATAGGATACATTTTATTCAAAAACGATAAAGTGGACGGTAGATCTAATTCAAGCGTTTTCGTAAGCGAGAAGATCGAGGACGTAAAGGCGCCATTTTACGTAGCCTGAGTCAACAGACGCCCGCTCAAAATCAAAAGATTTGAGCGAGACGTTTGAGCAATATAGCCAAATGTAACGTACTGGGTGGCGTGACACTGCCCAGATCTGGGTAGTGATTCTGATTGGTCGGCGCGTTTTGTCTGTGTCGTGTTTATCTTTGTGAGTTCAAGATGGCTTCGATAGCAATCAAAGCTGAAGTTCGGTCGATTTGAAACGTCTCAAAGCAGTCAGTGGTTTTATCTCGTTGCAAGCATTTTTAAGTTGAGAATTTATACGACGACTAGTTGCAGCACTGCACAGACGTGTTTGTTGACCAACTTTGCCACTCAAGCTTGGCGTTAGCTTTGTATTTACGTTCTATCGAGCATCTAGTAAACGAGTGAAACTTGGAGACTCGTTATGCATCTAGTAAACGGGCGAAGCTTGGAGCAAGGCATTGTAGCCGCGGATCAAAAAGAGTCCTGTTCAATGTTGTTTGGTGCGCGCAGCGTTAATTCAGATTGGCATGCTCCAACATTGGAAGGGGGAACGGGGTGTTTACGATACTATTGTCCGCCGCTGTCTGAGTGAAGTAACGCATGCGCACTAGCCTACTTTAGGCACTTGGAAAAATAATACGCGACTGTCTGAAATCACACGCAAATGAGGGCTTATTTGTTGCCCCTAAAGTTTCCCCCAAAAATGGTGTTTAGGAGAAAAATTATTCCTAAACCAGTGCTTTCATATTATTCAGAACATACAGAACAGTTTTTCAAACGCTTCTGCTAGATTCTTAAAATATTTCGCTTGATGTTTTCTGTCGATGTCATCGTTTTGCACGGGGTGTTTGAGCTGATAGTTTGCGCCAACTGCGAAGCTATTAAAGGCAAAAAATCTTACAGCTAGTTTTAACCACGAGGTTCTAGATAAAAGGGAGAGTTTACGATTCTCAATCCGCAGCACGGGGGAAGTTTACTTTTTTGTTTGTTTGCTTGGTAACAAGATACAGCACTCTGTCTGGTACAGGGCCATTTGCCATTGGTAAATGGTTAAGTTGCCGCCATTTGACTTAACCATCAGAAAAGCTTGGTTCTCTGGGATAATTGATTTCAAACTAGGATAAAAATATCACTATATCTTCACTAACACTACTTTATTTGTTCTCAACCAAAAAGGCGAGAGAAAAATACAGTTTTAATGAAGTAAAAAGCGTGGTAAACCATTAGCGACAATATATAAAGAGTAATACTTGTCTTCTTATCATTATGAGCAGCTTAACCATTCAACTTAACCGTAATATTTTCCTTACATGCTCAAAGGTAAACAAAGTTCTAACCCTGTATGTCGAATATAGCGCTAGATTGCTAGCCATTTCAAAAGCTTAAACTTTAAAATGTGGATAAAACGAAGACATTTGGCGAGTTAAATGAACGGTTAAGTCGGTTAAGTGTAATGTGGTGGTGCTTGTTTGACCATATGTATTTGCATATTTCGCGTCTGTCGTCTGTCGAATATAGCGCTAGATTGCTAGCCATTTCAAAAGCTTAAACTTTAAAATGTGGATAAAACGAAGACATTTTGGCGAGTTTAAATGAACGGTTAAGTCGGTTAAGTGTAATGTGGTGGTGCTTGTTTGACCATATGTATTTGCATATTTCGCGTCTGTGAAAGCCCGAGGTAGTCGCGCATGAAAAAAGCATCGAGTCTCTAATTCTCATTGCTTTTGACATCTCAGAAACCTCGCTTTCGAACATTATTCTTGCTTTCGTGAGATGTTCTCCATTACAATAACTATAGCGATAGCCTTAGATTTTTTTGTATTGAAAATTCCAGAAAACTTCGCTGTGTAACTCGCCAGTAATTTTGAGACTGATTGGCTTTCCTTTCGTCCTATTATTTGTACAATTTGTCTAAGACTTTAACAATACTTTATAGATTTCAATTTCGAATATTAGCACATTCTCTTAAAGAATGAAATCGGCCAAATGTCTTCAAAACACACCGATGCTCAGGCTATTGCGCTCGTTTGTCAATTTACCGTTAACTTTGCTTGATCCTTCTGTCGTGAAATCATAGCACAGAGCTCGTTCTTCAGAGAATCTGCTCTATATTTCTCCTCTATAAGTTGCCGAAATGTATCGTGCTTTCATTATGAGACTCAACTCCATAACTTTTGCCTATGTTAGCGACATTTTGAGCACAAATGTATCGCGTAATGACGAAAAAAAACGGCTCTTGCGCGACACTCTTAGGTCACGTTATACTTCACTAAACTGTCATTTTGACGAATGCCAGGTATCGATTTCAGCTCAGACAATGGGGGACAAAAATAAGTAAACACTTGGCTATCCAGGCTGTTCCCCGCTCCCCTGTTCAATGTTGTTTGGTGCGCGCAGCGTTAATTCAAATTGGCATTCTCCAACATTGGAAGGGGGAACGGGGTGTTTACGATACTTTTGTCCGCCGCTGTAGATTGTACCCTAAAACCTGTCTAAGAGCAAAGAAAAATAGTAAATCTGGGTGTAGGTGGACATACCTTGCTTTATTTCACACATTATAGCTCAATGGAGTTTACACTTCATTTCATTGCATTTTTGCTGCCATCTTCGAATTACATCATGTGCTGGCCATTCGCAATGAAAAAGCTCAGAGTCACGTTTATTTGAGAAAATAAAATGTTAATAGTATGCTGCATTCTTTCTTTGTATTTGGAGCCATATTTTGACGTAGACAAAGTTTTCGTGAAGGGAATTCTTAAAGTGCCACTAAAGGCAGAAGTCAACTACATTCATCAAAAAGATCCATTATCCAAAGGAACAGTAACGAAAGAAAAATGTGTTTACCACACGCCGTTAATATTTTATTGATTTTTGAATATTTCCGATTGGCGATTTTTTTTCGTTCAACTATGCGCTTCTGCATCCTGTGGGGTTAACAATGGTTCCTGTGACGCATGAAGAAGACATAGAAAGTAGAACAAAGACCACGAAGAAGACAATGAAAGAAGAACAAAGACCTTTGTTGTATTTTCTATGTCTTCTTCGTGCGTCATAGGAACCATTGTTCTGAAGAACTTCTCCCCCAGGATGCATCGCGCATAGTTGAACGAAAAAAAAAAACGCCAATCGAAAGTATTGAAAAATCAATAAAATATTAACGGCCCGCGTAAAGCACATTTTTGTTTCGCTACTGTTCCCTTGGATAATGGATCTTTTTGATGAAATGTAGTTGACTTCTGCCTTTAGTGGCACTTCTGCCTTTAGTGGCACTAAGGTATGTTTAGGAATGAGCAGTAATGAAATTGCTCAAAGCCTTAATAGTTAAAACACATGAGAAGTGGAGGATTTTGAAAACAAAAAAATGGCAGAGAAACTTCAATATATTTTTTCAAAAATAGTGCTTGTTAATTAACCCTTTCACTGCTACAGTATCAATGCACCTGTGACTGGTAAACCAACACATCCATCCTGGAGAAGTATTCACGCTTGGCACAAATGCACCCGAAATCGACAGCACATTTGTGACGGCTTTTCCCGAAGGACGCGCGCTTAAATTGGGAGACTGGGCCCTAATCAAAAGGATCGATTGACAACTATTTTTAGAACTTCCCAGAAGACCTCTCGAGCCTCACAGAGATTTGCAAAATGGCGGACTCGACAGAGGAAGAAGAGAGGAAGATTTTGATACCAAATATGACTAGCTTTTGGAGTAACCACCAAGTCTTTCGGCAATGTTGAAATAGTGAATATTGTGGAAATCGCATTTAGCCATTCGGCTCCAAATTCATGCCTATTTTTGGCTTCAAATAACTTTTTGTTTCGCCTGATGGAATGTAAACAGAACGATGAATACAAAGTGCAATGAACTCTCTAAAACTTGTTCTTTTTAGTTTTTTGAATTTAGCTTCCATGAGAGCACATTTTAATATTTCGTGGACACTGCGTTGCCACTCGTCGCTTCGAAACGTACGCAATATCGTTGCTTTGTTTGGGAAGGAAGCGTGACTCTACGAGCTCTGGACTCACAACAAAACATAGTTTGGACAAAACAAGGACGATTCTTATGGAGAAATAATAAGGTTTGACGTATAATCTTCATTGCTTTGGTAATAGTTCTTCAAATTATAGAGAAGTACGCATTTTTCAGGTGATATTATTGCTCTGTACGTGCAATCAGCTTTTTTTAGAATCAGTCGGCGATTCTCATTCTAATGCATTGCAGCTTATTGACCTTTTCATGCCAGCAATCTAGAAATCAGTGGCAATGAATAGAGAGTCAGAAAGTGGAAAATTGGTGGAAGAATGTAGTAAAACTAGGTCAAGGAAATATCTTAAATATTGATTGCCCAGTAAATCTATGGCAAAATTGCTTTTGTTTTGTTTCCAGTCACTACTGGGGAAGGTGATCTTCCTGTCCTGTTTTCGTTTTGTTTTGCTTCAAATATCCACAGGGGTTGTGCAGAAGCCTAGAACTTTCATACGGATAGAGCATTTTTCCTCGTTAGGGGGATACAGAAATCATAAGAACAGTTCATTCTTATTTCCTTATATACTTAGAAATCACACAAATCCTTCTTTAATAGATGTGTACGGCTATTTTTTTGGAACAGCCCAATGATAGTGGTTTTACTTTCTTGTTATGAATTTGCAGAATCAAGAAAATTTTCAGCATTGATGGTAAGAAAACCTTTCATGTTCATGACTACCTGGACTTAATTGAGGGCTAGTATGTCACTGACATACTCCTTCTATATGTGAATAAAGAGAAGCTTTTTCTGCAATCAGAATTGTCTGGAGATTTCCTTGATTTTTTGGGTTGTAATATTTTGTGTTATTTTTCACTGAAAAGCTATAATTTATTTTCATTCTTGTCTTCTTCTCGGAACTAGAAAACCAATTTTCCTTGGGAGGGGCTTCAAATCACAACTTTATGTGCCGCAAAAGTGACCAACATTCTCACTGTTCGACTAAAAAATGTCAGTATGTTGGATAAACTTTTGTATAATGGTATTCAGTTGGTGACTACAATTCCTCTTTTTTTACTAAAGTTTGGTCCCTGTTACAGAGTGACACAACACTTCACCGTCATAGACTTACATGGTGGCAAGTGGTTAGAAAGTAACACTCAACTGCTGATATGTACATTCTGTATTGTAGCATCGGTGATTAATTTTAGAGTTACAATCTGACGAAGAAAATAAAGTGTCCAGTTTCATTTTCTGACAGAATTTTTCATTTTCTGACAGAATTTTTTCACATTTTCGGACGCAAAACGGGCTAAATTTCTACTCGCAGTGCTCTCAACATTGAAAGTAGGGGGCGGTGAAAGTGGACACTTTATTATGCGATCAGATTTCGAGTTGTAATGACCACCGGAGAAGCGCAAAGTTAACGGATTTATATTTTTGTAGCAGCGCATAGTTATGGTGTGTAAACTTGTTGGTGTAATTACTTAGTTTAGTAGCTCTAAGTAATATAAGAAAAAACAATGAAAAGAGTCAAATATGTGTATTTTTTTCTGGCGCCTTTTCTTTGTATGAATTTCTAGAGAACATATTCTCAGAACATGCTAAAAACCGGCGAACAAATTGAAACTTACTTTATTGTGTCGTGAGGGTATTGAGCGTTACCTGTGTTTTGGTTGATAGGCGTTTGCTGCTAAATGGTTTCCGAGGGGAGACAGAAACTAGAGTTTTGTGACTAGTTCTAGTTTGAGACTTCGCAGAAATCATTCTCCTTCCTACAAGATCCTCTTAAACACGACCAGAATGCTTAAAACATTAATCAAGATTTAGCTACAAAGTTTTCATTTTAGAGATAAATAACAAACAGACAAACATAAAACTTGTCAGTAAAGTTGTTTATGCTAATGGCCCTGTACTTTTACATGCCTTGTAATCGAATTTGACGGTGCGCCATTCTTCAGAATACAGTTATTAATTTTCCTGCAGATATATTCAGTTTGAATCTCGCAGTCTAATAGAGTAAAAATTATCGAAGGCTCTACGCTATTCAAAGCTTAATCAAGTTCTAGTTTAACGCTAGTTTTTTCGACTTTTCAGTGGCGCACCGTCGGTTCTTCAAGAAAAATGAGTAGACGTGTTTCTATTTTAAACTGACGGTGCGCCACGAAAAATTGATCTTGTACGCGTTATCGAAAATTCTAGTCGCAAAGAAACAGGATAAACTTTTCCGGTAAATTTGTGTCTAGTATAGAATAGAGTTAAAATTAGGAATTTAGTTAATCAAGCTATAAAATTGCAATATATTTGTGATGGCTCACCGTCCCATTGTGAATTGAACGCATAATTACATGTCATGTGACGAGCATTTTTTTGAATGGCACCCGAATGTTAACATCAAAGGGTAATTCTCTTTTTTGAGAAACAACTGCATTTTTAACTGATTTGTAAGACTGTTGACTTTGATACATCGCATAATTTTGACACTTTTCTAAGTGACAGTCCCTGCACTTTCTAAAGACAAAATATCCTAGCTTTGAGCTCGTTGGAAAACGTCTTTAGAATGATCATAGTTTTCAAACAATGACTTTTTGAAAACGCGTCAATTTAAAGTTTGACAACACAAGGGTACTATTTAAACAATCTATATTTCCAGAATTAACAACTTCCCTCATCGATTTATCATATATATAACAAAATAACTAGCCAGAAACATCCTCAACTGCGTCAGTTCTATTCGTCGCGTGCCTTGTCTCTATTTACACCCGTCACGCTATTATCCTTAAAAGCGCCCTATAACCCCTTATAAAGACAATCTGACGAAGAAAATTAAGTGTCCAGTTTCATTTTCTGACAGAATTTTTCCTCCCCTCCTTAATATTGTGAAAAATGAAGTCACATTTTCGGACGCAAAACGGGCTAAATTTCTACTCGCAGTGCTCTCAACATTGAAAGTAGGGGGCGGTGAAAGTGGACACTTTATTATGCGATCAGATTGTAGCTTGTAACAGTTGACATAGAAGCCTGTAAATTATTCCCACCTCTTATAAGCCAGTTGCCCATGGAGCTCTGCTGATTGATTAATATTTTGCTATAAAAAATCAACTTTTATTCATTTTCAACTCTCAGCCTAAAAATACCCTATGCAAATTACATGTGCTGACAGATGCTTGTGAATTTAAACATCCAAATAGCCATCAAGCTCCATTTTTATCAGATTCATAATATCTCAGGAAGGAAACCAAATTTGGACAAACCAAAGTTAGACAACATTTAAGGGGAGTGTAACAATGACATCACTGATATCATCGTTACATTATTTACATTTAATGAACATTTAGGTAACCAAAGAAAAATTGTCACCAAAGCAAATTTGACAAAAGCTGATAAAAGATACAAAAAAAAAACAACCACATGAAATTGAACTGAATGCTGCTCTACTTTTAAGCAGGCCTCTCAATCCATTTATCTGATTATGTGTACCTGTGCTCTGTATGGGTTGTCAATTATAAAATGTTTTGACTTTGATTTCTTAAGCTTCATGTCATTTTTGTGTATATTATTACCCTCCATGTTGTTTAGGAATTAGCCTTCCTCTTGTTTCACTGAAAGCATGTCTAAATTATTCAGCTATCACACTTTAGTCTTGTTTTTACAGTACCACCTTGTGCAACTGACAGGCAGGGGCGTAGCTATATCAACACGCAAAGTATGCAGCTGCACACAAAATTTGTTTAAGTAGTTTAATAAATTTATAATCAAAATAATTTGCATTTGACATGCATGTTGATGTTTCCTGTATTGCAAATTCTAGAGCAAATACTGACTGGTGGCAGCAGTTTGTTTGTGAAAAACATTTTCTAGTAGCATCTAGACTTTTGTGCAGGCAGTCCTGATACATGCCTACAGAGTTATCCCCTTAGTTCAAAGACTGATATCACAACACGCAGCTATGTTTGAGTTGTTCATAGAGGTAATTCAATCATGTTCCATGAAAATGATACCAGAAACATCTAGTAGTCATTTAGGTTATGTAAAACACTGTACCAATGTTAGTTTTACCAGAAAAAACAGAGGTATCATGGTCTTTTCCAATTTGTTATCCAAGTGCTACAGTTCTGTGTGTTCCAGGTTGCTCTTTTCCCCTGTTAGTGATTAAAGTTTTACCAGAAAAGCAGAGGGATAATGGTCTTGCACTTATGGCTACAGGGCGCTCTCTGTATGTGCTCCTAAATTTTGGAATTCTTTGCCTTTACAGCTCCGATGTATTACGTCCTTTTCTTCTTTTAAACGCAATCTTAAAACACACCTTTTCAAATCATTTTAATGCGGCCTGTTGTACAATTTTGTTACATTTTTTTCAATTATTGTATAAAATATTATATCATAGTATTTCATTTGCTTTTGGGTCTTATTCTTATGAACTAGATGTAATCATACCAATTTATTCATTTTATTTTTATATTTTTATATATTTTAATCTCATATAGCCCTTGTAAGAGCACCGAGACTTGGTGGGGTGCCCCTAAAACCGTATTATTATTATTATTATTATTATTTTCCAATTTGTTATCCAGCTACAGTTCTGTGTGTTCCAGGTCACTCTTTTCCCCCAACAATGATAATAGATTCCTTTTTTCATAAAAAGAAAGAGTCTTCACAGAAACCAGAGTACAGAATGTCTTGCGTGAGAGTTAAAACAGCAGTGAACTACTGAAGATTCAATTTCCAATAATTGTTAGCATTCGCAGTCATCTGATAAACTTGCATTTCCATTCTCGCAGAAGTTATAAGTCAGTGCTTGCAATTAATTATTAGTGAACACACAAGTTCACCATTCGTACTTCCTCTGCCATTATTCATTTTCTTTCTTTTTCACGCATTCTTCGAGAGTATTCATCATTTTGGAAGTACCAGATATATATATTTTTTCCTTTGGCAAGACCGGAAGATTCCTATCAGGAACGTAAGTCCTCTGAAAAACATTTCACCTTCTTCTCCGTTTCCGCCATTTGGATTAGCTGGGTGTTTTGATGCGTGCGACCGCTGGCGAGCTATGACTAACATGCTTGCCTTATGCTGGCGATGTGGGGTGCATTTATGCCAACTGTGATTGGTCATGGTTGGGGATTAATTTGGGCTTTGGCATATTGTTTACGTACCCAATGGGGTGGGAGATTTACGTGCTTAGTACTTTCCCTTTGCCAGTGGGTTTTTTATTTTTGTATATAGCCTTTTCAAGAAACGTTGTCGGTGCCCAAGAGAAAAGAGAAAAGACCGAAGAGTAGACCGAAAGTGATCATGGGACTGCGAGGTGATTTGTTTAGAGCAATAAGTGGGCACGAACAGTGAATACCTATCTTTTTAGATATCACAGACGTAATAGAATATATTTCAGAAATTTTTTCCCTGATTTTACTTTTGCTAAGCAGATTTTGATTTTCCGCGCTACAAGAAATGTGTTTGAGAAAAAAAAGCTCGTTTCCTGAAATGCGTGCTCTAATTATTTCTCCAACCAAAATTTATATTGGTACGTGCTTAGAGAGCCTTTACCTCAGAGGATTCAAAATATTTCGCTACGGTTCTCTCAACAGTTCTCTCGTGTAGAAAGCCCCGAAAAAAACGAAGCGATATCATTCGCCAACGAAGGTCTTCACTGTACGGCGCAGGCATGATTCGTCTCTGAAACTCTATTGTGTACAGCAATAAAGCAATTTGCACGCGGTTTCAAACGTCTAATTGCCCAGCCTAATTACTATATTGTTTAGTGGATACGCGCTGAAATGTAAGGAGATAGAATATAAACAAAAGCAATGTTGTGTGTGAAATTATTTCTATTTCTGTAACTGTAACTACGACGAGAAAACTGAGTTAAATTAAACTGTGAAGACACTAAACGAGTTTGCAAATGTTTTCGTTCTATCCGGTTGCTATAGTTTTATTTATCGTTATTCTTTCTTTGCCCAGAGCGCCTTTCGGTCTTCTATCTGGTCTTTTCTCTTGGGCACCGACAACGTTTCTTGAAAAGGCTATATATGTAGTGTGTCTATTTACATACAATATACAGTATGCAATTAAATGGGTTGTTATAAGTAAATATCCTTTAGGGGCATTGCACCTTTGAGCAGTTAACTCCCGAAGCAATTACAGCCCTGGCGAAACTAGGACACATGTAGCACGCAGCATCGTATCCGGACACATGTTTCCCAGTTTAGCCATGCGTGAAACATTTTTGCACGCGACAAATTTTGTAGCCAGGACACAAAGAAATGTTTCTTCGCCAGACAAGAAACATTTGATGTGCCCGAGACATACGCATACGCATGGCTGTGAAATCTGGAACTATAACTTCAATGACTCTAGTGTGGGAAATAAAGCATGCTAGTAGTTTATCTTTACACAGATGTACTATTTTTCCTTTGCTGTTAGACAGTTTTTAGAGTTGGCCCAAACAGACTCCAAGGGTGGTCCATGGACCAGGGGTCCACTTTTTGTAGTCTTCCTTCATAAGGCAAGTAGTGTCATGATGGTTTTGTAATAAAATGCATACCTGCATAATCTGCTTTATCACATAAATACAGTGAAATTCTAGAATAATGTTTGCCAAGACACTCTCTGTAGTTCTGAAGAACAAATGGCTGTTGTGTGACAAATAAAAGACTTGACTTCTTGAAAGTCTGGATACAACAGCACAAATTCTGTGTCTTCTGCAATATTCTTGTTGAAAGCAAGGTGTTTTTTCACAGCTGCTCACTTCAGGGTTATATCTGAGACCTTCTCCTTTATGTCAATGGGCAATGTCGAGCCCCTTTTCACTTTAAATTCTCCTCTGAAGTTGTAAACAATGCCAACTTTGATCTGACAAATTAATTAATAAAAAATGCAGCCAGTAAGAGCAGTTTCACCTGAGTGTCACAAGTTTGCAATTATTTTGTGCTCAAGACCATTCCTAAGTTCGTTTAGAATGTTTTCACTTTGCACATGCAACCAGAAGGGTAATTGATTTAATATTCTTTATATTTACACAATATCCGCTTACCTAAACACTTAAAGGAGCAGATATTTTCTTTTTTTCATTCTGTTTCCTTTCGATTTTCTTCTCCTTTGCCATTGTAAAAAGATACTGTTAAAGGATTTTTGTTCTCTCTGCATCATGAATTCTTCAAATGACAAATGAGATGGTTTGCCTGCATCATTTTGATGGTTTAAACGATTGCCACATGAGCCGCAGAACAATGAAGACCGAATGATGTTCCTTGCGCCACAAGATGTGCAATACATCTCACACACATTCACAGGAATACCTGCATAAAAGGATTCAATTAAATGGGTACTGTCATAATTGGTCTGTCATGAATTTTGGGTTATTTTAAGTACTTTAAATACAGGCAAATTCACAAGAAATCAGCAACATAATGATCTACCTTAGTTAAATAACCTTTCAGCTGCTAGATCAACACAAAGTTGGAGCATTTTCATGTATTATTGAGCGGATGGAATTGGAGTGGGAATTGGTATATTTGATCTCCGAGGCTGAACAGCTTTCAAACTTACAAATTTGATACCAAAAGGTATTAAAGCTTTTGTAAGGATGCCTGTATAATGCAAAATTAAGTTCCTTTTTTCTTTCTAATATTTAGACTAAGTCAAAAATAACAAAGGATTCTGAGTTGTTTAAATATACAAGTTTTTAAACTCGGATTTCAGTGCAAGCATGTTTTTCACAAACAACGGGAAATAATAACATTTTCCATTAATTGTATGCATAGTAATGGAAAAACACTACCAAAACCATTAATGTTTTTACATAATTTTATGCTTTCCTATCTATATGTTATTTAGTAATGAGGGATGCCATCACTGCTGACCTTTGTTTGCGAGGCAAAGTATGACAGACACCTTTATATCGGATAAATTGGCTATATGAGAACATATAGCCTCTTTATTACCAACCTACCTAAAATTGTTACAAAATACAGAATTATTTTATGCCTAGCAAAGGTGAGGGCATACATACCGCCAAAGCCCAAAAGGCCGCCCAACCCCAACAGAAATGGCAAACCATGATTACTAAACCATAAGTCAAATGTCAAGAAATTAAAATGTGTATAGTAAAAATGCTGCCTGATTTTCCAGTGTGAATTGTAGGCCAGAATGAATGAACAACTAGCCCTGCATGTTGTCAACGCATTGCTCGACCTGTGAGAAAAGAACAAAAGAAACAAGCAACAGCAACGGAAACTTATTTACTTCACATATATACTAGTCATGAACATATGGAAACAATCAGCCCTGCACTTTGTCCCCATCTGTCCTAAAAGGATATTTATACTTTAAGAAATTAGAAAAGGCAATATACCCTGTATTTTACCCTGTCTCATTTCCACCATTATGTCAATTGTTTTTATGTACAGAATTTGAAAAGGAAATGTCCTGCCAGAGTTTCCATAATACAAAACAACCTTCCCTGAAAGTTGCAATGCACAGTGGAACCAAAATCCTGATAGACATTAATTTGGCATTACCCCAGTTTGAAAATTAGCAGCTCTGTAAATATATTACCGGAAAGTTCATTATGAAGTCAAAGTTGCAATCCGAATATACCTCTTAAATGCGTCTGATTTCCAGCGACCTAAAAGCCTAATTTTTTCTTCAGAAAATCCCTGCTCTGCGGCAAATGTGGCTGCCCCTATACGAAAACTGTGGCCTCTGTACCTAGATGGGTCCAAACCACAGGAAATTATTACCTGATTAAGTTGCAAAGAAAAGGTAGTTCTTGATATTGGCAATCCAGATTCGGTACGAAAAAGTGGGCCACTTGAAGTTCCCCTGATTGCAATATACTCCAATAATGCCTGAACTGGGCAAATCGACCTATGCCTGTTAATTTTGACTGCAAATGGCTGTTGGTTTTTGTTTTGCTTGAATTTATAAAACGTCACTTTTATGGCTGAGGTGTAACCACTGGAATCAGATAGAGCCGTCAATTGTCCAAGTTGCAGAATTTGATCCACACTGTTTTTACCGGTGTATGTTATTTCCCCAATACGAAGAAAAGCAAAAAATGCCAATGAGCACATCGATCTAAACAGCAATCTTTGATGCACTGAGCCACAAATGCTCTTTGATGCATCACATATGCTAGTTAGAATAGGAATAGTGATAGGAAGCCTGATATCATATGATACATATAAGCTATAAACAATATAAGCTATAAACAATGATAAATTAGAAGGTGATATAGGGATGGTATTGCAATCCATAATCTTGATGTTACGAGAAAATTGCTGGAAAAGGGACCACGCCCTTTCATATGTAGGAACTGACGATGGCTGCAAACTTGAGATCAACAATTTTTCTATTATATTCCCCAGTTCTCCAGTAGTAGTTGCCAAGGGATGTGAGTGGCTCTTTGTACATCTTTGGCGCCAGAGATTGGAACTTCTGAACCTGTAAACGAAATAAAGAGTCTGCTTGCTCATTATAAATGCCCGGTATATGTTGAGCTCTGAAATGAATATGTAATTGCAAACGGACCAATACAAGTTTCCTCAAGAAGACCATGAGATCTTTATCCTTACATGTCTGTTTATTAATGACAAACCAGTGCCTGATTGTCAGTGAAAAAATAATACGCTGATTAGCCATAAAGCTCCCCCAAATGTGCAAACAGAACAATGGGAAAAAATTCAAGAATTGCTATATTCTTAGATTTCCAACTTTCTGGCCATTCACGAAAGCACCACCTTTTATCAAACACTGCGCCATAACCTAAAGAACCAACAGCATCAGTGTAGAGTTTTAGCCAGTTAGATGACAACCAATTGTCCTTCAAAAGAAAGACCGACCATTAAATTGTGATCACATCAACAGGTCATCCTTCACATGTCTTTTGAGTGTAATCTTGTAATGTGGTTTTGAAACACCAATTGTCAGGTCTATAAGCCTCCGGAGAAAAGCTCTACCTGGGACCACAACTGAGCATGTGAAATTTAACAAACAGAGACTGGAGCTCTCTAAGAGTGACCTTCTTGCGGTTCATGAAATCTGCTATAAGATTACGACATGCTAATAATTTATCCTCAGGCAAACGGGCTTCCAACTTTTCTGTGTCAAGTTCAATACCCAGAAAAGATAAAGATAAAGTAGATAAAGGTGCCATGGGTATACCTAATTCGGAACACAGATGCAGGAATTTCTTCGACTTTAGCTCACAAGAAACTTAGTCAGAGCTAATGATCAAAAAATCATCAAGGACATGCACAATGTGCTGGATACCAAGCTTATTTTGAGCAACCCAATTAACTGCCGTACTTAAAGCTTCAAAAAATTACATGAACTAGAACATCCCATTGGCATGCATTTATCATAATAGTATCTGCCATCCCAGCAAAAACCAAGGAGATGATAATCAGTTGGATCAATTGGCATTATTCTAAATGCACTTTAAACATCTGTTTTTGCAAGGCCACTACCTTTGCCGAAAAGTTGTATTTCCTTAATTGCATCGTCAATTGTTGAGTAATGTACTGTTGAATGTTCTGGCAAGATACCATCATTAACTGATGCACCCTTGGGATATGACAGATGGTGTATCATCCTGTATTCACCCGGCTGTTTTTTAGGTACTATTCCCAATGGAGAGACACAAAATTCATAAATGGTGGCCGATCAAAAGGTCCTTCAAGGCGACCAAGTTCCAACTCTTGTTTTATCTTTTTGTCAACTATTTCAGGGTGTCCCCTAGCAGACAATAAATGGGTGCACTATAACAAGCTCTGATTCCTTCAAAGTGAATTGGAAATCCAAAGGTAAAACCCTTTAGTAAGAAATCTACAGCTGCAGTTGGGTAACCCTGTAGAAATAAAGCTAACTTATCTGCCCTTACTGGTGTTGGTAGCTTGGGAAGTTGTTGCCGCAGTGGCAGTGTGTGACTTTCCATTGTTTCCTGGCCTGCGAAAATTGCACTGGGTGGCTGGATGAGAGCCCCCACATTTATAGCAAGTGTATTTAAATGCACAATGTGCGACTGTGCATTGAAAGCCTTTATAAAACCGGAACAGAAACCTTGGGAATATTGTTAGGATGCAAAGGCCCTTGAGCATTTCGCCCACTTTTGCTTACACTGGATTGACGCGGTTGAATGGTTTGGGATCTGAGCCATAATTCCCAGTGAATTTCCTCCCATGCCAGGGTCAGCTGACACTGTTTCAGATACCTGAAATTATCATCATAAAATCTCCAGTTGCCACTGCGTGCAGCCAAATCCCTTACCACCTCACCATATATCATTAGAGCAGGTGCTGCTTCAGCGTATTTAAGCGTATAAACCCAGGGGCGTAGCCAGCACTTATGAGAGGGGGGGTTCCAAAATTAAAAAAATTAAAAACTCCACATAGATCTCGGGGAATAAACTAGCGTTTGAAGAAATAGAGAACAGAGGCGAGGAGGGGTTCCGCTGCGGGAGAGGGGGGTTCCGGAACCCCTGGAACCCCCCCCCCCCCCCTGGCTACGCCCCTGAAACCCCAACAAATATTTGAAATGCTGATGTCCACGTTTCTATGTTTGCTAAGCGTTTTGGTTTGTCAGTTGGCTGTAGGCTTATATTTGGTGCTGCCTAATGCATTTGACTCATTTACAACAAGATGGTACCCCTGGGAATGGTATCCCGAATTGAGTAGATTGCCCAAATCAATATACTCATGCCCCCATATTTTAGCCTTGATCTTGGAACTCGAGCATCAATTGGAACAGATACTGAATTAAATACGGCTGCTGGCTTGTGTGCCGAAGCATCAACTGGCACGGTCTCACCTGAGATAGCCTGCACTGCAGCTGTTATGGACTTTTCCACTACCTCAGACTCAAACCCAGGCCCAACTCCCTCATTGGCAACACTCTCCTGCGGTTTATATCGGCCATTCAGCTGCTCTCGAAGACCCGTCACCACTGCCTCGGTGATAGATTTGGCCATCCGCTCAATTGCATCGGCAGAGATTGGAGGAGCATCCCTGGCAGAAGTAGCTACTGCACCAGTCTCCAACCCTTCAATGGTAATCTCTGATGGTAAATCTGAAACTATATCTGAGTTTTGGGTTACTGGGGCATTGGAAACCTTATTGGGTTTGGACTGTGCTGGTCTTGCCCTCACATCATCCCTTACTACAGTACTAGGCTTCCTCTTTCTTGTGCTTCTCCTCATGATAATGCTTAAAATGCGAACTACAATGAACCACAATAGATAATTAGTAAGTTTATTGTTCCCTCTGTATGCAATAAAAGAACAGGAACAAGCTAATGTAGACATTACTCACACTACAGATACAACAAATAAGCCATTTAAGGCAAGCAGCAGGACAGTCTGGTCATCAACATTGATGTCCGAAACATTGACATGTCCCATGTAACGGCTGCATAAAATATCAACAATTCCACATGTGAGAATTGTATTATTCAACACTGCCATAACTAGCAGAAAACAGGACAGTCTGGCAATTAACATGCCTGAATGGTGACTTGTCCATCAACCCAATAAATTGTTTAATGCATTTACCGAACTGCACTATGTGCTAGCAACAACATTGCAAATAATATTTATATAAATATATCTATATGGCGAGAATAAAAAGTCCAGATGCTAGGCCAACGGTGAGGCTCAGTCAAAAGGATCCTTCAAAGGGATTCACAGTCCGCGACATCGAGTGATATAAATAATTTAGAATAGAAATGATGAAGCGGGACAACCAATGACTGTTATTAAAAATTATTTTATAAGAACGTTTCGGCCTTCGGCCTTCATCAGCTAAAAAGTTAAATTGAACTTTTTAGCTGATGAAGGCCGAAGGCCGAAACGTTCTTATAAAATACTTTTTAATAACTGTCATTGGTTGTCCCGCTTCATCATTTTTATTCTAAATTATAAATATATAAATATATTTTTTAATTGCACATCAATATACCGCTTTTTGACATAATTTGCAAACATTTGCACAATTTGAATTCGTGAATCTTTGTATTGGTTGCGCAATTACTTATCACTTCCACAAATCAGGATGTAATTATAATATGAAGCGTTTAACATTGAAAGAACTCGAAAAAATTTACAAATCTACAATTGCCTTAACGCTTGTAAAATTCCCCTTCTGTAGCTACGATATAGCAAATACTGTCCTCTTCTGTTAAGATGCACCCCATCCCTTAATAACACAGGGTGTGAGGGGTTAAAAGGCCTCTGTGCCCGATACAAAAAGCATGTGGCAAAGCGCCGATAACTACTCTCAAATACTGATTGAGAATGTCTGCTTTTCTGCGAAAAGTTTCATCGTTCAGCCGAGGAATCGTCAGGCAAACTCCCACCACTTTGACTCCATAATCGGCATGCAAGATATTTACAAGCTCCTCGATGTTAGAACCCACAGCTTCCGGTCTTTGCCCTACTAGGTCATTAGTTCCAATTTCCAGTATTACGATATCTGGTTGGCTTTCATTCACCCGCTCAAGGTCCTTCGTTTTCAACTTGTTAACGGTCCTCCCGTCGATACCGTGAAGTATCACGCGTACGCTTGACAAATTGAAATTTTGAAATGCCCGCTGGTGAAAATGCTTATTCAAATCGCCTTTAAGTCTCCCACGAACGAGTGCCCAAAATCAGAACTGTATTTGGCATCCTTCGTCCTCAACTGATGATGAACATGAATCAAAAAAGACAAAGGAAAACCACTAAAACCGTTTGAGATTTGCCGGCCCGAGCCAGAAAAAATCCTCACAATATTCGCGAAATGTTAAACTCTGTGACTAAAAATTTCCTCGTAAAGGTTTTCAAAGTATGCCTCATACTCAAATCGCATCCAAAAAACATCTAGAAGGAGTATACTTGAGATAAAACTGAGGACTTACCGATAAAACGTCTTCACTACACCTTGAGGAGACAAAAGTGGCAGCCAAATCAAATGGCGAAGGCTTGATACGTCATCATGGCCCGTGATTCGTCAGTGTGACATTTTCCATCCCATGGGGGAGGCTGTGCTGACCACAATGCTTTACATGCGTCCGTTATCGAAGTGACACAAACGTTGACAAATTTACAATTTACAGAATACAAAAAGGATCTAGGAAGCATTAAAGTTATTATTTGTTCCAGATAATCTCCTTTTTTAGATTCTAAACCAATGAAATTGCTAGTTTTTAGGAGTTTGCAAAGTTGTTATCTATATATTAATACCGTAAGGAAAATCGTGTCGACACTCGCTCCGCTCAGCCCTGAAGCTGTGCCGCCAAAAGAAGTTCGCAAACCCGAAGGGAAGGTGGAAATCTGGACCATGAGCGTGTTTTTGTTGGAAAAGATTCACCTCGGGCTAAGTTCTAATTCAAGCGATTTCTTAAGCGAGGGACAAAGCCGCCATCGCCGCCATGTTGAATTCTCCCACAGAAACTAAAAAAGAACTCGGTTCGCGCAGCCGAAAGCACCATTGACATTCAAACCTAAATGGTTCTCTTACAGATTACATACAGGAATGTGCAGGGATAATTCTAACTTGAAAGATTTGAGCTGAGAAAAATTTTCATTCAAGTTTCAACAAACGTACACACTACATTGCTTCCCTCGGAGCACGCGCTAAAGTCATGCTAAGTCGGAATGACATGAATAATATTCTCTAAGTATAAATCCTGACGGCCCTATCGCAAAACGAAGGACACAATCCCGAAGAGAAAGAGGAAATCCCTCCAGTGGGCATGTTTTTGTTGGAAAAGATTCACTTTGGGCTAAGTTCTAATTCAAGCAATTTTTTAAGCGAGGGATAAAGCCGAAAAAATATAAATAATATAAACTAAAAAATTATTAGTCCTTAGACCATTTTTACTTGACCTGTTTCTTCTCTTCCCTCGCTGAGATATGATAAACATACAAACAATTCCGAAGTCAAATTGCGCTTTCGATTTTCACGGGTTCTTTGACCGATTTGAGAGACTGACACACGCGTGATTTTGTCAAACCAAGCAGGGAGACCAGTGCAAAAAAATCCTTTTGGGCTCACTTCATTTATTTCGGCATGGTGGGACGGGGTACTCATGCTGATGGGAGGTTATTAGTAATGTAAATCCAGTTTATGGAAGGGGGAAATCATGAACCCCTCCCCACATCCATATGGCCATTGTGATTTTTCCCCCGTTTTTTTTAAACAGAGCCGAACACTTTTAGTAAATTTCCCCCTTACACTCCGTGAATTTTTCACGGGCATCAGCTAGTATAGCACTAATAACCGATATTTACATCGCCTTCAGCGTTTAATTGTTTAGTATCAAAGTGATATAAGGCCCAGGGGGTTACTCCCTCATGTGGTCTATACTGGTATGCTCCACCTGAAAGGGGTAGGGTTTTGGGCTCAAATTATAATATATAGATTTAGGCACTGCCTAAAAGCGGAACTCGCAAATAACAACAATTAAGCACTACTTCACTGACCATCTGGCCACATAATTTATTGAACTACAGATCCTTCATTAATATTAGTTATTTTACACTTTTTATACACCTACTTCATAAATGAATGAAAAAAAGGTTGCCCATTCACAACTAGATCATGCAATTACAATTAGGTGTACTAGTTCACATCAGCATTTCACATGGTAACGTTGTGAAATGTTATTTGAAACAGCTAATTATCCACATCAGTATTTTACATGCATTTCACATGTTTCCCTCGAGTAACGGGGTCATGAAAACGGGGCCACCCAAAAAATAGAGGGTGCCCCCTCATTTTCACCATACCTCTCCCACGGAACTGGTTTGAGGTGTGAGCCCCCACCTCTCTGGAATTTCCTGTGAAAAATACAGTGATCATATGGGAAACCATATACCAATCTGGAGTTAGCAAACCTATAATCCAGGGAATCTATTGTATCTATTACCACAGGGCACAATAGAACAATAATGTGATTCCAGAAAAAAACCTTTACCTCTCCAATGGAATGGATTTGGAAACTCCAGAGCGGGATTATATACTTGTTGGAGAATGCACAAACTTGCTAGCTCTAAAGTAACTGGTAACATACAGTAGGGAAACCACTTTCACTCTTAAGGACCTCAGAATACCAGTGGGTTCCAGTGGTGTAATAATGAGTCTTGAATTTCAGGTTTGATTACCTCAGGCCCTGGAAAGCCTTGCTATTGTCTTGAATTATTTAACCAGCCCTAATGTACCACCGAATATCAGTACCATGAACTATAAAAAAAAAGAATCAAAATCAAACTAGGATACCAGGAATTCAAAGTCTGCATAACTGATCATTCATTGTTAATTAGTTCATTATTAATTAGATACTTTAGCCAACATAAAGGAAAACAAAAGTGAAAAATAGCAAATACAGTGTATTGCTGGCGTATAAAA
Source organism: Scolanthus callimorphus (assembly GCA_033964015.1). Taxonomy (NCBI): domain Eukaryota; kingdom Metazoa; phylum Cnidaria; class Anthozoa; order Actiniaria; family Edwardsiidae; genus Scolanthus; species Scolanthus callimorphus. The sequence continues at coordinate 24,953,751 of CM066911.1, read as the reverse complement.
CAGGGTTCCCACTCTATCACTTCACCAAAGGCCAATTTTCACTGACATCTGCATAAAGGACTTAAAATTGAAGAAGAAGAAATATCAATCTCATGTAGAATCCTATGATATCTCTTTTTTGTGTAAATTGAGGACGAGATATCATAGGATTCAAGTATATTCAAAGCGTTCAGTCGGTAGATTCCGCCGAAAATAGCACTCAAAAGGTGATATCGCCCTCGTCGCTGCGCGACTCGTGCGATATCGCTTTTTTCGTGCTATTTTCTTAGCAGAATCTAGCCTCCTGAAGCTTTGAATAATCCTATAGAATCCTATGATATCTCTTTTTTGTGCAAATTGAGGACGAGATATCATAGGATTCAATAGCAGTCAAAAAGGTGATATCACGCTCGTCGCTGCGCGACTCGTGCAATATCGCTTTTTTCGTGCTATTTTCTTTGCGGAATCATGCCACCTGAAGCTTTAAATAATCCTATAGAATTTTATAATAACATTGTCTTTTGCTACTGTTGATCAAAAATAGCGGCTCAAAAGTAAATTTCCCTGACTTTGAGCTGTTTTTTTTTTAATTCCAACAATTCCCTGACCTTGAAAAAATTCAGATTTCCCTGACTTTTCAAGGTGAGTGGGAGCCCTGTAAAAACCTGAAACTTGCTTTTTCTTGTGACAAAGTGAAATTTGATAAAAATAATGACATTTGATAAAATAATGAAAATTCTAAGCAGTAGCTTGACTTGGGACATGCATTGGTGGTGGATGCTATTCTATACCCTTAGCCTATTGTACAGGTAAAAGTAAATCAGAAAATATTTTCAAAATGTGCACGAGCATGCTTCTCCCTTTACATTGTACTTAATCGGAATCTTGTTAGGCAGTGATTACATGATACAGGTACGAACTCAGAGCAATCTGAGATCCACTCTAAATTTGTAGTGGTATTGGCTCTCATCAATTTATTTACATGCGTATACATGAAGTCAGTCTGAAAAAGAAGTCCAGAGGTGCACAAGTTTATTTTGGTTGCTGACCCGACAAACAACTTTCAAGTCCATACCAGTCTCACGTAAACACAATCACAAAGGTGATGATTACACGAGAACAGTACAAACTCAGAGTGATCTGAGTAAATACTGGTCTCATGTAAACACTGTCTTATGCCTGAATCACAATCCTATTGAACTTAGCACAGGATGCAAGGTCAAGGCGGATTGGTGAGAAATGTTGAGACCAGACAGACATGAACATCCTTTTTAGAGAACGTTGTTTGGCAAAAACACAGCGATTTTCCATCCACTAAACTCAGCTTTGAATATCCAGTTTTTTTTTTAGTGTGTATTGAGTTGCTCAGGTATATTAAGGCATGGGTGTTTTTCAAAAAAATGCGAAAAATACTGAAAAACATTCTCTAGGGTAGATAAAATATCTTCTGTAGAATGTTTTTCGTTAAGGTTGGTACACCCGGTGAGATGTTTCATTTGATGTATTTGGTTACCATGTCAACGGGTTGCGTGACTTGTAAGAGCGTGACAAAGGCACAATTTTCTTTCAGTCCTCTGCATTCGATGGGGGTCATACCAATGGTTTCCCAATGGGTCTTATTATGACCAGTGTCGGGCGTATATTACCATTCCAACGAGGATGGGTGTCCAAGTTATCCACATTTTAAGAAAAGGAGAGGTATCATATTACATCATCACAAATAAGGCTATCCTAAAAAACATTTCTAGCCATCCTCGTTGGATCAATAATCTACACTATATAACAAACACTATAATGCACTCTGGGGAACGATTTCGCTTTTCCCCATTGAATGCAGAGGCCATTTTCCTAGAAATTAAATTTAAAGTCAGAGGTCATGCATTTGTTGCCATAGAGACCAACATTGATGAAAATGATTGAGAATGATCAAAGGTATTCAACTGTAGATTGTTTGGATCCCTCAGAGTCATTGGTTTTGAGATGGACCATCCCCCTCAGTTTTACGTCCGCCATTTTGGATCGGGCTTCCGCCCAGGCCTTAACTTACCTGAGTGATGTGTGTGCATCAGAGCAAGCTCGAAGCACACAGGCAAAACATAACTTAAGTTTTTGGGGTTTTATTCAGAAAGTCAAAACTCAAAAATAATCCTATGCTACTGCCATAAAATATGGCATTTTATTATATAAACACCAATAAAATACCAGGTGATCTCCCGCGCAAAAACTTGATATCTTCACACGTGAAAATATCATGTTATTTTCACATGTGAAAATATCACACTTGCCTTTGCTGAATGCTCGCCTTATAAGCTTAACTCAAATAAAATTTGAATTTGGTATTTCATTGATGTTTATATAATAAACAGAACATTACATGGCCGCTTGGAGATACGAATTTTATCTTCTCGTGTTAAAAATTTATGTCACTCGTTCGCTGCGCTCACTCGTGAGATACATTTTCAACACTCGAAGATAAAATTCGTATCTCCGCGCGGCCATGTAATATCCTCTATAATTTATTCTCTAAATTACATTTAATTGGAATAACTGATCTCACATCTGCAGCCATGCAGCAAAGAGGAACATTTTTTTTCCTTCAGTGAGATTAATTGGTCAGTCACACAAAACCAAAAAGCTAAAAAATAAGCTTACCTGAATATTGCTGCCAAAGCATATTCTTTCGTTGAAAACTGCACCCTTAGAAAAACGAGTCGCAGTACATTGTTCTTTCTCGTAATTAGAGCTTGAGTGACTTGTACTTTAATTCACGAACGTCGATTATGCAACCGCGGCTAAATTCCATGAGAAATGCTTGTTTTTCACAATTTAATTCTTTCCGTGCTTTAGCTAAAACAAAGATGGATATTATTTCCCTTGTATTGTTAAACATAAGCCATTCATAGCAAGAATAAACCTCCCGACTGGTTGACTTCTTTCCGTTTTGTCAGATCCGGGTGGTCAGCGGTTCTCCAAGATGGCGGCCATGAATTTCATGGCTCCCACAGTTTTGTTTTTCCTAGCTGTGTCGTTGAGCCTCTGGTCTCCATATCCTCCTGGAGAGAGGGATAAACAACCGAAGGTGCCTTCTGGGCGATCACTACCATCTCTGGCAAGCCTTGAGTCCTTTTATCCAGGTCTCTCTGCATCAACTCGCCGATCGGCCATTTACAGCAGGCCGCCATTTTGCCTTGCACTTTCGTTGCTGTTTATTAGTGGGTCAGTCGAGCTAAACCCTGGACCCGTGTACAAGTTTCCTTGTGGTTTCTGCTCCAAACCAGTTAAGTCGAATCAAATGGGAGTCCAATGTGATTCATGTGATAAGTGGTACCATGTTCGTTGTATAGACATGCCTACTGAAGTGTACCATGGACTAAACAACTCCTACACGTCATGGATATGTTGCACCTGTGGACTTCCAAACTTCTCGTCTTCGCTGTTTAAATCATCGTCGTTATTATCAAGCAGTAACTCGTTTGGTCCACTTTCTGATTCATCTCTTGAATACCCAGGAAACTCTACCAGGTCTTTCCCTAAGCCTTTTGCGACTTCGTCACCACTCCAAGGCGAATTAAGACCAACTCGCCCACCTTCACTCGAGGGCCTGTCTAGATCTTCCATTGTGCGTCCTATTGGCAATCAGACCAAGAAAGGCTTTTCTCCGAAGATTCTCGTATCCAACATTGAGGGAGCAAGGTCAAAATCTGCTGAGCTTTCCTGCATTCTAGGAAAGGAAAATATCGACATCTTACTTGCAACTGAAACACACCTCACCCCGCAAGTAAACAGCTGCGAGATTCTGCCTCAGGATTTTCTTGTCTATCGTAAAGATCGTCCTTCTCACAAAGGTGGAGTCCTGATTGCGGTTAAAAACAACCTGGTATCAATTCCACGCCCTGATCTAGACTCGGACTGTGAAATTGTATGGTGTGAGGTGCTCCTGGATAAAGAGTCAATCCTACTTGGCTCCTATTATCGCCAAGAGTCCATAGGCATGGATTCCCTTGATGCCCTGGAGGCTTCCCTGAGCAAAGTTACGCAATTAGCTGGAAACCGTCATGTTATCCTCACTGGGGACTTCAACTTACCATCTATAGACTGGACTACGTCTAGTGTTCCCCTTGGTGCAAAAGATGTAAACCTCTGCAGACGTTTACTTGATATTGCTCATGATTTCCATCTTGAGCAGTTGGTTCATGAGCCTACAAGATACGGTCCCACTTCCGCTAACACTCTGGATTTGGTTTTTTCCTCAAAGCCTGACTTGCTATCTGATATTAAAGTCCTACCTGGTGTTAGTGATCATGAACAGGTTGTTGCTTGCATAAACCGGTTTGTCAACCATGGTTATTCTCAGAAAAGAAAAGTCTTTGACTACAACAAGGGTAATTTACAAGATTTCACTCGGGACATGAAAACGTTTTCTGTGTCCTTTCTACAGGATTGTTCACAGCGTTCTGTTCAACAGAATTGGCAGATGTTCAGGACCACAATTCTAGCTCTTGCCAGTAAGCACTATCCTGTAAAATTTTTAAAGCCCCAGCAGAAAAATCCATGGTTTGATAGAACCTTAAGGCGCCTCACACGAAAGAAGCAGCGCCTCTTTAAACTTGCTAAGAAAGTCAATACACCACAGGCATGGTCAGCATATCGCAAACACAGGAAGCTCACAACCCAGGCTATAAACAACGCAAGAAACAACTATGTATCTGGGCTGTTAGATGAGAACATCCATTCCAAGCCGAAACGGTTTTGGAACTACATCAAGTCCAAACGCCAAGATAGAGTTGGTATCCCAGCGCTGAAAGTCAACAACGTTATTGTCTCAGAATGTAAGGCCAAGGCAGAAGCTCTTAACAACTACTTTAAGTCTGTGTTTTGTAGGGACTCTCCTGATAACGCTTCTCCAAACCTACTTCCCAGGGACAACATCACCCCCCTTGGGAATATAACTGTGACTGTTAACGGTGTAATCAAGCTTATTGATAAGTTGAAACCGAATAAGGCATGCGGGCCAGACACGGTATCTGCACGGATCCTGAAACTAGCACCAGCTGAGGCTTCTGTTGTCTTACGGGAAATTTTCCAACAATCTCTAGACACAGGAATCGTTCCAAGTGACTGGAAGCATGCGTTTGTCACTCCAATCCACAAGAAGGACTCTCGAGAAATACCAGCAAACTACAGACCTATATCCTTGACTTGTATTTCCTGTAAGCTTCTAGAGCATATTATTGCCAAACACATTATGGATCATTTGTCTCGACACAACCTTCTCTCGCCATTTCAACATGGTTTTCGCGAAAGATACTCCTGCGAGACCCAGTTACTCATAACTTTTAATGATCTGGCACAGGCTTTTGATAATAAACTGGACACCGATCTTATCTTACTGGATTTCTCCAAGGCCTTTGACTCAGTTTCACACCAAAGACTCCTTGTAAAACTCCAGCATTACAGGATTGAGGGACAAGTTTATCTCTGGCTAAAGGACTTCCTCACAGACAGAACCCAGGCAGTTTTAGTGGATGGTGAAATGTCCTCCTCATGCAATGTTACATCCGGTGTCCCCCAAGGGTCTGTTGTCGGGCCATTGTTATTCCTCTTATTTATAAATGACCTCCCTGAAGGCATAAATGGTAACATCCGCCTTTTTGCTGATGACTGTGCGCCTTATTTCCATCTTACCTCTTCGGAGTCCTGCGCATCCCTTCAGTCGGATTTAGACCATCTCGCAGACTGGTCTCGTGCTTGGAAGCTGAATTTCAATCCCTCCAAATGTTGCGTCTTAAATATCTCAAGGAAGAAAACTCCACCAGCCCCTGCTGATTATTTCTTATACGGAACCCGCCTGGAGGCAAAAGACTCCCACCCATATCTTGGAGTGAACCTCTCAAACGACCTACGCTGGAACTGTCATGTAGACGTAGTCTCCCTGAAGGCTACTCGCACTTTAAATCTTCTACGTAGAAACTTGCACAACTGTTCCAGCGAAGTCAAGGCGCGCGCGTATGTTGCTATTGTAAAGCCAATGATAAGTTATTCTGCTAGCGTGTGGGACCCGCATACATGTAAGAACATTAACAAACTTGAAATGATCCAAAGGCGCGCAGCACGTTTTTCTTTCAGAGACTACTCCAGACATAGCAGTGTCACCGAGATGCTGACCAAGTTGCAATGGAGGGAACTCTCTAATGAAAGGAAAATTGCTAGATTAGCTTTAATGTACAAAATTATAAATAATTTAGTTGCTATTAAGGCAGATGATTATGTTTCTTTTTCCACAACTAAAACTAGGAGGAATCATGATCAAAAGCTAAATGTTCTGTCCCCCAGAACTGACACATACAAGTTTTCATTCTTTCCACGTACCATTCCAGAGTGGAATAGCTTGCCAAGCTACGCAGTCAATGCAAGAAGTGTTGCTTCTTTTAAGATATTAATTCCTTAATGTATTTACTTATTTCTTGTCATGTTATTTATTTATTTCCTTTATTGTGAATTTATATATACATTATTTATAATCTTGGTAACAAGCAACTTAGCTTAACCGAGCAAATAAACTGAAACTGAAACTGAAAGACAACTTCGATCACTACACTAATCCAAGTCCAGTTTGCGAACAGCCATAGACAGATAACCCAAAGGTTATCTTTTCTGAGGGTTCATCTACAGTTTTGTGCCTAGCATACATGTACACGCTCGGCTGCAAGAAACTACAATCAGCAGACGAAAAACTCGATAAACTAGCCAGGCATCCGTTTGCCTTTCGTTTGCCTGAATTTCCGTACCGTGAGGCACTGGGGTCTAGGGGCAGGGCAGAAAAGAGCCGGCGCTACTTAAAGGGCAGCGGATATCCCCATTAACCAAAAATTTTCGACTAGGTGGGTTACTCTTTATTTTACATTTTTTAATTGATTTTTTTTTACATTTTTTAATTGATTTTTTCCCCACGCATTAGCCTATGGGGCTCCACAGGAGTTCCGCTATTAAAGGGTAGCAATTTTGCAAATTTCAGTATATAGAAAAGGGATTCAATATTGCGCTACGTTTTGGAGCTTTTAACGCGTATTCAACACATGCATTTTGCAAGAATTATAAAAAAGGATGCCTTTTTTCTAAAATTCATTATATCAAAGGGGAACCTTTTTCATTATAATAAAAAAGGGTAAGGGGTCAAGAGTCTTGGCGCAGAATCCCCGTCCATACTTACGGGATACTTAAACTTAATGTTACAATCATATTTTGAGAAACCATCTGCACCTTAGCATAAAAAAATATAAAACAATGCTTGCTCCGGAACCAGCTTCAAAAAGAACTGGCAATGGCACCAAGCTGCGAGTGGATACAGAGGGACATTGAATACTATTATAATGAAAATGCTAGGAATGAAAGAGCGTGTTACCGGAATCTTTCTTGATTAACCAGTTGCGTTCTTCAAACTTTTTGAGCTTTATTTATTCCACTACCGTTCTTTTAAAATCTGGCCAAATCCGCCGTCCTTATATGCGCTGGGACCAGACGAAAACCCATGGGGTAAAACAGATACGGGAGAACTTGTCCATCATGTGAATAGAAAACGGGGAGAATTTAAAACTATTTAAAAGTGTTAGCCAATGAGCCGAAACTTTGTGACAGTTCTCAAATCTTGGGTTGTTACCTGTTCCAGCGACTTCACACGAAGATGCTTAATTTAAAGTAATCATTACAACGCATGCCTAGAACATTGCGCTACTACAAAGAAACTGCGCAAACTCTGAAGAGTGCGTTACTACAAGAATTTTCACATCTTCATTAAATTGTAAAAATAAGTATTCCCAAAACCAAGATGCTTAGATGTTCCACAAGCTCGTGTAAAGAAAATCAACTGTACTTCAAAGATAAAAACGTACGAGCTTGCCGAACACAGCAATTTGTGCTGCGTAATCGGAATTACCCAAACCTCTTGATTTTGGGGTACAAAAGGTTGCGTGGCGGAGGGTCGTTCACAAACCGAATCTAGCACCCAAATTTCGTAATGATCATTTTTCATTTCCTAAGTTTTGACTAATTTTAAGTGCTTCCATATAAAGCGAATGCCACACATTTCTTAATTATAAAACAAAACCAAATAAATCCGCTATCTATTAAATAATAAAAATTGTCAAATCCCGTGACGTAACACACCCCCCACCTCAGAATCGTGCTCCTCCTGGGGCACGGAATAAAAGAACAAGAAAAACGAAAAAAAAAATTAACAGTTTGATTTATCCCGGTCGGCAGCGAGTTCCGACCGGAAGCGGCCGGCGTAGGTGATCAGGCACATTCGCCCTCACCCACGCCCAATCGTCTGGCGTCATTCGTGGCGCTGGTGCAGGTGGTGGTGGAGGTGGTCGCCGAGCTCGTCTCATCCGTCTATTACGTGTCCGTAGACGAGCTTCCTCCAAACGATAAAGTTCTTGGGCAAGTTCTTGGGCAAGTCTAAATACTTCGGGCGTGCCCCGGCAATGAGGGCAACATGCATTTGCGATTGGCTGCCGGAGCCAACGTGCAATACAACTGAAATGCACGTTCTTCCGGCAGCATGACAGGATGAATCCCCATTAGACCTTTCCGATTTAACGGAATATACGCGGAATAGCCTTATCATATTCCAGACCATATTCCGCGCGAATTTTATCTTCGAGATAAAATTCGAAGATAAAATTTGTATCTCCAAGCGGTCATGTAATGCTCTGTTTATTATATATACATCAATGAAATACCAAATTCAAATTTTATTTGGGTTAAGCTTAAAAATCGAGCATTCAGCAAAGGCAAGTGTGATAGTTTCACATGTGAAAATAACATGATATTTTCACGTGTGAAGATATCAAGTTTTCGCGCGGGAGATCACCTAGTATTTCATTGGTGTTTATATAATAAAATCAATCAATTTATGGTGTTGGAACTACTTATATCACTAAACATGGTAAAGACATGTACCACAAGTGAGCGTGCACAAACGGATCAACATTATTGAATGAAAATAAGATTCTGTCATTAGAGTTTAATTTTGAAACATTGTTGTAATGTTCACCTATGTCATTAAAAAAGTCATTATACGATGCAGCACAGAAAAAAGAGTGTATTTTTTGAAACATTGTTGTAATGTTCACCTATGTCATTAAAAAAGTCATTATACGATGCAGCACAGAAAAAAGAGTGTATTTCGCCGTCCAGGGCGTTACAATGTTGATATACACTTGTTCCGTGGAACGATTCAGCTACGCCTTTTCCTGTTTTATTCAATCGTTTAGATTAAGAGATTTAGTGTTCTCCTCTGTTCCATATTCTTTATACTTAGCATAGCTAGTACTAGATCTAGGGGCATTTTTCATCGACTTTTCAAAGTGTTATTCGGCGAAAAGATTTTGTTTATCTGCTTGACATGCCTATTTCTATTTGCTTTGGGACGTTACAGACAAAAGACATGTAGCGTAACCCCAGAGTTGAATATTCAGTTCATTATTCCATTATTGATTTCATTATTCAATCCAAAAATGCCCCCCCCCCCCCCCCCCCCCGTCCTAGATGCTAAGAGGCTTGGCGAGGCTCGGATTTACCATTTTATACTCCTTGTATTAGGTTGCTACTCTTCGGCATGTTTCAGGGGAGGCCTCTCATGTTCTTAGAAATACTTTTCAATGTACTAAGTAGGCAGGCTCTTAAAGATTCTAGAGAGCAGGGCAGGTTTGTGCATGGGGATTGTGCAACCCTTTCGGATTTGACAAGGTACGAAGTTTCTTATCAACAAAGGTATTTTCGCTCATTATTTTGAATTGAATGTATGATAATGCACTAGCACAAATACTTTTTTAATATGCAGTAAGCTACAAGTCATGTTTTTAAAGCATGCTATTCAGTTATAACACGACACGAGTGAGTCGTCTATAGTCCAGGACTGTTCAACCGTCAACAAAAGATCATGTCTAAAACTACACCTGAGGGCCCCCCGAGTGACAATAATACATACATTGATAATTGAGTTTATTTTCAGTTAATTATTTCTTATTTTCAATCAATAAAATAATCTCTACATTTTGAAACACATTAAACTTCAACTCGAAGTTTGAAAACAAAACTCTTGCGTGGAGGGAGTGAGTTTTTTTCGGCAACCTAGCTCGAATAACTACATGTTCCGGCCATCTAACAACATTGTACGGCCAATGAATGATCAAAAGCAATAAATGTGCGCTCGCTGGGTACTTCCAGTCGTCTTTTAGTTTTTAAAAATACCGCATTAACGCGGACATCTAGCGAATGTAGCGACAGCAGAGTTTTCTCGGTATCTTTTCTATTTACCTACGCACATTTCAGGGGCGTAGCCAGGAATTTTGGTTAGGAGGGAGGGCAATTGTGAAAACATGGGACGAAATGTTAAATTTCCCCCAGCAAATACAGTAAATGTATGGGAGAATCTCCCGAGCAGCGCCGCTCGCTTCGCTCGCGCCGCTGAGCTTGGGTGGTCACTAATTTCGATACGCACGCTCGAGACTCTGGAACCAGGGTAGGGGGCCGCGGCCCCCTCCCCCCCCCCCCCCCCCTGGCTACGCCCCTACATTGATGGGCTCTCGTCATTCTTAGACTTCCGAGGTTTCACTAACCTTGGCCGACAATGCTGTTAAATGGCCGGAAAATGTAGCATTAGAAAAACTCCCTCCACGCACGTGTTTTGTGTTCAAGTCACTCGGTTGTAGTTTTAGACACGATCGTCAACGAAAACATTTGTGTTTTTGGGCTAATCGCCTTAGTCGCTTTCCGACGAGGAGAGTCCATTTTTTCGCTCCCATTTCCGGAGGGTTTTCATATGAGCCTCTGCGGCTTTGCTAGCGCTCTCCAGCACTCCCGGTAATTTGTCAAGAATCTTGTCGAGCTTAGCCGTGGCTTCCTCACGCGCGGGTTTAGGCGACTTACGTCTCTTCTTGCCTTTTCTGAAATAAGAAGAAACAAATTTGAGCACAAGAAAACATCTTACTTATGCTTTAAACAATTGATGCATTCTTATTGCTATAGTACGCGAAAGTTATACAAGAAAGAACGAGATAACGAGAAAAAAACGCGAAATCGTCCCTAGTCCAAAAACCTCTAAATTCCTTTTTTCCCAAGGGTAAAAAAAATTTAAGGGGATCAATTTCAGTATGGCTACCCTCCAAACAAATTTCTATTAAAGCTCTGCCGCGCATTTAATGGTAAAGACAGGTTTACTTCAAAACCAATCCGGGGAGGGGGGGGGGGGGGGGGGGGGGGGGGGGTGCTATGGACTTTTTAAAATTGCGACTTACTCACCTTTTCTTGTCTTCCTTTCGCTCGTCCTCTCTCGTCCTCTTTACTTTTCCCAGAACGTCAACACCAGTGCAGTATGCCTCGTCGCTAACGTCAAACTCGTACTTTCTCTCTTTCTTTTTAATCGCTTCAACGACATCACTAATTTCTTGCTCGCAATCCGTGGTCGCGGCTGAGTCATCAGCTGATTCCCCATCACCGCCATCTAGTATGTCGCCGTCGCTTACGTATTCTTCATCCACAGCCCACGAACTGCAGCCAGGGTTACTCCGTTTATTTCCTATCAAAAAAAATCATGAATAACATTAATCAAAGCTGGAAAATTTGTTGTTGCGTCCTTGCGCTTAAAAACCTTCGCAAGAATTGCTATTGGGATTTAAATTAAAACAGCTGGGCTGTTTGCTCGGTTCCGCCAGTCATCGGAAGGCCGGGTGAATGGCAAACACAACACATTGGCCGTTTTCACACTAGAGGCGAACAAATCGTCTGGACGGAGAAATCGTCTGTAGACGAACAAATCGTCTGATGTGAAAACGGGACGAACAAATTTTCAGACGAACTGAATTTGTTCGTTGTTTGGCCGTCTAGGAAGAAGATTTTTCATAGACAACTTGTTCGTATAGACGAACAAATCGACTAAAGTCCGACCTGAATTCACATTAGACGTACAAAGACGAACAAATCGTCAGACGATTGTCCGTCTAGACGATTTGTTCGTCTTCTAGTGTGAAAACGGCCATTAAGTGGGCGACTCTGTGATTTACATTGCCTCACATGCTCAAATAGCTGATGCAATCGCAGAAGTTTTAGAAAAGACGCGGCACAAAACAACGAATTTGACTGTACACTGTAAACATATAGCTAGCCTGCTAGCTAATGGATCGAGTTTAGCGTTTGTTAGTTTGATTTGATCAAGCCATATTTCGAGAGCTCTTCTCTGAGACGCGAGATTTGATGACAATCCGCATGCTCAGCACTAACACGTTTAGGTGGTGCCCTACCTTGGTCATTGGTTGTATTTCCCAAGAGCTTACTGGCTCTTTTTCGCAGGCGCTCCTGCAAGCTCTTGTCTTTGCCGCTGGAAGTGTATTGCGAGCCAGCTTCGCCCAGTATTTGTATGTGCTTTCGTACAAACGAAAGAACGCTTCTCCACTCTCGGCCATACAACTCAACTCCACGCATTATGAGAGTATCTTCTGCTGCTGTGAAAACCTTTCTTGCCTTTCTCTGAGCCATAGTATTCTTGGCTGCTAAAACTTTAACTCAGACTACAAAGGCGTGCACGACTTTGCTGCTGTTTCAATACGCTTGATTAACGATTTGAATTTGAATAGCGCGCTCAACTATAAATAACCATGCAAATATTTTAACTAATTATTATAGCGGGACTAGTCTAAAATGTTTACACGAGCTATTAAACTAACTAATTCGAGTTAATGATAATGGAAAAGGTTATTCACTATTGCGAATTATATTATTTAACAAACTCGGTATTTGTTTGTTCGTTATATTTTTTTCCTGAAAACGATTGCTAATTACGCACTATTCATTTTATTTGTTAATTATTCATCTACTGAAGATCAAAAACTGATTTTAGTATGCAGAATATGCAGCGCATACACTGAAAAACGTTAGAAGAAACGAATTTGCCACCATTTCCGAATTTTATTGGCATCACCCTTGCAATAGTCACTGAGCTTCTAGCAACCTTGCCAATTATAGAAGAGTCCAGTCTACCGCCGCCTCTGTTTCCCTTTCACACATTTTCTGCTTTACTCTATTGTGTTGTTGTACTGCTTTCAGTGCTCGACACTTACAATGTCTGCTTAGAAAATGAGCCGCTCCTGATAAGACTGCTTGGGAGATATCCCAGAGGAGTACGAAACCAAGGAAGAGATGTTGTCGGCATGCTCCAAGCACTACATCCTACCGTTTTTTGGTATTTCACAGGAGAAACCCCTCCTTCCTTTTATGCTATCGTGAGGAGAGTTGGAGAGAATGTTTCGCGCCCGAGGCATGTTCCACGACCTCCGGCGACGGAGAGAAGAAGGGCGTGTATACTCAATATTCCTAACAGGGTTCTACTGGCTATTATTTGGCTTAGACAATACCCAACCCTTCATGTTCTTGCTGGCCTGTTTGGCATAAGCAAAAGTACGGTACAAGAAGAAATCTACCGTGTCGTGCCTATTGTGTTTACGCACTATAAGCGATACATCACTTGGCATTCATTGAGAAAGTGGAACACTTTCCTGGATACTATTCCTCGCTTTCCAAATGCTGTCGGGGCAATTGATGCGACAACTCACAGAGTGTTAAGGCCAGGTGGTATGAGACAGGCTGAGTTCTACCGTGGGGACAAAAAGTACCATTTCATGAGCACGCAAATTGTTCTCGATACCAATGGTTTGATCGTTCTACTAGTTGCAGGGTACGTAAACAATGTGAATTTTTTTAAGAAGAGGGAGATTGTAAAAAACGACAAAAAGCAAACACCCTAGAGGGTCTCCCACACATAAGGGGGCGGATATACATGCTCATCGTCGGGAAATTTTGTTTTTTGAACCTAGGACTTCAAATTGCTGCACCACACTTTTTATTTTCGTGACCCCTAAAAAGTTAGCAGGCCCGATTTTATCGGCCCCGATGGGAGTCCCCCAAGAAAAAGGCGTAGTTGTGACTATTCCGAACTGTTTATATTTGATTGCGAAGTGATTCATATGGAGTTTGTTTTTATTAAAATGAAATAAATAAAAAACACACAAAGGCAAAGACTGCTCATGTTTTTCTTTTCATGGAAACTTTTTTTGTTATTTTTCAGATTTCCTGGTCGTATAAATGACGCTGGATCTTATAATCGATTGCCGGCTATAGGCTTTGGACACCGGCCACGTCCACTTCCCCTGCGTGCTATACTGCTCGCAGATGGGGGATACCCAAACAGAGTGCCCCTGATAACCCCACGACGAGTTGCGCTCACAAGACGACAGCGGGAGGCAAACAGAGCTATTCGTGCTATACGTGTGCGAGTAGAGCATGCTATTGGCCGCGTCAAAGTTTATCACTCCACCTCGGCGACCTTCAGACACATGCGTCCGTTCCAGCCAGTGGTTGTGGCTACATGTGGGCTTCTTACAAACAGAAGGAAAAGACTGTTTGATAGAATTTAAAAGGAATCCTTTTAAATTCTAGCAAAAATTCTAAATTTTAAATTCTATAAGAGGTGGTCAAAAATCTTGTCCCAAGATAATTTGAACTTCTGCCTGCCTGTTTTCATTATCTTGTCAACAGAAATGATTCACCAAATATCATTAAAACAGAATGTCGAAGTTCCTGCAAAACAATCAGAGAATATAGGAACTTGTATTTGGGACGTTACTACAGGCGACTAGTTACATAAACGTCAATAGAATTGTTATATTTTTGTTATGGTACAAAATGTTTGTCCACTGACACCTAAAATTGCTCGAATTTGGATTGAAATTGTGCATGTACTGCTCGCTATCTCGTCGCTATCTAAGACATGAATTACAATCCCCAGGGAATTATTTAAGGTTAATATGAAATGTTACTTTTAATAAAGTCGTAACAAATAATGTTTACAGTGGGCTACAAGAAACAACATAATTTAAACGTGTTCTCCAAATGAACAGGTTCGCAGAAATAAAAGTCCGGAAAAAAGGCAATAAATTATACCAATCGTTGATTTGTGGAGTAAAGTTTTCCAATAATTATCTTGTAACAGTGTGCAGAAATATTATTTTGTCCTTGCGACTCGTGTCGAATTTATTTCTAAGTGTTACCATCTCATTAAGCTTCATGATTAAATTGCCTCATATTTCCATATAAATTCGCCGCGACTCGGATTGGACGTTATCCTAAGCTTCAGGTATCCAAATCTGGTTTCTTTTTTCTGATTTAAGACGAAGAAAGGGCCCACGGAATATAACACGGAAGAACGCGCGGAATATAGACTTCCTATTCCGCTAAATCGGAAAGGTCTATTCAGGAATACGGACTGAAACCAAACATATTGGACAGTCCGTATCGTCCATTGTCTGATGAGAACAGAAGAATTTGAATTTGAGTGTTGATATAGCTGAACTATTGAGTGGTCATCTTCACAAAGTTCTCTTTCCAAATAAGGCAAGTTCGTTTGGCTGGCTATTTTGATACAAAATTAATGTTTCCTGATATACTTTTCTAATAATTTTGTTGCTAATATAGGAACAGTAGCACTGTCCATGACGTCTTGAAATGAAAGTTCTGCGTAACATAAAGCATGACTTCGAAATACCCGTGGTGTTTCAAAGCCATCATGACATCAAGGTACCTGTTTTTAAGAACAGCCTTGATGTCTAGTTCGATAGAATTAGGGGTTGGAGCGATCACATGAAGTGCACCCGCTGGCACTAAATGTTCTAACAAGAAGGTACTACGTATTTTGAATATTCCAAAGAGCTCTACAAGCCCAAGAACGTCATGGATTTCAAAAGAAACTTGAAAGCTATTGTCAGTCCTTAATAGTCTTAATAATAAATCCACTGCTTGCCAATTTCCAAAGTTCAAAATAAGTGGAGGCCAGTATCCATAATAATTGTAGTGGTCCTTGTAGAAGATCAGATACGAATTGATATATCCTGACAAGGATGCCAGTGTTGCGCAAACTTCCGCGCCAATTATTCTTGTATATGACACCCTTGTCAACTGGATCACTGTGGTAACATCATCCCAATCCATCTCTCTTTTTCAACTTACAATTCTCACAACGATGGGCTTGTTGTTGCTCTTCTAAAACTGCTGACCTCGAGGTTAATCTAATAATACGAAAAATTATGACGATTAAGACAAGTTCAAACAAACAGAGTGCTGATACGGCGTAGAGGATTATTTGGTCTGCGTAGGTGAAGATCTGATCTTGTATTTCATTTATATCATCGCGTATTACACCAATAGTGGTCGTTAGTTGATGATCGTAGAAGGAACATAGCCGATTGAGGTGATGCATTAGAGTCTTGTTGATCTTGACTGGTTTAATCTCTCGAAGTGACTTGTAATGCAGGTTAAGCATTAGTTCATTATCTGTTTTCCAAGGAAAGAACTTGATAGTATTAGCTGAGAATATTGGCAAAGAAATGTGTATTTCCTTAGGACACATCGAAAGTCCAGTCATCATTCCTTCAAATGAAATGTTACATGGAAAATGAAGTACCATCAGCGGTGTTACATGAATAGTACCAGATGTAGTGGTTAGTTCGCCTGAGGTAGTTGATAAGTACTCTCGCTCACCCAGATGAATTAGCGGTTGCAATGCAACCTTACAACTCGTATGGTAATTTGCACTTACAGTGTGTTTTTTTTACAGTGTTTTTCTTAAAAGAGCTGCCGTTTCTGACAAAATGCTTACATGAACACAATGTTTTCATATAATGCTTTCACAATGTTTTGTGGAGGTGTGAATTTGAAACTAATAATAAAAAAATTAAAATATATATATAAAATTTTTTAATAATTTAATTTTTTTTTAATAATGTGTGGTTCCAGAAAATATCCCCCCCCCCCCCCCCCCCAAAAAAAAAAAACGGGGGGTCAAAAGCCTAGGAAATTCCAGAGGGGTTGGGGGGTCAAAAGAGATAAACAAAATTCCAGATGGTTTGCAAACCGCATTTCTCGTACCGAGTCGGAAACGCTTTTTCCCGACATCGAAATTTCCAGAGGGGGGTGGGGGTAAAATGTGCGGAAATTCCAGAGGGGTGGGGGTGGGGGGGGGGGGGGGGGGGGGGGGGGGGGGGGCGGTCACAAACTGGTACCCAAATCGGAAATTCCAGGGGGTGGGGGGTCATTTCTGAACACCCTTCCGTGGGGGATGGATATTTTCTGGAACCACACAATAATAATAATACTTTATTAAAAATCTAACAACAATAAAAAGAGCTAATATTTACACATTTTCGAATATATTTACAATTATAGTGAATATAAATTTAAAAATAATAATGTAATAATCCTTAATGATAAAAAATATACAAATTCAAGTTATTTACAATAATAATAATAATAATAATAATAATAATAATAATAATAATAGCTTTATTACAGTATATCCAACATATAAGAGGCTCTTCATCTGTAATTTACGCTAATAACTAATATCATAATTTAAAAACTAGTATAAGATATGAATATAACTATCGATATAATAAAACAACAACAATTTACGATAGCCCAGGCTCGAATTACGCTCTAATGTTCACAAGACAAAAGCTTCAAATCGAGGCTTTCTCCAAGTTCTAATACATTTACAGTAATTAATACAGAAGAGAGCCTCGACTTGAGGTTATTGTTTGTAGGCATTGGAGCGTAATTCGAACATGGCTTATTTATAAAGCGCAATTAACATTGACATAATTATGTACAATTAAGAATTATGTGTGGATCTCAACAGATATTTCTTTGCGCTGCAGCAGAAAGAACTATAAACTTCAACATTTCTGATTTCTGCTTGGAGCTGGTTGAAAAGACTGCCGAGTGCTGAAAGTTCCCGGTCTCCCTGGGAATGCGAAACTTGCTGGTGTACGCTCTCATAAAAAAGAAAGGCGTTGCAATGCAATTATTACCCCATAATTACAGCTTTTCTCGTGCTAGACATTTGTAACAACATCCATCATATAAATACTTCAGCCAATTTTGAAGTTTATCGCACCATACTAGAGACTTTTAGATCGAGGTGTACGGGAAACGGCGAACGCGAGGATGTCACATGATCATGGTCCTGACGTCGAGTTTGAAGTTCGCGGGTCACGTTTTGACGGCGGGGTTGGCTTCTAGCGGTAATGAATTACCGCTAGCTTTTTAGGTACTTAAACCTAGACAAACTCCCGTTTCAGTAAAAAAATATGCTTTTAAATTGTTTGTTTACATAAAGATAAGTTTGCATACCGGGTTTTATGAACTATGGATCAATTTTTTAGCACTTTAGATTCGATGCTCAAAAGCTGTCAAAACAAACATGGCTGCTCTAGAACACGTGCACAAACATACTTTGATATTCACTTTTAGTTTTGCTTCCTATCTCATTTATCGATTTCAAACAATGCACATGGTTTTTTTTCGTAGAAAATATCTCACAAAAGTCCATTTAGGTGGCCTTCGGTAAAAAAATGACCTGATGCTTGCCACAGAAACAGCAGCAAGGAGACCAAAATGTAACGCCGACTGGGAAGAAATCGCCTCCCTTCTTTCGGTGCATTTCAGCTCTGCAAACAAAGAAGTAAATCTGACCTATGGAGCGTGTAAAGATCGCCTCAACCGACTGATCAGTAAATATACGGAGGAAGACAAAAAGTCGCTCAAAAGGTGGGTCTCATTGATTTCACCAAAATCTGAACTATTCGTGACTTGTGAAGGCCTTGAAAATAAGTTCATGATTCGTGATGGGCACTCCCTCTTCACCACCCTGCGTTTTGTTTTTACCAAGGCATGCCGATTACCCAATACTCAACAGCTATGTCAGTTGATGAGCTAAATAACAAAACTGGACAGTATTGTATTGCATTGTATTGCTTTAAAATTCCACCCAAGCTACTTACCATAGGTAAAGTACCATTTTCCATGTCACACCAGAACAGATTTTCTGAAGTTTATTTTCTCTGATAAGTGATGAGCAACAAGTTCATATTGTGTTCAGACATTTATACCTGTACCGTAAATCTTTGAATAGAAGCCTGCTGTGTTTATTTCACATTTTAGGTCGGGCAGAGGGCATTTATTTAAAAATCTGTATTTTAGCCAATTGCTCAAACTCAAATTTGTTGCAATTTTTATTAGAAGACTTGTAAAACATACAGTATGCTTGTATAAATGTTTAATCAAAGAAGTTTGGGGAGTTTCATTCAGGGGGGCATTTGTTTCAAAATGTGACCTTTTAGGTGGGTCTATTCCAGGTAGGGAGGCGGGGGGGGGGAGTCTTTTATTCAAGGATTTACAATATACTAGTAAGTACCCGTGAAAATTTCACGAATTAAATTTTCCTTGAATGACGAAAATTATCGGATTGTCTGCCGTTGTGGAATGAACAGTTATACCGCTACGTTTAGAGAGATGTGCTCAAACAATTTGTAACTACGCCTGTTTACTTTAAAGTATTAAAGTATTTGTTATCAGTTTATAGATAGGTGGCATACCGGTGTGAAATATTTGCACCGTAGCATACGATAGGAAAGGCGTTTTAAATTAGATATTTGAAAACAATGTTCCTTGTGAATGGAAATGAGGCAAATGTCACACAATAACCTCCTAAATATTTCCTAACAAAGGTGTTGAGGCATTGGTTTCACTGTGGTTTTGGCGCGAAAAGATCGCGCGTGTGTCGATCGATATGGTCGTATTTTCGGTCAAGAAAGAAAAAGGCTGAGCTGTACCACTCGAACTTCAACAACTATTGGTTTTAGATGTGAATAATATAAGAGAAGTCCCTCGTCTAGTGAATAGGAAGGTTTAGGAAGCGCCAGAAAGCTAAAGTAAAACTTTTTAGATTCTTGCTGTTTTCAATGGAAAGTTGCTTTGCACTGCTCATCATGTTGGACTTTCTTAAAGACTTGTACAACTCGGTCAATTCGAATTCAAGTGTGTGTGATTTAAAAACTTAGCTTAAACAATCTAAGCTTATCAGTTAAACTTGAGAAAATCGCTTGAATTAGACCTTTAGCTCAAGTAAAAACATGCACACTGGAGAGATTTCCTTCCGCTCGGGTTTGTGAACTTCGTTTTTTTCGGCTCGAACATCTCCGTTTTTAGTATAGATTTCGAAGATTTCATACATTTCCTCCTTCCGGTCGGGTTTGAGAGCTTCGTTTTTTCGGCTCGAACTTCTCTGTTTTTAGTATAGATTTCGAAATAAATACAATAGGCTGTCAAAGGACTGTTGTTTGTGAACTGAGTGTTTGTTTATTTATAAATGGCGCGCCGGGGCTTCGTGCAACGCGCCAAAACCTTTGAATGGGATATATTGTTCACTCTAAACTTTTTGGGAGAACGACTTTTGCCTGAACATTACTATGTTATTTGTGAGAGAATCGCGTAGGTTTGGACGTATTTGTTGCTTTCGGCTGCGAGAAATTGTTTATTTTTTGGTTTCTGTGGAAGACTTAAAATGGCGCCTTTGCGAACTCGATCTTCTCGCTTACGAAAACGTTTGAATTAGATATTCCGTCCACTTTATCGCTTTCGAATCAAATGTATCCTATAACACAGTTCCCCAAGTAGGAAAGAAAATGGCGTGGTTTAGAAGTTCCGTGGTGCAGCCGTTTTTCCAGGCTGCTGGGCTAACAGTTTGACCTTGACCCCGCCCACATCACGTATTATATATAAGATTCTTGTGGCTAACAACAGATCTGGAACTGAAGAAGAGTATTCAGAACTTAGCCAGCTTCTTGAGGACATTAATACCTATAACAAGACTTGGCTGAAACTGAGAAACTGGAAAAGGAACAGAGAAAAAGGAAAGAGAAGGAGGACAAGAAAATTGGGGAGAGAATGAGAAATGCAGCTATGGTTGGAATGGCAAGTAAGTATTGAAACAGCTTTAGTATGAGGGTTGCAAGTCTTAAATCATAAAATTATTTCTCCTGGGATGCACAGTTTTGCGTAAATTCCAATCTCAATAGATTCACTACTCTTCATGCTCAATTTTGTCTTTCTTTCTCTTTATAGAAATTACTGTACAGAAATCAGGCAGCATGTACATAGAAGAATCAATCCTGTATCAATCATTTCCCAAACATTAAATTTTCTCAATCCCGCAATAATACAATATATTATTTATTTAGATATCTGTTATATAGGTAAGATGAAAAGATTGAAGCATGCAACCATATTTTTTTTGGAGAGAGAAAAATAGCACAAAGCTCTGGCAGTGAGTCTGATGACAGTGGTGGCTCCGATTCCGAAACTTCAGCTAGTTTACAAAAAGGTATATTTGGGATTCCAGAAATTATCAATTAAGAGCCCCCCCCCCCCATATGTTCATTGCAATAAATAATTGACTGTGTTGATAGGTAATGTCTTCTTTCCAGGTGCCAAGACACCACGTCGAAAGCGTGCTTAAAAAAAAACAGCTTTGGAGATGATAGAAGAGAAGGCAAAGATAAAGGCTTCCATCAAAGAACAGGAATTAGAGCAAAGAAAGAGAGAACTCGAGTTTGAGAAACACAAATATGCCGAAGAAGCAGCAGATTTTAAACTCCATCTTCGAAAATAGTTCCATATGGGGCTCATTTTATGAAATAAACTGGTCGATTTTTTGATCTGTCGGACGATGCTTGATATTTACAGGCAGCGGCTCTTAACTGGGTACGCTTAATGACATGTGAGATGGGACTCAAGGTTTTTAGTTATTTGACAGGTAGGTTTCTAATGTTGGTGCGTCTAGTTCAAAAAATTTACCAGTCTGAGAACCATACAAGCAGGTATGGCAATTCACTAGTAGAGTTGCAACCAAGTAGTACTTCCCCATTGGCTGTAGCAAGATTTTCAAGTTTTTCTTGAAATCAAGAAATGCAAATAACTGGCATATTTTTCCGAACCCCCATTCTACAGACACTCTCAGCTTACTCATTTGACTGTTGAATTCCATTTGGTCATCCGTTAGCCGAGCCCCACGGAAAGGAGCCAAGATTTTCCTTGTTAAGCCAAAGGCGGGTCACCATATATGACATATGGCTCTCCATTTGGTTTGTTGAATCTCCTTATCTTATCGCACAGCCCACTAACCCCAAGCATGAAGGCATCATGCCTTTTGCCCTCTATAGGACCAAAGATATGTGCTACAAGTCCATTTGGAGCTTGAATTGACTGCAAGAAAGTTTGTTAAAGGAAAATTATGAAGTGATATCAAAATTGTTTTGAAAAAAAAAAGAAGCCTTGACAGATCCACTTGAGAATTCCAGGAAAAGGTTTTGAGTGACCCCCACCCCATAGTTTAAATTCAGTGTAGGTTAGTTATGAATACTCCTTGTTCTCTGGTTTCATTGCTTTCCTTTGTCATTTGTAGGATCTTCTAACTGCAGTATGCTTGCCCACTGAATCCTTCATATGAAGTTTGTGCTTATGATAATGAATCAGCTTCAAAGAAATCTTACACACTATATATATATATATATACAGGGTTTATTGTAAGATTTTTTCCCTTAGTATGCCTGCCTGTGCACATCTTGTGAATTTTCATGAAACTATTACAGAGTGAATTAGTATTTGAAGCAAGAATTTCCTGAGTAGTACAAACTACTCTTCCCAGTAGACCGTTAAAACTCTTGTTTTTACAGCATGCCAGCGGCTGTCTCAAATTATCACATGATCACCTTTTTATGTACCATGTGATGGATTGCTTATGTACCATGTGATCAACTGTTTTGGGCATATACTTTGTTGGAAAGCAGCAAAACAATGTGTCTCATACTGATCAGGTACATAAGCAACTCATCACGTGGAACATAAAAAGGTTATCACGCGATCAATTTTAGACAGCTGCCAGAAAAACCAAGGTGTAACGGTCTACTTGGAAGAGTAGTATAAAAGGTGCGAATAATTAACAATTATTCGCCGAAGGCGAAGTGAATAGTGGCGATTAGTATATACCAGCTCGGCAACCTCCTAAGAACGACCAATTTGATTGGTTTAGAGTCTCGGAATCTGAGACATTATTTACCTCCGAAACAGTAGATATTGTGTTGGCAAGCAAATTTCATGTAGAGGCGAAGAAATGTCAGTCAACAAAACTAAAGAAGCAACAAATTAGATTTCTTTGTCTCAAAATCGGTCTCTCTGGATTTAATATGTCTCACAAATCGTCTGAGCATTGTTTGTGAAAAACACGCTTGCACTGTGAAACCCGAGTTGAAAAACTTTAGCTGGCAAAGCATGAATGAAAATTCTTTTTCGGCATGTACTTTCCCTTAATTTTATTTATTGACAAAAATCAAAATTATAATCTACAATATGTCGAGAAAATACAGTCGAAAGAGCTAATTTTCAAAGTACCTGAGGATGGTTTGTGTCTTGCAACGACTGATCGGCAGCTTTCTTGTAGTTTTTTGCGAGCGAACTGTCCGCCACAAAGGAGACTTCTGTTAGTAGTTAGTTATCCTTCTTCTTGCCTGATGATAACCCCATAAAGCCTTTTCATAAGGTTTCGTGTAGTTGTTTTATCCTGCTAAATCGTTTTTCCCTCAAATATCCAGTGTTTACGGTGTTTGCTCACTCCATTTTTCCAGCAAACTAAGAATTACTTGTGCAACGAGTGGCTGCCGACAAATAATTTTCATCTCGGAAACTTTTGGCGAATTGCTTACAAATGCTCTCCAATTTGCAGCTATATTCCTTCTTGAATTGAAATGATGCAATATATTGCTCGCTACATGTCCAAATTTGTTGAAAATCCCTTGAATTGTCCACTTTTTTCCGCAGCTTTTCGAAGTAAATGCTTGCAAACTTTCTAGAGCTGTCAAAATCGACCAAAAACGTGCTTATGCAAATCACCTATAAAGTTTGCGTGAGTTTTGTCACGCACGCAGTTTTAAAACGCTAACACAACTTTTCTTATTGTTTTCCGACTGAAAATTCGGCAGGTTGCCTTGCTGGTATATACTAAAACACTTATTCTATTTCAATTTCGGTGGATAGTGGCTTTAGGAATATTTACCTCGAGCCTGCGGCTCTCGGTAAATATTCTGCCACTATCCACCTCAATTGAAATAGAATAAGTGCTAAATAGTCCCCGAGACCGGAGGTCGAGGGGACTATTTGCCACTATTCACTGAGCCTGAGGTGAATAATTGTTTTAGTATATACTACACGGGAACACTCCAAAAAATATCCGAACGACACTAAATGTGGCATTTGCCGACATTTTGAAGCCTCTTTCTGTACGCGTGACGTTTGTCACGCACGTGACATTACGTCAGACTTCACGACAAGCATTCGGCTACTGAAAACATGGTGGAAACTTGCTGCTGTTTTAGAGAAGCAAAACGCTAGAAAACACTTGTTTTAAAACCTTAATATCGACTACGATAAACGATTTAAGTTTTTAGAAGGTTGCAAGGATGGATTCAAGGGATAAATTCGCATTTTGTGCCTTGGATTATGGATTGTGAAACGGCAGAGTTGCTTCGCTGAAAACACTTTGCCTTTGGTCGCCATTTCACCACCGATGGATGACTATATTTTTCAACGTGCTGGCAGAGAAATTCAATATTCGTTTGGAATATTCAAACAGAAATTTGGGAAATTAACCTCTTCAAACTCTGGGACAACGAGGAAGACCTTGTTCATAAAAAGAGAGACCACTTTAAATAAGTTACGTTTGATGTCGGATGGCTCGCGATCAAGCGAATCAACAAGTCGACGGTAACTGAAATTCTCTCTTAAACTGCACTCAATGACTGGCTTCTACGATTTACTGTCCCTTCCAACCTACAGGTACATGTAAATGTTCGGCAAAGTAGATATGTTTTCGACAAAATTGCCTTAATTAATATGTTGTTG
Source organism: Scolanthus callimorphus (assembly GCA_033964015.1). Lineage (NCBI taxonomy): Eukaryota > Metazoa > Cnidaria > Anthozoa > Actiniaria > Edwardsiidae > Scolanthus > Scolanthus callimorphus. The sequence goes on along the minus strand of CM066911.1, from coordinate 24,928,929 downwards.
TGAATGTAATTCGTCTCTTAAAAGTGCCGTGAACGAATCATCGATCTCTGTGATTCCGAAGAACTGAAAAAAAGAACAGCACATTTTCGAAGTTCAAGAAATACATTCTCTCTCTGATTCACCTTGAAAAACTAAAGAGACAACATAAGTTAATTGAGAAGGATTTTTCCGTTGCATTTCGAATCAGATAGTTCCTTTAGAAAGTAAAAATATCCGAACCACTTGCACAGCTCGGGCTTCTCAATCTCGGGATAATGCTTTCGATCTCGGAATATTGTGGCATTATCCCGAGATAGCGAACCAATCAAAACGCGCGATCTATGGAGGTTCCCGTGTAGTATATACTAAATAAAGTTAAATACTAGTATATACTAGTATATACTAAAATAAAGTTGTACATGATTCGTTGGTTCCGTGTAGGCCGGGCCATAGGCCTTGGGGTCCCATCAATGAACCCCCAGCACTGGTGAAGGGGGCACCTTTGGCATGGATCACTTCGGAGAAAAGTTCAGGATCAAGCCAGATCAAATCTAGTGTGTCTAGGAGATGACCGAACCGGTTATGAATGTCGTCTAGTATCTACAGATAGTTCAATCAATTTGGTACATATTTGATCATTGTGTACATGACTTGCAAGGAAGAGATTAGAACTGTAAATTCTTGACATCCAATTAAGTCATAGTTAATGTAATCACAGCTTGAATGAACAAGGCTTTTAAGCTCATCTTTTGAAAAAAGTGTGGGGATCCTTACAGTAAACATAATCAACATTATTTCTCTCACTGAAAGCCTGTTGAAATTTTCATTTATTGATGAAACTCTGTATAGATACTGTATGAGCATTGTTTACCTTATTGAAAATCAAGCTTAGCTCAGGTGTGCTACGTCCAAAAGTTTGTTCCAGATCAGTCCACCTGTTAGGATATACGAATCTTCTAAGAAGTATCATTAGGGCCTCTATTCCTGTTGAGTTGGTTCCATTACTGCAGATATAATGGGCCGGAATCTGCAAAGCTCGCAGCAGACGATACAAATCATCTTTTTGGAACCTAGAAAGATTGTTGTGATTGTTGCTAGAGGTTTGGAGAATACAAACATGACAAAACCAGTATTCTACTATTTCGTTTTATTTTTTTTTTCCCAGTGCTAACTAAACTCAATTAACTTAACTTGACAAACAAAGTGTTTTCTACCTGAACATGGTTTCACACTCTCGATACGATAAGTCTTCCAGATTAAGTAGGGGGTAGTTAAGGAAAGATGGGGTAGAAAACAGGGTCTCTACTAGCAAATCATCAAGAAACTCGTCCTCACTGGTGCTTGAGTCATCTGAACTATCGTTGTACAGCATCACCTCAAGGATGTCATCGAAGTCTTTCCTAATAAAGAACGACAAAAACGTTTTTTTTGGGGAATATATGCCCTTTATAAGAAGTACGTTGTTATTTTTACTGAATCGATTTTTCCACAGGAATGGACATTGTAAAATACAAATGAAAACATCGGCGAAACAACGAAGCAACTAACCTTGCAGCAGCCGCCATCTTGGAAAATATTACCCACAATCCATTGGTTGCGTAATGAAATCGACCCTCGATCTAAAATCGATAATTCGTCGAACGGCAAACGGCAAACCTCGGCGTCAGCCCGCGGTTTGCCGTCCGCCGTAAACCTCGATCTAAAAGTCTCTACTTTCACGAGTTATTTACATTCAAAGTTTTAACGAGGAGGACATAGCATATATGCCCAATTATAGAGGGACCATAATGGGTATAACATTTCGGCCCCTAACACTATGTCCAAGCAGTCCATTAGCACATCGTAGCTAAAAAGGTTCCCTGGACATGTGGCTATTCAACTAGCATAGTTGCAAGCGTATGTGGAAGATGTGCTATGTTGCGATTTTCCAGGGTCCTTCTGTTTCGTTCGAAACGAATACTCTATTTATGACGTCATACTAAATGTGTTAATTAGATTGCAAACGTTCTGCAAGATCTCCACCTGTGGAGAAACTATTCCTCGTAAACTCATAAGAGCCACCGGGTATGTATTTTGTTTTATTTGATTACTTACTAATTGCAACATGTTAAACCTAATCTAACTCTTCTACGTAGGTTTCGAAAGGCACCGATACAGTTAATAAACTACAACGTTGTAAAGTTGACTGGCCTTTTGTTTCCGATGGATAAAATGTTTACGCCAGGAATACATTCGAAACCCGTGCTGAATTGAAGACGGTAACGAACGAAGATGGCCGAAGCAGCCAAAATTGCAAGACGGTATGCGAAGTCAAAGTTCACACGCAAGCGAAACGACTTCTTGAAAGCTGTCCGAGAAAGGAAAAGTAAGGAATCCATTGAAGACAGCTACACTGAACTAGTAAACTCATGGAACAACTTAGAAGGTAAACACGAACTATTTACTTCATACTTAGACGACGAAGAACTAGATGCAGCGGAAACCTGGATGATGGAGCTGCAAACGCACCATTCAGATGCAAAAGTTTTGAAAATTGAATATTTAAAGAATCTGGAAATCGAGTTATCCAGAGCGCGCGCAGAAATTGAACGTGACGAAACAGAAAAGAAGGAGAAGGAGCACAACGACAAGCTAATAGAAAGCCTTCTAAATAAGCGTAACTACGCGCGTGCAGTATTTGATGCTTTACATGTTAATGATATTAACGTAATGGAGAATGATTATATTGCGACTAATCTTCTCATGAAAATGCAAAATCAACTTGACGAGGCCTTTGTCGATTGCAAGCGAAAGCATGAACAGCTTATTGTATCATTAGACAAGGAAATAGCGGAGGACGAATTACCTTGCATTGTAGATCTCCACACTCAGTACAGTAAAATGCAAGAATTGCTAGAAACGCGTCTTGACGCCAATAAGAACAAAAGCCTCGTAGAGATTGACGAAGCAATGAATACATCTAAATTTCGAGATAATAGCGCATCTAGTCATCTACGCCTAGAGCGAATTAAAATGCCCAAGTTTGATGGAGAAATAAGAGATTACCCACGATTTAAGAAAGATTTCGAAAGTCAAGTGCTACCCACAACGACCCCTAGTACCGCAGCATACATCTATAAGAACAAAAGCCTCGTAGAGATTGACGAAGCAATGAATACATCTAAATTTCGAGATAATAGCGCATCTAGTCATCTACGCCTAGAGCGAATTAAAATGCCCAAGTTTGATGGAGAAATAAGAGATTACCCACGATTTAAGAAAGATTTCGAAAGTCAAGTGCTACCCACAACGACCCCTAGTACCGCAGCATACATCTTGAGATCCTGTCTTGGGACGGAACCCCTGAAACAAGTTAAAAACGTGGACGATGATATTGACGATATGTGGCGTCGATTAGACGAGAAGTATGGTGATTCGGCAAAAGTGGCTGACGTTATCATAAATGACATTAAACGTTTTAAGATTATCAAAGACGGAGAGCACAAGAAATTTCTTGAATTCATCGACATTGTTGAAGACGGATACAGAGCCCTTGCTCGACTTCAAATACAAGATGAAATCACGACAACGAGCTCGATAAGTATCATCGAGAAGAAATTACCTCCCGATGCAAGGAAAGAATGGGTCAAAATGGTTAGCTCAGATACAAGCGACATTAAGAAATCCAACAAGTTTGAGAAACTACTTAAGTTTTTGTTAAATCAGAAACGAGCAATTGAATATGATTCAGCCGATCTTAGAACTAATCATTCACAATCGATCAGAGCAGCAGCTAGCCATATCACTGGTAACGAAGAAGGAGCTTTAAAGTGCCTATTTCACGAGAATGGAAAACATGATACGAGCAAATGCAGACTCTATCTCTCCAAGTCCGCACAAGAACGACTGGCCATGCTGAAAGAGAAAGGAGCATGTTGGTGTTGTCTCAGGACCGGACATAGATGGAGAAGATGCAGAAAAGAAAAGGAATGTGGTATCAATAACTGTAAAGAAAACGTTTGGGTAACTTCGTATCCCTGGATTAAAGATCCCGCTAGCCTACCAGATAACAGAAGAGCCGCAATGGGACGCCTCCTATCGACAGAACGACGTCTTGAGAAAACGCCTGACCACGCAGAAACATATCAACGACAAATAGAGGACATGGTAGAAAGAGGAGTTGCCCGGAAACTTACAAAAGAGGAAATGGATGTTTACAAAGGACCAGTACATTATATATCACATCACGAAGTCGTAAAGCCCGAATCAAAATCCACCCCTGTTAGGATAGTTTTCAACAGCAGCGCGAATTATATGGGACATTTACTGAACGATTATCGGGCTAAGGGACCAGACCTTTTAAACAACCTCTCAGGAGTATTGATTAGATTCAGAGAAAACGAGATTGGTTTCATAGGGGATGTGGCTCAAAAAATCTCAATGAATGTATTTGTGAATTGGGAACATGTCTTGGAGGATGTTAACACTGGTATTTGAGCGAAAGGTGAGTACACTTTGAGTTTTTAGATCAATTTTTGCCCCGAGTCCCCGATAGCTACGATAGATAAGATACAGGAAAGCTTATAATGACAACAATTTTTTATAATAGCACGATAGTCTTTTAATAACTGCCAAAAACTCGAGGGAAACTACGGAATTAATGGAAGTCTACATTTCTTGACGACTATTGTTAAGCATACCAACCTTTTTTCTCCCTATTAATCGTACTCTACGGAACTCATGTTTTTATGGAGAAAGTTTGGTCTGATAAACTCTCATCGCTTACAAATTCAATTCTTGAACTATCGGTAGATAATTCAACAATATGTTTCTGTTATTTACAATATCTGCAGTTCTTTTTCACTTGATATTTACAATTTATACATTCAATATTTTACATGTAGGTGTCTAAAACTAAAGTCCGAGACGTATAAGTTAACTAGCTCGATCAGTTAACTCTAGCCACAAATGAAATCACAAAACCAAAACGAAAATACTATGGCTTCAGTGGCTAACGGTAATTATTGTTCCATTGTTTCAGAAGAGCCTTTGCATATTTGATTCTGTTCATAATATTTGAAGGCTGTTTATGTGCTTGAAGATCAGCAGATGTTGGTTCTATGAGTTCATTTGTAATCGTGTAATGTTTTTCCCAGTTCTTGAGCTCAGTTTCAAGTTTTGTTTTTTGTTCTGCAACCATTTCTTGGATGCTAGCACGCTTTTCTTCATATCTTTTTTCCAGAGATAATTTTTTAATCTTTTTGTGTTCTGTATTTGTTTCAGCTCCTGGCGCATACGATCAAGGTGCCTAACCTCATGCAGGTCTCCAAGAACTATCCGCAGTGCTTTTCCCAGGTTAGTTTTGTATTGGTACGATGGCTTTGGCTGTGCGTCTTGTGGTTGAGAGGGTAAATCTGGGGCAGTGACTTGTGTTTGTAGCATTCCTGTTAAGGATGTGTCTTGTGCTTGCTCTTCATTGGGTACCATTGCTGCATGTTCTGATGTATGGATATCAACATTCTCTAGGGATATATGTATAGGGGAGATGTTGATGATATTTTCAGGTTCCTCCTCTTCTTCCACGTCCTCTAATGGCACACCCTCATCATTTACAATCTTTGCATTGGTGTGTACCAGGATTTCCTCCCCGCTACTTTCTTCAGGCTCAGTTTGTACTTCCTGATTACTAGGTATCTGGTGTCGGTCACCATTGCAGTCAGGTACCCTTAGGTAGTTAGTGAAGATCTTCTGTGTGGTCCCATTAGGTTGGTCAACTCTGATTAGGTGGATTGGGATAACCACTTCTCTATCAATGCACCTCTTCCAGCATCCTTCCAAATATGCTTCCTCCTTTTTCATTGAGCTTGATCTGAAATGATGGAGTTGTGGGCCATATGCTTTGTCTGGACAATCAGTGATATCATGGAATTCAATCTTGTCATCTGTGATTTTCCACCACACACCCTCTCCTTGAATGAGGTAATCACTGATTTGCTGTAGGTGAGCTTGCCAGTGGCTACTGTGCTTCTTAATGAAGGAGATCGGGATCACGGTATTAGATGGAGATGGAAGACACTGGGCTAGTTTGCTTATGCGGGCCTGTTGACGACCAGGATCATCTTGCTGGAGGCTCATTTCCCTCTCGGCTTGTAATCGAATCATAAGGTTTGGGATGATCTGGCCAGGATGGTAGTTGCTTGTGTTCTTGGTGATCCTCTTAATGGCGTTGAAGATGCGTTCTTGAGATTCAGCATTGGAGGCACGACCAGATATGATGCGTAGCATAAGGGCAGCATGGGCAGACAAGTTATGAAAATACACTCCAAACATCTTCCTTAGCGTGAGCTTCTTTGGCTTTTTCATAATCAAATTCCTTAAAATCATTGAGTGCAGCCAAGCTTGATTGTAATACCTGAGAATCAATGCAGGTGAGCGCTGAAGTTCTTCTGAGTACAATATGCGCTGCATTTCAACTAGAGAATCTAATGCCAGGAGAGCTTCTTTAGACATGATAGCTGGATGCTGGTGAGCTATTGCTGTAGTCTTCACCAAAGCCTCTCGAAAGTCAACGCAACGCTTGCTTTCTTTGCTACCCAGACATATCTCAAAGGATTCCTGTAGCAACTTTAACTCCTGTTGTGAAAGGTGATATGGAAATTCTTTAATAAAGTTCTCTATATGATGCCCAATGTCATGTAAAGGTTCACATGGGAGAATTTCATAATTTTTCAATCCAATATCTTCTAAATCCATTTCAGGATTATTATAAACAAGTGCAGGGACACGCTGCATGCCATGCAATTCTGCGGTAAGGAGATCTTGCAGTTCTTTTTTTGTTTTTCCCTCATAGATCTGTCTTGAGGCAAGCTCTTGCTCTAACTCTGGGATGGTAAGGCCTTGTAGGGGCTTGGACTGTAACTGTCTTGATTTTCTACTCGCCACAGGTCCCTGCAAAATGGCAGATTGTCGTTCTTTCAATGACATGATCTTACAATTAAGTGCGTGGTCAAGATGGAATGTCATATCACAATGTACTCCACAACTGGCACAGAAGTAGTTCCCTCCCTTTTGCTGGCCTGCTTCAAAAGCTCTTAGGGGACTCTCACCATGGCAAAATCTTAGCTGATCATGATATTGAATTCCATCAAGCGAAGACTTCTGTGACAGCTCTTGGATGCATGCCAGGCGTGTTTCTGTGTAGAGAAGCTGTTCACTGTCTGAACTACCACATCTAGCAATGAAGTGGACTTCTGGCTGTTCAATTTTGCTCTGTATGTTCACTTGCTTGCCAGTTTTGTTCTTATACTCGGTGTTGGTATAAAATACAGCAGGGTCATAAAGGCATTTGACAAGGCAGGCCATGTAGCCATGGTTTGCAACTGTTGAGTTGTCTAGCCACACAACAATATTTCGGCTTCTCTCTATACACTTTAACCTTTCTCTCATGTCATCTACACTTTCTCCCTCCACAAGCTCGTCCAGGTCACTCAGGCGCATTCTGAGAGCTTCTACAACCATTGTATCATAATGGGCATTGTTGTTGTTTCTCATGAATTCTTGATGTTTAGCATGTTTTGCCGTATATCTTTTAGTGGCGTCTTTCTTCCCCCAATCTCAAACTCAACTTTCTTTATTTTTAGATCTTTTGTGAGCACAAGTTTCTCATACTTCTGAGGGACAATCATTTCTCCAACTGTGTATTCCCCAGTTTCAATTTTTTTGTTCAACTGCTTTTTCAGTGTTTCTCTTGTTGGTTCAGTTGGGACACTTATTTCCCCTCCGGGTCATTTCCTCTTCTTCCTTCTCACCACTGGTAGCGCATCAGACGGCTTCCGTTTTGTTTGAAATTTATCAACTGGGACTCCTTGAGAGGCTAGCCATTCCTTTGCTATCTGCCCGCCATTCTTTGGTAGTTTGCCTGTTGCATTATGTATGTTGTACTTTTCTGCTAGGCTACTCCAGTTGACGAATTGGTCTTCCTTGTATCCCTCAACCTTTGCCTTCAAGCCAGCCTTGTCCCACATCATGGCTTCTAGATTCCCTGTGTGGTCCTTTCTCTTCATTCTTTTTGTTTGCACATTCTCATGTTCCTCGTCTCTTCTTCTTTTTGCAGATGGCTTTGTTTCGAAAGACATCGCAAGACGACCTCGTTGCCATGCACTCAGGGATTGCCCTCCACCATAACACCTGATGAGTAATTTAACAAAATTGATTAGTATAGAATATAAATGAGCAATAATGTCAGTGCCATAAAAATATCCCATGCTAGCATGTGATCTGGAGTACAACTGTTTCTAACTAATTGAGTATATTTTTTATTAATGTTAGGTGTACATTGTAGTTTACTATTCAAAGTTAAGTGCCTCCTTGGAATAAGCACAACATGTAATGTACACCACCTTAAAATAAGCATCCCAGCCCCTTTACATTTGGTATCTTTTTTTTCGATTTATTATTTAGATGAAACATATTATTTGGGAATTCATCCTTTGTAAGTATTCTGTCGAAGTTATGTTTTTTTATAAAAGTCACTTACCTCAAAAATGCTGTTTCTTCCATTTGTTTCTCAATGTTCTCTTTTGAATTCTGGTAGTGAGCCCTTCTCTCTTGGCGCCTCTCATGTTTTGTTTTGTGTAACAAATTCAAATCAGAAACCTTTGACAATGCCTCTGCCAAGCTTGTATTAAATTGCTTTTGAAATACAGTGTTTACTTTGTCATATACCAGTTTAGCAGCATTCTTGATGTCTTTCTGAAGAGGTTTAACTTTTGGAGCTTTCCCCCTCAATTTCTGGGTTTCATTCTGTGCAGTAAATATGGGGTTTTCTTTTGCTTTCCCCTTTAGAACAGATGACTTCACAGGGAAATAGGACTGTGCTGCAGTGTATCTGATTGCACAGGCTTTGCAGTTAGCAAAGCTATGCTCTTTTTTGCGGGCTTGGGGAAGTTGCTTCCAGTTCTTCAATGAAAACGTTTCCAGATACTTAGCCTTTTCATCAGCCTTTCTAAAGTTCCACTTATTGATAGTGTTTCTTAGGCAGGGGAGTTTCTTATGAAATTTCAGATAATCGATATGAAAGCTACAATCTGAAGAATCCTCTTCGTTAAAGTAGCTCTTGTATTGCTTGTACTGCTCTGTTTTTACCCGAGATTGATATTTTGCAGTGCTCTCTCCTGGTTCACGTTGTAGTAATTGCCCGACCTCTCTTGCAACTTCAATTGCCACAACTTTGGCAAATCCGCACGCATTTGGACATAAAAATGTCCCAGACATAATCTACGACTCCTTGTGTTCGATATTGCTAGTGATATGACCCACGGCTTGTAGTAAAATCGTACAAAATGTAGTTAAATAATCTCTTATAAATTCCAGCTCTATACTCTCTCGAAAATCCCGCCTAATTTGTCTTCAAAAATCCCGCCTAAATCAATTAACAGTCAATCTAAGACATGCGCAAATGAATCAGGGGGAGTGTATTACATATTTCGAAAGTACGCAGGTTTTACAGTATATTTTTATTACAAAATACATGCAGATTCATTGTTGTTCACGATTGACTCCTACGAGCGTGGTTCGTACAAAATACATGTTTTGCAGGCAAATTAAAATGAAAATACACCCAAAATAGCACGGATCTAGCACTCATGTGATCACCAAACTGTCAATGATGACATTACAGCTCCCCCTGCCTTATAACTAAATTTACAGCTCGCTTTTTACCCTCAAACTTGTATTCAGCCTTCCAATGCGGAAGCCATCTTGGAGAAGTTGCTTGGCTTGTATCCATGGAAACTTTACCAATAAGGAAACCGCTTTCCCAGTCATAGTTGAGCCCGCGGCGTACGATCTTCACGTCGCATCAAACAACAATAATCGGGCCTGAGTAAAGGCTTAAACTTCAAAATAAAGTTTGAAAAGAATATTTTACTCCTTAGGTAAACGTGTTCTTTTCGTTTCTAATTGGAAATTTGAGTATTTTGCAGCAGTTCTATCACAAGGTGTCATTAAAGTTGCGAGTCACCTCGTAGCACGTATCGTCTCATAAAAAAATATTCCTGCACTCAAAGAATGCTCTCCAGTCACGATTTCCAATTAGTTTCTCATTGAGCAGTGTCTGTTTTGTTTGAAATTTGCCAAAAAAATACGACTGAAATACGCGAACCAAGTACTCAACGCTCGCGAAAATGGGCCACTTTTCGTGCTATATTACATCATATAGTTTTGTCACGTGACCGTTTCCATGGTAACTAAGTTACTCAGGATGAAGATCTTAAATACTTCCATACTTTTGCCAAGTTTGGATGAGTTTGATTGAAACGGAAGGCTGGAAGAATTTTTTTTTCTCTTTTTTTCCAATTTTTGTGAAGAACGCCTTGCCTTAAATACTCTGAGTGTCAGAATTTCCATAAAATATGGAGAAATGCTTTTTAAATCAAGATGTTTGAAGAAGGTGACAAAAATTCCATATAAACTGGAGATCGAGTGCGGTGTCGGATATACGATATACACGCGAAGAAAATTATCAAGGCTGGAGAGTATAAAAATCGGTACAAAAGAAAATATCATCACCGAATTCTCTCTGCCAGTTATAGGTAGACGCTTCATTTCTTAATTCATAAATCACTTGAAAAAATTGCAGCCACGACTGCTGTAATTCCTTCTGCGACACTAAGACACAATAAGCAATGATTAAGTATCTACATCTTCGGGCAAGCAAGCCCCTATAACTCTAGTGACTTTTTTCTGAAAATCAAGGTAACCAAAAACTCCATTAAATATGAAATACATATGCAGTAATTCCGTAGATTGCTTTCGTAAACTGGACTGTATTAGCTAGCTGCTGTGTTCATTTGATGTTGCAATTGACATGGCGATTCAGAATCTCCGTACATTATGGAGAAAACACGTATTTGACAGCATTGCTTGAAAAGATTGTTCAAAAGCCTATATAGTTAAACTCGAAAAAGCAGATAGGATCTACAAAGCAAGCTATTTTGTATGTGACCTTAACAGCAGCAGAAGTAGACAGATTGAAACCGTGAACAATATCGACCGATGCCCAGGTTAGTACAGTGGAGATCTTTCTGATATGCGTAACAGACATAAACCTAGTGTAGTATTTCTAAGAATTACCAAATTGATCAATTAACCAATGTGTTTTATTCAGCCAAATCTAGCGTTTTATAAAAAAAAAATCTCGCAAAAAGTTGATGAGAAGTCCGCGCAAATTGCAGGAGTGCTTCAGTGATTCTCGTGGCTGGCACTGAGAAATAGGATAAAAACCAAACAAATCGACTGTGCAAAATGCCCTCCGTGAAAATGGCTTACTCTGACGATAAAAGGGCTCGGATAAAAATAAACCTTTTCGCTCTATGTACAGGGTGATCGCGGTATTATTTAGAACAGAATCCAGACCGAGAAGGTCAACCACGAGCTGCCGAGGGGAAATTATTACGGGATCCCGGTAGGTGTCCTACAGAGAACGCCGTGCTTTTCCATTCTAAAACAATCGAAAGTTTCTATTATAGTGAAACCCCCTATTTTATGATACCCCATGGGGGCAACGAAATTACGTCGTAAAATCCGGGTAGTTGTAAAGGAACTCTCGATATAAGGAATTTAAAGGCGAGGTGCTGTTGCCGGGACCCAGAAAAGTAAAAGTTAAATCGAAGGATCGAAAACTCGGGCTCCACTGTTTAAAGTATAATGAACCATCACCGCTCGAGGGTAACCAGTATCCCGCGTGGTGACTGGAAAAGGCGCTCAAAAAACGTTTCCGACTTTTTTCTCTGTTTACGGTCGTGTGGGAATCTATATTTTGAACGAAGGCTCACAATTCTCAAATGGCGTATTTCGATCTTCTAACAGGTCATTCATGTCAGAATTTCCACAGAATGTGGATAAATGCTTTTTTAATCAAAATCGTTGAAGGGAATATTTAAAATTCCACATTAACTGGAGAATGAGTGCGGTGTCGGATACAAGATTGTATAAGGTTTTTTAAGCAAATTTATGCATTTATGGATTCGTCTATTTTGCGGCACTGAAGGGCATCGAATCGCTGGACGATAAAAGTAGAAGGGCCTGCAAGCAATCTAAATATTTCTAAAATACTGGATGTTAGTGTGTAAAATACCTTAAGCATCTTCCTTATCGGTTTGTGGGGGGCAATGCCTTCCAGTGCAAATCCAAAACCATCGATAAATCCCAAGAGAGTTCCCGCATAGAGGATATTGTCCAGTCTTCCATACATATCTAATAGAATCCCATGCTATGACACTATCTCGCGTGCTGATTGGCTGGAATCGAGGGAGATTTTTTGTGGAATTACATGGCTGCAAAAGTAGAATTCAATGAAAACACAGGACACCCACGAAATTAAATTTCAACACGAGAAATTTACAATTTATCAAGCGAGAAAGCGAGAACAATTACTTTCTAATGTTTTAAACTCTGTCAAACACTGCATATGAAACGTCTTTTCGTCAACGAAGACGCTTCGCTAGCAAGATTTTTAAGTTGCATTTTCCTGAAATTGAAGCAGTTTGGCAATGGCTTCCTTCGCGCGCGTAAAGCCTTTTTTATTATTAAATCAATAAAACCACCGGCATGGGATTCAAAGAAAATCCAATACCCGACTCAGGAATTCCACACTAAATCTCACTTGAAAAAGACTTAGCGTGGAATTCCCTCATCGGGTATTGGATTTACCTATAGTATTGTTGTAGGAATCCCCTCTCTATGCTTGCATGTGCTGCATGCTAAACTGAAAGGCATGTTATGATTTGACGGGGATTTGACCTCTCTGAAACCCACGTTAAACACGTAGGCTACATACAACTGACGAATGGCTGACAGATTGACAGTTTTTTTCCGGTTTTCCGGATTTCGGTGATTCGATGGGGAAAATGTATATGTTCACAGTTCAAAATTATTTTGTTTTGCGTGAAATTTTCAGTTTATCCGAAGCCTTTGGTCCGTGAGGGCCAAGGAAGCCCCTTCCTACTCTTCTATGCTAGTGATTTTATCCCAGCATAACTCTTCATTTTGGTCTCTGTATTTTTTTTTTGCCTTTCCGAAACCTTAGTTCCCAATGTGGAAGGCCCGTTCTTATAAATTCCTGGCTACGCTGCGCCCTTTTCTTACTAATATATTTGAGTACTTAGCGATAAAAAGTAAGAGATCCAAGCAAGAAAAACAAAACCAAGTATTTTGTCGATATCTGCAATATTTTCGCTGTTTTTACATCTCTGTGGAATGTTGCGCTACCTCCTCTACTCGTCAAATTGGCGACAAAAACCATGATATGGCCGTTTTCCGATAAGGCTTTCATAACTGATGAGGAAAACAGAGTGTACACGAAATAAACATAACACAGCGTAAGCGCGCCTAAAGAATTCCTTCTGCGCACAAATTTATTAATTATGGTTACTTCTTTCCTATAATGTTCGCTTTTTTCTTCAGGAAATAAAAAAGATACAGCAGTTTTTGATCGCTACCAGAAGTACTCAAATATATTAGTAAGAACTTCAGATTCTCCATAAAATATGGAGAAAACATCAAAGCAAGTTATTTTTTCGACCTTTGTGACCTTTTTCAATGTAGAAAAAGACAACCTTCAAGGATCTAGGGAGATGTGCGAATTTCACAACGCGACGCGTAAACAGCAAGGGCGTAGCCAGTATTTCTAAGAGAGGGGCCTTCCAAATTGGGTTCATAGTGCCTAGCTATAAATTACTAAGGCCTCGGAAAGGCAAAAAAAAACGTTGCTAGGAAGGGGGTTTCCTTGACGCGAGAAGAGTTTCCGCAGAACCCCTGGAATCCTCCCTGGCTACGCCATTGACTAAAGTTTCGGACAAACTGAAAATTTCCCTTTTAGAAAAACAAGGAATTTTGAATGAACTGTGAACAGCGCCGAAATCCAGAAAACCGGAAACAAATTGTCAAACTGTCTACGATCGTCTGTTGCGTAGCATACGCCACTTACGTGGGTTTCAGAGGTCAAATCCCCGTCAAATCATAACATGCCTTATTCAGTTTAGCATGCAACACATGCAAACATGGGCCGGTTGAGAGGGGATTCCTACAACAATACTATTAGATAAGTATGGACTTAACAATATCCTTCGTGCGGGAACTCGCTCGGGGATTTATCGATGGTTTTGGATTTGCACTGGAAGGCATTTGCGCCAACATACCGGATAAGGAAGGTGCTTAAGGTATTTTACAAACTATCATCAGTACCTGGTTTATTTTAAGAACGAAGTGGCTATATGCGGGTATATGAGCGGTAGCCGCTCAAGGTCTTAAATAGACTAAATGAGCGGTAGTTTCCAATTTTCTTAAATAACCCTCAAAAACAATATCTTAGCGAATAAAAACCATTCTAGCTTTATTTAAACTCTAAAAGGGATTTCGATTTATGACTTTTTATGTGGGTGCTTTTCGTTGTCTCGCTATTCTTGTCACACTTAGCAGCGTTCTTTCCGCTTAGTACATCCATTCACGTTTTATAGGAAATGTCTCTACTACTGCTCTCACGACTTGACAAGGTCATATTTTATCATTTCTCGAATAACAATAGAATAATAGACTCTTGCTGTTCTTTCACACTTGGCTTTTTATAAACTCAGATATAGCTGGTTTCCATCGTGTACCATTGCATTTTCAATCAAACGTTGTATAGGAATTGGATTCGATTTCACTGCCGCAAAATAGACGAATCGATGAATTTATAAATTTGCTTTAAAACATTATATCCGACAATGCAAACATCCCCTTCAACGATCTTGATTAAAAAAGCATTTCTCCACATTTTGTGGAAAAACTGAGATGACGTTCTCTACATTTTGTCTTTGATATGACCTTTAGAAGATCGAAATACGCCATTTGTGAGCTTTCAAAATATACCACTTACATTATCACACGACCGTAAACAGAGAGACAATTCGTAAAAGTCTTTGGAGCGCGCGATTTGAGCGTTTTCCAGTCACCACGGGGGTTGCAGCTTCATTATAATTTTACGATTACTGTTCTGGGTCCCGACAAAAGTACCTCGCCTTTGAAATTCTTATATCGAAAGTTCGTATACAACGATACAGTACCCTGATTTTGCGGTGCAATTTCGCTCGTTGCCCCAGTGGGGTATCGTAACATCGGGGTTTCACTGTAATGGAAACTTTCGATTATATGGAACGGCGCGAGTCTGGACAGCTATGCCTATGGGCAAGGACAGCTACGGGGACCATTTTCACGGAGGGCATTTTGCAAAGTCGATTTGTTTGTTTGTAATCCTGTCTCTCAGTTTCAGCTCAGAGTTGAGTTGCCTCGAGTTGCCTAGCCACGTGAATCCTTGAAGCAATAATTTGCGCGGACTTTTAATAAACTTTTCGCGGGGTTTTTAATAAACCCTAGATAGGAATTGGCTTGGATGCCCTTCCAGGCCGTAAATTTAGAGCCTAGCATGTAAAATTACCGCACGTTTGGGGGAACTTTGATGCACAGGGTGCAAAATCGGGAGTTTTAAGGATTGTTTGGGGAAAAACTGGGGGGGGGGGGGGGCTGCCTTCAGTGTGGCAAAATAAAGCACATTGGTGAATTGATCAATTTGCTAAGCCTTAGAAATACTACTCTAGGTTTATATCATAAATATCTCCACTTTACTTGAGGTTACTGTCTACTTCTGCTGCTGCTAGGGTCACATACAAATAGCTTGCTTTGTATATCTTATCTGATTTTTTCGAGTTTCTATATAGGCTTTTGAACAATCTTTTGAAGCAATGCTGTCAAAGACGTGTTTTCTCCATAATTTATGGAGATTCTGAATCGCCATGTCAGTTGCAACGTTAAATGAACACATGCAGCTAGCTAATACAGTTTAGTTTATGAAAGCAATCTACGGAATTACTGTATATGTATTTCATATTTAATGGAGTTTTTGGTTACCTTGATTTTCATAAAAAAGTGACTAGAGTCACTGTCGAGTTATAAAGGCCGACTCAAAGATGTATTTGCTAATTCATGTCTCTGTTGATTTCGTGTACACACTACAGTCGCAGATTGCCACATCAGTTGTTCTAATGAAAGCACAGGCCGAAAACAACCGTGGACGCAATTTTCTCAAGCGATTTATGAATTAAGAAATGAAGCGTCTCCTGGCAGAGAGAATTCGATGATATGAATTTTGTTTTGAACCGATTTTGTACTCTCCTGCAATGTTGATAATTTTCTTCTCGTGTAGACCGTATATCTGACACCGCACTCGTTCTCCAGCTTATATGGAATTTTGTCACCTTCTTCAAAGCTCTTGATTTAAAAAGCATTTCTCCATATTTTATGGAAATTCTGACATGCTGCTGTTGTGTTTCTCCACTTTTTTTGGAGAAATGGCCTGCATCTCCAGCTAGATGTAGATTTCTCCTAAAAAACGTTTCGGTGTGGATATTTTTTAACAGTCCGGATTTAAACATTAGCTCCGGAATTAGTTTGTATTTACTTTGCACTTGGTCATCGGAAATCCATATTGGTTAGGTCTAGATTTAGTGATAAGATTTGTTAAGCTTACATTAGGGGCAAAATTGGCGTCCTTTGATCTAAGTGTTTCTCCTGCAAACATTTTCACAAATTTTAAAGCTAAAACTTTCAAATTGTGTCGGGAAACACCTAAACACACCTGTCGACCAATGAAAGTGCACGTACTATCTTAGTTACTTTATAAATAGGTATGTTTTGGTTCAACTAAGGACATATGATTGTTTTTCCAGGACGTGCCGCGAAGGTTCTCAGTATAACCTTAATGCCTTTGAATGCTAAGTGTCTTTGAATGTTGTTGTCAATGTGTTTTTAGGTGCACATGATCTGTACCAATAACTCAACAACACCCACAGAAAGGTTCACAGGTCAAAGTTGTCAGTGTCTTCATCAACAGTGTCACTTTCAAGTAGTTGTGGCCATGACGGAGACAATGTACCCTGGTATCTGAAGAATCTGCTCCCTGTTTGTCAGTGATTTTAGCTAATAAAGCTGTGACCTCGATGTCTTCCCTCTTTAGGGCCTTGTAGTTTATTTCATCTTTTGATGGTATCACAAATCTGTGAGCAGGGCCTTGGCCATTTGAATGAGAAGCTCATGTTTTGACTACTCCTGAATCTCATTTGTAGCGGAGCTCCTTGCGGCGGCCGAAGGCCGCCGCAGAGCGGAGCACCATACCTAAGAAAACAGCGTCAAAAAGCAGATAATCGCAAAATATAACTGATAACTCCATTGGGTAGCCTGTGCAATTTGCTAGGGATCGATCCGATTTTTGGACGTCTCAGCAAGTCCCGGATGTGTACGAGTTCGTGAAGGGATACGTCACAATAGCCCTATTCTGACGTCAAGCATGCTCAACTAACGGGGGAGGGGCGCGTTGTCAAGTTTGGCAGCCGACAGGGCTGCTAGCGGCTGAAAAAAAAGCCAGCCTACAATAATTATTCAGAGGAGAAATACATGAAGAAAAAGCCATGAATACAAGCATTTGACTCCTGAATTCTTCCAGTTTCCAAAACAAGCAAATATTCCTGTAGTTCCTGCTTGAATTGATTTGTGTTGATTGTGCTGTGAGTGTGAAGTACGAAGTCGAAGAGCTAGCACGTGAGAGAAAACGCAAACAACGACCACAAACCTATTTTTAAGGTAGGTACACTTTGTAGCTAGTGTATAAAAGTGGCATTTAGTAGTAATCATTTTTTATCTATCGCAAACTTTCATTCGAGTTTTTGTTCTTGTTTTTCGCGCTTTTGCGGCTGTTTTTCACTGCTCGCTACGCTAGTTTGAAAAAGATGAAAGCTGAATGAGACTATAATAGCAGCCGCTCGGGAGATTTGTCGTTTTTACACGCTAAACTATTGTCTTAAGCTTTTTTTATCAGAATACCGTATTTTCTAGTGATTTAGAATTGCTGACAATGGGATGGCTGCCGTGGCTGTGTTTATCCTTTGGCGGGGAGACTCGGGAGAATATTATAAAGTGTCATGGCAGCCATCTTGTTGAGCTCGCGAGCTTTGGTCATCAAAAGGGCACAAATCAGTGCGAATCACTAAAAGGCACTCGCCAGTCTTAAGAGATAGATAATGGTACAATGATTCTTGAATTCTCCAATGTAACTAAGCGATTTATTCTTAAAATTGAGACCCTTTTTCGACTTCTCAATTTGGTTCGGCTACAACGAGTTTTTCCCGAGTTTTTTCACTTAAGATTGATTTAAGGAGGGCCAATTTATAAAACTCTTGTGTTTAATTTCATGTTGTAGAAATTCCCAAGATGTATTCCTGGCTGCAGGGGATGCTTCACAGAGTATTTCACATATAACAGGCAAGTGGATATCTATCTAGGAATAATTATTGCTCTCTCTATCGATTAGTTTATGGCATGCTTCTCTGTCGACAGTACACAGAGAGTCAGAAGGCATGGACTTCAGATGTGGAAGTAAAGTGTAGATTTTGCTCACAGATACAATTCATAGTCCATATTTAAAATATCAATCAAGGGGATTTAACAAAGAGGATTTTTTACTTCGAATTGTCATTTGCTTGAAGTTTTGACAGGCCCCTGAAATTGATTTTATAACATGGTAGTGTATCAGACACTCCTATCCGGCAGGTCCAAAATGCAGACTGAAAAATGCATACCGGAAAATGCACACCAGGTCTCTTCTCTCTGAAAACTCCAAAGAACAGTTTTATTTCATTGTTTGATGGAATGGCTAGTACATAAAATATTACAACACTGACAAACTGCGGCCAAAGGTAGAAATGCAGTAAAATAATTTTGAACTGTCAGGATGCCGTTACTATGTAGATGGTTGTTTTATCTTTTACATCTCAAGGAGTTTCATTTTCATCTCCGATCTTACACGCAAATTTCAGGAACTTTCCTGAAACGATTTGATACTTTTAGCGCTATTTTAGCTTACATTTGCCCTTCGCTAAGAGAAAATTACAACTACGATCAATATGTTTAGGTGTCCTTTTGATACAAAATATCTATCGGGGATACAGCAGAGCTGTCAAAACATAAGCCGGCGACCGACTCTTTTTTGCCGAATGTCAGAAAAGTTCGAACCATAGAATTTTGTTAAGTGCAGCCTGAAAGCTCACCTCATATTCTAAAATAAAATAAAACTGGAATCCTTGAGTCTGAGTCAGAATTGGCTTGGCGAGGAAACTTAACATGTTGCTTTGAAGCTACGAAATTTGCATCATGTCAGCCATCAGTTTTTCTTTGCAGCCTGCTTATCTTTATGAGCAGCCGCCTACTTCAAAACATTATATCGAGATATGAAAATCTATCGGGGATGTAAATGACTCATATTTGCATTTTCTGGTCTGCATTTTCCGGTCTGCATTTTCTGGTATGCATTTTGGACCTGCCGCACTCCTATCATTTATTTTTTCAATGATATGTACTTGCCTTCCAATAGAAGGCCACTTTGTGAGGCAGCGGCGTAGCCAGGAATTTCTGAATGCTCTGGATCATCTGCACCTCAAAGCTGGAAATACATCACCATTTTGGGAACCAAAAAAGGAAATGAAATTCTCCCTCGGTATTAGTCTCATTCAAGGTTATAGATTTTTTTGTTATTATCACTTTTTATGAATGAAAAAATATACAGATGACTTGAATGTACTAAAACATAACAGGTGGAAAATTTGTATAGAGCATGTGCTCGTCAAAGTGAGGCCAGGCTTGTGAGCTTATGCTAGCCTTGCATTCCTGCCAAATGTGTGGGCAGGTTAATTCGTTCTTTGTTTTACTGCATCTGCACGGATTATTTGTTGGGGTCAATACTGTCTAACAAAAGAAGTTTTGCATGTTTGAACGCCCAGAAGTAAAATAAGCCCAATTTTATAATTAAATCAATAATTATTATATGAACATATTCAAGAAACTAGCTTTTGCACCAGAACCAAGCTTTCTCATGTTCATACTTGCATTGGAACTGACCTATTCTTGCAAGTTTCATCGGCTGAAAAAATCATCTTGGTATATTTTGAGGACCGTTTATACTTTCACTCGCCACAAAATCAAGCATTGTCAACTCCTGACGTTCTATCATGCGAAACTTCTATTGTTGGGCGGTCTTGATCCAAAAATAAATCCGTGCCAGGGACCGTTCATTTTTTATCAGGGAGAAGGGACTGGTGGAATTGTGTGTGGGGGGGGGGGGGGGGGGGGGGGGGGGGGGGGGGGGGGGGGGGGGGGGGGGGGGGGGGGGGGGGGGGGGGGGGGGGGGGGGGGGGGGGGGGGGGGGGGGGCGGGGGAAAACCCGAAAAAAATACGCCACTAAAGGGGGGGGGGGGGTCACCCAAAAAAATACAAGCACATAACAGGAGGAAACGAAAAGTTTGTATTTTTTACAACCCCCCCTTTAGTGGCGTAATTTTCGGGTGACCCCCCCAGAAAAAATACATTAGATTTTGGGGGCCACCTAAAAAATACGGACATGAAAGGGGGGCCCCCCAAAAAAATACAGGGTCTCTCCTCATTTCCACCAGCCCCCCCCCCCCCCCCCCCCCCCCCCTTGATAAATGTAATAAACAAAAAAACTAATTTACCCGAAGCATGAAAATTTGCCAGGAATGCAACGTTTGCACAGACTTGCAAGCCTACCCTCTTACCTGCGCCGGCATTCATTGTCAGTGCCGACAAATTTACCACCTGCCCTAAAACATAACATTACATTGAAGATAAGTGTAATGTGTATGTTATTTTTTATTATTATGTATAAATTATTATTATTCATTCAACATATTTTCACGCTTCTGATTGGTTGAGCACCACCAGTAAATTCTTGATGGCAAACTGCCTGGCTCTCTCAAAATTAAAGCCGGGAAATTAATTTTGAATGGGCGATAAAACAATTAAAGTTGGCAGAATTGCAGGCAGAATTCCAAGCTTGAAAACCCCTCTCCCATTCAGAATTTCCAAATGCCGCCCGTCCCCAGGTACATATTTTCTGGAATTGCCCAATATTTATAAATTCACTCTACAACCTTGAATAAGATCAATATCGAGGGAGAATTGAGTATATTTTTGGTTCCCAGAATGTAACCAGATCAGGATCCAGAGCATGCTAGGGACTCCTCACAAAGTGGTCTTCTATCGGTAGGCAAGTGGGGCGGGTGGGGTTGGGGGAATGATAAAACCCCATTATTATTGAAAAAAATGATGATAGGAGTGCCTGATACAGGCATAAGATATATAGGGCATAAAAGTACTACTTTTTTTGGGGGGGGGAGGGGTCAATACTGTTGAAGTTTTATTTTTCATCTTTCCTTCTATGCTTTGTTACCAAATGTTTTATACAATAACATCCCTTTGCTAATATCTGATGTGCCAAAAAATGAAATTGAAAAGATAAAATTAACCAATTAGATGATAAAAAAGAAATGATTTTATTTACCCTTGATTTGATGAACTCATTATTTTTGTCCCAAAAACAATGGTTCCAGTATGTTCAGCTTACTAAAGTATCCACATAGCCATGTATGTTTTACATAAGACTGGTAAATAAAAGATCTGTCTTCAAGGCTCATCAGACTTACCGGTGTTATCATCTTTCAGTTTCAGTGACACAACAGCAGCCAGAGGTGGCTTTTAGATAGACCATACCATCACACAAGTAAAACATAGTTAGAGCGGTTTTCACATGACTGTTGTGAGTAATTACAAATTACTTGGTAATTGCTATTGGTTTTGGTTGTGAGTGGATGAGAGCATGATTTTTGATCCTTCAGCCAATCAGATCAAACAGAAAAAATAATTACACAGTTAACACAATTGGGCAGTCGCAAAAAAAACTCGCACCCCCCCTGTTGAGGACCCCTGTTGGATTTCCGGGGTGGGTGGTCAAAATGGAGCTCGGAATTCCAGGGTGGGTGGTCAAAGTAGAGCTTGGAATTCCAGGGTGGGCACCCTTAAAATACAAAATTTCAGGGTGGGTAAGCACAATTTCCAGGGTGGTCATGAGAAAATCACTGGAATTCCAGGGTGGGTGGTTCAATTTAAAAAATCCAGGGTGGGTAGCTGTGGCTCGGGTCCTCAACAGGGGGGTGCAGATTTTTTTTGCGACTGCCCATTACTTGTAATTACTTCGCTCGCAAAAAGGAGAGATTGTGAATGAACCTCGCTCTCTGATTGGTTTGTTTTCTAATTTCTATTGCATTTGATGGGATAGTGAATTACTGATTTGCTTTAATGACAGTCATGTGAAAACCGCTATACAGTTTATTTTTACTATAAATACTTGTCAATAGAATCGAGAGCATATGACGCTAAATCAATTTTTGGTACTCTTAAAGATTATGATTAGAGAAATTGGGTATGATCCGATAAATAGCTGTGAAGTAGCCTGCGAACATCCGGTACACGCGAGCTTAACCTTAGGGTTAGTACCGTACTAACCCTAAAGGTTAAGCTCGCGTGTACCGGATGTTCGCAGGCTACTGTGAAGTTATGGCATGAGAACTTTCTGTTTTGCATGCTGAAGATGACCTTCTGAGTCTCTTTCTCAATGTGTGTCAAATGTCTGATTTGCTTGAAATATAAACTCCTTGTGTTATTCAATGTATAATAAGTTTGGTTAAGTATGTGCTACACAATCGTGCATTGGGAGGGGGTAGTCCCCAGGGTGGTCCACTTGGTTGCAATCAAAGCAGAAGACTCTTCAAGTTATAATTCACGCAATCCTGCTATAAATTAAATTTTGAGCTTGTAATCTAATTAAGTATTGGTGGATCGTAGGATCCTAGAAAATATCCATACTCATTCCTCCATGGTTTGTTTTGTACAATAACACTAACATTTTCAATAAATTTGGTGATTTTGGAATGACACATTTTAGTAAAAATGGTTTCAATAAAAAAATCTCACATAACGTTTTTCTCCTTACCCTTTGCTATAGTATCATTTCATTACAATACCTTAAATGGGAACCCTTTTCCATTCACATGGAAAAAATATGCAACTGGGAACTCCGCTTTTAGCCAGTGGCTAAATCTATATATTAGTTCTTTGCAAAGACGCCAAAAGCGCACCCACAAGCCGAACTCTGTTACTGCATTTGCTTGCATGATAACAGCACCAGAACTTTGCTGAGTAATTTCATGCACACTTGTACTGACTCCAACACCTCCACCGTCTAGTTCCTCCAATTGTACAGAAAAAAGGGTTATTATCATTTCGTAGTCAGATCACCATTGTCATCTGGCATATAGTTACGAGGGAGTTAATGTTGGAGAAAAAAACATGTGGGCATTAAATGTCATGCCCACTACCTCAGTAGCACTTTAAGCTTCATGGAGAAGGTGGTCGATAGTGTATGTATAATGAAGGGCCAGGGGTGGGAACATTGTAGTTCTTTCAAGGGCAACATTGTGGACCACCCACCCCGGAATTCCCGTATGCAGTGACCATCCCGGAATTCCGGTATGTGTGAGCCACCCGCCGTTGAATTCCAAGTACTATTGATACCACCCACCCTGGAATTCCAGTGTGTAGTGACCGCCGAGACCACGCACCCCAGATTTCCAGTGGCCATCATGACGCCCCAGAATTCCTGATGTCCTTAAGAAGAGGGGATTTTATTATTTGAAACGTGTTCTTAGAGAGTGTCATTTACAATGAATAGGTAGGTGCTCGTGTGCAATTGCCAAAATTGTTTTTCAACCTGTGGCAAACCCGCTTGATTTTCACATACCATGAAAGGTTTTAAGTGCTTGTCTTCTGTCAACCCTGAAATTCTACTCTCAAAGTAAACCAACTTATTGCACACATCGATGTGTTACTTACACAACTAGAAATTATTGCATTTGTTGCACTGCAGATAACATTTCAGTCAGTCTAGCATGCAGTGCTCTAATGTTGAGCTCTATGAGTGGTTGGGAATGAAATGATTCCATGGAGAGTGCAGTAGGCACTTTTGAACTTATACCGTACCAGTATCAGTAGATGAGGCGGGCGAGGAAGATTTACAGGCCCTTTTTGCTTGCTTATGCTCTGCCTATGACAGGAACTTAGTTACTTATGGCATTCTTAATAACGTTTGCAGACAACTGTGCGTTTTATGGTCAGTCAGGTCCTTGCCCCACTGAATTAACTGAGACATGGTTAAACTTCTATCACTAAACCAATTCAGCATAATATACTAGCACTGGTATAAACCACAACGAATGTGCCCTGACCCACGTTTGTTTCTGCACCACCCCCACCCCCCCTCTTCCCCCAAAAAATCACTAAAAGTATATTGACAAGACAGCAACCAAAAAGGTCTTTAATCAGTCCCATTATCTGAAGTCGTCTTCCAATGGAACTATGCCCATGTTGACGATCAAGCTGTTTCGAGGCTTTGCCAGATACGTCCTCATTAAAAATACATGCAAAAAGTATACTTATGAAAAACATTGCAACTCTAATTCCAATGACTGAAATCACCAAAAACCTGCAGCTTTAAGATATTTCAATTAGACTGAATTCAGCTTACCCTTAAATAGCCATGCCTCTGTTTTAAAGTTGTTTTCCGCAAGTCATTCTGCACCATCTTCTACTGACCAACCTTTCAATAAAGCTTCCACTATTCATTACTCAAGATAAACTCATCTTCAGAGAAAAAGTGGAGACATGTAGCAGACAATTATTCAGATTTCTTTATTGCACAATATTTATATGGTAGATTTATTACACAGCTTCCCTGCTAGTAGAAGCCACTTTTATCTTGTTCTGTGCTTTTAAGTGGCTACTTTTGCGTAGTTGAAAAAACACAAGAAAATGTAACAATTTACTTTTAATAGTAATCAACGCGTACAAGAATCACGGATCTAACTAACGAGATCAAAACAAGTCCATCAAAACATCGTTCACTGTAGTTCTCTCTCCGAGCGAGCACGCTTCTGTCTGCGCGCAATGCATCTTGGGAGGAACTCTCTTGAGCCCTAGAATTTTGTCCCTAAAGTACATAAATAGCCAACACTCCCCCCAGTTTACCACTCCGTGCACGTGGTCAACTCTTTATCGTGATCTCAAGTTGTATCTCGACTTCACTTATACTTTAGAAGATTTCTTCTCTGCTGGATTCTTACAGATTTCTTGCTCTAGGGGATAAAGTTTCTGTATCGGTCTCCTAAGAACCGATGTTCCAGACTGCTTCGCCTTCTTCTTGCGTACTACTGCGCCTCGTACTGTTCCGTCCCTCCAGTTATCAGCTCCTCAACCTTCCCAAGATCCAAGAGATGTCTACGCATATTATCGTCGTGAATAATGACAATATCACCTACTTGTATAGGAGGGGTAGTGGTGGTATCATCTCTCAGAATTATCGCAGTGTACCGGTAAAGTGGGTCCAATAATGCACCAACTATGGACCAATGTTTATCTTTAGCGTATTCCAATGTCGGTATTTTCATGGAATATTATTGGTCAATTAACATAATTGTTTTCCAAAGTTGGACTAGCATTGGACTTTCATTTATGAAATACCAATAATACACCAACTATGGAACAATGTTTATCTTTAGCGTGTTCCAATGTTGGTACTTTCATGGAATATTATCGTCGTGAATAATGACAATATCACCTACTTGTATAGGAGGGGTAGTGGTGGTATCATCTCTCAGAATTATCGCAGTGTACCGGTAAAGTGGGTCCAATAATGCACCAACTATGGACCAATGTTTATCTTTAGCGTGTTCCAATGTCGATATTTTCATGAAATATTATTGGTCAACTAGCATGATTGTTTTTCAAGGTTGGTACAAGATTGGAACTCTCTTTCTAAAATACCAATATTGAAGCACACAAGTGATGAATGCTGGTACATTTATGGTGCATTATTGGTATTTCAAAAATGTTAAACCAATGATGTCCCAGTCTTGGCACTTTTATGTCTAGTTGTCCAATGATATCCTAATGAAATACTTAAACGTTTGAATGAAAAACTGCATTTTTGGTATATCATTGGAAAATAGCTGGAATTTGTTTGGAGATACCATTGATATACCTATGTTGGTATTTTAAGAGCACATATTTTACAATAATGTACCAATTTGGAAATGTGATTTAATGTTTCCCTGTATTATTGAAGGAAACATATGAATCTCGTAAATGGCAGAATTGAGGAAATGCTGGTTTGATACAAATGAAATCATCAAATAAATTATTATGCAGGTCCCATTTGGAAACACCTATTTCAGTCAAAAGAAGGTGGTCAAATGTTCCCCCACCTCCCATTGCAGCACTGCCACCCATAATACAATAAAATTGATAATTACAAATCATTTCTGTCAGAATGAAAAAGAGAAAAAAATGGTTTGTCTTATTAAGGGAGTCATATTTTTCCCAGTATATTTATTGAAGTATTGTGTATTATTAGAAAATAAAAGTCTTTTGCACTAAATATAGAGTAGTAGCAGTGTAAATATTGTACAGATAATGTAGCCTAGAGGAGTTTAAAAAAGGGGGCTCTACCCTGGTGTATTGAAGAACCTAGTGTGTATTGTTCACGAGTTGCATCACAAAGCCTCTTTTGTTTGGTGCCCTCTAGGAATGGTAGGGTTGACATCCCCCAATAAAAAGAGGACTACATAGTATATGAAAATAAGAAGCGTATAGACAAATGCCTCTGAGCTATAATTTAAACTGAGTTGTTAAAAGTGCATACGATTTTCGCTTTTGCTTGACACTGTACGTTTTTAAATTATCCCTCAAGGTGCTGCAACAACAGCACCTTGAACAGTAAGATTGACTTCCTCGTTCGCTCGCAAAAAATTTCCTTCCCTTGCATGAAGGTACTTCATAGCGAACTCTCTTTGTAAGAAAATGAGGACTCTTATTTGTTTGCAAACGGACGCCTAGCCAGAGTGCTAACTGAATAATCGAGAAAAGAGTGAGGTAGTTCCTTGTCAGAAGTCAAGCTAATGTCAGAAGTCAACTTTCAACATCTCCTTCCCATATCGTCTCAATGACATTCATTTATGGCTTGTCTAACCTTGAGTTGAAGTGTGCGGAGATAAGAGTGTAGTCAAGTACTAGGTAAACACAATCCATGCTCTTCACACCCGGTTGCAATATCTAGCTCAATTTTGCTTTTGTCCTTTTCGCAAATCACCGATTTAACTTCCAGTTCAAGTTTGACTTCTTCGAGTGCGGAAGCTTGTGCAGTCAGTTATTTAGGAGTTTTGTCCCTTTACATGATGGAGTCGCGCGCCCAATTTGTAACTTCTCTTTCATTCTTTAAATACAATTGTTTTGACTTAATAATTGTAGTATACTTTCTGCTATATAACAAAACACTTAATGACTACTCCCTCGGGAAACACCAGTTTTGTTTCCCTCGAATCTCGATGTTTCCCGAGACTCGGGAAACATAGAGATTCGCGGGAAACAAAACTGATGTTTCCCTCGGGAGCAGTCATTAAGTGTATAATTCATAATACGACTTTTTTTCCTGGAATTCAGTTAATAGAATCCTAAAGTATATTTCTAAAACCGCAAATGACGCGTTAACTGTTATCCTGAGCTCCTATAGCCCATTCTTTTGTATTGCCCGCCACTCATTTTCTGTATTTTAATTAACTTGACACGCTTTTTCTACCACTTTAATTTTAGGTCAAATTTTCACCTTCGCGAAGCGCCTGACCTCGCACAATTTAAGATATCGGTGTCAAATTTTCTATGTCGTTAGAAGATGACAACACCTAAAAAAACAATGTGACTAAATTTTTATTTTTTGCTTAAAATTTTTTTATGATAAGTTTTGCGGCAGCAAATTGAAAAAATGCGACTTTCAACTTTGCGACCTAATATTTCGTAAATATGCAAAATATCAAAAATCGCTCACACGATTTTGCAGGTCATTTCTCCAAGATTAAAATCCAACAAAGTGTGAAAGTGTGCAACAAATCGCTAATGGTCTGAAGCGTCTCAAGTAAACAAGGTAGTTTTAATTCGGGGACGTAAAGATACAAGAAAAATTCAAACTTCGCTAAAATGAACAACTTCTTTAGATATAACAATCTTTTAGCTTTAAAACAATATATATAGAGGAAATTACACGGTGGCGCGAAGATATGAGTTTTATTTTCGAGTGGCAAGAACAATATTTTACGAATGAGCGCAGCGAATGAGTAAAATATTGTTTTTGACACGAGAAAATAAAACTCATATCTTCAAGCCACCGTGTAATATTCTTTTTATTATATAGACAAACCAGAAAAACTATTCCAAATTGATTTCCAAGCACTTTTGTTTTGACCGATATCGTCACTAGTGTGGATATGGAAAATATGTCACGGAGGACCCGGATGTAGCTTCGTATGAGATCTACGAGTGGCGTATTTTCCAGTAAAACACTCGTGTCTATATAATAAAACTGATTATCATAGCATAAATTGAGATGCGACGATAATTTTTTCCGCAAGCATGTTGTTTTCCCTGACCGAGACCTTAAGAAGTGGGGAAGGGGGCAGAAAGTGAAAATTAAAAGTTAAAGTAATATAATATATATAATATATATAATATCTCGTTTATTCCAACCTTTCGCAGCTAAAAAGCTGAATTACAGGCGGGTCATTTACATGGACATATACAATAAATAGGTATAAATATAAATAGTAATCTAAAGTTCATACAGTCAGTCCCTCAATAGGCTGTGGGCGTGTTTTACCGGACAAATTTCTGAAATCTGTCAGTGTTACACAGGGCCTTCTTTGGCTGATTTTCTTTTCTTAAATTGTATTGAGAAGGTGCGTTTACTAGACGGGTATTGATACGTTGGAAAAGGGGGTTTCCCTTCTTAATACCACTAACGAAGCGCTCACATAGAGTGATTCTACGCGCACATAGATATGGCAGAAGAAATCTGTCCAGCGCGTCTGCATAGGGCAAGCCAGGGTAGATAATAGAAAGAGCCCTTTTCTGGACGGATTCCAATGCATTTGCCAAGTACTCTGGCAAGTTGGCGAATGCGGCGCAAGCGTATTCAATTACTGAACGGACAATTGAGCAATAGACGCGAACCAGGTCGCTGGTAGAGACGCCGCACTTCTTTAGAGCTCTCAGTGCAAACAGACGCCGGTTCTTTATAACGTAGTCACATTGGACAGCCCAGGTAAGGTCTTGAGAGATATATACGCCAAGAAGCTTAAAAGACTCAACGCACCCGATTGCGCAACCGTTGATTGCGATGGGCTGCCACGCGCAACTGTTATACTTAAGAAAAACAACCCGCATCTCTTTGCACTTAGTTGGATTTAAGCACATATTGCTTGAAAACGCGTATGAGTTGATGTCATTTACGATATGAGGCATTAATGATGGGCTGTTCCGTGGAATGATTTCGATAGCAGTTAAATCATCCACGAACTTAATCCTAGGTGCCCATGATGCGAGCAGGTCATTGACCATTACAGCGAAAAAAATTGGCCCGAGTTTTGTACTTTGTGGTATGCCACCGCTTAAAGACTTAGTGGACGAAACAGAATTGCCAATTCGCGTAAACTGCGATCTTCCTTCAAGAAACACTGCCACCCATCGCAGCAGGGCAGGGTTTACATTGAATTCTGAGAGCTTAGCCATTAAAATCTGATGGTCTATTAAGTCGAAGGCCTTGCGGAAATCGGCAAAAAAGAGACGGACAGAGCAATTTCCACGGTCAAGAGCTTCTAACACTGGGTGGAGTAGGAAGACTAAAGCCTGTTCAATAGATTTTCCAGCTACCGCGAATTGCTTCCAATCTAGCTTCGGGAGAACCGTCGGTGCTACTCTTACTAACGTAAGTCCCTCCAGAATCTTGGCTACCTGACAAGTCAGCGAGATTGGTCTAATGTGATCTTTGATGGCGGTGGCAGGTCTCAGTTTAGGGAGAGGGCTCACGGCTGCTGACTTCAGTATGGACGGGAGGAAACCCTCGCGAAGGGACGAGTTGTAGAGATCACAAACGGGGGGCGCCAACTCAAAGGCGAAAGACCTGAGAATTACGTTCGGGACTTTGTCCGGGCCTGGCGCTTTCCTGATCTTGATTTTTGAGAGAGCCTGCTGGACCTCGCGCACAGTCGCTAGCAGCCTGTCAGGGACATCCGTCACTATGACATTAGACACACCATCTGACGATAGGGGAGTCAGAGATGCTGTTAGACCCACGAAGTAGTCGTTTATGTCCTCACACAGGGATCCCACAGGGTCCGGCATATCCAATCCACCAGCTGATTGAACCACTGGCCCTCAGACGAGCTTGCACCTGACAGACCTTTGATTTCCTTCCACCAGCGACTAGCATTGGTTTGCCGTAAGGACTGGACTTTGGTCTCATAGAAAGCACGTTTACAATTTCGCACAGCGCGTTTCACCTTATTTCTCCACATATGGAATATACGAGAGTCCTTTCCGCATTTCGCGAGGGCCTTCTGCCGCTTGGACAATAGTGACTTAACGCGCGGAGTCAGCCAGGGCTTGTCGGAGCTATGCCCACGCGACAACTTGACAGGCAAGAGCCTATCTAGGGCATCAGTCAAAGTTTCGTGGAAGAATGTGAACTTTTCTTGGGCCGAGCCGAGGGCGTAGAAGGGCTCCCATGAGAAAGACGTTAGCCAACTCCCAAAAGATTGAATAGCGCTGTTCCTCGTGTCGCGTCGTCTGATGGTTTGCTTGGTGGCTTTCTTGCGAGTACTTTGTTGTGTAAGAATGCAGTAGTGATCGCTGGATCCCAGCTTTGGGAGCTGTTTGGGATTGGCAAACAATTTAGGTTGGTTCGTGAGAAGCCAATCGAGGATTCCAGTATCACGTGTGAGCACCTTAACGATCTGGGTAAGCCCGCATTTGCGTTTAAACACCGTAGGTGAAATATTTGTTGAATTCGGGTTGAAATCCCCTGTTATGCAAATCAAACTGTCAGGATGTCATAGTAAATACGCATCGACAACCAGCTGGACATGATCGTATAGTTTGTTGTTATCGTCGGCACTCGCAGAAGGAGGGTGATAAATCACACCCAGTAAATGGGCAATCGCATTTTTTATCCGCACCCCCCCTGTTGAGGACCTCTGGATTTCCGGGGTGAGTGGTCAAAATGGAGCTCGGAATTCCAGGGTGGGCACCCTTAAAATACGAAATTCAAGGGTGGGTAAGCGCAATTTCCAGGGTGGTCATGAGAAAATCACTGGAATTCCAGGGTGGGTGGTTCAAATGTAAAAAATCCAGGGTGGGTAGCTGTGACTCGGGTCTTCAACAGGGGGGGGTGCGGATTTTTTTTTGCGACTGCCCAATGGATGACACTGGTCTTGGAAGGCGGACTGGTCGTAGTTCTAGCCAAAGGGTCTCAGAGAGGCAGCCAGCAAGCTCTTGGTCGGACAGTCTTCTGCAGTACGAGATGTTAACAGTAAGGTTCGGCCACATAGCTAGTGATGAGATGACTGTGAAAGACTAGACAAACATGAAATTCACAGACACGAAATTACCGTGGCAGCCATCATGGCGCCGCTGACTTCTCCACTCCAAGTCAAATATAGTAAAATATGTATGAGTTGTCATCTTACCCACAGCATAAAAAACATGAGCCCAAAACAGGTGTGCAAACATGAATAGTTCGTTTGCTTATACAATCCTTAGAGGTACTTTTTATTTGTACACAATCAACTTTACCTGCATGGTGTAGTTGGAGATTTTGCCACCCTTCTGGCTTCCACGATGAAAGAGGCGATTTTGGAGATGTTTTTTTTCTCTCCACTGTTTGGCAATTTATTCCACTAATTGGCCCTTTTGCCAGGAATTGTGGAATGTGGTACACAAGAACTACAAAAAATAAAACAAAAAAGAAAGAAACCCAATTTTAGTATTGCTGCACATGTTCTTGCAATTTACAAAAAGTACATTAATGCATAACAAAGTGAAATATTGCATATCAATTGATTACATACCATGTATATAAGGAATGACATCCTGTGTTTAAATAAAAAAGCAAAAGGTTATGACAGAAAATAATAACAACACTGCTTTATGTACTTATTGCTCTGTGTCATTTTATTCCAGTGATTAATTTACAACAGAGTCACCTGTTCAGCTGAGAGGAATCAGTGATGGACAAATAAGACTTTATGTGGTTGTTAGGAAGAACACTGCTAAAAGCAATCCAGAGAGTTTGTAACTCGAGAAGGGAAAAGGATGATGATGATGGTACCAGTACATACACTATACAGTTCCAGATGAGTTGCAGCATGGTAGCACTGAATAATGATGAGTTAAAAAAGCAGCCATCCTGAACATGAGCATCAACATACTACATTTCTGAAAAGGGATGGTGAGCAAATGCTCACCTCATCAAATGTAGCTCTCCTGAATTTGGCACCCCACTGACAAGCTAGTGTCTTGAACTGTGAAGGCACAAAATAGTCATCATCTGGGGTCCTTGCAAACACAGCAATAAAGTTTTGGGGCAAAAATTATTATATTTAAAACAGGAGATAAATTTATTGCCTCTTTTGAAAGTACTTTAAGGACTTCCCTTCGAAGTATCCATTTGTTAGAAATTTTACTGTTGTATTTATAGAACTGGAAATTACTGTCAGTCAACAGAGATTGTCCCATGGAAATGGCAAAATGGTAAAAAATTTTTCAATAAAGACTAGCAAGCTCTTTTTTGTTCCCAGAGTCGCAGACAGACACACTAAGAAGGTTCTGGAGACAATATTGTAAATAAAGTTTGAATGGGCATACATTAATAGATAATTTCAACTCTGTGTTTCATTTAAAACAAACTGACAACAGCCATTCTCATACTCAGGGCTCATCTGCTTATCGCCACACAGGGGAGGCTTTGGTGACAGCCATTGATGCTGCGCGAGATTTGATACAGAGCCATTGAGAGAAACATCTTTCTGTATATGGCCCAACATTCAAAATCAGCCAATCAGTGAGGACCCTCAAATGGATTTCCCCAGAGCCTCCCCTGTGAGCAGACGAGCTAGGGAGTTCTGGGTTCAAGAATGTTTTTTTAGCTTACTTGAAAAACAATCTTGTTTTTCTTGAAATACTCCTTGAGCCTTCCAATAATGATGAATTTGGTACCAGACACTGGGAGACTATGCATAGTGCACACTGACTGTAGTTGTGCCTTAGTTAGACAATCAACTGCTGTTTTGGACTTGTCGGCAATGTTGCTCAGGAAGGAGGGAAGTTTCAGCTTTGCAATGACCGTCTCAACATCATCACCTATGATAAAACATTATAAATTATGATCTATGCTGGACTGAGTTTTGGAGAAGGGTCTGGTAGAACAGAAAACAGTTAAGTAAGCTCCTGGGTTACTGCAATAATCCTAGAGGGGACTAATGGACGATTAATGAGCTATAATAAATGTGCATGTTGCATGTTGCATGTGTTACATTTTACAAACCAATTGCCTTATATGTGTGCATTGCCTCCTGGTGCACTTAAAGCTTGAATCGTCCATTAGCGTGTACAATGATTATGAATCTTACAGTCTAGAGATGTCCATTTTGTGACAGTTTTCCCTGCATCATCTTGAACATCAGCAAATTCAAACCTAACACCTGTCAAGCATTAATTAAAGTGTCAGTAATGTATTTCACAAAATGTTATGCAGTCAGATCACTGCATATTGTAATAAACCTAACCTTTTTAAGAAAAAAAAATGCACTCGTTTCAGATTTTCAATTGATGTAGTCATAATGACGATAGTTTGGCAGTACATGTATATGGTATTCCTTACCTATGGCAGCCATAGCTGCTTCCATCTCCCGTTTTTTCTTTTGCTCAATGGCCCAGCAAGCAACCTACATTAAACCAATGAACACTATTGTTTTCTGTTCGCTTTAATCCTTTTTAGTAAGCAAGTGAGTAAGTAACCTTTATTTATACACGGTACAAGTTCCCTCAGGATTTAAATGAATTACATAAGCTATAGCGATATATATATTATAAAAAAATATATATATTCTGAGTTCCCTCAGGATTTAAATGAGTTACATAAGCTAAGCGATATATATTATAAAAAAAATATATATATTATAAAACATATACGGAAGAATAACTGGATACAAAACTACCAACACATAGCTATTAATAAAAATTTATAGACGTTTCGACCATTCGGCCTTCTTCAGTAAAAACAAAAATTTGTTAAAAATCTAAATTAAAAATGTATGGCTAGCTACAACGCATGGTTCTAAATTACAATAACGAGAGGGCTACTTATATTACTACCCTATGCAAATTTTGAAAAGGTTACATAAGCCCTTTTGTTAAAGAAAAGAGAAAATGCAACCCCTTTTGATTATCGAATACTTGGAAAATTCCTACGATGAATGAAAATTGCATAACAATAAATGGCTGCTAAAAATCCAGATCTTAATTGTTATACTGAATTCTGTTTTTGGATTTTGCCTCCTGTCTCTTATTCAGCCCGTGGGGCTGCAAAGTACATAGTTGCGCGCTCCAATAAGCCTCCCGTGTGAGAAGAATGCTGTTTAATTTAGCAGTGTCGGCATGCGCCTTGATTTGCTTAATGCACATAAATTTTAAGTCCGAAATGGAATGCTGTGGCTTGTTGCCATGAACAGCCACCTCGCACGTTTTCCTGTTGTTTTTCATGTGTGACTTATGATTCCGAAACCGTTCCTTGAATGGTGTTGTTGTGGAGCCGACATACTGCAGATTGCACTTAAGACAAGAAACTAAATAAACAACATTCTCCGAATCGCAAGATAGATTTTGCTTGACAGGGTATTGCTTTCCTGTGGCAAAGCTAGAAAAGGTGTTACATTCAACAAAGAAATTTTTGCAGAGGTCGCACCTTCTGCCGCATTTAAAACAACCAGATAGTGACTGCTCTGTTTGTTGCTTTTGCGTACTAGCTCTGTCACTAACCTTCAGGCGCGAAGGCGCAAGAAGTTCTTTCAAGTTCTTGGGCCTTCGATACGCCGGAAAAATCGAATGGCCGAAACGGTCGAAATTCTATATTTAATACCTGTCTTCAGTTGTCTCACGTCGTCACTCTCTTATTCAATCATATATTCTAACTATCTATATATATTATAAAAAATACTACTATATTAAAAAAAATAATAATAATAAACACCTGCTTTCCAAGGATGCCGTGTATACTATCTATATTAAAAATTGATGTTCTGAAGTTGGCTAGGGTGTTTGTTTGCCGCAACCCGATTGGAAGGCTATTCGAAAGCACCGCACCATCATAGCTAAAGCTATTTTTTAGATAATCTGTGCGGGACTTTGGGATAGCCAGTTTGCCTTCGGTGTCTCTCAACGTATAATTTGTTATGCTGCTACGGTCCGTAAACATGGCACGCAGGTATTCGGGTGCGAGGCCATGCAAAGATTTGTGAACCATCCAAGCAAGGTGCTGATCGATTTCTACTCCGGGTGATTTAGTATGAGGAACCTGATTTAAAGGTGCCCCATCAATTGCTAGACTGGGAGTAAAAGTAAATGTCGATATTCTTTGCCTAGGACCAATCAGCATAAACCCGGTCTTGGACTGATTTAGTGTCAGTTATTGGCGATGAGCCACTCATTAACACTCGCAAGATCTTGATTGAGGTGAAAGTTAATATCATCGATAGAGTTACTTGCGAACGTTATATGGGTGTCATCGGCATACATACGGGGAATGGAGTGAGCTAGGCAATTTGGCAAGTCATTGATATAAGAGAAACAAGAGAGGCCCTAAGATTGTTCCCTGTGGAATACCACAGGTCAGAAAGCGCTCATCAGAAAGATGGCCATTCACAAAACATTTCTGACTTCTTTATCTACGTAGGACTAACCAGTTGCCCGTAGACTCTCCAAAACCGTATGCATCAAGCTTTGAAAGAAGGATTCGATGGTCCACGGTGTCAAACGCCTTCTTGAGGTCAAGGAAAACTACAGCATCAACTTTGCCTCTATCAATGTTATAAGCCCAGTTGTTGGTGGCCTCAAGAAGGGCAGTCACCGTGGAGTGAAGGCATCGGAGCCTGATTGGCAGGAAGACAGGAGGTCATTTTCGGAAAGGAAAGCATAGGCCTGATCGTAAATGACCCTTTCAAATACTTTTGCCACAACCGGAATAATAGAGATCGGTCTGTAGTTTCCCATGTCCTTGCGCTCCCCTTGCTTGAACAATGGCAGTACTTTGGCAGATTTCCAGTCGTCAGGAAAAATGCCTGTGTCAACAGAGCAATTGAAAATGGTGCACAGGGACTCGGCTATAATATCGGGGCACTCACGAATAAGCCTAGCTGATATCTGATCTAGGCCAGTAGCTTTCGAGTAACAAAGTTTACATAAAAGCTGAAGTACCTTGGAGACGTTCGTAGGCTTCAATACAATGCTCTGTTTAGGTCTCTGACAGGTCATGTACTCTAAGTGAGAATGGCCGTTAGGGATAATTTTAGCAGCAAGCCTAGAACCAACGCTAGAAAAATGTTCATTAAATTCATGAGATATTCTATAAGAATCGTCTATAATAGAACCGTTTGAATTGATTTCATGGATTAAAGTTTGTTTGCGAGATGTTAGCTCATTAGTTAAGCTCCAAGTCTTCGAATTTTTCTCGTATTCAGAAAAAGCATTGTTGTAATAAATTTGTTTCTTATTTCTTATTTCCATGTTTACAGAATTGCGAATTTCTTAAACAAAGCCGAGTCATCCGGATTTTTGGACCGAACTGCTTTGATCTTTTGAATATCCCTCTCATGCATGCGCTGTTTTAATTGAGGTGTGATCCAGGGTGCTTTAGCTGCACGAACGCGCTTAGTTTGCATGAGCGCGTGCCTGTCGATCACGCTATTGATGTGTTTTTCCAAGCGCGCCACATGTCGTTAGGATTATCAAATTATGTTATTAACTCCTAGTTCTGCGAACTCATGTCAACTCTAAATCTAGCAGGATCAAATTTTTTGAAATTTCTATAGGATACTGTAGAATGACCATTTTTCGATATTCCGGTAGAGAGTTTACGAAATGCATACACCAGACTGTGATCACTAATGCGAACGTGAGAAACACCAGAGCAAACAACATTATCAGGCATATTTGTAAATATCAAATCGATCATAGTAGAGGTTGATTCAGTTATACGGGTGGGCTCTTGAATTAGCTGGTGAAGATCATACACATCAGAGATTCCTTTGAGCAATCTAGTTTCGTGATCAAAAACTGACGCACCCATATTACAATTGATATCGCCTAAAATACAGTATTCCACGTTTTCGGCATCCAGTCTCCCGACAAGTGATTCAAATAAATGGAATTTATCTACAGTTGATTTGGGAGGCCTATACCATGTTGAAACGAGAAATGGCTTCGAACTAGGTTTCCGAATTTCAATACTGAGGCTTTCCAGGTGGTCAATTGAAATATCTGGAAGAGGAGAGAATCTAATACTACTACGAACGTAGAGGCAGACACCTCCCCTACACTCGCCCGGTTCATCGTACACGAGATTTTTCCTATCACGACGAACAATGTCGTAACCTGGAATAGAAACCTCATTGTCACGTTTAGAGGGGTAGAGCTAAGTCTCGTTTATTGCAAAAACATCAATCGGGTTGTCGGCAAGCAAAATCCTAAGCTCATCAATATGCCCTAATATACTCCGCACATTCAAACACGCTACCTTATGGCCTCGAGTTGAGGGCAGAAATGGATACGAAACATTTCGCATATTGTTATTCTTTCTTGATTTATAATTTGTTTGGCTTGATTCATTAGTTAAATCTGAACTTTGGTTTTCCTGAACTGTATCACAAACCGCAGCAGCTTCACACGGCGCAACATATCACTTAGGAATTACATTATGAAGTTTCTTTAGATTTTCTTGTAAAGCAATACTGCCTAATTGATTCAGATGGAGACCTTAAAGTGCTACTCAAGGCTGACATTTTAATAGCTTATTTTCTTGCACATTCAAAATAAGGAAGAATGCCGTTTATTTCGCGTTCATAGCTCTTTTGGTTTCAGAGATATTGAAGATTTTTACTTATGCAAATTAGCAAAAAATGACGTCACAACAAGACAAGGACAAAAGAGGCCAACAATGTTTTATGTATAATTCTGTTTGGGATAGTTAGATTCACTTAAAACTTGGCAATAACAAAGAAGGACCAAAACCACAACCTCTGACATGTTTATTACTGTTTCCATGGTAACGCTACTGACACTAGGGCTGTCTGTTTAAAAAATAGGACAAATCTGAAACTTATTCACCTAAAAGAGAAGTACTACAATACTTTGCCAAAATACTCTGGGTTGTGTTGACAAACAAATCAGGAAGTTTCAAAGACTTTCACAACTTAGGGAATATTTCACAGATTTAACCTATTTTTCCAGGAATCACTTCTATAGCCAAACGTGTTACCATGGAAACACTAATTAGCATATGGATGTATGAGGTCTTGGTTCTTATTTGTTATTACCAAGTTTGAAGTGAATCTATTTATCCCAAACAGAATTATACATAAAACATTGTCGGCCTCTTTTGCCCTTCTCTTGTTGTGACGTCATTTTTTGCTAATTTGCATAAGTAAAAATCTGAATATCTCTGTAACCAAAAGAGCTATGAACGCGAAATAAGCGACATTCTTCCTTATTTTGAATGTGCAGTCAAATAAGTCGTTAAAATTTCAGCCTTGAGTAGCACTTTAAGAATTTAAGTGACTCGTGATGATGTTACCATTATCTAAAAAAAACAATGTTATTACGCTTACAGTTATTCTGTAGAATACAGTTCACTTGCCTTGCCTTGTCCGCGAGCTCGTCTCTATCACTCCTTGTCAGAAGCCCAGAAACCCCTATCTTTGTATTAGGGGAATCCTCCTTGATTTGGGTGACTTAGAATAGAGTCACCTATCACGCGAGGAGATAAACTCTTCAAATCATTCGTTCCAACGTGTACGATAAGCTTATCCGGTGATTTTCTAGTGAGCGGCTTGAAAAAGTCTTCCATATCGGAGACAGTTGCACCCGGAAATGGCTTGACGATATATAAGTGGTCTGGGTCGGAGGAACTCATCTTCGCGCCGATGATATTTCTAACGATCGAGTCTCCTGCAACAACGACCGTCTTCTTTCGGCTCCTATGTGTGGATTCTCCGTCATTTGACGAACATGGAGGTGCAGATGTAGAAGCAGGACTATCAGGAATAGAGACAACACCAGTCGTACCAGCTACAGAGTCGAACTTTCGTTTAGATTTCTTTTTTTGTTTTCTTTTCTTATTTGCTCTGGGGACGAGGCTGTCTAGTTCCCAGTTCTCTGCTCCACTTTTCACTCAACCTCGTCCCCAGGATCGTCTCGGTCGTTTTTAAAATGGCGGTTAGCTCGGGAGAAGACCCTGGAACATGACCGTTTCAAAACAAAGGACAACCTCGCTCCCATTTCCTCAAACAGCGGGTCTTGTGCGGTCATGGCTAAAAGGGATGACTCAGAAGGACCTGATTAATAATTCATAGGCTTCACGGT
Source organism: Scolanthus callimorphus (assembly GCA_033964015.1). Classification (NCBI taxonomy): domain Eukaryota; kingdom Metazoa; phylum Cnidaria; class Anthozoa; order Actiniaria; family Edwardsiidae; genus Scolanthus; species Scolanthus callimorphus. The sequence continues at coordinate 24,889,464 of CM066911.1, read as the reverse complement.
AGAACGAACCTACATAAGCCATGTTATGCAATGTAGCTTCGTTCTATTGTTTATCCTATGAATTATTAATCAGGTCCTTCTGAGTTATCCCTTTTAGCCATGACCGTCTTGTGCTCGAACAACCGCCATCTTGAGAATTACCCACAAGACCCAGGGGACGAGATGGTGGTGGTTTGTCTATGGCGGCAGTCCTCGAGTTGGCAGGCAACATGGCTAGAAATTGAGGACACTTCAGCGGATTATCGCATGAGTGGCGCGCGGGCTCACCTTCGGTGTTTGATTTAATTTAAAATCCAACTCTGACTGAAATTTCAAAGGAAAATCTGACATGATGTTACTTACAGCACATGAAACTCTAAAATGACAGGTTTCAACAGCATATTTAGCCAGGAACTGCAGTTCGGGCATGTGCAATAATAGACACAGGTATCCCGTGCATGTACTTTTGGGCTCCCTGTGTAGTTTAGCAATCTAGAAATGCAGTTTGTAGAGCTAATAATGCTTTTCTTGCGTGGAAAAGTAATGGAAAATACAAAGAGAAGAACACTTAACAATATAGAATTCTATGAGCAGTGATATTTTGAAAAATAGTAATAAAAAAATGAGAAAAAAAGTACCCCCAGGACCCAGACAACGGGAAAAAAAGCCCAGGCATCGTTTATGCCCAGTCCTACGCGGTATATCGAGACAAAATGGACGACAGAACGGTCCTCGGGGAAAGCGAAGAGAATTCTCCCCCAAAAAATAAGATTTCGGCAATATTATGGCTGTAAACCTGGTACACTGGAAGCTATACTACTATGTAAAAAGCTCAAACTTTCTCGGGAAAACGCCGAACGATTTGAAGGTTTTATGAGCTGAAAAGTACATGGATGTGATCCTTGTTTATCGAACTACAACCCGAGATGTATAGAGCTGGTTCAAGATTTACGGTTGCACGGCTACAAGAGAAAACTTTGACTGCACTTGTAGCATTGTACGATAATTATATGGCTTCCTGAGGATGGAAATCTGCATTTTTAAAACTAAAAACGCCGGACGACTACGGTTTTACACAAGTAAACTCAATCCGGAGGCCCACGATAAAGCTGCAATGAACAGCCATGGATGTATAGAGGTTGGCCCAGTTTAGCTAGAAACGAGAAACTTTTGATTTTCTATTTTTCCCCAGTCAATTGCTATACGGCCGCCATCTTGAATTATGATTTAAAACCCCGTAGTGCGCATGCTCGTAGATGAGCGGCGGCCATACTGTCCTTAATTTCTACCCATGATGAAACACGCCACTAATACGAAAACGATAAGTGTGGACGCAAATCTTTTTGAAAACGATGTACTGTGGATAGGGTCTAAAACGTAGATTCGAAAACCAATAAGACGGTGAGTTCTGCGAAATCAATCAATGTGGCTCCTCATATGTTACTTTAATTATGAAATCTCGGAATAAAGACAACATTCCACCTGGTTTTTGTACATGTGTGTATGAATAAACTTGTTGTAATTGATTACTTATGATTGCTCCAAACTTACTTCTGCGTGACCTTTTGCATTATATTGTTTTTAATATTAAGTAATCCCCTCAAACTCAAAGCTTGGATACCTATTCTGCAAGCACTCTACTCAGTCTACTAAAATGAAATAGCCAAGCCCTCCTCCTACATGTATGTAAACTAAAATTACCGGAGTCCCCTACCCCTGGGTAACCACCATTACTTTCTGGGCTAGCAGGTACATGGTTTCCAGTACTCTCTGCCAGTAATTCCCCATCTTGATGTACTTCTTGTATTTCTTGTCCTATAAATCAATGAAATTTAAGTTATGATCTGTGCATAGAACAAATTTAAAATAATTGTCGGGAGTAAATGCAGTATCTAATCACTATGCAATCAGTCCTGTAGGCTATATTCAGAATTGGTTTAATCACTTTGTGACTGGTTTCACTTACAGTCAGGTGAAATGAACCATTTAGTTTTACATAGTGTTTTCGCTTTAGTTCAGTAATAGTGTACATGTAGGCTAAGTAAATGAATATCAACTTACCTACTTGGCAGGCAATCCTTTCAGCCGTGCTCTCACGATGTTCTACTTCACTTTCAGTTTCTTAACAAAAAAAATGCAAAACAGATAAACTAAGTTCTCCACAATAACAAAATACTGCTGACTCACAGCCGCATGCATGTCTCAATGAGCTGATGTGTAGGAGGCTATTATTTGCATCAATATAATCAATAACAAAAAGTGTATCAAAGATAATGTCCCTTTTCTCAGCTGGAATAGTGAAACCTTAAACATAGGCAGTCTTGAGGCTTCCACATTATTATGCAATTTTTCCAGAAAATATCCATACTCCCAACACTGAGAGAATTGAGAATTCCAGGGATCTGGGCTCAATTCAGTGAGGTTTAGCGTTGTCTTCGCTCTTGTTTACCATGCTTTACATTATCAAAATGTTTTGGATTCACGAGCTACAGATAAGTGAGTCAGCAACAAATATTTCATGATTATGATGGGGTAAAAAGCTCTAAATAAGGGTTCAGATACCGTAACACCGAATCTCACTCGGTTTTGTTTATCATGACAAACTTAAAAGTATGTTTTGTTGCAAATAACACACATTGAAACAGTGTTGTCTGGACTTTTATTTTTCATGAACCAAATCGGCCAATCATTTTATGCAACACCAACTGTTATGTTACCACTCTATGCATTGATTCGTGACCACCTCTAAATTCATTGTTTCGATGGGCTATTGGCGATTTTTAGCTGACAATCTAGGATTCGGCCACTTCAGTGGGTCAAAATCAACCATTAAGCTATCCTTTGTCTTCCTTGCCTCAAAATGTTTAACTTTCTGGTTTAAGAAATTTGACATTACAATTGTTTGCATAAAAGCAGCAATCGCAAAAGTGAATTTTGAGGTCCCATTGCATATGGTGGTAAAATCTTATTTCAGAGATACATGTAGGCTGGCTTTTTACCATTCAAAATGAAATGTACCATCTCACCTGCTTGGCAGGGAATGGCCTCAGCTGTGCTCTCTGCCATACCCTGTTCTCTTTCACTTTCAGTTTCTTAAGAAAAAAAAAATAAATATGTCGGCCCAACCATGCCACTTAAAGTTTTGAATTTTCTTTCAGGGCCCTGTGCTTCCCATAGACATAGACATTAGACAATCTTTATTGGCACCTTGTAAAATATTCCCATCCAGGGGGGACTCAGATATAAAAAGGATGGGGGCGCATAAATTTTATACCCAAAGAAATACCTGCTTCCAGAATTTGATGCCCAAAAAAATACAGCATTGTCTTTTTTATTTGCCTGTGGGTGGCCATGCCTGTCCCATTATGGTTCTCGGATATAGCTTCAGCTTAAGGCAGTTAATCTTGATGATCAGCTAGCCTGTCAGAAGTTTCAACCCCCCCAATACATTTGATCCTTAATATATAGATTTAGGCACTGCCTAAAAGGGGAACTCGCAAATAACAACAATTAAGCACTACTTCACTGACAATCAGGCCACACATTTATTGAACTACAAATCCCTCATTATTAAGATGTTATTTTACACTTTTTATACACCTAACTTCATAAATGAATAAAGAAGGTTGCACATGTACTGTTAAATAGCTAATTATTCACATCAGTATTTACATGCATTTCACAGATACAGTGTAGTTACCTAATATCCATGGAAAACTGTGCCCGGGGTGGGGGGACTCCCCTATTTTTGGGGCGGTGGTGCTCGTCAGGAACTTTCAATTTGACCCGTAAAAGGTACCAACAAGTAATAGCCTGAAATTCAGACGTATTTTCCCTTGCAATTTTCTCTTGTATTTTCCTACGAGGGAAAATACGTCTGAAATTCAGATTCCCAAAACCATTGTTGATTTATTTGCTATAACGGTCCCCTAACAGGTCTGAAAATTTTTTTTGTTTTCACTTGGGATTATGCAGGGCATACAGTAAAACATCATTACTGGGAGTGAATTATGTGGAAAATTTTTGTTGATTGTGCATAGAAAAATATGCAAATTGTGCCAGAAATTAATAATATGGGGCGTGAAAATTATCTAAAGGTGCAGCATTTGCTGGAAGATGCCAATTTCCTTGGGAGGGGGGACTCCCATATTTTGGGGCGGGGTGCTCATCTGGAACTTTCAATTTTACCCCAAAGGGTACCAAAAAGGGTGCGGCTTAGTTGATTTTGACCCCTAAAAGGAACCAACAAGCTACAATGGGGGACAAAAATAAGTAAACACTTGGCTATCCAGGCTGTTCCCCGCTCCTCTGTTCAATGTTGTTTGGTGCGCGCAGCGTTAATTCAAATTGGCATGCTCCAACATTGGAAGGGGGAACGGGGTGTTTACAATACTTTTGTCCGCCGCTGTCTGAGTGAAGTAACGCATGCGCACTAGCCTACTTTAGGCACTTGGAAAAATAATACGTGACTGTCTAAAATCACACGCAAATGAGGGCTTATTTGTTGCCCCTAAAGTTTCCCCAAAAAATGGTGTTTAGGAGAAAAATTTTTCCTAAACCAGTGCTTTCATATTATTCAGAACATACAGAACAGTTTTTCAAACGCTTCTGCTCGATTCTTAAAATATTTCGCTTGATGTTTTCTGTCCATGTCATCGTTTTGCACGGGGTGTCTGAGCTGATAGTTATTTTTACAAGGGAAAATATGTCTGAAATTAAGGCTACTAACATGTATGATATTGATAAAACCATTGTTGATTTATTTGCTAGAATGGACTCCTAACAGGTACCTTTCCGGAAAATATTGCAAGTTTTCAAATTGTACCCCCTAAAAGGTACCAGAGGCCTGATATAAACCCTAAAAGGTACGACGAGCACCCCCACCCGAAAAATAGGGGAGTCCCCTCTGGGAACTGTGCCTCAACCCTAAAGAAATTGCAACATAAGTTTTATTGTGTGATTCCAGAAATTATCCACACCCCTCCCACGGAACTGGTTTGAGATGTGAGCCCCCACCTCTCTGGAATTTCCTGTGAAAAATACAGTGATGATATGAGAAACCATATGCTTTGGTAATTAAACCAATCAGGGATGAGCAAACCTATAGTCCAGGGAATCTATTGCATCTTTAACACAACTGGATATTACCACAGGGCACAATAAAACAATAATGTGATTCCAGAGAAATACCTTTACCTCCCAAATGGAACAGATTTGGAAATTCTTCCAGAACGGGAATATATACTTGTTGTAGAATGCACAAACTTGCTAGCTCTAAAGTAACTGGTAACGTACAGTAGGGAACACCAGGAAATCACTTTCACTCTTAAGGACCTCAGAATACCAGTGGGTTCCAGGGGTTACTAGTACCTCAGGCACTGGAAAGCCTTGCTATTGTCTTGCATGTGTTTCTTTAACCAGCCCTAATGTACCACAGAATATCAGCACCATGAAGTATAAAAACAAAGAATCAAAATCAAACTAGGATATCTAGCACATGACAGCCTGAGTTGTTAGATTAGTAAGGCTTAGTAGAGGTCTGGATTGTGAAACACCATGACTGAGGTCTTGAGGTAATATTTAAATGCCCCTTACTCGGACTTGATCAGGGTCCAGTTGCTCGAAAGTGGTTTAGCACTAATCCAGGATTAATTACCATGGTGACTCGATGGTTTTGTTCAGAACTAAACCTGGTTTAAATTTAAATCCACCTTTGAACAACCCGCACCAGGATTTCAAAGTCTGCATAACTGATCATTCTTTGTTAATGAATTCATTATTCATTAGATACTTTAGCCAACATAAAGGAAAACAAAAGTGAAAACATAGCAAATACAGTTTATTGTTGGTGTATAAAAACCTGAAACTTGCTTTTTCATGTCACAAAGTGAAATTTGATTAAAAATAATGACATTTGATAAAATAATGACAATTTTAAGCAGTAACTCGACTTGGGACATGTATTGGTGGTGGATGCAAATCTATAACCCTAGCCTATTACAGGTAAAAGTAAATCAGAAAATATTTTTAAAATGTGCATGAGCATGCCTCCCCCTTACATTGTACTTCGGAATCTTGTTAGGTTATCTAAGGCAGTGATTACATGATACTGGTACAAACTCAGAGTGATCTGTGATCCACTCTAAGTTTGTAGCGGTATTGGCTCTCATAAATTTATTTACATGCATATACATGAAGTCAGTCTGGAAAAAAGTCCAGAGGCTTGCACACGTTCATTTTGGTTGCTGACCAGACACGAACAACTTTCGAGTCCATACCAGTCTCACATAAACACAATCACAAGGTGATGATTACATGAGACCAATATCAACTCAGGAGTGATCTCGGTAAATACTGGTCTCATGTAATCACTATTACAATCCTATAGAATTTAGCACAGGATGCAAGGTGCAAGGCTCATTGGTGAGAAATGTTGACACCTGACAGCCATGCCGCACCTCCTGGGACTTTTCAGCAGTGAACATGTTGTTCGGCAAAAACACAGCAATTTTCCATCCACTAAACTCAGCTTTGAATATTCATTTTATTCTTTTTTGTGTGTGTATGAGTTGATGTGTGTGAATCAGGGCAAGCTGAAGCACACAGGCAAAACATAACTTAAGTTTTGGTTGTTTTATTCAGAAAGTCAAAACTCAAACATAATCCTTTGCTACTGCCATAAAATATAGCATTAATTTACTCTCTTGATTGCATTTAATTAGAATAACTGATCTCACATCTGCAGCCATGCAGCAAAGAGGAACATTTTTTTTTCTTCAGTGAAAAATTGGTCAGTCACACAAAACCAAAAAGCTCGAAAATAAGCTTAACTTAAAAGCTTACCTGAATATTGCTGCCAAAGTAATGCACCTTCCGATATTTCTTTGTCGAGAAAACGAGTCGCAGTACATTGTTCTTTCTCGTATTTAGAGCTTGAGTGACTTGTAATTCACGAGCGTCGATGATACAACCGTGGCTAAAATTCCACGAGAAATGCTTCTTTTTCACAATTTAATTCCTTCCGTGCTTTAGCTTAAACAAAGCTGGAGATTCTTTCCCTTGTGTTGCTACTCAAAAGCTTTTCATAGCAAGAATAAACCTCTCGACTTGTTGACTTCTTTCCGTTTTGTCAGATCCGGGCAAGAAAACTTTATCGATCACTAATCCAAGTCCAGTTTGCGAACAGCCATAGACAGATAACCCAAAGGTTATCTTTTCTGAGAGTTCGTCTACAGTTGTGTGCCTAGTATATACGCTGGGCTGCAAGAAACTACCATTAAAGCAGCAGAAGAAAAACTCGAAAAACAGCCAGGCGTCCGTTCGCCTTTCGTTGGCCTGAATTTTGATACCGTGAGGCACTGGGGTCTAGGGGCAGGGCAGAAAAGAGCCGGCGCTACTTAAAGGGCAGCGGAGATCCCCATTAACCAAAAATTTTCGACTAGGTGGGTTACTCTTTATTTTACATTTTTTAATTGATTTTTTTTTTACATTTTTTAATTGATTTTTTTTCCCACGCATTAGCCTATGGGGCTCCACAGGAGTTCCGCTATTACAAAAAGTGCCCAACATTTTCCTTTTTTTAAGACAACATCAGTCAAAAGCACACACAATAATGATCAGGTCTGACTGGATTACTCCCAAATGGTGTAATTACAGAAAAGATCCAATCATAAGCCCATGAAAGAATTACAAAATTCCAGCAGATTAGGAGCTCAATATTCACCTCTTACATGTTTCCAATTACAGCCACTTAATTTTTCACTGGACATTGGTTAGGGGACAGGTAAATTTCTGCCCCCTCCCCATGTCTTTTACACTGTACTCTCTAGCGTATATCAACATGCTTTTACTTTCTGCCCATGTAAGCATCTGCTGAGACTTATGGGGACTAAGTAAAACATTCACAACACTGAAGCTAGTAACAAAAATTAGTATATACTCTCTTGCGTATATCAACATGCTTTTACTTTCTGCCCATGTAAGCATCTGCTGAGACTTATGGGGACTAAGTAAAACATTCACAACACTGAAGCTAGTAACAAAAATTAGTATATACCAAATCAGTGAATAGTCATTTTCGCGCGCCCTGATTGGTTCCTGAAATAGTAGATATCAAACTGTTTTGAGAAAACTTTAAAAATGGCAGCTCGTTTCGGGCGTGATACTGTGTTTTGAATCTTTTAATCAACATAGTTTATTCTACTGATTTGGTCGGTGCCTAGCGGTGGATATATACCTTGACGTTTCGCGTCTCGGTAAATATCCACCGCTATTCACCTCCCCTTTGGGCGATGGTTGTTAATTATGTGAAAGCAAATTTCCTCTTTCTAAGCTGGGATCAATAAGCCCAATACACATGGCGGGGCACATTCCTGAGAATTCCAGGTGTGAGGGGCCAAATCATCCTCTTATTTCCAAAATAAAGGCTTGCTTTTTGCCATTCATTTAATATAACATCTTACCTGTTTGGCAGGGTAACACCTCAGCTATGCTCTCTGTCACACCCTGTTCTACTCCACTTCCAGTTTCTTAAGAAAAATAAAAATAAAATTAATTCATAACTATTGCCAACATTTGATCCTATTACAAAAAGTGCCCAAGAGAAAGAACATTTTCAGAACAGGATCTGTCAAAACCACACACAGTACTGATCCGTGTAATTACAAAAAAGATCCATATACCTGTGACAGAATTAGAAAATTCTAGCAGATAAGGGCTCAATTCACCACTTACATGTTTTTCCTTAGTTTACAGTAACTTAATTTTTCAGTGGAAATTGTTTAAGTTCAGGATGCCTGGGTCTCCTTCGGTAAATACCTGCCCCCTCCTATGCATCTTATAGGTGTATGGATTATTTTCTGAAATCGACATTTTGCTATCTCTGCCATCTATGACTTGTGCTATAGTAAAAGTTATACCACGAGACATTTCAGAAAAAAAAAATGGCTAAAGTAACAATTACAATAATTATATTGCTACAGGTTGCTCAGGCATCCACAATATTTCTCAATATTTTGAGAAAAGATCCATATACTCCCACCACAGAGGGAATTGAGAATTCCTTGGGGAAGAGGCTCAACTCACCTCTTATTCCCCGAATAATATTGCTTTTTATCATTCAAAAAAAAATATACCATCATTCTTACCTGGCAGGGAATCACCTCAGCTACTGTGTTCCCTGTCACACCCTGTTCTTCTCCACTTCCAGTTTCTTAAGAAAAAGAAAATAAAAAATTAATTAATAACTAGGATGCTCACATTTGATGTTATTACGAAATGTGCCCAAAAGGAAGATCATTTTCTTTTCTTCTTAGATAGGATCTGTTAATACCACACCCAGTACTGATCAGGCCTGAGTTCAAATTGTAACTACAGAAAAGATCCATATGCCCATGAGAGAATAAGGAAATTCCAGCAGATACATGGGGGGGGGGGGTTCTTCACATGTCGACTTGATAGTGGTGCTCGTCGTTTTTTTAGGGGTCAAAATCGACTCTCCGGTATTTTTTGGGGGGTATCGGAGAAACATTGTGTCTTTGACTAATAAATGGTATTTTTAGGGGTACGCAAATGAATGAAACGGTCACAAATCAAGCAGAACGTTTTTGGCTTTCTTTATTCATTTATAGCTCCAAAAACAAGCTTGTTTTGAGGTGCGAAACAATAAACAATAACAAAAAGAGTTTTTGTTGGTATTTTTTAGGGGTCATTTTGTTTTAGGAGGTATTTTCAGGGGGTGGATTTTTTATGTCCTGGTATTTTTTAGGGTATATTTTCCGATGTCCCGACGAGCACCCCTATCACTCTTACTTGGGAGACCCCCCCCCCCCCCCCCCCCCCCCCCCGGGCATAGGGGCTTAATTCACCTCTTACATGTTTTTCCTTTACAATCACTTAACGTTTCACTGGAAATTATTTACGGGATGGGGAGTATGTACCCCCCCCCCCCCCTCTCCTTGAAGGTGTAGGGAATGTTTTCTGAAACTCCACATTACCATCTTACCACATTACCACTCAAGCAAATATCTGTTTGGGGGTTGCAAGTTTTCCTTGGTTTGTGACCCTTTCATTCATTTGCGTACCCCTTAAAAATACCATTTATTAGTGAAAGCCACAATATTTCTCCAATCCCCCCTAAAAAATACCTGACAGGCAATTTTGACCCCTAAAAATACAACAAGGAACACCCCTCACAACACCCCCGAAATCAGGTCGACACGTGAAGAAACCTCCCCCAGGAGTAAAATAAATACAATCTTAACCGCTTGCCAGGAAAGCATCTCAGCTGTGCTCTCTGCCATGTCTTGTTCTTCTCCACTTTCAGTTTCTTAAGAAAAAGAAAATAAATATCTTGGCCCAACCATGCCGCTTAAAGTTTTTAATTTTTTTCAGGGCCCTGTGCTAAATTCCCAACAGCAACATTTTAGCAAAAATTTCTTTAGATATCCCAATAGTGCATTTGATTATCATAAACTAAAATTTCCTCTCATCAGGGGTCATAAAGCTATCATGATGTAACCTTAGAAAGGCTGACTGCTGTAATCTTGGTATTATTCAAAGTAAGATATATACCATCTTACCTGCTTGGCACTGACAAGGAGTCATCTCAGCTGAGGTCTCTGCCACAACTCGTTCTGTTCCACTTTCAATTTCTTAATAAATAAAAAAATAGACTTATACATAAGTAGGTTGTCCACATTTCATTCTATTAAAAAAAAGCGCCTAAGAGAAAGAACACTTTCAGACATGATCAGTCAAAACCACACATAGCAACTGAGGTGTGACTCTACTCTCAAAATTGCGTAAATTAAGCTTACGTTACACAAAAAGATCACAAATTAACGGTGCATTTTGCTGAAAGCCGAATAACAGTGTTAACAAGTGACAAAGAAATGGGTCAGCTTTGCCGCTATTACTACAGTAATAGCTACGTTCTTATAACTTAACTTAAAAAATACGATTTATTTGGAGTAAAAGGGGCTACATGTAGTCACTCTGGCTATTAGTCCCAGCTCACCTGCTCTTTTTTCGCGTTGTTTTCTGCGACATTCAGCCTTGCGAAGTCTCTCTCGTTCTCTATACTCCTCCGAAGAATTTCTCCTTGCTTGCCTCCTCCTTTCATTCTCCGTTTCTTTAAGCTTGTTTCGTCTAGCTTGTCTTTTTCTTTCGCGTTCCAGTTCTCTATCTTCTTCCGTGGCATTTTGCCTCGCATCCCTCTTTCTGCCACGCTCATTCTCTCTATCTTCTTCCGTAGCATTTTGCCTCGCACCCCTCTTTCTGCTACGTTCATTTTCTCTCTCTTCTTCCGTAGCATTTTGCCTCGCATCCCTCCTTCTGCCGCGTTCATTTTCTCTCTCTTCTTCCGTGGCATTTTCCTGGCCAAAGCTTTTCTCTGTCTTTCTCGTTCCCGCATTTTTTCATCGGTGCAGAGGCTTCGCCTTTTTCGCTCTTTTTCTCGTCTGTGCATCTTCTCTTCGTCTGTCAAGTTTTGCTTTGTCCCAGCTTTTAAGCTTACTTCTTCTTCTCCCTCAGAATAAACACTTGACTCCATTTTTCGCTCGTATTGATATTGTTTCCAAAGAGATAATACAAAATACGAACCGCTTCAAGTAACCCGTGTTAAAATATATGTAGTTTCTGTGGTTTGTTTCCTTTCAGTAGCTAAGAGTCACTACAGAAAAAAATTGCTCCAACTTGAAGCTTGTAAAATCTATCAACTGCGGAAAAAAATATTTTATTATAAAATGCGTCGCGCGCGCGTCCCAATTCCCGCCAAAAATACAAATACAGGGTTCCCAAGCGTAACATTTTCTTCCATAGTACTAAGATGACGTCACATCACGTTACCATGGTAACATCCCCTTGCACTCTACTGCTACCGATACCTCATATCTACATAAGATGGTTTACTGACAGTTTTCCCTTCAAATATTTTAACTTTCAAGAAATACACAGGGTTCCCATGTGTACACGGACGGCGGACGGACGGACGGCGGACACTATAGGTTTTTATACAGAAAAAAACAAATAAAATTATATCTCACGAAAGGAACCACCTATGGCAACCAAACTTTGACACAATTATCTATTGGGTAATGGCTTTTCAACGCACAAAATAGTTGGGCATGGCGCTCTCAATGAAATGAGAAAATGAATTAAGTTATCCGTGACGTTTCAAAATGAACTCGATGGTATACGTTTTTCCCTTAGGTATGGTGCTCCGCTTGTGCGGGCCTTCGGCCCGCGCTGGAGCTCCGCTATAATGATGTAGCTTGAGCATTAGGCCTGTTTTTCATCAATCACCAATTAATAAGAGCTAGTCATATCTTACTCTGCTTGTCGCAAGGATTGTCCAACCTAAAAAAAAAAACATTTTGCTATACCCCTAGGAAAATTATTGGGGGAGGGGGAGGGTAGTGCGGCTAAAAATGCATACTGTATTTTTGAGAGTTAGAGTCAGTGTGAGCAATGTATCCAGCAGCTGCAGCTGCAAAATCTTTCTGATTTTGTCAAAATTGTACTGCATACTTCAGTAAATTGTATAAGTAAAGGAAACATGCGGAGAGATACTGCTCTGTGCTATTGTTGGTAACTACCTCCAACATGACTTCCACCTCATCCTTACTTTGGTTGGTAGGTTAATCATTTTACCAGATTGATAACTTACCTTTGGGTCTCCGTTTGTAATTCCTCATCCACATCAATAGCACTATCGAAAATAAAGTTATTACTGACAAGACATCATGCAGTTACCCCTCCACACACACACACACAGAGAAACACATGCTCTTTTAACATTCTATGCTCCCATCGAAACACAATAAAAAGCTGCCAGAAAAAAAAATTGGAATTATGTCATTATATGCCATCACAAAGATATGCACTGATAGCTGCTGCTATGTAATTATATTAACCAGAATATGCTGGTTTAGCATGTCAGCTAAAAGGTTTGTTTGTCATCCATCAGTTGATTCTTGAGAATCCAGAAGTCCAATCATACGCTCCTGATCGAAGTAACCAGCAGCCTATCACAGTATGTGTAAATGTACCACATACAACAGCAACCATATAATAATAACTATTGCTAGCTGATGCCCGTGAAAAATTCACGGAGTGTATACAGGGGGAAATTTATTTTACTTATAGTAATAATATTCTCTTTAAAATAGCGGCCTGAAAAAGAAAAATAACAACGGACATCATAATGCGGGGGGGGGGGGGGGGGGGGGGGAGTTCCCTGAATGTTTTTTTTGTAAATTCCAGGGATCACAGACGTTTGTCAAGCAATTTTAGTTTGTTAGTTAGGGGATGATATTTTAGAGTGAATATTATCTATGACGGCGAAGCGAGCCTGTTTACGTTTGTTCAAACTTGAATGAAAATTCTTCTAAGCTCAAAGCTTTCAAATTGAAATTATCCCTGTACATAACTGTAAGTAATCTGTAATAGAACCATTTAGGTTTGGAATGCCTATGGTGCTTTCGGCTGTGCGAACTGAGAGACTGAGTTCTTTTTTTAGTTCTGTACCTGGGACATTAACATGGTAGCGATTCGCTTGAATTAAAACTTAGACCCAGGCGAATCTTTTCCAACAAAAACACACCCAATGGATATCTTTCATCATTCTCTTCTGGTTTGTGTCCTTCGCTTTGTGATACAGCGTCAGGATATATACTTAGAAAATATTAACCATGGCTTTGGTTTGTGTAAATGTGTAATTTCGACTTGGCGCGTGCTCTGGAAGAAAGGCAATGGCGTACGTTTGTTTAGGTTTGAATGAAAATTTTTCTCAGCTCAAAGCTTTCGAATTAGAATTAACCCTGCACATTCCTGTATGTAATCTGTAGTAGAACCATTTAGGTTTCAAAGTCTATGGTGCTTTCGGCTGCGCGAACGAGTTCTTTTTAGTTTCTGTGGGGAGATTTCAAAATGGCGGCGATGGCGGCTTTGTCCTCGCTTAAGAAATCGCTTGAATTAGAACTTAGCCCGAGGTGAATCTTTCCAACAAAAACACGCCCATGGTCCAGATTTCCACCTTCCCTTCGGGTTTGCGAACTTCTTTTGGCGGCACAGCTTCAGGGCTGAGCGGAGCGAGTGTCGACACGATTTTCCTTACGGTATTAATATATAGATAATAGGGTCACAAGCACAAGTACCTTTCATTTCAGGGAATTTTTCATGACACTGCAAAATACAGGCAGACAATACATTGTAGTGCTTTTATGTTATATTGGACAATCTGCTTTAATGCAGAAAATTCTAGCAATGCCTTCAGTTCAATGGGTCGAGGGGGAAAAAACTTCACCGGAACTAATTTTCTTCCATATGTTTTACTGTAAAAAAGCTCGATTTTGAGCTTGATTAGTTGTGCTCTGGCGTTGTAATTCGCAGCTTTATACGAATATATCGTGCACAGGATATTGGTTTAATCCTTCCTTTGCTAGAATCACGGCAGTTTTAATCCTGAAAATATTTTCAGTTCAAGAAAACGGAGAAACGAACTCAAGGTAAGTCGCTTCTCTGTCGGTCGGTTCTCTAGCTATGGAATGGCAACATCAGTTGAGATGTTCTTATACAGCCATTTGCACTCACCTGGGTCACGTGACCCAAATCCCATACATTCTGAAAGTTACGTTTCTGACTAAATATGAATATCTTCATTGTATTTTTGGAAATCATTTTGACAAAACATCTCGTTAAGAGGTAGTTGGGGTCACCTGACCAGTTAGTGCAAATGGACTATTACATGTGTTATGTCAAAGATGGAATTATTCAATCTACCAAAAAGGAGAACAGCTTATAGCCCCCTGAATTTGCTACTTTCTAGTACAACATGTACAGTGTACCTGATACTTATTTGTAGAATGAACTCTGAAATTCCATCTCTAATTGTGACTTTAACACAACCATTAGCCATCTTCATCAGCAATCAACAACTGAGAATTAACTAGGTGTGTGCCAAACACTCAATCTCCAATATTATAGTAGATACATTGTACCCATCATTTTCAAAGAAGGAGGAACATCAATAGTGTACCTGCAATCCATTAGTGTTTTCCGTTTTCCACTTTTGTTTTCCACTTTTGTTTTGCTTGAAGTTGTACTTGACACTTACCCATACTGGCAGAACTGCATTGCAAAATCCACAAGAGGTTGAGTTAGGGGGCCATGTGCCATACAGGTTGGATAAGGACATGCAGATATTCTTTTTTTACACAAGTGCTCTCTATTTTGAGGGGCTTCGGGGGGGGGGGGGGGGGGGGGGGGGGGGGGGGGGTGAAGTTCTCAAAACATTAGGTCCTTACCCAATGTTGTTTCACTCTGTCCATGTATTATGTACGTAATACCTATACAGTATCTTACATCGTTACCTTTTCTTCAGTTGCCTTTTCCAAGGCTAACATCACGGAAGTACTTCCTCCGTTTTGAAGCATTCCTTGAATCCTCTCTTTCACCTCTGCTTCGTGGTTTCGCAGAGATGGCGCAGTAGTATTAATTTGTAATAATAAAAAAAGTATTGAAGAACAGCTGGAAGAGCTACAATGTATGATTTCAAAATCCTCACTGAAGAGAAGCTTGAAAAATTTCTTAAAATAAATAACTCATCCACACTGCAGCAGCAGTGTGCACAATGACAAGGAACAATATCTTCACGATAGATAACAACAAAGAAGAATATTGATGTCATTTGTCTATATTACAACAGAGTCTTTTACATGTAGTCAGAGGATGTATCTCCCAGAAAAATTTTTTATTACCTCCCGCCAGTATCTGATTATTGAGTTGGCAAAGGAACGTTAAATCCAAATTCTTGCTATTAGTATAATAACACTACCGAGTATATAAACTTAAAGAATGCAAGTACTAGTATCCCAGGGACCAGAAAGTGACATCACTAGCTTCTCGAGTGTAACGCATTCTGTGTAGGTAACAAAAAGACTCACCATAGTAAAAAAGGCACTCCATTTTGAATCCGAAATGTCGCATATCTAGGAGCCTTGTGCCACATCTTGGCAGACATGGCACTGGCTTTAACAAGATTCTGCAAATAAAATATTTATATTTAAATGTGTATTGTAGAGCAAGTTTACGTTACTAATAATGGGTCATACTGTACTTTACAACACCAAGCCTAATCCTACATATACCTTTAGCTTGTTCTGAGTGATGTAATAACTGAGAACTCTGAGCCCTTGCCAAATATACATATCGTAATCAAACCTTTTTTCATTCATTAAAAGGTCAATTCAAACATTGTTCCCTTATGCAATTAAAACGCTGCCAAGTGCCACCTTTACCTAGTGATAATATGTGGTAATGTGCTCAATAAAAAAAATTCCAATACCCTGAATAACTTTTGAGGTTTGTTGGCTTCACTCTTTGGGGGGCCTTCTTCAAGAGAGCTGCTGCAGTGAAACCCTTGAGCTAGAATGAAAAAATACATTGACAATTAGGCATCTGACATGATAACAATGCCAAGTCAGAATTGTGTGTTGGCTCTACATCATAGGGGTATTGCCAATTTAATAAAGCTTTGAGAAATCCAAATTGTCATCTTTGTGTGACAGGGGGCATAACATGCTTCAACTGTTCTTACAAAATGGGCAAGCTGCTAGTTGCTTATACAAATCACTGCTGCATTGTACACATATGTATTGGAAGAGATAGCAAAGCACATACCTCGCTTAGTACGGTTCCATTTTCATCTGCAGTATCATCTCTGCTTTTATCTTGTTCCAAGTTCACAGTACTGTCCTGAGAACCAAATGAAAAGTCCACCAAAGTCAATGGATCAAGCCAATCTTCTAAAATTGTCAGTTAAAAACAATAAGGCAGTATACCTCGCAAATGCCACTGTCGTCAAGCTCTTTAACTTCTGGTTGAATTGAGTAAGAAGCTGGCAAGTCATCAAGTCTGCGCTTAATCTTGAGGACTGCACCAATTTTAAGCCCACATGTTGTCAAGTCATCGTCACTGGCAGCTCTCAATGGCTTAATGCTGTCTATCTAAATAATATATATAACAACAATATTTGCTCCATTGAAATACATTACAAGAGCTGAG
This sequence comes from Scolanthus callimorphus, assembly GCA_033964015.1. Classification (NCBI taxonomy): domain Eukaryota; kingdom Metazoa; phylum Cnidaria; class Anthozoa; order Actiniaria; family Edwardsiidae; genus Scolanthus; species Scolanthus callimorphus. The sequence continues at coordinate 24,872,421 of CM066911.1, read as the reverse complement.
GCACAGCATAATCATAATGAAATGACCAAGCAAAAAAGCAAAAAAATATTGTGCATTATCAATATAATCAAGGGGAGTTTTTTAACTGAGCATGTAACTCATCCAACACAAACTTTGAAGCCCATATTGCCCATATCCCTGCAAACCATATCACCTGTGGCCAGTGATTTTACAAGGTTCTCGTTATCACGTGTGCTCTATCATGTGTGGTCTAATGCTTAAAGGGAGGCTGTAACGCAACTGCGCAGCTGTTCTGCGCATCTCAACAGAAAGAAGTATTGTCCCATAATGATGGCCAGCGACGAAACCACAAAAACAATCCGTTTTAATCTCTCTATTTCTTAATCCATCCGACCAAATGTTTACGCAACCAAAGTGTAACCCCTCATATCTTAAAGACGGATCAATTCGAAAAAAAGTCATATTTGATATTTGTTTCTTATTGTATAAGGATTCTCTATGCAAAGAATCAAGCCTATCTGACTTTACCTGACCTTAGGATAGAAATCTTGCCATTTTTGGGTTCTGTCGATAATGGGTTATGTAGGACGGATTAGTGATATTTGGGAAAAAATACCACTGATGTTTCTAGAATGTTTTAATTTCACTCGATCGCTGTAATTTCACGAACCCCAATTTGAGAAATATGAATCGTGTTATTTTTCTAAATATCATTACAAGTGGAAGCAGCGGATTCGAAGCAGCAGAGATCGATCGAGTGCAAGGCGCGAAAATCAACAAAATCGACAGCAGGACAGTACAAAAGTGAAGACTCGTCAACCGATCTTGGTCTGTCTCAGCAAGTCAAACCACCGAAAACCATTTCCCATGTTTATTTCTACATATTCGATGGTAATTTAACTTAATACGAGCTGGAGCAGCTAAATGACTTTGTGTAAATCGGCGCGGAAGAGATTAGTCATCAGATAGAACGGCCAAAACCGTTCATGTGTATAGAAACCTACAGTGAATACACTGAAAACCGAAACATTTCGAACACAATTTGCAGATCAATAAAGCTCTATCCAATCGGGCCAAACTCGAGTAAAATGCATTCTAAAAACGAATAAGCTATGAATGTGTTATAGCTATTCTGCTGCTTGCATGCGGCCGCAGTCGATCGCGACTTTTGAAACGGCGGTCTTCACTCTTGTACCGTAGGATAATCTTGTGCTTACCTCTTCTTGTCCTTCTTCAAGGAGTATCTTGCAAACTTCCTCTCCGTTTTCCAAGGAACAACTTTCGATGAATTGCTCCATCCTGCTGAGAGTGAGAGCGAGAAATTTGCTGAAAAAAGAACACCGAGAGCGAATCGAACCTATAAACTGCTAAAAGTCACAGTCCAAAGATCAATAACGACCGCCAAAAATGCAAATTACATCACGTGATATTCTGGACCAATGAGCTTACTCTTAAAATCATCGGTGAATCTGCGTGGCCTCGTCGGCATTCCTGCGCATGACATATGACCGCAAATCGTGCGCTCGCGTTCCTTTTCGCTGCATGCAGTGTGGACTGGTGTGGTAGTTTCACAAAGAGAAAGAGAGAAGCTTGTAGATCATTGTTCACTGCTGTCCAGGATGAATAGCCGGCGCGATAGTCCTTCGAGAATTTGCTTTTGTAGTATTGTCAAGGTAAATGTTCTTTGTCGTGTTACCTAGTAAAGCAACACCGAGAAAAATACGGCAGTTGGGATGGATCGAAAGACGTTGAAAATGAAAGCGACAGCGGTGAGACCAGCAGCAGCAGCGCTGATAGTAGTATCGGTACTGACGAAATGCCTTCGCTAACGACTTATTCATCGCTGAGGGTGGTAACAATTCTGAAGTCTCCGAGTCTGACGATGGAGAAACGGGACAGCCACCAGGCATTGGAAACGACGACGACCTCCACAGCGAAACCATCTGAGCAGCAGCATGATCACGTCTCATCCCCTCGTTGTGGTAAGCTTAAGTTATTTTCAGTAGTTAAGCTTACTATCATCTAGCACTTGGTTTTTGGGGGGGTTTCAAAGTTAATAAGCTTGGGTTTTTTTATACGATTGTCGTTGCAGGTAAAATGTTTACAAAAACATCAAATATGTTTTGATTTTGACTTTGCTGCTCTGCCAGTCAAACTTATCTGAGCCAATGAAACTCTTGCCCTGTTTCACATAGTGCAGTCAACTGGCTTCCTCTGAACTAAAACCAGACAATGTCGCGACGGAAAGCCTGGTGACTGCAGTAGGCGAAACGGCAATATTTTGATCTGGCTGAACAGTAAAGTATAAAAACAATCGATGTTTGAAAACGTGGGTGGTGATGCAATGATTTTAGCTGTAATGGAATGATTATTAGCTCAGAAATATTTTAAACTGAATTAAGTTATTATCACTGTGTGCAACAGCGCACAGACAAAATGTTGATTTTGTCTCGTGTGGTTCGAGAAAATATCCATTCCCCCCACAGAGGGTGTGATCCCCCACCCCTCTGAAATTTCCAACGAAAAGTACAGTATTTGTAAGGTGAATGTGTAGTGTACTAGCAAAACAGCAAATTGCCAATCATTTTTATTTCAGGATGAACTTGTTCACTTGAGCTATGATGAAGAATCCATGCCACAGTGCTGTGAAGAGACCTAGTGAATCAAGTGAATCCTCTAATGACAGTGACACTGATTCTGAACCTTATTCATCTCAGGTACAGTAAATTGATCATGATAATATAAATGTTTTGCATTGTCTAATCATTGGAATTATGTGGAAAATGTTCTCCACACCACTGAAAACCTGGAAATTGTCAGCACTCAATTTCAGACATTGCCATTCAAATGTCATGCAGACTAGTCCACCATTGTATGAGGGTGCAACTGTAAATGTGATGCAAGCAGTGGTTCATCTCTTTGACTGGTTCACATCTCACCCGTCTTTGAGTAAAAAGGCATTCTCTGAAAACCTACAGTACCTACATCATTACATTTTGCCTAAAGGAAACTGCTTCATCAATTCACTGTTTTCTAAAGGAGTCCAAAATGCGTTTTAAACGCCTATTTCTGTCAGGGAAAGACTCTGGAATTCCCTTGAATTAAATGCAATTCCAGAAGGATGCTTAAGGGAAGGTGTCAAACGTTTAGAAAATAATGGAATATAGTTGCACTCTTGGCTTAATTAGCAGATAATCACAGTTCCAGCGAATTCCAAACAATTCCAAACTAATTTTGACAGCTCCAAAAACATAATGCAGACTCAACAACCAAAGAATGCAGTGTTTGGCGGTTGAAAAACATGCAACACAAAGGGCGCGCTAAGAGGTCTAGGAAGTTCCTTCGTTCATTAGACCTTATCATGGGATTGTACAACGTAGGAATATATCCTGTATATTACAGGTAAGTAGAGAGAGCACGTACTTTATCAATGGATTGAAAACGTTGAGTGTAAACGGATTTCTAAGGATGCTCAGACTAGCTGACAGACTCCTTCTGGATTGTGTTTAATGGCAGCCGTTTAAGTATTATACCTCGAGTTTTGAATTGCTTTTAGCCTGGTTTGAACGATTTCTAATCTTATAGAACTCTAAAATGCTAGCATATCATATATTACATGCTTTTGATATTGATATTTTACTTTGGAGAGTATATTTAGGGCTCCGAGTTGATGTATTGTGTTTGTGCTAATTCTGCAGAGGTGCACCACATGACTTAACGGGCGCTAGTCGTTATAATCTTGTGTTACGGCGGCGTAAACATTTTAAGCGACGAACTATATGAACTGGTGCTCTCCGTACAGCAATGTTTGTATTCTAATTTAAATCTCGGGTCTCGGTGGCTCGACATTCTCGGAATATTTACCATTCGTTAAGTTGGCATGTGAGTGCCCCTGACTTTCTTGTCATCCATGCGAGGGTCGATCTGATCGACGCGAATAGTACAAATAGCAGGTAATGGTATTTCTTCGTCTAAATGCTACTTTATACGATAATATTCAAGCTTTTCGGATAGGGTGTTGGATATTCCAGCGTAGTTAAATATATTTTCATCTGGACTTTTAGGTTTTTTGCGTGAGTAGAATATTAACAGCTAAGATGGATTAAGTTACTGCGGTGTTAATATCAACTCAAACATAAACACCTATTAGGTTATAGCTAGCTCTCTAAATGCTCTCTAAAGCTTCTCGGCTGCAGCGATCACAAGTGATCCGCAGTGGTAATGTCTTCCAGGTTCGCGTTCCCTAGAGAGCCGCTGTGAGGCCTAGTGCCGCTGCCTCTTTGATTGGTCATCCACCATGCTTTGCAAAGAAGTGATCAATAACAGAGCATCCATTGCCGGTTGATACTCTCCCTTTCACTTTTAAAGTACTTTAAGGAAAAACTGAAAGACAGAGCGCTTCCCAAAACCTGTCGGGTAGAACCGCTGCAACATCTTTCCACCAAAGACTCAACATGTCACAGCTTCTGCTCTTCTTTTAGCGACCCAGAAAACCTGATATATTCCAACTCTTTCACATTGTAAACTTTCTTCTAGATTTCGCTTGAACTCGTCTTCGTTCTCATGTTTTGTTGTTGAACTCGATCGTGTTGACTTGACCTGGCGGCGACTTGTTAAAGGTTTGATTGACACTTTCTCTAAATACCAACCAATCAGAAGGCCCGCCTGCTCCGTTCGCTGGCGAACGGGGTTTCGAAAAGGTCATGGGGTCGGTTGCAGGCGGTTTATTTCTTGCGTTTTCTCTCCGCCAACACTCCCCCCAGGGCGCATTTTTAACCAGGCGCACTATGCCCCAGCGCTCGCGCGGCCATATCATCGAACAACAAGCAAGCTACCGAAGATTCTAGGAACATTTCGCGGATAAAAACCTGCTAAAACCCCACTAAACCGCCAGCTACGCAGGCTATGTTATATCTATTATGTATAGCTAAAGAGAAAGTCGGCTTAGAGTAGGCAAGCTGTAGCAACAGTTAGGATACTTTAACACCACACAATTTAGGAACAATGTATTTTTGTCAACATGGCCTTTCTTTCATACAATTGTTTTTTTTCTTAAATGTGTAGCGGGAAAAGGCGTTGTGATGTGCACACGGCATCTTTCTCATCTAAAACGGACTAATTGGCCCTGCGGAGGAATTGCTAGGGCAAGTTGTATTAAAGTTTTACAAATGAAATGCAAATTTACGTAGATAATATAGGTTATATACCAAAAGTAAAGCATCGGTATTAAAAAGGCACGTTTTCCGAAAGATTTATTAATTTCAAATATATTCCATTAATTTTCCAATAGATTCCAATGAAGTTCAAAAAAAATCAAAAGATTCCATTACATTGCATGGTTAAGATAGGGTGTATGCATGTTGTTGTGTGTTAAATTTCACAAGGTGATTGATCAAATTGGGAGTCCGAACAAAAAATATCAGGCGTTACCCCCGGAAATAATCACCAAGGCATACATGTCAGTATGGCCAAGAGAGCTACGCATGCTGATACGCGATTGTGCATCCGGCAGTACACAGGCTGTGTAGACTAAGGATGCATCGCATATCCGCCTGCTCAGCATGCATAGAAACACACATCAACAGAAACAGCCAAAATAGTGCGAGGCCACACGAAAGGCACATCAACATGCACCCGGGAACGCTACGCGATCAATGTAGAAACCAACCTGACCAGCCATGAAATGCGTAACGCCAATCATCACGGGAGGCCACCATGATAAACCTCACGAACTGTCTGTGTGTATGGTACTATGTTGCTGTTTTTGTATAAAGGCTATATTATGTGTATGATTACCTAAGTTGTATGTGTCAAGTATGGAAATGGTTACAAAACGCTTGCACATTATGCAGGCGAAATGCCCAGCATGTTTTTTGTATTATGCCTGGACCTTAGTACCTTCATTGCATCAAAGTGCAATGGGGTGACTATATCATAGGTCCCACACAGAGGTGTTGCCCCACCACTGGCGCAGACCGCAAGTATGCATGCCAGTATGGCCATGAGAGCCTCTTCAGAAAAAACAACATGCCCAGTCATGCCATCCTAACAATCCGACCGGGAAGGGTCACCCAAAAATATTGTGCGACCCATATATAGTATACTATATAGGGTGGGGTGCGACCCATATATAGTATACTATATGGAGTGGGGGCGTGGATGTGTTGAAATATACTTAACATTGTAAATTGTTTTGCTTCTCTTGTATATAGAAATGTCATGAGGCATTGGAGCTAGAAGTGGAAAACATGAAAGCATTACCTGATGGTTATAGTTCTACCGGAGGGAGAGGCCTTACAGGGTCTATACATGGTTATGGTTGTCGACGTTACCACGGTTGTCGACGTTGGACATGGGGGCTAGGTTGAGGGGCATTCTGGAGGGGTCAAATATGAAAAGGCCATAACATAATCCAAAAATGTCTGTAAAGGGAAACAGGGCTGTTTATGACAAGACCATGTCAAACTCGTATTACAAGTATGTTCTATATGACAACATTCACATTAATTGCATGAAAATATTTTTTTTGGAGATTCATATGTTCAAATAGGAATTAGAGGAGCCGGCTAGTATTGTCACGGACTGTCTGGCATTAATACCAACATGGAAATGTTTCCGCATGCATATACTCTACATCCTAAAAATATTAAATGTCTTCCTTAATAAATCGTCCGATCCATCCTAAAAAACCTCCTTTAACCTGGCGTCCAGGACTGATTTGTAGTTGCTTTTCGTCTCGGCTTCCCTTCTACACAATGATCCCCATCGCAGTAAACAGTGCCTTTTTAAGGTTTCTCCGTACTCTTTCTTTCGCTTCCCGTTCTCTTTCTGTTCTTATTATTTCATCATCACTTATCTGTTCGTTCCAAAGAATAAATTATGTTACTCTACCATGAGTGTAACTGGATTTTGTAACGTTATCAAGTTGTAAAAAACTATATGACAATTGAGAATGTTTATATTTAGCAATGATAAAAAAATTTATGTTCATATTAGAGCGTTATGAGGGATTTAGTTTAATCAACAGAAATAAATTTAGATAATGGCTAAGTCAAGAGTGTATTGTTACGGTGCAGTAACCATGAGATTCTGTGACTAGGACCTCATATCTGATCCTTGTGTTCCAATCCGATTAGTTCCAAAAGAATGGCCATTCCGTATGATCGTATATGGTGACCTATTATTATGGTCTAGTGCTACGAGGTTTTGGATCCCTAGTAATGTTAGTCTGACACAACATTACACGCTGTTAACTTAAATTCATCAGGAGCTGGGAAGTAGACAGCGTGGACAGAGTCACTATGTTTTTGTATTGGTACCTTGCACCCAGCCCAACACAGTAAATATTCTGCCAGAGACCCGGTTACTACATCGTGTGGAGTTGTTTGTGAGTTTCTAGACGGTATGGTGGCTGCGTGCGTTAATGTGTGCTTTTTAAAGTAAAGGTGAGGACTCGTTCTATGTACAATAATATTAATATAAGTAATATCATTACTGATGATTTATTTCCACTCACGTTTCTTGTACCGAGAGACTTGTCACGTGTTCGACTGTCGTGCCTCTATCAGTTCTTTCTGTTTATCCCTCTTCGGTTTAAACTGTTTGAAAAAAGAGTTTTGAGGTTCTCCTCTTCTTCTTTAGGAGCCTTATCCATTCTGGTTAAGTATTAGGTCAAAATTATCTTGGGGCTAGTTATTAGTATAATGTAGTTAAATTCGGTTTAAAACGTAAGATATTTACCTGTGATCTTGTCTGACAGTTCTTGGTGTAAGGCTTATGGATCGGAGTGAGATGGTTGAAACGTTTAATTCGTCATGTTTTGCTCGCTCATGTAACGCAATGATTCCTTTCTATCTGATTGGTTAAGTGTTGGATTTGAAAGGATTCCGTTTGGAAATGGTGTCGTGTAAACAACTGTTTTCTGCTATTTTATGCACGTAACTTACCTTAACTTGCGTTGTTTCCTGCATACATGATGTAGTATAAAGGCTTGAAATCGAAATGGAATAATGAAATTAGTAATGGCATAATGGTGGTAGTGTTGTAAAGAGAGAGTTGCAATGGATAAACAATTTACTGACCGAAATTGCTGCCTTGGAATTGAAAAATTGTGTACAGACGAAATATGGAGTTATTATAATAATAACCATCCTACGCAGCTTGGGATCTAAGCTTTCTAGACACTAGACGGAATCTCTTGAATGAATCTTTACTAGAAAGCCAGTTTTACTTTATGATAATGAACTCAAAACAAGTAAAAATTGAGGTAAATTTACAGAATGAAAGTAGATCAGATCTGTCGGCTTGTATCTCAAAATACACAGACATTGTAGACATGTTAGTGTCCAAGAGGAACAAAACTTTGAAATGGATATAGACAGATTATTGCATGGTCGTCCTTTGATTAAAGCCCGAAAAAAGGCAGGCCGAGTAACTGAGCTCAGGAGTTGATTGAACAAAAGAGGCGGTACACGGACATTTTGCACCGCAGGTTCAGGATACATGAATGGAGTTATTGGCTGGTTATCTAACAACCGTGAAAAGGGTCTCGCAGAGGAGATACAGAACGAGAAATCTAGGGCTTCTACGTCATTCCATAATTACATCCATACATTTGACCGATGCTGATGGAACTTTTGATGTTAAATCCTGGACATATACCTACTCCTACTGGATACGAAGACAAACGTATGTCTGAGACTGCTATCTATAAATCATTATGCCGTTATTTAAACTGCTGAAATAAGAAGTAAGAGGAGGATTGTGTGTCAGAAATATTCAAAATTACGTAATAGGAGAAGGAGGGTGCGACTAGATACTAACACACGTGCGTCTATTTTGGAGGGGGTACTATGTTATTTCAAAGGAAAGCGCATAGGCTATTATATCATCCAGACATACCAGCTAGTACAGGAATTATGTGTCTTGCATAATATCTCAGATTGATGATGACACAAAGGGTGACAATATCAGAAATGGTGGTGATTCTGGAACACATGGAAGTAATTCCCCAACCCAGCACACAAGAACGACACCGTTTTGTTTTTGGCACAAAGAGAAGTTTATTAAACCAACAAAGCTGGACAAACTGATAGTAATAATAAACCTCTCTGCCACCTTAGTGAACACCCAGGGTGGTGGGAGGGTGGGAAAAAGTTACAAACGAGTAAAATGAAATATCGAATACAAAGACGTGTATAGTACCGTAAGCTACAAACAGAGATCTAGAATGAAATATAATAGCATTGTAACACTATATGTGTGCTAGCTTGCTCAATTACCCCCTTTGAGCCCGCGAGCAGTCCAAAGAGGGAAAAATTCCCCAACCCAGCACACAAGAACGACACCGTTTTGTTTTTGGCACAAAGAGAAGTTTATTAAACCAACAAAGCTGGACAAACGATAGTAATAATAAACCTCTCTGCCACAAAACAACGGCCAAAAACAAAACAAAACAAAAAAAAAAAACAAAAAAAAAAACACAAGTGTCGAGGACTAGCAAGGAAAGAGAATGGAATCCCTAAGCATAGACGCGAGTGCTAACTTGGAATCAGTACTGAACTCAAGATACATTTTATACGCGTCACTGGTCCAGTCTCCGTACAATTGTATTAACTCGCCTGGCACACCATGGCGGAAAGCCCACGAGGCTCCCCCACGACGAAAAGAATGCCCGCGGTATAAGGAAGCGCGATCTGTACCCGCCGCTGTAAGGGCGGTCCGAAACTCAGAAATGAAGCGCGATTTGGTAAGAGCACCCAGCCCTGACGGCGACGACACTAAAAACAATGGTTGGCTGGGGGAAGCGGGGAATAAGCGAGCCATACGATTGTACGCAGCCACTGGACCAAAGCGGAGAATTAGGGATCGCGAGTAAAGGAATATGTAATTTACGTTGTCCAAACTGTATGGTTTAGTGTGTTTAAACGTAACCATAAACCCATGCTTATTGGAAACTATATCCCCTCGCGTTAGGTCACGCGAAGGCGAAAAGGATTGCCGCGATTTAGGCACAATGTTAGCTATTCTAGCCATAAGGAAAAAAGGCGAAAAGAAAGGCACAGAACAGCGAAACCGAATCGAAATCGTGACGATAGCGGTAAACCTGTGCAACCCGTAATAAAAGATCCGGAGTTACCGGGGGAGCCCTGCAGGGAGTGTGAGGCACTCTGCGGGAAACACCTCTCAAGGCTAAAGACAAAACAAAATCCTTAGTAAAGGCATATTCGATACCGGAAAAAAGATGTAGTAATTTAACCCCACTAAGATAATTACGTATTGACGGCGGAGCTAGCGAACGGCTAAGAAAAACTACATATAAACAGACGGTATCGAGTTCGGCTGGCACCACCGTCAAATCGAAATAAGAACAAAACAATAAAAAGGATTTAAACTGTGTCTTTAGGTTGCTATATGTCCCTGAGCTGTAAGCAGTCCGTAAAGTCTTCTTGAGGTCTTGACGTAACGAAACCAGCGCAGGTGACACTGCAAGAAATTTAATTAGAAGAATGAGAGCGATCACCATGGAGCATGAAGGGCGAACAAATCCGATGGAACTGAGATATCAGACTGATTGTGCCGGCGAGTGCGCTCAAGAAATTGCTCCTTAACGCGTGCGCTGCTGGAGCCCACCTCGAGAGTAAGTCGGAATCGAAGTTCGCAGCTGAGGGCAAATGCACGGCCTGAGTTCAAATCCATGCGTAGCCGTCATAAAACAAATTTCTCGTAAGCAAGCGTTAAGAAAAGGAGCGCGACATCGACCAGAGTTTAAAGCAGTGACTGCCACTAGATTATCGCAGCGTATGGTCAAACGTAGACCGTGCCATTTCCAACCCCAGAGCTTAAGAGCTACCACAATAGTCAAGAGTTCCAAACAGTTAATATCCAGTGATTGCGTGATTACAAAAGCGGGAAATTCCGCGTGGAAATATTCGTCGGCACAAATGCCACCGCAGCCAGTTAAACACGCATCCGTGGAGAAAACTTCGTCAGGAGATGTCCAAGTGCTAGAGTTGATCATCGAAAACCCGTTGTATTCTCGTAAGAAACGGCACCACCATTGAATGTCCCTTCGAAATTCAGCGTCCAGTTTGACATGATGATGATTAAATTTGGCCTTTCGTAGCAAACACAAAATACGGGAAATAAACACGCGACTCTGGCGCACGCATTTCGACACGTAAATTAACTTGCCAACCAACGACTGCAAAGCGGATTTCTAGCCGACTTTGCATGAAGCCAACTATCTAACAATTGTTCCAGCTCCAGGAGGCGATCGGGACTGACAGATAACGTGAAATTAGTCGTGTCTAAAATAACTCCTAAACAAAGTTGCACTGAAGATGGTGGACAAGCCTTCGACAGAGATCCTCTAAGCCTAAGACAGCCAGAAGAGATCCCAAACTCTCGAAATCTGCCAGTGCGACATCCGGCGGAGAAACGCCGATAAAATCATCCAAATAGTTGAAAAGCACACTTCCATACTGCTGTTGAATCCAGGCGACACGCTGGTGATGCGCTGACACGCCATGGCCGCAGAGCGTAAACCCATGTTAAAGAAGTGTCGAAATAATATAGTCCCTGCCATTGATAGCCTAACAAACTATAATCGTGAGGGTCCACGGGGAACTGCCGATAGGCCTTTCGAAGATTACGCTTAAACAGTAAACACCCCCGTCCCAAACGAACTACGGCCTCAACAATATCATCAATCGTAGGGTAACAGGTAACAAATGGATCTCCTAGAAAAGTGTCACAAGGAATACCGTCGTTGATCGAAGAGCCACACGGCCAACTTAAAACCACAATTATGCGCCGCTCTGTAGAGTCCCGTTTTGGGACGGTATTTAATGGCGAAATCACAAAGTCCGTAAATGGCCGCTCGGCAAACGGCCCAGCAACCCGACCAAGAGAAACTTCGCTCTGTAATATTGAGACACTGCCAGAGGGTAATTCAAAGCTCCTCGGTGAGTTCGAGCGTCGTAAAGAGGCAAAACATCCCCTGTAAAACCAACCGGCCAGCCAAACTCCAAAAAGTCACAAATTATTCTATCCTCATACTCCTGCAGGAGTGAGCGCCAAACGCTGATATTTAACTTACTTGGTACCGGCTGGCGAACTGCAAGATAATTCGGTTGGCCTGAGCGTGAGACCACATTATGCGCATGGACATAGAAATCGCAGTCATGAAGTGGAGGTGTGACCCAAGCGTCTTCCAGCACGCCCCCAGAACTAATACAGTTATCTTGCACAACAAGATCGAACTGAACATCGATCGAGCGGTGAGCAGGACTACCCAACTCGCAAGCCGCGTCGGCAACACGACAGTCTCGACTACAATCAGGAAAATCAGTCTCGAATTCACAACAGTCTTGAATACTATCGTCGGAAGCCGTGTGCAGGTCACGACAGTCTAGACTACAATTATTAAAAGCCGTGTCGGACGCACGACAATCTTGACAACAAGGACTAATATCGAAAGTCGAGTCGAAAGCTCGACAGTCTGGATGAGTAGATAAAAATAACCCGGTATCCAATTCCGTGACAGGAACAGCCGCCAAAGAGTCTCCATAAACAGTCTTAAACAATGAGTCACCGGAAACTGACGACAGACAAGAGGCAGGCACATCACGTTCGTGAAAAACCGAAGCAGAAACGCCCCCTGTTTGGCCGAAAACAGAGAGCATGGCGAGTTAGTTTTTTGAATCCGCGGCAACAAGGGGACAATCCCCCGACTTCTCCCGATGCGATTCCTGTTTGCGCTGCTGCACCCAGCAGGCCGCACAAATATGCTTTACCCACTTGCGCTCGCCTCGTACAAACCCGTAATGGTCTTTCTTGTAAGTGCACTTTTCCAGCTGATAGTCGCGGCAAAACAGCACTGGAACCGTACCGGCAGACTTTTTTACGGGAGCCAGGAGATGACATGTAGGGTCCTGCTCTCGAGATGCGTAAATGAGTCTCCCCACTTAAGCAAACCCCTCTCTATCTCGAGCAGAGCTGCTCCGTGAAATGCAAGCACCGCCTCCCATTCGTACAATTGCGCGTGATACATTAAAGTTACTAAATGTTTATGCCGCTCCGAGCGCTCCAACTCGCTAAGCTCTGAGACTGTAGAATTTGTGCATACCCAGCGACGAACTCAGAAATCGTCAATTGCTCGTAGGTGACCTCCTTATTAGCACGCGTTAAGCAGAGAAAACGCTGCGGCCATAACTGCTTGTTTACCACCGAAGTAGTGGGTCGATCCTCTTTTCCGGACTTCAACTTACCCGTTGTCTTCGATTTCGTCGGAGCACACGCTGCCGCCTCAACGCCATCCTCGGAATCGCTGGAATCACTGGGAACCAGATGAGAAACCTGGCTATCTACCGTGGCGGCTAGATCCCGCATGGCCCTAAGCTCCGGCAATGTGACCCTCGCATTCGCCGGCGTTGACATCGGGGCTCGCGGGGTTGAGGAGTTGTGTGCTGGACGCGGAGAGTCGGCGGATACGAGGGCTCGAATCTCCGCGTTATCAGCTTGTAGTTTCTTGACTTCGGCAGTTAAACTGCTGAGCGCCTCCGCCAGAGACGAAAGAGGACCCGAAGGCTGGTCGGGACTTGCGGCACCACTAGCACCCGCGGCCGAGGATGATTCTCCCGAACCTTCGCAATAACGGCCGACCGGTCCAAAACTGTGATCGGTCGTTAGCTTCTTACATCCAGGGCACTTCTTGCTACGACCCATGACTCCGTAAAAAAGTTACAAACGAGTAAAATGAAATATCGAATACAAAGACGTGTATAGTACCGTAAGCTACAAACAGAGATCTAGAATGAAATAATAGCATTGTAACACTATATGTGTGCTAGCTTGGTCAATTACCCCCTTTGAGCCCGCGAGCAGCCCAAAGAGGGAAAAACACAAAGGCTGCCTACAAGGGAAATAATACCGAGACTGACATTGCTAAAGGTTGAGAGACAAACATGGGGTAATAATACGGCCTGCTGATAAGGGTGTGGGTTGGGTTATAAATACAGTAAAATGGTATTAGCAAGAGTACCAGCGGCATCTGCAAAATTCTGAATTTTACAAACATGTTGGTCCATTAAGTGTGGTAGATGGTCTCATTCCGAGCTATATACACCAGAAGAAAAAACTTATAGCCAAATATTCCCAGTACATAGATGCAGACGTTAAAGCTTTCTTGTCCGCCTCTCATGCTTACATATTGCCTAGCATGAATTTGTGGCCTAAGGTTCAAAAATGAAAGTGCCCGCTACACCAGCATGTGAGCATCAACTGACTGCCAGGCCTATTATTACTGGTTATGCTTGGGTAACGGTAGAGTTATCAAAATTTTTAAATGTCGAGATAACAGAATTTTCTTCAAAATTGAAGAAACATATGGGTAGTCTTGGTCTACGGATGAATGTTCTGAGTAGTACAATGAATGTATTGGCTTATTAAGTGAGTTAAGCTAAATTTAGATACGCCTTATACTCTTATAAAACTTATGACTTCAAGGAGGTATTCACGAATGTTCTGGAGAAGGATGTATACAGTGTTTTTGATGATTTGTATCATAAGCTAGGGTATAGTGAAAGCTATATCTGTTTCTTGAAAGAATGTTATTCTTTATGTAACTCATATAATTATTTCAATGTAGATGAAATAGTATATCATCAGAAAAGTGGTGTCCCTATGGGTTCTTACTATTCCAAGGAAATAGCTGATTTGGTTATATTATATTCCGAATATTGTTTTTTGCTGAGTCGTTCGGATAATCTAATTAGTGCATCTCTGTTCTCTCGTTATGCAGATGACGGTTTCATAGTATTACCTACGCGCGAACTCGTTGTTATACTTAGTATCTTGGATTCGTGGTTCTACAGTACCCTAGGAACTTAGTTATTACTTTTTGTTTGAGTTTCTATAGTTGTATTTATCTAGACATGCGGTTGTTTATTGATGATGTGTCTTACACACATAATAGAGTACATCGTATGGTATATTTTAAGCCTCATCACCAATTCAATTGTTTAACACATAGGTCTAATCATCCAAACAGTGTGATAAGGGGTATTATACGTAATGAAACTATCCTGTATGTCCGGATTTCATCTACTTGTCTGGTTACGAGCATGCAGTGTGAAATTATTAAAAGCTCGTCTTTTGAAATTAGGATTCCATCCTAAATATATATAGACTAATATTGTTTCCTATCATGCTTATACCAATGATATAAGGAAGTGTAGAAATACCGGACGTATCATATGTGTTCCGTGCACAGGTTCTCAGGGTGTAGAGCGTTCTGTAAATATAATGCGTAGTGTTGCTAGAAAATATAAAACTCCGTTTTATAATACCGTTGATTGCACGGAATATAATACCGTTGATTGCACGGTATTGTATGCCTAAGTTACGAGAGATATTAAGTACTCGTGCTGTATAACATACAAAAATTTGTTAAGCATTATGTACAAATTCTGTTATCTTGACGACAGAGCTTGAAAATATAAATAAACAATGGGTGGCATTGTGTCTTGAGAGGTAGTTTTTCTGAGGGTGCTTGCGGTTGTTACAAGTTGTTAAGGATAGAAGGGGGGGCGGGGGGGGGGGGGGGGGGGGGGGGTTCGGGGTTGTGTCCAGATGAAAAGTAGAAAGAAAGGCATCACACAGCTAATATATACAATCGTTGTTGATTTTTCGATTGTACATAATCCGCTATGTATATGTAGACGATGACGTCAACATATGATTAGATGCTTTGCTCTTCTGCCAGGGTCTAACTGGGGGTCGTGCAACACCCTCCTCGCAGGAGAGTAGCCGTTAGTCAGCAGCCATATCATCAAAGTAGCATTCCTAGGTTGTACCACATGGTTAAGATAGGGACTGTATGTATATTGTTGTGTGTTAAAATTCACAAGGTGATTGATAAGACTGGGAGTCCGAACAATAAATATCAGGCGTTACCCCGGGAAATAACCACCCATGCATACATGTCAGTATGGCCAAGAGAGCTACCCATGCTGATACGCGATTGTGCACCCGGCAGTACACATGGCTGTGTAGAATTAAGAAGGCATCGCACATCCGCCTGCTCAGCCATGCATAGGAACACACATCAACGGAAACAGCCGAAATAGTGCGAGGCCACACGAAAGGCACATCAACATGCACCCGGGAACACTACGCGATCAATGTAGAAACCAACCTGACCAGCCATGAAATGCAAAACGCAATCATCACGGGAGGCCACCATGATAAACCTCACGAACTGTCTGTATGTATGGTACTATGTGCTGTTGTTTTATAAGGGCTATATTATGTGTATGATTACCTAAATTGTGGTGTATAAGTATGGAAATGATTACAATTCGCTTGCACATTATGCAAGCGAAATGCCCAACATGTTTTCTATATTATACCTGGACCTTACTTGGTACCTTCATTGCATCAAAGTGCAATGGCGTGACTATATCATAGGTCCCACACCGAGGTGTTGCCCCACCACTGGCGCAGACTGCAAGTATGCATGTCAGTGTGGCCATGAGAGCCTTCTTCAGGAAATCCAACATGACCAGTCATGCCATCCGAACAATCCGACCAGGATGGGTCACCCATAAAATATTGTGCGACCCATATATAGTATATTATTTTAGATAGGAGGGGGGGAAGTGTGTTGGGGTTTGGATGTGGGGGGGGGGGGGGGGGGGGCTGTTGGGTGTGTTGAACAATCAATCAATCAATTTATTTGCATTCCATATACATGAATTGTATTGCAATTAATATGGTAAGTGGGACCTGAATTACTCTCTTTATCGCCATAACATTTTTCGGTCTTTGAATTTGGACCTGACGCGACATGAAAACTGACAAGTTGTTTTAAAGCGCTAGTGTTCCGCGCGTTTTTTATTTCATTCCTTTTAAGAGCGAAAAGACCTATCTAAAATTGCATAGAAATGCCCGCTTGTTCCTTTCCTTAAGGTGTGAAAGGAACCAATTGACTATAAACGGAACAAAAGGACCCTTTAAAGTTAAAAGGAACCAATCGTTCCTTTCGACTGCGTTCCTTTTTGCTTAATAGGAACAATAGTTCCTGTGTGAACTGTTCCTATCTAAAAACTTCGGACCAATTGTTCCCAATTACTTGTCATATAGGAACACCAGGTCCGATCAATGCCATTTTTGTTCCTCAATTGCCCAAACGGCTCCGATTAGCACCTTAAAGGAACGATTCGTTTAACTATAAAAAGGAACGCATTGTTTCTTTTTAACAGGGTAAGTCTTCTGAAAAAAACAGCAATGCGGGTTTTGTCTAATATTGAAGGCATGTCTAAACTTGCAGATTAACCAGCTTGTGTTAACACGTAGCAATAAATCTGGGCATGTTAAATGTCATTTTATGACAAGCCCAAGCCCAAGTGTCACGTCTTCTATTCATCAACATTTCCTGTCTGGACTTGTTTAACTCTCGTGGGTATTGTCAAAAGGGCATGTTTGGGCAGATATGATCACAAAGAGCTGTGATTCCCTAGCTAAAACATATGTCCTCCTGGGAACAAAAAGTGGTATAAAAAGATAGCGTCGTTTGGAGACTCAATCATTTTAGTATTGACTTCAGTGTCTGATGGGCAAACGAGGAGAGGTAATCAACTGGTCGAAATTGCCCAATGCTTCGCTAAAGCCTAAAAGACTTCACCTAGAGGAAGACGATGTGGATGGCCTTTTTCACTGTCCAAATCAAGAATGCAAACACGATGGATTTGCTACCAAATTCCTCGCGCTGTATTTGTTTATCAAAGTTAAAGGTTCTCGCCCAATGACGTATCAGTATTTGGCTGTTGACATGGTCACAAAAGCCAAGACAAACGGTGGATCTATTGACCAGAAAATGTTTAAGACTACCGGGAAATATTGGTTTGACTCTATTTATCTAACCGACACAAACATGCAAGTGCTTGAAGGATTCATTACCCACATCCGGCCGCAATTGAAGCCAACGTGTGATTACGTCCTCGTGACAAGAAATGGAGGCCAGCACAGCAAACTCGAAGAGTTACACTCGATTTCAGTCACACGTAAACCCTGCGCTTTTCGTTTCCGAGTCGCGACTGGTGTTTGGTGGACGTCAATCAAGACTTTCGACCTAGCCACGGGCCTACGGCTAGCAAAATGTGACCAACGAGCATTATTAAACCTAAAAATGCGCGGTCGGCCATATTTTGCTAGCTTGTGGGCCTGTGGCTAGGTCGAAAGTCTTGATTGACGTCCACGAAACACCAGTCGCGACTCTGAATCGAAAAGCGCAGGGTGCACGTGTGTCTGAAAACGAGTGTAAAGAGCAAGTTGGTGTTTGACGCGACCGGCAAATACGTTCATCCCACACACTATCGACAGATAGTCGAGACCGCAAGCTCGAGAAATCTGGACAGCAGTGCGCAAAGCACCATATCGGAAGACCAAAAACACACTTTGTTGTGGCAAGGGTACACTCCAAAAACAAAGATCGCGCGACGTTGCGACAAAGACGCACATGTTTATCAAATAATTGCAAGGTGGCCTTGTTCGGAGCTTGAAAAAGTTGTGCGCGCACGGCTCTCTGACAAGTCTAGTGCATCCTCCCAAGAGCAAGACGAGAAAGCAGACAGCTCTTCGACTGAGGAGGTCGAAACCATCAAGGAAGTTCCGCCCCCTGAACTCCCCGCTTATACGCAAAAGCTCAAGCGCGAAATTGAATTAAAAGGGAAAGTCTCGTTAAGCTCTCGAGACGGAAGAATGTCATGTATACCCCCGAAGAGGACAAATATCTGAAGGCTGGACTTAAGAAGTATGGGTTTGGTCAATGGAAAGCTATCCTCGGAGATCCTGAATTTAAATTTCAAAAGGGAAGGACAGCGAACTCGTATGTCGAGCGTCGACGATTCCCGTCATACTGCAAAATGTAAAACAAAATGGACTGGCCGCCGACCAATAAAACTGCAGCTTTATCTAGGAGCATGATGGGTACTATTGCACTACCATTAATATTAACCGACTGAGCATTCGCTCTATTTTTTTTTCAAGACACCAGCGAGTCAAGATGGACAGAATATTAGAGAACCACCCCGAACTTCCAACCAAGGACCTTCCAACCATGTTTTCTGGCGATTTTTTTTCAAGACATGTGTAAATGCAACTATCCGTTCACGACGGCCAAATTGGCAGAAAGTTTAATGTGGCGCCATCTAAACAGAACTAAGGATAGGAAAAGGAAAACTCTGAGAGAACTTATCCTTGGATGTCTCTTTATTGATATCAAAATAGAAGACAGCGATCATGAAAGAAAGAAACGGCCATTTTATGGACATTGTCTCCGAACCGGTCAAAAGAGAGGACGTGATCGAAGAAGAACTCAATGTGTTAAGCTCAGTGAACTGGAGGCCCTTGGAATATAGAGATATGATGAGATACTAGTTAACAAAACTCGTTAGGTACTAAAATTGTGTGCTCCAATCAGTGAACTGGAGGCCCTTGGAACAGTTTGACTTGATTTGACTCTAAACGCAAGGTAACGCTGTAATGTAGATTATAATTCTCGTCAAAGAAAATAAATCTTTCAATGCTCTCGGCTTGCACGCCGTTTAATTCACTAAACAAATAGGTTTTGCTAAATATAAAATCCACAAAACATTTTCGAGGAAGAGATTCGCAATCTGGAGTCAGTAAATTGGAGGCCCATGGAACATTTGGACATTGTAGGCCTTTGACTGAAGAATCGGTGAAGCTATAAGGAGCACAATTACAGTTATAAGTAATTATCAAATAAAGAATCAAGTGCGCTAAGCGAGTATTTATTCATTTTCTTCTACAAAAAGAAGATTTATTTCGGAGAAGCGAAGTAGGGCACTTATTTGGCTCTGTCCCTTTTCCAAACCCTTGGCACGTTTAGGTTTAGGTGTGGTGACTTTCAACCCTCCCCACATTCTTGGAGAAGAGTAGTCTTCCATAGTGGTTGTACCGGACATTGGGCTGAACAGCGACGGGGTCTTCGGTATGCGCTGTACGTCTGGGGGCGAACATGTCTGTGGTGGGCTAGACAAACGCATACGCTTGTAAACCAGCGGGGTTTCTAGTTGTGGACTTGGAGTCAAATTAGGAGTGGCAGGAACAGTCCACAGGGAACTAGGACTTGATGGTCTGGGTGGAGTTTTTTCGTGGCTGATTTCGAGCTGGCTGGACGTACTTAAAATACTTTCGTCATCATCGTCGGCTGCCGACGATGTTTTATTTAATAAAACAATACGTGACCGCCGGGTCGCTTCCTGAAGATTATACTGGGTGGTCTTCGTTATCATACCCCGTTCTAGAGGACGGTTCCTAAACGATACCCCGTTCTATCGTCTGAAGGAAGAAATCGGGACCCCGTTTGGCATACCCGTATAGCTCTTGTAAGGGAGAACCCCCCCCCCCCCCGATTATCACTAATAGGGGTGCTACATAATTTGGTATTGCATTGTCTCAATGAAAATTATACCATTTAGCATTTCCAATTTGCATAAGTAGTCATGAAAAGCTGTTATTAAACCAAACAGTCTAAACCAAACAGTTCTCCCAGTTTCACCCTCAGTCTCCCGGGAAAATATTGAAAAAACTTTCCAAATATTTACTCGAGTATCTCCCGGGTAAATTTCTTACTCATTTCTCATAGAGTTGTTGTATTCGAGACAAACTGTTGGTTTTGGAGTTTTCAGGGTTGGCAGGTATGGAAATGCAAACATAAACATTTGGCAAGTGAAAGGCAGTGAGCGCCTTGGTTTGCGGGGACAATCTGAGAGGTGAATGCACCGTCCCAAGAGTAACAATAAGAGTGAATGCGCTCCTTGACCAACGAATTTAGAAAAATAACACAAAGGATTTTTACTCACTGAAAAGAGTCATGTCAATGGTGCCCAGTTTTCAATGCAGCCGCAGCCGATCGCAAAGCGCAATAAAACCATATTTTTCTACTTGCATGTACTTTCGCTAGTGTAGATTTAAATTTAATACGTGTAATTCAAGTAACAGAAATCTGTATTTGTCGTGTCTTTTGTGAAGTAAGGGGCTGTTCACATGGAGGTTAGACAGCCCGGAAAGCGGGCTGGTTTCTGTTGTGTTGTGTCCCGGGGATGAGAGTGACTCCCCGCTCGATGTACTGTGAAGCCGTGAAAGAAAGCGCATCTCCCGACCAACGGGGCAGTAATGTAGTGTGAATTCTGTACGAAAGCCCCGCTAGTACCCCGCTAATGCGCGAATGGGGGGTGCGGGGCTGTCAATTGACTGGTGCATAAACACATTGTATTCGGGTTTTTTTTCCAATTGTTCTTACTGGTACCTTTTACTAAAGCTTACTATCATATAAGGTTTTATGTATTCACTCTAGTAAATTTTAAGTTTAATGTGCCTATTTCAAACATTCTGCTGTGCAGAAGAAACACTAAAAAACATTTTCGAGAACATTTTTTCTAGTGTTTTCTATAGTTTTCTAATGTTTTTGTCAACACGCACGTTTCATTAGTTAGCCTTCGGTATTAGACAGTTTAAGGAGTTAATATAAACTAAAATGCTTATTGTATTTTGATGCTAAACAAGTTCGAGTATCGCTGTCACGCCGGCTTCAGCTCTATAAGGATTCAAAGGTCAAATCCTACCTTTATTCGGAGTAGATTTCCCCCCCATGTAGAAACAACTTTAGTGTAATCCTGTTCGGAACTGTGAATGTCCTGCCATCTTCCTATAAAAACTGCTAGCCTTTATCCAGGAATTTTGAACCACGAATTGCTTGGCCGCCATCTTTGTCTTTAGACCCGACTTCTCGTGTGCTAATAATATTCATCCAAATAAAACCGTCACGTCACTCGCTTCTGCCATAGTGGAAATGAGCTTAATTTGCTCTTCAAAAAAGTCAAGTTACTGCCCAGTTATTAACTAAAACGCCAAAGCGTTAATGAAAGAAATGAAGAATGACTTCGCAAAGAACTGCACAGCCAATTGCCAATTCTACTCGGCGCTATAAAAATCTTGGACTTTTCCCGGACTTCTAGATGACTAGGAAGACACTCTCCTGATTTCTTTACACACTAGTTGTCCTGGCTTTTTGTAAACATATTATCATTTGCGTAGAACAGTTCTGCAGACGCGTTGTACAGATGTATTTCGTTCGGCATTTCGATCAAGATAAACAGAGTTGCATCAAACCATATTTGGGTTTCCTGCAGTCTGTCACGTGAGCAGCATCCCCCCGACCACCCACCCCTCCCCCCTCACTACCACACCGCCATGCTGTGACGTCATGAGCGCGCGCGCCACCCACCCGTCCCCCGTCACTGGCTCGCCGCCATGTTGTGACGTCATGACCACACGACTGCGAAGAAGACTTAGATGCATCAAAGCGGCTGCGAAAGGTGCAGGCTTCACCGTCCGGCGCGGGAAATGACCTTGGATGACCTTCGACCTTCAAAAATCACTTCGATCCCTTTGCGCGATATTGCCCATGTGAGGTTTTGGGTACCCTCTGGATTTCTTACATTCGCACTATTTGCGATCATTGGACTCGTACCCGTACCATTTGGATTTGTTTTTTGACGCTTTTTTCTTAGGTATGGTGCTCCGCTCTCCGGCCTTCGGCCGCAAAGGAGCTCCGCTATAAAAGGGAACGCATTCTTCCTTTTTAACAGGGTAAGGGTAACAATGCGGGTTTTGTCTAATATTGAAGGCATGTCTAAACTTGCAGATTAAGCATGTTTAATTGTCATTTTCGGACAAGCCCAAGCAAAGTGTCACGTCTTCTTTTCATCAACATTTCCTGCCTGGGCTTGTTAAGCTCTCTTGGGTATTGCCAAAAGGGCATGTTTGGGCAGATATGGTCACAAAGAGCTGTGATTCGCTAGCCCAAACATACGTCTCCTGGGAACAAAAACTAGTATAAAAGATAGCATCGTTTGGAGACTCAATCATTTTAGTCTTGACTTCTGAGTGAGATGAGCAAACGAGGAGAGGTAATCAACTGGTCGAAATTACCGAATGCTTCGCTCAAGCCTAAAAGACTTCACCTAGAGGAACACGAAGTGGATGGCCTTTTTCACTGTTCAGTACAAGAATGCAAACACGATGGATTCGCCACACAGCGTGGATGGAGAAAACAGGTAAAGAAAAAGCATCTTTGGTTTTATTACTTTGAAGCCTGATATCAACCTTGCTAAAGAGAATGTGAGTACCTCTGTAAAACGTGAAGCTCTGCTGGAAACTCTGCGCGTAAATTGAGATCAATGCCTACGTATGACATTTCAAGTAAAATTCCTCAGCAAGTTTTTTCGTGGCTAACTGGCACTGGAGGTGGCTGTAAAAGTGATCGTCAAGCTCGGCAAATAGTTAGCAGGTGCTTGAAGTTCTTGACATTTTGCTGCGAAGACGAAGAACACCTAACATTTGAGATAATAGACTTCAATTTGTGCTCTCCTAATCTGCTTTTTAAGTTTATTGACGTGCTTCAAAATGAATGGAAGCTTGGGCATTCTGGGCGGGTGGGGTACATCGACGCAATTGCAGAACTTATAGATTTTAGAAAGGTAAACGGAGCGTCGGCAAAGGTGCTAAGTAATGTTTCTACCACGGAAGTCTACTTGAAGAAGGTACGCAGAACAGTTTCTAAAATGATGCGCATTCAGTGCAGTAGCGACCTCGATATAGACGCACTACAAACTAAGGGACATTGGGCAACTTTAGAGGAGTTCCTGGAAGCAGTTGGTCATTATTTGTCGCGCTACGAGAATGTGCTTAAAACCTGTAAGGAACGTCCACGCGCAGCATCGCCGCTAGATTTATCATTTGCCACCAAATTCCTCGCGCTGTATTTGTTTATCAAAGTTAAAGGTTCTCGCCCAATGAGGTATCAGTATTTGACTGTTGATATGGTCACAAAAGCCCAGACAAACGGTGGATTTATTGACCAGAAAATGTTTAAGACTGCAGGAAAATATGGGTTTAACTCTATTTATTTAACCGACACAAACATGCAAGTACTTGATGGATTCATCACCCATATTCGGCCGCAATTAAAGACAACATGTGATTACGTCCTCGTGACAAGAAATGGAGGCCAGCACAGCAAACTTGGAGAATTAATGAGCAAGTGGTGTTTGACGCGACCGGCAAATACGTTCATCCCACCCGCTATCGACAGATCGTCGAGACCGCAAGCTCGAGAAATCTGGACAGCAGTGCACAAAGCACCATCTCGGAAGACCAAAAACACAGAGGTACACTAGGGTACACTACCAAAAACAAAGATCGCGCGACGTTGCGACAAAGGCGCACATGTTTATCAAAGAATTGCAAGGTGACAAGGGTTCAGAGCTTGAAAACGACGTGCGAGCACGGCTCTTTGACAAGTCTAGTGCATCCTCCCAAGAGCAAGACGAGAAAGCAGACAGCTCTTCTACTGATGAGGTCGAAACAATCAAGGCAGTTTCCACCCCCTGAACTCCCCGCTTGTACGCCAAAGCTCAAGCGCGAAAATGCATTAAAAGGGAAAGCCTCGTTAAGCTCCTCGAGACGGAAGAATGTCATGTATACCCCCGAAGAGGACAAATATCTAAAGGCTGGACTTAAGAGGTATGGGTTTGGCCAATGGAAAGCTATCCTCAGAGATCCCGAATTTAAATTTCAAAAGGGAAGGACAGCAAACTCGTTGCTATGTCGAGCGTCGCGACGATTCCCGTCATACTGCAAAACGTAAAAGAATTCACACCGAACGATCTGCGCAAAGCACTTAAGTGTCCGCCGACCAATAAAAAGCAACTTTACGCTTATTCAAGGGCATGCTTTTACTGTCTTTGCATTAATAAGGAGCCTTTGTAACCTTCAAGGCACTTTCCTGCTGGACGTCAATGTGTGAGGATGGAAACTCTCGTAGATAAACACCCCGAGCTCACATTGCAGGATTTGAAGTTTGCAGGTGAATTTATGGAAAGGATGTGTGTTTGCAACTTCCCAAAAAGTACAGCTCACTTAGCAGAAAGTTTATTATGGCGCCACCTAAATAGGACTGTGAACAGAAAAAAAGTCAACCCTTCGAGAAGTGATACTGGCCTGTCTGTTGATCGCCATCAAGTTAGACGACAGTGACTTTGAAAGGAACAATGTGTTTATTGACATAATATCTCCGCCTGTGCAAAGGTCTGACATAATCGAAGAAGAACTCAAGGTACTAGAGTCAGTGAATTGGAGACCCCTGGAACATTTGAACATGTTACACCTTTAAAATAGTTCAGTGAAACGATCAGATGGCGTGGCTCAGTGAAACAATTAGATAGCGCGCATCATGACTGAAATATGACAATGAAAAACGATAGGCAGAATTCAATAAGCATTCATGTAATCTCTCATGCCTCATGCGTTGCATCATTTACAAATTTGCGTACGATACAGAGACTGCACTTTCAGTATTTCATTATTTCATGAGAAACCAGCTTGATGGCTATACTCTTTACTCAGCATATTTGTTGTAGCACAGAAAAATAAATAAGCTCAATGATAAACAATGTCTCTAATTCTGGCTTTTCCTAAAGAAGCCTTTTAGGGTTGTCTGTCCCCTTTGCAGCAGCTGACTTTGCCAACAGAGTTTTCTCGCCTTTGTTGGTCGTCCTTTCGGCTGACTTGTGGATGGCACTTCGATTCCGCCCCACATCTGAGAAGCTGTCGTAGCTGTTTGACGATGGCATTCAGTCGTCTTCATCCTGTACAGTATCCGCGCCCGGGGTGTCGAACGGCAGTGGTTCACACAGACTGAGTACGAGATGTTGATAACGCCGCGCTAGTAATCCTAGCTCAATCACCAACTTTCGACGTTCTTTTAGAGACCGTTGCTTGACCTTTGAAGTTCTGATATTCTGAAGGTGGACTTTAAGCTTGTGACAAAGGAGCTCTACCATCCTGCAGAAAATAGAAGTAAACAAGAAATTTAAGAGGAAAAAATCCCCCCCCCTCCCTCTTATGGAGCCCATTATTTCCTTGGCACCTGCGCGAGTGCGTGCGTCTATCATTTCGTGGCTTGATACCAGATGTTCGTGCAATTCAATCTCTGTGCGTCGAAGCCGTTCATTTTTGAACTCCCTAGTAACCATTTCTTCATCTGCTTCCTTCTGTCTTTGTTCTTCTCACTCTATCTCAGTCATTCTCCTTTCCACTAGCACGCGTTAAACTTCGTCTGGGAGTTGACCGTATGGGGAATCTACCTGCTCAATATAGCATTCTTCAATACCCTGTTCTCTAAGTCGCGATCGTCGTGCCTCCACCAGCTGTTCTCGAAACTCTTCCGCCCTCGTGTCCTCTTCACGCACAATTATCTGCGCTCTCTGATTGATTTAATCGTAAAATGCACTGCTAACAGATAGTTGACTTGGCTCGTCCTCCTCGTCGGTGTTTTCCTCTAGGTTGCAGTGGAACAGCTCCAGCTGATCAGCCTTAGATAGGCAGTTGTCGTCTTCGTTATTCGGCTCGACATGTGCATTGCTTTCCGGTGCAGACCGTGCCTTTTCCATCGTCCAAAGAAGCACATCAATAGGGTGATCCTGAAGCCACCCATAAGCGTTCGCGTTGGTGGTTGGCAGGGACTTGAAAAAGTACTTGTTTAACCGGGAGTTCATTGCAGCTTCGTCTTCTGGAGAGAAGCGCATCTCTCGCTGGCAGGTAAGTATCATTGGGCACTTGTTAAGGAAACCTCGTGCTGTGGAAAACTTCACGTCATGAGCAGTAAATCCGCCTTGGGTCAAAAGCTTCCAGTCGTCTATATCCAGTAGTGACTCGCTGGCTTCATCAATGAAGATGCACTCTGTTTCTGGCGTTATCATTGCGTTATTAAACGCTTTCTGTTTAGTCACCCTTGCTATCTTGTTTGTTGGTAAAATGGCCAGTAAAGGTGCAAACATGCTCGTTTTGTCGCTATTGGCAGGTCCAATCAGGCAGGGTACCTATGAAATACAAAACGTGTTCGTTAGTGAAAATTGTGCTGAATGTCAACCACAACATCCCATTCACTTTCCAACTCACAGTCGCTCGCACTTGCACCACAGCGTTCACACACGTCATACTCACCTTCTCTTTGTGGCGTTTTTGCTGGTGTGTAGATTACCAAGGTAATCTACACAAAACGATGTGATCTCTTCGGGCGTTAGACCGTTTTCTAGGATTTCTTTGAAGAACAGAAGGTCTGGATTCTTGTTGTGATGGTACTGTGAATACGCCCTCGGACTCACTTTACCAATATCGCTCTCAGCTATGGCATCATGTACGAATTTTCTGTCTTTCAAAGAAAGAAACAACCCGTCGTCTACCTCAATGAGATTATAGTCGATGTCAAGCTGGTGTATGAGTTGGCTCTCTGGGCGTTTCAGCTTGTCTTTAATTTCTCTCCATGCTTAATGAGTCTTGATTTGAAGTACGGATTTCCTTCAAGGTTACCGATGAACGCCTCCACCGAACACGTCTGCTTGTAAAAGAATTTCGTCCCCGCCTTTAACTTGAATATCTCTCCTTTTCTGAGTGCGTAGTGATACTTGACCTTTTTCCGCTCCACGTCATTGACGAGCTGAGTACAAGGATCTGTTGTAGTTAGCACCGCCCGTTCAGAAACTTGGTTGCCATGATCTGGGTCTTCAGGGATGTTTGTGAGTCTGATTTCAAGTCCTGCTCGCTTCAACTCCTCCATTCCTCTGCGCATGCGTTTCCAAGTCGTCGCGTCTCGTACAAAGAACTTCACAACGTTGTATGCATCTGAAGCTACTTCGTCGGTGACGCTCTTGTCGTAGCCGTCCAAGCTATCTCTCACGCAATATGCGAAGGACTGTTCCGCGATCCCTTTCATGTAGCTGGAGCTGTGGTCCTTCAGGACTGTACTAAGATTGGAGTTGAGATCTTTGTGCTTGAGCGTCTTAGCTGTAATGAACCCTAAATCACAGCCATTAAGGGCTTTTCGCACCGGCACCAAACTGACAGGCGCACCGTTCGGCGAGTCGAAAGCAATGAAGTACGTGATGGCAGGCAACCTGTGATTTTCGACCGCAATGCTAATTGAGCTGCTTGATAGGCATGACGGTTGGCTCGAGCTCGTAAACACGTCCTCTTCGTCGTCGCCATCTTGCTCTTCGCTGGACTTTTTTCTAGAGAGGCAACGGCAGAAAAGAAAAAAGCCACGTTCTCGATTCTCTGGACTGCCATGTCGCATTCTTCCTTTTTCTGACATATTGAATTCCATGCTTTTCTCAGGGACTCGGATTGTTGTCTACGGGCCAAACACATTTTGCCAAAACCAGGGAATATCTGTTCTGGATTACAGGAATAATATGAGTTATCAGTCTTTCTCGTATGCGCTTGCTTCCAAGCTGTTTAAGAGTATGACTAGCCACCGACATGATACCCTGTAATACCAAAGAAAGAGTTTTTAACGTTAGGTCCAAGTTGTGGCTTGGAAAATTCATCGAAAAAAGTAAAGCAAACAGCAGAACGCTTAAGCTTACCGTCCACCAGCAGTCCTCTCTAGGCGAATGAGGAGGAACTTGACATGTTTGAGGCTTATATAGATCGGACCAATGTGAATTCCAGGTGTTGGCTCCATTTTGTCCACCAATGAGAGGTTTACATTGTACCAACAAAATTCCAAATGTCGTTTAATTATAACAACGTTATGTAGTTCCAAGAATGGTATTGTTTAAAACAAAAGATAGGAAACAAAAGGTGATGTCACGGTCGTCGTGCCAATCGAATCTTGCGTAACGCTATTGTCGAATGTAGTGCACTGTTATTCAGCGAGACGCATAACTTACAAGACCGCGTTTTTTTGTCAAAAACAAAAATTTCCATTACTTAGATCAACTGTCTTTAAAAGCTTATGGTTATTGAATATATTTTAGAAACAATGGCGGACAATATAGGAATTGCATGATTCTCTATATTTATAAGTCTTTCTATCTTAGCAAACTAAAGATAAAATCAGGGAAGAGAAGCAATTATTTAAATCGTCTTCGGGGACTTATAACTAAGTATGGCTACAAGAGAACACTCAATTAGATTTGGAAAAAACAAATCTAGGCTGTGTGGGATTCGAACCCACGACCTTCGGGTATCTAGACCGCCGCTCTACCAAACAACAACAACAACAACAACAACAAAAAATACTTTATTTGTCCTCTGAGATAATTAATTACATAGTATTGGAAATAGATTATAGCGGGGAGAACAAAGCTACTTAAAAATAGCAAAGGCTAGTCGAGTTAAGTAGCTAAAAGTCAGACAGGTCATCAGGATTTATCAAAGAGTACTATGAGGACAGAAATAAAAAATAAATAGTCTGTACCACTAACATTATACAACACACTAAAATAACGTACGCACACGAAGATACAGGGGGCTAGAGAAGAGAAAAGCGCATCAGACATCTAAGTATGTATTTAGGATATGGTTTAGTAAAAGTTTCTTAAAATAATTCCTTCTATGTTTTTAAAATCTTCCTGAATTGAGTTCCATAATTTGGCGCCTACAAAACGAACCAACTAAGCTATCAGCCCGTTGGGATGGGTGTGTAAGTCGAATCCCCATTGCCAATCTTAGGCAAGAATTCCTACCGTGTAGACAGACTCATTAGAAACTCAATGCAAAGATTTGGTTTCGCTTCAATATTTAAATCGTCTTCAGGGACTTATAACTATGTATGCCTACCGGAGAAAAAAAAATCCAGGCTGAGTGGGATTCGAACCAATTATATTGCAATTAAGTCACTGCCATACCCGCCATATCCGTCGAATCTGTCAGTTTTAGAAATGCAATTACTTGACGACCCCTCCTATTCTAATTCCTATTCAAATGTCAGTCAAGGAAATTCAAGTTTATCTGAGAACTAGACGGAAATAAAGGATTTGATGGGTATGAAGGGTACTGATATGCTAATCAGCTATGGAAGGATTGTCCCTGGAACTTCATTTGAAAACTAGACAGGAATGAAGGATTTCAAGGGTACGAATGGTACTGATATGCTAATCAGCAATGGAAGGATAGTCCATGGAACTTCATTTGAGAACTAGACGGGAATGAAGGATTTCAAGGGTATGAAGGGTTCTTCTATTGTTAATTGAATTTTTATTTAATTTATTTTTAATTGAATTATTTATTTATTTTAATTTTATAACATTTTATTTTTATTTTAGTAATTAATTAAAAAGAAAAATTATCATAAAGGAACCCTTCATACCCTTGAAATCCTTCATTCCCGTCTAGTTCTCAAATGAAGTTTCATGGACAATCCTTCAATTGCTGATTAGCATATCAGTACCCTTCATACCGATCAAATCCTTCATTTCCGTCTAGTTCTCAGATAAACTTGAATTTCTTTGACTGACATTTTTATAGGAACTAAAATGGAAGTAATTGTTTTTTTAAAACTGACGGACTCGATGGATTTCACGGGTATGGCAGTAGCACAAATGTCTCCGTTCCCTGATTTTACGCTATCTTTAGTTTGTGAAGATGAAAATATTAATAGGGGAATTATGTCTTTCCTAGGTAGCCTAGGAGCAAAAAAGGAATAACTGGTCCGTATAAGCCAGGTCCGCGAGTTTTGCACAACCACTTCAGAAAACTATCTATTTCAATGCATATCTGCAAATTTTAGGACTGACAAAAGGTTTTTCAAAGCGCTAGTGTTCCGCGCGTTTTTGATTTCATTCCTTTAACAGCGAAAAGACCTATTTCAAATTGCATAGAAAGGCCCTGTTGTTCCTTTCCTTAAGGTGTGAAAGGAACCAATTGACTAATAAACGGAACAAAAGGACCTTTTAAAGTTAAAAGGAACCAATCGTTCCTTTCGACTGCGTTCCTTTTTACTTAATAGGAACAATAGTTCCTGTGTGAACTGGTCCGATCTAAAAATGCGGACCAATTGTTCCCAATTAGTTGTCATATAGGAACACCAGGTCCGAACAATGCTATTTTCGTTCCTCAATTGCCCAAACGGTTCCGATTAGCACCTTAAAGGAACGATTCGTTTAACGATAAAAGGGAACGCATTGTTCCTTTTTAACAGGGTAAGTCTTCTAACAAAAAACAATGCGAGTTTTGTCTAATATTGAAGGCACGTCTAAAGTTGCAGATTAACTAGCTTGTGTTAACAAGTAAGAATATGTCTGGGCATATTTAATTGTCATTTTCTGACAAGCCCAAGCAAAGTGTCACGTCTTCTTTTCATCGACATTTCGTGTCTGGGCTTGTTTACCTCTCTTGGGTATTGTCAAAAGGGCATGTTTGGGCAGATATGACCACAAAGAGCTATGATTCGCTAGCTCAAAAATACGTCTCCTGGGAACAAAAAGTGGTATAAAACGATAGCGTCGTTTGGAGATTCAATCGTTTTAGTCTTGAATTCTGAGTGAGATGAGTAAACGAGGAGAGGTAATTAACTGGTCGAAATTACCGAATGCTTCGCTCAAGCCTAAAAGACTTCACCTAGAGGAAGACGAAGTGGATGGCCTTTTTCACTGTCCAATTCAAGAATGCAAACATAATGGATTCGCCACACAGCGAGGATGCAGAAAACACGTAAAGAAAAAGCATCTTTGGTTTTATTACTTTGACGAAAAGCCTGATATCAACCTTGCTAAAGAGAATGTGAGTACCTCTGTAAAACGTGAAGCTGCTGGGAACTCTGCGCGTAATTTGAGGTCAATGCCTACGTTTGACATTTCAAGTACAATTGCTCAGCAAGTTTTTTCGTGGCTAACTGGCACTGGAGGTGGCTGTAAAAGTGATCGCCAAGCTCGGCAAATAGTTAGTAGGTGCTTGAAGTTCTTGAAATTTTGCTGCGAAGACGAAGAAGACCTAACATTTGAGATAATAGACTTCAGTTTGTGCTCTCCTAATCTGCTTTTTAAGTTTATTGACGTGCTTCAGGACGAATGGAACCTAGGACATGCTGGGCGACTGGGATACATCGACGCCATTTCCGAGCTGGTGGATTTTAGAAAGGTAAATGGAG
Source organism: Scolanthus callimorphus (assembly GCA_033964015.1). Taxonomy (NCBI): domain Eukaryota; kingdom Metazoa; phylum Cnidaria; class Anthozoa; order Actiniaria; family Edwardsiidae; genus Scolanthus; species Scolanthus callimorphus. Next base: position 24,840,437 of record CM066911.1, on the reverse strand, counting down.
CGTCAAAATCCGTTTTAAGCAGCCTTTCTACCATGGAAATCTACTTGAAAAAGGTACGCAGAACTGTTTCAAAAATGATGCGCATTCAGTGGAATGGCGATCTTGACATAGAAGCATTAGAGGCTAAAGGACACTGGGCGACGTTAGAAGAGCTCTTGGAAGCAGTTGCGCAACACTTACCACGCTACGAAAGCGTGCTTAAAACGTGCAAGGAAAAACAAAGCGTGGCTTCTCCGTTGGACTTGTCATTTGCTACCAAATTCCTCGCGCTTTATTTGTTTATAAATGTTAAAGGATCTCGCCCAATGACGTATCAGTATTTGACTGTTGACATGGTCACATAGGCCAAGACAAACGGCGGATTTATTGATCAGAAAATGTTCAAGACTGCAGCGAAATATGGGTTTGACTCTATTTATCTGACAGATACAAACATGCAAGTACTGGATGGCTATATCTCTCACATCCGACCTCGTTTAAAGCCCACGTGTGATTTCGTATTGGTGACAAGAAACGGCGGCCAACACAGCAAGCTAGGCGAATCGATGAGCAAGCTAGTGTTCGATGCAACCGGCAAGTATGTTCATCCCACGCGCGTTCGACAAATTGTAGAGACGGCCAGTTCGAGAAACCTGGACAGCACTGCGCAAAGAACCATCTCGGAAGACCAGAAACACAGTTCTATTGTCGCCAAAGTACACTACCAAAAACAGAGGTCGCGCGAAGTTGCAACCAAGGCGCACACGTTTCTCAAGGAATTACAAGGTGACAAGGGGACGGAATTTGATGACCATGTTCGCGCACGCCTTTCAGACAAGTCGACATCCTCGCAAGAGCAAGACGAAAAATCGGAGAGCTCTTCGACAGATGATGTGGAATCCGAAAAGGAAATGCTCGTGCATAAGCGGCCAGTAGAAACCTCACCGCTGAAACGAGAGAATGCTTTAAACACGAAAACACCGAGCTCACTACGAAGGAAAAATATTCCATTCTCTGTCAACGAAGACAAATTCCTTAAAGCGGGAATAAAACGATACGGGTTTGGACAATGGAAAGCCATCCTCGGAGACCCCGAGTTTCGTTTTGAGAAACGGAGAACCACCAACTCCTTGCTATGCCGAGCGATACGTAGATTTCCTTCGTATGCCAAAAAGTAAGCAGTTATGAACCAATAGGAAACAGCGGGACTTATCAAGGAGCACGCCGGGTATTATGCGCTACCATAAAATACTATCAATAGAACATTTGCTCCCTTTCCTTGCAAGACACGAACAAGTGAACATGGACAGCCTAGTAGACAAGCACCCTGAGGTTCGTTTGAAGGACTTGCAATTTGCTACAGAGTTTTTACATGGGATGTGCGAGTGTAACTACCCAAAGACAACAGCCATATTGGCAGAAAGCCTACTCTGGAGGCACTTGAACAAAACTTGGAACAGGAAAAAGTCAACACTAAGGGAATTAATATTGGCGTGTCTGTTTATTGCCGTAAAACTTGAGGACAGTGACTCTGATAGAAACGCCATTTTTATGGACATAGTCTCCGATCCGGTACCCAGGTCAAATATAATTGAAGAGGAGCTCAATGTTTTACAATCCGTAAACTGGAGGCCATTAGAATACCCAAATGCCATTCATGAACGATGCTAGCCTTATGGTGGATGTTCCGGGGAAAACAAGTCGGGGCCATAATATAGCAATCAAATCAAACATATTTGACACTGGTATCAGACTATATTTGACTCGTACATACCATGAAGTCATGTATTTATTGTGATGTATTTATTGAGATTATCAAATTAATTTCAATTGTGGTCCTTCACACTACAAATAATGAAGCTTGTCAAAGCAAGTAAATATTTAATATCGGGCATGATAATTTTCAAGTGCATTTTTCATGTTATCCTTCAAGCTAACCATATTCATACTCTTAATTGTTAAGTCTACACCTTTCAGTTCCTTAATTTCTTGAAAAAAACTTTGTGATGGGAGGAGTGCCCGCTGCTTGGGTGACAGATTTCTTAGCTCTTTTCGATTTCCTCTGGGAGGGTTCCGGAACTCTCTTTCTCGGCTCGTCTATGATGAACTCGGGGGCTGTCGACTTGGTTGTTGCTTCATACACTTCACTTATGGCTATAACGTCGAGTGGGCAGTGCAGAGACATCACTGTTTCACTTTCTCGCAGGACGATGCCCAAATCGATGCACATGGCCTTTCTAAGTGGCATGCCTTTATCTCGTGGCGTCTTATGGGTGATATGATATCGCTTGATTGCCTCTGACATGGTATCGATCACGTACTGCTTTGCCTGTTTAACGCCGTCGTCGGTGCACGTTTTCAATTCAACCTGCTCCTTAGCCATCTCCAGTTCTTTCTTGTGTAGCCAGGAGTTTTTGAACACGTCTTCAACTCGCTTTTCCTCTTGGCGTTCTTTTTCCATCCTCTGTTCGGATTCTCGGAGATCGATTTCCCTCGCTAGCGGAGTAGGATCAGGGTCGTTCGGGTGGCTTGGCATCAGCAGGAGGATATCTTCATCTACGCCTAGTTCTCGCAGTGTTTCGCGCCGTCCTTCTGCGTATTCCATCTTCTCTTCTAGGAAGCGCTCGCGAAGCTTCTCCTTGACTCCTTGCATTTGGGAGATCATGCTCTCGACCATTCGTTGCCGGGCGAAATCCAAGCCACAATTTTCCCTGGTTCTGTTTTCAAAACAAAAGAAGAAGAAAAAAAAAACGATTGTTAACTCGTGAATGATAAAGTAAGTTAAATAGAACAGTTGACTTAGATGTAGTTAAAATGTCGCTCACCTTTCCAATTCTTCCATTGTGTCTTCGTAGAAGCTATCGACGGCACTATCGGTGTCGGACATTTGGTCTGTCTCCTCGGGGTCTGCTCCAGTTGGTTCTTGTTCGATGACCGAGCTCTCCTCCTCCTCTAGCTGTACGGACACTATCCTGTCTATTTCTTTCACGGTCAAGGTTGGCTTGGAAACGTTGAGCCCTCTTCTCTGTGGATCCTTTTCACAAAAGAAAAACAAAACATTATAAGCGTGCACCAAGGTGCTCAGCATATGCGGAAACGTGTTTATCAGCTTACCTGGTTCACATCTGCAGCAAGGGCGCAGGTATTGGCGCACCAATGGATACACTCCATGGCGTTGCGACTAATCCAGCCGGCCGCTTCTATATTTACAGCTGGTAGTGTTTTAAAGAAATACTTATTCAGCCGCTTGCTCATGGCAAAGTTATCCTCGTCATTCCCAAAGTTGAGGTCCTTCTGTGCTGTTATGAATATCGGGGCGTTGTTCACGAAACCGCGTGCCGTCTTAAACTTCTGGTCATGCGCGGTCCACCTTCCCTGGAGCATTGTTTTCCAGTCATCTACCTGCATCAGCTCAACAGTGGCCTCGTCTAAGTTGATGAGTTCGGTTTCTTCTTGTATCATGGCTTTGTTAAAATCCCTCTGTTTGGTCACTTTAGCGATCTTGCTTTCATCTAGTATTGCTAGCACTGCCATGAGCAAGGAAGTCTTTCCGCTGTTTGATGGTCCGATAAAGCATGGCACTCGCTGTTTATGGAATCTTCTCGGCTCAAAGAGACCAAGGTAGTCTTTGCAAAATTGGACGATCTGAGCTTGCGTGAGGCTGTTCTCAAGGATTTCTATGAAGAAGTTGGGACTGGGTTCTTGTTCATGGTTATACTCGATGAATGCCCCTGCTGATATGCGGCCAACATCGTTCGACTGTAATGCGGTTCGTGTAAATGTCCTCTGACTGAAAGACCAACACCATCCTGCGCTAACCTCAACCAAGTCGTTATTCATGTTGAGCTGGGAAATGGCTTGGCAATCTTGTTGCTCCAGTATTGGCTTAAGGCGAGACATATGCTTGAGTAATCTGTCCTTGAAAGACGCATTGCCAGCTAGAGTATTCAAGAAACTTCCCACGCTGCACAATCTCTCATACGTGTACATTGCTCGTTCATTCCGCTTTAGGACTTGTCCTTTTCTGTACGCGTACTCCAACTTTCTCATTGCTCGCTCAATGTCATTACACAAAATCGTAAGAGTATCACCAAGCTGTTTTGGAACTGGAACGCTAGAGGTTGGAACATCGAGTTTGAGATTGAAAACATCAAAGTGTAGACCGACATCTTTTAAGCTGGTGACAGCACTTACCAATCTTGTCCGGAATTGGTCGCTCGCGACTATCAGTCTTACGACGTGATCACGGGGAAATGGCTTGAAATATTCTCTTCTTTCTGGCTCAATGACTTCACATAAAAGTTCTTCCCAGTAATCTTCGAATGATTCTTTAACGACGTCTACCATCAAGTCATTCTTGTGGTCCTTGAGCAGTTGACATAATTTTTTCAGTATCTCGTTCCCACATTTCTTTGCAGAAGCACGGGTCGCCCTCACTTCCACGTCACATTTTGTAAGTTTCTTGTGCAGAACAATTGCATCGACGGGTGCGCCATTAGGGGATTGGATAGCTACCCAATAGGTGATCGCCGGGTAATACTTTTGCTTGACAGCAGCGCCAATGCCCGAGGACTGGTGAAAAGAAAAACTAACATTATTTAAATACCAACGGGGGTTGACTCACACGACCATCTCCCTCTCATTACAGGGACAATCTAGCCTTTACCCTATCTTTGTGCTTTGTCAACTATTCCTTACCTGTGGTAATTGAAATGAACTGCCCGTACACGATTCAATAGACGACTCAACATGATCCTGATCTTCACCTTCGCTTTGGGAGTCTTGTTCGCCATTGCCCTTGCTCTTCGTTGTGTGGAATGTAGAAATCGCAGAGAACAGAAAAGCAACTCCTTGCGTTCCCCCAACCACAACGTCACATTCGTTTCTCTTTTTGACAATTTCCCTCCATGCCGCTTGCATCCCTACAGCACCTCCACTTACGCGCCAGGTACATTTTACGCCGATAACGGAGCAGGAATTCTTGACAAGTGGAATTACATGAGCCAGTACTTTGTCCCTTATAGCTGCGTTGTTTAACTGTCTAGCAGGTTTTGAAGCCGGCATTTCTATGGAGGAAGTTTTGCAATTACAATTAGCTTGAAAATTCACAATAGAGCATTTCTGTATCTGTGCAGTTTTGATAAGTGTAATATATTCAACATTCCTCATTAGGCAGGATTTTAGAGATGGAAACACAAGTTGAGTCTATTGGAACTAAACACTTTTCAGCAATGGATCTTCAGTTACAAAATGCAAAGATGCTGTTTTTATGTCACAGATACGTCTCTTAATGGCAGGATCTTAGAACTTTTGAAGCAAATTGAGGGAGTAAATTTCTTACCTTTTCCTGCTGACTTCTTGCTTGTTGTGATTAGCAAAAGACGCTACTTGAACTTATATCGTTCCGAAGACCGAAGGAATTCACATCATGGAAACAATAGCCTGTTGTTACAGCTACAAGTTCAGAATTTTGTCTCGTTCATTTTTTGCTTTTAATAAAGAGGGTTATGCAATTTGTCTTATGCATAGAATGTACATTCCAGCAAACAATGGTAACATGGCAGATTATGTAACATGTTCTGAAAGAATGCACATTTAAGCAAAGCCAAAACCTTTTAGGAATTCGAGTGCTTTGTAATCCGCCAAACCCGCTAGGGCCGATGATACTGTAAACACTTAAGGCATTGAACTCGTGCGCCCACATTACATAGCGCGCTAACACTGAGGTTTCAACTACATAAACTTATGTACCAAAGAGATCGGGTTTGGCGGATTTGACGGGTCAGACGGATTTGAACTGCAATATAGTTCAATACAGTCGAGGGGGGTAGTGTTGAGCACTTGAAATTCACCATACCCGCCAAATCCGACAGAACCGGCCAATTTGCCACAGGTGCTTATGTTGCATGGTGGTATTCCTGTGTTTTCAACTACATGAACTCGTGTACCAAAGAGACCGGGTTTGGGGGATTTGACGGGTTTGACGGATTTGAACTGCAATATAGTTCAATACAGTCAAGGGAGGGTAGTGTTACCTAGTGGTAACCCTGTGTTTTGAACTACATGTACTTGTGTACCAAAGAGACCGGTTTTGGCGGATTTGACGGGTTTGACGGATTTGAAGCTCTCTTTTATTCAAATCTAATTTTTAATAAATGATTAGATATATATCATAAATTATAATTTATTCTATATAATTTATAATATAGAATAAAATTAATAATATAATAATATTTAATAATATAATAATATATATTTTATTATATATAAGTTATAATATAAAATATATTTAATCATATAGTTAATCATATATCTAAATTATATTAATTAGAAGTTAAATCCGTCAAACCCGCCAAATCCGTCAAAACCGGTCTCTGTGTTGCACAAGTTTATGTACTTGAAGACACAGGGTTACCAACATGTAACATTGGCACTTGGGTGTAGTTTAGACGGGAAACAGGCTCAAATCCGTCAAACCCGCCAAATCCGTCAAATCCGGTCTCTGTGTTGCTGAAGTTCATGTACTTGAAGGCACAGGGGTACCACCATGTAACATTGGCACTTGGGTGTTTGACTTGTGTTGCACACTGTCCGGTTCTGTCGGATTTGGCGGGTGTAGCGGATTTGAAATGCCCAACACTACCTCATCCCTACTTTCTGAACTTACAGTTTTTCCTTAATTGAATATATTTAAAAAACCATAATATATTCACTCAGAATAGAACTGTAAGTTCAGGAGGGCACTAAATCCGCCATACCCTCCAAATCCGAAAAAGCCGGTCAATGTGTAGCACCAGTCAAACATCCAAGTGCTTATGTTAGATGGTGGTAACCATGTGTTTGACGGATTTGACGGGATTGAAGGTTATCAAACTGGAATCAGAGATCTTTTGCATACCCATTAATTAGCTATGAAGCTTTAAAACAGAGATTGGAACCTTTGGTCCTTACTATAATGTTCCTATATTTTGGTGCCTCTCAGAGGAAAATTGCTTACAAAATACACATGCGATTTTTCCAGTGCTTTTAGTTATGGTAACTGTTGCACAAGGGTCCAACTAACATTAGTTCATTGCGCTTTGAAAGATAGCCCTCCCGTTTCCGCTCAACAACGTTTTAGAAGCGAAAGGAACATCAATTTTGGGGAATGATTATCATTATCATTATTATTATTATTATCATTATTATTATTATCATCATCTTCATCATCATCATCGTCATCACCATCGTCATCATTATTATTATTATCATTATTATTATAATTAGAATATATAACAATAAATGTAAGGGAAATTCTTAATCTAAAATATTTACAAAACTATTATAAAATAAAAATGGCAAACTATGAAAAAATTTAAAAAATGTACAGGCAAGGGCAACGCGTAAAAAATGGGCTGTATCTTTAAATGCCCGCATTATTATTATTATTATCATTGTCATTGTCATTGTCATTGTCATTGTCATTGTCATTGTCATTATTATTATTGTTATTATTGTTATTGTTTTTTTTAGAGTTTTTAAAACAATAACAATCTTTATTGATAAAACTATAAGATTCAAGCTATTTACAAAAATGATATTAAAATATTGATAATATGATTTTTAAAGAAATTGTATTTACAAATAATAATAATAGTACATGTATCTAAAAATATCTAAGAAATTCTCGCCTGTCCATTTTCAACCTCAAAGTCCGTGTCTCTTAAATCTTTAGGAGTTGGTCTCCTAATTGACCTTGAGCCTCTCAGACAAAGGAGTGCTCCCCTCAGCAGCGCGAACGACACTTTAGCACGAATCCAAGAGATTGTGGTGGAGTAAGTTTCATCTTTCTTGGCAGCTAGGAGTTCAGCAAGCCTAGAATGGTGTCGGCTGCATTCGTCGCCCATCCCGCCGGTGGTACTTTAATCTTTAATTTAAATATTTGCTCTTAGCGTAACACTAATATTGCAATGGGGTCAGCGTGACCCACTACCTTGCTGCTCTAAAGGCGGCTAAACTGTCAGCTTCCGCCGCCTCCGCTGGGAGGTCATTCCAATGCGGAACTGTTCTTACAAAGAACGTGTACTTGAAGGCATTAATATCAGCGCCAATAGCTCTAAACTTATATTGGTGGCCTCTTGTGCGTGAGTACCCTGGAACTATTTCTTTTGGGAACGGTATAGACACGAGCCCAGAATTTATTTTGAGAAACATATCTAAGTCCCACCCCAAACGCCTAGTCTCCAGAAGGGGCCAGTCCAGCGACTCCAGCATGCTGATGACGCTGCTCGTTCGGGCGTAGTCGCCGGTAACGAAGCGAGCTCCGCGCCGCTGAATAGATTCAATGGCGGCGCAGTCATTCTTTGTGTAGGGTGACCAAGCCGTGGTGGCGTATTCGGCTATGGGTCTTACTAAGCTCAGATACGCCCGCGCCTTGATGTCTCTGCTACAGGAAGACAGGTTTCTCTGTAGGACGCCCAGGACTCTGTTTGCTTTCTTCTTGACCTCTTCGCATTGTTTAGCCCAGTTTAACGTGCTGGAGATGTAAACACCCAGGTACTTCTGAAATTGAACTCCCTCAAGTGCCACGTTGCAGATGGTGTATTGACGGTACGAGGGAAATCTCTTCAGAGTGACTGACATTACCATGCACTTCTTAGGTGCGAATGACATTTGCCACTTGGCAGCCCATTCTTCAAGGGAGTTGAGATCCTGCTGAAGGGCTGCATGGTCCAATGGGGAGGCGATGTTGCGGTACAGCACGCAATCATCCGCGTAGAGCTTGATACTGGATGAAACACTGGTGGGTAAGTCGTTAATAAACAACAAAAACAGGATGGGCCCTAACACAGTTCCTTGAGGGACCCCGGGCTGGACTGGAGACCAGAGAGATGACGTCCCGTTAACTACGACGCGCTGCCGACGGTTGGAAATAAAGCTGCGAAGCCAGGCGTTGAGGTTTCCGCGAAGCCCGTAGTAATTCGCTTTGAGTAGTAAGCGCTCGTGCGGGACTGAATCGAACGCTTTCGCGAAGTCCAGGAACACTACGTCAACCTGGCCGTGTGTGTTAAGGGTCCTGGCCCATTCGTGTGTGATGGTTATTAGCTGTGTCTCGCATGAGAGCCCTTGTACTGAAGACAAGAGGTACTGAAGACAAGAGGAGTAAAGGTTCCCTGCTCTATTTCCATGATTCTGGATGAGTATTTCCTTTTCTTCTCCATCTCCTGCTGTCGGTAAACTTGCTTGGGGCTCTGGTCCCTATATGAGGCGGCATTGGGGTGGCAAACCCTAACATCAAAATACGCCGACCTCTGTCGTTCCCAGAACCCTCTAGCGTGGATGTCTAGTCTTGCATTTCGGGCTCAGTTTCTACATCATGGCAAACCATGCTAAGGAGCTCTGCTTCTAGGTCTCTCAGCTCATTGTGGCGTTGAATGATAAAGCCACCACGCTTGCACACCATCGCATGATCTACCGTGAAACGCGCACCGCACACGCATACTGATTGGGTGTCAGGTATTTGCCAATCGTATGGCAGTCTTATGGCGTCGCGAAATTCCTGCTTATTCAAGTCAAAACCCAGATCTTTTAGGGGAATGACTGAGAGCTAATTCGACGAGCCTTTTTCGCTCGCCAGTTCCAATACTCTCTCCGGAATAGAACTCTTCAAATTTCCGAACTGGCCACGCAACCGTTCATCTTTCACTCTGCGCGTCTGCCGCTGCAACTCGCGTACATCAGCTTCATCCGGGGTTTATGTGATTGCGCAACTATCTGTTTCACAAGTGGGGCAGTAATGCAAACCGAGGCTGAATATTCAGTGGTGGCGCTTTGCGTTGGGTTTGTAAACCCCAGACCACCCATGCGCACTGGCAGCTCTAGAAGGTCTCGTTCAGATGAAGAGCAAGTATGCTCAGTAATTGATGGTATCAGGATCTCCGTAATTGCATGCTCCAGTGGTTCCAGCAAAGCGCCAATGTCGGGTAACGTTCTTAAGAAAAATGTCCATCTGTGCTTTAAACCGTGCGTGAAAGCAGTGTAACAGGCTTGCGGTTGAGTAATCGCGAAATCTGCGAGATTTTTAACCTCGTTGACCCAATCCTGGACTTTCGCATTGACATATCCTTCAAGATATGACCTTGATCCCAGCGCAGCTCCGAGGTGCTTTTGACCTTCAGTAGTTATATTAATAGCAGTTCCTAAAAATACTTCTCTCGCCTCTTCCTCTTTTCCTGGTTTTACTATGAGCCAACACTCTTTGGCGTTCGGAAAATATCCTAGCGCCGGTCCATTTTCTTCTAGCACATGCCACCATTCTTTTAGATCGTCCAGCGATCCAGAGCCCGTAGCATCATCCGCATACCAACACTGCTTTGCTGAGCTGGAGACGTTTAGACGTGTAATTAGTGGCTAGAGACCGATTGCATAAAGGCTCATTGCTAAGGGTGATGTGGACGCTCGAAAGGAGAATTGGCAACCGGCCTCAGGTTTTTCCTTTTAATTCAACTCGATTATAAAATTCTGAAATAGATCATGAAATTAACAGTATAAGGACTACATTCTAGTTACAGTCTTAACATTCCGATCATAACTTTGAAACCATACGGATTATAAAACACGATTCTAAAATACATCAAACATGCGACTAAATGTGCTTATAAAATCCTAAATACAATCAATAAAGAATCAATTCCTAATATATACTAGATTAAGAATGTACCTGAAGGGTGAATACCCGGCGGTCGCGACTTGAAACACTATTAGACTTCTGAACTCCGTAATCTGGTTCTTCACTGATTGACTGTATCGACTGACTAAAGACTCGTGCTTTCTATGTAGCTCTCGTATTACAACAACAAAGAGTAATCATTGAGTAATCATTAACAAATTAAATCTAAATAACGTCATGGACACTTTTAGCGTTTTATTTTTAGTATACGAACAATGGACGTTATTTAGATTTAATTTGTTAATGGTTACTCAAATGATTACTCTATGTTGTTGTAATACGAGAGCTACATAGAAAGCACGAGTCTTTAGTCAGTCGATACAGTAAATCAGTCAAGAACCAGATTACGGAGTTCAGAAGTCTAATAGTGTTTCAAGTCGCGACCGCGGGTATTCACCCTTCAGGTACATTCTTAATCTAGTATATATTAGGAATTGATTCTTTATTGATTGTATTTAGGATTTTATAAGCACATTTAGTCGCATGTTTGATGTATTTTAGAATCGTGTTTTATAATCCGTATGGTTTCAAAGTTATGATCGGAATGTTAAGACTGTAACTAGAATGTAGTCCTTATACTGTTAATTTCATGATCTATTTCAGAATTTTATAATCGAGTTGAATTAAAAGGAAAAACCTGAGGCCGGTTGCCAATTCTCCTTTCGAGCGTCCACATCAAAATTTCTGAAGGTTAAGTTGAAGGAGCCGAAGGGTAGAAACAATAGTCAATTGATACCATCGTTCACAGCATGGGTACCGAAGACGGGGAAAGCTCTAAATCGGAACCTAAAGAGGAGAATTTCAGAAAGGAACGAAAGAATATAAGGGGCAAAATAACCCGATCGATAAAGAGAATCAAGGAATTGGCGTCTAGCAGCGATTCTAACGTACGAAGGTTTGAAAAGGAACTTGAACAGTTAAGGAAAGATTATGATCGAGCTTGCGAAATCCATTGTGAGTTTTATGAATTTGTCGGGGCCGACGTAGAGGCATTAGATGCATGGGAGAATGAACTAACGGATGTTGTGTTTGGGATCGAGCAGGAAATCGAAGAACACATAAGCAAATTAAAGGATAAGGGTAAAAAAACCATCGCTATCCCGTCTCCTGGCAACGAAACAGAACCTTAGTATAAACCCTAGCACAAGCGGTGCGGCTGCGATAGATCAGACAACACCGGAAGAGCAAACACCGCAACAATTGAACCAGCCGTCATCGCCTCCTTCAGCTTTAGCACAACAAACACAACCATCGCACGATTTCATATTAGCCTCGCCACAAGCACACACATCAAGTGATTCCCAACCAGGCGCGCAGGTTGTGTCCCCTCAACCCGCTTCTTTTGCGTTGGATCATGTGCACGCGCACGCTAGCTCTCTTCCGAGTTTATCTTTCGATGATTGGATTGATAAATTAATCGAGTTTGAAGAAACTATGTTATCACCGGAAGTGAACAGTCACGTTTCAATAGCCGATGCGCTGTATAAGTTAGAAGCCGGAAAAGATATTCCCAGTGTCACTCTGACGAAATTTGACGGCAACCCTTTAGAGTACGCAGATCTCATCGACCGCTTCAAAATTCATATACACGACAAGCCGCATATCTCAGACGATATGAGAATGATTCAGCTGAAAATGCATGTAACCGGAGACGCGGAGAGAGCTATTTCTGGCCTAGGTTCAAAAGGGTTAATGTACGCAACCGCTCTTAAGGCGATTAAAGAACAATTTGGCCAGCCTAGCGTGATTGCGCGCGCCCTTATTAACAGTATTACGAAAGGAGACCGTATCGGGAGAAACGACAGACAAGGGCTTCGCACGTTTTCCATCGATCTCACCAATTGTTTGGCGACGATGAAGCGAATTGGCTACTTCGCCGATATGAACGCCAACGAAAATCTTCGCAAAATAGTAATGCGCCTCCCCGACCATATGATCGAAAGATGGAGAGTCACTTCAGCCGACTTCAGAGAAAAGGGCGTCGTCCCGGGCATACAGCACATCATCGATTTTGTCCGCAAGCGAGTCAAAGCAGAATTCGACCCTGATTTTGGCGACATCAATAGGAGTCAGAGGAGCTCAAATCAGGGCGGTATTTTCTCTGCACAGCGCGACCAAAGACCACCACTGAAGTGTTTCGTGTGTGACGAGGAGAACCACAGGGTTCCCAAATGCCCCAAGGTCACGCAGGCAAGTGTCAAAGAGAGGTTGGAGTTGCTTCAGAAGGCCAGGCTCTGTTTTGGATGCCTCAACAGAGGCCACTCGATAAAGTTATGCAGATCAAAGAAAAGGTGCGAGAAAGAACCCTGTCAGTACTACCATCACCCCTTACTTCATGAGGATCGTCCCGTCACGCAACCGTCCACGGTCGGCGGTGTAATCCCACAACAACGACCCACCAGCGGTGTTGCGTCCATCCTGGACAAGGGATGTATGATGCCTGTAGTGAGAGCAAAGTTCAGAGCAGCAAATGGGCGTGTCCGCGAGGGTAACGTGTTAATCGACAGCGGAGCGGGAACAACGGTAGTGCGAAGGGATTTTGCAAGGGCTCTAGGACTACAAGGGAGACGAGAACGAATCGACTTAGCGGTAGTTGGCGGAGAGAGAGTCGAACAGCCTGAAAGCAGACGACTAAGTTTCTGGATTTCCCCAATCAGCGGCGGTGAGGAGTTTAAGTTAGAGGCGCACGAGATCGAAAAAAACTGTTTTGAACACACAGGAGCTGAACCGGAACTGGCTAGACTCCTTTGCGCACCTTCGAGGCATTGAGTTCACATACAACGCCGGTCCGATAGATCAGATTCTCGGAGTTCAGTATAGCCATCTTCATGCAGAAAGCGAGACTCGCCAGGGCACTCCCTTCGAGCCAGTGGCTAAGAAGAGCAAGCTTGGATGGTTTGTGATTGGATCTGACGGCGCCAAGAAGACATCAAATTTATGTTCAATGAACTTTGTAGAGGCAATTGATTTTCAGAAGTTCTACGAATTTGAGACCCTCGGAGTTCAAGCGCGCGACTGTAATTGTCCAGTATCACCCATGTCGCAAGACGATCGGCACGCCCTCGAGCTAATAAAGAGCTCTTGTCGACGTGAAGAAGACCGTTACGTCATCGGGTTGCCATGGAAACAAGACAAAGCCCTGCTACCAGATAACCGCCCCTTAGTGGAAGCGAGGTTAGAGTCCCTAGAAAGAAGCCTAAAGAAGAAACCAGAGAAGGCGGAGAAATACCACCACGCGATTATGCAATACGCAGATAATGGATGAGCAAAGAAGTTATCCCAAGAAGAGTTAGAGAGAAATGTCAAACCAGTCTACTATTTGCCACACCATGGAATTTGGAGACCCGATCACCCGAGTACCCCCCTGAGGATTGTATTTGACCCCGCTAGCCCTTACCAAGGTGTGTCTCTAAATTCCTTCCTTTACAAGGGTCCAGGACTCATAGGCAACCTCCTGGGAGTCCTTCTGCGCTTCCGAGAAGAGGAGATCGCATGTGTCGGAGACATCTCGAAGATGTTTCTTCAAATCCGGCTGCCGGAAGAAGATACGCACGTGCATCGCTTCCTTTGGAGAGGCCTGGACACCTCCAGGCCACCTACTGTGTATGCTCTCCAGAGAGTAGCTTTCGGAGACAAGCCCTCGCCCGACATGGCAAGTTATGTAATGCTAAAAATGGCGGAGGAAAACAAGGAAGAAAACCCGCACGCAGCAATAGTTCTCCAGCGGGACCGTTATATGGATGACCTCATCTTCTCATGCGCCAGTATAGACGAAGCTAAGATCAGCATCGAGGAGCTTGACAAAGTGTTAGCAACTGGAAGCTTTAAGATAAAGGAATGGATTTGCTCCGAAGACCTTAGCGAACACAGCGAGCAACCCAGAGAGTGCGAAACGGATAAAGAAGGACAGTTACAAGCGAAACCCTCCATCAGTCTAGATGGCGAGGGAGACATGAAGACGTTGGGAGTCGGATGGAACCCAAGAACTGACATGATCAGTTTTGCATCAAGAGATGTGAACTTGCAGAAACTCACCAAGAGATCAGTCCTTTCAAGCATCTCCAAGCTTTACGATCCACTCGGACTAGCTTCAGCCGTGACAATCAAAGCAAGAATCGCGCTTCAAGATATCTGGAGAGCTGAGTGTGACTGGGATGATCCCCTCCCGGATGATGTAAGTGCCACGTGTTTGGAGCTTCTGTCCGAGATTGAAAGCCTCAAAGAAGTCCAGATCCCGAGATGCATCAAACCGCGAAGTGCATTCAGTTTACCAGAGCTGCATGTGTTTGTAGACGCCAGCGGGGTAGCATATGGCGCAGTCGCCTACCTTCTATGGCAGACAACAGAAGGCCCAGAGGCGCGTCTGGTGGCGGGGAAGGCAAGAGTAGCACCTCTACGCCAGACTACCATCCCAAGACTAGAGCTCATGGCCGCACTTGTCGGGTCCCGACTCGCTCAAACGATCATCACAGAGCTTAAAACGAAGCCAGCGAGCGTTACTATGTGGTCTGATTCCACAATCGTTCTTAACTGGCTAAGATCTGAATCCAACACATTTAAGCCTTTTGTTGGTGTGCGAGTTGCTGAAATTCAAGCGACGTGGAATGCGGATTGCTGGAGACATGTACCAACCAATCAGAATCCCGCAGATGATCTTAGTAGAGGTATAACCGTTGCAGAGTTACGTACAGGCCGTTGGATGCATGGTCCGCCCTTCCTCAAGAAGCCCAGGGAAGAATGGCCGAGCGAGAAAGCTACAGCTGAAGTCCCAGAAGACCTTTGCGAGACAAAGAAAAAGCATGTTTTCGCGGTAGGAGCTACCATTGAGAACAAGGTGCTCTTAGATTCGTCAGCGTATTCCCGATGGGACAGAATGGTGAGAGTAACCGCGTATTGTATGCGCTTTGTGCACAACCTGAAGTCCAGGGCGAGACATCCAGAAGGCAGGAAAGAAGGACCGCTACAGCCCGCAGAAATCGAGGAAGCTGAGACCCACTGGCTACGACATAGCCAAAGCGGAATGAAGATAGAGAAGTACCCCGAGTTATCCCCATTTGTGGACAAAGATGGCCTCATAAGAGTGGGTAGCAGGCTGGATAAATCCCGGCTTCCTTACGAGCAGGTATTCCCAGTTCTTCTCCAAGCCGATCACCATATATCTACATTATTGATTCGACATGCGCACCATAAAGTGAGCCACGGAGGAAGAGAGAGAACACTCTGTGAATCGAGAGCTAAGTACTGGATCTTGCGTGGGAGGAGGCTAGCTAAGAAGATTTGTCGAGAATGTATCACATGCAGGAAGATCAGACAACCACCACACACGACGCTCATGGCAGACCTGCCCGCTGATAGATTGAAGCTGTTGTCGCCCCCTTTCACCGTGACGGGAGTGGACTTATTTGGCCATTCAAACTCAAGTACGGAAGAAACAAATCTGTCAAAGCCTGGGGAGCCATTTTCACTTGTGCGACGGTGAGAGCGATTCACCTAGAAATCGTGGAGAATACTTCCAGTGAAACATTTCTTCAAGCCATTAGGCGCTTTGCTGCCAACCACGGATGGCCTGACGTCCATTGTTCGTACTAAAAATAAAACGCTAAAAGTTGGACCCTCAGATGACTCCAACTCCCTCCCTCCGATGACAAACAATCGCGCATGCGCCCTATATGTATTGATGGCATTAATCGCAATCGTAGGAACAGGATTCTGGTGTTGTGTAGAGCTGCTGCTCTGTTTAGGGAGTTGAAAGCATTTGAGGCGTCGACAAGTAGAGCCGCGTCTGTTTCATCTGCCTCGAAGATCTCACGCATGGCATGTATAGCTGCCTCCGCCCCTGACTTGTGACCTGCGCACACTTGAAGGGATCCACTGGCAGCAATCGCATCATCTTTGGACACCTTTGTTACGCATTTGCCTATTATCCTTCGAATGACTTCACCGACGCCGATTGGTCGAACCGCGGCCCCGCCCTTATCAAGGGGAATTAACCGACTTGCTAGTATGGGCTCAATCGCGGCGGGATCAACGTACTCCGTACACAGTTTTCTTGTGAGCCTGGCGAGAGCGTCGCACAAATTTGAACTTGATGATTTAAATGACTTAGTAGCTGGGATCCTCCTGAAACCATTGGCGTCAATACCAGAGGGTCCCCTGATCCTTTTGTGCGTAGGGCGGCGTCTCTAATTATTTCTCCGTCTATTTGCTCATAAATGACGCTAGGAACGTCCTCCACGGGTCCAAATAATAAGGACCCCAGTTCAGCCTCCTTCGCGCTAGGGTGTTTCTCGCGGAGTTGTCGCATCCTCGGTCAAAGCGCCCCCTCCATCATCTGCACTCAGAAAACGTAGAGCGGTGTTTATTTGGCCCTCCATGATAAGCTTAGCGAAAATTTTCGCTTTATTTGGTGGATCATTCAGTTTTCTTTTCTGAAGGCGCCTTTGAATCATTCTCCCTTCCCGTACTAGAGTGTCAATTTCGCCGTTCTTCCGCAATTCCAGTCGTTTTTCTAAGCATTCCTGGTGTTGTTTTGCTTTAGACTTTGGCTTGGTTCTTGTAACGCCAGCGCCAGAAGGTCAATAGCCGCTTTCAGCGCAATGTGCTGCATTGCGGACCCATTATTCCAATCATTGACGTGCTTTGTTAATTGATCGATAAAATTCCGACCCGTTTTCCCATAGGGAACTAGAAACGTGTTTTTTCGCCATGTCACGATCTCATCATACGCTTCGTCAGTTAGTGCAGAGCTGATGGTGATTACTGATCCATCGCTGCCTTGTCCCCAAGTGACAATCGGGGGTTTATTGATAGCAACAAATTCTGGCAAACACCCGGGTCACTGCGAGGTTCATCTAATGAGCTGTCTATTGTTGCTCTACTCTCCATTGGGAACTGGCTGGTTAGGAAATGCAAATCGCCGTCGGTTGCTGAGGTGGAATACGCATTTGGCTTATATCTTCACCAATGTTTTGATTTTCCCGCTCACTGAATCGTTGCGTAGAATAAACAGTATCGTTTGTCAGAGCACTCTGGACCTCAATATCCGCTTGATCTTGTATAGACTCTAATAAAGTGCGATCAGCATAAATGCCCCGCGTTTTCTCTAGGCTTGATGCCTGGTCTCGAAGTTTTTGACTCTTCAGATTCAGGTGATCATATCCCGTATTGTCCCATAGATCCTTCATCACTTCAATGTATCCTTTCTTTTTCCATTCTCGTTACAAGGAGGTTTGCCCGAAGACACCAACTCCTTTGCTTTCCTTTTGCATTCCAATACATCCGTATTCATCTGTTCAGTCCATTTTAGTTTTTGTTTCTTGCTTGACTTGCCATAATGGCCGACCAGAACCCTCCGCCGTAGAATCTGATTTGCTTATAGTGTTTTTAAAACCATATCCTTGCTTCTTAAAATCATCTATCCACTTCCCTAACGTTGTTATAAAGTATCCAGAGGATCGATTAGTGAGATTTCAGTTGAAGGACAAGAGAAAAACGTTAAAATATAGGAGAGGACTGAGAGCCGCCTGCAGCTACTCAGCAATAGTTATAATTGAGTTATAATTGAGTTTTTTTCCAGATATTTTAACGGCTGATGTTTATTCTTATTCATTTAAAAGAGAAAATAAAATCGGGTATCGACAAAAAGCGATATTTCACAAACGAGTGAGATTAATATAACGTTCAGAATGTGCCATTGTCATAATATTCGACTCGAGTTCGAATGCGCCAAATTACACGATTTCTTTTAAGAGTCTCTTTTGTGAGCGAGCACAACCAACTGAGATGCCTTACCAAGTTTGGGCTCGTCTTTCCAATACTATATTGAAAAACATAATCCAGAAGAAGTCAGTGTTTCGTCCCTCCAATACAAACGCAAAGAAAACCCATGTGTTATCACCTCAGTATTCTCGCCCCATCGATTAATTTTGCTAGCTTAAAGCAAAGGAAGTGGCAAATGTTTTGCGACCGCCCGACAAACCTTGCAAGGGGTTAATAACAATAACAATAATAATATTTATTTCTATAGCGTCATTTCTACTAAAACACCATTGACAGTTAAAACTATAAATTGGAAGGATATGTACATTTTACAAGTTAATTACATATTTACAAGTTTAGTGTGCTAGCTTAAAGCAAAGGAAGTGGCAAATGATTTGTTGTGCTTACAAGCAATGTGTTCACAGCTCATTCTTAATGTTCTCATCTTCCACCCGACAAACCTCGGAAGGGGTTAATAACAATAACAATAATTAACAATTATTCCTCGAGCCCGAATGGGCTCTGAGTCAATAGCCCATGAGGCCAAAGCCGAATGGGCTATTGACTCAGAGGCCATGAGGGCGAGAGGAATAATTGTTTTAGTTCAAATCACACTAGTAGGTCAATTTGTATTGCCAAAAAATGTTTTTGTTCTGGTCATTTGCCATTTTGTGGCTTTCAAATCCGGCACATTTCGCTACTAGTAGGCTATAACTTATAGCCTACTAGTAGCTCAACCAATCAGAACGCAGCATTGATAATAGACCACTAGTGTGATTTGACTAATAATATTTATTTCTATAGCGTCA
The DNA here is from genome assembly GCA_033964015.1 of Scolanthus callimorphus. NCBI lineage: Eukaryota > Metazoa > Cnidaria > Anthozoa > Actiniaria > Edwardsiidae > Scolanthus > Scolanthus callimorphus. The sequence goes on along the minus strand of CM066911.1, from coordinate 24,821,183 downwards.
TTTCTACTAAAACACCATTGACAGTTAAAACTATAAATTGTAAGGATATATACATTTTACAAGTTAATTACATATTTACAAGTTTAGTGTGCTAGCTTAAAGCAAAGGAAGTGGCAAATGTTTTGTTGTGTTTACAAGCAATGTGTTCACAGCTCATTGCTTAATCTTGTCATCTTCCGCCCTACAAACCTTGGAAGGGGTTAATAACAATAACAATAATAATATTTATTTCTATAGCGTCATTTCTCTAAAACACCATTGACAGTTAAAACTATTAATGTAAAGATATGTACATTTTACAAGTTGATTACATATTTACAAGTTTAGTTTGCTAGCTTAAAGATAGAAGTTATTACAGCAACGTCTCTATCTTTTGCATTTTTTTTTATTTCGGCGCGCTTCGCGCTCACAAACAATATACTCTTCGAGAATTCGCGCAACGAGGACACTGGCCTCGTGCTGTTACAAAGAACAAGTGTATCTTGACGAGGAAAAACAAACTCTCATAAAAAAGCTTCGCAGTGATAAGACCCCTTAAGTAAGCGTGAGTTCGACGTACGTTACAAGCATAGAAATTCGTCATTTTCACGCACATGCATGAATAATCATAATTTCGTCATTTGTCATGTCATTTGTCACGTCATGTTTACAAGCCATGAGTTCACAGCCCATTGCTTAATTACATCTTTACAATTTATTTTGCGTGGCCTGCCCCTCCATAGACCTCTTTGCCTACGTATGCATATTGCACTTTTCAAATATGTTATTTCATCTTTTGAAATGGTTTGGCTTTCACATCCACTCGCGTGAAAATGCCGAAAAAAATTCAGAATTAAATACAAACATCACGTGTTTGAAATTAGCAATTTGCATACGTAGCTAAGGGCTGATATTCAAAAGCCATAAATTAAACTTGATTAGCTTGCGTTTAAAATGCAGAATGTTTTCGGTATTATTTTACTCGACGGGAACTGTTCCCGGAACGCATTGCAGCCTATAAAACGCAGCTCACGATACATGATTCCACTAAGCAACGTAGTGAAACAGGTATATCATGAACAACAATTTTAGCGTAAGTTGTAAATTCCTGTCGATATCATGTTATAGGCACTCTAAGTGGTCTTTTCAACAGCCACTCGGACTAAACCATGATTGGCAGACGGAAGACGAGGCAATGAGCTGTAAAACCATAAGAAGCCTAAGCAGGTAACCCTTGAGTTCTCTAAACAAAATTTCCTAACATAGGTGCGAAGTTACGAACTTAGATGTGAATTTGGTTGCGAACTTGTTTGGTTGGAAACACGGGGACCAACTTCGCAACTTGGCGCGGACACGTATTCTGGAAACAACTGTATTGTTTATATGATTTAGATGTACACAGGCGAATCTAATAACAAAATAATAGAATTTCGTTATGCACTGATCTGCCTCACAGTTCTTTGACAAACACGCTAGTGTTTCATGCCTTTCCTGGCTCCCCCGGCAATAGAGATTGGCCTCATAACTGGCACGATCACGTGGTATATTTGTAAATGAAACCCCAACAAACCAACAGTCGCCCTTTAGCCAGTAGCTCAACAAGACCTAATATCTTGCAACTGTGCGACGGCGCACCCTACGACTGAAGATGAAAACCTTCACTGCCGTGTTCTTGCTGGCTGTAGCAGCATTCATTCCATATGGTGAGATGAAAAATATTCCATGCTGTATCTTTACTGTACATGAGCACATTGTGTTTCAATGTTGATACGATCTTTACTAATAATATATGGATTTAGGCAATGCCTAGAAGCGGAACTCCAATGTTAAACAACATTTGCTTTTGATGTAAGCGTTTCACAAATGCAGTTTATTTTGTGAAGTCATCGATGTTAGCATGGCAACCAACTTAAAACTATCTTCACAATTGGGGGATAAGCAATGAATAAACTGAAAAATTACAATAAACCTTTGTGCCAAATTTTCGGCTTTATTTAAAAGCCTTCATCAGGGCAACTGATGAAGTTCACAGAAACCGTTAAATATAAACGCGTGAAGATACATCGCGCGCAACAAAAACTAGGAACAAAAGGAGCGCGCATAGCAACAATGACATTACATGTTTGAGAAATCATCTACATTAACACCACGTGGTGTAATAACCTTCAGACGGTACGCCCTTTGGGCTTCCCTATCTCTAAAAGTAACCTCTGAAGTACCCTGATCAATAACTTGGACAATAACATCCAAAAGGCCTAATGGTCATCTGAGTTAAAATGTCTGTAAATAAGATCGTCATGAGCCTTTGCCTCGTCCGTAAGATATATACATTTTACAAGTTAATTACATATTTACAAGTTTAGTGTGCTAGCTTAAAGCAAAGGAAGTGGCAAATGTTTGTTGTGTTTACAAGCAATGTGTTCACAGCTCATTGCTTAATCTTCTCATCTTCCGCCCTACAAACCTTGGAAGGGGTTAATAACAATAACAATAATAATATTTATTTCTATAGCGTCATTTCTCTAATACACCATTGACAGTTAAAACTATTAAATGTAAAGATATGTACATTTTACAAGTTTTTTTTTGTGATTTCCTTCTTTTTATTTATTTTAAATACATTATTAAATAAAGTTACCGTTACTTACATACATATCCCACATTGTCCTACATTATCCTAACTACAGCCCAAACGAAAATTCCGACTTATGAAAAAATACATTTCAAACCTTCCCATTTCACTACATGCAAGGGGTTTTGTTTGAGTTCTCAGCTGCGTTTTTTCGATGCAGTGATAATAATTTAGAGTGGCTATAAATTTTTGGAGCGTTGGAGGGGCATACAATTCTCTTGCTTTATAAAGAAGTAATTTGTATAGGAGTAAAATAAAATTAATCAATTTCTCATGACAGTGGTTCTTATCTACCCCCAGCATTATTGTTTCTAACTGCAATGGCGGGAGTTCAAAACTAGCTTTTTCCTGTAGCCATGTACGTATTTGAAAGTAAAAGTTTTTGGATTCAATGCATTCAAAGAAAAGGTGATCAACCGTTTCAGAATATATATAGCAAAAAGAGCAGCTGGGGGATTCTTTCAGTTTGAATCTGTGTAAATCCTTGTTTAAATAAACTATATTGTTTAAAAGCTTGTATTGGAAGCTCCGAAGATACGTATCTAGTGTAGAAGTTTGAAGTCGAGTGAAAACCTTAGCCCATTCAACCTTTTTTCCAATTCTCTGTTCTAGTTTATATAGCGAGGTGGGAGATCTAAATTTTTCTTCTATGTAGTACCAATAAATATGTTTGTAGATAACTTAGGCATTAAAATTGTTTTGTCCCCCAACTGCAGAGCCAATGCACCCTCGGGGGTTGGACTTTCATTTTGATCCGACCGCCAGTCTCTTTGTATTAACGTTTTCCATGAGGTTGGAAGAGAGAGTAAAAGTCGCTTCCAATGTAGAAAGAAACCAGGGGCGACCCCTCTACTCATGACTTGCTCCCAGGTGAGAAAATCACTTTTATCAAGGAGATCAACGACTCGGTTAAAGCCATTTTGCGCAAAGTCCTTATAACTCATTGGATCTATGCCTTTTATGAATTTATTGTTCCAAAGAGGCTGGTCAAGGATCATGTCTAGGTCGTCCGTAGGATCACAGGAGCTTAAATCCGCCCAAGTGTTTAACACCTTTATATAGAATGTCGGTAATTCAACTGTAACAGCTGATTTATCAAAGTTGCTCCCAATACACTTAAGTCCTCCAATAGGTCTCAAATAAAAGTCGGGAATCCGTTTCCAATCTTTTTGCTCTGTATTTAATAACCTTTTAGCCCAAATTCCCAAGTGTGCCTTGACTCTGCTTTCGAAATCCAACGCCCGTAAGCCTCCATCGCCATAGTCACTTATAAGGGTGTCGTGCTTTATTTTTGGTTTTTTACCGTTCCAAATAAATTTATTTAATTCCGATTGAACACATTTGATATATCCTTCTGGCACCGGCATCTTAGAATAAACATATTCCAGTTTTGAGATTGCTTACGATTTGATTATCTGGATTTTTCCGTATAGAGTAAGGCTACGCATACCCCAGATAGTTAAAACCGATCTAAGGTTTTCTAGGGGTTTATCAAGATTATTCTTTTGGGAGTAGTCTTCATTTTTAGAAAAATAATTCCAGAATTTTAATTCCCTTGACATTTAAATCCACCCATTTGAAGGCGTAATTCCTACCCTTTGCGTCTTCGTTTCCATATAACCAGGCAATTTCCGATTTTGTCTGGTTTATTTGTAGTGAGGAAAAAACGCGGAATCCTTCCAAAACTTTGAGGGTCTCGTCTAAGGAGTCCAAGTCCCGTAAGAGGAAAGTTGTATCGTCCGCAAAAACAATAAGTTTCTTTTCTTTACCTACAAGATCAAAGCCCTTAATCTTTGGATCAGAGCGGATAAAATTTGCTAAAATTTCGATAACTAAAATAAACAGCTGCGGGCTAATCGGATCACCCTGTTTTGAGCCACGCCCTATTTCAAAATGCGGGCTGGAGTGCCCGTTATTAATTACGCAACTGATACTATTTTTAAGGATCACCCAAATCCATTTTACGAAGCTATGGCCGAAACCGAATTTTTCCAGAGTTGCAAAGATGAAATTGTGTTCAATTGTATCAAATGCTTTTTCAAAATCAGCCGCGAACAGGAGCGTCTTGGTTTTGCTTACTCGTGCATGGTGCATTATATCCTGTAGCATTCGGATTTGGTCTCCGATTTGACGCCCCTGCACAAAGGCTGCTTGATCCTCGTTAATTACTGAAGGCAAAACCTTAGTCATTCTGTTGCTCAGAGCCTTGGTACAAACTTTGGCATCTACATTTATTAGGCTTATTGGTCGCCAATTCTTAAGGAATCTGACATCTTTATCAGGTTTTTCAATAAGTGTTATAATAGCTTGCTTTTGCGTAGTCGTCAGTTCCCCTTTCTCATAGCAATCGTTCAAACATGACACTAGGTCCTGCCCGAGACTAGCCAAAAGGCCAAATAAAATTCCTTTGAAATCCCATCATTCCCCGGAGTCTTATTATTTCCCAACTGACTGAGGCCTTCATAACACTCTTTTAGTGATAATAATCCTTCATATTGCTCTCTCTCGTCCTCAGAGAGTTTCGGTGTGTTAAGGGTGGCTATATAATCCAAACATTGTTTCTCTGTTTTAAAACTTTTTGGCGAATAGAGGTTAGCGAAATATCGTTGAATAGCCTTCAGAACCGATTTGGTTCGCTTATTACCACGTCCGCGGCTGACTCCTCAATTACTGTTTGGATGTGTGTCTTCGCCTTGTTTCTTTTTTCTAGTGTCAAAAAATACCTATTGTTTTTTTCGTCAAATTGGGTCCAGGTCGCCCGTGAGCGGATTATCAAACCTTCCGTCACATAATTGCTGTAAATTTCTAAATCCTTTGTCAGTTGCTCGTGTTTTGCCAGCAGAGTCTCGTTAGATTCCCAGTTTTCCGTCTCCTCTATATCTTTAATATCTTTCTCGAATGTGCTGTATTTAGATCGTAGTTGTTTTGCACGATTTTTGGAGTACCCTATTGAAAATTTGCGGATCTCATATTTCATCAGTTCCCACCTCAGTTGTGGGTTATAAATATTGGCCTCGTCTAATTCTGACTTTACTGATGATATATGGCTTTGCATTTTATCTACATATTCTTTATCCTTAATTAAAGAGTTGTTAAAACGCCAAAACCCAGGGCCGTGTGGGTTATTATTTTGTAATCGCTTACACTCATTCTCAGTCAACTGTGCGTTCGGGAATTTGTTTCACACGTCGCGACTGGTTTTTAGTGGACGTCAATCAAACTCGGTTCGACCTCGACTGCTATCGGCCGCTGTGAAATCATTCTTTCGCGCAAACCACCAAGAATAAAATGCCTCGAGCTTTCCCTAATGCCCTCCGATGGCGAGTAATTTTTCTGAGGGAAAGAGGGTTATCTTATAAAGAAATAGCAGACACTCTAAGTGTAAGCGAGCGTTTTGCCTGTAAGGTGATTCGACTCTACGCAAACACCAGAGACGTGAGCCTGCCGAAGAAACGGAAATCGGTTCAGCGAAAAATCACTGGTAAGCACACTATTGCTTTAGAAAACTTTTGAAAACGTTTAGAGTTATACCATTTACGCTTCAATTTCAAGTTTTTATCAGAATGATAGCGGCGCTGTGTCATACTAAACTTCAGCTACAGAATTACTCCTGATCCGGCGTTTGCTGGAGCAAAATCCAGAGCTTTACTTGGACGAGCTACAAGCTTGGCTCGAGCATTTGACGGGGACCACATTTACAATTCCTACACTAGATAGGTGTTTGAAGCGGATGGGGTTCTCAGTCCAAAAGGTAAGGCAAAATGCTTTTATGTGAATATAAAGTCAGGCAAAAACAGCTTACGATATAACTTAAGTAATAATAACCGATTTGCCGATTACTTCTTTCTAGAAACAGCGGCAGATTTTTGGGAAGACAAATCTGCTATCATTTTTAATCTGGATGTTGAAAAAGCATGCGAACTTTTTACAGAAAATCTAGAAATAAAGAGTAAGTAAATCATTCGCAACCAGCTAGGAACGCCTGACAGTTGTAGCCAATACGGCTACAAAAACAAAGCTCGTATATTTTTCTCCGTGCGTGTGGTCATGCCCAGTGCTGACATTACATTCCATGTATATTGCTACAGATGCACGTCGTGGCTCGCCAGAGAAATGAGATGGATCGTGCTGCCTTCAGGAGATTGGTATCCCAGTTTAGTGCGAACCAGTTACTCTTCATTGACGAGTCCGCGAAGGATGAACGCACAATTCAGGTACGTAAGCATGCAGAAAGTCTATAAACTCTGATGTAAAACTATTCCAGTCTGATGTAAAACTATTCCAGTTGATAAGAATTTCATTGCTTTACTGAAAAGAGTGAAGTGCTTATGTTTTTATGCCAACAAATGCTTCTGGCTACCACATGGGCTGACCTCTTATATTATTATGCATGTATCAATGTAAAGATGGAGGGGGGGGGGGGGGGGGCAAAGGTGTGGCATTTGACTTTTTTTCAATTTTTAAAATGAAATTCCAGATTCTCGGGACTGGATAGGAGCTCAAATGACATGAAAACTCCTTACCTGGGGATACATCCTGCTGTACAATATCCTTGTGCTAATTTTCTCGGGTGAAAATACTCTTCAAAGAACATATACATACAATGGCTACAACGGTATTGAGGTAAAAATGGAATAAAATTTTGCATATGATTACATGAAATCTTGACTTGCTTGACATTCTTCACATCCTTGAACATGAGTTTAGAGCTCAGGGTCACGTGACAAAATTCAAATGGCACCAATCCCCTGCACAGGCATTCAAATGTCCGTACTGTGGCAAAATTTGCCCCCCTCGGGCTTTACATTGATACATGCATTATTATAGTCATGCTTATGGATCATATCAAATGCATGTTGCCTGAGTGTTATAACTTACCCATAGTGGAGGGATGATTAGGGACCATTAGGGTGGCCTAACTTTTCTCATAAATAACCTTTAGATTAGCTACCAGGCCTTGGTCTGAAATAATGTCTAATAATGTATTAGCCTCCCCCTTCTAATGGCAGTAAAGGGTCTGCACATCCACCATAATACCTCATGACCATCCAAATTGTACCGCCATTGTTTAACCTCCCATCGCTTAAGGTTACATGTTACATAGCCACATCATGACTGACAAAGGGAACCAGATGGTCCAAGAAAGCTTTGGCAAGCGATACAATTAGATGGATTAATACAAGAATTTACCTGATTTTTTTGCATACAAATAATAACTGTACTTTTCTTTTCAACAGCCTTCCATGGGGGGGGGGGAGGGGGGAGATATTTTCTGGAACCACATATTTACTACAAGCCTGGATAAGTCTTCCATCAAACAAACAACAGGGATGAAAATACCCTGCAAGATGTCAAACTTAGGCATTGGCCAAAACTTAGCTTCTAGAAAAATTACCTAATGTTCCATGGATGTAGCAAACCATTAATTCAAAATTGATCAACTTCATTCAACATTGATTTGTTGAATCTCCCACATTGATTGTTTAATGAGGGTTCGAAACCAATTCCGTTTTAGTAATTATTCATGTGATAAGAAATTCTGCATGCTGATTGCTAACGGTTTACCTTTTTCTTCTAATTATTTGACACACGAGTATAGCTAGGCTTGAAAACATTATTGTCAATACAATGTACATCTACATCTCATTTATCATGAAAAAAGCAAGTCAAAATAAAACAATGCATTTTCTTTTTAGAGAAAATTTGGTCGTATCCTCCGTGGGCAACGTCTTTCCAATGCAGGGAACTTTACACGTGGTTCACGCTATAGTGTTCTTGGTGCTGTATCCATGGACAGAGTGAAAGCTGCTCATGCCATACGTGGGGCATTTGACAGGGAAAACTTTGAATTTGCAATGGAAATGTTTGTGGTCCCCTGATTGGCTCCTATGCCAATGGAGATGACTGCTCAGTTGTTATCATGGACAACTGTTCTATTCACAAATCAGATGAAGTTCTAAGAATGATCAGAGCTAGAGGAGGGATTGTCATCTTTCTGCCGTAAGTATCTCATGAGTCAGGGCCATTTTGAAACCGAAACGTTTTTGTACGTGGATAGCACAGGAACATTGTTATTGGGTGTTACATGATTTGTATGGCAGAAATCAGGTAAATTGACTCCCCCACCCCTCCTGAATTTTGTGTCGCTTCCGTGGAGGGGGTGGGGGGGGGGATGGATATATATTCTGGAACCACACAATAGTTTTTGAGAACCTCACAGAATTCCTGGTTAGGTTCACATTATTTTGGAACAATATTCGAATAATATTCTAGGGTAGGTTTAGTTATAATCTCAATCTTCCAGGATGGTTATGCTGGGCCGGCTTATCCCTTGGTACTCATCGGTATCCCTTGGTACCACCGTATTGCTACGCGACCTCAACATTCAGTGTTCCTTTAGAGTTATCAGGGTCAAGCAATTTTATATCTCAAACCCTTATCCTTATCTATTTTGTGATGAATCAACAAACATTGCAATTCACGTCTTGTAGACCATATTCTCCAGACCTGAATCCCATAGAAGGATGCTTTGGGACAGCAAAGAAATGGTTGCATAGACACCAGGATGTAGCAGAGATGTACCCCAAAAGATGTTTTGAAACAGCATTGTACAATGTAAGTAGAATATAAAACTTTATTTCAAGTTTATAATTTTTGGCCAATGCCTAACAAATTTACATAATATTAGATGGTACAGAGAGAGACTTGACCCTCAAGGCAGGTTTCCATATGGACAGGTGTTGGTCTTTAGAGTCAATTACATTGTATGTCAGTCATCTTTCAACAAGTGTTTTTCCCCGTTGTTTTATGGTTGAAATAACTGCCATATTATTATGACTCATAGTCAGCCATATGGAAACCATGCAGCACAGGCATACAGTGTAAATTATAAAACATGAACATGGTAAACACTACAACATAAAGTCTAGTATTGCTGGCAGATTTTCTGCAAATTATTTCAGAATGGCCAGACTGAAAATTCATGTTTTCTTTCAGCTGTCTACCCAAGTATGCACAGACTTCTTCATGCATTGTGGGTATATTTAAAGTGCCACACACAGTATAATGGACAAGACACAACAAATTAAGTTAGTCTAAGCTTAGACTTTATCCAATAAAAATGCTGGTCAGTTTCATGTACATTGTAGAAGCTAGTGATCTGCCCACTGAGTATAGAGAGCATAATGCTTCATTTGAAATAATTGATATATCAAAGTATGTTACTGCAGTATTCAGGTGAGGGTGCCTTATTTGCCTAAAGTTTTGTTTTTCATGTACAGTATGAAAAGAACGGTATCAAGGCACTAACAAAAAGTGATTTTCAACTACAACCCCATCTGCGAAGAGGGGCTACCAATTTTATATTCTTGGCATAATGCTTACAATTTTGTTGTCTAGTTGCTCTTCCCAAAAGCTACTTTTGCAAAATAAAAGAAAACAAGACATAACAAAATCATAAAAGCAAATGCTAAAAGGAGATAAAAATGTGTATGCCATCCCATAGGCAGACTCTCAGTGGATTGAGAGTGGTTGTAAAAAGGGTTATTTTCTTTCCTTTTCTATTTTGGTAGCCTGTGTATACAGGCTGTATTTTGGTGGAGCAGAAAAGAAAAATAGCCCCAAAAATCAACAAAATGGCAATCCAGCGACATGTCATTCTAAGAATGGTTGGACTGCAAGTGATTTCCTCCATCAAAACCCTAGCATATTGAGAAACTTTTAAAAGCTGGAAATTAAAAAATCACAAAAATACACTGCATATGCAATCCACTGATAATTACCTGTGGTTAAGCCTATCCTTTGCTAACAGGGCAAATTCTTAAATATGGCTGTGAAGAGGAGAATCACCTTGCCAAAATGCTCTTACACATGTCCTGCTTACGTACAATAAGCCCTTTCCCTCAGAGAAAGTAATTCTCTGGCATCTCAAGGCATTATAGAAGGCCAGATCCAATTGAAAATTTATGTAGTGAAAAAACCTTCAAGTGGCAGTGCTCAATTGGCTTCCAATTGGTTGGTTGGGGTGCAAGGTAAAAATATAAAAGCCAGGAAATTTTGGGATTTAAAATCATTGCCCTTCAAAATAAGAAAAGAGCACTTTGAGTGTCGTCCCATTTTTCAGGTGTCAGATTTGTTTTTCTTGACTGGCACCCCCACATACAACAAAATAGGAGATTCCCTCCAAGAACTGGAAGGACAGGTGATGATTTAATCCTGAAATCCTTCTTTCTTTACATGAATGTAAGGTTGGATCCAAGAGCGATGGATAATTTGGTTATGTTTGCAAAAGAGTTTACCCTTAGTAAAAAATGCATTTGATCCTGTCAAAAAAAACTGACATGTCTTTATAAGAAAGGCTTGCATGTGTACATAAACTATGCTAATGTATATTATACCATTATACTATATAATAATCTTTGTTTAATATCAACATGCATCACCAACAAAGTGTCAGAAAGTATATATGAACTTCAGCAGTGTAACAACAAAATATTTCTGACAGGATCTAATAAGGTTGACTGGTGTCTAGTCAGACCTTGCCTGTCCTAAACCTTGTCAAACATGAGATTTGACAAGCCTGAGTACTAAAAGCATGGTGACTGGTGTCTAGTCAGACCTTGCCTGTCCTAAACCTTGTCAAACATGAGATTTGACAAGCCTGAGAACTAAAAGCATAACTATACAGTAGTTGAGGTGATCTGATTATATCCCCTTGCCTTTATCCTGTACATTTCGGGAATCATTGATAAACAGTCCATCTCAGACACCCCCAATGATAGCATCAATTGTTTACCAAACTGAGGGTTCAGAAAGGCTTCCAACATAGGCCCATCAACTGCTTGCTTTCTGAAAATCTCAGTGTATTGTGCAAGACCCAAAGATGATATCATGCTGATACAATCTTCCACTGTCATCTGATTCATTTCTGTGGAAACAATGGCATGCAAAAATTACATGCAAGGGCTAATGATAGTTATTTTTTCTATACAAAGTACTCAAGGGCCCTTCACCATTTTGACAACCAACTTCCTTGGGATTGACAGATCAACAAATTCCCCTCTCCTTGAAATTTCCTGACTTATATTACACCCTCTATGGTGTGGATAAAGATAATGAAGCCATCAAAATTGAAAGAAAAAAAAAAACATTCAACAAGTTCATTAACATATACCCTCTCCCTCCCTGAATTTCTACTGGATTATTTGTTCTGGTACCAGTACCTTTTCCTGGAGTAGTTACAGTATGCATCACTCCTGCAGGCTGTCCTTCTCTTGTTGTCTTGGCATCTGTTGTCATAAAAATGATATATTTTATTACATGCCAACCACTACACAATGTAATAGAAAATTTTGGTCTCACATGACATACATAAGTTTATTAGTCATAAAATTGAGCATTGCATCTGAACAATCTTCATGTGTTCAAGCATAGATTTTCACATTCAGTTGAAGAAAACAACAATGGCTTTTTAACAATCACATCCTCATCCTCGGGCTCGTCAAAGGCTGAATAATAATGCAATCCTGATAGGAGTAATCGTCTAATAATAAAAAAAAGGTTTTACAACTTCAGGTTCCATTTTTTGAAGGTTTTATGTCCCTGCAACCTGTTTTCCTAGAAGACTGCTACATGCAAGGAAATCTGTAATCAACAAAGCACAGTGTGCCTATTGCAGTGTTGGTTATAGAATACTCTCAAAACCCAGTCCATTCGGGCAAGCAGGTTACTGTTGAAAGTTGCATTTTCTTTGACACAACCAACCTGTATTCCTGTCTGTTGTGCTAACATCATAAGAATAGCCGACTGCAGTGTGTCATTTCTCTTGGCCTCAAGTGTCATCATCATCTCAAATGCATTTGGTTGATTTGACTGGGGTTGTTCTTTCTGACCACCTGACAACCTTCTGCTTTTAGGAGGTGCAATTACTGCAGTAAGATGATCTTCCCAGTTTGGCTCTTCAGTGACTCCTGCACTATTCCCCTTGGTTATTTCATCCGTCCATAAAGTCAGGTGTTTTGAATTGTACCTCCAAAGAAGGCCTTTCTTCTCAAGATCTCTTACAAGTTGTACATGGATTGAGTTCCATTCCTCATTTTCATCTACACTCTTATTGGTCATATCCAGTCTGCGTTTCCTTGATTTTCCATCAGTAACTGCAGCCCCTGTTGAAAAATACCATTCAGATTTATATTATAATTATGTCCGATGAAATAGCCTGCTTGTGCTTGTAGTCTCTCCTATGGGTTTATTTGGAAAATATTGTTTTTAAAATATGGGTTTCCTGCAGATGTGAAAAACTTGGCACAGCTGTAAAACAATATCTGTACATGTACGAGATAATAAGCATCGACCAATTCTAACACATTTTGGTGTGAGACCTTGTTCTCCAGTATTGTTTTAGTGATTTTCTCTAGATGTCTGAGTGGGGTTGGCAGGGCATCTAACAGAATTGAGGGTATGTGTTCCCACTATTGAGGGAACTCCAACTTTTCAAAAAATTGCTCTACTCCTGTGCCAGGGTGCCACAGGCTCTGTACAACCCCTGTGGGAATTTGAAGCAAACTCCTGTGTAAATTTCTCATTCTCTTGTGAACATGGAAGTTGCAAATGAATAACCCAGCTGTCAAATTTTTGGGGTAAAATGAATGGTCCTGTGGACCATGTCCTGTGGCTGTCCCCCAAAAAGCTGTACTCTCCCTATTGAGGGAACTCCAACTTTTCAAAAAATTGCTCTACTCCTGTGCCAGGCTTGTGCTACAGGCTCTGTACAACCCCTGTGGGAATTTGAAGCAAACTCCTGTGTAAATTTCTCATTCTCTTGTGAACATGGAAGTTGCAAATGAATAACCCAGCTGTCAAATTTTTGGGATAAAATGAATGGTCCTGTGGAAATTCCAGGGCCAAAAACTGACAACCCCTGTGGAAATTCCAGGGGCAAACACAACGACTCCATCAACAGGGGGTAACAGATATAATAAAATGGAACAGCCGATTAAAGACTTACCTTCAGGTTTGTCCAGATTTACTGCCCTGCAAGCAAGCTTGAGGTTCCCACCTTTGTATTCACCTTTGCAGCTTTGCAAATCATCATCAGTGCGCAGTGATATTGGTTGTTTCTTCAGCAGCCAGTAAAGGCCCTTGACAGGTGTGTATAATGCAGTGTTGCTTTCATATGACTTTATGAGACTTGTGATCTCATTCAGATCTGCACTTTCCTTTATTCCATGTATAACATTGGCTGTGGAACTCAATTTCATCTCTGCTGATATCTCGTACAAAAATATGTTGTAAGTTTTTGACTGTTTACTTTGTATACGAGGGGACCTCCTTGGGGTTACTTGAGCTGAATAGAAAAAAAAAGGAAATGAACTTTTCAACACTCTTTTGTGGTGGTGATGGTGGTGTGGGGGTGATGGTGGTGTTGGGGGGGGGGGGGTTGGGGTTATGGATATGTTCTGGAACCACACATTAAAGCAAGCTACAATACATCTGAATATACATCTATCTGCCATCAAACCCCTGGCTATTTCCCATAACATCTCAATATTGGACAATTCCAGAAAATATATGTACCCCAAATGTTTTAACCCCCTCATGCATCCAGAATTTTACCGCCCATGCATAATTCCTGAGAGTTTAACCTACAATGCTTCCAGCTTCATCCATTCAGAATTTCCAAAATGCCGCCTGTCCCCAGGGCACATATATTTTCTGGAATTGCTCATTGATAATGCTCGATAAGTTTCTCTGCTAGCAGTGAGCGAGGCCACACCCTTGTTCTGATTGGCGAGCCTGCGCACAAGCACAACATACACAACCTCTTCCAGGAGACGCAAGTGACTGCTTGTTTGGTTAGTATTACAATAATGCTGTGGAACAGTGCGGCTCACGGATTTCCAGAGAACGTTCCAAGACTGACTTTAGAATTGGACCAGTGGGATATTCCAGTCCTTATCAATTGGGTGAATGAGCTTTCCAAGGCTATAAAAAGTTCATGCTGTCATGATTAGGTTGTGTAAATGAGCTCTGAAAGGCTCGAAGACTTTATAAGTGAGGTATTGTTTGCACACGAACCTGATCGATAGTTTCTTTGAGAAAATTTGACAAACATGTGCGAATACAAAAAGGTAAAAGTAAATGCAGGGAGTAGCCTTGCTCGCAGGGGAAGAAAAGTTGAGATTTCAATTCAAAGAAAGACAAAATTATATGAAAATCCAAAGTACCGGTAATACTAAAAGGGACAAGGAGAGTTGGTTTGTATAAAAGGGCGAAGTTAAAAAGAATGCTACCTTCTCGTTCGTGGTAATCCGCCGCCATGTACAGCACTGCCTTCTTTTTCCTTTTCCCGCTAGAAAGAGCTAACGGGTACTCTCGCAAAACCGCAGGCAGATCACTGTCACCTTTGACGATTACCACCGACTTTCCCCTTGATTTTTGTAGTATAAATTATCTATTTGTATAGATCCTGATCCAGTTCCTTTGTAGCGCTCGATATGATCAGAGATACATCGCAGGAGGGTTTGAAAGTCCCATCTTACGGGCAACTGAAATGGCGGCAGCTCGGGACCCTGAACTTTCCCATTAGTTTGCTTCAAAAACAAGGCAACCTCCCTCTAAATTGAGATAGAATTTATAGAAAAACAGGTGGTGTTGTTAGTATTCTAATCCACGAAGTCCAACGCAACAATACCGGGTTCTTTCGTCGATCTCTGTCTTTTTACTTACTGTTTCGTTTTCCTCTTGAAAAAGTTGCGTATCTTCAGGATTGGGCCCCTGAATGGCAATGTCCTCGTACAGATCTTCTTGTGAATCTTCTTGTGAGTCAGGTAGTCCATGAAAGGCTACGTCTCTGAGAAAATTTTCGAACATTCCACGCGGAGCGGAGAAAGACATCCTAAACTCTCGTGTGGTGCTGCGAATGAAAACTGCAAGCTTGTCAAAATTGAGACATTGGGCTGGCGTTCCGGCGTGATTTGTTTAGAATGTCATAGAAACGGAGTTTGATTGACGGCCACTAAAAACCAGTCGCGGCACGTGAAACAAATTCGCGAACGCACAGTTGACTGAGAATGAGTGTAAAAGAAAGAGTGATAGCAGAGTGGTCCGTAGATGGAGCGACAACAATGTCAGCGTGTTGTACCAAATGTTGCAAGCAGTCGGAAATAAAAAAATAATCAAGTCGTCTGTGAATTTTGGAGGTTTTACCGTCAGAATCACGAGGGCCGGATCCCCTCCAGGTGTACCTTCTCAGATTTGGGTTGCGCAAACGCCAAATATCACACAAATCTAGGTCAGCCATGGCCGCTAGCATATGTTCTATTGTCTTCAATTTCAGACTTGGATTCCCACCTTTCGCTTCCAAAATGTCATCGAAATAAAAATTTTGATCACCCCCATATGATCGGAATATCATTGGGATAGTTCGCCTCACTTAGGTGTTTCATTATTTCTTTGATCGTGCCAATCTGTTCATTTTCTGTGTTCGGAGCATAGGAATTAAGTAATAAAAAGCGTTCACCCTGTACCGAGCAATCTATGGCGATGAAGCGACCCAGCGAATCGTTGTGTACCGAAAATACTTTATACTTTAATACTTCTCCAAAGAGAATTGCAACCCCTCGACTATTTGTTGAGCCATGTGAATAAAAAATCTCGCCTCTGAATTCATTACGCCATTTTCGTTCACTATCCAGTGAACCATGGGTCTCTTGTACAAATGCGACTCCATTTTTTGCGCCATGCTTATTTAGCCAATTGAATAACTTTTTGCGCTTTTGAGAATCTCTTATTCCCCTGGCATTAAGCGAAATGACATTGAAATCAATGCTTGCATTCAACTGACTATGCAAATTGTTTTAGAGAATAATAATATGGTTTTTTTTGGGCCGTAGGATAATATCTTAAGCTTTGACGTGGCAATGAATTAAAGTGGGAACACAGAAACAGAACATTGTAAATAAACATTGACAATTACAATAAAAGCTTTCCGAGGAAAAGCTCTGACAAAACTTGACTTGGGCCTTGAGCGCACTCTGAGAACTTTCGTAAGAGTGTCTACTTGAATGACCAAAATAGCTCTATAATTCGGTCATGAGTGGTTCCGTCTTACCGGTACTCTTCTGGGAGGGTATTGACGTTATACGAGGAGCCATTTATCATCACTGAACGACCCAGAACTTTAGCCTGACCTCCCATAGCTTTCACTTTCTCCATTGCTTTGATGAGGCAAATCCGCTCCTTCTGAACTAGTCGTGGGTAGTCTTGAGTCACGTAGGAACCCACATAACGCGTAGATGAATTCATACGGCTCTTTAGCCTAAAAACCGTATTGCGATCTTCCCTCGACACAAACCGGGCGATAATGGGTCTAGGCCTTGTGCCTTCGGACGTGGAGCCTGACTTTAGCTTACCAACCCGGTGCACGGGGTGGAATTTTATTGACTGTGCCTCCTCCATCATAAACTCCTTGCGAAGAATGTCGATAATAACTCTCTTACAATCTTCCCTTGTCTTTCGGGTATGTTCTTGAAGTTTAGGTTTTCTCGTCTCGTGTATGCTTCTAGCCTTATCCTCTCTTCTCTCTCTTCTGCGAGTTCCTCGGATAAGCCGTTGACTTGTTCTTCTAAATCTTTGAGCGCACTGGTGTTTTTCTTTACCTCCACAATTTCCGTCCAGGCGTTTTCTAATGATTTTTCAACCTCTTTCACATTCTTTTTAAGTTCTCGGACGTCCTTAACAAGCTCGTTTCTTATCTTATCCATATCTGTATGTACTCTTGCGAAACCCTCGGCCATCTTGTCGGTTAGTTGAGCAAATTTCTCTAGGAGTGAGTCAGCTTCCTGTTTTTCCATCGTTGCTCTCTTTTTATCCTGACTTATTTCTGGGCTGCTCGAACTACTCAGAGGACGTTTTTTTGAACATAGACATTGAAAGAGTACCGATAAATTAGTAACTTAAGAGCAGAAGGCCGGAGCTTTAGAACACGCGTCCAACCTCCATTAGGGTCGGGCCCAGTCTACATTTTACAAGTTGATTACATATTTACAAGTTTAGTTTGCTAGCTTAAAGATAGTAGTTATTACAGCAACGTCTCTATCTTTTGCATTTTTTTTTATTTCGGCGCGCTTCGCGCTCACAAACAATATACTCTTCGAGAATTCGCGCAACGAGGACACTGGCCTCGTGCTGTTACAAAGAACAAGTGTATCTTGACGAGGAAAAACAAACTCTCATAAAAAAGCTTCGCAGTGATAAGACCCCTTAAGTAAGCGTGAGTTCGACGTACGTTACAAGCATAGAAATTCGTCATTTTCACGCACATGCATGAATAATCATAATTTCGTCATTTGTCATGTCATTTGTCACGTCATGTTTACAAGCCATGAGTTCACAGCCCATTGCTTAATTACATCTTTACAATTTTATTTTGCGTGGCCTGCCCCTCCATGGACCTCTTTGCCTACGTATGCATATTGCACTTTTCAAATATGTTATTTCATCTTTTGAAATGGTTTGGCTTTCACATCCACTCGCGTGAAAATGCCGAAAAAAATTCAGAATTAAATACAAACATCACGTGGTTTGAAATTAGCAATTTGCATACGTAGCTAAGGGCTGATATTCAAAAGCCATAAATTAAACTTGATTAGCTTGCGTTTAAAATGCAGAATGTTTTCGGTATTATTTTACTCGACGGGAACTGTTTCCGGAACGCATTCCAGCCTATAAAACGCAGCTCACGATACATGATACCACTAAGCAACGTAGTGAAACAGGTATATCATGAACAACAATTTTAGCGTAAGTTGTAAATTCCTGTAAGTTGTAAATATCATGTTATAGGCACTCTAAGTGGTCTTTTCAAGAGCCACTCGGACTAAACCATGATTGGCAGACGGAAGACGAGGCAATGAGCTGTAAAACCATAAGAAGCCTAAGCAGGTAACCCTTGAGTTCTCTAAACAAAATTTCCTAACATAGGTGCGAAGTTACGAACTTAGTTGTGAATTTGGTTGCGAACTTGTTTGGTTGGAAACACGGGGACCAACTTCGCAACTTGGCGCGGACACGTATTCTGGAAACAACTGTATTGTTTATATGATTTTAGATGTACACAGGCGAATCTAATAACAAAAATAATAGAATTTCGTTATGCACTGATCTGCCTCACAGTTTTTTGACAAACACGCTAGAGTTTCATGCCTTTCCTGGCTCCCCCGGCAATAGAGATTGGCCTCATAACTGGCACGATCACGTGGTATATTTGTAAATGAAACCCCAACAAACCAACAGTCGCCCTTTAGCCAGTAGCTCAACAAGACCTAATTATCTTGCAACTGTGCGACGGCGCACCCTACGACTGAAGATGAAAACCTTCACTGCCGTGTTCTTGTTGGCTGTAGCAGCATTCATTTCATATGGTGAGATGAAAATATTCCATGCTGTATCTTTACTGTACATGAGCACATTGTGTTTCAATGTTGATACGATCTTTACTAATAATATATGGATTTAGGCAATGCCTAGAAGCGGAACTCCAATGTTAAACAACATTTGCTTTTGATGTAAGCGTTTCACAAATGCAGTTTATTTTGTGAAGTCATCGATGTTAGCATGGCAACCAACTTAAAACTATCTTCACAATTGGGGGATAAGCAATGAATAAACTGAAAAATTACAATAAACCTTTGTGCCAAATTTTCGGCTTTATTTAAAAGCCTTCATCAGGGCAACTGATGAAGTTCACAGAAACCGTTAAATATAAACGCGTGAAGATACATCGCGCGCAACAAAAACTATGAACAAAAGGAGCGCGCATAGCAACAATGACATTACATGTTTGAGAAATCATCTACATTAACACCACGTGGTGTAATAACCTTCAGACGGTACGCCCTTTGGGCTTCCCTATCTCTAAAAGTAACCTCTGAAGTACCCTGATCAATAACTTGGACAATAACATCCAAAAGGCCTAATGGTCATCTGAGTTAAAATGTCTGTAAATAAGATCGTCATGAGCCTTTGCCTCGTCCGTAAGATTCTTGTGCCTTTTGATTCTGGATTTGTGATTATTAAACCTAATACGAAACTTGTTCACTGTAGGTCCTAATACTGCAAACCACATCGAGAACAAGAAATTAAATAAACTACCTGAGAGTTACAATTAAAGCTAAATTTATAACGTAATCCCTCTTAGTATTAAAGCCATTGAACGTGTTACCTTCCTTAAGAAAATCGCAGACCCTACGAGGTATACTAAGCCCCGAGTTAGGATTTCGAGTTGGATTTCGAGTTGGATTTTCGAGTTGGATTTTCGAGCTGGATTTGGATTTTTTGATTTTTTTTTTACCTTTTACGAGTTAGGATTTCCAGCTGGATTTCGAGTTCGATTTTCGCTAATGGATTTTCGCGTTGATGTCTGGAAAATACATCCAGGAGCCGAAACGCTTTGATATTCTAAACTTACTAATACTAGAACAATTTACAGTTAAACATGATTAGTTGTTGTTTACTGAGTAATACATGTAACTGGTGCTGCCAAAGCAAAGGAGAGAAAATCTAATGAACCGACTGAACAGAAAAACTAACGCTAAATTCAGTCGCCGGATGTATCAATTCGCCTGGAATGCCGTGATTAAAAGCCCAGCTAGCAGAGCCGCGTCGGATAGAGTGACCACTAAATTTATCAGCGCACTGTACACTGGAAGCACGAAGTGCCTTGCGAAATTCCGAAATAAACGTTCTTTGGTAAGTGTAATATGCCCATCGGGCCGTGGTAATAAAAACACAGGCTGAGCGAGCGTGCGGGCACCAGGCGAACCATACGCTCATATGCGGCGACAGGACAGTGGGGAGCCAGGAATAAAGGAATGTGGAGCTTCCGTTCTCCAAACGGAATAGTTTTCGTATGCTTAAACGTAACTATAAGGCCGTGCTTGTTATTAGTGGCGACATGATATCGCCGCGGAAAAGATAACGAGACGAGTCAAACATCCAACGCGGCTTTATCCCCTAAAACAGTACAGGTCAAAAAAATCCAAAAATCCAAATCCAACTCGAAAATCCAACTCGAAAATCCAACTCGAAAATCCAACTCGAAATCCAACTCGAAATCCAACTCGAAATCCTAACTCGGGATTCAGGTATCCTCGTCTGGAAAATACATCCAGGAGTCAAAACGCTGTGATATTTTAAACTTACTAATACTAGAACAATTTACAGTTAAACATGAATTAGTTGTTGTTTACTGAGTAATAAATGTAACTGGTGCTGCCAAAGCAAAGGAGAGAAAATATCTAATGAACCGACTGAACAGAAATACGAAGGCGCTGCGCTAGTCTCCTACGCGTTGCGACCGACACAAAACACCGGCAGGAGACTAGCGCTGCGCCAACGCCAACTTCGCCTCAACGCTAAATTGTAGATATAACTTAAACGCATCACTTGACCAGTCGCCGTATAGTTGTATCAATTCACCTGGAATGCCGTGATTAAAAAACCCAGTTAGCAGAGCCGCGTCGGAAAGAGTGAACTCTAAATTTATCTGCGCACTGTACAACGGAAGCACGAAGTGCCTTGCGAAATTCCGAAATAAAAAACGCTCTTTGGTAAGTGTAAATGTCCATCGGGCCGTGGTAATAAAAACACAGGCTGAGCAAGCGTGCGGGCACCAGGCGAACCATACGCTTATTTGCGGTGACAGGACAGAGTGGGGAGCCAGGAATGCATAAAAAAGGAATGTGGAGCTTCCGTTCTTCAAACTGAATAGTTTTCGTACGGTTAAACGTAACTATAAGGCCGTGCTCGTTATTAGTGGCGACATCGGCGCGGATAAGATCACGAGACGAGTCAAACATCCACGCAGCTTTATCCCCTAAAACAGTAACAGGTCAAAAAAATCCAAAAATCCAAATCAAACTCCAAAATCAAACTCGAAATCCTAACTCGGGGTTTAGGTATCCTCCAACTGCTGCAGCTTTAGAATCTTGAGAGGATTTAAGAAGAAGGTGGTGAACTTTGGGATTTTACCAGGCGCTATCCGCGATGTAAATTTTCTTCTTACGCGGACAGCATCTCGCTAATATAGTCAACTTTAAGTTAAGAGCGCGAGAAAAACATTCGCCATCAGGAACTTTCTCTGGAGCTTTAATTGTATTCGAAATGATATTTTGCGAAATTGCTCAAACGTTTGCGTCGACATTCATTATTGAAAATGAAAAGCATATCCTGGAATCAAATTTGGCAAACAAGTAGTTGTTAACCTTAGGATGAGTTTTGCGGTAAGAGATTTCGCTAGCCTATTTCAAAAGCCATTAAATTCATAATAATTAGAAAGCAAGTGAAACATTTTGAATTTCAAAGGCAAAAAAGTCGCCTGGGATATCTTGAAATCGGCTTGATGAATTTTCTGTAAATTACCTAAGGATTAGCGTTTTGAGTGTCATTTTAAACGTTTAGACCGAATTCCACGTGGAACATTTACTAAAAACAGTGATCCCTTGTTTCGTTGCTAAGGAAACTCTGATGACAATAAAACGTGCATCATCTTAAACTTATACCTTACTACAGCAAATGGTCAACATTTCAAATTCATGGGTAAGTATAGTTCAGAATTGTGCAGCTTACCGATATTCGGGAGGCCTGGGTGGTAAGTTCTAATAAACGGTATCCTGGAGTTCGCTCTGGGTGGTTTGTCCTGTAGTGTGTCCGCCCTTGGGGTTGTGCGTCCTCTGTCCACCTCCCTTAGTACAAATGCCCTCTCGTAGCCCGTATCAACCAGATAGCCGCACAGCTCATCCCCCCTCTTTTCAAACAGATGGTCTTCGGAACAGATACGGCGTATACGGAGGGCCTGTCCAAACGGGATACCCTTTTTACAGGAGTTTGCTGGCATGACGTGAAAGAGGTACTGGTGTTTGTCCGTAGGATTGGTGAACAAGTCTGTAAAAAAAGACCCACTTCCTCCTGTCTGACAGTAACATCCAGAAAATTGATCGCCTGCCTTGTGAGATTCTTTCTTGTTTTCCTCTTGGCGCGCGCATTTGAATGGCTTCCCAATCAATCCATGCGAAGAAACATGGAGCTCGGCAAGATCACTTTTTGACTAAAGAAAGCCTAAAACAACAACATTTGTCCGGGTTTGAGCTACAAATTGTAAAAATAAAACTATTTCAACTTAAATGGACTTAAATTAAATGGTTAAATTTCATGCTTTCATTCACCGAAAATTTAGCTTTTGTAAAGCAACGCCATACAGGGCGGAGAGCGTCTCCCCGCTAAAGAAAATGCTCGAATGGCAGCTTCTCTCCTCGCATCGATTTGAAAAAACTAATACCAGTCTGCAACTCTGTGAGTGGTATGTATCACATCCACGGTGGTAGTTAGCTCGACAGGCTTTCCACCTCGGAGCCTTTTCAAACGGCTTAAAATATCACAATAAAGATTTATCCACGGTAATACATTCAGCTGGGCAGCTTTTCAAGTAGCCGTGTCTATAAAATTGCAGTAAAATATAATTGTAAGAATAATATGAAAGTACATTAATGACTAACTAAATTAAGCTATCTAAACTATCTATCTATCTAAAAACAGTCATTCAACGCGGTCTCTAAGGAGAGCAAGGAGGGGAAGTTTTTGACATCGAGGAGATCCCATAACTGTGCCCACTTTAACAGAAACTTTTCTTTAGGAGGAGATTTGGACGGGGTATAAAGTAATTGCCCTCACTCGCACTCCTGAGACCATAACTTGTTGTTTGGAAACAAGGTGTAGACATTTCACTGAGATAATCCGGACACAAGCCATGGTGTATCTTGTACATCATTGTTGCTATGTGTTTTTTCTCCTTGTGTCCAAGTCATCCCAGTTTAATTCTTGCCGAAGAGTGTGAGACCGCATACGACGACTTAGTTATGACCCTTGCAGCCCTGTTCTGTAATCTTTGTAATTTGCTGAGCAATGTGGATCCAGCATTATCTCAGACAGGGCAGCAACAATCAAAATGCCATTGCACTAGGGATTGGTAAACTGTATTAAGAGCCTCTGAATTAACGAATGTATGCACTTGTATACAGCAAATATCCATATCGATGTTCATCAAATGCGGTTTACAGATGTGGATGTCTGATCCCTAAGATGCGGACTGCAATTTTATGCATGCAGTTTACAATCATGAGTTGTTGTTAGATATATCATTCTGTGGTTGTTTAACGTCCATCGCATAGTGGTTAAGTGTAGTGGGCTGAGAGACGGGACCTCGGTTTATTGTCTCATCCGAAAGACGTGAAACACAGGAGAAATGGCGAATCACCTCATTCCACGATGAGCACAAGGTTCGAGACAGCCTCTTGGTCATTCCAATGCCCTACGAAACTTTTTTACAGACTTTGTTTATATGTTGCGCCCAGGAGAGATTTTCATCAATCTCAAGCCCGAGATATTTTGAGCCGGGGGCTTCCGGCGACGCACTGGCGTAGTTGGTGACTAGTTGGCTAGTTAAACTAAGAGCTGACCTAATTGGTGCAGCGGAGAGTGAAAATCCTGGTTGTTTATGGGCTACTTGTTGGCCGGATAAATTTGATGAAACCTGTAGCTAGATATGCATTGCCCTTTTTGTTTAAATGTAGTTGACTCCCATTAAGGTACGAGCAATCTATACGGGAGTTGTCTATGAAGGAGAAGTTGTTGCTCTTGCATAACTTCTTGACTTTCTTGTTGACATCAGACAATTTCCCTTGGAGATTCTTATTATCCCTGTAAATAATACTCGATATTCCAACGTTTGCATCGGGAAACCTCTCTCGGGATGGTATAGCAGGTACCAATGACTCGATGTGGTAGTCCAAGAACTTGGAGATATTTTCTATACACCGGTTCCGCAACCCGATACCACAGGACGACCGGGGTATCCTTGCTTGTGAAGCATAGGTAGCAAATAGAACCGTCGTCCCTTAGGGTTACTGTTGACTAAAACATACTATGTTTTATCATCAATGTGACCATCTAATTAAGTTTACACATTTTGGGGAAATACAGGATATACGTAATTGATTGGCCTGGGTTAACAGACGCCCACTCAAAATCAAACGATTTGGGTGAGACGTCTGAGCAATATAGACAGATGTAACGTACTGGGTGGCGTGACACTGCACAGATCTGTGTAGTGATTCTGATTGGTCGGCGCGTTTTGTTTGTGTCGCGTTTATCTTTGTGAGTTCAAGATGGCTTCGACAGGAAGTAAAGCTGTAGCTCGGTCGATTTGAAGCCTTTCAAAAAGTGTATCGACCGTATCGACCAAGGCTCCCGCTGTTATGTGAGAATACTTAAACTTTCCCTTGTCCGCTGCAGGCGCAGCATGTTGTGACAAGCACTGCCACTCTTTTGACTTCTACAGACACTTTTAGTCCCGAAATTTCCGTAGCACGATTCTACAACCAAATGCAAAATGCTGGAACACTTTGCCGACAGGAAACGCTCTCCCTGCCCTCCATTCAATGTTGACCAAAATCGTGTCCAGTATTATTTCCCGCTCAACATTGGAAGGGGAAGGAAGGACTAGGTGTTCCAACGACTTATGCATTTGGTTGTATACCATGATTGACAAGGTCATGACCTCGATTATCACGCTATTGTCGCTACCTTGATGGTACAGGTAGTATTCATTCAAATGCTTGCTCTACTCAGTGGGAATAACTTCAAAGTTCCAACAATACGAACTCAAATTTTCTTCTAGTATTAAGGTGGTTATAAGAGAAAATCACATTGATAAGGCATTTAAAAGAGACATGCTTTGAGCAGTAGAAACTCAACAGACAGACATCTTATTCGCACATTTATTATGCTCTTTCCGCTAGAACCAAATACAATGGTATTTAAGAGAGAAATTCCCGCTGATCTAAAAGCGCTGATAATATCTCAATTGCGCCGGAAAACAGACCTTGGTAAAAAGGGCTATAGCCAAGGCTTGCGAAGTTTAACAAGCGCTCAATTCTCGTCCTTGAATGAATTCGTCTGATGAGCTTGAATCTGTGGGTCGGTAATGCGCGCGCATTTAAAACAGACGAGTTTCCATTGAAACTCGTTTGTTATAAAAGGCTTTTGACTAGTCATTTAGCTTTTTCAGCAAAACGAGTTTCAATGAAAACTCGTCAGTTTCGCATGCGCGGACCACAGGCTTCAAGAAAGCGAAGCGCCGAGAAAGAAAACTTGTGAAAACAGATGCTTGTCATTTTTAATGCCTAAAGGGCCTATCCCTGTTGTTAAAGGGCCTATCGGTGCTTCTTTCTCTTTAAGAACGGAGTTTAGAGGGTTGAATACGTAAAGTCCGTAAATTAGTCAAAACAAATTCTATAGCGATAAATTGTTTCTAGTTTACTGCTGTAGCTCCTTCGCATCCCCTAAACCAAACTGTCAAACCGGGAATAATAGAACAAAATGCAAAACAATTCCGAGAACATACCCCCTACCTATGCCTTTCTATTTCGCTTGTCTCTGTTGCACTACAGTTATTACGTTACTTGGAAAATGACACCCACATATGGCTATACAACCAAATGCAAAATGTTGGAACCCTTTGCCGACAGAACACGCTCTCCCTCCCCTCCCTTCAATATTGATCAAAATCGTGTCCAGTATTATTTCCCGCTTAACAATGGGAGGGGAAGGAAGGACTAGGTATTGCAACGACTTATGCATTTGTTTGTAGCTGGTTCTGCAGGTCTTCTGCAGTTGCTTGCAGTAGTTTTTTTTTCATGCCGAAGAAGGAAGTAACTCAATATTCTAAGTTTGCTTGAGGACTTTCACTTTCAGCCTGTAGAGCACTAGTGTGACGTCAAAAGGCTTCGCAGGAACACAAGGGTTTTACGTTCAAAAATCACTTCGACCCCTTTCTGGACGTTTTTGCCTTTTTGGGTACCCTGTGGATTTGGCTTCGCAGGAACACGCGGGTTTTACGTTCAAAAATCACTTCGACCCCTTTATGGACGTTTTTCTTTTATTGGATACCCTGTGGATTTGGCTTCGCAGGAACACGCGGGTTTTACGTTCAAAAATCACTTCGACCCCTTTATGGACGTTTTTTTCTTATTGGGTACCCTCTGGATTTGGCTTCACAGGAACACGCGGGTTTTATGTTCAAAAATCACTTCGATCCCTTTCTGGTTCTTAGGTATGGTGCTCCGCTCTGCGGCCTTCGGCCGCTTAGGAGCTCCGCTATAAGTGGTAAGACTGGAATGATTTTCTGGACAGCGCTACAATCTATAAAATTGCCTCGTTGAATATCAAAAAACCTCATTAAATAACAAAAGAATATAAATAAAAAGCAAAAATGTCGCAAAATATGGCACGTGGGACACTTTTTCGAGCTGTTAAGGTGACTCGCTCGAAATGGTTTGTGCGCTCATCTGTGTCCAGAGCTGAACTACCAGGTTATACATATCGGGCTATAACTTTTGCGTTTTTTTGCCGATTCCAGTAATTCTTTTTGTAAATCAAGCACAAATGACCCTAGATTAGCTACGAATTCTCCGATCGTTGCAATCTTTTTCATCTAAGCCACAATTCTTAATTACAAAGACGACCCCATAGTTTTTAATGCTCTCTCATAAAAAAATCTTGCAGATATTTTCGGCTTAAATCTTGGCGATGCTCATTAGAAGACTTGAACTTTCATCTGGCCAAGTTTCAGAAAATTCGTAGGTCAGAAATGTATTAGCGAGGTCGATGTCGTAGACGCACCACAAATTAAGCCTTTCACTAAGGCATGAATGTAAAAATTTCCTGCGCACTAATAAAAGCATTTCAACCTATCAATTTTTGGGACAAGTTACCTAGATGCATGTCAAACTATATGTTAAGAGCAATTGCTTTAAATCCAAACCACTTAACTTTAGAAGCACTGTTTGTTGGGGCATAAAACCAGAAATTTATGGCATCCCGCACTTGGTAAATTTAACCTTAAAATTGGATGTTTTGTATCAAATGAGATATCACGGAAATAAACTGAATGTTTTTGAAAGCTATTATGCAGGTTTAACTTAAAGTTGAATGTTTCGTTGCCGCGAATTCTAATTTTCTTCTGCGAGCCAACTGCGCTCTCTCCATGGCCGCAGGTTTCAAACCTGTTTTTGTGAAATACTAATGATCAGGGCACTCAATGGAAAGGGGGGTAATGTTACCTTGAAAAATGACAATAAGAGGAGCAATGCTTCGTTTGATCTATTGTAATAACAACACTACCATGTCTCAGAGGAATACATTATCTGCCAACAGTATGTTCCCTAGGGTGAGTCACAATTTAATTGCTTTGCTCGCTTCAAATTTGCGACCTCAATGTTAATAACATCATTGTTGTAATAATAAAATCACTTCAATACCAACACGAATATGATGGTCATTACCCCCCTTTCAATTGAGTGCCCTGATCATTAGCATTTCACAACAACAGGTTTGAAACCTGCGGCCATGGAGAGCGCGCAGTTAGCTCGCAGAAGAAAATTAGAATTCGCGGCAATGAAACATTCAACTTTAAGTTAAACCTGCATAATAGCTTTCAAAAACATTCAGTTTAATTCCGTGATATCTCTTTTAATACAAAACATCCAATTTTAAGGTTAAATTTACCAAGTGCGGGATGCCATAAATTTCAGTGATTTCTGGTTTTATGCCCCAAAGAAATGGTGCTTCTAAAGTTAAGTGGTTTGGATTTAAAGCAATTGCTCTTAACATATAGTTTGACATGCATCTAGGTAACTTGTCCCAAAAATTGATAGGTTGAGATGCTTTTATTAGTGCGCAGGAAAATTTTACATTCATGCCTTAGTGAAAGGCTTAATTTGTGGTGCGTCTTCGACATCGACCTCGCTGATACATTTCTGGCCTACGAATTTTCTGAAACTTGGCCAGATGACAGTTCAAGTCTTCTAATAAGCATCGCCAAGATTTAAGCCAAAAATATCTGCAAGATTCTTTTATGAGAGGGCATTAAAAACTATGGGGTCTTCTTTGTATTTAAGAATTGTTACTTAGATGAAAAAGATTGCATAGATCGGAGAATTCGCAGCAAATCTAGGGTGATTTGTGCTTGATTTACAAAAAGAATTACTGAAATCGGCAAAAAAAGGCAAAAGTTATAGCCCGATATGTATAACCTGGTAGTTCAGCTCCGGACACAGATGAGCGCACAAACCATTTCGAGCGAGTCACCTTAACATCTAAAACATCCTAACATCTTGACATCCTAAGGACTCCAAAATGTATGTCTCGTTACTAGTTCCGGGGGAGTACACGTGATCTAGGCCTTGATGAGCTGATCTAGGCCTTGATGAGTAGTGCCTAGCAATGCTTAAGTTTTGTGATCTGATGTCAGGAGGGGAAGGGGGGGGGCATTTCAGTCGAATTGAAAATGGACATTTTCAGGTCCTTTTGGCGACATAATAGCCTCAGTTATCGCATTGTTTGACTTTTTGCGACGTATTGGCACTAATTGAGTTTAGGCACATATCCGTACATCTTAAGAATTCGGAAAAAGCTTCTATTTCAGGAAATGTCCAAATGTCAACACGCCAATTTATTGTTATTATAATTGTTACTCATTGTCATTATTCCTGCCATTATTTTGGAAAACAGAAATTCAGGCTTGACTTGAGCAAGCAAGAAAACTGATATTGTGTATTTGTTCATTGCAGTGCTTTCACTCGAGTGTTACACTTGTATCACGAGATTATGTAATGAAAATCAAGTGAATAATTGCACAAAGCCGTCAGACCGATGTTTTAAAAAGACTCACCACGAGAAGGACGAGGACAGTAGAACAAGATATGATCGTGGGTGTGCGAATGAGACATCCTGTGCACTGGGAAAGAAGTTATGCAAGTCTTCTATGCAAGAGAATGATGATATTGATTGTGAATACAATTGTTGTGAGACGGAAAAGTGCAATACCGGAAGTGACGTCTTGAAACCAGCTGCTCTGGTGATGTTACTGGCCCCGTTACTGCTCGTCTTATGACCGTGGCACCCAGTGATAAATAAAAAGATCGTTTAAGGTGGCTCTAGAGTATTTATTGCAAAAATAGACCTCTACTTCTAGCATAGTGTTTAACTCGAAAAATTCTTCCGAATTCCAGAATTGCTGGCACAGGACTCGTCATGTCCAATGGAAGAGTTTTTAGAATAATTCATAACTTGAAAATTCAACCGCTAAAAGCGCATCCACAGTAATAAGAGTTTACTCAGAGAAATGCCCAGGTCAGCTTTTCCCATGCGATTTAAATTGTCAACAATGTTATGTAGTTATACTCGCTCACAGATTATACCCCCAACTACCATGGCACCAACACCGCAGCACCACAATGCAATGCAGTGCAATAATAGCACTTTTTCTCTTTCAGTGCCAATAAAGTCTGTCTGTTGTCTGCCACAGCACAGCAACACCAACTGATCCCACAAAAAAATCTAGCATGTTTGGAAAAGTATTCTCCTTTTTTCATCTCACATTTTGCTATTCATCATGAAATGTTTTTCGTCTTCAATTTTGGTTTTGCGAATAAAAGGGGCTGTACCACAGTTATTTCAATGAATTTGTAAATATAGCTCTAACCTCATATGTTATCCCCCGATCTCTTATATCGCTTGATATTAGCATACTTGCCAGGTAACTTTTATCTGCAAGCGTGCCGATTTTCGTACAAATTTTGATATAACTTCAAACTTTGAAAACTATTATTATTATTATTAATATTATTATTACGTCGACAATGCGATGATCTGTAGGAGAGGCGGCTTCGTGATACAACGACTTTGTGATCTGGAAGCAGAGCTGCTTGGCACAGTGTGTAATGATGTCGCGATTGAGCCGATACTTCAACAAATAACCGGAGAGACCCTGAACAGGGGTGCAAACAGAGCCCCTGACGCCTGTCTCGACATCCATGCCCGAGGTTTTTGAGAACGACAGAGAGCTGCATTCTTTGATGTCCGGGTTTGCCACCCAAATGCAGACTCCTAACCGTCAGCAAACTGCCGAGCAAGTTTACAGGCAGCACGAGAGCGAAAAGAAACGAAAGAGTAATGGAGGTTGAACAAGGAACTTTTACGCCGTCAGTTTTTAGTACAACTGGTGGAAGGGGCCCTGAGTGCATGATTTACGCCTAGTTGAACTTTTATCGATTAAGAATGTCAAAGTTCCATTCGCACTAATGAAGTCCGCACTAATCTCTCTCAGAGGTTCTAGATCTATAAAATGAACAATTGATGTAACAAATGTTGACATTTCACATGATAATGCTACCGCCCGTTTGACCTAGTTTTACCAGTGATTTTACAATTTTCTCTTTTTTTATTCTCTCGTTTGCCTGAATTTTTAATTTTCCTTAAAAAAAGTCACTAGTCATATTACTAATGTTTTTACATTTCCGCATTTTTAAACTTGTATATAGTGGTTTCAATAAAGTTTGTCACCCAAAAGACTAGTTAGTCATTTGTTGTCTCACGTGCTAATCAAAATTCAATTGGATTTACGCGCGTGTTGGGAACAGCGTGATTTTTAATTTATAGTGCACTTCAAATCTCAAATTGAAGGGCGCAAGAACTTTATTCTTAAACGTCAACGACAGTACTGCGTACAGCATTACCACCGTATGTATTGCTACGCGACCTCAAAATTCATTGTTGGGCGATTGGCGATTTTACGCAAGAAAATTGTTGTCACTTTTCTTGAACCAGAAAGTTAAACATTCAAGACAAGGAAGCTAAAGGATAGCTTAAAACCATTTTGGTTGATTTTACAATCAATGTCGGCCCACTGAAGTGGCCGAATCCAGCGTTTTAGTTTGATTGACGGCTAAAAATCGCCAATCGCCCATCGCGACATTGAATTTTGAGGTCGCGTAGCAATGCATACAGTGGTAAGCTGTCCATTTTACTTTTCACGCTTTTCTTTTGTCAAGAAGGAAATCAAATACTGACGGGGTATTTTGTGAGATGATTGCATGAGAACCGAACTACTGAAACTCCGCTTGAATATTCTGTTCAATAAATTTCTAAAGAAAGAAATATTTCGCAAATTCTTTTCTGTTTTCCGTCTGTCCGTTTTTGCTAGTCATCCTACACCTTCGAAAGTATAATGAAAGTAAATTATCGGAACGCTCGCATAGAAATTCAAAAGACGCGCTTTTTAATAATTAGTAATATATCTTCAGAAAGCTTTCTAGGCGCCCAAAATAAAATTTCAATTGAGCATTCGATTGGAACGAAGTACAATTATTATAATTGTAAGTGTCTCTATTTCATTTCTTTGAGAAGCGAACTCTTTGAGCAAAATAAACACAGAACGCTAATTGTATCATCCAAACAATTTTTGAGGGAAATTAGATTTTGGGTTGTGACCGTGAAATGTCAAATTTTGCTGAGCTTTGGCTGAAATTTTTATCAGACGTTCGCTCTTAAGAATGCACATTTTTAGATGCCAGTGCAATTCTCTCACTCGAATTTGGAAACACGTTAAAGTCTAAGGTCGACTTCGCTCATCGCGCGCGGCATTTTTGACTCATGGAGAATATTTATTATTCAAAGCACGAATGACCCACAATGCTTGGCCCCGACAGCTTGTAGGCTTTAGTCTTTGGGGTGACAAACTTTATTGAAACCACTATATATATAGGAAAGAAAAATCGATGGAGACTGATTGTAAATATTTATATTTTTAGATGTATAGTTATTAAATTATTATTATTATTAACAAGATTTCAAAAACTCAATGTTGCAATCTGTTACCATCCGCTCTGTAATAGGTCCATGCAGCCTACAATAATGATCGCTTTGCAGTTAAAGAGCAGTTTAAATTGACTCCACGAAAAGTCCAAGCGCATTTTCTGTAAATATAAATTCGGTCATAAATTCGGTCGTGTGTCGAATATCAAACTTGGAGGACAGTAGGGAGCATCATTTAGCAATACTTTAACATCGATCTTTATTCGAGACTTTGTTTGCCTGCTGTTCAGGCTCAAAAACCTGTACCGGTCTGAACTTTCACATGGTTACCCTGGAGGGTTTGAACTTTGCTGTAGTGTGCATTGTGTTGTGATCGGAGTTGCTATAGCAACGTTATAACCACACCCTTGTTTATAATACGCAGCCATCAGACGCGTTGCGCGACCTAAACTTTTCAAATGACACCCCTCGCACTAATCCCTGAGTAGCTAACATTAATCACAGCAAGTTTGGAGAGCATTCATTGGGCCGATTTTATGTTATTCGAACGGACTTTTTCAGGCTCCAAAATGTCAAAGTTATTTATGCCGCAAAGATTTCCTTGAAAAAGAATGGCTAATATCTGCGGAATTAAAAGATCCTTGCCGCCCGAATAATCTACAAACCCAAGGCAATGTACCAGCCAAATTTCACTTCTTGGAATGCTTCCGATTTTGTTTGGCATGTGTTCAAGCAAACTGCAAAATTTGAGAAATTATATTATAAATCTTACGTTTGTTATAAAATTTACACTTTTCGCCTCTGACAAAAATCTCATATGATTTTTTTTTTATACTTCCGTAAATTAATCTTGAATATATACCAAAAATAACCCTCTAAGTCTCGAGTTCATTGAAGTATTTTAAGGCACCGAGAAAAAATGCTAAACTTCACTACTCTTTCGGTTTGCTTCACTCTTTCGGTTTTCTTCACATAATGCACACTACAATAAAGTTCAAACCCTCCAGGGTAACCATGTGAAAGTTCAGACTGGTACAGGTTTTTGAGCGTGAACAGCAGGCATACAAAGATTGGGCGTTGAGGGCAGAAAAAATTGTAGGCAGCCTCCTTAAGACCTTCTTGTAATCTACTCAAGCTTTGTCCTGTCTTTGTTACCTCTTGGTCCAACAGGAAGTTTCAAAAGGGAATGAATAGTAACTCCTTGAATGTTAAATGAGGCTTTGCCAGTTGTGGCAGTTATTGCACACTTGTGTTTTAAAAGTTCTTGAACTGCATTAATGAGATAGCTTTTTCCAGTTCCAGCTAACCCATTTAAAATAAGGCATAGGGATTCCTTGTTGCTTGAGAAATCCTCAGAATAGGACTTTATAATATTATATGCTATGTCTTGCATTTCACTAAATGTAGCAATGTCAATAGTTTCATAGTTTGGCTGAACATTTGAAATGCTGTGTTCCTTTTTCATTTTCACCCAGGTTGGCATTTCACCATTATCACTGATCTGTTGATCAGTGTAATTGCTCCTGTCCTGGTGCCAGTCATATTCTACATCTGAACCATCATGGGAATTTTCAAATGGCGTGTGAAAGTCACATAAGATCTTCCATTCCTCTCGGATATTAGTATCACGTTCCAAAGGATCTGTTTCATCATCTTTATCTTCCTTACCTTTGTAAGGTATTTCTATTTGGACTTTTGTCACTTTGGACAGCTGAAACATAATGCAATCCATTAATATATCCTAAGTAATATGCAGTGCATTCTGCACTTAGAGCGTCTATCCCAGGAGTTATAGCGGAGCTCCCGCGGGCGCCGAAGGCGCCCGCGTAGCGGAGCCCCATAGCTACATGCAGGAGAAGAAGGAAACATAACAGAAAAGTGTATACCCATCGACCTCGATTTTCATGGACTTCCGGTTGTGTGTGTGTCCGTC
Source organism: Scolanthus callimorphus (assembly GCA_033964015.1). Classification (NCBI taxonomy): domain Eukaryota; kingdom Metazoa; phylum Cnidaria; class Anthozoa; order Actiniaria; family Edwardsiidae; genus Scolanthus; species Scolanthus callimorphus. The sequence continues at coordinate 24,786,930 of CM066911.1, read as the reverse complement.
GTCGCACAGGTAGCCCATCAGTTTTGAGCGGGAAAATGAGCACGCGCGCGCCTTGAATTTTATTTGCAAGGGATTTTTTTTTTCAACCAGCGAAATGCAGAGAGAAGAGGCCTCTGGCTCTGCTAAGCAGGGAAGAATTTTCGACAAGGGAATTTGTTTTCTTGCTCTTCACGAAAAAAATGAAACGTTTCTGTGACAAGCTGCCTCATTTCAAGGTATTTTAGACTAAGTCTAAAAGTCAAATTTACTGCGATGAGGTCGAAACGTCGAGATGGATATGTCGATGAACACGGGAGTTTCACGAAGGAAAAAGAAACGAAGTCTGAGGGCGAAGAGTGAGAGAGAAGAACCAGCAGCGAGCAAATGACATGTCTGAAGACAACAACGGCCGTCGATCGAGAGAGAACGAAAAATTATGTCTTCAGTAGGGGGATGAAAGTACCCTAGCCAACATGTCGAAACCTGAAGTAAAAAGGCAGAGACTAAATACAACGGAAAAAAGTGTCCAGAACATTTTCCTTCTCAGAATCTCAGAAGGAAAGATAGAACGACAGCGCGGGAAGAAGAACGAAGGTCGAAACTCAGAAGACTGTCGTCGTGCTGTGCAAGGAAAAAATATTCTCAAGGTAGGTCCTCACGAAAAACTTTAAAATTCAACCGTAGTTTTATAAACTTTATTTTTTTTTTTAACTTTTATTAATTTTCTTTTTTAATTTTCGTTCCAAGTTTTTTCGCGTCCCGGCGGCTCGCTACGCTAGTTAAAAACGATGGTGGATGTCGGGAGATTTACGTTACTTGTTTGTTTGAGGATTCCAAGTGTAATACGCATTTTTAAGTGATTTCAGTTTGACAGTGATTCTACTTCCGTTGCCATAGCTTTGAGCGATAATTATTGTACTTAGGGAGAATTTAGGTATTTGCTTGTCCATTAGGCAGCCATGTTGAATGAAGCGGAACGCCATCATCGAACTTTACTTTGGCAGGGACGTCAACCTTGCCGCTCGAAAAACCTTGAGACACCAAAATATTGGGCTTTTGAGGCAGGAAAATACCTAATGTCTGTCATTTTCGCTGTATTTAGCGTTCTTTTAAGGTCCAGAAGCAAAAAAGAAATCGTTTTTTCAAAAGAAAACCGGGAGATTTTACTTAAAAACCGGGAGACTCCCGGCAAAACCGGGAGAGTTGACGTCCCTGCTTTGGTCATCAAACAATGACTCTGCAATGCAATCTCCGAACTTCCGATTAGGCAATGGTACAGTAATTCTTGAGTTTATTAACCTGTTGTTCTTAGAATTGTGGAATATTTTATCCATTTCGCTAAGCCCTGAGGTTTGACTGAGGAATAATTGACTGCTTGATTTAATTTGTAGGTTTCCAGCTTATGTTTTTCTGGCTTCACAGTGTTTACCGCATGTAACAGGCAAGTAATCATTAGATTATTTTGTTTCACTGTCGGATCAGGCACGAACATTTTCAAGCATATATCTTGTAGGTAGCGCAAGTTTATTTGACATTATTTTTGTCTCCCAAATCATTGAAAAAGTTAGTTTTTACATTGTAAATAAAGTGTAAGTATACTTTATAAAACCAGACATGCTGGGAACAACTGACAAAGTGCATCATTCACAGTTGAAGGGGAATCTGAAAATTGATTATCTTAATACAGGAAAAGAAACAAAATTTAGGCATATTTTCTTAGAACAAGATATTTCTCCCTCATGATATTTGGCCTTTGTCAAGCTTGAGTTTAGATGCAATTATATTTCAGTTCAATAAAAACCTAGGACAATTCACAGATAGTTAATATTTGTCATAAAAATGAAAAAAGTGAACCTACAATCATTTGTATCTGTGACATTATAGCTTCATGTGATGTTTTTCATAAGTCATCTTGTGAGGATTAGCTTGCACCCCCGGCCGGGCCCCCTGCAATCATCACACTAAGTGGAATATCCTCAGAAATGACTGTAGCCAAACACACATAAAATGTGTGGTTCCCAGGGGGTACTTGGATATAGAAATGACTGGGGGTCCAACAGAGCTTCAAATTTCACCCAAAAAAATGAGCCATAAGTTTTAAACCGCCCGCCCATAATATCCAACTTTCTTAGTCTAAAAAGGCCATTTAGCATACACATGATGCTGTGAGCTGCTTTCCCGGAAATAGCTTTAGCTTTCGATCAACCCCCCACCCCCCAAATACCTGGTAGAATTTTAAACCCAAAAAAATTCCTTTTACTACAAATTTCATACCCCCCAAAAATGTCAGACCTCCACATCACTTTTATATCAAGGTACCCCCTTCGTTATGGTTCCAGAAAGCCCTTCAAGGAAGGGCTTGGAAATTCTAGAGTGGTTGCGGGTCAATTTACCTGCTTTTTTTATATACAAATACTCAGCTATTTTTCTTTTGATATTCCAGAGGGTTGTGTCACTTTTCAACACACTTCTGTGGAGTGAGTGAGAGGGAACCACACATAACACTCAGGGCCGTAGCAAGCCTCCAAAAACTGGGGGGGGGGGGACAACATATAAAAAACCTCAAAGCAGTTTTTAAAAAAAGTTTAAACTCTTTTGCCTGAATGTGAATTTGCCGCATGTTTGGGAGAACTTTGAAATGCAGGGTGCAAAATTGGGAGTTAAGGGTTGTTTGGGGAAAAACTGGGGGCCCCGGTAAGCGCTGCGGCCCTGACACTGTTAACGCACCATAAATCCTTGAATTAGTGTCTGCTGGACACTTATCCACATAAAACATTCCTAAGCATATTTTTAATCGATCGGAAGCAAATAATTTCTAAAATACTACCATATCATAAAATACTACATAAAATACTACCATAGCATAAGTATGTCAAAAACGATGCTTCTGTGTGTGTGCCCTGTGTGCCTCCTGGACAATCAAACAGAGACATGGTAATTATGGAGTGTTAAAAAATCAACCTTGCTTCAATCAATACATTCCTTTTAAAGTGGTGAATCTGAAAGTTTGAATGTTATTCATCCTTGATTTAATGTTTTCATTATTTTTATGGCTTTTACAAAGATAATGGGACTCCAGTATGTTCCGTTACTTAAATGTATAATAATATCCATGGCTATATGCTTTCATTTGGTAAATAGACAGGAAAAGAAGATCTGTGTTATAGTTGCAACATTTTATAATGGATTCCTTTTCTCTTTCAATTTCAGTGACAAAGCAGCAGCCAGAGATCGCTCTTGGACAGGCCATCCATGGCATAAGGCAAAAATAATATTAACATAATGGCTGTAGTACATGGGAAGCAGAACATAAGTGAGGGGGCTGATAGACATTATGTATGGCAATGTGGGGGGTGGGGGAAAACAAGAAAACATGTTCAAAAGTGGATGCCCCTCCCTTCTGAGCTTCTAGGCCCACCCCCCTTACCATTCAGTGGAATTTTTAATTAATTAAAAAGAAGGTGCAGCTGTATGAGTGGAAAGCTCATTCTCATTCATGGATTCATGGTATACCATATATTGGATTGTATGGGGATGCTCGGCCCGAAAGGGGTAGGGTTTTCAGGCTAGAGGTATAAGAAAGGGGTAGGGTATTGGTAGGGTATTGGTATTTTCTGGAATGACATATTTTAGTAAAAATACACTGCTCATGTAATAAATGGGACATGTATATTGTGATTCAAATTAAAAAAAAACTCATGGCAAATAATTACTTTTCTCTTTATTGCACTTTTGTTCTTTGTTAGAATTATTCCATTGGGAGGGGTTAAGTATGCTATTTTTTCTGAAGGAAGTTTCTTTACCCTACTTGACGACAGGCCAAGCTTTATTGTGCCAGTGTAGCAACATACCAAAGAAGACACTGTATACATATCAAGAGACATTTTTTCTTGTAAAGCATACTGTGACAAGCTATCTACAATGGCAACCTTGTTTTTGTTTCATTAACACAGAAAAATATGTAACCGGGAGCTCCGCTTTTAGCCAGTGGCTAAATCTATATATTAACTTTTGCTGGTGACTCTTGCGTAGCGTCAGTTATATGTATCACACAGTTTAAGTGCATATCACCCCTGAAAAGAACGAAATGGAACAAATAGTATAGGATATTAGAGGTAACTTCCCGAAAACTGTTTTCAATTTCATTAAAAAATCGATATTTAACATATTTTTGAATTATTTCCTTCGACGAAGACAGCCACGCTAAAAAGGGTCTGGGTTGAATGACGTGGCGAGAGGTATTGTTCTCTCGTAGTGGCGAAAAAAAAAACATTTCAAACATTCAAAATGCCAAATAATTTGCATGTATAGATGTTGACAAGCGTATCAAAATGAGTTTCTCTTGTGTATCCTTGGAAAATTATATACTGTAGTGCACTTCTCCCTGAATCTACATTTGAGTGTCAGCTGAAAACAATACCTCCGAATACGTCACAAGAAAGCTCGACCCGGTAATCCCATTATCGGCCTGTTAACCACACGGTGACCAAAAGGGCAAAATCGGCTACTTTTGGCTGCACGTACTGAGCTGGGGTTTTATCCAAATCGCACGTAACATATATCAATTTAAAGCATGAAACGCGTAGAATTCGCCCCATTTCGCTCTTTTGGGGTGATATGCACTTTAAAAGCATCAGACTTGTATGCTTGTATGATAAGGTTATCACACCACGTCTCCGGTTTGGACATTTCTGTTATGTAACTTTGCTAAGAGTCACCCCCAAAACTTTCTACATAGAGCTCTCGATGATTATTTAAATGATTCACTCCTGTGAGTCTAATATCATGATGTAAATCTGGATTGCCATATATTTGATGTGAAAAGGCACGGAAAAAGCATGCACCACCGCCAGTACTTAAGATTTGAGGGGTTTGGGTCACAAAATAGTTTTAGGGTGACGTAATCACTCCTTTGGGACATCATGCTGATGACAATAATAATCAATAATCATTGAACGACGTCATTACTAAAAAAATTGAGGACTCCTTTGACAAAGTCATCTAGAGAGTTTAGGGGTGAGTCACAACCTCTTTATTGATAACTATTCTTTTCCCCCGTGTCCCCTTATTTCTGAATCATCATGAGTATCTGGGACACTATCATGAGTGTGATGATGTCATAGCATGAGTCAGTCTTTAAAAGCTGGACTAAACAAAATCACTTATGTTGAGAACTCCAAAGTGAAATCATACTATTATGTCTCAAAATACATTTACATCAAGAAACGGAGAGATTTTGCATCCTATTGGGAAGCGTGGAATGTTTGCTAGCGTGACGGTGTTTGGTGGGAGGTAACCTCGGTTCCACATTTGCAAATTCTTCCCTAATATACAAGGGGATGATATGTATCCAACAAAGACTGGAATTTGTCTTCAAGCTGACGAACTTTACGATCTAACAAGATGCGTAGATCAATTGTACACCATAGCAAAAACGATGGAAGAGTTTCAACAAAGTCAATCAATATTTAGTGGCATAATATATAGATTTAGGCACTGCCTAAAAGCGGAGCTCGAATTAATGCTTTACTATCATCGAGTTATCGTCTATCGACTTTTGTAATTTTGGTGACGTTATGCCACGTGACCTTGGTGGTGCACCCCCCTAGCCTCCACGATAATGTTTCCCAAGTTGGGTGACCTAGCGATGTTGTCTTCTTGAGATATTGACTTTTCTAGCTTTGATGACGTCATCAATGACGTTATGCCACGTGACCTTGGTGGTGCACCCCCTAGCCTTCACGATAATTTTACCCAAGTTTGGTGACCTAGCGATGTTGTCTTCTTGAGATATTGACTTTTCTAGTTTTGATGACGTCATCGATGACGTCATGCCACGTGACCTTTGTGGTAGATCCCCCTTGCCTCCAAGATAATTTTACCCAAGTTTGGTGTCCTAGTGATGTTGCCTTCTTAAGATATTGACTTTTCTAGAATTGGGATACCTGTGTTACGGACGGACGGACAAACAAACAAACACACGGAATCACCACTATGGGTTTTATTCAGGAAAGAAAAAAAAAAATCATATCTCCGGTAAACAGCTCCAATAACGAACAAACTTGACAAAGGTTGCCTTTAGGATGATAGCTATCTAACATCAAAGTCACGTGATATGACGTCATTGATTACGTCATAAAAATATGCCAAAATGTCTCAAACCACTCAAAAGTATAGGTCTGATACCACTTTTTCTTATGTATGGTGCTCCGCTATAAAAAAACAATAAAGCAATAACATTGTGTGTCTTCAAGCTGATGAACTTTATGATCTACCAACACGTGTAGATCAGTTGTCTAGCATAGTGAAAACGATGGATGGGAGTCAACAAGTCAATCAAGATTTAGTGGTATGTAAAAAACAATACAACAATAACTTTATGTGATAATATATCATGAAAGTTTCATCAAGTAATTGAGATGTATGAGATGATGGATAATAAATAAAAAAGGAATCAGTGTGGAAATAGGTGATTTTCTAAAGGAATCATGCAACACGTTCCATACGATTGCACTGAAACATGATTAATTAGATCCGACGATGTACAAGTATGTGTACATTAACAACAAATAAAAACAAATGGTGGATTGTGGAATGTTTGCTAGTGTGGTGGTATTTGCTAAGAGCACGGAGTCACGATTTCACATTTGCAAATTGTTCTCTAATATACAAGAGGATAATATGAGTTTATGATCAAACAAGATGTATAGATCAATTTTCAAAGTAATCGTGCAACACATTCCATAAGTAAACTGTCAAGGGAAAATCCCCTCTTTTGTTCTAGGGACTAACTCCTATTGTTCTAGGATTAGCTCCTATTGTTGAGGTCATAAGGAAGCGGCGGATCAGGTGGATTGGTCGATGACTCATCCCCTTGGTAAACACACGTGTCCCGGAAGTCATCCCCTTGGGAATTCTATAGTTAATCCGGATTGGTCGATGACTCATTCCCTTGGTAAACACACGTGTCCCGGAAGTCACCCCTTTGGGAATTCTTTTGTTGATCCGGATTGGTCGATATGACTCATCACCTTGGGTCCTGATCCGCATGTCTGCGTGCATAATATTTGAGAAATGTGGGGACGAATAATAGCGCCACCATCGTGAAGGGCCTGGGACTCTAGCATGACAGTCATGTCAATCATTGGCGGACTTGTGTTGAATATAAACTCGGGTAAACTTTGAAAAACCTTCACTCATCTTGAGAGCAGAGAAGTGCAGTCATAAAAAACACTTGGTGGAGCTATGTACTCTTACTTCATGGCAGCAGCTTTATTTTTATTAGTTGTCAAAGACCTACAAGTTTCGCTAAATTGGGGAAGCAAGAAGCAAGAACCGGACCAATTTTGTTTCTGTTGTTTTTGTAAAAAACAAGCACCTGATATCTGGGATTCCTTCAGGGCGATCTTGAGAGGATATTTTCAAGCATCGTTATAGCGGAGCCCCATAGCTACATGCAGGAGAAAATGAAACAATGGACTGGGGCGAGAGTAATGGCGGGCTGAACGCTGCTTTCGAGGCTCCCGAGTTTTCTTGGTTTTGTATCTAGTTTTAGATGGATAACTTGTTCAAAAGGAAATCAAGAGAATCGCTGAGTAGTGTCTCGTCGTCGGAGAAGAGTCCTACGACTAAAAAAGCAAAAGATTCAGAGGAGTTCGATATTGTTTTTCAAGCTTTGGATATGGCAGAATCATCTCAGGCCAAACTTGACTCAATCATCGCAAAGCTGGACGAGTTAGGTTTGATTAAGAATGAAATTCAAGGTCTGCATAAAGCTATCGACAAGCTAAACAATACGGTCAGTAATCTTGAAACTAGGTTCCTCCGGATCGAAGGGAACTCAGGGACAACGTGAAAGCGACGAAAGAACTTGAGAAGTCAGTTGAATTCCTGGATACTGAAGTCGAGCAGAACAACGCAAGGCTGAGTCGAGCAGAGAATGAAACAAAAAAAGAGCTGGAGTCCCTTAAACTACAACTTTTAAATTATGAGGTCTATAATAGAAGGGAAAATTTAAGAATCTACGGAATCCCGGAGGCTGAAATGGAGGATACAAAGGAAGCGCTCTACTCTTTTCTCGAGGCAGAAGTCGGCATGGCTGACGCTAGAGACATAGAATTTCAACGAGTGCATCGACTTGGTAAAAGAACACAAAGTCGTGATGGGAAGCCTGTAAAGCCTAGGACTATCATCGTACGGTGTTTAAGGTTTTCGGATAGAGAACGTATCTACAGTCATCGCTCTGATTTCGTAGATGGATCGCCGTATGGAATAGGGCAGGATCTCCCTAAGGAAGTGGTTATGATGAGGAAAAAAAATCTAAACTTTAGTCTACTATCCTTAAATGCTCGAGGTTTGCGCGATTCCTTTAAACGTAAATCAGTCCTGAACTGGCTTAACAAACAAAACGCTGACATAATTTTTCTGCAAGAAGCCCATAGTGATGAAAGGGTGGAATGTCTTTGGAAAACAGAATGGAAGGGGAGTATTTTCTTCTCACACGGAACCACATCCAGTAAAGGAGTACTTACTCTGATCAAGGATGACCTGGATTTTCAAGTTAAATCGTTACGGTCTGACAAAAATGGAAGGTATGTTATTATCCATGCTTTTGTTCAAGAAACGCCTATTATTTTAGCTAATATATACGCTCCAGACAAAGAAAAAGAACAGATTCCTTTTTTTAAATCAATCAACACAATCTTATCTGAGGTAAAAACGGAAGCCGAAAACAGTCTAATTATTCTCAGGGGTGATCTGAATGTATGTTTCAGTCATTTGGACTGCGACACCGACAACGTTAAGCTCAAACCCTCGGTCAAAACAGTAAATGATTTAGCCTTAGAAAACGATCTTGTGGATATTTGGCGCCTTAGAAATCCAAACATGAAACGCTTTACTTGGCGACAAAAGAACCCTTTAAGACAGAGGCGATTAGACTACTGGATGACTAGTGATGAATTTCAAGAAGATATCGAGTCGGTAGATATAATACCATCCGTAAAATCAGATCATTCTGCGATTGTCTTAAATTTTAATCAAGCTCCAGAAGGGAATCGGGGTCCATATTATTGGAAATTTAACTCATGTTTAGTGGATGATCCTGAATACGTTTCACTTATTAATAGTAAATATCCTGATTGGATCGAAGAAACAAAAGATATTTCAGATAAGCGGGTAGCGTGGGATTTTATAAAATTTAGAGTTCGTGAAACTACTATTATTTATAGTAAACAAAAGGCCAGGCTTCGTAAGTCTGATTTTAAAGAGGTTGAAAAGAAGTTAAAACAATGTGAAGAGAAAAATGATGCTTTCCCGTGTGAATCTAATGCTGCGAGCCTTGAATCTATTCGTTTAAAGTATGAAAACATGGTGGATCATCTCACTAAGGGGAGTATAGTCAGATCACGAGTCAAGTGGTATGAAGAAGGAGAAAAGAACAACAAATTCTTTCTAAACCTTGAAAACCACCGGTACAAAAAGAATTGGATAAGAAAAATATACACTACCGAAAATAAACTAACTACTGAACCCAAAGTAATCATGCGTGAATTGGAACACTTTTACCGTGATTTGTATGCTAATAACACTGAACAAGAAGCAGACGTGACAGATGCTTTTCTTGCGACTACAAACATAAAACCGTTAACGTTAGAAAAAAGATTATTGTGTGAAGGGAAACTCAAAGTTGGCGAGTGCTTCGAGGCTCTTCAGAAATTTCAAAAGAATAAGTCTCCTGGGAACGATGGGTTAACTATCGAATTTTACGAGGTGTTTTGGCCTTTGTTGAGTACCCAGCTAGTGGAAGCACTTAATGACTCCTTTGAAAAAGGCGAGCTATCCAACTCCCAGCGACAAGCTATTATTAAAGTAATTGAAAAAAAAGATAAAGACAGGCGTTATTTAAAAAATTGGCGTCCAATCTCTTTAATAAACGTAGACGCAAAATTAGGAAGCAAGACGCTAGCTATACGGCTACAAAAAGTATTACCAGATATAATCGGGTATGACCAGCATGCCTACGTTGAAGGTCGTTCAATTTACGATGCGGTACGATCGATTGACGACATTATAGAATTTACTAATTCAGAAAACATCCAAGGACTTCTAGTAGCAATTGATTTTCAAAAAGCATTCGATTCATTGGATAGAAATTTCTTGTATAGAGCTTTAAAGCACTTTAACTTTGGACCGTCCTTTATAAGGTGGGTAGAAGTTTTTCAAACTAACTTACAGAGCTGTGTAATGAATAATGGAAATAGCTCAGCCTTTTTTAGTATAAACTCTGGAGTCCGCCAAGGTGACCCACTAAGTCCCTATCTTTTTATAGTGGCTTTAGAAATTCTTGCCTGTCACATCCGTGAAAACCAAAAGATAAGAGGAATAATGATCGGAAACAAAGAAATTAAATTAAGTATCTTTGCTGATGATTTGACAGTTTTTCTTCAAATAAGTCAGCTTATGATCACCTATTAACGTCCATGGCAATGTTTGGGAAGATATCGGGCTTGTTTGTTAATCAGGATAAAACAGAAGCCATGTGGCTTGGGGCAAGTCGTTATGGGCCAACCGAGAAATTGCCAATAAAAAAAGTCGACCTACCAATTTTAATTCTAGGGGTATACTTTACTTATAATAAGAAATTAAGAAAAGAGCTGAATTTTGACGCGATAACAAAAAACATCAAGGAAGTCTTAAACCTATGGAAGTGGCGAAACTTGACAGTGTTTGGGAGAGTACAGATCCTAAAAACGTTTATAGTTCCGAAAGTCTTATATAGAGCAACAACATTATGCTTTGACAAAGAAATCTGCAAAGAAATAGAGTCGCTAATGTACAGTTTCTTATGGGGCGGCGGTAGAGATAAGGTTAAACGATTAGTGGTAGTTGAAGACTACAATAAAGGTGGTATTAAAATGCCTAACATAGAAATGCTCATTAAATCTCAACGAATACTATTTCTTAAACGTTTTAAGGAACCCCACCCCAGCATCTGGAAACAAGTCTTACAATACCATTTAAAATGTGTTGGTGGGCCTTTTCTGTTGGAGTGTAATTTCTCGTTATCTACGCTGCCATCTTCGCTACCCTTCTTTTATAAAGAGTGTTTTGTGGCGTGGCTAAGATTAACGAAAACAACCGATCCGTTAATGGACTATGAAACTATTGCAAATCAAGGATTATGGAATAATAAGAATATTATAGTGGGAAAACATTCAGTTTATAAAAGTCATCTTAAGAAAGCAGGTATATAAGAGTCAAAGATATTATCAATATTCACGGTAAACTTCTTGATTTCGACAAATTGAACGAAACATACAACCATGCATTGACCTTATCGGATTACTTCCTATTACACGGTCTGCTCCAGTCTCTTCCATGCAAATGGAAGGCTGTTATTCGCTCCCCTCCTGGTTACAGGGAGAAGGCAACAAACGAAAGCATGGATAACCAGACTTACTTGCAAATAGGAGACCAGTCCTTTGTCTTAGAAAAGCTAAAAGCTAAAAATATCTACAGCATCTTCATAAGTAACATTGCTGTTATACCCACTTCTAGATATAAACACCAACATGAGTTTCCTGGGCACGTGTTCGTGTGGGAGGAAATATATTCCATTCCCTTCAAAGCTACAATCGATACTAAGTTGAGAGAATTCCAATGGAAAATTCTTCACCGAATTTTATATGGAAACAGGTTATTATATAAAATGAATATAGTAGAATCGCCTTTCTGTTCCTTTTGTTATAAAGAAGATGAAACTCTCGAGCATTTAATGGTTAGATGTACATATATTCAGAACTTTTGGCTTGAAATTGAGCTCTTTTTAAAAGCCGTTAAAATATTGGAAAATAAGTGGTCAGAAAGTGAACTTCTATTAGGCATAACTCATAAAGAATGTAAATATAAAGATCTCATTAATCTTGTTTTAATTATTGCTAAGCGTTTTATTTATTTTTGCAGACAAAAAATGATCAAACCTTGGGAAAACCTAGACTTCTTCTGGAAAAAAGTTAAACAAATACATGATACTGAGCTAGCTATCGCTACAAAGAAAAACAAACTAAAAATTCATTTAACTAAATGGGAACCTCTTAAAAACCGCTTTTAAATTATTATTTTTTTTTGCTTGTTTGTCATGTCCTTTTTGTTGTATTTATTTTGCTGTATTGTGTATGTAAATATATATATACATACTTGATGACAATAAAAAAAAAGTCATTAAAAAAAAAAAAAATGAAACAACACAAAAGTGTATGTGCATCGACCTGTTTTCTGATGGACTTCCGGTTTGTTCGTCTGTGTGTCCGTCGTCGCAGAGGCGTGGGTTGCCTGTCTCGGTTTCGGCGGGAAAATGAGCACGCTCGCGCGTTCAAATTAATTGGCGATCGATTGGCGATTTTATTTGAAAGGGATTTTTTTCTTTGAGACTTTTTACTTCGTGTGAACTTCGTGACTTCGTGTCAGTTTTCGTCATGAGGAAGACGGTTTTTCCTCTTCATAAAAAAAAATGAAACGTTAAATCAAGCTGACAAATCAAAATTGAGAAAATGAGTTACCATGGAGCAGAAAGAAGCTGAGACCGATGTCATGAACATGAAGAAATAAAGTTTGTCGTTGGAAAGAAACAAAGCGCCGTAGAGGAGAACTGCCAGGGAAGACATGTCGAAAAAGAAGACAAACGAAGAGCTAGCGCGCGAGAGAAAGCACAAACAACGATAAGAAACTAATTCTCAAGGTTGGTACTTGAACTTTGTAGCTAGAGTATAAAAGGACATTTAGTAGTAATCATTTTTTATCAATCGCAAACTTTCATTCGAGTTTTTTCGAGCTTTCGCGGCTCGCTACGGGGTAGTTTGAAAAAGATGAAAGTTGCACGGGACGATCGTAGCCGCGCGCAAGAGAGATTTCTCTCGGGGGATTTGTTATTTTTGCACGCTCAGCTTTTTGTGGTAAGCTTTTTTTCAGGATTGCAATCTGGGCAGAATACCGTATTTTCTAGTGATTTAGTAGAGCTGATTGCCGTTACTCTCAGTGGCTGTGTTTATCCTTTGGCGTGGAGACTCGGGAGAAAGTTATGTAATAGTGTCACGCATAGCAGCCATCTTGAGCTCGCGAGCTTTCTCCAAGCGGCTCCAAAATTCAGATTTAGATAATGGTACAATGATTCTTGAATTCTCTAATGTAAGTTAGCTAACAATTCTTAAAATTTAGACACTTTCTATATATTCCGACTTCTCAATTTGGTTCGGCTACAACGAGTTTTCACTTGTAGTAGTAGACGAGAGAGACGGATTGATGATAGTAATTAACTTAAATTTTACGGGGTCGATTATAAATTAACTTTTGTGTTTAATTTAATTTTGTAGAAATTCCCAAGATGTATTCCTGCAGGGTATGCTTCACCGAGTATTTCACATATGACAGGCAAGTAGAGACACCTCTCTAGGGATAATTATTGCTCTCTATCAATTTATGCAATGACATTTTTTAGTTTATTGTTTCTCTGGTTGGCAGTGTCAGGCATGAACTTAGAAGTGGAAGTTTAAATAATTGCTCATTTAAAATATCAACCAAGGGGATTCAACATAGAGGATGTTTTTCTTCGAATTGTCATTTACTTGAAGTTTTGACAGGCCCCTGAAATTGATTTTATAACATGGTTTACATTTTTTAATTTACATGGTTAACATTTTTTAATAATTATGAAAAATATGATCTACTTGCCTTCCAATTCTAGAAGACCACTTTGTGAGGGGTCCCTAACATGCTCTGGATCATCTGCAATTCTCCCTCAATATTAGCCTCATTCAAGGTTGTACATTTCTTTGTTAATTATCACTTTTTGTGAACGGAAATATACAGTTGACTTGAATGTACTAAAAAAATTACATTGAAGATACATGTACATTGTATGTTTATTAGTATGTATAAATAAATGAATAAATATTCATTCACCATATTTTCCTGCTTCTGATTGGTTGATCACCACTGGCAAATTCTTGATTTTTTAAAAGCGAGCGACTAATTCCATCAATGACGTCAAAGATTGGATAAGTTGAAAGTTGTTGCAAGTGTGACATCACACCTTTGTAAGCAGGATGGCAAACTGCCTGCTCCGGGGCTTGAAATTGTGCCAGATACAGGTGTAAATACACCTAAAAAATTTCCTTTTACACCTAACGTTTTCAACTTAGGCATAAAATAACGACTGTGTTTTCATTTTCTACAGTGTTCGTTTAGTGTATTTACGCCTAGACTTTTGATGAATTACACCTATAATGTTCATGGTACATGGCATAAAATTACGACTTTGATTAGTATTTAGTTTCAAGCCCTGTCAGCTCCCTCAAAGAATTATAGCTGGGAAATCTATTTTGAATCAATAATAAAACAATTAAAAGCTTGAGTGAATAATAAAACAATCAATGAATTCAGCTTTGTATGATATGGATAATTATTAAGATCTAGGGGATGTTATCTACACTGACCTTTTACCTCAATGGATAATAATAATACCACCATCGGGGGGGGGGGGGGACTCCCATATTTTTTGACCGGGGATGATCGTCGTATCTTTTAGGGGTTAAAATCACAGGGGCCCTGGTCTCTTTTAGGGGTGATCTTAATCTTCAATAAAATTAGGGAGATTGGTATCTTTTAGGGCCGAAATATGTGTCCAAATTGTTTTCTCTCATGATGGTGCTTCTAAAAACCGTGTAAGAAAGAGAGATTACTCGACGAGAAGACGATAAAACACGGAAATTTCTTGATGGGTATCTTTTACCTGTTTCCTTTGCGCCTACTTTGCACATAAGGCCTCACCTTTTAGGGTATCTTTTAGGGTAAGAAATTATTTGAGCCACGCCAAGGCCCGCCATGTTGGGTATCTTTTAGGGGTGAAACTGAAAATTTCCGACGATCATCCCCGCTCAAAAAATATGGGAGTTCCCCCCCCCCCCCCCCCGGATCCAATCACCTTTTAAACAGATTTAGAAAAAAAGTTTATCATGTATGAATTAGTTCTAATTTTTTTTATTTTTTATTGAACTAAAAATATTTATCCTACAACAATTGAATGAGACTAACATGGAGTGAGGATTTAATTTTATTTTATTTTGTTCCCAAAATGGAACTAGATGCAACCCAGAGTATGCTAGGGACAAAGTGGTCTTCTATTGGTAGGTCATAGATCATATTTTTCATTATTATTGAAAAATGAATTATGATAGGAGGGCCTGATACAAGATAATTGCACATGATATAGGCATATAAATACTGCTTTCTCTGGAAGGGGGGCATAGCTGTCAACTCACCCGCATTAGGCAGGTGTCACAAGATTTTAAAGCCTGTCACCCGCATGATGATTGACATTTTTTTATACATTTTCTGTATTTCACCATTGTCGCTCTCTGCATTTTTTCATACATTTAAGTTGTATTTTCCTGCCACGTGGAGGGGAATCACAAGATTTTTGACGAAGTTGGGTTGACGGGTATGGGGGGGGGTCCAATACTGTTGACATGTTATTATATTTCCTTCTTATACTTTGTTACCAAAATGTATGTTATTTCTTACTATACAATTATAACATTCCTTAACTAATGTCTGATGTGGCAAAAAATGAAATTAAAATAGACGAAATTAACCAATTAGATGATAAAAAAGAAATATTTTCTTTACCCTGATTTGATGAACTAATTATTATTGTGGCTCTTACAAAAACAATGGTACTCCAGTATGTTCAGCTACTATAATTTATAAGTATCCATAGCCATGCATGGTTTACGTAAGACTGGTAAATTTAAAGATCTGTCTTCAAGGCTCATGGCTATTATCATTCAATTTCAGTGACACAACAACCGCCAGAGGTGGCTTTTGGACACACCATACCATGACACAAGTAAAACATAATTAGAGCGGTTTTCATTTGACTGTCGTGGGTAATTTTAAATTACTTGGTAATTGCGATTAGTTTGGGTTGTGATTGTTCAAGAGCATGATCTTTGACCCTTCTGTCAATTAGATTGCATAGAGAAAATAATAACACAACTACTTGTAATTACTTCACTCACAAAGGCGAGTTTGTTGTCGAATTTCTATTGCATTGACTGGATAGTGAATTACTCATGAATTGCTTTCACTACAGTCATGAAAATCGGTATATAGATTTAGAGAAATTGAATATGTAAAATTTGGGTTATCATCCGAGTTATGGCATTGCGAGGTTTCTATTTTGCATGCGACACAAACCTTGTTATGGCATTGAGAAGTTTCTGTTTTGCATGTGACACCTTTCTCAAGGTGTGTCTGATGTCTGATTTGCATGAAATATCAGCTTCTTGTGTTAGGCCTAAGGGACCAGTTATTATTTAAGTCGGAGGGGGGTGGGTGGGTTTAAGGGGGGGGGGGGGGGGGGGATTTGGCCAATAGAACTAGAAATGGGTCAATTTGCTTTTAACTGAACCAACAATGAAATATCAATGTCTGTAAAGAGTGGCTTTAAAATTTGTGAACTGCTTTTAAAATTTTGCCCTACGACTGCAATACAAACACTCTTTACACATGTCTAAAAGTCACTTTTTAACGCTGGGATTTTGAAAACTTTGACTGGGAAAACTTCAGGACTGGGATCTTGCGAAACTTTTACACTGAGAAATGGGATTTGGACCCCGTTCAGGACCTGTTTGAATCATTTTGACTGACATGGATGGAGGGGAAGGGGCGTCCTCAAATGTTTCAGTCTATCAGAGGGGGGCTCCCGAAAACAATCAATGCTATCAGGTGGGGTTCTTGAAATTTTTTTGGACCACAGGTATTTTGTCCTCCACCCCCCTCTCCGACATAAATAATGACCGGTTCCTAAGGTAGAAATTTCTGGGGGGGGGGGGGGGGCATACTGAAAACCATACCCTATCAGTGACAAAAAAACATGGCAGACCTCAGGAGCCCAAAAAACATACAATATATTAGGGAGTGCCCCACCCCAAGCCTATTCTTTCATACCTGGGAAATATATTTCTTATTGGCTGTTCAAGTTTTAGTTCAAGCATTCCAGCTATAAATTACATATACGTTTTTGATTGTAATCTAATTAATTAAGTATTGTAGAATCATAGGATTCCAGAAAAGATCCATACTCATTCCTCCATAATGTGTTTTATACAATAACATTAACATTTTCAATAAATTTGGAGATATTGGAAGATGACACAGTAAAAGTCATGTCAAATAACGTTTTTCCCTTTATTGCCATTTGTGCTTTGCTATAATATCATTCCATTGGAAGGAGTTAGTACCTTAATGGGAACCCTTTTCCATTCACATGGAAAAATATGTTACTGAGGGAGCTCCGCTTTTAGCCAGTGGCTAAATCTATATATTAGAGTTTTTCTGTATCCTCTGTGCTAAGGTGTGAAAGACAGAGGGTCTGTGCTATTATGCAAATGCCTCGATCTTTTGTTCGCTTAATTGTGGTGAACTATTGTGATCACTCGTGCATAACTTCTTGATTCTCAGATTCCAAGAAAAAAATTCGAGCAAGCCTCTGACCTAGAAAAAAAATATTGCGCAAGCAAAGCTGGTGGCGAAAAAGAATCGAGCAAGCTCACTCTCATACTCTCTCCTGATTACTATTTAGGGAACCTGATGACTTTATAAATAGTTTTTTTTTTGGTCGGCTCGCGATGCGCGCTTGCCAAGTGTCTGAGCTTTCTGTTCAAAATTGAAGTAAATTTACTGTCAGGAAATGGTAAATAAAGGTTTACTTACTTTCAACTGATACGTCCAAAATCGCAGCAGCTTCGCGCGCATAAATGGGGGATGTTGTGGTGTAGTATTTACAAACGAAAATTGTACTGGGCTATGATTAATAATTGGAAAGTTTCCGTGACGTGTTTTTTTTTTCAGTTACTCCATTTCTTCAGCGTGATTTTCGTCTCCAAGAAATAAGAATTTCACTAACCTCGTTAGTTTTCAACATCGCGACGAGCTTTGAGAAGCCAAACAAGCAAACTACTCAGTTGGTCAGCCCTCGTTCGTAAATATGTGGCCCCTCGTGGACCCGCCACTGCCTGGCGGTTTCTGGAATATATAGCCAAGCCTTTGTTTAGTTAGAAGGAAAATGAAACTTTACAAAGCGGTCCGGTGACCAAAAACCCGAACTGTTCCGGATGCTATAAACATACCAATTTCGCGAAATGCTAACATAACAGGAGAGCTTGAAATCGTACTTTATTGAAGTGATCAATTGTCGTTTTGACGGCGAAATTAAATTTAAGTAATTTGCAAACCCTAAAAAGACAAATACAGGAAAAAAATCGAGCACAGTCACATTCTAGGGTAAAAAAAATCGAGCAGCAAAACTGGACGCGAAAAAAATTTCGAGCCAAAAAAATTTTGCCACCCCCCATCAAATATTAAATGGTCCGTCCCACACGGCGGAAGAGTTGATCATGAATAACAGAAAGACCAAGAAAAACAGAAAACGCAGATCCTATGAATAATGAAGCTTCGGAAGAATTATGCGATATCCAGCCACCAGGCCCAAGTGCCCCCCCCCCCCCCCCCCCCCCGCCGAGATTCCGTCATCACTAGACTCTATTTACCCAGTTGACGGGTCTAATCATGCGCCTACACTCTATTTACCCAGGTGACGGGTCTAATCATGCGCCGTACGTAGCGAATTACAACAAGAGAAAATCCGACGCCATCCTTTGTTTTTAAATTCTGAACGGCTCATGATAAGAGAAGGAGGCTGAACGTATGATTGAAAGTCATGTTCCTCTTTATTTGAAGGGCGCGGACTAAACATGTACCCGCCACCGTGACAAGACACTTTAAATTTTTTTTCAAAAGCGTTGGATGACAATTTACAGATAAAATTAATGTAACGTAACATAATATACTTTGATTTTCTAGAATTAATTTTTTTTTTGCCTTTTGCCTGTTTTCACATTACAGGACTGGCGCAAACCTTTCCGTGTGCGCGTTATTAACGTACGGCGCCTATTTGTAAGGGCGACTACAACATACGTAAACAAACACGCAAACTGCTTCTGTAATCAAAATCTTCCCGCTCTTAACTTCGAGGAACGCTGCGATGAATTGGAATATGTCCTATGCGATTTTCTACATGTAGTTTCGCTCGTCCCGATTCTATGTTAGCGCGCGAGGCACAAGTGCACAAGTGCATGCGCCAGAAATGGTTCGATAGCAGGATATCCGCTATCTGCTAGGAGATAAGCGTCTCGGGGGAAAGGAGCTGCAGGTGGAAGCCCATCGGAGGTAGACGCCCAAATGTCTCCGCATCAGTTGCGTGCCCGAGAAAACCACCTCTCAAAAACCTAAAATAACCGTCATTGTCCACGACAGCGTTAAAGTCGAGGAAGTGAAATCCTCGATCTCGCCTCTAACTCACCCTGGGGGCGGTTTATTTGAATTGCGACCGTCCAGACAGCATTGGGAAACTGTTCAAATTCGTTTCTCTGCTTTTCCCATCCATTTTCGTCTATCCATCTACGTACCGATGAAAATAATGTTGGTATCAAATGGGGATGATCGCGTAGATCGTATCGCTGACATTACTGAGTAATATGCCAAATTGCTGGCTGCAATTCCTTAGCCACAAGAAGCAGAGTAAAACTCTATCATGAAAACAAAGCGAATATGGTATTGTGCGTCTTACACGCCTTCTAAGATTCAGTGAGTCCCATACGCGCGCCTCGTCATCTACTCTTATTCGTTGTATAATTCGCGATAAGCTTCCCGGAGTTTCTCCTGTGAAGAGCCAAAAATTGCCAGGGCGAGCAACTAGCACATTCCAGACACCCCTCCCCCCCCCCTATTTGGGGGCGGGGGTGCCCGTCGGGAACTTTCAATTATACGCCTAAAAGGTACCAAACACGGTGTCGCTTAGTTGATTTACACCCCTAAAAAGGATTCCCTAAAAAGTACCAACAAGACGTATTTTACCTCGTAATTTTCTCTCGTATATTTTACATACAAGTGTGGTTTGCTTGATTTGCTGGAACGGACCTCTAACAGGTACCTATCTGGAGAAAATAGAAGAGTCCTCCGCTCCGGGTTCCAGACACTTGGCTGTCGAATTTTCCATGCATTCTCGTCGCAACTTCGACTTAAAATTGAATGTGCACTGGTAGGCTGAGTTGTGCAAGGAGACGAATAACACGCTGTATGGCTAGAACCAAGATATGTATCGGTGGCTCAGGTGGAGGAGGAACATTTGGGTGGATGTTTTCTGAAGTCTTCCACGAGAAAATAGTATCGAAAAAAAAAATTTGGAACTGGTGGAATCATGTCTTTTTGTTATCTCGCCGCCGCATATTGAATAATGATTTCAACGCTTGGAAGTTTAATTACTTGTTACACCGATTAGCTCCATTCAAAATATGTTAATGTGCTCAGTCACTGAATCACAGAGGCCTCTGAAAAACAGAGGATACAGAAAAACTCTATTAGGAACATAACGAAATGAACGACAAGCGAGAGCAAATACTGGAGATGATTCAACAAAATTTGCATAAGCTACGATTAAATAGAGATATAGTCATTCGAATAGGACACGAACTTGTATTGGATGAATCGTTTATCCAGCGATGGATAGGCGATAACTTAGAAAGCATTTCGGGAGATACTCAAGAGTTATCGGTCAGCATATGCCCTCAATGTAAGAAGACCAACTTCTCAGAGAGTAAACACTGCGACGAGTGCCATAGCTCTTGTGCGATGTAAATAAAATTCACACTTGAAAAGTCAATAAACCTTCTTTATTAAAGCATAGACAAATACAGACGGTTTAACGTGTTGTCACGGTAACACACTAGCGGTGTTAAACCCTACAAAGGTCAAATAAATTATGTTTTCGAGATATTACTGCGGTCTCATTAATGGAAGAAACTCTGGAATAACAAAATAGATCAGTGTTCTTCGTTTTCTAATGAAAAATAATGCGCTCGTCCACAGTTGTCACAGTCTTGCTAGCAATCCTTGTAAAACTGATGATGCAGCAAGAATGGCTTCGAACAAATGTCGCATGTAACAGGTTGCCCAACAAGGTTAAAATTATAGTCGTCTGGCCACGAACACGTGGGACATAGGGCTAAGACCATTGACTTCGTGTCGGGAAAACTGCAATAATCACAAGGTAGTGTTTTGGTTCTTATCTACCACCTGATTGCTGTAAAAGCTTCTTGCTCCCCTCTTCAAATTGGTATTCTAAAGATTCGTGCTCCAAGTCTATGATTCGTTTCAATACATCCTTATTTTGAATAAGCTTTTTATTAATTCCAAGGTCTGTCAGACCCTCGATAAAGGTATCTATTCGTTCAGGTTTTCTTGTTTTGACGTTAAACGGTAATAGTACATAATTGAGTAATGAAGCCATATTGGTTCCTGGGATTCTGTGTTGGTTTCGAATCATTTCATTTGATAAGTTCCAATAAAGAATCTTTTTTAGAAGACACAAATGATTGAAGTAAGTCGCGCGCTACATCTTTTGGAATTTTTTTAGATAATTGTTGTAACATTTCGTCAATATCACACTGACTTCCATTCTCGGACTCACTCGTGCTGTCATCGGACTCACTCGTGCTGTCATCATCTGAAGATTCCGCATCACTACTAGTGTTGCTTTCACTATCCCAGCTGGAAGTTTCAGTCTCAGGCTCCTCCTCCTCATGAGAAAACTCCTCACTCTCATCACTCTCGGACATTCTTCTTTTACTCATGTAGTTCTTTTCTGAAAGACTGCTCAGCCTGATATGAGAAGGTTTGTAGTGTGTCTGTATTTATGCCAAAAACAAGGGCAGGGCTGCAAAAAGCGGCGGAAGTATGTTCTTTACTAAGCCACGCCCTTCTTGAGCGATTCGTCTTTTCTTATCTCTAAATGGGGTAGAAGCATCAGTCAAATCCTTGAGAAGATCTAAGTGCTTCTAATTGCTTCTTTTTCTTCTTTTGCCATGAGCACACAACCCCTTATAAAATTGAAGCAGACCTCACAAAGGGTGTGCATTTGTTCCGGGATAGCACTTGCTAAAAGGTAATCCTTCTGAGGTGAAGATAAGGCAGATTGTTTCTCAACAACATTGACATGGTGCGTTCTCGAAAGCTTCTATAATATGATTCGTTTGATATGGGGAAATTTATATGGTCCATTAGAAGTTGAGGAGGAGGGGGGAATGAGGGGGATGAGGAGAAAATGAGGAGGAGGAGGGAATGCGGAAGAGGAGGAAATGAAGCGATTTTGAGGAGGAGGAAATGAGGAGGAGGAAATTAGGCGATTTTGAGGAGGAGGAAATGAGGAGGGGAAATGAGGCGGTTTTGAGGAGGAGGAAATGAGTAGGAGGAGGAGGCAAGAAAGAATATAAGGTATGACAATCTCAAACCGCCAAGCTATTTTGCCGCACATGGGCCCAGCTCATCATGCGGCCCCTTTCAACTTCAGCACCCGTTTACAGCGATCATTTCTGGTATGACCGGAACGGGAAAGACGGTGTGGATACAGAATTTACTAGAAAACGCTCAGACGATGATCAACCCACCCCCGCAAAGAATAGTGTGGTGTTATTCTCAATGGCAGCCTGCCTATGACGCAATGATGAACACAATACCTGGAATTGAGTTTCATTAAGGGATTCCGCAACATGTCGATGAGGATTGGTACTTTGACTCCCATATAAACAATATGATTCTCCTAGATGATCTCATGTCGAACACGGGATCGGATAAGAGAGTGTTGGATCTGTACATTTCTGGGTCTCATCACAGAAATCTCTCTGTGCTGAACCTTGTACAATATCTGTATTTTCAATCAAAAATTGGAAGGACCATTTCCCTTAATTCTCACTATCTGGTGTTGTTTAAAAACCCCAGGGATAAACTACAGGTATTAACTCTGGCAAAACAAATGTACCCTGGAATCACAGACATATTTATATAAAAATATGATGAAGCTGTCATGCGCCCTTATGGATATTTGTTTATCGATTTGAAGCCAACAACAAAAGACGAATGCAGGCTGAGGATGAACAATCTACCAAGCGACAAAACTAGCTACCAATCCTCTGCGCGGTCAAGTCAGGGAGAGCGGTCAATGATCAATTACTTTCAAAAACAATCGTATCTGCAACCCCCAATACTAAACAGTATGCATAAAGTGGACGAAGAGATGGAAAATGTGTTGAATAAGAACTCGTTACCGGCCGATGTGCTTGTGAAAGAGTATGACACGTTACTAAACAGATACCTGGATCTGCAAAAACAGACTAGTCGTGCCCCCATGACAACTCAGGAGAGTTAAGGCCTTGGTCCTTTGCCCAAAATCGTTAAAAATGAAACAAAATTTAGTAAAATATTTAGAATTCAACATAGAACGACCAAATTTGACAAGCTGTTTAGGTACCAACTTTTGCATACTTGAAGCAATTTTGGTGACCTTTGACCTATGACATGACCATTTAAGGTAAAAAATGCAGTACGGATATTCAAACGCTCCGCAGGTTCACTTTTTTTCAGCTAACGACATTAGTTTTTGTATGCAGTACCCATAGAAGTATAGTGAACTAATCTACAAATTTTGCTCTCATATCGTCAGCAAGATATATGGAACAATTATCGCTAAAATATCGCCATGCGGAACTTTGATGGCTTATGTGTTCAAGAAAACGCTTTAAAATCGAGTTTTAAAGTTTGTCCCGAATACAAATACCACTAAAGAATAAAGCTTCCGCGTTATTTGGGTCTTAAGTCATAAAAAACCCAACCTGCGAGCCCGATATATATATCCTATATGTTGTTCTACAGAGATGGCCGCCATGTTTGCTGTTGAGCCCACGGTAACTAGGTTTACGCACAGCAGATTTCCATAAAACTCGTTTTAGCCAATCAGAAGTCAGAACTCACCACAACAACAATGGCGGACAAGAAGAGCACTATTTCGAAGAGCTAGAGAACAAAATAGGGTATATTTGGTAAATCTTGCGCATTTCATTCCTTGAATTTGTTGCTTTCAGTTGTGTACAGCTGTAGACAACTTAGGAAGTCCATTTTAGATGCAAATCTGTTTTTTTGAGGATGTTTTATTGCTTAATAAAGGCCGAAACGTTACTCGAACTTGCTGTGCATTTCTTTTTTGTCTCTCGAAAAAAATATATTTCGTGCCAAGCTACGCTGTACCCTATTTTATCAGATCTAAAACAGGAAGGAGTAGTATTACAGAAAGTGTTGATAACAAATGCTTAGCATTTTGGCGCAAAATTCGTGTTATTTTAGTACCCGTTTTGCCAAGTGCCGAGTGTTAGTTCGTTCTCTGAGACGTTCCGCGAGTTTATTCGATTGCGCGATGTGTAAAACCTTTCTGGATCCACAGACTTGTGGGTTTGGGAAAGTTGCCGCACTATATGCAGCAAGGAAATTCCGACAGTTGAAAAGAGAGCCAAACGAGGGCAAAGCGAAGTATGATGCACGATGCTACCAAGAGCAATACAAAATATTCAACGAAGTGTTCGCAGACAGACCCGAAGAGTTCAGAATGGATTTCAGCATATTTAATGTTTATTTCAAAGCATTACAATCAGTGATGAATAAGTGGAATCCCCGTAAACAAAACGAGAAGAAAACGTTTCTTGATCACTTCTCTTTAGACAACTGGAACCGTCTCTCTAGCGCTAAAAAGTGGGAACATACCCTATTCAACTGTAAGGGATGTTTTCAAAGTTCGGGAAAAGAACAGGCTTTGTTTCCAGCTAAATCACCTCGGCACAAGAACAGAGCTAAAGGAAACCCATTTCGAGTTGCAAAGAACATTCAAGATCAAGCCAATAAAAAGTCACCAGTATTTAGTAAGGCAGAGCTGAGAGAAACAGCTGAGCACTGGTTTGAAACCATGAATACAGCATACCAAACTCTCTCTGGAGGATCTCCATTTAATGAGGCCCTTGCCAAGGTTCCAAAAGCAAATCTGGAAATCAGAAAAAGTAAAAATGAGAAAAAAAGGCAAGGAGGCAACTTCTAAGGAATGTTAAACAAGAAACTGAGGCTAAATGGAAGGAATCATCTGTGATCAGGTCAGTATAACACCTAAACTGTCAGGGGTGTATATAATTGTTTACAAAATATAATATTTTGCTTCCACAAAAATACCTTCTCCCCCACCCCTCCCCCAAAAGAAACCAATCAAGGGATGGGGATAAATTAGCCTTAATTTTTGGTAATTCTATATCCTATAGTTTTTGTATTTTATTGATTGGAAGTTCTAAAAGGGTTGGTCATTGGGAGGGGTAAGGATTCCATTGGGAAACAGCACATTATATAATCTTCTGGTAGTAGACCTCATAACAACAAAATATGGCAGGGGGTGGGGTTGTAGTTATAATTAAAAAGAACTAAAAATATGTTATTAATTTAATAAACAGATGCATAGGCAACAGACAATCCTTTAATGCACGTCAACGAGAGAGACTGGCAATGACCATGCAGCCAAGAGAGGAGAAGGAAAACACAAACCAGCAACAAAATGATGTAAAAACGAAAAGCCATGTAGGGAACATCACCCAAATGCAGTGGGATAAAGAGGGATTAAAAGAAGAAATCAAGGGATTTGAGGATGGAAAAAAGTTAACTGGAGTGCTCTAGCAAGACAATATAATGTCAAAAATACAAAAGGAGAAGTGGCAAAAAATGGAGGGCAGATTGTCCAAGAATACTTAATTCAGCAAGGCCTGAATATACACAGATTTAAGCGACCATCCGAAGAGGGAATCCAGGAGAAAAGGAGCAGGAGAAAAAAGATGCGTGGTTCTGGTGGTACGTATATTTGTACTTCTTAGCAAATTTAGAGGCATTCAATGTTTTTGTAACCAGTTTACATGTTACATAAAAATGAAATACTACCAACAATAAAAAAATAACTAGTAAAAATTAATTTGTTTATTACAGGAGAAATATCCTTGCCAACACCAGAGACAAACAGAAGCCTAAAGGAACAGCTGTGCCGTAAAATCCAGGATGGCGAGTACACAGTGGGTGAACTTGTTGTTCCAAGGAAATATGAAAAGATGGTTTTGGAAAAGAATGGACAGATAGTGAGAAAAGAATTTGTATCAGAGGGCAGGAAAGTACCACTTGATGAAATACGAGCTAAGACACTCAAAAAGCATAAGCGCTTTACCCGTCAGCACCCAGATAAACACTATGATGAGATGCCTCGCTTGCAAGTAGCTAGCCGTTTAAAGGAACTGGATGAGTTTGATGATGGTGAGAGTCTAGAAGCAATGAGGCAAAAACTCAAAAGTCTGGAGAGACAACGACACCTAATGGTTTGGCACGACCACTCCACAGTAGCCAACCATGGGCATATAGTGTTCATGGTTGCATGCATTTATGACCCAGCCTTCTACCTTACCCCTCAGGAATACCACAAAATACATGGAGTCTGGATTGACATACAAACTGAGGTAGAGAAGCCAGAAATATATATGGTGGGAAGGTCACGCAGTACAGATGCTGAGCAGTTAGCATACATAGACACTAGATGCGAGTGTTTACTAGGACTTACATCTAATCTTGATGTATCACCAGGAGTGTCAGTTGCAGACAAAATGAGATTTTTTAAAGGAGATGGGCCAGCTGTGGCATTTGAGACAGGCCAACAAAAGGGGGGACACTACTTTTGCTCAAGTTGTGGAGTGCATGCTGTGCTTAGTAGTGACCTCCAGTATGTCTTTCACTGCAAGCATGTCTCTCTGAAAGACAAACAGCAGCTCATTCTAGAAGGTTCTGTAGCTAGAAGAAATTCCATCTTACAGACATACAAGCCCCTGGAAAACCTTAGTAGACCAGCTCTCGTTGAAGAACTGCAGTCTAGAGGATTTGACTATGAAGAAAAGGTCCCAAAAGCCAACTTAGAGAAGGAACTCTCTGATGAGCTTAGGGGGGTACAGCGTGTTCCATCCTTACTGTATACCCATCCTACAAGTGAAGTGGAGAGCCTGCATCTAGGATCATATGAAGCACTTGCATGTGAACCGATGCATGACATCTGTAATCACATTGGAAATGTTCTCAAAGAGATTCCCAGACACCTCAAGTCTGAGCATAAAGCCATCTTTAATGATGCATTTGAATTGACACTTGGAAGTAAGGACACAAAGAGAGCAAGTGATCACCGAAAAGCCCTAATCATTATCACAAAAATGATGGCTGGAAAGCTGACAGAAACACTGCAGACTCTTTTGAGTACACTCATTGAAATGCAAGAAATATTGTATTCAAAAGATTATGAAAGATGTCCCCGTCTAGTTTTACGCTATCATAACCTCTCATTCCTTCACTTCATCATGTGCAAGCTTGAATTTGGCTCCAAACCCTTAGCTATCACTGCACGGAAGCTGTATGGAAAATACCTGCACAATCTGGTCTCCCATCAACCAATCCAGCTAAGAATGATATCAGGCCCCTCTTGTAATGCAGAGAATGAAGAGCGTGTGTTCAATGCAGTGAAGAGTATCACCAACTCTACCTCCAGCTACAGACCTGCACATATAATATCAAACCTCTTCATTCGCTTGCAAGCAGAGCAAGAGCTTGGTTACAGTTCATTAAGTGCAGTGAAAACACAGCAAAGTGAGATCTCAAGCCTGGCTGCAGGATTGACTTGCTTAAAGAACACAAGAATCAAGTGCTACATCCTGGATGGAGAGTTCAGCAGATGGTGGCAGGCACTCCTTCGACGAATAAGCGACTTTCTCTTGCCTGGTGAAGGAGTTTGGTGGAGGTACCACTCAGACAGTGATGAAGTTGAGTTCTTTGACAGCAAAAAAGAGCCGTCTACGAGAGTTCAAGGCCCTCATTTACATCATCTCCGCTCTACCAACTTCAAAGCTGAGGAAGAATTCCTGCTGCAAACATGGAAACAGTGCATAGAGGAACAAATCACACTCCCAATGCACTTCATATACCAGCCAACTAACAGTGGTAAAGTCATCAAGCACACAACCAATTTCCTTCGCCAATGTCCAACAACAACACAGGAAGTAGAAGATGCAAGATGTGTCATAACTGTCGATGAAAATGACAACAAGGATGACGATAATGATGAAGAGGAAGAAGAAGTGCTTGCTATTTCTTTGAGACAGGAGGAGAACCTTGATGACAGAGAAGAACAACAGGATTCACCACAAGAAGAAGCAGCTACTACAGAAACTCATCAGATATCTCACACTACTGACCTTGATCAGAGCCTCATATCAGCCAACCAGCATTCGGTTGCTATCTGCTGTCCTGAAGAAAAGAAAAAACCGTTCTACTTAGAACTAAACTGGGGAAGGCAGTGCAAGTCCTTTTAGGTTCTACAACAGAAGTTGAAAGATATGACTGTGCCCGTAATCTGCTAAAGAAATACCCCAACAGCAAAAATGTTATCAATGACTATAAATGTAAGCTTGCAGTGATCAAGAAAAAATTATGTCACAGAAAACAGACCTGAAAACATTACTGGCTGACTGGGAAAATAATTTTTTATAAATAATGGCACATCTTCAACAGTAGAAGATATACAAAAGGACAAAACCTCCTCTGACCTGCTGAAAAAGCTCAAGTACTGTGATGCAATAGTAGCACAATGGAACACTGAGCATCGGTAATTGCAACAACACAAGTTTATTACTGCGGGAGAGTATCCCTAATGAGTTCCTGATGATCTTCATCCCAAAATACAGACCAACGGTTCTATTAGGAGCCACAAATACAGACCAACGGTTCTATTAGGAGCCACACTTATAAACAAACGGCTCTTTTAAGAGCCACCACAACTGCAAAAGTCCAGACAAATGCTTCTCCCAAATGACAGTCACCCTCTCCAAACAAAATAAAAAAAAATCTGACCAAACAAATTCCCAATACCCTAATGCAACTAAAATACAATGGAGCCCTGCTTGTTGCAATTCATACATTCCCCTTTATTTAATAAACAGCAGCATTTCACAACTCAGCCCAACACCATGGGTTCGAAGAAAAAAATACCTATGGAAACAAAATAATTCTAGGTTAGGCTGAAGTTTAAAAGTTTGTTATTTGAGTTTTGGATGGTCGAACTAATGTCAAGTTTATTTTCGTAGTTCGAGAGTCACTTATCGTGTTCAGCGTTACAAATAAATTATACTTCTTAGGGGAAAGCTTGATATCTCAGATCCTTATGGATCTAAACCATCCTCCGATAAAATATTTTGGTCAGTGCAATCTTGTTCGGCTCTATGCGATCAAAACCCGTTCCGAAAGAATCAAGTCTAGAATGGCATATAATAACATTTAAAGTCTAAAATACAGGTTATCTTACCTCAAATAACTCCCTCCACGAACGTAGTGAACCAAAATAAACAAAAATCCAACGAAATACTCTGAAAAACAAGTTTTTTTCTCCACCGCGTGAGTACCAACAGGTCCGCCATTTTGAATTTCACAACAGTTGCCATTGGAAACGGAGAGATAGCCTCGGTTTGAAAATAACGTTGCTGGGGGTCAATTCGAGCCGATGACCCAGGCCTTAACTCTCCTGAGAACCCGCTCACCACCCCCAGAATCAACCGCAAATGTAAATAGAGAACCTCAACACATTGCTTCGCCCCAGCCACAGTCTATACCACAAGCAATACCATCAACATCATCTGTTTTTCCAACACCACCCAAAACACCCGCATCATTTACGACACCTAAATCGAAAAAATCCCCGCCTAAAGCGGTGTGGTTTCAATACGAAAATGCGAATCCAAAGAAAGACGTCGGACCTCTAATGAAACAATACATGAAAGAGCAAAAGAAAGTTCCCAAATTGGCTCCAGCGTTTGACACTCCGCCATCTAGTAGTGTAACCGATCATCTGCTTCTAAAGAGCATGACAGAGCCAGAACAGAAAAAGCAAGTTAGACGATCAAAGAGACTAGATGAAACTAGAATCAAGTTATCTCCTAAATTTTCAAATGCTTCATTCAATGTATAAGATCGATTAGAAGATATGTAAATAAAGTCCTTGAGGTGCGTGACATTGTGAATTATTCATCTTTCGGGATCAAATAGGGATGACATATTCAGGGTTTGTTTAATTCCTTTTTTATTCACAACATCACAACATACTTTCGAACAATAATGCTTTTATACAGTACTCTAAAACAAAGATCCTCACTCGGTGCTACTTTTTCTCTGCAAAAGAGTCTGAGATACTTTCCGGGCTGTTCGTAGGGCGATGAATTTCTGTTGTTGTATGTACCACGCGAAAACATCCCTCCAAGCCTCTTTGTAAAATTCCGGTAAATATTCTTTCCAAGAGGAATCCAGAGGTATGTCCAGAATACTACACACTTCCTGCACCGTTTCCCATATACGATTTTCGTCTACTTGGCGTTTGGCTTTTTTGTAAAATAACCTCCAACTTTCTCTTTGTTCAGACAAACAGTATTCACTTGGATTGCCAACTAGACATTCCTCGCATGGGCAACTCTTAAGTTCTTCGGGCATAGCCTTTTCGCATAAATCGGCGAACACTAGGTGACATGTTTTCTTTAACAAACGCTCAATTTTTGCCTCCTCTCGGTTGTCGACATAGACAACGGTTGGTAGCGCGTTCGCCATGATCTTTCGCGTATTAATTTCAACATAAAGCACGATCAAAAGCACGAGAGCGTGAATGAACATCGCAAATGTCTAAACCCGTTTTATACTCTATACCACCACTAAAATAAATCTAAAAATAGATCAAATATTATGACCGCAAACATGCAGATCAGGACCCAAGGTGATCAGTCATATCGACCAAGCCGGAGCAACTATAGACACGTGTGTTTACCAAGGGGATGAGTCATAGACCAATCCGCCTGATCCGTCTCGACCCACCCGATCCGCTGCTTCCTTACTACCTCAACAATAGGAGCTAATCCTAGAACAATAGGACTTAATCCCTAGAACAAGAGAGGGCATTTGCCCTTGACAGTTTTCTATTGTTATGGTGAACTCTCATATACTCATAATGATTCAGAATTAAGGGGACACGGGGGGGGGGGGGGGGAAGATACTTATCAATAAAGAGGTTGTGACTCACCCCTAAACTCTCTAGATGACTTTGTCAAAGGAGTCCTCGACTTTTTTTTGGTAATGACGTCATTCAATAATTATTGATTATTATTGTCAGGGGGGATGTCTCGATTTGGTGATGACGTCACCATGATGTCCCAAAGGAGTGATAACGTCACCCTAAAACTATTTTTGTTACCCCAAACCCCTCAAATCTTAACTTCTACCGCCTCCCATGTCAAGTGGTTGTAAACCAATCAGTGATAGCTTTTGGACCAAAACATTTCAAGGTAAAATGCTTTCTTTACTACAGCCATTACAATCCATACCTCCTCTTAAATTCTGGAATTCAGAGTTTGTTTGTCTAACATGAGAACTGAATGAATAGCCATTGCTTTTGAAAGAATGGTCAAACTTGGATCTAGAAAAATATGGCCTTACTTTTTTAGCGAGGAATACAATTGGCTGAAAAATTGAACACTTCTGTTTTCAAAAACTACAAAATGCTGTTAGCATTTTCACTTAACTTTGATGACTTAGGGGCATAGATAGATGTTTATTTAGATAGATGTTTTATTTAGACACGGTTGTTTCATCAGCATAGCTGGTTTTCATAAAAGCCGTGTGTAAACTATCATTTACATAAAGAGTGATATAAATTGAATATAATATATAATAAAATTTGATAAGAATCTAGAGAATAGTGGATATATTATAAACTGTCAAAGAAGCTGGGAGGTAATTTTCCCAATTCGGATTTAAATGTAGCTAAAGAGCTACATGTTCGGGTTTTTTCGGGCAATTTATTCCAAATTTGGGCTCCTCTATATTTGAAACATTTTTTCCCGTAGTTAGTTTTCGGGAGAGGTAACTGAAATCTAGAGGAAGAACCTCTAGTGTCATAGGGGGATGCATTATTGGAAAATTTGCTCAAAAGATATTCGGGGGCTAGGCCGTTATTGATTTTGAACATTTCAGTGGCTAGCAGCTTTAGCCTACGAATAGACAATTTGTCCCAACCCAACTCATTTAACAGGGGCTCCGAGCGAGAGTCGTAGTTCGAAAATGTTACGACTCTAGCTGCACGATTTTGTAGCTTTTGCAATTTTGATGATAACTCAGCCCCAATCCCTTCCCATACTACACTGCAATAGTCGAAATATGGCTGTATGAATGAGTGGTACATTGTTTGAAGAGTTGAGGGAGGGACAAACTGTCGTACCCTTTTCATAGCTCCTATTGCACTCGACAGTTTTTTAGAGGTCTCCTCCACATGCTTTGACCAATTGAGAACTTCATCAATATAAACACCCAGTGACTTTGCTGATTTTACTCTTGGAATGTTAGCACCACCAATGGTGAGTGATGGGCAAAGCACACGGGAAGAACTCTGTCTGGATCCAACAATTAATAACTCAGATTTGGTTGCATTCAAACTTAATCTGTTGGCGTGGAGCCATTGGCTTATATTTTCGAGGTCTATGTTGAAATTGCACTCGATTTCCTGGCCGTTATCCCCGGCGACAGTAAGGTTAGTGTCGTCGGCATACATTTGGGGATCGGCAAATTCTAAGCAGGCAGGTAAGTCATTAATGTAAATAAGAAATAATAAGGGACCCAGTATTGTGCCTGCGGAATGCCACATTTTAAGGTCATGGTGCTAGAAAGATTACCGTCTATCACGCAACACTGCCCTCGGCCACTAAGGTATGAACTAAACCAGCGTATGGTGATATCTGATACACCATAGTTCTTGAGCTTTTGAATAAGTATTGCGTGATCCACGGTATCAAAAGCTTTTTTTAGGTCTATTAAGACTATTGAGTTTATCATACCTCTATCTATATTACGTGACCAATTATCAATGGCATTCAGCAGGGCAGTTACTGTCGAGTGCATTTTACGGAAGCCGGATTGACAACTGGACAAGATGTTATTCTCTTGCAAATATTCATAGAATTGGTCATAGATAATTCGTTCAAAAACTTTAGCTATAGTTGAAATCACAGATATTGGTCTGTAATTATTAGTATCGGAGCGTTTACCAGATTTATAAAGAGTTGTAACTTTAGATAGTTTCCAGTCATCTGGAAAAACGCCATATGTGATGGATGCATTGAAAAGAAGTGCCAGAGAATCAGAAATGATGCCAGCACTTATTTTCAATGCCTCGCTTGGTATATTGTCTAGCCCTTTTGCTTTAGAGATAGATAATTTATTCAAATGGGACTGGACAATTTTGGTAGTTGTATGTGCAAGAGTAAAAGAAGATGAGCACGGGGGTATGTAAGTTGTGTAATCA
The DNA here is from genome assembly GCA_033964015.1 of Scolanthus callimorphus. Taxonomy (NCBI): domain Eukaryota; kingdom Metazoa; phylum Cnidaria; class Anthozoa; order Actiniaria; family Edwardsiidae; genus Scolanthus; species Scolanthus callimorphus. Next base: position 24,753,569 of record CM066911.1, on the reverse strand, counting down.
TGCGAGCTATCGTGTGCCCCAAACTGCTCCTCGGCTAGTTTTGGGCCGATGTTTACGAAGTGCTGATTAAATGCCTCTGCGATATCCGATGGAGCGGAAATTTCATTATTCTCACATTCTAGTTTTGTTATTTGCTGAGATTTTACACCCCTGCCTGTTACTTCGTTGATTACTCTCCACTTGTCTCGCGTTGACAATTCACTATCTGAAAGTTTCCCATTATAATATTCGGCTTTAGTTAATCTTATTAGCCTATTAAGCTCATTTCGTGATTCTCTATATTTTGCCCAGTCGCTCTGATCTTTTGTTTGAATTGCAGTTTTTTTCAGATAGTCGCGCTGTCGCATTTTTGATAACAGGTTTTGAGTTATCCATGGAGAGTATTTTTGGCGCACTCGTCTCTTATGCATAGGTGCGTGTTTATCAAGGACGCCTAAGAAATTGGATTTCCATTGTTCCCACATGGTATTTGGATCAGTTGCGTACTCCTCAAGAGTTGACCAGGGAACATTAATTAGATCGTTTTTGAAATTCTGGGCATTAAAATGTTTAAATGATCGATTGATTGAATACTTGTGACCACTGTTGGTTGAGATAGAAATACGACGGTATGCGTAAATCACATCATGGTCGCTTCCACCAAATCTGATCACCCCAGAGCACACAACTTTGTCGGGGGCGTTGGTCAAAATATGGTCAATTAAAGACTCTGAGGTGGGCGTTACCCTGGTTGGCTCATTTATCAGTTGAGTCAATTGATAAATGTCTGCGATATTATTTATGGCCCTGGTGGGACCATCAAGTTGCTCTGGCAACTCATTACAATTGGTGTCACCCAACAAAAAAAGATCTTGATTTAAACAGTCAACCCTCCCGACAAACTGCTCGAATTTTTCAAAGATATTAATGAGCGAGCTTGGTGGTCTATACCAAGTGGCAACAATGAAGGGTTTTGTGTTTGGCTTGCATATTTCGACACACACACACTCAAGGCCATCAGGTACCAGGTCTTTGCGCTCTTTAAAGGGAATAGATGATCTGATGTACAGGCAGCAGCCGCCACCTGCACGGTTCCTATCACAGCGTATGACCGTGTAACCTGGGATACAGACCTCATGGTCTTGAATGTGCGGTGCCAACCTTGACTCATTAATAGCAAGCACGTCTAATAATTGATTAAACATGAAGATACGTAGTTCTTCAATATGTTTTGGAACGCTCACGATATTTATGGCGGCCATTTTAAAGCCCCTTATATTTGGGAGGGTATTATTTTCATTTGAACCCCCAGCTTCTTTATTTATGCTCTTGACAGTTCGAGAAAGAGTTTGCTTAACTGGTTGAGGAATTCTGGTTTGTGAAAACCCGCACCGTCCACTCTACTCTTGTTTCTACCTCCACTACTTGGTTGCTGGCTAGTTACCAAGCTCCTCCCCTCTTGGAGGAAGTTTATCATGCACATCGCTAAATAGGTCGTGCCTTTTTTGTTAAGATGTAATTTACTTATATTTAGGCACGAACCGTCGATTCGTTTTGAATTGTCAATAAAAGTAAAGTTGTTTGTGTCAGCAGCTTCTTTCAGCCTCTTGTTTACTTCCTCAATTTTCAAAGAGAAATTGTGGTCCTCCCTGTGGGTGATTCCAGAAACACCAATTTTTGCATTTGGATATTTCGCCTTTGCTGTTTGCGCTAGCTGAATTACTTTGTCGCTACATGCAACAGCCGAATCAGAAGGCAGGTTGTTTGTACCCGCGTGTAGAATGACATAGGAAGGGTTCTTCTTGGGCTCAAAACTAGGTTGACTAGTTTCGGATTGATGTGCTTAATAATTGAGTCGCCAATAATAATAGCGAAAGGATCTTTCTCTGCATGTTGAGAACCTCGCGTGTTGCTACCGCGATCACTACTAGTGTGAGTTAAATCGATGGTATTGTTTTTTTGAGTCTTGTTGTTTCTGGCCTCGGTGCTAACGCGCCTATTAGTGCTTGTTGATTGAACTGGATCCGAGTTCAATGGGCCGTGTTCCTTTTGTTCTTCACGCATTCTAATTTCGGTGGCATTGCTAGTGGTTTCAATGCGTTGAAAATTATGTAAATTATCTTCAAGGGAAATAATTCTTGCCTTTAGGAGATCGTTTTCCTGTTTTAAACTGGCATTTTCCGACTGAAGGGTTGTTATTTTAGACTTTAGTGTTAATGCATTTTCTGTGGGTTGGGCCGCTAAGCTAATAGCGTCCCACAGTTTGCTTATCTCGGATTTAAAACTTCTAACAGTCACAAAGTTGGAACAATCACTTAGCTTAACTGGAGATTCCGCTAAAGATTCGTCTTGTGGATCCACAATCGTCAATTCGCTGTTGTTGGGTCTTTGTGTCGATCCATCCTTAGGCGGACTTACTCTCTGTGTGCAGCTCTCATGATTCGGTTGATCCTTGGTTTGTGTCCGGTCAACTTCTATCGGCATAGTAGTTGTACTCCTATTTCTCAGTTGGTACGGCTTATCGGTCTCATTCTGAACCCTTTTATCCAAATTCATACTGTTTAAGCCTTAAATATTGAAATTGTTGTAAGTGCTTATCAAATAGTGGATATAATAAATATTCCTATAAGAGTTATCCTGGAGCGATTGAAAACACGTCCGTTCAGTACGCTTCACTGCGTAAAATCAGCTGTTTTCAACAAAAATTTTATTCTACTTCTCAATTTTCTTTTGCTTAATACCTGCATTAGTTTTTTCACAGAAAGTCTAGATAGAGCACGATCCCTAATTTTTCTTTGTTTGTTATCTTTAGTGAGTTTTCTAGCAGTACTTCTGTAGTAACTTTGCATGCTAGTATTTCCGATTTTGCTACACTGTTCAGCATGCTTGTCACAGGAATTAGACATACAACTACTTGTACCTGAGGTCACCACAGTTTTCAAAGTTGTGTTTTCACTGGTGTCAGTTGACAATTTGCATTGAGGCTCATTGGCCCATTATAATTGATTTGTACCCAACTTGGGCTCGTTATTATCTTCCCGCCATGTTAGGCATTGGGTTAGTTTGCTAGGCTGATTCTTTACCGAAAGCCATACAGCCATCAGACTATGGTGTTTCGACTGTTCATTTGATCCCATACGCCACACAGTCCATAGGCGAAGGGCTAGATTGTATAGTTTTGTAGGCTGATTTTTTACTAAGAGCCATACAGCCATCAGGCAGTGGGGTTTGGACTGTTCATTTGATCCCATACGCCATCAGTCCATAAGCGAAGGGTTAGTTTGTATACCCGCTGTAATAGTCGGATTGAATTGAATGCTCGCTCTAATAGTCGGGTTGATATGATACCCGCCTTGATAGGCATTGGGTCAGTTTGGCAATCCCACACCGGGGATGAGAATCCCTCCAAACTGGAGGAGACCTGATTATTGCAGGCAGCCCCCAATAGATGGGGAGATTTGGCAAAGCCAAACGTCTTGTGTTCTCGTTCGACAGCAACAACTGCAGCCATTGATGGTCGTCCGTTCGAAATTCGCATTAGAACTCGGGAAAACGGCAGTGAAAGTGTTCTAAACCAGTGATAAATGCGCTTTGGAAGCTGCGATAACTTGTAAAAATGTAATTGGGGCAATTCATAACTTTAACTTACCGATAATCTCAGACAAACTTCCCAAAAAAACATCCACGTCGAACAGCTCACGAGTAAATAAATCTATCTGTGCAAAGGAGCCCGGGAAGCCGTGCCACGGAACGGACCAAAAATGACACTCGCCGATTAGAAAATAATCGTACTGCGCATGTACCACAGGTAACCCACGCCATGATTTCATGAAAACAACGGGCTTCAATCAGGGTTTGTAAAACAGTATAAAAACCAAATGTAAAAAGGTATGTAATGCATACTAACGTGCAAATGAATGCAATATAAGACTTGCTCTCCGCTCGCTGCGCTCGCTCCGAGCAATAAATGAATACAAAAGATAGGCTCAGCACCAGCTTCTTTGTAGCGAGAGCAACACATCCATGCAATAACATCCAACATCCCTTAATTGAGCATGGAGAAAATGGGCATTGAAAAACAGGTGGGGGTGGGGTGGGATGGGATGGTACAACCCGGGACCTACCACCTCCCTTGATAAAATCGGGTCCAAGTCGAGTACAAATGTTTTGACCACTTCCCTTAGTGTAGTGCATGTAAGAGACGACTAGTAGCCAAAATACAAAAAGCAGGGTTTCTGGTAAATTGCGGCCGGTATTATTAAGGTATTTTCGCCAGCTGATCCGAGAAAAAATATTAGCCAGTCAGAATCGAGGGAGTTTGAAAAACTGGGTTATCACCCTTGGTAACCTGGCCTGCAAGATGGTGGGACTCGGAATTCGAAGGGGAGATCAGTTTTTCGCTTATTGAGTTTCTATTTTTACTGTTTTCTGCCGTCTGAGCGACTTCATTTCGCATGCTTTGGATTTCGACAAGGCCTGAATGAGTCACAGGACTTTTGTGTGATGCCACGCTGCAAATTTCTGTTGTTGTCTTCATAAAACAGCTCGAGATTGGATAGGTCGAGATTGGCAGGGAGAACTTCCGAGTGATTTTGTGTACAAAACAATGTGAAACCAGAAGAGCAAGAAGCTCTGGAAATGATCTTCGATGATCCGGGGAGACTTTGAGATTGTTATTGGTATCATGATAAGCCTCAAGGAGTGGTGCTGCAGTGCTTGAACCGTTATTTCTCAGTGCGTCCAGCCGAACTTCGGAGCCAAGGCTACGCCTATACTTACCGACTACTACAATGTAAGTTTTTCCACATTTCGAAATGTCTGTCTCGAAGAGCGGAATATTTCTTCGAATATGTTGTCTGTAGCAACCAGGGGTTAACTTTGGTTGGAGTCTGAATTCCCTGCGAGTAGAGGCTACTTTTTATCTTGCGCGTTTCTTTTTACTTTTAATTTTTATGATTTCTTGTGTGTTTCAACTGCGCAAAAGAAGCAACTTTAAAACACAAAACAAGATAGAAGTGGCCTCTGCTAAGCAGGGAAGGGTCTGATCATTGTGACAGCCCAAGCAGTGGAATGTGAGTGCATTTTTGTTGTAAAAAAAAATCATCTAAATGTTCTATGTGATATAAATTATGGCCAATTTTCTAAGATGTTTTTTTCTGTTGCTATGATGACCGTGTTTTTTTTTTCTGTTGCTATGATGACCGTGAACCAGCCCTTAGAAGTTGAAAAATACAGGAAACATACTTAAGCAATAAAAGCAGGATGTCCGTGGTTTAAAATGTGATAAATACAGGAGTGGGATGGTTTTTATGAACCATATTTCTTTCTAAATATGACAATTGGGCATGGTCAGTGCTGGAATTAACTGATACATTTAATAGAATAAGGGTGAAGAATGAATACTACTGGAGGGCAACAAGTTTTTGTCACATGCTACTCTCTTGAAAGAAAGTTGATTATTATTATTATTTCCAATGTATGAAGGTTTTTGGACAAGTAAGGAATGTACGGACCCCCAAAACCCCCACTTAGCAAAATTGAAATCATTTGCACCTCCAAATAGTACTTGGTACACTTCTAATGGGCCACAGCCTCCCAGCTATGCCATCCTTACTGTGACTGCAAAAAGTATTTTAATTTCAAGTTCTATGGTAGTGTCAGATTGATGAATATAAAATCCAAGAAGGCTATAATTACAGCCCCAAAGAACATGGCTAATTGCTGGCTGCTTGGCACAGCCTAAAAAAAAATAATACATTCTTGGTAGCCTTAGCTACAGTTTTATGGAATGCAGTGTCTGAGGGGCCTATAGGCATTTTTGGAAAAGGAAAAACGTTTGCAGTTCTTCCTGCTTTTTCTAAGGATTATCAATATCTAAATAATAGCAAAATAGCTTTCATAAAATTCAAATAATTTTTGAGATTCAACTACCATAGACCAGGAAAATATGCAAACATTGCTCTGTTATTAATTACAAAGCCCAGATCATCTGAGCTTTATTGTTATTATTATTATTTGCCTGATTTGTCTTGTTTTCATGTTATCAGGTAGATGGAACAAATCCTGAGACATCACTGCCATCCATGCCCAGCTGGGTTCATGAATATTTAAAAACTCCACAGTTATAACAACCATAACACCATTTGCTTCACATGGCATAGCAAAGCACAATAAAAACATTAATCAGGTTTCGGATATTTACTCAATCTTATTTTGCTTAGTAAATAGGTAAATGACAATGAAACCATTCCTGACACTGCTACTGAAGCCATAATCAGCATTTATTTCAGGTTTAATATTGATTTGTATTTGTATCTGAAATAAAGTGTTTGTATTGTGACTGGTTTGTTTACTTTTGATTGATTAGTGTCTCATTTACATGTAAACACAGTGATAGTACAAACATTGTACAGGGGTCATTATTATTTTTCTAATAATTGATTAGAAAGTGCTGCCTCCATGTCTAATTTTGCTTTGTTCAGGGTTACAATCTTGATTAGGCCTCTTCGCTGTGTGTTTTCCTTTTCTGGCTTTTAGAAACAAGTTTAACAACCATAAAAGAAGTAAAAAAAAACGGATTTTGTTTAAGCTGTAGGTACAGAAGTGTGCCATTTTTGAGAGTTTGCTTGCTTGCTTTAAATATAAAGACAAAGACCAAACAGAAGCAGGATTAACGCCAATGTTTCGGACATTCATTCCTTTCATTGTTCGAACGTCATCCGCGCATCATACCTCCTAGGAATCTCGTACAGAAAACAGGGCTCTCGACAAGATATAGTACGCTGTTTTATCAATTCCTCCAATGAAGATGTAAGCTCTATGTCAGGGCTTTTAGAGTTGGCATTTGTAAGCAGCAACTGGGAGTTATCGTAGTGTCGGCGGGTATCGGGTGCGGAACGAATGGGAGCCAGAAAATAAACCAGCCAAAAATCAACAAATCGCAAGTTAAAAGTTGGATTCTTCTTTCATTCATAAAACTCTGCTACTAAGTAAGCATTTTGAGTGAAAACTAGGACAATCACTTTAGAAATGTGGAAATCCGAAGCCAGAGAAAAGGATGGGCTTTTTTCTCCCTTCGAAGTCCGCCATTATTTTCCTTGAGCATGAGAGCCTAATGGGTGATACCGCTGACAAGTATCGCGGGCAAGGTGATAACCCAGTTTTTCCGTGACGTCATGTGACGTCACGATCTCAGATCAGCTGGCGGGAAAGTGCGGCATAGTATGGAAAAAGTGTTAAAGTGCGGAAAAGTGCGGTTTTTGGTCGATAGTGCGGAACCGCACCGGCCGCAATTTACCAGAAGCCCTGCTTTTTGTATTTTGACTACTTGACTATTATTCACAAAACTTTCGAAACTTTGTTTTCTATTATTTGAGCAATTTAGGCCTCGTTAAAGATCCGGCTTCATATTTGCATGAGCTGCAAAGCAGGCACTTCAATATCGAATCTACTCGCCCATGGTGTTTTGCGCGAGTAGAATCAAGAACCGGCTAGCTAGCTGGTTCTTAAACAATCAACATGCTTCTTGGTGACCCTCAAATTGCGTAATTCCCAAAGTAAAATGTGCGCTGTTAGCCAATCAGAATCGAGATAGTCAGTACAATGTATAATAATGTTTCTTACCACTGGTTAAAGTTACTGAGAACCTTCGCGGCACGTCCTCGGAAAAACAATCATACACGCCCTTAGTTTAACCAAAATATGTCAACCTATATGTCGTCGGAAAGCTTATAGAATGGACTAGCGGGCTATGGCAAAAAGCAATCACTTATTGATTAAATATTTTGGTGTGCCATTTTCAAGAGCTAACGCTGTCGAACGGCTGAACGGTTTTTGAGAAACACCTTTAAGGATTAAAACAATGTGTTACTTGGGAATCAAGGTCCAGCAGTTCGATAGCGTTATCTCTTGAAAATGTCACAACCGAATTTTTAATAAAACCATGGCCCGCTAGTGCATTCTATAAGCTTTCCAACGATATATAGATTGACATGTTTTGGTTAAACTAACGACGAGTATGTTTTTTTCCGAAGACGTGCACGAAGGTTCTCAGTAGCCTAAAGCTAACATCATCGAAACCATGTTGGGCTGAGAAACACTGATCTGGCGCCGACCATGTCATCTATCATGATCTATTTCAGCTGGGACCACAAAACACAGCCTTTGTACAGGAAACACGTACTGCGCAAAATCAATGAAAACAGGAAAATATAAGCTCACCCAACCGCGACACGTGACCACAAGGAAACATGATTAAAGAACACAGGAAATAGCCAAAGTGTACTTGATAGACAAACATCAAATTAGAAATATGGCAAACATAAAGTCAATATTATCACCAAGTAGCGCCCATTTCCGTTTGGCGTAAGGTTGATCTTTCATGAAGAAAATGTTTCTTTGTAAAATGCAACTTTGACGGAAAAGCCTGGCACATAAAACCTTTTTTATTTATTTATTTATTCATTGTTTATTTTCTATAGATTGTGGAATCTTTCACTTAATTAGATGCTGTAGAACTTAGGAAAACCGACTGTTCTCCACCCTTCATGTAAAAACGACTGAGCTAGAAAACTAGCATGACTATAGATATACATGATTCCACAGGACAATGTTAGCTGAAACAGGTACTACTTAGGTTGTAACAACAGTCTTTAGCGGAACTCGCCGCGCCGAAGGCGCAGAGTGGAGCCCCATCTTATTTACGCATGCGCACTTGCGTTAGTGTCGACTCGTGTGCACAGCCAATCACAGTCCGTCTTGGATCACTGAGCGCGCGCTTCCTCCTCCACGTCCAGCACAGCGCCGCGGCGTTTGGTTTGGACACGAACCGGAAGTCGGTCATTCATTTTCCCGCCGAAATAACTCACAAAACACGTCGGCTCGCTCGAGTTCATTCAGACGTTATTGAGTCAAACTGAAGAGCAAACTCGGGTGTGCGAATCACGCCAAATTTGCTCAAAAGAAATCCCTTATGATTGTCAGAATACTTTGGATTCGATTCTTTCGCAGATATTTTATAATGTTGTTTAGTCATTTTGGATAAACTTTGAGGGAGTTGCAAACGATTCAAACGGCAAAGCAAGTCTTCGGCGTTCTCAGCTCAATTATTTTTTTAAGCTTACGTTTTCAAGAAAAACAACGGTTTCGTAAAAGCTGCAAAACGTGTTGTCCAAAACTCATATGAGATCTACGAACAGGGAGCCAGAACTGGATTGAAAGAGAATTGATAATAACAGAAAATTGCAATGGTTCTAGCCGAATCATATATTGAGGAATTGGCTTTGTGCAAAAGCGGATGTCAAGTAAGAATGAATTCAACTCAACACGACGGAGACTTTCGGGAGGAAAGAAAAATAACTACTTCTCACTATCAGTTATCGGTAAGCACAAAGTTTGAACTTGCTTCTTATGTTATTTATATTTTTAGCTTCCAAGTTTCTTGCTTTCCTGATAAATTCTGACTTTACATGTAACTTTTACGTTGTGCTTCCGTTTTTTGGCTCCCTCAAAATTTCATTTTTTCGAGGAGATTATTTTCTGTCGGTCGTGAACTGCGAGCGGGCATTACGGAGAGTTACTCCCGCTTGTTAGCAAATCAGAACGCGCTTACTATCATTGCCATATAAAAATAAACATTGATAATCACAGGGATTGATTTGGATTCTTTAAAGAAGTAAATAGTTAGCGATGCAAGGAGGGCAAGGGGACTGAACTAATAGCGAAATGGGAAAATATTGCATGCAATCAACCAATCGGTCATACTTACAAGCGTAAAATTCCAGGTTGGGTAACCATAAATTCCAGGGTTTCGCTTCTAGGTATCGCAATCTGGGTTGCTCAAAAGGGATACATTTGTTATAAGAATCAACCATGGAGTAAGAAGTGGGGTGTGTATACACCTATTTCAATTAAGTTTGGATATAGGTAAATGGAAAATGGCGAATGCCTGACCGCGGGGGTTGATGGGAATGCCGCGAGCGTACAGTGACGATTTGAGATGGCGAATCCTTCGCGTAATACTAGCGCGTCGAGCGAGACAAAGAATTAGAGGAAACATTTGAACATTTGAAGGTTCGAAGTCTACGAGACCAATGTTCTGGTAATATTGAATGCATGCAAATGAGAAGGTGATTTTGTGACTACGATTATTGCGCCTGGTGAGTAGCGTATTATTATAGAATATTTTACAGGGGTCTCAGGGAACTCAAACAACAGGAAAGTTAAGCGCATGTAGCCGGCAACATGTATGATTCCATATCGGCTTTGCACTACTATCCACGGAGAAACGGAATTACCAGGGAAAAGATGAAGATAGAATGATTAACAAAGCTGCATTGAATGAAATATCCAATATGCTACTCAACTAAATATTAATTCATGAAGAAAGAAGCAACTGTCTGTACGCTTGATCATATCCAAGGATCGAGTGCTCTCTCAGAGTTGCTTGATTGCAAATATTAAGGTCTCGGTCAGGGTAAATAATCAAAAATCCATAATACGAATTTTTTCCTGGAATTCAGTTAATAGTATATTTCTAAAACCTCAAATGACGCGTCAACTGCTTTCCTAAGCTTCATTAGCCCATTCTTTTGTATTGCCCGCCACTCATTTTCTGTATTTTAATTAACTTTACACGCTTTTTCTAGCACTTAAATTTAGGTCAAATTTTCACCTTCGCGAAGCTCCTAGCCTGAGTTAACAGACGCCCGCTCAAATCAAAAGATTTGAGCGAGACGTCTGAGCAATATAGCCAATTGTAACGTACTGGGTGGCGTGACACTGCACAGATCTGGGTAGTGATTCTGATTGGTCGGCGCTATTTGCCTTGCCGCGTTTATCTTTGTGAGTTCAAGATGGCTTCGACAGAAGCAATGCTGTAGATCGGTCGATATGAAATCGCTAAAAGAAGAGGTTTTTATCTCATTGCAAGCGCTTATAAAGTTGACAATTTACATAAGACCAGTCGCAAGCACTGTACAGATTTCTATGCGTACAATTAGAAGTAAAGAAGCCTTCGTGATCGGGAAAGTCAATCATATTTCAAATTGTACCTTAGCTTCGTTTAAATGGAGATGGCCATGCTCATGATGTCCTCATAAAGCAATCAATAATTGTGGTAATAAGTCCATTGATCTCTCCTATGAAGGACCCGGCTAGCAACTTTAGCATGCCGGAGCATGCGATGCTAAACTCGAACTCAAACTCGATGGTTTCACTCCCCAATTAAAACGTCCGTTCCCTATCTGTTTCAAGTCAGACTCTTTTTGATCCGTGGCTAAACAATGCCTTGGGTACTAGAGTCTTCAAGCTTCGCCCGTTTACTAGATGCATAACGAGTCTCCAAGTTTCACTCGTTTACTTGATGCTCGATATAGCGTAATACAAAGCTAGGCTTGAGTGGCAAAGTTGGTCAACAAACACGTCTGCACAGTGCTGCAACTAGTCTTCGTATAAATTCTCAACTTAAAAATGCTTGCAACGAGTTAAAACCACTTCTTTGAGAGGTTTCAAATCGACCGAACTTCAGCTTTGATTGCTATCGAAGCCATCTTGAACTCAAAAAGATAAACGCGACACAGGTAAAACGCGCCAACCAATCAGAATCACTACCCAGATCTGTGCAGTGTCACGCCACCTAGTACGTTACATTTGGCTATATTGCTCAGACGTCTCGCTCAAATCTTTTGATTTTGAGCGGGCGTCTGTTAACTCAGGCTACGAAGCTCCTGACCTTGCACGATTTAAGATATCGGCGTCAAATTTTCTGTGCCGTTAGAAGATGATAACACCTAAAAAACCGTGTGAGGAAATTTTTATTTTTCACTTCAAAAAGTTTTTATGATAAATTTTGCGGGAGCAAATTGAAAAAAATGCGACTTTCAACTTTGCGACCTAATATTTTCGTAAATTTGCAAAATATCAAAATCGCTATCACGGTTTTGCAGTTCATTTCTCCAAGATTAAAATCCGACAAAGTGTAGAAGTATGCAACAAATCGCTAATGGTCTGGAGAGTCTCAAGTAAACAAGGTATTTGTTAGTTCGGGGACGTTAAGATATAAGAAAAAATCAAACTTTGAATTTGACAGACTGATAGAGTTTCATAAGCTGAACATTTCTAGAGGTGGAGCCACGCCCCAAAATGGATAATGGTTTTATAGCCGTGGAATTACTTATCGTAAATGATTTTTAAAACAACACTTAATGTTTCTTAAAAGCCGTGAAACTAAGGACGGTATTAAAACAAAGGACGATCAATCATTATAGACACCGAACCACGCGCTTTATATTGTACTTCCAGAGATAGTAGTGCTTTATCGACTTATTATAAAATGACCGCAGAGAAACGGTATATCGCTAGACTATTTTGATACTTGGTGCATAGAATGTCTTGATCATTACAAGTAGCGTGAGAGGTGGAGCCACGCCCGATAATTGTTACTTCCAGTTTTGCCGTCATGGAATTTTTATCTGATATGTGAATTTAGAAACAACACTTGACGTCTTTTAAAATTTTTTAAACTCAGAAGGGAGAAAGAGCAAATGACGATCAATCATTTTACATACCGAACCACGCCCTTAGAACGATACTTCTAGAGATAGAAGTGCTTTATCGAATTATTAGTAAAATGACCACAGAGAAACGATATGTGGCTAGACTATCCATTTTGGGGCGTGGCTCCACCTCTCATGTTTCTTGCACATTCAGACATTCTATCTGCCTCATACAGTTTCTCTGTGGTAAATTTACGTATAATTGGATAAAGCACTAATATATACATTTAGGCAATGCCTAAAAGCGGAACTCCAATCATACACACCCAACGTCTTACTCACAGGGAGCTCACCTTTACAGTTTAAATCAAGAAAATTCATGTTACCATTATATGGCAATGACTGTCTTAGCGCGTTCTGATATGCTAACAAGTCGCAGTTCACGACCGACAAAAGATAATCTCCTTGAAATAAAAATAAAAAATAAGATTTTCAGCGAAATCCACAACAAAGAATACTTGACAGTATTTGTCTCACTGTACTACTAACTAAATCTAACATTGTGACAAAGGAAAATCAAGGCTAGAATATCAGAAATGACCTGTTTACATAAGGCAAAGCAGGGCCAAAAAGTCAAGATTACTCAAAACTATAATTCGAGTTTAGCCGGAGAAAAAGAAACCTTGAGGGAGCCAACTAAAGCAGCAAAACGTAAAAGTTACATGTAAAGTCAGAATTTTCTCATCAGGAATGCAATAAACTTGGGAGCTAAAAATATAAATAGCATAAGAAGCAATTTCAAGCTTTGTGCTTACCGATAACTGATAGTGAAGTCGTTTCTTTCCTCCGAAAGTCTCCGTCGTGTTGAGTTGAATTCATTCTTACTTGGCAAGCTTTTGCACAAAGCTAATTTTCTAAATATATTATTTGGCTAAAACCATTGCAATTTTCTGTTATTGTCAATCCTGTTCAATCCAGTTCTGGCTCACTGTTCGTAGAACACGTCGTTTGCAGCTTTTACGAAAGAAACTGTTGTTTTTCTTCAATCTAGCCTTTGAAGCTTTTGCAACTCCCTCATAGTTTCTCCAAAATGACTAAACAAAACATTATGAAATATCGGCGAAGAATCGAATCCGAAGTATTTTGACAATCATTAGAGAATTCTTTTGAGCAAATTTGGCGTGGTTCGCACCCACGAGTTTGTCTCAGTTTGACTCAACAAAAATTTCGTCTGAATGAACTCGAGTGAGCCGACGCGGGCGCGTGTTTTGTGAGTTTTTTCGGCGGGAAAATGAAGGAGCGACTTCCGGTCCGTGTCTTCTGCCAAGCACCGCGTCAAAGCACCGCGGCGCTGTGCTGGAGGACAAAAAAAAATGACGCGCGCGCTCAGTGGTCCAAGATGGACTGTGATTGGCTGTGTACACGGGTCGCCACTAACGCAAGTGCGCATGCGTAAATAAGAGCCCGCGATGTTTTCGTAAGCCGCTGAACGTATCGTTTTGGCTTGGATGGGTTGCTTTCTCATGTGACGTTGAATGATACGTATGGGGCTCCACTCCATGCCTTCGGCACGGGAAGTTCCGCTACTATCTCTGGAAGTATCCATCAAAGGGCGTGGTTCTGTATATGTGATGATTCACCGTCCCTTGCTTAAGGTTACTGAGAACCTTCGCGCACCTCCTCGGAAAAAGAATCATACTCGTCCTTAGTTTAACCAAAACATGTCAACCTAATATATTGTTGGAAAGCTTACAGAATGGACTAGCGGGCTATGGCAAAAAAATCATTTTTTAACAAATATTATTTTTTTAAAGGTTTTATTACAAATGTGAGTGTGACACTTTCAAGAGCTACCCCTGCAGAACTGCTTGACCTTGACTCCCAAGTAACACATTGTTTTAATCCTTAAAGAACACGTCTTGATTTAATTCCGGAGCTAATGTTTAAATCCGGACTGTCAAAAATATCCACACTGAAACGTTTTTTAGGAGAAATCTACTTCTAGCTGGAGATGCAGGCCATTTCTCCAAACAATTTGGAGAACACAACAGCAGCATGTCAGAATTTCCATAAAATATGGAAAAATGCTTTTTAAATCAAGAGCTTTGAAGAAGGTGAAACAAATTCCATATAAACTGGAGAACGAAAGCGGTGTCAGATATACGGTCTACACGAGAAGAAAATTATCAACATTGCAGGAGAGTACAAAAATCGGTTCAAAACAAAAGCCATATCATCGAATTCTCTCTGCCAGGAGACGCTTCATTTCTTAATTCATAAATCGCTTGAGAAAATTGCGTCCACGGTTGTTTTCGGCCTGTACTTTCATTAGAACAACTGATGAGGCAATCTGCGACTGTAGTGTGTACACGAAATCAACAGAGACATGAATTAGCAAATACATCTTTGAGACGGCCCCTATAACTCTACAGTGACTCTAGTCACTTTTTTATGAAAATCAAGGTAACCAAAAACTCCATTAAATATGAAATACATATACAGTAATTCCGTAGATTGCTTTCATAAACTAAACTGTATTAGCTAGCTGCATGTGTTCATTTAATGTTGCAATTGACATGGCGATTCAGAATCTCCATAAATTATGGAGAAAACACGTCTTTGACAGCATTGCTTCAAAAGATTGTTCAAAAGCCTATATAGAAACTCGAAAAAAATCAGATAAGATATACAAAGCAAGCTATTTTGTATGTGACCTTAACAGCAGCAGAAGTAGACAGATAATAAACAACCGTGAACAAATATCGACCATGGTGATCAAACCTCAAATAAAGATATTGATGATATAAACCTAGAGTAGTATTTCTAAGGCTTAGCAAATTGATCAATTCACCAATCCTTAAAACTCCGATTTTGCACCCTCTACATCAAAGTTCCCCCAAACGTGTGGTAATTTTACATGCTAGGCTCTGAATTTACGGCCCTGGAAGGGCATCCAAGCCAATTCCTATCTAGGGTTTTATTAAAAACCCCGCGAAAAGTTTATAAAAAGTCCGCGCAATTTATTGCTTCAGGGATTCACGTGGCTAGGCAACTCGAGGTAACTCACCTCTGAGCTGAAACTGAGAAACAGGATTACAAACAAACAAATCGACTTTGCAAAATGCCCTCCGTGAAAATGGTCCCGGTAGCTGTCCTACGGCAAACGCCGTGCCAGACTCGCGCCGTTCCATATAATCGAAAGTTTCCATTACAGTGAAACCCCGATGTTACGATACCCCACGGGGGCAACGAGCGAAATTGCACCGTAAAATCAGGGCACTGTATCGTTTTATATGAACTTTCGATATAAGGATTTTAAAGGCGAGGTACTTTTGCCGGGACCCAGAACAGTAATCGTAAAATTATAATGAAGCTGCAACCCCCGTGGTGACTGGAAAACGCTCAAATAGCGCGCTACAAAGACTTTTACGAATTTTATCTGTGTTTACGGTGGTGTGGGAATGTAAGTGGTATATTTTGAAGGCTCACAAATGGCGTATTTTCGATCTTCTAAAGGCAAAATGTAGAGAACGTCATCTCAGATTTTCCACAAAATGTGGAGAAATGCTTTTTTAATCAAGATCGTTGAAGGTCGGATATAAGGTTTTTAAAGCAAATTTATAAATTCATCGATTCGTCTATTTTGCGGCAGTGAAATCGAAACCAATTCCTATACAACGTTTGATTGAAAATGCAATGGTACACGATGGAAACCAACTATATCCGAGTTTATAAAAAGCTCAAAGTGAAAGAACAGCAAGAGTCTATTGTTATTCGAGATATGATAAAATATGACCTTGTCAGGTCGTGAGAGCAGTAGTAGAGACATTTCCTATAAAACATGAATGGATGTACTAAGCGGAAAGAACGCTGCTAAGGCCCGTTTCAAACGTCGCGCCAACGTCGTGCCGAACTCAATTCTATTAGGTTCGACGTTAGCGCGACTCTGGCACGACATTGGTTTCAAACGTCGAACCGAAATGCGGGCGGGCACATGGCCAACGGGCGAAACTTGAATTTGTTTCTCAATTGAACAAACGTATAACGCCATTCACCATTATTTCGTGCCTTCATGTCTTGCAAAACGTTCCCGTAAAGTTCTGTATTTTTGGAGTTTTTCGTGTTCTGAAAGATGAGTTTCTTTGTAATCCGTTGTTTGCAATAATATCTGCTACATCGTGTACTTCCTTCATTACAATACAAATACAATAAACTGTATTTCACGAGGTTTTCATAATAACCATACAGTAGTTTTCTAACTTATGGCCCTCAAATTTGAATTGTCCACACACTTCTATGGCCCTTCTGGTTTTATCGCCTTTCTTTTGGTTCTCCTCTTAGGAGAAAGATTCAGAAGATTCAGACGAGTCCGCAATCTTTCTTTTCTTTTTATCCTATCTCTTTTTTGCGACTGCGCACAACCCCTCTCTCTTTTTTTGCGACTGCGCACAACGACGTATAAACCGGTTTGGTAAGTTTTTAATTCATTCTGTAATTTATGCATTGAGTTCGGCACGACGATAGCACGACATTTGAAACCAAGTCGCGCTTCAGTCGGATAGCACGGCAACACATGTCGAGCCAGAGTCGTGCCTAATAGAATAGTCGAGCCTAATTCAAATTTGGTTTCAAACGTCGTGCTTGAGTCGCGCTAACGTCGAACCTAATTGAGGAATTGAGTTCGGCACGACGTTGGCGCGACGTTTGAAACGGGCCTAAGTGTGACAAGAATAGCGAGTGTATAGTCTGCACAGACAACGAAAAGCACCCACATAAAAAGTCATCAATCGAAATCCCTTTTAGAGTCTAAATAAAGCCCGGGGGAGTTTCTTCACATGTCGACCTGATAGGGTGCTCGTCGTATTTTTTAGGGGTCAAAATCGACTCTCAGATATTTTTTAGGGGTTATCGGAAAAACATTCTGGCTTTCACTAATAAATTGTATTTTTTAGGGGTACGCAAATGAATGACAGGGTCACAAACCAAGCAAAACGTTTTCTTTCTTTCTTTGTTCATTTATAGCTCTAAACTAAGCTTGTTTTGAGATGAAAAACAATAAAAATTAACAAAAAAGGTTTATTGTTGGTATTTTTTAGGTGTCTTTTTGTTTTATAAGGTATTTTTTAGGGGGTGGATTTTTTATGTCCTGGTATTTTTTAGGGTATATTTTCCGATGTCCCGACGAGCACCCCTATCACTCTTACATGGGAGAACCCCCCCCCCCCCCCCCCCCCCCCCCCGGAAATAAAGCTAGAATGGTCTTTATTCGCTAAGATATTGTTTTTGAGGCTTATTTAAGAAAATTGGAAACTACCGCTCATTTAGTCTATTTAAGACCTTGAGCGGCTACCGCTCATATACCCGCATATAGCCACTTTGTTCTTAAAATAAACCAGGTACTGATGATAGTGTGTAAAATACCTTAAGCACCTTCCTTGTCCGGTATGTTGGCGCAAATGCCTTCCAGTGCAAATCCAAAACCATCGATAAATCCCCGAGCGAGTTCCCGCATGAAGGATATTGTTAAGTCCATACTATCTAATAGTATTGTTGTAGGAATCCCCTCTCAACCGGCCCATGTTTGCATTTGTTGCATGCTAAACTGAATAAGGCATGTTATGATTTGACGGGGATTTGACCTCTGAAACCCACGTAAGTGGCGTATGCTACGCAACAGACGATCGGAGACAGTTTGACAATTTGTTTCCGGTTTTCAGGATTTCGGCGCTGTTCACAGTTCATTCAACATTCCTTTGTTTTTCTAAAAGGGAAATTTTCAGTTTGTCCGAAACATTAGTCAATGGCGTAGCCAGGGAGGATTCCAGGGGTTCTGCAGAAACTCTTCTCGCGTCAAGGAAACCCCCTTCCTAGAAACGTTTTTTTTATTTTTGCCTTTCCAGGCCTTAGTAATTTATAGCTAGGCACTATGAACCCAATTTGGAAGGCCCCTCTATTAGAAATCCTGGCTACGCCCTTGTTGTTTACGAATCGCGTTTGTGAAACTCGCACATCTCCCTAGATCCTTGAATGTTGTCTTTTTCTACATTGAAAAAGGTCACATAAATATGTTTTCTCCATATTTTATGGAGAATCTGAAGTTCTTGCTAATATATTTGAGTACTTCTGGTAGCGATGAAAAACTGCTGTATCTTTGGTCTCTTATTTCCTGAAGAAAAAAGCGAACATTATAGGAAAGAAGTAATCATAATTAATAAATTTGTGCGCAGAAGGAATTCTTTAGGCGCGCGTACGCTGTGTTATGTTTTCGTGTACACTCTGTTTTCCTCATCAGTTATGAAAGCCTTATCGGAAAACGGCCTTATCACGGTTTCTGTCGCCAATTTGACGAGTAGAGGAGGTAGCGCAACATTCCACAGAGATGTAAAAACAGCGAAAATATTGCAGATATCGACAAAATACTTGGTTTTGTTTTTCTTGCTTGGATCTCTTACTTTTTATCGCTAAGTACTCAAATATATTGTAAGAAAAGGGCGCAGCGTAGCCAGGAATTTATCAGAACGGGCCTTCCACATTGGGAACTAAGGTTTCGGAAAGGCAAAAAAAAAAAAAAAATTCAGAGACCAAAATGAAGAGTTATGCTGGGATAAAATCACTAGCATAGAAGAGTAGGAAGGGGCTTCCTTGACCCTCTGGTTACGACACAGACCAAAGGCTTCGGACAAACTGAAAAGTTCCCGCAAAAGAAAATAATTTTGAACTGTGAACATATATATTTTCCCCATCGAATCACCGAAATCCGGAAAACCGAAAAAAAAACTGTCAATCTGTCAGCCATTCGTCAGTTGTATGAGCCTACGTGTTTAACGTGAGTTTCAGAGAGGTCAAATCCCCGTCAAATCATAACATGCTTTTCAGTTTAGCATGCAGCACATGCAAGCATAGAGAGGGGATTCCTACAACAATATTAGATATGTATGGAAGACTGGACAATATCCTCCATGCGGGAACTCTCTAGGGGATTTATCGATGGTTTGGATTTGCACTGGAAGGCATTGCCCCCCACAAACCGATAAGGAAGATGCTTAAGGTATTTTACACACTAACATCCAGTATTTTAGAAATATTTAGATTGCTTGCAGGCCCTTCTACTTTTATCGTCCAGCGATTCGATGCCCTTCAGTGCCGCAAAATAGACGAATCCATAAATTTGCTTAAGAAACCTTATACAATCTTATATCCGACATTCTCTGTGTAAACACAGAGAAAAGTCGGAAAAGCTTTTTGAGCGCCTTTCCAGTCACCACGCGGGATGCTGGTTACCCTCGAGCGGTGATGTTTTCGAGTTTTCGATCCTTCGATTTAACTTTACTTTTCTGGGTCCCGGCAACAGCACCTCGCCTTTAAATCCTTATATCGAGAGTTCGTTTACAGCTACCCCGATTTTACGACGTTATTTCGTTGCACCCATGGGGTATCATAAAATCGGGGTTTCACTATAATAGAAACTTTCGATTGTTTTAGAATGGAAAAGCGCGAGGTCGGCACAGCGTTTTCTGTAGGACACCTACCGGGATCCCGTAATAATTTCCCCTCGGCAGCTCGTGGTTGACCTTGTCGGTCTGGATTCTGTTCTAAATAATACCGCGATCACCCTGTACATAGAGCGAAAAGAGGTTTATTTTTATCCGAGCCCTTTTATCGTCAGAGTAAGCCATTTTCACGGAGGGCATTTTGCACAGTCGATTTGTTTGGTTTTAATCCTGTTTCTCAGTGCCAGCCACGAGAAGGACTGAAGCACTCCTGCAATTTGCGCGGACTTCTCATCAACGTTTTGCGAGATGTTTTTTTTTATAAAACGCTAGATTTGGCTGAATAAAACACATTGGTTAATTGATCAATTTGGTAATTCTTAGAAACACTACACAAGGTTTGTGTCTGTTACGAATATCAGAAAGATCTCCACTGTACTAACATGGGCATCGGTCGAAATTGTTCACGGTTTCAATCTGTCTACTTCTGCTGCTGTTAAGGTCACATACAAAATAGCTTGCTTTGTATATCCTATCTGATTTTTCGAGTTTAACTATATAGGCTTTTGAACAATCTTTTCAAGCAATGCTGTCAAATACGTGTTTTCTCCATAATGTACGGAGATTCTGAATCGCCATGTCAATTGCAACATCAAATGAACACAGCAGCTAGCTAATACAGTCTAGTTTACGAAAGCAATCTACGGAATTATTGCTAGAGTTATAGGGGCTTGCTTGCCCGAAGATGTAGATAGTTAATCATTGCTAATTGTGTCTCTGTGTCGCAGAAGGAATTACAGCAGTCGTCTACCTATAACTGGCCGAGAGCATTCGGTGATGATATTTTCTTTTGTACCAATTTTTGTACTCTCCAGCCTTGATAATTTTCTTCGCGTGTATATCGTATATGCGACACCGCACTCGGTCCAGTTTATATGGAATTTTTGTCACCTTCTTCAAACATATTGATTTAAAAAGCATTTCTCCATATTTTATGGAAATTCTGACATGCTGCTGTTGTGTTCTCCAAATTTTTTGGAGAAATGGCCTGCATCTCCATCTAGCTGTAGATTTCTCCTAAAAAACGTTTCGGTGTGGATATTTTTGACAGTCCGGATTTAAACATTAGCTCCGGAATTAAATCAATACGTGTTAAAGGTGTTTCTCAAAAACCGTGTCTGCGTTTTTTAAAATTTTGCTTAGTTCAAAAGTTATGGAACTTTTAAATTTCCAAGGTCAAATTTTATATTTCCAAGGTCAAACCTTTGAACTAAACAAAAGTTTACAA
Organism: Scolanthus callimorphus; assembly: GCA_033964015.1. NCBI lineage: Eukaryota > Metazoa > Cnidaria > Anthozoa > Actiniaria > Edwardsiidae > Scolanthus > Scolanthus callimorphus. Next base: position 24,732,318 of record CM066911.1, on the reverse strand, counting down.
AACGCAGACACGGTTTTTCAGAAACACCTTTAACGATTAAACTAAGGACGATAATAATTTTTTTTTGGAGGACGTGTGCGAAGGTTCTCAGTAACCTTAATCACCGTCCTTAGTTTCCCGGCTTTTGGTAAACGTTAACTATTGTTTTAGAAATTATTTACGATAATTAATTCCATGGCTATATAACTGGAAGTATCCATTTTGGGGCGTGGCTCCACCTCTAGAAATGTTCAGCTCGTCAAAGTCTATCTGTCTGCCAAATTTCCCTAATTTGCACAATTAACGATAAATCATGCAACATTTTCCTGTACTATATAGAGTTCTGGTAATGTTGAATGCATGCTAATGGTAGACCATTTGAATCTGCTATTATTGCGCCTGATGAACAAAAACTTCGCTGCGCCAACCTGACAAGAGACACCGAGAAATCCAACCGGCCTTTTCCACTACTATTAGTATTAGCAAGAGGAAAATGATTATTTTCTCTTGGTATTAGCCATTTTATATGACATACAAAGAAAACCTATTTGAAATGGGAATATTTTTATCATTTGTAAACAGCCAAATGCAAAAAATCCTGGACTTTAAAACGTTATAACTGAATTACGTATCCATTTCGCCTGCTAATGATCGAGCAGAAATCTGCTTTCGTCCAAGAATACCAGCGTCCTTGGATCAAGCGCACAGACAGTTGCCCTGTTGTCAGTGCTTGTTTCTTCAGCTGTCCAGATAAACGTACAAAAAAATGAATTAAATATGGATATATATGGATTACATGCCAATATGGAATACATGTTGCCGGCTACATGCGCTATTTTCCTGTTGTTTGAGTTCTCTGAGTCTCCTGTAAAAGTTTTTATAATAATACGCTACTAGTACAGCAGATTGGTGCAAAATTGTGCAAATTGATGTTACAAGCACGAAATTCGGCAGAGTGGTAGAGCTTGATATCCTGAGTAATTCTATATAAAAACCACGCCCAAAAGTAAATACTTCCAGATAGCCTAAAAATGGGTTGATTTATCTTTATTTAAAAAAATAAGAATGTCTTAAATTTACACAAAAGCCTTAATATGCTTCTTCATTCACAAATAGATGTCCTGCATTACTATACATATTGAGTCACGCCCTATCTTGCTTACTTACAGCCTTTATAGATGTACACTTCGCTATTTGGCAAAATCTATTTTGGAGTTTCCCTTTTCTCCAAATTACAGGTATTGATAAGAATTTGTATGTCGAGTTATTCTTAAGTTGAACCACACCCTGCATCAGGTACTTCCAGTCGTGAAAGTTATGAAATAAAAAGCCATTCAAGAGCAAATGTACTTTTCAAGAATAGTTTAAATTTGAAAAATTTATCAACAAAAATTCCATATTTTGTAATATGCCTGTCTGAAAAGTATTAAACATTATGAAGTCTTAAACAAATAATGAACATTAGTTGTTTATGTGATGAGTTGCTTATTTACCACGTGATTAATGTTTGTGGGCGTAAACTTTGAGAGTTCATTGTTTTTCTGCATACTAACGAGGTCTACGGCCAAAACGGTTGATCACGTGGTACATAAGCAGCCACTCACGTGGTACAAAAAAGTTGATCACGCGATCAATTTTAGACTGCCGCCGGCGGGCAGAAAAATCGAGAGGTGTAACGGTCTACTGGGAAGGGTAGTATTGAAGCACTCGCTACAAGGAACGTTTGCTTTTAAGACTGAAGCAAGTATGTGGAATGATTTTTCCACGCTCGGGTGATCACGAGAAACGGAGTTTAGTGGATTCTACATCTCAGTTTACCCGTCCCTCGCCTCCCTTCGCCTGATAGCAGACAAGAAATGCTTCAAAAGCATCAACTGACCAAAAGGGCATTGAATTGCTAAAAAAAGCAGCACAACGCTTTTCTAGGCAACCTTTATTCTTCTACGCCTGGCGGGCTAGTGGCGGGTGCTCCTAGTGAGTGAGGTCTTGCAGAGCGTGGAAAACCATACGAGAAGTTATATAAAAGAACACAATTTTCCTATAGAAAAGTGTACTTGCGAGAAGTAGTGGTAGAATTAAAGCAAAAAACGTTTAAGCCAAGAAGACGTTTTGAAGGTGCCAAGAGCAGCCACTTTGGGCGTGGTTAGCTGTGAAGGTGCTAGGTAATTTGTCTGTAATAGGTTGCAAAAAAGATTTCAATATTATCATGTTTAATTTAATTTTGTAAACAGTTACATTCGTCACTGAAATACCTGTAAGTACCACTATTGGGCGTGGTTTGTCTGCCTAAAATTGAAGGGCATGCAATCTCGACATTATGCGAAGTTTGGAACAATTTGGATAGCGTTTAGTCAGACTTAAAATGTTTATATAAGATAATTAATTCCACCTCTGTAAAACGGAAAGTACGCACGTTTGGGCGTGTTTTTTGCATCAAGACTACTTAAGGTACGAAGCTCTGTCATTGTGCCAAATTTCATGCTTGTAACATTAATTTGCACAATTCGACCTAAATTCTGCACCAATCTGCTGTACTATACTCACCAGGCGCAATTATAATCGTAGTCGCAAAATCACCTTCTCATTTGCATTCAATATTACCAGAACATTGGTCTCGAAGACTACGAACCTTCAAATGTTTCCTCTATTTCTTTGTCTTGCTCCAAGCGCTAGTATTATGCGAAGGATTCGCCATCTCAAATCGTCACTGTACGTTCGCGGCATTTTGTGTCATTGACTATTTGCAAGCAAGGAACTCCGAGCAAGCACTCGATATCATTCCAATCAACCCCCGCGATCAGACATTCGCCATTTTCCGTTTACCTATAGTCAAACTTAATTGAAATAGGTGTACATGTATGATTGGAATATCGCATTTAGGCATGGCATAAATCTATATATTAGTATAAGCCGTAAATTCCTGTGGATACGCACTCGCCACATTCTATCACGAATCTTGGAATCTGATTTGCTCTGGTTCTCACTGTCTATCACGTAATAGCCCAAAACTTTTTAAAACCATGAAAATAAATAGATTTTAGCAACAAATCGAAGGTAGTATTCTTATGGGTTTCTACTAAAATAATTAGATACACTACTCGTTCTCGTTGTTTATGAATCAAGTAGTCAACTCGGCGATACGCGCCTTGTTAACTATCTATTGACTCAGAAAAATTCGAACCAGTAGTCTAATTGTTACATAGCGACTTAAGTGCCCCTTGCAGGAAAGGTCACTGTCTAAACCATGATTGGCTTGTGCAGACGTAAGACGAAGCAATGGGCTGTAAAACCATAAATGTTGGCCTGTTGTCAGGAGAGGTGTGGCTAATAGAAAGGAAGTGCATCTGTGTTAACGAAAAGGGCATTTGACTCTTTGCATTTTTCCTAGTGTGTTTAGATTTCCTTTCATGAGACCTACAAAGACAGGCAAATAAAACTATTCTTGCCACTGACTCTTAGCAAACGAACTCGATCTGTCTGTAGGCATCTCAGTACCAGTTTAAAGTGACTCCATCTAAATTCGAATGCAGTCATGCATTAATTTAAGCACTTTGTACTTTTGGCTTTATAAAAAGATCATACCCTGCTAGAAAAAAAAATGCCAAAGTTTGCAAACAGGCTAAGCTCACTATGATCTTCGTTATGACAAAGTTAGAGAAAATTCGTTGGAACAGACCTGCGGCATTCTAAGGGAGCGTTCATAATTTATCTAGAGGAGGGCTATGATGATTTTGAGGGGGGGCCTCTGTTTTTCCCTAATATGATTTGGGGGGGGGCTATGGAAAATTTCCAACAAAAATTACATTGAGCATAGGGGGGGGGCCAACCGTTTTCCCCGAAAAAACATTATACGAAAATACAGTAAAAACCCGCGTATACAGTATACGCGGGTTTTTTTCGAGTAAAAACCCGCGTATATATATAGGTTAAATTTTAAGTTAGGTTCTTATCAGTTGAGTTGCTGGAAGATTGTTATCATGCTTAAGTACTGTGTTGTATGTCTATTGTGTTTATTTAAAACTATATGATATTTTCTTTGATTAATTGACATCTCTTGAGGGGGGTCAGGAAAAAAAACCCTGACATCATCAGGGGGGGCTTCATAAAATGAAAAGAAAAAAATTGGGAAATCATCATAGGCCCCCCTCTAGATAAATTATGAATGCTCCCTAAGTGCCGTGCAGCGCACTTTTTCCATTTATAGCGCTCAAAAAGCCATGCAAAAACATATTTTTGGCTTCAACGTAAAACTTTCATTTTACCATCCACAATAATTGATTCAACTACAGTTACACATTCTCATGATATTGTGTTCTCTGCCGTCTCAGTTTGGATCCGACGAATTTTCTAAAACTTGATAAACCAAGACCACAGCGAGCTTAGCCTGTTTTCAAATTTTAGCCCAAAAATACCAGCAAAATGTTTTTCTAGGAGGGTATGAATAAGAAATGAGCTTTTTAGATAGGTATTGTGATTAATACAAGATAGAACTCCATGCCTTTATTCGCGAATGATTATAGAAGAGGTTGCAATAAGAACTTTCTTGACCAAAGGCACATTAAAGTGACAGCCAAAAAAGGAACCTTTTGTAATAAACACATGACTGCATTGAAATTCCGGTGGAGTCACCTTAAGTCCATTCTTTACTATCGAATGGCACAGGTATTCGATCGAGAGGATTCTTGACGTACCTGGAAAACCATCTTTCCATCATTTAATGTGTCATAAATTTGTCTCTATTTGCTGTTTTTGAATTTTAATTTTCTTAGTATTTGTTTTAGCTGCGCGGGGCCACAGTTATTGGTTCGAGCCATTGTGGACGTAATGGACATTTCTGAACGTCCTTTGCGGCATATTAGTCACTTCCTAGGGAAGTTAGTACTCACGCGTATGTCATTTCGTGTTGTATATGTTATAGCTAATTTGTAAAATGTTATTCCCTAATGAAGTCTCCCTAAGAGACGAAAGGCGTCCGAAATAAGGTGCATTGCTCGAAAACTTCAGGTACCACTCCTTGTGTTTCTCTTTAGTCGTCGTTAAACACATGCACTGATCTGCCTCACAGATCTTTGATAATAACGATATTGTGTTTCATCCCTTTCCTGGCTTCTCCGGAAAACAGATTTGCGTCACAACTGGCGTGATCACGTGGACGGCCCCCATTTACTAGGCTAGTATTTATTAAAGTGAAACCCCCAACAAACCAAAAGACGCGTTTTAGTCATTAGTTCAACAAGACCCTGTTCATCTTGCAACTCTTCGACGCCGCACCCTACGTTTGAAGATGAAAACCTTCACTGCTCTCTTGTTACTCGCTGTAGCAGCTTTCATTCCATGTGGTGAGTTGAAAATATATCATGCTGTAGCGTTATTGTGCAAGAGAGCACTTTTTATTTCAATGTTGATTCGATGTTTCCAATCATCAGATGTTATTACCATTACCGGAATGCACCTTTCGTACCCATATTATCACGTAGTTACGCCACCCAGTGGTCCTACGTTTTACAGAGAAAGCGTGGAAAAGCGTTTATATACCAAAGGAATGATGACAATTTACCTTAGATCCTGCATCCGATAATTGGGCTTTCTTCTATTTAGTAGTCCAGTTATATTATTTTAACTTGTGAGAAACAAGAAACACTGCATTTTAAGATACGTAGAATCATTGAGTTAACTCCATGGTAGAAGACATTGAGATGCTCACATTTTTTTAAATTTCTGTGCAATGGCATTTGTGATCTAGAAAGTAATGATACGATTATTAAACAGAAACTTGCTTACCACATAAAAATTCGAGGTTTTATCGAATAAACATCTTGTGCCATCCGTATATAGGTATCAGCTTCTTGATGTGGAAAGTGTCATTCAGATAGATATATTCTGGATAACTAGGCGGTTACTACACCTTTAGTGCGATGTTGAAACTTGAACTAAGGCATTTTAGCACAATGGTAATGTCCGACCAATTGATTGTTAGTAAAATACTTTCATTATGAACTGTGTACCAGCCATTTTTCTATTCAATGTTTCCTGGTTTAAAGGTCCGTCTTTGGATCCAGCTTCAGCATCAAATTAAACCTTTCAAACTAGTCATGAACATTTTCTTTGGTTAAAAGATGACACATACCTACGCGAAAAATGATACCAAAGAAGACTGAAGGTTTCCTTAGTTTTTACATGGATGCTAACTAATCAGACTAGTGGAAAGGACAAGGTAGAATAACACGTGTCACGTTGGAATGTGAACTTTAAAAGAGCATTTTCACATTGCTCCAAGAACCAAAAAAATTCCCCATATGGTTTTTTAGGTATTATCACTTTCTAACGACACAGAAAATTTGACGCCGATATCTTAAATCGTGCGAGGTCAGGAGCTCGCGAAGACAAAATTTGACCTAAAATTTAAGCACCAGAAAAGCGTGTATAAAATGAGTGATGACGGGCAATTCAACAGTTGACTCGTCATTCAAGGTTCTAGAAATATACTTTAGGGCTCTGTCAAATGAATTTCAGGAAAAAAGTCACACTACGGATTTTTAAATGTTTACCATCAGCGATAAATTAAAACAGACAAAATGACGACTCCCTTGAACCAAGTTCCTCTTTACTGATATTATTTGTTTGTTCATTTCAGTCCTTTCACTCGAGTGTTACACTTGTGAAACAAAAATATGTAAAGAAAATGAAGTGAAGAATTGCACACAGCTGCTAAACAGATGTTTTAAAGCGACTCTGAGCAAGGATGGTCAAACGAAAAGTATAATCGTGGGTGTGGGAGTGAGCTTTCCTGTACAATTGGCAAGAAGTCATGCGAGATCGCCGAGAAGAACGATATTGATTGTGAATACAATTGTTGTGAGAACGACAAGTGCAATGGAAGTGACGTCATGAAACCAGCCGCTGTGGTGATGTTACTGGCCCCGTTCCTTGCTCTTGCGCAATCATTGATGTGAGACCGTGGCTTCCAGTTATCAATACAAAGATCGTTTAAAGGGCTTAGTTTAGCCCTTTGGCCAATAATAATATAGATTTAGGCACTGCCTAAAAGCGGAGCTCCCAATGATTATAATAAATATCAAGGTTTAGATATCAATTTTGTAACCTGATATCATAACTTAAATGACTGCATCTGATTTTGTGAAAGCTCGATAACATAAAAAAGACCTGTAGAAGTTGACAGTATTTATAAATGCTTTTAGATCATCGTAATAAAATTCCATGCAAACAGGAGCCCATAAGTAGGAGCTTTCATCTTTGGTACTGGGTCCCTGAGGCAGCGTGTTTCCTGACCTATTTATTTTTAGAACAATCAGCGTCCAGTCAGTCTCCAGATTTCGTTTTTTGCATAAATTATCTCAATCGATAAAAATGGCGGAAAGAAGGGAGGAACTCAGCGAGCTAAATGTCTCTGAAAATATCCAAAGTAGCTCGCTCTCTGAATGCAGTTCACTCTCTGGAATCAGTTCAAGCGATGAAAATCATGACGGAAACAGCAGTACAACACAAACAACAGAAGAAAGTGAACCAGAAGGCGAGCCCACTCAACCTCGCACTTCTAACAAACGAGGTCGAACAAAGTCTCAACCACATAGTCAAAATACCCAGAAGAAAAATAAATCTCGTTCTCGGTCTTCGACCAAGCCCAACACAAGTCTTAAGGAGGGTGAAATGGAAAAGTTGACTGCGTGGATCTTTTCCACAGAGCAAGCGTTGCGCGTGGAGAACGAAGTTCGTTGTCAGCTACTAAAAAGCCATCCACTTAGTTCTGTGAAGGAAAGAAAATTAGTAGCAGAGCATTTCCTCAGTGAGAAACAGAAGGCGAATTTCTCACTTCTGATCGTTGTATTTTGTCGGAAATTTTCTACATTGGTAAATGAGCACTTAATATTACCAAAAAAGGACAGGAAGGCAGCGCTTTCCGTGGCGTGGATAAAAGTTCTCACGAAATTTTATCCAGGAAAATCCAGTCAAGAACGTTCAATTTTGGATCGCTTCTTTTCGCACAGCAAAGACTTCTTGGACGAGCATATACATACCGTTGTAAGTCTCATTCATGAGCTAGTTTACCACATTATTATGGGACATGTACAGGAGAAAAAATCGAGCGAAACTGTGGCTGTTACAGCGGGACTTGCGCGAGGAGAGGAAGATTATGACACTTTATATAGGTTCTGCGGATTTGCTCTTTGCAAAATGCTAAAAACGAAAAGGGAAACTCACGGAGAAACCAGGGCGGATAAAGCCGTCAGAAAAACACAAGCAACAACTGGCAATAGAAATAGAAATTCTGGACGAACTTGTCTTGAAAGATAAATAGAAACTGTCACAAAGTTTAAAAAATTTGGATGAAGGGAACTAGATTTTTCCTCGCGCAGAGCTTCTACCATTTGTGAGGGATGTTTTGACCGAAGTAAGGGATTTCACGAACGATGAGATTTATAGACATGTGTCAGTCTTCTGTTTTAAAAAATAAAAAGCTTGAAGTTGACTTCGGTCTTATCATTGTAGCACTGTCAAAGTCTGAAGGAGCTTCTAATGCTTAAATTGTAAGCTCCCTATTCAAGGGTCTTGTTACTAAGATAGCCAACACTGCTATTTAACAATTAGACCTCAAGGCCGAATGTGCTATGATGAATAGACCATGAGGCCGAAGGCCGAATGGTCTATTGATATCATAGCACATGAGGACGAGAGGTCTAATTGTTTTAGTATAAACCAACTAGTTGGTCGGATTTGGCAAAGAATTCCATTATTTTATGTTGAAAAAATCAAGTTTTCTTGCAAAGAAAGGTGGTGGTTTTGCCAGGCACGGTCTATCACTAATAGACCATTAGTAGCTCAGCCAATCAGAATGCAGGATTTGTAATAGACCATTAGTTGGTTTATACTAATAATGAATATATGAATGCCAAGGTGGAACAAAACCTTTGGGATGAAGGGAAGGCAGTGGATGCTGACAATATGCTCAGGGACAAGCTGAAATCGTGCTCTGTTGCAACCAAAAGGAAATAAGGCAAAATTATATACAAATACTGTTATGCAGTGTATTCACAAAATTCCAGAAATTACAAAATGCCAGTTAATTGTACTTTTTCTATTGGTTGCTGTTCATCTAGCTATTATTATTGTCAATGATTTAGTTTGGAAAGTGCAATTCCAGAATGTACACTCCTTCCCACCCCCTGAGCCGTCTGGTTTTTCCAAAAGAAAATACAGTATTTGTAAAAAGAAACAGGTAAATAATCCCACCTATCTGGGATTTTCAATTCCCTCCTGTTAGGGATAGGGATTTCTCTGGAATTGCAGAATAACAGCAAATATAGACATCTATAGACCACTCAGGTCTGCATGGGCAATGACTATTTTAAAAATGACCAGTCAACAAAGCCTCTGTTCAAACCACTGTTTCCAATAAGGAGATTGAATGGGTTCCTGTTCACTTGAATGGATTGGGTGCCACTGATGCAAAAACTAACATAGAGTCCCAAGACTAAATTCCCTTGATGGTCCTTAATTTGAGCTTCTTGTATTGGGTATTTCGAAAAAAGAAACCTAGTAAATAAATAATATACCCTGAGTCTCCACTAATTTTGACTTTATTGTTGTTACTGGATGTTTCATCATCCAACTGTTTTAATATCATGAGAAGACATAATACTGCAAGCTGAGATCTCAGTTCAGACAGGCAAGATCTCTATAAACAAAGGCGGGATCCTCCCTGCTTATAATATACACAACAAAATTCTGTAAGGAAAACAGAACTGAGATGAGGCAGACCAAGAACTGAGCCAGTCTGTGCACCCTGATTGCATGCATGCCTGCTTCTATTCCACTGAGGCTGTTTTTCACCTTTTTCTTAGATCAAATGATTGGAGTGAGAAATTGATGCATGCATATTATCATTGATATTGAGTTCTGCAGTTCTGTATTTTTATGCATACATCAATTTTTTTATGCAATCTGTAAAAAAAAATATATCATGGCCTAAACTAAGCTAACAGTCATTTTCTGTAAAAAAGTAGTATCATTAGGGTATAGATGCTATCACTCACTATTTTATTATTATAACACTGTTGTGTGATTCAAGAAACATCCATTCTGCTGTGCCTTCCCAATGTAGGGATGAATAATTTGAAAAGGTTTGGGTTCAAATCACCTGATTTTTGAGGGGCTTTGGAACCCATTTTCATACCATTCGTGCCAAACCTGCAGTCTTTAGAATGGAGATTGCAATGTTCTTTCTTTATTCCCTTGGGGATATAGCCAAGCGTTTTCTCGACGAACTTCTCTACGCTTTGGGCGCCGCCAATATTGACTATGCCAGGGCAAATCGCATGGTTCTTGGTAAACCAAGTGTTGTTTACATTACAAATCTCAGCAATAGACTATCCACCCTCCAAACAAGCTCGGGATAAACTACCAGTCGAGCGCAGTTAAATGGACCACATTCTGAAGAAAAGCCTAACTCTTTTATGGGATAAACTAGAAGTTTATGCCTCTACTTCGGGGAAAGGAGTAATTTCGAGACGCGATTTCACCGTCCAAATCTCTCCACGATAACCAGCATTCTCGAGGAAGATCTGAATTTCGCGAAGTTTTTCTTTTTCCTTTTCATTCTTCGCATCTATGTTCTCCTGATTCCTCCTATCTCCTGACTTCGCCTCCTGTCGCTTTAGCAAACTTCTTCGAAGCGCTTCTTTAGCACTGCTAGTGCTAGTGCTGTCGTTGTCACATCCCGAAGCCGTTTCTTCCCAATTTTCTTGGCGGCTTCGCTTCGAGTTCGAGGATTCCCCGGTTTCAGAAGTTCTCTTCATTTTTCGTTGAGAGATTCCATGGCTTAAAGACACAACTACCTGTAGTACAGGAGCCCATGCTACGACTATAACATATTCCGGAACTGTAGACACACTTCTGTCGCTTCCCGACTCTGTTATTTATTTACATAACTCACTCTTTACTAACATGGAGCTGCAATGAGTCATGGGATATCTAGTAATGGAATTGCGAGAATGGCACGAGTAGAAGTGCGGAAAAGGGATTGATATATACACGGACGGACACCGGACGGCGTACGCTATAGGTTTTATACAGAAAAAAGAAAATAACTAATATATAGATTTGGGCATTGCCTAAAAGTGGGTGATTATAATAAATATCAAGGTTTAGAAAAATATATTTTGTAACCTGATATCATAACATCTGATTTTGTGAAAGCTCGATAACATAAAAAAGACCTGTAGAAGTTTACAGAATTTATAAATTTGCTTTTAGATCATCGTAATAAAATTCCATGCAAACTTTCTGCTGTGAAAATTTCTAAAGAACTATAGCATTAGGAAGCAAAGTCTTTTATACAAATTACATACAAATTTTATCTTCAAGTGTTGGAAATTTATCTCACGAGTGAGCACACTGAGAACAAGTGAGATAAATTTTACCATGAGAAGAGCAAATTCGTATCTCCAAGCGGCCATGTAATGTTTTGTTTGCTATATAAATACTCAATCGACATTTATTTTACGAAAATCTTCAAATTAGAAATCCCCAGGGGGCTACTCAGATATAAAAATGATGGAGGGTCCGACATATTTTTGGGGGTATGAAATTTGTAGTAAAAGTATTTTTTGTTTTTTTTTTGGGTTGAAAATTCTTCCAGGTATTTTTTTAGGGGTTGAAAAATCTGCGGGTATTTTTGGGGGGTTGAAACTTCTGACAGGCTAGTTGACCATCAAGAACCACAATGGTCGGTTGCTATGGCTTTTCCTCCCGGAAGCATCTTGAAATTTATTTTGGCTCACAGAGAAGCAATTTCTATTACAAGTAAGCCTAAACATAATAAAATGTTATGTAGGCAATTTTTTCTACATAAAGATACAAATGTAAGGTTATTTTTGACGTTTTTTGATATCATGACGTCATAAGTAGCATCTATTTTTAGTAACAGCGCTAGAAATGTGTTAAACCATGTTCAAATGTTATAGATATTGTTTCCTGCACGAAGAGCATATATACAGTGAAAACCCCGTCTCCATCGGATAAAATGGCAACATATCAAGATAACAGTGTCGACTTCTAGCAATCGAACGGGCTTCCTGTGGTGTCTTGTCTACCTTGTTACCAGGTTCTTGACCGCGATAAAAACGGCAGAAAATGCACATAGCATCTTTCTTCGAGTGTATTCGAGTTCTGGCTGAGTTTTAAGCTTTCTGGGTCAATAAAAATAGTGAAAAACTTACTGGGATTCCAAATATGGTATGGAGATATTTCCTTATAAGGAATTGAAGAAAGTCGACACATTTTCAAGGGAACTATCTTGATATGGAACCCACTCTAGAGGATAGGATTCCCTTCCCCCTTACTTTTCATCCTACTAACCTAGCAATCAAGCATTTTGTGTCCAGGAACTTTAAGATCCTACAAAGGGACCCGGAAACAGCCGCAATTTTCCCCAAGCCGCCTTTGTTCTCTTTAAGCGGGACCGAAACTTGCGCAATTCTCTTGTTAGAGGCGTTCTCACGCCTGGCGGTCTACAGCCCGGCACTTTCAAATGTACTAGATCAAAATGCTCAACGTGTGATCATGTCGTTTCCACCACCCGGATCATCGGCCCTAACGGCGAGTCTTTTAACATCACAGATCACTTTGATTGCACCACCGCCAACGTCATATATTGTATTACTTGCTCCCTTTGCCGCATGATCTATATAGGACAAACCGGTCAAATGCTTTCTACGCGCTTTTGCCAGCATCGCAATGATGTGAGGAAAAATGACCGTAACAAACCAGTGGCCCGACACTTCAATCTTCCCGGTCACACTAGAGATCATATGACTGTTTGCGGTGTTTCTCTTCACAACGGGTCTAATCATTCTCGCTTCCATAAAGAGAATAGACTTATTCTTTCACTCGGTTGCCGATCACCCCACGGCATCAATGAATTTTTCTCTTATACCTAGTTTTCTACATCTCATCATATTTCCTCTTTCTTTACTTTTATCACTAGTTTGCGATTTCAATGGCCCATGGCATCCTTTGTTATTCTTAACCAATTATCGCCTTTAGTCATTCCGAATGTTTATCTGTTGCCTAGCAACGGCTCTACATTTACTTTATATACAGCCCCACTCCCTCAGTTTTCCCTCTTTGCTCCGACGAAGGGCTAACGCTCGAAACGTCAGCAAAACACCATTTTTCCACGGCGTTTAAAATAAATCTCAACCCTTGGTTGTTGTTGTTCATGTTCACGTCTCCGCCGACGCAGACCACCTAGTTTTCCCGTAAAACTAGTCATACCATTATCTTGATATGGAAGTTACAGCTAAACAATGAAATTCAAATTTCCCGCCAATTGACCATATATGGTCAAAGTTAGTGAGATTCAAACAGCCAGGCAATGAATGTATCAAAGCAGGAGAGTTTTGTGCTGTCAAAAAATCATTCTCACCCTGAACGTTGAATAATCCCTGAATAGAACCGATGACACATAAGTGTCAAATCTGTCAATCATTTCTATATGAAAACCAGGTGCGGTCCTAGTTTCGTATTAACGCCGGCATGTCGTTGTGTTTTATGCGAGCGGCGAAGGCAAGCGACTTTAGCTAGAGGGGTCTTTAGAGCTTCATGAGGTAGTACCCTGCCAGTAGCGCCTACATCTTCTAAGTCATTTAGCTGATCAGTCACTCTATTTCAGCGGAGAAATAACGAATATCAGAGGGACTTGCTTCCTTTATCAGGTGCCAGCTTTTGTGCACCGCATAAAAAGAGCTGATATATGTAGCTTTTAACAAAGCCCGTAGGCAAAACAGCTAACACGTCTTGTCCCTCGAACAGACTCGGCCTTTATCTGCTCTTCTTTTGGCGAGTAAAGCTTAAATTCTGTCACACATTCGTGTAAAGTACTCCAGATCGCTGTCATTGCGTAAACAAGTCTAAAGGTCAAGTGTGGTTAATGATTATTCGCCTCAAATCCACCTCAAGTGTTGAAAATTTTTCTCACGAGTGAGCGCAGCAAACGAGTGGGATAAATTTTTAACACGAGAAGATAAAATTTGTATCTCCAATCGGTCATGTAATGTTCTGTTTATTATATTAACATCAATGAAATACCAAATTCTAGTTGTATTTGAGCTAAGCTTAAAAATCAAGCATTGAGCAAAGGCAAGTGTGATATTTTCACATGTGAAAATATCATGTTACTTTCACGTGTGAAGATATCAAGTTTTCGCGTGGGCAATCACCCGATTTTCATTGGTGTTTATAGCGGAGCTCCTTAGCGGCTGACGGCCATAGAGCGGAGCACCATACCTAAGAAAAAAGCGTCCAGAACTAGAAAGGGATCGAAGTGATTTTTGAACGTAATTCCCGCGTGTTCCTGTGAAGCCTAATCCACAGGGTACCCAATAAGAAAAAAAACACGTCAAGAAAGGGGTCGAAGTGATTTTTGAACGTAATTCCCGCGTGTTCCTGTGAAGCCAATTTCACAGGGTACCCGAATAAGAAAAAAAAATGACGAAGTGATTTTTGAACGTAATTCCCGCGAGTGTCCCTGTGCCTACTAGCTGGTGAAGCCAAATCCTAAGGGTACCCAATAGGAAAAAAGCGTCCAGAAAGGGGTCGAAGTGATTTTTGAACGCCATTCCCGCGTGTTCCTGTGAGGCCTTCTGACGTCACAACATGGCGCCGATTGTGAATGACTCTGGGGGAGGGGGGGGGGGGAGATTTTAAAATGTTGAGTTACTTCTATCTTGACCATGAAGAAAATAACTACTTTAAGCGACTACAGAAGACCTGCAGGATCAACTAGATTCGTACTACGCAAATTTCGGGACTAAAAGTGTCTGTAAAAGTCAAAAGAGTTTCTTCTTGAGCTGGCAACACCAGTCTGCTTGTACTAAGCTTAAGCGTACATGTCACGCTGCAGCGAACAAGGAACAATTTTTCTTCGCCTTGACCTTTTTCGAGATTTCTTTGAACCTGAGGTGTTTAGAACAGGACAGTGCCTTTTTCACAGTTTTTCGAGGACTAAATAACCTGAAGGAAGCTACGTGGCTGAAACTATGTCACGAAAAAGGTAGGTTGTTGTCAACTATCGTCTTTTCTTGTTGTTTATAGCGAAGCATGATCATAGCCTAAGACCAGGAGGTCACATAAACTTGTCGGTCATGCTTAACTGCTTTGCTGGACTTACTGAAATTGTATAAAACTTTGTTTTGATTCTCATCTAACGGCAGAAGCGCTGGTCGATACGGCTTGATCAGTAGGCGAAGTAATTTGTGTGAGTAGAGTAGAGCACGTGTACGTAAATCTTAATGGCGGCCCTGCGAGCTGTCCAACTCACTTTGTAGTGAAACCACTCGCAAAGTAATTAAGTTTATTCTTAGTAAAACCTATAGGAGTTTGTCATTACAAAGTAATTGCGAATTACTCATGACAATCATCTGAAATCCGCACAACACACCAAAAACTACCATAAATAGGGGTGGCGAATGGTCCTTCAAAAAACTGTTTTCTCGCGAAATTTTAGGCGTTCTCGAATTCTCGTATTTTTAAATTTGCCGTTCTCGGATCTCGGATTTTTTTTCAGGTCGTCTCGGATCTCGGATTTTCCAGTTTGTTGTGTTTATATGGCGAATCTCAAATCGAGTACTCGATCTCGGATTTTGAAAGCGGCGTTCTCGCGTTCTCGGAATTCTCGCATTGACCATTCGCCACCCCTATAAATCCTTGGGTCAGGCACTTGGCACTTTTATATTGGAAAGTGGGGAGAGGTAATTTGAAAATCTAGATTATTTGTTTGAAACGCCCATAATTAATATTAGTATAATTACTAAAACGATTCTGCGCAGTGATTGGTCGAGAGGTTCGGAATATTTTGCTATATTCACATTGAAAGCATTGGGGATTGCCCGCACACTTACTTACAAGAAACTAAAACTTTCAACATGGTGGCCGACACGGCGGGAAATGCTACACTTCGAAAAAAGCCTGAAAAATATAGGAAAAATCTCCTGACTAACTAACAACAAGTTCCAAGTTTGTCAGTCCTAGTCGTAGCTTCATCAGAGTCATTAATTAGTTGATCCTGATTTGAAAGTATATGACGTCTTGGATCTGATTCTGTTTCGCAATCACTGTGACTCCTCGGAATTTGAATGAGGGTCGTACAGAGTTACTTACTTACTTACTTAAGCCCTTAGCTCCAAGTTGGAGCATGGGCCATTGACAAAATTCCTCCATTGTCTCCTATACTTAGCCAGGTGTTCCTTCTCCCTCCATTGCAGTCCTAGTTTCTTCATCTCTTTCCCCGTATCCCTCCTCCAGGTGTTTCTAGGGCGACCCCTTCCCCTCTTGCCTTGAGGATTCCACCGCAGGGCTTGTCTGGTGATACTGCCTGGGGGACGTCTAAGGGTGTGACCCAACCAGGTCCACTTGCGCTTCCTCACCTGCGTCACGATTGGTAGTTGGTTTGCTCTATCCTAAAGCTCCTCATTTGTGACCTTGTCTGTCCAGTGTAACTTAAGAATCGTACAGAGTTAAGAATCTTAAGAGTCGTACAGAGTGCAAGTGTTTATTCTTTTCTTCACCCAGTTTCCGTACCCCAGTAAGCCAAGTCACATCCATATTTCACTGTAGGGAAAAACATTATGGACATTGTCTAGTTTTTTCAAGCTTGTAAATCCAGTATAAATAGAGGATATTACACGGTGGCGCGAAGATATGGATTTTATTTTCGAGTGGCAAGAACAATATTTTACGAACGAGCGCAGCGAGTGAGTAAAATATTGTTTTTGACACGAGAAAATGAAATCCATATCTTCAAGCCTCCGTGTAATGTTCTTTTTATTGTATGGATTAGAATTGACATAGCGGCAAAATATTACAAATTGAACAACTCACTTGGTAAAGTCGAAAGTTTTTATTTGTGAAATGCTCCCTCAATCTTTCTGGTTCCCAGTGTCGTTAAGAACTAATTTCCCTTTTTGTGTTGCTGTAGCTTTCTCTGCCTTAGTTGAAATAAGGTTTTTCTCTTTAGAACTAGAACAAAACTTAGTTTTGTTGCTTAAAACTCGTGTGACCGAGCGAACGAGATTTCACTGCAGACGAAGTCAGGAAAACAACACTGCAAACGTGCACATCCGGGACATTCGGTACATAACTTTTTCATATTTTCACTAGTGAAGATATGGAAAATACGAGTGTTTTAGTTTCCGGTAAAACACTGGCATCCATATAATAATGTCGAATATTACTTTTCTTCCTTAGTTTGGTTGTCGCATTTCTTAAAACTTCGAGTGAAAATCGGTGACTGAGTTTTGTTGAAACCATAATCCTGAAATCTGGTAAATATTGGCAAATAGTCACCTTGACTTCGTCTCGGTGACTTTTTCGCCGATATTTATATACCAGGAAATGCACACGTATAAGTCACTTTTGCAACTAAACTTTTATCATTTGGGACTGAAGTTTCTCAGTTACATTCTCACCTAGTCGGTCTGTAAAATGAAAAAAAAAAGATTGAAACCACTCGTTTTTCTTAATTTCCAGCTCTGAATACTTTATTATCTCAGGCAAGACTTGCACCTAAACTGAGAAGACCAATGTGTGGTTCCAGAAAATATTCCCTCCCCTCCCCTCCCTTCTTGAATTTCCAAATAAAAATACAGTATTTGTATTGAAACGCTCAGGTAAATTGAGACTTTTTCAGGTCATGCTTAAAATCAGAAACTTCTACCGTACCATACATTTACAAACAAAACCACACACAATACAGTACGTACACTTTAGTCTATGTATGACATTGAAAAATAACTTAATCCGTGTGCTTTTAGATTTTCTGGTATTATCCCCACACTGAGCATACTTGCATCATTCTGCTTCTGTATCACAGAATAAGTAATGTTTCCCTTGACATGAAGCTGATTGAAATGCTTCAAAATCTATTTTCAATACACCCTTATTCAAAGTGGGAAACTTAAAAGACTGATTTTTTTATAATGACCAATATTTATTTGTCAATCACAAAAATGTTTTCTTCTTTTTTAGCAACATGGTTCAGTGTAAAAGCTTGTGCTTTACTAAACTGCTTTTCCTTCTGCTTTGTTGCCAAAATGTCTTTCTTATTATAGCGGAGCTCCTTAGCGGCCGAAGGCCGCAGAGCGGAGCACCATAGGTATCGTAGGAAGAACTCAATAGCTCAAAGTAGAACTCAGGTATACGATCGACTGCATTTTTCATGGTTCAGCGGTATTCCCACTATAGTATCGCTGGCGCGTCTGCGCGTGTCTGTCTACGTGCCCCACCACAGGCAAACCAAGACTCTTCTCCGTTTATTACTCATATCTCAGGAAGGGATGAACCTCAGATAACCAAACTTGGGGGAAGTTGTTTAGGTGGCAAGGGGGGTGAAACTGCCTGGTCACGTGGTATAACGTCATCGATGACGTCATCATAGGAGAAAAATAATATATCTCGGGAAGGGATGAACCTCAGATAACCAAACTTGGGTGAAGTTTTCTAGGTGTCACGCGGGGTGAAACTGCCTGATCACGTGGTATGACGTCATCGATGACGTCATCATAGGAGAAAAACAATATATCTCGGGAAGGGATGAACCTCAGATAACCAAACTTGGGTGAAGTTGTCTAGGCTGCCGATTACCTTTACCTTGTTAGTATATATCATGCAATCCCTAAAGAGTGGAAGCAATCTTTAAAATCTTCTAATCCCAACCCCGAAGTTGAATCCACGACTCCAGGCATCCATCCAACAATTTGTCTAAACGGTGAAGAAGTCTCTAGCGATTGCTTTACTGCTCGGCTTATCTGTAAACATTTTGTCAATATGAAATCAATAGTCCCAACTGCTGCTTTACGCTACAACGCACAATACCCCGATGAAAATCTCGATTGGGCAGCCATATATCTTGTGCCTTTTAAATCAACTTTGGACTCCTCGTTAAGAGCATTTCAATATAAATACTGCATCGAATCCTCTACACAAACAAG
The DNA here is from genome assembly GCA_033964015.1 of Scolanthus callimorphus. Lineage (NCBI taxonomy): Eukaryota > Metazoa > Cnidaria > Anthozoa > Actiniaria > Edwardsiidae > Scolanthus > Scolanthus callimorphus. The sequence goes on along the minus strand of CM066911.1, from coordinate 24,713,335 downwards.
ATACTTTGTAAAATGAAGATTGTAGCCTCTCCCTTGTGTACCTTTTGTCAAGCTACAGAGGAAACGCCTGAGCACATTTTCTGCCACTGTTCTTACACTACAACCTTTTGGTCGCGTCTGATGACGTGGCATATACGAAGGCGCGGTATTCAAGGAAAGTACGATCATTCTGGGTATCTGGGAAAAACCGAATAATCAACTACTCAATTTTATTATCCTTGTTGCTAAGAGTGTTGTTTTTAAATGCCGTCTCAGTGGGATCAAGCCAAACTTTGACATTTTTCTAAAGAGAATGAAATACCTTCAGCAAATCGAACATTTCATTGCAAACCAAAATGGCACTCTAGAGAAGCACTGTGCAAAATGGCAAAAAATACTTTGATTGTCAAAATTCTTTGTAGGGCGTGAGCATAGGCGTTTTTAGTTTTTGTTTGGGTCACGCTGGCACCAACCACCCCCCAAAATGCGTCATCCAAACTTTGACTCTACACAACTTTCCATCCCAAGTGGCTATTTTGATCAAATTTGGTACATAGGATGACATCACAATGACCAATATTTTTCATTACTTTTGACGTCACTATGATGTTTTGTGACGTCACCAGAGATTGCGCAATCGTTTGATCATTTTTACGAATTGGAATATGCACTATTTCTGTAATGGCGATGATACACCTCAGGAAGAGATGTTGAAAACCGAAAACCGTTTGTTGATAGCATAAAAATCAACTGAGTTCTAGTTTTTCAAAGATTGACCCCCTCCCCTCCCCTAAATATTTTGTTACAGTAACAAATGTATGGTAAAACAAACTTACTGGTAATTTTTTCGAGTATTTTGTCAATTGAACTGTTTTCTGTTGTTAAGTGCCAAGCACAATGGTATCTAAAATCGTATGATTTTAAAATTTTGAATTTCGTCCTAAGAGCGAAGATATTAAGCGTTGTTAGATTGTGACGTCATAATCTATGACGTCATGAGTTTACATTTTTGGATTTTAAACACGGAAAATAGATGATCGAGAATGGAAATGACTGCAATTCTTTTGTAGTCAACTAGTATAACTTATATACTAAGATATTTGACTGTGGAATGACGTTACCCTACAAAAATTAATTATTTTGTAGTTTTTTCAATTGTTAAGGTAGATCCAACCTTATACGAATCATTAAAAAATCATAACTCAGCTAATATAAACCCAAAACGCAAACGGTTTTCGATTTTCAGCTTCTCTTGGTATAATCTATCATTGCCGCTACAAAAAGCAAGCAGATTCGACATAATAAAAAATAGTCCAATAATTGCGTCATCCCCAGTGACGTCACAAACACCATGGTGACCACTCAATAGGTGAAAAATGTGTGTCTTCGTAATGTTATCCAATGTACGGAGTTTGGTAAAAATGGACACAAAGGGTAGAAAGTGGTAGGTGGCAAGGGAGGTGAAACTGCCTGGTCACGTGGAATGACGTCATCGATGACGTCATCATAGGAGAAAAATAACATATCTCGGGAAGAGATGAACCTCAGACAACCAAACTTGGGTGAAGTTGTCTAGTTGTTAAGGGGGGGTGAAACTGCCTGGTCACGTGGTATGAAACTGCCTGGTCACGTGGTATGACGTCATCGATGACGTCATCATAGGAGGAAAAGAATATATCTCGGGAAGGGATGAACCTCAGACAACCAAACTTGGGCGAAGTTGTCTAGTTGGTAAGGGGGGTGAAACTGCCTGGTCACGTGGTATGACGTCATCGATGACGTCATCATAGAAGAAAAAGAAAGTATCTCGGGAAGGGATGAACCTCAGACAACCAAAATTAGGTGAAGTTTTCTTAGTGGCAAGGGGATGCAAGCTATAGTCACGTGGTATGACGGTCACAGGCTACTTAATGTACAATGCATGGCAACTTTTTTTTCTCATTAACACAGAAGAAAAAGTAACCGGGAGCTCCACTTTTAGCTAGTGGTCTGCCCTTTAAGGCAGGTCCTTCATATAAGAGTGTCCTTTACCATGTCAAGGGTTCCTGTTGTTCTTCTCCTCAGAGGCCTCTTGCCTCCCACTCTATGACATTCCTTAATACACAATGCTACCTCAGGACTGCCGAGCCAAGTGGCTGCTTAACCCTTGACTACTGAACCGGCCAAAACCGGCCATTGCTGCATGCAGGAACTTGGAAGGCTCTACTTTCAAAATCACGGCAAATTGATACTTGATCTCTGATAAATTGCGTAAAAGAGTGATTTTTCTACTGACCAAAGGGGCTGAGTGGACCAGAGGCTCGGATTTCTCAAAGAAACAACCACATAATTTCACAAAATAACACACAATTTTGGGCATGCAAAATCACACGCTAGACTGAGCACAAGGATCCATTTTTCACATTAATTTCTAGACTAAATCAAACACAATCAACAACCCACAGGTTTAACTTAAAAGTACCTTTAATCCTTAGCTCTGATCTGAAGTTTCTCCTCTGCAAGTGTATATTCAAGGAAAATTATGGCGCTTTGAAATTTGAAGCGACTGAACAACAAAGCAACGCAAAACCCTAGCGCTCGGGATTAGCTGTGGTAAACCAATGAAATTTCACAGTGGTTTCCCCCTGTATTGACAGGTTAGACAAAAGATTTACATAAGTCTTTTTGCCCTGCGACATTAAATGCTAAACTACTCTCAGCTGCTTGCTTTTTATGTCTCAAACACAGATTCAACCGAATTCTGTGCTGAGCAAAAAGATTCCACTAGAAAGGAGCCAGGGTTTCTTTCACCAAAATTTTTCAACAGCTCTCAGAAGAACAGTGGAAAAAGTGAATTAAACCTGTCAGCCAAACTTCTTTCTTAAGCACAGCACAAATGTATTGTCCATAATAGACTTAATGATATCCTATGGCCTCTTCTGAGTGGAATTTTGGTTGTATTTTGTGGCATTTTTTCAATGTGTAACCTGTGCGAGGGCTTTCCACCAACGGAAAGTAACTTATGAGTCAGCGGTAAACCTCTAAAGAAGCCCCAGTCTTCCTCTCCATAAAACACAGGAAACCCAGGAATTCTGCACTGATATGCAAAAAAGGGCAGGGGTGTGTCTATTCTGGTCTGTTTGTCCCCAAAAAAGAAAGATTTCAGGGAAATACTTCAGTAGTCAAAAGGTTAAGGTGGATCGACCTACTAATTTTGCACCCATGCCAACCAATTTTGAATCTCATATAAAAGCATGTTGATTTTTATGGCACAGCCAATATATGTAACACAAATACTACCCATAGACTGAAATACATGTCAGTACAAAAGTTGGGGAGATCAGAGTTAGTATCATGTGACAATTGGGCCACGCCTATTTCTACTCACACCAGTTTCGACTGTACTGACATTTTTTTCTAAAAATGCTCTACGGTACCTCGAGATTGACTGATTGCTTACCTGTAACCGAAAATTTGACTCTACAAGCCCAATCTGAAGATAGGATTTATAAATCAGGGCTATAATTATGTAAAATTCAGTGAAGTGAATTAACATGGCAAAGTTTGGTACTTCATGGTTATAAATTGAAAGTTTTTATAGTTCATTCTATTTGTGTTTGTTTGAGGAAGGCCATGCTTCTTTTTAGTAAGAATTCGATGAAATCTATGCGATTTCATCGACTTTAATGTCCAATGAAACTAGACAGTGTAAAAATGCTTCTCAAAGAACCTGCCACTGGTTGTTTGAGTTGCATCTCACATAAAAACTCCTTGATTAGACCAAAAAAAAAAAAAGAAATCATTTCATTCATTCTTGATTTGATCAATTCATTATTTTTATGGGTTTTACAATGACAAGGGGGCTCCAGTATGTTCCCTACTAAAATTTGCATGGTGAGGGGGCCGAGGGGACCACTGCCCCCTTTTTGGGGGAGATTTTCCCATACATTTACTGGAACTTTTGGCCCTATTATCACTATTTGCCCACCCCTTTCCGAAACTCCTGGATCTGCTCCTTGTATGCATAGCCATGCATGGTATTTAAGACTTGGACATACAAGATCATCTGTGTTTAGGTTCACCAGGGGTATTGGTTATTCTCTTTCAATTTCAGCATCAGGGTAGCGGCCAGAGACATGGTTCTTGCCTTGGACAGACCATATGGCACAAGTCAAAAATAATATCAACAGTGATATAGATTTAGCCACTGGCTAAAAGCGGACCTCCCGGTTACATATTTTTCTGTGTGAAAAAACAAAAACAAGGTTGCCATTGTACATAGGTTTGTTACATTATGCTTTTCAAGAAAACCTGTCTCTTGATATGTATACAGTGCTTTCTTTGGTATGTTCCTGCTACACTGGCACAAGCTTGGCCTGGTGAAGTGAGGTAAAAATACCTCCTTCAGAAAAAAAAAGGCAAGCTTTTGCGTTGGGTTTCAGGGGACAGAGAAGCCTAAGAGAAGCCTGAATTACAGGCAAGAATATTCAAATGCAAAGGAAAATTGCACAATTTATAGATGATAGTGCTCTCTCTCCTAAAACACATTATGTTGAAGAGTTTGTAAAATGGGAAAACATGCTTTTTTATTTAAATTTATTTGGGTTTAAAGTCTATATACATTCTGTATACGATTCCAAATAATGTTTGTCTGTCTGTCTTCCCCCCTCCCCCCCAGCCCACTACATTGCCATACATAGTCTCTAATCAGCCCCCTCACTTATGTTCTGCCGCCCATGTACTACACTCATTATGTTAATATTATTTTTGCCTTATGCTAGCGATCTCTGGCTGCTGTCACCGAAATTGAAAGAGAAATGGTAACCAATAAGTCTGATGAATTACTTTAACACAGATCTTCTTTTCCAGTCTAAAAAGCATATAGCGATGGATATTATTATACATTTTAGTAATGGAACATACTGGAGTCCCATTATCTTTGTAAAAGCCATAAAAATGAATCACATTCAGTCTTTCAGATTCACCACTTTGAAAAGAGTATATTGAAAATAGGTTGATTTTTTATCACTCCCTCTTTCCACTGTTTGATTACCTGGGAGGACTCTTTCATCCCAACATATGGCAATGGAAGCATTAGTTTCAGACACATTTGTACTTATGCTATGGTAAGAACTTTATTTAGTATTTTAGGAATTAGTTGCTTCCAAGAGATTAAATAATATGCTTAGGAATGTTTTATGTTGATAGTGTTGGCCAGCAGGCACTAATTCAAGAATTTCTGGTGCATTAACAGTTGTGTGTGATTCCAGAAAATATCCCCCCTCCCCCTCACTCCACGGAAGGGTGTTGAAAAGTGACACACCCCTCTGAAATTTCCAAAGGAAAATTGCTGAGTATTTGCATGAAAAAAAAAAAGAAACAGGTAAGTTGACCCCCAACCACTCTAGAATTTCCAAGCCTTCATGCGATGTATACTTTCTGGAACCACACAATTTATGTGCTTTTGCCTTACAGTCAGTACTGAGGATATTCCACTGAGTGTGATGACTGCAGGAATTAGCAAATCCTCACAAGATGACTTTGAAAAAAAATTACATAGCTAGTCACAGATACAATGATTGTAGGTTCACTTTTTTCATTTTTATGACTGGTGAATTATCTGTGAATTCTCCGAGGTTTTTATTGAACTTGAAAGGCCAAATATCATGAGGGAGATTACATTTTGTTCTAAGAAAACATGCTATTTTGAATTCCGTTATTTGTTTCTTTTCCTGTAAATTTTCACTTGATTCCCCTTCAACTGTGAATGATGCACTTTGTGAGTGGTTTCCATAGTCCATGGTTTTATAAAGTATAATTACACTTTTATTTAAAAACTTAACTTAAAAGTGATTTGGGAGCCTACAAAAATAAACTCAAATAAACTTGCCCTACAACTGAGGACGTAATCGGTATTTGGTATCCAAGATATTATACTTGAAAAAGTGAAACAAAATAATCTATTATGATTAAAATCTCCACTTGCCTGTTATATGTGGAAAACACTGTGAAGTACTCCCTATTTATGAGCCAGAAAAATATCTTGGAAAACTGCAAATCAAATCAAGCAGTCAAGAGTTAGCTTAGTAACTTGTTTCCTCAGTCAAACCTTTCCCTGCTAGCAGAAGCCTCTTTTCTCTGCATTTGACGCTGGATAGGGAAGTCAAACCTCAGCGAAATGGATAAAACATTCAAAAAATTTAAGAGTGACAGGTTAGTAAATTCAAAATTAGTGTACCATTGCCTAAATCGGAAGTTTGGAAGCGTCTGGAGATTGCATTGCATAATTTTTTTGATGACCGACGTAAAGTCCGACGTTCAACTCATTCAAGATGGCTGCTTTTGGCAAGCAAATAAATATACTTAAATTCTCCCAAACTACAATATCACTCAAAGCTATGGCAACGGAAGTAGAAGCGCTGTCAAACTGAAATCACTTAAAACATGCGACGGTATTCCACTTGGAATCCTCAAATAAACAACTAACGCAAATCAACCGAGTAGCCACGATCGTTTTTAATGAACTTTCATAATTTTCCAACTAGCGTGGCGAACCTCCGGGGCGCGAAAAAACTTGAATGAAAATTTAAAAATTTTTAAAGTTAAAAGTTAAAACTTTTTAAAGTTAAAACTGCGGTTGAATCTTAAACTTTTTTCGTGGCAAGGACCTACCTTGAGAATATTTTTCCTTGTCACTTCACGGCACGACGACAGTCTTCCAAGTTTCAACCTTCGGTCATCCCGCGCTGTTGTTCTAGTCTATCTTTCCTTTCCTCTGAGACTACGAAAAATGTTCTGGTCACTTTTTAACGTTGTATTTATATAGTCTCTACATGTTAGCTAGGGTAACCTCCATCCTCCTACCGAAGACATTAATTTCCCGTTGAGTGTATCCTTCACTAATCAGCAATGGTTCATGTTTTCTCTAAACGATCCCCATAAATACATATACTCTGAAGACCCCCCTCACTTCAGAGTCTTCTCCGCAGTCCACGTACAGTAATAGCGGGGCTCCCGCGGGCGCCGAAGGGAATGTTTTGGGAATGTTTTCCCCTGATAGAGACCTGGGGCTGGTTCCTGAAAGGTGGATTAGCGCTATTCTAGGAATAAGTTTGCTAATCCAGGAATAAATTTAATCCTGGAATAAAATCGATTTCCTGAAAGCGGGAATTAGTCCGGAGGATAAGCGTAAAATTGTTCAAATTGGTGAGTGCCACAGTTCGTCTGTATTATCTTCAGGGGGCTGGTAACAATAAATGATAAGGACCCCAATTGGGTTCTTATTGGTTCGCGATTTACTCGGTGCTGAAGTTTCCCCACATGTTTTCTACTAAAAACCACAGGGTACCCAATTCGTAACAAATCTTTTTGTTACAAAAAAACGCCAAGAAATCTATTTTTCTTACGAATTTACGAAGAACAATCCAACAAACGCCGAGGACTGGAACTAATTGCGTGGGCTTTGAAATCCCGAAGGGATGTCGTTGTATCAACAAAGTTGCGCGCACACGTTATTACCAAGGTCTGCTGAAATCTACATACGCGATCGTAAGAAACAGATAGTCCTAAAGGGTATAGTTTGTCCACTAGTCTTTTTTCTCGTCTCTGTGTGAATCACAACTCTGGCAATGACACAAATGACGGCTCTCTGTTCGGGTCATGTCTGGTGGCGGTCGCATCGACTCGATTTTCTCTTTGTCGCTTTACGGCATTGAAAACAAAAGCTGGGATATCGTTGCAGCGAAGTTAGCGTGTTTTGCCCGTTCAGCTTCATTTCTGTCTTTGACGTTTGTTCCTTCCAATATCATACTAATAAGCGCTAGTATAGCAATAATCTTGTACTGCAGCCCGCTGACAGTCAGGTTCAAGAGTACCGGTGAACTGTTGTTTGTTAGACGACACCTTTCTCACAAGCATCGCTGCTTTAGCCAGGTGCATAGCTTCGGTGTCATAGTTATGGGTTTCTGCAAGCTGTAAGGCCGCACCGATAGAGTGGTTTTCATCCGACTGTGAAATAGTTACTAACCAAATACGCACTACTATACACTGTGAAAGTCATTTTTATTGTATTCTCCTTATAAAGATGACTAGTAGGCACTATTAAAGACTGACTAATAGTTTTTGACTAATAGTTTTTTCACAGCCGGATGAAAACCGCTCTATCATCAGAGAAAGTTAGCTTAACTTGTTTTCCTTCTGTATAACGCGCAACCCAGGCAATTGTGCAAGAAGGCGTTCCTCTAATCGTGTGCTGTTAACTCGCTGTGGACCTCGCGCGCCTAGCTCCTCTAGTAAACACGAATACATTTTACTGAGATTAGATAGCTGAAATACGGCTGGCCTGGGAGAGTCTTCGATAAAAATCACCAACTCTGCCAGGCCCTTGCAATATTTTCTAGAGAGATTTCAGAAGGTTCATTGTGGTCTTGTTCTGAGGGTCTTATACTTCTAGCCCTATTGTACAATGCCGTGAGACACGATGCGTGATAATACGCGTCAATGGCGTGCATGTCTCCGGCTGAAAGCTTAGACAACAGGTTATGGTTTTGCAGCTTGGTTGCAGCAGCTCTCACCTTGCTGTCTATGTTCATGGTCGCGGCGCTGTGGAGGTTCTTACCTGTTGCAACCAGTCAAATTTCGGTAATTAGTATCCATCATCAAGAACAGCGTTATATTGATGCGCTAAAGCTACTGGTGGCATATTCTCGAAAGTGTTACCACAGACATAGTCATAGTTTATTAGAGTACCAGGTAACGTGACAAGACGTACATGAATAGTGGTGGATGTCTACCGAGACGCGAAACGTCGAGGTATATATCCTGCCACTGTTCATCGACCCTGAGGGAAATAGTTGTTTTAGTATCGACTTAATCAGTTGGATAAAATATGAAAGTATTGTTAATATTGCCTAGAAACGTCTCCCATTGACACCAAAGCTCGCGCGCGGTACAAAACAGTGAATATCCTCAGATATCCCGAGTGTCAGGAGCCAATCAGAGCGCGCGGAATTAGATATGCACTGATTTGGTGGATTTAGATCGCTTATTCTCAGTTTAGCTTTAATGCCCTGCGATATTCAGCATTTAGTAATCACTGTAAGATATTCTTCGAGTTTGTACATTCTCTTAATGTTCTTAATTTGTTACCCCTACGGTGAGGCTGTCATTTGTTTCCATAGTCACATAATTTTCTTGATAATCCCAGCAGTTTGAAATGATAATGGCCCAATTTCTAGCCCAGTGGCCCCATTTTCTGTTCTTACCGAAAATTTTAATGCAAACCTTTCAATCTCCCCCCCAAAAAAATGTATCTTTAAAGTCATTTTTCTAGTGGATCCGACACCCCCTAAGAATACCGAGACCGAAGTGCCCAGCTTTGTAATCCCCTAAAAATGGGTCATGCATACTATATACAGCGAGAGACCATGGCAAGTTTTTGGATCGCGCCCAAATTTGAAATATGTACCAAAAAATGACACCAATAAAAATAACTTTCATAAGAACAGACTTTAATCCATAATTTTACAGTTTCATATTTCATACTCAACCTGTGTGATCGCAAGAAATACATAGGCGGCTTTCACTCATCTCCCTAGCGATGTGCGAGTTTTGACGGAGCTTGGTCCTGGTGTTTGAGTTTCTCCTTCTTCCTTATCGTCACTATCTTGACGCTTCCTTTTTTGGGCTCTACTCAGCTTAAAACTCCCACATAGATTGAAGCAAGACTTGTGCCAGCGCGCTTCGTGTTTCGGAAGAGTTTCTTCGATTCCATCTCCGTCGTCGAGGCTTGCAAGTGGCACTTAGGAAGTTGACCGATCTCTGTGAACTTTGGCAAGGTTTCAGCTAACGTTTTGTAGCCTGTTGTAGCCCCTTTTCGTTTGCTATTAAGAGGACAAACAAATTTCTCGGAAGGACGTACCTCTTGGCACAAGGCACACAAATTCAATTTAATAATTTGGCGTTCCATTTTCTATTTTTCTTTCCGAAACTGCAACATCGAGATCAGTCAGGCGTTCCTCGTTCGTGACACAGGATCCCCATCGGCCTTGTTTCAAGTTTTACAGAACAATGTTTCCTGGCAATATTTCTGAGGATATTCGTTTCAGACAATCAAATATGACTCTAACAACAATTTTCAGTGATTTCTCGTGCTTTATTGAGCGTTAAAGAGAAAAATGCGTGACCTGCTATGAGCCCGCAGTCCGGACCGCTGATCAATTCAAAACCCCCCTTAAACGCGAGATTATGATAGGATCCGCTTTGGGTCCTTATCAATTTTTAATCTACGTATAAAAAGGTACCTATTCTAAAAATGTTATGCTTTAATCACCAATTTGAACAATTCTGCTATTTTTTGTCGCTAATCCTCCGGACTAAATAGCGCTATTCCCGGGATTAAATTTAGTACACCTCGCGAGCAGGGAATAACTCGCTAATCCAGGAATAAATCAGTGAAAAACAGCACAAAATGTCATCTAAACCCACCATTTTACTCATGTTTTGTGCCTTATTTTCACTTCATTAGACACTAGATTGCTCCACGACCTTAGAACGATGCTTCAACAAGATGACTGAGTGCGTTTTAACTCGTGGCTTGTTGCGTAGCAACAGGCAAAGAGTTATCGTGGGGATTTCAATGTCACTCACTCACTCACTGGATCACTCCTACGTTAGCACGATATTAGCATAATTTATGCTGAAGTCATCCATCGAGTATCTCGGGACATTTGTTGCGGGATCAAGCGAGTCATCTGCGGGACCTATATTAGCATAATTTATGCTGAAGTCATCCATCGAGTATCTCGGGACATCTGTTGCGGGATCAAGCGAGTCATTTGCGAGACCTAGCGCGACTAAAGCAGAGCCGTATCTCTATTACCACTAAACCCTTCGCAAAAATATATATATGTCCAATTGGCACTATATTTCTCACATGTGGGAAGTTCAATGTTTTTGCAAAAAAAGAAATTGTTGTAAAGCGCTACTTTTGAGTAATCTTAAAGGCCCATCACCAACCGGGAGCCTTTGCGGACTCTTAGCCAATCAGAGCACCCGGAAAACAATGGAACAATTTGAAAACAAAAGAAAACGGAGTGCGAAGGCTCCCGGTTGGTGATGGGCCTTTAACCTTCAATTTGTGGACTCTCATCATGCAAAGCCAGGAAGCAAGGGGGTTACAAAACGTGGGAAAATGAGAGATAGACTATCGATGACGTCATTAGCGCATGCGCAGAAAGCTAGTTGCTACTAAAACGCTACTTTGGGAGTATTTTAAAACCTATACTTAATAAGGACCTTCATCAAGCAAAGCCAAGGTACCTAGTGTAGTGTCCCGAATGCAGGGGGGTGTCCGTTAACCCCATTTCCACTTAATTAAAATGTCCAGCCGTTAGTTTCACAGTGAAGTTATGAGCTCTTGGTTATATATAATAATCTCATTTCAGGAGACATCTCAAAAGACAAGGACAATCCCACGCACGGGCCTGCTGCGCTTTTGGGAAGAAATAAGACCCCCTCTCCCCTCTACCCCCCCTGTATTCCCTATATTCTCTTTCAGCACCACAGGAAACCCAACGCAGTAAATCTGACCTAGAAGGACGGGAGGCTCTGGGTGCGAGTGTTACCATAGATACGATCGCGGGCGCAGCTTCGAGAGTCGCCATTTTGAATCAAAGAAGCTTCTTCAGCGAGGAATTTGAGAGGTTTTTGCAGAAACGAGACTAGAACATGGTTGTGTATACGAAGAATCCAAGACAGGCCAATCATGTCCACAATCAAGTCCACATTCGTGAACTTAAAAGCGAATGTGAAGTGTCCTTTACTCATCGGGGCAATGTTCTACAACTTCATGAAATTGGAATCGAACCGATTTCTGAAGGTGATGAGGAGACGCAATTCTACCGCGTCGCATGTCTCCCAAGCTCACGGGAGATTAACAAATTCCTTCGGGAAAGTGAGCATAAAGCAAATCAAAGCCAAATAACAAACAAATATGCTATAACAAATACTGAAATAACTCAAACTATGTCAAACAAAATGCTATATCATCAACTGATGCAATCACTGATCATGTGTGTGAGATGCCTCCTCAACGCTATCAGCGCAATCAGACTGAGAGTCCAGAGCAAAATCGCAGCCGATCTACAGCAAAGTCCACTCGTAAAGGTTACACCAAACGTGAAAGAGAGCCATCCAGAATTCCATACAAGAAAATACTGAAACTACTGACTAAAAAAGGCAAGGTAATGAAAAATGCAGTTAAGGATTATTTGAGGAAAATGTTCCTGCAACCTCTGTGTTAAGAGCTTGTCTTTGTACTTCATTTCTCAGTTATATTGCAGTGAGAATGTCTAGAGCTAGACCAGTACTAACACGTTCCAAGTATCCCACATCTGCATTTTCAAATGGTCATTGTTATATCTTTGTTTTAAAAACTAGGACTGCAAAACACAAAAAAGCCCCATCTATGATGTTTTATTCCCAATCACAATCTGCAGCAGAGTATTTTGTGAAAATGAATAAGCAAAATGGAAGGTATTGTGAATCTTTTACAAGCATATTGCGGTCAAATGATGTCGAGAAAAACCCAGGTCCAAGCACTCCTATTATTCATAGTGAAATGAACCTGATAGACTCTCCCATGTCACTGTTGCAGACCCGATTAGCACAACAAGGGTTGAGAACAGTAGAAACTATTGGTGATGGTTCATGCTTTTACAGGGCAGTAGCATTTCAGTTGTATAACAGCGATAACTATCATGTGAACGTGCGGGCAACAGCTGTCCAGTACATGAGAAATAACCCTGAGAGATTCATTGAGCATAATACGGAATATTCATGGGTTAGTTATCTCAACACTATGTCTCAACATGGTACTTGGGCTGATCATCTTTCTATACAAGCAGTGGCAGATGCATTGAATGTCACAATTCGTATAACAGAATCACATCCAGGATTTGCTCCATTCACTATTATTAGTCCAGCAAATACTATTGGCGAAAGTACTGTCATAAATATTGGGCATATAAATGAGCTACATTATGTTTCAACTGTTCCTTTAGATCATGATGTCATGTCAAGTCAAACACAACCCAGTACTGGCAATCCTCCAAACAGTCAATCAAAGGTAAAAAAAAAACATTATCAAATGTAGCGAGTAAGGCATCTGTTGATAAAATGTGTAAACAAGAAAAGAGAAGGAATTATATGAGGCTTTTGATGAAACGTAAGAGAGAAAGTGAGGAATTCAGAAAGAACGAAAGTGATGCTAAACGTCAGAAAAGATTAGAAAATATCGAAACAGTGAGACAATATGAAGGCCAAGCCTTTAAAAAGCGCAAAGAACGTGATCCTGAACATGTAAGAGAAATAAACAAACAAGCAAATTGCAAAAGGAAAGAAAATAACCCAGAACATATTTTGGAAATAAAAAGACAATCATTTCACAAAAGCAAAGAAAATAACCCAGAGCATATTAGGGAAGTCAATAGAGAAGCATTTCACAAAAGCAAAGAAAATAACCCGGAGCATATTAGGGAAGTCAATAGACAAGCATTTCACAAAAGCAAGGAAAATAACCCAGAGCATATTAGGGAAGTCAATAGACAAGCATTTCACAAAAGCAAGGAAAATAACCCAGAGCATACTAGGAATGTTAACAGAGATGCACAGCTAAACCATCACACAAGAGTTGGGCTCCAGCAGTCTTTATTTGATAATTATAATGTACCTTTTTACAGACATTTCATACAATATATATTTCTAGAGGTATTCAATATTTACATACAATGTATTCATGACAATGAATTTCCCTACACTGACATCAATGATACACATCTACAGTGACTGAATAACAAAATCATGGACGGCTATGGAGAGGGAGGGTGGGCGTTAAAACAAGTCAAATGCAAATGCTATTGCTGCTATATTAAAGTATTGAGTGCTGCGTGCCTGCCTGGGGCAATATTATATATACAGCGTGCTACGCCCACACTACCTGGAATACGGACGTGCTATTGTAGCGGAAGTTATTCCTCCTGTTCCGGTCTCTCCCATTAGGAGTGTGCATGCCTACGCATTACGTGCCGGAACCCCCCTCTAAACGTACGGTCTAGATTTATATTAATACAAGTATCAATATTCACCTAAACCATCACACAAGAGTTGGGCTCCAGCAGTCTTTAATTTGATAATTATAATGTACCTTTTTACAGACATTTCATACAATATATATTTCTAGAGGTATTCAATATTTACATACAATGTATTCATGACAATTAATTTCCCAAACCCAAGTTGTGTTACGGTGTGTGTTGTGTGTTGTTTAATACGGACTTGCAAAGCATGTTGGCTGTGTGAAGCCGTATCGTTAATTGCATGGTTAAGTAAATAAGAACAGCATCTGAGCGCCAGTCCCCTAATGCTTTGATAAGCTCTAGAGGGACGCCAGACTGATAACAAAAACTAGCACCCCCTCTTCTGAAAGAATGAGTAGCAAAGAGACGAGTGTTTATGCTTAGTTTTGAAAGATGTGCGCGCAGTTTCTCTAGGAATATATTATAGGTGAATAAATGAGTGCGACGTGTAGCCTTATCATAGTAGTTAAAGGCCTGGCTTGTAGCACCTGTAAAACTCGTGAAAGAAAATGCATGCGTTATTGCAGAAACAGGGCAGAGTTTGCTGTGAGGAATTAGAGGTAGTGGTATTTCTACCACTCGTTCCCTGAACTGGATAGTCTTGCTCCACCGTATAGTTACTAGTGCGCCCCAGTGAAGAATCTTAAAATCGCTTTTTGTTAGTTGTTTGCTTGCGTCAAAGTTAGTCGCGTTGCTAGGAAGTAAGTGTGATTTCCTAAACATACCAAAGAAGGCTACTAAGCAGATTGCCCAAAAAGAGGAATCAAAGCTAGAAGTAAAATCAAGCGTGCCATATATCTGTGTTAGCATTGTAGTAGTTATAGGTTGCTTTTGATTAGGTGGCGTGCCTTTAGCTCGTTTAATCCCCGTTAGTAATGATTGTAACGGCCAGTTATTAAGAAGCGGGTTAGGCAGACCGAACTCCTTATGGAGGATTCCAATAATATTAAGGTAGCTGCGGATAGAGGATGGTTGCAGTGTGCGTGCTAAAAAGGCTGCGTATTGTAACAGGTGCTGAGGTTGAAGAGGTACCGGGGAGTATCCCATGTATCGGCAGAAACGCAGATATGTGTCCCTGTGGGTTTTGTAAGTCGCCTTTGTGGATTCTGCATAAGTCTGGCGTCGAAAAAGGAGAACCTCACTTTCCAGTTTTGCCGCTAGCTGGGGATGAAGTGCATCTGGAAAACACCAAGTCAAGAGCATAAGGAGACATGTGTGCAAGGAGTGGCATAGAGTCCACATAGTTGCTGTTGTAGCATGTACAGAGCAGTTGGTGAAAGTGTAAGAGGTGTTGAGCGTCATGTAGGCGGCTAATACAGTCTGCTAAGGTATTTTTCGCACCCTCCAAATACACTGCTGAGATGTGAAAATTATAAGCTGCTGAAAGCCAAAACAGTTCGCGCAACTCGTGCATAATAAGCCGATTCGCTGTTGTGCCTTTGTTGATTATATACACTGCTGCTTGATTATCACTGTGTATGATCACGCGCTGGTTGGACCATGAGTGAGCCCAACGCTTCGCAGCTAAGATGATTGCTAGGGTTTCCTTGTGATTAATGTGCATGTGCGCCAAGTGTGGACTATCGCACTCGAAGGTGTGGTAAAACCAATCGCCGCGAAAAAATCCGCCTGCCGCCGTTGGGCAAGCATCAGTGTTTACATCTACAGTAGGTAGCGTGTCTAAAAACATGCGTGTGCCATTGAAAACTTGTAAAAATTCTACCCACCACGCAATATCCTTGTGAAACTCCTCGTGAAGGCGACACTTGCCAGTGGGTGAAAGCGCGTTAATTGTATCTATGATTCGCCGTAAAAAGGTGCGACCACCGAAAATTACACCGCACGCGAAATTGAGTTTGCCTGCCAAGCGCTGAAGCTGGCGTTTGTTCGCACGTCGTTTGTTCTTAAATGCCTGCACTGTGTGTTGCAAAGCCGATAGCTTATCTTGTGGGAGTGCCATTGTACATGTTGTCGTGTCGAGTTCAATGCCTAAGAAAGTTAAGCGCTGTGTCGGTGGAACTAGTTTGCGTGCGCTTAGTTCAAAACCGAGGCCTGTTAAGAGTTCTAGAAGCGTGTCGTAAGCTTGTTTGCATTTCGTGTATGAGTTTCCTATCACAAGAAAATCATCAAGATAAACAATGACGTCATCGAAGCCTTTGCGGGCCATCATACGCCGTACCGATTGCGTTATGCGATTAAATATGCTAGGACTTGATCTTGCTCCGAAAGGGAGGCGAGAATCGTAGAAATAAGTGTAGTATTTGTCTCCGGAAAAACGCCACTTACAACCAGTCGCCTTGTAATTGTCGGGATGTATGGGGACTGAGCGGTATGCATGCTTCAGGTCAACCTTTGCCATGTAGTAATATGGTTGTAATAATTTTACTGCGTCGTCAAGTGTCTGGAATTTAAACGTCTCGTTCGTTATGTAGTCGTTTACTGCCTGACCAACCGGCCGCGAACAGTCATGAATAAGCCGTATTTCATCCGAGTCTGGTTTCGGAATAGCTCCGAGCGCGCTGACTACGGTAGGTTTGTCCGTCGTGATAACATAATTGCCTTGTGCTATTTCCTCGCGGATAGTTTGCTCCACAAGGGGTCGAGTTGCAGCATTAGTCGCGGATTTGTAATTGTGCATCTCGACATGCGCAAATTCTGTGCCAATCGCCGTTAGTTGAAAGCCATGAAGAATGCCGTTAGAAATGAATTGCTTGTCTTCATCATGCGTTAATTCGGTAAGCCAGCGTTTGCAGTTAAGCGGGTTACCGGGAATAGTCGTGAGTCATTGCGATGGCGGTGCAGTGTTAGTGTTAGTTGCCTGCGGTGAGACCGTGTGCGTGGTATTTGTGTGAAATTTCCCGCAGGCTTTCCCTGCTACTTTCCGGTTACACACGTGCGCAAAATTACAGCTTTGTAACGAGCAACCTTTGAAATTGAAGTTGCGGCAGATGATACGACCGTCCGTCGTATAATTAGCGATAGGCGTGGAGCGGTAGTTATTAGCTGGGGGGGATCTATTACTGTTGCCCTGTGAATTGTTGTTATTAGTAGTATTATTATAAAGCCTTTGAAGAGGTGTTAAGCATACCGTGTGCAAGTGGTTGGAGTCGAAACTCCACGAATAATTGTAAATCGCTTGCAATTTGCGGAACTCATTGTCATATATTAAAATAGATTTCCATTCATACTTTGAGGCCAATTCCATTATTCACTGTATATGAAAAATAATTTTGCAACTCCGACGGAGAAGCGAGTTTTCCCTCTTCTATCAGTGCATTCAAAATTCTAGTGTTTGCAACAACCCATTGTGGAATTGTGACAGTTTCTAATTTGGGCTTTCTAGGCCCATAGCGTACCACTATCTTTGCTTGACCTTGCATCCCAAGTGTCTCTTCCTCCTCAAGTGGTATGATATTATCTACATAATCAATAATTAGCTTAGGTTTCTCACCATTAGCGGCTCCTGGCTTGAGGAACATTGAAGCAGGGTTCAGTATCGCAGGGGTAGATGTTGCTGGCTGTACTGGTTGTGCGGGTGGAGGGGGGAGACCATACAAAGACGCCAGGTTCTGCGTTACGCCATTATCTTCCCGTGAGTGTAGTGCAGATGGACCGAGCAGCGCATCCAATGGGGTCAGAGGTTTTGTTGCGCTCTGTCCACTTCGCAGATCCCGTGTCGTTATCCCCACGGGGTCCTGTTTTTCACGCAGAAAGCGAAGGTCCTCGCGTTTTGCTGCAACTTGAGCCCTTATTGTGGCTAGGTCAGACCGTTTCTCTCTTAAGTCGAGCTCCTCGAGCTCCAGCGCTTCCATTTCCTCCCGGAGTCTTTCTAGCTCCATATCGTCTCCAACTTCTGTCGCGCCGTTTTCTTGTACTTGTTTTCTTGGAGAACTTAGCTCCTGTCCCTCGCAAAACTTGCTTGGGATTCCCCATGAGTGTTCCTCCGTGGGGACTTTGCAACCTGGGCATCGGCTTGTTCGTTTATCGTTAGATTTTCCGGAAAGTTCTGCCATTTTACGTTAAAACAAGTCAAATGCAAATGCTATTGCTGCTATATTAAAGTATTGAGTGCTGCGCTGGAGCTCGAGGAGCTCAACTTAAGAGAGAAACGGTCTGACCTAGCCACAATGAGGGCTCAAGTTGCAGCAAAACGCGAGGACCTTCGCTTTCTGCGTGAAAAACAGGACCCCGTGGGGATAACGACACGGGATCTGCGAAGTGGACAGAGCGCAACAAAACCTCTGACCCCATTGGATGCGCTGCTCGGTCCATCTGCACTACACTCACGGGAAGATAATGGCGTAACGCAGAACCTGGCGTCTTTGTATGGTCTCCCCCCTCCACCCGCACAACAAGTACAGCCAGCAACATCTACCCCTGCGATACTGAACCCTGCTTCAATGTTCCTCAAGCCAGGAGCCGCTAATGGTAAGAAACCTAAGCTAATTATTGATTATGTAGATAATATCATACCACTTGAGGAGGAAGAGACACTTGGGATGCAAGGTCAAGCAAAGATAGTGGTACGCTATGGGCCTAGAAAGCCCAAATTAGAAACTGTCACAATTCCACAATGGGAATTTTGAATGCACTGATAGAAGAGGGAAAACTCGCTTCTCCGTCGGAGTTGCAAAATTATTTTTCATATACAGTGAAAATAATGGAATTGGCCTCAAAGTATGAATGGAAATCTATTATAATATATGACAATGAGTTCCGCAAATTGCAAGCGATTTACAATTATTCGTGGAGTTTCGACTCCAACCACTTGCACACGGTATGCTCAGGCAGATTAAGGCATGGGTCTCGTCTTCTTTATCAAAAATGTGAGGGGGTGGTCAAAATGTTGTTTATGATGTGTCTTGCTTCATGAAAATTTTTATGTTTGTTACTTTACATAAAATGATGACATCAGAACCGACCTTGCGTGTGTGACATTTAACCTTCTGGTGTCACGCAAGTATCCCTTTCATATTGTTTGGCTTAAAAGTCTGAATTGAAAACCCCAATGAAACTAAACACCCTTTAACTTTTAACGTGTCTAATGGCAATGTCCTCAAAACTGCATCTGGATAATTAGGACTTAATCTATTTTTACTGAGAAATTAAAGAATTACTTACTCGACCCAGTCCCCTGAAAAATATAATCGTGAATATTTAACGTATTTTAGAAATATAAAAGTTTTCAGATGACAAGTTGTACATATTGATGGCCTTAATCTATTCATAAGAAAAGGTTCCAAGAAAACTTGCGTTTAGCGCTCAGACTTTTGACAAATGTGTTGACAATTCGAATTTTTGGTGTTAAGAAATGTGATAAGTCACGTGATGAGTTGCTGAAGACTGTACATGATTGTTATTGAAGATTTTATCCATACCGATCTTATGAAAAAGTTATTCCCTTGTTTTGTGCATTTTCAAAAGGAGTTGACCACCCCCCTTGGTTTTAGGTCAAAATCAAGCATTGACCCATGACTTAATCTACCTGAGTGCTTAACACCTCTTCAAAGGCTTTATAATAATACTAGTAATAACAACAATTCACAGGGCAACAGTAATAGATCCCCCCCAGCTAATAACTACCGCTCCACGCCTATCGCTAATTATACGACGGACGGTCGTATCATCTGCCGCAACTTCAATTTCAAAGGTTGCTCGTTACAAAGCTGTAATTTTGCGCACGTGTGTAACCGGAAAGTAGCAGGGAAAGCCTGCGGGAAATTTCACACAAATACCACGCACACGGTCTCACCGCAGGCAACTAACACTAACACTGCACCGCCATCGCAATGACTCACGACTATTCCCGGTAACCCGCTTAACTGCAAACGCTGGCTTACCGAATTAACGCATGATGAAGACAAGCAATTCATTTCTAACGGCATTCTTCATGGCTTTCAACTAACGGCGGTTGGCACAGAATTTGCGCAGGTCGAGATGCACAATTACAAATCCGCGACTAATGCTGCAACTCGACCCCTTGTGGAGCAAACTATCCGCGAGGAAATAGCACAAGGCAATTATGTTATCACGACGGACAAACCTACCGTAGTCAGCGCGCTCGGAGCTATTCCGAAACCAGACTCGGATGAAATACGGCTTATTCATGACTGTTCGCGGCCGGTTGGTCAGGCAGTAAACGACTACATAACGAACGAGACGTTTAAATTCCAGACACTTGACGACGCAGTAAAATTATTACAACCATATTACTACATGGCAAAGGTTGACCTGAAGCATGCATACCGCTCAGTCCCCATACATCCCGACAATTACAAGGCGACTGGTTGTAAGTGGCGTTTTTCCGGAGACAAATACTACACTTATTTCTACGATTCTCGCCTCCCTTTCGGAGCGAGATCAAGTCCTAGCATATTTATTGGCATAACGCAATCGGTACGGCGTATGATGGCCCGCAAAGGCTTCGATGACGTCATTGTTTATCTTGATGATTTTCTTGTGATAGGAAACTCATACACGAAATGCAAACAAGCTTACGACACGCTTCTAGAACTCTTAACAGGCCTCGGTTTTGAACTAAGCGCACGCAAACTAGTTCCACCGACACAGCGCTTAACTTTCTTAGGCATTGAACTCGACACGACAACATGTACAATGACACTCCCACAAGATAAGCTATCGGCTTTGCAACACACAGTGCAGGCATTTAAGAACAAACGACGTGCGAACAAACGCCAGCTTCAGCGCTTGGCAGGCAAACTCAATTTCGCGTGCCGTGTAATTTTCGGTGGTCGCACCTTTTTACGGCGAATCATAGATACAATTAACGCGCTTTCACCCACTGGCAAGTGTCGCCTTCACGAGGAGTTTCACAAGGATATTGCGTGGTGGGTAGAATTTTTACAAGTTTTCAATGGCACACGCATGTTTTTAGACACGCTACCTACTGTAGATGTAAACACTGATGCTTGCCCAACGGCGGCAGGCGGATTTTTTCGCGGCGATTGGTTTTACCACACCTTCGAGTGCGATAGTCCACACTTGGCGCACATGCACATTAATCACAAGGAAACCCTAGCAATCATCTTAGCTGCGAAGCGTTGGGCTCACTCATGGTCCAACCAGCGCGTGATCATACACAGTGATAATCAAGCAGCAGTGTATATAATCAACAAAGGCACAACAGCGAATCGGCTTATTATGCACGAGTTGCGCGAACTGTTTTGGCTTTCAGCAGCTTATAATTTTCACATCTCAGCAGGGTATTTGGAGGGTGCGAAAAATACCTTAGCAGACTGTATTAGCCGCCTACATGACGCTCAACACCTCTTACACTTTCACCAACTGCTCTGTACATGCTACAACAGCAACTATGTGGACTCTATGCCACTCCTTGCACACATGTCTCCTTATGCTCTTGACTTGGTGTTTTCCAGATGCACTTCATCCCCAGCTAGCGGCAAAACTGGAAAGTGAGGTTCTCCTTTTTCGACGCCAGACTTATGCAGAATCCACTAAGGCGACTTACAAAACCCACAGGGACACATATCTGCGTTTCTGCCGATACATGGGATACTCCCCGGTACCTCTTCAACCTCAGCACCTGTTACAATACGCAGCCTTTTTAGCACGCACACTGCAACCATCCTCTATCCGCAGCTACCTTAATATTATTGGAATCCTCCATAAGGAGTTCGGTCTGCCTAACCCGCTTCTTAATAACTGGCCGTTACAATCATTACTAACGGGGATTAAACGAGCTAAAGGCACGCCACCTAATCAAAAGCAACCTATAACTACTACAATGCTAACCCAGATATATGGCACGCTTGATTTTACTTCTAGCTTTGATTCCTCTTTTTGGGCAATCTGCTTAGTAGCCTTCTTTGGTATGTTTAGGAAATCACACTTAAACCTAGATGAATGGTTTTGCCCTTTAGACCAAATTGGCTAACAATTGTAACATTTATTCCTCTGGACTAGAGTGGTTTTCATCTGACTGTGAACAAAAACTAACAGTCAGTGTTTATAGTGACTACTAGTCATTATTAGTAAGGAGAGTACAATGAAAAAGACTTTCAATTCATTGTGTATATCAGTGTGCATTTTGTTAGTACCTATTTCACAGTTGGATGAAAAGCACTCTATTGACCCAGAGGCCAAAAAGAATAATTGTTTTTAGTCAAATCTCACTAGAAGTTCAATTAGTATAGCCAAATATGTTTCCTGGTCTGGTCATTTGACATTTTTTGGCTTTATAGAAATCCAACACTTTTTGCTACTAGTAGGCTATTTAACAATTAGACCTTGAGCCCGAAAGGGCTATGGGCCAATAGCCCATAAGGCTGCAGGCCAAATGGGCTATTGACCTGTGGCCCTTGAGGGCGAGAGGTCTCTTGTTTTAGTATCACCCAACTAGCTGGACAAAAAAAGGTTACATTTTGTGTTAAAACATCACCAGAAACCTCCACAACGAAAAGCGGCCGCCATTCTTTTCATGTTGAAAATCAGCGCTTTCGCTACTAGAGGTGTATTGATAATAGTCCCCTAGTAGCTTAGCCAATCAGAATGCAGCATTGTCAATAATAGTCCACTAGTTGGGTGATACTAATTAGTTTTAGTAAAACTTTACATTGTTCACTATCTTCTCAGGAATGTCAGAACTGTTTTTCAGGCCCATGCAAAAGTGCATTTCGGTAGTTGTCAGACCCTGTTTCCCCCTCCTATCATGCAATACCCCGTGGCCTTGGCCCAAGGGGGTACTCTCTTATATCGAGGGGGTACTCTCTTATATAATGTATTACAGATACAAGCCACCTTATAGGGTATGGTTTTGAGCTCTGAGGTATAAAACAGGCCTGCTTTTTTATTAGAAATGGTCTGTGATAGGGTTAAAACGAATAAAACTGAGTGAATATGCTGTATACAGAGTAGTGCCACTGTGCACAAATAGTCGATCAAATTGCACATAGTTCAAGCACAAGTTGTATTATATTATTTAATATTTTGCAAATTTATGTCTGGGATAGGGTGAGAATTTTGAGGTTGGGGTGGCTCACCCCTACAGTTAAATACATGGAGTACCTCCCAGCAAGGTTCACATATAATTCACTTGGAGCTCTAGGGGGCCTCCATGCAAAAACTACTATGGAAAAGAAGCACAAAGATTGCAAACTCTACTGCAGGAACTGTGTCTACTATGGAGGAAGCCAATTCTGTGCCATATAGTACCAAAAAAGGCAGAGGGTTCTACAGATTCCAATTCATCAATTTCCTACTTTTTCGGACCGAATCATACAGCAGTTTTTCCAGGGTTTTTGTGGCTGTTGGTTGCTGATACAGGGTTCTAGAATACAGACAATAATACAGACCACTTTAGAAATGAAAATTGGTCTTTACTCCCGTGGTTGCCAAACGAGCTAATGCTGTATGTAGGGATGTAGCTCTATTTACATTTGATAAAAGCAATGCGCAGTAGTAGCAACTAAAATAAACTACAGTGATTTCTTCGCGACCCTCTCTCTCGTTCATAGACACAATCAGTACTGTTCCCTTGAATCTTGCATGAATAAATGAAGACCATAAAGAAATATCCATTGAATGCACTTATAGAAACAATAAGCGTACATGTATTATTATTACACGAACTACGACTCAGTTAAAATGTTTGCGCTTGCCGAACAGTACGGTTCGCAGTCTCGGTAAATGTTTGCACTCGGACGGTCACCAAATAACTCCATATTCTTTTCCTCGCTCCCTCAAATACCATTCGAATATTTGACCATAGTAGAAAGCGAGTGGAGAGGAAGAATAATCTTGTCTGCGGGTTCGAACAGTTCATTCGGTCAGAACAAACGCGTACCGCATTCGGACGGTCCCAGCCAAGGTTCTTCTACTTCGCTTTCTCCGCTACCACTCGCACACTTGACCATTATGCCAACAGGATTTTAGCAATATACTTTTCTAATCGGTAAGTCGAAGGAAAAAATAATGTCCCTGACGAATAAATCGGCTAACTTAATACGCACGCTCGACCAGATATATTATTATGAAACCATAATGCTTGCACAACTGTTCGGTCCCCGGTCAGTTATAAACGCAGTCTTGGTAAATGTTTGCACTCGGACGGCCCCAACATCTCTCTATGTTATTTTCTTCGCTTCCTTCAGTACCCATTCGACTTTATAGCGAAGGGAAATAATAATTTCCGTGCAGCTATTCCGGTCAGCTATCAAACAAACGCATACTGCATATTCGCACTCAGGCGGTCCCAACCAAGGTTCATTTCCTTGCTTTCTCCGCTACCATTCGAATGCTTGACCATAAATGCGAGCAGGATTTCAGCAATAGAATTTTTTAATCGGTAAGTCGAAGGAAAAAATTATTTCCCTGCCGAACAATTCGGCCGAATTGATGTGAATATTGATACTTGTATTAATATAAATCTAGACCGTACATTTAGAGGGGGGTTCCGGCACGTAATGCGTAGGCATGCACACTCCTAATGGGAGAGACCGGAACAGGAGGAATAACTTCCGCTACAATAGCACGTCCGTATTCCAGGTAGTGTGGGCGTAGCACGCTGTATATATAATAGTGCCCCAGGCAGGCACGCAGCACTCAATACTTTAATATAGCAGCAATAGCATTTGCATTTGACTTGTTTTAACGTACGGTCTAGATTTATATTAATACAAGTATCAATATTCACAATAAACGCCGAATAACAGGTGTATCAGAAGGTGGTGATAAAAGTAAAGATTGCATGCCAAAAGTCATCCAGTCTTTTCATTCAAATGTAGAGCTTGGACCTGAATTTATCTGCACTTCATGTGACCAATTGTGGTACAGATCTTCAGTTATTAAGTGTGATGCTATAAAATATAGTGGCAAGTGATCACAAAGTTTGATTGATCAATGCCTGAGTGGTATAAAAAGTGTTGACAATATTGAATGGATTTGCTATACTTGCCACTCAAATCTACAGGAAGGGAAGTTACCAGCATGTTCTAAAGCAAACAAAATGCAGTTTCCTAAAAAACCAGAATGCTTAAATTTAACTCCTTTGGAAGAGCGGTTAATTGCTCCTCGTATACCCTTCATGCAATAAGGTGAACTCCCAAGAGGTGGTCAATTGTCTATTCATGGAAATGTTGTTAACGTACCAGCTGATGTAAGCTCAACAGTAAATTTCTACCAAGACCAATCAATGAATCTCAGACTATTCCGATAAAACTTAAGCGAAGAATGAATTACAAGCATCATTATCAGTACCAAAATGTCAGGCCTGCACAAGTGTTAGAAGCAGCAAAATTCCTAGTACAAACAAGCAAGTTGTTTCAGAATGAGCATATAGAAATCAAAGAAAATTGGCAGGATAATATAATCGATGCATCTATTTCTGAAGAAAGTAATGACGAAAATGATTGGGTAGAATTTTTGCAGCCAACAGATGTCAGTGATAATACTGAAATGCATTCATCCCAATCCAGTGTAGCTGAAAACAACACACCATGTCAACTAGAAGAAAGGAATAATAAAAATGTAGCAAAGAATTCTGACAATTGCAACATGCCTATAACTGATGATGATGATGATGGATGGTGTGAAATAGAGGAACGACCTTCAGGTGTTTCTGATACTTTATTACAAGGCCCAGACATGACAGAGAATGTAGAAAAGGTACTGAGCTTTGCTCTAGGAGAAGGTAACAAACCATTAGGGATTTTTATGGACAAGGAATCTGAGTTCCTATCATTTCCAACAATTTTCTGTGGCACAAGTAGACCTATAATAATAATAATAATAATAATAATAGTCTTTATTCAATAATATCTCCAGACAGACGTGGAAATTTACAATATACAATAATTAATTACAAGTAGGAAAAAAGGCAACGATTAATGAAAGAGCTCTTAAACCGCTCAGTGCGTACGCGCGGAAGCAAGTAAGGATGCCCCCTCCTCCTGAGCGTACGAGCTCTCAGTGGAGGAAGGAGGTCATCCAGGGCTGTAGGAGTCGGCCCTGTTATTACCTTCCACAACTTCCGGTCCTTTTCTATCAGAAGCTCAGTTATCGTGTATTTGCGTTTGCAATAGCCCCATTTAAATGCTCTTTTGAAGAGGCTGTCCACCCTACTAAGATATTTATCGTACGCGGCACAGCCCCACACTTCTAAAGCATACATGAAAATGGATACAATCAGGCTCTGGAATAATAAGTCTAGCTGGTCTATAGGATATTTATAATACTTACACGTTCTAAGAATATAAAGCCTGCTACTAGCTCGTTTGAGTACCTCATCTAAGTGAGAGTCCCAGTTCGTTGGGTCTGCCTCAAATGTCACACGGCTAGACACCTGTTTGATGCCAGGAATAGGCGATGGCAGAGTCTTTGGAGTTCTTCCCTTAAGCACCAATTCCCATGTTTTCTTTAGGTTAAGGGTCATACTATTTCGTTCCGCCCATGTCTTGATCGAGTCTACTTCAAGTTCCA
Source organism: Scolanthus callimorphus (assembly GCA_033964015.1). Taxonomy (NCBI): domain Eukaryota; kingdom Metazoa; phylum Cnidaria; class Anthozoa; order Actiniaria; family Edwardsiidae; genus Scolanthus; species Scolanthus callimorphus. The sequence goes on along the minus strand of CM066911.1, from coordinate 24,686,786 downwards.
CGAAGCTATTATCTACACTATCTTTAATAGGGATGCTGAGTGTTAAATCATCCGCATATTTCAAGAGTAGATTACGTGAGGGGTGGACCGCCTTAATATCATTAACCATAAGTGAAAATAGCACCGGACCTAACACGGTGCCTTGAGGAACTCCTCGATTGATGGTCTTGTAGTTGGTGGTGATACCATCACTTTAACCCTCTGCTGCCTGTTGCTAAGGAAACTAATTATCCAGTTTGTTAAATATGGATTGATGTTAAGTGCGCGCAATTTGGAACATAGCTTGGCATGGGACACAGAATCAAAAGCCTTGCTGAAATCCAAAGAAAAAATTCTAACAAAGTCAGCTACGCCGTCTAGCCACTTCAGCCAAAAAAACTGATTCTTGACTAAGGCCATTGTTGTATTGTGGCCTTGCCTATAAGCAAACTGATCTAAGTCGATTGTAAGTTTCCATGTTTCAGAAAGTTCGCCTCTGTACACTAGCCTTTCAAAGAGACGCATAATGATACATGTTAACGATATTGGTCTTAGTTGGTTACATGTACTGAATGGTGTTTCCTTAGGGTATGGCATAATATTTGCTAGCTTCCAGGCTACAGGTACAGAATGACATGCTAAAGAGGTGTTAAACACGTGAGTCACTATCGGAGCCAAGTCATAGGCATAATCCTTCCAGAACCAGAATGGTAAGTCATCCGGGCCAGCGGCTGTCCTCTGTAGATGTAGGAGGGCTTGCGTTACATCCGAGATAGATACTTGAGGTGGTCTCGTGCCCTCTGGAAGTAGCGCAGGTTCTGGCACAGAGTAGTCAGGATCCGTATTGATTTCAGCAAAGTATTCATTGATAGCGTCTGGTGCAATGATGGAGCTTATTGGCGAAGCTCTTTTTCTGCCAGTGATAGTATTTACAGTATCCCACCACGCCCTTGTCCCTTTGTTCTGACGAGAAGCCTGTTTCTGGACGGAAAGTCTCTGATTATTTCTAATGAGGATGTTAATCCTGTCCTGTAGCGTCGCAATGGTTGCCGGGTCACTGTGCGCTCCAATCAGGCGACGTCTCCTCTTTAGCAGGTGTTTGACTAGCGGTGAGATAAACGGCGGATCTCTGTCAGATGTTCGAACAGAAATCAGCGGAAAACAATCATTGAATAGCGTATTCAAAGTACCTTGCAGTTTTGTTGTTTTTTCATGAATGCTTTCCAAGTGCGTGATTTCATGCCAGTTTAAAACGCCAAGTTCGTGTGACAATTTGAGCCTATTGTGCTCACGTACGTCACGAAATTCCGAGATCTTGCGAACGGCCTTGGTCGTTACCCTTGGGACCGCTAGTGCCATTGAGTGGTCTGACCTAATTAGACTTTTAGATACCACTACATTTTTCCAGAGAAACGGTACGTTGGTAATAAAAACATCAAGAATTTTATTGAGTCTGGTCGGATGTTTTACCATTTGTGTGAGCGACGCCTGGGTCAGCAATTCCTTATATCTTAATTTATTTACATCTCCTGCGATTATTATCTTGGCATAAGGATCTTGTCCAGTTATTGTGTTGCATGCCCCTAGCAGATTTTCAATTAATTCATCACTCGCGTATGCTGGATCAGGAGGTTCAGGGTAGTACACAGCGCATACGTGAAACTCAGAGTTTGGGGTTGATATTTTAGCCCATAAACACTCCAAAGGATCTCGTGACCAGTCTTTAAGGACCAGCGATTTCCACGTATTTCTGTAGATGATTGCTACGCCTCCACCACGCCGTCCTATCCTGTCCTTTCGAAGCATAGCATAGCCCTTTGGGCAGACAAGATGAGATGGAATTCTTGAATGCAACCAGGTCTCAGAGATAACACATATATCACATTGAAGCGACGTGAGATCTGCATACAGCGCAGGCAAAGCATCCGGTTTTCCGACAGATCTAGCATTAACCACTAAACACTTAGGTATAACCTTAGGTGGTGAAGGCACAGGTTCAGGGTTAATTGTCCTTAAAGTCCTTGAAATACACTGAGGTCGTGTTGTTATATCCCTCCTGGTCTGATTGTATACAACAATAATCCGTTTTCTCTTTCGACCGCCTCGCTTCCCTCTATATCGGAACAGCCTAAGGTCTTTAAAAGTTCTGATACTAAGGCTCGCAGGTTTCACAGCATTTTTCCTTAGTAGCAAAAGCTGGTTTCGGCTGTATGATATACAACAAGTGTCTTGAGCTGGATCTTCAGTGTTTTCAGAATTCAACTGTTCCAGCATCGTCCGAGGGCCGCGCTGGGGTGAACATCCATACAGATCGTTATGTCCACAGGTGCCACGAGTAGATGACCATGTTTTGACCAGGTTACAATAGGCCTTCGTATGAAAACATGGCGGCAACTTGACCACGAAGGCAGGGGTTGTCGAATACTCTGGAATTGAATGCAACCTTCCACCCATTCCTGGGCTAAATAATTTCCATTTCCATTGCCGACTCGGTTACTGCTCAAACAGAAATCAAATAAGCCATTAGAATGGATATAGAAAAGGACCAACTAAGCAGCTAAAATGAACGTGGCAGCCATATCGGCGCCTGATAATATCGGCCTGATAATATCAGGTGCCATATCGGCGCCTGATAATAAGGAGAGGATTGTACCTGGTCATTACAGTACTGTTTGCAAATGGGAATTAAGGAGTAAAGATCGTAGAGTAGCACAATCAGTACCAAACATCTTCTACAAACTAAAGAAGCTCCAGATAAAACAGATTCAAGATAGTGCATCCTTGTCTCTAAGAAGTGTAAGAATAAAGGGAAAATATACACTGCAGGTGAATTAAAATCAAATGATTATGTGAACAAATTGATACATCTTGATGAAGGGTTTAGAGTACTAAGAAACTTAAGAGGATCTCCACCTTACTTTGAAAAATGTAAAAGGACTTGTTTGCCATGATTCGTCAACTAGGTAACCCGACATGGTTTTGTAGTTTTAGCAGTGCAGATACCAGATGGAACCATCTTCTTAAAACTCTTGCTAGACTTGTAGAGAACAAAGAGCTTAGTGATGATGATATAAAAATATGACTTGGCAGCAAAAATCAAACCTCATACAGAAGGATCCTGTGACTTGTGCAAGAAATTTTGAACATATGGTTCAACTGTTTATAAAGGATGTCTTGAAGAGTAATACAATGCCGGTGGGAGAAGTAGTAGACTACTTTTATAGGACTGAATTCCAGTGTCGTGGGTCACCTCATATTCACATTTTGCTATTCTGTAAAAATAGTCCTCAGTATCTGAAAGCATCAAATGAAGAAATTGCAGATTTTGTTGATCAGTATATTACATGCACAAATGATCAATCAGACGATATGAAAGACCTTGTAAATCTGTAACTTCATAGACATGCCAAAACATGTAAAAAACAAGGTCATAAAGTATGCCGATTTAATTTCCCAATACCTCCAATGCCAACAACAATGATCCTAGAACCACTTCTAGAAACAAGTTTAGAGGAGAATGAGGTTAAGCATGTAAAGGAGAACTATGATAGAATAAAATGCCTTCTAGATAACATGAAATATGGAGAGGACCTGACATTTGAAGCGTTCCTTGACAAGTTACACTTAACTGAACAACAGTATATTCAGGCTATTAGATTTTCATTGAAAAGAACAACACTCCTTCTGCGACGTGCTCCATCAGAGATAAGAATAAACAATTACAATGCTAATCTTTTAAAAGCATGGAGAGCAAACATGGACATTCAGTTTGTTTTAGATCCATATGCATGCGCTGTGTATATTCTGTCTTACATAACAAAGGGGCAAAGAGGTATGAGCAAACTTCTAGAAAAAGCATCTCAAGAAGCCAATTCTGGCAATAAAGACATAGTAAACAAAGTGCGCCACATTGGGAATAAATTCTTGAATGCAGTTGAAATCAGTGCACAAGAAGCAGTTTATCTAGTATTACAGATGCCTTTAAGGAGATCTTCAAGAGATTTCCAATTTATCAATACATCTAATCCAGATGACAGAACATTTTGGTAAAAACTCTCGATAAAATCAAGGATTTACCTGACCACTCTACGGATATTGAGTCTGATAATATTATCAAACGATACCAAAGACGGCCAATCAAACTACAGAATATGACTTTAGTTGAATTTGTTGCTTGGTTTAACTGTGTTAAAGACTCAAAAGCGCCTCATGTTGGCCCTTCATCTGACCTACCTGAAACTGATTTTGATGACAACCTTGATGATGACCCAGAAGAAAACCATGAATGTGCTGATGACATCCAAGAGTTTACAATGAGAGGAGGAATGAAGGTTGTTAAAAGACGGAAAGCCAGAATTATAAGATCTGTTAGATTTAACAAGGATAAGGACCCAGAGAATTACTACAGAGAACAACTCATGCTTTATTTTCCCTGGAGAAATGAACAAAAAGATATCATTGGTAACTGCCAGACTTACCAAGAAAAGTTTAATCAGGTTGAAACAACAAAGAGCACTATGAATGTCATAGTGATGTTCTTGACAAAGCTATTGAAGACATAGATAATGACACAGTGTCCCAGCCAGTAGCTCCTAACACACAACATATTGATGATCAAGATATGACTTCTAAATCAAAGCCAAGTGAACTGTTTGGATGTTTTGATCCAGGTGCTAATAAGCAGCATAGTCAGTATGACCTATATGATGACATGGAATATTGCCCAGGTGTAATGATGATGAAGAACTAGTACAGAAGCGCTTACAAGACAGTGACTATAGACAGCTTGTGCGTTCTTTAAACATAAAGCAGAGGGAATTTTTCTACCATGTTTTACATTCTATTAAAACCAAAGATGATCCCCTAAGGTTATTCTTAAGTGGAGGAGCTGGAGTTGGAAAGAGTACTGTTACAAATGCACTTTATGAAGCACTCCACAGATATTTGAATAGCATACCTGGCCAAAACCCAGATGAAGTCAAAGTGCTTAAAGTTGCCCCTACTGGAAAGCAGCATACAATATTAAAGGCAATACTATACATTCTGCTTTTAAAATTCCTGCCAACAGAGGTTTTGAATATTGCTCATTAGATGCTGATCGGCTAAACACAATACGTACCCAGCTGAGAAAGCTTAAAGTTCTTTTTATTGATGAAATTTCAATGGTTGGAAGTGGGATGTTCAATTTTCTGAATTTGCGTCTGCAGCAAATCATGGGGACAACCAATGAATTTGGAGGCGTCAGTGTGATATCAGTTGGAGATTTATTCCAGTTGAAACCTGTCTTTGACAAGTGGATATTTGAAAGTGGCTCAGACAACTATGGTGCCCTGGCAACAAATACCTGGCAACAGCTCTTTGTGTCATTTGAGCTTACTGAAATCATGAGACAGAAAGATGATGCTTCTTTTGCAGAATTGTTGAATCGATTAAGAGAGGGAAACCATACTCAGTCAGACATTCGCTTATTAAAAACACGGCTCCTTACAATAAAACCTGATGATCCACATTATCCAATTAATACACTCATATGTTCGCAACCAACCAACAGGTGAAAAATCACAATGATGCAGTCTTTCATTCTACACAAACAGACAAAGCCGAAGTTAAATGTATTGATTTGGTTGTTGGAGATATTTCTGACGAACTTAAACAGAACATAAAACAAAAAATTCCTGATGATCCTACTAAAACAATGGGTTTGTACAGTAAAATTTCAATAGCAGAGGGAGCTAAATATGACTTGACAACAAATGTCAATGTTGTGGATGGCATGACCAATGGGACGGAATGCATAATTGAAAAAATAGACTACAGGGTTCAAAATTCCGCAAGGCCAAGTATAATCTGGGTTAGATTTCCTGACAAACACATTGGTTATAACCAGCGCAGAGAATATGCCCACTTGTACAATAATATCATAGAGAAGAATTGGACCCCAATTCTAGAAATTACAAGGCAGTTCAAAATATCAAAGAGACACCAGGCTCATATTCTTCGTAGACAATTCCCCTTGAGAGCTGCCGCTGCAAAAACTATTCATCGCTGTCAGGGTGACACACTAGATGAAGCAGTGGTAGATTTGCCTTCCTGCAGCAGAGAACACATGCATTATGTTGGTCTTAGTAGGCTGAGAAATAGTTCAAAATTACACATATTGAACTTGAATGAGAAGAAAATATGTGTCAGTACAAAGGTTCAAGAAGAAATGGCAAGACTTAGAGGTGAAATGCTAGTTCCATGCCTACCATTTTTGTACAACATTAAAGAGAATTCCATTAAAGATTATCTTTCATAACGTAAGATCCCTGCACCTTCATTTTGATGACGTCAAATGTGATTATAATGTTCAAGCTGCTGAGGTCAATATTTTTGTCGAAACTGCTTTTTATTCATCTGACAATGACATCATTTATCATCTTGATGGTTTCATGCTGTTTAGAAATGACAGTAGCCCTGCAAATGGTAACGGTAGACCACCTTATGGTACAGCTTTTTATATAAGTGACAAATTACATTTAAGTCATCAACCATTTAGAGCAAACTATAGTGGTGTTGACTTGACTGTTTCTGTGTTGTCTTCAAATTTGCATATAGTAGGCATCTATCGCTCAAAAAGCAAGGTTAATCAAAAAAATCTTATTAATGCTTTAAACCATGTACTTGATAATGTTATCCCTGGTTTCAGCACTCCGACAGTCATAATGGGAGACTTCAGTGTCAATCTTCTTGAAGTATCTTCTGATACTAGTGCATTAACTAGATGCTTAGTAGAACAAAGAGGCTACACTCAGTTAATTAATCAGTTTACAACAGATTACCATTCACTGCTTGACCATATTTACATTAATATACCACACAGAGTACAATCTTCTGGTGTCTTAGAATCTTACTTTAGTGACCACAAGCCTATATATGTCTCTTTCTATGTATAAAGCACTTCCTCTGTGAGGATCCCATAACTTAATAACAGTGGAGTGCAATGGAGTATATAAGAGAATGAAGCAAAACAATGGAAAAGAACAATGTCATGCATAAATTTCTCAGAGTATTAGACTAGTACATGTATGAACTCAATCCAATTAAAAACTCACAAAAAATTAATGCGAACACAAATTTACTATTGATTTCTTATATAAGATTCTACACACAGTGTAGAATGAACTCTACACACACTTCAAGTAGCTTACAGTATTCACGTCTGGACTAATACCACATCTTCTTCAACTGAGTATTACATGTAAAAATCCAAGACAACACAAACTACCCATTTGTAAAAACTTCATGAGGTGGCACAGTATCAGTTGTAATAATCTTTCTTGAATTCGTGCAGTATGTTTGACTATATTTTGAATGCTTGGGAGGGGTGCGGGGGGGAGGAGTTGGACACAACCAAAAATAGGTAAGTTATCATTATCTCAGTAATTATCTTTAGAAAGTATACAAGTAAGAACAAGACAACACAAACTACCCATTTTGTAAAAACTTCATGAGGTGGCACAGTATCAGTTGTAATAATCTTTCTTGAATTCGTGAGACACATTGTTTTGCTGCTTTCCAAGAAAGTCTATGCCCAAAACGGTTGATCACGTGGTACATAAGCAACCCATCATGTGGGTTGAAGAACAGAAGAACAAGTAAGAACAAGTAAGAACAGTAGCTCAGTGATGTCATACCATAAAAGTCCAAAAATAGGTGCTCCAACAGGGCTTATATACATAATATGTATTTAGAATACAAATTCAAATTTGCTGTTTTGTTCAAAAGTATGCTTGCCCTGAGGGCTATAATTAGGAGCTTATTATTGACTGCTGTTTGTGTGTGTGTGGATGGTGTTTTGCATTTCAAGTGAGTCTTACATCTGGGGGGGCTTCTTTCCTGAATTTTACGGTATTGCATGCCAAATCACTTCCATTTTGGTAATCTTTTCAGTGAGAAATATATTTATTTTTATATAGGAGGCATTCGTGCATACTTTACACCTTATCACAAAAGCAGGGAATTGCGGTTGACATGCGTTGACTACTCTTCCCAGTAGACTGTTACATCTCTCGGTTTTTCAGCCTGCAGACAGCTGTCTTAAATTGATTGCGTGATCACCTTTTCATGTACCACATGATGGGTTGCTTACGTACCACGTGATCAACCGTTTTGGGCATAGACTTTGTTGGAAAGCAGCAAAACAATGTGTCTCACCAAACTTTCAAAGTTTACGCCCACAAATACTGATCACGTGGTACATAAGCAACTCATCACGTGGTACAAAAAAGGTGATCACGCGATCAATTTTAGACAGCCGGGAAGAGTAGTACAACTCAAATTAACTTTTGCACTACCCCTAAGCTTCCCCTAAGCCTCCTTCCAAGCCTGCCAGTTTAAATTTGACTCATTTAATATCTCTAATTTAAGGTTCATCCATTCCTGAGAAGTGGCATACATAGCTGAAGAGCAGAGCACATCCATTTCTGATAATGGGTCTACACAACAACAAGAGAGCAGGGCATACTATTGTTGGCTTGAGGTCACAACTCCAGGATTAAAACACAAAATAATGCTGTCGAGAAGCCAAACCTTATATGACTACAAATTCGGCAGTCTGGTTGACTTCTACACAGGGCCTAGTCTGCTATGACTAGTGCCGCTATTTAAAAAAATCCATTACAATTACCAGAATGAAGTCACGCTTTCCTATTAAATATTGTCTACACAACAACCGAAAAGCAGATGGCAATATTGATGGCTTTCGAGGACACAACTATAATACATGTATACCCAAGACGAAACACATAAATGCTACAGGAAGCCAACCCAGTACAGCTAATATATAGATTTAGCCACTGGCTAAAAGCGGAGCTCCCGGTTACAAATTTTTTTAACAAGACAAAATGGTTGCCATTGTACATGAATAGATAGCCTTGCACCGTTATACCACGTGACTAAGCACTTGTTCATCCAAGTGTGGTTATCTAAGTTCATCCCTTCAACGATGTAAACCTTTTCACGTTTGATGACGTCATCAATGACGTCATACCACGTGTCCATGCAGTTGCACCCCCCTTGCCACTTAGACAACTTCACCCAAGTTTGGTTGTCTGAGGTTCACCCCTTCTTGAGATATATCATGTTTCTCCTATGATGACGTCATCAATAACGTCATACCACGTGACCATGCAGTTGCACCCCTCTGCCACTTAGATAACTTCACCCAAGTTTGGTTGTCTGAAGCTCATCCCTTCTTGAGATATATCATTTTTCTTCTATGATGACGTCACCAATGACGTCATACCACGTGACCATGTAGTTGCACCCCCTTGCCACTTAGATAACTTCACCCAAGCTTGGTTGTCTGAGGTTCATCCCTTCTTGAGATATATCATTTTTCTGCTATGATGACGTCATCAATGACGTCATACCACGTGACCATGCAGTTGCACCCCCCCATGCCACTTAGACAACTTCACCCAAGTTTGGTTGTCTGAGGTTCATCCCTTCTTGAGATATATCATATTTCTCCTATGATGACGTCATCAATGACGTCATACCACGTGACCATGCAGTTGCACCCCCCTTGCCACTTAGATAACTTCACCCAAGTTTGGTTGTCTGAAGTTCATCCCTTCTTGAGATATATCATGTTTCTGCTATGATGACGTCATCAATGACGTCATACCACGTGACCATGCAGTTGCACCCCCCTTGCCACCTAGACAACTTCACCCAAGTTTGGTTGTCTGAGGTTCATCCCTTCTTGAGATATATCATATTTCTTCTATGATGACGTCATCAATGACGTCATACCACGTGACCATGCAGTTGCACCCCCCTTGCCACTTAGATAACTTCACCCAAGTTTGGTTGTCTGAAGTTCATCCCTTCTTGAGATATATCATTTTTCTCCTATGATGACGTCATCAATGACGTCATACCACGTGACCATGCGGTTGCACCCCCCATGCCACTTAGACAACTTCACCCAAGTTTGGTTGTCTGAGGTTCATCCCTTCTTGAGATATATCATATTTCTTCTATGATGACGTCATCAATGACGTCATACCACGTGACCATGCAGTTGCACCCCCCTTGCCACTTAGATAACTTCACCCAAGTTTGGTTGTCTGAAGTTCATCCCTTCTTGAGATATATCATTTTTCTCCTATGATGACATCAACGATGACGTCATACCACGTGACCATGCAGTTGCACCCCCCTTGCCACTTAGATAACTTTACCCAAGTGTGGTTGTCTGAGGTTCATCCCTTCCCGAGATTTGTTAATTTTCTTAGTATACCACAGGGTTCCCATGAGTTTCCGCGTACGGCGGACGGACGGACGTACGTACGCTATACCTTTTATTCAGGAAGAAACAAAAAATTTATATCTCAAGAAGAGAACCACCTATGGCAACCAAACTTGGACACATTCATCTTTTTGGCGATACCTTTTTAGCGGAGCTCCTGCGCGGGCCGAAGGCCCGCGCAAGCGGAGCACCATACCTAAGGAAATAACGTCTAGCATAACTATAGAGTTGATTTTCAAACGTCACGGGCTTTCTTGCTCATTTTTCTTACGTTATTGACGGCGCCAAGTCAAATGATTACGGCATTGAAATGGTATCGCCCAAAAGATTAATTTGTCCAAGTTTGGTTGCCATAGGTTGTTCCCTTCTTGAGATATGAATTTTTTTGTTTCTTCCTGGTAATATTTAACAATTATTCGCCGAAGGCGAAGTGAATAGTGGCGAATAGTCCCCGAGACCGGAGGTCGAGGGACTATTCGCCACTATTCACTGAGCCTGAGGAGAATAATTGTTTTAGTATATACTACACGGGAACACTCCAAAAAATATCCGAACGACACTAAATGTGGCATTTGCCGACATTTTGTAGCCTCTTTCTGTATGCGTGACGTTTGTCACGCACGTGAATTACGTCAGACTTCACTACAAGCATTCGGCTACTGAACACATGGTGGAAACTTGCTGCTGTTTTAGAGAAGCAAAAACGCTAGAAAACAATTGTTTTAAATCCTTAATATCGACTACGATAAACGATTTAAGTTTTTAGAAGGTTGCAAGGATGGATTCAAGGGATAAAGTCGCATTTTGTGCCTTGGATTATGGATTGTGAAACTGCAGAGTTGCTTCGCTGAAAACACTTTGCCTTTGGTCGCCATTTCACCACCGATGGATGACTATATTTTTCAACCTGCTGGCAGAGAAATTCAAGATTCGTTTGGAATATTGAAACAGAAATTTGAGAAATTAACCTCTTCAAACTCTGGGACAACGAGGAAGACCTTGTTCATAAAAAGAGAGACCACTTTAAATTTTTGATGTCGGATGGCTCGTGATCAAGCGAATCAACGAGTCGACGGTTAGCTTAACTGAAATTCTCTCTTAAACTGCACTCAATGACTGGCTTCTACGATTTACTGTCCCTTCCAACCTACAGGTACATGTAAATGTTCGGCAAAGTAGATAAGTTTTCGACAAAATTGCCTTAATTAATATGTTGTTGTGAATGTAATTCGTCTCTCAAAAGTGCCGTGAACGGATCATCGATCTCTGTGATTCCGAAGAACTGAAAAACAAGAACAGCACATTTTCGAAGTTCAAGAAATACATTCTCTCTCTGATTCACCTTGAAAAACTAAAGAGACAACATAAGTTAATTGAGAAGGATTTTTCCGTTGCAGCATTTCGAATCAGATAGTTCCTTTAGAAAGTAAAAATATCCGAACTTCTTGCACTCGGGCTTCTCAATCTCGGGATAATGCTTTCGATCTCGGAATATTGTGGCATTATCCCGAGATAGCGAACCAATCAAAACGCGCGATCTATGGAGGTTCCCGTGTAGTATATACTAAATAGATTTAGCCACTGGCTAAAAGCGGAGCTCCCGGTTACAATTTTTTTAACGAGACAAAAGGGTTGCCATTGTACATGAATAGATAGCCTTGCACCGTTATACCACGTGACTAAGCACTTGTTCACCCAAGTGTGGTTATCTAAGGTTCATCCCTTCAACGATGTAAACCTTTTCACGTTTGATGACGTCATCAATTACGTCATACCACGTAACCATGCAGTTACACCCACCTTGCCACTTAGATAAATTCACCCAAGTTTGGTTGTCTGAAGTTCATCCCTTCTTGAGATATTTCATTTTTCTCCTATGATGACGTCATCGATGACGTCATACCTCGTGACCATGCTGTTGCACCCCCCCTTGCCACTTAGATAACTTCACCCAAGTTTGGTTGTCTGAGGTTCATCCCTTCTTGAGATATATCATTTTTCTCCTATGATGACGTCATCGATGACGTCATACCACGCGACCATCCAGTTGCACCCCCCTTGCCACTTAGATAACTTCACCCAAGTTTTGTTGTCTGAGGTTCATCCCTTGAGATATATCACTTTTCTCCTATGATGACGTCATCAATGACGTCATACCACGTGGCCATGCAGTTGCACCCTCCTTGCCACTTAGATAACTTCACCCAAGTTTGGTTGTCTGAGGTTCATCCCTTCTTGAGATATATCATTTTTCTCCTATGATGACGTCATCGATGACGTCATACCACGTGACCATGCAGTTGCACCCCCCTTGCCACTTAGATAACTTCATCCAAGTTTGGTTGTCAAAGGTCCATCCCTTCCCAAGATTTTTTAATTTTCTTAGTATACCACAGGGTTCCCATGAGTTTCCGCGTACGGCGGACGGACGGACGGACGGACGGACGTACGCTATACCTTTAATACCAGGAAGAAACAAAAAAATTCATATCTCAAGAAGGGAACAACCTACGGCAACCAAACTTGGACACATTAATCTTTTGGGCGATACCATTTCAACGCCCTAATCATTTGACTTGGCGCCGTCAATAACGTAAGCAAAGTGAGCAAAAAAGCCCGTGACGTTTGAAAATCAACTCCATAGTCATGCGAGACGTTATTTCCTTAGGTATGGTGCTCCGCTTGCGCGGGCCTTCGGCCCGCGCAGGAGCTCCGCTATTAAAGGTATAGCGTACGTCCGTCCGGCGTCCGTCCGTCCGCCGTACGCCGTACGCGGAAACTCATGGGAACCCTGTGGTATACTAAGAAAATTAAAAAATCTCGGGAAGGGATGGACCTTAGACAACCAAACTTGGATGAAGTTATCTTAGTGGCAAGGGGGATGCAACTGCATGGTCACGTGGTATGACGTCATCATAGGAGAAAAATGATATATCTCAAGAAGGGATGAACCTCAGACAACCAAACTTGGGTGAAGTTATCTAAGTGGCAAGGAGGGTGCAACTGCATGGTCACGTGGTATGACGTCATTGATGACGTCATCATAGGAGAAAAGTGATTTATTATATAAACACCAATGAAATACCAGGTGATCTCCCGCGCGAAAACTTGATCTCTTCACACGTGAAAATATCATGTTATTTTCACATGTGAAAATATCACACTTGCCTTTGTTGGATGCTCGATTTTTAAGCTTAAATCAATAAAAGTTGAATTTGGTATTTCATTGATGTTTATAATAAACAGAACATTACATGACCGCTTGGAGATACGAATTTTATCTTCTCGTGTTAGAAATTTATCTCACTCGTTCGCTGCGCTCACTCGTGAGATAAATTTTCAACACTCGAAGATAAAATTCGTATCTCCGCGCGGCCATGTAATATCCTCTATATATCTCAAGAAGGGATGAACCTCAGACAACCAAACTTGGGTGAAGTTATCTAAGTGAAGAAAAGTGATATATCTCAAGAAGGGATGAACCTCAGACAACCAAACTTGGTGAAGTTATCTAAGTGGCAAGGGGGTGCAACTGCATGGTCACGTGGTATGACGTCATTGATGACGTCATCATAGGAGAAAAGTGATATATCTCAAGAAGGGATGAACCTCAGACAACCAAACTTGGGTGAAGTTATGTAAGTGGCAAGGAGGGTGCAACTGCATGGTCACGTGGTATGACGTCATTGATGACGTCCTCATAGGAGAAAAGTGATATATCTCAAGAAGGGATGAACCTCAGACAACCAAACTTGGGTGAAGTTATCTAAGTGGCAAGGAGGGTGCAACTGCATGGTCACGTGGTTTGACGTCATTGATGACGTCATCATATGAGAAAAATGAAATATCTCAAGAAGGGATGAACCTCAGACAACCAAACTTGGGTGAAGTTATCTAAGTGGCAAGGGGGGTGCAACAGCATGGTCACGAGGTATGACGTCATCGATTACGTCATCATAGGAGAAAAATAAAATATCTCAAGAAGGGATGAACTTCAGACAACCAAACTTGGGTGAAGTGCTTAGTCACGTGGTATAACGGTGCAAGGCTATCTATTCATGTACAATGGCAACCTTTTTGTCTCGTTAAAAAAATTTGTAACCGGGAGCTCCGCTTTTAGCCAGTGGCTAAATCTTTATATTAACGCCCTAGTCATTTGACTTGGCGTCGTCAATAACGTGAGCAGAATGAGCGAGAAAGCCCATGACGTTTGAAAATCAACTCCATACCTATGCCTGGACGTTATTTCCTTAGGTATGGTGCTCCGCTACAAATTCTGCAGTCTGTCTGGCTGTTACAAAGAGCAGTCTGCTACGACCGTGCTACTATTTGAGAACTAAACTGTATTACACTCAATTGCCAGAATCAGCTTATCCATTCCTTAAAGAAGTTGTCTACAAAACAACTGAAAAACAAATGACAATATTGATGACTACAACTATAATGCATGTATACCAATAAAAAGAAGATAAAAACGCTACAAGAAACAAAACCCATGCCAATACAGCTGCAAATTCTACAGTCTGATTGACCACTATGGCCTGCTCTGCAATGACGATGCCACTATTTGAGAACAAAACTTTACTCTGATGGCAGCACGAAACGAATGGCAGTTCGTTGTAAATCTTCGCAATAATGTACAGCCATTGTAATATGTCAACACCAGAAGAAGAACAGAAAAAATACTACAATAAACAAAACCCATGCCAATACAGCTATACTCTCTACAGTCTGGAGTCTGATTGACTACTATGGCCTGCTCTGCAATGACGATGCCACTATAATCAAACAGTATTCTGAATGCTAGCATGAAATGAATGGCAGTTTCTTGTAAAACTTAGCAATAATATACGGTACATACAAAGCCATTGTAATGTTAACATACTTCAACACATACTTCTCACAAAAAATAAGTTGTAAAATGGACTTTTCCAGCTGTAACGAACGTGTGCGCTGCATGTCGGTAGTTGTGTTACATTTCATGAACCATCTACAGTCTTGTATGGGCCCGTTACATCTAGTCCAGGAAATGAGCTTAGGCTTCATTGTGGGCTGTAAAAGCTTGTGTTTCTTTAGTCTTTCGGACGAGACAATAAACCGAGGTCCCGTCTCCCTCCCCTCACATATCCAATTCGAGGAGGAAATAAAAGAACCCTGGGATGCTGATACAGGTCTAAACACTTCACAGACGCACGGGACGAAGAGCCACCTCGTGGATGTGCCCAATGTGCGAATCCGTTATTATTATTATTATTATTATTATTATTATTAATTGTGCTAGATTCCAAAGGCACTACTAAGGAGAGCACGCGTGCTTATAGCTGGAATTGCAACCATTAACAATAATATATACTACATATTAATAGAAACATGATATAATGTGAACATTTCACAACTAGCTGTAATTCCTGATGAACAATTTATCAAATAAATATTAACTAAAAAGAATTTCTTTTCTGTAGCATACAAGTTAAAACTTCTATCCAAAACATTCGTTGACCAAAAGTGCTACAAGAAATTTCCCGGAATGCATGCATTTGACGTAATGTCGTGGCTCTGGGCTACGTCACATTGACGTTCCATAGGGACAGACCATTAGAAAAACCCGGATGGGGGGCAGAAACTTTTTTTGGCAGGATTATTTTTTTCAGAGATAATTGCGAGTGTAGGTTTTTTTTCCGGAGTCCAAGTTTTGCAGGATTTTTTTTTTCAGCACAATGTTCTGTGTCATACAACAGTTGCACAATATTTTTGGGGGGCAAAGACCACCTGTAGGATATTTTTTGGTGCAATCTTCCCTTGCAGGACGTTTTTCCCTTGCGGGTTTTTCTAATGGTCCGTCCCTAAGCCACGAGTTGGCCTACGGCATGCCTTTGATTAGTGTTCCTTTGTTTATTTTCTCGCTATCAAAATAGAAAGATCGACGATAAAGTTAAATATCTTTCTACCGTGTTCGGAAAAAAAATATTTCTCGTCGCTGATCACAATTTAGAAAAAAATAAACCACACCAAGGTCGAGAATGATAATAAAACTAGACACTTTGTTGTATTGTCAATAGAAAAAATACCTTTATCTCAGCACTTTTCTCAGCAAGATATATGGAAAAGGGAAAGGTGCGAGCTCTGCTATGCCTCGTGCTACGTTTTGCTGAAGGGAGGAAGACCAAAACACGTACGCGCACGGTTGGGATTTTTCGGCCACTAGATGTGACGTTTATTTTTCAACTCGTAAATTATGTAAATTGGATTGATTGTTGTTTTAGTTTGTTTTTAAAGTGAAATTAAATTTCTGCACATTTTGTTTTTTGGGGCCAGTCTCCTCACGGATGCACCGGACGCCCAGTAATAGCGGAACTCCTGTGGAGCACCATTGGCTAATGCACGAGATAAAAAAAATATAATTCGAAAAAAAAGGAACCCATCGCGCTCAACTCAGATGGTTTCCTGCGTGGGCGTATCTGTGTTGTCCCGGTGATGGACAGATACCGGGTGTTTTAAAACTACGCGCGTGACAAAACTCACGCAAACTTAGATGATTTGCATAAGGAATTTGCATGCGCACGTTTTTTGTCGATTCTTCTAGAAGAGGGAGCCATTTTCAACAAAATACATGAAAGCCCTGCATGAACTGATGGTAAAGCTGTTATTCCACTTCCAAGCGCGTCATTGCCTGGAGATACAACCACGCACTCCTAACATAAAGTGTATGTCCAGACGCTGCAAGGTAAGGAAGCTTCCATTCCTCGTATCGCTTTGGAGACCTATCGTAGAAGCGAAGTGCGCAGGTAAGCATTAGGTATAGAGGATATAGTATAGCACAGCACAGCACTCTTGCATTAATATCGCCATCAGAAACGATTTACGCATTATAAAAAAAATCGAGGAAACTGGATGTCAACTAATTGTAATTTCTTTGAAATTGCCGCATGTCTTTTGTCAGAAAAAAAACAATATATACAAAATAGAAGAGATGTCGGTTTCATACGTTTTTCAGGCGTTCGCGGTTTTCCCAGTTGCAATATACTTGTCGTTTATGATCACAGATAGCTTACTTGACCCTGTAGCAGTATTTATTTATAGTTGGAGGCCCTGTTACAAGGTCTGTGGCTGATGTGCCTATAACACTATAGGATAGTAATCAATGGTTTTCGTACTGTACAACTTTGCACAACATCCATTTAACTAAGACGCAATCCATGTATAGTCTACTGACTGGAAGCAGCGAGGTGGTACTCAATACCGTCACATGCGAGTTTTGCGACATATTTTTCTTTACTTATAACGTTTTGCATTTGGCTACTTTGTACTACTTTGGCTACTTTTCGACTGATTTTGATAAATATTTCTGATAATATGAGCAAATTTTATCTCCTTACCGGGTGGGGCCTGGTAACTAGTCAAACGCAAGATTCCTTTCTTTTGCAAAAAAATCCATTGCACTCTCTCAATATCAAAAATTCGAACGGTACATAACAGTTGGAAAAATCACCAGTCACAACGTTTATAATAAATACCTTTCTTTTAGAAATGCCATTTGCAAGTGTTTCAGATAACACCCGACCCTGTAGGTTCAAATCTAGTGAGCCTTTGACAGTTAAGTTTGCTGCATAGTCAATCACAATCGTGTGAGTCAATCGGATCCTAGTTCAGTGCACTCCTTTGGCTTGTTTTCCGAGACATGTCGCAACAGACATGTCGCACTAGGCGAAACTAGGAAAGGATCTGATTGGCTCACGATTTTCATTGACTACGCTTGATTTTCTTGACCAAAAAAATCGTCTTCGAAACGCTCTTGGCCTCTTTCTTCAAACTTATAGTCTGACCTCATTGGCGTTGGTATTGCGAAAAGTTATCTTGCATGTCTGGGTGGATTCTTCAACTCAAAAAATGGAGGGCCGCCATTTCGTTGCCATGGAAGCGTCAATTTAAACAAAACATGTAAACACATATAACGATCAATGACATGTTTCTTGCGAAGTGGCTTGCCTTTTTGTGTATGTATAGCACGTGAGATACAGGCCATACCAGACCGAAGAGTCAACTAAAAACTGCTATAAGCCACCCTTGAGTGCAAATTTTCTTAGTTTTTTTATTAATAACACGCAATGGCAGTGGTTCAAAATACATATTTTTTTGCAAAATATAGACAACGCTTCTCAAATCTACTAAGATACCTATTGTCGTGAAAGAAATCCCGTTGATTTGCGATAAATGTGAAAGTAATCGCGCGCTAAAATTATCTGAAAAACAGAAAAAATGAAGAACTTTTTCTAAACTGTAATAAATTTCTTACGAATTGCATAAATTACAAAAATAACATTGTGAGTTTTAAATCTTGTGTGTTATAGCCGAAATCTACCTCATCGGTGCGAATAAAATCTCAGATGTACATATTTAAATAGTTTGAGCAAAAAACCTTGAATTTTTTTCAATTTAAACCAAGAAATTAGAAACAAACTTCGATAGCAGTCACATTTGCTGTCGTTTGTTTAGATATGCAAATTTTATGAAGTGGGGGACAAAACTTCCAGTAAACTTCACGCCATTCCTAAGCTCTCTCAAAATAGGCTATAAGTCCGGGCAATATAGACCAAATGACTGCAATTTTACTAGACCACACATCTGTAGTTTCTTAGTGCAATAAGGCTATGGTTATCTATATATTAGAGGAAATGCAAACCCCGTTCGTATTATTATGCTTTAAATTTTGGTGGGGGACAATGCTTTCAGATACCTTCGAAATTTTATATTTCCAAGAACTTATTTCTGATCTCAGTCAGAATGCCACATTTTGACATAAAAATCTATAGACCACAGTTGGCTCAGTTTGTTTCATTCCGGCGTTGCTTATTTTGACAATAAATCTAAAAAACCTGAAATACGCTAAAATTATCAAATTTTTGGGACATAAAAATGGCAAAGACGTTTTCACTAATAATATCGAAGAAGATGCATATATTGAAGAAAATACCATATAATTTATTTCATTTAGGATTGGAACTTCGATTTATGGCAAATTTTGCGTTGTTTGTTTTAACCATGAAGAAATAAGTAAAAATATTTTTACACCAGGCGCTGAACGTGTGACGCTGGGACATGCAAATTTGCATAAAAACAGAGATATTTGTAATGATTTTTCGATCCTGCAAAACTTTTTTCACAAAAATTATTTTTCCAGGGAAAGTTGAGTATTAGGTGCATGGACTTGTGCTTAGAGAATGAGCTTACTGCAAACCGATGCTTTAAAAATTGATTTTAACTGCAAAAAATGCCGCATTGTCTAAATGTACACCACCTCGCTGCTTCCAGTCAAGTCACTTGACGACATAGTAGTAGAGGTGCTAACCGGATTTGAATGTTCTGTGTCTTGGCTTGTAGTTACATCCGTTTTTGCATCAGATGCTCCTAAAGTATAAAAAAAAGCGCTGTTTCATTATTCATGAATGCGTATTACAGCTTCTCTAAGCAAGATTTCAATTACTTAGCAAACTGACCTGTACCATCATTACTTGCGTGTTGCGGTATTGGTTCATCAAGCGCTTGTGATTATAGCAGCGCGTTAAGAGCGCCACCCACGAGGAAATGCGCGCGCACTGCCCTCGACACAGCCTTGCCACTCATAATATGATCAACAGCATTGCCTGCGTACACTAGCTCCATCAGCTCGCGCAGACCCGACCCAGCCATCAGGTGTCCGATGCTGCCAAGGTTGCTCATCTGAGTGTGGCAACCGCCTAGCCGTAAAATGAATTGCCTGACAATACTTTCCGCTGGCTCACTCTCGATTAGTGTGTACGCTTTCCAGTAAAGAGGCTGGTCGAATGTCAGTATCGGCTTAATTCCTTTCTCTGCTGCGTGTCTTGCTACGTAGAGAAGAGCTGAATTAACACAGGTCAAGTCACTTGGACTCAGGTCAATCATAGGTAAAAAGTGGACGAATGATTCGCCTTGATGCTGTCCGCTTTGCACAGCCTGCATAAAACCTGACCAAGAAGGGCGCGCCCGGCCAAACAACATAGAGGATTTCCACAGAACGTCAATATTACTCGTTGGGTCCTGAACTGCTTTCACGATAAGAGTGTTGTACTTGATATGCACCAGGGGAAGTCGGGGCTCCTTCACGGTCTCTTTTATCACTTTGCCAGCAGCAGCGATCTCCTCGACTGTGACTGATTTTCTAGAAACAGCTCCGTGCCTGGAGTTACAGCAGCAATCATGCCCATGCCATGGATCGTGTTGCGCCCGTCTAAGGTACGTATGTCGTGGTCGACATTATCGGCCATGTACTGCACAAATTCCCCATTGTAGTTCGGAATCTCACAACCCTGATCCACAGCAGCGCTTTCATTAAATGTCTGTATTTCCTTGTAGGAGGAGCAAAACCCAAGACGGTGTAATATATCAATTAAAAAGCGCGATGCAAAGTTGTGGTGGAGTTGTACTCCGAGGCCTATGGTAGGGGCACAATAAATACTCTAGGGCGCGCTGCTTGCATGAGGGCTTGTCCAATAGCTGCAACCTTGATCTGATCACTTCTAAAAACGATCTCATCCAGAAAAAGCTTCAGAGTTTGAGGCAAAATATTTGTTTGGGTCTGCGGCTCTGTGTCAATAAGGGGTTAGTAATCAATTAACGATTCGGCAAGCTTGACATCATTTTTATGAGCTTCGCTGCAGTCCTTATTATATTCTGCGCCTGCGTTTTGACATTAGCTGTTTTCGTTTGTTCCTTATGAAAGTCCTGCAAAATATGTTTGGCTGTACTTCTAAATGTAACGACACTAGACTTTCCGTTAATGTCTGTTATAATAATGTCATTTCCGAAATTGTCTTCAAGCTTTTTCCTCAAGTATGTCCGGCTATAGTGCGTGTCACTCTCTCTTAGGTACTCTTGCATTTTTGCCATTAGATCCTGAATTGTCAACTGCTCACCACCTTCAGAAAGGCCTCTGACCTGACATCTTCTTTCGGCCTGCCCAGTTTTTTCTCTTGTTGTCGATCTTTTCTGCGTACGGCTGAGGGACCTGTTTATGAGTGCGGAAATTAACACTGCAACATTGGTGATAGGTTGCTTCTGCAGCGGGCAGGTCGTGCACGTGTAAAATTCGCGCCTTAACTATCTCTGCCCAAACATCAGACCGCTCGCTGCACACCTGTAGGACCTTTTCTTTCGTTTCAATAGTAGATACCTTAAATACATCATGTGCTTTGCTTTTCGTCACTGACATACCACAGTAAAAACAATCAGACTTGAAGTCAAATGACTTCTCGATAGTTCGCTTTAGTGTTCGGTTGCTGCATTTTTTAAGCTATTTGCTGTATGCAAATAGCTTCTTAGTCATCGCCCTCGAATTATGTGGCTATGTATCCATCTCCGGTTCAATAGATGGTTCTCCATGAAGTTCACTAACATCCCTCCCCTCCCTGCTTATTAGTGCTCTCCCACTTATTTCATGTGCGTGCTGCAGTGTATTTGGAATGGACCCTTTCCAGGTCACTTTTATGACTTTGCTACTGACAGGGGGGGATTGCCAAACTATTGTTTTCGGGTCCATGCAACGACCTTTGAACCCTAAACCATCCTCCCCCTGGCTACGGACATGACTTACCCTCCCCTCTCGGTATATCTCCCCACCACCCCATCGCTTGTAGCATCATTGCAGCCACTTGTTCGACATTGGGTATCCTGTGTCGCGTCCCTTCTCCCTTTCAAGCGGCAGGCCTCTGCCAACATATGAATAGGTCACATAGGCCAATCAGCCGTCCATGTGGGACGAGAATTTTCTTCTTGGAGGTGATGTGAATTGAGCATGCTCTCGGTATCACGTCATACACGCCCACCATCGTGTATCATTTAGAATACTTCCATTACGACAAATAAATAAGTATGCTAAGGTAGAAAAACATTAACAACATCAAAGTTGCCACTGAGCATGCGCAATATGTTTTCTTAATTTTATTGCTACAAGAGATCAAATCACGCTGGAGTGCATGAAAATAAAACCTTTCCTCAGTTTTGTGCTGCATATTTTCTACGTCGTGCTGTTTTGTTCCAATCACCTAATTCACGAGGTGGACGTTTGCGAGTTGTCAGTGCGAGTCATGTTAATCGAGCGTGGAATACAGCAAACGACGGTCGAAATTGACAAGAGACTCTCAGTAAAAGTACAAGACAGAGACAAATATGGATGAAACGTATGAAACTGAAAGGTGAAAAGACCTTACAGGTGAGAAATGGGAAAGAACAAGTCCAAGAAATGAGTCCCGATTTCGAAGTCTTATCGATATTCGAGCAAGACGTATAAGTAAATAAAACGATCCGCCATTTCACATGATGTCCTCGATAGCTCATCGGTAGAACTCCCGCTCTGTAAACTTAAGGTCCGGGGTTCGAATACCGGGATGTCAAGATTTAATTTTTTTTTCGTTTTTCTCAAAGAATAAAACCTTTCCTCAGTATTGTGCTGCAAATTTTCAACGTCGTGCTGCTTTGTTACAATCACCTAATTTACGAGGTGGATGTTTGCGAGTTTTGTCAGTGATGCGATCGAGTCTTTATAATATTATCGAGCGTGGAATTCGGCAAATGCCGGTCGAAATTGACAAGAGACTCTCAGTAAAAGTACAAGACATAGACAAATATGAATGAAACAGATGAAACAGAAAGGTGAAAAGACCTTACAGGTGAGAAATGGGAAGGAACAAGTCCAAGAACAAAGTCTTATTGAATATTCGAGCAAGACGTATAAGTAAATAAAACGATCCGTTAAGTCACGTGATCTCCTCGATTGCTCGTCGGTAGAATTCCCGCTCTGCAAACTGAAGGTCCGGGGTTCGAATACCGGGATGTCAAGGTTTTTTTGCGTTTTTCTCAAATAATAAAACCTTTCCTCGGTCTTGTGCTGCAATTTTTCAACGTCGTGCTGCTTTGTTCCAATCACCTAATTTACGAGGTGGATGTTTGCGAGTTTATAGTCATGCGATCGAGTCATAGAGCAGATTTCGTATGACTGTGAAAAGTGCCACGACACGGCCCGGTACAGCAACGCTTTCCTCGCAGCGAGAGGAGTCCATATGTG
This sequence comes from Scolanthus callimorphus, assembly GCA_033964015.1. Lineage (NCBI taxonomy): Eukaryota > Metazoa > Cnidaria > Anthozoa > Actiniaria > Edwardsiidae > Scolanthus > Scolanthus callimorphus. The sequence goes on along the minus strand of CM066911.1, from coordinate 24,663,432 downwards.
CAATAAAATCAGGTACCCCTAGATCATGCTCTGAGAAAATTACGTCTGAAAAAGGGGTATTGGGTACCTAAGGGAGTTGATGCCGGTACCCACCACCTCCCCTGAACAAATTGGGCACCATTCGAGTACAAGTGTTTTGACCTCTTCCCTTACAGTATTAGGTAAAATTACTGTACTTGTTGTGAGAGACCACTGTGCCTAAATAAAGTTGTATGTATGAAAAACCCAATATGAGAATCAACACCGCATTGCTTTAACCGGTGACGTCATCGAAACAAGTCCCACCTCTTTTCTCATGATCAGCCCCCAACCTCCTTTCTAGCGGCCAGCGGGTTTCCCTTGGAATGCGTGCTGGGAACAAGGTTGTACACGGCCAGTCCGTCCCACCCTGTAGAACTTCAGCAAATAGCTTCCCGTTCGCTCTGCGTACCTATGTTTCTTCTGTGGGCTTTTTCGACGCGGCTCGTTTTTAGTAGTATAATCCCGGCGACAATGCTTATGCACAACCTGACCAGAAACTGCGGATATATTATCATTTCTTTCGATGCTAAGTTTGTTGATTTTTTAGCAGCCTTTCTCTCCCAGCTCCGAGGTATCTGGGCCTCCATCTTCAACTTTTTCTTCGCAAATCGCACAAACATCTTTAGCCTCCTCTCACACTAATACTCTTGTTATCTAACGATAAATACCCACAAAGAAAGAGTGAATATTCCTTAGAAATTTGAATTGTCAATGCGAAACTGCTTAAAATGATTAGCACAATGAAGCAAACGATCAATTTCCTTTTTGCTAGGAAATTCCCAATTGATTAATTCTGTTCTGATTTGTCTTCGTATTTGCTTCCCAAAATCGCCACACTTTATTAGATAGATTTACCTTTACTTCAATTACAAAATAACTTAAATTTCACTTACTTCTTTACGCAAAAAAAAAGTTCCAGCAGAGTATTTAAAGCAGTGGAATGAGATTGTGATCTTTTCAGTTCTTTGCGTGTGCTTTGTATGATTGTAGCGGCGCGCTTTAAAAAGTCTTCTGTCCCAAATTTACGTTTTCCTTTGTCTGGGAATAATCAGTTTGCACAATCAACATGCAACATAAATAGACACTTCACTAAACACTTCATTTATCTTTCGCTTTTTTCCTCGCAAAATTAGCTAGTTTACGTCGAAACACGCAAATTTCGCAAATAATAGACAGATACAATATTCAGTATGGCTATATTTCACAATTATTAACTGTGAATTCTTAAATAATGATTTCAAATGTATAATTTTTTCTTTTTATCAACATTAAGAATTGGAGAATATATTGTTTTCATCTTAATAATATGGATGCAAAAATTTCTCGATTCTGATTGGTCGAAAGCAGTGCAGTTTTAGTGAAATCACAGTGCAGAAACCTGAAATCACAGTGCAGAAACCTGAAATCCCAGTGCAGAAACCTGAAATCACAGTGCAGATTACAAACTTGAGCAAATCTGATTGGCTTAAATAAACAATGGATTTTGCGAACGAGCCAATCAAATGCGCGCTAGCTGTCACGCCACTCGATCTGTTTGAGCTCCTTGTCATTGTCATTGTAAATGTCAATGTCAACAAGATCGGCTCTGGATGTGGAAGGAGAAAATCGGTTCCTTTTCATGAAAATTATCTTCCGAAACTTGTAGAAAGCAAAATATGAATTCCTTATGGATTTGAGCAAGACTTGTTTAAGTTTTCATTCTTTGTTATGGAAGGATATGAAGGGAAATCTTCGTTGACTGCGAATCTAGCAGCGGGAAATGCCAGCGATGAAAATGAGCTAGAAGTCTACAAGAACACATGCGATACAGACAGTTTTCCGGGTCAAATTCCTGTCGATCTTGGTTGTTTAGCTGTTACAAGAAAGTTTACACAAGAGAAGACTTCAGGTATGTCTTCTGTGGAAGTTTACCTAGCTATGTTTACCTTTCTGGACAATGTTCTACCCGTTTTTGGTGACCAAAAATGCACAAGCAACTCAGCTTTCAATAGCAATTCAAACAGAAAGAAACCAACCAATTAATTAATACAGGCTCTCTTATGTTATTTTACCTTGGAATCTGAAATAAAGTTTATGATTGTCAAAACAGAATTCCACCTGCTTCTAGCATAAAATAAATTTGTTGTGTCAAGTATATTTATGTCAAGATAGGTTTCGTAAACTTTGCTCGCTTGTCTCGCACGCGTTCAGTGCATTTGTGGCCGCTATAAATAAATGGTCTTTCTCTGAAAATTTTTGCATCCATATTATTAATACGTAATCATACGACTATTCTCGTTCAATTTGGGATTAATTACACTCGTGAGTTTTTCAAAAAGCTTGTCGCGTTCCCAGCACGGCGGGCCATGCCTACTTATCTTATTTAGTAGTAGCTCGCTTTAAGTAACAAGCAAATTGGTTAATTCTGAAATCTGGGCGGTAAAAATCAGGAAATCCTAAAATCGTCTGGGGAGCCTGGGAACCAGGGGGTTGCCATGGCAACCCTGATTGATGAGTCACATCACTCTGTTCAAGTTAAGTAGTCCTTCTGCCAAGTTTGAGCACTCTAACTTCAAGAGGAATAGAGATATACCTCTTTTTAGTATTTAGGTATTGATCAAGTTGAGAGTGTGACGTCATCACCCATGCTAATTTGCATATCGTTCTTACCTTAATAACTTCTGAACGAAAAGAGCTATCAAAAAACGGAAAACGGCATTGTTCTAGTTTTGCAAAGCTGCCTAACATATGGAGAATTGGCAAAGATTGGAGACTCTAATTTTTGATAATAGTGGCACTTTAAGAAATTAACTCAAACTAAACGCTCCACTTATGGACTCCAATAACTCTCCAAAACTCCTGTTGAACTCGTTTGCAAGTTTACTCCAGTAACTCCGATAACTATGATATCTCAGTAAAAACTCAATAAAACTCCGACGTGTTCCCGAAACTCCGACTAATTTATATGTCGAGGGAACGAGTCCCAAAAAGGGATTGTAGCATTCCTAAGCGGTTACGAACAGGAAAATGCGTAAAACCACAATTTATCTTAACGTAAAAAAGGAAATTAAGCTTGACAACGTAAAGGAAGCTATTACATTGATAAACAAGCGGTAACATCTAACTTATCTAAATAATCAAACTAATCAATAATATGTCTTTTTTTGATATTTTTTCAACGTTCATCACACTCCTCGCCCAAGGATTCTAATCCTTGCTATCTAATTACATGCATGGCTCTTTCTTACGAGCTCCTTTATGGGTCTCAGATAGGACTTTCTCTCACCATCCTTAACTACATCTACTCTAGCTTTCCTAACTCTACCGTCTTCACTCTTGATTGCATCTGCGACTCGTGCGAGCGGCCACTCGTTGCGATGCTCTGATTCATCTCGCAGTAGGACCACATCACCTTCGCGCAAGTCTCGTTTCGTCTCCGTCCACTTCTGTCGAGGCTGCAGGTTATGCAGGTACTCGCGTCGCCATCTCAACCAGAACTGGTCTGCCAGGTACTGGAGCGCGTATGAACTGACCTGGTGGGGGTGTGGCTGGGCGTGTCTTCATCGTCAGCAGCATCGCAGGGGACAGGGGCTGCGGGTCGTCCACGTCAGATGGTATAGCTGAGATAGGCCTCGCATTGATTATAGCAGTTACTTCAGCCATGAGTGTAACGAGAAGCTCGTGAGTGAGCTGTGTCTTGCCTAGCTCTGCGAACATAGCATCAAGTACCCGTCTAATGGTATTGATCTGTCTCTCCCACACCCCTCCAAAGTGTGAAGCATGTGGGGGGTTGAATACCCATTCACAACTTTGATCTTTCAGAAACTTCTCGATCTTTTTCTTGGCCATCTCCATCTGTGCTTCGTCGAGCTCCGTTTTGGCTCCGACAAAATTGGTGCCGCGATCGCTTCTAAGGCGTTTGGCGGGGCCGCGCAATGCGAAGAACCTCCGAAGCGCACAGATAAAGGCGCTAGCATCCATAGATTCTAGCACCTCTATGTGAATCGCTCTGCTGCTAAGGCACGTGAACACTAGGCCCCAGCGCTTGGAGTTTGCAACTCCACCCCTTGTTTTGCGTGTATGCACCGTCCAGGGACCAAACACGTCATACCCAACATTAGTGAAGGCCGGGCCGGCTTCGGTTCTGTCACTGGGGAGATCTGCCATGTACTGCTCGAGAGGACGTCCTCTTAGCTTCTTGCAGGTAACGCACGCTCCGATGACTTTCGTGACAGTGTCGTGACCTCCAATTAACCAGAACCCAGCTTGTCTGATCGCGCCGCCCGTGATTTGCCTACCTTGGTGGTGCACCTTGAAGTGATAGTGTTCCGCTACCAGTCGGGAGACATGGTGATTCTTTGGTAACACTATCGGGTGTTTCTCTCCGTACTCCATCTCCGCTCTCCTCAACCTGCCTCCGACTCGCAGAATTCCATGACTGTCGAGAAATGGATCGAGGCGGTACAGTTGCGTGCCCTTGAGAGCCTTTTTGGCGCCGCTCTGAAGCTCTCTCGGCAGCTCCGGTTCAGTTCTTGCGTTTTGTGGCACCTGACTAAAGGCCGCTTTCTGAGTGGAACAGATAACGACGCGCAAGGCTTGATCTAATTCCTCTGCTGTGGGGGGCCTAAGACTGCCTTGCACCTTAGTCGCGCTACTCCTCAATTTGACTCTTTCAGTTTCGCTTTCTCTCCTGCGTTTAAACTCTCTGACTACTACTATTAAGTTGGCTATCGCGCGCTGTAGGGAGTTTAGCGACGAAAACCTTGCGAATCGTTCAGCTCTTAGATTTGTCTCGGTCTCGCCGTCAGTCTTGGTTGCCATGGCGGTAAGTACCTCTTTGCGCACTTCGGGATCGCTGGCGCTGAGTGCGAACTCCTCGTTTTCTAGGGGGTACTTTCCGGTTTCTCTAGCCATTCGGGGCCCTTTAGCCAACTCGTCTCTACTAACTTGCTAGGGGGACACCACGCGTTGCTAAGTCCGCGGGGTTTTGCTCACTTTCTACATATCTCCACTGGTCGGGGTTGGACAAACTTCTGATAATTTGCACTCTATTGGCCACGTAAACGTAGAACCGGCGGCTTTCGTTCGTGATGTAGCCGAGTACTACCTTCGAGTCGGTGTAGTACGTCACCTTAGATATTTCGACGTCGATTTCCTTCATGACTCTTCGGACCGCTTGGACTGCCAATACCGCGCCGCATAACTCAAGTCGCGGGATGAATTTGAATTTGAGTTTATTTTCCACACACAGCTTACATTACAGTTTGACAAGTAAAAAAGGAGGTGGCAGGGGACCCATGAAACCATCAGGTTTATCGAGTAGGGTCCCCTGTATTTAAGTTAAATAATAATAATAATAAATTAGTGAATAAAAGGATTATGTCTTAATAATGTTCATTTGCGTGCTGTTCTCAGTATATATTTTTCGTTTTTTTATATATATATTGCTACATTGCCAGAAAAGTTGAGAGATTTGATTTGAATGAGGGAAGGTTATTAGACGATGTTACAAAAAGAGGGAGAGAATTCCAAATTTTAGGACCTTGATATAAAATAGTAAACATCTTGATATTTGTTCTACAGGGGTGGCTACGGAATTGAGGGGCAGATCGTGTGTTATAATTATGAATATTGCTACCAGTTAGAAATAAATTGTGAAAGGGGGCTGGTAGTAGATCATGATAGTAAGAGAACATAAACTTAGCAACATGAAATGAATTAATTTTGAATATGTCTAGGATTTTCAGTCTTGCAAAAAGGGGTGCTGAGTGGGCTCGAAATTCAGAATTTGTAATGGCACGGACCGCTTGCTTTTGGAGCAAAAAAATACGATTTAAGTTAGAAACATACGTTGAAGACCAGGCAATGGTGCAGTAAGTAAGATACGGATAAATTAAGCTATAGTAAAGAGATACTTTGGTTGCAGTCGAAAGAAAAAAGCGAGACCTAAAAATAACACCGGCTGATTTAGAAATTTTTTGGCAAATATAGTTAATATGAAATTTCCACGATAAATTGGAGTCCAAGTAAATGCCTAAAAATTTGACATGATCTTTCTGCACGATTGACTGGTTATCATAGAGTATAGGAACGGTGATGCGCGTTAACTTTTGTTGAGCTTTGAAGAAAATGCAATTAGTTTTTTTGGCATTTACAGACAGTTTGTTAGCTTTCATCCAAAGGTCAACGTCAACAAGCTCCTTATTTAAAACATCAATAACAATTTTTGGGTCGGAATGCGAATAAAAAATACTTGTGTCGTCAGCAAAAAGCATAGCTTCAGCCATTCGGAGAGTATTGGGACCATTCGGAGAGTATTGGGAAGATCGTTTATATAAAGAACAAAGAATAACGGGCCTAATATTGATCCTTGAGCTGCCCCGCACTTGACAAGCTGCATGGTGGAACGGCTATTATTAAATTGAACAAATTGGTATCTATTAGAGAAATAGCTTCTGACCCAATCCAAAGCAACTCCACGTATTCCATAATGATCTAGTTTCGTAAACAGAATGTTGTAATCAAGGGTATCAAACGCTTTGGAAAGGTCAAGGAATATACCGGCTGTTATTTTACTTTGATCAATGGCAGTGGCGATGTTGTTAATTAGATGAGTGAGACAAAGATCGGTAGAGTGGTGTTTTCGAAATCCAAATTGGAGGTGGTAAAGAACATCAAGACGATCAAGAAATGTAGAAATTCGGTTATGGAAAACCCGCTCAAAAAATTTAGAGAAGATAGGAAGTAATGAGATTGGTCGGTAATTGGAAAATGACTTAGGAGAATCGCTTTTAAATATTGGGATTAATTTAGCAATTTTAAGTCTATCAGGAAATACACCTGTAACAAGAGATAAATTAATCATATTGGTTAGTGGCTCAGCTATTACGTCAAAAGTGTTCTTAACTGCCGTTACTGATATATTGTCGTACCCTGGCGCTTTACCCGTCTTTAAAGAACTACAAATATCCTCAATTTCTCGTTTATCCACAGGTTTGAGGATAATAGACTCATTTATGCGATTTGACAAAAAAGATTTTAAATCAGTGCTAGTTTTGGGGAGTTTATTTGCGAGACTGGGGCCCAAATTTGTAAAATATTCACAAAAACGATTAGCTATGTCTATAGGATCCGTGACTACTTTACCGTCAGATATAAATGAAGATAGCAGAGAGGCCTTGGTTTTGCGCTTATTGATTACCTCATTTATTAGTTTCCATGTCTGTTTAATGTCATTTTTGGCTAGTTCAAATCGCTTGTCATAGTATTGCCGTTTAGCCAACTTAATAAGATGATTGAGTTTGTTTCTATAAGATTTATAGGCCACTTCGCGCGTTAGACTGGGAAATTTCAATAGTTGTTTATACAATTTATTCTTTCTTTTTATGGACACCGACAAAGAGTTTGATATCCAGGGGGAATTTGGTTTGCCGTTATATCTAAGTTTAACCTTTTTAAGCGGAAAGCTGAGATTATAAAGGCGTAAGTATTCATGGGAAAAGTTATTGTATGTATCATTTACATTAGATTCAACAAGGTAATCAGACCAATTGACTTGGGAAAGATGGGCTCGGAAAAGGTTCAAATTAGCCGCACAAAAATCTCTTCTCATTGCGTAATTAGGTCCTTTGTTAGCAGATAAAGGGTTATATGGAACATAAGCAAAAACAGGTAGATGATCAGCTATGTCATTAATAATAATACCGTTGAACACATTGGGCGTATGGTGATTAGTTAAGATATTGTCTATTAGAGTAGCGGAGTGAGGAGTTATGCGAGTAGGTCTATTGATCAGAGGAACAAACATGTAAGAGAACAAACTATCAATGAATTCTTGTGTGCAACCATGATCAGAATAGCGTAACAAATCCAGGTTATAATCACCGGCTACGTAACAATACTTGTCACCTTTGGAAATTTTTCCAAGGATATCATTGAAAGCGTCAAGAAAAGCTGCTAAATTTTGATTTGGCGGTCGGTAAACAGAGCCTACGATAATATTTTTCCCAGAGGGGATGTTAATTTCAACAAAAAGTGATTCGATGACTTCGGAATTTGTATAATTACAGTCGGGCAAAATTTTGAATTCGAGGTTTTCTTGTAAATAAAGGCCTGTTCCACCTGCATTTTTATCAATGCGATGATTTGAAATAAATGTGTAGCCCGGAATATCGATAAGATCCTTTGTTTGATCCGTTAACCAGGTTTCTGAGATACCGATGACTGAGGTTGGTTTTTGCAGACGACCCAACAATAATTTGAATTTATCAAAGTTGCCGAGAAGGCTGCGAGCATTAACGTGTAGTATAGAAAATGAAGCGTCTGAAGAAAAATTTCGCACTTTATCATTTATCTCTTCCTCAACAAAATAGTTACTATCGGGGGGGCTGAGGTCGAGGTTTTGATCAGGATCGGGAGGGGTATAGAATGAATCCCTAGACCTTAAACGGTCAGATATAGGGCTGAATTTTAGGGAACTTAGGCGATCAAAATCATAATTAAGTGAGCCATGTAGCATTTCAAAAAGAGCAAAATGAAAGGAGGTATTGTCTAGTTTGAAAAAGGGAAGTACAGAAAGCGGATTCGCAATAGTGGAAGCCATTTCTAAGCTAAGAATTGACATTAGGGATGAGATATACTTATCTACTGTCCATTTAGGTTAACATTTCCAGCTCGCTTCGAGTAAGCTCTTCCAGTACGCTGAGGTCTGTGACTTTGATCCTATCGCTGTCCTTTGTCTCTCGAAGGTAAATGACTTGGTTCCTTGACCAGCAGTAGGCGTATTCAAACTTTGTTTTAAACTTCTTTGCCTCAGCGTACAACTCTTGGGTCTTGGGTGGTAGATGGTCCAAAAGCATTGCTTTAGAAAGGTTAGCGTCGTCAGCTAAACCAAGGACGGCAGGCATTACTTTGGAGGCTTTTTGCCTCACTGACATAACTTCGTCTCGTGCAAGTCTTCTAACAAACTTGCAGATTATAGGCTTTGGCTCGCCTGGCTTGGGGGTCCGAGTTGGTACACGATGGGCAATGTCGATATCCCTGATATCGACATGAGCGCCCATTGCACGGAACAGTCCCACGCAGAGATTGGAGGTGTCTCGAGCTGACTCACCATATCGCTCTTCGGCAGTCTCGCTCTCTGGAACTCCTAATATCTTGATATTGAACCTGTAGTTGTAATTTACCATGTCGTCCAGGACCCTTTCCATTTCGTTAAACTTTTTGTTAAGCGCATCAAGGCGTTTCTCTAATAGAGGCAGAGACTTCTTGGCCATTGTGCAGAAGCCATTAATACCATCATATTCGTCACTGAGGAACTGGAGTGAGGTCGCAGTTTCTGATTGACATGGTCCGCCATTAGTCGCCGCTTCTCCACGTTTCTCTTGTTCCTTTAGCGCTCCCTGAAGTTTGGCAAATTCAGCCTGAAGGTTTTTCAGTTCGTCCTTCATGGCCACATTTTCTTCCTGTAAGGATTAAACTGTGGAATGTTTCGGTGGCATGATATTTATCTTTGCTTTTCGCTTTAGTAATGAGACTTAAAGAGAGCTCAAAAAAAGCACACCTGACCAGCACCTTGTTCTTGTGGATGCTGGTCGGGTTGGATGGGGCGACTCTGGCTTGGCCATATACAAGAGAAACAGACACTCGGTTGGCTTCGTCGAACTGCCGGAGATAGACTGCAACTCCCGTCGCGTCCTGACTAGCATCAGAGAAGGCATGCAGCTCGGCTCTAGTTACCGCACCAAAATGCATTGGGTGATAGCAGCGGGCGACAGAGAAGTGCTGTAGATCAGCTAGCGAATCTCTCCATCGGGTCCACCGGTTCATCATCGCTGTCGGTAGGGGGTCGTCCCAAGCTAGGGGGCGTCGTTATCCCTCGTCCGCTTACCCATGATTACGAGCTGCTGAATAATCTTTTTTCCCTCGAGCATGACGGGCGCTGCGAGGCCTAACGGGTCGTACACTGAGTTGACTATAGACAGAACTCCTCTCCTCGTAAATGGCTTCTCCGGTAAGTATACTTTGAAAGTGAAGGCGTCTTTCTCCAGGTCCCAATAAACTCCGAGGGACCGTTGCGCGGGAAGGCTGTCGTGACGCAGGTCTAGGTCACGCACGTCCTTAGCTCGATCCTCAGCGGGGAAGGCCTCCATGACTTCTACTGAATTTGACACGACCTTGTGAAGTCGCAGGTTGGCGGTGGCTAAGGTAGCTTGCGCGTTTCTCACGAGGTCAATTGCTTGCTGGGTGGTTGGAAGCGAAGCCAAACCATCATCAACATAAAAGTTTCGACAAACAAATTTCGTGGCCTCCTCGCCGTACTTCTTCTCGCCGTCCGAAGCCGTTTGTCGAAGCCCGTATGTGGCAACTGTGGGGCTGGGCCCGTTACCAAACAGGTGGACATTCATGCGATACTCAATAATGGGTTTTAGGGGATCGTTGCTCTCAAACCACAAAAAACGAAGAAAGTTTCTGTGCGGTGGGTCAACATAAAACGAGTGAAACATCTGCTCTACGTCACACATTACAGCAATGTTCTCCTTTCGGAAGCGAATTAGTACACCGATCAAGTTGTTCATTAAGTCAGGACCTGGTAACAGTACTTTATTTAATGATACACCTTGAAACTCACAGCTACTATCAAATACAACTCTTATTGTACCCTTGGTGTTGTGGTACGTCGCAAAGTGCGCTAGATACCAGGAACGGCCAGGAAGGGGCGGGGCTTCGTCACGTGGGTCTGGAGAGGCGTGGCCTTTGTCTATGATCTTCCCCATAAACTTCAAATAATCTGCCTTCATCTCGGGCTTCCTGGCAAATGTCCTAAGGAGTCCCTGTAAGCGCTGTTTGGCCTGGACGCGGTTGTCAGGCATGGTCTGGCATCCATGACGGAACGGCAACGGCATCTCCCAGTTCCCGCTCTCATTCTTGTGGATACCTTTCTCCATTATCTCAAAGAACTTCAGGTCTTCCACTGAAAGGCTCGGGTCATTGTCTCCTTCTGTCGTTCCGTAGACACCGTCGGGATCGTTCGCCGTGAGGGTGTCGGTTATTTTAAGTTGATTCGGGCAGGGAATCAGTTCGTAGCTCTCGTCTCCAGACTCCTGTGCGGACAAGGTGGTGCGGCGGGTGAGGACGTGCGTGGGGCCACTGGCGAGGTCGAGGCACATCTGACCGCTGATCGTCCAGCCGAGGGCTAGGCGCTTTTCCCAGGGCGCTCCTCTTGGGCCGTTCTTGAACTGCCTGACTTTAAGCAATTCCGGGGCGTCTCGACCGATCAGGAGGTGGATGCCTGTGGCGTCATCTAGGGGTGGTATCATCCGCTATTTCTCTTAGATGAGGATACCTTTTCGCCATCTGTGGGGATGGGATCTCTCGTTTGTCCTGGGGAATGGTGTCACACTCGATGAGGGTTGGTAGGGGGAACTCTGCTCCGCTAGGCGACCGTGCCGTGATGCCTGTCAGTCGTCGGCCGTACTTCTCCTCCCTTTCATTGGAGCACGTCGACAGGTGGTACCTTTCAATGGGTCCTTCAGCACCAAGCTCATCGGCCAACTCGCTGGTGATGAGCGAGCTGTTGCTCTGTTCGTCGATGATGGCGTAGATCCGTCGAGTGAGGCCTGGTTTGCCTTTGTTTTCAACGTCAATCAGTACGATCTTGCTGCAGGACACTCCTCCGGCGGGGTCACACAACGCGGTACATTTTGGGTTGACCGTTTCTTTCTGTCTTCCGGTCTCCGTCTTGGAATTTGTTTGGTCTGGCGGTTTGTCCTTGTGAAACAGGGCGTTGTGCCGCTTATCACCGCAGGTAGCGCATTGTATGTTTGCGTTACAGCGGCTAGCTATGTGTGAAGCATCAAAACAGCGAAAGCACAAGCGCGCGTCTTTAACCCACTGCGTGCGCTCCTCCAAAGTTTTCGCTTGAAACGCCTTGCATTCAGTCAGGTCATGGCCGTCCCTTTCGTGATAGCGGCAATGTTTCTTAATAAAGGCCTCACCCTCAGAACCCTCCCCCTTTTCAGCCGGGGGCTGAGTATTTGTTTTTAGTGCTTTCATTTCCCTCCGTGGCCTAGCGGACGTGGGGGTCTGCGTAGGACTCTGCGCCTTGCTTGCGAGCAGGTTTGGATTGTTTTTTATTTTGGCTTGCTCCAGGACTATTTTTGAAAGTTGCGCGAAAGGAGGATACGCGCCATTGTGATTATCTGAGTAAACCGCCATTTCCTTTTCCCATTTCGCGCGGATGAATTTGGGCAACTTGTTCGCTATGGGCTGCATCGCGCTGGCATAGTTAAGGCACGCAAGTCCCGGTAGATAGGCAACCTGGCTTTCGACGTCTGCGCAGATATCTGCGAAATTCTGAAGGTTCTCGTTATCACTGTCAGCAAAACTTGCCGCTTCGCTTAGGCGCTCTAGCAGAGTGTTGCTTATCACCGCCGGACTTCCGTAGCGCCGCTCTAATTCCTCCCACAGGTCTCTTAGCAACGTAATAGGGTCACGCTGTTGACGCTTGCGATAGTTATCAATTAAGCGCTGCGGGGCTCCGCTTGTAAAGCGTCTTAGGTAGTTAATTTCCTGCGTGGGGGAAACGTCCGCGTCCTCTAACATGGCCTTAAACGCGCTTTTCCAGGGGTGAAAAAGGGTCGCATCGCCTGAAAAGATATCAGGCTGGCATTTCGGAAGGTTTTGCCTAGCCAATCCCGCTACAATCTGCTGATTAACAGCCGTGAGTGAGTCAATTAGCCCGCTTCCGGTCTCCTTAATCGGGGTTGACGAGACAAGTGGATGTTGATTTTGCAGATTATCTTGCGTAAACAATAGTTCTTCAAAATCCTCCTTAGGGACGTGAGGTCGGGGGACGTGGGTGGTTTCCTGATTGGATGTCAACTCATTTTCGTGTTTGGGACTTTGCATTTTTGCCATAGGTTGTGCCCCAAGCGTAGGTGAAGTGTGTACCCAATCCGAGGTGCGCTCTTCTGACTTAATTTTAGGGACCCCGGGGAAATCTACCCTTTCCCCTAACTCCGAAAGCTCCTGCTCCATTAGAACTTCGTTAAAGGCTACAACTTTGGCGTTTGCTACTGCGGCTTTTTTAATTTTCTCTGCGGCCAAAGTGGCTATGTCTCTAGCCGCTTCAGCGTCGCGCTTCTTTCGCTCGAACTCCTTCTCGGCAATTTTACGGTCAAATTCTGCCTCCTCGCTCGCCGCTTTAGCTTCCGCTAGCGCTTGCAGCCTAGCGCTACTTGTTCGTGACTGCTGCGAGGAACGGCGTGACTTCGAGCGCGCTGAATGACGAGATTGAACAGTTCTCCTTTCCAACCATTTGTTGGATTGACTAATTGTTCTATTCTTTAAAGTTTCTAATAATAATAGGGCCCGTTTGAGTATGTCGTTATCTTCATCAAGCTGGGCGCCGCCTCCATCATATCCAGCACTAGGATCTTGTGTATAATGGCTAAGCAACTGTTGCAATAATTCTCCAAACTCCTCCGAGGTGACCGTGAGGTCACGTAGCACGTTGCTCGTATTGCACTCATCGCTTAGCCCTTCTACGGATCGAATAACACCGAGGAGCCTTTTACGTGAGTCGCCAATTTGCTTTTCGGCTAAAGAGATGGCGTAACTAAGGCCTTTAGCGGTCGGTTTTCGGACCCGTTTTTCTCTGCTCTTCTCCATTACTCGTTCGGCGTTCAGCCAATCTCCTGGTTCGCTCATTTTGGTGGCTCCTTACAAACTAGGTAGATACAGCTTACCTCCGAGTGTAGTTTTCTACGGACTTTACCGTCAGACTTTTCACTGTCGCGTTCCCAGCACGGCGGACACGGGGTGTTGCGTACTGGAGATCGTTAAGTGTCAACCACAGTATAGAACAATCGGGCAGGCTTGATTTAATGGCGTTTATTACAATCAACTTGACCAACTATAGTACACATGCGGTGAAAACTACAAAGCAATTTACAGTTTGCGAGGTTAAAATTAAGCTTAGGTTTACAAATCGAATAAAAGTAAACAGATAAAAAGGAGATATTTACAAACATGACTTACGTCTGATCTGTCTCCAAGGGTTTAAGAAATTAACTCCAACTAAACGCTCCACTTATGGACTCCAATAACTCTCCAAAACTCCTGTTGAACTCGTTTGCAAGTTTACTCCAGTAACTCCGATAACTATGATATCTCAGTAAAAACTCAATAAAACTCCGACGTGTTCCCGAAACTCCGACTAATTTATATTTCGAGGGAACGTGTCCCAAAAAGGGATTGTAGCATTCCTAAGCGGTTACAAACAGGAAAATGCGTAAAACCACAATTTATCTTAACGTAAAAAAGGAAATTAAGCTTGACAACATAAAGGAAGCTATTACATTGATAAACAAGCGGTAACATCTAACTTATCTAAATAATCAAACTAATCAATAATATGTCTTTTTTTGATATTTTTTCAACGTTCATCACAAAGCTCAAATTGCACTCGCCCTAACGGGCTCGTGCAATTTCGATACTTTTTGAAAAACTCACTCGTGCAATTAATCCCAAATTGAACTCGAAGTCGTATGATTACCTATACTAATGGGAATCAGGCGAGAAAGCGAAACGATTTTTGCGCTATTTTACAGGTTTTGGTTAGAACCTCGTTTCCATGCAGAGGAAAGGTTTCATGAAACATGTTGGACTTAAACGGCAGATTTTGGTACTTTCTCATGGACGGGTTTTTGCAGATTTTGGATATGTTATAGACAACACATTTCTCTTCAAGGATCCGTTGAAACATCTTCTGTTGCAATTTGTTTCAGGTTGAGCACATTTTCGGCATAATTTTACTGAACTAAGTTTAGATTCAATACCGCACAGGCCCTTGACCGCCTGGCTTTATAGATTAAATGGAATACCACACAGGCTCTTGACCGCCTGGCTTACAAGTTAGAGTGAATACCGCATAGGTCCTTCACCTGCTGGTTTTATAGGTTAGATTGAATACCTCACAGGCTCTTGACCGCTTGGCTTTACAGGTTAGATTGGATACCACACAGGCCCTTGACCGACTGGCTTTACTTGAATACCGCACATGCTCTTGACTGCCTGGCTTACAAGTTAGAGTGAATACCGCATAGGTCCTTCACCTGCTGGCTTTATAGGTTAGATTGAATACCTCACAGGCTCTTGACCACCGGGATTTACAGGATAGATTGAAAACAGCACAGGCCCTGGACCGCTGGACCTTACAGGTTAGCTTGAAAAACCACCAGGCCCTTGACCAGCTGGCATGACAGATTAGAATGGCAACCGTGCAGGCCTTGAACTAGCTTACAGGTTAAATTGAATACCACGCAGGCCCTTCACTGCCTGGCAAGTATAAGGGCATTAGATGACTACCCCATATATATATAGATTTAGCCACTGGCTAAAAGCGGAGCTCCCGGTTACATATTTTTCTGTGTTAATGATGCTTTACAAGAAAAATGTCTCTTGATATGTATATAGTGTCTTCTTTGGTATGTTGCTACACTGGCACAATAAAGCTTGGCCTGTCGAAGCAGGGTAAAGAAACTTCCTTCAGAAAAATAGCATACTTAACCCCTCCCAATGGAATGATTCTAACAAAGAACAAAAGTGCAATAAATAGAAAAGTAATTATTTGCCATGAGTTTTTTTTTTAATTTGAATCACAATATACATGTCCCATTTATTACATGAGCAGTGTATTTTCACTTAAATATGTCATTCCAGAAAATACCAATACCCTACCTCTTATACCTCCAGCCTGAAAACCCTACCCCATTCGGGCCGAGCATCCCCGTACAATCCAATATATGGTATACCATGAGTGAGCAGAGAAATTCCGAATTAAATAGTTGGTTGCCAATTTTGGTCTTTCCACTCATACAGCTGCACCTATTTTTTTAATTTATTAAAAATTCCACTGAATGGTAAAGGGGGTGGGCCTAGAAGCTCAGAAGGGAGGGCATCCACTTTTGAACATATTTTCTTGTTTTCCCGCACCCCACATTGCCATACATAATGTCTATCAGCCCCCTCACTTATGCTCTGCCTCCCATGTACTACAGCCCTTATGTTAATATTATTTTTGCCTTATGCCATGGATGGCCTGTCCAAGAGCGATCTCTGGCTGCTGCTTTGTCACTGAAATTGAAAGAGAATAGGAACCCATTAAAAATGTTGAAACTAATATATAGATTTAGGCAATGCCTAAAAGCGGAACTCCAATCATACACACCACACGTCTTACTCACAGGGAGCTCACCTTTACATTACAGTTTAAATCAAGAAAATTCATGTTACCACTATGTGGCAATGATAGTATTAGCGCGTTCTGATATGCTATAACAAGTCGCAGTTCACGACCGGCAAAAGATAATCTCCTTGAAATAAAAATGAAAAATAAGATTTTCAGCGAAATCCACAACAAAGAATACTTGACATAGTATTTGTCTCATTGTACTAACTAAATCTAACATATGACAAAGGAAAATCAAGGCTTTTCAGCCACACGTTCGAGCTGAACGGTCGCATTTTTTAGCTGCTTCCGCGAAATTTGAAATTCACTAAATGGCTGGGAAAGACAAAGCCACTTAAACATTAAGAAAGGAAAACTCAAGCCTGAGAAGTGAGGTGGATCACTTAAAAACCTATGTAACGCGACTTGAGAAAGAGCTAAGTGAGGAAAGAGAGTCGACACAGCATCTTCAGTCGTCCATTTTGTCTTCGGACGAGGCCAAGAGGGTGGAATTTGTCTCAGCACAATGCGACGATATGGTATCGCTTCACGATAAAACCTTAAAGGAACTCAAGGTGATTAATGATAGACTGGAGTCTATTTCCAAGCGATGTGATGAAGTTAAGGATTTTATCGACAACGCCGAAGATTATTCCTACCAGTTTAATATCAAAATAACCGGCATGCCGATTCTTTCCGCCAATGAGAGTGCCGAGGAGACGACAAGTCTATGCCTCAAATTGTTCAAATATATCGGAGTTAATGATGTTTCTGCTCTCGATATTGATATTGCCCATCGTGTTCGTCCCCGAAAACCATCGAACCGCCCGAACCCAATCGTCTGTCGCTTTGTGAGAAGACTGGCAAGAAACAGAGTTCTAGCGCACAGAAAATCTGCCAACGACGTCACTGCCGCACAACTGGGTTTTGACCCCTCTATCTCTACTGAGGATCTAGCTATTTTTGAACACCTCTCTCCACGGCAGCAAAGATTATTCTTCGAGGTTAAGAAATTTAAGGAGTCTGCTGACTTCAAGTTCTGCTGGGTGAGAGGCGGAACGGTCTTACTCTGCAAGACCGACGATTCTGATGTTTTTAAGATCAAGAGGGATGAAGATCTGCTTAAGCTGCTCAAGTTGCACAGCGAACAGCACAGCCCTGTTTAGTGTTAATGTTGAGCTAAGTATATTTATATATTTTTGCTTTCATGGCTTCTACTCGTAGAGAAAATGCCAAACTAGCTTCTAAAGAAAACAAACGTCTTTTTCGAGAATTACCATATCTTGGTACAAACATTCTTCTCGTACACGGACAGTTTAACAATAGCTTTTCTGGTTCACTAACACCTAGAAAATATTTAGACCGCCTTCCAAGTCTTTATGATCTTGATTTATTTAGTCTTAACCTCTCTCCTAACCGAAATATAGATCCGGACCAGAATGTTATGAACAACCATGTAAGATGTCGTTATTTTTCTCCTAATAGCTTTTTTAAAGAAAAATGTAATCTAGGACTGGACTCATCGTCCTATACCAACTTTTCCGTTTTTCATAATAATGTAAGTAGTCTCCGAGCTAATCTCGAAAATTTACAAACACATATTCTACACGAGCTAGACTTTCCCTTCAGTATAATCGGGATAACAGAAACTCGTATTAGAAATGAAGACTTGGGAGGTTATAATTACGACATTCCTGGTTACTGTTTTGAACATGTCCCAACGCCTCCTTCTGCTGGTGGCATTGGAATGTACATCCGACAAGACTATGATTATTACGTAATTGAGAAAACATCCGAAATTGCCTATCAAGCACTGTGGATTGAAGTAATTGTTCCACAAAAGAAAAATGTTATCTGTTGTGTGGCGTATAGGCAGCATAATAACCCGGAGAATGTTTCTCAAAGTATATCGATGACAAATTGGAATTCTTTACTTCTAAAGGCAACCCCGTTTTTCTTTTATCCGACACCAATATCGATTTGCTTCGAATAAGTACCTGTAATTATGCACATAATTTTTTGCTTTCATTACAAAGCAATTCTATGCTTCCAACTATCGATAAACCGACGCGCGTCTATCGAGATTCCGCTACGCTAATTGACAATATTTTTGCAAACACTCTTGATGATTTAGTCGTAAGTGGAAATATCGTTACAGATTTAAGTGACCACTTTTCTCAATTCTGTATAATGAATTCAACGGTAGTGCAAACTAGGTTGCGTAATTCTAAGACCGCTATACGAAAAAAGAACGCTTTTCAAAGCAAATGATTTTAAAAAGTATAAATTATACAGAAATTGTATTGTAACCTTGACGCGTGCCAGCAAAAAGCAATACTATCAGTCTTACTTTAGTCAAAATGTCTCGGATATGAAAAAGACATGGGAGGGTATCCGTGAACTAATCGGGCGTCAGAAAAAAAGTTCTAAATCGATTAATGCATTACGATCCAATCGCTTCTCGCCGTTAGTGCATGAACCTTCCAAGATCGCCAACATTATGAATTCTCACTTTGCTTCATGTGGTCATCGACTTGCTGCTAAGCTACCACATTCTGAAAAACACTATTCAGACTACTTAACAAGCCGTAATGGCTCTGGCTCTTTTGTCTTTCACCCCGTTGAATCCGCCGAAATCGCTACAGAAATCCTTGCTCTGCCATCTAACAAATCCCATGGTTTGTATTCTTGTCCCACCCGTCTTCTAAAATGCGCAAGACATATATTGTCCGTGCCTTTATCTAAACTATTTAACACCTCAATTGAATTAAGCATTTATCCAGAAAAACTTAAAATTGCTAAAGTTGTTCCGATATTCAAAACAGAGGATGAAACTGATCCAAACAATTATCGACCGATATCCCTTCTTTCTATTTTTAATAAAATATTTGAAAAGATTATGTATAAAGACTTCAATCGTTTTTAGATAAAAATGACATAATATACGAGTCACAATACGGTTTTCGTCAGCAACATTCAACTGAACATGCAATTCTTGATATCATTAGCAGGATTCAATTAAACATGGATAAAAAACTTTTCTCATGTGGAATCTTTATCGATCTAAGCAAAGCGTTTGATACAGTCGATCATAATGTATTAATTAGGTAAGCTGGATCATTATGGAATCAGAGGAGTAATTAACAAATGGTTTGCTTCTTATCTCAAAGGAAGATGGCAGACTACTGAAACCAAGAATTGCATATCAGAAAAACACGAAACACTATGCGGCGTACCTCAAGGATCCGTCCTTGGCCCACTCTTATTCCTAATTTATATAAATGACATTTGTAACTCCTCCAAACTACTTGATTTCTTTCTATTTGCTGACGACACGAATCTTTTGTATGCTAATAAAAATCTTAAAAAATTAGAAGTAGTAGTAAACAAAGAATTGGCCAAAGTTTCAGACTGGCTTATCGCCAATAAGCTTACATTAAATATAAAGAAATCTAACTTTGTTATCTTTCGACCTCACCAAAAAATACTAACATTTCAACCAACCATCAAACTCTTTGATAATAACTCACAGCGTCTGGTCACTATTGACCGCAAAAATTTTGTTAAATATCTAGGACTCCTCATTGATGACCATCTTAGCTGGAAATACCATATTGACCATATTGCTACAGAAATTAGTAAGACAGTTGGAATAATCGCACGACTCCGGCACTATGTCCCCTATAATATTTTAATAAACCTTTATTGCTCGTTAATTGCACCATACTTGTCTTATGGTATTGTTGCTTGGGGCCGTGCCGCAAAATTGCACATAAACAAACTTCTCATACTTCAAAAACGTGCCTTAAGATTAATGCATTTTTCGGATAAACAACAGCACGCTATTCCTTTTTTTCTTGAATCTAATTTTCTTCCAATACAAATGATCTATTTTGAAAAAACGGCTACCATGATGCATGATGTTTCCAACAAAGTTGCGCCGGTTCTGATACAGAAGCTTTTTACTAAAACAGAAGATGTGCATAATTACAGTACAAGGGCGGCCTGCAGTGTAAATTTTTATGTCAAATCGTCAAGACTTGAGATCCAGAAACTTTCATTTTCACGGTCTGGATCCTGTATTTATAATAGTTTACCAGTAAGCTTGAGAAATGAGAATAGAACGAATTTTAAGCAACAATTAAGAAAAATATTGATACATTTGTTAGAAACTGAAAACGATTATATTGGTGTGGATAAAATGATCTTGAGGATGCCCAAACTTTCATTCGCTTAATAATATCTTTTTAAATTCATCTTACTTAATTTTCTTTCAACTTTTTCTACTTTTTCGCTATTTCCCTTTTATGTATAAACAAGTGATGCAGCTCTAATGAAAATATTAATAATAATCTGTTTGTAAATCTAGTGCCATCCGCCTCGACTAGTTTTTCTATTTGCGGATGGCGCTACCTTATTTCCTACTCTATTTATTTGCAAAATAAACTTCTTGTTCTTGTTCTTGTTCTTGGCTAGAATATCAGTAAAGATTACTCAAAACTATAATTCGAGTTTAGCCGGAGAAAAAGAAACCTCGAGGGAGCCAACTAAAGCAGCAAAACGTAAAAGTTACATGTAAAGTCAGAATTTTCAAGCTTTGTGCTTACCGATAACTGATAGTGAAGTTGTTTCTTTCCTCTGAAAGTCTCCGTCGTGTTGAGTTGAATTCATTCTTACTTGGCAAGCTTTTGCACAAAGCCAATTTTCCTAAATATATTATTCGGCTAAAACCATTGCAATTTTCTGTTATTGTCAATCCTTTTCAATCCAGTTCTGGCTCCCTGTTCGTAGATCTCATATGAGTATTCGAAGAACACGTCGTTTGCAGCTTTTACGAAAGAAACTGTTGTTTTACTTTAGAAGAGCGCCGAAGTCTTGCTTCGCCGTGGGCCGGGTATTCTGCAATCTAGCCTTTGAATCTTTTGCAACTCCCTCATAGTTTCTCCAAAATGACTAAACAACTTTATGAAATTTCGGCGAAGGAATCGAATCCGAAGTATTTTGACAATCATTAGAGAACTCTTTTGAGCAAATTTGATGTGGTTCCCACCCACGAGTTTGTCTCGGTTTGACTCAACAAAAATTATGAACTCGAGTGAGCCGACGCGGGCGCGTGTTTTGTGAGTTTTTTCGGCGGGAAAATGAAGGAGCGACTTCCGGTCCGTGTCCTCTGGCAAGCACAAGAGGACAAAATGACGCGCGCGCTCAGTGATCCAAGACGGACTGTGATTGGCTGTGTACACGGGTCGCCAAAAACGCAAGTGCGCATGCGTAAATAAGAGCCCGCGATGTTTTCTTGATATGGTCAATTTACCATATCAAGAAAATTTCGCGAAAAGCTATCGTTTTGCCGACTTTGCAAAACTTCCTTATTAGGAAATCCCCCTTACCTTATTTGGAAGGTCTGTAAGTACTTTTCCTCACATCTTAGCGAAAAAAGCAGGAAAATTGACCAAAACTTGCAGATACTCGAGAATCATCCTTCTCTTGGTCGCCATTTTGTTTTTAACCCCCGCCGAGGGGCCTGAGTCACGTTTTGAACACCACAGGCAGCCCGCGCGGATTTGCCATAAAAACGACAGCACTTTCTTGATATGCTGATATTTTCCATACAAATACTGTATTTTTCTTCGGAAATTCCAGAGAGGTGGGGGGGGGGGGGGGGGGGGGGGGGGGGGGTCATTTACTTTTTTTAAAAACTGCTTTGAGGTTTTTTATATGTTGTGCCCCCTCCCCCCCCCCCCCAGTTTTTGGAGGCTTGCTACGGCCCTGAGTGTTATGTGTGGTTCCCTCTCCCTCACTCCACAGAAGTGTGTTGAAAAGTGACACACCCCTCTGGAATTTCATAAGAAAAATAGCTGAGTATTTGTATATAAAAAAAAAGCAGGTAAATTGACCCGCAGACACTCTAGAATTTCCAAGCCCTTCCTTGAATACTTTCTGGAACGATAACGAAGGGGGCACCTTGATATAAAAGTGATGTGGAGGTCTGACATATTTTGGGGGGTATGAAATTTGTAGTGAAAGGAATTTTTTGGGTTTAAAATTCTACCAGGTATTTGGGGGGTGGGGGGTGATCGAAAGCTAAAAGCTATTTCCGAGAAACATAAGCAGCTCACAGCATCATGTGTATGCTGGTATTAAATGGCCTTTTTAGAAAGTTGGATATTATGGGCGGGCGGTTTAAACTGTATGGCTCACTTTTTGGGTACGAAATTTGGAGCTCTGTTGGACCCTCAGTCATTTCTATATCCAAGTAGTCCCCCTGGGAACCACACATTTTATGTGTGTTTGGCGACAGTCATTACTGAGGATATTCCACTTAGTGTGATGATTGCAGGGGGCCCGGCCGGGGGTACAAGCTAATCCTCACAAGATGACTTATAAAAACATCACATGAAGCTACAATGTCACAGATACAAATGATTGTAGGTTCACTTTTTAAATTTTTATGACAAATATTAACTATTTGTGAATTGTCCTAGGTTTTTATTGAACTGAAATATAATTGCATCTAAACTCAAGCTTGACAAAGGCCAAATATCATGACGGAGAAATATCTTGTTCTAAGAAAACATGCCTAAATTATTTTCAGATTCCCCTTCAACTGTGAATGATGCACTTTGTCAGTTGTTCCCCAGCATGTCTGGTTTTATAAAGTATACTTACACTTTATTTACAATGTAAAAACTAACATTTTGTAATGATTTGGGAGACAAAAATAATCCCAAATAAACTTGCGCTACCTACAAGATATATGCTTGAAAATGTTCGTGCCTGATCCGACAGTGAAACAAAATAATCTAATGATTACTTGCCTGTTATATGCGGTAAACACTGTGAAGCCAGAAAAACATAAGCTGGAAACCTACAAATGAAATCAAACAGTCAATTATTCCTCAGTCAAACCTCAGGGCTCAGCGAATTGGATAAAATATTCCAAAATTCTAAGAACAACAGGTTAATAAACTCACGAATTGCTGTACCATTGCCAAATCGGAAGTTCGGAGATTGCATTGCACGGTTTTGCCGGGAGTCTCCCGGTTTTTAAGTAAAATCACAGCTAAAATTATAGACATTAGGTCTTTTCCTGCCTCAAAAGCCCAATATTTTGGTGTCTCAAGGTTTTTCGAGCGGCAAGGTTGGCGTCCCTGCCAAAGTAAAGTTCGATCAGATGGCGTTCAATTATTCATTGACAACATGGCTAATGGGCAAGCAAATACCTAAATTCTCCCTAACCCCTGCGAAACATCTATTAGAATTTCATGGATTTCCATGGAAATTGAAAGGAATTCCATGGAATAGTTCCATGAAATTCCATGGAATGAAGGGGTTAATTTTCATGGTAAATACGAACATAGAATTCCATGGAATTCCTTGGAATTCCAAGCATCGTTTTAGAGCTTGAAAATATCCGTAGAATTCCATTGAACTCAATGGAATTGAAATACACGAAATTGTCTGGCGTTAACTGTCTCATTTCTCTTGCAATTTAATAGCATCTTTTGGAATTTATTGGAACTTCAGTGGAATCTATTGGAAATTAATGGAATATATTTGAAATTAATAGAATCTTTCGGAAAACATGCCTCTTAATACCGATGCATTTACTTTTGGTATAAAACCTATTTTATCTACGTAAATTTGCATTTCATTTTGTAAAACTTTAATAGAACTTGCCCTAGCAATTCCTCCGCAAGGCCATTTAGTCCGTTTTGGATGAGAAAGATGCCGCGTGCACATCACAACGCCTTTTCCCGCTACACATTTAAGAAGAAACAATTGTATGAAAGAAAGGCCATGTTGACAAAAATACATTTGTTCCTTAAATTGTTTGGTGTTAAATTATCCTATCTGTTGCTACAGCCTGCCTACTCTAAGCCGACTTTCTCTTTAGCTATAACATAATAATTGTTTATGTTTGAGTTAATATTAACACCGCAGTAACTTAATCCATCTTAGCTGTTAATATTCTACTCACGCAAAAATCCACACTTTTGGATGAAAAGATATTTAACTCCGCTGGAATATCCAACACACCTATCCGAAAAGCATTGAAATATTATGGTATAAAGTAGCATTTAGACGAAGAAATACTATTACCTGCTATTTGTACTATTCGCGTTGAACGATTGAACGATCAGATCGACCCTCGCACGGGATGACACGAAAGTGAGGGGCACTCATCAGATGCCACCTTAACGAATGGTAAATAATCCGAGAATGTCGAGCCACCGAGACCCGAGGTTTAGATTAGAATGCAAACATTGCTGTAGGGAAAGCACCAGTTCATATAGTTCCTCGCTTAAAATGTTTACGCCGCCGTAACACAAGATTATAACGACTAGCGCCCGTTAAGTCGTGTGGTGCACCTCTGCAGAATTAGCACAGCCAAAATACATCAACTCGGAGCCCCAAATATACTCTCCAAACTAAATATCAATACCAAAAGCATGTAAAATATGACATGCTAGCATTTTAAGAGTTCTATAAGATTAGAAATCGTTCAAACCAGGCTTAAAGCTGTTCAAAACTCGAGGTATATTAATATTAAACGGCTGCCATTAAACACAATCTAGAAGGAGCCCGTCAGCTAGTCTGAGCAGCCTTAGAAATCCGTTTACACTCAACATTTTCAATCCATTGATAAGGTACGTGCTCTCTTTACTTACCTGTAATATACAGGATATATTCCCACGTTGTACAATCCCATGATAAGGTCTAATGAACGAAGGTGAACTTCCTAGACTCTCCTAGACCTCTTTTGAGCCCGCATTTGTGTTGCGTGTTTTCAACCGCCAAACACTGCATTCTTTGGTTGTTGAGTCTGCATTATGTTTTTCGAGCTGTCAAAATTAGTTTGGAATTGTTTGGAATTTGCTGGAACTGTGATTAGTCTGTTAATTAAGCCGAGAGTTCAACTATATTCCATTATTTTCCAAACATTTGACACCTTCCCTTAAGCATCCTTCTGGAATTGCATTGATTTCAAGGGAATTCCAGAAGTCTTTCCCTGACAGAAATAGGCGTTTAAAAACGCATTTTGGAATCCTTTAGAAAACAGTTGAATTCGATGGAATTCCATTCAATTTAACTGTTTTCCAATAAAGCTTGGAATCCATTTCGCAGGGGAAGTACAATAATTATCGCTCAAACCTATGGCAACGGAAGTAGAATCACTGTCAAACTGAAAATCACTTAAAAAATGCGTATTACACTTGGAATCCTCAAACAAACAAGTAACGCGAAAGAAACTTGGAACGAAAATTTAAAAGAAAATTATCGGTTGAATTTTAAGTTTTTCGTGAGGACCTACCTTCAGAATATGTTTTCCTTGCACGGCACGACGACAGTCTTCTGAGTTTCGACCTTCGTTCTTCTTCGTTCCCGCGCTGTCGTTCTATCTTTCCTTCTGAGATTCTGAGAAGGAAAATGTTCTGGACACTTTTTTCCGTTGTATTTAGTCTCTGCCTTTTATCTTCAGGTTTCGACATGTTTCGACGATTCGACTGAAGACATAATTTTCCGTTCTCTCTCGATCGACGGCCGTTGTTGCCTTCCGACATGTCAATTGCTCGCTGCTGGTTCTTCTCTCTCTCACTCTCTTCGCCCTCTCTGACTTCATTTGTTTTCCTTTCGGAAACTCCCGTGTTTATCGACACATCCATCTCGACGTTTCGACCTCATCGCGGTAAATTTGACTTTTAAAATACCTTGAAATGAGGCAGCTTGTCACAGAAACGTTTCACTTTTTTCCTGAAGAGCAAGAAATGAAATTCCTTCTCTTGTCGAAAATTCTTCCCTGCTTAGCAGAGGCCTCTTCTCTCTGCATTTCGCTGGTTGAAAAAAATCCCTTGCAAATAAAATTCAAGGCGCGCGCGTGCTCATTTTCCCGCTCAAAACTGATGGGCTACCTGTGCGACGACGGACACACACACAACCGGAAGTCCATGAAAATCAAGGTCGATGGGTATACACTTTTCTGTTATGTTTCCTTCTTCTCCTGCATGTAGCTATGGGGCTCCGCTACGCGGGAGCCTTCGGCGCCCGCGGGAGCTCCGCTATAAACACTGTATCTGCAGGCTCGCCTTGATGATTCAATAGCAAGTACGGGTGAGAGACCACCTGTGTATGGCGGTTTAGGGTTTAGGGCTCTGCAGGTGCAATTATATATTACACACTCAGCTTAATATACAAGGTCTAATTATGCAATCTTTATTAGGGACTCTGCAGGGCGTGACAAAGCATTTAATTACTTGTTCATTGTTGTCCAAACCAAACTATTAAAATTGCTATACCAGTGTTCGGGTCACCAAACCCCAGCCAATGAGAGCACAGCAAAACGTACAAAAGGTAAAAATATACAGACATTTATGAATAATTAAAATGTTGCCTCCCCCCTGCAAAGCTAAAAATATATATTTCATTTCATTTCATTCATTATGTATATATATATATTTTGTTGTTGTTGTTGTTGTAATAGTTTTACAACTATAAAATGTCTGAGATCCAGAAGTAATTGCTGTTGGAAAACACTCTCTCTGAGATCAGCCCAAAGTGGTAAAGGAATTGACATTTATAGATTCAAAGATTAAAATCCGACCTTATTTGGGCCGATGGTCATAATTCGTTGTTCTCAATTTATGGTGTTGAGATACAATAATGGATTTTAGGAGGAAAAGAAACACAACATGGGGATTCCAAAGTCAAAAATCTTCAAGTTAGATCAGCCAATCACAGACGCAAAAATGACCTGTCAGCAATCGGCTATTTATAGATCCTGCAATTTGATCTAGCCAATTCCAAAGCTCAAGAAAATATGAAAATTCTCAATGAATTTGCGATGTATCGTGGGCTGTACCCTAATTACAGCTCCAAAGAAATCCCTCGAGACAGGGTCCCATATTTGTAGCGAATGTTTTAGTGACTTAGATTCTCTCAGTCCTGAATATATACAGCGAATGTTTAATATTCTAGAGACAGTTCAGGTTATTTTGTAGATGAATCACAATAATTCAATGCTGCCGTCAGGCAATGTAAAGTGTGCAAAACAAAATTCATGCGTTTTCAACAACTTTTCTGTAGACGGCTTTTGTAAACAATATAACTTAGGCCAATGTTATATATCGATCCTAATTCTGGTTGCTCTTAAGGTCAATTTCAAATTAAAAAGAAAAGCTGTAAATTACAGCTTATACAGCTCGTGGAGCCGTGCCTAAAAACAATGTAAATTAATACTAATATTATAATATATAATATGTACCAATTCTGGGTTTCCATTATGTTTGTTGCTGTTGTGTTAAAATATTATCGTGACGATTACACATCAAGCTTTAACAAAAATTCAGAGCATTGGATGTCCCTGATTGCTCGCCATATTTGTAATACCCCAGTACAGCTTCAAGGTATTGCCGAAGGACGGCTAAGCGGGCTAAGAAGGTTTTAGCGCCCCGGCAAGCATATCCCCTAGGGTTAACATTGCAAACTACGATGATATGCACTGGGAATCGTTTTAATGAAGACAAACAGAGAGAAAAGACAAAACAAGGCAATTGCACACAGATTACAAAGAGACCAATGAAGCGAGAGGAGAAGCCCAGCGAGCACGGTTGACACGATCGATCAACTAAATTGCTTACGAATCAAGGTCATAATCAAGACGCGACAAACTCCCGAAGTTACTATCAGGGTAAACAGAAATAATACCAACACCCTCGGGCTATAAACCAGGGCTCGTAATGACCCAAAAAGACCTTAAAATAGCATTCTTACCTATAGCTATGTGCAAAATCCGTCCCCTAGAGGGGGCTTAATGGAAGTCTCCTCTCCTCGGGGAGCCAGCGGCCGCCACGTGACCGTGATTGTTACATAATCAATCGCTTGAGTATAATTATTGTAGTTCTGTTTGGGGAAGTATTGGCCTATGTCTTAGCCAAAAGCTGGAAAAACTTCAAAATAGGGCTTGGAATAGTCTCCCCACTGAAGCTAAGCAGGCCACTAGTCTTAGTAACTTTCGCAGCTCGTAGGATTTATCTATAAGTTATCATTAAATGTAAATTTTGTATTTTCATTATTATTTATAATTTGTTAGTATTATTGAATTATAGGTATTATAGTTTTAATATAGTTGTATCCACGGCTCCCTGGGAGAGCACTGTACTTTTAGTGAGGGATTCCGTGTTTAAATAAAGTATATTATTATTATTGTTGTTGTTGTTGTTGTTGTTGTTGTTGTTGTTGTTGCTGTTGTTGTCGTTGTTGTTGTCGTTGTTGTTGTCGTTGTCGTTGTCGTTGTTGTTGTTATTAAAGGCTACAGATTAATAAATAGTAGATCGCGATAGGCAGAAGAGAAAATATAAAAATCACATTCGCTTTGCAAATATTCCATATTTACTTTTCAACCACTAGTTTTTTAAATGTGGTGAATTGTAATTGTGTCGTTTATGGTTTTATTAAATTTTCAGGCACTACAGGCTCACCTTTCCGAGACTGACATTTTCAAGTAATAAAAAGTGTAAAATACAATCTTAACGAGATATTTATAGTTCAATAAATGGTTGGCCGGATGGTCAGTGAAGTTGTGGGTATTGTTGTTATGTGAGTTCCGCTGTTAGGCAGTGCCTAAATCTATATATTAGTTGGCTTCTGCACTTTAATTTCAGCCAATGAAATCGCTTTAAAAATGAAATCTAAAAACAGAAATTTCACTACCAGTACTTTAAACTGTAGAATTCATGCAGTTCTGCAAGCTATGTTGCTTTCCCTCCAAGCTTATGGCCAATTTGTAAGAAGAGCTTTTAAATGATTCATGCCCAGTCAGTTTCTCCTAGTCCCACTTCTGTCGTCATAAATGGCTTCAAAATCAAAAGCGCTTGCTTTCTACACAGTACTCTTCATAGACGAGGAAATATAATTTATATCAATTGATGAGTTTGTGTTACGCCGATTTAACTTCTCACTCGTTCGTGATTCCCCGATCTTCTGCTGTTCAGAAAAGGCCAAACGTTCTTCATTGAACTTCAAATCCAATAGACGAACTTCAAATCCAAACCTCGAGGTTATGGATTTCGTGGCATCAGCAATCCATAACGCATAAAATCAACGGCACTGCTTCTTCTAGGAACCAAAGTCCTGAAAAGTTCATGCCCAAAAACGTCGGCACGACAGCCACGATTCCCTCACCTCATGTCCTTTGCAATTGTAATTAAAATCTCCATACCGATATCTGGAAATATTGATCTAAGCTTTTTAATCCATTTCCTGACACGGACCAGAAAAGTCGCCATTAAATGAGCGATAAAATGTGCTTTCAAACTTGTCAATTCGCCCTTTCTTTCACGTCATTTTCCTTCCGAGTTAATTACACTTGACTGCATCTCCATTTGATTGTAAAAATGTATACGAAAAAGCTCAGAATTCTAACCTCAGCACAGGTAAATGGTAAAATATACTAGTAAAGAGAAATAAATGTTGTTTCTGATCTGCCGAAGAGAAGTGTTTTTTTTTTAATAAAAGTCCCCAGTCCTCAGATGAGCAGGCGCGCGCCGGATGTCGACATTTCCCGCCAAACGCAGTTTGACGGCATTGGTAATCTCGTGCTACAATATACAAATACACTTCCCTTATTGTTAGTCGTGTGCTTGGCTGGTGGCCGCACGAGTTTATTGGCAATAAAGCAACATACTGAGTGAGCGCCCATTATTAAAGTAACAGTCGATAGATAAATTACTCATTCAAATATGCTGACAATTTTTTTTTTCATGTAAGGAGTGCGGGCGAGCTTCCATACGATGAAAAAATCCCAAGTGCCTCGCAACACAACCTAATGGGAAAAGCCCCGGCCCCAATTGGACCGCACTCCTTGCCTGCCTGGTTCAGCCTAATTAAATGCCTAGATTTCGAGAAACCGATAGTAAAGAGTTCAAATCGTCCTTCACGTAGCCATTCTTAGCGTTTCTACTTGGCCAATGTATACCCGCATTTGCTGCAGCCGTAGCTCCCCTCTGATCTCAGGCTATGCACGCTGATTGTAGTGGTGTCTGAGATTCCCTCGAACGTTTCCGTGACAAGCTCCCGCACGCTCAGTTTGATATCCCTCGCTGAAACACTTTAGATACACAACTTGGTCCTGTCAAGTAACGGAATAGTTGGAGGTCCATATGAATCCCTGCCACGGATATATACTCTTCAAGTGCTTGAACTGGGAATGTCTCTCACGCATGGGAATGTCTCTCACGGCGGAGCATGTGAAGTCCACAGAACCATCGATCGCATCTAGAACTGGGAGGTCCGTGCTTTTAAAATGAAACCACGCATTTTCCTTGACAACCTGCACTATACAACGCAACCCGGTCTTCCTCTTTACTAACCACTTTCTTCTTTTTTGTCTTGTTTTTTTTTTCAAAGTTTTAATGGATTTTCGCTTTCATCAAACTTTTTTCTGAGGCTACCTGGCCTTCTCTTCTATTAATCGCGCTCTTTCTTCCTTTCTTTCCCTCTTTCCCTTTCTTCTTTCTCTTTTCGATTGTGCTCATAGTCTGGTCAATTTAGCGTTTAACCTGGAAAAAATTGCAACATGGAATTTTTATACAGCGAATTCTCAGGAGGATATGTGAGAAATTCGTGTCCAAATTTTGTGAAAATCCGTTCGGGGGAAGTTAGTTAAATTTGGGGTTTTCCGTCTGCACGAAGGAAAGCCCGTTGTTTTCAGTGGCACTTGAAAGCGACAATGAAAGCGAACAATTCGAAGGGAGGGCTATAGACTGTAGAACCGTAACTCGGTGTGATATTGAACGAGATATCGAGCAATTTCTTTCTACTGCATAATGTGATTGCATAGATGTGAATTTTGTGTTTGTTTATAACCAATTCTGCAAAATAATAACTAAATGATCCTGAGTTTTGACAAATCCCATATGATCCTTTTATTTCCCGCGTGGTGATATACTAAAGTTCGAATATTATACGCTAAAAGAAATAAAAGAAATAAGCTTATCATAGCCGTAACTCATCGCTCAGAAATTATTTGTTTCAACCGAAAAGCCTTATTAAATCTTCCCCGGTTTCATCTGTACAGTCAAAAAACATTCTCCCAGTTTTTGTGTTTTCATTGTCTAAGTGCCGCCGATAACAAAAGACGCCCTTGACGTCGCCGGTAAAACCAAAAATTTAACCAACTTCCCCAGGTCGGATTTCTACGAAATTTGGATATGTTATTCCTACATATGTTTTAGACAATTAGTACCAAAAATTTGCCATGTTGCAATTTTTTCCAGGTTCGGGTTTTTTTCGGGCTAATTTGACCGGACTATCAGATCGCACTGCGTCTACAAAGATGGTACTGTACTGATGTACTTGTTGCCTGGATTCATAACTGCAGTGTTGATCTACCCTTCCAAGGCATCAGCATGATGTCGCTGAGATCGCGTTCGATGCTGACATCACCTGATGGAGTAGAGATGGTATACGGTCTTGGAAGGGAATTCCCACTGACACAGGTGCAAATAGTGGCATCACCAGCACACAAACATGAACATGCGCGTGCACATTGACATGATGGCATCGGTGATCCAGCTATACAACTTCTAGTACAGCAGATTGTTGCAAAATTGTGCAAATCGATGTTACAAGCATGAAATTTGGCAGTGGTAGAGCTTGATGCCCTGAGCAATTCTAAATAAAAACCACGCCCAAAAGTAAATACTTCCAGATAGCATAAAGATGATTGATTTATCGTTATTAAAAATTTAAGAACGTCTTAACGTTACACAAAAGTCTTAATATGTTACTTTATTCACAAATAGATGTCCTGCATTACTATACATATTGAGTTACACCCTATATTGCTTACTTACAGCCTTGATAGATGTACACTTCACTATTTGGCAAAATCTATTTCTGGAGTTTCCTTTTTCTCCAAATTACTAGTATTGATAAGATGTTTTATGTCGCATTATTCTTAAGTTAAACCACACCCTATTTCAGGTACTTCCAGTGTTGAAAGTTATGAAATAAAAAAACATTTAAAGCAAACGTATTTTAAATATTTTGTTATATGCCTGTCTGAAAAGTCTAAAATATTATGAAGTCCTAAACCAACAATGAAAATTAATTTAGTCTTACTGTCGTTCGTAATCTTTTCTGTACTTGCACTGGCAGTGCATTGAGGGCGTGCTTTGACACATTTACAGCGCCCTCGACCCCTTATCAGGTTGACAGCCGCATTGCACGAGTAGCTGACACGTTGTAGAGATCCCGGGGAGTACGGTCCAGATTGTTGGTTCAGCATTAATTACATGATGGCCTTTTCGCCATCCCAACTCTGATGGCTATGGGAGACTTCTCCCAAGTAGGTATCACATCCATCTTTGGTCTTCTGGGAAACATGTCCGCCCTTGCCACTCAAAGGCTTACTCCTTGCATACGATGTTTGGGGTTGGGTCCGAGGGCCAGAAGATTTTTTTCACTTTGATGCTACAGAGCTGTGAGCCCTACCAGGGGTGACTAGGAGCTCTTGGGGGACTGGCTCCGAATTTCAGCTAGTAGAACTGACAATGCTTGATGTCTGGTCATACAAGAACACATTGAAGTGAGCTCGTCTCGCATAATTCCTGGATGGAAGTAACATCATCGTCAACCATCTGTTTCCACCATTCACATGAGTCAGTGCTGCCACTCAAGGACTTGCCCTCTTTGTACCAATGGGTAACGTCAGAGCTGACACTTTGCGAGTATAGTATTTAGCTTTAGATGATTTGCATTCTCATTGCACTTTATTCCTTAGGTCTTTATACTGGTACGAGTCTTTCTTATGCTCTGACAGAGCAGTTTGTCTTTGAACGATCAGAGAGGTCAGTCTAGGGATGTGTGTGATATGGCTCTCGAGCTTCTGCTCGTCTTCTTATTCCTTGACCTCGTTTATCTCTTGCGCCTACCTTCGGACTGTTGTTGCCACGTCCCAGGCAATGTCTATCTTCTTCATGTTGTTTGGTAGTAATGGCGCACATAAAGAATAAACAAATGATATATGCGTAGTGCTTTTACGTCTTACGGTTCTCTTCTTTTAGCATAACTACAACGGCGGCTCCGTCAATCACGACTGCAATGACTTCAGGGGGCTCACTATGAACAGTAGGGCAACCAACTCCAGCCATCCTGTGAGGTCCGACTTGTAGGAACTTAGGTCACCACAGTTGGATAGGGATGGTGGAACTAAATATTGATGCACTCGCTACAAGAAACGTTTGCTTTCAGAAGAAAGAATGTGAAATTATTTTTAGATACACGGAGATACACTTATTTAGTGGATTGTACATTTCAGTTCACCCCTTGCCTCCCTTCGCCTGATAGCAGACAAAACATGCTTCAAAAGCAACATCTTACCAAAAGGACATTGAATTGCTAGAAAACAGTACATGACAACGCATATTTTTTAGGTAACTCTTTCTTCTACGCTAGCTGGCGGGCTAGTGGGGTACTCATAGTTGGTGAGGTCTTGCATTGTGTGGAAAACCGTTCGAAAAGTTATATAAAAGAACATTTTCCTATAGAAAAGTGTACTTGCGAAAAGAAGTGGTAGAGTTGAAGCAAGAAAAGTCTAATTAAAATCTTAACTGTCTCTTTCTTAGCTAAAAAACAAAAAAGACGTTGAATGTGCTAAATACAGGCATTTTGGGCGTGTGGTTAGCTGCGAAGGTGCTAGGTAATTTGTCTGTAATAGGTTCCAAAAAGATTTCAATTATAACTATCATGTTTAAAGGGGCACTCGCACGCTTAATATTCGTCCACCGTGGACCTAAAATAAGCAAAATTGTAGCCATAAAAACATATGTACATTTGACCGTAGTAATCAAAATAATCCTCTAGATTAATAGCAAAACCTTTCAAGTCTTAGACAAATGCAATTCTAGGTTGTTTTGACCTGCTATCTAGCGGATGGAATTGGATTGCGATTTCAGCTATTTTCTTGTCAGAGATGTGGCCAGCAAGCGTGCGAGAGCCCCTTTAATTTATTTTTGTAAACCTTTACATTCGTCACTGTAATAACTGTAAGTACCGCAATTGGGCGTGGTTTGTCTACCTAAACTTGAAGGGCATGCAATCTCAACATTATGTGGAGTTTGGAAGAATTTGGATAACGTTTAGTCAGGCTTTAATTTTATATAAGATAATTAATTCCATCTCTTTAAAACGGAAAGTATGCACGTTTGGGCGTGGTTTTTGCGTCAAGACTACAAAGGGATGAAGCTCTGTCACTGTGCCAAAGTTCATGCTTGTAACATTAATTTGCACAATTCGACCTAAATTCTGCACCAATCGGCTGCTGTACTATTCCTGTATTCCAAGGAATAATAATAATAATAATAATAATCATGTAAATGATATGGGGGGTTCAACTGTGTAAAAGAAAACACATTAAAAATATCTATAATATTTGAGGCAAGTTGAAAGTAAATGTACTCAGCAGCAGTCAGAAGAAAACATTGTCATATTTACGGTTTGCGGGTTTGGATCCCAAACAGGAGAACCATGAAACATTGTAAACACTGGTTCTGGTTCTGTTCCCTGCAGGTGCTGTACTGGGCCCTGATGGTATTGGGCCATGGTCGGCGATAAGGGGCGCTGATGGTGTTGGGTCATGGTCGGCGATAAGGGGCCCTGATGTAATTGGCCAGGGTCGGCGATAATGGGCCCTTGTGGTATTGGGCTTGGCCTGGAGTGGAAGCCCTGTTGGTATTGGGCTCGGCTCGCAGTCGAGGGGGCCCTGATGGTAATGGGCCAGGAACGGTGATAATGGGCCCTGATGGTACTGGGCTGGGCCCAGATTGGAGACGCCCTGGTGGTATTGGGCTGGGCTGGGCTGGGCTCGGAGTCGAGGGGTCCTGATGGTATTGGGCTGCGCTCGTAGTATAGGGGCTTTGACGGGGTTGTGCTGTGTCAGAGGTGTGGGGCCCTGGTGGTTCTTGGCCGTAGTGGGAGCTGCGCCCTGATGATTTTGGGCTGTAGTGAGAGCTGCGCCCTGATGATTTTGGGCTGTAGTGGGAGCTGCGCCCTGATGATTTTGGGCTGTAGTGGGAGCTGCGCCCTGATAGTATTAAGCCGTAGTGAGAGCTTCGCCCTGTTGGTTTTGGGCCGCAGTGGGAACGGCTCAGGCATATTAAGACATGGTTCAGTGTGACCACGCCTTATTAAACGTTCAATTGGCCCTTAATTCGCTCAAATTAAGAGGAAGCCTATGATTCCTATAATGTTATCATAGATGACATTAATCCCGATATTTTGATACACTTCAATTCCCATGGAAGCCAATTCGTAACCTTTCACCTAGAAATTGATAAATTTTGTTTCAAATCCTTTTGGGATAGGAAAATGCACCGCCATCAGTAATCAAATTCAAACTAGTGGAAATAAAAGGGCTGGCCTTGAGTATTCTCAGTCCAACTGGATATCGCGACGATCGTTTTAATTATAGAAGTAATTAAAATGTATCAAATTTCATAATGCACTAAAAAGCAATTCCCTTTTAAATGATCATCATATCTAGTTAGATCAGGAATGCCTTTCTCGAACTTCATCACTTCGCATGTTAAAAACTTTGAACTTCTCATGTTTTCCTCTTCCCAAATACCTTTTTTAAACTAAGGATCAAAGGTCATATTTTACGTTGCTATGGAATCGCTTGTGAAAATGAGTTTCTTGATCCCTTCAAACCTTAAAATGGTGCCATCATGATTCGACAGAACCCATGGCATATAACCACCCCCATAGTTTTTAAAGCCGCCATCCATATGAAAGCATGCGAGACCCATCATGCCTAAGTATACCTGAGCGGGTCCTGGTGGTTTCGGGCCATATTGGGAACCAGGCCTGGTGGTTTTGGACCAATTAAGAGGCATTTGGCCCTGATGGTATTGGGCTAGATAAGGGATTGCTAGGCCCTGGTGGTGTTGGGCCGTAGTGGTAACCGGACCCTGGTCATGTTGGGCCGGTTCAACGTGACTTCATGCAGGCTCTTGCACATGGGAGCTGGTGGTGAGTTTGCTATAATCGAACTCGGCGGGATTGAATTGATAAATCTCTGCTCGCCGGAATTTTATGGATTCAGAAGGGTGCTGGAGCACCAAGCCACGTTAAACACATTTTTCACCACAACGGATGTCATGTGATTAAAAGAGGCCCAAGCTCTAACCCAACCCTTCTTCGGTGGCGCAAACATTGAAATGTCGAGCGGCTGAAGAAGATGCGAGGCGTAAGCGTTGTTTCCATCCACAATCAGCAAGATACGCCTCTCAGCTGGAATATTTTTATGGAACAATTCCGTAAACCAATTTCAGGTAGAAATTGTCTATCCAGCCTCTGTTTTGAGCTATAAACAGGGTTCCCTCTGGTGCACCATCTTGAGCTCCCATCGGCACGCGCCCAATCAATGAGTTCTGGTAAATGAACATTGTCGGCAAAGTGGAGCCAACGACAGGCGCACATGCCAACACAGTGATATTTTCGTGCTGGCCTTTTGAAACAAGCGGGATGTGTTTTGAGCCTCGGGCCGCAGCAACTACTTTGTTGATAGCATCAAACTCGAAGCCGCTCTCATCGCAGTTAAAGATAAGGAGTGGCTTCTCGAGTAGACAGCAAATGGCCGTTGTTTACAATAGCATCGAGGAGTCGTTTGTAAAATACCTTTGTTGTTGTTGCTGCTGCTGCTGCTGTTGTTGTTGCTGATGTTGCTGGTGTTGTTGTTGTTGTTGTTGCTGATGTTGTTGATGTTGCTGTTGTTGTTGTTGCTGCTGCTGCTGCTGTTGTTGTTGCTGCTGCTGCTGCTGTTGTTGTTGCTGCTGCTGTTGTTGCTGTTGTTGTTGTTGTTGTTGATGTTGTTATTGATGTAGTAGTTGTTGTTGCTGCTGTTGTTGTTGTTGTTGCTGTTGTTGTTGTTGTTGCTGTTGTTGTTGTTGCTGTTGTTGTTGCTGTTGTTGTTGCTGTTGTTGCTGTTGTTGCTGTTGTAGCTGTTGTTGTAGCTGTTGTTGCTGCTGTTTGGTCCGACGGATAAGGATGCCCATAGGTGGCTCTGATTTATGCTCGACGTATTAAAGTGAAACCCTCAACAAACCAACAGACGCCTTTTAGTCACTAGTTCAACAAGACCTGTTCATCTTGAATTTTTTAAAATTTCTGTGCAATGGCATTTGTGATCTAGAAAGTAATGATACGATTATTAAACATAAACTTGCTTACCACATAAAAATTCGAGGTTTTATCAAATAAACATCTTGTGCCATCCGTATATAGGTATCAACTTCTTGATGTGGAAAGTGTCATTCAGATAGATATATTCTGGATAACTAGGCGGTTACTACACCTTTAGTGCGATGTTCAAATTAATGGTAATGTCCGACCAATTGATTGTTAGTAAAATACTTTCATTATGAACTATGTACCAGCCGTTTTGCTATTCAATGTTTTCTGGTTTACAGGTCTTTGGATGGAGCTTCGGCATCAAATTATAACTTTCAAACTAGTCATGAACATTTTCTATGGTTAAAAGATGACACATGCCTACGCGAAAAATGATACCAAAGAAGACTGAAGGTTTCCTTAGTTTTTACATGGATGCTAACTAATCAGACTAGTGGAAAGGACAAGGTAGAATAACACGTGTCACGTTGGAATGTGAACTTGGTTCTGCTTGTTCCGCAAGTTTCGCTGGTACAATTTTCTTCAACCTTTAATGAAGAAGACATGAAGGTCGGATGAGGTCATGGCTAAAAGGGATGATTCAGGAGAACCTTATGGAAAATTAATAGCGGAACTCCTGTGGAGCCCCATTGGCTAATGTGTGAAAAAAAAAAAATAATAATAATAAAAGTAACCCATCGAGCTGTATTCAAGTGGTTGTATTTTCCGTTGGACAGCCGCTGGTGTACCGTCGGCTTATTTCTGAGTGCGTACACGGTCTGTTGCCATGGGTTACGATATTCACTTTTTGGCCGGCGGCCCTTGTGCAAATCAAGATTTCGTCCGCCATCTGCAGTTTCTTGTAGCTTGTATCATTGTTATTGGCCACAAAACTTTGAAAGAACTTTCGGGGATGTTCGGAAAGATACATGAAGCCTTTGGGTTACCTGTCTTTGGTTGCTGGCAGAATGGACTGGGATCAGGGAAGGATGAGTAATCGATAAAGTGGTTTATTCAGCCGGGATCATACCAGAAAGAAATTAAGTTAAGAGGTTTAAAATCAAGCTATGAATCATTTTAGATTGCAAAAACAAGGAAAATAATTTGCAGCTTTGTTACAGCTCAAGCACGGAATAAATTTAATTGGCATAGACACGGAATTCTCACGGAATTTAGCCAGCCTTGTTGACTTAGCCAGTTGACTTGCTCCCGAACTGTTAGGAGAAAACTCAACATTTGTACATGGAAAGAACAATGTCCCGGAGTAATTAATCGATGAAAATCGATCATCGGATTGCCAATCGATAAATCGATATTAATCGATCAAATCAGTCAATTAATATCGATTGATATTGGCAATCGATGATTAATCGATAGTCACACGTTGATATATCTTAATTTCATCGATTATTATCGACTGTCATCGATTAACATCGAATTTCATTGATTAACATTAAATTTCATCGACTAATATTTGCTAGAAAAGAGGAGCTCTGTTATCAATGAAATTAGTACCGGCATTGATAAATAATACAGTCAACTCTCGCCTTGCGGATACGCCAACATTACGGACACCTCGCTATTATGGACAAAAGTTGGACCCCCATCTAAGGCCTACGGTAAATGCCGAACTTCAGTCGCTCTTCTTCTGTCGAACCTTTTCCTTTTTCATAGGATGCCGCTTTATACTTTATAATCATAAATATCTATTGTTTTGTTTTGGAACGGCATTGCTTCGTCTACTGGTTTGTCCATATTTCTCAATATGCAACAACAGTTTGGAATTCAACGTTGTATTTCAACTTTGATAGCTGCAAATTGATACCCAACTGCAATCATATCAAATAAAATGTTGACAAATTCGGCAGCGCACTCACGTTTTCGTCACTACCGTAAAACAAAACAGTTTCACGTCCTAGGGTCCTGTCCACACTAACGCGTTTTCAAAAGTATCCGTTTTCAAACTTATACGGATTCGCAGCGTGTTAGTGTGGACGGGAGATTCGGAAAATTTTGCTACACAAAAAGCGATCAGTTTTTATTTGATGTTCAGTGTGGAGGGATACCTCAAATTAAGTGGTACAGTTGACGTCATCGTTTCGATTTTTATCCGGATTCGACCGTCCACACTAAAACGATATGTATGCGGATTCGTTTTTATTCACTTTCTAGTGCGTTTTCAAACTTGATTCGATGAAACGATCAGCGTGTTAGTGTGGACGGAAGGCCTAAACGTATCAAAAAGTATACGGATTCAAACGAAAACGCGTTAGTGTGGACAGGCCCTTAATTCTGAAGAAAACGGTTGAAATGCATTTGATTTCATACATTTTCACGTGCGCGCTTTGTGCTCTGTAATCAAGCACATTGTTCTCTGCCGTTGTCGTCCTCGTTGCCGTCGTTGCATCGTAAGGTCTCTATTGGCGTATTGCGGACTCTCCGTAACGAGAGTTGACCACTACTCCCTAACTGAGCCTGCGTAGCAAGCGTTTCCCGTCAGTGTTTCAGAGGCCAGAGAAACGTTTTGCGCGCGGTCAAGTCATTGAATCTCGTATTTCTAAACTCCATGGAAATGCTTGCTACGCAGGCTACCCCCAACTACTACGGATCCACTACTACTCCATTGCGCTACTCAGATATCCTATATGGAACCTGTTCAGGGTGAATTGAATTCAATGAAATCGATGCTAATCGATGATGATACTATCATCGATTGCTAATCGATAAAAGGTCACAAATTTGCTGTTCATCGATTAACCATCGATTCCCGATATTAATCGATTGATTAGCATCGACTATATCGATTAATATCGATTTTCATCGATTATCGGTTTCATCGATTAATTACTCCGGGCAATGTACGACTCGCTTCTCAAGGTCATCCTTGGAGCTGAATAAGTTTCTAACGACAGAAATGCTTTGGCATCAAGATTCCTTCAAGAAGAAAAGATACGATATTCAGGTAAGTTTTCAAGTAAGTTAGTTCCAAAGTTGAGTGCGTTGCACATCTCTTTGCTTATAGGGCACATGTTAACTCAATATTTGAAGCTCATGGCTTTGTGGATGAGACTACATGTGTTTTGGTGAAAACGTTTTTGCTGAAAAGGGGTTTGCATTGGCTTGAAATCATAGACAGAAATCAATAATGATTGACTGTAACATTGTATCATGATAATAAAGCTAGCATCACAGCCAGCTGAAAGACAAAAGCATTTTCCACTCTTTTAATCCTCTGGTAATGTCATTTTTTGTCAACAGAGATCAGGCTAAGACATTTTATTTATTAGGCAGTTTGCTAGAAAATGCAAGGGATTTTCTCTGCTCACATGCATAACAAAGTTCCCAGGCACAACAGGCATTGGCAATAAAAAAAAATCCCCCAACCCCTGGACATTTGCTACAAGCTCTAACTTTGCATTTATAGAGCATGGGAGAAAAATCGCTCACATTTCCTAACAAGCTGCCTTCAAATAAAGAAAATGTCTCGGCCTGATCTCTGTTGAAAAAAAATGTCATAACAACAGTAAATACTGTAAAACAGTGAAAACACGTTTGTCTTTCGTTGCCAAGATGCTTTTATTCACTGTGCATTTTTTTATGCCAATTTAGCTTGTAGATCTCATTTCTACAAGCTAATTCTAAAGAAACAAAGTTCTATAACCACCTACGGACAATTAAGAAAAAATCGTTTGGGTCAGGACTTTTTTCCCCGCAAGCAGGATAAAACCAAACAGCCAATCTGACTCCAAAGGGGCAGGGGGGAATGCTTTGTGCACATTTTCTTATTTACTTCTACCTGGAATATGATATTATGCAAAAAATACTATCATCTTTCTTTTTTCTTGCATGGGTCTTACAGGAACGTCAACCCTCCCGGTTTTGTCAGGTGTCTCAAGATTTTTCTCTTCGTTTCCCAGCAAAAATTCAAGATGACTGCCATACATTTACTGTATTTCTCCCGGGAATATTTCAGGAAATTTAGCCATTTCAAGACAATCTCCAGATTTTTAAAGTCCCTGGTTTGACGTCCCTGGCCTTTGAGATTCCATGAAATGAATGATTTTCTGATTTTCTTGCTAGAAATCTGGAATCTTAGAATTCATTGAGATTTGTCACCACACTCTGTGGAATTTTAAATGCTGTTTCAAGGACTTTAAAGGTGCTTTAAAGTATCAGTTATGGTATTTGATGATCCCGCCCTCCAAGCCTGTAAATTTATTTTACTGACTAGGCTACTTAGCTGTAGGTGTCCCGTTTGACTTTGATTTTTTTTTCAGTTCTCAGGTGCTGATGCTAGAGCTGGTTCACACATGAATTGCAACACAAGGTGCAAGAAGGTAGCCAAGACTTTTTCCAGGGCATCAAGTAACCCATCCTGTAACTCTAGACTCCATTTGCACTAAGCACTGTGAAAAAACCCTGGAACTTAAGAGGTCATATCTAGCCTGCTTGTTGCTTGGTTCATATAAACATAAAAACATACCACCTTTCCAGAAGTATTTGTTCAATCTTGTTACAAAAAAAAAATACAACACATCAACTCACAAGGATAGCCTACTAATGAAACTCTTCCTGTTTCTTGTTTGCATAATTATGAAATCCCAAGTGCAAAAAGCAAAATTTCAAAACACTTTGTGATTATTTGTACTTATACTTTCAACTATGACCATGAACTTGTACTTAATCAGTATTGTGATTCAAACATGCCTCCTTTTTAGACATCGAACCAAGCTTCCTGTGGTATTTGTCTGCCTTGTTTCCAGGTTCTTGACCGTGAAAAACACAGTGGAAAATGTGCATATCATCCTTTCTCCAGTGTATCTGAGTTCTGGTTAAGTTTTAAGTTTTCTAGGCCAATAGAAATATCAAAATGCTTATGAGATTCCAAATATGGTATGCAGATATTTTTTTATAAGGAAGTTGAAGAAAGTTGACACTTTTTCAAGGGAACTATCTTGATATGTTATTCCAAAGCAGGATCTCACCTTATAGTGGGTAAGGGGGCTATGCTCATTTTTCTGTTGGTAGTTTTTCGTTTACTTTTACTTTAAGGGAGCATTCATTATTTATGCCAGGGGGTGGGCTGGCAATTATTATGGGGGCCCATGTTAAATTTGGCACATTCAAGTAGGGGATCACAAGAAGATATGAAAACACTTGTGAGGGATCATCTTCATTTTATGGCAGCAACGACGTTAATTTAACATATGGATACAAGAGGTTACGGTTACACACCTGTAAAATTACAACAAACTGTTTATGCACACATCAGGAAATGTCTTTAAAATACTGGTTGTTGTCTACTTGGTATCTAGATGTCCCAACATTTCTTCCTGGTCTAAAGAGGGGGAAGGGGGCTATCATTATCATAAAAATTGCCTAAAGGGGTTTTGAGGTTTTTATTGATACTTTAAGGGGGGTCAAGGTTTTTTTTGGGCTGAATGAAAAATCTTGCCAGCCCACCCCCTGGCATAAATAATAAATGCTCCCTACCAGAACAATGCTTAAAACTGGATTTAAACCATTGCTCACTGGAGTTCCA
The DNA here is from genome assembly GCA_033964015.1 of Scolanthus callimorphus. Lineage (NCBI taxonomy): Eukaryota > Metazoa > Cnidaria > Anthozoa > Actiniaria > Edwardsiidae > Scolanthus > Scolanthus callimorphus. The sequence continues at coordinate 24,620,488 of CM066911.1, read as the reverse complement.
GTAAATCCCCCTACAAGGATAAATACTTTAGATATTTTTTTTTATTTGAACTGTAAGAACTAATAATGATTTACATTTGGCAAAACTCCAATAAATATAACAAAATAATTTTTGCCTAATTTTGATTGTTTAATTTCACTTATTTGTTCAAAGAGGGGGTTCAAAGGCTTGTCATGATGGAGTGATTTTGCAAAGTAGTTCTTCTTGTTCTGTTTTGGTCGCCCATACAAAATTTTGCTATGTTTTCGGATATTTTCCATTAATTTTAGTAACATTATTCTTGTGATGCATCCAAGGGGCCATTTGACATAAATTGATGTTAGTTTTGATTTCTATGGTATGGAAGAGTTCATATAGTTGGGTAGGATAAAATTGCTCGGATTGGAAATTCCGTCAATTTACCTGATCCTTTCCATACAAATACTGTATTTTTCTTTGGAAATTACATAGAGGGGTATGGATATTTTTGGAAACACATTTTTAAGGGTTTTTTCTGACTTTTCTGACTAGGATTCTGTTAGGGGTAGTTAGCCAACTGGCTTATCAATTATAGTCCATTATAGTCTAGTCGCCAGGAGGGGTCCCCATGCACCCCTGGAATCAATTTCTAATTAGCACCATCAGAAGCCAAATAATGTCCGATTAATTGCCCTATTTCACTATGACATCGTGGTTTGTTTACATGGGCAAGATAGCTGAAACTTGGTTCAAATAAAAGTTCCATTCGAACATCATGAATGGCATTTTCATTGTGTTTTGGTCATTTTTAAATGCTGCTGTCCCCTCTGGCGACCATGATTCATAGCGCAAAGACAATAGAGTGTTTTGATATGATGTCATAGTGAAATAGGGCAATTATTGTCAGAAATTTGCTATAATATTATTGCATGTGTGTATAACAATTAGTCGTTCTGTAAGAGGTATAAACATTGGAGTTCCGCTTTTAGGCAGTGCCTAAATCTATATATTAGCGGAACTCCTGTGGAGCCCCATTGGCTAATGTGTGAAAAAAAAAAATTAAAAAAAAATTTAAAAAAATTATAAAAGTAACCCATCGAGCTGTATTCAAGTGGTTGTATTTTCCGTTGGACAGCCGCTGGTGTACCGTCGGCTTATTTCTGAGTGCGTACACGGTCTGTTGCCATGGGTTACGATATTCACTTTTCGCCGCGGCCCTTGTGCAAATCAAGATTTCGTCCGCCATCTGCAGTTTCTTGTAGCTTGTATCATTGTTATTGGCCACAAAACTTTGAAAGAACTTTCGGGCATGTTCGGAAAAGATACATGAAGCCTTTGGGTTACCTGTCTTTGGTTGCTGGCAGAATGGACTGGGATCAGGGAAGGATGAGTAATCGATAAAGTGGTTTACTCAGCCGGGATCATACCAGAAAGAAATTAAGTTAAGAGGTTTATAAAATCAAGCTATGAATCATTCTAGATAATACAAAAACAAGGAAAATAATTTGCAGCTTTGTTACAGCTCAAGCACGGAATAAATTTAATTGGCATAGACACGGAATTCTCACGGAATTTAGCCAGCCTTTGCAGTTGGCTTGTTCAAGAAAAGAAAACATGTCGCTCGAACTGTTAGGAGAAAACTCAATATGTGTACATGGAAAGAACAATGTACGACTCGCTTCTCAAGGACATCCTTGGAGCTGAATAAGTTTCTAACGACAGAAATGCTTTGGCATCAAGATTCCTTCAAGAAGAAAATATACGATATTCAGGTAAGTTTTCAAGTAAGTTAGTTCCAAAGTTGAGTGCTTTGCTCATCTCTTTGCTTATAGGGCGCATGTTCTCCATTGAAAATGCAACACATGAATCTCTAGGATATCAATCATATTTAAACTACTCTATCTATACTTCATATCCCTTGTACTTGCAATACGATAATTGTAAATACACATTGGAATCATGTCTTTAATTTTACTATTGGAAATTAGACTTAATTAACTCAATATTTGAAGCTTGGCTTTGTGGATGAGACTACATGAGTTTTGGTGAAAACGTTTTTGCTGAAAAGGGGTGCTTGAAATCATAGACAGAAATCAATAATGATTGACTGTAACATTGTATCATGATAATACAGCTTAAAGTTGGTGGCCAGCATCACAGCCAGCTGAAAGACAAAAGCATTTTCCACTCTTTTAATCCTCTGGTAATGTCATTTTTTGTCAACAGAGATCAGGCTAAGACATTTTATTTATTAGGCAGTTTGCTAGAAAATGCAAGGGATTTTCTCTGCTCACATGAATAACAAAGTTCCCAGGCACAACAGGCTTTGGCAATAAAAACAATCCCCCCAACCCCTGGACATTTGCTACAAGCTAACTTTGCATTTATGGAGCGTGGGAGAAAAATTGCTCACATTTCCTAATAAGCTGCCTTCAAATAAAGAAAATGTCTCGGCCTGAACTCTGTTGACAAAAAAATGTTATTTCAACAGTAAATACTTTAAAACAGTGGAAACATGTTTGTCTTTCAGTTGGCCAAGACGCTTTTATTCACTCTACATTTTTTTATTCCAATTTAGCTTGTAGATCTCATTTCTACAAGCTAATTCTAAAGAAACAAAGTTCTAACCCTACCTACAGACAAATAAAAAAAATCATTTGGGTCAGGACTTTTTCCCCGCAAGCAGATTACCCCTGATGGACATTTTGCACTACCCCAGGGTAAAACCAAACAACCAATCTGACTCCGAAGGGGCAGGGAGGAATGCTTGTGCACATTTTCTTATTTACTTCTACATGGAATATGCTATTATGCAAAAGATACTATCATCTTTCTTTTTTCTTGCATGGGTCTTACAGGAACGTCAACTCTCCCGGTTTTGCCAGGCATCTGAAGAGTTTTCGCTTCGTTTCCCGGCAAAAATTCAAGATGACTGCCATACATTTACTGTATTTCTCCCGGAATATTTCAGGAAATTTAGCCATTTCAAGACAATCTCCAGATTTTAAAGTCCCTGCATGGTTTGCCGTCCCTGGTCTTAGAGATTCCATGAAATGAATGATTTTCTGATTTTCTTGCTAGAGGTCTGGAATCTTAGAATTCAGACTTAGGTTAAGATTTGTCACCACACTCTAAATTTTCTGTGGAATTTTAAATAATGCTGTTTCAAGGACTTTAAAGTTACTTTAAGGTATCAGTTATGGTATTTGATGATCCAGCCCTCCAAGCCAGTAAATTTCTTTTACTGACTAGGCTACTTAGCTGTAGGTGTCCCGTTTGACTTTGATTTTTTTTCAGTTCTCAGGTGCTGATGCTAGGGCTGGTTCACAAATGAATTGCAACACAAGGTGCAAGAAGGTAGCCAAGACTTTTTCCAGGGCATCAGCTAACCCATCCTGTAACTCTAGACTCCATTTTCACTAAGCACTGTGAAAAAAACCCTGGAATTTAAGAGGTCATATCTAGCCTGCTTGTGGCTTGGTTCATATAAACAAAAACAGACCACCTTTCCAGAAGTATTTTTGTAACAATCTTGTAACAAAAAAAAAAAAGAATGCAACTCATCAAATCACAAGGATAGCGTACTCAAACTCTTTCCTTTTTGTTGTTCGCATAATTATGAAATCCCATGTGCAAAAAAGCAAAATTTCAAAATACTTTGTGATTATTTGTACTTATACTTTCAACTAGACCATGAATTTGTACTTACTGTGCGACTACGTCAACCGGGCCATTTTGTAAGAAGTTAGCCAATCAGAAAGCAAGTACAGAACAAAGGATCTCCACTTTCTTGAGATTTCAGACATCGAAATATTCACTTTTCTCTAAAAATTGTGGAAATTATGGGCAGAAATAACTTCAAAACACTTAATTACTCATCGTCAGATGTATTGCAGGTATTAAATTTGCTTAAAATGGTTTGAATCTCTAAATGACAAACTTTTTACGGGATGGCCCGGTTGACGTAGTCGCACAGTAATCAGTATTGTGATTCAAACATGCCTCCTTTTTAGACATTGAACAAAGCTTCCTGTGCTTTTTGTCTGCCTTGTTTCCAGGTTCTTGACCGTGAAAAACACAGTGGAAAATGTGCATACCATCCTTTCTCAAGTGTATCTGAATTCTAGTTGAGTTTTAAGTTTTCTAGGCCAATAGAAATATCAAAAAACTTACTGGAATTCCAAATATGGTATGCAGATATTTCCTTATAAGGAAGTTGGAGAAAGTCGACACTTTTTCAAGGGAACTATCTTGATATGTTATTCCAAAGCAGGATCTCACTTTATAGTGGGTGAGGGGGCTATGCTCATTTTTCTGTTGGTAGTTTTTCATTTACTTTTACTTTAAGGAAGCATTCATTATTTATGCCAGGGGGTGGGCTGGCAATTATTAAGGGGGCCCATGTTAAATTTGGCACATTCAAGTAGGGGATCACCAGAAGATATGAAAACACTTGTGAGGGGTCATCTACATTTTGTGGCAGCAACGTTATGTTAATTTAACATATGGATACAAGAGGTTACACACCTGTAATTACAACAAACTGTTTATGCACGCATCAGGAAATGTCTTAAAAATACTGGTTGTTGTCTACTTGGTATCTAGATGTCCCAACATTTCTTCCTGATCTAAAGGGGGGGAGGGGGCTATCATTATCATAAAAAAATTGATACTTTGAGGGGGTCAAGTTTTTTTTTGGGCTGAATGAAAAATCTTGCCAGCCCACCCCCTGGCATAAATAAGAATGCTCCCTACCAGAACAATGCTTAAAACTGGATTTAAACCATTGCTCACTGGAGTTCCAGTAAATCCCCCTACAAGGATATATACTTGGATATATATTTCATTTCATTTCATTTTATTTGCCACTATATAAATAAAGTATTTACAAAATGAGAGAACTAGATAGAAAAAGAGTGGCGAGGTGCCCTCTAAGAAACCGTGCAGGTTTTTACGACAGAGGACACCTCAATACGAAAAGCTTGCAGTTTAAGTAGTGAAAAAGTGTGGGTCACGGGTGTGCGAGTCAAGATCTATTTAGTAAAAATTCTTTTAGTTTATTTTTGAAAGAGAAAAGACTAAGGGAAAAAGATATTGATGATGGAATAGCATTCCATACTTTGGGACCTTGGGAAAGAATGGTGAATTTCTTAATGTTTGTTCGACAATTATGAGGGCGTAAGTTAGTTGCCTGTCTTGTGTTGTAGTCATGAATTTGACTACCGGTTTGAAAGAGATCAAGGAAAATTGGAGGGAGCAAGCGATTTTGATGCAAATACATGAATTGTGCAACATAAAAAGCATTAACCTGGAAAATATCTAAAACCTTCAGACGACTAAATAAAGGGGCAGAGTGTGCCAAAAAATCAGATTTAGTTATTGCTCGAACAACCCGTTTTTGTAAGAGATAAATTCGATTTAAATTAGTCGGATAAGTTGAGGCCCAGACAGTATTACAATAGGTTATATAAGGATATACTAGAGTGTAATAAAGAGAGAGTAAAGTTTTCTCTGATAGAAAATAACGTGACTTAGAAATAATGCCTATCGATTTAGAAAGTTTTTTACATAAATAGTTTATATGGGGCTTCCATGTGAGATTATTATCAATATAAGTACCCAAGAATTTAACAGACTTTTGCTCTTCTAATATTTGTTTGCCGAGAATAACCGGAAGTTCTATTGTTAGTTTCTTTTGAGCTGGTTTAAAAATAACATAGTTTGTTTTCTTAATATTTACTGATAATTTGTTTGCTCGCATCCAGTCGTCAATTTTTGTAAGTTCTTCATTTAAAGTAGTGATAAGATGGTTTTGGTCGCGATGCGAGGAGAAAATACTAGTATCGTCTGCAAAAAGAAGAGCTTCGGTCAGTTGAGAAACATTAGGCAAATCATTTATGTATAGAATAAAAAATAATGGGCCTAAAATTGATCCCTGTGGGACCCCACACTGAATCTGACGCATGGAAGAAGAAGTCTGGTTGTATTGGACAAATTGTAGACGTTCAGAAAAATAACTTTTGACCCAATCTAGTGCTGCTCCTCGAATTCCATAGTGTTCTAATTTGCTAAATAATATTTTGTGATCAAGAGTGTCGAACGCTTTCGAGAGGTCAAGAAACACCCCAACAGTAACCTCATTTTTATCAATAGCTTCAGAAATCTTATTTATTAAGTAAACAAGCGAGAGCTCTGTGGAATATTTTTTGCGAAAGCCAAATTGGCATCGGTACATAATTTCTAGTCTTTCAATGAAAGCTATAAAACGATTATGTACAACTTTCTCAAAGATTTTTGAAAAATTAGGTAGTAATGATATCGGCCTATAATTTGCAAACAGATGTTGGTCATCTGCCTTAAATATAGGGACAACTTTGGATATCTTTAATTTCTCAGGGAATTTCCCGCAACTAAGTGAACAGTTAATGATTTCGGATAACGGTTTAGATATTATATCTAAAGATTCTTTTATAATATCCATAGAAATATTATCGTATCCAGGAGCTTTTCCTGATCTGAAAGATTTACAAATATCTACAACCTCTTGAGAGGAAGAGGGTTGAAAAATAAAGGATTCATCAGTAGGATTTGGAAGAAAAGACAAATAAGAGGCGTTGCTTGGAAGAATCTTTTGAGCTAAGTTAGGTCCAATACTTGAAAAATATTTACAAAAACCGTTAGCAATTTCAATTGGATCAGTAACAGTTTTTCCTGCTACATTGAATGATGAGGGCAATGCGGACTTCGACTTTTTTTGTTTATAACTTGATTTATGAGTTTCCAAGTTTCTTTTAGGTTAGCTTTGGCGCTTTCAAACTTATTGTCGTAATAATGACGTTTAGCATTGCGAATGACACGATGCAATTTATTCCTATACATTTTATATTGATGTTCTCTTACTTCGTTGGGTTCGAGAATGAGTCTTCGATAAAGTTTATTCTTCTTTTTTATGGATTTAAGCAAGCCGTTTGTAATCCACGGGTTAACTATTTTTTTCCTATTCACAGTAAAGCTTTTGAGAGGAAAAAAGTATTATATGCCTTCAAATATTCTTTAAAAAAATTATCATATGATATGTTAGGGTCATCAGTTACCAAAATTGTAGACCAATTGGTTTTTGAAAGCGCCTCCCGAAAGCTAGATAAATTAGATTCATTTACTTCGCGTTTAAAGTATTTCATATTTGTTTTATTTAATCTATAGTTTGTGTGGTAAATAGAAGCAAAAACAGGGAGATGATCTGAAATATCATTAATAATGATTCCATTGCAAATGTTATCAGAGAAGTGATTGGTGTAAATGTTATCAATTAACGTAGCAGAATTTGCAGTAATACGTGTAGGTTTGTAATGAGCGGAAAAAATGCATGCGAGAATAAAGTGTCAACAAATTCCTGTGTTTGTGCATGATCATTGTAGTGTAAAATATCGATGTTATAATCTCCCGCGACAAAGCAAGTTTTTCCGGCTTTAGTAATGTTTGACAAAATCTGATCAAAAATGTCCATAAAAGAGGAGAGATTGTAGTTAGGTGGACGGTAAACAACACCGACCACTACATTTTTTTCCTTAGGAATATTCAATTCAACAAACAGCGATTCAATTACCTCAGGATCTGAATAATTACAATCAGGACGCAATTTGTATTCAAGATTATCGTGCAAGTAAAGAGCGGTTCCACCGGCCCGTTTTTCACTTCTGTGATTTGAAATAAATTTATATCCTGGAAGATCAACATTATCTAAAGTGAGGTCGTTGAGCCATGTCTCTGAAACCGCAATGACAAGCGGTTGGACACTCAAGCGCGATAGAAGCAATTTAAACTTATCAAAATTACCCGCTAAACTGCATGCATTGAGGTGTAGCAACGAGATATTAGGGTTATCTTGATTTGACAAGAGTCTCGAGTTTAATTCTTCTTCTACCATATAATCACTCTCAGGTGGATAAAATGATATGTTAGAGTCTGGGTCTAAAAGAGAATTGAAGGACGATTTACTTTTTGGTTGCTCAATAGGATTAAATAAAAGCGTTTCTAGGCGCTCATGTTCGTAATTGAGAGAACCATTTTTCATTTCATACAGGGCAATATTAAAAGCAGCTTCATTCAAATGATGAAAAGGAAGAGCTTTTAGAAGCTCATTTTCACTTGTTTTATGTGACGCTATTTATAGCAGAATAGACAATGTTAAATAAACAACTTAACTGAGCGCCGCGGCAAGAGCGGCTCTATTTTGCTGCCGGTTTGCTGGCTTGTTTCTTATTATCAGCTTGTCCAAAACAAAGTATGCAATTTTTCCCTGGTCCTTAGCTTCTTTAAGCGTGTCTAGTTGTGCCTTTCGTTTTACTCTAGTCTCCTCTGCCAGGTCCTCGCTGATATAGATACCATACTTAGATATATTTTTTATTTGAACTGTAAGAAATAATAATGATTTACATTTGGCAAAACTCCAATAAATATAAAGAAATACATTAATTTTTGCCTATTTTTGATTGTTTAATTTCACTTATTTGTTCAAAGAGGGGGTTCAAAGGCTTGTCATGATGGAGTGATTTTGCAAAGTAGTTCTTCTTGTTCTGTTTTGGTCGCCCATACAAAATTTTGCTATGTTTTCGGATATTTTCTATTAATTTTAGTAACACTATTCTTGTGATGCATCCAAGGGGGCCATTTGACATAAATTGATTTCGGTTTTGATTTCTATGGTATGGAAGAGTTCATATAGTTGGGTAGGATAAAATTGCTCTTCCATTTCAGTTCTTTTTTTTTTCTAACACCTGCTTTGTCTCCCGTTTTCGATCCATAGGTCATGGAAGGGCATTGGAAATCCCAGAGGGGTGAGGGTGGGGAGTCAATTTACTTTCTTTGGAGGGATGAGGGGAGGGGGTCTCCTCTCAACAACCTTCTGTGTGGGGGGATATTTTCTGGAAATGTCTGGTTCCAGATTATCCATACCCCCCTATACAAAGGGATTGGAAATTCCGTCAATTTACTTGATCTTTTCCTTACAAATACTGTATTTTTCTTTGGAAATTACATAGAGGGGGTATGGATATTTTTTGGAAACACATGATTATGATTATGATTTTTATACTACAGTACAAATTTTAAGGGTTTTTTTTCTGACTTTTCTGACTAGGATTCTGTTAGGGGTAGTTAGGAAACTCAGTATTATTAAGCAACTCTTTTCAAGCAAAAACAATCTTCAGATGTTTAGGTTTTGCCAGATTTCTAGGATTCTGTAATGGGAAGTTATGTATCTCTGGGGTTAAAATACATGTCCACAATACACAGCTCTTCAAATTCCATTTGTCCAACAAGCACCCCACCCAATTGATATGGGTGAGTGCTCGACCTTGACTTTTTTGATCACTAGTCCCATCAGGACAAGTAGCACAGAAAAGTTACTTGCCTTAGCCAACTGGCTTATCAATTATAGTCCATTATAGTCTAGTCGCCAGGAGGGGTCCCCATGCACCCCCTGAAATCATTTTCTAATTAGTACCATCAGAAGCCAGATAACGTCCGATTAATTGCTCTATTTCACTATGACGTCATGGTTTGTTTACATGGGCAAGATACCTGAAACTTGGTTCAAATAAAGTTCCATTCGAACATCATGAATGGCATTTTTTCATCATGTTTTGGTCATTTCTAAATGCTGCTGCTGTCCCAGACTCGTACCCGTCGCTAGGTTGTCAAATCAGTCGTCAAATAACTGTTTTGCTGCTCTTTAGTAGAAAAGTCGAGGAACGCAGGGATCATGGGAAGGATTAGCGCGGCGCTAGGTTGTCAAATCAGTCGTCAAATAACTGTTTTGCTGCTCTCTAGTAGAAAAGTCGAGGGACGCAGGGGATTATGGGAAGGATTGGCGCGGCGCGCAATGCATTGTGGGAAGGGCGCCCGGTCCACAATCCATTGCGCGCCTTGCGAAATCTTCCCACAATGCATTGCGCGCCACGCTAATCCTTCCCATAATTCCCTGCGTTCCTCGACTTTTCTACTATAGCGACCTTCCCATAATTCCCTGCGTTCCTCAACTTTTCTACTATAGCGACGGGTACGAGTCTGCTGCTGTCCCCGCTGGCGACTATGATTCATAGCGCAAAAACAATAGAGTGTTTTGATATGACGTCATAGTGAAATAGGGCAATTATTGTCAGAAATTTGCTATAATATTATTGCATGTATAACAATTAGTCGTTCTGTAAGAGGTATAAACATTGGAGTTCCGCTTTTAGGCAGTGCCTAAATCTATATATTATGCTTCATGGAAGAACGAAGCTACATATACCGTGTTATGCCATGTTGCTTCCTTCTATTGTTTACCCTATGAATTATTAATCACTTTTAGCCACGACCTTTCTAATGAACTCAAATCAGAGAAATGGCAGATATTTTGTAAACAGGAGGGTCGTTTATACAAATACCGCTGTTAGAAGCATGCATAAGAAAACGCGGCCCTTAATTTCATGCAGTTGCTTAAAAGCGTCAGTGGTTGAAGTTAAACTTAACCAGAGCTCAAAAACATCCGACCATTTTTGACGAGAAAAAAATGCGTTTACTGTTGTTGAATGTAACTTAAGGATACGTTACAGTTTCAGCGGTAGCTCCCTTAGAAATACTCGCGCGTTCTTCCGATTTCTTTCTGCAATATATCAAGTTACAGGGTAAAAAATGAAGTTTATTATATACATACTGAGACATCCGCACGGATGACATCCGCTTGTAGCCAATCAGCAGTGGCGAACGGAATTTTTCACGTGTGACGAAAACGATTCGTCCAATCAGAAGCGTTGTGTTTTGGCGGGAGCTCACTTTTCCAAGAATTAATTCATCATCTCAAAATCAGCCGCAGTTTTTGATTTCCCAAACAAACTTGACAACAATGGAAGAAAGTCGACTTGTCAGTCACTCTATACTTATTCTGTGGAAGACTACGTTCAATTACCCGGAAAACAAAACACAAGAAAAAGCTAGTCAACCTGCTCTTTCACGAAGAACGCGGTGAAGTTCATGACATTCATCTGAAGGAAATTGTTCAATACATGGTGGATTTTATCCGGTCTGAGAAAGATGGACGGTGGAGAATACGAGACCGGAAGTCTGAGAAGCTAAACTTCCAGCTTTAAGCTAAGGTGGTATAAGACCTTTAAAATGACTTTTTTAAATCAGTTTGCAATCAAATCAATATCACTATAGCATGATAGTATTTAATAAAACAAATTGTTTGATGGTGTTTTGTTTACTATTGGTTGCTATGGAAACCAGACAACGCCTCTAAAAGATCACTATATTACCTCTACGCCAACAGTTCTAGCTTCCGAACTGCTAAAGTTTAGGGTACACAACCACACAAAATATGTTCTACATAGATAGATCTGTGTTATGCACTTAAAAATATCAAAATATTCATTAGGATATCTTCAATAATATTGATTATATAGAAAACCGTTTTTTTCCTGCCACGCCCATAAATACAATGCACTATAAAATAAAAAATAATGACAATTTTGAATATTTTTAGCGGATAACATAGATCAACTATTTGGGAGTTAAGACAGCAAATTTTATAGCAGTCAGTGCTATAGTTATTGAAAGAGAACTGTTGAGCTATATGCAACTGTGTTAAAAACCACATTTTGAGTAAAATAGACTATAAGTTTGGACTGTGCACAATTCTATATTTGTGGCTCAAAGAAATGACCAGACTGCCTAACACTCTCCAGCAGCATAAGTTTCTCCTTCTGCTTGGACGTTCTTATCATCCTTCTTTTTCTTTAGCCCTCTAAGAACCTTTCTTCTTTTTTTGCTAGCGCTCCTATGCTTATACTCTGCACCGTGAATCCTGTCCCTATCTATAGCAGCACAGCCTTCTTCTGTATATTTTCCAGCTTCAATATTCACTTCTTTTAAAAGGTTCAAAACAGTTTTAGAGCCAATGTTAAAGTGTTCTATGGCATCATACATGCCTAGCTCTAATGTGTCCCTACCCACATAAACTTCCTTTGGTACGAGCTACCAAATCATGCCATTGAGGCATTCGTTTTGATTCTGAGTATTCCCATGTAGACACTTGGAAAGGAGCTCATCATCACTGAGCCTCTGGTATATAGGCTTGATTTTGTGGATAATAAAAGAAGGCAATCCAGCACCATGTTTATATGATTGCCTTGTTCCATTAGCCACACTCTGTTGATATTTGCACCAGCTTGATGCTCCTTGGTCATGTAGAATGTGATCCTTGTTGGAGGCGCAGTGCATCATAACTAGCTAGTATTGCTTGCCTCATGCCCTCCAGATTGCCTACATTGGACCGTATGGCAATGCCATAATAATTTTGTAGTTTGTCTATCATGGCATCAGTTCCCCTTCCCTCCTAACCCAGGCGTTTCTTTTTTCAGTTTTCGTAGTGCAGTACCAGCTCTTTTCTGCACGTGACCGATGCACTCTTGTTTCTCCACCTGAAACCCATCATCTTCATATGTGTCTTTTACCTGTTTGTGGCTTTTTCTGTCTCCGTCACCATTAAGCTCTGTGTATCTCAAGTTATGAGTTTCCAGAGAGCGTCTAAACATGCGCTCTGTTCCCTCTGACTCCATTGAGGGGGAAGACCCCTTGTAATTTGACTTACAATTGTAGTGGTCTACCCTCCATAACACATACTCTTCACTGTCCTTGTCTAAATTGCCATGCACCTGGCATTGTTTACAATTTAAAGTCAGTGCTTCTGCATCCAGCACTTTGCCACTGTCAATTGATATGGCTGTTACGCAGCCATGCATTGCTGGAAGAAAATCCTCTCTTTTGCCACGTTCCATCGCATGAAACCCCACAATTCACAATCTCATCGGGCTGTGCACCCTTCTTTGTATGTATATATGTATGTATATCCAGTCCTGCTTCCAGCATTGACTCCTTGGCAATGTTCGTGCTGGTTTTGTGATTGTTTTAGAATTTTTCCCATAAGCTCTAGCTGTGGGGGTGGAGGCATGTTCATATATGTGCAGAACTTTTTAGCACCACTGTGTCCTTTTCCAATAGAACGCATCGCGTACACTACCCGACGATTTACTTCAAAGTTTTTTGTCTGCTTTTTGGAAGTAAAAAACTCATGCTTCCACCCGCAGTTGTCACACAGAAGCCTGAGATGTGAAGCACAACCCATTCTGACCATGTGGTCCTCCATCAGACTCAGACTGTGGTGACCACAATCAGCACGTGTCAGCAACGAAAATGCCTCACATAGGATGTCCATCTATGAAACGGTAACCCGTAACATAAACTTCCCTTGACGTAGTATTTTGCTCATCCAAATCTTGCAGAGGAACAAGCTTTTTGAAACGAAACAGACCTTGATGTTGAAGCTTCTTGTTGAAGCGCTTCTGACTCGTGTTGATCAATCGAGTCTTCGCTGTTTCCCTTGAACTTCTTCGATTTCTTTGGACCAACAAACCGATTTCCATGGAATTTCGGCTTTCGACGCCTAACTACACGAGCTTTAGGCATATTAAAGCCAGGAAAAGGATTTGAAAGTAAGAAAAGACGAAGTTTTGGCTATATAAGAATTGTTGATAATTGTCTCGTGGTCGCTCGATTGAAAATACTAGAATAAATTTGAGATTACACCTCATGACAATAGCCTGGTGTCGAGGCTTCCTCGGTGAACAATAACACAGGGATTCCACAGAAGAAAATAGGGGTTGGGCGTCTTTTGTACGGATTTTTAGCGAGGTGAACGACGCAAAACAGCATCCGTTGCCCATGGCAACCAAGCACCCAGTCACAAAAAAAATCAAGAAAAAACACATAATATGTTTTTTTATTTAGTTGTTTGAATGTATCATGTGAAAAACACATAGATAATGGACATGTATCAACCACAAAAGTTTTTTCTACTGATTCTTCAAAATTGGTCAAAATTTGGGTATCATACCCTCAGTTTCACAAAATGACAACGAATTTGAGCTCGAGAACTCGCTCGAAAGCGGCGCCAACAAAAGCAACAAAAACAAATTCAGGCAATGGAAACAGAAAGCTGCATCGCTGCGGATAGTGAAGTCGAAATTCTTTACGCAAAATCATGACTTCAAGGTAACTTAAACTACGAGTATAGTGTCTTTGGTTATTTATGCTTCTTGATTTCTTATTAAAATATTGTGAAACATGAACGACAACACCTTATTTGACAGCATATTTTAGAGTAAATGGCTGTTGTTTACACTCCATTTTTATGAATACAATAAAGTAAATACCGACATGGAAAGTGCTTTGTACAGAATTCACACACTCGTTGTTCGTATTAAAAATCTTGGGCCTACGGCAAACGCCGAACTTCAGTCGCTCTTTTTCGAGCCGAACCAAGAAAGCTTGGCTGAAGTGCATGTGTAGCACGGCGTTTGCCGCGCACGAGATCGACCTAATTGACTGGGTCGACCCAGAATTCTGGATCGACGAGCCGTGCCGGGAATGACGACTCTGGTGCGGCGTGGTGGCAAACGGCGTTCTAGAGTCGCACCAACCTACTTGTAATTTATGTGAATTAGCAAATAATGAATGCAGATTGTCAAAACCTGAAAATCAATTCATCCCCCTCATCGCAAAAGTCGGTGTCCCCCCGACAGAACATGCATAATGCCATACGACTCGCAAATACAAAATGGCGCCACATGAACTGGAAATTTTTTCAACTTAAACTCCATAAAAGTGCCCTTTTCTCTGAGAGTTTTAAATTATTTACGAATGGAACTGATACAAAGAATATTAGATCAAAGACCGTCTTGAACTCATGGACTCTAACGCTCAGATCCATAGGCGGCGGAGGACCATAAAAAGTGGGGGTGCTCATTAGTAAGGATGTATGGGAATAGTGAAAACACAAAATATAGTAAATGTATGAAAATCTGACGAAAAGTGGGGGTGCTTGAGCACCCCCTGCCCCCCTGGGTCCGCCGCCTATGAGATCAGATAAGTTGTACTTGACACTGCGCAAGGTTTATAGAAAGCAGACAGCTTACTACAATCTGAAAATTTTTAGGATATTGCTAAAGTTTCAAATTGCTTTACGCACAGAAGAGCTCATTTTATTCACAGTAAATACTGACTGAAACGGCGGTCATTAAAGTTCAATTTTGAAGCTGGTCGAGCACAGGCAGCCCAGACTTACAATATGTGTATAAAGAAATATGGGGAAATGTAAGAATGAATTTTATATCGTTAACATGAGAAAATAAAAATATTTATATCACATACCTTCATTTGAGTCTTTCTTCCTTCCCTTTATGCCACTTTGGGTTGAAAAAGTAATAGCATAGCTAACCAGATTTGTAAAAACCAATCAACACGATTTGTAATAACGCGTCAAAACGATGTTTTGATTTAATGGAAAGATGAAGCCTAGTTTATACGTCGTATTTGATTAAACGAATTTACTTGATCAATTCGTATGAAATTTAGGTTCATTTTCTGTGACGCAAATGAAATAAACCGAAAACGAATTACTGACGTTGTATACGTCCGGGATCGGCGGATACAACGTCTTGGACAAATAATATATAGATTTAGCCACTGGCTAAAAGCGGAGCTCCCCGCGGTTACACATTTGTCTGTGTCAGTTAGAGAAAAAGGTCGCCATTGTACATATATAGACTTGCACCGTTATACAACGTGACCATTTTCCTAAAGTTTGGTTGTCTGAGGTTCAAAGATCTATACCTTTTCTCGTTTGATGACGTCATCGATGACGTCATATCACGTGACCACGGCAGTTGCACCCCCTTGACACTTAGATAGCTTTACCCAAGTTTGGTTGTCTAAAGTTCATCCCTTCCTGAGATTTATTCTTTTTCTCCTACGATGACGTCATACCACGTGACTAGGGTGTTGCAACCCCCTTGTCACTTAGACAACTTCACCAAAGTTTGGTTGTCTGAGGTTCATCCCTTCACGAGATATACTCTTTTTCTCCTATGATGACGTCATACCACGTGACTTCGGTGCTGCAACCCCCTTGCCACTAAGAGAACTTCACCCAAGTTTGGTTGTCTGAGGTTTATTCCTTCCCGAGATATACTCTTTTTCTCCTATGATGACGTCATCGATGACATCATATCACGTGACCACGGCAGTTGCACCCCCTTGACACTTAGACAGCTTCACCCAAGTTTGGTTGTCTGATGTTCATCCCTTCCTAAAATTTATTGTTTTTCTCCTACGATGACGTCATCGATGACGTCATGCCACGTGACTAGGGTCTTGCAACCCTCTTGTCAGTTAGACAACTTCACCAAAGTTTGGTTGTCTGAGGTTCATCCCTTCCCGAGATATTCTCTTTTTCTCCTATGATGACGTCATCGATGACGTCATACCACGTGACTTCGGTGTTGCACCCCCCTTGCCACTAAGACAACTTCACCCAAGTTTGGTTGTCTGACGTTTATTCCTTCCCGAGATATACTCTTTTTCTCCTATGATGACGTCATCGATGACGTCATACCACGTGACTACTGTGTTGCAGCCCCCTTGCCACTTAGACAACTTCACCCAAGTTTGGTTGTCTGAGGTCCATCCCTTCCCGAGATATACTCTTTCTCTCCTATGATGACGTCATCGATGACGTCATACCACGTGACTACTGTGTTGCAGCCCCCTTGCCACTTAGACAACTTCACCCAAGTTTGGTTGTCTGAGGTCCATCCCTTCCCGAGATATACTCTTTCTCTCCTATGATGACGTCATCGATCACGTCATACCACGTGACTTCGGTGTTACAACCCCTTGCTACTAAGAGAACTTCACCCAAGTTTGGTTGTTTGAGGTTCATCCCTTCCCGAGATATACTCTTTTTCTCCCATGATGACGTCATCGATGACGTCATGACACGTGATCATCCAGTTGCACCCCCTTCCCCCTTGCTCTTAACAGAATGCCCCCTCCCAACGCAAGTTTGGTTGTCTAAGCTTCACCCCTTCCTGAGATATGATTCATAAACGGAGAAGGGTCTTGGTTTACCTGTGGTGGGGCACGCAGACTCGCAGACACGCACGGACGCGCCAGCGATACTATAGTGGGAATACCGCTGAACGATGAAAAATGAAGTCGTATACCTCAGTTCTACTTTGAGCTATTGAGTCCTTCCTGCGATACCTATGGTGCTCCGCTCTGCGGCCTTCGGCCGCTAAGGAGCTCCGCTATAAATTTCGACCTCTTCAAGTTTGTTTATACGTCGCATTTCAGACGAGTAAGGACGGTGCCTACAAACAAATATTTTTTTCGCACTTAATGACTATGTGGTAATGAAAGGTAATTTAAAAGGCTATCTATTTCTGATAAAAAAGGTAGGGTACCCACGCAAGTTTTCGAGATAACCCATCCCCAACACCCTAAAAACAGCAGAATTAGCGTTTTTTCTAGAAATTACGAAAAAAAATAATTTTACTCAATAGTTTTATTTAAATTCTACTTTCGCTCGTAAAAGCAGCAGCTGTCAATACATTTGTTGGATTCCATAACAAATGTTTGTAAATTTTGGCTGTTAAAGGTATTTTAGGGGGTAAAATTTCTACAAAAGGCCCAAAATCTACCCTGACAACCGCTACTTTATGCGTTAAAAAAACAGCCTCAAAATATTTTTCGGATAAAAAGAATGATACTGAGGCAGAAACTCACATGTTTCTGACTGAGAATAATTTGGCTGCCATTTTGAAAATATTTGTCCAATTCATCTGGCGCTTCTCGAGAAAACTAGACAAGTTACCAATTTCCCATAGATGGTGACCACTTGTTTGGATGGAATCAGAATGGCCATGACAACTAATTATGAGATCAATGTACGGAGAAGAGAAGCCATCAGGCCTCAGTTTCGTACCGAGTTTGCTAAAGCCCTGTGCAGTGCAAATAATCCTGCTGACGAATTCTTGTTTCGAGGTGATACCTCTAAAAGAGTAAAGGAAGTTGCCGAAATAAACAAGAATATAGGGGGGCAAGACTCGTCAAAGTTTCAGAGGCAGAGGTCAGAGATATTCTCCATACCCATCCTCAGGATACAGGACCTCAATGAGGGGGCGAGGACGATGCGGTGTGGTCGTGGGACCCAGTGGGGCTCAAGCAATTTCTCTGGTTATCTGCACAACCAGTCTTTTCGGAATGTGCCCCAGTCAGACAAAAATACGGTGGCTTATAAGGGCCATCAACATTTTATAGATCGACAGTTAGTAACTGGCGATCGACACTTAGTAACTGGCGATCGACACTTATTAACTGGCGATCGGCAGTTAGTAACTTGCGATCGACACTTATTAACTGGCGATCGACACTTAATAACTGGTGATCGACACTTAGTAACTGGCGATCAACACTTAGTAACTGGCGATCGGCATGGCAAATGAAGTCACCTGGTGCGTTCGATCGGAGTGTGGGGGGGGAGGGGGGGGACTTGACCTATAGGCGGGTAGGAGCTCGCAAAGCGTGACCCACTAAAACCTCTAATTTTCGTACCCCGTTTATGACAAAAAGCTCGAAATATCGGAAAATGAATGCTCTTGTTGTTTATTACCACAGACTTTAGACTTTAGACAGACTTTAGACTTCTCCAGGTTCGATCTCCATCGTGCTTTTGTGACGTATGTAATCTGACACTCTATTGACATCACGTGTTAGCACAAGATATAGGAGGCGACAGCCCTAGTCAAGGGACAGAGTATTTGAGACCGTGTGTGTTAGACGATCTAGAACGAATAGTTGTTAGAGTTTGAAATTGTTTAGGATTGTATCTTGGAATCAGATATCGTGGGGAGTGAAATATATATTGAGTTCTTCTTTGACAACCTTGGGCCGTGTAACACTTTCAATTAAGAATAAACGACGTAGTAATAAACGACAAGTGCATAGATTTTCCGATATTTCGAGCTTTTTGTCATAAACGGGGTACGAAAATTAGCGGTTTTAGCGGATCACGTTTTGCGAGCTCCTACCCATATATCGGTCAAGTCCCCCACCCCCCCCTACCCACCCGATCGAACGCACCACGTGACTTCATTTTCCATGCCACTTGCAAGTTACTGTTTATCGCTAGTTAATAAGCGTCGATCGCCGGTTACTAACTGTCGTTCGCCATTTAATAAGTGTAGATCGCCGGTTACTAACTGTCGATCGCCATTTTAATAAGTGTCGATCGCCAGTTACTAACTGTCAATCGCCAGGTACTAACTGTCGATCGCCAGTTACTAACTGTCGATCGCCAGTTATTAAGTGTCGATCGCCAGTTAACAAGTGTTGATCGCCAGTTACTAAGTGTCGATCGCCAGTTAAAAAATGTCGATCGCCAGTTAATAAGTGTCGATCGCAAGTTACTAACTGTCGATCGCCAGTTAATAAGTGTCGATCGCCAGTTACTAAGTGTCGATCGCCAGTTAATAACTGTCGATCGCCAGTTAATAAGTGTCGATCGCCAGTTATTAAGTGTCGATCGCCAGTTATTAAGTGTCGATCGCCAGTTAACAAGTGTTGATCGCCAGTTACTAAGTGTCGATCGCCAGTTAAAGAATGTCGATCGCCAGTTAATAAGTGTCGATCGCAAGTTACTAACTGTCGATCGCCAGTTAATAAGTGTCGATCGCCAGTTACTAAGTGTCGATCGCCAGTTACTAAGTGTCGATCGCCAGTTAATAAGTGTCGATCGCCAGTTATTAAGTGTCGATCGCCAGTTAATAAGTGTCGATCGGCAGTTACTAACTGTCGATATCGCCAGTTACTAACTGTCGATCTATAAAATGTTGATGGCCCTTATAAGCCACCGTACAAAATGTCCAACCAGAAGTCATCACAATAGTATGTGTCTTCCTGTAATGAACTTAAGTCAATGATAGATAATCAACCAAGTTTTCAGGCTGATAACACAAAAAAACTGCATTTTTGAATGGCAAAAACTTACATCAGACCCTATTATTTTACACTATGTTGCTCATTGTCATATTGAATTCATAGATTATCCAAGTAATTATAGCATGCATGCTCACAGAAACTTCTCTGTCCAACAACAACTTATTATTGATTCTGAGGTTGATAATCTATTTAGACTTGGTGTAATAGGTGTTTCATCTCATGAGTTGGGACAATGTCTGTCCCCTATTTTTGTTATCCCTAAAACAGATGGTTCCTATAGGTTAATCTTTAATTTCAAGCACTGCAATCAAGCTGTTCTGTTCAGACATTTCAAAATGGATACATTGAAAACAGTCTTGAGTTTGATGACACCTGGTGTTTACATGGCTTCTTTAGATCAGAATCATGCATATTATACTATTCCTGTGGCTATAGAGCACAGGAAATATCTGAAATTCTCTTGGAAAGGTCAACTTTTTGAGTTCAGAGCGTTGCCCATGGGATTAACCAGCTCACCTAGGACTTTTACTATGGTGATGAAACCTGTTTTGGCCACTTTAAGACAGAGGGGCCATGTTATTAGCGGATACATAGACGACTTTTATTTGCAAGGGGATGACTTATCTGAGTGTGGATAACATCAAGCAGACAGTTGAACTGTTTTTTAAACTTGGTTTTCATGTGCATCCAAGTAAATGTGTTCTACAACATAGCCAAGAGGTCATCTTTTTAGCTTTCATCATCAATTCTGTTTCCATGGTAGTTAAGCTATCACAGAAGAAAAAAGAGAAGCTGAAATACCTTTGCTTGCAAGCTTTTTCTGGTGATGTCTTTACTATCAGATTCATTGCCCAAGTTATTGGCAAGATTATATAATCTTTGCCAGGTTTAGAATTTGGCTGGTTGCATTATTGCAACTTAGAACGTGCCAAGATAAAGGCATTGGCAGGCAATTGTGATGACTATGATGGTCATATGAGTTTGTCTGAGCCAGCAAGGGAAGATTTGCATTGGTGGTGCAACAATGTTATGGAGGCCTATTGTAATATCAGTCGCCCTCCAATTGCTTATGTTTTCAGACTGATGCAAGTGACACTGGTTGGGGCATCGCATGTACAACACATACCTCTTTGCAATCTCAGGGTCTATGGACTCAACAGCAAGCTTCTCAGCATATCAACGTAAGGGAACTCTATGTAGTCTATATTTGCTTGACCATTTTTTGTAAGGAAATGGTTGATGCTCATATCAGATTTGAACTGGATAACATGACAGCAGTGGCCTATGTCAATCCCATAGGGGGTAGCAGATCTATCGCTTGTGATACAGTTGCCAAGAAAATTTGGCACTGGTGCATTCCTAGGAATTTGTGGCTGTCTGCTTTGCATATTCCTGGATCATCTAATGTCATTGCAGACACATTGTCCAGGAACCACCACTCATGAGTGGAAGCTCAATCCTCAAATGTTTAATAAATTTTGTAAGATTTCTCCACCCTTTTCTATTGACCACTTTGCTTCCAAGGTCAATGCACAGCTTCCTAGGTATGCCTCATGGAAGCCTGATCCCCAGGCAGCTGTCACAGATGCATTTAGTATTTCCTGGGAAAAAGAGTATTTTTATGCTTTCCCTCCCTTTAGTCTAATACCCAAATGTCTAGACAAGATAACGTCAGATCAAGCCAGAGGAGTTATGGTGGTGCCGGTGTGGCCTTACCCAGCCCTGGAACACAAGGATTCTACAGATGCTGATGCATCAGCCAAGCCTTCTGCTGGGGAGACCAGAAATACAGCTTGTCATTCACCCATAGAAGAAGGTGCACAGCATGGAGGGAAAGCTAAAGCTGCACGACATGAAAAGTTGCGTTTACAGTTGCAGAAAAGGTGGCTAAATCGAATGAAAACTACAAATTTCATCGGGTTTTATTGCGTTTTCCCTTGTAGAAAACGTTGGCTTTTCATCGAGTTTTCTTTAAAAGAAAACGTGGTAAAGTGCATCTTTACACGTATTTTCCTGTCAGAAAATGTTATGTTAAGATAGTGTTTGCACACGTTTTCCAGTTATAAAACCTTTCAAAACTCCGCGTTTTGATCGGGTTTCCTTCTCAATAAATTTGAAAAAAGTCGGCATTTTTTTGGATTTTCTTTTAGTTTTAAATCGCGTAAAGCTCATGTGTCACATGATTTTCTATTTTCCAACATTTCCATTACAACTTTTCGTTGTTCATGGGAATCATCCAACTTCATACCCCCCTCCCCAAATAAAACAATTATTTTGTAATTTCAAACTTTGTTTAATCATTTTTGCATAAAAACGTACAAACGCCTATATATACATCTATTTCCTAGTAGCTTCTAGTGCATTTCTTTTCTAGAGTCTTATCACATAATATGTACAATTGGAAAGAAAATACATGTCAGTGGGCTAATTTAAAAGACTATTGTGTCCTAACATGACTAGTCGGGCTTTTAATATGATCATGGATTACCTGACATTTTAACGATGGGTTTTTCGATAGCGCACAACGTTCATAGAGCAAACAGATAGAGCTTCCTATGTCCTCCTCTTCCGTTTCCTTCACGTTAATTATATTTAGCAAGTGGGGTTAGCCCGGGGGGGGGGGGGGGGGGTTCTTCACATGTCGACCTGATAGGGGTGCTCGTCGTATTTTTTAGGGGTCAAAATCGAATCTCAGGTATTTTTAGGGGGTATCAGAGAAACATTGTGGCTTTCACTAATAAATGGAATTTTTTAGGGGTACGCAAATGAATGAAAAGGTCACAAACCAAGTAAAACGTTTTCTTTCTATCTTTGTTCATTTATAGCTTTAAAATAAGCTTGTTTTGAGATGAGAAACAATAAACAATAACAAAAAAAGGTTTATTGTTGGTATTTTTTAAGGGTCATTTTGTTTTAGAAGGTATTTTTTAGGGGTCGCATTTTTTATGTCCTGGTATTTTTTAGGGTATGTTTTCCGATGTCCCGACGAGCACCCTATCACTCTTACATGGGAGAACCCCCCCCCCCCCCCCCGGGAGGGTTAGTTACGGGAACCGGACGTCGTGATTGATGGAGGCTTCTGTGCTGCGAACCTCTTTAGCGTCATACACTTGCCTTCGCTGGAAGTATTGTTGCTAACTTTCTTAAGTGCCCTTAGCATGTTGGTGTAGCTTTTTACGAGCATCCCTGGACACCCCAGTTTCTTCTTAGGATATAAGTCCAGCGTTAGTATAGGCCGACCACTTCTGTTCTTCGGACCTAGTTTGTAGGTCGTCAACATTTCTGCGCGCCTGCTTAGTTTCTGTGAAAACAATACAATAAGAAGAGATTTTGAAATACATAAACAAGCAAAAACATAAAGCGAGGATAATAAATTATGCGAGTGTTCAGAGTACTTATACTTATACGTACTAGAGAGTACTTATACGTACAATACAGCATTGGATTAATTTTTCGCACGTTGCTGTTTTTATTTATGCACGCGCTAAAATAAATAATTAGTAATAATCACTCCAGTCACTTATTAACAATTAGTCGCCTCAGGCTCTGTGATTAATAGCGAATAGTCACCGAGACAAAATTGTTTTAGTACTCAAGCGATTCATGAGGGTTTTATTATACTAAATGCGCTGATTGGTCGAGAGTCTTGTTTTCTCTCGCTATAATCACCTACCGGTGACTATAACATTGATATGATATGGAGTGCACGAGATTTTTGTTTATATGATCGTGAAAAAATCCATCGAAAACATTTTTTTTATCACATAGCGGATGTTGCGACCCTCTCGCTAACAAGGCCCTCGCCGAATCTCTTGACTGCCAAAAGTGTTCACCCTCTGAGTGCACGGAGTGCGTTCCCCCCTCCTCTGGCTAACCGGACTCACTAAGGGGGACGGACAAATAGAAAGGTGACGGAGGGCAAAGCTAAAACAAATTTCGAGCAAGCAAAATTCAAAGAAAAAAATATCCGGGTAACGTCATTCAAGGACTAGTCGACTAGGAGTCAAGGCCATAACTATATGACATAAATAAAAAAAAAACATTGTTTCTGATTCACATGCTTTTCGTAACATATGTTAACTCTAAGAAGGCGATTCCCGCACTCTCCTCGTATCACCAACCTTGTGATAAAGCATTACTTAATTGAATTGTAGATGGTACACCAATAAAATTGGCTAGCATTTTGAAACGTTTTGGAATGAGAGAAATATTTATCTGTATGACCTACAAGTCACGTCACCACTTCTTCAGAGTAACACAAGGAGACACCGATCACTCAGACTTGACATATTCGCCTGATGTATATAAATAGAGTTACTACTAGTAATACTGAAGGATTTACCGTTCATTGGGATTTCATCCTTTGGATCGGTCTTGCTCTTCCTCTAGCTTTTATATGCACCTCTGAATGCGGCCTACAAATAGAGTTTCGTCCATTTTAGAGCATTACAAAAGCACAATAGTGACGTTTCAATTTGTCATAATATATCATATCACGAGATTGGATTACACGGGATCGAACTGGCACTCAAACGGTTAAAATTTTTTTTGTCCTTGGCTCGCTTTTCCTAATTCTTTAGTATATTTAGCTGAAATTTATTTAATCAATTCACACCCTTATACCCTTTTGCTAGCTAAGCATTCCCCTTGGGCCCTCGAACCCTTTGGTAGGCTTTATGACATAGAAATTATAAATTTTAACAGGAGAGTTCGTGAGAGTTTTGGCGGGAACTATGTTGCATACACGATCTTTTGCAAAATAACGTCTAAAACATATCGGAACGCTATCAATTAAAGTAAGCGAGCATTGTACATACTTTTACATCGGCGGGGACTTCGATTATTAGGCTCGATGCTGTTTGTCGGGACTCGGGACTCTTCGATTTTGAAGTGTGGAAGTAATTTAGGAAACCTCCAGAGATGTTTAAAATATCTCGAAAGTATTGTAGTTGCACGATTTACTAATACTTACTTGCAATCGATGTCAGTCGATGTTTCTTGACTTCTTGTTCTCAAATCATACCCCCGTATGCGCATGCGTTTTTGACAAACTGTCAATGGCATCTTCGATTCTGTCACACCACGGTCAGTGATCACTCAGAGTCCGAGTAGGCATGAGAAAGACAAAAACTGCCGCAACGAAAGGGAAAAAAATCCTTATCGTTAAGCTAAACAACCTGCCTAAGGCCCTAAGGAGCTCAGAATAAAAGATAGCCGAGGATCTGCCACAAAATGTGGAACCTTCAGTTCAGCCTGGTGACGCCATTTAGAGGCCGATGTATAATTATAAACCGGCACTACATTGTATATAGGACAGAAATGTGCAAAAATCCACCCGGTTTGTTCGTGGACCGAGACAATATTTTTCACTGCCGCGAAAGAGAATGTTTTCTAGGGCAAATTGTTTTCGATAACCTTAAACGAAAATCTATGTAAATTTGACATTTTTATTACATTTCTTCAAGTTTATAAAACACGAAAATATAAAATTTCTATACGATTTCCTTGATAGAAACTTATGTAAACTACAAGTTTTCCTTCGAATTTCTCCAGATTTTCTTAAAGAGGAAATTTAATGTTTACTTCGCGTTTACTATTATTAGAAATGTGTGTAAACTTTGCGTTTTCCTCCGTTTTCAAGGTGAAAACATAAAACTTGAAGTTTATTCTGCACAAACCTTATTAAACTCGGAAACATGAAATTTACATTAAGTTTTAGCTATAGACGAGCGTGTGTAAACGCAACTTTTCGTCTCGTGCTGATGGCCTGTCCTTTGTTAGGGAACATTGTAGAAAGCAGGGCTTTTCTGAACATGTTACCAGTGTTCTCCTTTACTCGTGGAGGTCTTCTACGCAGAAACAGTATGAAGTCTATCTTAAAAAAATGGAATGTTTTCTGTCGTGAAAGGAAGATTACACCATATTCCCCCAATTTAAGCCATGTATTGGAATTCTTACACTCACAGCGCCATAGTGTAGTTATGACTAGATAAATGGTTGTACCTCGTGGTCAGCGGTCACATGACCAAAGACCTTCGTTCACGGTTTGGGCGCCATGGCCGCCACTCGAGTAAAGTACTGTGGTGAATGAAACCTGACTTGTTTGTCTTTATTAACTTATGGCGTGGTGTCCAGCGGTGGGTTAATGAACGTATTTAACCCCTGGCCTTCTAAAGGCGAAGGTAATCCTCGGATTCATGGATCTACATGACAGCAAGAACGGTTTTTGTGCAATCAAATGTGTACCATTCACGCCCGAAAAGAGATTCGGATGGAAGCAGCTTATTCTCCGATGGCTGGGCCAACAAATGGGCCTTTATCGTGTTCCACAACTTTTCACAAGAACATATAAGACTACTACACTAATTCATGCCGGTCATTTACGCTGATATTTATTTTCGAGCGAGAAACATGCGGGAAACAGGGAAACGTGTAACATGGCTACCTGCCAGGTCTCCACGTGCTCTTACAAGATCTGCGAGCCACGCGACAATAAAGCCGCCATGTTAGCATTTTTGCATCCACATCCACGGGCCACATCTTCAGGAAACATTGACTCTTTTATTTTATCACTCTCGAAGTCATCTATTCATCTACATCAACAGCAGGATCCATTATTTATTTATTCACACGGACTTTGACTATTTAAAATCATTCACTACCAGGGTTCATCAAGTCCATGCAAGCAGGCAACTACTGTACCATCCAGTTCAAGCCAAGTTCAACAACAACCGCTGCACATCCATCACAGCCTCTTCCGACCTCAGCCTTGCTATTATACTGCTCCAAAGATTATGGACACTACCCTGAACTGTATTTTATCTCCATGTTTGTTTGTTTCTCTATTTATTTACATATGTCAGCAGTGCTATTTTGTTTCTCCGAGATAGGCCTAGATTTACTTATTTACTTTCCCCATAGCACATCGCAGTTACTCATTTGTCTTGTGTCCATGTACATATTTGTATTTCTTTTGTATCCCCTCCCCTGACCCCACTCTCACAACTCAAGAACTACAAGAACATTAGAAGGGTTGTAAGGAGAGAAGAAAAAGTGGTCACCCCTCCCCCCATACATGGTACCACTGGTAGCCATGTATGCTGTTATGTTATATGTGTGTAAGCATACCTGTCCCGTAATTGTATTCCCGGTAACCTACGTGTGTGTACCCCACAGTAGTGTGTGTGTGTACCCCACAGTAGTGTGTGTGTGTACCCCACAGTAGTGTGTGTGTGTGCCCCACAGTAGTGTGTGTGTGTACCTCACAGTAGTGTGTGTGTACCTCACAGTAGTGTGTGTGTGTACCTCACAGTAGTGTGTGTGTGTGCCCCACAGTAGTGTGTGTGTGTGTACCTCACAGTAGTGTGTGTGTGTACCTCACAGTAGTGTGTGTGTGTACCCCACAGTAGTGTGTGTGTATCCCACAGTAGTGTTTTCATGTACCATCGTTCAGTTCCATCTGGCCTTCCCTATATTGTAACCGTTTGTTAACCAGTACTTAGCAATGTTTTCTTTCCATGTAATCGCAAGTTATTTTCTCACAGTTTAGCCAGCCTCAGTATAGTTTATCACCTGCATGCATGTCCCTGTAATTTATTTGTTCTCCCTTTTAGCGGTATCTTGTAAGTAAGGAAGAAAAAAAGGTTGCGCCATAGTGTAGTTATGACTAGATAAATGGTTGTACCTCGTGGTCAGCGGTCACGGTTTGGGCGCCATGGCTCGAGTAAAGTACTGTGGTGAATGAAACCTGACTTGTTTGTCTTTATTAACTTATGGCGCAGCTTCATTTGTCATATTCAGCTATGAATACTGCTAGGTCAGCATTATCATGTGTTATCTCTGTGGATAACACACCAGTTGGCCAACATCCAGTTGTTTGTCGTTTCCTTAAGGTGCCTTTGAGAGAAAACCTCCATCTAAGAAATATTATGGGATTTGGGATGTACAAACTGTACTTCAGTTTTTAAAGACCTATAGCTCTAATAATTCTTTAACTCTCAAGGAATTATCTTTAAAGTTAGCTATGTTATTAGCTTTGGTTAGTATTCAAAGGAAACAAACCATATTACAACTTAGTATAAATACTGAACATCTGAAAAAATCCCCTGATGAGTTCATATTTATTCTAAGTAAACATGTCAAACATTAAGTAGACCCAATTATCAAGTTCCTCCTGTCATTATTCTTAGATATCTTGAGGACCCAGAGGTATGCCCTTTTCAGTGTTTGGAGGAGTATATTGATCGAACAAAGAACTTGAGACAAGATGATTTTTTGCTTATCTCCTTTATAAAGCCTCATCATAAGATAGGCTCTCAGACATTAGCTAGATGGATTAAGACTGTATTACAGTTGTTGATGTTGTTGTTGATATAGCATTGTATAAGCCTCATTCAACAAGGCGTGCTGCATCTACAACAGCTTTTCTTGCTAATGTTCCTTTAGATGACATCCTAAAGAAAGCAGGATGGAGTAATGCTGATACATTTAAGAAGTTCTATTATAAGCATGTAACTTCCTAGTTCATGATATTGCAAGAGCATTTATTGTATTGCCATGTAATCAGAATTAAAACAAAGTAAACAACATTAACATGAAATAATATGTTTATTTTCTTATACATATTGCTCAACCATTTGTGGTATAAGTTTATTTGCTGCTCATTGTTTCATACACACGCTTTGAAGTCTTCATGTCAGTACGAAGGTTACGGTTTATGGGATAGAATTGGAAAAGTTAAGAGACTTACCTGTAAGTTGAAGTTTGACTTGAATTCTATCCCATAAAGAGTAGTAACCGGAGGACTGACACCCACCGCACGGGCCTTCCTTGGTGTGATTGTCATTTGTGGTTTCTTGACTTTGTTGTGTGTGTATTTCAGCAATGAGTGCTTTGAATAAATGATTTCTTACGTCACGCTGCTCCCAGTAGGCTTTGCGTTCGTTCTTCATGTCAGTCCTCCGGTTACTACTCTTTATGGGATAGAATTCAAGTCAAACTTCAACTTACAGGTAAGTCTCGTTTAACTTTCCAATTAAATTCGTCCAACGTATAGGCTACAATATTTGCCAAAACGCTTGGACCGCTAAAACGGATGCCCATTCTTACAAGCTATTTAAGACCAGCACTTCAGAGTATTCGCCCCCCTCCCCTTCCCTTTCAATGTTGATATCAGTGAGATTAATTGTCTCGGCATTTTGAAGCCCGCGATCTGAACGTTCAAAATATGTACCAACATTGAGTGGGGGGGGGGGGGGTAACAAATTTTGAGAACAATCCTTAAACTGAAGAGAAAATACAGAGTTCTCAAAAACGGTCCAAACCTTTTTGGCAAAGATTGTAGGCCTAGCACGCTGAACATATCGAGAATTATAATATTTATATAATAAATTTATCAGGATTCATATTCTGATCGAAATACTGGATATTGGATATTGACTAGTACTCTTTGGATTTCTTATTGTCAGTTTAGGTTGATGATACTGTCATCTGATAATAATCATAATGCTCTCGCCTCACTTGTGCCATACATCGCATTCCAAGTTAACGTTTTTGATTATGTTTTTAGCTACGCTATTACAAATCCAGTTGAAATTTTATTACAAATCCTGTTGTTATTACAAATCCAGTTGCTTGTTATCACACCTCTGGTTGTTATTACAAATACATTCATTTGATACATACGTTTTGGGTTCATTTTTTGTCAGTTTGACTCCATGATGTATGGATGTGCATAATTTTTTGCTACGTGGATAGATCATTGTATTTTTGCTCTGTCATTTTTCTCTTGATACTGTTTTTTCATCACAAGAGAGAGTCACATTTTGTACCTTCAGTCAAGGGGAGGGTAAACATTTTACAAAAAGTTACCCTCTGCTAAATGATGTCATGTCCCCTCAAGAAAAGGTTGCATTGATTACATTATTTTCATATGATACCAACCAATTACACTTTAAAATAACAAATATCAAAGCATTCAATGCCAAAGAACCAGTGAATAACTCATCTTTTTGTTGCAAAAACGTTTACCCGTTTCTTCCTTAAAATCCTTTTAGAAAATGGTGAGCCGAGCAGAGTCACTAGAAAAAAGTGACTGGACTGAAGAGGCTAAAGTAAAATGGCATCAGATCCTCATGACGACAGACTACATGTCCTCTGAGGACAGTGAGGAAGAACAAAAAGATGATGGTCAGAGAAGAATGGTCCTAAAAGTGAAGCCCCTCCCTTGGGAGCGAAAAGAGCTCAGAGATGGAAAAAAAGGTCCCTTGACCAATTATACTTAAGGAGACGAAGGGCCCTGCAGAAGCGACTGAAACGTGTTCGGACCACAGACAATTTGTCTCAGCGAGCCCCGCCCAGACAATTGCCCAAGATGGGCTGTAAGGAGAGAGGACAGTGTCAACTCTTCTGCCTCTGGTCCTTCTACTCCTGGTGGTGTCGCAGCTGAAGAACCAGGAGACACCCCTCGCACATCACGGCGTAGGGACTCATGATAATGAACATTACAAATTGTAGATATGTAAAAAATATAGCATTGATTGGTCCTTCATAGGCACAAAATGAATTTCTATCACTGGTCTGTAATGTTTTCTTCTAGGAAGCAATGTTGGCTGTTAGGCAGCATCAAAAGCAATGTGCTATTCCAGAAAAAAATCCATACCCCCATCAAGAGGGTCAATCATTCAATCTCCCGGATTTTCCAGACCGTTAAGACATTATGTTCCATACAAGCACTGTATTTTTGCTGGGGGATCTTTAAGTAACCCTAAACTAAACCTCTGTGTTAGGGGTATGGATTTTCCTGGAATTGCACAATCGAGTGCTACAAATTTGAGCCATTTTCGGTGATAAGAGCTCCTTGGTTCTTCATTGCAATGGAGAGCAAAGTCATTTTGTTTTTCGTGTTTTGTAAATTTATCTCCAATCAATCAATTATGTATATTAAAATATGGATTGCTACTGTGTTTGCAGTTCTGGGTAGCATCAAAGCAGTGAGTGCTGCACATTTTAGCCATTTATTGGGTTTTCCATTTGCAGTGAAATATATCATATATCTTCCAAAAGCAAAGGAAAATGCAGGATTTAAGTGGGTGTTGGCATCCACATAAATATATGGAAAAATCTAATATATGAACCTTTATAGCTTCAGATATGTTAAAGGTATTGTTTTGTGCTTTTAAAATGCTCCTTAAAGTTACGGAAAAACATTATTTAGAAATATAATAAAATATTAAGTTGTTGAAACTTAATAGATAACGAAACTTTAAACGTTTCTTAAAGTCACTTAAAGTTAATATTTCTGAAACTTTAAGGTACTTCTTAAAGGTCAGGTTCTACAGCATTTCCAAGCCTTTAAAAAGTTATGTATACGCACTTAAAACTCAAATTTCAGGTTTCTTAAATGTTTAGGAAAGTTTTGGAAATATTGAATTTCAGTCGCCTTTCCGGATCTTTCATGCTATAGCTTAAATCCACTTTTTCACCTAGTGGTCCAAAACATCATTCTTTTAGTTTTAAAATATTACCAAAGTCAGCTTTTCGGTGGACACCTCTCCAACCTATATCTATGCCTTAAACAGAAGAAAAAGGTGTTGATCCGTAGATTGAGAAATTTATTGCTCTGATAAAAAAGGTACAGTAGGACTCCGCTATGTTTGAAAAAACAAATTAAAATATTTTTACAGTGCAAAAATCATCTTAGGCCTACGGGCAAACGCCGTGCCAGAGTCACGCCGTTCCAATACAAAACAATAGAAAGTTCTTGATTATAAAGTATAATGAAGCAACATCCTTTGAAAAGGAAAGGTTCGACAGAAGAAGAGCGACTGAACTTCGGCGTTTGCCGAAGGCTTAATTTGATTGCACGGTTTCAGTTTTGACGGTTGAGTAAATTATGTAACGGTGAGGTACGTTAAGAGCGCTCGTCCACAAATATCGACCAGTCGCGAAATAGAAACATTTTCGAAATTCGCCAAATTTTGCTCATTTCTTCCTCTACTAGATCTTTAATCGCTGTGAAAATTTCAGGTCGATCCGATAAATATTTTACATGAGTGAGATTGTTATGAGATAAATCCGGCTAATTGCTCCGTTAGAGACCATTTTAAGCCAGACCATTATATTGATTGCTTTATGAGGCCATCATGAGCATGGGCCAGCTACATTTAAGGTTACGGACTACTACTTCGTCGTAATTTTCGTTAAAATGGCATAATTTTGCGAAAAAAGTCGCATCTAGACAAGTGATACCTCATTTATTATTTCTTCTCCTTTACTATAAATAGATTATTTCTTCAATTTTTTAGGGAGTTTTCTTTCCGACGCATCGGGTAAAGTTTCGAGATCTCCACGCACGCGGATTCACGATTCTTTTGTTCTTTAACAACACTTTACCATGGGCTTAGATGTGTTCTAAAAAATCGTGATGGGGATTTTTGAAATTGTTTAAAAGAGCCGATTTTAGAGCAAATTTTGTGTTTCATCAAAAAATGTTGAAACATTATTTACAAAATCATAACTTGAAAAGGAGATCGAATTTCCAAAATCCCCGACGCGGTTTTTTAGAACACATCTTAGTCAACGCTAATATGGGGTCAATGAACGAAAATATTCGCGAGGTTGGAATTCTAAAAAGTTGAACTGATGCACCGGAAAAGGAACTCCATAAAAATGTTTGTTTTGCAAAATGAAATGAAATTATATACCATAGTTAAGCGCAGGATATAAGCTTTAAAATGAGGAATCACTTGTAAAGATAGGAACATTTTTCGTTAAATAATGCCATTTTAGCCAAAAAGTACCCCGAAGGTAGTCCGTAACCTTAAACGAAGCTAAGAGTACAATTCGAAATATAATTGACTTTCCCGATCACGAAGGCTTGTTTACTTCTTGTACGCACAGAAATCTGTACAGTGCGCAGGCGCCTACAATGGCGGCTACAAGAATTAGGGCTCCGGGAAAGATTGTAGCTAGCCTTGTCATCGCTCTCTTTGCACGTTCTCTGGACCTCTCTAGTACTCCATCTAAAGCTAGGTGTGATATCCAGGTTGTTGAGTTTCGCCTGCGTCTTCGTAGTTTCCGTATTTCCAACTTTGGATTTTACCACCCACGCCTTGCTGTTCTGAAAACGACCAAACGTGGTTCGACATCCCTCTTGATCCACCTACAGATATTACGACCTTCAGTGATGTGGCGATCAATCCGGGCCCAGTTACTGGCTTTGAACGCCTTGACTCTTCGCAGTGTTCTTCGGCCTTCAATCTACAAAGCCGCCAAACTCCAGCTCAGGGAATCTGCTACCCAAGCTCTCAGCTCCGCGCTCTTCGCGCCCAGTATCGACCAAGTGATTTGGGTTTCTATAGTGCACTTTAAGGAGCTAGGGATTTTTCGTTGCTGAGGAAAAAGAGCTGGCCGGAAGAGAAGAGAATGTAGAAAACCGACGGATTTAATACCAGTAGTTACTCCGCGTCGCTGTTATAACATGAACTTGAGTCGCTGTCGTTATTTATACAATCTAACTCCGGTGAAGGTTTTGTCCAGTAGACCAGCGCCAACAAATGGCCGTAAACCAGCCTCCACGCCGTCGTTACTAATATGTAATGTTCGCTCATTGCTACCAAAAGTTGATGAACTTGACTATGTAGCCAGATTAAACAATGTTCACATTTTGTGTGTCACTGAAACCTGGTTGTCGGCGAGCATTCCCGATTTGCTAGTAAATATGAGTGACTACATTTTATTCCGAAATGACCGTCCCTCTCATGCGGGTGGTGTCGCTCCCTATATAAACTGTAAAATCCCTTGTAAGCGGCTCCTGCATTACGAACTCAGCGGACATACTACTGAAACATTATGGCTTCAACTTAGACCTTTTCGCCTCCCACGAGTGATATCAGGGATTTTGGTTGGCATTATTTACCACCCACCTCACACTACCGTTGCCGACAATAATTTATTGTACAATCACCTGCAAAGTGTTGTTGACTCATTTTTGCGTGAACATCCAGAACATCTTGTTGTAGTCTCTGGGGACTTTAATCCAAGCATTTCTGCCGCCTATATTAAACGCTCGTGCGGCATGTCCGAAGTGGTTAAAGTGCTCACACGGGACACCGGCACCTTAGATTTGTGCCTAACGAACCATCCGAAGCTTTTAGCAGAGCCTAAGCAGCTACCGAAACTAGGCACGAGCGATCACTATTGTGTATTGATCTATTCTCTTACACCATCCACCGCTGGCTCAAAAAGAACAATTACTCGCCGTGACATGCGCGATAGCTCTTTTAGGCGACATACCAAGTCGGAGAAAGTATATCCATTTCCATCGGCTGATTTGGAGAATTGAATTTAGTAAATAAAATATAAAACTTTGTTTTTAGATGTTGATTTAGATCCTGATTTAGATGTTTCTACAAGTAATTCGTCTTCTAATATCAAACGAGAACAATAACAGAGGAGTGGCTGACACAGACTCTAAAGTTAATAATGTTCTAAATTGTACCTCTTATCTCTTTGTAAAAAAATATTTGATATAAATTAACATCTACCACTCTTAGATATTAGATAGATCACATGGAGAAGGGGAAAAATAAATATAACTACACTAGTGCCACTTTCTTTTCTATTTGCCACAATGTCTATTACATTCTTCCGTGACTTATCCGTTTATCATAGCTTTCTTCTCCCTGGACATCCAACGAGCTTTAGTAGATATCTAAAACAGAAAATAGTGACTTATCAGTGGTTTTGTTGCAAAAAAATAATTGATGTGTGTACAGGAATACTATTATATATAAAACGCCGATATGGATATCGAGGTCAAACTGTTGGCACTGAAAAACGGCTGTGTTGCACGGATTCGCTGCAGTTTTTGTAGAAATCACTAAACCCGGATAGTTGTCCTGGTATCTTGTATATTTATTCTTGTGTGCTTTAAAACGCTACTTCGTAATCATATATCTACTCGGTGCTCGCTCTCAATCCAAAACTCTACACGCCTCTTTGCTAACTGGCTCATATTACATGGCGTGACACGCTAACCATTAACTTGTAATGTGGTTCCTATTTTCATGCAATTTTCTGTCTAACACTCGCCCTCCATTAAGAGGTGTCATCCTTGACAACGATAAGGTTAAGTTATACATGTATAGATGTGTGTTCCATGTCTTCCTCTGCACATCAGCAACTTGGTTGGGTTGATCAGGCCCTTCCTTGAAGCTTATCTGAAGACTATTCTACGTTCACAACTTACTTGACATGAATAACTAATTTCTTTCGAAATTTTCAATATGTAATTTGTCTACATATCCTAAAATACCAGGAGTGCAATTTTAACAACACAAACATAATAATAAAACAATAACTAGCTGGAAAATATAAACATTTGTAATCAATCAGGTCATACTGGAAAATGTAACCATTTGGAATCAGTCAAGTCATATACTAAGGATTATAAGTGTATCTAAACATTGTTCATCAGTTCTGCATGATACTTCGCGTACTTTCTATGCGTAGCTCGGTATCTCGTAACTTGTTGCAGTGGTACCGTAACTTTGTTGGTATGGCCCCGCCGGTTGCACGTAGCTTTGTTGATTTATCATAGGTTGCACGTAACTTTGTTGATTTATCATAGGTTGCACGTAACTTTGTTGATTAATCACAGGTTGCACGTAGTACGGACTCTGATGTAGTGGATATCCGTAATGGTGAGCATGCGGTAACAACGGTTGGTAAACATACGGCAAATGCTGCTTATTCACCGCTACCCAATTGAAATACACTGGCGTACCCGGCTCTATATACGTAAACCGTGTTGGCGCACATCGATTGCGTATGGGACGAGTTCCTGAAGCTTCAATTTCCGGTGGATCTATAGCACCGCCGTGGATAAGCCTTGTTTCATCTTCATTTGTGCCATCCACATCTTGTTGTTCACTCACCTGCCTGCCGAACTGTCATCGTCAGTTAAGTCGGTCTCCTCTGGTGTGGCACCGCCTTCCGCCATTATCTCCACTTCTTCCTCTGCGGTGGCATCTAGACAATGACCAGTCTCGTTTTCCGGTTCCGTAGTCTGGTTAGAAGGCTCTCCGGCGGCCGGTGTAACAACCCAATCAGAAAGATCATCGTCATCGTTGTCTGATTCGTCATCGCTACTTCTATCCTCTGCGGTCTCTTGGACATGCCGTGGGTGTGGAGTGGGTGGTCTATGTCTTGTAGGTTGAGCTGGGATCCATGGATCGATGGGTAGGTAGTCACAAGGCAATAACAAGTTCCTATGTAGTGTGCGGATCTTCCCATTGCATCTTCTCTCCGGCCGGACGTCATACACTGGACTGTCTGACCCTTTCCGCTCCACTATGACATACACCTCGTCCTCCCAAAAAGCACGAAGCTTTCCGGGGCCCCCTCTCTCTGATAGATTACGCACAAGTACGCGGTCCCCTGGTTCTAATGTTGAGCTTCTCACACGTCGGTCATAACCTTTCTTACCTCTGTTCGCACTCTGTGTTGCCGACTTTTGTGCCAACAAATAGGCTTGCTGCATCGCGAGTTTCCACTTCGAAGCATACTCCGAAGGTGTCGATGCCTGTGCGGTACCTGGCACCTCAAACATCATATCGATGCGTAGCCGTGGGCTTCTTCCGAAGAGTAAATAACATGGGGAAAACTTTGTAGACTCGTGGACAGTACAATTGTATGCATGGATAACCTTGTTCACGTGATCCTTCCATCTTGTTTTATGAGCCTCTGGGAGTCTCCGGAGCATCCCGAGCAATGTGCGGTTCATGCGTTCTACTAAACCATTCCCCTGGGGGTGATATGGTGTTGTACGCGAATGCATAACACCGGATAACTGCTCTAGGCGCTTGAACAGCTTGTTCTCAAACTCTCCGCCCATGTCATGGTGTAATTTCTCAGGGAAGCCAAAGCGCTGAATATAATCATTGAAGATCTTGTCGGCAGCTGTCTCGCCAGCTTTATTCCGTGTCGGGTATGCCTGGGCGTATTTTGTGAAGTGGTCAACGACAACAAGAATATATTCATACCCCCCTGAGCTTTTTTCAAGATGCACGAAATCTATGGAAATTAGTTGGAATGGCGCTGTCGTTATGATCCGTTTCAACGGTGCGACAGTAGGGAGGTTCGGTCGTCTTTGTTTCAGGCATCTACACACTCGGTTAATAAAATGATATATGTCTCTCCGCATGTTTGGCCAAAAGAATCGTTCTTGTGCTAGTGAAAGGACCCTTTCCACCCCTAAATGTCCCATCTCTTCGTGGAGCTCTCGATAGACAAGTCTCCTAAACTTCTTGGGAAGGACAACTTGTCCTTTGTGCAACAATACTCCCCTCTTATCTATACTCAGGTTCTGACATCGATTGAGATATTTTCTTACTACCGGAGGTTCTCTTCTTATTTCGCTGACAGCTGGCTTCTGCTTTGTGGCGAGGAGCTCTAATACACGACTTATTGCGGGGTCTTCATGCTGTCCCCTTTTCACATCGACAGGCCTTACGCTGGCTGGTTCCTCGTCAGTCAGGAGGTCGGTTTGTTGGTCAGTTACCGATGCTATTAGCACTGCGTCCCCACATGAAGATGCCTTAACTGATGATATAGCTGCTTGAACTGTGGGCATTGACATATGCTCTGTGCAGCTGTTCATGTATTCCTGCACGCTCAGTGGAGGTCTTGAAAGGCAATCTGCATCTACGTT
This sequence comes from Scolanthus callimorphus, assembly GCA_033964015.1. Classification (NCBI taxonomy): domain Eukaryota; kingdom Metazoa; phylum Cnidaria; class Anthozoa; order Actiniaria; family Edwardsiidae; genus Scolanthus; species Scolanthus callimorphus. Next base: position 24,582,936 of record CM066911.1, on the reverse strand, counting down.
AGTTCGTCCAGGCCGGTACCTAATTTCAAAATTGAATTCTGCTAACTCTCCCGCCCATCTTAGTCCAGTCGCGTTCAGTCTCGCTGTCGACAGAACATAAGTTAAAGGGTTGTTATCAGTATATACCACAAAGTTTGGCGCATAATAGAGATAGTCTCTGAACTGTTCCGTAACCGACCATTTCAATGCTAGAAACTCCAGTTTATTAGAGTGCAAGTGATAATTCTTTTCAGCGGGTGACAAGGTCCTTGATGCATACGCTATCACTCTTAAGACTCCCTGTTGTTCCTGGTATAACACCGCCCCAAGTCCATCCTGGGAAGCATCAGTATGTAAAATGAAGGGTGATTCATAGTTTGGGTAAGCGAGAATTGGCGGTGAGGTGATATAATGGATCAGACATTCCATGGCTGACTGATGGACAGAGGTCCACTCGATGACTGTCTTAGACGGGCGTTGTCCACCACGTGTGTTGGCCTTACCCTTCTTATCGTTGGGAGTAGATGGGTCAGCCGGATTGTTCAGTAAATCATAGATTGGCTTGGCTTTCTGTGCAAAGTTCTTTATGTATCTGCGGTAAACACCGAGAAGGCCCATGAGTTTCCGAATATCGCCCACTGTCTGTGGTTTTACATTTCTCCACGCCTCGACTGCACTTGTCGCTTTTGGGTCCATCCGATATCCCTCTTTACTCACTAGTCTACCCAGAAAAGATACTTCTTTCTTAAATAATGAACATTTCCTTGCTTTCAACTTAACGCCGTGACTACGCAGACGTTGAAGTACTGTGCGTAAGTGTTCGATGTGGTCCGAAAATGTTTCTGAAAAAACTATGACATCGTCTAAGTATGGAATAGCTATTTCATCTCGTAGGTCGCCTAAGCAGTTCTCCATAAATCTTTGGAAATTCGCTGGAGTGTTCATTAAACCAAACGGGATTCGTACCCATTCCCAGAGTCCCCAGGGGGTTATAAATGCTGTCAGTTGCCTACTGCTCTCACCAATGAAACCCTGATGATAGGCCTTGCCCTGGTCCAGGACGCTAAACCAAGCCTTACCCCCCAACCCATCTAGCGTTTCCTGAATTCTAGGTATCGGGTGACGGTCAGGCAATGTATTCCTGTTGAGTTCACGATAATCCACGCATAGTCTTAACCCCCCGTCCTTTTTCCTGACACAAACCACGCTGCTCAAAAATGAGGACTTAGACGGTTGTATAAACCCTCGATTGAGTAAATCTTCAATATAACCTTTTACCTCTGGGTATAAGGGACGCGGAATCGAGATGAAATTCTTCTGGACTGGACGATCATTGGTAAGGGTGAGGTCCATTTGGAGCCCAGGGATACACCCTACATCGTCGTCATCGACTGCAAACGACGCCCTCTCTGCAATCAACAGTTTGATCGCTTGCTTCTTGTCCTCGCCGTTGAGCCCGCTTAGGTCTACTGGTGGGATGTCGCTCTTATCCAACTCCTGTACTTCATCAGCTTTCTGCGACTCCTCTAGGTCATCACCGTCAGTAGTGCATTGGACCTTGTTGATCTTGGTTGGTTCCCGGAAGTTCACCTCTAACGGCGTAATCGAGCGTACCAGTTGAAGCCTTCCCAGGACTTGATTATAAATTGCCGCTGCCCGCCCGCCCGCTACGCTAAGTCAACAAGTCAAAACTGCAGAAAACCTCAGATTAATAAATATTGGCGCTGCCCGAGTCCGGCTACGGAGTCAGTGTAAATGTTGCCAATATTGCTGTGCCAATCCTGTGGCATCTCTGTTAAACCTGGCAAAACCAGTATATTGCAGAGTGTAAAATTAAGTATGGCGACAGCGCTTCGTTGAAGTCATGGGCCATGATAAACAAACAGTTTTAAATGAACTGTTTTGGTAGCTATGTTTGTGCAAGACCGGTTTCGGGACTCTGAAGAGAGACCCTTCGTCAGTTGCGTATAGCTTAGAGTCAGTGCACTCGCAGAACGCAAGATGCAAAGACTGAACACTCGTTGAGGCAACCGAGTTTTGTTCGAGCAGTTTACTAGAATCTCATTGGCTGGTTAAACTGGCCGCTGATTGGACGGGATGTTAATTTATGCGAATTACGCACATTTCGATCCGCGTCGGTTCAAGGTAGCTACAATCTTGGACAAAATGTCTTGGCAATTTCCCCAAAAAATGACCGAAATGACGTTTCACTCCTGTCCATGCGTGATTTGTACCCCTCCCCCACCCCCCCTATAGTCAATGTTGCTTGGGTCCGTAGACAGATGATCTAGAAGTTCCTCAACATTGATTTGGGGGGAGGGGGGGAGCGAGAATTGGCATTATCCGTATGTATTTCAGCATACCCACTGATTTCTGCACAAAACTCAAAATTTTGCCAACAATTTTGTCCAAGATTGTCTGGGGGCAAAAGGTGCACCCCTTTCTCTTAGCGAAATGATTTAAGGAGAACCGGTTGTGTCTTGTTGTTTTGTTGTATATTGAATACAGTAGACTTGTTTTCCTATTTTCAAGCAGGTTTTTTAATGCATTGAAGGCCTTATTTATTTCGAAAAAGATGACTTTCATAACTTAAAAACGTGGGACATGCTTTGTTTCGAAATTCACATGTTTGGGAAGCCTGTGCCTATGGACACTGCCCTTGACTGGACGCGCCTTGTTTATCGCTGCAATCCAGTTTTGTAAACATGGAGTTGTTGCACGAGTACGATTCTGATTCGGAAAAGTCTTCTGCTAGTAGTGAGAATCCTGGATTGCTTCCAGACGAGATAAGATCTGTTTATTTGGTTACATATAGCCAAGTAGATAAAGATAAAGTAAAAAACCGACGCGATTTTGCAAACATGCTGGTTGAGTCGTTCGAGCATGGCGGGGGCAAAGTCATTCAATGGTGTTGCTCTGAAGAAGAACACAAGCAAGGAGGGATTCATTTTCATGTTTCCATAAAGCTGAAAGGAGTCAGGCGTTGGAAATGTTCAAAAGATTATCTGAAGGAGAAATATGGAATAGTGGTAAATTATTCAAGTCGGGATTACTGTAACTACTATATAGTGCCTGGCGCTATGTCACTAAAACTGATCTAGACTACGAACAAAGCAAAGGACACCCTGATCTTACGAACTTTCATGAGCCGAGAACTACTAGGGCCAGTAAAAAGGTGAGAGAAAACAGAAATAAAAGGGGTCGTGCTAAAATTCTGATAAAAAGGAAGGAGAAAGTGGGTCTAGTAAGAAAACCAAGAGAAAACGACTTTCTGTCTTACAAGTATCAGAAGTGCTGTTGAGTAAAAATATAAAAGCTTTGACGGGATTGGAGGCACTTGCTTACAAACAAAAGTCTGAGGGAAAAGAAGACCTCATGGAGTTTATACTTAACAGGTCACGGAAGACGGTTGAAGAAATTATTGATACAACCTGGGAGATTAAAGGGGCGGGCGAAAAACTGGAGCGAGCGAGAAAAACGCGCATGGAAATACTACAAGACGCAAAACAATTGGACTGCACGTGTGATAGCGAAAGGGACTGGTTTAACTGCGCCAAGGAAGTACTTGAAAGTAATGATATTGAATTGAATGGCTTTGCTGAAGCTATAAAGAATTTGCTTTTGAAAGGCCGCGGTAAATACAGGAACATCATGATTACTGGACCAGCGAACTGTGCAAAGACTTTTATCCTAAAACCGCTTACTCTGATTTTTAACACTTTTACTAACCCTGCCTCGGGCAGCTTTGCCTGGGTAGGGGTTCAGGATAAGGAGTGCATTTTCCTAAATGATTTCCGCTGGAGTGCCCAGATGATTCCCTGGCACGATTTACTGCTTTTATTGGAAGGAGATGTAGTTCATTTGCCAGCACCGAAAACACACTTTAGTCACGATATCCAGCTCAGTGACGACACTCCGATATTTGTAACACCAAGCGTCCACTTACATTTATTAAGAACGGAGTTGTGGATGATCGAGAGAGTGAAATGATGGCTGTCAGGTGGAGAACGTTCAACTTTAGAGCGCAGATTTCGGAGGCGAGGCAGCGCCGTGTAAACCCATGTTGTAGGTGCTTCGCAAGTCTAGTCTGTTCCTAATTAACACCAAAAGACTCCGAAAATATTCAAAGAGTAAGTTTCCCATATTTCTCGTGAGAACATAGCAACCTGACTTAGATTTTTCACATAGACGGTTTACATTTGTGAGCTTACACTACTAGTGGAAAAATATTCGAGTTGTTGAGACGTTTTCCAGCATTTTCAACGGTTTACGGTGTCAAAATTACTAAAATAAAATTTGATGCTCATAAATTAATTTCCTGCAAAATCAGGCGTAAACCGTTGGAAATCGTTGTTAAGCTTAGAATAACCGTAATTAGTCAAGTGCATCGTAGACATCATAGCAGTGTATTGTTCTCCAAGTTAACAAACTCCAAAAAACATAATTACAAGATGTTAAAAATCGTTTCGTATGTCAACGGTTTACAAACCGGAAGTAGACAGAGAAAAGACAGGAAGTAGCGGAATTATTTTGGCGGGAAACATCTGACGATTTGGCATGCAACAAAAGGAATTGTTATTTGCTTAGTATTTTATTCGGTTGCCTTTGCTTTTTATAATCAAGTCTATCCGCTTATCCATCGATCCAATAATATTATCGATGATGTTTACTGGAAATGCTAGAATTGTTTCCCTTACGCGATTTTGAAACTCCTTGTAACTCTCCCTCTTAATTTTGCGAGTCAGTGCCTGTTTGTTAAGTTCTTTCCTAACCAGATGAAAAACGTTCTCTATAGGATTGAGATCGGGGCTTCTTGGCGGTATTGGGAACAGTTCTGCTTTAACTTTTCTCAATGCCCGTTTAGCAGCAGCCGAATTTTGACTCGGATCGCCATCCTGTAGCCAAAGTTTGGAGGGGGCCTTCTGTGCTTTTTTGAACAGTCCGCGAAAATGTTTCATAACATAACTTCTGAAGAAATCCCCGTTAAGTTTTTCGTAAGGGTCGCATGCTATTACCCCTTTTCCGAAACTGATGCTAACAAAAACTTACACGTTTTCCCTCCCGACCCCTCCTTCTTTCCCTTAGCCGTACATCCCAGCGCTAAACCCTCAGATTTTTTTCTCCATATCCGCCCCTGTGGTGCTCTAGCTTGTCCAGCTGGATTTCTCTTGTATAGAACCCGACACCGTCCAAATAAAAGTTTATCTCTGAAGTCCAGAAGTCGTTTTGTGTGGTTTTTTCACATCCTTGGCAAACTGCAAGCGTTCTTCTATATCCCCTTGCAATAATACCCCCTTTTTCCTACTTTGCAGATACTCGTACCGTGATCGTGTAGTCTTCTGCGTACAGTTCTGTTACTTACTTCGCGTAAATCAAGACCACATGCCTCGAATAGGCTTCCAGAACATATGTTGGGATTCTCGTGACGCAAAAGATTAAACTGTCGTATAAGTACCCTCTCTGTTTTCGCAGTTATCTTTCTTGGACGCCCAGAGCTCGGCTTCCGATTCTTTTTTCTTAAAGCCCGAACTCCCTCTTTTCTTATTCTATAAACGCTTCGTAACGAGACTCCGGTATCTCTTGCAACATCTATAGGCTTATGGCATGCATCTCTTATCCTGTAAAGGATATACGCCTTAATTCCGCCTTGGATTTCGCGGCGAAACACCATATCTGGTTACAAAAATTCTTACTTCTGTAATCCACGTAACAGTGACGACGCCCCAATTAGAACCTAATTCGTCCCATTAAGCAGTAGAATGCTATGGCGTCACACCTCTCGCGCTCAAGTAATGTTTTCATATAAAAAGATCTTACTGGGCCATACACATTTCTCCGGTATCCTACGAACTCTATTCAGACAATCTTGGACAAAATGTCTTGGCAATTTCCCCAAAAAATGACCGAAATGACGTTTCACTCCTGTCCATGCGTGATTTGTACCCCTCCCCCACCCCCCTATAGTCAATGTTGCTTGGGTCCGTAGACAGATGATCTAGAAGTTCCTCAACATTGATTTGGGGGGAGGGGGGGAGCGAGAATTGGCATTATCCGTATGTATTTCAGCATACCCACTGATTTCTGCACAAAACTCAAAATTTTGCCAACAATTTTGTCCAAGATTGTAGTTTGCTGAGGTTTTAGGAGCATAGGGCATTAATGTGCTAGAATCAAAGCGGCAAGTAAATTGCCAGAAAATCGCTAGCAGATATTTTGCATTAAAACGGGGGAATAGTGTGTTAGGTCTTCAAGTTAAATTCCCGTGTGTTTTAGTAGCAAAAACATGTCTAAGCTCTGTAAACAACATTGTAGATTCCAGATATAGATGTTCATATGTTGTCTCTTAAGATTGCGATGACCCCGAACTAACAGACTAGTAAACGACTTCCGAAAGGAACAAACACCGGCCGCGGTTCCGATGGCGCTCCGTCCAGGCAAACATTTTACTGCTGAGTTCTGGTGTCCAGTAGTTAAGAGAAAATAGGGAGCATCTCGTTCATTACTGCTAATAATGGAAGCCATTGTATTTGTGTGAACAAATTCAAGGGACTTAAATTTAAAAGTCCTGGTTGGTTCACATAAGCGTGGGCTTGCAAAGCAAGATGTCGGTTGTTATGTTATACATTTTGCTATAATACCGGTAGTGGTATTATGATGGAATAACAGAGGAACCAGTTTAAAGTGGATGTGGTACAGGTTTCACAATAAACCTGAGTTACATCAATCTGTAGGATGGATAAAAATCTGTGGTATGAGCAGTTGTAAAAATGGTTGTGTGGATCTTAAAAGCATCCGGATTAACCTAGACATTAGCGTAGAAATTCCCGTGAACGAGAATTTGAACTTACGGTGGCTAGCGGATTAAAGACCGAAGTCAAGTACAAGAACGTGATTATAAATTGCCGCTGCCCGCCCGCTACGCTAAGTCAACAAGTCAAAACTGCAGAAAACCTCAGATTAATAAATATTGGCGCTGCCCGAGTCCGGCTACGGAGTCAGTGTAAATGTTGCCAATATTGCTGTGCCAATCCTGTGGCATCTCTGTTAAACCTAGCAAAACCAGTATATTGCAGAGTGTAAAATTAAGTATGGCGACAGCGCTTCGTTGAAGTCATGGGCCATGATAAACAAACAGTTTTAAATGAACTGTTTTGGTAGCTATGTTTGTGCAAGACCGGTTTCGGGACTCTGAAGAGAGACCCTTCGTCAGTTGCGTATAGCTTAGAGTCAGTGCACTCGCAGAACGCAAGATGCAAGGACTGAACACTCGTTGAGGCAACCGAGTTTTGTTCGAGCAGTTTACTAGAATCTCATTGGCTGGTTAAACTGGCCGCTGATTGGACGGGATGTTAATTTATGCGAATTACGCACATTTCGATCCGCGTCGGTTCAAGGTAGCTAGTTTGCTGAGGTTTTAGGAGCATAGGGCATTAATGTGCTAGAATCAGAGCGGCAAGTAAATTGCCAGAAAATCGCTAGCAGATATTTTGCATTAAACGGGGGAATAGTGTGTAATTAGGTCTTCAAGTTAAATTCCCGTGTGTTTTAGTAGCAAAAACATGTCTAAGCTCTGTAAACAACATTGTAGATTCCAGATATAGATGTTCATATGTTGTCTCTTAAAATTGCGATGACCCCGAACTAACAGACTAGTAAACGACTTCCGAAAGGAACAAACACCGGCCGCGGTTCCGATGGCGCTCCGTCCAGGCAAACATTTTACTGCTGAGTTCTGGTGTCCAGTAGTTAAGAGAAAATAGGGAGCATCTCGTTCATTACTGCTAATAATGGAAGCCATTGTATTTGTGTGAACAAATTCAAGGGACTTAAATTTAAAAGTCCTGGTTGGTTCACATAAGCGTGGGCTTGCAAAGCAAGATGTCGGTTGTTATGTTATACATTTTGCTATAATACCGGTAGTGGTATTATGATGGAATAACAGAGGAACCAGTTTAAAGTGGATGTGGTACAGGTTTCACAATAAACCTGAGTTACATCAATCTGTAGGATGGATAAAAATCTGTGGTATGAGCAGTTGTAAAAATGGTTGTGTGGATCTTAAAAGCATCCGGATTAACCTAGACATTAGCGTAGAAATTCCCGTGAACGAGAATTTGAACTTACGGTGGCTAGCGGATTAAAGACCGAAGTCAAGTACAAGAACGTGATTATAAATTGCCGCTGCCCGCCCGCTACGCTAAGTCAACAAGTCAAACTGCAGAAAACCTCAGATTAATAAATATTGGCGCTGCCCGAGTCCGGCTACGGAGTCAGTGTAAATGTTGCCAATATTGCTGTGCCAATCCTGTGGCATCTCTGTTAAACCTGGCAAAACCAGTATATTGCAGAGTGTAAAATTAAGTATGGCGACAGCGCTTCGTTGAAGTCATGGGCCATGATAAACAAACAGTTTTAAATGAACTGTTTTGGTAGCTATGTTTGTGCAAGACCGGTTTCGGGACTCTGAAGAGAGACCCTTCGTCAGTTGCGTATAGCTTAGAGTCAGTGCACTCGCAGAACGCAAGATGCAAGGACTGAACACTCGTTGAGGCAACCGAGTTTTGTTCGAGCAGTTTACTAGAATCTCATTGGCTGGTTAAACTGGCCGCTGATTGGACGGGATGTTAATTTATGCGAATTACGCACATTTCGATCCGCGTCGGTTCAAGGTAGCTAGTTTGCTGAGGTTTTAGGAGCATAGGGCATTAATGTGCTAGAATCAAAGCGGCAAGTAAATTGCCAGAAAATCGCTAGCAGATATTTTGCATTAAAACGGGGGAATAGTGTGTAATTAGGTCTTCAAGTTAAATTCCCGTGTGTTTTAGTAGCAAAAACATGTCTAAGCTCTGTAAACAACATTGTAGATTCCAGATATAGATGTTCATATGTTGTCTCTTAAGATTGCGATGACCCCGAACTAACAGACTAGTAAACGACTTCCGAACGGAACAAACACCGGCCGCGGTTCCGATGGCGCTCCGTCCAGGCAAACATTTTACTGCTGAGTCTGGTGTCCAGTAGTTAAGAGAAAATAGGGAGCATCTCGTTCATTACTGCTAATAATGGAAGCCATTGTATTTGTGTGAACAAATTCAAGGGACTTAAATTTAAAAGTCCTGGTTGGTTCACATAAGCGTGGGCTTGCAAAGCAAGATGTCGGTTGTTATGTTATACATTTTGCTATAATACCGGTAGTGGTATTATGATGGAATAACAGAGGAACCAGTTTAAAGTGGATGTGGTACAGGTTTCACAATAAACCTGAGTTACATCAATCTGTAGGATGGATAAAATCTGTGGTATGAGCAGTTGTAAAAATGGTTGTGTGGATCTTAAAAGCATCCGGATTAACCTAGACATTAGCGTAGAAATTCCCGTGAACGAGAATTTGAACTTACGGTGGCTAGCGGATTAAAGACCGAAGTCAAGTACAAGAACGTGATTATAAATTGCCGCTGCCCGCCCGCTACGCTAAGTCAACAAGTCAAAACTGCAGAAAACCTCAGATTAATAAATATTGGCGCTGCCCGAGTCCGGCTACGGAGTCAGTGTAAATGTTGCCAATATTGCTGTGCCAATCCTGTGGCATCTCTGTTAAACCTGGCAAAACCAGTATATTGCAGAGTGTAAAATTAAGTATGGCGACAGCGCTTCGTTGAAGTCATGGGCCATGATAAACAAACAGTTTTAAATGAACTGTTTTGGTAGCTATGTTTGTGCAAGACCGGTTTCGGGACTCTGAAGAGAGACCCTTCGTCAGTTGCGTATAGCTTAGAGTCAGTGCACTCGCAGAACGCAAGATGCAAAGACTGAACACTCGTTGAGGCAACCGAGTTTTGTTCGAGCAGTTTACTAGAATCTCATTGGCTGGTTAAACTGGCCGCTGATTGGACGGGATGTTAATTTATGCGAATTACGCACATTTCGATCCGCGTCGGTTCAAGGTAGCTAGTTTGCTGAGGTTTTAGGAGCATAGGGCATTAATGTGCTAGAATCAAAGCGGCAAGTAAATTGCCAGAAAATCGCTAGCAGATATTTTGCATTAAAACGGGGGAATAGTGTGTAATTAGGTCTTCAAGTTAAATTCCCGTGTGTTTTAGTAGCAAAAACATGTCTAAGCTCTGTAAACAACATTGTAGATTCCAGATATAGATGTTCATATGTTGTCTCTTAAGATTGCGATGACCCCGAACTAACAGACTGCTTGAACTGTGGGCATTGACATATGCTCTGTGCAGCTGTTCATGTATTCCTGCACGCTCAGTGGAGGTCTTGAAAGGCAATCTGCATCTACGTTAGTTCGTCCAGGCCGGTACCTAATTTCAAAATTGAATTCTGCTAACTCTCCAGCCCATCTTAGTCCAGTCGCGTTCAGTCTCGCTGTCGACAGAACATAAGTTAAAGGGTTATTATCAGTATATACCACAAAGTTTTACGCATAATAGAGATAGTCTCTGAACTGTTCCGTAACCGACCATTTCAATGCTAGAAACTCCAGTTTATTAGAGTGCAAGTGATAATTCTTTTCAGCGGGTGACAAGGTCCTTGATGCATACGCTATCACTCTTAAGACTCCCTGTTGTTCCTGATATAACACCGCCCCAAGTCCATCCTGGGAAGCATCAGTATGTAAAATGAAGGGTGATTCATAGTTTGGGTAAGCGAGAATTGGCGGTGAGGTGATATAATGGATCAGACATTCCATGGCTGACTGATGGACAGAGGTCCACTCGATGACTGTCTTAGACGGGCGTTGTCCACCACGTGTGTTGGCCTTACCCTTCTTATCGTTGGGAGTAGATGGGTCAGCCGGATTGTTCAGTAAATCATAGATTGGCTTGGCTTTCTGTGCAAAGTTCTTTATGTATCTGCGGTAAACACGGAGAAGGCCCATGAGTTTCCGAATATCGCCCACTGTCTGTGGTTTTACATTTCTCCACGCCTCGACTGCACTTGTCGCTTTTGGGTCCATCCGATATCCCTCTTTACTCACTAGTCTACCCAGAAAAGATACTTCTTTCTTAAATAATGAGCATTTCCTTGCTTTCAACTTAACGCCGTGACTACGCAGACGTTGAAGTACTGTGCGTAAGTGTTCGATGTGGTCCGAAAATGTTTCTGAAAAAACTATCACATCGTCTAAGTATGGAATAGCTATTTCATCTCGTAGGTCGCCTAAGCAGTTCTCCATAAATCTTTGGAAATTCGCTGGAGCGTTCATTAAACCAAACGGGATTCGTACCCATTCCCAGAGTCCCCAGGGGGTTATAAATGCTGTCAGTTGCCTACTGCTCTCACCAATGAAACCCTGATGATAGGCCTTGCCCTGGTCCAGGACGCTAAACCAAGCCTTACCCCCAACCCATCTAGCGTTTCCTGAATTCTAGGTATCGGGTGACGGTCAGGCAATGTATTCCTGTTGAGTTCACGATAATCCACGCATAGTCTTAACCCCCCGTCCTTTTTCCTGACACAAACCACGCTGCTCGAAAATGAGGACTTAGACGGTTGTATAAACCCTCGATTGAGTAAATCTTCAATATAACCTTTTACCTCTGGGTATAAGGGACGCGGAATCGAGATGAAATTCTTCTGGACTGGACGATCATTGGTAAGGGTGAGGTCCATTTGGAGCCCAGGGATACACCCTACATCGTCGTCATCGACTGCAAACGACGCCCTCTCTGCAATCAACAGTTTGATCGCTTGCTTCTTGTCCTCGCCGTTGAGCCCGCTTAGGTCTACTGGTGGGATGTCGCTCTTATCCAACTCCTGTACTTCATCAGCTTTCTGCGACTCCTCTAGGTCATCACCGTCAGTAGTGCATTGGACCTTGTTGATCTTGGTTGGTTCCCGGAAGTTCACCTCTAACGGCGTAATCGAGCGTACCAGTTGAAGCCTTCCCAGGACTGTACGACGAGGCAAGATGATGTCATGTTCAGTGTTGTTTGTAACGCTGATGGTGATCACCGCGGTGTTCCCCTGGCTGACCAACTTGAGCTCCTCCTGCACAGACAACCCAGGTGGTAACAAGGCTGCTTCGTCGGGTTCGAAGACCACCGGTGTGGTGCGACTAATCGGTCCGGTGTTTGCTCGACAGTGTACCCCCCTCGTGCCAGATCTCGGAATCACAACTTCGTTTTTCATAGATTTAACAATACAAAGGTGTTCAGAATCATCATTTCTTATCAAGTCAATAAACGCGCTGATACTTTCACTCGAGCAGTCAGGAAAACTCTTTTTCATACCTGTAAGAAACTTATCGCTACAGTCATCAGCAGTTGCATCCCGGATTAGTACCTCAATCACATTGAACCCAATTATCGGTCGTTCTAGACTTTGCTTTGTTACTAAAAATGGGACAAATACCTCCTGATCGACTTCTTCCAATTGCACGCTAATCTCCACCCACCCACTGTACGGAATTGTAGTTCCGTTTGCTGCTTGCAAGTTAACTGATTTCTCTCCCAGTAAATCCTTAATATCCCGGATGTTTGCAGTTATTGAACTACTTTCTAGAAACTCTTCCGACAATATCGAAACTTGGGCACCGGTGTCCCACAGAGCTGTAGTGTGTTTACCATTAAACCGACAATCTAATAAACACTTACTACCAACTAATTGCGTGACTCGCAACTGTCGTTTAGGACTTAGGTGACTGGGAAATACTTTGTCGTCATTACTATCGCCAATTGAGATCGTTGACAATTGTTCCTTTCTAAGCGTCGAAATTGCGTTACAAATATTCTGGTGCTCTCCCCAGTGCTTTTTCTGGCAACTAGGGGAACAATACTTAGCGGTTTTGCAGCGCGAACACTGACGAACAATTGACGTACTCTTGCAACAATAAACACAGCGGTGGAGCTCCTGTTCCAATTCCAGGCCTACCTCCCGCCCCTCGGAAGCGGCCTCTGGTCGTTTCCCGACCAGTTTCTAGCGCGTGCAAGACAGAACCGGGCCATGTGATTTAATTCCCCGCATACAAAGCAATGCCTGCACTCGTCAGCGGTGGCACACTTATCGCACTTATTTAGTCGGGTATTTGGATCAGGGATTGGGACTTTCGCAGTAGAATCGTTTGGTTTCGGTTGGTTGACTTTTTCTCGAAGGGTTTTCACTTCAGACTGCATAGCCGAGAGCTCCGCCTTAACCGATTTTAAGGCCGCGAGAATTTCATTGCTTTCTGTCGATTCACTCCCGCCCTTGACTGATGAAACCCGCACCTTGGTTTCTCTAGGCGCTTTAGATGAGAGACTGTTTGAGGCGCTAAACTTCTTATCCCGTTCTGTTTCCGCTGAAACGGCTAGAAACATAGCCTCAATCAATTCCTCATCTGTCGCGTCATTTCGACTGGTTAGCGGTCTCATTTTCGCACGGATGGTTTCATCTTTCAATCCAGTCTCCAGCGCGTGAAGAAACAAGCTTTGCACGGAGTGTGGGTCGTATTTCACTCCGCTGTTGGATTCTTTGGACGCGAATGCGATTTTCTGCCTGATCGTCAGTGCGCGCATCAAAAAGGTTTGCGGGTCTTCCGCAGGCTGTTGCGTCATGTTCGTTAACACCTGATAGAGTTCGGTGGCATTTTTCTCATGGAAATGAAATCGGAGAATTTTTCGAAGTCTACTTAGTGAAAGGTCAACAAGACTTTCCAAATAGCTTCGTAGTTGTAATCCGTGTTGCACGGCTCGGATTACGGCGACTACGATTTCTCTTTCCTTGTACCCCTTTTCGATTCCCGTTTCTATTTGAGATACCAAGGATTGATAGGAGAGTTTATCTGTCTGACCAAACTCTCCAATCATGCCCTGAATTTTAAAATCACGGTGGAAAATTGTTGGAGCACTGCCACCGAGTATTGTGTTACCACCCCCCTTTGCGGTCCCCGAGAGTTTTGCTTGGATCAGTTTTTGTTTCTCCTGCAATTCGTCTAATTCTTTCTTTAAATCATCGAGTTCCGTCCCTTTACTTTGTTCCTCTAGAGGTGGCGGACCAAGATAGGCAATAAGCTCGTCTAGGCATTCAATTCTATCCCCTTCTGTGGCAAAACCCTCTAGTTTATCCTCTAATTTCCTTCGAATTAGTTTTAGGACAACAAGCTTGCCTTTCCCCGCTACTGCTGCTTTATCCACCCCCACATGTGGTGCAAACTCCCTCAATAATTCTATCTCAATAGCCAATAATTTTTGATCTAAAAACAATTCCTTTTCTTCTGCCATGGTGTACAAATTTCAGCTTAAGCACAAGCGTAATAGGCGTCCCAAACTCGAATTCTACTTTACATCTACTAAGTCAACAAACTAAAATAACAAGATTCCCCGAGCGTTCTGCTTCATAAAATCCCAAACTACAACAAAACTACATCACATTACCTCAGAGATCCCGGTTTACATTCTACCATCCTGTTATTCCTCAAAACATGCCCATTACCATGCGTCCATAAACTCAATACCCCGACAGATTTCACAAGTCACCCGGCACAATCTTGATCAAATCTTGAGCTTGTAAAATGCCGTCTTCAGAGTCTTTTTCTCCTCCGATTAGCTTCCATTTTCCCGTCTGAGCCCCCAAAATGTTGCACGGATTCGCTGCAGTTTTTGTAGAAATCACTAAACCCGTATAGTTGTCCTGGTATCTTGTATATTTATTCTTGTGTGCTTTAAAACGCTACTTCATAATCACATATCTACTCGGTGCTCGCTCTCAATCCAAAACTCTACACGCCTCTTTGCTAACTGGCTCATATTACACGGCGTGACACGTTAACCATTAACTTGTAATGTGTTTCCTATTTTCATGCAATTTTCTGTCTAACAGCTGCACTACAGAACGTGCAAAAATCACGCCGTTTTCTCGCATACTTGGTTAGGGTTTTGCTCGAAAGGGATGCAGTTGTAGATTGGAGTTTTTTCGCGTCACAATTGGTGTTGAATCTCTTCTAAGAATCCCAACATGTAAACAACGAAACATAAATTCAAACAGACTACGACTCACTGAACAGACTACCGAGAACTAATTACTAAAGATTTCACAATATACCCGGCTCCGCGAGTTACGTCACAAAAGCTTCCTTTGTTTAGTAGAGCAAATATTTCATGAAAGGAGAGCTGAACACAAAGGTGTCCTCTGGTTCTTACACCAAAGCCGCACTGCTTTGGCCCGTCATAAAACCAGCGTACTACGATTTCCCACGAGTGTTTTCTCATTTTCGTCTGTATTATGTGGTATAATATCTGTTATTGATTTCTGCCTCTCTCATGCAATGCTTCGTTTAAAATCTGTTATTGATTGACGGGAGCCAGAAAGCGGTTTGTCAGATTGTCAGTCCGCTTGGAGTTCGCAGATAATCATGAAATAGCTAAAGCCATTTTGAAGCAATTAATGTAACTAATATTTTTCCACGAGATGCCAAATTGCACATTTCGCGCATTACTCCGATACGCGACGTTTTGACATCACAGCGCCAGGTCAAGCTTTCATAACAATAATAACCTATACCCAGAATCAAACAGCAGTCACTTCCGTTTATCGATGAGCACTACCCGTATTATTTTTGTTGGTGTTTACTGTGCTCTCCTAATTATTAAAATTAAAAGTTAAAACTCATACTCCTCGCTGCACAGAAGATGTTCCGTTCACTTGACATTCGAATAAATGAAATTCAAGCTTACCGTTCAAACTTTTAATGGCGTCCTCTTCGGCGTCCTGTAGTTGCAAAGCAGCATCCGCGTGACTGAAACAAACTTCATCTGTTCATGTTCGCTTTGCTTTGCAATAAAGAGACGAATATAGTATCGGCTGGTTGGCGGTAGTGCATTACTCTCCGGCTATAAACGCACGTTTTGATTAGACCCTACATTAACCTGAAAATCTGGATGATCGCTCCTCCGTATTTCCATTCTCGACAACATTCTGCCCAGCTCAAACCTACGCATTTACTTGGTATATGTTTACACTTCTACTCCATCCGGTTAGAAATAACCGCTGCTGATACAAAATTCAAAACAAGCGACTATCCAATAAAAAAGGCCGAGAAAATTTAATGACCAATCAGAAGGAGGAATAATAGGCCAAAACCTTTCACGTGATCACTCTAACATAGAGTGATGTGTGATTTTGCAACGGACTGATCATTGTCCTTGAAGTCTTTGTCGTCGATGGCTACAATGTCAAGTAAAAGTAGGAAAGGAAAGGCCAACAGTAGTGTTACTTCCAAACAAGTGCAAGAAGGAGAGGGCGAACATTTTACAAAAGAATACAGTTCTTCAAGCTTTTCGCCAGGGCTTCCTCGCGGGTTTCTTTGGTGGGTTGGTTGAACGATATGACGGAGTTCTAAAGCCCAATGAAGATGCCGATTTGTTTATATAAAATCCTCATAAACATAAGCGATCATGGAACGGAAGGTAAATGCTGATTTCTTTGATATATGCTCGGCTATTTACCATTCTGGGTTAAGGAGAACTTTGCGTATGATCCCCTGCTCATCAATTTCCAATAGGTCTCTGAGAGACCTCAGCTAGCAGGGAATGCGTAAGGAAAACTGGTGTAAGCAAATTAACGTACTTGCGCATAGTATCAGGCACACGAAAGTACAGGATTGATCTTTCTCAGATTTTCTTTTGGAAGCATACTGCACAAAATAGGGTTCGGCTTTGCACTACAGTTCGACATGAAATCGCAATATCAAACCCCATTTGTTGGTAACATTGGCGTTTAGGCTACGACCATTAATAACAAAGGGCAAGATGGCCGCCAACAAAAGAAAATTGTGGCGTCTTTTCAAACTTGAATTTTGAGATGTTCCCCTACTTCGATTAAATGGGACTTTTAGTATGTTGTTTCTAAGGGTATTTGGGACAGGATTATGAAAAAAAAGCTTTTGTTGCAATTACTTTTAGGTCAAACCGTAAAATGACTGGACTATATTCTCGTGTTTAACCTTGCACGCGACAATTGATCCCTTGACAGGCTCAAAATTGTACCCATGATCACAAATCACTTCCTATAGAAGCGGAGCGCTTCAACTGACATCCCGCCGTGAAATCGCAGACGGTATGGCTGCACGCAGGCTAACGTTGGTTATCATTTTACCTGTTGACATTGTTCAAACGTTAATGGTTATAAAGGGAAAATCTAACATTTCCAGTCAACGCGTACGTTGGCAAAAGACTCGAATCTGTACCCGCGTGGTCCCGTCCGGCGGTGTTTTGACGGGGTTGGAACGTTTTGGCAGCCCTTTTTACGTATTTTCCATTCTATATTATGTTTTCTTTGGTTTGGTAATTTGGTTTGTAAATTATTAAGTTAGAGTTTTGTTAGCTCGTGAAAATGTCATATTATTCCTTTTTGCACTGACAGATATACACGGGAAGAAACCTTCGCAGCAGAGAGAGAGAGAGCCCCGTAAACGAGTCGATGACTATTTTATATCGAATCGAAGTAGGCAAGTTTAGTGGTATCGTTTTGACGAATGCAGCCCAATGGAACTGATTTAGAGGTAGTTTCGCAATTTCACCTTCTTGTACAAAGTGTAAACAGATAGTTGGCCATAGTTTATAAATATACTACTACTTAGGGACGGACCATTAGATATTTGAGGGGGGGGGGGGGTGGTTGGGCAATTTTTCTCGGCAAGAATTTTTTTTTCAACTGAAGACACTGTACGAATTTTTTTTCGGACGCTGTTTGCTTGCACAATTTTTTTTTTCACCACTATTTCACATTCATGTCTTACTGTACTGAATAAAATACATGGCCTGTTTTGCAGCTACAAGATATGGCCTAATGGGACCAGCATTATTTACACTGAGGGTGGGGGTATCTGAGGATTTTGGGCAATACTTTTTTGTCAAAATGAAGTGATCCCCCACTATAAGTGCTATGATTAACGTGATCCCCCTCAGAGCTGTTAAAGTTTTTGTGATTCCCTCTGCCACCTATTTGAGCTGGATGACGACAGTTTACAGAAAGAGAGGATTTTACTTTCTTTGTTGCGCACGAAGCGCGCCCTTAATTTGAAAAAGCACATATCAGATACCTCAGAGTAAAGGTAGATCAAGCCTTGTAAGGTTTATTCTTCATTCACGCCGCATTATAGTGACAAAAAATATTATTCTTCATGTGCGTGAAGCATGGCCCGAATGATCAATTTCTATGTTGTAACACAAGAAGTCAGGATACACAAGAAGTCTTCTCACTTCTTTTTACACTGAGAAAAATATGGTAACCTTCGTGATGACTTTCTCAAGAGCATAGCCCTGAGTAAAAAAAACAAAATGGCCTGATGCCTGAACATTAATGAAATCCATTTTACACCAAAAAGTAACAGCTGCCAAATTTGTCTTTGACTGCTTCTCACTCAGGTCCATCCTTTCCCTGACTTCATTTTTTATGGCAATGTTCCACGTATTTAGCGAGTATTACGAAGCTGAATAATAAACTCTGAATCTGAATCTACACATATTCTTGTCAATCTATTCAAACGGCACGAACGTATTGTCCTCGTGTTGCGTGAGCTCTTAAAACGCATATTCAATGTCATTTGTTCCTAATGCGCGCGAAGCGCGCCAACAATTTTTACTGTATTCAGTTAAATGAACTAGAAAAATGCACATGATATAGAAGCTAGCCGTGCAGGATTTTTTTTCTTGCCTCGTTGCTTTGCACGATATTTTTTTTCAGGTTCAAAGCTGTGCTCGATTTTTTTTTTCGGTATTTGCCCCCCCCCCCCCCCCCACCTCAAATATCTAATGGTCCGTCCCTTATAGCTTCATTTTGACGTGTAAACCATTATTGTAAATCGAGATCACTTTTGTTACATTCGATTACATAGTACGCTAGAAATTCCATAGTCAAGTAGAGAATGTCCTATAGTCAGGACTGGTGATCAAACTCAGAAATTCTGAATCATTTTCGGAGTTGGCGGGAGACTCAGGAATTCTAAATCTTTGGGGGTTGGAGAGAGACTCAGAATTTCTGATTCTGAATCGTTTTCGGAGTTGGCGAGATGGAGAGACTCAGAAATTCTCAGTCCTTACGGGGTTGGCGAGAAACTCAGCAATTCTAGGTCATTTGGGGGTTAGCGCGAGACTCAGAATTTCTGAGTCATTTGGGAGTTGGCGAGATACTCAGAAATTCTGAGTCATTTGGGGGTTGGCGAGAGACTCAGAAATTCTGAATCATTTGGGGGTTGGCGAGAGACTCAGATCTTCTGAGTTTATCACCCATCCCAAACGACTCAGAATTTCCGATTTGTTTTGGTGTCGGTGAGAAGACTTAGAAATTCTGACAGTTTAAAAAGGATGGTGCCTGGATGTTCTTCTCCGAGTGTCAAAATTGCTAGTTGCTTTATATAGAAAATTCCTCTTACCCACATTTTTAGTGTGAGATAATTACCGATATACCTCTAACTCATATTTTTATCGGAGGTATATTTATAGTTATTCACCAAGTTTTCCAATTTTGGAATGCCACATTTTAGTTTGGAACGCGTTCTAGCGGAAAGTATCTTACGTCCGAGTTTTCCCCACTCGATACAACTGATCTGCAGAGCATTGTCGTTAACGACGTCCCAGCTCACTTGTTTGTCACGGAACGAGAGGCGTATTTGGCGTTGCGCCAAATTAAGACCCAGAAGGCTCCTGGGCCAGAAAAACTCCCCAATACCATTCTAAAGACTTTTGCATTTGAGCTTGCGCCCGCCATTGCAGACATTTAAAATTCGTCCCTCCGTGAGGGAGTTCTACCTCCCCTTCTCAAGTCTGCAACCGTCCGCCCTCTTCCTTAGAAGTCTCCACCCAAGAGGATTGATGAGGACATTCGTCCAATCAGCCTAACATGTCAGGTTGCAAAGGTACTTGAAGGCTTCACCCTCAGCAGGATCCTCCCCCTATCTTAAAGGATCTCGATGCACTACAGTTTTCTGTTGCTGGAAAGAGCACAGAGCAAGCGTTGGTGTACCTTCTGCATTTAGCATTGGAAGCGCTTGATAAAGGGAATTGTATCATTAGGCTATTTTTTGCAGACTTTAGAAAAGGGTTTGATCTAATAGACCACAAAATATTGATTGGAAAGCTATCTAAATTTAATATGGAATCATGTCTCATTCGTTGGGTTGCAGCAATTTTGCAAGGTCGTACACAGGTAACCCGTGTCGGCCAAGTATGCTCGAGTTCGCAATCCCTTACGGGAGGTATTCCACAGGGTACCCGGTTGGGCCCAGTGTTATTTGCCTGTATGGTCAATGACCTTATGTCATCTTGGGGCCTGAGGATTAAATTTGTGGATGACTTGTCAATAATGGAAGTTCGACCAAGGAACTCTCCATCAGTCTTACAATACCTTGTCAATGACATCCAGTCATTTGCTAATAATAACAACATGCGTCTTAATCCTAAAAAATGTAAGGCTATGACTGTTAGCTTTCTTCAGTATGTTAGTTACAGTGCACCTCCCATAACATCGGGCGGCTCGGTCATCGAGGAGGTCAAGTCGTTCAAGTTGCTCGGAGTGCACTTGTCCCACGACCTGTCATTGGGGGTGCATTGCGACTATCTGCTGAAGAGGGCTAACAGTCGAATCCATATTGAACTCACAAAGATAAACGTAGCAAGGCAAAACGCGCCGACCAATCATAATCACTACCCAGATCTGTGCAGTGTCACGCCACCCAGAAAGTTACATTTTGCTATATTGCTCAGACTCTCACTCAAATCATTTGATTTTGTGTGGGCGTCTGTTAACTAGGCTACTCCAAAAACAAATGCCAACTATCATGCATTACCTAAAAATGTTCTTAAAACTGCCAACATGGAAGTTTACGGAACGCTTAAAACGTGTGATGTCCACTGGAGCGCACGTTGCGGAACGTGTGTTGTCATTGTCCTCTGTGCCATAAATATCTAATTGTAGAATGAGAAGTAATTTCTAAACATCGTCAGTGTGTTGGACACGGTTCCTAGATCCTCCATCTAGAAACCTTGCCCAACGCACTGACTTGGATTAGAAATATTACTTCTCATCTATATGTAAGATATTTCAGTCAGCCATTACCTGAAGTAAGTCGGTATTGGTTGACCGAAATGTCGTATATATTAATCAAAGTTTAATTAACAATTCGCGTTTTTTTTTTATTCTCGAATAAACAAAACAAATTTAAATATCAAGAAGAAAAGATGGCAGGACAACCAAACTTGTACAACAAACAGGGCGATATAGCCTGGTCACGTGGAATTTCTGATATGAGATGTAAACAAACCAAGTCATTTGACGTAATCGATGACGTCATCATTTGGAACCTTTGATTTAGCAAAGGAATATTCATATCTCAGGAAGGAAAATGATAAAACCGTGAAATAAAATGGTCACGTGTTGTGACGTCAACGATGACGTCATCCAAGCTGAATGCGAGCTCCGCTTTTAGGCAGTGCATTAATCTTTACATTAGGTCCATAAAGCCTACAATCATGATCGCTTTGTATTTACTGTGCGACTACGTCAACCGGGCCATTTTGTAGCAAGTTAGCCAATCAGAAAGCGAGTACAGAACAAAGGATCTTGACTTTCTTGAGATCTCAGACGTCGAAATATTCGCTTTTCTCTTAAAATTTTGAAAATCATGAGCAAAATAACTTCAAAACACTTAATTTCTTATCGTCAGATGTATTGCAGGTATTAAATTTCCTTAAAATGGTTTGAATTTCTAAATGACAAACATTTTACGGGATGGCCCGGTTGACGTAGTCGCACAGTAAAGGGCTGTTTAACAAACCTAGACTAGTATTGTGGCTACCTATCAGTTATTTGGCTGTTTTTTTATATCACCAAAAGTGTGCTAATATCGTGACACCGCTCCTTAAAAAGCAATGGAAGTGGCAAATGTTTTGTTATATTTACAAGCTATGTTCACAGCTCTTTGCTTCATCTTCCGCACGACAAACCAATGAAGGGTATAAAATAACTGAGAACCTTCGCGGCACGTTCTGCGAAAAGTGTCAACCTATATATGGCTGGAAAGCTTACAGAATTGTCTAGCGAGCTATAGCAGAAAGACCTTATTAATATATAGATTTAAAAAAAATATTTTTTAGGACTGATTAAATATTTGTTGTGCTTTTTCAACGAGCTAGCGCCGTCGAACTGCTCGACCTTGACTTCCAAGTAACACAATGTTTTAATCCTGAAAGGTGTTTCTCAAACTGTGTCTCCCTATTCGAAATTTTGTTTAGTTCAAAAGTTATGAAACTTTCAAATTTCAAAGGCAAATTTTATAGCATGCTTTCTCTGGAAAAATTTAAAAGTTTCACGTTTTAAATGGGCAATTTGCATAGGTCTATTGATGGGCTGATACTCAAATGCCATAAATTGCACTTGATATGCTATTTCAAATGCGGATTTTTTTCGGTATTATTTTACTTCACGGGAACTGTTCCCACAACGCATTGCAGGCTATAAAACGTGGTTCACGATACATGATTCCACCTAAGCAACGTACTGAAACAGGTAGATGAGCGTAAGTTGCAAATTCCTGTCGATATCATGTTTTAATTACTTTGAGTGATCCTTGCAAGAGTCACTCGGAGTAAACCATTACGATTGGCTTGTGCAGGCGGAAGACGAGGCATTGAGCTGTAAAACCGTAAGTGTGGCCTGTGGGCATGAGAGGTGTGGCTAAGAGAAGGGAGGTGCAATGCAAACTGATTGTGAAACTTATTATTGTCGTGTTTTTGACTTGTTGACTTTTTTTGTTGACTTTTTGTACGTAGTTAAGAAGTAAGAGAGTATTTGAAATATTTATGTTATGGAAAAGTACATTGGAATCTTGAAAATGTCACTAAGAAGCGTGCTTAGATTTCCTGTGATCCCTTTTGGTACGAATTTCTAGACTTATTTCTAGAATCTCGAATACTCTAGCAAACGAACTCATTTTGTCTAAGCATCTCAATAATCCAGTTTAAGTCCTTTTTTATAATCATTATATATTCATAATTATTATATATGCGCTACACAACTCTACGATCCAGAGGATACTCGCACATGGAAAACTATGTGGCCGTCATGTAATGTGCCTCACAATATGTCTGTAGAAATGCTGTTTTTGAATTTTCTTAGTATTCGTTTTAGCTGCGCGGGACCACAGTTATTGGCACAAGTTGTTCTGCATCCCGGTCTGATAGAGCGGATTTCAGGTGACCCTGAGTAATTGCAATTACTTTCTAATCGCTCCTATACGTTTTATTGGTGTAATCACTCTGCAATTGGCTTAACTACAGTCATGAGAAAGCCAGTCTATACGTTATTTATTATTCATTTACTATTATATATGCGCTTTGTCCATGTTTAGATGCTATTTGAATGTACACAGTTGAATCTATTGACAGAAAAAAAATCCCGTAATGCGCTGATTTGATCTTCCGAGCACGCTAGTGTTTCATGCCTTCCCCGGGTCCCCCCGGAAATAAGGAGTGGCGTGATGACGTGGTATATTTTTATTCATGACGGTTCCCATTTCCTAGGGTAGTATTTATTTTTGTGACAACCTCAACAAACCAACAGTCACCCCTCATCCGCTAGCTCAACAAGACCTGTTCATCTTGCAACTCTGCGACGCCGCACCTTACGTTTGAAGATGAAAACCTTCACTGCCGTGTTCTTGCTGGCTGTAGTAGCTTTCATTCCATGTGGTGAGATGAAAAACATTCCATGCTATAGCTTTACTGTGCATGAGCACATTCTGTTTCAATGTTGATACGATCTCTACTATTACCGGAATTGCTTCAAATAATAACGTATAACGTATATGTTTTGTTATTACTGTTACCTTCATTCTCCCATAAACTTATGAAGAAACTAATGAACGATGAACTGGGTAACGTATACAAATGGTTAACATCAAGAAACAAATTAAGTCTTAATCTTAAAAAAATCAACTTACCTTATTTTTCATCAGTATCAGAAAAGTTTCCCTTCACGCCTGCAATTCGTTTTTTGACAGCCAAATTAAATATGTCCTCTTAGACTGCAAGGATTTCGTTAATACTTAGGAGTCCTACATACTCGTATGGAATAACCAGATCGAGTGCTACTGAAAACAAGCAAAACCGTTGGGCTGATATCAAAGCTGCGTCATTTCGTCCTTACCCTTCTTCTAATTATCACTGTTGATTCGAAACGTTGTACCTTTTCGACGTAGCTTTTTTTCCACATATGATGTACATTTAAAGAATGTAAAGCACTACAGTGTAAAGCATTGAAACTATGGTGTAATGATATATCTATTATTATTATTATTAGCTCAATTCCGCGTGACACACTAGTCCTAAGCTTTACAGAGAAAGCGTAGAAGAGCGGTTCTATTAAAAAACAACTATTATAACGATGACAAGTTAATTGAATTCCCACATCTGTATTACTTTCCTGAGCGCAGGAATGTTCGTTGGGCATAGTCAGCTATCAAAAGCCTTTACGACACAAAGCCCCTAATTGGGCTTTCTACTATTTAGTAGTCCAGCGACAATGGTGACGGGGATGTTGACGCTTTCCTCACCCTAACTTGTTTATGTGAGATTATCAAATTTTTTGGATTTCTCTACAATGGCATTTGAGATGTAGAAAGCAATTATTGCGATTGTTAGACAACAGAAAACTGCTAACGGAATAAAATTTGGTCGAGCTTTTTCACGAACATTGACGGATTGTTGGCGCAATGGTAATGGCCGACCGATTGATCGTTAGTAAAATAGTTCCAATATGAACTGTGCGCCAACCGTTGAACGAATTTGAATTAATATTGCTTCATTTTCATGGTCATTTTGACTCTATCCTCTTCCGCGATTGCTGCTTGTACAATTTTCCTTAAACTTGATTTAAAAATATGAAGGTCTAATGGCCCTGTCAGAAGTTTTAGAAAAAAAAAAACACCGCTGTTAGAATATCGGTTCACATAAGCGAACCCAACGATATATTATAAGTTCATATAGTGTGTAAATTCTTTTTAATCACTCAACGTTTGACAATCGAAGCTTTACCCATATCTTACAGCTAATACGGACACCAAAACGAGCTCACAGAAATATGAAAATCGCGGGGGAAAAACGTGACAGGTGTAGGTGGGGCCGGGACTTGTTGTGGTGTTCGCACAGGTGCTCGACCGCAATTTAAAATACCTCGAATTCGAATGCTTTCTCTCTCTGAAAATATTCTTCCATATGCAGTCTGTTTAGCAGTTGAAAGTACGTTCTAGCTGTATAATGTTTGTTGACCGCCATTATGATTTTTGGTTCCACCACACGCAGCAAAAATAGATTTTGACTAATTTTCCTTCTTGGCGTTGAAATGAGCCATAAGGAGCGTCAGTGGCTATAAAGCGACTTAAAATCAAAAAAGAAACTGTTTCTCTATACATTCAGTCAGCATGAATGTCCGTTGCCATTTGCCATTTTAGGCTTGACAAACCGATGACGCTTTGATTCCAAAAATACTGAAACACGAACATGAAACTCCTAAACTCATCGCTTGTATTGTATTTTGAAGGAGACAAAAGGGCACAGCGAGCGCGTTTAAGGGTTGAGCTATCGCATCACAGCAATTAAAATTACGAACACGCATTCACAGCAGTAAGATTTAGCGACAAGTACAGCGTCGACTTGAGTAAATTCTGATTTTTGGTACAACATTTTAAGATTAGAGTACAGAGCTGAGAATTACAGGAAAGCTTCAGTTATTATTCTTGTCCAACTGTAACCCTTTTGAAGCCTAAATAAATTTTGTTGATTTATGCAAATTTTCAACCAGAAAATGTTAAAAATCTATAAAATAATCAGGATTCAATGAACATCCATCAGATTTCACAGGAAGGCAGAACTAATATATAGATTTAGCCACTGGCTAAAAGCGGAGCTCCTGGTTACATATGTTTTCCATCTGAATGAAAAAGTACAATATATGTTATTTGACGAGTTTTTCTTGTTGAAACCATAAAAATTAATGTGTCATTCCATAATCTGGGATCCTACAATTAGATTACAAGCGCAAAACGTATATGTAATTTAGACCAGGATTGCGTGAGCTAAAACTTGAACAGTCAAATTTATTTCTCGGGTATGAAGAAATGGGCAGTCCTCACCTGTTGAGGACCCCAGTCACAACTGGATTTTTTTAAATTTGAACCACTCACCCTTGGAGTTCCAGTGATTTTCTCATGACCACGCTGGGAATTGCGCTTACCCACCCTAGAATTTTATATTTAAGGGTGTCCACCCTGGAATTCCAAGCTCTACTTCAACCACCCACCCTAGAATTCCAAGGAATTCCTAGGGGAGGTGCAACTGCCCAATTGGCATGGGGTGGGGCACTCCCTCGCATATGGTAGATGGGTATGCTAGGGTGGTATGTTTTTGGAGCTCCTGAGGTCTGACATAGGCACAAGGAGGATAGGTAACAGGTAGGAGGTCTGCCGTAGGGTATAGTTTTTTTGATGTTGCTGATAGGGTATGTATTACAGTACAGCTTCCCGTACTCAGCGATAAAGACATTTTATTTTAGAACCTTTTACACAATTAGCAAAATTCTGCTTTGATTGAGACCAACTGGACCAACCAGGTTACCACCACCCTCCCCCTCCCTCGTGATGCACGATTGTGCAGAACATACTTACTAACAAAAAATATTATACACTGAGTAAGACAAGAAGTTTATATTTCATGCTTAAAAAATGCATGAATAATTAATACGAACAATACAATAGAAACACAATAAGAATCACAGGCCATAGCATAGCATCCCAAGGGGGGACTCCCTATTTTTGGGGCGCGGGTGACGTTGTACCTTCTAGGGTGTAAAATCAAGCTTCTGGTACCTTTTAGGGGGATAAATTTGAAAACTTGCATTTTTTTCCAGATAGGTACCTGTTACCTGTCCATTCTAGCAAATCAATCAAATTACACTTGTTGGTACCGTAGCCTGAATTTGAGACCTATTTTCCTTGGATTAAATATGCAAGAAAATTATGAGGGAAAATATGTCTTGCTGGTACCTTTTAGGAGCCAAAGTCAACTCAGCGACGCCATGCATGGTACCTTTTAGGGGTGAAATTGAAAGTTCCTGAGGAGCGCCCCCGCCCGAAAAATGGAAGAGTCCCCCCTGGGTGTAGCATATCAAGTTTCGCTGCCATTTTTTTAAACAGAGGTCACTAGAAGGGAGGATGTCTTCTCCAAATTAGTAGTTTGCAACATTCGCATCATTTAGCCTTATGCTCTCTAACCGATTCTATTGACAAGTATTTATAGTAAAAATACACTGTATAGCAGCTTTTACATAACTGCCGTGAAAGCAATCCATGAGTAATTCACTATCCTATCAAATGCAATAGAAATTTGACAATTTTAATGAAAATCAATCAGAGAGCAAGGTGATTCACAATCTCTCCTTTTTGTGAGTGATTTAATTAGAAGTAATTGTGTAATTATGTTCTCTACACGATCTGATTAGCTTAAGGATCAAAGACCATGCTCTTAACCAATCACAGCCCAAACCAATCTCAATTACCAAGTTATTTGTAATTACTCATGACAGTTATGTGGAAACTGCTCTAATTATGTTTTACTTGTGTCATGGTATGGTCTGTCCAAAAGTCACCTCTGGCTGCTGTTGTCCCTGAAATTTAAAGAAAATAGCCAATAAGTCTGATGAGCCTTGAAGACAGATCTTTTATTAACCAGTCTTATGTAAACCAAGCATGGCTATGGATACAGGAATTTTAGTAGCTGAATATACTGGAGTACCATTGTTATTATAAGAGCCAGAAATATCAAATCAAGTACAGGTATTAATGAATTATATCAAACACAATTATCTTATGCCTGTATAAGGCACTCCTATCACTATTTATTTTTTCAATAATAATGAAAATACTTAACAAATTTATTTACCACGCTTTATGTCATTATCGTCGTCAAAATGTTGTGGACGCACAAGCCGCAGGCATGTTTTTTACCATGAAAAAATTATATATTTTGCTCAAATAGGCAATTTCCGTTGGGAATTGCACACGGATTGGAATTGTTTTCCATTGGTTTAGAAGCGTGCTCGCATGCTGATGCAAGCAGCATTGTCTGCAATCTTATTTACCATGGCAAATCAACCATAAACAATAAACTTTGTAAAAGTTGATTGGATGTAACCACTATGCTTTAGCAATAATTAATATATGGATAATCAGATGGAGGGGGTGTTATCCATTGGGGCAAAGGCTGATGTGGATAACACACCGGAGATGTTATATTATCCATAACATACAAAGCTGAATTCATTGATTGTTTTATTATTCATTCAAACTTTCAATTGTATTGTTGTTCATTCAAAATTACAGCTAAAACCGTTGCATCGTGACCCGCATTTTCAAAACATCAATTTGTTTTTGGCTTTGCTGTTCTGCCAATCAAACTATCTGAGCTGGCCAATGAAACTCTTGCCTAGTGCAGTCAAATGGCTTTTATCCTAACTATAACCAGACAACGTTGTGACATAATGCCAATCAGAAGCAGGAAAATGTGCTGAATGAATAATATTCATTTATTTATTCATACATAGAAATAAAAAATAACATGTTTCGATGTATTTTTTAGTATATTCAAGGTATATTCCATTCACAAAAAGTGATAACAACAAATTAACAGACGAGATCTGCAACCTTAAATGAGACTAATGCACCAGTCAATTGACAACCTCGCACCCCCCCCCCCCCCCCCCCCCCCATTTGCTCATTAGCGGAGCATTCACCTTTTTGGCAAGTGAAAGGCAGTGGGTGCCTCAGTTTGCGGGGACAACATCAATTTGTTTTTGGCTTTGCTGTTCTGCCAATCAAACTATCTGAGCTGGCCAATGAAACTCTTGCCTAGTGAAGTCAAATGGCTTTTCTCCTAACTATAACCAGACAACGTCGTGACAGAATGCCAATCAGAAGCAGGAAAATGTGCCGAATGAATAATATTCATTTATTTATTCATACATAGAAGTAAAAAATAACATGTTTCCATGTATTTTTTAGTATATTCAAGGTATATTCCATTCACAAAAAGTGATAACAACAAATTAACAAAGAGATCTGCAACCTTGAATGAGACTAATGCACCAGTCAATTGACAACCCCGCACCCCCCCATTCGCGCATTAGCGGGGCATTCACCTTTTTGGCAAGTGAAAGGCAGTGGGTGCCTCGGTTTGCAGGGACAATCTGAGAGGTGAATGCTTCGTCCCCAGGATAACAATTAAGAGTGAATGCGCTCCTTGCCCAACGAATTTAGAAAAATAACACAAAGGATTTTTACTCACTGAAAAGAGTCATGTCAATGGTGCCCAGTTTTCAATGCAGCCGCAGCCGATCGCAAAGCGCAATAACCATATTTTCTACTTGCATGTACTTTCACTAGTGTAGATTAAAATTTAATATGTGTAATTCAAGTAACAAAATCTGTATTTGTCACGTCTTTTGTGAAGTAAGGGGCTGATCATATGGAGGTGAGACAACCCGGAAAGCGGGCTGGTTTCTGTTGTGTTGTGTCCCGGGGAAGAGAGTGACTCCCCGCTCGATGTACTGTGTGGAAGCCGTGAAAGAAAGCGCATCTCCCGACCAACGGGGCAGTAATGTAGTATGAATTCTGTACGAAAGCCCTGCTAGTACCCCGCTAATGGGCAAATGGGGGGGGGGGGGGGTGCAGGGCTGTCAATTGACTGGTGCATAAGATTGGGGGAGAATTTCATTTAATTTTTTAGGGTGCCCAAAATGCTGACGCATTTCCAGCTTTTGGGATGCAGATGATCCAGAGCATTTTAGGGACCCTCACAAAGTAGTCTTCTATTGGAAGGCAATATTTGTTTATTATTATTGAAAAAATGATAGGAGTGCCTGATGATTACCATGTTATGAAATTATTTCACGGGCCTGTCAAAACTTCAAGCAATATTTTGTAACTAATAGACTATGAATTGTACCTGTTTTGAGCAAAATCAACACCTATGTTGAGCAAAATTTATACATTTCCACTTCTAAGTTCATGCCTTCTGACACTATCGGACAGAGAAAAAAAATGACAGTGCATTGAGAGCAATAATTATTCCAAGATAGATCTCCACTTGCCTGTCATATGTGGAATACTCTGTGAAGCATCCCCTGCAGCCAGGAATACACTCCGCCTAAATGCGTGCGCTCTAAATTTCTACTTATTTAAAATTGGAAGCAAGCCTTCTCCTGCCTGTGCTTGCGGCTTTGATATAGAATCAATTAAGCACTACCTTCTATACTGCCCGATTTTTGCTACCCTAAGACAAAATTTGCTCATCTCAGCCAATCAGATTTTTGCCAGTAGGTGGGCGCGTTGTTGTTCCTGAACGCCATCTTTGTTTTGACGCTTACGAGCCTGGAACTAGCAAACACAGGTAGCCCGCGTTACGGATGAGTAGGCATTGACGAAAATGATACATGAAAATGAATCTTCTTAATGTCTGATAACCAAAAAGTATCTGTGTTTTTATTTGGATCACACCTACTATCATTAGAGTATAATATGCAGTTATTTTCTCACGTGCAAACTTTCATTAAGAACTCAAATCGTTTTTCGCAATAATATGCTCTCCACCTACCGGCAAACTATATATTAAAAACTTCCGCTGTACCGTGATATACAATGCTCTAAATAATTATGAGTAAGCCCCCTAGATGAGCCAGACGAGCTCTTGGGGCAAACTCTAGAAAAATATGTTTAAATAAAAAAAAAAAAATACATCTTCGGAATTTCTACAAAATTAAATTAAACACAAAGTTTTAGAATCGGTCCGGCGCTCGTAAATCAACCCGTCTTTCTCTCTCCTGAAAAATCGTTGTACTCGAACCAAATTGAAAAGTCGAAAATGCCTCAATTTTAAGAATAAATAGCTTATAGATACATTAGAAAATTAAGAATCATTGTACCATTATCTAAATCTGAAGTAAGGAGCCGCTTGGACTTGGAGATTATAACCTTTCACATATTAAAGTGAAGTGAAGTGATGTTTTGCCCTTCTATGACGACCAAACTCGCGAGTTCAAGAGGGCTGCTATGCGTGACACTAGTTATTTTCTTACATGACTTTCTCCCGAGTCTCCCCGCCAAAAGTGTAAACACAGCCACGCCAGTTGTCAGCTCTACTATATATTTTTAAAGCATTAGAAAGTACAGTATTGTGATTGCAATCCAGAAAAAAAGCTTAAACCACAATGCCAATGGTCGAGCGTGTAAAAACGACTAATTTCCCGAGCGGCCACTTGCACGATCGTCGCATTCATCAACTTTCTCCTTTTTCAAACTAGCGTAGCAAGCGAATCGATTGAAAGACCGCAAAACGCGGAAAAGAACTCGAATGAAAGTTTGTGATACATAAAAAATGATTACTACTGAATGCCCCTTTATACTTTAGCTACAAAGTTCAAGTACCTACCTTGAAAATGGGCTGGTCGTTGTTTGCGTCTTTCTCACGCGCGCTAAGCCGCTAGCTCTTTCTTTCTTCGTCTTCTTTTTCGACTTCCCTCTACATGTACTGTGGTATTCTTCTCTACTCGGTTTGCTTCTTTCCCTCGACAAACATTTTTTTCGTAATCATGACTTTATTCGCTAAAATCGTGTTGTCAACTTGATCAAACGTTTCACTTTTTGACGCAGAGTAAAAACCGTCGCGCGTTGTGTCGTTTGTTCACTTTGCATTTCATGCTTTGCCCGGCTTCTTCCCGTCGCTGTTTCTAGCTCTCTGCTCGTCTTTCTGGTCTTCATTTTTCTCGTCTTGTCATCGATTTTTTAACAGTTAGAAGAAGCGGAAAAAGTACTCTGTACGGTGATACAGACAGAGTCCAGCAGAAAAATGATCTAAGGTTCCGGGGTTCCCTGTGGTGGGCACGCCGACACGCACGGACGCGCCCGCGAATCCCAAATGGGAATACCGCTGAACGCTGAAAAATGAAGTCGATAGTATACATGAGTTCTACTTCGAGCTATTGTATTCTTCCTGCGATATCTATGGTGCTTCGCTCTGCGGCCTCCGGTCGCTGAGGAGCTCCGCTATAAAAGTGATTTCAAAATATTATCATCAAATTACATTAAACAATAAATTGAAGCTGTCAGATGAGTTGAAATTGATCTTTATTGTAACGCAAATTCAAAGTGTCGGTTTGACATGATCACAAGTCCTACAAATTTGAAAACCAAAATTAAGCAATACTAATAGAAATGAACAGTAGTTTGTACTGATCATTTTGAAATACAGTTTTGGCTAGTAGAGTCTCACACTTCTGAATAATTGAAGATTTTGTACGTGACGTCGTGTGTCACGTAACAGTTAATTTTGTCACAGACTACAGAATCCTGAAGAATGGCTGTTCAGATCATTTGGACACAATCCACTTATCGTTCGATGTGTTGTTTGAGCGTGTGTTTTGCTCCATTGTAATTTGAGAATCATCATCTTTATCCTCGTCTTCCTCAGAAATCTCGACCGAATCAGGTGCTCTACATAGACTCGGCTTCAGAATCATTATTTCCAATCCCTCGATGTCAGAAGTGGTGGCTCCTTCGTCAGGAATGTCGAATTCACCGGCGAAATAGGCGAGAACATCGTCCACAGAGTAGCGAGTTCGGCATCAAGCCATTGATAGAAGCCCTTTAAATATCCGCGGCAAACGCGGAACTCAAAAACTCGAAGAAAATCGGTCAAAAACTGGCAAAAATACAAGTAAAAACGCTTGGAAATCGTAAATTCAAGATGGTGGAGTGTTTATAAAGTCGAGAGGAGTCTGGAAACAAAATAAGGAGAGTCCGCTGTGCCAAAATAAGGCAGGCACTTTTAGATCCGATATATCGGATCTTAGGGAGACAGAATTTATGAATTTATTTATAAACCCCTCTTGCCATGTCATCACGTCACGTCATGATTACGTCCAGCAAAAGTCGTTGTTTGAAGGCTGAAAATTCATAAAAAACAATTCCCTTTTTCGATCTTCTAACAATCAAAATGTACTTCTTTATGTCTAATATCATTTAGTAAAATCACACTCACACACTATCACGAATCCTGCTTTCTGAACTCAAAACCCACTGTCTATAGATAGTGGTATTTGAAGAGCGAATTTTTGTTTCGCATTTCGAACATTTCTTAAAAGATATAAATAAATAAATAGTTTCATTATTTGAAGGTAGTGTGTGAGTGTGATTTTACTAAAACAGTTAGATAACTCGCTCTCGATTTCTATGAGCTCGGTATTTGACTCATAGAAATCTCGAGCTCGTAATGTAATTGTTAAATATTGAATGACATTTTCGCATTAAAGCAGCATTGAGAAATTTCGTTCTAGTGCCACTTTAAGTTCTTCTTGTCTAATACTGTACATTAATTGTTCATTGCAGTGCTTTCACTCACGTGTTACGAGTGTAGTACCGAAACATGCAAAGAAAGTCAAGTGAAAAATTGCTCACAGTCGCTAGACAGATGTTTTAAATCCACTGCGAGCAAGGACGATCAATCAAAGTATGGTCGTGGGTGTGGGAATGAGCTTAGCTGTACATTGGGCAAGAAGATATGCGAGGCCGCCGAGGATGCGGGTGCTGATTGTGATTTTACGTGTTGTGACACAGACAAGTGCAATACTGGAAGTCACGTCATGAAACCAGCTGCTGTGGTGATGTTACTGGCCCCGTTTATTGGTCTTGCGCAATCATTGATGTGAGGCAGTGGCACGACTGATGAGATTGACCACGTTTAAAGACGATTCATGCAGGGCATCCTCTATATCCGCATTTACAATAACGTAGTTTAGTACTGATGCCGCTATAATTTAAGGTCTAGCCGTACTTAAATATCCTTAAAACATATATCCTTAAAACATTTTCTTAATTAATTAATGAATATTATGTACGTTGCGCGACCTTTAGTCCGGAGAATTGTAATCTGTTGCAAAAGGTTCGAATAAACAGTATTATCATAAATTGCACTCAATGTCAGCTTTCTGCTTAGCGGAGGGCCCCTTTTTATGACACTTTCAATAATCTAGAGGACATACTAATCTGACAATAAGGTCCCCAGATAATACCCGTTCACAACCCCTCCTCCTCCTCCTCCTCCTCCCGCACCATCATCACCGCCCCGCAGAAAAAGAAGAATGTTTAGAAAAATGTTATTCCTTTGTCATCCTATTCCTTTGCTATTCATCATTAAATGTTTTTGTCTTGCATTTTGATCAAAGCTAACTCGAGAGTGATGATTACTACAAATATATATATCAGTGACCGACTAAATATTTACAGTAACAAGTGACTATCGATCACAAGGCCTCTTATATTTAGATAATCTCTATTATGTTATAACTCTCCTACCCCCTATCCTAACATAGCTGAACACATGTGTAACAATAATAAAACAAAACCAAATTATACAGAGCAGTGACTGACATTAATAAAGGTACTATTTTCCACATTCCAAGTTGAAAGTGTCAAAGAAAGCGAGTAATTTCCCCCATTTCGTAAGGTGTTGATATATTTTATCGAGATTTTGTGCGGTTTTCCTTTCAATATGCTTGAAGGGAGCCAAGTAGCCAATGATAGATTTCTGTACGAACGTCTTGATATGTAAAGAACGAGCTTGTAAAGTAATATTATAAAGTTGACCAAGGTTGAATTGTAATTCTTCTGAAATTTTTATTAAGTAAAAATGCAAATGATATAGAAGTTGCTGAAATAACCACTATCGGCATCTGTTTCGCTCTCTTCATCGTCCAAATGTTGCTTTAAAAAATTATGACCCTCCCTTTAGACACGCGTAAAAAAATAGGACCCTCCCCACAAAAATAGGAATACTTAGGTGTCTTTATACATAAAAATCTCAATTGAAAAAATTATATTAATAACATTGCCACCCACGGCGATGGCGATTTGGAGATTACTGACCTAGAGTGAAAATGACACCACTTTTCCCCGTCACGCTAAGGATATCCGCACTCAAATTGTCCCCTCAGCGGACTTGAACTCGCTCGCGCAGGCGCAGGTTAATGGAAAACAAATTTAAAATAGCAGGGAAGGAAGCGTATTTTCTAGTGATTTGAACGACACCAAACTTTTTCCTTTGTGCATTTCTCAAAGGGATCCGCTAGGGGGGCTAAGGTTACTGAGAACCTT
The DNA here is from genome assembly GCA_033964015.1 of Scolanthus callimorphus. Classification (NCBI taxonomy): domain Eukaryota; kingdom Metazoa; phylum Cnidaria; class Anthozoa; order Actiniaria; family Edwardsiidae; genus Scolanthus; species Scolanthus callimorphus. Next base: position 24,547,772 of record CM066911.1, on the reverse strand, counting down.
CGCGCACGTACTCGAAAAAAAAAACATACAACTCTTTAGTTTAACCAAAATATGTCAACCTATATATCGTTGGAAAGCTTATAAAATGAACTAGCAGACTATGACAAAAAGAAATAACTTTTTGATAAACAGAATTTTTTTGAAGGTTTTATTAAAAATGTGGGTGTGACACTTTCAAGAGCTATCGCTGCCGAACTGCTTGACCTTGACTCCCAAGTAAAACATTGTTTTAATCCTTAAAGGTGTTTCTCAAAAACCATGTCTGCGTTTTTTTAAAATTTTGCGTTGTTCAAAAGTTATGGAACTTTTAAATTTCCAAGGTCAAATTTTATAGAAATTTCACGCTCTAAAAATTTAAAAAATCATAACTTTTGAAGTAAACAAAATTTAAAAAAACGGAGATACGGTTTTTGAGAAACACCTTAAGGATTAAAACACTGTGTTTCTTGGGAGTCAAGGTCAAGCAGTTCGGCGGCAATAGCTCTTGAAAATGTCACACTCAATTATTTTATAAAAGCTTTAGAAAAATTCTGTTTAATAAAAAGTTACTTCTTTTTGCCATAGCCTGCTAGTCCATTCTATAAGCTTTTCAACGATATATAGGTGACATGTTTTGGTTAAACTAAGGACGAGTATGTTTTTTTCCGAGGACGTGCGCAAAGGTTCTCAGTAACCTTAAGGGTGTCGAGAATAGACTTCCGTCTTATTGTTGTAATATTGGGTGACAGTTATGATTAGCATAATGCACGTGTTTTAGATGTAGGATTTGTGAACGTAGTGCGATCGGTGTAGGAGCGAGCCGAAGAGCTCCATTATCAGTGATTAAAGTGATTATATAGGAAACGTGTGTGTGATCATCCCGGACCGGATGATCCCCATCCCGAATCTTGGATAATCCCAACTACCCAAGCTGCTGGGAGAGCATTCTTATTCACGCGGGGTTGTAATGGATGTCGTCGACAAGAAAGATCAATTACCGGTCCATATCATCCTCGGCGCTAACGACTTCGCCAAAATACGTACGAGTGAGAAGCTGCGAGTTGGCAGGCGAGATGATCCATTTGCAGAGTACACACGATTCGGATGGTCTATCATGTCCCCTGGAGCACCAACAGGGTCAACAGGAGACACTAAAACGTTCCCCTGAGGGATGGTATGAAGTGACTTTGCCTTGGAAAGGAAGTCACCCAGAACTTCCTGATAACCACAACGGAAGTCTGCAAAGGCCGAACTCCTTATTACGGAAGTTAAAGAAAACGGAAATGCTGAATGATTACGATGCCGTTATTCGCGAACAATTAGAGAACGGTGTTATCGAGAGAGTCCCCGTGGGGGAAGATGCGAGTTTTTTTTTTCCGCACAGAGCAGTGTTGCGTGGCAGTTCTAGTACCCGCTTACGCGTTGTATATGACGCAAGCGCACGTGCGCATGATCAAGCGCCGTCTGTCGATGAGTATTTACACACGGGTCCTCCTCTCAACAATCAACTATAGAGTGTAATTACTCGTCAGCGGTTTCATCCTGTGGCTGTGGCGGGGGATCTACTCAAAGCATTTCTACAGATTAGAGTCAGAGAGGCTGAGAGGGACATGCTACGATTCCATTCGATCAAGGATAGCAATTGTATGGACGTAAGACCTTGAGATTTACCAGGGTGCTTTTCGGTCTCGGACCCTCACCCTTCTTACTTAACGGAGTATTACAGCAACACTTGGAGAGTCTATCGGAGACATACCCTGAAACCGTGCGAGAGATACGCAACAGCCTGTAGTGGACGACCTGATCACTGGGGCACCGACGATTGAGCAGGCTAAACTACTGAAACGCGATGCCGTCGAAATATTCGAAGACGGGAAGTTCACACTGCACAAACGGAACTCAAACGTTCAGGAGATTAAAGCAGATGAGATCGTGAATGAAAGCGAACAGTCGTATGCTAAGGAACAGCAGTGCAGTGCAGGTGGAGTGTAAGTTGCTCGGAGTTGGCTGGGACAAAGTAAATGACAACCTTCTTGTAGAATTTCCTAGCTCTCCAGCAGTTACAACCAGGCGTGGGATTCTCGCCAATCTAGTGAAGGTGTATGACCCCCTGGAACTTGTTTCACCTGTTATATATCTTAGAGGCGAAACAGATGTATCGCGATGCGTGCGTAAAGAAGCTAGCATGGGACGCGCCGTTACCACAGGAGATTAGAGAGAGATGGGAGAAATAGGAGCGTGGACTACCGGACGTTGTTACAACAGTACGCAGCATTCAAATTTATCAGGAACCAATCGAAGAGATTCAACTACACGCATTTGGTGATGCCAGTGGTCACGGAGTTTGCGCCGCAGTTTATGCTGTTGTGGCGCAAGCCTCAGGTGTTAGTCGAGGTCTAGTATCAGCAAAGTCACTGCTCGCTAAGGACGGACTAACGATTCCTCGTCTGGAACTAGTGGCCGGTCACATGGCTATCAACCTAGCGTCTAACGTAAGAGTCGCGCAAGAAGGCTTTCCTGTTGCACCTGACACCTACTGCTGGTTGGATAGTCCAGTGGCGCTACACTGGATTCACGATAACGGAGAATATCGACAGTTCGTAGCCAATCGCGTGCGGAAGATCCAAAGTCACACGGATGCGAGATGGAATCACGTTCCGACCAACGACAACCCTGCCGACGTCGGGAGTCGGGGAGGGAGTGTGAGTGGACACCAACTCTGGTGGGAGGGTCCCGCGTGGCTTCCAGACCCACAGCAGTGGCCGCCGCAGATTGTCACTAAGTCCAGTCCTCAGAGTACAGCAGAACAGAAGGTACAACGAGAGCTTTTCGCAGCTGCGGTCGAACTGAACAATGACTTTGACCTAATGCTCGAAAAGTTCGGCTTGCGTAAAGCCATGAGGGTTGGTGCGTGGATCTCGCGATTCACCCACAATTCTCGAAACCCTTCTAACAAGATACGAGAACCACTTACAACCAGCGAGATAGCAAAACATGAGCTGTTTTGGATCAAGAGATCGCAACGCCAAGGAATGACTGAGATTAAGTTTACAGTCGACAAGGAGCAACTGAACTTACAACTGAACGGTGAAGGGATCTGGGTATGTCATGGTAGAATTCAGTGGGAGTTACCCATCTACCTACTAGATTCGTGTCCTTTCACGGCTGAAGTTGTGAAGCGCTCACATGAGAACACCATCCATGGGGGCGTAAGTCTCACTATGGCCAACGTGAGAGAGAGATTCTGGGTGCCACGCCTGCGCCGGCTGGCCAAGAGAAGTGTGAAGCACTGTTGGGGGTGTAAGCGTTTCCATGCAGTGCCAGCGAGAATCCCCCTCCAGGCTATCTGCCAAAGAGCGCACTGAGGGGACCGGTCCCTTTAACGTCGTTGGGGTGGATTTCGCAGGTCCAATTAAGTACCGTAACCAGAATAAGGAAGAGAAGGCCTACGTGGCTGCGCTGGTTCGATAAATACTCTCACACGATAGGTTTTTAGGGTTTTTCTTTCACAAACTCAACTCAGTCGATCGCAGACTCGACTCGCGGAAAGCTTACAAGACACTCTCTAACTCGTGGGCCTAAAAATAGCTAAGTGTCAATCAACCGGCCGGAACCGGAAGTGGGGAGGCACATCCCCGCCCCCAGTCGATGACTTCCGCAAAGTCACGACGATCCTCAATTGTCCGCTGGTAGTAGCAAGTACAGCTTCGCTACTGGTCTCTTAAATTCTCCGTCCTTGGTACGCACAGTTGCAGCTCGCACTAGTCCATCACGACCCGGATGGGTACTGACAACTTTCGCCATGGGCCACACGCTTCTCCGTTGATTCGGCTCCTCTAAAAGCACAATATCTCCCTCCCGCACATTTCTTTTCTTGTTCTTCCACTTCTTACGCTCCGTCAGACTCGGTAAATATTCTTTGCAGAACCTTCTCCAGAAGAAATTAGCTAACGCTTGTGATTACCTCCAGATCTTTGTAGAGTTGATCTCTCTGTCAATAACATCTGCGTCTTCTAAATTTGGATTCGCTCGCAAGAGAAGAAAGTGATTTGGTGTTAAGGCCTCTACATCACCCGCATCGTTAGAAACATGAGTTATCGGACGACTGTTGAGTATACCCTCAGCTTCTACTATCGCCGTTCTCAGGGCTTCTTTAGACACAACTCTATTCTTCATCACAGCTTTCAGCGTCTTCTTGGTGCACTGTACTAACCTCTCCCAGGCTCCCCCGAAGTGTGGGGCACCTGGCGGATTGAAATGCCATTCAATCTCCTTTGGCGCGCAAAAGTTCTTAATTCTTTCCTGATCAAGTTCTTGAATACACTTCTTCAGCTCATTATCCGCGCCTACGAAATTAGTTCCGTTGTCACTGAAGAGTTTCTTTGGGCGTCCTCTCCGCGCTATAAACCTCTTGAGTGCCATAATAAAGTGATCAGTCGTGAGATCGTCCACCAACTCCAGGTGACATGCTCGCGTACTCATACATACGAATAAACAACCGTACACTTTAACTCCAGAACGCCGTTCCTTCACTATCATTGGACCGAAAAAGTCGACACCCGTATTTCCGAACACAGTGCCTACTTCTAGCCTGCAGTCAGGTAGATTTGCCATGTGCTGCTCTTCACGTTTGACAGTCTGACGACAACAGTAGATACACTTAAACTTCATACTTCGCACTGCTTGTCGACCGTGAATAATCCAGTATTCCTGCCGAATTAGATTCAACAAGTGTTCTGTGGGTGGATGATAGTAGATTCTGTGCATCTCTTCAATCAACAACTGTGATAACGGATGACGAGAACAAAGAACTCTTGGATGTCGGGTCTTGTACGGTAACAGCTGCGCTCTGTCTAGTCTTCCGCCCACAACTAGGAATCCATCTTCGAGTCTAGGATCAAGCGATTTCAATCTGCTCTGCTTGGGAATCTCGTTGCCCTTTCCTAGACACAACAGCTCCTCGTCAAACGATTCTTCTTGCGCCTTTCGCACTAGATAATCTTGCGCCTTCCTCAGCTCGGCCACGCTCAACGCTCCTGTCAAACGCGTCTTCTCTCTCGTATTATTCACAAATCTCAATACGTAGGCTGTGACTCTTCGTAGCTTGGTTAAAGATGAGTACCTCGTCCATTCAAACACCTGATCGTCTTCTTGGACAGCTCCAACCCACTTCTTTCTCTCACTCTTGTCATCATCGTCTGCATACATTCCAACTTTGTTCTCTGGCCACAAGTCCTTTGACTCTCGCAGGAACTCTGGGCCGTCTTGGTAGCGAAAACCTGGGTTAAGATCAGCTGCGCACAATCCACGCGTTATATCATCCGCAGGGTTAACCTCTGTTGGCACGTATCTCCAGCTCACCGTGCCCGCCCCCAGTGTGGTCTCCAGGTTACTCATGATAGTATGAATTTCAGATACTCGGTTACCTACAAATGCTTTGTAGCTAGAACTGATCTGTTGAATCCAGTGCAACACAGTTGTAGAATCAGTCCATAGGACAACCTTCTCTACCTTCGTCGTTAACTCCGCTATTACAGTCTCTGCAAGTCGAGCAGCTACGAGCGCTCCCATTAACTCAAGCCTGCAGACTGATTGGGCCTTAAGGGGCGCGACGCGTCCTTTTCCTGCAACAAGCTTGCTCTCTGAAGTTTCATCTTCAAACTCGCGCCTCAAATACGCGCACGCTCCATATGCTTCCTGGCTTGCGTCGCTAAAAACATGAAGTGACACTTCCTTTACGGGCTTGTCAGACTTAAGAAGAGCTCTCGGTACCTTAACTTGGTCAAGCTCTTTAGCCTCGAGGAACCACTGATGCCACGTAGGTTCGCGTCGTCTAACTCCTCGTCCCAACCGACCTTTGATCTGTGCAACTTCTGTAATATCATCTTGCTCCGTATAGAAAAGGGTAACAACAACCCTCGTGGATCCCATATCGAAAAGGCTTTACTCAAGATTTGTCGCTTGGTGGTACCAGGAGTGCCCGTTAGGCCAGAAAACAGCAACACATCCTCTTGTGCGTCCCACGTAACACCTAGAGCTCGATCTGTTGGAAGTTTGTTCTCACTTAACTCGAGAAACCTTGGAGATCTATCTTCTTCAGGTATAGTGGCCAAAACTTCAGGATCGTTAGTAAGCCACTTGTGTAGACGAAATCCGCCTCTGCGCAACAATTCTGTCATCTGCTTGCGCATCTCTATCGCTTCCTCACGAGAATTGGTAGATGGTAAACCATCATCCATGTAGAAATTATTGAAGACCGCTCTTACACCTAGTGGTAGGTCCTCGCCGTTCTCCTCTGCATTCCGACGCATTGTGTAATTCGCCCTCGATGGTGCAGACACTTCTCCGAACACCGTCCGTTCAAACTGGTACACATTAGGTTCTTCTCCAGGGCGGTCACTCCACAGAAATCTCATCGCCGATTTGTCTCTCTCCGGTAGTCGTAGCATGTGATACATCTCTTCACATCAGCTGCCATCGCAATACGACCTTCACAGAATCTCAGCATAACTCCAAACAATGACGACAACAGGTCAGGACCCGTGTATATCTTTTCATTCAGACTTTGACCCATATACTTCGCGGACGCGTCATAAATTCGTCTCAGACGGTCCGGTTTCTTCGGATTTATCACATATCTATGAGGTAAGTACCACGTGACGTCATTTTCCTTCTCGACTTCTTCTCCGCTCAACTTCTTGACGTAACCCTTCTCGATGTCGTCTTCAATAGACTTTGCGTATCTCTCTCTTATCCCAGGATTCTTCTCAAACTTCCTCTCTAAGCTATGCAGTCTTTCTTTCGCCATCTCATAATTGTTGGGTAATGACGGGTGTTCTTCTCTCCAAAGTAGTCCTGACTCGTACGCATCTTCGCCCTCGATCATGTGTGTTGTTCTCTCCATTTGCGTCATTACTCGTTTATCCTCGATAGAGCGCGTGGGGTTAGGTAGCTTTAACACACCTAGAGACTCTACATCAGACTGGGCTACCACTAATCGCCGCAGGTCGTCTTCTTCACTCACTCCTCTCTCATACACTTTGAACACGTTGTACTGTTGAGCTTGTCTTTTATCTCCCGGCAGCCAGTTTGTTACAGCCCATCCTAGTGGCGTTTCTACTGCATAAGGAACTCTCTCTGTACCGATGTTACAGCCTTGTGGTTTAACAATTTGCTTTGGGAGGATAAGATCTGAGTTATTGGTTCCGATGATTACAGCCATTCTCAGTTACACGCGGTCGCCGAGAAAAAAGCTTGCAAGCAAAAACTCGTTTTTTGTGAAAGTTCCATGGTAACCATGACAGGTTCAACGGCACGCGCCTTCGATCGCTTATGGCTGCCCTCCGCCGTGCCGCCAAGTCAGTTCCCGTTTTTACTACAGTAGTTTTAGTTTTATACTTTATTTAGAATGGTTCATTCGTATCACCCGTCATTGCGATGGCGCGTGATAATGTTAGAAGCGAAAGGGATGAGTAGTCAAGAAACTGCAGAGACGTTGTCGGTAGGCAAGACATTTGTAAACAAAATTAGGCGTATTTACGCCGATACACTTGATGTCAAGGATCCTCCTAGGAGAAAGTCGAAAGAAAGACGTATTACAGGTAATTGGAAATTATTGTATCGAATCTATGACTTGAGAATGAATAAATAAACTTGATTTGAGCTATCCTCGGCCTTTAGTTTGTGCAGTTTAGACGTTACTTTAGCAACTAGTTTACAAGAGTGCAACGAAATGCAAATGATGGCGCGGATTTTCGCAACAATAATCATTGGTATAAATAATTCCACCATGGCATTTTATCGATTGCACTCTTTACAAAGTTGTTCGTTCTCTTGTGCTATAATATCAGCTGCAGATCTTCTCCTTATAAGAGAAGTTATAGAGCAACATCCCGAGTTGTACCTCGACGAACTCCAATCATGGATCTATTTTCTTACCGGAGAGATGTTTCCCATACAAACCCTGAACAGATGTTTGGGCCAGATGGGCATTACTGTGAAAAAGGTTTGACATTGTGATTGTCATTTGAGAATGCTCTACCACCAGATAAAGTTACATAAATCATTCTGCTTTATAGATGCAACTCGTAGCTCGAGAGCGGAACGACAGACAGCGTGCCACTTACAGAAGATTTATCTCGCAGTTCCGCGCCGAACAATTTCTGTTTTTAGATGAGTCGGCTAGAGACGAAAGAACGATCCAGGTGAGATGATTGTAATGGTTTGAAAACTTTGTATAGTAGTCGGAATTTTATATTTTTTCTCTTGTTTATCAGCAATTAGAGTAGTGGTCCACGGCTGGATCTTTGCCACTTCGTGATTTGTGTAAAATACTGCAGTTGTATATATACAGTATAATAGGGGGTAAAGGGCGTAGAATTACAGTGAATATAGGAGGAGAACTGTATGAAATAAAAGAAGCACAGGACTTACCCTGTGAAAGTTGTTGCTGAGAACCAAAGTGATCTGGTGGAGTTTGGTGAAACATTACCACTCACCTGCCGCCAGAGCACTATGGACTAGCTAGCAACAACTAACACAGGGTTATAGTCTAAGCTTCTTTTATTTCATTACAGTTCTCTCCTATGTTCACTGTAATTCTACCCCCTTGACAGTGGCTTACGCAGCCTATAGGCCTGCAGGCACGGGACTGCAAATTGTTTTGGGTGACTTTGGCACAAGTACTGTACTGCATTCATGAGCTTGGCCTGTAGATTTGCAAAATACTGTGCACACTTTAGGCAGTGACTGCAACTTTTGAAAATCCTGCGTACGCCCCTGCTTGACCCCCTATTATACTTTAGTATCACCCAACTAGTGGACTATTGCCAATGCTGCATTCTGATTGGCTACTCTACTAGGGGACTATTATCAATAGACCTCTAGTAGCAAAAGCACCGATTTTGAACATGAAAAGAATGGTGGCCACTTCTCGTTTTGTCGAGGTCCAACAAGTTGGGTGATACTAAAACAATTAGACCTCTCGCCCTCAAGGGCCACGGGTCAATAGCCCATTCGGCCTGCGGCCTCACAGGCTTTTGGCCCGTAGCCCTTTCGGGCTCGAGGTCTAATTGTTAAGAATATACAATTGCAGCATTTACACAAATCTCAATGTCTTTGCATGCAGAATAATTTGGAATAACTATACTGAAGGCTTCACCTGGAATAGTCATTCTCAGTTTGCTAGAGGAGGCAAACAAATCTTTCTCCCATATCCACACTTATTTTGCCGTGGGGACACTCCTCTAGGTATGGCCCTGCATGTTATATTCCCCCTAACTTAGTTCACTTTTTTTATTTTCACAGAGAAAATTTGCTCGGTCTCTTGGGGGAACACGTGTGCCAAGAAGAGGAAACTTTACAAGAGGGACAAGGTATAGCGTTCTTGGTGCTGTGTCAGCGGATGGAGTAAAGGCTGCACATGTAATAATTGGACCTTATGACCGGGAATACTTCGAAATTGCAGTTGAGCGATTCGTAGCCCCATTGATTGGCTCATGTGCAAATGCCGACCCATGCTCTGTGGTAGTTCTTGACAACTGTGCTATCCACAGATCTGAAGACTTTATTGCAATGGTCAGGGCTAGAGGTGGAATTGTTGTTTTTCTTCCGTAAGTACTACTTGTAATTTTGTTGAACTTAAAATATATCCATAGAACTATTGATGGGTTGCACATTATTCATTGGGATGGGAGGGCTGGATTATTTTGACCAAAAATTAATTAATAAAACATTGGCCCTGCCCCTCTTCTTTTGAAAACAAAGAGTGACCCTCCACCTGATAACAGAAAAAAGGCTAGCCCTCCCCCCTTGATGGCATTCTAGTAGAGCACTCCATTCAAGAAAGAAAAGAAAAGCTTCACAAACTTGTTTTTTGTTCCAGTGCTATGATCTGGTTGTTCCCTTGTGCTACTCTTCAACACCCTGTACCCCTCGTAAATTCCAATCCTCTGGTGGATATTTGTCTGTGGGTGTGGGGGACATTTTCTTCTATTGTAGTAGAGTTGTCTAAGATATAATTCTTTGTTCATTATGTCAATTGTTACAGGCCTTATTCTCCAGACCTTAACCCAATTGAGCACTGCTTCAGTGTTGCCAAGAACTGGCTAAAGAGGCGTGGCGACATGTGCGTGAAGTATCCCAAGAGATGCTTCGAAATAGCCCTATATAATGTAAGAATTTACAATAAATAGACCATTATCACTCTTGTAGGACCATTCAATTTAGCATGTCAATCTTTGCAAAACTGTTGAAAGCAGACAAAGTGCATTGGGTGGCAGTCACAAACAAATCTGTACCCCCTGTTGAGGATTCCAGTAACAGCTGCCCACCCTAGAAATTTTAAGTCACGCCTACTTGTACCCACCCTGAAATTCTAGTGAATGTCTTCATGACCACCCTGGAGTTTTTCTTTACCCACCCTGGCATTTCATACATTATATTTTTAGTTTACCGGTACCCACCTTGATTTTTTCTTCCCTGCTATCCTGGAATTCCTCCAAGCAGTTGTCCCTGTATCGAGCCGTGTCACAACGCTGGACACAGTGACAACTGCTTGGAGTCTATGGAATTCAAGGCTGCCCCAATACCACAAACCCTGCAATTCCAGAAGAGGGGAGGGGAGGGGGGGGGGGGGGGGGCTAGTGCAGATGTTAAATGCTACTGCCCATTTTCAAGCTTATTCTTACTCAAATGTATGTAACCAGCAAATGAGCATACTGTACATGAGCACGCAAAGCATACATATTATAAATCATTCTTTACACCCCTTGGTCATCATAACCAGTACTACAAGACTGTCAAAATCAAAAAGTTTTCCCAAAACAGTCCCCACCTAGTTTCATGGTAATATACACAACTAATAGCGGAGCTCCAGCGCGGGCCGAAGGCCCGCGCAAGCGGAGCACCATACCTAAGGGAAAAACGTATACCATCGAGTTGATTTTTGAACGTCACGGGCATTTTGGATCATTTTGATGACGTCATTGATGGCATGAGGGAACGTGACTTTGGTGTAGAGTTCCTCTGATGGTCTTTGAAAGTTTGTCCAAGTTTGGCTTCTAGAGAAGCTTCCCTTCGGGAGATATGATTTTTTCTTTATTTTTCTGGTATTAAACCTATAGTGTCCGCCGTCCGTCCGCCGTCCGTCCGTCCGTCGTCCGTGTACACATGGGAACCCTGTGGTATGCAAAGAAAAAATTATATCTCCTCAAGGGAACATCCTAAGACAGCCATACTTGGGATATTTTGGCTATGCCACAAGGGGGGTGCTGTAGCACGGTCACGTGATGTGACGTCATCGATGACGTCATCTATGCTTAAAAAATGAATATCTCGTGAAGAGAAGACTCTAAAACAACCAAACTTGGGTAGTGTGGTCTAGGTCACCAGATGAGCGAAATGAAGTGGTCACGTGATGTGACGTCATAGATGACGTCATCTATGCTTGAAAAATGAATATCTCGTGAAGATAAGACTCTAAAACAACCAAACTTGGGTAGTGTGGTCTTGGTCACCAGATGAGCGAAATGAAGTGGTCACGTGATGTGACGTCATCGATGACGTCATCTATGCTTGAAAAATGAATATCTCGTGAAGAGAAGACTCTAAAACAACCAAACTTGGGTAGTGTGGTCTAGGTCACCAGATGAGCAAAATGAAGTGGTCACGTGATGTGACGTCATCGATGACGTCATCTATGCTTGAAAAATGAATATCTCGTCGAAAGAAGACTCTAGAACAACCAAACTTGGGTAGTGTGGTCTAGGTCACCAGATGAGCAAAATGAAGTGGTCACGTGATGTGACGTCATCGATGACGTCATCTATGCTTGAAAAAATAATATCTCGTGAAGGGAAAACTCTAAAAGAACCAAACTTGGGTAGTGTGGTCTAGGCCACCATATGATCGAAATGAAGTGGTCACGTGATATGACGTCATCGATGACGTCATCTATGCTTGAAAAATGAATATCTCGTGAAGAGAAGACTCTAAAACAACCAAACTTGGGCAGTGTGGTCTTGGTCACCAGATGAGCGAAATGAAGTGGTCACGTGATGTGACGTCACCGATGACGTCATCTATGCTTGAAAAATGAATATCTCGTCAAGAGAAGACTCTAGAACAACCAAACTTGGGTAGTGTGGTCTAGGTCACCAGATGAGCAAAATGAAGTGGTCACGTGATGTGACGTCATCGATGACGTCATCTATGCTTGAAAAAATAATATCTCGTGAGGGGAAAACTCTAAAAGAACCAAACTTGGGTAGTGTAGTCTAGGCCACCATATGATCGAAATGAAGTGGTCACGTGATGTGACGTCATCGATGACGCCATCTATGCTTGAAAAATGAATATCTCGTCAAGAGAAGACTCTAGAACAACCAAACTTGGGTAGTGTGGTCTAGGTCACCAGATGAGCAAAATGAAGTGGTCACGTGATGTGACGTCATCGATGACGTCATCTATGCTTGAAAAAATAATATCTCGTGAAGGGAAAACTCTAAAAGAACCAAACTTGGGTAGTGTGGTCTAGGCCACTATATGATCGAAATGAAGTGGTCACGTGATATGACGTCATCGATGACGTCATCTATGCTTGAAAAATGAATATCTCGTGAAGAGAAGACTCTAAAACAACCAAACTTGGGCAGTGTGGTCTTGGTCACCAGATGAGCGAAATGAAGTGGTCACGTGATGTGACGTCACCGATGACGTCATCTATGCTTGAAAAATGAATATCTCGTCAAGAGAAGACTCTAGAACAACCAAACTTGGGTAGTGTGGTCTAGGTCACCAGATGAGCAAAATGAAGTGGTCACGTGATGTGACGTCATCGATGACGTCATCTATGCTTGAAAAAATAATATCTCGTGAGGGGAAAACTCTAAAAGAACCAAACTTGGGTAGTGTAGTCTAGGCCACCATATGATCGAAATGAAGTGGTCACGTGATATGACGTCATCGATGACGTCATCTATGCTTGAAAAATTAATATCTCGTGAAGACTCTAAAGCAACCATATAAACCATGTACACATGGGAATCCCTTTCATTCACATAGAACATTTTATAACCAGGAGCTCCGCTTTTAGCCAGTGGCTAAATCTATATTAGTTTCAAAATACACACCTTGCTGGATTTTGACTACAACCACTGATGGCTTTCTTGGTATTGAACTGTTGGTAGATGGAACTTACAGGAGTGTACATGTGTATGATAGATGGTGTCAAACCATGCAGTGAGACCAGTTAATGTTTTACCATGTGCATGCTGCTTTTGTTATGTTGTGTTCACCTTTTTGTTTTGGTATTTAAGCTTATGGGGATAATGAATATCAGGAAGCAAGAGATCTTTGATAATACAACTTTTTTATTTATTATCTTATAAAATGGAGATGCCATGATGAAGTGGTGATTAAACAATCAACATAATCAATCATATTTTTTCTCCAGATAACTGCCAAGGCCTGCTCCAACATCTTCCAGCACTGTGGATATATCTGAAAATCACAAGTTCAACCTGGCAAAATGTTAGAGAACAAGTACCACAGTTTAGTTTAAATGGAATTGCTTCGAGAACATTGTAATCCCCTGGTTTGTGATTCTGCATTATATTCAATTAGACTATTCTGTAGTACATATGCTTGCTTATGTAACTTGGATTTCATAACAATCCTATCTTGCTAAACATTTACAGTCAGCAATAAAAATGTACAGTAAACATACTGTATAACTGTAGACACTTGATGCTACTGTACCCCAACTTCAAACTTGTAACTTCAAACACATGTGCATAAACTGCATGGTCAATTAAGCCTCATTGACCCACAGTGGCAAACAAACTATGTAAAATGATAATATGGCGGATAAAACCGACAATGGTCAAAATGGGCCAACCAATTGGCTAGAAGCTCCTTGTTGATGTGCTATGTTATAGCCCCTGGATTTCAAGCGGAATAACTCGGGGACTATGATCAGGCTATCTGCTTCCGTTATCTCCATTGACAACATCAACTGCTTGCCGAATTGTGGGTGCAAAAATGCTTCCAGCATTGGCCCATCAACATCATTTTTTTGGAAGGTGCTTGCATATTTCGACAGGCCTAATGCCTGTACCATGTTGATGCATTCTTGCACAGTCATCTGACCCATTTCTGAAGAGGAATGGAAAGTGTTAATTAAGTGCTTGTTTAATTTATCCTTTCATTTTACGCACAGGGGTAGTCACAGCCCAGATTCATGGTTTTGCCATTCTTTATCATGCATTATCACAAGCCCTGGGCTGTCTAAAATTGGAGAGCTAGAGGAGAAGGCAGAAAATGTTTGGGCATAAAATATTGAGACAGAAAAAAGGAGGGATATTACACTGTAGTGTGGTTTTGTCAATCACAATGCAAACACTGTTTTACATTATATACTTTATTAGTATATACTACACGGGAACCTCAATAGATCGCGCGTTTTGATTGGTTCGCTATCTCGGGATAATGCCACAATATTCCGAGATCGAAAGCATTATCCCGAGATTGAGAAGCCCGAGTGCAAGTGGTTTGGATATTTTTACTTTCTAAAGGAACTATCTGATTCGAAATGCAACGGAAAAATCCTTCTCAATTAACTAATAATAATCTATATTTCTATAGTGTCATCTCTATTAAATTTAATAAAATATAAGGATGTGTACATATTTGCAAGTTAATTACACGTTCACAAGTTTAGTTTGCGTGGCCTGCCCCTCTAGTATTGATGGGCTGATATTCAAACGCCATAAATTGCACTTGATAAGCTAATCGCGTTTCAAAAGCGGAAGTTCTCGGTATTACTTTACTCAACGGGATTTGATCCCACACGCATTGCAGGCTATAAAACCCAGTTCTCGATACATAAGTCCACGGGGTAACATTAACTGAAACAGGTATTATCTAGATGGTAACAACAATTTTTAGCCTTAGTTGTAAATTCCTGTCCCGATATCATGTTATAAGCACTCCTCTTGCAAGAGTCACTCGGACTAAAGCATGATTGGCTTGTGCAGACGGAAGACGAAGCCATGAGCCTGTGACGTGAGAGGCGTGGCTTACAGAAAGCGGGAAGCGCAGTGCAAACCGAATTGTAAAACTAAGTACCGGAGGGACGGGCTTGTCGTGTTGTTCATTGATCATACGAATTATCTCGGAATTTTTACGCAAATCGCATCGAGCGAGAGTTTGTGCTTTTCACTACGTAATTAAGAAGCAAACGACTGCTTAAAATATCTATGTTCTGGAAAAAGGCATTCGACTCTGCATTTTTCCTAGAGTGTTTAGATTTCCTGTGATGAAACCTAGAGAGACAGGCAAATAAAGCTGATGTCACCTATCTCGTCTTGGCACGGATATCTAGGCATGGAATCTAGCAAACGAACAAAATATATCAGTAAGCATCTCAGTAAACAACCCCGTTTAAGTCCTCACTTTACCATTATTATCTACACGGAACACAGCTTTGCGACCCGGGGGGGAGGGGGGACTCCCATATTTTTTGGTTGGGGATGATCGTCCTATCTTTAAGGGGTTAAAATCACGGGGCCTTTGGTCTCTTTTAGGGGTGATATTAATCTCTATAAAATTAGGGAGAACTTAATCACGTGACAAGTGAAAACCAAGAATACGATCCAGAGGATCCTCGTACAAGGAAAATCCAACCTCGTTCCCAGGGTCTTCTGGGTAATTTTCAAGATGGCGGGTCACTCGGAAGAAGACCCTGGCAAAGGCTGGGGCCTTTCCACAGGGAGACCGCTTAAGAAAAACAGTTAAAATCCGATCATTAAGACAAGTCATTAAGATAAATTCTAGCTCCGATTTCCATCCTTTCTTCCCGCTGTCCGCTCGTCATGTCGGATTTTAACTGTCTTCTTAAGCGGTCTCCCTGTGGAAAGGCCCCAGCCTTTGCCAGGGTCTTCTTCCGAGTGATCCGCCATCTTGAAAATTACCCAGAAGACCCTGGGAACGAGGTTGTTATGTAACTCACAATCTGTCTGTAAGCATCTCAGTAATTACTATTTATTGCTGCGACGTTAGGAGCAGCAACATATTCGCTACGAAGAATGATTCCCTACGAAGGGCGAGATTTGCAGCCGGCCGCGATTTGCATAACACGATTTTATTCGAGGTCGCTTCAACGGGCTGGCCGGACGGCTGTTGAGCCTCACAATCACGACGACACATTTTGCGATGGGGGATGTAGACAGGAAATAGCACTCACCCATGAGATCTTCTGATATCGCCCGGCGAAACATCTCCGCTTTTGTAATGCCGGGTTTTACTGCATTTTATGCCTTTTAAGGTACGTCTAAGACCAAATAAATGTTCACAATGATGAGACGTTTATTTTAGCTATCTGTGCTGTACTTTACAAGAGAAGCGCTATTTTCACAATCAATTTGGGTTTTATTCAGTGTTTGTTTATTATACAGTTGCAGTCGCGTGCCAAAGTGCATCAGATTATCCGATTGTCTTGTGTTCGAAAAAGCTGAAGACCTGCAGTGAAATGCAACTTTTGCTAACAGCCGTCTACAGTCGGTATACAAATGTTTATTGTAATTCCCAAATTTCTCGGTTAAGCTGCTGTTTGCCAAAGCAAACGTCTCTCACCTTTGTGGCAATGGTTTCTTCTACTTGAAAGGTGAAGGCATGCAGTAAAACACGACAACAATAGGCAACGGTCAATCAAAGAGAATATAGCATTTCTACCCCAACAAGAAGCAGCCGCTTACAGTTTTTAAAAATAAGTGTATACCAAGGCATGTAGATTGCAAAATCGCGCTCGCAGCATTTTACTTTCAATTGAAACCGCTAGTTCACTGTATATATGTGTATTGTTTAGATGGTATTTATATGTACACACGTCAATCTAATTGTTTTGCACACAAGCAAATGTCGATGATTAATTCCGAATCCTTTGGAGTTTTTTGCACTTTATTCTATGTATATAAAATCAAACTGAAATAAAAGAAATAAGTATTTAGTGTTCGGTCGGTACATTACAGGTTTGTGGTATAATGATGAAATCTACTTACACTTACAACTCATCTCCTTCCTACTCCGCAGTCCTCTATTCGTGATTTTATAAGTTTATATTCTAGTTCTAGATGATTTGCTTTCCCCTCGCTTTCTGGACGCGGTTCGCGTTTTATACTTACTCTTGTTACGTAAGCATTCTTGTAACGGGTTTAACAATAACTAAACTAAGCTACTTTATGGATGTTATTGAATTGCTCATTTAACTATTTATTGTTCGGAACACTTATGACAAAAATAAAAGACTCCCGTAATGCCATGATCTGCCCCACAGTTCTTTGACAAACAAGCTAGTGTTTCATGCCTTTCCTGGCACCCCCCGGAAATAAGGAGTGGCCTCACAACTAACGTGTTCACGTGTTATATTTTAATTGACGGTTCCCAATTGCTAGGGTAGTATCTACTGAAGTGAAACCCCAACAAACCAGCAGTCGTCCTTTAGCCACTAGCTCAACAAGACCTCTTGCAACTGTGTGACGACGCACCCTACGTTTGAAAATGAAAACCTTCACTGCCGTGTTCTTGCTGGCTGTTGCAGCATTTATTCCATGTGGTGAGCTGAAAATATTACTTGCTGTAGCTTTTCTGTACAAAGCACATATGTTTCAACGTTGATATACGATCTTTACTATTATTAGATCATTGCTTCAATGTTATAACACATTATCCCGCAGCTCCGCGAAACGGTAGTTCTACATTTTATGACAAAACGGTGGAAAAGCGTTTCTATACTTAAGAACTATACGATGAAAATTAATTTAGTTCCTACATCCGCATGTCTTTTCAAAGTGCAGAAATGTTCTGTGGACATGTATATTCCCCACAAATCAGAATTCATCTTTAATCTTTTCTTATTTTACAAGTCAGTTATCAAACGCATTTACGACACACCCCTGATTTGGGCTGTCTGCAATAATTCAGTAGTCGAGTGACAACATTGAAGCTTTCCTGCAGTCACTTTAACTTATTTTTGCGAGAAATAGGAAACACTGCATTGTAAAATGGCATTAAGTACTCACATTTCTGGATTTCTGTACTGAATAGCATGAGATGTAGAGAGTTATCATACGATCGTTAGACAACAGACATGCTTAGAAATTTACTGCGATGTTAAAAGGATAACCATTCGAAACGGTAGCCCAACCTACGGCATTTTGGTGCAATTGTAGTTAGTAAATACTTTAGTAAATACTTTCAATATGAACTGTGCGCCCAGCCGTTCAACGAGAATTTTACTATTCAATGTCTCGTAGCCGTTTACAAGTCTGCCTTTTGAATCCAGCTTAGCATCAAATTCTAACTTTCAAACTTGTCACGAAAACGCTTTTATAGATGACCAGCGCGGTAAAGACGTGATACCAAAGAATAGTGAAGCTTTTCCTAGTTTTTTTGCATGGATTCTAACTAGTGGAAAAGACGTGTAAGGCCCAGCGCAAACGTTGAGCTTCAATTGAACTTCTTCTCTCGAACCTCTTCCTCTTTAAAAGATGCCGCTCATTAGACTTCTAGAAAACGTTGTATTGTTTTGGATTAGAACGAAGCGACTCTGGCACGACGTTTGTTGTAGGCCTTAGAATACAGGCGTGTCGCGTTGGAATCTAAACTTGAATAAATTAATTTCATTAATTTCATATTTCTTTATTTTAATGATCTTTTTTTGCGCAATTGTCGCTTGTATAATGTTCTTCAATCTTGAATGAAAAATATGTAGGTCTAATGGCCGTAAATCAGATGTTTTAGAAAAATTGCGCAACGATTTTGTGAACAGTAGAGTCGTTTATAGAACTGAATACCAATGCTAGAATATTGGCTTGCATGCGCAAACACAGCCCTTCAAAATACTTTCAAACACTTGCTTAAGGGAAGTGGTCAAAACATCTGTACTAGAATGGGACCCGATGGGGTGGTGTATACCGCAGCCAACCTTCTTTTAGGAAAAAATAGCCATTTTTAACTGCGAATATCTCGTAAAATAATAAATGAATACAAAAGATTAGCCCAGCACCGTCTTCTTCATAGCGAGAGCAACGCATCCATGCAATAAAATCCAACACCCCTTACTTGAGCATGGAGAAAATGGGCATTGAAAAAACGGGTGGGTAGGTACAGCCCGGGACCTACCACCTCCCGCGATAAAATCGGGTCCCGGTCGAGTACAGATGTTTTGACCGCTTCCCTAAAAACATCAGTGGTTGAAGTTAAATATTTCCAAAGCTCAAAAACATCAGAGATTTGACGCGACGAGTGAGAGTTAAAATTTGAAAAACGCGTTTTGTTTTGCTGGAATCAAACTTAACTCTGTCTATTATAGGAAAAATCTGAGGTCGACATCGCATCCTTTAGTTGTTTTTCATGCGTAAATTGTTTTTTGTAAAGCAGTCTTGGAACATTGCCAAAAAACCCTCGACAACTGTCCGCACACATAGCGCCTTGATATTATGAATGTGATTAGTCCAGTCCCTGAACTCTCCTTCGCGGCTCCGTTGTTTCCTGTGGTCGCCGAAAGGAGAGTCCAGAAACCTTTGTATGCGCATGCGCTAGATCTGACCAGAACTTGGGTTTTTTCGTTAGTGCGCATGATCCAAATACCGTTGTCGGAAATTGATTGTTGGCTATATGAGTTTTGTCCATCAAGACAGGACGCCCTTATGACCGTAACCGCTAAAATTCAACAAACAATCTTCGACAGCAGTATTTGGATCATGCGCACAACGAAAAAAACAAGTTCTTGGTCAGATCTAGCGCATGCGCATACAAAGGTTTCTGGACTCTCCTTTCGGCGACCACAGGAAACAACGGAGCCGCGAAGGAGAGTTCAGGGACTGGATATCAAAATTTTACGTTAATATTCAAAGTTCTCCTGTTCTGATATAGTTTATTTGTTCATTGCAGTACTTTCACTTGATTGTTACACTTGTGATAAAGAAACATGTACCGATAAAGATTTAAAACTTTGCGCAAAGGGGCAACACAGATGTTTCATGGAGACTCAGAGCAAGGACGGTAAATCAAAGTATAAGCGAGGGTGTGCGGATAAAGTACACTGTGAAAAAGAGGACAAGGTTTGCAAGGAAACTGACAAGCAGAAGGATGTTTCTTGTAAATTCAGGTGTTGTGAGACGGACAAGTGCAATGATAACGGATCTGGAAGTAACGTCATGAAACCAGTGCTGTCGTGATGTTACTGGCCCCGTTCCTCGTTCTCGCACAGTCATTGATGTGAGACCGTGGCACCCAGTGATAAATACAAAGATCGTTGAAGACGGTTCATGTAGGGGCATCCACTATATCCACCATTTGCATAACGTAGTTTAGCCCGTAGGTCAATCTTATAATTCCAGGTCTAACCATATTCTATATTCTTAAAACAAAAATGAAGATCGTTTTTGGAGTGTAAAGTGTAATGCCATTTTCCTAATTAATGAATGAATATGATGTAAGCTTCTCGGCCTTTGGTCAGAATAATTGTAATCTGTTGCAAAAGGTTCGAATAAACAGTATGATCATAAATTGCACTCACTGACAGCTTTTTGATTGGCTGAGGGCTCCTTGCTTTTTCTGAAAATTCCAATAATCTAGTGGACTTACTAATCTGACATTATAGCTACAGATTATACCCGTTCAACACCCTACCCCCCTACCCCCCACTCCCCTACCATAACCAACACCACTCCATTAAAATTAGCATGTTTGGAAAATTGTTCTTCTTTTTTCTCATCATACATTGCAATTCAACATTCCCTTTCTTCTGGCATTTTGTAGGGTCTTTTGTTACATCCTGCTTCGATTTCCAGGTAATACAGTGCTACATCTATTACAGCCATTAGCTCAGTTACACGCGGTCGCCTACCGGGAAAACAGCTTGCAAGCGAAAACTCGTTTTTCTGTCTTGTCTGAGCGCGGCAAGCCGGCGAAAGCACGTGCGTTGTCATGGAAACTTTGACAAAAAACGAGTTTTTCGCTTGCGAGCTTTTTTTTCGGCGACCGTGCGCGTGTAACTAAGAATGGCTGTAAGCAGCCACCTATTAAGCGGCCACCCTCTATCAAGCGGCCACTTTTCAAAGTCCCAAAATAATGTATTGCCACTCAAGTACTGTATTTTTAAATACCTCCATTCAGCGTCCAACCTCTATTAAGCGGCCACTTGGCTCGGTCCCGAGGGTGGCCGCTTAATAGAGGTACCACTGTGTTGATAAAGCTCAATTTTGTCATCGCTATACGATGGTTTGTATATTATATTAGTGGCCTGGCATTGTATGTGGTTTTGAATTTGCGGTATGTGCGTAATTTACATTTTTGGATGTCTTTTACAAGTAGTACCTTTATTAAGCGGCCACCCTCGGGACCGGTGGTCGCTTAACAGAGGTTGGCCGCTGAACGGAGGTATGTAAATACAGTACTTGAGTGACAATACATTATTTTGGGACTTTGAAAAGTGGCCTCTTAATAGAGGGTGGCCGCGCTTAATAGAGATACCACTTCTTAGGTACGGTCATTATTTATCGCCTGGGGGGGGGGGGGGGGGGGGGGGGGGGGGGGGGGGGGTAATAAAAGGTCAAAATGATTAAAGTGATCCCCCCTCAGAACAGTTAAACGTTTCGTGATCCCCCCCTCGCCCCCTATTTGACCTAGCAGAAGACAATTTACAGATAGAAGGGATCGCAGTTTTCTTTTGTTGCGCGCCCGAATTTTGATAAACACATTTCATCAAGCCATATTGATAAAAGCACTTTCATCAAGAAATAGTAGATGAACATTCCGTTTTTTATGTATAATAAACAAATCCTGTAGGTTTTATTATTCATGCGCGCAATTGCGCACCGGATGACGAAATTATTATTATTCATTTGCGTGAGCGCGGCCCAAATGACGAATTTCTATGCCTGTGACGTCGTCGAACACACGCTTACTATTCTTTCGAATATAGTGATTGCCCGGCAGGCCTATCACTGCAGGCAATAGGTAGAGTTATATCAGATCATATTTTTATTATTCATTGAGTGAAGTGAGGTAGAAAAATGCAATAACTGGAATACCTGGAATACACTCTTTTTTATAAGAACCTTTTTTATAAGAACGTTCAGCCTGAAATTTACCCAAATTTTAAGAACATGCTAAGAACATGCCTGAGCCTCAGATAGGAACAAAATAGATTTATTTTCAGTGATGCGTTCTAAAATCCAGAATCAAATGTGTTAATAATAACGACCTTCAATACTGTAATTTATAAACTCTCTTAATACTTCATTGGTATGTATCCTTCTATAAGATCTATCACATTTCAAGTTCCGACATCACTGAAATGTAAGAACATCCGTAAGAACATTTCCAGCCTCTAACTGCTCCAAAAACAAGAACGGCCCAGCCTCAACTGAAAATTAGACGTTCTTATAAAAAAAATAAGAGTGTAACTACTAAAACTGTATTAGGTTTCTTCTTTATGCGCGCGAAGCGCGCCGAAATTTTTAAATGCACTGGATATAGAACTTGCTGGAATCACTCCTTAGAAAATTTCTTGTGATCCCCCCTTTCAGGGCATCAGGTTTTGAGAGATTCCCCCCTTTCGCCCGCCCCAAAATAAAGTGATCCCCCCAAATCCTCTGCCCCCCCCCCTGTCAGAATTAAGGACAGAATTAAGGACAGAATTAAATGTCCGAAATGTTGGCTTTAATCTGTTTGGTCTTTGTTTTCAATTTTTAGTACTTTACTCCTAGACCAGGCATCCATTTGGATCCAGAGCCGCCGCTGTTTACAAGTTTTCTTATATTTGACTAAACGATTCCCATATCAACTATAACGATAATAATTTTGCAATAACTTGTACTTTGATTCTAAATTTCAACTACTGAACTCAAGGATAAAGCTGTCGCCAAACCAATACAACATTTGTAAATATTTATTCAACAATTTCTTCGCGAACAAGTTTAAGAAAAGCTTGTCTTTTCCCTGGATAAAAACTGTGGCATGTTCGTCCATCAGTCCGTCCGTGCGCATGTACTCATCCGCTGACGAATTAAATATGATTACCGGCGCCGCCATCACCAATAGCCATTGACAAGAACAAGTGTATCTTGCCGAGGAAAAACAAACTCTCCAAAAATGCCCTGCAGTGATAGGCTTGGCAGGCAGTCACTATGTTCGAAAGAAGACCACTTTTAGGTAAGCGTAAGTTCGACGTTACAAGTACAGACATTTGTCATTTGCACCGCTTCCGACAAATGAATAATAATAATAATTTCGTAATTTGCGGCGCGCAGTTGCGCGCCTGAATAATAAAACCTACAGGCTTTGTTTACTATACACAAAAAAAACGGAATTTTCGTCTACCCTTTCTCTGAGGCTTGATGAAATGCGTTTATCAAAATCAGTCGCGCTTCACGCGCAACGGAAGAAAAATCTTCTACAAGGTGAAATAGGGGCCGGGGAATGGCGAAAACGTTTAACAGCTTCATTCTTTTTTAACACAACCAATATAAATATAGTATAAGAAAATTTTGTTGATGCGTATACATACAGCAATAGGATTTGAACGGCCTGTGGGAAAGGAACGCCATGGGAACAGGTCTTGCTTGATGCGCAGCTAGTTCTACCCTCTACCCCTCGTGGATTTATCCTTTCCCACTGTCTATACTTCTCTCTCTGAGAAGTCTCGGTATGTATGTATAACGTGTATTACAATATATTATGTGTGTGTCTGCGGGAAAAAAATTCGTCATGCCTTCGAGTCCGCAAAAAATTTCTTGCACATCCTGATCCCCGAAAAAAAAATTTCATGCGCAAAAAAGTCTAAGGAAAGGCAATGATAACAAAGTTGTGTGATGACTGGGACACATACAAAGCCCTCAGGAACAGAGTTAACATTTTGTCTTCCGCCCACTGTTAACATTGTAATCTTTATTTCAATATCAGATCTCTAGACAGACGTAGAGATTTACATAGTAAATTCAATTCAATTAGCTGATGCCCGTGAAAAATTCACGGAGTGTAAGGGGGAATTCATTTTACTTAAAGTGTTCTCTGTTTAAAAAAAAAAAAAAAAAAAAAAAAAATCATAACGGCTATATGAATAGGGGGAGGGGGGTCATGATTTCCTGAGTTCCCCCTTCCATAAATTGCTCGATTTACATATTAAGACTACATTACTAATAACCTCCCATCAGCATAAGTATCCCGTCCCCCCAATGCCCTGCATTGCACTGGTCTCACTGATTTTGGTGCGACAAAATCACACGCGTGTGAGTCCGTCTCTCAAATCGGTGAAAAGAACCCGCGAAAATTGAAACGCAATTAAGCCTATTACATAAAACCCATTTCACTTCGGAATTGTTTGTTTATCATATTATGTTTATCATATCATCTCAGTGAGGGGAGAAAAGAAATGTTCTAAGAATTTCTTAGTTTGTGATAGGATTTATATTTATATTTTGTCCCGGCTTTGTCCCTCGCTTGAATTAGAACTTAGCCCAAAGTGAATCTTTTCCAACAAAACATGCCCACTGGAGGGTGTTTCTTCCTTCTCTTCGGGATTGTGTTCTTCGTTTTGCGATACAGCGTCAGGATTTATACTTAGAGAATGTTATTCCTGGCTTTGTTGCTTTGTAAATGTGTCATTTCGACTTAGCATGCTTTAGCGCGCGCTCTGGGGGAAGCAAGGCAGTGTGTACGTTTGTTCAAATTTTTCTCAGCTCAAAGCTTTCGAATTAGAATTATCCCTGCACATTCCTGTATGTAATCTGTAACAGAACCATCTATAAAGTCTGGATGTCTATGGTGCTTTCGGCTGTTCGAACTGAGTTCTTTTTTAGTTTCTGTGGGAGATTTCAACATGGCGGCGATAGCGGCTTTGTCCCTCGCTTAAGAAATCGCTTGAATAAGAACTCTGCCCAAGGTGCGCCATAACTAAACGGAGACGAGTCGGTTGATTTACCACAGTGACTTTACTAACAACATGGCGGCCAAAGGGCCGACCCGTGAACGGGTTCATGGTCACAAGTCCGCTGATCATAACATATAGTGGGCTTACAATAACATAATATAACCGTATGGCGCAACCTCTTTTCTCATCTTCCTATACAAAAGCTTTCCTATGCACCATCTGGTAATATATGAGTAAATGTCAAATACAGGGAGACAATCTGTGACTATACAAAAAAACTTCTACATGACATGCTAAAGTATAGGGCACACACACACACCTCACAACGGTGAGTGGGTAACCATGGATACAGTACAGGGGCCAGGTGTACATACACAACTACAGTAGGATTACACACAGGCATACACGGCTACCTGTGGTACCGTGTATGGGGGTGGGGGTGACCCCTTTTTTTTTCTTCCCCAGTATCTTCTCCTACCATCTACATGCACATAACACTAATACAGACACGGGCTAAATGCAGGTACAAGAAAGAGGAAAAAAAACCAAGGGTATGAACGAGAACAAGAGCATGAGGGCATGAGGCAAGACTGAATCAACTGACTAAAGAATAAAAATGAGCTAAAGTTCTATGTGCATGGAATAAGGTCCAATAGTAAATCCGCACAAAAGAAATAAAGTTAGAGTGTTAATTCATCCAGTAGCTTGGTATATTGGCTGTAGCAGATCTTGATGTCCTTGTTATCTGAAAGCCATGCCTCACAATGAACCATAAACTCAAAGTCACACAGATTTCACAGATGCTGGTTCGTTAGCAACTTATCGCAGACTTGAATTCAATGTTCGTATTGGCAAAGACAGTATCAGGACGCTTCTTGAGTTTCGACTGGTCACTTGAGAGGAAATAAAAGTAAAACGATGGCAGCGTTCACATCAGGGTATTCTTGGAAATTTCCACCACTCCCACTCATACTCATAGTCATACAAATAAATCCAAAGGCTGCAGTGAGTGTTCATAAACAGAAGGAATGCAGAAGACAGTCAGCAGTGTTCACATCAGGGTAAAATAGTGCAAAAGGAACGAAAATAATTGTTCAGCAGTAGAGTGTAATTTCCATCCTGTACCAGATCTTGTTGTTCAGGTCTTGGGATTGTCTGTAGCAGGTGTTGTGGCTCAGGTCTTGTTGAGATGTATGTAATGACTGTACCGTAGCAGATTTTGTAAGTTCTTCTTGTTTTCCGCTATGTATCGCAAAGAAAAGGCAAGTAAAACTCAACGTCTGCGGGCAGATTTCACAACTCCCGGTACAATGCTGAATCATTGCACAGGTCCCAGATCCTGTTTTTCGAAGGGAATGCTTACTTAAGCTTACTTATTACTCTCAAACAAAATAAATATTGCAAATAAGGCAGTGTTCACAAATAGCGGCTTTCGTGTGGCACAGGCCGTAGATCTTGCTTCACGTCGTGAACAAAATCAAAGAATGGAAATAAAAGGGTTAAATCAAATTGTTGGAGCACGGCACGGTCCCATTTGTGCCCTGCCACGTGTAGGGTAAAGGCTGCTTCCGCTGGAAATTCGACCAGGCGTAAACCGTACAAATCGAGTACAAAACCTTCTCCATTGTCCCTTGTAGCACCATTATACTTCTCTTTTGGAAGGCCAGGGGATTAGTAATCTTTTAATCCCACCGCTGGACACCACGCCATAACTAAACGGAGACAACGAGTCGGTTGATTTACCACAGTGACTTTACTAACAACATGGCGGCCAAAGGGCCGACCCGTGAACGGGTTCATGGTCACAAGTCCGCTGACCATAACATATAGTGGGCTTACAATAACATAATATAACCGTATGGCGGTGTGAATCTTTTCCAACAAAAACACGTCCACTGTCCAGATTTCCACCTTGTCTTCATGTTGTGAACTTCTTTTGGCGGCACAGCTTCAGGGCTAAGCGGTGTGCGCGCGGACACGATGTCTCTTACGTTATTAAATTCTCAGATGTATTCACATATTAAGAGCGAATGCACAAAAAAATCGAGCAAAATCAGCAAAGTGTGGCCACAGCTCAAAACCTTATCTACCCTCATTTTCAGTTTAT
The DNA here is from genome assembly GCA_033964015.1 of Scolanthus callimorphus. Taxonomy (NCBI): domain Eukaryota; kingdom Metazoa; phylum Cnidaria; class Anthozoa; order Actiniaria; family Edwardsiidae; genus Scolanthus; species Scolanthus callimorphus. The sequence continues at coordinate 24,520,752 of CM066911.1, read as the reverse complement.
AGGAAGGTTTTGATGAATTTACAAAACTGCTGGGGTTTGTTTTTCGAAACGCGAACGATTTTAGTAATTATTTGAGAATTTCGATTTTACCGTCTATGCCGGCGGAAAAAGGCAAAATCGGCCAATTATAGAAATTTGCTCGGCGCGACTTCGCAACCAAATTCACAGGCAATCTAACACTTAATTTTATCGAAATAGATGTCTAGCATTCTATTTACGATGGATTTCCGATTTTTCAGCGTAAAATAGAGGCGAGCAACTATGTTATTTAACGGGCATTTGAAACTTTCTAAAATAATAGCTAAAAACCAACTCGAGTTTTCGGGATGTGCCCATTCTCCAAATTGCCTCAAATTCAGGTTCTAGAGCCTAGAGATATGGTATTTACCTAATATCCAAACAGACGTTTGGTACTCTTAGCGAGCGCTTTAGAATTCGGGGACGAATGTTATAATATTTTGGTGAAAAACATGAAACTGACCTGAAATTTGACCTCTTTACGAGACGTCACGATGGTAATATTATAATTCCAGCCCGATTCCAACACCTAATTCGACCCTTTTAGAAATTCCAGCAGCTATGTAAAGAGAAATACAACTTACCATAGGATAAGAACCACTTTGGTGTGCATATGTTTGGAGAACTTATGTAACAGAACTTTGATTTGTTTAATCAGCTCGCGATCGCGAGCGAAAACGTGAACGCGCGTTTGAAGACATGTTACGAATTATTTGCCTGAGATAACTTTCAGAAGAATTCAAAAGCTCTCCAGAGCTTAAACTGTACCTAATAAAGCAGAAGAACCAAATCTGTTTTGGACAAAGGGAGGAGAAGTACAGCTAAACACGTCGTTGGAGAGCTGAGCAACTTCGCAGCATGTATTTGTTATTTGCGTGACAGTCGCAAATTTAAAGGGGCGGCGAAAGCAAAATTATATTTTGGGGGGCGGAGGAGGAGGGAATTCATTTTCGGGGATAAATTTGTAGTTTCTTCTTGTTTGTCTAGAGGATGGAGGTATGGTACCCCAAGGAAACTGTTATTGGGCAGTGTAGGCCTGAAAGCGACCGAAAATGCATCACAATTTTGTGAGAAAAACACTTGTAAAAGGGCATAAGTGACCGTACGGGGGGGGGGGGTTGGATTTGGGGCAATACGCCTGTATAGAAAGAGAGGATCGCATTTTTCTTTCGTTGCGCGCCCTAATTCAGAGGAAAAGTAGAAGAAATGTATTTATTTACGGTATTCACGAGATAAGATAGTTGTGTTTGCCTTTTGTGTCATTCACTCCCCTCCGGTCTTCAGCTGCGCGTTGTTCACTTGACAACAAGTAAACAAGTACTCTGTACTTTTGTACGAGGGTTACTTTTCGCCTATGCACTGATGATTTTCTGCTTACCAATTGTTTTTTTGTACCTAGGGACGGTCTTGTAATAAGTCCATTGCACCTTCGTATTTTACTCCACGTCAGCTTTATTAACCGCCTGCCAATAATTTTTTATTTGCTGGTCGGCTCTCCTCCACATCATTTTCCTTATTAGTTGTCTCGTTGTTGATGTTTTCTATTCGGCTGAGCGCAGCAAAATAAAATAGAACAAGTTCCATTTTTGGTGCAGTGCCGTAGCGCTTACAGGGGCCGGGGGGACTCGTGCCCCCAGTTTTCCCCAACTCTCCTCCACATCCCGGATTTTACACCCTGCATACATCAAAGTTCCGTACAAACATGCGGTATTTTCACATGCTTGGCTCTACATTTTCGCGTAAAAGAGTTTATACTTTCATAAAACTGCCTTGTGTTTTTGTATATGCCCCACCATGCAGACAACATGGGCAATGCACGCCGCAAATGACGATTAGTATTATTCATCGCGTGAAGCGCGGTCTAAATGACGAATTTCTATGTAACGTCGAATTCGTTACCTAAGCTAAGTCTTCTTTCGAACATGGGTATACTATGTACCGCTATCCTAGAAACAAATTTTAAAAAGTTGTGTCGCATTTAGTCATTATATAAGACAGTTTATTGTAAAAGCATTACATCTTCAGGTCGGCGGTAGGATATACAATTTTAACTGAATGTCTATGGTACTGGGTATAAAAAACGAGGGGTTTTTAATTTTGGAGAGACTTCGGCGGCACACCCCTACCAAAACTCCCCCGGATTACTCCCCGGGATGCAGAGTCGGCCGTAATGAAGAGCTCTTCAGTGCATCTTTATTTGATAGATAACAACAACGACGACACAACGTGTCCAGGACTCCAGGTGCCGTGTTCGAGGATAGGCAAGCGAGTCTACGCGCACGACTTTATCCTTCCCAGGTTGCATTGCGCAGACCAATACAACCTCATGTTTTCTGTGGTTGCATCTTGTTTCGGCACACTTAAGCCGCTTGCCTTTTTCTCAATTCAGTATATTAAAAGGGTACCTTTTTCCTAATTTTACTATATAACAGGGTAAAAGATGCAAGTCGGCGCTATCTCGGTGATTTTTCTCTCCTGATGTTGCACTTGTGTTTTTGTTAAAACAAAAGAGAGCACAGAAATTGCTCTGTGTTTCCTTCTGGTTTACACGAGCAAGAGTTGATACATTTCTTTGCAATCGCGAGGCTGATAATTTGGTACAAAATGGATGCGGTTCTGGTCGTCTTGGTGCCTAAAATGGCACTACAGTTTTGTGCTTGACCCCATATACCTCTAGAAGAGGGACTAAAATTGTTTATTTCCGAGAGTGAATTCATCCCCCACCCTACCCTCAAAAGATAATTTTGCTTTCGCCGCCAGTTTTGTGACTGTCACGCAAACAACAAATACAAATGCGAAGTTGTTTAGCTCCAACGACCTGTAGCAGTTTTCATTTCGTCTCCTTGTCCAATCCTTTTCCTGGTTGACATACTTTATTAGGTACTTTAAGCACTGCATAGCTTTAAAAGTTATTCTGAATTATTTGCAACATTCGCATTTCTCCAAACGCGCATTGTGTTCATATGTCGCTCTTCCAGTCGAGAATGCGAGCTGATCAACAAACCCAAGTTCTATTACAAGTTCACCAAAAATATGCACACCAAAGTGGTTCTTATCCTATGGTAAGTCGTATTTCCCTTTACATAGCTGCTAGAATTTCTAAGAGGGTCGAATTGGGTGTTGGAATCGGGCTAGAATTATAATATTACCATCGTGACGTTCGTACAGAGGTCAAATTTAAGGTCCGTTTCACCGAAATATTATAAGATTCGTCCCCGAATTCTAAAGCGCTCGCTAAGAGTACCAAACTTCTGTTTGGATATTAGGTAAATACTATATCTCTAGCTCTAATGAGGAGGTCATTACGGCCGACTCTGCATCCCGGGGGAGAAATCCGGGGGAGTTTTGGTAGGGGTGTGCCGCCGAAGTCTCTCCAAAATTAAAAACCCCTCGTTTTTTATACCCAGTACCATAGACATTCAGTTAAAATTGTATATCCTACCGCCGACCTGAAGATGTAATGCTTTTACAATAAACTGTCTTATTGCTCGGAGTGAGCGCAGCGAACGGAGAGCAAGTCTAATTTGGCCAGAGCGGATTTATTGTCTCTGATTAGACGACGATTTTCGTGTTTGGATCACTGTCGGGTCGTTTTTGGTGCATTTCGTGTGCTCGGGTCATTTTCGGTGCATTAACGTGTTTTTACGAACGACATCGGCATTTGTTTTTGCTTCAGCGGAAATATGGCATCGCACATGCGCGAAATTATAATAGGGAAGAACTTTTTGGTGTTTGGATCACACTCGGGACCATTCGGGGCATTTCCGATTATTACGAACAACGTTCGAGTGACAATTACACGTAGTCACTAAGTGTTGTTGAGACAAGATCGCACTGCAACCGACAATTATCCTAAATGCCAATCTGGTGTTTACAACTTCTTCTTCTTCTTCTTTTCGTGCGCTAAAGTTATTGTTCGTGATCAGCTAAAATGGATGAAATTCATCCGTGTTTGCACTCGATTGATTAATCAAAGGACAGACTGTATGTTGGGAAGCCGCCATATGCCTCTTTGCAAAGAATATTTTCAGATAAAGCAGTACGAGGTCTGTACTGCTTGGGATTCATTGCGAAATGGCGGAGAGAATATGAGCTACAACGGACCTACAGCCTTCTCTTAAATAATATGTTTGACCTCTGTGGGTCTCGCTCATCAAATTTGACAACTGCGAATAATGTCTATCAGTTAGCTGTCAGAGTACAAATTGTTTCAGCTTTTATTTAACAAAATTTGGGGGTTAATATACGAAATTTTATCGGTTGGAACGCCGAAATATTTGACACAGTGGTAATGGTAATGGCATTCGCGGCTCCCGGTGACAAATATTTTTGCAAAACAAATACTAAAGTACCAAATTTGCGCAGAGCAAACGGGGCAATTGTTCTGTAGATGATTTTCTTTCTTCAAATCGTTTGCACTTAAAATCCGAGCATTTCCTATCTGTAGATATTTCTAGTATAATGACTAAATGCGACACAACTTTTTTAAAATTTGTTTCTAGGATAGCGGTACATAGTATACCCATGTTCGAAAGAAGACTTAGCTTAGGTAACGAATTCGACGTTACATAGAAATTCGTCATTTAGACCGCGCTTCACGCGATGAATAATACTAATCGTCATTTGCGGCGTGCATTGCCCATGTTGTCTGCATGGTGGGGCATATACAAAAACACAAGGCAGTTTTATGAAAGTATAAACTCTTTTACGCGAAAATGTAGAGCCAAGCATGTGAAAATACCGCATGTTTGTACGGAACTTTGATGTATGCAGGGTGTAAAATCCGGGATGTGGAGGAGAGTTGGGGAAAAACTGGGGGCACGAGTCCCCCCGGCCCCTGTAAGCGCTACGGCACTGCACCAAAAATGGAACTTGTTCTATTTTATTTTGCTGCGCTCAGCCGAATAGAAAACATCAACAACGAGACAACTAATAAGGAAAATGATGTGGAGGAGAGCCGACCAGCAAATAAAAATTTATTGACAGGCGGTTAATAAAGCTGACGTGGAGTAAAATACGAAGGTGCAATGGACTTATTACAAGACCGTCCCTAGGTACAAAAAAAACAATTGGTAAGCAGAAAATCATCAGTGCATAGGCGAAAAGTAACCCTCGTACAAAAGTACAGAGTACTTGTTTACTTGTTGTCAAGTGAACAACGCGCAGCTGAAGACCGGAGGGGAGTGAATGACACAAAAGGCAAACACAACTATCTTATCTCGTGAATACCGTAAATAAATACATTTCTTCTACTTTTCCTCTGAATTAGGGCGCGCAACGAAAGAAAAATGCGATCCTCTCTTTCTATACAGGCGTATTGCCCCAAATCCAACCCCCCCCCCCCAAACGTACCAAACGTCTGTTTGGATATTAGGTAAATACCATATCTCTAGGCTCTAGAACCTGAATTTGAGGCAATTTGGAGAATGGGCACATCCCGAAAACTCGAGTTGGTTTTTAGCTATTATTTTAGAAAGTTTCAAATGCCCGTTAAATAACATAGTTGCTCGCCTCTATTTTACGCTGAAAAATCGCAAATCCATCGTAAATAGAATGCTAGACATCTATTTCGATAAAATTAAGTGTTAGATTGCCTGTGAATTTGGTTGCGAAGTCGCGCCGAGCAAATTTCTATAATTGGCCGATGTTGCCTTTTTCCGCCGGCATAGACGGTAAAATCGAAATTCTCAAATAATTACTAAAATCGTTCGCGTTTCGAAAAACAAACCCCAGCAGTTTTGTAAATTCATCAAAACCTTCCTATAAACTGAAAATGAGGGTAGATAAGGTTTTGAGCTGTGGCCACACTTTGCTGATTTTGCTCGATTTTTTTGTGCATTCGCTCCTAAATACTTTCTTGAAACGCTCAGTTTATAGTCCAGTCATTTTACGTGAATAATAAGGCTACCCGGAACAAATTGCAACAGTACAAATCTCAACGGATTTAGACTCTATTATACTCACTTAATAACATATCAAAAGTCGTCCAAAATGCCGATACGGCAACATCTCGAAAAAAAGGATTTATTCAAGCAATCGGAAACAGCTTTCTTCGCCATATTGGCTTTTGTTATTAATGAGGTTTAGTTAGAGTTAATTACCGAGATTCGAGGCAATAACCCCAATACATCCCAAGGGCCGTAGGCCCGAGGGATATATTGGGGTTATTGCCGAGAATCGAGGTAATTAACGGACTTAGTTTACAGTTGACAAGGTTTTCAGAAAACAGGGACAAATGAAATGCATTCTTCTCATTGAATTTAACAGTTTTGAAAAGGAGTACAGTTTACAATTGAAAAACATAGCGGATTCCAATAAGAACTATTGTTAGTTATTTAGCTGCTTTCATAGAAGTGGGTTCCCCAGAGAAACTTATTGCAATTAATTTTTACCATGCACAATAAAGTTGTGATGCTGAAGAAAATGAATGACAACTTTTATTCAACTATGATTGACAAAGGTTTCCAAACACGAATTACGTCTTTTGTTTTCGTACAACAGCCAGTCCAATCAATCAAGCGGCCTTTTGTAAAAGCGCGACTCATTAAAGCGCTGTTATTTTGGTCGGTACGTAGCTGCTTAAAGTTCCTCTCTGGTTGGATAATACAACAATACCCTATACCTCAACACAAAGAACGAGGATAATAGACTAGAGACAAAAGAACTCCTTTGTAGAACGAAAATAATAGAGACAAAAGCAACTACGTCCTTATTGGTTATTTTCATTTGTACCACGCCCTGACAGCTAACAGCTACTACAGCTCAATTTGCATAACGTTGTGTCTAGCAAAACGGATGGAACTGATTCAAGATGGAGAAACTGAAGGCAAGTTTCAGGTATTTTGCGCTCGTTGGTTGCTCTCTACGATTAGATATGCAATTAACCTGGTCATGATTTTATCTGTATTTTCAGGTTTCTATGGGCAATGAGACCAAGCGAGTAGACTGGACAAACGCTTCTCAAGTGAAGGCGTTCTCGGAAATCGTGTTTTGTGGCGTTCAACGGGATTCGCATAAAGGATATTTAGGAGCAAATATTGGTTATAGACAGACAGTCAGCATAGATGCATAAACTGAGATTATTGGATGTTTTTTTCTCGGGGTAAGTGTATGGATTTGAATTTACTAGTTAAATGTTTGGGTTGATAATTGAATTAGTCATTGTGAAAGGGGCACTGTCATGGTCTATCATGAATTTGGTCTAACTTGGGGTCATTTTAAGTAGCTTAAATGCAGTCAAACTCCCTACAAATCAACAAAATAATGGTCTACGTTTTTTAACTAACCTTTCAGCTGCTAGATCAATACAAATTTGGAGTATTTTCGTGTATAATCGAGGGGATGGAATTGGATTGCTAATTGGCATTTTTGATTTTCGAACAGGCTGTGAACAAGTTTCTTTTTCTTTTTAAGACTAATTTGAAACAGAATATAGGTTCGGAGTTGTTTCTGTAGAACACTTGTCTTATTTTAAAATTTTGATGAAACAAACGTGACAGTGCCCCTTGAAGTCTTGGTAAAAATGGCTTATTGTGTGGTTCCAGAAATTATCCATAGGAAGGATAATAGGAAAGGATATATTTTCCATACAAATACTGTATTTTTCTTCGGGAATTCCAGAGAGGTGGGGGTCACTTTTCAACACTCTTCAGGGGGGGGGGATATTTTCTGGAACCACACATTATTGATTTACAGGTAAGTAAATGGCTTATTATGGATTAATAGGTAAATAACTAGATATTTACCTATGAATCCATAATAAGCCATTTATTTACCTATTAATCCATAATGAGCAATATATTTACCTAGAAATTCAATTCAATTCTATTGATCAACCCCAACCTTTCCCTGGAGAATTCAAATCCCTCCCCAACTTTTAGTTTGTTGAGAGCCATTATCCGAGTTAATTCCCTACGAATAACAATGGAAACCGCGTCAACTGTAAACTAACGGCACTTAAAGCTCTACGCTGATGAAACTAGTTCTAGAGTGTAACGCGTTACAGGTTTATATTCTAACGCTTTCCTTTACATAGAAAGGACCCCTTGTATAGAGTCTTTTGATGTTTGCCAACCGAATCCATTATTAAGAATTATTGAGTTGTTTATGGAAACGTGTTTCAAGATTCCTAGTCAGGCACTGTATTGGAATTATGACATTGGAAATTTCTCTTAGTCAAAGCGTAGTTTGCAAAAATAACATACCAAACAAAGTATATATAACACGAATGAGTCCATTTTAAACCACTAAAAGTTTAAACACTTAGCTGGGAATACTGTACAGTATAGCGAATCTCAAAAGCTTCGCAAAACTAAGTGCGGCAAAACTCATTAATAACAAAGGGCAAGATGGCCGCCAACAAAAGAAAATTATCCCATCAAGTTTTCCTAATTTTCAGGATGTTGCCGTGCTCGGATTTTGGACGACTTTTAGTATGTTCATTAGTACATCAAATCTAAAAGGGTTTTGAAGAGAAAGCTACTGTTGCAATTTGTTCCGGGTCAAAATGCAATATTACTGGACTATTACACTGTAGGGAGAATATACGGATGTCCACGCCCCCGAAGGTCATGCATTCTCAACGGGGGGAGTTGGTCATCAGGAGCTGTTTGATTAGCCTTTGTTATTGCTCCTCAAAGCTTTTGTTCACAGTGACTCGGGATATCCTTGATACTATATTTCCGCTTACAGAATCCGACTTTAAAAATAATAATAATAATATTTATTAACCTTTTATCACATATAGATACATCGGTAAATATTACATCGACAAATTTTACAGATCACCATTTAATTTATGTAATGCTGCTACTTTCCAACTGGACTATAGCTATAAACACATCACTAAAGTACCTAGCAAGGCCATCACCGAATCATCGTTCATAGGTTCATAGAAAGGATGTACAACAATAATGATTTTTCCTCAAAAAACTTGAAAGTTTCATTTTACCAGGTACAATTTTTCCAGAAACGCATTTCTTCAACTCACAAGTTTAGCATTCGTACACTTCATATAATCAAATTCATCTCCAAATGTCTTTAAATGTTCTGCTGAAAAGCCGGCCGTCTATCCGGCTAAGATTTGGGGTCGGAACAAAACGTGGCCTGGAGCCTAGGCTATGGCTGTGGCCTACCCTATGGCCTACCCTGTGTTTTCTTTTTAAAGCTCTGAAATCAGGTAGATTCAAAATATCATATCTCCTGGCAGGTAAACAACATAACCAAACACATAAACAACATGTAAATCAAATATTTGTGACGTCATTACTAACGTTATTTCCTAAAAATGCTTTCAACTCTGTGAAGAAGTAATATACAACCGCCAAATCTTGTCAACAAATTATCTCGCACATCGGTAATTGACACCTGTCAATTAACAAGTGATGACACGTCATCTCTTACGCTACCTTCGTGCTCTCCCAACTATCCGCGTGCTTCCAGATGTGGATGGACGCACGCTAAATATTGTCCATTCCTTAAATGGCAAGGGGATGCAACTGCGTGGTCACCTGGTATGACGTCACCGATGACGTCATCAAACGAGAAAAGGCTTATCTCTTTGGAAGGGATGAACCTTAGACAACTAAACGTGGTATGACGGTGACAGGCTATCTATGTACAATGGCAACCTTTTGTCTCATTGACTCATTGACACAGAAAAATAAATTACCAAATTTTCAATATTGCATTGGATTGAATAATGAAATCAATAATGGAATAATGAATTAAATATTCGAATCTAGGGGGGGGGGGGGGGGGCACGTTTCATGTCTTTTGACTGTAAATTATGCAACAAACATTGCTATGATGAAGTTATGCAACAAACACGATGGCGAAATATTGTTATTTTATTAAATGTCTTGCTTCTTTTGGAATCTACTCCTCGATGAATTTAAGAAGTCTAAGAAGCTTCAGGAGAAAAAGCCCTAGCACCGACTATCGTGAACGCTTGCGAGCAGGCTACTATTGTCAGAACATCAGAACATAGGTTCTCTTTTATAGCGTTACACAGGGTGTTTAGAACGCAGGAGAGAACAATCCGCTTGCCTGTCAGATCAGACCAGGAATCACGCCGTGGCATATTGGATTACGCTTTCAAGTTTTGATCCCCGTAAAGTCGACATTCGCTTTTCACTGTTTTGCAATCCAGACGCTGAGCAGCGAGCATACTTCCGATAGGGGCGTACTACATTCAGTAGGTTTTCTGCACGTGGCCATGGCGGCCTTAAATGCTGTATTAACTTTAGGGATGCTTTCTTTGGCCCTTCCTTTCGCCAATGGCGAGGAAAACACAAGCCAAAACCGGACGTCGTTCGCTACCGGAGATCCTAGGAACTGCAAACTGTTTGACCCGAAAGGTAAGGCATGTAATAACTTTTTAACCTGCCAGGTCTAGTGGTACACACATAGATCTAAATCTCAATGTAAATTTGTATTGCGCAAGGCAAGCTCCACCATTGGGATAAGTCCACGTACCTTAGCTTTATACACACGATTCGAGGTTTGTTAATGCTTTTGTTTTGACCAATGCGCATCACCGTCCATTGAACCTGCCGTAAGCGGCTCTGGCGGCTCAGAAAGTACTTTAAATTAGTTTCTTCCTTAGAGGTTTCTGTATGACTAGAGGTATAGCCTGGTGTTTATCTGAAGGATTTAGGGCAGAAAAACAACACGTACAACAATACGTTGTAGCTTGCTCTCGGATCACTTGTCGAGTGACCGTTTGTCAGCTCGTCACAAGGCACTCCACTCTTTCGTCAAGGATAAACCACAAAGGTTGTTTGCTCTTTTGTGAAGGACATGAGAAAAGTCACCATCTCAACCTTGAGAAAAACTTTACCGGGGAAATCTAATGTATGACCATAGTTAGTAGAGGGGACTGGTTAGGCAAGCCGGCGAACTTCAAAGAAATATGTCTTTGTGTGAGTTTATGGGTTGTCACGTGGTATTGAACGTGCACAACCAAAACACTGTAATAGAGAAACATGTGGAACTTTGCAGCACGCTAAGGATTTTTTGGCGTTTTTCGCGTTAATGGAGTTCAAAAGGGAAATATTAGTAGCTATTTAACAGTAACACATATTTTCAAACAAAGATTTAACTTCTATATGCTGTAAACCAAACATAACTCCGTTTAAAACGAACTTGAAGTCGGCGGCCGGCCCGCGGAACGAAGACGACGATTCGGGCAACAGTACGAAGACTTCATTCGGAAATCATTCAAATAAATCCAGCAAGAAAAGGATAATTATTATTTGTTCTATGAATTATGCAGACTTGTAATTTATAGAGACAGTTTGTAAGCAACAAGTTGTGAACTTCCTATGTTTGTTTCGACAGCCATTAAGTTGCATCCCTGCTCCGTTGTGTCTTATTTGACTTTGGCCTTATTTACATAATTTAACAGCGTTTTCAATAAATAATTTCACGATTTAGTATACTGAATTTTACGCTTAGATCAGCAAATGCCGAGTTTCTTTTCCAAAGTACGCAAAATTGATAATGCGCGGGCGACAAGAATCGTGTTAAACTCTATCTCGCTCGTTCGCTAGTGCGCTCACTCGTGAGATAAATTTTCAACACTCGGAAGATAAAATTCGTATCTCCGCGCGGCCATGCAATATCTTCTATGTTCGCTGCTGTTCAACGGGCCAGTCGACATTATATCTACAGATCTTATCCACATCAGTTCCTACTCTTAGTTATAATTGAGTCTTAACTTTTTTTAAAACACAGAACCTGAAAACATGGGAAAGGATTTAAAGCTAGCGGTGAATCTTTGTATACAAATACTGCGCGTTCACAGCTCCCAGCGAACGCACATTTTTAGCGTTATAAGCTTTTTGAATCTTACATTTGTTTTATCCTAAGCATATTATAAAACATTGCACTCCTAAGTTTAGAATGCTAGCAGCCCGTGAACGAACACTGATTTACGAGAAAAGTGTGTTAGCGATCAGGTTTGTTAAATTTCTGCTTGTAGTTGTAGGGTTTCAAGAATTTCTCAAATCAAAACCACAATTATTATCATACATAGTTGGAACAAACGTTGCTTATTGTAGCTAATTTTTCTGCAAATGTTGCTTTACAATCTTGAAAAAACGCTTGCAAAATCACTAAACTTCCATACAGCCTCTCTCTTGTTTTGATGCTTGTGCACGGTCACGCTCGGATGACGGTACTTTCAACATCAGAGAGCCCCTAATGTTGTGTTCTTTTGAAGATTGCCGGCTTTCATAACCAGTCCCTCTACTAACTATGGTATGACTCATAAAATTCGAGCCACCGAGTTCCCTGTTCCCTGCTAGAACTAGAGGCCTTTTATTCACTCGGCTGACAGGCCGAAGTCGGAGAGAACTCTCTTTTCCTCCGGCAGCAAGGAGGCTTCTGCTAGCAGGAAAGCCACCGAAATCAGTGTTTCCCACTTTCGAGCGGGTTCCTATTATGATCACAGGTTCACACTGTCCTGGAAACTCTGGAAAGTCCTGGAATTCTGATAAAGTCATCCCAGGGAGTCGTTTTTCGAAATCGCCCTATATATTTCCGGGCCCGATAAACTTTTCGGGTGGTTTTCGAGTGCCGGAAAGTGTTTCGTGAATCCGAATTGAAAATTATAATTTCCAAACTTTACGAATACTTTGCATTAGTAAACAATGAAAATATAGGAAACGTATCGATTTGTCGATGTCAGGGAACAAAGTTTATTCCCTGCGAGCAGAGGCTTCTTTTATCTCCTTGAATTGGGTGGAATCTCCAGATAGCGTGAAATGGCTTCATTGTTTGATCGGATCTATGAATCCGACCATGCCGCGCACATGCGACATATATAAGCGGAAACATATAAGCGAGTTGAAACGTGTAACAAACATAGTGTTCAATATCAGCCAAACTCATTCTCGAACCCAGAGCTCCGGGCTCGTCGCCTCGCAGGGGAGGCTCTGGTGACACCATTTGAGGGCCTTCGCTGATTGGCTGAAATGGTGCGCACGCGTACATAAAAGTAGCTTAATTTTCGCTTTATAGAAACGTGTCTGTCAAAAATAACACTGACATTTGTTTCCTGGTCATCTGTTCAACCCATGCCCTCGACTTGAACGCTCTAAAAGTAATTGTGAGCATAAAACCGCACAATTTTCTTTTGAGCATGCGTCGTGGCTGTCGCCAGAGCCTCCCCCGCGAGGTGAGGAGCCGGTGAGCTCTTGGTACAAGAACTTAGCCAAGGCCCTCAAATGGATACGGACCGGGGATCTCTGGGTACGAGAATTGTCATCGCCAGACTCGAACTCGCAAGATTCTGATTTTTAAAACCCAGATTCCGGTTTTCCGGTATTAAGATTGTATGAAAGTTCGTAATGTTCTTGATCTACCACGCGTGCTCAGAAAATGGATTCCACCAGAGCTCCCCCATTCTCGAACCCAGGGCTCCCCGGATCGTCACCGCGCCTGGGAGGCTCTGGTGACAGCCATTGACGCATGCGCGAGATTTGATACAGAGCCGTTGAGAAAACAACTTTCTGCGCATGCCCCAACGTTCAAGATCCTCAAAGGCGCTCAAATGGCCCTCAAATGGATGTCCCTGAGCCTCCCCCGCGAGCAGACGAGCCGGCAAGCTGTTGGGTACGAGAATGGAGGCCCCCGAATCTTGCTGCTGGCGCTGGCTGACCAACACTGACCAATCAGATTTGGTGTAAAAACAATCAATCCTGACAAAATTTGTTCTGCTAGGGAAATTGTTTTGGGTGTGCTCTCATTGGACGTTGGAGTTTTGTGCAAATGCGATTGTTTTCACGTCAGTTTTGTTCAGCATGGCCCGCTTTCTGTGTCTGCACTGTTATACCATTATATCACTGTATTAATTTCAGGTTTTCGTATGGAGGTCATACCAGGAGGGGGATGGGACAATCTACAGAATCTACACATGGGACAAGTTCTAGCAGTGAATTACTCTCAGTGCAAGACAACAGCAGACGGGAAATATCTCCTTCCCGATCACACGTTCGTCGTCCCGATAAAGCGAAGCCGCTTCGATATGTTTTCGGAAGTGTTCGAGCACTGGTCGGATTACACGAGCGTGACTTCGGATTCTATCAATGTGAGGGCGTCGGTTGGTTCGGCAGCAAGTGGTTCGTTCTCGTTTGATTTTCAGTACAACAAGGAGCACCAAGTACATGACAAGTAAGTCTATTTAAGAGTGTTTCCACAGTTATTTGCTGTTCGAGCAACCTTTCACAAGTGCTACCATCAGGCTATGGTACATAGGATGAAATGTGTTCTATTTCTTTTATAAAATACCAACAAAACACGCCATAAAAGAAATTTATGCAGTTTTGATCGAACTCGGTGTGACTCAATTCGCCCAATTATTTTAAATTTATAAAGCACTAAGCACTTTTCATGGCCTTTGTCCAGCTTAGGGACCGTTCATTTTGAAGCTATTTGCAGTATGCGAATTGCTTCTTAGTCGTCACCCTCGGACTGTGTATGTATCCATTTCCGGTTCAATAGATGGTTCTCCATGAAGTTCACCGTTAGTATAACTAACAACCCTCCCCTCCCTGCTTATTAGTTATTAGTGCTTGTTTCATGTGCGTGCTGCAGTGTGTTTGGAATAGGACCCTTTCCAGTTGACTTTTATGACTTTGCAACAGACAGGGGGGAGTGGCGGTTGCGTGGCGGTTGCCACTGATTTTACTGCTTTTCAAGTCCAGGCAACGACCTTTGAACCCTTGATCATACGCCCCCCTGGCTACTTTTGACATCAACTCTCCCCTCCTCGGTATATCTCCCCACCCCTCCCCACCTCATGGTTGATTACTAATAGCCAACTGGCAACCCATCCAACTACTAACCTCGCCGGAACGCCTTAACTTCAAGAGATTCGGCGAGTCACGCGCTAACCAACTGCGCCACGGGGACTTTGATGACGTAAGCACTAGTAAAAAAGTAGATATATAGCTGTCCCAGCTCTTCGTGTCACGCAAGTTCACTGTGTTTTGAGACTCGTCTTCACTTTCCTCAAGGCGAAAATCGAGGCTGTTATTCATCCAACATTGTTGTTTAGATGCTAATGGATTTGCCAATGAGTCGATGTATTCTCCAAACTCGAGAAAAGCTTTGAGCTTTGAGAAAAGCTTTGAGTCTCAACGATAACTGTCCTTACTGTCTCTCGCAGTAGCCAACTTCACTTTGCGGCTTCTTTACAATAATTTGAAGTTATTAAAGCTCACTGAAGTGTTGAAAATGTAAGAATTCGCACAATATTCGACCGATTTCTTTGTGAAAAACAATACCGCACGAGAATCTTATTACTCACACAACAGTGGGATAGAAATCACCCAACTTCTGCCCTCTCAGAAACTTGCTTGGGGCTTCGTTGGCGTGATCGGACTTCGCACAGTTCGCAAGGCAATCGATCAATTCGGTCTTTGTGAATCGCAAATTTATTTATTTATTTTTGCAATTGTTTTGCAGTTTTAAGTGGCTTACTTTCTTATGTTGATTCAATAATGCTAGAAAAAAAATTGAAGGGAGAAAAAGAAAAAAATAGCCGATACCGGGAGTCGAACCTCGGTCGACCGGTTTGATTTGTTTTCCCCGGCCCTCTGCAGATTGAGCTATTCGCCACTTCTCAACGAGTGGATGGCTCGGACCGAGATATAAAGGAAATTAGTATAAACCAACTAATGGTCTATTACAAATCCTGCATTCTGATTGGCTGAGCTACTAATGGTCTATTAGTGATAGACCGTACCTGGCAAAACCACCACCTTTCTTTGCAAGAAAACTTGATTTTTTCAACATAAAATTATCGAATTCATTACCAAAACCGACCAACTAGTTGGTTTATACTAAAGCAATTAGACCTCTCGTCCTCATGTGCTATGATATCAATAGACCATTCTGCCTTGGGCCTCATGGTCTATTCATCATAGCCTCCTCCGCAGGCGTCTCCATATCAAGATAGTTCCCTTGAAAATGTGTCGACTTTCTTCAATTCCTTATAAGGAAATATCTCCATACCATATTTGGAATCCCAGTAAGTTTTTCCCTATTTTTATTGACCCAGAAAGCTTAAAACTCAGCCAGAACTCGAATACACTCGAAGAAAGATGCTATGTGCATTTTCTGCCGTTTTATCGCGGTCAAGAACCTGGTAACAAGGTAGACAAGCACAGGAAGCCCGTTCAATTGCTAGAAAGTCGACACTGTTATCTTGATATGTTGTGTTTTGAAACACCTATTTCGAGCCTTCTTCGACGCGCTTGGTTGGACTTCCGGTGGTGTGATCGTGAAAGGGCCGTGAAAGGGTTTGAACTCGTTCTCAGGTTCCGCTCTGCCAAAACCACCAACGAAGCGATGCAAAACGATGCAAAGCACACGGAAATCACACGGAGATGCCTGCGGAGGAGGCTATATTCATCATAGCACATTCGGCCTCGAGGTCTAATTGCAGTGGCGTAGCCAGGAATTTCTGAAGGAGGGGGGGGGGGGGGGGGGGGGGGGGATAGTGAAAACATGGGACGAAAATGTTCAAATTTCCTCCAGCAAATACAGTAAATGTATGGGAAATCTCCCGAGAAAGGGGGGGGGGGGGGGGGGGCGGCCCCCCCTGGCCCCCCTGGCTACGCCCCTGAATTGTTAAATACAGTCGAAGCTCTCTGTGCGACCGCTCTCGTAAGCGACCAGCTCCCATAACGACCATTTTCCCGAAACCCCGTTTGAAATGTCGCATAAACTCTGTTACTTCAAGCTCTCGTAAGCGACCGCCTTATCGATGCGACCAGCTCCGTTAGCGACCACAATTTCAAATCACCAACAGAGATTTTTATTTGTTTTTAAGCTCTCGTAAGCGACCACAGTACTTTTTTGTCTTTAAAACATCAGTCATCACCTCATAAATATCTAAACTGATACAAGCTGCACCGATGAAATGCTATTTTCTATGTACATATTTGCGGTTGTCTATTCTTAATTAAAGTCGGGAATTAAATCAAACTATTTTAAGCATTAGTATCACATGATATTTTCTAGATTTATTGTACTAAGCTCTCGTAAGCGACCAATACCTATTGTTCAAGTAGGAAGCCGCTTGGTGGTCGCTTACGAGAGCCGTTCTCGTAAGCGACCAGCTCCGTTAACGACCGCATTTTTCCGTTCCCGAGGTGGTCGCTTACGAGAGCTTCGACTGTAGACCGAAGTACGTATACAGAAGCGTAACCAGGAATTTTGGTTGGAGGGGGGAGTACAATGTCTCATGGCAAGCGCAAATAGCTTCCCGTTCGCGTTAGCGGACCTATGTTTTATCAGGGAGAGGGGGCTGGTGGAAATGTGGAGGGGGGCACATAACAGGGAGGAACGAAAAGTTTGTATTTTTACAGAGTGCAATAGTTTGTTACATGTTTCAACTCGCTTATATGTTTTCTGATTTCACTCAATACTTAATAAAAAATTTAATAAAAATTTAACACCTTGTAGTTTTTTGACGAGAAAAATAAGCCCTCTCAAAAATGCCCTGCACTGATAGGCCTGCCGGGCAGTCATGTTCGAAAGAACACCCCTTAGGTAAGCGTGAGTTCAACGTTTACTTACAAGTATAGAAATTCGTCATTTGGGCGCGCTTCACGCACATGAATAATAATAATTTCTTCATTTGCGGCGCGCATGAAAAATATTACCTAAAGGCTCAGGAGCTCTTCACTAGAGCTTTCATATAACCTATATAATTAGCGTATTTCCTGGGCTCCTGACAGGCTTTGTTTACTTCACACAAAAAAACTTCATCTACCCTTTTTTCTGAGGCTTGATGAAATGCGGTTATCGAAAGTTGGCCAGACTTCGCGCGCAACGAAATAATTATGTGACCCCTCTTTATGTAAAATGTCTTCTATAGATCTACTTGGTCAAATAGGGGACCTGAGGTGGGTGTCACGAAAACGTTTAATAGTTCTGAGGGGGGGGGGGGGGGGGGGGGGAGGTTCGGTTCCTACCTTTGACAGAAGTAAGAAAAACGTTAAGAAGAATGAGACTGCATCATCACTTAGGCAAGAGTCTGTCTTGCACGGGAAGCATTTATAAGAGGGCGGAGGGGGGGGGGGGGGCACCTAAAAAAATACGGACATGAAAGGGAGGCCACCCAAAAAAACAGGGTCCCCCCTCAATTCCACCAGCCCCCCCTCCCTGATAAAAAATGAGCGGTCCCTTATAACGAAAGAGATTTCATTCAGTGATTTGCCTTCAATGGAAATTAAATGCGAAAATGAATGTATTTGACTGCGAAATCGCTGAAAAGTGGCAGCAGTTTACAAAAAATAAAACAGCAATGAGAAGCTTCAAATCTTATTGGTGGTATGATGTAAGTCTATGCCCTATACCCCCAAGGTGAAATCGGCAAATCGGAATTACATTTCCCAATTTGATTTTGCTCTTAGTTATTTCTTCAATGTTTGTCACTAAATATGTTGCCTTTGTCATACCAGCCTATTTCACCAATGGTTCGAACCACGGGATTAGCGTGATTAAAGAGCCAGTGTCAGCCACTCCTTTGTTATTGTTTTCAACATAAACAATCAACATCTAAAAACAAAGATCAGATTTGATTTACCAAATTCAATCGAGAAAATTGCTCTATATTCTCTAAATCAGCCGATGGAAATGGATGCTTTCTCAGACTTTTATGTTGCTATGCTGTCAAAATGGCGGCCGGCACAGGCTCTTAAGGTTACTGAGAACCTTCGCGCACGTGTTTCGAAAAAAAAAATCATACACGTCCTTAGTTTAACCAAAACATATCAACCTATATATCGTTGGAAAGCTTATAGAATGGACTAGCGAACTATGGCAAAAAGCCGGCCGGGCCGATGATCCTGACTTGAACTTAAATTGTCATTCTCTCCCTAACAGGTCCTTTACCACACGAGTACAAGTTCGTCACTTATGTACACAATCAAGTCGCAACCCGATGCACCGCTGAACCCAGCCTTTACCCGCAGGCTCATGCAAATTGCCGCCAACGTGCAAAATAACCAGACCGAGTTGGCCTGGTACTTAACCCAGCTGCTCATTCGAGAGTTCGGGACTCATTACCTCACCAGTATTGACGCAGGTATTATGGTATCCTCAGATATTATGGTATCCCCTGGTATCATGGTAACGCCCCGGATATTGGCTGATCGCATATTTTTCCAAACACAGGGGTCGGGACCCTACCATATGAAGACCCCCTCCCGGAATTTCCTGAGGTCTTCGACACCCCCTTCCGATGGAATTTCCAAAGGGCCTAAACATCCCTTCCCTGGAATTTGAACACCCCCTCCCTTGGAATTTCTAGGTTGCCTAAACACGTCTCTTTCCACAGCTTAAAACAGACCCCTCCCCCCTGGAATTTCGAGGGGTCCTTGACCCCTCCACCTCGGAATTTCCAGGGTCTTGATAGGCCCCCTCCCCTTGGAATTCCAGGGCTTAGATAGACCCCTACTCCCCCTGGTAGACCCCCACCCCCCCCCCCCCCCCCCCCCCCCCCCCCCCGTGCGGAAAGAAAATGCAATCAGCCATTCTGGTATCCCCTGGTATGGTAACCTTCCCCAGGCAACAAAGAATATGTTTAAGCCACAAATTCGGGCTTTGTTGCTCGTTTTTCATCAAACACACAACTTGTCGCGCAACATTTTGTTTTGATGATTACACATTCGAGCCCAAGGCTGAGTTGTCCCCTTACCACCTCATTTTCTAACGACTAATCAACTTTATTATTCAGCACATCGATGCACTGCCCAAATATGGTCATTGGAACACCAATAGCTGTCTTCTGTACATGACAGCTATCCTGCGATATCCGTCTCTGAGGGAAATATGATGTTTTGAGCTCGTAAATAATACACCAAAGTCATGGTTTTCGGGTTATTTTGTGCTATCGATGTGCTGAATAATAAAACCATTATCATATCCTGACTCGATTTTGCAGAATATCGTCTGATTTTAGCCAACTCGGGACTTCGTCCCTCGTCGGCTAAGTATCAGACGATATTCTGCGCAATCTCGCAGGATAATGGTTAATGAATCGTAGGCAAAATGTCCTTAGATATATTCGTCATGGTTACCAATGCTATATGGTAATACTTTGACGCGTCGTGGCTCACGGCAGCATATGGGAAGCCTTGCCATGACGCCATACTCAAAGTATGGTGAGCTCACTGATGTTTCGGTAGGGGTGTGCTCCCGAGGTCTCCAAAAACCGGACCCTATCAGAGACCAACAATCTGGCCATGACATGCCGTGCACTACCATGCACGCCATGGCAGGTCGATAATGGTATGGTCGATAATGGTACTCCATGGCAAGGTTTGCCATACATAATAATACAAGTTCATTCGTCCTCAGATATATTTGTGACGGTTTACCAATGACTCTAAACCGGCCGCAAGCCGAATGGGTATTGGCGCTTGAGGGCGACTTTGAGGGCGATTTTTGTCTAAAAAATCACCAGAAACTGCGTCAAAACGAGAAGCGTTCGCCATTGCCATTGGCTGATTGCATTTTTAAATCAAACCGGGGGGTGAGGACCTCTTTTAAAAAGACCCCCTCCCCTGGAATTTCCACTCGTGAAACAGACCCCCTCCCTGGAATTTCCAAGCTCATAAAGGACGCCCTCCCCTGGAATTTCCACTTTTTTCTGGCAAAATACCCCTGGAAAATCAATTTTTGGATAAAATGTCCCTGGAAAGTCACCTTTTTTACCCCTCCCCCCTGGAATTTCCAGTCTCCAGACACACCCCCTCCCGTGGAATTTCCAGAGTCCAAAACAACCCCCTGGAAAATTTCCATAGGTCCTCAAACCCCCTGTGCGGATTAAAAATGCAATCAGCCATTGTTTTTTGTTCAACTAGTAGGTCTCGTTCCCTAGCAGCTTAGCCAGTCAGAATGGAGCATTGAAAGCCAACTGGTTGGGTGATACTTAATTGTTTTTGTCTCTCTAGATCAACGTTTTGCACTAGGCAAATCGACAAAGAATTAGGATTTCTGCAAATGAAGTTTCTAACAATTTTTATCTAGCAATCAGGCCTTAAGACTTTTTTTAAAAAACCTTGAGAAAAAAAACACCTCAAAAGCAGCTCATAAGCAGAACTCTTAGATTTATTTGGTAACAATACGGAAGGTGTATATGGAATGCTTTTGGCACTTAGCGTACATCCTCCGTAAGATTAGTACTACTAAAGTAATAGAAGAGTGGATTAACAAGAGTTAGAATCTTTCGTACAGTATTTGTCCACATCACAGTCAGAAAAGTGTCTATTTTTATATTTGAATTTCGCGCACGAAAGTATTCGAATTCTCAGGTTCGAATGCTCGTATACACAACAAATAGAGAATATCCTACCTTATTTTTGCGACTTAAAGGTTTTTCCATTGATCTGCGATTTGATTTTAGCCTGGATCTCACAACTGTTTGCGTGGCGAGAAAGTGGGAACCCTGTGGATGACGAATTTTCGCTGGAATCCTAGTTCTAAAAATAGACACTTTTCTGACTGTGATTCGGGCGTACATAGTAAATATGGAAACTCTTGGTAATCCACTCTTGAGTAATACCTTTATAAAAAAACATTTTTAAAACGTGTTTTTACAGGCGCGGCGGTAGTCAAAGAAGACCACATCAAGCAAAACTTCCTTAAGGATTCTAGCAAGACGTTATACGACATCAAGGCCGCGGCGAGTGTCAGCTTCTATTACAAAGTCAAAGTCGGCATCAACGCGAGCTTGAGCATAAGACAGGACAGGGAACCGTGGAACAATACCAGGGTAACCAAAGCTCCTCTCGAATATTCACGCACGGGGGTCCTCCATTTGTGTCCAATTTCAACCTTGATGACTGGGGAAAGGGAATTGAAAATGAACTGGTGCCGATTGACAAAACCGGAGACCCGCTCTTCTACGCCATCACCCCGGCTTCGTTACCTGGGCTACCAGAACCCACCGTCCGGCATTTAGCAGAGCTTGTTGAGAAGGCCATTGAGATGTATTATAAAGTTAACACAGTCCCTGGGTGTACGGATTCCCAGTCTCCGAACTTTCATTTTGAAGCTAATGTCGATGATGGTGGTTGCATAAACCCCCCCTTCGAATTTCACCTTCGGGGGTGTCTATCAGAAGTGCTACACCATATACCAGAGTGCAGGGGATTTGTGTCACAAGCTAGAACAGAAGAATCCTGTCACCGGGGATTTTAGCTGCCCGGTAGGGTACGAGCCGGTTTTGCTGTCCCGCCCAGGAGGTGAATCCCCCAGTGTTTCTAGCTCTTATCAAAATACTCAATGTCACGACTCATGCAGAGGATGTGGGTTTCTTTGGCTGGACGAGTGTTGTCGGGCCGTATGTCAGAATAACCTGTACTACAGCCAAGTCGAATACGATACATACTGGTGCGCTGCTACCGGGACTGTTTCTCCCGGCAACGGTGTCTTGTTTGGTGGGGTGTTCTCTGAACACACCCCTAACCCAGTGACCGGCACCCATAAGTGCCCACAGAGGTACTACCCCTTGCCATTCGGTGGCCACGCCCATATTTGCGTAAGCGACGATTACGAGTTAGGGTACCAATATTCGTTACGCTTTGGCGGATTTTACAGCTGCAGCAGTGGGAACCCTCTTGCAATTCCTAATAAAACACCTCCTAACGGGACAACAAGGGAACAACCTCGAGGGACAACGAGGGAACAACCTCGAGGGACAACGAGGAACAACCCCTTCGGCATTGCACGTTTTCTATTCAAGATGCGGTTTCAAGCTCCTGAGAAACAGGTTAAACCGGTTATACCTGTTTCCTATGGTCCACGGCACTGCCCAATCGGCTACAGTCCGCATCTAGTCACAGTAGATAACCAATGCGAGATAAGCTACTGTATCAAGTCTGGATCTTTTGATAACAGGAAATTAAAACCCGTCAAGCGACCGCCTTCTCGCCCCGGCCTGGAGTAAACCCAAGCGGCACTGAGGCGGGTAGCAGTCGTGGGCGTGAACGGGAAAGTTTGGATGAAAAATTCAACTAACGGAGCCTGGGCTTTACAGGAAAAAAAACTACGCAGCCGCGACATCCGGGAAATCCCATTATCCGGGACTTTCTCCTGGCGCCACCGCAGCTTTGAGTGTGTGCATGACTGTGCTGGCAGGGGTTTTAATGCTGGCTGGTTATGTGGGGTATCGCAAGAGGAAGAATTCCAGGAGGGGAAGGGCAAATGGAAATGGACTAATTGCTTCGTATACGGAAGAAAGGCAGCCGGTGCTAGGCAATACACCACAAGGTTGAACATGCGATTATCACAGGGAATTTCGAGAGGCAAATAAGTACGGGACGTGTTCCGTGGGAGAACCACCAAGAGAAAGTAAGCTTTTCCCCTCCACGTGTGCCCTGCAGAAAGTCCCTGTGATATTCCACATAAGTTAGTATCTTTGTGATTATAGTACCACGTTTAAACTGGAAAGTGCGGCAAAATTTACCTTAAAAGTGACGCAAATTTGAGAAACATTATCTTCTAAATATGAAAACAAATTTCACCACTACATAAAATAGGGGGCTACCTATTTTGTAAGAATGATAATTAAGCGTTATTTTTACTTTCGCATTTTTAGATAAAATAGGGTCTATTGAGGACTTTTAGGTAGTAGGTGTGTCGATCGTGTCCGATTTTTGTTCGAGCAAATGGAGCGTCCTGGGTAAAGCTGTGTTTTGTTATCTCGCTAAGCCACACGTCACAATATCGGCCCCTGCCCATGTAGTTTCACCTTCCTTCTAGATTATTTATTTCTTGCTTCGAGACCCAGCGTTCTTCTCATTCGATCTATCAAAATCAAAAGCCATTACCCAAGAAATTGTTTTCTCTGGATCGATCCTCAAGCAGTATCACAGTCATTCTGATTCCACATAAATAACCTGTTTTCCAAACATCATAGTATTTTTTACTGCTCAATTTTGGAATAGACCAGCGCTCGACCTTTACTTTTTTGGCCACAAGTCCCAGGACAAGTAGCACAGAAAAGTTACTTGCCCTAACCAGTTTCTAGTTGTCCAGTTATTATGGTATAACAAATTGTTGTAAAATATAGGCCAAGCCTATGTATGAACCGTAACTTGCTTACCATTATACCCATTACTCAGTAGCCCATTTTTCGTGAAAAGATGATAGCTTCGAGAGTTTCACACAAACCTCGCTAAAAAAAAAAGCGTGAACACTTTTCACGAACAAGCCACACACCAGCAAAATGTTTCGTGTTTATATTTCGCACAACATTGTTGCTTGTCCTGTTACTAGCGCCCCTGAGTGTTCACTTGTCCTTCAGTATTTCTTACTTGCCCAGGAAAAGTGGAAAATCCTTAAGGTCGAGCACTCTAAGACCAGTCCTTCATGGACGTTTTTGTTTTCTAATTTTAAACACTTTTATTAAATAATAAACAATATTTACATTTTCCATCAACATATTCAATGAGCAAGGATCAACTTTGACCAGAACAAAAACAACAAAGAAGTTGCTTCCCTTTCCAATATAGTTCAGGGGCTTGGCCCCCACTTTGAAGCCAAAAATACAGTAAATATATGGGACAAGATTTGAAAATATATGAGAAAGTCTTACAGAGCCATTATTATAAAAGGGATCCTTGGACCCTCTCCTAAAAGGACTGCTGGCTACGACCCTGTACACTACAAGTTTCCAAAAAAAAACAAAATGAGGGCCCAATGAGGAAAGAACGAAATTCTCACTTACGGAAAACAAATCCTTCACAGCTTTGGCTCACGAAAACAAATCCTGCTCCCCCCCTAGAAAAAACAGCCTGCACAAAAATCATCCCCCCCCCCCCCCCGAAAAAACGTTTCAGGAGATTTCAAATTGCACCAAGTTATAATGTGAGAAACGCATCACATTTTATACAACAACACTAGGAAATCGCGCGCTCTGATTGGTCGAGAGCCATGTTGCTATAAGAGTACAGATACACGGTTGACAAAAATCCCTGTTTGTTGTCGTATAAAACAAATAGATCTCGTTTTTTTGTGCGTATGTACTGTAATAGATACACAGAAGACGTCACAGAATGTTATGAACAACTGTCACGCAACTCGACTGAGTCTCGTTGCGAACGTTTTTGTTCATGACATTCTGTGACGTCATCTGTGTATCTATTACAGTACACACGCACGCAAAACGAGATCTATTTGTTATAAACCACAGAAATCCGCTTTTATTGATTTTATAAAATAGCTTTGCATCTGCATGCACAGCTCTCAACCAATCAGAGGGCGCGTACTATCTTGGCCATTTTATAAAAGGATATAAAATTCGGTTCGTTCTGTAGGTACCGGAGCACAGTTGACGTTATCAGAAACAATATAAGTGAGTTGAAACGTGTAACAAGCATACATTACTTTAGTGCAAGCTGCGGAATATTCGTAGAAATAAACAATTGAAAAGATTTTGAAAATAATGTTGTTGCAAGACTCCACGATGTTAAATGTTAGTATATTATCACTTACCACTGTTGCTCTACTTTACATGAGCGAAAAATGAAATATTATGAAGAGAAAAACCTACTTGGGTTAGCAGTCGAGAGTTCATTATTGACCAAATATGGTCATAAATTCATCTCGAATAATCCACAGCTTGGTTCGCCGTTACATGTTTCAACTAAGTTATATGTTTCTGACGTTATTCAATAGAGACAGAGTAACGCAAAGAACGTAGCACCTAGAATAAACGTCGAATTAAAGTTGCATCGAATACATTTATAACAATCGATGATTGCTTATTTGAAAGTGTAATGAGTCGGTTTCTTTGTGTCACGGTTGTTTCAACAAAATGTTATAAAATAAGACCAGTGTCAGTGATCTACATAAACATCTCAGAATCCTACATTATACTATTATTTAGTGTTATAAAGAAAAAGGAACTGGAACTTGCATTATATAGGCATTCTTACGTAATATTTTATAGCTTTCGCTTTCAAATTTCCAAGTTTGATAACTGTTCAGCCTGGTAAGAAATCAAAAATACCATTTCGCAATCCTTTTCCATCCGCTCGATATCACACGAACATACTCCAATTTTGTGCTCATCTTGCAGCTGAAAGGTTATTTAACAAACCTAGACCACTATTTTGTTCATTTCTTGTGAATCTGACTGAATTTAATCTACCGAAATTATCCCTAAAATCGTGACCTTGTCCCTTTAATTCGACGTATGCCCTAGGCCTAACACAGAAAATAGTCTCCGGTATGAAAATACTGTCAGCATGATGAAGGCCAATTAGGGTATCTCCCAACTGTATTCTTGGTTTGCATGTGACGTCACTGTAGGCCATGTTGGTGGTGCAGAACAAAAGAAAGTTCATTTGCTCCTTTTATTCAGGGCACCAACATGGCCGCCGCGCTTTTGTTATTTATTCCCAAAGGAATGATTGCAAATCAAGAATACTACAATGCTCTTGATTTACAGATGCCCTTGGTTCGCAGCTGGTTCGCAGCAAAGCCCTTGATGTAATTCTCAGCTTTGCTCCACGAACTCCACACATCACTAAGTGCGATCAATCAGTGTCCCACGAGGTTTCTTCCCGAATTCGTCTTTGTTTTCCTAAGAAAATGGCAAAAGAATAAAAGGTCAAATTGTATATCTAGTTCTAAATACCTTTTCCCCACTCAATGAGATGAGGAAAAGAGTGGGGAAAAGGTGTTGGTTATCGTTTAGGCGCGTCGGATAAATCGAATAACGAACTTAGTGGCGCGTCTCTGGAATGGAAAACGTACACAACATTACCCGCTCTTCATTTCAAAAGGGGAATACATCTCGCACAGACCGGTAAGCAAAAACTAACGGTATTTAGAACTAGATAAACAATTGTAAGTGTGCTTCGAGTAGTTCTTAGCTGCCTCAAGTTTTGCCTGAAACGAGTAAATTTCAATCGATTTACTATACAAAAACTCGTCGAATAGAGTTTCCACAATAATACTGATGTAAACTATCCTATAGCCCGTGAAATACCTGCCGTCGATTAGCCTTAGCAGATTTCGTATGACTGTGAAAAGTGCCACGACGTAGGGGAAATATACGATGGACGAGAAGGGCCACTTCAGACTTCAGACTTCAGAGATAATGAAATTGTCTGCGATTTACCTGATTCCTTTTAGAAGAACCGCACAACACCTGAGATAGCAATATTAGGATAACGAAGCATACACATCTGTTCTTTTTAATTTACTCATCGTTGTTTCTGTGCCGATATGGGCCGCAAAAATCAGACTTCAGACTTCAGACTTCAGACTTCAGACTTCAGACTTCAGACTTCAGACTTCAGACTTCAGACTTCAGACTTCAGACTTCAGACTTCAGACTTCATCTATATTATAATATTTTAAAAAGCTCCGACGTGGAAAGCCTGTCGAGCTAACTGCCACCGTGGATGTGATACAAACCACTCTCAGGGTTGCAGGATGGTGTTAGTTTTTTAAATCGATGCGAGGAGAGAAGCTGCCATTCAGGCATTTTTTTAGCGCGGGGAGACGCCGTCCGCCATGTTTTTCGTCGTTGCTTCGCAAAAGAAAGCTAAATTTTCCGTGACTGAAAGCTTGAAATTTAGACCATTTATTTAACGGGAGCCGCGTCCATTTAAGTTGAATTAGTTTTGTTTTTACAATTTGTAGCTCAAACCCGGGCAAATGATGTTGTTTTAGGCTTTGTTTAGCAAAAAAGTGATCTCGCCGAGCTCCTCAATGGACTTTGCTTGAAATAAATCCCTGGCAGTATATGTGTTAGAAAATAATTAGGAAGTCAAAGATTTCTTGAAATACATCCAAACTGCATTCTAAAAGTTTAATCATGGGTCTTTGCGCCCAAACATCGCAATGTAGTTTTTTGAACAAAAAAAGCTGTGAATTATATTTTCAAGTGCGTGCGCCAAGAAAAAACAGGCACCTACACCAGAAACGTTTTCTACAAAGCAGGTTCTTGCATTGACAATTCATGTATAAATATTAAACAATTTGTTTTGTCATCCACTGGAGAGGGCACGAGCGAATTTATTCACGGTAAATAAACTAGTTCCTTTTATTGTAATTGGATAAATCCCTCTCGGGGTCAGAGATTTTTTCTCTTTCTCCGCTTACTAGGGCTAACAAAACATTGCATTGGGCTATGTTTAATTTTGGAAAATTTCTATTATGTTTCTTCCGTGACTCAGTGTCATTTTCGTGTCCCAAAAATAAGAATTTCATTAACCGCGTATTTTGATTTTCAAAATCGCAGCGCGCTTCACGCGCCCCAAGAGACATACACTAGCAAGTATTGTTTCTAAAGTTACATTGAAAGTATCCTTATTATGCGCGCGAAGCGCCCTGCAAATTTTGGACATATCAGTTGAAAGAATGGGAAAAGTCCAGGAGTAAATGAAAACTTGGTGTTTAACAGTTACGCTTCCTGACGGGTTGCTAAACCTTTATTTACTGTTTGTAAATGTACTCAATTTTAATGTTTTAGATTAGCGAGCGCGCAGCGCGAGCCGACCAAAAAAACAATATATTTGTAAGGACGTCAGGTTCCCTAAAAAGCAGTCAGGAGAGAATGAGCCTGCTCGATATTGGTCCAAATGGTCCGTCTCTAATGACCAGCCTTCACGTTTCACGAATCTCTAGGCCTGTAATCACGAGTCACGTAAGAGAAATTCGTAAAATCACGGGTCACGAGGTTTCACGGATCACGGCAATAATTTTCCTGTTTTCACGAATCACGGAGCAAATTTGGATCACCCCTTCACCCCCCTGTTTAACTTTGTGTGAAAGCTGAAGTGCTAATGGAACAGGCCCGTATCCATGGGGTTCCGGGGGTGCGCAAGCACCCCCCAACGCGACAAAAAGGTCCACATTTAAGAGTTTGAAAACACTGTTGAAAACACAGAAGACTGCAGTCACTTTGGCATACAGCCAGTTTCGTATATTTGCTTTTTCTAGTGAATTTTGACTTGCGGTTAATAAATTCATACCACGTTGGTCCACTTTTTCCAGATTAGCACCCCCCCCCCCCCCCCCCCCCAATATCCCATTGTACTTTGAGCGTTGAGCGTTAGCCCTAGTAAGCGGAGAAAAAGAAAAAATCTCTGACCCCCGAGAGGGACTTATCCAATTACTAAAATGAACTAGTTTATTTACCCGTGAATAAATTCGCTCGTGCCGTCTCTAGTGGATGACAAAACAAATTGTTTAATATTTATACATGAATTGTCAATGCAAGAACTGTCTTTGTAGAAAACGTTTCTGGCTGTTTTTCTTGGCGCACGCACTTGAAAATATAATTCACAGCTTTTTTTGTTCAAAAAACTACATTGCGATGTTTGGGCGCAAAGACCCATGATTAAACTTTTAGAATGCAGTTTGGATGTATTTCAAGAAATCTTTGACTTCCTAATTATTTTCTAACACAAATACTGCCAGGGATTTATTTCAAGCAAAGTCCATTGAGGAGCTCGGCGAGATCACCTTTTTGCTAAACAAAGCCTAAAACAACATCATTTGCCCGGGTTTGAGCTACAAATTGTAAAAACAAAACTAATTCAACTTAAATGGACGCGGCTCCCGTTAAATAAATGGTCTAAATTTCAAGCTTTCAGTCACGGAAAATTTAGCTTTCTTTTGCGAAGCAACGACGAAAAACATGGCGGACGGCGTCTCCCCGCGCTAAAAAAAATGCCTGAATGGCAGCTTCTCTCCTCGCATCGATTTAAAAAAACTAACACCATCCTGCAACCCTGAGAGTGGTTTGTATCACATCCACGGTGGCAGTTAGCTCGACAGGCTTTCCACGTCGGAGCTTTTTAAAATATTATAATATAGATTAAGTCTGAAGTCTGAAGTCTGAAGTCTGAAGTGGCCCTTCTCGTCCATCGTAGAAATAGGGGAATGGAAGCTAAAAATTACCACCCAGGCCGCCATTTTGACAACCAAGCAACATACCGAGTTTAAAAAAGCATCCCATGTCCATCGGCTGATTTACAGCGCGTTTGAGCGTTTTACCCTAATTGTTCACACGTATGTTTCAACATTTGAAAGTTGCGTTTCTAGGATGAAACGAGACGTTTCTATGGCGAACCAAAGAGTTCTGTCCTCTCTGATTGGTCAGTGAAAAATACACATGGCGGTTGCCCTTGGAAACGTCCGACTTTTTGTCTCACAACGCAACTTTCAAATGTTCAAACGTAACGTGCGAACTGTTAGGGTAAAACGCTCAAATGCAATCGGCTGTAGGTATTGCGGTGCGATATTTTCGGTTCAATTTGGTAAATGACGAAGTAAACTGTGTTTGTAGATGGTTATTTCAAAATGTATACACGTATTAATACCGAACGAAAACAATAACAAAGGAGTGGCTGACACAGTCTCTCGTATACTGTTCCTGCGAGTCTTGTTTCTACATTTCTCATATAACATTTTCTTTTTTTCATACTTGCAACCAAAAGTTGTATGAAAATAACTTGTCTGAAAATAAATGATCAGACGTAATTGTGGTCATGAAATCGATAGCGGCAATCTTCTGACTTAAGGCCGGTTTACACTTGCGATTTTGTTGCATTTGTCGCGGCGATTGTTCTCGCGCGAGTTGCAATTCCAACTCTCTAGTGTAAACAAGATACCAATCCGGTGCGATTTCTCTCTTTTCGTCAAATCGCATCAAGTTGCAAAGAGTTTCGAACATGTTTCAAATCTCCGCGACATCACGTGACAAAGTTTGCGGTCGGTCGCGCCGAGTTGCATCTAGTTACATTAGTGATTTTGAGTTGACGCGTACGTGCGAGAAAAATCGCCGCGACTCGCGCGACAAAAATTGCAACAAAAATGTCTAGTGTAAACGGGCCTTTAGGCCCTGTCCACACGTATCCGGATATTTTTGAATCCGCAACTTTTTCTTTCTTTCTTTCGTTATTATTTGAGCCCCCAGCGGAAAACGTCTGTATATATGCGTGCGCATATAGTGGGCCCAAGAAACGGTCAGCAAACCGTCCAATGTTGTGGGCGGCGACAGAACAAAGCGAGTTTCGACCAAGGGCAGAGGTCTCCCCCCAAAAAATTCGAGCAAGGCCAATCCTTCAATTCCAAAAACAAATTCTTGCAGAGATCCAAGCTAGTAAAAACATCATACAAATCCCGGAAAAACTTCTTGCGCAACATGATCCCTGAAAAAAAAATTACATTACGTGCAAAAAGATTGCCACCCCCCTCCCCCAATTTCTAATGGTCCACGCTGTGATTTGTCTGGCCGATTGTTGGCCTAATTTGATTTGCTCGAACAAAAATTGTTCTCGACACGAAATAATCTGAAGATTCCAAGATATATGGAGCTGACACATCGCAGTGTGCTATAATAGTAGAAGATTTTCAAGTGATCTATCTCTTGTGTTAGCAAGGCAGCACCTGCAAATGTCACATACCTGATCTGCTGCTCGTTTCTGTGCCATTGTTTTCCTGACAAGTTGCTTCTCAATAATACGCGCATTATGGGCATATGAAGACTCGACCTCGTGCTGTAAGATGATTAGAAAAACGTGTTTCAACAGTTTTTGTCATGTGGCTTCTTTAAAATGGAACCAACTTCGCAACCTGACGCCGAAAAGTATTCTGAAAGCAAGGTTGGATACTAGATCCCTTTTCAACCTTTCTGGATTGGTCAAGGGGTAGGGCCCAAACCAAGATCAGCCAACCTTTTTGGCCCTCAAGGTTTTGAGGGCTGTGTACACCCCTGCATGCAAAAGGTATTTTACACACATCCTGCCCGTACTGTACGACCATTCAAAACCTTGGAATTTTAACATTTATTCAGAACAAAATTTCAGCACATCAAAATAATTGAAAGTAAAGTAAATCCGACCAAGCTACAAACCTGTTCAATTTCTTCCTCTTCCTCATCTACAGTAGAAACCGTGACAGAGCCGAACTTGCCAAACTCTTTTGTCCGTTTTGTCATCATCACCTGTAGAGAAATGAAAAAGGTTTATGATGACTTTTGCACTTGGGACTGCTGCTTGAACAATAAACATCATCATGTTTTCCCTCTAGGCACGTGTACAGCCATAGGGCTTGCAGTTATTGTGCTGGTCATGTTGCCAATAGCCGCATTATGTCATCTGTCATCTGTATGTCATTATGTCACCACTGGGATTTTTGACAAATCTTACACATGACACATTTAAGTGTCACCATACATTATAACTGTTTAGTTTTTCCCACTCTAATTTTTCAGCCACAAAAAAAAGTGTGACAAATTTCTCAACCCCCCAAAACTAACAATGTTAAACCAAAAAACCTCCCCCCATCACGTTTGGACCAAGTATCCCCCTGGGCACGGGAGGAAGGCACCGAGTCTAGCAAGAGGTACCATACAGTATATCACTTGAGTGTTTTTCTCTGGGAATAATGTAAAATAAACTGTAATAGCACAAGTTACTCATTGAAAAACATATTTCGAGTTTGGAATTAAACAAACAGTTAAACACTGCAGCAATGACCCCCCTGCATATTGACATTGACACAGTGTCTTATATTATGTGGGTAAAGTTGTTAAATTTGCAGCTGTAACTACAGCAAATAGTTTCAGTGAGTGCCACTTTTGTTATGCTTCTTTTACCCCTTTGGCTACCTGGTTTTACATTACCTTGTCGGGAACTTTCTTTGTTTCTGTAGGTGCCTTGCCGCTTTGTACAACAGATCCTATACAGTAAATGCAGTCATGCAACCGTAAGAAAATCGCATTTTTCCAACACAATTCACTTTGCGAGGTACTGTGTAGTCAGTTTCAGTAGAAAAGATAAAAAAGGCAATGAAAATAGCTTTAAAAAGGCAGCTTACCATCAACAATAAAGGTGACACTTTGGTCCTTCTTGGATGGCCGATATAAAACAGCCACAAGTCACATCTGGAATCAGACAAACACAGTGAATCCTTTGACGGATGAAAAGTTAAATTCTGGCACTTTGAGGGGTTGCGATGGGTACCATAAAATATCCAAAGTCTCGGTTAAATATTGCAAAATCTCAGCTTTTTTCTCGCATGTCTCATTTTTCTCAGAATTTTGGCCGCCTCGGAGTCTCAGATTTTTTCTACCACCGTCTAGGAGTCACAACATGGCTGTCGTCTTGAATTTTTTTCCTGGGAGGTGACGAAGCAAAAAATATCCCTGCAAAACCGGCAAATACCACATCAGAGACCTTTAAAAAGCTTGGGCTTGGATTAAAGTCTCAGGCTTGGATTCTGAAACGTGGGTCTCAGCATTTCGGCAAGTCTCAGACTTACCCATGATCGCTACCCCTACTTTGAAATGAAAATTTTCAATCCTCAAGAGGACAATTCTAGTTGACGTCATTCTTTGCATATTGGCTCTTCAGACATTTCAGTGAGGCTATAAAGTAATACGCAAGGTCAAAGGGTGACAACTAACATAAGCTAGAAAAATTGAACTTGATATCTTCTGTTCTAAGCATGTGAAGTGAAGCTCAATTTACAGAAAATGTATTGGACTGATGAGCACTTTGACTTCCAGTTATTCAAGTATAATTAAAAATATTTCCCTTGAAAGCATGCAGAAAACAAAAAACACTATCCTGCGAATGGCAATAATCAAGTTTTGACTAATTTTTATAATAGTTTGTTGAAAGGCTTTTCAAAAATGCCTTTCAGTTACTAGGGAAAAAGGCTCATAACCCATACATTTTCTGTAAATCAAACTTTGCACCACATGCTTTTATCAAGATATAGAGCTGAGATTTTCTACTTATAGTACATTCTATTAATTGTCACCCTTTATTGATCTCCAAAACTGATCCTTTTGCAGCAACATTGGAAGCAATAAGTAGAGGTTGAATAAACACCACCCCAAAGTTACGGTACATACAGCACTTACTTTTTGCACTTTTGCCTGAACTGCCTTTCAATTCCACCTTTCCTATAAAAGATTAAATAAAAAAATCATTACTAACTACTTACTTACTAAAGGTTGGTTTTCAAGTAGTCTCTTCGGTCTCATCAGTCTCGCCGATCACATGAAATAGTGCACACGCGATCCATGAGATTCATGCGATTTGAAGCGATCGTATGTTTCCATATAATCTCACCGAGCACATAGAATATGAATGTTTTGTGCACCATTTTGAAAGTGTACGCGACCGAGATGACTGCTGGTCTTGAAACAATGAATTGTGGGATACATTTCGATCGCATCAGTTGCTTTCGAATGCTTTTGAATGCCTCCATCCTAATCTCATTCAATCGCATGCGATCGCATGGATAGAACAGTGTTCTATACACGCGATCGCCCCGATCGTTTCAGTCTCTTCCGATCGCGAGAGAAGTGTTTCCATATAATCGCATGGATCGCGTGTACACTATTTCATGCGACTGGCGAGACTGAAGAGATTGGCGCGATTATATGGAAACCAGCCTTAAGAGCGAGGGCATTATGTGAAATACCAAACTGAGGTTTTGGCGTATCGACCAAGCGATAGCAAGGTTGATACGCCAAATCCGAGGTTTTGATATTTCATGTAATGCCCAAATGGTGAAGGTTATACCTAAGAATTACCCCAGGCATGGGCTTTGTTAACTACTGAAATACAGGGTGCCTTCCCCCCCCCCCCCCCCCCCCCCGCATTTGCACACCACTGTGTTCCCGGGGATGGGGAATTTTGACAATTTGCTTGCCCAGGGGTCGGGATTTGTTTTTCTCCAGGGGAGGGGGGTGGGGAATTTTGGTTCTATTTCACAATCTTCTAGCACGTTGAGTTTTGCAGAACTACATACAACACCAGTTCACTTCCCTGATCAGTTATAACTATCAATTGGCAGGTACGATGTCGCAGACACAGAAAATAACGTCCACACAAAATAAAATGCCAAGCATGGCCTGTATACACCACTCTTTAGATTGAGAGATGCCAGAGACGACAAAAATGGAATTTGTAGCCATCTACCGTACAACTGCAAATGGCCAAGAGAAATTAGTGGAGACTTTTGAATCATTTTGAAGGTGTGTCTACTATACCTTAGTAGAAGAAGAATTTCAATTATGATTTGAGACTGACAGATTTTTTTCACTTGTTTACTTATATCTTGTCTCACTTTCAGTAATGAGAACTCGTTCAGAGACAAGAACAAACTAAATTACAGTTAAAAAACGAATTACAAATGCTCAGACAGAATAAATGGAGTTGAAGTTCTGACTGGAAATATTTTGTTGTAAAGCTTTGTATGCAGTTTCGATGGAACCTTTGTCTTTTTCTGGCCCCGGGGGAGGGGCATTTGTCCAGTTTTTGTCTTCCCCGTCGTGGGGTATTTTGCATCTTTTCCTGCCCCGGGGCGTGGAATTTTTAGTATTAATTTTAGAAATGACCAACATCCTGGGGGTTGCCTGGGGGGGGGGGGGGGGGGAGGCATGGTCACTGCTGGAATTGACTGATACATAATTATAATAATAAGAGAATTTATATAGCGCTTTCTCTCATACAGATCCAGAGTGCAAAGTTAAAAGTTATTACTATAAGTAAATAATACTATGAATAATAACAGAACAAATTAAATTTTAATCTGAACAATGGTCTCGTTTTACAAAAAATAACAATAAAAATAGATTGCAAAAAAAGAAATTGGCTTTGAATAAAGCAAGGATTAACGGATGCACAAAAGCTAGGGAACCCATTCAGTTGTTATTATTCCCTTGGTGAACACAATCGTGCTAAATGTCATGCCTGATTGGTTTCTGAATGTTTTGGCACTCAGCTGGGGACACGCATCGCTAGCGTAAAATTAATTCATTCTTGGTTTTCAACCAATCTCTAGAGAATCAAAAGACAATGCACGTAATGCATGACTGCTGGTACCAGAATGGACGCTGATTACATATCTTTTGTTAATCATCCACCAGAACGTATTAGTGACGTCAGTTGCAAACGAAGAATTGACCAGAATTTATAGAGTTTTTCTTTGATATTCTAGACTTTTGACAAGGAAATTCATTTCTGTAATACTTGAGACTTGGGACAAGAAAGCCAAATCACAGCTTCTTTAGGAGCAAATCACTAGTTTTCTCAAACATGTTACGTCTCTTCAACGAATTTTTGACTCGGCAGAGAAATGCGGTTTGTGAACCATCTGGAATTTTTTTTCCCGCCGTTAACCCCCCACCCCTCTGGAAATTCCTAGGCCTTTGACCCCCCACCCCTCTGGATATGGATCTGGGGTATGGATATTTTTTGGAAACACACAATGAATAATCAGCAAATCAGCAAGATGGTGGAAATCCATCCAAACCAAATGAAAAGAGCACCTGAAAATTGGCAAGCAAAAGGTCATAAACTCATTGAGAAACAGCCCTAAAATATCACACAACTAAAAGGTTGTTCTGTTCAGGGAAATAAAAAGTTTGCCCCAAACAACATGAAACTTCACAAATTCATGGGCCTGTATCTCAACTAATTTACAACATTTTATTGTGAAAAAATTTCCTTTTTCAATGCTTTTTTTCAATGGATGGATTTTCATCAAATTTGCTGCTTTCAAAAGATCAGGACCCTAGAAGGGTCTGTTAATTTTATCAGTAAAGCAAACATTAGACAGAAATCAGCTTGGTTTCCAAGGAAAAAGTTACTCACCTTTTTAAAAACACAACATCTCCTTCTACAGCATTCAATTTAAAAGCATGCTTAGAACTGTCAATGACCCGAGCATGATCAAGTCTTCTAAGCGGTAACTTCTCTACAGTGGTATCTGAAGAAGAATTAGCTTAATATTAACGGCTTATTAACCGAATGCGAGGTCTGTATAGAGAAATCTCAGCCCGCGGTCTTTTTGTACAGACCGAGCCGCATGTAGCTTCAAACACGGTTTACAATGGACCTTTACAATGTGATGGGGGACATGTGCAAATTTTAGAGGCACAAGTTACTCTTCTTCAGTTATTAATCTTCTCATTTTTTTCGATGTAGAGACAAAATCGAGTTTTACAAAATGAACCTATTTTCAATTCATTACTACAAAGAAGTCTGAAGATAACTTATGGAAAATATAGATGCTGTGCAATATAATATTAAAACCTTCGCCATATCATCTCACACTTCCCTGACCGTACACACCTAAAATCATGGCCATTTGTCCACACAGGCAATAGTACACATACAAAGAAGTGTCGTCCGCATTGTACTCTTCCTTGTCCTTAGTATCCGAGCACACAATACTACGAGAAATCACTTTAGGCATTCTAGTTTCGTTCCTGTACTTTTAGAACGACACAGAAACGACAAACTCTATCGGGCGGCCATTATGAACTACGCAGCCTGGCCTTCGGGAGATGAGAGAGATTGGGCTGTGCCACAGGGTACCAGTAAAGCTTGCATTGGCTTCCGGTTGAGAATAAACCCGCGTCTCAACCTCAACAGTTTGATAGAGGAACGGTGTCTAGTGGAAGACAAGGCACTGGCAGTCCTGACCAGGTACAGGGTTTTGGAACAGATTTTAGAATTAAGGAGGGTGAGTCCGCACCCAACCAGTGCTATCTCTTTAAGAGGGGTGTCCAAGTGTGCTATCTTAGCGTCTTAGCGGGTCTCAAGCCAAAGGTGACCTACGGCCCAAAATTCAGCGACAACAGCTTCAACTTGATGGTATTTTCAAGGACCGATGTGTGTATGTTAGTGCTCTATTTTCACTTATTAATAACATTAGGATTTTCCGCATCCAATTCGCTATCTCTCCTAGGGTAAAATTCACTGTGACCACACCCGATTTGCTATGCCTTAGGGTTAGGCACAGACAGATTCTGCTCGGCAACTTTTGAGCAACTTTTTCAGTTTTGAGCAACATTTTCAATTCTGAGCAGCTTTTTCAACTATGAGCAACTTTTTTGATTTTCCGGTATTTACGAGCAAATTTTCACAACAAAATGGCAATTGTGATACATTTTGCCATTTCAAATCAAACACAGAACGAAAAATCTTGCTAAAAAATAAAAAAAATGAAATAAAATTGTTTTTTTAAAAATCACTTTTTCGTCTTGGGTGCTCAGAGGTCTCTTCAATATATGGATGTCTCGTTGGGTATCCTGTGTTATTCCAAATATAGAGCAGAAGCAAAACTGGCGGAACCCTATTCAACTTGCTAGAGAAAATTGGGCAGAATGGAACAGAACCTGACGGGACTTCCTTATTTGTTATAGTCTTCTTTCAAAAATAGTAGCAGCTATTATTGTATTTTGTATGAGTTTGATACTTCAAACGGCAAGTGAGTCTCTTTTTAATTAATCAACCGTATTGATTAGTATGATTATGCCGGATGGTGTTTAGAATTGCTTGATCTTTTTGTAGATATAATTGAGTTGAGTGCACGTGAACATGACTCTTTTGTCATTTTTTAAATATATCAGACGACAAGTGTGAAGGAATGCTCTTATTGGGGGAGCAACTTGTTTGATTATGTGAGCAACTTTTTCAGAATTTGAGCAACTTTTGAGGGTTTTGGGGGCAACTTTTGAGCAATTTTTGAGCAGAATCTGTCTGTGCCTACTTAGGGTTAAAATTAATTTTCCCAAAGAGCACCCTGGCCCAGTCTATTTTTATGGGCAGTCCCCCCCCCCTCCCGGGGGTCCGCACTCAACACACCTCCCCTTGATCAGCCGTTGCTGACTGGCGCCTGAAAGTACAGCTAGTGACGGTTACATGTGGCACAGATGTTGTGTATATGATTCTCACACTGTTTGCACATGAAACACAATAACAACGATGACAGTACAATTATATTTTTATACTTCATTTGCAACGAAATTTGTAAAGAGCCTTGTCCGACGAAGTTTGACCGGGCGAATTCTGTTCACACGGGTCCGGCAGCAGAACTGGACGAATTTTTGCACGGCAAAGTGTGCAAGTTTGGAACCTGCAAAAAGCAGGTACAATTTTTGACAGGTACAGTTCCGTTTTCGTGTAAACACCGGAACCGTGCAAGTTTTTGCACAGTTCCACGTTAAATGGTCTGGAAACTAGCCCCTTTCAGGCGAGGATGCTAAGCTAAAGGACGGCCTTCAACATCAGAGAACGAGACTGAAGAATGTTACAAAGTAAGCAAAACTCAGGTGTGTTAAGGCTTGACTTGGGGCTTATACGCGGGTCTAAAACACTTTTGCAAATATCTCGTGAAGGACAAAAGCTTAGGTAACCAAACTTGGCAGTTATCTTAATTTTCTCATCTTCAAGATATTGACAGTACTGGTTGCCATGGAAACCAAATTAAGGGGGCTCGATGCTAATTTTGCTTTTTTGACGTTCAATTGAAAATGGGGAACATAGAACACCTAAGGATATAAACAATTTACGTACATTTTCATTGTTTACGTTGTTCCCCATAATAAATTGCCTTTTTATCGTGTCCAGCATTACGTGGTCGTGTGAAACGTTGCCATTGTAACAAACGACAACTGTCTATCACAGTTACTTTAAAGGTGGCCTGCATTAAAAGGCAATTTATTATGGGGAACAACGTAAACAATGGAAATGTACGTAAATTGTTTATGTCCTTAGGTGCTCTCTGTTCCCCATTTTCACTTGAATGCGAAAATGAAAAAAATAGCATCGTGCCCCCTTAATTTAGTTGCCATGGCAACAAATACTATCAATATATTAAGGATGACACAATTAAGATACCTGCCAAGTTTGCTTACCTCAGCTCTATCCCTTCACGAGATATTTGGGAGATATGATTTTGATCCGCGTATAAGCCCCTCTCCGTGCTAGTCAAGCCTCGACATACGCCTGAGAACAAAAAAGTAAGCAACTTTATTAACGTCTACTAGCCGTGTACGAGTGCACTACTAATCGGGGAGACGGTGCACTACTTACCCCCCTTTCTCTATCAAAGCTCCAGGTGAAAGGAATTCAAAGTTATAAGCAAGCTACTCGGAACAGAGAAAAGTCGATACGGTTGGTCGATCCGGGTTTCGAACTCAGGACCGTACGCACAGTGTGCCGTACGCACACTGCGCCAAAATGTCAATTGCAGTTTAACAAAATTTGCACGGTACTGTGTAAACAGGTGTTCTGAATATTCTGTTTTAAGCCGGCGAAATATACGAGGCACAAAATCCCTCAACGTTTCGCGCAACATTGTTGCGTTGCAAGTTGATGATTGATGTTGCGTGTTTTTCATCTCGCGTCACAACTTGTCGCGCAACAAATATACATTTGTTGCAAGTTGTAGAAACTTGTTGCGCAAGTTCACTTTGAGCCACAAATTCTGGCTTTGTTATGCTCGTTTTTCATCAAACACACAACTTGGCGCGCAACATTTTGCCTACAATTGAAGTTGATTAGTCAATAGAAATGAGGTGCTAAGGGGCAAAATGCGTCTTTGACTCGCATGTGTGATCATCAAAACAAAATGTTGCGCGACAAGTTGTGAATTTGATGAAAAACGAGCAACAAACATTAGACTTGCAACGCAACAATATTGCGCGACAAGTTGAGAGATTTTGTGCCTCGTATTTCCCCGGCTTTTTGTTTTGATGATCACACATGCGAGCCCAAGACAGACTTGGCCCCTTAGCACCTAATCAACTTGAATTGTAGGCAAATTGTTGCGCGACAAGTTGTGTGTTGATGAAAAACGAGCAACAAAGCCAGAATTTGTGTCTCAAAGTAGACCCGCGCTCTACTTCGCACAACAACGTTTTTACAACCTACAACAAATGTTTTTGTTGCGAGACAAGTTGTGGCGCGAGATGAAAAACGCGCAACATCGATCACCAACTTGCAACGCAACAATGTTGCGCGACAAGTTGAGGGATTTTGTGCCTCGTATTTCCCCGGCTTTAGGCGCGCGCATAATACGCACGTTCTTAGAGCGCGCACCAAGTCTACGTCAACAAAGTCAACAGACTGTCGTCATAGTAACTCGCAAACAACAAGAAAAAACTTTCTTAAGTCCAAGACGTTTAGATAGAACAGATTTTGACTTTGGCTGAAAAAATAATCATACATCAATATGTGGGATTGGGTTGATGTTAAAGGATTGCTTACAGGCGTGGCAATTGGTTCAGCACTCGCTACTGGCATCGTGATTTACAAGGAGAGAGAGTCCCT
The DNA here is from genome assembly GCA_033964015.1 of Scolanthus callimorphus. Classification (NCBI taxonomy): domain Eukaryota; kingdom Metazoa; phylum Cnidaria; class Anthozoa; order Actiniaria; family Edwardsiidae; genus Scolanthus; species Scolanthus callimorphus. Next base: position 24,479,608 of record CM066911.1, on the reverse strand, counting down.
CAAGGCGTGGTGGCGAGGAACTGATAAGAACGAGACATTGAAGAACGCTGATGAGGTACCACACAGAATTATTTCTTTCGTATTACTTTATAATCGGACGCCCCGTTTATTCTAAGCTAGAAGGTTAAAAAGAGAGATTTAAATGGCTTGGACACTCCACTCTTCAATTTGAAAAAGTCCACCCTCAACATTTGTTTTTGTATATTATCCACTGATGTTTTTGTTCGCACAGTAAAGTAATAAGGAAATTTTAATAATTAACAATTAGACCTCAAGGCAGAATGGGCCATTTAACAATTATTCGCCGACAATTATCCCACAGTTCATTGACTCAAGTACCAAACTCGGTTTATAGATGTTTTTTTATTCACTCATGTATTTCTAAACAGAACTCTTTACTAAAAGTATCGAATGCGAGTTATAACAAATGGTGATCGAGAGCGTGCTTCACGTAATAAACATCATCTGACGACCGCCGCCTGATTGTTACATCTCTTTTATTTCAAAGGTGAAAGTAGAAGAGTTTGTTGGGGAGCGAGACGGTGACGAAATACCTCATGACGGCGTTGATGTTGACGCCGAACCTGAACTTCACGGCTTTGAGTTTGACGCAGAACGTCCAATGTTGGGTCTTCTGCTTTTCGCTGAACCTCATATTGACGGTGTTATGTTTTATGACGCTGAACCTCAAATTGACGGTCTTATGTTTGACGCTGAACCTCAAATTGGCGGAATTATGTTTGATGCGGAGCCTCAAATCTACGGTCTAATGTTTGGCGTGGAACGTCATATTGGCGTTGATTTGACGCCGAACCTGAACTTTTCGCTGAACCTCGAATTGACGGTATGGTGTTTGACGTGGACTATCGGATCGACGGCCTTTTTGACGCGGAACATCAGATTGGCGTCGATTTTGTCGCAGAACCTCTGATAGACGGTGTTGTCGCAGAATCCAAAATGGACGGTGATGTTCGACGCTGAACCTCCAACTAACGTGTTGTGTTTGACGAACCAAGAGACTGAGATGGCTGTGTAAAAAATGACGAAAACCCAGCCTAGGGCCCAATCTCCTGATATCACCGAGGCGGCAGACTCATTCCCTTACAGGGGCACTTTCTTATTGTTCATCTCTGATTTTTAGAACGCAATGTTTTAACTGTGTCAACGTCTCATTGTCATCCCCTATCTAATGAGGTACGGGCTACTCGAATGCCTTTTGATATGCTTTGTTCCACGGTTATGAAAACACTTAACTATATAATAAAGTCCAGTTATCAATTGTGTTTAAGTTCTGATTACCGTGTTACTGCCATTTTCATAACTCTGCGAACTCCCGCTAAACAGCGTTTTCCACTTCGCCACACAGTTGAAGTTTGCACACAAACATATGAAAATCCACAAACGAGTATTCCAATTATTTCTATTTTATTGTAATTTCTTGTACATTCTAAAATTTTAAAGATTGTGAGAATTACCCATTGTATTTCTTATTCTAAAAATGTGTAGGAGATTTCCTAGCTCGAACTAGGACAGGGATTGGGAATTTTTACATTCTCCCCTGCAGCTCGCGAGTCCACAACATGTTGACCACGATAAAGTGGAGGAATAAGAGTACATATCACTATATAATTATTATTATTAAAACCCTGGAAATTTACTTCACTCAGTTTCACCAAGAGTACATTGCCGGATTTCAAGCCGTGACTGCCTGGGGCGAATACTTTAATATATCGATTATCCGTTCAAGACCAACATGGAAAGAAATGGCATGCTCAACTATACAAAATCCCAAAGTTTGGTATTAACCAGTCAAATAGTGATCGAGAAACAGCCATTCAAAAAGTCCAAAAATTTACAAGATTTGTGTGAAATCTGGACGCGGTGTCCGGAAAACCATACAAACCTTATACAATTCCGGCATCTTGGAATGGCTGTTTCTCGATCGGAATTTACACAATTGTTTTTCAACGCCAAACTTTAGGATTTTGTATAGTTTAATATGCTCTTCCTCTTTATGTGGAGCTTGTTTCTATAATAGCAATATTAAGGGATTCGCCCCAGTCACTCTCGGCTTGAAATACGGCAATAAATAGGAGTGTTCAACATCTGTACAAGGTCTGTACAAAGAATCTCTCACGAATAGAGCGGATTTCAGATGATAGTCTGTCATGGGAAATCCGCTCTATTATATCAGAGTTGTTCACTCTTATCTATGTACTCTTGATTTAACTCAGTTTCACTCTACTCGGATTATTTATTTACAGCCCGAGCGCACCAGTAGTCAAAGCCAAATCTTAAAATAGCCGGACCACCGTCGCTTGGCCCTCTTGGTCATTTGACCCCCTCGTTTTACTGTCCAGATCGAAAAAACCGTATTACTTTTTCGATAAACTTTGTTTCCATTCTCTGAACTTTTCTTGAGCTTTCTCTATCGTGCTGTCCTCCTATGGATCAGATAAGAAAATCATAATATACATTTGGGGATAAAAAATAAGTGAACACTATAAATATATGCACCTAGAAACATATAAGTTAGTTGAAATGTGTAACAGCCATAGATATCTCATTGCCATGCTGCGAACTATTCGCGTACAAAAAGTACCATATTTGGAAATGAGAACCATTGTCAAACCCAGCAACAAGCACGAGTGCACGCGCGCCAAAGAATCATTGTTTTCCTAATATGGTATTTTTTTGTGTCGTGAGTAGCTCGCAGATGGCACTACACGTTTCAACTCACTTACGTGTTTCTGATACCTCCTAACCTCCCACCTATTATAAGTTCTTTCCATTTTCGCTTAAACTTACCTTTATACAACAGAATCTCACGTACGAGCTTCCAAACGACCTGTGTTCTTTGGAGTAAAATGCAGTTGGAGGAATCGTGCCAATACCCTAAGCAATAAAGGCAAACAAATGAGTGAGATCTCAGGGTATTGTACACATTGTACAGAGCAGGGTATGAGAACATGAAAAAGAAAAACACAACACCTTCACGGCATAATAACTTTCAGGGGTTGCACGAGCCCCAAATACAACAATACTTGGCAGGTAATTCAGTATATTATATAAACATCAGTGAAATACCACGATATCAGCGCGCAAAAAATGACACACTGTGAAGATATTCGCAGTGAAGATAACACGCATTCGCTTTCTAGTTTTCAGATTTTCGTAAAATAAATGTCGCTTTGGTATTTCTGATGTTTCTATAATAAACAGAACATTACATGGCCGCGTGGAGATACGAATTTTATCTTCTCGTGTTAAAAGTTATCTCATTCGTTCGCAGCGCTCACTCGTGAGATAAATTTTCAACACTCGAAGATAAAATTCTTATCTCCGCGCGGCCATGTAATATCCTCTATTTCTATAATGGGATAACTTGAGCTCTTGCAAAATCCGAAATTACCATAGGAGAGAGCTCTGTGGGATATGTCAGGCTGATTTATATAAAAGTGTGTAGCTTAGCTGATTTTGACCCCTAAAAGGTACCAACAAATGTGATATTGATAAAACAATTGTTGCTTTGTTTGCTAGAACGGACCCCTAGGAGGTTAGCCAGGGCTTTTGTCTCGGTGACTATTCGCCGATATTTACTAATACTTAAATAGTAGAGCGGCTGACTTGAGCCCCGGGGAGACTTTCTTTCTTTGGGGCGGGGGGACGTACTTTTTACTAAGTGGTTAAAATCAGGCCTCTGGTACCTTGGGATACATGTTCATAAGAGCCTGGATAATACGCCACAATGCCCGCCAAAGTTATTATAATATGCTTTTATTATAAAATACTTATTCCTCAACTTTATTACCTGGAAATCTATCTGCGCTAAAGCTGCTTTCCTCGTAATCTCTGCTCTGTTGAACCAGCGCTACTAGTGATGGTGAGGAGCCTAACGACAACCCATAAGACAAGATTTATCAGAAACCCACTTGCATATACTATCACGAATTGTGCAATTTGATTGGCTCCCCTTCTCACTATCTATTTAACTACGCTTCGAGTTTAGACAACGTTTCGAGGCGCGTAGCGCCGAGACTACTACTTGACTCGTAGAAAACGAGAACGAGTAATCTTATTGCTTTAGTATAAATGTACTAGCATACAACCTTCGAATTATTGTTTAACGGAATTTATCTTCGAGTGTTCACATTGATATCGAACGAGTGAGCGCAGCGAATTTTGAGGATTTTGGGTAATACAAGGTCAAAATGCAGTGATACTCCCTCTAGAAGTACAATGATAACGTGATCCCCCCTCAGAGCAGTTAAACGTTTTCGTGATCCCCCCGACCCCTATTTGACCTAGTGGAAGACAATTTACAGAAAGAGGGGATGCATTTTTCTTTCCTTGCGCGCGAAGCGCGCCCGAATTTTGATAAAAGCATTTCATCAAGCATCAAGCCTCAGAGAAAGTGTAGATGAACATTCCGTTTTATTTTGTGTATAGTAAACAAATCCAGTAGGTTTTATTATTCATGCGCGCAATTGCGCGCCGAAATGACGAAATTGTTATTATTCATTTGCGTGAAGCGCGACCCAAATGACGAATTTCTATGCCTGTAACTTCGAACTCACGCAAGAGTCTTCTTTCAAACATAGTGACTACCCGCCAGGCCTATCACTGCAGGATATTTTTGGTAGAGTTTGTTTTTCCGAGACAAGATACACTTGTTCTTGTGATTGGTGCGAAGGTAGTGTCTTCGTTGCGCGAGTTGCCAAAGACTATATTACATTAAATTCTTTATGCGCCCGAAGCGCGCCGAGATTTTTATTATGTATTGAGTGAAGTGAAGTACAAAAATGCAAATGTTAGAGAAGTTACTGGAATAACTACTTAGAAAATTTCTTGTGGTCCCCCCTTTCAGGGCTTCAGGCTTTGAGAGATCCCCCCTTTCGCTGGCCCTAAAATGAAGTGATCCGCCCTAAAATGAAGTGATCCCCCCTGAAATCCTTCCCCCCCCTCAGGCGATAAGTAATGACCGGTCCCTAAAGTGTTTTCTGTTTTTATAAAAACAGGAAAAGAAAATGGTCATATGAATGAGGGGAGGGGGTCATGATTTCCCTGAGTTTCCCCTTCCATAAACTGCTCGATTTACATTACTAATAACCTCCCATCAGCATGGGTACCCCGTCCCCCACCATGCCGAAATAAATGAAGTGAGTCCAAAAGTATATTTTTGCGCCAAAATCACGCGCGTGAGTCCGTCTCTCAAATCATCCAAAGAACCCGCGAAAATTTAAAACGCAATTAAGCCTATTACATAAAACCCATTTGACTTCGGAATTGTTAGTATGTTTATCATATCTCAGTGAGGGGAGAGAAGAAACAGGTCAAGTAAAAATGTTTCTAAGAATTTGTTTAGTTCATGTTTATATATTTTTCGGCTTTGTCCCTCGCTTAAAAAATCGCTTGAATTAGAACTTAGCCCAAAGTGAAAATATTTTCCAACAAAACACGCCCACTGGAGAGATTTCCTCCTTGTCTTCGGGATTATGTCCTTTGTTTTGCGATACAGCTGTGTCAGGATTTATACTTAGAGAATGTTATTCATGACTTTGCTTTGAAAATGTGTCATTTCGAGTTAAGGCTATGTTACACGGGACAACTCGCAAAAAAAACTTTCCGCGCAACATTGTTGCGCAAAAAGTTGTTTACGTCGAATCATTGGGCAACGAGACAACTTTTAGCGCACCAACAAACGGCAAACGACCGTTAAAACAACTTTTAGCGCGAGCTGCTGACGAATTTCACGATTGCCTCGCTTCCAGACAGAAATGTTGCGCGGAAAATCGACGGTGACATGTTACACGAGTCAACTTTCTGAATATTCGTCATTTTGTGTTGCGTGTTTTTGAAGGCAAGTCAAAAACACGCAACATGTTGCCGAACTGAATGTTGCGCGAAAAATCGTCCCCTGCGCCATACACGGCGATCGGTTTTTAGCGCAACTATGTGATGCGTGTTGTCCCGTGTAACATAGCCTTTAGCGCGCGCTCTCAGGGGAAGCAAGGTAGTGTGTACGTTTGTTCAAGCTTCAATGAAAATTTTTCTCAGCTCAAAGCTTTCGAATTAGAATTATCCATGCACATTTCTGTAGGTAATCTGTAAGAGAACCATTTAGGTTTGAATGTCAATGGTGCTTTCGGCTGCGCGAACTGAGTTCTTTTTTAGTTTCTGTGGGAGAATTCAACATGGCGGCGGTGGCGGCTTTGTCCCTCGCTTAAGAAATCGCTTCAATTAGAACTTAGCCCAAGGTGAATCTTTTCCAACAAAAACACGCTCACTGTCCAGATTTCCACCTTCTCTTCAGGTCTGTGAACTTCTTTTGGCGGCTCAGCTTCAGGGCTAAGCGGAGTGAGTGCGGACACGATTTCTCTTACGGTATTAATATATAGATTGAACAACTCACTTGGTAAAACTAAAGTCGAAAGTGCTTATTTGTGAAATGCTCCCTCATGATTCCTTTCTGATTAGTTAAGAACTCATTTCCCTTTGTGTTGCTGTAGCTTTCTCTGCCATATTTGACCGAAGGTTTTTTCTCTTCAGAACTAGAACAAAACCTAGGTTTGTGGCTTAAAACTCGTGTGACCGAGCGAGATTTCACTGCAGACGAAAGTGAGGAAAACAACTTTTTCATATTTTCACTAGTGAAGATATGGAAAATACGAGTGTTTTAGTTTCGGGTAAAAACTGGCATCCATATTATATTGCGAGCTATGTGCAAAAGAGATGCGTGGTGCAAAACAAGGGAATAAACCTCCTCGGCTTGCCCGTTTGTTTTGCCCATTTCAGATCACGTGGCATTCCCATGAGTATTCTCTCTTTCTTTTTCTGCTACGCAACGAAGGATATATGATTATGGAATCATTCAAAACAAAGAGAGAATACTCATAGGAGTGACACGTGATCTGAAATGGGCAAAACATATACGCCCAAGCCGAGAAGGTCTATTGAATTCCCTACGAGAGGTTCCACTATAAAAGGTGTAGCGTCTCCCATATCCACACTTGAATTTGCAAATATAATCAAAACATTCAGACAATAGCATACATATAGAGGATATTACACGGTGGCTTAAAGATATTAGAATATTGCTTTTGACACGAGAAAATAAAACTCATATCTTCAAGGCACCGTGTAAATTTCTTTTTATTATATAGACAAACCAGAAAAAATGTTCCAAATTGATTTCCAAGCACTTTTGTTTTGACCGATATCCTCATTAGTGAGGATATGGAAAATATGTCACTGAGGGCCCGGATGTAGCTTCGTATGAGATCTACGAGTGGCGTATTTCCCAGTAAAACACTCGTGTCTATATAATAAAAAGTCTTACGTTTTCGGACCCAAATTTTATATATAGCGCTGTCAATACTCTGACTCATTTGAGCTGTCATTCATTTTCATAACAAAGGCATCCATTGACCTTCACTGGCCACAGCTGTTTCTGACTAATCATAGAGTTTGAGCATGCGCATCAAATACCCTCCTTCCAGACCAACTTTCGGCTGAGTGCGTTCGGTCTCCCTGTGGTGGCAAGAAGAAGGCCTGGTGTTTGACAAGGAAAATCGTGGTATTCGCGCGTTCGATTTCAGTTCGAACGGGTTTTGGATGTTGTCAGAGAATTAATCTCACTGTTCGATATGATTTTGTCCTATATTTCTACTGTTAAGGCAATATTTTGTCTTCTCCAAGCACTGGTGTCGATTTCAGCTAGTTCCAGAAGTCGAATTTTCGACAAGAAACTGTGAGAATCCTGAAGTTTTCCCAACAACCTCGCCAACTGTTCTGGAATCTTCAATCTTTCTCCGAGAGATACCGACCAACTTATCCGTGATACGCCGACAGAATTTTCTGCAGGTAATTTTTGAAACTACTGTACTTTACATATGTCAATTCAGTATTATCTTCTTGCAAATTTCATGTCATTTAGGGAGCGTTCATAATTTATCTAGAGGGGGGGCTATGATGATTTCGAGGGGGGGCCTCTGTTTTTCCCTAATATGATTTAGGGGGGCTATGGAAAATTTCCAACAAAAATAACATTGAGCATAGGGGGGCCAACCATTTTTTCCCGAAAAAAATTATACGAAAATACAGTAAAAACCCGCGTACATATAAGAACCTGTTAGGCTAAAATTTTCATTTTAATCCCCCTCGACATAATAACCTAATAAGGTTATTAAATAAATTTTAAGTTAGGTTCTTATCAGTGGAGTTGCTGTAAAAGTGTGTGGGTAGAAACTCCTCAATTGGAAGATTATCAGCGTGGAACTCACTGCCAGCCGAATTAAGAAATGAAAATTATTACATCATCTCTTTCAAACGGGATTTGAAAAGGCACCTCTGCCAGTAAGAACGGGCATTCTTGTTTATATGTAATGTGATGAAATGTTTTGTACTTTTAATATCTTTTACTCTTGTTACAGGCCTCAATTTAAACCAGTATACAGCTGAATTTGACTGGCCTGTTTAAATACCGATAATAAATATGTTAAAAGTAACTGGAAATTCATTTTTTTTCTTTCTGAAAAAATAGATAAGATTAATAGCAATCTTCAGGATCAGTAACTATCACAAGACTTTAATATGGCTAAGGGTGGGTTTGACATGTATATTGACATGTATATGTGGTGGTGGTGGTGGGGGGGGGGGGGGGGGGGGGGGGGGGCTATGATATTTTTCTTTGATTTATTGACATCTCTTGTGGGGGGGTCAGGATAAAAACCCTGAGATCATCAGGGGGGGCTTCAAAAAATGAAAAGAAAAAAATTAGGAAATCATCATAGGCCCCCCTCTAGATAAATTATGAATGCTCCCTTAGCTTGTTTGTTGTTCCAAACTTCTATCTACAATTTTGCCCTCTGGTCACGCTTTGTTGTGCTGTTTTCAGTTTTTCGGTTATTCGCTTATCTTCAAAATTGGAGTTATTGCATGCTTGCAGTGCTTCCCTCCTGATTGTCTTGACTTATAATTTTTGTAGCAACTTAACCAATTTTAGGGGAAGCTGTGAGAGTATTTCTGAGATAAATGAATTTTAGAATTGTCATGAAAGTTTATAATTCCTTTACAATTGTTTACAGTAATATGGCAGCCAAATCCAAGACCAGACTAATGTGATCTGTCATATGGTGCAACTTGGGAAATAATTTTTCTTCTGGCATCTATTTTTGGTATGTAGCCATTAATGTCAATGCAAGTTTCTAGAATTTTTCTTTTCACATTGTGGGGGAATTTCCACAGAGCAAGGCTCCAATTAATTCCAAAGTATTTGTAGTAGGTTAGTGTGGGATTCCCAAGTATTTGTAGTAGGTTAGTGTGTTATGATGCATTGAGGGTACAGTGTGGACTATTACAGGACTACTTTTCTGCAAAGAAACTGGAACAGTCGCTGAACAGTCTGAGTTTGATCTTGTATCCACTGCAGACAAAGTGGATTGTTTTCTGCGGGTAACATTATTTTACTGCTATATGAATATCCATGCTGGATGTGATGATAAGGTTAAGCAGGGTCTGAGTTTACATTTACAAATTTATTTGAAAACAAAAATAATTGAATGGAAATTTGCCTGTTTTTTAAGTACCCTATATCAGAAATGGTCTCTGGAATAGAGCATATTCCAGATGGCTGTCATAACTCACAATAACTATGCAGTCAATCATATAAATTTTTGTTTAAAATTGGATTTAGTTTCACTACTGCATCACATGAAATCAGCTCTACACCTGTATGTACTATAATGTACTGACTCATTGTATGCTTCCTTCCAGGTTGCTGGAGCTGTCAGCTACATCCTGCTTCTGCTGATTAAATTTGGGCCAGGGACAATATTGATGGAGATAGCAAACACCTTTGTAGACTTTCATATATAGTGAATCACACATAATGCCTGCTGCATTTGGATGAGGTTGGGGGACATTGAAACTTTCATGGGCCCAATCCTTTTGCCACCCAGCTTTATTTAAATGTTGTTTTTAGAAATGGTTCTATAGTGCCATGGCAAGTTATCTAGCCTGAATCAAAGATAAATTGTATGTGTGAGCTAGCTTCTTTTACAGTAAATATATCAAGTCATTATGCACCAAACCAATGAGGACTTTATTGTGATACTAAGGCCACACATGGGCATATTATATTACCCATATCAGTCTTCGAAGGAGTGAACGAACAAAACAGACACCCCTCTCTAAAATCCTGGATTTGCCTCTTTACTGTTTACAGTACTTTACACACAATCATTGTAATACTGTAGAGACGTAAGCACTTCTAGCCAGGAGGACATACACATTGTAACCCACTGGGATTGAAATCAAGGAGCAATTTTCAATCACTTTGTTATTACTCTTATAGGTTTTATTTGAATTGGGGTAATCACTTTGTGATGTTTCACCAAAAGTCATATGAAATTGACCTCCTCGGCTTGGGAGTAATGGTGTCCCATTTCAGATTATGTCGCATTCATTTGAATACTCTTTCTTTGTCTGGGCTGCTTCCATATTCATATATCCTACGGTGTGCAGCAGAAAAACAAAGAAAGAATGCTCATGGGAATGCCACGTGATCTGAAATGGGCAAAACAAACAGGCAAGCCATTGAGGTCTATTCACTCCAACATGTACATTTGCATTTCATGGGCATCTAAAACTTATAGATAATTGTGGGAAGTTCATCAAAGAATGCATATGGTGTACGTTTTATTTCACTCTCATTATCTTGTGCTTTCTATGCACCATTGGTACTTGATACTAGGCTACCATAGCTGCTGAGCCTAAAATGTACACCATATGTATTGACTGTAATACTGTACAGTCCTACTTCTAAGCCCTAGGCTTAGCCATAGGGGCTACAGCGGGAGTTCTAACATTGACAGGAAAAGTATACCATGTTTAAGTAGTAACAATATTTACACAGCATTTTGATTATGGCTGTCGTGAATTTTTTCAGAAACTTGAAATGCCTAAGCACAATAATCCCAATAGTATAATTACAACTGAAGGGGTTCTTAATGTAACCAGGGAGGGTTTGATAGGTTTAGCTCATAACTTGGAGGGAATTGTAGGAATTTTTGCTTACAGCCAGGAGGGCATACGCATTTTTCATGGGAGGGGGGGGGGGGCATAAGTAAAAATGCACCACTTGAAAATTTTCAGCCAATGTTTTCACTATAATCACAAGGAAAATATAATGTTCTAGATTTCCTCTGATTTTCACATGCCGTTTAATTGAGCTCTCCTCCTGTTACGATAGTGATTCCTATAGATGTCTTCCCCTCAAATTTGTCTTTAACAAGTACCGAGGGGGGGGGGGGGGGGGGGCGTAAGTAAAAATGCACCAGGGATTAGGGGCAGAAATATGTGGAATGTATAGACAATCTCTCAATGAAATATAAGTTGACATTTTATCAATCATCCATATTTCATTTAACTTGCTGAGATATTCGGTGCATCTGTGACGCAGATGGCTCGGTTGATTTCCGCACAAGCGACACTACGCATGTAATAAAGTGACGTGTTGTTCTATGAAGGCCCTGCATCGTAAGAAAAAAAAAATTATTTTAGGAAATCCAGTCGGCGTATCATAAATTTTTCAGCTCGCATGTATCCACAAAAACCTAAATTATATTCTCGATATTAGCGTTGTTTTGAGAAAACTTCAGAACTTCCGAAGGAGATTGCTTTTTTCTTCCTTGATCAATAGCGCTAAATAGTAACGCGAATTCTGCGCTCCAAACAAAGTGCGTTCATAATAGTTTCTTTGTCATTATCTGGTCATGTATTTTGCCCATATGAAAGTTTAAAGACTTCCCTCACTGGAGCAATAAAAGAAAATACGTGAAAACAGCGTGAAATATTTTTTTACTCGCCTTTAAGTGTCAGCTTCTCGCTAGTCACAAATCAAAACTCCCGCCATCTTGAAAGCTTCTGTGCAATGCCGCTGGTTATTTGAGCCCGCAAACGCTACGCATGCTCAGACTCTAATAACGAAAATCCCGGTCCCGAAACAGCTGTGTGGCTACTGAATACTAGCAAGGGAGGAAAGTAAATCGGGCGGCATAGTAAATCAACCGAATGATTTTCGGGAACGAAACTTCGATGGATAGATACAGATATAGCGAAAGGACTAATCTACCATATGCTTATTTGTAGTTTTCGAAAAAAAAAGAAGAAAAATATATATATTCAAACCGACGACCGGTTAGCGCAGTGGTAGAGCGCCGGGCTTATGCTCGGGAGTTGGGAGTTCAAACTCTGGCCGGACCAACACTCAGGTCTTTTCTAATAATTGAGGAGAAGGTGCTGCCTTTGCTCTAACATCTGCAAATGGTAAGACTTTGGATAAGGACGTTAAACCGTAGGCCCCGTCTCTCACATACACTACACTAACCGGAACCAGAGGGACGTTAAAGAACCACGAGGACCGTCGGAAGTTGCCCAACCTCAGTGTCACAGAACTCACAATGCTAACACACACTCATGTTTATAAAGCTGGTTCTATAGGATGAGTTATCCGTTAATGTAAAGCGCTTTGAGCCGCGAGGATAAGCGCTATATAAGCACGGTTACTTTACTTTACTTTTTAGTACAGGTTATGCCTGCAGTTGGGGGCGTCGGAAAGGGAAGTGAATTGGCAAAACCCCTGCAAAATTAAATGCAAATTCAGCTTAATAAGATATTTCATCATAACTTCGATAGTACGCGCGCTCTAATTGTCGAAAACCAATCACCATAACGCTATGGTAATCTCGCCAAACTTTGTGACAAAACCGGCGACAAAACTACAGCAGTTTCTATCATTGCTTCATCTAAATCTCTAAATACAGCATCTATAAAACGATGGAACCTTCAGGAAACCACATAAAAGATTGGCAGCGTGAGGAGATTATTAATAATTAATAATAATAATAATAATTTATTAACTCTATCCATTGTCGAGTACAGTTCGCCCTTCTTCTCTGCAGTTCTTTATAAAATTATTACTATTATTAACGTTTTAGGTTGAGAAAATCATAAATATAATTATTTTCGTTTTGAATATTTGAATTTAGTCACAGTATGTTCTGTCATAGTGACTCTTTAATTGGCAGCTGATTGACAGCTGATTGCCCCAGAACAACGAGAAAGGAGGAGCTATCCTTTTTATTCCGGAACCTCGTGTTTAAAACACTGGGAAACTTTATACACTTAATGACTGCTCCCGAGGGAAACAAAACTGGTGTTTCCCGAGGGAGTAGTCATTAACTGTTTTGTTATATAGCAAAAAATGAACTGCAATTTTTTCCCGCTCTCAAACGCGACGCGCGAAAGCAATATTCCCCGACCAGTCAATAATTTTTCGAAATATTGACTGATCGGGGAATATTTGATTTGTACTTCACCACGTGACCTTGATTTAGCCAATAAGAGGGCGCGCTCGGTTGGAGTGAGCACTCGCTATATAACAATTATACTTAACCAAGAGCCAAGAGCCGATGAGCTGGAGCTTGTCTCTCATCCAAGGACACTTTTTGACAGAGCAATGTATTTTTTTAGAAACAATGCGTTTTTTGTTTTTTGACTAAAATTGTCTTATAGCATACAACAATATTTATTATGGCAGCTCTTTGGTTGAATGTTCCTTCTTCTTGAAAAGATAGCTACAACCGAATGCATTATTTGCTGGAACTCCCCTCCCAATGTTGACCGGGAAATTGGACAAAGTTTTCCAACATTTTGGATTCGATAACCAAATGCATAATTTGTTAGAACACATAGTCCTTCCTTCTCTGAAAACTGCTCAATGAAAAACTACAGTCCGGCCTCCTGACTCAACTCGAATTGCCGTTTGACATAATATATGTTCAGCTAGTACAAGAAAGAGAACTGTTGAACGTCAAGGGGTGTCCACCTACTATTACAACAAGGAAGTATTATTCAACCTCACAGATGTTGAACGGTTTGACTTGCGATATTGAAAATAATTTAGCGATATGGAATCGTTAGCAATTAAACTCGCACTCCATCGCAATTATAGGGCAAGTCACAAATGAACTATAATTACATTCTAGCGTACCTTATGTACATGTACAGATGTTCGACTCCGGAACTTGCCTTATTAAATTAAACAACTTTGTGATATTGAGCTTTACATTCCTCAATCCATCGTGTTATTCTATCTACAACCTGTTATAAATTAATGTAACTTGCAATATTGAAAGCAACTTTATTGAGATTCAATTTTTCTATACCCAGCAAAGCTCAAATGCAAACATCATTACTTTCTGCGTTATTATTCTAATAAAAAACTATTATCAGTGCGAATCACATGGCAACCATCTGGCAACGATTTTTTCATTTTCTTTTTTTACTGATCAGACGTATCCTCGTTCTGTGGGCCCTTATTTCATGTTTTGTACGTATGTTATTTTCACATTTGAAAAGACATTCCAAATTGTCATTACTTTGCACTCTTTAGCCGGTATTTTCAACAATCATTGTAGCGAGGGCATTAAACAGAGCAATGCGTTACTTTCGAATGTTCACCTAGTCTAGTCGTAAGCATAATTTTTTGCACTTTATTTCTTTCCAACTTCCAAATCTACAAAACGTAAATTTGTGCCTGACAAAACAGTTAAAACTTCATTTCCACTAATCTGTCACTCAGTTAAGTTCAATGTTTGGCACTGCCAATCAAATAGAGGTGATAATAACCCAAAACATGATTTACATTTTATTTGAATACGTTTTAAAATATAAGGTTTCGCAACGAGTTAACGTACACCCTTTTTGAGCCCGTCAAAGCGACATAACACTTGCTTAACGTATTGCGTTCAAAACTTCAAGGATGGTTTTAAATGCTGTAAATTGTACTGGAGTGCTAGCGCCAACAGCCCTGCCTTACATCACTGCTGGGATCTCCGCGCTCCTGTTTTTTCTTGTAGTACCAGGAAACTGTATGATTTTATTGGCAATCTACAAAGATCCAAATCACGAACTCAGGACGCCGTTTAACTTGCTCGTGGCAAATCTTGCCGCAGCCGATTTGACCGTTGGCTTGTTGGTGTTGCCTATTTCGGTGTTTATTCATGTGAGAGAAGGGCTTTCGGGACGCCGTTCGCAACATTGGTCCAGCTCATCCATATGTCATATTTTATCGCTTGTACAGCATCGCTGTTAAGTCTGACAGCTCTGACAGTGGATCGGCACGTAGCAGTTACTTGGCCGATATATTACCGAACAGCCTTGAGCCAAAAACGAGTTTTAGTGGCATCATTCTTGATATGGGCTTTATCGCTAGGGCTGCCTTTCATTTACTTCAAAGTTGGCTACATCAACTATGCTTTTGTCTTTGCAAACATCGCCATTGTTGTTACGCTTTTTTTTCCTTTTTTCCTGTTTGCATATCATCAAGAAAGTCAGCGGAAAGACGATTTCTGCTAAGACGGGTTTAAACGAAAACGAGGAGAGCACAACATCTTCGAGACGGAAAAACAAACGGCAGCAAAGAAATGCAGAACTTGAGGCCCGAATTACACGGGTATTTGCAATAGTACTGATGGTTTATCTTCTCTGTTACGGACCATCTTGTGTTTTAATCTATTTAATGAACCTCTGTCATACATGTACCTGTGAACAAATACACTGGTTCCGCGACATGCAGTTTATTTTAGTACTGATAAACAGTTCCACGAACCCTTTCCTCTATTCCTGGCGCTTAAAATCGTTTAGATCTGCCCTCTGGAGAATTGTGACGCCCAGCTATAGGTGGAGAAATTCAATTTCGTATATTTCGGGAAGTTCGACAAATAATGAAAACGGAGGGGAAAACCGTCTGGAGATTATTGAGTTTCAACCTGAGGACGAGGTTAAAAGTTACGAGAATTGTGGAGTTTCATCGAATTAAAAAATGCCAACTTAAATCAAGAAGAGGAAAGGCGTGCAATTCACCGATCCCGCATCATTGTTATACCCCTAGTTACTGTTGCTACGTCGGACAAGCCAAAGTTTTACTCGGCATAGAGCGCGGAAAAGATACCGATTGCAGGGAGGTCTTAGAAGTTGTTGCATGCAATTTAGATTTTATATTTTTATATTGAAAAGCTGAATAATTATTGAAAAATCATCGATATTCAAGTTTGTTGCTCGGACATTTTGAATTGTTTGCTATGGGTGGGCGGAGCTATCGTCAAAATAGGGATCGGTCTATTCTTTTACTGTTATCTGTTAGACGTCTTTCGATTGTTAATGCACGAAACTAGAACAAAACAAATGTAACACAACAAGGGCAAGATCAAATCAGAATACCACTCTGACTAGGAGACCATTTAAGTGTTTTCGGTTTCGAGTATCCACTTGTCGCTTTGTACCTTCCTCATCTTCACAACAATTCGAAAGCAATTCGCAACAATTCGCACCATATCATAATCCACAAAATATGCAATAAATAACGTGTGAACAAATTTCAAATCAAGATTAATGGTTAGTTAAATAAATGCGTTGTTAAATGCACTTTAAAACCCGAATTTTAGTGTAACGTATTCACATCATAAATGTACGCAAATTATTTCTCTTTTCTCATTTAGGGAAGTGCGCCGAATAGAATTATTGCAGCTTTGTATATGACCACATTTATCCAGGGATTGACTTGTAATAACTAAACGCCTTGACATAACAATTTCAGGTACAATAAATTTACAGTGAGTCCTAATAAAATTTAAACAACATCATTTATGTGCTACTATAAGTATGTATTGAATGATGTATCATAGAAGGGAGCAGAGAAAATACTAATAACTAGCTGATGCCCGTGAAAAATTCACGGAGTGTAAGGGGAAATTTATTTAACTTAAAGTGTTCTCTGTTAAAAAAAAACGGGGAAAAATCACAATGGCCATTTGGAAACCCCTTCCATAAACTGCTGGATTTACATTACTAATAACCTCCCATCAGCATGAGTACCCCGTCCCACCATGCCGAAATAAATGAAGTGAGACCAAAATGATTTTTTTTTTGCACTGGTCTCCCTGATTGGTGCGACGAAATCACGCGTGTGTCCGTCTCTCAAATTCGGGCTTTATCCCCCGCTTAAGAAATAGCTTGAATTAGAAGTTATTCTTCTTGAAAAGATAGCTACAACCGAATGCATTATTTGCTGGAACTCCCCTCGACCGGGAAATTGGACAAAGTTTTCCAACATTTTGGATTCGATAACCAAATGCATAATTTGTTAGAACACATAGTCCTTCCTTCTCTGAATACAGCTCAATGAAAAACTACAGTCCGGCCTCCTGACTCAACTCGAATTGCCATTTGACATAATATATGTTCAGCTGGTACAAGAAAGAGAACTGTTGAACGTCAAGGGGTGTCCACCTACTATTACAACAAGGAACTATTATTCGACCTCACAGATGTTGAACGAAGGAACTATTATTCAACCTCACAGATGTTGAACGGTTTGACTTGCGATATTGAAAACACAATTTAGCGATATAGAATCGTTAGCAATTAAACTCGCACTCCATCGCAATTATAGAGCAAGTCACAAATGAACTATAATTACATTCTAGCGTACCTTATGTACATGTACAGATGTTCGACTCCGGAACTTGCCTTATTAAATTAAACAACTTTGTGGTATTGAACTTTACAATCTTCATTCCATCGTGTTATTCCATCTACAACTAGGACCTGTTATAAATTACATGTAACTTGCAATATTGAAAGCAACTTTATTGAGATTAAAATTTGTTATACCCAGCAAGGCTCAAATGCAAATATCAGATTACTTTCTGCTAATAAAAAAATATTATCAGTGCGAATCACATGGCAAACATCTGGCAACGATTTTTTCATTTTCTTTTTTTTTACTGATCAGATGTATCCTCGTTCTGTGGGCCCTTATATCATGTTTTCCACGTATGTTATTTTCACATTTGAAAGGGCATTCCAAATTGTCATTACGGTTTGCACTCTTTAGCCGTATTTTCAACAATCATACAATTTGTAGCGAGGGCATAAAACAGCAATGCGTTACTTTAGAATGTTCGCCTAGTCTAGTCGTAAACATAACTTTTTGTACTTTATTTCTTTCCAACTTCCACATCTACAAAACGTAAAATTGTGCCTGACAAAACAGTTAAAACTTCATTTCCACTAATCTGTCACTCAGTTAAGTTCAATGTTTGGCACTGTCAATCAAATAGAGGTGATAATAACCCAAACATGATTTACATTTTATTTCAATACGTTTTAAAATATCAGGTTTCTCAACGAGTTAACGTACACCCTTTTTGAGCCCGTCAAAGCGACATAACACTTGCTTGACGTATAAGTTCAAAACTTCAAGGATGGTTTTAAATGCTGTAAATTGTACTGGAGTGCTAGCGCCAACAGCCCTGCCTTACATCACTGCTGGGATCTCCGCGCTCCTGTTTTTTCTTGTAGTACCAGGAAACTGTATGATTTTATTGGCAATCTACAAAGATCCAAATCACGAACTCAGGACGCCGTTTAACTTGCTCGTGGCAAATCTTGCCGCAGCCGATTTGACCGTTGGCTTGTTGGTGTTGCCTATTTCGGTGTTTATTCATGTGAGAGAAGGGCTTTCGGGACGCCGTTCGCAACATTGGTCCAGCTCATCCATATGTCATATTTTATCGCTTGTACAGCATCGCTGTTAAGCCTGACAGCTCTGACAGTGGATCGGCACGTAGCAGTTACTTGGCCGATATATTACCGAACAGCCTTGAGCCAAAACGAGTTTTAGTGGCATCATTCTTGATATGGGCTTTATCGCTAGGGCTGCCTTTCATTTACTTCAAAGTTGGCTACATCAACTATGCTTTTGTCTTTGCAAACATCGCCATTGTTGTTACGCTGTTTTTCCTTTTTTCCTGTTTGCATATCATCAAGAAAGTCAGCGGAAAGACGATTTCTGCTAAGACGGGTTTAAACGAAAACGAGGAGAGTACAACATCTTCGAGACGGAAAAACAAAAGGCAGCAAAGAAATGCAGAACTTGAGGCCCGAATTACCCGCGTATTTGCAATAGTACTGATGGTTTATCTTCTCTGTTACGGTCCTTCTTGTGTTATAATCTATTTAATGAACCTCTGTCATACATGTACCTGTGAACAAATACACTGGTTCCGCGACATGCAGTTTATTTTAGTACTGATAAACAGTTCCACGAACCCTTTCCTCTATTCCTGGCGCTTAAAATCGTTTAGATCTGCCCTCTGGAGAATTGTGACGCCCAGCTATAGGTGGAGAAATTCAATTTCGTATATTTCGGGAAGTTCGACAAATAATGAAAACGGAGGGGAAAACCGTCTGGAGATTATTGAGTTTCAACCTGAGGACGAGGTTAAAAGTTACGAGAATTGTGGTTTCATCGAATTAAAAAACGCCAACTTAAATCAAGAAGAGGAAAGGCGTGCAATTCCTTTACTGTTATCTGTTAGACGTCTTTCGATTGTTAATGCACGAAACTAGAACAAAACAAATGTAAACACAACAAGGACAAGATCAAATCAGAATGCCACTCTGACTAGGAGACCATTTAAGTGTTTTCGGTTTCGAGTTTATCCACTTGTCGCTTTGTACCTTCCTCATCTTCACAACAATTCGAAAGCAATTCGCAACAATTCGCACCATATCATAATCCACAAAATACGCAATAAATAACATGTGAACAAATCTCAAATCAAGATTAATGGTTAGTTAAATAAATGCTTTGTTAAATGCACTTTAAAACCCGAATTTTCGTGTAATGTATTTACATCATAAATGTACGCAAATTATTTTCCTTTTCTCATTTAGGGAAGTGCGCCGAATAGAATTATTGCAGCTTTGTATATGACCACATTTATCCAGGGATTGATTTGTAATAACTAAACGCCTTGACATAACAATTTCAGGTACAATAAATTTACAGTGAATCCTAATAAATATAAACAACATCATTTATGTGCTACTAAGTATGTATTGAATAATGTATCATAGAAGGAGCAGAGAAAATACTAATAAATCCGCAGGTTTCAGAACACCTTCGGGGTACTCTTTCGTTAGAATGGCATAATTCCTTAAAATATCATATTATATGATTCTTGACAATTTAAATATTATTTATTTATTTATTTCAAATATTTCTCTTTCTGCTTTCCCTTTTTCTATAGTACTTAAATATTGTTCAACATACCCTGATCCTTGACTAGCTTTGCTATTTGCAGGGCATGATCCTGTGTAATCTGGTTTTTGTTTTTTAGAATAAATAAAATTGATTGATAGATTGTTTGACAATCGATGCATCTTAAAGCGTATAGCTTAGGCTAAACTATGATATCCACTTTTTTACCGATTTCCCTTTCCGGTGCATATTTTAAAGTTATGGTTTAAAATAAAATGGCTTTAAAACATTCCAAGCGGATACAAAAAAATGGCTCTAAAATCGGTTCTTTTCAAAATGCAAAATACCCGACACGGTTTTTAGAACATCTAAGTCCATATGTTAAAATTCGCGTGCGTGAACTTTCGAAGCTGAATTGTTATGCGTCGGACCAGGAAGGCAACTCACTACAATATGTGTCTATCAGATTTAGTTGGGAAGGAAAACACTTTAAAATAAGGTATCATTTGTCAAGGTACTAGCGTTGCTTTTTTCCGCATACACGAAATCAATTTTTGGTATTCTTAAACATTATGGTTAGGGATATACTTCTTTCAAATTTGAGTACGATCCGAAGAAAAGCCGCGAAGTTATGGCATCGAGAAGTTTCTGTTTTGCGCGCCGAGAATGACCCTCCGAGTCTCTTTGTCAAGGTGTCGGATGTCTGATTTGCATGACGTAAACTTGTTGTGTTAATATTAAAATATACCATAGGTTTGCCAGCGAGATTCACAGAAAAAATTCTCGGAAGATAATTTTGTGCAATTGCATTCGAGTATGTACTACACATTCGTGCATTTTAGCTATTCTTATTGTGATTTTACGGACCAAATAGATCATTTGCTTCCCTCGCTATTGTTGTTCTCTGCTCAAACAAACAAGTCACAGGATACGCATCAAAGAGTTGCAGAGTCAAATTCTAAACTTTACAGCTGTTTCAGGTAACACGCGACTTCGCTGTTGCCGCCAGAATTTGGCAGTTGGGTTTTCTGTGCTGTCCATCAATGCAATCCGTGTCCGTGTGAGCCAATCACATCCTTACTCAGTACATTCGATTGGCTTCCCTTGCGAGACATTCAATTCACTGCACTAGGCAAGGGGGATCTATTTGACTCACAATGGTTTGATTGACTATACAGGAAAACCCAACTGCCAAATGCTCTCTCGATGTTTTGAACGCGCTTGGTCGCGTGTTACCTGAAGCAGCTATAAAGCGTCGTAACCTCGCTGCTTCTTATCGGATCTTGTTCAACTTTGGGGTGAGTAATTTACTAAGCGATCTTTTTGGGGCTGAAATTGGTTGCTTCATATGCTCGTTAAACGAAATGTAACACGAAGATGTTCTGTACGTAAATCCATGGAAGACGGATAGCAGTGCACTTTGTTTATCTGTACGCTCAAGGAGGTTTATTTCTCTCTCTTGTGTTTTATTCTAAGTGTACTTTTGTAGCGCCTAGTACTCTTTGTTCTAGTGCACTTTGTTCCAGATGATTGTGACAACAACTCAAAATCAGCACCCTATATACACCTAATTCAATAAACGTTGCTTGGGGAATTGGTCGTGGAAGCACGGAAATCATGCGATTGTCTATAATTCCCAAAGCAACCATTCTTAAAATAGGTATATAGCCAATGGTGTATCAAAGAATTATAAGAGGTAAGATAGGGAAGAAAAAAGTTGAATTAAAAACTGTTGATGTTTTTCTTCGCTCTAGATAAAATCAAAAACCGAGTTTTGCAAACTAAACATTTGCTAAGCTGAAAAGTTGTCTTGCTCATTAGAAAGGACATCAGGTGCATTTTAACTTGCAACAAACAACACAGCAAAATTGTTCCCCGAAAGGTTCGAGGAAACGTTACCTTTTCTTTACACAGCCACCGTACAAACTTGAAATCTTTGGGTGAATCGCTTTTGTCATATTCATCCAGGTCTACCCCTGAAGGAAGAATTTACGATTTAGTTTCACGTTATCTAAGGAATATCCCCCATAAAAATCAAATTCTATAGGTGATTCGCAACCATTTGGATTGAAGATCAGAACCTAACCTCGCGATAACTCGAAGTTTTGAGGAGGAGATCAAGTTTCGCATCGGGACGATATTTCCAATGTGAAACTAGTAGTTTTGGAGTAGAATATTCCGTATTATTATTCAGCACATCGATGCACTGTCCAAATATGGTCATTGGAACGCCAATAGCTGTCTTCTGTACATGACAGCTATCCTGCGATATCCGTCTCTGAGGGAAATATGATGTTTTGAGCTCGTAAATAATACACAAAAGTCATGTTTTTCGGGGTTTTTTGGTGCTATCTATGTGCATAATAAAATGAATAATAAAACCATTATCCTGTTCGATTTTGCAGAATATTGTCTGATTTTAGCCAACTCGGGACTTCGTCCCTCGTCGGCTAAGTATCAGACGATATTCTGCGCAATCTCGCAGGATAATGGTTAAGTGTACCACGAGGAAGCATTTTATACTGGGCCGTAGGCTGGATTTTGAGTGGGGTAAGGATCGTCCCATGAGGATGTATGGAATGCACTTTTTAACCAAGAAAGTGGTATATAGAGAACGCATGGACTTTTAAACGTGGGGTTCGTAACTATTTTCTCCAAGGTGAAACGATGGGCATCACTTAAGTGACGAAGCACATACGAAAAAGTATACCTGCTAGACTATTCAGTGATTAACGTGGTGCGGTAGCTGTTTAAACGTGGAGTTGCAATATGTATAAGCGTGAGAGCCATGTGATATGTAAGACAACTTTCATACTCACCGAGATCCAACTTGGAGAAGTCCGCCAGCATAAAGTATCCTCCTCGGGAATCATGGGAACAAATCCAATCTCTTGAAGCATGTGCGCCATTTTGTCTTTCTTCTGACCCACCATTTCGGCTAGTTTTGTGAAGTAACACTCTTTGGTCCCTATGAGGGGGATTTGCTGCTCTAGAGAAATAGCAACAGCTTCCTGGCAAAATCAAAGTGACAAGATGAATTTTACGTGACTGAAGAGTGAGATTGGCGTCTCCTCTTCCTCTCATCAACATATCATCATCTCCCCCCTCCTCCTCCTTCTCCTCCTATAAACATCACTTCATCATCACCTCCTCCTCCTCTCATCAGTATCACATCGTCATCATTTCTCTCCTCCTCCTCCTCCTCCTCCTCCTATAAACATCACTTCATCATCACCTCTGCTTTTCTTCCCTCTCCTCCTAGTCAAAGTAAGACTATCTTCCTCCGGTTTCTACGTCAAAAGACTTTCTCATCTAGTACATTCTCTAAAGAGAACCTAAGGAGGGCAAAGATGGCTGGTCAAACCTCCAAACCTCGGCAAACTTGCCACGTTTCCCACTAACACAAGACACCTGGATCTATGTTCGGATGGCAAAGGTCGGGACATGGAACAAGACTTGGGTCTCTCTTGAAAAACATTCGGTGCATCTTTCTATATAACAATGAGACCTGAACCTCTCTAATGATGGCACTGATGTGTTTGGTCGGTAAATCACGTGGCCCTAGGGAGCTCACCTGTGTGGGGGTGCATTGAGTGTACGTGCAGTTCGTCTGGACGATCTGTAAGTTGCGAATTAGTTCTGCCGGTGCAACAGACCAACCAAGCTGAAAAACCAAATGCTACGTTAAGGCAAGCGTGCGCTAGAGCGGATTTCGTTTGACTGAGAAAAGTGCCGCGACAAAGTTGTGCCGTGCCGTGCCGCGCCGCTACAACGCGATTTCATTGGCTCTCGTTCTACGGACCTTGATTTTTTGCCGCAACCATGCAATTTGATTGGCTGCCCTTGATTTGCCGTACTTACGTGCCGCGACAATGCAAACTGATTGGTTGTCCGTGATTTGTCTTAGGCGGAGGACACGAGGTCCCGTATCTACACAGCGTGCCGCGCTTCACAGTCATACGAAATCCGCTCTAGCATATATACTTTGCAAATAGTTGGACGTTTGTTTACGCTTTTGATTTTGCCAATAATGTGAGTTACAGCCAAACTCATAGCATCGCGATGATCCAACCTCTAGTCTTCGTGTTTCAGATTTTGGCGATTCAGCACTGTCAATCAATACTCATGGAGGTGAGAATAATATGTATTTGTAACAATCACAAAAAAGGAGTGGAGTGTACGCTCAAATACCTTCCATCCAGTGATGCTCAGCGTTTTCCCAGCACTGCCGATAGTAATAGTCCGTTCCCACATTCCTGGGAGGGTAGCTGGTAGAGAGCAAACAAATAACACCTTTTTCTATCACTAGAATACACACCCTAACTTTATTTACACTACTAAGATTTCCCTTCGTTTAAAATAAATGTTTCACGGTGATGCAATGACAACATTTAAATGTCACTTTTGCGGGTCATGAAAAACCTGTGAAATATTACGTACAAAGCAACTGTCGGCTAATAATGTTGACACTCCACAACTCTCCACAGCCATTTGTCTACGTCCATTACGTGCGTTGTCTTGGAAACGTAGAAAAATAACGGTTTTTACTCGACTGTGATTACATAATGGATAAGAAAATCCGGTGGTGAATTGAGACGTCTGCTTTCGCAAAGTGAGCCACGATCGAGAGCGAACAACCGGTTGAAATTCAGGCTAAAGCGCCGGCTGCCTATTACACTCAAAATGAGATTATAAAACTCGTGGCTTGGCTCAAAGGACTTTCTCACGGCGAGAAAATGCGCAGCGCAATTGGATCACCATAGAATTTGCCAACACCGTCGGAGTCTTGGTGCACAGGAAGGTAATCCCATGTGATGAAGTTCTTTGGCACTTTGCTCATGCGCCAATCTAATAGAACATCGCGGAGCCATTATCACGAAATATTGCCGCTGGCCAGTTCAGTTCAGTTCAGTTTATTAGCACATATTTATATTACATATCTATATTACTCGCCAAAAGATGGCGAGCTCAGGGTTCGAGATTGAGAACATCAGTAGAACTCCACCATCCCTTATAAGGTCCGAATAGCGCGCTAGTTCTTCCGTCTATTGACGCAAACTCTTGACAGACCGTGGGAATTCTAGGTGAGCCATGCCAAATACTCGGACTCTGTTAGAATAAGGTACATGACGCTGCAAGTTATACAGTCGAAGCTCTCTGTGCGACCGCTCTCGTAAGCGACCAGCTCCCATAACGACCATTTCCCCGAATAAACCCCGTTTGAAATGTCACATAAACTCTGTTATTTCAAGCACTCGTAAGCGACCGCCTTATCGATGCGACCAGCTCCGTTAGCGACCACAATTTCAAATCACCAACGGAGATGTTCTATTGTTTTTAAGCTCTCGTAAGCGACCATAGTACTTTTTGTCTTTAAAACATCAGTCATTACCTCACAAACATCTAAACTGATACAAGCTGCACCGGTGAAATGCTATTTTCTATGTACATATTTGCGGTTATCTATTCTTAATTAAAGTCGAGAAATAAATCAAACTATTTTAAGCATTATTATCACATGATATTTTCTAGATTTATTGTACTAAGCTCTCGTAAGCGACCGACGTCTATTGTTCAAGTAGGAAACCGCTTGGTGGTCGCTTACGAGAGCCGATCTCGTTAGCGATCAGCTCCGTTAACGACCGCAATTTTCAGTTCCCAAGGTGGTCGCTTACGAGAGCTTCGACTGTAATAGCAAGAGCGACAATCGCAATAGCAAACGATTCCTCTTTTGCGTCGTGAATATGTGAAACATATAAATGACATCGTGAAGGTTCGAGTGTCACTCACTCGCACGCTCCAGTGTCAGCAAAGATTGCGCAATAATTGGCAGATTTCACGATGTTGCGCACGCAAAATAAATGGTATGAGAACAATGCTTGTCTGTTTTGAATAACAAAAGCCGTCTTCGCCAGAACGAGTCGGAACGGCTCAAGACAATCGTGAATCACAACATCGTGAAAACGGTAATTGATGTTTACCTACTAAACGGCTAAGAAAACAAGTAATAGTATTGCTTACCGATTCTTACATGTTCAGCGCCTCCATACACCAGCCATTCGTACACTTCGTCACTGATACAAAGGATATTGTGCTTGATACAAAGATCAGCGATCATCTCAAGCTCGCTACGAGTGAATACCTACAGTCAAGACACAAAAACGTTCATTCGTAGCTGAGACGCTTCCTTTTCTGTAGTGTAGCAGCTTGCTCGGACAATCTAACCCTAAACACCTCACTCACATCAAGAAAGTTCAGTGTCGTTTTTATGGGCAGATCCGCGCGGGCTACCTGTGGTGTTCAATCTCGTCTCAGGTCCCTCGGCCGGGAAGAAAAACAAAATGGCGACCAAGAGAAGGATGTTTCTCGAGTTTCTGCAAGTTTTGGTAAATTTTCCTGCTTTTTTCGCTAAGATACGAGGGAAAATACTTGCAGACCTTCCAAATAAGGTAAGAGGGAATTTCCTAATAAGGAAAGTTTTGCAACGTCGCCAAATCGACAGTTTTTGGCGAAATTTTCTTCTAGGTGTTTCAAAACAACAGGGGAAAGCTTTCCAAACGCGCTGCTACACGACTTTCAGGGTTTTTGCTGTTGACGCGCTGTAGCTCCGAAAGTAGTGCCTTGACTTACTTTTCCCAGTGGATTATTTGGAGTGTTGAGGACAATTGCTTTCGTCTTTTCTGAGATTTGGATTCAAGTTCATCTTTATCAAGAAGCCAGTCTTTAGATGATGTTGCATGTTCTTTCTGGAAAAATAAATAACAAGGTAGCAAATGAATTGTGTTGACATAAGTACTGCACTGCATTACAGCATTATTCAGCGCGTTCAAAACATCGAGAGGGCTTTTGGCAGTTGCGTTTTCCTGTGTAGTCAATCAAACCACGTGAGCCAATCAGATCCTTGCTTAGTTTCGCCTAGTGCAGTGAATTGGCTTCTGTCGCGACATGTCTCGCGAGGGAAGCCAATCGAATGCACTGAGTAAGGATATGATTGGTTCACACGGACACGGATTGCATTGATGGACAGCACAGCAAACCCAACTGCCAAACTCTGGCGACAACGGCGAAGTCGCGTGTTCCTGAAACAGCTGTAAATGAACTTGGCCTGTAGATTTGTAAAATCATGCGCACACCCGAGGCTGTACCTGCAATTGTTTAAATCCTGATATTGTGTACACCACTGGTAGCACATAATAAGCTCACCGGTCTTAGAGGTATATAGACAGGCTTGCCTCCTGCAGATTCCACTTGAGGTGCATAGCAATCAAAGAATGGCTCTATCAATATGACCTGAAATTGTAGACATATTTGTTTTAACTACATGAATTCAAATAGATGAGCCATAGAGTGAATTATAAACCATATTTTGTCAAGTATTCATACCTCATCTCCTGGGTTAATGAGAGCTTGAAACGTACAAAACAGAGACTGGTATGCACCGACTGTTACAAGAATCTGAAAAAAGAAAAAGCATCAACAAAAAACTCACTTGATTGGTAGTAGCTTCTTTCTGATTGGAGAGTGAAGCCATCTGCTAATAATATGTTGCAGATGTGACTAATGTTTTTTAAGTAGAATTACTAATTGGTCGAGACGTTTGGAATATTTGCTTTGTTATATAGCGAGTGCTCACTCCAACCCAGCGCGCGCTCTTATCGGCTAAATCAAGGTCACGTGGTGAAGTACAAATCAAATATTCCCCGATCAGTCAATATTTCGAAAAATTATTGACCGGTTGGGGAATATTGCTTTCGCGCGTCGCGTTTGAGAGCGGGAAAAAATAGAAGTTTATTGTAAACACGCGAGTCTTTTTTAAAAAACCTTTGCTTGCAGGAAAATTGTGTTATTTGGGAGTGTTTTCCCTTTACATGATGCAGTCGCGCGCACACTTTGTAACTTCTCTTTCATTCTTTAAATACAATTTGTTTTGACTTAATTATTGTAGTATATTTTCTGCAATATAACAAAACACTTAATGACTACTCCCTCGGAAACACCAGTTTTGTTTCCCGAGAATCTCGATGTTTACCGAGACGAAGTCGAGATTCTCGGGAAACAAAACTGATGTTTCACTCGGGAGCAGTCATTAAGTGTATAATATTCACCTATAGGTGAATATAACATTGAAAGCATTGGGGATCGCGCGCGCACTTTATTACAAGAAAAAAACTAAAAGAAATACCCCTAAATCCGATTTTTTTGTCAAAAATCTTGAGTGAATGCCTATGTTCCCTTGGTTGGGGTTCGTTGTTGAATGATAATGGCTTTTGTTGATTTCGCTTTGTGTTTTAATATTCTAAAATCTGGTCTAAAACTAAGAACCTATCTGTTATAACAGCTGTTTTGAGTATTCTGCGAACTCTCGAGATCAATTTCCAATCGCCAAACTGCTTTCTGGGGGCTTTCTGGCTTCCGTCAATCAAACTTTGAAACTCTTTCAAATACATATAATTCAGTTATTCGCCATCCTAGTGAAATGCCTCAACACACATCATCTTTTATTATCTTTTTCTAGACAAATGGCCTAACTTACGGTCGCCTAAAACTCAAATTAGACCCGAGAGTTTGATTGACGGAAGCCAGAATGCCACGCCAATTCGAACGCGAGAGTTCGCAGAATACTCAAAATGCTGTAAATGCATGATTACATGCCTCTGTCATGGGGTCAATTTGTCGATTGGTTAGTTTGCTGTACATTGCTGCCAGGGCGTTCACAAGTCTTGGATGGCCCTGCAGATACATTAAATGATTTCCAAGATTAAAAATACATATAATATATTCCCTGTTATGGTCTTGGCACCAGGGGCTCGGGCTGGAACACCCGAGAATTCTCGTGCCTGCAGTTTTCGAGAGAAGCTGCTTCAGGTGATTTTTTTGTCGATTTGAGTGTGTGAATATAAAAAGAACATTTAAGTTAACACATATCCACGAATAGGATCTAGGCTTTTTAAATCAGTAGGATAGAAAAGAAAACGACAAACTTCAGAATCTTTCTATCAAAATTGCAAAATAAACAGGAGGCCACAGATACCTCCATTTCGATCCATTATCATGATAGACTGCTACTCTATCAACAGCGATTTAGACTGCAAATCCCGCAACGTGGTTTACCTCATCTACGATCAAAAATTGGCAAAAGTACGCTGACGCTAATCCTGTCGCGGCACACTTCAATTCAAGCAATGGGCACACAATATCAGACCTCACCATCAAATGCATTAAAAAGGTGGCTAAACAGGAGGATCTGACTTCTGTCGAGGGCCTTTGGATCGACAAGTTAAGAACCATGAGCCCTGATGGACTTAACCTTAGAGAAGAAATTTAGAACTCTTTAGACTTAGCTTATTACTAAATTGTACCATTTGTATTCAGTTTCGTTTTCTCCTCTTTGCGCGCGCGCATTCAGAATTTGTCTGCGCACGCAGGGTACGTTTGTATATACGCGTATGCATATGTAATGCCTGGTGCACACTAGCGACATAACGACATAACGACATAACGACATAAGCGCGCGCTCTCTAATTGCTCTTATATACAAGTGTGAACATCCGACATAACAACATAACATCGACATAACGACATAGACATAACGACATAAGAGAAAAAACATGTTTTTTCTCTTATGTCGTTATGTTCTTATATCATTATGCGCTTATGTCGTTATGTCGTTATGACGTTATGTCGCTAGTGTGCACCAGGCATAACTGATTTCTGTAACCGCCCTGATGAAGGACTGAAAGTAAAGAGTCCGAAACGTCGGCACAAATCTTGTCTGTTTTGTCCTTTCTCTCTATTTGTATTTTGTTAATAATTTTAACAAACACATCTTGGGGGTTGGTCGGAATGTCGCCGGCTATTACTACCAGAATCCAAAGAAACTTGCCTAAAAATTTTTTAACGTTTGGCAGGTCTTCAATAGACCAAATCGGCTAACGGTGTTTACATCTTGTTGCCACCAATTCAGATCATGTGATAATTCCTTTGGTTGGATACTTTTGTTAGTTCTCCATAATATACAAATTTGACAATTGACAAATTTGACAACAAGATGTAAACATCTTGTCATCACAACAAGATGTAAACATCTTGTCATCACAACAAGATGTGAACACCACACATTTTTTTTAAACAGAATCTAGTGATTTTCAACTCTTTTATATAGTGAAATTCGCAAAATCAATACCCTTTTATATAATTTGGCCGACTCGAAACCCTATATACCGGTACAGTGTACTCCTTTCGGGCAGAGCTAAATCCCCGGGGGGTTTCAACATTGTGGCCATTCTCATAGAAAGTGGTCAATGATAGAACTGGTAAAAAGAAAAAAGATGAATCAAGACACCCCTGTATGTGACATATTATGTAAGTACTGAAATGCAAACACTGATTCGGTCAACCTATTTTTTCGGTAATCTTTTTTACCTACCGGAACATTGCAAGATATTATAGACAGATTAATTTACAACTTCGAGCAACGTTTGGCCAAAAATACTGTTACTCAATGATTCTATCCTAATTTGTAGATTTGTGGTCCACATTTCGAAATATCACAAAAGGCAGAGGACTGGGTTCGTGCCGCCACAGAAATAAGCGTTCAAAATGGAAAAATTCTATAGAAGCTAATAGGCTGTGATTGACATCACCATTTTAGGTGCGAAAAATAAGTCTATCTGTAAAAACTAAAATTTATTTTCTCAGCTTCCTCTGGAAATTTTTTACCGGCACGATAATACGAAAACACTACCATGAAGACCTTTGAAATGAGACTAAATTCAAAGCAACAACTTGTTTTATTTCAAGTAACAAGATTTTTTGCCGCTTTCTGGAAAAATTGCTCGAAGTTCTAAAATAATCTGTCTTAATTACTGTCTTCAAAAAACACTCACTTCACTCCTGGTATACTGATTTAACGGAACAGTATTGTCACGAGCAGCCTCAAGAAGAGCTTCCTTACAAATTTTGGTGGCGGTATATCTGGAAATCCCTGAAATAAAAAAAAGACTGCATTTACAAAGTGTGTGGTCAGAGTCTACACTGTACTACCAAACATCATGCACTCCATTCTCGTACCCAGAGTTCCCCGGCTCGTCTCCTTGCAGGGGAGGCTCAGGTAACATCCATTTGAGGACCTTTGCTGATTGGCTGGTTTTGAACATTGGTGCATGCGCAGAAAGTTTTTTCTCTCAGCGGCTCTGTATCAAATCTCCCACATGCATCAGTGGCTGTCACCAGAGCCTCCCCTGCGAGGAGACGAGCCAGGGAGCTCTGGGTTTGAGAATGCATTACTCAAGATGCCAACTCTCTTAAGATGCTTTATCGGGAATCTCAAGATTTTTCACAAATATTCACAGGAAACAAATTTCAAAATTCTCTAACTTCTAACTATATTTTCCATAAATCTCCCAGTTTTCTTCCTTTGAATTTTCTCATTTAACTTTGTATTTCACCTGAGATTGCAAGGTATTCTCTTGGCATCCCTGTGTACTGGTACTGTATTACAGATCAATAAGATAAATCAAAGGCACCTAGTGCCTCTGTGAAATCATGGATACTGTTTATCTAACTCGTTTTCGACTTTTGGTCCTGTTCCCTTCCCGATATATCACTTTTCTAGTTGTGATGACGTCATCAATGACATTATGGCCACGTGACCTTGGTGCTGGACCCCCATTGTCACGAAGATAATTTACCTAACTTTGGAAACCTAGCGATGTTCCCTTCTCGAAATATATTTTTCTAGTTTTGATGACATCATCGATGACATAATGTCATGTGACTTTGGTGCTGGACCCCCTTGTCACTAAGATAACTTTGTGCAAGTTTGGTCACCTAGCGATGTTTTGTTCTCGAGATATTAATTTCTCTAGTTTTGATGGCGTCATCGATGATGTAATGTCATGTGACTTTGTTGCTGGACCCCCCTTGTCACTAAGATAACTTTGTACAAGTTTGGTCACCTAGCGATATTCCGTTCTCGAGATATTAATTTTTCTAGTTTTGATGACATCATGCCACATGACTATGTTGCTGCACCCCCCTTGTCACTAAGATAACTTTGTCCAAGTTTGCATGGCCATTTAGCGATATTCCATTCTCGAGGTATTAATTTTTCTAATTTTGATGACGTCATCGATGACGTAATGTCATGTGACTTTGTTGCTGGACCCCCCTTGTTACTAAGATAACTTTGTCGAAGTTTGGCCACCTAGCGATATTCCGTTCTCAAGATATTATTTTTTCTAGTTGTAATGACGTCATCGATGAGGTAATGTCATGTGACTTTGTTGCTGGACCCCTAAGATAGCTTTGTCCAAGTTGGTCACCTAGCGATGTATCATTGTCGAGATATTAATTTGTTTAGTTTAGATGACGTCATGAGCTAACACTTGAGTTATGAGCGAGCGAGTGACATCTGGCCCACTACAATAACTCGTGAATATGCTACGCATATCCACGATTTAAAAAGATGCAGGGTGCTCAACAGGAATTTATGGACAATCAACCCTTAAGAGATAGCAATATGGCTGTGGGTGTTATAAATTTTATCCCTAAGAGGAAGCATTAAGGTGACTCCATGAAAAGTCCAAGCATATTTTCTGTAAATATAAATTCAGTCATAACTTTTATACAGGGTTCGTATGTTTTCTGAATGACAAATATCCAGGATTTTCCAGGAAGTCTTTAGATATTTTTCCAGAAAATTTCCAGGACTTTTTATTTGGTAGAAATGCCCCCCTTTCCCCAAAAACATGATACTAAGTCTGGAGGATGTCATAATTTTCAGCCCCAAAACTGACCGATTCACCCACATTTGAGTTGAAAGATTTTTCCAGGAGTTTTCCAGTATTTCCCTTAAAATTCCAGGGCTTTCAATGACTTTCCAGGAGTGAAACGAAAATCCAGGATATTCAAGGATTTCCAGGACGCGTACCAACCCTGTTATAATATTTGTGTGATGGATATCAAACTTGAAGGATAGTAGGAGGTATTTTTTACCAATTTTTTATCAATCTTTATTTGCGTAAATACTTTGAATAATATCCCAGCTTCAGTGGACCCCCTTGTTCCTCTTTAAACATCTCTAAAACAAAATTTTGCTATCACTTTTGCACGAAATTTCAAAATTGGTCTTGCAGTTTAATTGCCTCAGATATTTAAAAAGTCTTACCCAATTCGGCGGAACCAACATTAAGATTTGTTTATTTGTTTGTTTATTCATCTTGTTTCTGCCGAATTGGCTAAGGCTCTCTAAATACATAATTATAAGCAATTATATTGAACACCAATTTTGAAATTTCGTGCAAAAATGATAGCACAAATTTTGTTTTAGAGATGGATAAATGGAAACAAGGGGGTCCACTGTAGCTGGGATACCATTAAAAGTATATGCAAATAAAGATCACAATATGTTAAATTCCTAAAAGTTGCCTCATACTGCCTCCAAGTTTTTTTTTATTTTATTTTATTTTTATTTACATGATTTGCCCATAATGTAAAGGGCAGGGCATACCAACAGAGCGGTGCTCCAATAACAAGTTCCCTTAATAATATACTAAGTTTGATCTTACATCACACAAATATTTTTTCTCACCTGACCCAAGTTCACAGGCTTGTAGTCTCTTGCAAGTTTTGTAAATTCAAGCCTAAAAATAGAGTAAAAGAATGCACTGTTAGTTTAAGTATTTTAAAATGATTTTGGATCTCCAGTAGTTTCCACTACAACAATTCTTCAATTTAATAGTAGGCAAAGCTTGGCTGCCAAAAGTAGCATAAAATCTAAAATTCGGCCATTTGTTCAGGAACTTAATGCAATCCAGAACCTGAATTAGGATTCCAATTGATTAGAGTTCAAGCATCTATAGTAATAATACCTAACAGTAATGTGTGATCTTCAATGAGACTTACCAAACATTTTTAGGGTGAGTGGCAATTCTGTCAGCTGGTGCATACAAATCCTTTACTGATGACATTTCTCTGACCTTAGGAAAGAAAAAGATGGCACACTTCACATTTAACAACCAGCAGAAGTCAACTTTGAGCACAGGTCAACTGAGACAGCCATCATACTTAATGGATAATGTGGAGAGGGCACAAGCGCAAGCGCGACATAAGCGCGACAGTGAAATGACATTTGTGTGTGGAGGCTACTTGTTTTGCGTAGTTGAAAAACAAGAAAACATTCAAAGTAAAAGAAAATGCAGGGAGATAAAACGTAGCCTCTGCTCGCAGGTAAGGAGAAGAGGAACTTTTCAAGAATATCTCACTTCAATTTTCAGATTCTCATGGCCCTTGTCCGGCGTGTTCAATCGTTAGAAACGATAATCGATATTAATCGATACCAATCGATAAAATAAATTATATCTGAAATTGATAGAAATCGATAAGGGAAATCGTTGTGAGTAATCGATATATTGATTTTTCAATCAAGGCTATCGATTTTATCGACTATATCGATTTCATCAATTAATATCAATTTTCCGAGATTGAAATAAATAGAGTTCTGACAGTTCAGGCTTAGTGAGAGCCCTCCCCAACGCAAATTTTGGGCACCAATATGTACTCAAATTGAACGGCAGGACACGAGTGGTGTATTTCTATTGACCTCAATAATTCACGATATAACTATTTCATACCATAAGCTATCAGGAAATATATTGTTATATGACCACACTGAACGTAGCATGGAACTTTCATTGAATGCACATCACGTCAATTGTGAAATTTCCAAACAATCGATAATAATCGATAAGTTGATTGGAGGAAAATTTGTGAGTATCGATTATTATCAATTAGCAGATACACTCGATACCAATTAAGTAATTATTATCGATTTATCGATTGGATTTTCGATATCAATTTTATCGATTGATCATGCCGGGCTCTTGTGCATAATGTTAGCTGTAATATTAGCTTTAATTCTAATGCATTTTCAGTCTCAAGATTTTGAGCCCGGTTGTATATATTTGTCTCAAGGTTAACATTTTGTTTTATGCATAACATCCTTGGACTTGTCTTGCAATTTTTGCTGCTCTTGGGTTGACAGCTATGCTTGTGCACCAGTTAAACTGCTTCCCCAGTCCATTATAACCTATTAAATACCCTACGAGCAGTGGTTTCCTCTCTCCTTTTGTCCTAATCCAGCTTACTAGCTTTCGATATCACAAACGTAAGACTTAACTTAAAACACTTTGCAATCTTACCTGTTTTGGAACAATCGCAGATATAAGCTTACTTGGCACAGCCCTGTTCAAAACCAGCGGACATTCAATAATAAATGGAAGTCTTTGTAAACTGATCGAGCTCCTTATACCATACACTCTTGCAAACATCCCTGCGAAAATGTGTGAAATTAGATGGTTTGAATTGTCTAGTTAGTTATTTCTCGCCGAATGTTTCGCCAGGCATCCCTTGTTGACTGAGAAGGAAACTGGTAATGAGCGTTGATTCGTCCAGTGTTTATCGGTGTTTATGAGCCTCCCTTCAAAAATGTAAATACATTTCAAGTTTGAGCCCTCCTTCCTTTTAAATACAAAACACAAATTAATAATGCATTCTCACTGGATGTGTAATGAGCTCAAATAGACTGGCTGATTGCATTTTCCGCACCAGGGAGTTTGGGGGACCTGTGGTTAAGCTCGTAATATGCGCGAAGCATGGAAACGAGTTCGTCCCGACACAGGTACCCCAAGCTACATTGTTGTATTCTATATTCAGGGTCCTCTGAAGGGGGGGTCCCAATCCCAGTTTCCCGGCCGTTTTTTTTCGCAAAATCCCGTTCCCAGTAGGTAAAATCCCGTTCCCGTAGGACCAGTCGGTAAAATCCCGGCGCACGAAAACTGTGATGTTAAAATTGAGATTCCTGCTTGTGTATCGGTACTATCTCTTGGTCCTGTAGGTTTTATTGTTCGTGCACGCCGCAAATGACGAATTGTTATAATTGCAACCAAATGACGAATTGCTATGCTTGTAATGTCGATTTCTTTCCAACATAGTGATTGTCCGCCAGGCCTATCACTATAAAGGCTTTTCGTGATTTCCCTATTTGAACACGGGATATATTTTACAGGATTTTTTCTTCTGTTGCGCGTGAAGCACGCCCTGTTTTAATTGATAAACGAATTTCATCAAGCCTCAGAAAAAAGGTAGATGGACATTGCAGTTTTTGTGTATAGCAAATAAAGCCTGTAGTTTGTATTCTTAGTGCACGACGCAAATGACGAAATCGTCATAATTGCAGCCCAACTGATGCATTTCTATGGTTGTAACGTCGATCTCACGCTTACGGGCAGGGTGGTGAAGGGGTTCTCCGTGATCCGTGATTCACCCCAAATTTGCTCCGTGACTCGTGAAAACAGGAAAATTATTGCCGTGATCCGTGAAATCCCATGCCCTCGTGACCCGTGATTTTACGAATTTCTCTTAAGTGACTCGTGATTACAGGCCCAGAGATTCGTGAAACGTGAAAGCTGGTCATTAGAGACGGACCATTTGGACCAATATCGAGCAGGCTCATTCTCTCCTGACTGCTTTTTAGGGAACCTGACGTCCTTAAAAATAGATTGTTTTTTTTTGTCGGCTCGCGCTGCGCGCTTGCCATTTACAACATCGAATTTACTATCAGCAAACAGTAAACAAAGGTTCAGCAATGTCAGGAAGCGCAATTGTTAAACATCATGTTCTCATTTACTCCTGGACTTTCCCCGTTCTTGTAACTTAAATGCCCAAAATTTGCAGCGCACTTCGCGCGCATAAAGAGGATACTTTGGTGTAGCATTTAGGAACTAAAACATCGTACTGTGCTTTCTTTAGTTTTGGAAATTTTCTATTATGCTTTTTCCGTGACTCCATTTCTTCAGCGTGATTTTTATGTCTCAGAAATAAGAATTTCATTAACCGCGTAGATTGATGTTCAAAATCGCAGCGCGCTTCGCGCGCATCCAGAAACATACAAACAAGGCTCGGTACTGATCCGAACCATCTTCATAGTAGCAAAAATTCTGATCTGGATGCTATGAGCAAACCAATTTCGCGAAATGATAAAATAACAGGAGATAGTGAAATCGTACTTTATTGAATTGTGATCAATTGTCGTTTTGATGGCGATATAATTTAAATGAAATCTCACACCATCAAAAGAATATCAGGAAAAAAGATCGAGCACTGTACTTGTATCACTATTATTTACTTAAAACACAACTTGCATAATCGTTTTTAAAATTTTACTTCCGTGATTCGTGAAAAGCGTTTTCATAACTCCGTGATCCGTGAAATAACGAAAAATCGGTCCGTGATTCGTGATCGCTACCCCCCTTCACCACCCTGTACGGGCTTCTTTCGAACATATAGTAATTGCCTGCCAGGCCTATCACTGGAGGGCTTTTCGCGGGGAGTTTGTTTTCCTCGCTAAGATACAAATGTTCTTGTAACGAGAATTCCATTTAAACGGCACGAGCATATTGTCTTTGTTTGCGGGAGATCTAAAACGCAATATGTTAGAGTTAATTACCGAGATGAATGAATTTGGTCTAACTTGGGGTCATTTTAAGTAGCTTAAATGCAGTCAAACTCCCTACAAATCAACAAAAAAATGGTCTACGTTTTTTAACTAACCTTTCAGCTGCTAGATCAATACAAATTTGGAGTGTTTTCGTGTATAATCGAGCGGATGGAATTGGATTGCTAATTGGCATTTTTGATTTTCGAACAGGCTGAACAAGTTTCTTTTTCGTTCGGAGTTGTTTCTGTAGAACACTGGTCTTATTTTAAAACATTTTGATGAAACAAACGTGATAGTGCCCCTTGAAGTCTTGGTAAAAATGGCTTATTGTGTGGTTCCAGAAATTATCCATAGGAAGGATAATAGGAAAGGATATATTTTCCATACAAATACTGTATTTTTCTTCGGAAATTCCAGAGAGGTGGGGGGTCACTTTTCAACACTCTTCCGGGGGGGGGGGGGGGGGGGGGGGATATTTTCTGGAACCACACATTATTGATTTACAGGTTAGTATATGGCTTATTATGGATTCATAGGTAAATAACTAGTTATTTACCTATGAATCCATAATGAGCCATATATTTACCTATGAATCCATAATGAGCAATATATTTACCTAGAAATTCAATTCAATTCTATTGATCAACCCCAACCTTTGCCTGGAGAATTCAAATCCCTCCCCGACTTTTAGTTTGTTGATTGCCATTATCCGAGTTAATTCCCTACGAATAACAATGGAAACCGCGTCAACTGTAAACTAATACATGTTTCTTCCTTATGCGACGAAATGTTTAGCGTATTGAAAGAAGAGAACTACAAAAATGCAAATGATATAGAAATTGCTGGAATAATTCCGTAGAAAATTTCTTGTGATCCCCACTTCCAGGGCTTCAGGTTTCGAGAGTTCCTCCCCTTTCGCCTACCCAAAAATGAAATGATCCTCTGCCCATATGATATCTCGTCCTCAATTTTGATAAAAGATATATCATACGATTCTATTCAAAAAGTGGTTCCGCCGTTTTGAAAATGCCTATGCCAACTTATCAAACCGTTGACCAAAACCTCGCAGCCATTCCGAGGGACCAAAAAAAGCAAAACGAGGGCCTTAATTTAGAAGGGGCGAGAAGTGAAATTCTATTTTCAGGTAGCCTGCTGTTAGGATACTCTAAACAGTCTTAAAATGCGAAAAATGGTATAAATTGACGACTTTTTCATTAGGATACACAGGATATACAAGGAGAGATTTGAAAAATCTCGTTCCCGTTGAAGCATCTTGATTCCCATTCCCGGTAGACAAATCCCGTTCCCGGTAACCCAAATCCCGTTTTCCCGGCCTAAAAAAAGGCGAATCCCGGCTCCCGTTTTACCCCTTCAGGAAATATTTTGAATGAATAACAATAACAGTAATAATAATTTAAAATTTGTAGCGCGCAAATTCGTATGTATATGATCAAATGCGCGTAACATTTTAAAAAGAGAAAAAAAAAACTAGTATGATAAAACATTAAAAAGTCAATAATTTAATAGAAACTACAATGTATATTTATATAAAAAGTAAAGTGAAGTAAAACATATTTAAATAATGTTATACGCGGTCTGAAACAAAAATGTTTTTACAAGTTTTTAAAATTGTTGAGATTAATCTCATGCCTCATGTGGCAAGGAAGGGCACTAAAAAGTGTAGGGGCAGCGACAGCCCGGGGGGGGGGGGGGACTCAAATATTTTTTGGGCGGGGGTGCTCGTCGTACCTTTTAGGGTTTAAAATAAGGCCTCTGGTACCTTTTAGGGGGTAAAATTTGAAAGCGTGTAATTGTTTCCAGATAGGTACCTCTTAGAGGTCCGTTCTAGCAAATCAAGCAAATTACACTTGTTGGTAGCCTGAATTTCAGACGTATTTTCCCTCGTAAAAAATACGAGAGAAAATTACGAGGGAAAATACGTCTTGTCGGTACCTTTAAGAGGTCAAAATCAACTAAGCGACGCCATGTTTAGTACCTTTTAGGGGTAAAATCGAAAGTTCCCGACGAGCACCCCCGCCCCAAAAATATGGGAGTCCCCCCCCCCCCCCCCCCGGGAGCGACAGCGAATGCCCTGTCACCAAAAGTCTTTCTCGTGCGGCCATTAAATGGTTGAAGTGTCAGTTCCTTGTTACGTCTAAGAGAGTATACAGAGGGAGTCTGAACTTCTACAAGGTTGCCTATATAGTTAGGGGCGAGGCCATGTACAGCTTTAAAAATCAGGATAATTATTTTGTAACTTGATACGATATTTAACAGGCAACCAGTGTAAGGAGAGTATGACTGTACCGAGAGGTACCAGTCACTAGACGTGCCGCGGAATTCTGGACTCGCTGAAGTTTATTAATATATTTATCAGGGAGACCATAAAGGAGACTATTGCAGTAGTCTATTTTACCCATGATAAGTGCATAAATTAAAGTGCGTGTCGTCAACAGAAAGATATTTCCTTATTCTCCTTATGTTGTGTCAAGAGTGAACCACTCTTGGTTGTGTATATTAAAGAAAGCTGCCTTGCACGTTTGGCGGATGTGCGATATCAAGTTCATGTTGGTATCAAAAATTACCCCAGGTTTCTGGCGGACAGCACGGGCGACACAGTGCAATCGCCAATCGATAACCTGTCAATGTTTACCTTTTTTAGTTGCTGCCATGAACCACTTATTAAAAATTCTGTTTTGCTGTGATTAAGTTTCATCTTGTCAATAACCACCCAACTGCGCACTGCCTCTATACAGGCCTCCATG
This sequence comes from Scolanthus callimorphus, assembly GCA_033964015.1. Classification (NCBI taxonomy): domain Eukaryota; kingdom Metazoa; phylum Cnidaria; class Anthozoa; order Actiniaria; family Edwardsiidae; genus Scolanthus; species Scolanthus callimorphus. The sequence continues at coordinate 24,439,236 of CM066911.1, read as the reverse complement.
GCAGCGATACACCGCGCCTCACTTGCACTGCACCCAGCTGTAAAAGAAAGATATAGCTGGGTGTCGTCTGCGTATGCATGTGCAGTGGGCAAGTGTTCCTTGATGACCTGGAACAACTTGCTTGCGTAAAGCGTGAAAAGCAAAGGCCCGAGACAAGAACTGAGGTACTCCGCAGGAAATTCTGCGGAGTACCTGGAAATTCTTCGAGGTGCCATCCTCAAAGACTACCCTTTGGCATCTGTCGGTCAGGTACGACCGATACCGATCGAGAGCTTTGCCAGAGATGCCGAATGACATTTCTAGTCGTCGGAGTAAGATGCCTGATCTATGGTGTCGAAGGCGGCACTAAGTTCCAAGAGAACTAGAAGGGTGACCTGTTGACGGTCCATATTTAAAAGGATATCGTTTCTGGGGGTCGTTTCTCGAAACGCCCGAAAACTTTTCGGGCCCGATAAATTACCCGAAAAGCGAGCGGATGACGAATTTAGCGTTTCTCGAAACTCCCGAGTTTTTCGCGCCCGATAAAATTGCGTCATTTTTCGCCCCTTATAAGGGAGAAACCCTTCTCCTTTAAACTTTTCGGGTTTCCGAAAATCCTCAGAATAGGGAAGAAAAATAGCAAAATTAACTAACATTTTTCACTCCTCTGCGACTTTATTTATCCCTCTAGTACGGCGAGAACACTGCGCTCATTACATGTGGGTTTTCTTGGCGTTTGTGTTGGAGCAACGAAACACTGACTCCTTTGGATAATGTTTCTCAATACAGTATTGGAAAGACGAGCCCAAACTTGGTAAGTCTTCTCAGTTGGTTGTACTCTACCTCTCATGAAAGAAACTTATGAAACAATTCCAACAATTTAGTTATTTCGAGCTCGAATTGAATATTATAGCAACTAGCGAAGTTGAATTTCCCCGAAAGTACATATTTCTTCTCGTAAAACAGACATTTAGGAAGGTGTCTTGCTTTGTTTCCAAAATATTCTTTCTTTGTCGCGAAATGGTTTCCCGGTAACTCTCCCGGGTTGCTTTTACCGCCATCCCGATAAAATACACCAATCAGGTGCAAGCATCTCGCTTCTTGACCAATCAAATTCATTCTCTTGACAGCTCGCCTGTCACATTTGACGAGGGGCTGTCAAACTTTTTTTGACATGTTGTAAACAAAGTACAAGAATTCAGTGCAAAATGCTTGCTTTTTCGCACATTTTATCTAATTACTTGGCATTTATCGATGAAAATACCAACATGGCGATACACTTTGTCCCCTGACGGCGACGAATCGATTAGTTTCCTATATTTTCATTGTTTATTTATGCAAAGTATTCGCAATTATCGGGCGATTTCGAGAAACGACCCCCTGGACCTTTAAAAGGGCTGTTTCCGTGCTAAAACACTTCTGATCGGGAAGGAGATTTCATAAAGATTTGTAAATAAAGATCTCTCTTCAGATTTGTGTCTCGGGTGTCAATTTAACAGTAAATATATGGGCTCGCATCTTCATAATCATGTGAAGTTTCAGGCCATTTCATGCAGTTTTGATGAAGGAAGTACCACCTAGTACTAAGAAGAGAAGGAAGGTCGCACACTCGTCGGTCGCCCTAGTCGGCTGGGACCCCGGGGGAGGGGGGGACTCCCATATTTTTCGGGCCGGGGTGCTAGTCGTACCTTTTGGGGTTTAAAATCAGGCCTCTGGTACCTTTTGCAGGGTAAAATTCGCAAAACTTGCATTTTTTTTCTAGATAGGTACCTGTTAGAGGTCCGTTCAGCAAATCAAGCAATTCACACTTGTTGGTAGCCTGAATTTCAAACGTATTTTCACTCGTAAAAAATATGAGCGAAAATTACGAGGAAAAATACGTCTTGTTGGTACCTTTTAAGGGTCCAAAATAAACTAAGCGACATTTTAAAAGAGTTTTTGTATCAAATTAATTACTGCGATTTCATAATTCTGAGAACTAACGCTGTCGATTCCCAAGCCGTCAAACCGCCTTCTGGCCTCCGCCAATCAAACTCCCGAGTCTTTTCGTCGTTACTCTTTGTGTATTTTGATTGGCCAGCGCGTAACCGTTTCTGGCATGACAGGAAGCCATTTTAGCACTGCGCAGGGGCTGGCCAATCAAAAAGCACAAAAGAGTAACGGCCGAAAAGACTCAGGAGTTTGATTAACGGAAGCCAGAAGGCGGTTTTACGGTTGGAAATCGATAGCGCGAGTTCGCAGAATTACGAAAATCGCAGTAAGCTTACATAAAACTTTGCTCGTAGAGTTTCAATGCCAGAAGCGGTTTGCCCGTTTATCAATTCGGTTTTAAAAAAGGCTTTTATTTGTTTTTAAATTTATCTCATCAATATCTATATAATAAACAGAACATTACATGGGCGCTTGGAGATACGAATTTTATCTTCAAGAGTTCAATCTCAATCTCTCACCCGTTCGCTGCGCTCACTCCTGAGAGATTGACTTGAACACTCGACAATGAAAAAAATTCGTATCTCCGCGCGCCCCATGTAATATCCTCTATATATCACCTACCGGTGACCACAATTTTTCTTTTGTCAATGGCGAAGCGCTAGCAGAATCAATAAATAAATAAACAACATTGAACATGAGCCACTTGAGCAATTGTACCAAAACAATATGGCCCCCATCCACACGGACCGTATTTAAAATCGATTCAAATACGAAAAGCAAGTGTTTGACGTCATCGTACACAAAAAATATTTTTCTTTTAATTATCAGGATACGTACGATGGGGTTTTAGGCTGCATCCACACTTGGTGCCTGAGCTCCGGACCTTCTACTCCGGCAACAGTGCTGTACCCGAATTTTGGCTTGGGCACTCGAAAAACTGGTGTGTTTACATTAGTGACCGCGCTCAGGAACCGTGTTTGGGCAGCAAGTGTGTACGCAACCTTGTATTAGTCGTCCAAGGCTCCGTGATTATCAGTAAGTATCGCGATTCACCCTGCCACTCTGTGTTGTTGTGAGCCGTCAATATTTTGTGGTATTGACGGCTCAAAAAGAGCTAGCAAAATTCAACTTTTTTCGCACGAATTTATGTTTCATTTCATTGTCAATAGTTAGAAATAACGTTTAGCTATATTTCTAGCAATATCTTATGGCAGAAAGAGATTTTTTTCGCCGAAAAAGATGGAAAAATGTAAACAGAAAATGCTCGAGCTCGTGCGAAAAGCCCATGTGATTGCGTGAGATCGTGCGTAAATGTAATGAGAATTGAAATTTCAATCGACAATAAATAGCACTATTTCTTGCCATTTCCTCCAGGAAAATCTTCAAGAATCGCGATACAATATTAATTACGATTTTGAGACGGCAATTCCACAAAATATTGACGGCGTTGGAAGAAAATATTTCACGTATTGGGCTCCGTCACTGCGCGACTCCGCCCAATACGTGAACATATTTTCTCCCAACTAGCCGTCAATATTTTGTGGAATTGCCGTCTCAAAATCGTAATTAGTATATAATATTCACTTTTTGCTGATAATCAGAGCCTTTGGGCGACTAATTTTCAAATATCACTCGACGACGAACGCTGCGGAAAAACTCGAACAGACCTCCAACCTCGTCCCTAGGGTCTTGTGGGTAATTTTCAAGATGGCGGTTGCATGGTCGAGCACAAGACCCAACCTCGTCCCCATGGTCTTCTCGGTCGTTTTTCAAAATGGCGGTTGACTCGGGAGAAGACCCTGGGGAGGCTGAGTCACACCAGCCCCCCTAGGGTCTTGTGCTCGACCACCAACCGCCATCTTGAAAATTACCACAAGACCCTGGAGAGGCAGAGTCACATGACCACTGTTTGAGGACATGGGAACGAGGTTGTCCTAAAACGACCGGGAAGATCGGGGACGAGGTTGGACCTTCTCTGAATATCCCAGAAAACTTACTTGCCATTAGAAACAGCGCGTCTCCCAAACAAAATGGCCGAAAAAATGACCGAAAAGGACTGGAAACCATCGACAACTCTATCATAGGGATTCCTGTGTGTTTTCTGATATTTGCAGACTTCGAAAGAGACAATTTGCACAGTTGAATTTTTCACGGATTTTCAAGCATGCTATAGTGTAGCCGCTAGCTTTTCGCCCATGGATTTGCGATGTGGAATATAAATACAAAGTACAAAGGAGAGTACAAGTTTTTATAACACGCCTTTTAGGCTGCATTCATTATGTATACTACAGGGGGGAGCAGAGGATTTTTTGGGGGATCTCAAATTTAGGAACTGGAAAAGGGGGGATGTCAAGTTTTTTTCATAACATGAAGGGGGGATGCATATTTTTGTTGAGGTATTATATATATTTAAGACAAGGTTGTGCAGTTTGATTGTAAATGAAGGAAGGCTCAATTGTTGAACACCGAGTTTGAACCTCCTTCCTGAAGAAATATCACTTGCACTACTATTCTCGTGTATTCACCCTCTTTCAACTGATATGTTGAAAAAAACTGCGCGCTTCGCGCGCATAAAGAATTATATTAAACTTAAAAGATCATAAAAGGCCTTCTTGTTTTACTACAATTCCTCGAGGTCCTCTTCAGTGGCTTTCGTCTGCCAGACAAAACGCCTTTGGACTTTTGATTAATAGTCTTGTAGCTTCATTGTCAAAATTGCGGCGCGCTTCGCGCGCACAACGGAAAACATACTAAACAATCAAATACAAAATACATGATACTCAGCCTATGTGTAGTAAGGCTCCAATCGAGGAGCGCACCAGATCACTTGGTAGAAAGTCACTACCGACACAAAAAAGTAAAGCCACCTAGGATTTTTATTTGCATTTTTACGCTTTGTATTTTTTTTTATCATTGAGCCTTGTTCTTTATTTTTTGTAAAATTGATATAAATATAAATTGAAAAAATTGTCTCCGAGGTGATGGGGGGGGGGGGGGGGGCATGTTTTTTCCTTTTGACCAAGAGGGGGGATTCGTAAAAAATATGTTGTGCCTTGGGGGGATCTGAAAATTTTGCATTGTCAAAAAAATTCCTCTGCCCCCCCTGTAGTATACATGATGAATGCAGCCTTAATAGCAACAACACTGCTGCAGTGACTCCAACGAAACGCGTTTTTCAGAAAAAAATTTTAACTCACTCGCGTCGCGTCAAAAATGGTCGGATATTTTTGAGCTCTGGATATAATGTTAAACCTCGGCTATTGGTGCTTTTAACTATTCGTTCGAATTTATTTTTAAGAGCCGCATTTGCTTATGCGAGCCGATATTCTAACAGTGGTATTTTTACAGTGGTATTTTAAGTCCCTCCTGTGCGAAAAATCTCCGCACCTTTTTTCTGAAACTTCTGATTTGGGGTCATGATTTGGGGGAGAACTGAATTGTACGAGCGAAAATTGCAGTACAAGTTAGATAGGGCCAAAAAATGACTATGAATTAAAGTGGAGCAATATCAATGCGCCCTTGTAGTACCTTCGAAATTAATCCATTTTGTACGATTTATAACCATTATAACTTTGGGACACACACATTCCTTTCCACATTTCAGAAACATTTTTCTAACACATGATTTGTTTTTCTTTGACTTTTCAAGATTGAGGAAATATCTCGAATTTTTTTCACCGTGTTTTAACCACTTTGCACGAGAGCGAATAATTGAGCCTCTCGTTAAATATTCGTATTCCTTTTCGTAATTCCTCCTGGAGTGCTCCAGACGATGACATAGACAAGTTTTCCTCTATTCTTTTTTTAAATCCGATTCAAGTTTCCTAGAGGTTCCTACGATCGCTATTTTGTGCTTGATGGTATGGACGTTAAGTAGATAAATGCAAATGGTATAAATAAACTAATCCGTTGTTGTCATTCTTCCGTAGTCTGCAATATCAGCAGGCGATAAACAGTATAACAGTATAAAGTGATCAGTAAAAAACACACAGGAATCCCTATGATAGTGTTGTCGATGGTTTCCAGTCCTTTTCGGTGATTTTGTCGGCCATTTTGTTTGGGAGACGCGCTGTTTCTAATGGCAAGTAGAAAACTTCATGCTCCTCGTTTGAATTTGAACATTATACATTGTTTTGAATCTAATAATACGCATAAAAAATATTCTGGATTCTGAATGGCTGAGAGCAGTGCAGTTTTTAGGTAACATAGTGCCACAAAAAGGTAACAAAGTGCAAAAATGGTTAACAAAATGCAAATTTTCTTTTGAAATGCTAATTTGTTCATGCTCAAATTCCGTCAGGTTTTGGTCCAGATTTCAATCAAGGAAAAATGCGTGCGGCTTGTTCAGTTTGTAAGTAGATTTGTAAATGACTCCTTAGAATTTTTTTCATGTGTATTATTAAAAGGAAATCATACGACTATTCTCGTTCAATTTGGAATCTATTTAGGGGTGGACCATTAGAAATTGGGGGAGGGGGGGTGGCAATAATTTTGCGTATGAATTTTTTTTTCGGGGATCAGGTTGTGCAGGAATTTTTTTCGGACTCGAAGGCCATGTACGATTTTTTTTTCGCAGACACACACAAAAAAAAGTGGAAAAGGATAAACCCACGAGAGGTATCTTGCCCATCGAGCACTACCTGTTCCGTGGCGTTCCGTTCCCACAGGCCGTCCAAATCCGCATCAACAAATCAACAAAATTTTCTTATACTATATTTGGTTCAGAAATGGATTAAGAAAATCTTGTTGCTGTATGTATAGATACAACAAATTTTCTTATGATATATTTTATTGGTTGCCGTTAAAAAAGAATGAAGTTGTTAAACGTTTTCGCCATCCCCCGGCCCCTATTTGACATGGTAGAGGTATTTTCTTCCGTTGCGCGCTCGAATTTTTATAAACGCATTTCATCAAGCCTCAGAGAAAGGGTAGACGAACGTTCCGTTTTTTGTGTATAATAAACAATGCCTGTAGGTTTTATTATTGATGCCGCAAATTACGAAATTATTATTATTCATTTGTGTGAAGCGGTCCACATGACGAATTTCTATACTTGTAACGTCGAACTCACGCTTACCTAAGAGTGATTCTTTCGAACATAGTGACTGCCTGCCAGGCCTATCACTACAGGGCATTTTTGGGAGAGTTTGTTTTTCCTCGGCAAGATACACTTGTTCTTTTAAACGGCGCGAGGGCAGTGTCTTCGGTGCGTGAGTTCTCACCGACTATATACTTGAAGGTATTTTTAATGCGCGCGAAGCGCGCCGAAATTTTTATTAAGTGAAGTAGAAAAATGCAATAGAGAAGTTATTGGAATATTATCTTTTTAATGAGAACCCAAGACATGTCTTTGTAGGATTTTTATTCCTAGCTTGAATCTCTGCAAGATTTTTTTTTTTGGAAGGATTGGCCTTGCGCGAATTTTTTTTTTGGGAATTGCCACCCCCCCTCCCCCAACTTCTAATGGTCCACCCCTTACACTCGTGGGTTTTTCAAAAAGCTCAAATTGCACTCGCCTGCGGCTCGTGCAATTTTGATACTTTTTGAAAAACCACTCGTGCAAATAAATTCCAAATTGAACGAGAAAAGTCGTATGATTTCCTATACTAAAAAGAATAAACACTCTTTCAATTTCTGGTCTATCAAACACATTTCAAAAGAATAAATTGAAGTCAAATGAGGCATAGAAGGGAGAGGGATATTTCGAAAATGCAACAAGCAAAGTGAGTAAAAAATGTAAATTATTTATTTCCTTAAAATATCTACACCTAATTATCAGAATCATTTACATAGAAATTACCATTTTATTTGTTATTTATCATCCGTGTATAGAGGAATTAAAAGTATATTTTTTTCATTTTAACAAATAGACTTTACTTTACTCTGTTAGTAGATATCGAATGGTTAGTCACCAGATTTGTCGTAAGTTTGATGGGGAGAAGATGAAATAATTATTGTATTATCATACTTTTTTAGAAGTGTAAAAGACCTGGGTCTACCCTGGTAGCAGAGGTTTCTTTCTGTCAGTCTTTTATTAGCTAGCAAAGTTGTTCGCGTGTCTTGGTATTTCGCGTGGTTGTTTGAAATACCAGACACGCGAAAACAACTTTGCTAGCTAATAACAGACTGACAGAAAGAAACCTCGGCTCGCAGGGTAATCTGAGTGCACTTGCTCGAAAGTGGTTTATGACTCGTTGGTTTTGTTCAGAACGGCTAAACCTGGTTCAATTTTAACCCACCTTTGAACAACCCGCGCGTAGATAAGAGAACTGAATTTTTCATACATCATATCATGATCTGATTCCCATTTACTGCGGCTTTCATAATTCTGCGTTATGGTGTCTGTCACTACGAGAAAATTGTACCTCTGGTCAATCTTTCAGGGCCAGGGTAAAATGTGGCTATTCGGACATTTGATTGGATGAGGATCTTATTTATCCGGTCCCAGATACCCAATTCATTCAAGAGAGGATCCGCTATAAAATCGAGTAACGTTAGGAAAGACCATTTATGTCTTACTTCAAAGTTCTATGTATGTGTTTTAGAACTTGTTTCATTTTATTTTATTTTAGCTGACACCAAGGACAGAAACGTTTCTCGAAGTTCGTAAAATTATTAAGAAATGTCTAGGACTGAAATTGGCATTATTTTACATCTTTACATTTTTCTTGGAACTTCTTGAAGGTTTCCATCAAAATTAAATACTGATGTCACTGGTGATAATTACTTACACACAGGCTTTTCAATAAGTACCAAACATTAACGACCTACGCTCCAAATCTTTCTGGCACCAGATTTGCTTCCAATTTTAGCCAAAATTTCTCGAGTTTCTGGCGGACTCCATCTTAAAAACATTACCCAACACTTATCAATCTAAACATTTTCCCAGAGGGCTTGGTTGAGTGACACCATATCGTTTCTTTGCTGTTTAGAGGAGAGTTCCCAGAATAGACCTCCTCTGTGTCATGATTTGAATGATCTCTTTTGTTTTCAATTATTTAATATTCATATATCCTTCGGTGCGTAGCAGAAAAAAAAAGAAAGAATACTCATGGGAATGCCACGTGATCTGAATGGGACAACATTACGCCCAAGCCGAGGAGGTCTCATGAAAACCACAGTAAGTGAAAATCCAATTTTGGCAACAATTCAATTCTTAGAGCATCAGGTTCTTTCTCTTGAGAAATATTTGTAACGCGCGTTTTTAATTTGAACAGTGACTAAATAAATACTTATTCTCCTAAGACTAAATCAATTTTACAGTGCATGATGAATGGGAGCTATTGAAGTGTAAACTACATATCACAACAAAAACAGGAAATTTTATTTCCTTTTTCATAAGCCAATCACTGATGAGCTCTTGCCTTTATATATTTGTATCAAATTTTAGCACTACTCAGCTATGCTAAGAGGCTGGACCAGTCTAAAAAATAAAATCTGAATGTTGCTATTGTGTGTTTAACTCATATTGCACAGAAAATTAACATATAATTTGTGCGCCTACTATAATAATGCAAGAATATTCTATCGGTTTTCTTTTGTTGCTCGTGATGCTAGTAAGTCGATACAGACAGTCTAATAGCGGTATAAATTTGCGCAGTCTGAACATTATTATCGCACCCTGATCATAATGCATTGCTTTGCCAAATAGTATTGTAATATGCTTAACACTATTCTGCTACAACATTTTGTTTTTCCGACTTAAACTTGAAATTGCTCGATATGTCAATGGAATTCCTCTTAAAGGGAACTCCGGCTGTTTAGCCTTTTCAAGCTCAGATGAAACAACTCAAAAACATTCGTCCAATTTTAATAACTGAAAAGAAATCCCAATTAGGTGGACGCGACTCATTTCGATTTGACGAGATTCTTATTTGAATTTTGCGGGCGCCGCCAACTTGGAAACGTGGCGTCACTTTTGCGCTATAAATTATGCTTTTCCATGTAAAAGGCTTTGCTCGCTACACACATATAGTGGTTTCAATAAAGTTTGTCACCCCAAAGACTAAAGCCTACAAGCTGTCGGCGCCAAGCATCGTGGGTCATTCGTGCTTTGAATAACAAATATTCTCCATGAGTCAAAAATGCCGCGCGCGATGAGCGAAGTCGACCTTAGACTTTAACGTGTTTCCGAATTCGAGTGAGAGAATTGCACTGGCATCTAAAAATGTGCATTCTTAAGAGCGAATGTCTGATAAAAATTTCAGCCAAAGCTCAGCAAAATTTGACATTTCACGGTCACAACCCAAAATCTAATTTCCCAGTCAAAATTGTTTGGATGATACAATTAGCATTTTGTGTTTATTTTGCTCAAAGAGTTCGCTTCTCAAAGAAATGAAATAAAGACACTTACAATTTTAATAATTGTACTTCGTTCCAATCGAATGCTCAATTGAAATTTTATTTTGGGCGCCTTTGAAGCTTTCTGAAAATGAATTACTAATTACTAATAAGCGCGTCTTTTGAATTTCTACGCGAGCGTTCCGATAATTTACTTTCATTATACCTTCGAAGGTGTAGGTTGACTAGCAAAAACGGACGGACGGAAAACAGAATAGAATTTGAAATATTTCTTTCTTTAGATATTTGTTCTACAGAATATTCCAGCGGAGTTTCAGTAGTTCGGATCTCATGCAATCATCTCACAAAATACCCGTCAGTATTTGATTTCCTCCTTGACAAAGGAAAAGCGTGAAAAATAAAATGGATAGCCTATGCTGTACGCAGTACTGTCGTTCACGTTAAGAATAAAGTTCTTGCGCCCTCCAATTTGAAATTGAAGTGCACTAAAGTGCATTATAAATTAAAAATCGCGCTGTTCCCAACACGCGCGTAAATCAAATTAAATTTTGATTAGCACATGGGACAACAAATTACTCACAAGGCTTGGCGCCGACAGCTTGTAGGCTTTAGTCTTTTGGGTGACAAACTTTATTGAAACCACTATATCCAGAATAAGAGCTCCACGAAAAGAATTTGCATGTTATGAGTGTAAAAAGAAGAAATTCTAATTTATAATAAGCTGTTTACGCCGTCCTCATTAACGTCACGCACAAGAGTGACGTGACGTTACCAATATGGCGGGCGCCCGCTGAATTCAAATAAGAATCTCAACAATTTAAATGACAAGTTGCATTGAAACTGAGTTTCTTTTCAGTTATAAAGTTTTGTCGAATGTTTTTGAGTTGTTTAAGTTTCTTCTGAGCTTGAAAAGGCTGAACAGCCGGGGTTCCCTTCAAGAATCGTAACAACTGGGTATGCTCGTCCCTGTCGTTCATTATGCACTACAATGTCTACCGGTGGTTCTTGGGTGGAGTGTCTGCGAGGTGCCAACTTCTGGGCGCTGGGGGATTCTACTTCTATGAGTAAGCACACACGTGTACTTAAACGCCCTGTTGCCTGGTCTCCGGCGCTGTGTCCTCCATATCGACGACAAAGGACACTAAAGGAATGGCCTCTTTATCCCCGTCACTGATCTTTCGCGGGCTGTGTGGCTTCGTGTCATCCATGCTCTTCTTGGCTTGGTGGATCTGGTGATCCATTTCTGTCTCGTCCTGGGACGGATACCTTCACATACAAGAAAGAGGGACAATACATTAGATAAAACTAACACGTGAACGACATCCCCTGGGGTTCAGCCAATGTGTTAGGGAAGAGGTCCAAACAAATGCCCTCTGGCTGGACCCAATTTGGGAAGGGTTAGGGCCAGCTGCCTACCACCTAAAATTTTCTTTTTTAAACAGCTCTTAGTCATAAAACCAATTTGATTAGAACCACATCAAACATCCGCAATGTCCTATCATCGTTTAATGCAATCTTAGGTGTTCAAAATCAGAGGGGGTAGGGTAGTACCAGGCGGTGACCGTTACCTCTCTGGGTCAAATTGGGTGCCTATCTGGGGCATGTGTTTTCGCCTGCTCCCTTAGGTAACAGTTATTTGTTTGTGGAATGAAAAGTCAGAAAGAAAGTCACGGGTTATTTACCCAAGTTCGCAGATACAGTTGTGTCTACACGCTCGATAGCCTGCGAAAGCCCACACCACTTAGCGCTCGCCGAAAGAGACTCCCGCAAAGAGGCGTCTGCGTGCTCAAGCCAAACATTCCATACTAATGAAGTATTTTGAACAAAATCTGGCCAATTTAACTTTGTTGCATCTTTTTCGTCTTATTTGAATTCTTACTATAAAATCTTTGTGTGCTATAAAAATTATTAAATAGTGAAATTGTCCACGTAATACTTTTGACCAGATTTGGGTTAAATGCGTCATCAGTATGGAATGTGTGGCTTAAGCGCGCAGACGCCTCTTTGTGAGCGCTGAGCGGTGTCAGCTTTCGCAGAGGCTACACGCTCGAGAAAACATTTGACAGTTGTAATCCAAAGTTTGTCAAACAATGTGCGAAGCTTTAGCACCGTTCGTGAGTGAAAAGTTAAATTGCTTGATTTAATTACACACCACATTCCGCAGATAAAGCAGTGTCCTACCACCAGAGCAAAAAGGCATATGCAAATGACCTTTCGCACATCAATCAGTGCCCTATACTAGCGAAGCAAACCACATCACCACCAACACACATAATAACACACATTATTTTCATTCAACATATTTTCCCGCTTCTGATTGATTGAGCGCCACCGGCGAATTCTTGATGTTTTTGAAGGTGAGCGACTTATCCCATCGATGACGCCAAAGATTGGATAAGTTGAAAAGTTATTGCACGCGTGACGTCACGCACTGTAGGCAGGTTGGCAAAACTGCCTGCTCTCTTAAAGAAGTAAAGCGGGAGATTCATTTTGAATGAATAATAAAACAATTCAAAGTTTGAATGAATAATAAAACAATTAATGAATTCAGCTTTCGTATGATGCGGAGAATTATTCAGATCTCGAGGGTGTTATCCACCTCGGCCTTCGGCCTCGACTGAGAACACTCCCTCGATCTGAATAATTCTCTACATCATACTCAGCGGAATAGACTTTTTTCCAAAATGGCCGCCGAAAACTCAAATCGATTTTGTTAAAAATGAACACCAGCACTAGAACACACATCATCACTTTAGTAAAACTACACAATTTCACTGCATTATATCCAATATCGTCCGAGAAAACGAACGTTGGAGATTTGAAAATTTACAGACGTGTGTATGAATGGGGGTATGCGTCATACCCCCAGTCATACAAATCTCTGTAAAATTTTCAATTTTCAGACTCTGCTTTCTCAGCCGACATGGCATTTGGCATAACGAAAATTTTAAGTATTACTAATGTAAGGATACTCTTTCTAGTGCCAGTATTTGATTTTCAGTTAGTTTAATTTAAAGACATGTGAATTTGCGGCGGCCATTTTTGAAAAAGGTCTATTAATTGCTAATTACCTTCCGAGTCGCCACCGCGGCGCGTTAAATGTTATACCAGGATCCTCTTCCGAGTTTGAGCCAGCGCTTTCTCCTCTTTCTTTACGAACTTCTTTCTCCTTTTGCGACTGCTCATGCTGCTCGTCTTGCTTTTTTTCCGCGTGAAGTTCGCCCTCTTCAGGTTCAAATATCGTCGAGAGTTTCTTCTTAGGCGGTTGTCCTTCCAGGAAGTCGTGCTTCTTGTGGCGGCCTCGTTTCCGCCTGTGCCGCCGCTTGTGTTTGGGTTTGCTGTCAATCCTGTCCGATGGCACTGGGATGTATCGTAACGAACGAGTCCTGGGGGAAATTAAGAAGGAACCCGCAAGCAGTTCGAGTAAGCAGTGGACAAAAATCTTGTACCAAGATCATTTGCATTGTATTGTAAACTACCTTGAGTTTGTTTTCAATATCTTGTTAAAAGATATAACACCAAACACTGAAAACGAAATTCAAAGTTCTTACAAAACACTGGGAAATGGTAGTGGAATGAAATTGACAACAATTTTGTTCTTGTGTTTTCCTGTGGAGCATTTTACATGCTCCAATGGGAATTCGTTTTTGGTGTTACTACAGTTAAGAAAATGCAAACAGAATTTGAATATCTTTGATATTACCCTGGTACAAGCAAGATTTTGCCACCAAAACATGAAATTGCTCTATCTCTAAATGGATTTCCTCTTAAATAGTTTTCCTTGGTTCTCCTACGTTAATAGACTCATTCGCAATGACATAGGGCATACGCTGGTCTACTAATGCAAATGAGGACACTCTATAGTTGATTTGCATTAGGAACGGCTCATATGATTAGACCGGTGTATGTCTTTGACCTTATTGTCCAAGAACAGGGCATACGCTGGTCTAATCATGAGCCGTTCCTAATGCAAATGAGGACACTATAGTTCATTTGCATTAGGAACGGCTCATATGATGAGACCGGTGTATGTCTTTGACCTTATTGTCCAAGAACAAGTATATTTACGAGGAGGAAAACCAAACAAGTTTTGACACACGGAATACTCGATGGCCAGGAAAGGTCAGGAAAAGATAATCATTCGGTCAGTCATGGTGTACGCCTCGCCTGTTTGTGCTGTTCTTACATGCAAGAATCTCAACAAATTCTAAGGATCTCTCAGGGTCGTTTTTCCTGACCTTCAGTATGAGTCAGGCCTCCGGCGTGTTGGCTTGGATACACGCGCCGGGCGCCACGCTCATGCACAACTTTGCTTCTAGCTCAAAAGAGTTGGACCCTATTTAGTTCAACCTCCCATCCAGGAACACCGTTTCTCTGGGCTGCTCGTTGCGATCGGGCTGCCAGAGACAGGACCCATCTCAACGGAATACACAGAGGTTCAATAGTTTTATAATGATGTGTTAACATTAGTACTATGCATCATTAATTTGTTTATTAAGCAATTCGGCGCTAGTGCTAATAATGTCACAAAGTCCTGGAATAGGCCAAGACGGCGATGTAAACGATGTTTACATCATGTTTCCACCTAACTCCGATTATGTGACAGTGCTAGAAATTAAGAAAAACACGAGGTCGCATTTTGGACAATAGTATCAATTTTAGTCGCATTTTACAGATTTTGTTTCACAAAATGTCTTAAATTCTAGTCGCAAACTGAAGCATTTAGTCGCAAAAGCGACTCATACAGGCACAATTTCCATCCCTGTGTGATGATTCCTTTGCATGGACACTTTTGTTAGTTCTGCACATACACTAGTGCACAATAAGATTCGACAATTGTAACGAGTCAAAGGAATCATCACATGACATGAGTTTGGGACTTACTGTTGAGGCATGAGGTAGCTAGGCGTCTCCAGTTGATACTCTTCAACAACATTGTTACGCTGGAACTTACGATGACTCTGTTAACAAAAAAGTTGAAAGGAGAAAGATGGTGAACACGTTACAGCCACTCTCGTAATGGTCACGATTATTTGACTAATGAATTGGTAAATACAGCTCTAAATTTGTCTGTTATCATCCCCAAGATCACTTGATATTCGCCTTATAACCAATGAAGGTAACTTTTATCTGCAAGTCTGCCAATTTTCGCACAAACTGTGATCAGCTGCGCCTAGATTTCAGGAAGTACGCCTAAACTTTTGCTGCTAGGCGTTAATTGCGCCAACGTTTTTTTGCTAAATTCATGCTCTGCTTTTAGACGTTTCTCATTGTGAGATGATTCTGTCAGCCAAACAAAGGGTAGAAAATCTAAATCACGGCAACTTACATAGGTCTTCCTGGAGTGAGCTAACAGACTGCTAAGAGCTCGGTGAGTGTCCTCAAATGTTATATCTCCCGGTTCTGAAAAACAAAACCAACAAATATTTATGATTGGCATAAAACAGCAGCTCGGTGGGCAAATCCAGAAAATATATGTACCCCAGGGATGGGCGGCACTAGTTTTTGACTCCCATGCATTCAGAATTTCCAAAATGGCGTATCCCCCATGCATATAGAATTCCTGAGAGATTAAACTAGCTTCATGTTTTGGAATTACCCAATCCTGTACAATATTGTTGGTAAAAGTTACATTTTTTGTCAAAAACGCCTATGGCCTGCTGAAAATAGCTTGCGTGCAGCCGGTATCAGCAAGAATTACAATTTAGAATTCATCCCCTTCCCCATTTTCAATGCTGTTTTCTTGGCTTGGGACCCTGAAACAAATTTATGCTAAAAGGACCAACATCTTGTACGCGGCAACTAGAGTGAATTCACAATAGATGTTAAATTGTGTCGACACTTATTGTACAAGATTGAAGCTGTGATTACGTAGTTGTCTTGGTGACATTTTCGCGACTAAACTCAACACCTCAACGTTCTTATGAAGCGTTTATTTACAGCCTGGCGTAAATAAAATTTTAGTTCGGCCCTGCGAAAAGACCGCAATTTTCTTCAATCGGCAAAATTCGCTCACGCTGGTCTTCTTACCTCCTGTCGCTATTCTAAGGTCTCTCAGGACAGTGTCTGGACAGCGAACCAACGAGCCACCCCTGATAAGGAAGAGTAATTGTGGTTAGGTCACAAGATGGTAGAATGAATGCAATGAGGGACACGGTTCACCTTCTGGTTGGAAAGGGAGACCTTAGATCTCAATTCCTTCAAGCTGTTATCGTATGAAAGTGTATGTACAGAATTAACGTTTTCTTTTAGTTTTAGTGAGTACATTAAAAATATTATACTAGTAATAATCATAGATTAGAAACGCGTTCGAAGAAGGCCTTTTTCTGTTATTTCTGATCCGTTTTTATTTGTGTTGCATGAAAAGATGTGAGCGTGACGTGCCGTGACTGGTTTTTAGTGGACGTCAATCAAACTCTGTTTCTTTGCATTTTTTTAAAAAGCAAATCTTGTCAACAAGCCAGACCTAAATCATTTGACTTCGCTCGTACGTTTCTCTGATCCTTGAAACAGACGGGAAAGGCTTGCTACGGAGCTTATTTTTGACAAGACTCATTTTTCATTCAAACAAGACACCAGAAGGAAAACTTGTCTTCCCTTACGCCGCGTGGAACGCTTGAGAATTTTCTTAGAGAAGCCTAGCCTTCGACCTGAATAATCCAGGAGTGTGTCGGAGGTTCTGCAAATCATTCTGATGAGAACTTGGAATTGAAGCGAACGGTATCTATAAAAGTTTTCATAGGAAAGAAACGTGCAAAAGGATTTACCAGTTGAATTGTTCGCTGAATCGATTTTCGTAGGCTCATAGACGAATCGCCTTGCAAAGACTTAGAATGTCCGTTATCTTTTTGTACGATCAGCCTCTTTCCCTCAGATAAAATATACCTCTAGGTATTTTATTCTTGGCGGTGTGCGAAAGAATTTTATTCAATGCGGCCGATATGTGGCGGTGAATTACTAAGCGAACAGAGTTTGATGTCGTCCACCAAGGAACTAAGAATAAGTTGACTGAGAACTTGATAGATTTCGAATGCGTCTTGTAAAACCGGTTTCTAACCTGTTTAGTGGCCTCGGTCTGATGTCGAGGCCTTGTGTCAAGAAAATCGCTCAAATCTTCTTGGCTTGCCGAGATTTGACGAGATTAGATTGCGTTCTTCGAACGCGATTACAATACATACACTTTACTTTGTAGCGGAGCTCCAGCGCGGGCCGAAGGCCCGCGCAAGCGGAGCACCATACCTAAGGGAAAAACGTATACCATCGAGTTGATTTTTGAACGTCACGGGCATTTTGGATCATTTTGATGACGTCATTGATGGCGTGAGGGAACGTGACTTTGGTGTAGAGTTCCTCTGATGGTCTTTGAAAGTTTGTCCAAGTTTGGCTTCTAGAGAAGCTTCCCTTCGGGAGATATGATTTTTTCTTTATTTTTCTGGTATTAAACCTATAGTGTCCGCCGTCCGTCCGTCCGCCGTCCGCCGTCCGTGTACACATGGGAACCCTGTGGTATGCAAATAAAAAAATTATATCTCCTCAAGGGAACATGCTAAGACAGCCATACTTGGGATATTTTGTCTATGCCACAAGGGGGGTGCTGTAGCACGGTCACGTGATGTGACGTCATCGATGATGTCATCTATGCTTGAAAAATGAATATCTCGTGAAGAGAAGACTCTAAAACAACCAAACTTGGGTAGTGTGGTCTAGGTCACCAGATGAGCGAAATGAAGTGGTCACGTGATGTGACGTCATAGATGACGTCATAGATGACGTCATCTATGCTTGAAAAATGAATATCTCGTCAAGAGAAGACTCTAAAACAACCAAACTTGGGTAGTGTGGTCTAGGTCACCAGATGAGCGAAATGAAGTGGTCACGTGATGTGACGTCATAGATGACGTCATCTATGCTTGAAAAATGAATATCTCGTGAAGAGAAGACTCTAAAACAACCAAACTTGGGTAGTGTGGTCTTGGTCACCAGATGAGCGAAATGAAGTGGTCACGTGATGTGACGTCATCGATGACGTCATCTATGCTTGAAAAATGAATATCTCGTGAAGAGAAGACTCTAAAACAACCAAACTTGGGCAGTGTGGTCTTGGTCACCAGATGAGCGAAATGAAGTGGTCACGTGATGTGACGTCATCGATGACGTCATCTATGCTTGAAAAATGAATATCTCGTCAAGAGAAGACTCTAGAACAACCAAACTTGGGTAGTGTGGTCTAGGTCACCAGATGAGCAAAATGAAGTGGTCACGTGATGTGACGTCATCGATGACGTCATCTATGCTTGAAAAAATAATATCTCGTGAAGGGAAAACTCTAAAAGAACCAAACTTGGGTAGTGTAGTCTAGGCCACCATATGATCGAAATGAAGTGGTCACGTGATATGACGTCATCGATGACGTCATCTATGCTTAAAAATTAATATCTCGTGAAGACTCTAAAGCAACCATATAAACCATGTACACATGGGAATCCCTTTCATTCACATAGAAAATTTTATAACCAGGAGCTCCGCTTTTAGCCAGTGGCTAAATCTATATATTAGTTCGTTTGGTGCTGATAAAATGAGTTATTTTATAAAACGTTTGAAGAGGCGGTTCGCTACCAACAATTCGCCTAAAGACACACCAAGAAATTTGACACTTTTCTGAACATGTTGGGATATTCTACAACACTCACCAAGAGCATTAAAAGAAATAATAAGAAAAAGTTATATAAACTATATTGGTTTACAAGGATTTCTACCACCGATAAATTTCACATCTCAGCACACGTAAAGATACGATAAATTTTTTCACACGTGAAATTATAAACTTTGCACGTGGGACGTTTTTCCCAATAAAATCCCGTTGTTTTGAAAAATACAGTGTTACGGTTTATATAATAAACAGAATAATACATGAACGCTTGGAGATATGGAATTTATCTTCTCGCTTTCAATTTGATATCTGAAGATACATGTCATATCTCCGCGCGCCCATGTATTATTCTCTATATTCTGCACTCTATTAGCTTTTATTTGATATACACCCAGTAGCTTAATGGGAGTGTGCGAAAAATCGCCTCGTTTTAGCAAGTCCCATTACTGAAGGTGATCCGTTATGAAAACTTAATATCGGGTCATCTCCAGTGTAAGAACCATTCCCTGAGGACACCTTTGTGTTTAGTTACTATTTAATCATGATTGGTTCAACCTTCGTTCTACCAAACAAACGAAAGCTCTGTGACGCAGCTGGTGAGTTCTTACACTGGAGATGAGCCTTAATATCTTTCTCGTACCTTAGAAGAAGCTGGTCGTCCTCAGTCTCACCCTCTTCACTGTTAAAATAACACAGCAAACATTGAAAGAACAATCACCATTCAATCCCGTAACTCATATAGAGCGAAAATCTGCGCGATCCCTGGCGATGAGTGAGCGCCTTAAACGTCCAAATAAAATAGTGCTTACTTTGTTTTCTTGGTGAACAACAAAGATCCGCTGCCTTCTCGTTCAAGGTGCGTCAGTGCATCTCTGAAAGTCATAACAGGATGGATTTTAAGCAATCATTGGATGAGGTTTTGTGATTTCCAGAATAAACAATGTCGAGACAGGTGGAATCAGGCGAGGCCGTAGAATTCAATAATTGTTTTATTATACATTGATTTAGTAAAAATACTTTTCTGTCAAAATACTTTTCTGTCAAGCAAATTCTTTTACACAAGATTCAAGTGCCCTAGCCTATGATGCATTGCGCGCGTTCAATCAAGAATCAGCTAGCTGATTCTTCAAGAATCAGCATGCTTGATTCCCCTCAAAGTGCGTGATTCCCAAAGTAAGGCGCGCGCTTTTAGCCAATCAGAATCGAGATAGTGAGGACAATGTATAATAATTCACATTAGCAAGCATTTTCACTGACCACACAAGAGAATTGACTCGCTACTGGCGTAACCTGCTTGCCAACTCTCCTGTGGTTTGTCGGTAAAAATTGTTTTCGGGATACCTGTGGGCTACTATGACATTAAGCATAATGCTTGCGCATTTCACGTCGACTCATCATTCAAGGTTGTTCCCGTTGTAAGTGTGACAGATAAAGGGCGCGCGATTGATTGACCACAGTGAAGCCCGGTAAATCATAGAACCACAGAGGATCATATCTAATCTGCTCTACCCTTAAAATAACGAGAGACTGAATATGGGACGGACTCACTTGTATTCTAGTTTCCGGTAGGCAAGTAAGATGTCCTCGTCTTGAATGTCACTATCATCGTCACGGATAAGCCACGATCGCAGATAGCGAAGGTGAATATGCTCCACTACGGCCTGCGGTGCACGAGGAAAATAAAACGTTGTGGGACTTTAAACAATCATTCCTAAATATTTCTAGCTCAAACTAAATTTTGTTTCTAGAAGCATAGGCGATTATTTTGTTTACAGGTTGAACTCATTAGCATAAGCAATGTTCAAAATCGGACTATTAGGGGCAGCTGTAAAATGAAGAGTTCTGTGTATCAAAAGAGGACTGTGAATGAAACATAAAAAAATTGGAAGTTTATATTTTGAATTCTAAGCCCGTGGTGCAACGTTCAATTTAGAGAAAACAAGTGAGCTAATGAGCGTCTTGCCCCAATGATTTCATGAAATTTTGAAAAAGCTTCAACTAACCGAAAAAATGATATGGAAACAGGTCAAAACTTTCTTAAGAATAACAAATGAACTTATCGTGAGATTTTCATTGTATTTTTCAAAGCTTAGTCAGCTTTTTTTTAATTTCGTGAAATCATTGGGGTGAAACGCTCATTAGCCCATATGTTTTCTCTAAATTCATCCTTACGCCACGCGCTCATAATTTCGTTTTTTTAGCTCAATTTTTTTAATTCATGTTATTCACTGCCCCTTATTAATATTCAGAACGTATCCTTCTCTAGCTTACCCTGCGAGCAGAGGCTACTTTTTATCTCCCTGCATTTTCTTTTACTTTAAATGTTTCTTGTGTTTTTCAACTACGCAAAAGTAGCCTCTGCACACAAATGTCATTTCTCTGTCGCGCATGTGTGAGAAAATGGAGTGAGCTTGGAGAAACTGGGCGATCAAGTTTGTGCGCGAGCAAGAAAATAGGCAATTTGTCTGCTCTACAACTTACACAAAATCACTTTTTGTGGCCTTTAATGGCTCGTTTACTCAATTTAAAGGCTCTTAAACGCAGCTCTGATACTCATTCTAAAGTTTGCCTTTGAGAATTAGCTGGAGATCGTTTTATTTTCTATAGAAATTTGAGCAAAATGTGTGTTGGTCATTTGAACGAGAAATCACTCCTGAAAGCGCAAGCTGTTTTCGAAGCAAAACACTGACGCCATTCTTGTAAAACCAGCCAAACCAGTCAAGTACGTCCCCGATCCTGGACGAGGTTGTGACAATTGTGTGCAGAGGCCACTTCAAGAAGTGGCCTCTGCTAGCAGGGAATCTCTAGCTCCGCTGAGTAGCCTGATTCTCTATATGCTTATGCAAATGAGCCAAACTGTAAACAATGACGTCACAATATAATCACCTATACACTAGCCCTTGAAAGAGTTTTTCCTTGGATGTTTAGGTCTTCTACGTGACTGCATTGGTAAAGAGCAGACTTCACATGACGGTTAAAACGTTACGATGCGTTCCGCGCCGTGTCCGTGGCATTACGATATTGGGCCGTGCCGTGTCAAAGCGTTTCGATTGGTTGATGAGTCATTTCGCGTTATGTGATTGGCTGAATGTTCACAACAAGGCGAGTCCCGTGCCGTGTTCCGTGCTTCTCACAGTCATACGAGAATCTGCTCTAGTCACACCATTCCACATGGAAAGCACACTGAACGTTTTGTAGGTCTCAGGTTCACTTCTATTGAATGTCAGTGGCTTGTTAATGCCAATTTGTTGGTCGATATCCGCAGCAGCGGAATCTACAATTAAATTGTTTGTGATCACTATCGCATGTAATGGTTATCGATTTTCAGTACAGCAGTCCTTACACTCACTACCACGACTAACATTGCTTTTTAGGTCGTGTTTTCTTGAATCAAAAATGCTTCTAGAATAATAAAAGATTGCTGTTGTTGTAATATTTGTTTTTTCCGACTCTGATATCTACCTACCCAGTAATAGCCATGCCCACGGAAGCCTGAAACTTCTTCGATTCCTGCGACTAGATGCTCCAGCAACTGAAAGAGAATAGAGAAATGGTGACTTGCGACGTTGCGGCGACATCGGAGACTTTTTGCTCGTGCAGCACGTTTAAATTGCCCTGAGATGCACGTACGAATGTGTCCTTACGTCGTCAAACAAATCGCAAAAGTCGCACACTGCCAAATCGCAGTGTCAAATTGCGTGTCATTCTAGGCTCGATTTCCAGCCGTGGATTTTACGCGTGGAAACCGAGCCTAGTGCATTCAACCCGCGCGATGATCGCCAAAATCCAAATCACTTCCCAAATCACAGTGTGTGACCGAGACATCATACACGCATCCTTGCGGGGTCCGTCCGACTTGGGCGCCGGATTTATGAGAGTATTTAGTTGTAGTACATGCGAATACAAACCTTGCCATTGAGCTCAGCATACATGGTATGCGTGTCCTTCTTACGAAGCTTAACATGAAGAGCTTTCACCAAGGGTTTGATGGTAATACCCTAAGAGATACAATAAACTGTTACCAGATGTAAACCGCAAATTTCAATACCGAATAGGTGGGCGCATTTTCGGTCGAATTATAAATTCGAAAATGTTATCAACGACTTAGCTCAAATTTGCCACAAGCAGTGGAAAGAGCGTGCTGAAATTAGTAAAACTGCCAAGGAGACCGATCGGTTACACACTCGCGAAGATTCAGCCTTGCAAACAAACGTAAACAAGCCGTATTTTTTACAGAGGTTTGCATGAAATTTTAATTTTTTTGGGGGGGGGAGGTCTTTTCCATGGTATGGATAGATTTTAACTTGGACGCCTGTATCACAAGTTGAAGATTTCGTGACGTCACGATCAGGTCACGATGCGCCCACCTATACAATGATCACATGCGGGTTAAAGATGCAAGATAGAGCTGATTTCAGATGACTGTCAAAACCGAAACGAAACGGAAATGCACTTATCCAATCAGAACCTAAACAAATTCAACAACTGCCCAATTGACCAAATCGGCTAACGGTGTTTACATCTTGTTTCCACCCAATTCAGATCATGTTATGATTCATTTGGGAGGTTACCATTGATCATTTTGTACATACTTGCACATGCTCGGTCGTGGTTGAAAAATCTGACAATTGTAACGTATCCCTAAGATACAGACAGCAATGTATCACACCAGTTTACAATCGTGAGTTGGTGTTAGGCAGTTAAGGATGATCACTTCAGGGGCGTAGCCAGGGGGGGGGGGGGGGGGGCACAGGGAAAAGCATGTTGCATATTTCTGTTTGTCTTATGGCATAAGTACACGAACCTGTACAAATATTGTGAACACAACTACAGCTATTGTAGTTGTGACGATCATATCTTTGTGAGGAAAGTGCCCTTGTTGAGTAAAATAGCTAATGAGAAAGAAACAGCTCCACGGATACCACCATAACTCTGAAAAAAAAATATTTTGTGGAAATTGTTATTTCGACATTAACTATGTCTTCCGTGCTATTTCAAAAACAGACAGATAAAATTTTCCATCTATTTTATTGCAGGTAGCAGTTTTATCTTGTGATAAAACGAGGAAATCGGTACTTCGTCGGGTTAACTGATTATCTACAACGCGGGCTGATGAGTTTCTATTATAGGCAGCAAAAAAAAAATCATATTCACTAAATGATAAACACAGTCCGATGGCCACCGTAGTGTGAAATTCGAGTAATGTTAGTTCCACTTCTTTAAGTTGTTAACATGGCCTTCTAGAGACGAGTGTCCTTCTTACTGCAGGTCTCATAATTCTGCCAACTCTAAAGCAACAGTCAAACACTGCACAAACGGACTCAACATTTCTCAACTTTGTTGCAGCAACAATGTTGTTCGTATGTTGTATTCGTCGCCGCAAGCGATTACAACACGTCTCAACTTTGTTTTCGCCTCGCTGGCGATGCGATGCATTCTGGGCAAAAACCTATTTGTTTACACTCTAGATTTCTATGGATACAGTACACAGTGCGCGTGCGCGAGTCAAACTTTGTTAAGAGTTGTGTTATGCTTCGCTGGTCACAGGACAGGTTGTTGCTTTCAAACATCGTTCAACATCGTGCAACAAGTCACAACAACTGTCAACACGCCGCAAACGGATGCAACATGTTGTGTTGAACAATGTTGGACGTTGTTGCACAACAAAGTTGTGCCGTTTGCGCCTGGCTTAACACTCACCATGCACAAACATCACTCAGAGGTTTTGCAAAAGCTAGCGGATTGATAAGTTGCTTGATTCATGGAACGCTTTGAAAACGCAATAAAGGAATCGGTGCAGAATTCGCAGAATGGGCAATTCCAGAAAATAAAGGTACCCCCCCCCCCCCCCACGGGCGGCATTTGGAAATTCCGATGGCATATCAAGATAGTTCCCTTGAAAAAGTGTCGTCTTTCTCCAACTTCCTTATAAGGAAATATCTTGGAATCCCAGTAAGTTTTTCACTATTTCTATTGGCCTAGAAAGCTTAAACCTCAACCAAAACTCAAATATACTCGAGGAAAGATGCTATGTGTATTTTCCACTATGTTGTTCACGGCAAGAGCCTGGCAACAAGGTAGACAAGATACCACAGGAAGCCCGGTTAATCTCTAGAATAGCGACACTGCTATCTTGATATGGATGGGGGGGGGGGGGGGGGGGGGGGGGTTCGAAGCTGGATTTCTTAACCCTGCCGGAATTCTATATGCATGGGGGGGTAAAACCATTTTGGAAATTCCTGATGCATGGGGGGGTCAAAAACTAGTGCCGCCCGTGGGGAGGGTACCTTTATTTTCTGGAATTGCCCAATGAAAAATGCTGTAAGTACATTTACCACTTACCATAATAAACTGGTCAACAGCAGAGAGTTTATTCAAGCGACCAAACTTATTTGCCAGAAATGTCAGCGACACAACACCTGAAAGAAGTTAAGAAGAACAATACTGACTTTTTCTTTGTAAACCGTGAATTTGTGAGCGTGTCGTGTGGCAAGTCACAAAGAACGTTTCCTTTTCATTCAAATGAAAGGAGAGAGTCTGAATTAATGCAATTCGCCTGAATGCTAGTAAAGTACACCCCAGGGGGAAATGGACGATTCCAGCAATAATGAAAGCGCACGCTCTGTCGAAAACGCAACGATATGGTTTCCTGAATTCTCGCTTTTAATCACCGAATGTTAACTCACTCACAGTACAAAATTCTCACAGCTTAGCTCGTTTCTTCGCCATGAAAACAGAGCACATTTCTCACGACTGAGTGCTGAGTCACTGTCGTTTCGTTCACTGAGACTCCCGCGACTAGGCACGTCCTAGCATGTCTACTTATAAATAGCTTAGCTAATGTCAATCACAATCACAATCACGGTCACCAGAAATCTAAGGGGGGTGGGGTGGGCACATTTTCCACACACTCCCCAAATGACTTGTCTACAAGGCATTTGCAAGTGAAAATGTATTAAAATCTACAACGTTCTATAAAGGGTTTATAGTTAAATGCTTCTCCTATCAGAGTTCAGAGTTCAGACTTAAAGTGTTCAAGTCATTCGTCCTCATCAACAGCAATGTCTCTCATCCGAAATTTCGCAGCAACGGCCGCATCTCGTCTTGGACGGAAAACAGGTGCTTCAGCATTGAGCGGAACATCTCTCGCAGGCGCTACCCTGTCACATGACAACTCCAAAGGGTATAAATGTTGCACAGCTCTTTCCAAGTAGCTTCTCCCAGCTCTGAGCCTAGCAGCGCGCACTACTCCATCACGCCCAACTATTAAATTGTCAACAACACCAAGTGTCCACTTATTTCGATTTCGATCATCAGATTTGACGATAACCACATCTCCAACTTTCAGATGATGGGCGTTGTCCTTGTGTTTGAGACGATGTCGCTCACGTAACGCTCTTAAGTACTCTTTCTTCCACCGACACCACATCGCTTCCTTAGTTTTCTTTAGGTACTTCGCTCGTTTTCGCAGATCTCTGTCCTCAAGATGATAAGGTTCCAACTCCGGTAAATAATTGGCATTAAGAAACAGAAATGAGTTAGGTGTCAGTGTAGGAAATTGGACATCATCCTCTACGTAAGATAATGGTCGGTTGTTCAGCGCGATTTCAATGTCCAAAAACCTCGTTTAGCTCATCCCATGAAAGTTGACCTCCTCCCACAGTCTTGTAGAAGGCTCCCTTCATGACTCCGATTAAGCGCTCAAATTGTCCTCCCCACCAGGGGGCACGGCTAAGATTGAATTGCCAAGAAATTGAATAGTCACGAAGAAAGTCGTTCAGCACTTCATCCTTACGTACTTTCTTTAACCATTTGTCAGCTGCAACAAAAGTTGATCCATTGTCCGAGTACACTTTAGAAGGTCTCCCCCTCCGCGCAATGAATCGCTTGAAGCTCTTGATGAACTCTCCTGTTTCAATGTTGGGTAACAGTTCCAGGAAGACTCCACGGGTCAAACTGCAAGAATACAAGACTATGTATGCCTTGCGCTCCCTTTTAGGGCCATATCTAATGGGACCACTAAAGTCCACCCCTATTACGTTAAAGGGCGTGTCTCCTTCCGTTCTAGTTGTTGGTAGGAGACCAGGTGGAGGACACTTGACCGCAACTGCTTGAAATCTCTTGCATCCGTAACACTTTCTTAACAGCCTCTTTGCCAGTTTCCGTAGGCGTGGTACCCAGTACCTTTCTCGCACCTTAGCAATTGTCATACCAATCCCTCCATGTAAAGTTGACACGTGTTCTCGCTGCACAAGTTTCGCTGTAAATAAAGCAGAGTCGGGCAAGTAAATCGGGTACTCCCCCTGAATACGACCTCTGCACTCCAGCACACCATTCTCGTTTAGCTGAAGATTTAACTGCTCCTTATCTGAGGCAAAGAACGCGTTGCGCTCTGCCTGGTGTTGAACTCTCTTTATCCAAAATAGCTCTTGGGCCTGTATCTCTTCTGTCGTTAAGACCCCTTTACGCTTGTCGGAAGGGTGTCGAGAGTTGTGTATGAACCGCGAGACCCATCCACACACTCTCATGGCCTTACGCAGACCGAACTTATCGAGTACAGCGTCAAAGTCATCCTTAACTTCAACACCGCACGCAAAAAGCTCTTGTTGAACCTTCCTCTCTGCCTTACTTTCCTCGGATGGTTTGGTTACAAGTTCCGCTGGCCACTGGGTTTGGTCAGCAAGCCATGGTGGTCCCTTCCACCAAAGTTCCGCATTGATGACACTTCCTCCCCGACTACCGAGGTCTGCCGGATTGTCATGCGTTGGGACGTGTCGCCACAGAGTATTAGGGTGACTATGTATCTTTCTCAC
The DNA here is from genome assembly GCA_033964015.1 of Scolanthus callimorphus. NCBI lineage: Eukaryota > Metazoa > Cnidaria > Anthozoa > Actiniaria > Edwardsiidae > Scolanthus > Scolanthus callimorphus. The sequence goes on along the minus strand of CM066911.1, from coordinate 24,411,561 downwards.
ACGATTTGCCACAAATTGACGATACTCTCCTTGGCCATTTAGCCAGTGTAATGCAACTGAGCTGTCAAGCCAGCAGTGAATATTCTCAGCCAAGTTAAAACCCTCCAGGGCTTCGCGTACATTTGCAGCCAGGTTGACTGCCATGTGACCAGCAACAAGTTCCAAACGTGGTATTGTCAAGTCCTTCTTTGCTAACCTTGACTTAGCAGCAACCAGCCCTTGCGTAATGCCTGACGCTTGCGTTAACACCGCATAAACAGCCGCACATACTCCACGTGCACTAGCATCACCGAAAGCGTGCAACTTGATCTCATCAATTGGTTCACGATAGAGCACAAGACTACGTGGAAAACTCACAGAGTCCGGAATAACTCGTTCAAATTTGCACCATTGCTTGCTCAAATCATCCGACAGCTCTGCATCCCAGTTAATCTTGTTGTCACAAATGTCACGATAAATCAACTTCCCTTCAAGCATCATGGGAGACACTACTCCAAGGGGATCATAGACTCGTGCCAAATTCGCTAAAACTCCCCTCTTGGTGGGCACTTCGAGCTCTGATGGGAACCGCACATTAAGTGTATCATCCAATTCATTCCAGTTTACACCGAGTAACTTGCTCTCTCCGATACCGTTGACTGACTCCCCACTGAACTGGAGTTTCGCGTAAGACAGTTCACCACTGATGTCGTCATTTGCAATCTCACGTGCATTTGAATGCCACTTATGCAAGGTAAAGCAAGCATCCTCGAAGATCTCAATAGCCTCTCGCTTAAGCTGTTGAGCGCTCTCAATAGTAGGAGCTCCTGAAATTAGATCGTCCACGTATAAACTCTTCCGGATCTCAAACACACTCTGGGGGAACGCTGACTCCATGTGATCTAGATGCTGCTGTAGAACACCGTTCAATAGAAAAGGTGAAGGTCCAAGACCGAACAACACTCTCGTAAAGCGCAGCACCTCCATTTGCTTGCACGTTTTATCCACGATCCAGTGAAAACGCAGCGCATCTCTTTCTGCCTCACGTACACGTATTTGCAGAAATGCACGACGCAGATCTCCCGTCACAGCTATTGGGTGAAACCGTTGACGAACTATCACATTCCACAATTGATTGTTAAGAGGCGGCCCAGTATTAAGACATTCATTCAACGATGGCGCGCCTTCATGCGCATGCGCAGATCCATCATAGACGACCCGAACAGCAGTAGATTGACAGTTGTCACGAGTCACATGACGATGAGGGAGGTAAAACTCTCTCCCCTTTACTTCCTCTGGTGCATGCTCAATCACTCCATCCCTTAATTGCTCCTGTATTATCTCGTCATATTGATCCAACATGTCAGTACGCCTCAGTTTACGTAGTAAGGAGTTCAGGACAGCTAGCTTTCCATGGAAGTCCAGTTTCATACCATCCTTCAGGCGAACGAGTGAGTTGTTCCTTGAACTCTTCGTACACAGAGTCTTGATTACCACACGATTTATCCTCAAGCCCGAGCACATCCAAAGCACACAATTTCTCATAATCCACAGATGTGTTCACAGTCAGGTAAGCATTTGTAATCTCACCCTCCCCCCCTGGGGACATGATTGACCATCCGAAACGGGTAAATTCTGCAACCGGGTCTGCTCTCCTTCCAACGCGAAGTCGCTCACCAGTACGTATTTTTGCAAAGTCATTTGCTCCTAGAATAATATGCACTGGAAGTTGTTGCTTCTCATCAATATCATCCATATGTACGCCGCGGAGGTGTGCATGATTATCCAACAGGTCCTTGTACTTAGGGTTCTCAAGCATCAACAGTTCTCGTGTTTCAACTTTTGTTACATCAACAGAAAGCTGAAAGTCTCCCTTGACTGAGCACATCGTGACCTCATAAACTTGCATTGTTCTTGTGTGTATTCCGCTTAGCATAGCAATTTGTCTCACTCCAGTTGATTTCGGCTTTCCCTTGATAAGCGCCACAGCTGTAGACGAAATATAGGAGTGGCTGGCTCCACTGTCTAAAAGTGCTCGAAACTTGATCCCGTTAATTAGCACTATCACAACTGGGCGAATTACTGAAGATTGCCCAACGTGATTAGCTGTCAATCCCTGTTCTCTCGCTGGTGGTTTATCGCAGATCGACGTGTGATGTTTTGCGCCACATAGCCTACAAACTCCCTTGCTTTTACAATCTAGCGCTCGGTGTAATTTTCCCGTACAATTAAAGCACAGTTTCTTATCTACTAGGATCTTCTTTCTCTCCGAAGCTGTAACATACTTGGAACAAGTCACGGCCTTGTGTTGTTTATCTCCACAATATAAACATCCAGGTTCCTTGAAAGGTTTCTTGTCACGATCTTGATCGCTTTTCTCATCAGAGTAGAAGGCTCGTCCAGTTTGAGGTTTCTTTGAAATCACAGGGTTGTTTTGAGTCCACCGTTCAAGATTCTCCAGCAATTCCACAAAACTCCACTTTCTCCATTGGTCATCCATGCTAGCAAGCTCGTGTTTAATCACGGCGAGTTTGTCTAAAGTAAACATAACAGCCGCATCAAGTTTCTCTAAACTTTTCAAGGTCTTTAGTGATTCTACGTTGAACAACAGTTTCTCGTAAAACTCATGGATCTTCTTGACGTCTCTCTCCTTGATCGCCGGTAATTCAAGGATATCTCTCACGTATTCTCCGACCACATCGCTTGTTGTTCCAAACTTGCGGTGAAGAATTTCCTTGGCTCGCACATAACCCTCGTCCGTAAAGGGCAGTCCGTCAATCAAGTTTCTTACTTTCAACTCCACTTGCTCTTTCAAGTACGAAAACTTGGTTACCTCAGCAATTTTGCTTTTGTCTACTTCAGCTTCGAATTGTCCCCAGAATCGCACCCAGTCTTTACAAGTCCCGTTAAATGATGTAATTCTCAGCTTCGGTAATTTCGCTGAGCTTGCAATTCCCGCTTGTACGTGTTTCTCCTTGAACTCACGCTCTAACTCCCACTTTTTCCTCTCGAACGCTAGCTCTTCCTCTCGTTTCACGGCTTCTGCTTGCCTGGCGGCCTCGAGCTTTGCCTTCTGACCTTCTAAGGATATCCTGTTCTCTCTCTCCGTCTTCTCACGATCTAGTTCTTCGAGTTGCTTGTCAAGTTCGTTCACGCATTCGTCTGCTCGTTCCAACGATTGCTCGATTTCCTTCGCCCACTCGCGTATTTCCTCCTCACTTTCACCCTGTTCAAACTTCTTTTCTTCGATAACCTCTTTCGCAGTTATGACGGAACTTCTAATGTTCACTACAGAAGACTTCTGGCGTTTCGTTGTCTCCCGATCTCTCTTTTCAAGCACCTCTCGTGTTTTACCTACGCGAAAATGTAGGGTTTTTAGCTTGCTCTCCAAAACTTCGATTCGTTTCTCCATTCCGTCCCTTCGTGGTCGCCACTTTGTCGAAAACGCAACGATATGGTTTCCTGAATTCTCGCTTTTAATCACCGAATGTTAACTCACTCACAGTACAAAATTCTCACAGCTTAGCTCGTTTCTTCGCCATGAAAACAGAGCACATTTCTCACGACTGAGTGCTGAGTCACTGTCGTTTCGTTCACTGAGACTCCCGCGACTAGGCACGTCCTAGCATGTCTACTTATAAATAGCTTAGCTAATGTCAATCACAATCACAATCACGGTCACCAGAAATCTAAGGGGGGTGGGGTGGGCACATTTTCCACAGCTCCAAGTCGGTAGATGTGTTACATTCTACCAACCACGTGCCTTGTATGCGCGTGTTACATCCTGGTAGTCATGTTACATTCAAAAGGCATTTCTAGAGAAAAGAGAGAGCACACGCTTATAGCTGAAATCGCCAATTGAATAAAGTCGGTCCCTCTTAGAACGATTACACTACATTTTAGAGTTCCAGGCTATGGACCAAGAGTTATTCTCTGTGGACCAAACTCAGTTAAAGAGCCTGTGTCAGCCGCCATTGTGACAGCATAGCAACATACCAAGTCGGAGAAAGCATCCATTTCCATCGGTTGATTGAGAGAACATAGAGCAATGTTCTTGATTGTATTTGGTAAATCAAACCTGAAACTCTGTTTGTAGATATTTATTAAACGATTTCTACACGTAATTCGTCTTCTAACAAATGGACCTGACACAGGTCTGACACAGGCTCTTTAAGGCTAAAGTGTCAATAGTATGTGCTTTTCTTACGTCCGTGATTAAGTCAATAACGATTACGATCTAATGCGCGCTCAATCAATGCCATTGCAAGAATAACCAAGGACCGGACCAATGCGGATTTCGCAATTCTGACGTTTTTCGTAGCTTACGACTGCAAGTACGATTAAGGCGAAACTACCGTCTCGTGAAGTGAATGACCACCTTGCAAATATTTTATGCTGCCTTACCTATGGTTCTGTAAACGGAAATAAAAAGAATCGTCAGCAGCACAAAGGCCGTGTTCCAGTGATGGTTATAGGTGACCAGTGAGATGCCCAAGGACATGAAGATAAGAGTCTCGCTGCACGAGCTGAAATGATTGAGGAAAACATAGGTCAGTAACAAGCTTCGGAGTAAAACAAGCGGAGCATTACGAGGTCTTCGACAAGGGACGAGGATGAATAAGGTAATGCAGCTATCTTTGAAGAATACGAAAAGAATGTGAAAAGTTACAATGCAGTGAAATCACTTCAAGAAGTGATTGTTAACCTTCGTCGAGGAGGTTTTCGTCAAGCAATGTTTATTATTTGGTGACAAAAATCTTCAATTGAATTTTAATGCTGATCTCTTCAAAGAAGTCCATGCATTTATCTCTTCGTCTAATCGTTTTGTGTAACTTTTGTGCTCTTCTCACTTTATTGTAAGTAATAAGTGTTATTTGGCAAGAACCTCCTAGATAAGCTGTATAGCTTTTGAGGTATTTGTCTTTAAATATTGATTAAATAAAAAATAAAACAAATAAAAGTTACAAGAAGACAAGTGCCAAAAGAGTCTCTTTATAAACTTAGACACTCGTGCTCTCATTTTGTTGGAGCGACGAGCACAGACCGATTTGGGAAGTTTGTTTCTTGTAGATATGCAAAGGGAACTAGAATTACAATGATGAACTAGATCTAGTACCATGATATGTTATTATTTATATGTATCGCTATGCTAGTGGCACTAAGTGCTGACCTGGCCTGTAATTCAGGGGTTCTCCTGCGAGGGGCATGCCAATAAACATATTGTTATCATTCTTATCATAGTTAATGGAGTGGAGTGGTTGGGAAGCCCGGCAAACTTCAAAGGTCAACACAATAACGTGGACTGGATGTTGATAGGGGCTATCATGTGATATTGACCCTGCACAATCTTTTGTTTCATGCTCATCTAATATGCATGTCTGGTTGTACACTAAATCTTACTGGCAGAATTTTGGTACCTATGTTTCGTGAACCTGCACAAACAAAAGGATTCCTCTGACTTTTCTCGTAGTCAAAGCGTAGTTTACAAGAATAACATACATATCACAGTATATATAACACGAATGAGTCAATTTGAAGCCAGTTCCAACTAGAATAATTAGCTGGTGATGCTGTGAAGTATAAAGAATATCAAAAACGTCGCAAAACCTAAGTGCGGCAAAACTCACTAATAACAAAGGGCAAGATGGCCGCCAACAAAAGAAAATTGTGTCGTCTTTTCAAACTCGAATTTTGAGATCCCCTACATGGATTTTTTTAGGACTTTTAACATGTTAGGTTGACTTTATGGCCCTAAAACCGTTGAAAAACTTTCTGTTGCAATTAGTGGTGGGGCATTCCACATAGAGCAGTTTTCACATGACTGTCGTGAAAGCAATTGCAATTGAGCAATCACTAGCCAATCAGAATCGAGAGAAATCACGACTTGCTCCTAAATGGCTTTTTTTCCCCAGCCAATTGCAAGCCGAACCAATTACTAAGTAATTACACAATTGTATTTACTACAGAATTTGATTGGCTGAGAAAAACGAGCAGCCAATGAGAACGCAAAGCAATCGTAATTACATAACAAGTCTTGACAGTCATGTGAAATCCGGTCTATTGACTGGACTAAATTGACTGAAGTGCTCGATTGATGATTTGATGGTGATGACAAGGACCATAATGAAGATTATGACTGTTGCCAGTGCCGTAGCTAGCATAGGTGCAGAGGGGGCAGTTGCCCCCCCAGTGAAGTAACATTTTTAGTGTCAACATGTGGGGAAAATTCTGCTTGCCCCCCAGCAAAAACAAAGGATGACCAAGGCTGGGTAGCGTATTTTCCATATCTCCACTAGTGGGGATATCGGGAAAAATAAAGGCGCTTGGAGATCGATTTTGTCTCCCTTTTTTATTTTGTTTATATAATAAAAAAGACAATTACACGGTGGCTTGAAGATATGAATTTTATTTTCCTCGTGTCGAAAAAACTTCGCGCAACCGTATAATGTCCTCTATTTACCTCATCATCTTCATGAAGTATTTGATTGTTATATGCGACTTCCTTGAAATATTCAACTCCACATAAGGCTTCATCACAATTGCGCAAGTCACGATACTGAAACAGACAAACAGCAGTGTCAGGGTCGCATTGAAGACGTCATCTGCACTACAAGACCAGGAGACTGTGATACGTCAGTGTTTGCTATACCGTGTCAACTTTGCCTTCGTCTGCCTTGCGCATCTACACTTTGCAACTCTGAGCCCTAGTGGAGCATTTTAGTAACTGGACTGTCACAATACGTACAAGCAGTCTACATCACCGCAAAAATCGTTGTGCTGTAGCACTTCCGATAAAAATCGTAGACTGCTCGTCAGCAAAAAAATCTCGAATCACCAAATACCAGAGCTAAAAATAACGGCTGGAAGTATGGCGAACACGGATACCGCAAAAATCGATTTAAGCTCGGTCATACGTTAAATCAGTCAGGCTATTACATGAACTTCTGTCATGGTTCGTCAAGAAAGGTTTTATACATATGAGCTATCGAAAATTGGAGTCGAGAAGATGGATTACCTCATTATTCCAGACAGGTGGAACATCTCTGCACACAAGTAGGCCATGTAGCTCATGACGAAGACAAAAATTGGCTCTATCACTGGATACAAGAAAAAGTGCATTGTTAGCAACATACTTTACAATGAGAGGGAACGTATTGGACATGTTTGTATATGGAAATGTGCCATCTTTGAATACACCAGATTAGCCAAGCTCTGGTCCAGGGTAATACCTAGGTAAGCAGGAACAGAGGGAAATGCGAGGAGGAGTGTAAAAGAAAACAAATAACCTACGTTAAAGAGGTCAAATGGAGATCGGGATACCTAAACACATAACCCTAATATTATAAATATTCAGATAGCGCAAAATACCTCTGACATGGTCTGTATACTTGGTCGTAAAGGCAGTTGCTATCCCCCATAAACCCCCCATAAATGTTCCTCCCAAACTGACTACAAAGAAGTTAGCAAAACCAATCAGGACCTGGAGAGAAAATAAACGAATTACGTTAAAATACACAAAAATACCATGCATCCTGATGTAAACACTGTATGGTGAAACCAATGCCAGTTAGCGAAAGCGAACGAAGGTCCGCCTACAGTAAACTGTACCCTTTCGACTAAGCAGTTGAAAAGGTAAATGTAAGGGAAGGGGTAGGTATGTCTAATTTATTATGACATTTTAAATAACACAACTGCCTGAAAAAGTCGAGACAACTATTTACTTTTCTAAAAGTAAACGATTGTTGTTTGCCCTAACAGTTTTGCCCCACTTTGTCTTCACTTATCAACTCACCTCCTTATACGTTACTTCATCAATCTGCGACATTTTTTCAAACAGGTGATACAGCACTACTGTTACAGCATCTGTAACGATATAAAGGTGATACAAAGTGTTACAGCATCGGTAAGTACATAAAGCTCTGTGTCATAAGATAATAGTGAAAACAGTGGTAAATTCAGTAGAAGAAGAAAGGTAGATAAAAAAACTTCAAATGCTTGGCTCTTCCTGAGATACTTTACTTAACAGAATGGTAGTTATACCTCCTTTAAGGGTGCAGAATGGTCTCACTTTGGGGCTCAGAAGTTCTGTTCTTTACCAGAAAGTCTGAATTCGAAGATTGGCCGAATTTATCGTTGAAGGCTCGAATTGTCGAACTTCGAGGATAGGGGAACAGACAACGCTTGCAATAGGCTCTTTGCAGCTGAACCGTCATGTGCTTGTTATTTCACTACGAGCCTATGAATAGACCTCTAGATTCCCAAGGGTAAATCAACAGAGTATGACTGGGATGCAAACACACTTTTTAGTTGTTGCAAAGGCATTTGACGGAGTTCAAAAGTTCCTTTTGAGGAGATCAATCATGTTTCTAATTATTTTGCATCCTAGTACAACCACAGGACAGAAAGGGGCGTGGATTGTCAAACAAGAAGCTTGGAGGCACCATTGTTCACTTCCTTTTGGAATGTTCTACTGTAAGAGGTGTGGAAATGAGTTGACAGGTCAACGGGATATAGTGATTGATAAAAATCCATGAATCAATCTTGCTGGTTACCCTTACCATTCAACAAAGATTCTCCAAATACCAGGATATAGAGCATGACATTAACATTGACTTCTTCAAATACTGCTAACACCTAAAAACAAGCCTCAGAATAAGAGAAATGGCTAGAATGTTATTATTGTTATTTTAAAATTATTATAGCTACACTACGTTTGACCAGAAAGACACACCTAATTCAGTAAACATAGCTTTAGCGATTATTTACGACAATGGTGCCAAGCAACCAAAGACAGATTCCTAAAGCAACCTTTTTCGAAATAGGTGTATACAGTGCATGAGCTAAACCTGTAGTGCTCAGCCATTCTACACTGTTACTATTTGTTGTAAAAAAATACTATTAATATTATATAATACGATTATATGCGGTTGTTTGCGGTTGCATGCATCCATGGTTTTCATGCTAGCATGCACTTTTTGTAAAAATTTGGAAGCATGTCGCTGAAGGAATCTACTGTTTCACGTTTCAACTAAATTTTCTGGTGTTTCTGGTTTGACCCTACAGTTACACAATGAGTCACAACTGGGCTGTTAAAGCACAATGTTTTAAGACAATGTTTTAAGAGCCGGAAATAAAGGAAAACATTAAACTATGCGTACATTTTCTTGGCTCCTTACAGTAGGATATGAGAAACAACAAAATACTACTAACTCAATCTTCTGACAGGGCAGGCCATTGATATTAGAAAACAGAGTAAGAAGAAAAAGTTATTGTGTTGAAAGAGGGAATCAGTACTTACAGCCACAGGGTCTACAGCAGCGATAAGGGAGCCAAAGACTAGAGAAGGCATCAAGGGCAACTGAACTGATTTGTGAGTTAGGCCATATAGTGTAAAACCTGAAGAAATAAACAGTTGATCACTTACACAACCAGATATGTACACCTATTTCATAAGGTTGCTCTGAGCACTATTGTTAACGTTACTGAGAATCTTTTCTTTCATGTGAACATTTGTTATAATTAATTTCGGTTATTATCAGGGTGAAATATGGCTGTTTCTATTTCACCAGAAGTAAATTCTCCGCCCGTATCAGTTTTTTCCGTCAGTATTTTCTCAAAAGCTATTTTGTACAACATTGCCGATTTTCAAGCACTATACATGTAGCTGTTGAATTATTAGTCAAAATCACATGAAACTTAGATCAACTTAGAAACCTAGATCATTTGCCAAAGAGCAAAACCGTGTCTGGTAATTTTTTCCTGAACATTTTTTAACTCTGGTGCATTTTCCGTGCAACAAGGTCAAATTTTAAAGCATTTTCACACTCTAAAAATTTAAAAGTTTTATTACTTTTGAACTAAACAAAATTTAAAAAAATGCAGACATGGTTTTTGAGAAACACTTTTAAGGATTAGAACAATGTGTTACTTGGGATTCAAGGTCGAGTAGTTTGATGGCATTAGGTAGCTCGTTAAAATGCCACATCAAAATTCTTACTCAATCCTTTAAAAAAATATATATTTATCAATAAGGTATTTCTTTTTGCCACAGCCAGCTAGTCCATTAAATAAGCTTTCCAACGATATATCAGTTGTTTTGGTTAAACTAAGGACGTGTATGATTGTTTGTCCGAGGACGTGCCACAAAGGTTCTCAGTAACCTTAAGGTGGTTAACCAAGCAGAGATTTCCATTGTTATCCACGCTTCAACGACCAAATCCCATGTACACTGTTCCCTGTACCCATGAAGGGATTGCTGGTATCCCAGCTGGGAGTATCTGAAGAACACCTGGGATGTCTAATAATACTGTGAGCTCCCACTTTCTATTTTCATTTTCCGGTTTTTCTTTTGATTCTGATTGGCTGACTAAACAAAGACTCAAGACCTCAACCAATAGGAACATGTAGAAAACACAAGTGAAATCTGTTCTACAGTATGTATTGTATTTCGCTGGTTCCAAAAATAAGGATGGCATTTTGTGAAATATAATTCTGAAACAACCTTATCCATGATCATGTCCATTACAAGATACAGATTCTTTGAAACTAAAAAACATGTCAGTGCATACTTACCAACAGTGAAAGTATTGAAGAGAGTGCCCTGAAACAGAATATTCAGTCACTACCTTATAGTGTATTTGCTTATTTTACTTAAAGGTACAATGCCGGACAAAATTAGTTGTTGCCTCTATCAAAAATAGCCGATTTGGGTACCCTTCACTAGTAAGTTGTGTTTCTTCCTAAGACAATATCGCTGGAACTCCCCTTTCCCCCATTTCAATGTTGGAGGTGTAGTAGTGCTCAAATTGCGAGGATGAGAGCCGTGGCAAACAACATTGAAATGGGGGGAGGGACAGGGAAGATGGGGGGACCGAAGTGGTACATAGAACCCCTGTTTACTGAAAATGTTCTATACATATGCGACAACAATTTTGTCCCGCATTGTAGGTTTTGCAAGTACATATTGGTAAATTCAATAAATTGTCATGCTAGACCAGAAACACATAAGGGAGTTCTCAAGATAATATTTCTATAAAGGATGGATAGACAGTAACATTGTAGATAGAAAATAAACTTTATCAATTGTAAAATATGAAGACTTACAACAACAGCAAACAGCAAAATTGTTCCTAAATTGTCAAAGAAAGCTCTGTCTTGAAGAAAATAGCCAGCTTCCAAGACAATCCTGAAAATGAGATTTAGGCTTTCAGCAACTTCAATAAAATGGGTACAGTTCTATAATTACAATGCAAAATGGAAATTTAATGGTGAAAAATGTGAAAAGTATACTTACGGAGGCAGCATGAAAAGAAAGAAAATTCTTGAGCTGAAAAACGAGATCTTGAAGGAAAAGGAAAGCCTGCAATGAAATTTATTAGATAATATTAATGCGACATACTCCAGAAACAAATAGAAAAACTCTTAAAGGTCCATGGCCGTATTTCAGGCACACAAGAATAAAAAGTTTAAAATTTGAAATTGTGAAAATATGCGAGGAACAGTACAATAGGAACACTTGGCTCTGGGGTAGGGGGACTATCCCATTTTTGGGGTGGGGGTGCTTGTTGGGAACTTTTGATTTTACCCCTAAAAGGTACCAACAAGAGCATGGCTTCAGTTGATTTTCACCCCTAAAAGGTACAGTACCAACAAGTTAGCCTGAATTTCAGATGTATTTGCCCTCCTCATACTTTTCTCTCATATTTTTTAAGGAAGAAAATACATCTGAAATTCAGGCTACCAACAAGTGTATTGATAACAACAAGACCATTGTTGCTTGATTTGCTAGAACGAACCCCAAAGAGGTACTGGTATCTATCTAGACAAAATTGCAAGTTTTTGAATTTTACCCCCTAAAAGGTGCAGAGGCCTGATTTTAAACCCTAAATGGTATGACAAGCACCCCTGCCCCAAAACTAAATGAGTTTGATTAGCTATGTAGCAAACAAAAGCTTTACACAACCGTTCTTGAAATAACTAGTCTGTCAAAATGCCTTATCAATACAAGAGAGGAATGCCCCTATGGAAAAATATAGCAAAAATCTAGAAAAACTGAACAACATCAAAAAAGAAAAAAAAATAGAGTAATAATATTGTATGTGGGTGTCTGGGTGAATAATGGTTAAAAATAAAAAATGAAAAAAGAAGATCTAAGGCAGCTGTATTTGGTCAGATGTACCTACCGGTAGGAGGTTTCATGTAAAATCCCCTACATTGCACAGGTCATGTCAGTCACAGATAAAAGGACAATTCCTGCATTATTGCTAACAGTAGCAAGAATGTAAATTCAATGTTTCACAACTGATACCAGGGTTCAAAATAATTTTTCAAAATCTGCTCAAATTTGTTGGCTTCATAGGCACTAGTGCCAAAGGCAGAAAATATTCCATGCATTTGACAAGATGTGGTAATGGTTATACCATTGCAAAGCAATTCTGCACTTTCCACAAAATTGCTGCACAATTTGTAATTAATTTTGGGCATTTAATTAGCAAACAGTTTCATTCACGTTTCAACACAATTTTCTAATTTTTTAAACCATGTTTGTTTTGTTATTATATTTTGAACTAAAAATGACCCAAAAAGTCACAAAGAGTGCCGGCTATCACCGGTAGCTGGCTGCTATTTTGAACCCTGTATACCAATAGCTTACCTTATTATCACTCCAATTACAACACCCAGAAGAATAAGCAAACTACAGAAAAATGAAACAAATTCACTTATTAATAATTGAATTTATTTTCTGGAACCACACAATTATTGCTTACTATATTGCTTACTATATTATATGAGAAGGGGGCAACAGACACCTAGGACCCCCTTAGCTATGCCCATGCATATAGTTGTCATTGTCACCCTATTCCTGAAGCCCAAGGTAAAAAACAAACAAAACAGCTGGATCCCACCTTGTCCTAGCTTGAAATAAGGCAGAATCCCATATGGGATAGGTGGGATCGCACCTGGGATAAGAAAAGACCCATATGGTATAGGTGTGATCCCATGTGGGATAAGGCAGGATTCCATATTGGATAGGTGGTATCCCATATTGCATACTGTAGGTGGGATCCCACCTGGAAAAGGCAGGATCCCATATGGGATATGTGGAATCCCACCTGGAAAAGGCAGGACTCATATGGGATAGGTAGGATCCCATGTGGGATAAGGCAGGATCCCATATGGCATAGGTGGGGTCCCTCCTAGGATGTCTCCATTCAGTAAATAATCCTAGCCGGTGTACTCATCTGGGATCCCACATTGAAACTCAGGTTTATCTTTACCTGAGAGAAAGGCCAGATTTTTGTAGCAACCGGATTCTACCCCATTTACAATGGTTTACATATAATATACCAGTACCTTGATTCTGGGATGAGTGAAGACAACCTCTGGGAGAAATGAAAACCTGCAATGAAATCACATTTTTCAGTCTTCATAGCTGGCCATTATTCTGTTCTCAAATGAGAACCAGCTTTCCTCCTTAACCTTATAAAGTATAGCTGACTTGACTTATAGTCAGACTTGTTAGCCTGTTTGCATGGTTTAAAGGGTTATGGTGAGAATCCCAATGCGGCCGCCATCTTGTATGGGTCAAAATTCGGTCTGGGGCAAGTGTAGTCTCCTGCACAGTCCATTCTTTGTGTCGGTCACACAACGCTTCCCTCCCAACGAACGGCTGCTCACATTCGAACCACATTTCTTTCTGGCCATACTGGTACCAGCCAATCACATTTGAGGTTCCATAATATATCAGAACTTTTATCAAAACAGAAACAGAAACTATCTGTTAGATTAACAGAAATACAATTTCCAATAAGTTTTGTTCACCTTTGTATGCTTTGAATGTGATTGTGGGTTTGTTAATATTTTTACATTCTAACGGTTTCATTTTTCAATTCACAGAAAACAATGTGACACGCACCCCATATGGGCAGTGGGGGCTTTTCTGTGGCTGGCATCTTTCTGTTTTGTCTGGTTGCCTTGGAAATGTCTTGAAAGTGACTCATTCGTCTTGGATGATTCGGAACAAAGGGAAAGAAATGTGGTTTGAATGTGAGCAGCCGTTCATGGGGAGGGAAGCATTGCGTGACTGGCACAAAGAAGGGGCTGCACGGAAGACTAGGGCGAGTGACACCCCTTGTTTTGTCACTCACCCCAGACCGAATTTTGACCCCTAATATACACCCCTCATTTAGCATGTGGTTATCATGATGGGTGTCAAGTTACTGGTATATCCTTTACTTAGCTTAAAAATAAGAAGTTGAGGTTTTAATGAAGTTTCACTATTAAAATGGATAAAATGCTATTAAACAATATAATATATTCTCTGGTCTCGTTATGCTATATGAAGTAACAGGGAGGAGACCTGGTTCTGCCTATCTGGCATGTCCAGTTATTGCTGTGCAGCGAGGGAGCCTGAGGCGACCAAGCAAGCAGCTCTATAATCGGGGGTCGCATGCAAACATGGGCTAATCGCAAAGGATAGTGGTAGCGATTATAACTGTTATTTTTTACCACAGTTCTATGCGAGCGTTTTTACCACAATTCCATGTAAACGTTTGCCCAGTTTGCTGTAATTGCCAATAGCCATGTCGATAAACCGCAAATCACCAGTGTGACAAAAGCCAGTCCTCTGGCAATATAGAAACATGGAGTTATAATAACTCCATGATACAAGTTATTTGGGGTGGACTCCATGATAGAAATTTACTATACAAACTCCTGTAAAAAATACAGACTCTGACAATAACAGACACTTAAAGCTCCTCCGAATAACCTTGCTTCCTGCAATAGCGGGAGTTGTCTGTGCTTGCCAGGCATTTATAGAACAGAATGCTTTGTCTGTCTACTACAGCTGTTATCAAAAACTGTGCCTTATCAGACATACAAAAACAAATACACGTAAGCCAAATAATGCAAGCACAAAAAGGCCTCAGAAGATTAAAAGGTTTAGAAAATTAAATCCCAGCGGACGTGGAAACTTTTAAACAATGTCCTAGGGAGATAATTTAGTGCTAATGTCTACCGATTTACGATAAATACGCTTAAAGAAACATTTTTCTTCCTTTAAATGTAAAATTTCTAGATTTTGCTGATCAGCTTACATTAGAGAAGTTTATGTTTATGTTGATCGTTTGATCATCGAAATGCTCTTTCGGCAGATCGAACAAAGATCAAGCTGATTACGATCAAACAGCAGGAATTGATGGATCTTTCTTAAACGTATTCTAGAGAGAGTTTAGCATCGTTAACTAGACATCGGGACGGGAAGAAACACAGTGACAGATTTATAGGTAGGCGAGGTCAGTCGAATGTTCACAAATAATATCTTAGTCATTTTATACGTGTTTATTTTAGAATTATCTGTATGACTTACCAAGTTTGGCAAAGCTTGCAATCAGGATCCATAACACAATGATGAAGGGTCCTTGTACGTATTCAAAATCAAAATAAGCAACTTGAAATTTCACTTTTTCGTGGGCTAAAGTGTGATTGCCAGTGTTGTTTGTACCGGTACCACTTGCGCTGCCATCTTTGCTCGAAGCCAAACATAGCTGACTCCAAAAACCTCCGCATATCGCCAACCAAAGCAGATATTTGATCATTTTAAACGACTAAACGGTTGCATTGATGTGTAAGGAAGCCGAACAGTGATATTTTTAGCCACCGAGGGCATGTTTTGGTGTGAAAATCAATTCCAAAGTGAGAATCATTCAAGCAATCATCACTTTAGTTGACAAGTCAGCTTCAAACAAACAGGCGACCAGAAGGAGTGGGGACTAGGCTCCACAGGGAGACCGCCAGTACTAGTACTATACGAAAGCCCGCGCTGTAATGCACCTATCAATGTTTTGCCCCAGGGTGAGGGGGGCGGGCAACCCAGGGGATTTGACTTTTTAAGGCTCTCCGAGGGTTGTGATTTTGACATCTACAGCAGTCCCCAGGGTGGGAAATTTGACTCGATTGCCATCTTGGAAAGTCCTGGCAACTAGCTTTCCGCCATCTTGGAAAATACCCAGAAACCACCTGGAGACAAGATTTCTGCGTTCTCCCTAGGCCTTTTCTAGTGGAGAACAATGCAGAATGAAAGGTAAGAGCTTCTTGATGTTTGTATCTATGAACGCCTTTACACTGGTCTGGGGTCCCCATGGGCGGGAGTTTGATCCTTAATGGAGCTCCAAGGGTGGGGAAATTGTCATTTCAAAAGCTAAATGTCAAATTCCCGTGGGGTTGCCCGCCCCCCTCCCTCCACCCTGGGGCAAAACATTGATGTGCATAAAATTCTAGCAGAGCTTTCTCCTTACAGGGGTGAATTCTTACAGGGGTGAATTGGGGGGGGGGACAGAGCTTTCTCCTTACAGGGGTGAATTGGGAGGGGGGGATTGGGGGGGGGGGGACAGAGCTTTCTCCTTACAGGGGTGAATTGGGAGGGGGGGATTGGGGGGGGGGGGGACAGAGCTTTCTCCTTACAGGGGTGAATTGGGAGGTGGGGGGGGGGGGGGGGGGGGGGGTAGCGATCACGAATCACGGACCGATTTTTCGTTATTTCACGGATCACGGAGAGTTACGAAAACGCTTTTCACGAATCACGCTGAAAGATCAGGGGCACCCAACGAGTCAATGCCGTAAAACAGCTCAGAATGCCATTATAAGTCGTTACTGAGCATACAAATGACTGTAAAGCGGGTATTTTTAATCTCTACAAATTTTATATCTGTTCGGATTTCGTAGCTGAAAGTTTTGGGTTGCGAAAATTTTAGGGATTGAAATCAAGTCTTCCGAAATTTCCAGGGGAAAATCTCCATCCGAAAATTTTAGGTGACCTTTTTAACGGCAAAAATCCCCCCAAATTAGTAAAATTTAACCCTTTAGTGCAATTCGAAAAATCCAGGGGATCTTATAATTTATATACGAAAGTTAAAGCTTTAAATTCTGAAGCGAAAATGTCAGCTCTCGTAGCGCCATCCGATCAACAGATATTTTACCGAAAATGATCGTTGGGTGCCCCTGAAAGATATGGGAATGCTCGGAGCTATGGCAGTAAAATCAGACAATGAGGTATCGTTGAAATGTTGTATCTGCATTGACTAGGTGTAGCTCCCGCTAAGTGCCAACGTCAGCATGAACAGAAATGTAAGCAAAGTATCTCTGTATCACAAAGTATTTCTTCACCTACTTGACCTACTATGGAACTAGCGCTAACACAAATTGTGAACCTTGTCCTTTACCACTGTATGCATTGCTACGCGACCTCAAAATTCAATGTTGCGATGGGCGATTGGCGATTTTTAGCCGTCAATCAAACTAAAACGCTAGATTTGGCCACTTCTGCGGGCCGGACATTGATTGCAAAATCAACCAAAATGGTTTTAAGCAATCCTTTGGCTTCCTTGACTCGAATGTTTAATTTTCCGGTTCAAGAAAATTGACAACAACTTTCTTGCGTAAAATCGCCAATCGCCCAACAGTGAATTTTGAGGTCGCGTAGCAATGCATACGGTGGTAATAATTTTCACAATTTTCACTTGTTTGCTTGACCAACTGGAAACCCGCGAGCCTAATGAACACCTAGCTGAATTCTGATAAACAGAGTTTCCCTAATGGTCGCGTGTCGCGGGTCGCGGGTTTGAAGTCGCGTGTCGCGGGTTTGGAAAGGGCGCGGGTTTGAAGTCGCGGGTTTTAAAAAGTTGAAGAATTGAAGTCGCGGGTTTGAAAAAGTTGTAGACTTGAAATCCAGGCTTTAAAAAAGTTTTCTATTGTACATGAACATTAGCAGATTACTAGTTTTCATCATCGCCTAGTACGAGCATCCTACGGAGTTTCTACAATCTATATTATTTTTGACTCAACGGAGAGCATTCCCCGGCATACAATAATACAAGGAGATAGACTTCGTGTTTGACTCACCATTCGAGGAAGACAAAAATTGTTGAAATTATCAGCAGGGGATAAAAGGGAACACAGTTTCGAATTACTAACTAATCAGGTTGGTAACTGCAGTACACCGAGTAAACGCAGAAAACCTATAAGAGAATAGTAGCTAATAAATTGAAAAAATAATAACGATTATTAATCGTAACTTATGAAATTATTCGCTGCAGGTAAAGTCACTGATGGCCACGACATTTCGGTTGCGACGATGACTAGATTAGCAGTACGTATGAACCCGAAACATCGAGGTCCTATCGGTGACTCCTGCAAGGCAGTATATTTTCGATTCTATTTAGTGTTATTTAATTTTGCCAGTATCTCATATGCATTCACTGCGAGTACTCTAGTTTTATCAAATAAAATGTAAACAATGCATGTAAGCGTCTGGAAGCTTAAAGTTTTTGCAGGAGTTCAAACTTTTAAGCTAATTTGAATTGAGAAGTAATGCTCATTATTGTTCATGTAATAAACTAACTTTTTAAAAACCCGCGACATCAAATCTACAACTTTTTAAACCCGCGGCTTCAAACCCGCGCCATTTTCAAACCCGCGACCCGCGACTTCAAACCCGCGACCCGCGACACGCGACCATTAGGGAAACTCTGATAAACATTGTTCGACCGTAATTAAAACTACGTGTCAGTTATCGAAAACGCGAACCTAGGTCAAATGTCATTTGAACAACGTCAAGAATGCATATGGACATGAACATTGCTACCGGGACATGAAAATTGTCTATACTAACATCTCGCGCATGTACGGCGCATACATTGACCGCTGACCTCACTTTTGAGAGGGGGTAGATGATTTTGTGGACACGAAAAAGACATGAAAAATCACCTCTCACGCATGTAACGGCAAGAATAGACTTGCTCTCCGCTCGCTACGCTCGCTCCGAGCAAAAACGATTATATAAAAGTAGACTAGAAATATCTGAAAGATATGGGAATGCTCGGAACTATGGCAGTAAAATCAGACAATGAGGTATCGTTGAAATGTTGTAGACTGTAAAAGTACAGTTTCTTTAGCCGGAAATGTTTTGGGGGTTTATCTACAAATATTGAATTTCTCTCGGGCGCCTAGATCTAGTTCAGAACGGTTTGGTGGACAGCTGTAAGAGCTGGGTTTCGTTGTAAGCTAAATAGAATATGACGATTGCTCACTTGCTCAGCTAAGTTTGATCTCACAAATTACGGGCATCACTTTGAGTGGTCTCGAGAGGTTTAGATAAAAGCTAAATCTTGCATTGACTAGGTGTAGCTCCCGCTAAGTGCCAACGTCAACATGAACAGAAATGTAAGCAAAGTATCTCAAAGTAAGACTTCAATATTTCTTGACCCACTATGGAACTAGCGCAAACACAAATTGTGAACCTTGTCCTTTGATAATTTTCACAATTTTCACTTGTTTGCTTGACCAACTGGAAACCCGCGAGCCTAATGAACACCCTACAACCCTAGCTGAATTCTGATAAACATTGCTCGACCGTAATTAAAACTACGTGTCAGTTATCGAAAACGCGAACTCTGAGGTCAAATGTCATTTGAATAACGTCAAGAATGCATATGGACATGAACATTGCTACCGGGACATGAAAATTGTCTATACTAACATCTCGCGCATGTACGGCGCATATATTGACCGCTGACCTCTTTTGAGAGGGGGTATAGATGATTTTGTGGACATGAAAAAGACATGAAAAATCACCTCTCACGCATGTAACGGCAAGAATAGACTTGCTCTCCGCTCGCTACGCTCGCTCCGAGCAAAAAGCAGAACAGATACGCCAAAAGAAGAGGGCGCGTACTGAGCGGAGTAAGGTCGCGTATACCGATTTGGCGCAGTAAAGATTAATATTTGATGTACTTTAGGGATATTTGATGGGGAGGGTGGCAAATTTTTTGGGGGTTTTGCTGCTCGATGTTTTTTCCTAGAACGCGTGACTGTGGCTCGATTTTTTTCCTGATATTTGTTTTGATGGTTTGAGATATCACTTAATTAAATTATGTCGCCATCAAAACGACAATTGAGTCACAATTCAATAAAGTACGATTTCAAGCTCTCCTGTTATTTTCTCATTTCGCGAAATTGGTTTGCTCATAGCATCCACATCAGTTCAGGTTTTTGGTCACCGGAATAGGATTTTCGCTACTATGAAAATGGATCAGTGCCGAGCCTTCAATCAGCGACATAAGTAGTTGAGAATTTTCCTTCGAAAATGCTTTTCTCCAACTGCGTAAGCGATGCCTTCTTGGCTTTAATTCCCCCTCCCCCTTACCAAGCTTTGCTTGTATGTCTCTCTGCGATTTTGAAAATCAAACTACGCCAGAAACATATAACTTAGGCCTAGTTTATACGTCGCATTTAATTTAGACGAATTTAATTGATCAATTTTATACGTCTGTGCGACGTATAAAATGGAGGTTCGTTTTATACGACGAATAAAATAAAACGAAAACATACTTCAGACGTTGTATACGTCCGGGGTCGATTATACAACGTCTTGGACGAAATTAATTTTCGACCTTTTTAGGTTTCGTTTTATACGTCGCATTTCAGACGAATTTAATTGCGATAATTCAATTCGTCTGAATTAAATTCGTCCGAAATACGACGTATAAACTAGGCCTTAGTTGAAACATGTAACGGCGAACCAAGCTGTGGATTATTCGTGGCCAGTTTATGACCATATTTGGTCAATAATGAACTCTCGACTGCTAACCCAAGCAGGTTTTCTCTTCATAATATTTTATTTTTTCGCTCAAATAAAGTAGAGCAACAGTGGTAAGCGGGTAAGTGATAATATGCTAACATTTAACACCTTGAAGTCTTGCAACAACGTTATTTTCCAAATCTGTTCAATTGTTTATTCTGCGAATATTCCGCAGCTTGGCACTAAAGCAATGTATGTTTGTTACACGTTTCAACTCTTATATGTTTCTGACTACGCGCGGGTAATGAAATTGCTCTGGGACACGAAAATCACGCTGAAGAAATGGAGTCACGGAAGAAACGTAATAGAAATATTCCAAAATTAAACATAGCCCAGTACCGAACGATGGTTTAGTTTCTAAATGCTACACAAAGCATCCTCTTTATGCGCGCGAAGCGCGCTGCAAATTTTGGACATATAAGTTGAAAAAATGGGAAAAGTCCAGGAGTAAATGAGAAAACTGGGCTGGGACGGGCTGGGACAACCACGAAAAGATTTCGCGGTCGTCCCAGCCCAGTTTTGCGGCGTTTGGCCGCAATGACAACACAGGACAAAAACAGCCTCCAACGCGTTCTTGTGGTTTCAGGGAGCAACATATTTTTTGTCCTCAAACATTGTACAATAAAATATAGCTTGCTAGTGTCTCAATGTCCTCCTTGGCTTCGGTATGAGCTACGGCCTTGGCTTGCCGTGTGTGACGGAAATTCTTAGTCAGCAGCATTTGCATAACACGAAAACGAGATCGAGCGATAAATTTATTCATAAAGTTATACCACTGCAAGCAACTGTCAATGATCGTCTGGCTTGACTTTCTCGTGAAAAGCAAACCGCATGGAGCTTTACGCAAAAAACGAAGGCCATATATACAGACCAGAAATTGGCACCAAAGTATTGAGTGAGAAACTTAATATAAATCACTCGTTCAATCATATTCAATTGCATCGAGGTCAGACGAATCAAACAGTTCATATCTGATCAACAAAATGGCTTCCGAAACAGAGACACACGATCGAAAATCATACTTCGGGTTTGTCTACATTTATGTGGCTTTTGTCACGAGATGCTGGCAAAATTTGTGTCGAGGCATCGACGCAGTGCTGCAAAGGATTCTGTTGGCTTTTGAACCTGTTTATAGCGTGCTGGTAGCAATATATAGAAGTATCCAAGGTATCTACAGAAGCCTAGCAAATGTTGTGCATGGCGTTGTTTACTACGCAAAAGCAATGATTAACTTCGAATACAGAGCCTATATGCGCTCAATCCTCGCAAAGCCAAAACTTGGAACGAGATGCTAAAAGCGCAAATACGAAAGAAACTGTTGGTTCCAGCGAAAAACCAGGGTATAAAGTTAAAGAAGCAAATCAAAGAACAGTTACTCGAAATGCGAATATACGTGAGGGGTTTCCGAGAGCTTTGTAGAAGATGGTTTCTTCTTCTTAGTGACCTTGTTCCAGGCGGACAAGTTACCGTAATTGTTGTTTTGCTACTGTTAGCTGTTTTGCTAGCGTTTGAAATGATTCACTACTCGAGACTGGTATTCAAGGTTATCGACTTTTTTCTGTCAGCACTATTATTTATTCTTCGCCCTGTTATTTGGACTTTGCAAGACGTTTGGTCAATTGTTTACAGTATCCTGGCTATTTTTGGAACATTGCTATACAATATCTTCGCTCTAGTAACCAAGATGCTTGGCAACACAGCTGCATTTGTCTTAAAGGCCCTAGGAGGGTTCATTTCAGCTATTTTTCGAGTTTTCATATGGTTTATGCAGCTCAAATATGTCCAACTTGTATGGAAAACAATTTTCAAATGTACCGCTAAAACGTTTGAGTTCCTGTTTGTCACTGTCATACCATTTCTGGCACTTGTTATCTTGGAATTTTCAAGTTTTTCTTGGAAAGTTGGAGCTTTCTTGCACGAGAAATTTGCCACGATAAATGTTGAGGACAGCGAAATTGAAGACGATCTTTTCAGCTTTACCCGAATTTTTACGGTAATTCTCATAACTTACTGCCTTATATGGGCATACAGATGGAGAAATAAATTCCCCAAAGACAGGTGTTCCGAAATGGACGATTCCCCGGGATTTGCTTTGGGAAAGCACGTTGAAAGTCCAAGAAAATCACGCAGAGCTCCTGGTAATAACAGAGATGGCAAGAAAACATCCCTAGAGAAGAGAACACAAAACAACAATGAAAGTAAGTTCCTTTTCTGTTGGAAGAAGTCATTTCAGTAGAAATCTTTACCTTTTTTGTGTTCTGAAATTATATTTCACCAAGGGAAGCCACACTGCTGTAAATAGCGCGAGAAAAAAAAACATATTGTGCTCCATTATATATATACGTTGGAGTGGTGCCACGAAAAAAATCGTGTCAGACCGCAATAGACCTCCTCGGCTTGGGCGTAATGTTTTCCCATTTCAGATCACATGGCATTCCCATGAGTATTCTCTCTTTCTTCTTCTGCTACGCACCGAAGGATATATGAATAGCCGTTTTCACACTAGAGACGGAAGACTCGTCTGAGACGAGTTTTTCGTCAGGACGGAAAACTCGTCTTAGTGTGAAACTGGGACGAGACGGTTTTTTGACGGGGAATCTTAGTGTGAAACCGGGACGAGACGGATTTTTGACGGAAAATCGTCTGAATCCGTATCAGACGGAAAACTCGTCAGACGAAAAACCCGCCATGACGAGTTTTCCGTCCTCTAGTGTGAATACGGCTAATATGGAAGCATTGGCCGTTTTCACACTAGAGACGAACAAATCGTCTGGACGGACAAAATCGTCTCATGACGAACAAATCGTCTGATGTGAAAACGGGACGAACAAATTTTCAGACGAACAAATCGTCTAAATTTGTTCGTCTGTTTGGCCGTCTAGGAAGACGGTTTTTGATAGACAAACAAATCGACTTATGTCCGACTTAAATTCACACTAGACGTGCAAAAGACGATTTGTTCGTCTTCTAGTGTGAAAACGGCCATTCAATACAAAGAAAGATTATTCAAATGCTTACAACTTGGGGTCGCAAACAAAAGAGCACTGTGTGTTTGCTATAAGAGTTAAGGAACGGTTTCGGAGTTTTTGAATTTTACCCCCTGAAAGGTAACAGAGGCCTGATTTTAAGCCCTAAAAGGAACGACCAGCACCCCCGCCCCAACAAAACAGGGTAATTCCCCCCTCCCCGGGTGTTTGGCTAGCTCCGCCTTACTTAAAAGCCAGTTGTACTTAGCCAATCAATTCGAGGCACAAAAATCGTAAATTTGCTAATGTCTAAATTAATCAATCGCAGTAACATTGGCTCCACATTTCTGTTGCAGTTAACATCCAATACAGTTCACAGGCTCACATTTGCCCAGCGTTCATCCGCGGAGAATGCTCACGTGGCCGTCGATGCGACAATCACCACTGTCCCCTCCCCTATCACTGGCAGTATCGCGCCCCCCTAGAGGGCTGGAAGAGCTTCAGTGCGCATGACAATGACGTCATGGAGAGGCTATACTGTGATGTATGTAATGACACTGTCACGACTGATGACGTCACACCAGACCTATCGTCTTCTGCGTCTTTCATGTAAGTAGCTCAACAGTACAAACTCACATTATTTCGAATTCGTATGGTGCTGGTCCTGTCGCCCATGAGCAGCTAGTGTTGGCAGGTGCTCCATTCTCGTACCCAGAGCTCCCCGGCTCGTCACCTCACGGGGGAGGCTCTGGTGACAGCCATCGACGCATGCGTAAACGAAAATGGTGATTTTATGCATCACAATTACTTTTAGAGCGTTCAAGTCGAAGGCATAGGTTGAAAAGACGACAATGAAAACGAATGCCAGTGTTATTTGGACAGATACGTTTTTATATAGCGAGACATTCTCGAACCCAGAGCTCCCCGGCTCGTAACCTCGCGGGGGAGGCTCTGGTGACAGCCACTGACGCATGCGCGAAATTTAATACAGAGCCGCTGAGAGAAAGACCTTTCAGCGCATGCTCCAACGCTAGGCACAGACAGATTGTGCTCAAAAATTGCTCAAAAGTTGCCCCCAAAACCCTCAAAAGTTGCTCAAAAGTTGCTCAAATTCTGAAAAAGTTGCTCACATAATCAAACAAGTTGCTCCCCCAAAAGAGCATTTCTTCACACTTGTCGTCTGATATATTTAAAAAATGACAAAAGAGTCAGGTTCACGTGCACTCAACGCAGTATCTACAAAAGATCAAGCCAATTCTAAACACCATCCAGCATAATCATACTAATCAATACGGTTGATTAATTAAAAAGAGACTCACTTGCCGTTTGAAGTATCAAACTCTTACAAAATACCATAATCTGCTACTATTTTTGAAAGAAAACTATAACAAATAAGGAAGTCCCGTCAGGTTCTGTCCCATTCTGCCCAATTTTTTCTAGCAAGTTGAATAGGGTCTCCCGCCAGTTTTGCTTCTGCTCTATATTTGGAATAACACAGGATACCCAACGAGACATCCATATATTGAAGAGACCTCTGAGCACCCAAGACGAAAAAGTGATTTTTTTAAAAGAAATTAGCAATTTAATTTAATTTTTTTTTATTTTTAGCAAGATTTTTCGTTCTGTGTTTGATTTGAAATGGCAAAATGTATCACAACTGCCATTTTGTTGTGAAAATTTGCTCGTAAATAACGGAAAATCAAAAAAGTTGAAAAAGTTGCTCAGAATTGAAAAAGTTGCTCAAAAGTTGCCGAGCAGAATCTGTCTGTGCCTATCCAACGCTCAAAATTAGCCAATCAGCGACGGCCCTCAAATGGATGTCCCCAGAGCCTCCCCTGCGAGCAGACGAGCTGGGGGGCTCTGGGTACGAGAATGATAGCGAGATTAAGGTACTTTTATGTACGCGTGCGCGCCATTTCAGCCATTTCAGCCAATCAAATGGATGTCACCAGGGCCTCGACTGCGAGCAGACGAGCCAGGGAGCTCTGGGTTCGAGAATGGTGGTGCTCAATATTTGTTGTTGTCATTTGCGCAGACGCAGTGCGGCTCGGCGCCCAGACGGCGACAGTAACGTGCGCATCGAGTTTGAAGAGATGAGAATGGAGATCAATCGATATCGAACCGACATCAGGCGACTTTCCACGGTGTCGTATGCCAAGGGGTCTGGGTCCGAGCCTCTCAGTACCGAGTGGGTGTGGTATAGACTGGAGGATGATGGGACATGGACTGAATATGGCCAGGTAAGTTGACTGGCGGGTCTTCCCTCCTCGTCAAGGGAACTCGAAGCCGCTATATTGCAGCACCGCAATAAAGGAGAAGTTGGAATACTAACTACTTATCATTGCAATTGATGGCGCGGTTGGTCAACCATGCTCGAGGCCAAGGATCCAGCGCTGCTATTTTTCTGGCCGCTAAATAAATCCCCGTAAAAAGTGGCGCTGGATCAGCGAGCATGGCTGCCACCTCGTAGATAAGAGATTTCAAAGTAGACGTTGCAGGGACACCATCTGATATACGTGCGCAAAGGACATTTTCTAGCGCTGTGATTAGTTAATAAACAATGAATTTTTCTCTGTGAGCCAGACATTTGGACCAGACATTACAGTCGTGCGCGTTGAACCGTCACCACCCGACTTAGGCCTACGGCAAACCTGGAACTTTGGTCGCGCCGTACGAATGACACGTTGGTTCGACAACAGTGCGACTGGTGGCGGCAAACGTCGAACCTGAGCCGAACTATCCCTCCGGTTCTAATATTTTAATCACACGGAATGATCAATTGTTACGCGCCATTGCATCAACCAGCTTCCACGTTGCCGTTTCAGTCAGTATTTACTGAACAAAATGAACTTTTCTGGACTCAAAGCAAATTGGAACTTTAGCAGTATCCGAAAATGTTTCGGGAGCAACTGTAGAATACCCATCCGGGGACCGTGTCACCACAGTCCGCAGTTCCCAGTCAAATTCATAAATATTAAAGAACGAGGCAAGCACTGAACTATGTGTCACCGCAGTCCCTAGTCAAATGCATGAATATAAAAAGAACGAGGCAAGCACGCAGAAATCATTTCCAATTGACCGTTTTCACGATGTTGTGAGAACAATACCCTGGAGCCGTTCCGACTCGTTCTAGCGAAGACGGCTGTTAATGATAACGATGTCTTTATTCGGCTGGTAAAGCTACATACCATATGACATGATTTTGACAGAGGGGGAATCTATTTTCAGGTTCTGACACAGCAAAGTGCAATTTGCATTCATATTTGCTAATCACATAAACTATACGACTCTGTTACGTCACACGGAACCAGATCTCTTGCGCGGCAAACGGCGTGCTAGCCAAGCCTTTCCGTCAAAAAGTTCTTGGTTCTACTCAAAAAGAGCTACTGAAGCTCGACGTAAACACCATGCCAGAGTCGCGCCGTTCCATCCAAAACAATAGAAAGTTTTCTATTATAAAGTCCAATGAAGCGGCATCCTTTGAAAATGGAAACGTTAGAAGAAGAGCGACTGAAGTTCTACGTTTGCGTTTGGCCTAAGTTTCTTACAAGTTTTCGAAAAGTTTTTCTGCTTAGTTTGCTGCTAAGCTACTAACTGAACGCTTTTCATGTTTTATTTTCCTTTCTCTTGATTTTCAATTATAAAAAATCAGGAAATGGAATAATTCCCAGAAAGGCAGGCTGTAAAGAACTAGATCGACGCGCACGACTGTAAACGAAAGGAACGAAAGACTAGTCGAGTAGTCCAAATTAATTAATCCCCTCTTTTATTTTGCAGGAAGGGCATCCTACACAAGAACATATCGAGACGGCATTTTTCAAAAGAGACAGCTCTTACAGCTTCAAGTCACCCCAAAATGACAGCCTTAAAATTTACTTCTTTATGAAGCCTATGTATGAACGGAATATGAGTCCGCGGCATGCTGGCCTGCGGAGAACAGTGCGTCGTAGGCCATGTGACAAATCTGATGGAAACCAGTGGTAATGGAATGATTGCAGAAATGCGCTGACATAAAGGTTGAGGGTTCATAAGGACTATGAGACACTTGAAGCTCTAACATTCTCAAGGATATCTTAGCTGGAATGTTTAATGTTTTTCCTGAAACTTTTTTTCGTGTTTATTTTTGTGTTGGACCGTTGTAGCTCTGTTGTAGTGGTTTGACCGGAATTCTTTCGCCATCTCAAATGGAGTTGAACAGAAAAAGGATATAGATCTGATGCAAGTAAACGCTAGCGCGTGAAACGCTCCCAGGAAATTAGCACCGGAACTATTTTTACTAGATTTTATGCTACTGAAAGTTAGAGCGCGCACTAGAAAATAAAAAAATATTGTGCACATTTCCTGTTGTCATTTTTTTCCAAAACAGTACTGAAGAAAGTCACTTTTTAAAAAATGTTTGTCGATTCTATAGAACGAAGTAGCGCATCTTTGCAGAGCTGTACCTTTGGAGGTTTTACACCAACAAACCACTTTACTGTTTGTTCGTCTAGTGTACTGGACGATACACCAGACGATGAAACACGAATATATATATATATTTTTCTTACCGCGGGGAAGAGGAACTAGCAAAAGAAGCGAAAATTTCAAGGACATTTGTGTGATATCTGGCCGTCTCGAATGCGCATTTTGGACGTACAAATCGTCATACGATTTGTCAGGCCAGACGATTTGTTCGTCTTCTAGTTTGAAAGGAGCTAGTCATGTTAATCGGGGAGTCGATATTCTAAAACACATAGACACTAAAAACTCTCGAAAGAAGAAAGTAAATAAACAAAGTTCACGTATCCTGGCGAGACTGGTGGATGATATTTCCAGTCCAAGATTACCAGTTCTACCACGGATATTACTGTTCTCATCCCCTCCATATCATCGGGGGGTGAAGAGGGGATATATCAATCTTGAATCACGGACCAATTTATCACACTTCCACGGATCAGGTCATTTATATTTATATTGTTTTTTAGGCACGGCCCCACAACCTGTATCCGTGGATAAATGAAGTTATTATTATGACTGCTTGCATCTCTTCCTTGGCGAACGTCCGTAAACCGAGAGAAAGGCAAAGGGAGAGTCCGTGAGCTGGAAATACGAGCGCGCAAACAAACTACAATGTAGGACTAGGACTTTATTCTCAGTTTACGGACGTTCGCCAAAGAAGGGGCTGCAAGCAGTCTACGGATCAGGAAGTGAGCAAATGTGACGTAGTGTTATGCATGTTTTTTATGTTAAGCCTTTTTGTTCCACGGAACGTTACATCTTGACTCTTCTAGATAACAAATCACGGTTAATCAAGGCGGGTCACTTGCCAGGACGAATTCACATATGGCAAGACATTTACGGTTCATGCTTCACGGCCCGAATTGGGCTCAATCATGGAACACGCGGTTCCCTGCTAAGGCCACTTCTATGCCCTATATATTAAACTTAGGGAGAGGGGAAACTTTGATCAGCGCAAAAATATATATGTTTTACAAAAATGCATACGTTTTACCCTTTTTGTGCAGAGCAGGCAAGGTCCTTTTTACATCATTCTCGAACCCAGAGCTCCCCGGCTCGTCACCTCGCGGGGAGGCTCTGGTGACAGCCATTGACGCATGCGCGAGATTTGATACAGAGTCGTTGAGAGAAACAATTTTCTGCGCATGCCCCAACGTTCAAAATCAGCCAATCAGCGAAGGTTCTCGAATGGATGTCCCCAGAGCCTCCCCCGCGAGCCATTTGAGGGCCTTCGCTGTTTGGCTGATTTTGAACGTTGGAGAATGCGCTGAAAGGTCTTTCTCTCTGCGGCTCTGTTAATTTTCGCGCATGCGTCAGTGGCTGTCACCAGAGCCTCCCCGCGTGGAAAGAGCCGGGAGCTCTGGGTTCGAGAATGGCCCAAGTTGCATAATAAAGGTCCTTATACAGTGTAGGTTATGGCTATATCATTCCAACATGCCGCGACCGTGCGATTTGTGATGCGGCGAATCCTTCGCATGAAGCTAGAGCTAAGCTCTATTATCATCCCACTTGAGTTCGTCAGCCAATCAGGAACGAGATCTACTGTCCTAATATTCTACGGTATCGGGTCACTGACCTGATATGCGATTAAATATCAGGAAAAGTTCATCTAAAACTCTTGTAAAAGACTTAAAAAATAGTTAAAACATCAATTTTCCTTTAGTTAAAATAATTAGAATAAATATGGTCTGGAGTTCGCGACGGCAAAAAACAAAATGGTTTTCTGTCGCGACGGCAAAATAGTACGCCAAAAACGCAATCCTTTTTGGCTGAGGACACATTAAGTTTTTCTTTATTTGGAAGTTTAGGTGGGATGATAAATATTAATAATCGGGCAAATTTGGTTTGATTCTGCAAAATATCAGAGCTCGTTTGGTCTCGCCATGGGTATTTTGGCTTGACTGCGTCTCGCCAAAATACGAACCACGGCTCGACCAACTCGCCTGATATTTTGCCGAATCAAACCAAATTTGCCCGATTATATATAAGTATCATGCAAAGGATTCGCCATATCTGAGGAGTAGACGTTAAAGGAAAGATGGAAAAGGACCCAATCGAAATTGTGCACTGTAAATTTATTAGATGGTTATTAGGCGTGAATAGATATTGCACCTTTAACGCATGTAGGGCTGAAGTGGGGCGTTTCCCGTCGAGAATGGACGCAAAGTGCAGAGCGATTACGTTTTGGAAAAAAATAATAAACGATCAGAAACAAACCAAATTATCGAGCAAAGTATTTTTCGACACCCTCATAAATGAAGAAAAGGAATTTGGCACAAAAAGCTGAAGAGCATTTTGGATCTCGCCGACATGAGTGACGTTTGGTTGACAGGACAAATCACGATCGAAAGCGTTAGACAAAGATTATATGCGATATCGAACAACAACAAACAAAATATCCAACCCCCCTTCCCCCCTCGGCCCATGGAAAGGTGTTCTACCCGTCTGGTATTTCCAAAGAAAAATACAGTATTTGCCTGGAAAAAATCTGGTAAATTGACAGGCTCTCTTTGTTTCTTGAGCGACGCCGGGAATATTGGCCTTGCCTTGACGTTTCCCGCGCACATTTGTATGGGATTTCTGCACACTCTCGTTTTTGTGGGGTTCCTGTGACCCTGGAATGGAGAGGAAAGCTCTCACTTCCCCGGACGAAGAGGGAGGGTGTATAGTGACCTAATACATAGCCTTGTTCTCATTATCACACGGAATTTCTGCAAAAACCTATCCATGGCACACGCATGGGAAGTGTTCGGCAGAAATTCCGTGTGGAAATAGAACGAGGCTATGTAATAGTTCACTATACACCCTCCCTCTACGCCCGCGGGGAAAAATTCATTCCCCTCTCGTCAAAAACGCTCCAACGGCTCCAACCAAAACCCAAGCATCTGCTGAAATCAACGTACGCGTTCTCGATACAGGACGCCCGTGTGTAGAGGGCGCTCGTCCGCCCGTGTGTGCGAACTGGATCCTATTCCATCATGGCTAGTGAAAAACTGCGCTCAGGAGTTAGCACCAGTTATCGCGCAGATGGTTAATTCATCTCTGCATAGTGGCTGTGTTCCTGAAAACTGGCTCTCATTATCCCCTTGCTCAAGAAGCTGGGCTTAGATCTTGTGTATAACAGCTTCCGCCCTGTGAGCAATTTGCCCTTTGTGTCTAAGATAGCGGAAAAGACGGTAATCCCTCAGCTTCTGGAACATTGCAGTGCAAATGCTCCGCTCCCTACCAACAGTCTTCATACCGACAGTATCATTCAACAGAGACTGCGCTTCTCAAGGTACAGAACGACATCCTTATGAACATGGATAAACAAGAGGTTACTCTCTTGATTTTGCTAGACCTCAGCGCAGCGTTTGACACGATAGACCACTGCATCATGGGTGAAATACTCGAGGAGGACATTGGTGTTACCGGCAGAGCTCTTGGTTGGCTCAAGTCATTCATACCGATAGGAAACAGCGTGTAATGATAAACAGACAGCAGTCTCAGGACTTTGAAGTATCTAGTGGGGTTCCTCAGGGAAGCTGCCTTGGCCCTATATTATTCATTCTTTATGCTTCGCGTCTGTTTCAAGTTGCTAGGAAACATCTTCCAGAGGTACAGGGATATGCTGACGATACACAATTGTATCTGTCCTTCCGCCCCGGGATGTCT
This sequence comes from Scolanthus callimorphus, assembly GCA_033964015.1. Classification (NCBI taxonomy): domain Eukaryota; kingdom Metazoa; phylum Cnidaria; class Anthozoa; order Actiniaria; family Edwardsiidae; genus Scolanthus; species Scolanthus callimorphus. The sequence continues at coordinate 24,379,827 of CM066911.1, read as the reverse complement.
GCGTCGCAGGATGAAACTGTAACAGCTATGGAGGAGTGTATCTCAGATACTCGAAGATGGATGACTAGTCATCAGCTTAAAGTAAATGATGATAAAACTGAATTTCTTATCATCGGTTCTCGTAAACTGTTACATAAAGTGGACATTGACAGCATCCATGTAGGCGCCTCAGATATCAAACCTGTTAGTTCCGTGCGTAACCTTGGGGTCTGGTTTGACAGTTCTATGTCCATGAACGCCCATGTGGGAAAAGTGTGTAGTAAAGCGTTCCGTGGTTTATACAACATTCGGCAGATTAGGAAGTTCCTGTCCGAGGAATCGACCAAGATCCTAATACATGCGTTTGTTACTTCTCATATAGATTACTGTAACTCTCTAATGTTCGGGTTGCCCCAGCACCAGCTGGGTCGCCTGCAGAGAGTACTTAATGCCGCAGCTCGGGTAACATGCCAAGTACCCCGTTTCGATCACATCACACCAACCTTGATGCAGCTGCACTGGCTACCGTTCAAGTGGCGAATACACTTTAAGGTGGCTCTTCTTGTATACAAAGCCCTACATGGCTTGGCCCTTCCCTACCTCACGGAGCTTCTCCGAGTCAAGGCTACGAGTCGTTATACTCTACGCACCAGTGATCAGCTTCTTTTAAAGGTTCCGAGGACAAGATGCAAGACGTTCGGTGACCGCTCGTTTGCTTTTGCGGGTCCTAAGATATGGAACTCTCTCCTGTTGTTGTTCGAGAGAGTGATAACATCGAACAAGACCAAACTTAAGACCTATCTTTTTAAATGCGCGTACGAACTATAAGACCTACATGATTTTTAATGAACTTTTAATGGGCTGTAATATATTTTTAAGCACATTTGTATTATATTGTTACATTTTTATCATTATTATTATTATTGACATTTTTCTTGCTAATGTAAAGCGCTTCAGAATACTTTGGTAATTTAAGCGCTATATAAATGCCATTATTATTTTTTATTATTATTAAAAAGCCGAAAGAAAATGCACCCCGATATCATAGTTCATAATGCCCTCAACTGACTCGGAATTTACACGGCCTTTCTGCCGAGCACGGATAGTTCTACATGCAATGGCAATGAGATCGACTATTTGTTACTAATAAATTCTAGAGTATGCGAGTGAAGCATGGGACTCCCACACAAGCAACTTAGTGGGTGAACTCGAAAAAGGTTCAAAGACGAGCGGCGCGGTTCGTGACAGGAAATTACACAGATACCAGCAAGGCAATATGACAAGGCGAATTAGGCTGGTCATCTCTCGCAAGAAGACGAGAAGTCGATAGACTTTGTTTGTTTAACAAAGATCTAAGCAATAGAACTTTGCTTCCATTGGCTGCTTAATTAAACCAACGCAGTACTAGACGCACATGCACAGTTCTTACTTTATCCCTCTTTCCACGCGCACAAATATATACATAGTTTAGCTTTATTCCTCGCACTATTATAAACTGGAACTCTCTTTCCCAAACTGCTGTAAATATCGCCAGTGGCGGTGACCGAGCAGTTCCGCCAGCATTTATACCGCTGGTCACTCGCGTTGCATATATATCTTTAATTGTGGTTGCATCATTAAATAAGAAATAAGTGAAGTGAAGTGAAATCAAGCGATTCCGCGCGCGCTGATTGGTCTTAGCAAGAGAAAGAGAACGCAACCCCAACACACGGATCTCTTTCCACGACAGTGGCAGAAGAGCGTGACACTTTCTATTTTTAGAACAGGGAGCTATTTTTAGCGGCGCCTTCTGATTGGACGTGCCCTAGCAACAGACATCACTGTGAGGATGCATGTGTGACCAGTATGCTACGTGTCGCTGCACTGTTGCTGTTCTCGCATCACTTCATATCTGGGCGAGCGAAAGGGGGATCTCTCAATTTTTTGGGCAAAAATCTTAAAAGTCGCTTGAGTAATTATTCTAAAACAATTAGTCGCCGATATTTACGTCGGCTTCGGCGACTAGTTGTTAAATATAGTCTTTGGCAACTCGCGCAACGAAGACACTACCTTCGCACCGTTCACAAGAACAATTGTGTATCTTGGCGAGGGAAAACTAACCAAAAATGCAGTTACAGGCCTGGCGGGCAGTCACTATGTTCGAAAGAAGAGTAAGCGTGAGTTCGACGTTACAGGCATAGGAATTCGTCATCATTTGGGCCGCGCTTCACGCAAATGAATAATAATAATTTCGTCATTTCGGTGTGCAATTGCGCGCATGAATAATAAAACCTACAGGATTTGCTTATACATAAAAAACGGAATGTTCATCTACACTTTCTCTGAGGCTTGATGCAATGCGTTTATCAAAATTCGGGCACGCTTCGCGCGCAAAACGAAGAACAATGTGATCCCTTCTCTCTGTAAATTGTCTTCTACTAGGTCAATTTATAGAGGGGGCGGGAGGGGGGGGGGGGGCACGAAAACGTTTAACTGCTTTCGATCTTCTGAAAACTAAAATTAACTGCGTTCTTTTCTATGTCTAATACTATAGACTATATTGAGTGGCATCGAAAAAAGTATTCAAATTTCGTACTAGTGTCACTTATGCTGGTTTTCACGAGCGACGGAAGCGTAAGAGAGCGGAGACGGAAGCGCTAGAGTCTTACGTTACGTCGCGTGAAAACCAGCTTGACGTAAGCGGAAGCAGCGAAAGAAGAGCAGAGAGTTTGAAAGAAAAGCCAAGGCAAATGCAAATTTATCGAAAGTTCTTGTTTAGTGCCTCTGCGAGTGAAAATGCTGAAGAAAAAAAAACAAGCCGAGCCCACTTAAGCTTTGTTCGTCAGCTCTAATTAAATACTACTCTGGCAACGTTTATTACCTCGATTGTGAGAACTAATTTACCGGAATTGAACTAATATAAAACAAATATATAATATACTCTCAGCTGGCAGATAACTTCACAGAAAGTCGACTAGAAATTTGATTTCGGACATGTTTTCTTAATAACAAGTCCTAGAATTCTCGAATCCATAGATACTCTTTAGCTATAGGATATCCGAAAAAATAAATAACTCATTAGAATTTAAGAAAGAGCGCTTTCTGCACTGTTTACCAAGCGTGACGAGGTCACGCGTTCGAATATGTTAGCCTAGGGAGGCACTCGCTGAAAACAAAGCGTATCTCTTCAACTTCATCTAGGACAATATTTTATACCTGCTGTTCAACAAAAATAACAAACAAAACATTTGTCCCCAGTTCTTTTGATTTGATAGTGTTCTTATATTAAAACAAGTAGGACTTTTTTTAATTGAAGCACTGTCTTCAGATATTACGTGACGGCCGTAGATGTTTGTTGAATGCGTGGCAAAATGAGGAAGGAAGTAATTTTTTTGTGTTGTCTTTTTCTATATTACAAGAGAGCAACAACAAAGAGGATTAGAGATCAAAGAAGCTGTATGATTGGCAGTATCATTTAAAAGATTTCGTTAAAAATTAATTAAGTTGTGAATAAGCTTTTGATATATCAGATGTCGCTGAAAGCGTGACAGACCGTCTGAGTGTGATTATTTCACGCCGGCGAGCTGAGAGGTACATTGTCGACGTGTTGGGGCTTTGAAAATGCGAATTTGGGCTTCGATACGAAGGGAATACCCATGGCTGAGAAGCAGAAGAATAAGGTGCTTAATTTTAGCGTGTTTTGTTTGATTGTGGTATTTATTTTGCTGCATAATGAGAGGACACAGTTCACAAGATTCCATTCTAGTGCTATTTTACGGACGACGATCAGCACGCGTACGCTCGCCAATAATAATCGATCTTCTAATTCCCATGTGGGGACGAATTCCATCAAACCTTATCCAGAAGCCTCAGAGGGTGGTATAGTTCCTGCGGAAAGCAAGAAGTTTGGTACAGAAAACAATGATAAACTTGAAACTAGAAGTGATGAAAAAATGGCTACTGGGGAAAACGAAATTGATAGATCAAGGTCGTCAACTGGGCATGAAAGGGTCAAGTTTCTTCCTTCTCGAAAAGATTCAGATGATGAAGGGCATTCAGATAAAAATATTATGGAAAAGTCTAGCCATTCAGTAGTCAGACCTGCTGCGGAACATATCAAAGTGAGCAACGGACAGAAAAGTTCTGAGCTGCTGGAAGGCAAACAAATTGATTCAAGAATCACTATTAAAAATTCAGCAGAACGATCTCCATTTCAGCAGAATCACAGCCAACACATTAAATCTTCGACAACATCCACTAAATCTAGAGCTGTTGTGGCCTTGGATATGAAAAAATCCCATTTTAATTCAAAATTGTTAGCTAAAAGAGTAAATGCAGCTGGAAATTTAATAAGAAAATCAATTAGTACCTCTAAATCAAATACAGCTCAAACAACAAAAGGGAAATTAATAGTTAAAAAAAAGGGCCCAACAGAAGCACCCCTTACAAAAGGTCTGCATTCACAACAGTTGGTACTACTAGAATATCTATTGCACCAATGACAACTACTATAAGGCCAAACCCTCAGAAGACCACTACCAAGCAGCCAATATTACCTGTCCCAGAAAAACTCAGGCCTGTTACTAATGTTGATCCCTGTCCACATTTTCTTAACAAAAAAGAAATATTGTATGGGAAATGTCAACCCCATGTTCCAAACAAAGAAGGATGTGACCTAGCAAAGCATCTGTATAAATTAAAACCTGAACTGTTGAAATGCAAGGACATGGGCTATGGAGATATTTGCAGAATTAAAGTATTGGATAAAAAAATTAGGAATTGGAATCAGACATACACAGTGGACTGTGGACTGGCTAGGGGCATTTGCCAGGAGGATGCAAAAGGATCTAAGCTATTTCATGTCTCTGTCATGGATCCAGTTCATGGAATAATGAGAACAAAACAGTATTCAACAGTCACTGACCTAGAAACAAGTCTGCCAAAAATAATCAGTGAAAATATAGCTAGAAAGTTATATTTTGTTGTACTACACTGCTTTTTGAAAACGATGCTGATGAGTAGGACAAAAAAGGTTTCCCAGTTATTGACCTTTGATCCAAGGCTAACCCTAAGACACGGGGGCACAGTGCGGCCAAGCGGACTGGTTAACATTAACATTCTTCTTCTTGATTCTGTATCCCGTGCTCATTTCTACAGGTCTTTACCCCAAACCATTGACTTGTTCAGACAGTGGGACAAAAATCCTTCAAGTTCACCTGCAAAAGTGTTTGATTTTGAATTATTCCAAGCAGTTGAAGGTCATACTGCAGAAAATACTCATGCAATGTTCACAGGCAAGCTGTTTCCAGAACATCTACGGCATTCTAGGGTTCCGGTGGATGCTGGGTACCTATTTGGTACATTCTACAAGAATGGTTACCAAACCATGTGGCAGGAGGATTTGTGTTGGAGAGGGATCTGGGGACTAATGCTTGATATGACAGCAAACCAGTTCCGTGAACTTGCACATAAACTGAAGGAGAATTTCATTGACCATACAGGTAAAGTCTGAACGATGTACATGCTTCTAGTTATAATGACACTACAGAAGACAATATGTTATTACCGGCTGGGAGGTCCGTATAGGGAAGAACTGTGACCAATAAATAATTATTTTTTCCAACTCTAAAATTTGATTTCAATTGTTCAATGAAAACCTGCTCGTGCAAATGGTTGCCATGACCTACTGTAGGTCACACATGCTGTAAGAAATGTCCTCTAAGAAAAAATTGTCGAAGATGCTACTCACTAAAAAAAATTAACAATTAGACTACGAGTTTGAGTTTTCTATGAGTCAATAGATAGCTAATGAGGCACGTAGCGCCGAGTTGACTATTTGACTCATAGAAAACTAGAGTAGTCTAATTGTTAATTATTTTTAGTGAGTAGCATCTTCGACAATCTTTTAACTGTTAGTACTTACTGTAAAGTTTTGGTGCATTTCCATTGGTTGAGTGGTCACCAAGCCACTATCAGCAAATGGTTGCGCTGCTCAAAATTTAGTGTTGTACAATAGAAACAATAGGCCTCTACTGTCTCAGGATGTGGGATGGTAATTGATTTCCCCATTCAAACATCTTTATGCTGCTAAATCCGTTGTATCACGACCCATGTTTTCTGAATCATCAAATTGTTTTGATTTTTTTCTTTACCGTTCCGTCAATCAAACTATCTGAGCCAATAAAATTCTTGCCCTGTTTTGTCTGAACTAAAACGTCGCATCGGAAAGCCAGGCGACTGCACTAGGCGAAACAGGGCAATAATCTGATTGGCTCATAAGATTTGACTGGCGGAACAGCAAAGCCAAAAAAATCGATGTTTTGAAAACGTGGGTCGCGATGATTGCATCGCAATTTTAGCTGTAACATGCATATTAGCTGTAACATGCATATTGTTGTTCTTTGTAAAAAATCACTATAGGTATAACCCATTCCAGCTGTGAGGTCCTTGCCAGCTACAAGACGACCACACCCTTCAGCGGCCCTAAAGGGGACCAGATTTGCTACAATGGCGAGTTCCAATTGTCCTACTTCCTCAACTACACTATAGCTACTTTGAAGGCCATTGAAGAGGACAAGTACGCCTTGCCTATTTTGTCGTACTTCACTTCTAGTGTTGGACATGACCACAGGGCTGTGAGAACTCAGACAGCAGATCCTCAGCTGAGGAAGTATGTTTCAGAACTTGCACACAGTGAAAACACAATAACAATCATCATGGCAGATCACGGTAATACGTATGCAGAGTACACCATCAAAGTTCTAGAGGGACGCTTTGAGATGTTCCACCCAAGTTTATTTATGATAGTCCCAAATAAGGTAGCACAGTTGCTAGGCAACGATGCTATGGCAGCCCTCTCAACCAATCAACACCGATTTGTTACAGTGATCGACTTGCATCACACTCTTATGGCACTTGCGATGCCCTTAACAGGGCGTGTCTCCCCACGTGGGCTTTTTTCCCCCATATCCGCTGACAAAACGTGCAATGACGTGGAACTACGGACACCAAATCTTTGCGTTTGCGACGGTTGGGATAGCCCTACGACGAATGACACACTCAAAATGGCCATCGCGGAGTTTGCTTTTGGAGAACTTAACAATATGATCGAAGATCAAATAATGAAAAATTATCCATCAGAACAGAGTACGCGCTCTTGTGTCAGGTTAAAAATCAATAGAATACAAGATGTCCGCGAGAGACATAACTCAGTCAATGGCACGCTTATAACTTCTATGGATATTTATGTCGACGCCGGAAACGCAGCTCCACAATCTGAGGACTTATTTCATGTGGAAGTCGGGTCTGTAGAAAAACCTGAGCAAGCTTCTCTCGAGATGCATCTGCTGCAGTTTGACCGTCTTTCTATGTTTGGTAGCTACAGGGTCTGTGCTGATAAAGGTGTCAATCCCAAGCTGTGCATTTGCTCTAAGAAGACCAATAGACCGTTTGGGACTCTACCATTTGATAAGCCTGATCCACTCGAACGAAAGCTCGCACTACATCTTGAGGACTGCATATCGATCTGGCAGAGGAATTCATCGATAAATGCATTCGCGTACGACGTGGAAAATTACTGTTGGCAGACAGAATTCGTTTTATCTGTTGGTGCGAAGTTTAATAATATGAGATTTTCGAGGGCTTTGCCTTTTAAAGTTACTATTCCGCCCGGAAGAAGGAAATTTATTTTCTCTTGTAGGAAATATTACGAGTTCTGGGAAAGCAGAATAACACTGAATGTCAAGATAGTAGAAGTATTTAGAAAGCAAAAATCTGTATAAAAAAATCAAGAGTCAGTTACCTGGAATGGTACTACTTTAGTAGAAACCCACTGGTATATGGATCTTGAAATTTGATTGGCTCCCAACTAACTGACGCGATATACAGTAAAGTGAAACGTTACCATAAAACGTTCTAAGATATTTACAGCTGTTTTAAGTATTCTGCGAACTCTTGAGATCGATTTCCAACCGTCAAACCGCTTTCTGGCTTCCGTCAATCAAACTTTGAAGCTCTTTGGAATACACAGAATTCAGTTATTCGCCATCCTAGTGAAATGCCCCAACACACAGCATCTTTTGCTATCTTTTTCTAAACAAATGGCCTAACTTGCGGTCGGCGAAGACTCAAATTAAACTCGAGAGTTTGATTGACGGAAGACAGAACGCCATTGGAAGTCGAACGCGAGAGTTCGCAGAATACTCAAAACAGCTGTAAAACGTCACACATATTACCGTAGTACAGGTTGTTTTAGAACTTCGAGCAATTTGAACATAAAGCGGTCAAAAATCTTGTTACTAAAAGATAACAAATCTTTTGATTTGGTCTTGGTGTTTTTGAAAGCTATGAATAGTGATAAGCTGTTATTGTCCCCCAAACAATTCTCATGGGAACCTGAGAAAATAAAAAATCACAGTTCACAGAAATGTTGCACTAAGCATGAAACATTTTTGCCAATGGCTATTCTATGTACATTCCTGTATTATTTTAGAAAACTTTGAAATTCAGTTTCCCGGGTCTCCATGATAATTTTTTGGCGGGACTACCACTGTTTATTTCTTTCATGGGAACCCTCAAAATCACACCAAAATAAAGGCAATAGGTATCAAACTTTTTAGTAACAATATGTTTGGCCAAGCAGTGGTCGAATCTCTAAAACACTCTGTTCCTGCGATAACTAGAATACTAGTTTCTACTAAAGCAGTCGGGATACTTGCTTGGTTAATTATTAATTTATTGAGCCGCACTACTCAATTTTTAAATAGCGGCAAGCAGATATTTTTTGGGGTTTTTTACTAGGTAGGTTTTGATCACTAGGTGTTGTGTCACGTAACATTGGGGTAACCGACTCATAATTAGAATCTATGCATATTTTACTATTCTCGAATATATATAGTGACATTAATATTTAATACAATATTTTTGGAAGCGTACAAGCTGTCATCTTTTTCGTGTAAAGATCCAACACTACTCTTCTGGCTCGTGGCAAGTTCTTTAGTCGTCATCTTGCAAGTATTCTAGAAGGCAACAGCCAGCGTGTCTGTGTATTACAGATCAACATGTCACGTTCTGATTGCGTGACGCTACCCAGACCTGAGTTCTGCTGCGTGATCTTCTTATCGCGTTAGGGATTTTTCTCTTCTGCTTGAGTTGTGTGTCATACCTGGGTGCTCACTGTTGATTGAAATGTTTCGTCGTTTCCTCTGTGTTCCACGTCTTTTGGATGAGACAATAAACCGAGTTTAAAGAGCCTGTGTCAGCCGCCATTTTGACAGCACAGCAACATACCAAGTCGGAGAAAGCATCCATTTCCATCGGCTGATTTAAAGAATATAGAGCAATTTTCTCGATTGAATTTGGTAAATCAAACCTGAAAGTTTGTTTTTAGATGATGATTTAGAGATTTATACATGTAATTCGAACAGAAATAAAAACAAGGGAGTGGCTGACATGGGCTCTTTAACGTGCAGTATATGACATCACGTCAGAGAACATGTGACACTGCTAACATAGCATGTTCAGACACGTGACGTGAGATAACATGACGTAACACCGATATGACGCATGATTAAGCATAACATGGCGTGGCATGAGATAATGTGACGTGACACTGATGACATGTCACGTGATCAGATAACATGACGTGAGGTAATATGACGTGACACTGATGACAAGACATCACACAACATGACGTGATGTGAGATAACGTGATGCGACACTGATACCATGACATTATACACAAGTGACACTGATGACATGACATTATACATGACCTGACGTGAGATAACGTGACGTGACACTGATGACATGACACATGATAAGACACAACATGACTTGACGTGAGATAACGTGACGCGACACTGATGCCATGACACATGATAAGACACATTATGACTTGACGTGAGCTAACGTGACGCGACACTGATGCCATGACACATGATAAGACACAACATGACTTGACGTGAGATAACGTGACGCGACACTGATGACATGAAACATGATAAGACACAACATGACTTGACGTGAGATAACGTGACGTGACACTGATGCCATGACACATGATAAGACACAACATGACTTGACGTGAGATAACGTGACGCGACACTGATGCCATGACACATGAGAAGACACAACATGACTTGACGTGAGATAACGTGACGTGACACTGATGACATGACACATGATAAGACACAACATGACTTGACGTGAGATAACGTGACGCGACACTGATGCCATGACACATGATAAGACACATTATGACTTGACGTGAGCTAACGTGACGCGACACTGATGCCATGACACATGATAAGACACAACATGACTTGACGTGAGATAACGTGACGCGACACTGATGACATGAAACATGATAAGACACAACATGACTTGACGTGAGATAACGTGACGTGACACTGATGCCATGACACATGATAAGACACAACATGACTTGACGTGAGATAACGTGACGCGACACTGATGCCATGACACATGAGAAGACACAACATGACTTGACGTGAGATAACGTGACGTGACACTGATGACATGACACATGATAAGACACAACATGACTTGACGTGAGATAACGTGACGCGACACTGGTGCCATGACATGATAATACACAACATGACTTGACGTGAGATAACGTGACGCGACACTGATGCCATGACACATGATAAGACACAACATGACTTGACGTGAGCTAACGTGACGCGACACTGATGCCATGACACATGATAAGACACAACATGACTTGACGTGAGATAACGTGACGCGACACTGATGACATGACACATGATAAGACACAACATGACTTGACGTGAGATAACGTGACGCGACACTGATGACATGACACATGATAAGACACAACATGACTTGACGTGAGATAACGTGACGTGACACTGATGACATGACACATGATAAGACACAACATGACTTGACGCGAGCTAACGTGACGCGACACTGATGCCATGACACATGATAAGACATAACATGACTTGACGTGAGATAGCATGACGCGACACTGATGACATGACACATGATAAGACACAACATGACTTGACGCGAGCTAGCGTGACGTGACACTGATGCCATGACACATGATAAGACACAACATGACTTGACGTGAGATAACGTGACGAGACACTGATGTCATGACATGATAGGACACAACATGACTTGACGTGAGATAACGTGACGCGACACTGATGACATGACACATGAGAAGACACAACATGTCGTGACGTGAGATAACGTGACGCTACACTGATGCCATGACACATGATAAGACACAACATGACTTGACGTGAGATAACGTGACGCGACACTGATGCCATGACACATGATAAGACACAACATGACTTGACGGGAGATAACGTGACGCGACACTGATGTCATGACACATGATAAGACACAACATGACTTGACGGGAGATAACGTGACACGTATATGTATATGGAGAAGACACGAACACGCATCAGGGTTCTTCAAATCAAAATTTGTGGAGCTCCTCTGAATCAATCTCATCACACCTCTGAATGATGGCTGCAGTTCACATGAAAGTCGTATTATAAATACAATAAAGCGGATGTCAGATAAGTGTCGAAAACTAAACGCAAAGGGCCGTAGCAAGCCTCCAAAAACTGGGAGGGGGGGAGGGGGGGGGGGGGCACGACATATAAAATAACTGAAGGAATTTTAAGTAAAGTTGAAACTCTTTTGCGCGCGAAACGCGCCGAAAATTTAGAGCCTAGCATGTGAAATTATTGGGAGAACGTTGATATGCAGGGTACAAGATCGGAGTTTTAAGGGTTGTTTGGGGAAAAAGTTGGGGGGGGGGGGGGGGGGTGACGGGCCAAGAGCGCATGTGCTCATGCGCGCCTGCTCAATCACTGCCTAAACAAAGATCCTACATTCTCGTACCCAGAGCTCCCCGGCTCTTCACCCCGCGGGGGGAGGCGCTCTGGTGACAGCCACCGACGCATGCTCAATTTATGCCTTAAAATTACTTTAATTAAGAGCGTTCAAGTCAAACGAATGGCAGAGTTATTTTGACAGACGTTTCTATAAAGCGAGATTAAGCTACTTATGTACGCGTGCGCGCCATTTCAGCCAATCAGCGAAGGCCCTCAAATAGATGTCACCAGAGTCTCTCCTGCGAAGCGACGAGCCGGGAAGCTCTGGGTTCGGGAATGTATTAGCTCACAATAGGAACGTGTAGGAAACGCAAGTCTGATTTACTTTTCACGGTCATCTGCGCTGTGAAATATCCACAAGTGAAATTATTATCCATTTCTTACTTTATACAGGAGCCTGCGCTGTAACGCCGTGAAGACATCATGGCGATACTTTTTTGTTTACTTACTGTTGTTCCTAAATCTGGAAGGCAACGCGAGAAAGATAGTCGGTGTGCGCTACCTGGTCAATACCACACTCAATACCATCTACAACCTAACAGACCCACTTACAAGGCAGACCTGTACTTTCACGCGTGTTTTTAATACAAGTGTCGACATATTGTTACCCCTGACCAAGGCCTGCGAATATTTACCCGACGATTAAATAGTGAACCCAAAAGAGCATGTATACTTCAAAGGCCATGGATGTTCGTTTGGACTTAAAGCAAGCCTTTCATTAGCCTGAGTTAACAGACGCCCGCTCAAAATCTTTTGATTAACTGTTAACTGTCTGTTAACTCAGGCTAGCCTTTCATCAGCAAGCTCGAAACCATTAGCAAGCCAGTACCGAAACAGATGCTGGGAAACTGTACACAATTTGCGATATGTAGAACATCTTGTCGGGGTCATCGCAATAGCGTTGAATTCCCTGGTTGTCATGGTAACGAGGAAGATGAGGACCAATATTGACGTTCCTGCTTGTGTGTCACATGGCCATGTGTGATATTACCATTGGTATGTACGCCGTCTCTATCGTAAGCGGGCATCGCGAGGTCCATGACGTACCAGTTGTTCCGCGCGTGGAGGAAGACTCATTGTCCGTATTACAGGATCATGCTCTTTATGGCCCAATTCTTGGAGGTGGTCACCTCGTTGACGGTCACAATAGAGAGGTAACTGGCAATAGTGTTTTGTATGAATCCCGCACTTAGACTGTCCAAGTGTATGGCGGCGTGTCTTGCTATTGCGTATTCGCCATGGCCATATATCCGCCCTCACTCAGGCCTACGACTATCAGAAGATCCGAGACGACTTCATGTGTATCTTGATGCATGGTAGCACAGGGGCGTAGCCAGGGGGGGTTCCAGGGGTTCCGGAACCCCCCCTCTCCCGCAGCGGAACCCCCCCCCCCCCCCCCCCTCTGTTTTGGACCGACTTACTACTAAAATTGTAAATATTTACTAGACAACAAATAAAAGCTTCAATAAAATGTAGCAAATTTCTTCAAACGCTAGTTTTTCCCCGAGATCAATATTTTTGGCTGGGTTTCCTGTGGCGAGAACGCAAAAAAAACGTCCGATCTATGTGGAGTTTTTTATTTTTTTAATTTTGGAACCCCCCCTCTCATAAGTGCTGGCTACGCCCCTGTAGCAGTAACAAGGTGTGCTACTCTATTAGTCAAATCATACTGATCGTTTCTCTTTCCATCTGGCCTTTCATCTTCTTACAATACGCACATATCTATGTTTTCGTCAAACGCTCTGGAAGAATATCTCAGGCGAGAGCGGCATCTCACCGTTTGGCCGCGGATAGCTATGCTGGTCACCACAAACTTCCTATTTTTCATCTTCCCAGCGATCACTCTCTTGGGTGGTAACACAGGTAGCGTAAACTTAGCAGATGATACTGTTATGAAGCAGATTTTATTCGGTTGGCTTCCACCAGTTGTCGTTATACTAAATGCTTGTATGAACGCTGTACTGTTCGCCTTTAGGTATGATAAGTTCGTGTCTGGTCTCAACACAGGGTCTGGATGGGGGGTCCGCATGTCGGTAGTCAGTTAAAATTTCGGTAATTTGTCGGTAGTCAGTTAAAATTTTCGGTAGTCGGTAAATTTCAGATAAAAATAATAAAGAAGTAGTAAAATTGAAAATGATTTGAGTCTCTCATTTGGAGACGTTATATCTGTTATATTCTTTGTCCGTGTTTTAAGTTTCTTTTTTGCCATCGAATATAAATTATTTTAGTATATCTCAATGATAAAAAGAGATTTAAAAAAGTCCTAGCCTTTTCAGCACTCGTTTCTGCAGCTCTCACTCACACAATGATAAGCTACACGGGAGCCGTAACAATAAAACCAGGGCCTTGCAAACCTCCAAAAACTGGCGGGCACGGTAATAAAAACACAAGAAAGCTTGGAAAGTTTAATAAACACTTTTGCGCGCGAAGCGCGCCGAAAATTTACAGCCCAGCATGTGAAGTTACCGCATGCAGGGTGCACAATCGCATAATTTTTTCTTTTACTCTTCTGCTTTTGCATGATTTTTTTTAACCCGTAGCTTGCAGGACACTTTTTTCAAAATATTTTTTTTCTCAAAAGTCAAATGGTCGGCCCCTAACTTGATCAAAACTTGCGTTTCGCTTGGCCACCTCAGCGCAAGTGAACAAATCTGTGCAAGTCACAACTTCATGCATCGACTTGTGTGTTTCGTTTGGCCAGGGCTTTATATAGAAGCGCTCGTGTAGTAGATAGCCGAGTTCGCAAGAATATAAATTAGGGTTTATGTATGTTGACGATAGAAATGAAGAGAATACGGGCAATCATAGATTGTCGGTAGTCAGTAAATATTTTTTTGTCGGTAGTCAGTAACTTTTTCCCCGTTTTGTCGGTAGTCGGTTATTTTTTAAGGCCGTTTGTCGCTAGTCGGTTAACCCCATCGAGACCCTGTCAACAGTTTGTTGCAGTACCTTACACGAGGTTTTTCACGTTTCACACGAGCAGGTGCGACGCGACAAGGCACCAATTGCGTTAAGTCGCGCAATGTTGATCTCAATCAGAAGTCTAGATCTGACTTTACTTTAGTTATGAAGAACAACAATGGTAAACGGCATTTCAAGGATTTCGGACGTCTCATTCGCAAAGTGATGTGTGTATGATCGAAAGAGAATGAGCGATTGGCACTCAAGGTATACTCTTCACCTCACCCTAACAGTTTAACAGAAAAAACATTCCTCCTCACGCTGAAACATTTCAGGGGTTCAAGAGATGTTTTCTGGATTGCCGAATTTGCTATTCTTAAGAATTAAGAAAGGAGTAAAAATTGGGGGTGTGGGCCATGTTTGAAGTTCATCGACCACTGAAGCCCAGGCCGATGAACTACAGTATCTAGATTCTGTGCTGGCTGGGCTAAAGAAGAATGCGGGCAGACGAAGGGAGACAGTGCGAGCCTTGTAGTCCCCATCCTCTACTGGCTGATTATTAAACCCGCGTCAGCACTAAGGCTTTCACCATCTTCCATTACCCAGAACCGAATCATTTGGTTCGTTTTGTTTGTGTTGTTTTGGAACTGCAGTGAAGCGCCCACATAACTTCACTATATTGCAGCCCGAACCTTATACTCCTGCCAGCACATTTATAGGTCACATTGGCACAAATGACAGGCATGTGGGAGTGGATTTTGCGCGCAACATTGGTGCGCATGTTTTCGTAGTAGGTCAGCTCAGCTACGTCACAAAATTTCGCAAGAGATTGTTGAAGAAGAGTATTCTTGGCAAAGATAAGATGACATTGTTGCGATCTGGCCCGTGAGGAAGAAAACAAATAGGTACCATTTCGATTAAGCTTTTCGAGTCTTTAAAATAGAATAAGGAGCTGCTAGAGTTAAACTTGCCGGTTTCAAGTCTGTTAAATATAGCATATCTGTCCTGGGATAACTTTGTCACTGCTATAGTTTCGAAGTAATCCAATTCAGTCTAATGAAAAACAGTTTCTTATAAAATTACTATCACTTTATTTCACAACCATTTTAGCATTATTTTGTCGAACATTGAAGTCAAAACAAGGGGAATCCCCTACCGTCGCCATTGTGTTGGTTTCAATGGACTACCCGTAATTTACATAATATAATTGCCTTACAAATCAGGCATGCGTGGCTACCTATACTCCAGACACCGCTTGACAGGGTTCCCACGTTTTCTGGCTTTCAAAATTCCAGGACTTTCAAGGACCTTTTCAAGAACGTTTCGAAAAATTTAATGACCTTTCATAATGAAAAATGCGGCGTTTTAGTTATGCACCAGTCAATTGACAGCCCCGCACCCCCCCATTCGCGCAATAGCGGGGTACTAGTGGGGCTTTCGTACAGAATTCACACTACATTACTGCCCGGTTGTCGGGAGATGCGCTTTCTTTCACAGCTTCCACCAGAACATCGAGCGGGGAGTCACTCTCTTCCCAGGGACACAACACAACAGAAACCAGCCCGCTTTCCGGGCTGTCTCACCTCTATATGAACAGCCCTTACTTCACACAAGACACGACAAATACACAGATTTTTGTTACTTGAATTACACATATTTAATTTTAACCTACACTAGCGAAAGTACATGCAAGTAGAAAAATATGGTTTTATTGCGCTTTGCAATTGGCAAAACTGGGCGCCATTGACATGACTCTTTTCAATGAGTAAAAAACCTTTGTGTTATTTTTCTAAATTTGTTGGGCAAGGAGCACATTCACTCTTAATTGTTACCCTGGTGACGGTGCATTCACCTCTCAGATTGTCCCCGCAAACCGAGGCGCTCACTGCCTTTCACTTGCCAAAAAGGTGAATGCCCCGCTAATGCGCGAATGGGGGGGGGGGGGGGTTGTCAATTGACTGGTGCATTACTTCACACCATCGTCACTCCTCTGGCAACTCGTATGTTTAAGCGCTCGTTTTAACGGAGGGACAGAAGAAGGGACTGCATGATCGCGCATGATTCGGCGACGAAAAGAGCAAGCGATTCTACTTTCCCGAGAGAATACCAGTCTATTTCCGATGTCGCCGACAATCTTCATAAAAGTGGGATTGACAGTACACGGATGATCAGAAAACAAATCATGGGAGAATCGACGGTGCTGAAGGGAAGGTGTTGCCATGCAACGTTAGCAACCAAATCGTGACTTTTAAGACTTTAAAGTCTCACGGTAATATTGACACCCCTCCGTCCGTCTCTCCGCAGATTTTGATTATTGCAACTGTAGCAAATGCTACAGTCCGATTCCAGGCAGTGTTTATGTTTGTTTTGTCATTTATTGTTGCGCCGCAAGATTTTCTCCTAAGGGCCTGTTAACATGAGCGAGGGTGCCCTTGGCACCCTACCCTACCCCTTATCTATTGTTTAAGGTTACTGAGAACCTTCGCGCACGTGTTCGAAAAAAAAATCATACACGTCCTTAGTTTAACCAAAACATACCAACCTATATATCGTTGGAAAGCTTATAGAATGGACCAGCGAACTATGGCAAAAGAATTATTTTTTTCATAATGACAAATTTTTTTAAGGTTTATTAAAAATTCGGCTGTGAGAGTTTCAAGAGATAACGCTGTCGAACTGCTAGACCTTGACTCCCAAGTAACACATTGTTTTAATCTTTAAAGGTGTTTCTCAAAACCGTGTCTGCGTTTTTTTAAATTTTGCTTTGCTCAAAAGTTATCGAACGTTTAAATTTCGAAGGTCAAATTTTGTGGAATTTTCACGCTCTAAAAATTTTAAAAATTCATAACTGTTGAACTAAACAAAATTTAAAAAATCGCAGACACGGTTTTTGAGAAACACCTTTAAGGATTAAAACAATGTGTTACTTGGGAGTCATGGTCCAGCAGTTCGACAGCGTTAGCTCGTGAAAATAGCACACCAAAATATTTAATCAATTCTTTAAAAAAAATAAAAGGTATTAATAAGTGATTTCTTTTTGCCATAGCCCGCTAGTCCATTCTATAAGCTTTCCAACGATATATAGGTTGACATATTTTGGTTAAACTAAGGACGTGTATGATTTTTTTTTCGAACAACGTGCGCGAAGGTTCTCAGTAACCTTAAGCCGGTTCGTTTTACATAGGAGATAGGGAGCCCATAGGGGGTAGGGTTTCCCTACTATAATGGTAGGGTAGTAGGGCTACGTTTTGTCTGCGCAAGTCCATGTAAAACCAAATAGAAGGGATAACCCTAGGCGCTGGGGCTATCTCGTAGTTGTTGTATCACTGATCACGTGGAGAAAAGGCGCCAAACATAAATGACTACCAGTGCAATGGCTTCAAACTCTGGCAATAAACATGGCGAATACTTCCGTAAATATCAACTTGAAAAAATGGCGGAGAGTCTTGAGAGTTTCCAAGAGGAGGAGGAGGAAGTTCGGGTTGCAGAGACAGAGGAAGAAGAAGAAATGCGTCCCGAGAAATCTGAGGGAAGTTATCGCGAAGAAATTGTGGCTTCTCGCAAAATACCCGTTGCAAAGCCGACTAAACAAAAGGCCCCTGTCTCGACGAAAACCAACAAAAGGGTGAATGAAAAAATGAGCTTCTTTTGAGATATGTCAAGGAGTACAAGTCAAACTGAGTTTACTGCGGTTTTCGTAATTCTGCGAACTCTCGCTATCGATTTCCAACCGTCAAACCGCCTTCTGGCTTCCGTCAATCAAACTCTTGAGTCATTTTGTCGTTAGTTAGTGCTTTTTGATTGGCCAGCCCGTACGCAGTGCTAAAATGGCTTCCTGTCACGCCAGCCTTCTAGGTTACGTGCTGACCAATCAAAAAGCACAAAGAGTAACGAGGAAAAGACTCGGAAGTTTGATTGACAGAAGCTGTAATGTAGCCATTTGTTTACTATGTACAACAAAAGGTTCGAGGTTTAGCATATTAGTCAGCGGCGTAGCTAGGAATTTCTGAAGGGGGGGGGGGGGCGGATAGTGAAAACATGGGACGAAAATGCTCAAATTTTCTCCAGCAAATACAGTAAATGTATGGGAAACTTTCCGAGAAAGGGGGGGGGGGGCGCCCCCCCCCCCCTGGCTACGCCCCTGTTAGTAAGCCAACCCATACTCGTCCTGGTAGTAAGGCCGTCCAGCAGTGCATATTTATAGGAACAGACAAGATGACCGGAAAAGCAAGCACAAAAAACAACAGCAACACAACAACAACAACAATATCGGTACTTAGATTTCACCTAATTTCACCCCAAATGCTGAAAAATGTGGAGGTTTGGGGCAAAAAAAACACAAAAAAAAACAAGTGAAGAAAGAGCCAGAAAAATGAGGAAAGTTCTACAAGTGACAAAACAAAGAATTTCAAGTGTTACTCTTTGTACTTAATACAATTTTGTGGTAGAGTTTAATCGATAAAACTGTTACCTCTTTAAAGAGGTGTGGGGCATGCTCCCCGGGGAACATTTGGAAATTTCAGGTTCACAAGATGGCTGGAAATGTATCAAAACTTAGTGCAAGTGCAAGTTCCTCATTGTTTGAAAAAAAAAATTGTGTATCCCCCATTTTTGAGACCCCCCTGGATTTCGCCTCCCCCTCTCCGACATACTTTATGAACGCAGCCTTAGCATTTTGTATCAGGTCTGCAAGTATCATTAGGGAAAATTAATTTTCGATCCTTTATTAAGTACACTTGTTACATTATTTGTATCACTTTTCTCCAGAAAGGACATTCAAGAAACGGCGTCAAAATTTCACATAATGGCATTCAACTTGGCTAATCGGGTGGGGAAAAATATCTACAAATCTATAAATATCACTTCCTCCAAATTTCATGCTTGTATCGCCATTCCACTTTTAAAAAGCACTTGTCCACCGGATTCTTTATTATAGACAATGACATTTTCTTTCCAAATTTCGCAGCCGCAGAAGCCCCACCAGTCTATTATAAGAGAAGAGCGCCGTCGACGTGGCATTTATTTAAAACGTCTATAGATACATTCATCACATGAGTATGACGAGTCAATTCCACGGTAAATTTGACGCGAAAGTCGCGATGTGACGAGTGCGATATCGTTCTTCAAGTGAAATTTAACGTGGATTTCTAGAGTCGAGTGATGAATTTTTCTTGAATCCCATAGTAATTCGAGCTTTGAATTTTCTTTGCGCGCGGATAACCTGTATTTGTCGAATTCAACTTTCAACCATTGATTTCCACCTTAAAGGAGCGGTGTGACGATATTAGCACACTTATGGTGATATAAAAACATACAAAAACTGATGGATAGCCAAAATACTAGTCTAGGTTTGTTTAATAGCCCTTTAACTACAAATCGATCATGATTGTAGGCTTCACGGACCTATTACAGAGCGGGTGGAAACGGATTGCAACAATGAATTTTTGAAATATTGTCAGGATGACAAGTTTTCAAAGTTTGAATTTTCATCAAAATTTGCTTGTAAATTGGCAGTCTTGCCGCTAAAACTTTGCCTACATTGCCTATTAGGCTAATACCAAGTGATAGAAGTGATTTGGAGATGATTACATACAAATTTAGAGCTGTATTTACAAATTTATTTTAATGACCGTGATACAGCCCCTTTAAATCGCACTTGTTTTTAGCCACTCATCGCGCGCGTAACAATTTTCAAGCTCTCCTTAATTTGTCGGGACCGGAAACCAATTTTTAAAGTATAATAGCGTATAATAGGAAGTTCTGGGACGTAATGATTTAGGATATGTATTCTTCGTTCTATTTATCCCAGAAACAATAGAGACCGTAGATGTTGAACCAATGCCGGTGTATCTGAGGATAATAGGGAGTTGAGCATTTTGAGTTCGCTACAAAGTAAACGTGAAAAGGATATTCTAAATGACTGAGGCCCCGTCCACACTAGGTCGGCTAAATTTGAAAACGGCTAATTTTTTTATACGGTTGTGCCTTCCGTCCACACTACGCCGGCTATATTTCCCACCGAAAACGGAGCTTTTCGAAAACGCTACCGAAAGTGGCTAAATTTGAAAACGCCGGCTGCGCGTTTTAGTGTGGACGGCGAAAACGGATCATTTCGAAAACGATGACGTCGTACCACACGTCTGTGAGGAAATTATGACCGCGGGCTCTCGTTTTTCTTTTTCGCACATGCGCTTAGCTGACTATCTTGTGCGTTTTCACATTTAGCCGGCGTAGTGTGGACAGAAAATATTTGTTCCGTTTTCGAGGAAAACTTAGCCGTTTTCAAATTTAGCCGGTGTAGTGTGGACGGTGCCTGAATGTTAACATAAAAGTCGCCAGTCAGGGAGCGAACCCATCAAGGCTTGCTGTATATCTAACCTCAGTGAATCTTCCTGATTCCTGACAACACTATTTGTATTCTATTTTCCACATTGTGCTCGGCCGCGACATCATGGAACCTGTAAGGGAAAGGTATGAGGATTCATTAAATGGCGCCAATACCAAGATAGAATACACAACATGATAACACGGTTACGGCGTGGATGCTTGCAATCACGGTCACTATAATAACGGAACTGACCTCAGCATTGCTAT
This sequence comes from Scolanthus callimorphus, assembly GCA_033964015.1. Classification (NCBI taxonomy): domain Eukaryota; kingdom Metazoa; phylum Cnidaria; class Anthozoa; order Actiniaria; family Edwardsiidae; genus Scolanthus; species Scolanthus callimorphus. The sequence continues at coordinate 24,358,465 of CM066911.1, read as the reverse complement.
TCAATCTGCACGATCAAGGCACTGGCACGGCCACTACAATAGTGGTGATCACGGTACTGACACGGTTGCGGCATTGACACGGTGACGGCAGTAACGGCCATGCGAACAGCACAGTCACGGAAACAGCACGATCACGTCAATGACACGGTCATGACAGTAATCACGGACTGTCACGGTCATAATAACACGATCACGGCAGTGTCGCGGTCACGAACTGTCACGGTCACTATAATAACACGATCACGGCTGTGACAATGTCACGGACTGTCTTGGCCACTATAATAACACGGTCACGGCAGTGACACGGTCATTGAATGTCACGGTCACTGTAATAACGCGGTCACGGACTGTCACGGTCACTATAACAACCAGATCACGGCAGTGACACGGCGGTCACGGCAATGCAATCATCATGGTTTTAGAACTGACACGGTAATAGCACGGTCACGACAATGACTAAAAAGACACGGCGCTAATGACAAAAAATAGGTACCCGAGGAATACATGTGGCTACTGTTGTTAAGTGCATTTACTTACTCTTCAGGGCCAGCTTTCACAAGCAACTCAATATGTTTGAGAGATGAACTTGGTTCAACTTCTAGCGCCTCCAACACGTTACAGAAATATTCTAAAAAAGAGACATTGGAAAGTCTGAGTTACATGATATCAAGCAACATCTCTGGTATTCGTAGAATTTCTATCAAGATCTATGAGGCCAAAACGTGCATTTCATTTACTGAGAAAAACCTCTCGCGCGAGTTCCATCTTACGTCGTTTTCTGTTTTTCTCTTTTAGGGATACATGATCAATGTTGTATGTGTTTCAAGTTACGGATGTTAGAAGTCAATACTATAGTAAACAAATTACAAAAAGTTGTAGATCGCAACCGCCGCCATCTTTGGGTGATGTGTGTTTTTCAGGCAGACGTCGGAGAAAACAGATCCCGTTCCCCGCGGGATTTGAATCCCGCGGGATCTAATCTAAAAATAGATTGATAAACCTATTCGATGTGACACATGACAGTACCGAAGAGTCACGCCCCATCTAATTTGCTCCTGATTTGATCAAATAAATAATTATGTTAAGCTGCAGTGTACAAGTGCTAACATTTCAATGCATTCTCATTGGCTAGTTGTTCCCGGGCGCTCATTGGCTGATTGCTGCGGGATCTCGCGGGATGCAGTTTCTAAAAATAGATTGATAAACCAATTCGATGTGACACGTTACCATATTTAGTATCACGCCCCATCTAATTTGCCCCTGTCAAATGTGATGACTGATCTCTAAGATGCGGACTGCAATTTTATACTGCAGTTTACAATTGTGAGAGGGATTATACATCACAGTGTAGTAAGTTCTGTAGTATTTTATTTTATTTTTTTATTTTATTAGCTTTGCCTCTACTGGCAGGAACCCACAACAGCGGAGCCATTTACAGTGGGTCCTTAATAAATAAATAATAATAAAAAAACTAATCAATGAATAAGAATACAAATACAGTGCAAGTGCTGGCAGCGTTCAGTTACAGCACACAAGAGGTAAGTGTTTAACGTCCCCTATAGAGTGGGTTTCGCATGACTGTAGTGAAACCAATCGCAACGTAATTACATCAATTCTGAATTAAACCTATAGGAGTAATTACAAAGTAATTGCGAATTACTCACGACAGTCATCTGAAATCCGCTCTATACAGATCAGGTGTAGATGAATGAGAGACGGGACCTCGTTTTTTGTCTCCCACAGAAGACGTGGAAAAAATCTCAATCTGCAATAAGTAGCCACGTCCGAAACACAACTTGAGCCCGGGTGACAGCGGCGAGAGGCAAGTGCCGTAACGACGCGCCATCCGTGCTTCCCACAGAAGTAAAGTAAGTGCACGACACGAACACAAGAGAGTGAGGTGAGTTCTCTTACCTATATCCGCCAATAGCTGTCGAGATGAGTAGGGTGTCAGTTGATGCAGGCGTAGAATACTCTCCACGTAAATATGGAGCGTGCCACGGGCTATTGAACCTAGCCAGTCACTAGCTGGGTCAGCCTCGTCATCTGAAACAGATAAACCAATCATGTAATAATGACCATGACATGAAAATGAGAACCAGGAGCGAATTACAGGCTATACCTTATTAATCTTAGCAACTATTTCCAGCTGTTTCGCTCCACAACGCGCGAAGGATTCTTTGTAAAAGCGAAAAGTTCCTAGACATTATTTTGCATAGTTTTTTTCAAACGAGGAATAAAAAACTCCTGTTTCGAATATAAATGCCAAAACATTTAGTTTCTAAACGCCAGAAGCATTCTTTTTGCTGTCGAAAAGTTCGAAATTTGCGTATATATTATTTTTTTTACCCGGAGTCGAGCAAAACACATGCCTTTCGTTGATGACATCTTCGGAATTCCGGGCATTTCTCACTGACTTTGTTAATCTGCTAGTAAAAAGGTACCAGTGCTGGTTGCTAGCGTATCCATGTCCACGGGCCTATTGACATGACACTTTTCCACGCAAGATAAATCCAAAACTCCGAATCAGAGCCGGGCACAGCGACGAGAGGCAAGCGGTGTAACGCTGAACCGCCCGTGCTTCTCAGGAGCACTTCTCGTTCATGATCCTAAGAGTAGTATATAAAGTTAGGGTTTCTGCAACGGGCGGATCAGACCGAATCTGCCCTAGGTACCACATGTTCAACCAAAAGGGTGACGTCATACGTTTATAGGGTAACCATGGTTAACCAAAGGGTAACCATGGGGTAACCCTTTCCGAAGACCCGAACGCTCTCCGGACACTTTTCGAACACTTTCCGAATACCTCCCGAACACTCCTACTAGTCTCGCTTTACTCATATTATTTGTAATATAAAAAATAAATCTATTTAAATATATACTTCCGGTCCGGCAGGCCCGGGCAAGCTTCTTGCTTATTGTTTCCGCTACTTCCGGTAACCTATAACCCTATGACGTCACCCTTTTGGTTGATCATGTGGTACCTAGGGCAGATCCGCAGATCTGCCCTGATACGTTGGTTGCAGAACCATTACTTTGTATACTACTTCTAAGGCCTATGCCCAAGGATTGATTATATATCGGTATCGCTACCCGGCTAACCAGACTAGTCTGCGAGTTTTTAGAGTCAGGTAGTCAACTACCCACCTTGGTGACTAGGGTCGGGAGGGTACGGCAGTTTGCCAGTTTTCATAGCAGCGTCCAAGGCGGGGTTTTCTTGGGTTATAAATGGCTCTAGCTGCTGTGGCAGAGTCAACAGATGATCACCAATCTGTTAGAAAACAGAAATAGTCACGTAAGGTGGCTCTTAAACTTCTAATACATAGATTTAGGCAATGCCTAAAAGCGGAACTCCAATCATATACACCTCACTTCTTACTGTATGGTTTATTCTCAACAAATGTATCCCTTTTGAGGAGCCCAGCTTGAGATACCCAGCCTGGAATTTCAGTGAATTTTGAAATGACCACCCTGCATGGAATTTGTCGTTTGTAAATGACCGATTAGTTGATTGAGATTCTCTCTTCCATCGCGGGCTACACCAGCAACAGAGAGTTAGCAAACATTTTCCCATTTCGCTGTTAGTTCTGTCCCTTTTTCGAATAGCACTGCGCACAGATGACGTCATACAGACAAGCAAATACACGTTTCTCCCGTTTTCTCAGTTTCCTCTCTAAAGAACGATACAAAATGAATTGGTAAACTGGTAGTTCCACTTACAGCAGAGCTTGTATATACTCCTACCCTGGCTCGTATTTAGAGCGCAATCCTTCTGAATGGGATTTCAGAGGGATTGATTGTCTGAGTCTCGTGATATAATTTTGAAATCTGTGCGCAGCGCTATTGATTTGACCAAGGTTTTTACCAGTACAAACCATGTGACAGACGAACTGTACAGGGCCTATTAAACTCAGACAAGGAATAATTATCGAAGGGAAAATAATCTTGGGTTACACGTGACGTCACGCCCGGTTTCCCTCGTCACGGAGGAGAGTATGTATTTGTGATACCAAGGAGGTAATAGGTAATATTGAGGGGACTGTTGTTTGTGAGTAATGATACAACTCTCGTAAGATCTAAGCCCATTGGATTGATACCTCAGTGCAAAACAATAGAGGGTCATACAATAGAACAAGGAAACACTATGGGGTGCTTTGTTCTGCCTGTCCAATCTCACAAGATCTTCCGAGTAGCTGTATCACTCTTGGACTACTTAACAATTAGACCTCGAGCCCGAAAGGACTACGGGCCCGAAAGGACTCGAGCCCGAAAGGACTTAGGCCGCAGGCCGAATGGGCTATTGACCCGTGGCCCTTGAGGGCGAGAGGTCTAATTGTTTTAGTATCACCAAACTAGATGGACAAAAAACGTGAAAAATTGTGTTTAAAAAATCACCAGAAACCTCGACTAAACGAGAAGCGGCCGCCATTGTTTTCATGTTCAAAATCGGTGCTTTCGCTACTAGAGGTCTATTGATAATAGTCCCTAGTAGCGTAGCCAATCAGAATGCAGCATTGGCAATAGTCCCCTAGTTGGGTGATACTAATTTGCGTTATATGTATCCTGATATGAACAGTAGAGAACTTCAAGGGGTCAGAGATACAGTACGAACCCGCGTAAAGAACTTATATTTGAACAACCTATTAGGCTAGGATTGTCCATACAAACCCCACGTTTCCTTGTATTGTTAAACCAAACAAGAACCTGTTTTACGCTAGAATTCTAGATTGTTGCACTTGGGTTTTCACACAGGCCCAATAGAAGGGTAGGGTTGTTATGACTACATGGGCATCCCCAATTCGTCTTCCCATTTCTTATCACGAGAAGTGGATCCCTGTGGTATTTCAGGAGAGAGAAGAGCAAGTGGGACTGTGGTGACTCACATGTGTGATGTAACCTTGTGGCGAGAGACTGAACGATGGCAACTCACTACTCAAGGCAGCACCGGACTCGGGAGACACCGCGGACCACACCTACATAGACAAACATCGATGACATGAAACAATAAACAAACGAAAGGTCGGAGGAGCAATAAACAACAACAACAAAAAAATATTGTCGTGATTATTGAAGGATGACTCTCAGAATAGTGGCAGTCTCACTTTTCGAACCATATTTGGTAGTTTAGGACTTTGTGTCTTGAAGTTAAAATAAGAATATTTGTATTATGGAAAGTAAAAAAATTAAAAGGACTTGGCCGATCCGCGCACGGGCTACCTGTCTAACTCGATCCAGAACTCGAGTCTCTGTCATTCCACGTGTTCTTTGAAAATGTCACCGTTATCTTGCTATTTTTTTACCGAAATTCTTATCAGAAGGTAAAATAATCCCGGTTTTGACCGTTAGTTCATGAAAAATGTTTCATAGGAAGAACGACAAACATTAAAACAACCAACCAACAAAGAGCCTGTATACAGCCTCCCTTCCCCTCTCCTCGCAACTTTTTCAAAATGAAAGGAATGTTGGGTGGCAAAAGGCTCATTAGCCGACAGTTTCCCCCTAAAATGAACATTTAACTGCGCCCTTACAACTGCATGTATAACCTTCAAATTTTCTGAGCATATCAAGATAGTTCCCTTGAAAAAGAGTCGACTTTCTTCAGCTTCCTTATAAGGAAATATCTGCAAACTATATTTGTTTTTTCACTATTAGTATTGACCTAGAAAGCTTAAAACTCAACCAGAACTCAGATACACTTGAGAAAATATGCTATGTACATTTTCCACTGTGTTTTTCACGGTCAAGAACCTGTAAACAAGGTAGACAAGACACCACAGGAAGCCCGCTCAATCACTAAAATGACGAAACTGTTATCTTGATATGTAGGCTTTATTTGTTTTGCCGCTATTGATATTCAGTGCTGATTATTTTCGAGCTCCTTCAAAAATTCTGAATCTAGACCCTGCTTATGCAAATAAGTTCAGACTTTAAACACAGGATCCCCTTATAAGGTAGCACTTACATCTAGTTGTGGCATAGCGAGGAGCTGGTGACGAATCGGCACGAAGGTGATGTCAAATGCTAGTTTGTGAGCCTGCTCGTTCAGCGCCTGCATCTGCTCGCGCACGCTCGGTAGCACAGTCTTATGGAAGTCGTCATCACTTGACCCTAAAAATAGATAACAGGACGGCAATCAGCGGGAGGCCATCGCAGGTCCATCATCAACCGAGAGCCTCTGCGCTCTATTAGCCAGTCAGAGCAGCCGAAAAACAATGGATCAATTTGAAAATAAACGAAAACACGACACAAAAACTCCTGGTTGATGATGGGCCTTTAAGTTATGGGTTCACAAAAAGGAGGTGTTCGCGGAGAAAAATCCGTGCGCGCCACAATCTATGCTACGAGGATCGTTTATACACCTAATTCAATAAAGGCGGCTTTTAGCTTTGTCGTCAAAGCGCGGAAAACAATGCGCTTCTTTGCTTGAGTGACCACGAAACAATCGCACCCGGAGACCAAAGATCAATAGTCCAGTTTCGAATTCTCTACTCTAGCGCTGAATTCATAGTTCCGATCAAACAATGAAGCCATTCACGCTACCTGGAGATACCAATCAGAGTTGAAAAGATTCTTCCAAGGAGACTGATCGTGTCCCACAAACAGTATTTCAGGACGTCCGAAATCAGTCCGATTTGCAGCACTTTTTTGCCTTTTATGACAGTATAAACTGAGATGATCCGAAGATAAAGATATCTGGTAAACCTAAGTGGGATCGGAGTATTTTTGGACTTTTTTTAAGGAAAACCCTAGTTTGTTTGTGGGACATAACAACAGTAACTATGGCTTTGAATGACAGGTCGGAACTATGAATAGGCATCAACGGCGCATAAATACAGAAAGAAGGAGCCTCAATTTGAAGCCGAAAAAGTTGTGAATACCAGCGAGTCGGAAAAGTTTCCTCAAGTTTGTCTATTGTCTCAATTCAAGCTTCATCAGTTTCTCGTCGGTATTCACAACTTTTTCGAGGCCCCCACTGTATTTATGCGCTGTGTGATGCCTATTCAGCGGTAGAGCAGACAATTCGAAACTGGACTATTCCCAAAGCAACCTTTTCAAATTAGGTGTATGTATACCTTAACCAAAACCAGAGTGTCAGTGTTTAATAGTGTCTATTAGTCATAATTACAAAGGAGAATACAATAAAAATGACTTTCATAGTGTAAAGTAGTGCGTGTTTGTTAGTATCTATTTCACAGTCGGATGAAAACCACTCTAATGAGCCAAGGTGACTTTGGAAGTTGCCCATCCTCAGCGCAGGCCTCAAAACCTATTAACCCACTACGCTGACTAAGGGAACCTCGTAATTGGAGCCGCGCTCTTTGCAGAATTTACCGGCCCTCGGTCAAACTGTATAAATATAAATTGTATCAAACTGTATATAAATATATGAATAGATTTGTTTACGTATCGCACCAACTTTGTCGCTCATGAGCGTTTATGTTATAGAGCGGATTTCACATGACTGTCGTGAAAACAATTGCAATTGAGCAATCACTAGCCAATCAGAATCGAGAGAAATCACCACTTGCTCCTAAATGGCTTTTCTCTCAGCCAATCACAAGCCGAACCAATTACTAAGTAATTACGCAATTGTATTTACTAAAGAATTTGATTGGCTGAGAAAAACGAGTAGCCAATGAGAACGCAAAGCAATCGCAATTACATAACAAGGGTTGACATTCATGTGAAATCCGCTCTATGTGCACTAATGGAACGTTGGGAACCGCACGCAAACCACTGCAATAGAGCAGATTTCAGATGATCATCGTGAAAGTAAACGCAACTGTGCAATCACTAGCCAATCAGAAACAAGAGTAATTACAACTTACTGCTGAATGGTTTCCAGCCCAGCCAATCAGGAGCTGATCCAATTGGTTAGTAATTCCTTGCTTGTAATTAGTTCGCAATTTGATTGGTTGATAGAAATAAGTAGCCAATGAGAAAGCAAACCAATTGCAAACACGACGGTCATCTGAAATCCGCTCTAGTACAATACTCGTTTAGCTTCCAAATTAAATTATTACCTCCAAAAAGCTCGCACGAATTTTGGAAAATTTAATATAAACTTCTTAGGAGTTAAAATCTGGAATTCTATTGACATCAATGGCAAATTGCTCAATCGAAACCTTTTCAAAAACAAATTAACAGCCGACAGGATTGCAAACTACTAATCACTTTTTTCGTGTTTTCTTGTACTTGTATTTTGTTTTGCTTTGTTCGTATACTCGTCTTTCTCTGTAGTACCATCAATTTTTCCTTTTCTCTCGATACAATGTCACTTTTCCAAACTTACGCGCACCCTAGCTCGATTAGTCCAGTGAAACTCTAGGTTGCCTGTACAATATGTTTGAGTCAGATTTTGCACCTATGAACTGCCTGCCTCCCCTTAACCTATCCATTTTCTTTATCCAAGAATGTAAACTACATAGAAATGTACAAATAAAGATTGTTGTTGTTGTTATAGCGATACAGTGTGTAATGGTTGAAAATGTTTTGCTTATGACCACAGCTATCGTCATAGGGTCATCATAGTAACAAACGGAGACGAAAACTCGCTGTGCAAACGACTAACCTGACTGCAGTTTCTGTATAAACTCCAAGAGAGTGTTGAAATCATTTGGCCGCTCCTTCTGTAGATAGTTATACCATCGGAAGGGGCGAACCTGAAGTGCTTTTCCTTCCTCTTCAGTAGACCTCTTACCGCTGATCTCGCGACCGCAGGCGCACAACATGTTTCGTAAGTTCCTGTCATGCGCACGAACCCTTAAAATGAGGTCGCCTGGAAAGAAGAAAACTGAGGTTAAGTACTGTCAGAAACAAATAACTAAGTTGAAACATGTAACGGCGAACCAAGCTGTGGATTATTCGCGGTTTGTTTATGACAATATTTGATCAATAATGAACTCTCGACTGCTAACCCAAGCAGGTTTTCTCTTCATAATATTTCATTTTCAGCTCAAATAAAGTAGAACAACAGTTGTAAGTGATCGTGATAATATGCTAACATTTAACATCTTGAAGTCTTGCAACAACATTATTTTCAAAATCAGTTCAATTATTTTTCTGGCGAATATTCCGCAGCTTGGCACTAAAGCAATGTATGTTTGTTACACGTTTCAACTCACTTATATGTTTCTGGTACTGTTGCTGACAGAGGGATGTCTGATGGGCACCTTTACAATAACTTGGCTTAGTCAAATGAAATGACTAGTGATCTATTGTCAATGCCGTGTTCTGATTGGTCGAACTACTAGTAGGCTATAAGTTATAGCCTACTAGTAGCGAAAAGAGTCGGACTTGAAAGCAAGAAAAAGGCAAATGACCAGACCAGAAATACAAATTGACATATAAGTGTCATTTGACTAAAACTATTATTCCTCTCGCCCTCATGGCCTCTGAGTCAATAGCCCATGAGGCAGAGTGACCCCGAGCCCATTCGGGCTCCAGGGATAATTGTTAAATAGTATACTGTTGCAAAGAAAGAAAGAAAGTGAAAGTGCCATGAAACGAGGTTGCATTGCTGACACGACATGACATAGAAACAACACATGACATTACATATGTGGACATGAAATGACATAGCATAGCGTGGCATGGCAGGATCATGAATGAGGATATGATTATCAGATAATGTATGTAATGAAATGAGACGAAAATAGGATGATTGCATGACATAATATGAAGAAAAAACGCGACATTCTATGTTATGACACGAGGACAACATGGCATGACATAAAATAAAACATGAAAACATGATGTCATGACATCGTAATGGCGTGACATGTTATATCATGACATGACATGTGTATATCATGACATGAACACTTGTCATGATATAACAACATGATATATGACACGTCATAGTACGACATCAGGACATGAAAAGGCGAGGCAGGATGTCACACGATGATGACATGTTCGTGAAATCATCTACATCAAGATCACGTGATGTAATAGACTTCAGACGGTGACCCCACAGGGCTTCTCTATCCCTATGAGTGGCCTCTGAAGTACCGTGATCAATTACTTGGACTACCACATCCGAAAGGCCTAAGTGACCATCTGAATTGAAGTGTCTGTAAATGTAAATGTAAAACTCACCACATATCTGGATCAGGCGAAAAGCATTTTGAAATAACGTCCAGTCCTCGTGGATTTCACCTGACGGGGGTGGCGAGGAGGGGTCGTGATCAAGATGGCACTGAGCTCGCAGGAAAGCGATGCACTCGTTAAAACGGCCAGCATATGCACTGAAAAACTCCTGCCAATGGACCAGAAGCATGAAGATTAAAAACGAGACAGCGCACTTGGCGAGAAAGGATGCATACATACATAGTTAGTAACTATGACACATAGTATCTACCTATGACATAGTATCTACCTATGACATAGTATCTACCTATGACACACAGTATCTACCTATGACATAGTATCCGTCTACTGTCTGCCCTACCAAGAAGCGTAGATTTCTGTGGAAAGTTTTAATTTATCCGTGTGATTTGAAGCCCAACTACAACACCTAACTTAACGACGCTCTATTTGCCATGCGTTTAGTAACTAAACGCATGGCAAATAGAGCGTCGTTACGGAGGGTATGCTTGTGAGCTTTAATGTTTGACTAAATCAAATGATTTAACCGATTTTCGGGAAACATTACGCTAGATATACGCCCCAAAAGACAATAATATTCCTGAGTCACTGTCTAACAAGGCGACGTAAATATCGGCGAAGTCGAGACGAAGTCGAGGAGTCAAGACGAAGTCGAGCTGACTAATCGCCGATATTTACGGAGCCTGAGGCGACTAATTGTTTTAGTATAATTACTCAAGCGACTTTTAAGATTTTTGTCAAAAAACAAATCAGGTTTAGGGGTATTTTTTTAGTTTCTCGTAATAAATAAAGACCGTGCGCGATCCCCAATGCTTTCAATGTTACATTCACCTATAGGTGAATATAGCAAAATATTCCGAACGTCTCGACCAATCAGCGCGCGGAATCGCTTGAGTAATTATATTAACTAATTTTAAAACGCTCACCTCTAACACCTGACACAAACTACACGCCGCATAACCATCCGTCAGCTTGATACAGTACTCAAGGGCCTGGTCTGCAAGCCTAAAGATCTCATCAACAGATTCGGACATCAAACCCGCCATCTCTAAAAAACCATCAGCTTGAAGGTTAATGCTCTGTAATCTGTTAGTGAGCTGTGTTTGTTGCAGGACAGGATAGTCCAACATATATTGGGTATAAGGCGAGAAGACGGCATCTACAAGAACGGTAACGGCAGATGAACTGGACCTGTCTTGCTGCTGTGTCAGTGCTGTCTCTAGTCCTTGAGCAAACCGCATGGAGACCTGGAGAGATCAAGAAATAAATAGGCCTGTCTAAAGATTAGGGACTAGATACTTTACAGTTTAAAGAGATCAACTATTCTCAAGGAAGAAATAGTTACCATGATCACTTGAAATAATCTTATCCAAGGGAGCGTATTGCAATTCTTTGGAATTGCAGTAGATATTAATGGGGAAATGTGTTTCCGCTTGTAGCAAAAACCAGGAGGAGGAGGACAATTTAAGGCGAGGGAAAATTTGGAAGAGGAAAAGGATGTAAATTTGAGGAGGAATAAATTTGGGGGGAATATGAAGAGGAGGAAGGAGAAATTGAGGAGGAGGTGAATTTGATGGGAGGAGAAGCCAAGGGGTGAGCAGGGTGGAGGGGGGAGAGAATTAGAGGAGGAGCAACTGCGGAGGAGGAGGAGACGTCGAGAAGGAGGACAGGGCTAGTATGAATTAGTATCACCCAACTAGTGGACTATTGCCAATGCTGCATTCTGATTGGATACGCTACTAGGGGACTATTATCAATAGACCTCTAGTAGCGAAAGCGCTGATTTTGAACATGAAAACAATGGCGGCCGCTTCTCGTTTTGTCTAGGTTTCTGTTGATTTTTTAGACAAATTTCCACTTTTTTTGTCCAACTAGTTGGGTGATACTAAAACAATTAGACCTCTCGCCCTCAAGGGCCACAGGTCAATAGCCCATTCGGCCTGTGGTCTCATGGGCTATTGACCCGTAGCCCTTTCGGGCTCGAGGTCTAATTGTTAAATAATACACCCCTTTCCGTGTGAAAGGATTGCTATTGCTTTCGTTTGTCCTGGTTTAATGATCATGCACATATCTGTTTTCATACTCAGCTCATTATACATATCTCTTAGAGTACCTGTCTCAGATCTATTAGTCTTGCCATGATGTCACCATCGTCCTTGACATAATCCGCAATGCATTGTGGGAGTGATGGGTCGAGGTGTGTGAGGGACTGGGTCAGCAGAACACAGAGCACCGTCCCAGGCTCGGGGAAGACTTGGCTACACCACGTGACCTGTTGCCGAGGAAACATGCAGAATATCAAACACAAGCAATATCTTAAACTGAAACCTACTCAGGGAGTGGGGTTGCGAGTTTACATGCATAGCGATAAATGTACCGACTTTTAATCAATTCTCCCAGTCTCTTGAATAGAGCCCCAGAGACGTTACAGCAATATTCTACTGTATGACCCACAGTCGGCGGATGATGCCTCAGCAAGAATTTTCAAAATGTTTGGAAAGGATTTGGAAATGTTTCTTGAAAAACGCGGGAAAAATGTAAAGGTTCTGAGAAATAATCAAAAATAATAAATTGAAGCTTTTGGGTTTTTCAGGTGCACAGAAGTGATAATGTTGGCCACTCGCTTTTCATATTTCACAGAAAAAACAACAATAATAAGCATAATAGAAAGCAAACAAAAAACTTTGCGTGGATACACGAAATAGTGCACTTTATTCATACATATGCATTCTGCATGAATTTGCAGGCGTGTCATTCTCGTGCCCAGAGCTCCCCGGCTCGTTCACCTCGCAGGGGAGGCTCTGGTGACATCCATTTGAGGACCTTTGCTGATTGGCTGGTTATGAACGTTGGTGCATGCGCAGAAATATCTTTTTCTCAACGGCTCTGTATAAAATCTCGCGCATGCGTCAGTGGCTGTCACCAGAGCCTCTCCCCACGAGGAGACGAGCCGGGGAGCTCTGGGTAAGTGAATGCAGGCGTGTTAGCTCTTTTTGAAATAGATTTTCGTCTCTCAGGGTGTAGCTAGCAACTTTTGGTTTGTAAGCGCGTTTCCAACATGAGGCTTTCAGATGCAAATGGTACAGGACATCTGGAAACGACAACCTGCACATCAGGAAAGAGGACACTGCTGAAACAAAAGTTAAACAGATGTGTAGCTACAAACAATTAACACTTATTGGATGAGGTTGAGCATGATAGTGAGATTTGTCAACGCGGAAGTTTGTGTTTTCTACCGAAGCGAAGCTGAGGCGGATAACACTAACTCGAGGCGTTGACAAATCTCACTATCATGCGAAAACCGAATTCAATAATTGTTTTATTATTCAGCAACCAGGAATTCTTACCTAGCTAATTGAAGTCAACGATGAGGCATTGCACGGCGAAACGGTTTTTCAACTTCAGCTTACGTACGTCCATTTCCCTCTTCGTGTTCAATTCAAATAGCCATAGTTGATGTTCAGAAATCCTGAGCAATGATCTCTCGGCAAAAATCATAACAGATTCAACGAGAATATTGGCAAAATTGGCTTTCGCTTCCGAAATGAAAACCAACATGGCGGCCAAACCTATTGGCTTGCGTTATGACGTCATTAGAGTGCATCAATCCTAATGTCTGTAGTATGACGTCACGCACTGCGAGCCAACAAGATTTCGTTGCGTACTCTTAGCCAATCAGAATCGAGATAGTGGCATGGCTGAATAATAATACCAATTATTATTCAGCCATGCCACTATCTCGGTTCTGATTGGCTAAGAGTACGCAGCGAAACCTTGTTGGCGCGCAGTGCCTGACGTCATACTACAGACATTAGGATTGATGCACTCTAATGATGTCATAACGCAAGCCAATAGGTTTGGCCGCCATTTTGGTTTTCATTTCCGAATTGAAAGCCGGTTTTGCGAATATTCTCGTTGAATCTGTTATGATTTTTGCCAAGAGATCATTGCTCAGGATATCTAAACATCAACAATGGCTATTTGAATTGAATACAAAAGGAAAATACCAGTGGACGTAAGATGAAGTTGAAAAACTGTGTCGCCGTGCACGGCCTCATCACTGACTTTGTTTAGCTAGGTAAGAATTCTTGGTTGCTGAATAATAAAACAATTATTGAATTCGGTTTTCGCATGATAGTGAGATTTGTCAACGCCTTGAGTTAGTGTTATCCGCCTCAGCTTCGCCTCGGCAGATAACACAAACCTCGGCGTTGCCAAATCTCACTATCATGCTCAACCTCATCCAATAAGTGTTAAATGTCTATAGATACCTCAGTGTGCCAAGTTGATAAGATGACGTCATAGAATGTAGCAAGCCAGTCTAGCATAGACTTGTTAGGGTCCTCGGTACGGGCATTACTCCATGCGTGCTGGAGTTTAGTCTGGGAAAATAATAATAATAATAATAAACTTTATTATTCAACTTTAGCATAAGAATTACGTCGAATTTACACATAAAATCTAAAAACTACAATTCCTTCTATGAGTATAATCTTGTGGCGCGCTGAATGAATGACATCTTGTTCCTGTCCGTGCGCGGAATTGGTGCTCGCACCCTTTGAGATCGAAGTGTGTAAGTTCTTGGTGCTTTGCTAATGAATCTCCTACACGGGTGATCGTCTGAGTCTACAATGTTTTTAAAAACCTGCACCGTGTGCTTGTCTCTCCTAACATTAAGCGGCTCTAAGGTGTCTCTAGCAAGGCCTAAGATGTCCATTGAGCGATTCTGTATGCGCTGTATGTCCTTAGCAAGATAGTTGGGGATACCACCCCAAATGGGCGAGGCATACTCCAGAAGTGGGCGTATCTTAGAAACGTAAGTAGTTAGTCCAACTTCTGTAGGCAAGTTTGCTTTCCGACACACACGGAGAAAATAGAGTCGCTTGCTTGCTCTAGCTACAATTTCGTCTATATGCGCATTCCACTTAAGGTTACTCTGAATATGCACTCCAAGTAATTTGAAGACATCAACTCTCTCTATCTCTTCATTGCTAACTTTGATTGGTTTCGGGGCTAGTGGTTGAGATTGTCGGAAACTTCTCAAACTCCACATCTCCTTGGTCTTTTTAGCGTTTATCTCCATTTTATTACGAACCGCCCACGCCTCCAAATTACCCATCACTCCTTGCATGTGACTATCACTACCGGTAGGCACAAGTTCAAACTGAGTGCAATCGTCAGCGTACTTAGAGGTACTAATCAAAAAAACAAAGTGCACACATTAAGACCCTGCCACACGATTGCGTTTACGATTGAAAAGCGCAACTTTTGTGTTGTGGATACGGCTATCGTCACACGTACACGATGAAAACGATAACCGAAAACGTAACTTTTTGAAAACGCTATCCAGAGTGCATGTTTTTGAAAACGATACCCAAGGGTATTCGTGTGGACGCCTAGGCTTGAAATAGTTTTGAAAACACTAACAGCGATGGATCTGGATCCAAAATGGATGCAATGTCCCAATTAAAATCGAATACAAATAGAGAGAAAGGACAAAACAGACAACCGCCAAGAGGTAACCGCCCTGATGAAGGACTGAAAGTAAAGAGTCCGAAACGTCGGCACAAATCTTGTCTATTTTGTCCTTTCTCTCTATTTGTATTCGTGTGGACGCCTAAAAACGGAACGTTCCGATAACGATGACGAGCGTGCGCAATACGGCTTATTAGCGTTTCCAAAACGATACAGCGTATCCGTGTGAACCGGCAGAAATGATTCAAAAACGCTACGTGTGGACGTGATGTTTTTTCAAAAACAAAGAAAAAGTTGCGGAAAAGCGCAATCGGGGCCTAAGAGCGGAGGTATAGTATTAAAACTGCTGGCGCGAATCATGGTCACGAAAAATCTTTAGATTCCTAGGGACGATGTCTCCTATAAAAACGTTAAGCATACTGGTAGGGGAAACTCAAACAGGGAAAGTTGTTAGTGTGGTAAAAACAATGCTCCTGATGGATTGAATATTGTGCGGAGGTATAGTATTAAAACTGTCGGCGCGAATCATGGTCACTAAAAATCTTTAGATTCCTAGGGACGATGTCTCCTATAAAAACGTTAAGCATACTGGTAGGGGAAACTCAAATAGGGAAAGTTGTTAGTGTGGTAAAAAACATGCTCCTGATGGATTGAATATTAGCTATGCCATAACTTTTCATTGATAAAAGGGCATCAAGATACTGAAGTTCTAACAGTACTGTAATAATAATGAGGTATTATTCACCTTATGGCAGCGAATGTAGTAATTTTGAAGCTGATCTAATCTGTCAATATCAGTAAATATCTGTACATATTCTTTAGTTTCATCTGTAAAAGAACAAAGACAAAGTGGGTAGGCTAAACTGGTAGGCAACATTGAGAAACTATGCAACGTCATTGAATATGTATTTCATGCAAGAATGTAACTAGCGCCTAAAACAAGTCCTGTGATTGGCTATGAGATGGTATTTAACTTAAAAGACGCTTTGACTCCATAAGTTCAGCAGGAAAAAAGGATTGGTCCGACGGTGCGGTGGCGCCCACCCTCCCTCCCAGTTGAGCCGGGGTGATCTCGTCCATTGCACTTCTCCGCACTTCGTGCCGGAGATACTCCAGTCGGAGTTGTGCATCCATATCGAACGCTTTCTGAATGACAGAAATCCAGGATTTTCCAGGAAGTCTTTAGTTAGTTTTCCAGGAGTTTTTATTGGGTAGAAATCCCCCCCCCCCCCGCAAAAAAAAACACGAAAAGTCTGGAAGATGTCATAATTTGAAGCCCAAAATCAGATTCACGAAACTGCCTGATTCAACCACATTTGATTTGAAACATTTTTCCAGAAGTTTTCCAGGATTTTCCTTAAAATTCCAGGACTTTCAAGGACTTTCCAGGAAGGAAATGAAAATGCAGGATATTCCAGGATTTCCTGGAAGCATACAAACCCTGCACTAATAACAATGGATGAGACAGAATACACCATTCTCATTTGATGCAAAACACAGCAGCGAGAAGAAAAGGCAAAAGCACGAGAAAGCCTTAAATTGTAAATTACCCAATGCATGGTTATTGAAGGCAGCAACAATCTTGGGCTGAGCAAGGCTTCTAGTTTATTCTTGAGACCTTCCAACATTCTTCTCCTCTCTGCATAGTCTGGAACATCTTGCAAAACAGTCTGTAACAATGACAAAGATTCATATTAATATGATTATATGTTTTTGTAAAAATGTAAGCAATGATGATAGAAGTTGATGGAGACAGGAATCCAATTTGCATTCTTACCAGACTTTTATGCATCCCAACAAGTTTTGCTGCAATCTTAAAAATAAGACACAAGTTAATATTAAAACAAAAACAACAAAACAAAAACATTCACACTTCTCCAAGGGCAGCAAACAGAAATTTTGCATAGTGAAATTAATCTTTAGGGTTTTATCCTCCAGATCTGCCAACAAAAATATTTTAATACTCTTTTCAAGCTTCATTCAGATGGTAATAAATGCAGTAAGCTACAGTAAAATAAACATATCAAAATTACAAATAATACTTATTATTATTCATTCAACATATTTCCACGCTTCCTATTGGTTGAGTGCCCCTGGCGAATTCTTGATGTTTTTGAAGCCAAGCGACTTATCCCATCGATGACGTCAAAGATTGGATAAGTTGAAATTTTTTTGCACGCGTAACGTAATGCTTTCATATGATGTGGAGAATTATTTAGATCTCGGAGGTGTTATCCATCTTGGCCTTCGGCCTCGATGGATAACACCCCCCTCCACATCATACTTAGCGGAATTCATTATTGCTAATTATGTACATGAATACTGATAACATTCTCTGCACTTACAGCCTTAATGTCACCTGACTCAAAAACCTTATCCACATCAGAGGAGAGTGTTGTCCAGTTATCAGCTTCCTAAGAGTAATTTAAGAGCAGAGCACGTTAATGGCAATAATGATGAAGGGGGTGATGCACTATGACACACTAGCCAAGACTGGAGCTAGACAGTTTTGGTCATCCTTTGTTTTGCTGAAGGGCAAACGGTTGACATTAAGTTTACTTTAGGGGGAGGGGGGCAACTGCCCCCTCTGCCCCCTGATAGCTACGGTAAACCTGGCATGGGCGATTGAACAAGTTACAACGTTAAATCTCTATCCATCATCCCCATCTGTACATATGCAGTGCAATAGCTAGCAGTGGGAGGGTTTGGGAGGGGGGGGGGGGGGGGGGGGGGCAGAGGGGGCCCCCAACAAGCAAAGTAAAAAATTTAGTGTCAACATGTGGGAAAAACCTGCTTGCCCCAAAGCAAAAACAAAGGATGACCAAGGCTTGCCCCCCTAAAAAAAATGGGGTCCATCATATACATATACCGGTACACATACCTGGAGACCTTGAGATGCAGCTTGCATTCTTGCTTTGACAGTATCCAGTTCCATTAGCATCTTCATGGACTGAGCGGTATTCTCCTCCACCTAAAAGAGAAAGAAATAATTGTTATTTACCAGCAGGAGGTTCGTATAGCAATTAGAGGCTGAAAGCTGGAGTTCACAATTCATGAAGCGCTACCCTGATATGATTAACTGGGTAGTGATATGAATTAAAAATGGACTCTTGGTGTTCACCTCAGGAGACATTTGATTTCTAGGGAGTGAACAAATGTGCAAACTGTTTACAGTAAAATGTATGGCACCTCCGAGGGACTCCAACATGGCGGCCAAATTACCAAATGTGCCATAAGCCCACAAATTAGCTAAAATGTGATTTATATGCAAAGGATATCCACTTATTGAGCATACTGGCTTTCATCAAAAGCTCCAAATGGGAAAATTACTTTAAATATTGGGCAAAATCAATGCCAAAAGAAGCATGATTAGTGCTGTGTGAAATTGCAGCACCGATATCTCAGGAGCTAAAAATAGGAATCTGTTTAAATTTGGTGTAGATTCCTATTGGGAAACCGTAACTGGTCTGAAAAACACAGTTGCATAGAGTCCATAGCTTCAAAGTTAAGATAGTTTGAAGACGTCATGTGAACACCAAGAATATAAACCACCTTTTTGATGTCTTCTTTCACCATGTGCATCTGCTCTTTTAGTAGTGATGCCTCATGCTGTACATTATCAATTTCTCGTATGACCCTAGAAATCAGTCAAAAGCAAACTATCAAGAATACAAACTGCTGAGGAATGTGTGCTCCCCAGGGCCAGACACTGTAACCATATGGTCACTAGGTACCGTGAAAAATTCCAGTTTTTTGGGGGGGAGGGAGGGGGGGGGGGGGGGGGGGGGTTGAAAAATCCATGGGTATTCTTTGGGGTTGAAACTTCTGACAGGCTAGTTGATCATCAAGATACTGCCTTAGGCTAAAAAAGTTGGGTATTTTTTGGGTATCAAATTTTGGCAGCAGGATTTTTTGCAGTATAAATTTATGGCTCCGATATTTTTGGGGTATGAAATTTGGAGCTCCGTCGGACCCCCCTTCATTTTTAGATCCGAGTATCCCCTGGACCTCTAACCCCTCCTGAAATTTACTGGGACCTTGACCCTCCAAACCCACATGGAATTTCCAACTCCTGTGTTGTGGTTATTGATTCTTTCTGACAAGTCATACCTTGGTATGTTGTTGACAGCTTGAATGCTTGTCTCTTCTAATGCATTATTTACTTCCTTAAATAAACAGATGAAGTAATCAGACAAGCAGGATCACATGAAAGACACTTCCAATGGAATCTTTTTATATCACAATGTTATTGATCACCAAATAAATTAAAATAAATAATACAGCCTTGCTTTGAATTACTATCAGGGTAGTACATGTATGTTATGCATCCTCAAACTAAGCATGCAGGCAAAATTTATTTTCTGTGATGCAAATGCAGCACTTATTTGAACCAGAAGTTGTGGCTCTTTTTAAATTGATAAGGCTGATTATTGTTTTGGCCCTGAAATGATGCATTATGGTTAATAATAATAATAATAATAATAATAATTATAATATTTATTACATATATTGCACATTTCTATAAATATAATGAAATGTGCATTACTTCCACATTAAATCTCACTCCATTTAGCCAATCAATGTGCACTTAAGAATTGAGATACATATTGTATGGGATTATTCTGTGACATATTATTTTGTGTACAGTATTGTGGCATTGAGAGACCCCAATAACCCCTCTTTTGGAACAAGTCAGTTGTTGGCTGGTTTCATTTTCTTTGTTCTGACCCTTCACATCACATCTCTTATCCTTATAAATACAACATCATCTCCCAATACCTGAATGAACAGCTGAAGTTTCATTACCAGTGTGGATGCATGAGCCTTAGGGATGAAAAAAGGAGGATTACATCAAAGGTCAATAAGTTAAGTAATATTAAGCTTACATGCAAGTCTTACATGTGCAAGCTTATTTGTAAGCCAGAGAAATGGTAATGAGGAAGAAACATTATTCAAACAAAAGTATAGAACTTTGATGAAAGATTTTGCTAGATTGTTCTAAAAGCTAACCGTTTCTATTCCTTTCTATAACATCATTACTGTGCTTGTAAAGATTTGGTTTGTCTATTTCAAGGGAAAGGATAATCCAATCAAATGTAAGTTTATCGTTCATAATCATTCAGAAGTCCTCAGACTTCACTTACATCGATTGGGGTCTTGTCATCTCGAACTCGCAGAGCAGAATTCACCCATTCTTTCACGTCAAAATTCTCATCTGAGAACTTAGAGAAGTCCATGGCACTACAACATGCGGGGCATTTAGATCAAAGAAGTACATTCACTGAAAATGAAGATATTGTTGTTGGAACATTTTGATCGACGTTGGCCGCCATCTTGGATTGGGCTTACGTGGCCAACCACAGGGGACCCACGTAATATCAGTTTCTGTCGTTGCGGTTTTCTCTTCAACTCGACCCTGAAAAAAAGGTAAACATTTTCCAATCATATTCCAGATATGTTCTTTTTTATATTAATGTTTTAACTTCCCTGGCGGGATTTTTAAAGTGATTATTTCTTTGGAAGATTTTTGCGGGCTACCTGTGTAGTTCGATCCAGGCTCCTCGCATTTTTCCGTTTCCAATACATGGCGGCGTCCATGCGTCTTTTTGTTTGGCAAAGGTTTATAGAAAACTGAGCATGATCCTTTAGCCGTAGAGATCCAAAACCATGTCAGTAGATGCGAGATTACCCAGTAAGCCCCGCAGAGTGGCTCATATAGGGAGTTCGGAGCCGAAGCATATTGTATCTCCAGGAGATGTGATCACAGAAGACACGGGATACATGAGGTAGAATGGCGCGAATCTTGCAAAACAACACTAACAACATTTACTTTGTGTGTACTGTTCTAACCGAGATGATATATTCTAATACGTTTTATGAAGAATTCCAGGGAAACCATTCAGTAATGAATGTGCAATATCAATCACGGGTTAGGAACATAGTGTTGGCACAAGGAGATTTTACCTCACACAAAGCCTCCTTGGTTGGCATAAGCTAAATATCTCATTGATTTGTCAATGTATATTCTCAATAATCAAGATTAATAATTCACTTACTCAGGGATGTCAACCCCAGGCCTTCAAAAATCTGGAGACCACCTTGAAATGGCAAAGTTTCCTGAGATTCTCCCAGGAGAAATACAGTTAATGTTTGGTATTCGTTTCAGAAGACGAAGCGAAAATTTTGAGACTCCCGGCAAAACCAGGAGAGTTGACGTCCCTGCTTACTGCAAAAAAATATATTGGACACAACAGTGCGCCAAGAACAGTGGCACAAATGCGGCACCAAGGAGGCCATCAGGGAAAGGGTCAAGGCCCTGTCCCTTAATAAGAGAGGTGGGCTGAGGTTCATGCTATCTCACACATAGGGCTGGGCTCTGAAGGGGGTCCCCAGATGGCTGTCACATGATACACAAGTATCACATGATAGCTCTTCAGTTGCCTGAAGAAGACCGTGTGATATGGTCGTAATGTTGCACTGTTCCGTCTAATACCTTTTTCCAGTAAGTGAATTATTGATCTTGATCTCATTGATTTGTTTTGTGCATTCAGGGGTCATGGTACATATATTCATGATGACAAACTAATTGCCTCAGTTGCTGGAGTTGTAGAGCGAGTCAATAAATTGATTTGTGTAAAGCCCTTCAAAACAAGGTAAACATGGAGCCACAGCTTTATGCTCTATCTTGAATGTGAATGTTCATTTGCTTGAATGATTATGGTTCCCCTAATTTTTGTCTTGATGTACACTTATGGTGGAATTATTGTAAATTTTTGTTTTCAGATATAATGGTGAGATCGGTGATGTTGTTGTTGGTAGAATCACAGAGGTAAAATATACTTTGTTGATTTAAAAAAATCCATATCCCATTATGGATGGATTGTATAGCAAAAGATCTAACCCTTGGGTTGATGCACCTAAGCCAAAACAATGGAAACAAAACAATAGAACGAGAATACAACTGAATAATGAGGTGCATCAAGCTAATAATTAGCCTTTATCGTGCAATATTGATTAATAATATATAATAGTTATCAGAAAATAGAATCCATTATTCAATTCTACACATCTGTATTAGGGTAGTAAAATTGCTAAATTTAGTTAAGTTGGCTTGAATACTGGCTGAGATATGAATTTTCAAAACTTTATATTCTGGCTTATTTTTTACAAGAAATGTATATGAAATTAGTCAAATCACACTAGTGGTATATTATTAATGCTGCGTTCTGATTGGTTGAGCTACTAGTAGCGAAAAGTGTCGGATTTGAAAGCCAGAAAATGGCAAATGACCAGAACAAAAACATTTTTTTGGCAATACAAATTGGCCTACTAGTGTGATTTGACTAAAACAAGTATTCCTCTCGCCCTCATGGCCTCTGAGTCAATAGCCCATTCGGCCTTCGGCCTCATGGGCTATGACTCAGAGCCCATTCAGCTCGAGGAATAATTGTTAAATACATTGGAACAAGGCTGGAAGGGCATATGCCCGTCCAATCTCAACTTGACGTATTTGCCAATACATTTCTTTGTAAAAAGTAAGCCAGAATACGAAGTTTTGGAAATTCATATCTCAGCCAGTTTTCAAGTAATTTTTTTGAAACTTTGCAGTTTTACTAATAATGATGTGTAGAATTCAAAACTGGATTTCATTTTCTAATAACTATTATATATTATTAATCAATATTGCGTGATAAAGGCCTATAGCATTACAAGTTGTACATGTAGCTGCTACAGTACTTTTATGGATGAAATGAAAAAATTCCAGCCAAGGGAAGGGTATACAATCAAGATTGCCCAGGATTCAGTCTATTGGACATGTACTCTATTGACTATAACATTGTATTTTTAAGTGCAAGAATGCAAAGGTAGGCTGTATTGTATTGTAGGAGTATTGGTATGATGTGGGACTTTGCGTTAGCACGATTTCGATTCGATTAGCGCCATTCAATGATAATTCACTTTCTTTCAACCTCATTCCACTTATCGTCTCTCCAGTTTGACTACTTACAACAGTTGCGATTTTGCAGTGGTAACCCATCCACTTTCTAACCTCGCCCGATCGGGCTTAACTTTGGCCTATCAGCGTTCAAGTGCTATACACGGCTTGCCATCTTGCCATGTAGTTGCTCACTTCTGATACAAAAATGATTTTATAGTTGAAGGTCGACCATGCCAGCAGATCTCGCAAACGTCACTTCCGGATCAAATTTCAAGATGGCGGGAAACTATAACTTGGGATACGAAGGATGTTTCCATTTGCCTATAAAGCATAACTAGTCTTTCCTAAGAGTTTTCCGTGGGGTTTTTGCTTTCTGAGAATACTGGCGGATTGCGTTACAATAATTAGTCATGTAGAGACGTCTCAACGATTAGCAGCTCTGCAAAAGTTTGCATATTGGGAAGCATTTCTTCTGTATTCATGCACTCCCAGACAGCTTCAAATTTGCACAGTGGAGTATTTAGGTGAGTCCCGTGAATCTGTGGTGGAGAGAACTATCTTCTGTTTTTCGTTAAGACATTCGTGAAAGAAATGGACGACAAAGTGGAGGGGTTATTTGATCTTGGACTTTCCCGGGGGTCGGGCTCTTTGGTCATGAGTCTGGTAACTATCTCGTAGGTTCATTGCCATAAGTCACACGACTGACAAATTTGATGAAATCATGCAGCCCGGGGTAGGAATATTGACCAAGATTTGACACTGTATTGTGGCCCAATGGTGGGGAATTTTTTCTGTAAAAATTTTAAAAACGTCAAATCCCCACCCCTTGCTGCACCTCCCCCCCCCAGCGGCTTAACATTGTGTGTGGGGGTGGCTTGTGAAAATGTATCAGAAAATAGGGTCTGTATACAAAATGGTACAGTTTACATAACAGGACTACTATGAGTATTATATATTGGACTCGATGCTTTACAATTAAGAAAAAAATTGAGTGAAAATTCAGTAGGCCGGATCCAATTTGGTGTTCCTGAGGAATTTTGAATTGATTTTTTTCATTGAACAATTATGGAGCCCTGTTATTTATTATAATATAGCATTCATACATAGACTTAAACTATCCAATTTCAAATAATTGGACACAAAATTCAAGAAAAATCAATCTGCCAGCACTATTGGATTTTGTGCCTGTATATATGCTTGTCATGTCCATGCTAGGGGTAAACCAACTGGAGATCTCTTTCAAAGGCAATACGACAACATTTGAACAAAAATCAGAGACATTTTCTTGAATTGCCCATATCTTCCATGTGGCTATTGATGAGAACTTACCACATGCCTGTATCCAGTATTTTCCCAGCGGGGGCTCCCCTATTCTTGGGACGGGGGTGCTCATTGGGAAATTTCGATTTTACCCGTAAAAGGTACCAAACATGGTGTTGCTTAGTTGATTTTGACCCCTAAAAGGTACCAACAAGACATATTTTCCTGATATAAATTCATGTCCAAGTACACCAATATAGATTCACCCAACAAACCACCTATACCAGTCTATCACTATCTATCATCCAGGGTTAGGTTAGGGTCAGGTTTAGGGTAGGGTTAGGTTAGGGTTATCCCTAAAAGCTACCAGAGGCCTGATTTTTAACCCTAAAAGGTACGACATGCACCCCGCCCCAAGATAGGGCAGTCTCCTCCCAAAGTATTTTCAATATCTGAAAAATTACCCATTCACTAATTCCAAATTCATGAATGAGTTGGCTCATAGAGCCCTTTGATTCCTTTTAATGCCCCTTGCTCCCAAATTTCCACACAGTTTCTAATGTTTTCCCACACCCAGTCAGATGCATTGACATAACTCTCTAGGAACAACTATGGTGTCAGATTTGCCAACCAGCCCATACTTGCTCTAAGATGTACAGCACTTTTTAACAAATACATGCTGTGATTGACAGGTTGGACAGAAGCGGTGGAAGGTGGAGACATTCTCTAAGTTAGACTCTGTGCTGATGTTGTCCTCAGTTAACCTTCCAGGAGGAGAGCTGGTAAGAACATGGATACACAGGAAAATCAGAAACACCCATGGTGCTATAGAAAATCAAATAAATTAATACTGCTATCATAGGTGGTATTCCATGATATCCATCCAGGTATTCCATGGTATTCATCCAGGTATTCCATGGTACTGTAAGGGTATCCACCCAGAATTCCATGGTGGTACGGTATCCACTCTGGTATTCCATGGTACTCTAAGGGTTTCCACCGTGGTATTCCATGGTACTCTAAGGGTATCCATCCTGGTATTCCAATGGTACTCTAAGGGTATCCATCCTGGTATTAAGCGCTATAGGAATAGCGCTATATAGCGCCATAGGAATAGTGCTATATAAAAATTGTATATTTTATTATTATTATTCCATTGTACTCTATGGGTATCCACCCTCCCTGGTATGCCATGGTCCTTTAAGGGTATCCACCGTGGTATTGCATGTTACTCTAAGGGTATCCACCGTGGTATTCCATGGTACTCTAAGGCTATTCACCCTGGTATTCCATGGTACTCTAAGGGTAGCCACCCTGGTATTCCATGGTACTCTAAGGGTATCCATCCTGGTATTCCATGGTACTCTAACGGCATCCACCCTGGTATTCCATGGTACTCTAAGGGTGTCCACTCTGGTATTCCATGATACTCTTAGGGCATCCACCCTGGTATTCCATGGTACTCTATGGATATCCACTGTGGTATTCCATGGTACTGTAAGGGTATCCATCCTGGTATTCCATGGTACTCTAAGGGTATCTACCCTGGTATTCCATGGTACTCTAAGGGTATCCATCCTGGTATTCCATGATACTCTAAGGGTGTCCACCCTGGTATTCCATGGTACTCTAAGGGTATCCATCCTGGTATTCCATGGTACTCTATGGGTATCCACCCTCCCTGGTATTTCATGGTACTTTAAAGGTATCCTCCCTGGTATTCCATGGTACTCTAACTCTAAGGGTATCCATCCTGTTATTCCATGGTACTCTAAGGGTATCTACCCTGGCATTCCATGGTACTCTAAGGGTATCCATCCTGGTATTCCATAGTACTCTAAGGGTATCCACCCTGGTATTCCATGGTACTTTAAGGGTATTATTCCATGGCACTCCAAGGGTATCTACCCTCTGGTATTCCATAGTACTCTAAGGGTACAGAAAGACAGACAGACAGACAGACAGACAGACAGACATTGTGTACCTTGTCAATGTATTTACATTAGCATTTGTACAATAAATGATAAATAAAAGTAAATAATAAAATAAATAAACTAGTGTCTAGTGGTTTTTAGTGATGAGGCTGGCTCTCAATTCTGAACACTCCAAAATGTCATTTAGACACCAGGTGACATGTGTCTCTTGTTTTGCCACCCTGCATTAAAAGAATAAAAGCATCTTCTGAGATTTTGTTGAAATAAAAAATTGGTCTTCTTTTTTCGTCATACATTTTGCAGTTCATCATGAAATGTTTTTCATCTTCCATTTTGGTTTTACAAAAAAAGCATAGCCTATCTTTTGGCAATTTGTAAGGTCTTTTGTGACATCCTGGTTCAATTTTGAGTTTATGGTTGCTTACATGCAATTTTGTCATCGCTATATGATGGTTTATATTAGTGGCCTAGGTAGGTAATCTTCACATTTGTATACAATATGTGTGTAATTTATATTTTTGTCCTGGGCATTTTTTGTTGTTGTTTTTGAAGGAACCTGTCATGCAACTGCGCAGTTGTTCTTCACATTTCAAAACAAAGAAGTATTGTCCCATATCGATGGCAGGGAAAGCTAGAAACCTCAAAAACAATTGTTTATGATCTCGCTTTTTCTCGATCCAACGGACAATTCTTTTTAACTTTGCATATTTTTAAATAGTTATCCGATAGGATCTTCTGATGGGTTCATCACCCAACCAAATTTTGGACAGGAGATTTTTATCCTCCCTGGTAATGGTAGTCTAAGGGTTACCCACCATGGAATTGCCAATGGTCCGATGCTGTGAGGAATGACATTGCTAAATAATGAGAAAAAGACAGTATGCTTGCCTGATGTTAATTGAAGAAATATTTCTCACAATAGTTATCTTGCCTACTATGTATGTCTTGGTAGGAGGTCTCAGTTATAAGAGCATGAGCTTAATTGTTTATGTTTTCATGTGGTTTTATGTTGTTTTCATGCAGAGGAGGAGGTCTACTCAAGATGAGTTGATGATGAGAGAGTACTTTGCTGAGGGAGATCTCATAAGTGTATCCTTTTCAATAATAATACTTGGGATGTTATTGAAATGGCTGCTAAAATGGTAATTTCTACCTAAGTTGGTTCACCTACAGTAGCACAAAGCAGTCAAATGATCTAATTATCAGAGGGTTACAGTATGCACCTTTAATGCTACCTAATACTTGTTCTTATTCAAGACCCATCATCAACCGGTAACCTTCACATCCTGTTTTCTTTTGTTTTCAAATTGATCCATTGTGTTTCAGCTGCTCTGATTGGCTTATAGCTTGCAAAGGCTGCCGGCAGACAATGGGCCTTAATGCATTGTACACCATAGCTCTGCTTAAATCGAGGCTGAAATTTTGAAATTATAAATTGCCAAATTTCATGATTTTCAATTCATACTCAAAAGAATAATAATATTACAAACTGTAATATGTCATGGAGAGAAAATAGAGCCTTCTGTGAATACTTTGTTTTGTTTTGAATTTATATTTGGACAGGTCAGATGGCAGCACTACATGAAAAGAAAAACATTCCTTAACAGCTTTTAGGCTGAAGTTCAATCTCTCTTCTCAGATGGCTCGCTCTCACTCCACACTCGTAGTTTGAAATATGGAAAGGTATCAGATTTTATCATATAATTGTTCTATCAAATATCATTTTTTTTGATGGATAATGTTTTTATACTTATTGCCCTTTAAATTGTATTGATTGTTGGACAGTTGATTAATTATGTTCTTGAAAACGTTTTGAATAAAGAGCACCCTGAAATAAAATGTTTTTCAAATGTTTTATAATAATTATTAACCTCTAAAGTTTTTGAGAAATCAGCTAAAATCTCCTGCCCTTAGGTAATCCTGCCACTCATTTACCGTAAGTTAATAAGTTTTTGCTGCGTTTTTTGAAACTTTAGGACACATGTATCAACTGTGTTCCATGATATTGTTGTTATTTAGAAAATATCCCTGGGATTTGTTTTCTCTATTTTTGAGAGAATGCTTTTGCGTGAATTGATTAGAAATCAAACATTCAACTTTCTGTAAAAGTATACCTCACATTTTTAGTTCCTTTATCCATAAGCTGAATACTCCTGTAAACAAAGTACTTTTTATTTTAGGTCCCAAAGCATCCAATTTATTTAAAACTCTTATTCGTGAATATGAATCATTTCTTAAAATAAAAAAATAGATTTTTTTTTTCGAGCTTTGCGGATAATATTAAAGGGGCTCTTGCACGCTTGCTGGCAACTTCTCTGACAAAAAAATAGCTCAAATCGCAATCCAATTCCATCCTCTTGATAACAGTTCAAAACAATATAGAATTGCATTTGTGTAACACTTGAAAGGTTTTTCTATCAATCTGGAGGATTATTTTAATTAGTACAAGCAAATGTACATGTGTTTTCGTGGTTACAATTTTACTTATTTTATGTCCACGGTGGACGAATATTCAGCGTGCGAGTGCCCCTTTAATGGTGTGTTTTCTTCTCTTATCCGTAGCTCAAGCATGGAACACTTGTAAAGATTCCCCCAACACTTGTGAAACGCTGTAAAACACACTTCCACAATCTACCTTGTGGTGCAACAGTTATAATAGGCAACAATGGATATATCTGGTTGAGTCCTCTTGTCACTCAAGAGGAGTTGTCCACTGATGGCGTGACTGAGCAAATAACCAAGCAACCAGATTATTCAGAGGTATGTTGATATGAAGTAACTTTGAAATAAATCTGGCGTACGCTGGATTTGTAAAAGTTGCAGCCACAACCAAGGGCATATGCTGGATTTTGTAAATCTTCAGGCCAAACTCTTGGGAATGCAGTGAAGTTTTACTTGTGACTGCAATTTTATTTGGGGGGACTTTGGCCCATAGCTGCAGGCCTATATATTGTAT
This sequence comes from Scolanthus callimorphus, assembly GCA_033964015.1. Lineage (NCBI taxonomy): Eukaryota > Metazoa > Cnidaria > Anthozoa > Actiniaria > Edwardsiidae > Scolanthus > Scolanthus callimorphus. The sequence continues at coordinate 24,328,791 of CM066911.1, read as the reverse complement.
GCTGCGTACGCCACTGGGATGGATAACATTAAATGCCACTGAACAAAAACAAGGATTATACCAGAAATGTTGTTGTATGAAAGGTGAATTAGCTATGTAAGAAGCAATAAGAAACAAGCAAAAGTCAAAGTTTAAGCCTCAGGACCTTCACAAAATAATGTTTTTGCAGCCGTTAGATGGATCATTCACTCAGTTTGAGCGGCCTGAAACGTAGCTTTGATTCTGCGACTTCCGAAATATGATTGCCGGGGAAATTTAACGAGTAGTCATTTTATTTTTTTGTCAAATCTCTTTTTATTGTATTTGCAAAACGTTTGAGTTGAGCGCTCAAGTCGTGAGGCGCGCGTTTAGTTGACCGCGTTGTTTTCGAAGCAGAATCACTGACGCCATTCTTGTAAATCCAGCCAAACCAGTCAAGTACGCCCACGATCATGGACGAGGTCGTGACATTTGTGACAAACCCGCCCTATGCAGGACACAATTATGTTGAAACATTTGTAACAAAATCGAGGGAAAGCATAGAGCAGATTTCATAGACTGTGACACGGAACCTGGACTTTTCGTGAACATTCAGCCAATCACATCGTGCGAAATTTATGATCAACCAATCAAAATGCTTAAAGACCACACAAGACAAAACCTATACGACACGGACACTGCACCGGCGCGCCGTAACTTTTTCCCAGTCAAAAACTGCTCTATGGAACTTGGCAAGCTTTTGTTTTTTGTCCTCTTTCATATACAAAAAGTGACTGTTTGAATTTAGAATATTTCTTTTTGTGTTTATTTTCTTGTGTTGGTGTTTAACATGTACTTTTTAAATTACGGAAAAGGGCGGCGTCTGCTAGTTTACACTCCTTTACTAACAATGCAAAACTCGCGGTACACACTTCAATGGGAGAATTTGCCTTGAGCTTTTCAGTTAAATTACTGAACACTGAAAATGGTACAAACCGGTTTAGTCCGGCGGATTAGAGCAAATTTTCGAGGAAATTGCGCATTTTAGGCTAAAGCCCCAAATTTTTGCCAGGTGATAGTTTTCAATGTATTTTTAAATTGCAGATATGGAGGCACGCTAGAATTCATTCGTAGCGAAAGCTAGAGAGGTTTTAGAGTGAACTATTGTTTAGCTCAATAGCAGCCATTTTGAATGCTTTGTTATTCAAATGAGGTTTAGAACTTTGTGAACATTGAAGTTGTTCTCTAGACTACACAGCCACAGCAGCTCAACATTTGCTAATTCTGAACTATGGATTGAGCAGACTGACGTCGGCTGAGCGTCTCCTTAGAGTTTTTGGTGATCTATTAAATGTCACGATCAGTTTATTGTGAATGTTTATAATTTCTATTGTAAAACAATAGTCTGACTGAGGTTTGATGAAATGTTTCAAGAATGACCAACAAATTCTAAAAAAGATCGAGATAATTGGTACCTCATGTGACGAATGTGTAAAACGAAGCTTGTCTCTAAAATTTTGGCATGATATTTCTTCCTAGTACAGCGCTATACTCTATAAACACGGACGATGGAAGATTTCACTGCAGAGCTTATGAATAACAAAGGATTCAAAGATGGCTGCCAATGGCAAAACAATGGTTCACATTAAAACTGTTCTAGCTTTCGCTACGAATAAAATTTAGCGTGCCTCCATATCTTATCTTCAACAAAATACTGAAAACTATTGACATGCAAAGTTTGGTGTCTTTAGCCAAAAGTGCGCAATTTTTACGCTAATCCGCCGGACTAGTTTCGAAACCATTACTTATTAGCATTTTCTTTCCCACGTTTTCTTATCCCGCTCTTTCTCTTTCATCACTACTAGATTAGCACTGCTGACCGAGAGATGCTTGCACGTTTGAGGAACTGTCTTGTACTGCTGGCTCAAGAAGCAATACTCCTGTTTGACACAAGTCTGATGTATGCATATGAATACTCACTGAAACACTCAGTAAGTTAGAGCAGGGGTGCTTTCCATTTACCAAACATTTTCGGTATGACCGGTGAGAAATCAAATGGAAACCACCATCCCGGGAAAAAAATACCGACAATTTAGGACAACCTTTTGAGCTTGTCCAACAAACCGGTAATTTCGAAAATATCGGGAAGGGAAAACGCTTAATTCCATTTAACATCTTCACGGTTTTTCCCCCGGAAAGACGCTTTCCAAACCGAAAATGTTTGGTAAATGGAAAGCCAGATTTCAGATGACCGTCGTGAAAGTAAATGCAATTGTGTAATCACTAACCAATCAGAAACAAGAGTAATTACAACTTGCTGTTGAATGGTTTCCAGCCCAGCCAATCAGGAGCCGAACCAATTCAGGATTACTTAGTAGTCACACAATTGACCTCGAATTTGATTGGCTGATAGAAAAAAGCAGCCAATGAGAAAGCATCTGAAATCCGCTCTAGTCTCCGTAGCAAGCGTTCCCGTGAAGTTTTCAGACCGAGAAACTCGGGCGAGATTTGGGCCGCGCAAAGAATGAAGAGGGAAGGGGCCGTCCAAATATGAAACCTGGAATAATCAAACATCCGCTATGTTTTTAGACACCTTGGGCGTAATGTTGTCCCATTTCAGATCACGTGGCATTCCCATGATTCTTCTTTCTTTGTTTTTCTGCTACGCATCGAAGGAATGAATATGGAATCAACCCAAACAAAGAAATATTATTCAAGTGAATGCCACGTGATCTGAAATGGGACAACATTACGCCCAAGGTAAAGAGGTCTATTGAACAGCCAAGCTTAGAACTAACCCCTTGCTGGTCACTAAACTGTGAATGTTTATGAATCAGCATTTGTTTTGGGCAGAGATGAGGCAAGTTCAATAACTTCACTTGTCGCATTTGCAGCCGTAAGTTTCGGGTTATGCCTGTAAAAATGACTAACCAGATTAGGATGGAATTCATTTGAAACATGCACTGTCGATGCACTGTTTATTCATTTTGAAACAACTAAAAGTACTTTTTATGGTGGCGTTTTTCGAAAGTTTGAAATTTCAAGTTCGAAAACAGTAAGTAATCAAAAACGGCAATTCGCAATCAAGCAAACTTGAACAAAGTTGTTCTTGGACAGCCGGGGTTGCACGAAGATGGTCATGTGACGTAGCGTCATCAATGATGTCATAAAAACAACAATTTGGGTCTGAGTAAGGAAACACCAACAGAAAACCAAACTTGAACAACTTCAGTGTTTTTATTAGAACAAATGTGTGCGATGATATTCAATATTTACTTGTTTCCAATGGCATTGCTTTGAATGTTTGGCAGGTTAAAGAGTTACTCAGACCGGAAATCAAAGAAGAGATTGCTGCTCAAGTTCGACTACAACTGCAGGAATAAGGTTAGGTAATATGTGAAACCCTACTGTCTGGGAAAAGGCCTTTTGCAGTTGAAAAGTCCAGTGATGAATTTCACCGCCAACAAGTGAGCAGGGTACGTCATGATTTGATAGTTTGAGAGGAACGTAGACTTAGAAGTGAACGTACTTTCGCAAATGAACGGAACTTAATAACAATATGCTAGATTTCACAAATCGGACAGATGAGGCGCCTGCTACGTAGGGTGTACAATACGTAGTTGCTTGAGTCTTCTGTACAACCATGCGTCAGACTCCGTATTTGTTCAAGTGACAATAAAATGAATCAAGTTTAGGAAGTCGTGCCTTTAGGGGTTGTCTTGGATGAATTCATTCTTGGAAAACTCATATATATAATGTTACAAGGAAGATTCCAAAATCAATAGGTATCATTTATAAATCAAGCTTTGTCCTTAATAATCAGAACTCCCTTTGTATTATAGTTTTGTCTATCTGTATTTACATTTAATTACTTCGCATGTGTCTAGGGATCTACGTGCCACTCTAACAATAAAGCAGCGATGTTACGATTTTAGCACACTTTCTGCTCTTTTGGTGATGTAAAATAATCCAAATAACTGATGGATAGCCAAATTACTTGTCTAGGCTTGTTAAATAACCCTTTAACTACAAAGCGATCATGATTGTCGACTTCATGGACCTATAACAGAGCGGATGGAAACGGATTGCATGAACAATGATTTTTTGTAACCTTGTTCGGAACAGTTTTGAAGTTACAAAGTTTGAAGTTACATCAATATTTGTTTGAACATCGTCAGTCTTGCCGATTGAACTAACCTACATTGCACAGTAGGCTGGTATAAAGTGGTATAAATGGCTTTGGGTTGATTACGTACAAATTAAGAGCTGAATTTAGGAATTTATTCAAATAACCGTGACACAAATATTGGGAATTTATGCTCCTTTACAAGGACGACCTCCAACCTGAAAGTTTCAGAAAACGCGTTTCTTCTTGGATGTGTTAACATTCCTATAATACCAGATACAAAAATTCCTTCCGTTTGCCCTATTGTAGGGGCAAAAAAATGAAATCATTTCGTTTTCAAGGTTCCAAGGGTTTTAATACTCTTGGCGCTGAAATTCAAAATGCCTCCTTTATTTGCAGTTCTTTACTTCAAACTAATGAGAATTTCGTTTTGGATCGAGAAGCTTTGTCCCGGCGTTTTCTCCTTTATTTCGCTTTGCTTTCTGCTTTTTCAACTATGCATTTTATTCGCCTTACGTTTTTAACCTAATTCATGATTTGTTATATATACTAGTAGAATTGGTTTTCATTTTACTTAATGAAAGCCTATTGATAGACTTTATTGCATGCTCCATCTTTAGTTAGTAGAGAGTCCCTTATATAAACCTTATGGTTTCCAGGGGCTTTCTTGCCTAATCTTAAAAATGTATTAATTTGTTTATTTTGTATTGACAAAAACAATAAACTGGACCTGAAACTATATTAATACTATCATTAACTTCTAACCCGGAGGAAACATATTTGGGTTTGAAACACGGTCTTGAGCTCTAGTTCTGATGCACCATATACAGGAAGCCATATGTTATCTTGGCCAAGATAACCGAATGATAACCGATCTCCTGATAAAATCCTCTTTCTTTAGTGATGGTATAGATATACGGGCGTTGGAGAGGTGAAAAAAAAACGTGTCAGAAAACGAGTCGAAATTGAAGCTAAAAAGCTATCATTGGCCGTTTTCACACTAGGGACGAAGAAATCGTCTGGACGGACAAATCGTCTCAAGACGAACACATCGTCTGATGTGAAAACGGGACGAACAGTAGCAGGGACTTCTGTACTGCGCATGCACGAATCCGCTGACCAATTCAATGTGGTTCCGGGCGCTTTAATTGCCAATTTCCATTGTTTTAGTCGGAATTGACATAATGGCGCGAAGTTTTCAGCTCGCACTTTTCTTTTTTCTTTATTTTGTAATTCAAAATATTTCTACGATAAGCTCTAGTGTTGTGTGTGCAACAAACGAGATGTCGACAGGACATGTTCTGACTACACTTTTAAGCCATGTTACGAGCAGTGTTACGGAAATTGTTTCAAACGATGATAGCATGCAGCTTGTACAGCATACGATATACTACCATAGAAAAGCCATTGCTGAATTCATACAATCTTTTAAAACCTTGAAGACCTCCTCACCCACCCATCGAGGTTTATAGCCCTGGACGACTGCCACAATCAGTATTACAAAATTTACGACGAACGACAAATTGAATTTTTTTGAGTTTATTTCTTGGCAGAACAAGTCATTTTTAAGACGCTAGAGAAACACTTCCAACACCCAACCCCTATCCTGCCTAGAGGCCATCCCTACAGCTCTTTAGTTGCATATTCTGCACAGTTAGAATCACAACATTGAAGGTGTGAAAATGCCTCTGCTACAATTCAGAAGATCTGGAAAAATAAGATGGATGAAATATGTCAACATTACTGATACTAAAAGTCGTTAAAGACCTGCACGTGTAACAAAAATCACAAAAGTACTACAATGAAAAAAGTTTTAGTTATGTTAGCGAATTTTGAACACAAGAAAATGTTAACAAATTAACAGCTGGATCATTACTGGTTAAAATCATGCTAAAACTAAGATGGAGAAATGAGCTCGATATTTTTCTATAGCACATTAAAGAGGAGCCCACCATTGCAAATTATGCAAGAAAAATTGATGGCGAAATATTGTTATTTATTACGTATTTAACTCAAAGCGATCTCTGTTTAATCTGCACTCTCAACACTCTTATAGTATTGCGACATCGGTCAAATACATAAATACGATATATTTGTCATTCTGTGGTGGTATCGGCTTCAAGAGTGTTACGCATAATTTGAACAGGTTCAATAGTCATTTGAGTTCAATAGTATAATTCATATGATCAGCGAATTTTCATGGCTAGTTTAATCGTTTCTTGATGATACCCTTGGTTGGTTGAGAACAATCAACAAAGATTTAACATGGAGAAATTACCTTGCTGGAATTTTAGCGGGCTCGGAGCATTCAATATAATTTACTTGTAAACTGAAATTAAACAGAATTTTCACTGGTGTTCTCGACAATCGCAAACGCGAATTATCAAGATTGACTTCAAAACATGCCCAATGCTTACCATAGAGAAACTTACCGTATGTGAAATGATTCAGGTTCTCCTTTAAAATGAGCAAGCAACCTCCAATTACGGGATGTAACAAGACAACATGGCTGCAATATTGACGAAGCTTGAGTTTCTTTGAACGTCCCATGATAACAACTCGAACCCATTGCATGTTCCTTTCCATAGAATAGGCAGCAAAGACATAGATAAAAACCTTCAGGCGAATTCTGGAGTAATTCATTTCAATTTCGTTACACATATCACGGTCAAATCCCGTAAACATTGAGCTGTCATGACCCTTCTCCGAGGCATCAGGGAGTTCAATAAATCTAAGCCGCGCAAGCGTATGCAAATGTCCCTGCTACTGGGACGAACAAATTTTCAGACGAACAAATCGTCTAAATTTGTTCGTCTGTTTGGCCGTCTAGGAAGACGATTTTTACACGAACAAATCGACTAAAGTCCGACCTAAATTCACACTAGACGTACAAGACGATTTTGTCCGTCCAGACGATTTGTTTGTCTTCTAGTGTGAAAACGGCCTTTGGTGCTAGAAGAAAGTTTTTGGACGTAATAAACTATTTAGTGAAAAGTTTTTGCCAAACTCAAGATTTGGTGCCGAAAACAAAATAGCAATGTTTTCGCTATAAGAGTTTCAGGATGTTTGTGATTAAATAAACACGACCGCTCTAAACTGAATTATAATAACAGATAAATGTTGATTTGCAATATAATTTCTCAAATATCACGTTCTAAGGTTAAACTTTTTTACTTAAAAATTACTATAAAATCAATTCGGAAAAGAAAATCAAAAATCCTGCATATGGTTCTGTAAACACTACAGAACCATTTGAGGTCAATATCAAGTCCGAACAAGTCCGTCCTAGAGCTCCGAGAAGTAGGACATTTTTCGTGAAAATTCAATCGCTGAAACTCCCTTCAAAGTTTTTTCGGGCCTTTCACGGTTGGCTAGCTCCGCCCCTTCAAAAGCCAATTGTACTTAGCCAATCAACTTCCAGAAACGTGCTGAGATAGCTACGTCACGAAAATCGAAAATCGTAAATTTTTGAAGTAAGGCCTAGGGCATACGTAGAATCTCGCTCGCATCGAATCTATTTAATAATTGCTTCGAGGGACATTCGACTTAATTTAATTTTGCAGCATACGCCAAATTCATTGTACAATACACGCTTCATTTGATCTCGGGAATAAATTACAAGCACGCTTTCTTTGCACTTTTCGTCCAACAAAGTGCGCATAAAGGAATGCGTGAGGCAGTTTCTTCTATAAAAGAATGCATTTCCCCGTGCATGCGGCGTGTGCATTTTGAATAATTTGACCCGTTGACAGAACCAAACCAAAACAATGTGATAGAAAAATTATACTTTTATTTATTATACTCGTCTTAGGTGGTGATTACATGAGACCGGTACGAACTCAGAGCGATCTGAATTCGTACCGGCCCTCATAAAGTTCTTTACATGAGGCCGGTCTGAAAAAAGTCCTTACCGGCACGAGTTCATTCGGTTGCTGACCCGACACGAACGACTTTCGAGACCGTACCGGTCGCACGTATACACGATCGAAAAGGAGGTGATTACATGAGACCGGAATGAACTCAAATCGCTCTGAGTTCGTACCGGTCTCATGTAATCACCAGCTTAGCAGTCTGCTCATCAGCGCGACTTTCATTACATCGGGGAGCTTTTTCTTTAGAGCAACTTTCGCAAGATCAAACTTTCTCCCGTGCTTTCAGTTCCATCCATCCGTCTGTGTTCTCGTCATTTTCGAATACGCCGCATTTATTTGCAAACCTGTATTTCGCAAGTCAAACATAAATATTTAGTGAGCTCGAAACAGGAACAGGTTTAGAGAGAGTTTGCGCCATTTTATCTTTTTGAAGGCAAGTGAACATAGAACGCGTGCTCTGTAAGGGAGAGGCTATTTTCACGACGTTTGCACAATGTATCAAATTTGAATCAATTATTTTCTAATTTGCATGATTTATGAATTGAATTCGATGCGAGTATAATGCGACGTTTGCCGCTTGGTCGCACCACAGTCGTATTATCCGAGTTGGCCACTCGATTTCAAGTCGAAGTCGAACCAATTAATTAGAGTCGAACTAATTTGCAGCAAACGTCGCATTATACATGTACCTATTTCAAGATAAATAGCTTCCACTGAATTAAATACGAGAGTAAAATTCGACGTATGCCCTAGGCCTTATAAATTCTCACTTGGTCCCATTGTGCTCTATATAAGATATGGGGAAGGAGACCTGGCTCCGTGGCCTGTATGACGAATACTGCAGGTCCTCCACTTCCTAAAATCGACTCACCCCAAAACTCCGAAAGATTCTATATCAAACCCCGCCTTGCCGAAACTTTATAAAAAATCACTCTGACAAAATATCATAACAACCATGGAGATGGTGAGAGTGTGGGAAGTCTAATGAAATAAACCTAATTAGACCAGACAAAAGGTGTACTTCTCCCCATAACTCAGAAAAGGCATGCTCGAGGGGACGAGACGCTAAGAACTCTTATCTCGCGGATTCCACCGGACCCTCGAGTATGCTGAAAAGAGACTGCACCTAAACTAGAAAGGAAATTTTGAACTATAATAAACAAGAAAACGAGAGAAGTTCACGAATACAGCTAAATTAGGGTCAGAAACGATGAAAGAGTGTTTTCTACTCAATATCAGAGGGTCAAGTGTGCAAAGGTAACAGGCAAACAATCTCCGGTAAAAACATGAATGTCTACGCGTCTATCAACGTCTTTCAATTTTCCAGGCCATTAATCCATTAATTTAAAATTTAGGGCACTCTGTAATGCCGATAAATCCATGCTACGATGCGCTTACCCTGTATTCGGGTTGTTCACAGCCCGAAAACCCCTTTCTCGCGCTGCCCGTTTCCAATGCGTCGCTTTGTGTTTTGGAAATTTGGGCGTTCCTGTTTCGCCAGTCAAACAATCTAAACCAATCAGGTTCTTGCCATGTTTCGCTTAGTGCAGTCGACTGGCTTTTTGTCGCGACGAAAATCCAGTCGACTGCACTAGGCGAAAAAAGGACAAGAAACAGAAAAAGCACAATCTAAAGCACGTTTTGCAATTCACAGCGCGAAACATCAGGTTTTGCTATATTTAAGCTCCCGGGTAACAGGGCTAGCTACCATTCTACATTTAACCAAGACTAGCTTATTATTTCTTTTGTACTTTTTCATTATATATGAACACAACGGCTAACGATTCGGTGTAACATTGCGGATGCCAGCGAAGTATGTTTTTATTATAATTTTTTATCAATATAAAATCAATGTGTACTTTACCAAACGTCGAGATAATATCTCTAGAAAAGGGCCGGTTATTTATCAATCGTACTAAGTAAAGAGTTTTAATGCGGAGAATGGAATCTTCATGAGTCGTAAATCTTGTCTGGCAACTATAAATGCTGCTAGCGTTCCCGATCCCGTGCTGTCAAGGAAAAAAAGAAAGGCGAAAACTCACTCAATTTTTCAGGTTTTGTCGCTCTGAAACTCTTGAATGTTTGCTTCGCAGGCTATTCCGGTACCAAAGTCATTTGCATCAGAATAGTCAAATGCCCGGATGTTGAACGTGTTCCCTTGCAGAAAACTCGAGTGATAAAACTGCTCACACAATAAAATATAGCCTGCTTGCAGGCGGTACTGAGTGTTTTTATCGCGGAAAACCCGGTCCGTTCGATGATCGGGCGCCATCTTGCAATTTTGAGGCGCGCGGTCCCCCTCAAAGTTCCAAGATGGCGCCCGATCATCGAACGGACCGGGTTTTCCGCGATAAAAACACTCAGTACCGCCTGCAAGCAGGCTAAATAAAATAAAATATCTTAGATAAAAATGAAAAGATTATAACCCCCAAACTAAGACAGCCAAGGGAATTTAAAATTAGTTCAACTTATTGAATTGTAAATGACTGGGAATATGCGGCAAGAAAACAGAATTCTGTTTGACTTAGCAAGAACTGTTTAGGTTGACTTGTTTTACTGTTTTTTTTTTGTACTGCCTCTATTATAGGTTACACCAGTGAATTGTAAGCGTACAAAACTATAACTTATTCTTTAGCAAAAAGCACAGGATCTCATTCAATAGCAGCACATTTTAAAATAGCAGACAACTCTCTTTAGGCTCAAACTTTGGTATTAATTCAAATGCGACGTGAAAAACTCTAAATTCCGATGACATTGCAGTTCGCTAAAAACAAAACGCTGTACTTTTTCTTTACAAAAAATAAATCAGCAAGAAATTGTGTTATGGGTTGGACTGTTTTATGCTTTTTTCTAATTAAGTGGTAATTAAATAAAGAGCATTCTAGAAGGGAATTATTTATTTGGCTCTTTTCTGTATTATTATTTGTATTAATATCTGATGTTTGCCTTCGAAGATTAAGATTTTTTCTCAAAACAATAAGACATAGCTGAGATTTTGCAACCAAAGTGATGTTTTGCCTTTTGTTGTCTCTAAATCTTGAACTTTGGTTCTAATAGTTCAAAACATTTCGAGTTAGTAAAGCAAATCTATAGAGTGCTGAGATTAACCAAATCTAGCGGAAAAGATGAGGTATTTTGGAACGTGATATAATCACCGTGTAATAGTCTGAGAAATATTATATTAATGAACTTTTGTCTTGGGAAACTATATTTTACAAAGTACTCGTAGAATTCAAAAAAATGAATAGAGCAAGCGAGGATTTTGTTTATTAGTCTAATATTTCATTTTTCTAAAGAGCGCTATTCCAATGCTTAATGCTGTTATTCAAATACTTCAACACTCTGTTTCTTCTTATATTAGCAGTCAAAGCCAAATAAACCAGTATTGCTTCAAATATATCGCCTTCTCTCAACTTCCTATGATATTTTACACTTAAAAATGATATTAAAGACTCTAGTTCGAACGAGCGCTTGCGTGCCGCCTATTTTTGCTGATTTCGACGTTTTATGTAATCTGTCTTATTTTTGTCGCTCTCAAACAGTGAAGATTACTTTCACCAAATCAAAGCAGAAAATTAGTTAATACACCTCATCGCGAAATAATTGTCCCTATAATTAACTCGCATGCAAAATGCCCCTGTTTAGGTCGCGTATTTGTTAGAGCTTCGCCGCGGGGCAGATCGCTTAGGTTGTAAAGTACGTTCAAAGTTTAGTATATTTTCCGGTCTATACTATTAGTTTCTCTTTAATTACTTCGTCGGTATCCTACCACTTTACTGGAATGCCTAATTCATGTCTGCTTTCCCCCGTATTTATCCAAAATAATAATATATTTACCCAAATATAATTAGGGAGGAGAAAAGGAGTGAGTGAATACAGGAAATAGTGCCTGAGTATTCAGCTCAAGCAGTTGGGGATAAGCCGACCTATTGTCAAGAATTAATATGACCTATAGGAACTCACTCGAAATTAGCTCTTGGACTTTGAAATGCTTAAATAAAATAACAACCAAGCTCTGATAATTACTTACTGGTACAGCGTTGCTCCTTTAATGAAGTTAAGGGTGTGTAAATTGGCTCAGAAATTTTATGTTTTAAGAGGCGCGCGGCCAAAGTTCGGAGTGTTTTTTTTTTTTGAGAATTTGAAATGAAATGCAAAGCTAAGATTCGTTTCAGGTGGTCCAGGATCATTTCACATTGTACAATTGATCTCAGTTTAGTGACATTGACACGAGTCACTTTATATCACCGATCTCTTCCTTTATTCTTGCTCTTAAAATTCTTTAGACTTTTAAAAAGCCGCAACATCTCTTTAAACGCCATCTCAATGAGTTCGCGAGTTGTTTTGGTACAAAAAAAAATGGAAACAGTAAATTCGAATCCATTCATGAGTGACACCTGTTTGGGGAGTGTAATAAAATGGAGGTGCTTAATTTCGGATCGCTTAGTTTGTGTGTGAAACAATAAGACCATTTATAGGTAGCTCGTGAGAAAAACTAAATGTACAGTTGAGAGCGTCAAATTCATTTAGTAAATGTTAATTGTGAGTGATGAGGTTTGAGTAGGTTCTAAATGCGGGCCTGCCGGGGTCTCGGCGGGCGGGCTTGCCTAGTTACACGCAAACCAAGTTTGTAGAAAAGCGAAGTGTTGACGAACAATGCGCCCAAGTGGTGCAGAAGCGCGCGTAAGCGTTGAAATCGCAACCGACTATTAGAATAGTACAAACTTGATTAATACTGACTACATCTAGATATCATTTAAGCAATCTAGAGGGCGTTCGAGTGATTGGGAGTTGAAAGGAAGTTACAGTTTATTAAAGAAGTTGTGATTTATTGATGCATGCCACCAGCCGGTTTTCTGCTCTACTCCCTACAGCGGCCGTTACGAGCATAAGTCTTATCTGTTTCTCGATAAAGCTCCAGAACAGTAGGGGGCGACTCGGCTATTGTACCTTACCACTGATTGCCGAGATAATAGCTCTATGAGTACTTCTAGTGCTAAATAAATAGCTCGCACGGGTGGCATGGGGATTGTTTTTCAGAGCCGTTTTAGAGGGGTGAATTACGTAAGCGATATCTTAGGAAAGTCAAGCATACTTCCCGGTGCACTAACATTCAGGCTGATCTAGTTTCCCGATATCTCCTCAAGTGAAAGATAATCAGCAAACAAGTGAATTCTAAGACATTTTACCTCCGTTGTATTCCGATTCTGACACTGAAACGTCATTTTATTACAACAGAATTTAATATTTGCTAGATTCAGACTAACAACTTTTCGAAAACTATGCAGCAAAAGCTATTATGTTTAAAACGTAGTTTGAATTTGTCAGCAAATTAAAGACCTCCTATGGGGCACTGTATTCTCGGACAATGCAGTGGCACATTTAACATGTTTTATAGCCTGTAAGAACGTAAAAACCAACCCAACAACCTTTTAATTTCACATTGTAAATGAAGTAACTAAAAGACGCGAACGCAAAGAAAACGCTTTGCTGTGCTGTGCGGTATGCTGTCCAACTTTTCGCGCACTTTCAACCATTTCTTTCCCATCTGGGAGAAGTTTAATGACCAATTGAGGCCTAATTAGTTTTGACTGTGTTTGTTTTTAACCAACAAAGTTAAGGGAATGAGAATGGATGGTGTCTGATGCCTAGTGGTGGTGTACCTCATTGAAACCAAAATAAAACAGGTTTTTTTCATGGACCCATCTCGTGTAAAGTTCAATGAATGGGTGTGATGGTCGAGCTTTGTAAGAAAGTGTGTCCCAAATCCGCTTATGTAAAACCGCATTTTAATGCTCTAAAATTCTTTTCTTCCAAGTAGTTTTTGTGGCTGTAGCTGATAAGGTTTTTCTTTTATTGAGGGACAAATGTTTTGGAATGCTTTTTCCTATATAATCTTCACATAGCTTCTTTATGGCAAGCGCTCATTGATTATTTGAAACTTCATTTGTCCCTGGAGCAATTACCACTAAGCGAGCCATTCCATTCTTGATCCTGTCAATTAATAAGTCTTTCTACTCTTCTATAACAACCACTAAATTGTAAGGTCATACTACATGGCCACAAAATCGATTCTGCTTAACAAGACAAAAGGGAAAAAGAAAGAAATATCGGACAACATATGCTTTCATCAAAAGGAAACAATCTTACCCACAGTGAGCTTTATAATGTCAAGATTTAAATTTATAGTTTATTCTTAGCAGGCGTTTTGGTATCCGGAGTAAAGGCGTAATCGCTCGGCCATATTTTAAGCCCAGTATTAATTCAGTGCTTAGTTTTTCCTTCAGTGCAATGGTAGTTTGTTTTTGTAAAACTAGAAAAGAAATGTATTGCGGTGGTAATTAAGGGTGTAAGTAACTTAGGAATCAGCTGTTGACATTTTCGAGAACAATTTGTCAGTGTTTATCGTTGTAAGTCGAGATTTTTGGCACGTGTAACCAAGAAAATGGAGCATTGATTCGTCTCTGGTGAACTATGAAAGCACTGCTTTCAAAAGAGGCATAAAACGCATTTTCTCTTTAACTCTAAATCAAAGGTAACTTTTGAATAATTGAAACGTAAACTGTCTTTCTTTTTCACGCAAAAATCACAACAGTAATTGTGGTTCAATCATAATTATTTGATTTACAGTCAACTTTGCTCAGCGGCCTCTTTTGAAGAGTTTATTTCATCAAATTGTAAACGATTTTTCCTCAAACATTAAACATAGGAAACGAATGTGTTCGAGAAATCGAAATTGGGAACAATGTACTGTTTTCGCATGGAATTACACGTCGTTTTCCGCTGTTTTAGCAGAAAACGTCCAAGAATATTTTAAGGTAAGCTTCGAAATTCGTGTTTCTCCCTTCAAATTCTTAGCGAAACTGTTACTTTGAATCGAATTACTTTCTTACGCGAATGGTGTTATTCCATTTCATGTTTGTAATGGCGATGGTTGACTATAAATGGCTCACCAAAACCATGCCCTCAAATTTATCACCTTAAACGAGAACTTTTGAGATTTTGTTTGATTTATGCCGTGTTAGCGCGCGCCTTAAGTTGAAATTCTTTCTTTAAGTAATTGCACATAAAAAATGAAACAATTCAACTTAAGCTGGTGCCAGCGTATTGAATTTCAAAGTATTGTGAAAGAGGAAATTCAAAAACCTTTAGAATGTATCATGTTAGGCGTCATAAATAGACGTGAATGGAAAAATCGATTAAACGCATGCAAGTTCCAAATCTAATAGAGCACCATGACAGTTCCACAATACATTATAGCTATCCGGAGCCCCGATATTAAATACCCAAAGAGCCAACGGCAAAACTTAAGCCAGGAAAGGCTATACGCGTTGATTAGTAAGCAATATGTCATTAGAGTGTACGATTTGTATACTGGCTTTCTCAGGATGCGACTTTTGAGTCAAATTAAATTACATTAAATCGCGAAATAGTGCGCATAGCTTTATGCCACTTTATACCATTATCCCTTAAACTATTACTCTAAATAAATTACACAGCAAAGCAAAACTAGTTTTAGGGCTTATTGAAGTTTATACAGGTTTCAATAAAGTGAACTTTGTTTTTGTGGGCTTAATTAAAACTATATCAGCTGGTTTTATTCTTTTTCTACTAAAATGTCGTGATTTTTGTGTTTGGTATTGTGAAGGGGATTAGGGTAGAAAAAAGGGTGTGGCGTGTGCCGTACAAAAGCAAGGAAATTATTTTCCTCTTGTCCAAAATCTTGCAGAGTTAATTTCCTGATGTATGTGTGGATTTCCTAAACCTCAAAGCGATATTTTGCTTTAATGGTTTGTCATTAAGTGGAGAATTTGAAGGAAGGCGAAAAATTAAAGCTAAAGAGAGCCATTTGAATTTTATCATGCGAGATTCATTCGCATTTGCTTCCTAATTTGACAATGTCAGGTAAATATTTGCTCCCTAGTTCTTCAAATTCTTATCGGTACCCCGCTGCCAGTTGGCGTTAAAATCAAAAGAAACTCACTGTTCTTGCTTATCGCTAGAGCTTTGCTATTGCTCGCTTTATTTGATTTTTACAAGTTAATTTTGCGGGTAGTGAGATAAGAGCGAAAGATTCCTAATAAAAAAGATAAAGACCCACCGTAAACTTCAGTAAATTTGAAGAGCCGTGACAGCCCGTTATCTGGCCACAAGCTGAAAATTAAGCAGAACTCCTTCAATATATATTTGTCAAAGGCCAAATTATCGTATAATTAATAATTCCTAACCGCTCTGTGGGTGATTACCCAATTTGTATTGTCTCTTTAGCTTAGGAAAATAGACTTTACTTTTCTCGACATCCAAATAAGTGAGTGACAGCGATGGATTTAATTTGACAGCTCTCTTTTTATCAAATATCTTGATGGACTCTCAGTTTTTCAGAAAGAAGTTCCCTTTCCTCGCTTTAAGAGGGAAATCTCGTCAGTATTTCACCATTGTAAACCACTCCTTAGCTCGGTTGGTGGCTATTAAGTGCGAAAAACTGTTTCCCATATCAAAATTTCAAATCTATGTGGTTTAGTTCCACCAAGCCGGGCTTGTTAGACTCAAATTGCCCTTTCGGAGATAACATTCGGGTTTAATTCTTTTAAACCAGTGCAAAAACTTAGGGGGGCCTGATTAACTTATCTGCTTTAAGGTAGAAATTAAAGTTTAATATTCAAATTTGATAAACAGGTAGCATTTGTGGTCTAAAACTAGCAGGAATTTTTTTAACTTCATTTTCATATTAAAAATCACAATTAACGCGATTGCATGAAGTCTTTAAATTTTAAAGATGCGAGTTAAATTCTTTTTCAGTATGATCAAGTTTTATATTTTATGTAACGTTCAAATCTAAATTCTAACATTGTTTATTTTAATGAGCTTGATCGGTTGTATTTCCTCTTTTTCAGCTATCTTCGCCCGAATCTATAACACCCAGTTCATAACTGCACCACCCAAAATGCAAAAAACACAGTTTTGGACTAAAAACCTACTTTCATTCACAGACTTATCCATTTAACAATAGCTGGGAATTAAAGTTGAATTGGTAAAGGTGTAATAAAGGCTAAACGAGTTATTAGGAAACACTAGAAAGGTGCAAAAATTACTAGTTTCTCGCGTGAAATAAGAAAACTCTTTACTTGTAGATGTTTTCAAAGGAATGAAAGAGTTTCAGGTCGAGTTTAAATGCTTTTGTCTGGGACGCATTCAAATGATTATAAAGGCATTTGTGCTCAATTAACTTATTGCTGTTCTTATCGTAGAGGGCTGTGGCTCCAAAGAAGAGTACATGGAGGTTTAATTTTCCTCAGCTGCCCTCTTTAGGAAAGCAGGATAGCAAATGAACTTGCCTGTTAGCGAATTGTTGGCGAACGGCTTCCCTCCCCCATCATTGGTCGCCAACGACAGAGCATCCTTTTGGGCGCTTCTTTAATCCGAAAAGGCCAAGTCCGCTGTTGATCAATTAAATTAAACGCCCTCAGAGTAAGGCTCTAGCAATAAGAAAGTTTAACTAAATCTCTGGAAATTTCCTAGATATTTCGTGCTTAGGGAGAATTCTTTCCCATGATTTTGTTTATACCCCCAGGCTACTGATCTACGAAGAAGGCAAGTGTAAATAATTAAGGTATTATTTTTATTTTCTTTGCTCATAGCTCCTTTGCGAGCTGGTAATCATTAGTAAGGGATAAAGAAAGGAAAATCAAATGTAGTGACCAAACTTGATAGAAAAACAAATATATTAGTTCAAAAGGTATCCTAGGTCAAGTTTGTTAGCTAAGAAAAGCTTTCGAAAATTAAGCAAGGTTAGGAATTTTTTTAGTCAACGGCTAACACATTACTAGCATTTCCAATTGTTACAGAAACCTTAGATTAACTCTAAACCTCAACATAGAGTGTACTATTGCCTTGCTTATAAACTTGCTAGCCTCAGAGACGAGTCACTCAATGAGCTCGTAGCTAATGACGAAGGCAAGCATTCTACAGAAGTAGCCCTCATGTGTAGCTCCCCGCCTTTTGTAGCATTGCGTCGCGCCTAATAACTTGTTTCGCTGTAAATGCCACAACAGCTAACCAGCCTCGCAAAGCCCTGTGCGTAGATAAGTTTCTAAGGCAGGCACCTGAGACTAAGATCCACAGCACACTGACACACATAGTAGAACTCGGGAACACGGATGAACTTGGCAATTGAGCATATTTATTATTCTACAAGAATTGGGGTAACATATTTGTCATTTCGCTGGGCTAAGACAAGCTTGTATGCACGTGTGTGGAGGGGATATTTCAAGGAAGTCACCTATAAAAATGCGTGGCACCCAAACAAAGTTATCTTCATTTCCCATCGCTACAAGGACAGGGGTGCGGAGACTTAATTTATCGAGGGAGAGAAAGAAAATAGTTCAATAAAACAAACGCTAAATGGTATCAGCTTGGTGCCATCCTAATCTTGATGAAGTTATTATGAAGTTTGATAGCGAGAAATCTCGTCACATCTTTACAAAGATAGGCTACATTGCAAACAACTTACGAGGTAAAGGCTTTTAGGGCATCGCTTGTGGACTTGTAGTTTGCCTAGATGAGGAAATTAGCAAATTTCCTTGTTTTCCGGTGCTTGTGAACTTACAGTGAAAACAAAGCTCTCAATTTTAAAAGTTTTTCTCGGAAAAGGAAAGGAGCAAATTAAGCTGTCCATAATGTAGCTAGCCTAGAATAAGTTATATTGTGTGATGTTTTCCTGTGTGTAAGTAATTTCCTTCTAGCCCGATGTTTTCCATTTAGTCTGTAATTACGACTGACTTATTACGATACCCCGGCTCAAAACGGTACAACACGTCGCGCGACTGACGTAACAAACTCATTTTTACATCAAAAATAACACCCAATTTAGTCTCAAAAATGTCCCCTATCAAGAGACACTTCTTTCTGTGTATTGTTTATGGCATAATTGAAAACTAACTCAGTGTTTTGCTTGTCAGTTCTTTTTTTCTTCTTGTTTGAGTAAATTTATTATTAATAGAGTTTGTGTACTTATTTGCCGTAATCAACTAAATAAGCGATATGGAGTCCGTTTTGTTTCTTGCTGAGACGGCCTCCAGTTGCTAGATAAATCGCAAGTTAGTCTTGTATTTAATATCCATTAAGAGTGAAAAAGTGTTATGGTACAACATAGGTATAATGAGTCTTTACTTATAATAAGGAGACCCTTTTCAAATGCAAATCCAATTTCCTTGCTCCTTTTCGAGTTCCTCAAAATTTCCGCAGTTTTGGGGCAATTTTTTGAATACCATATGAGCCATCAAATGCCCTCGCTAATTTAATTGTTGAATTAAACTCGTGCACAAAGCATTTCAAGAGTTTTGTGAAAAAGAAAAGAAAAATACAAGCTATATCAGTATCACCTTAATGTCTATTATATCCGAGACGGTTTTCAAATTCCGAACCTGAGTGAAAGTTTGAAAAGCCATCTTTTTAGATTTTCTTGGAGATTTATTACCAGTGACTGATGACAACTCGTGATTTGGGAAGTAGTAGTCGTTCGCTTCTCGTGAGGTTAAGACCAAGAGCCGGCCTCTAGATCACCGCTAGATTACAACACGGACCTTCAATTAGAAAAGAAAAGCTTTGAGTCTAAGCAAATATCTTTTAAACACTTTTGTCGAGGACACGAGCCTGCCACGCGCACCTCAGCAGGTGACTCTAGTCATAGTCAAGCGAGGTTTTCATCCCTACCGCCTTTCTCTGAATCATCAACACAAAGCTAAAGGAACCTTAGAAAATCTTTAGAAATCCGCAGAGTTTTTACTCGTCATAACCCGGTTTCTGTTCTTAAAAATCAACTTTAACTTTTGAAGACCTTTTTTCCTCCGCACCTTAGAAGAGCGCCCTCCACTTAACACAATAATGGCTAGTATAAAAACCAAATCCTCGCTTTAAAAAACGTATTTGTTTTCCATTAGTTGTGGGTAGAAGGTCTCTTAATAAAGAACTGATGCTGGTAATCAATGTTCATTCTATTGGAAACTGTTAGCTTACGACTAATTAAATCTTACTCTCTAATAGGCTCTGATTGAGCCGGGCGCGAAGCTTTTGTGTGCTGGGATTCTCCACTGGGACAAGATGAGTATACAACTGGTTTTGCTTGCAAGGTTAATTCCACACGGATCTTTATCGGATCCAGTAAAATTTAATAGATTGTTCTACATAGGACACAATTTAGCAAATCAAGCTAATCTTGTGTTTTGATTTTCTGCGGACTAGCGCCCAGTTGGCTAAAGATAATGCGGTTTTAACATATACGCCATTAATATGGGGAATTTTAAGGCCACGCGCTGTTTAAAAAGTGATAGCTTCCTTTAAAATTAATTCCTTGTTTCCTTCACAATTTCTGGCCGAATGAAATCCGCTCGAATGCGACGCGAATAACATTTAGCTCGTCAATAGTTTCCACAAGCCGTATTCATTAAACTAGTGGCTAGGAATTTATGTATTTGTGTACCACTGCAGAAATCACAATTCCATAATTATTAATTTTAATTTAATAAAAAGTTAGGGCATTCTTAACACCCGTTTCTTGTTTTCTGTGGTGTGGATTTTTATTGCGCTCGGTTTTGTAATGAAAACAAAACTTCTGTATAATACCCCAGAACCAGTTGTCTATTTAAACCAATTACTTCGCACAGAAGTTAAAAAAAGTAAGCTGTAATGAAGCTATGATCAATAAATCGTTTACGTGCTAGCACGCTAATTGCCCCCTTTGATGTTCGCCCAACAGCCAACTAAATCTCGGCCGGGGCGCAAGGTGTTTAAGCATGCGCAGTAGAGCTGGCTTGCAGGTGCTTAAAAAAGCTTTGCGAGCTCATTAAGTTTAGTGCGCGCACCGGTCAATAGGGTGTGAAAGACAAGGAGCAAAATATTTGATTTATTACAAAGGCTTATTTAGTTTTGCTTTGCCATTGTTCGCGACTAGATCATTGTCAGTGGCAAACATCAGCAGAGGTATAAAGGAGGTCGCTTCATTAAACCCTTGTAAACGGCCCCTGTCATCTGGGTGTTCAAGTACAAGTGTTAGCTCACGGGTAGCTAGCTAACAAACGTTAGAGGGACAACCATGGCTAGCTGGTCACTTCTTCATGACAAACTACCGACAAGTCCCCTCAGCATTAGCCAAGAAGTGCTACGGAGCGTTTTATACGGAAAGTGGTGCAACGTGTTTGGAGGCCAAAAGGAACTTACTTTCAAAAACAGCATTTTGGAGAAAGTTGAGTACACTTCGGACGAAGGTAAAAATCACAAACCATATGTTTATTTATTGTATTTTATTATAGCTCACATTGCGCGCTCACATTCTTTATACTTTAAATTCATTGTGCGTACCACCAGACGTGTATGCTGCGTAAAATATGTGTGTTTTATCTCAACCTTTATTCACCGATATAATATTATGTAATTATTATAGGCCAAGGAAAACCGAGTTATCGGCCACTCTCGCGCTCGGCACAGGTTAAGGCATCTTTATTTATTTGAGGTTGCGCACAAAGTTACGGGCTCTAATGCTTAGTAATGCGTTTTATTCCTCTTCGGAATTTTACTAAGACGGTGGCATTAAAAATTAAAGAATGACAAGAAAGGCCTCTCCACGGCCGCTGTTTTTGGGGTAATGAACTACATTCCAATTCATTAGGGCCCGTCAAGGTTCTAAACGTTACTTTCTAAATGCTCTAACTGACAGCCCAGGCGAGGATGAAATGCGGAACCAGAGAGCTGAGCTACAGCAAAAGTGAGACTTGTTTCCACTCGCTGTATATTGCACCTTTGTTTTTGCTTCGTAATTTGTCAATTCTAACAAAATCAAAAAAACTTTTGTTTGGGATAACTAGCACGCGCGCTACAGGCGATTTTTTGTCTTTTTATTTCTTAACAAAAAACCGGCGATACTAAAGGTGGTTTGGCGCGTGTAAAATACCCCTGCTTTCTTCTTTTGGTTGCTAACTGATAAGAAGTTCTCTATTTCGCGTTACTAAGCGCGCACGTTCCGATTCTTTACCATTTCTTGACAAAATGTCTAGCCCAGTGCATTGACCAACACTTCGACTTAATTTCTGAGTTTATCCTATACTGCCATTAGCAACTTATACTCGAACAAACACTAGATTTTGAAAAATAGAGTGGGGAACATTTCCTTGTTTCAATTGTAATTTCTTGAGTAATAATCAGTTCTAAATGTCCAATTTGCCAAGAGCAGGTGGGGGCCCTTTTATAAATATGTATGTGAGCCAAAAAGATGGGTTTACTAAAACGTTTTATACAACATTTAGTAAACAACCTCTGGAATTCTGAACATTTGTGGTGTAAAGGGAAATTTGTTAGAAAGTTCGATTGTAACTTTGTGGTGTGAAGGATGTCGGGATTCTTACTGATTGTCTCAGTGTTTCGCCTTCCATACTCCCTTTGAAACTCATAGCATCAGAAACTAATAAAGTTCGACCTGCTATTACTCTAGATTAGTAAGTTCATATGAGTGTTATTGTGTAATTAATGTTTTCTAGTTCGGGTTAAACACGCATTTACATGAGAACAAGATGCGGTGCGATGAGCCTACAATAGGAAAATAATAGAGAAATTAACCTACCCAAAGGAATGGGATCCCTTCTAGGCTCTAATTTTCCTGATTTGCAGGAAAGCGCTCAAGAAATCGTTTTTGTCAATCTTTAAAAAATATTGTTAATTTGTTATCGCTGATGGAAGCTAGGACTCGTTTTAATCTCTCTGTAGAGGTGTCCTAAAGCTCTCTCCCCTTCCTGTTAACTAATTCAGGGTATTTTCTCACTGATTTAAGAAAGTGAAACACATTGTCTTTAGCTGATTCGTCAACCTTTCACTTGTATTTATTGTTTATAATTTAACAATTCGTACTTGACAACCAATTGTTATTACTGAACCCAGAGATAATAAAAATATTACCCGTATCCTTCCTTCATGTTTGCCGTCGCTTCCGAGACTTGCTTCAAATTTACTCCAAGGTTCAGGTGATTCTTCACTTTCGTATCAGCAAAGGGATTGTTTTTCTCAGATAAGGTGCTTACCATAACAATTCATTCCCGATTAATGCGTCTTAAAAAACAAGTCAATTTAAAATGCTTATCGGGGGCTCTTTAACGCGTTTCATAGAAGTTCCTCTAATGTACGATTTAAAGCATCACTTTTCGAGTTTGGCTAGAATGAAACTTGTGCTTCATCACGTCGAAATTATAGCGCGCAGAAACGAATTCCTTTCCAGTTTTTTTTCTTCAATTCAATGGAATTACTCACTTTGGGCTAATTTTTAACCAAGCTAGTTTTAAAAGATATTCCTCTCATGGTCTGTGAATAAAAATACATAAATTATTAATTGAAAGTGCCTTTTGTCTTTGTAAAAATCCCAGCCCTAAGGCATTTACTATTAGTTGATTAAGAGTGGAGGAAAATTCTAGCAAAGAATTTCCCCACTATAGCCTTCAAGTTCAAAGTACCAAGCAAAATGTATAGCTCGACTGACATCAGCAGCTCTCTAAATGTACTTTGTTCTCGACGTGATATATTAAATTCTACTTCCCAACTCACATTGCTGACGCTTTTAACTATTTTTTTATTAAAAAATTACATGTATGGCGCCATCTTGTAGACGCGACTCAGGGATTCATGTACCAAACGTATTTAAAATATGTTTTATCTATTTTCTTGTAGAAATGGAACCAACATATCCAGAATCCTTAAAAAGACTTGATTCTCCTACTATGCTACCAGTTTTGAGTAGTGAAAATGCAAAACCGAGGCAATTTTGTCTGGACAATGAATCTTACTTCATGGCATTCGTGTCACTACCCGAGCAAGTTACCATCGCGCCGAGCTCAATACCAGGCGTCCAGCTCGGCGTGTTTAGTACATGCTGGATAAAGGAAGGCACGCAGATGGGACCGTACACGGGAAGAATCGTTAAACCCGAGCAAGTAAACTACGACATCGACAACAACTTGATGTGGGAGGTATGAGATAGTGTTATCCTAACGCATCAAGCTCCCTGCCTCCAATTTATTTGACCCGTAGACAACTTAGCTTGACTTCGATAACCAACTTTTTATCTTGATTTTTCGCACTGTGTTCTCCCTTGATCTAATTGTGAAACGAAAATTGGGTGTCAGCGAAAGAATGCCTTGTAGTAATTGCTTAGTTCTGCTGTAAACGAAGCCGATAAGAAAGTGAACTTCGATCGCTGGGCACAAAAATCATGAATATTTCCTGAGGAGCGAAGTGAAAATCCTTTCGCGAAGTCTTGGCACTTTCTTATATCAACTCGTTAACTAGAACTGAAGTTTAGGTTTACCTTTCTGAATAAATCGAGCGAGATATCAGGACTTAAAGATCTATTTTTGATAGCTGACCGCCCAAGTTTCGCTTTTTCCTCGATGGTAAATAAGGTACCTTTTATCAGAAGCTCTTAGTTGTAAAACCAGCCAAAACGGTGCGCTAATCCAAGGAAATTTGACATAATACTAAACATCGGGCGTTAGAAATCTGTCTTTGCTTTTTTTAAGGCGATTTTATTGAATGCCCTGTGTGTGGCAATGTTTGCATGCCGTAAACATATACAATTTCCCATCTCATAAAGTGACTGAGCTAGCGCTACAACGCCATTTTTCACGTTCCAAACAATATGCCTTAGTCACAGCTATAAAACAGAACGACGAATATTTAGTTAAAGAATTTTGTTTCATTGAAAAATATCTAACGGTTTCGTAAAAAGTTAATTGAAAACTGCTCGGAACCTTGATCAAATATTCGTAAGCAAAAAACGATTAACTTATTGGGGAGCTCTTGAGGGATTTATATAAGCCTTGGTTCTTTGGTAGGATCTAAGTAGGCCTTGGAAGAACTTCAAATTGGCCAGGCTATCAGGCAATTTTATCACCGCGCACTGTTGTGCAGTTCGAATAAAACGCGGCGCGCCATTGTATAAACAAATGCAATGTATATATGTTTACAAATTCCTCTGTCCTGTTTTAGGTTTTAAACGAAGACGGTAGTGTTAGTCATTTTTTGGATGCGAAAGACGAGAACCCCAGGAACTGGATGGGATTTGTAAACTGTGCGCGCAATGAACAAGAACAGAACTTAGAGGTTTTCCAATACGGTGGAAATATTTATTACCGGGCAGTTAAGGACATTCCACCCGACCAAGAGCTGTTAGTTTGGTATGGTGGTACTTATATGCAGTTCCTTGGCATCCCCGGCATCCCCCCCGTCAACGACTTCAGAAGAAGACGCCGAGGTCCTCCCCATGTTGAAGATGTTGAACCTCGTAAGTAGAACATCACCTAGCATGGCTTAGGCTATCGCGCGCAATCTACACCAAAAGGGCGCCTAAATGATTCACAGATACCCGCGCTTCGCTCGATAATGTCAGTTCCTAACACTAATGTGCCTAGTTGTGTTCCGGTTTACTCAAACCACAAGCTATTTGCTATTCGAGAGTTCGAGTACGCGGGTTCATTATTTCGATTTCTTCAATGGAACTCTGTAGTTCTCTTCCGCCCGCTAGCGAACAAGCTTTTCGTTTACATACACACATAGTTAGTGGAAACAGTACCCTCTTAACTAAATAAAACAAAACTCTTATCACTCCCAATGGTAATATCCTTCTGAGTAAAAAGCTTTCCCAACTACTTAACGCAAATGAGAGATTTCAACCTAAGCCTTAGAGATAAAACCAGGCGGCTTTGCTAGACTAGTTAATGCAACCAAGTTAAACTCCTCACGGACCGGTAATTAGAAGCGGGCAAGTTAATATAATGTCTTCGACGTTTTATACAATTTCAAGTTCCATTTCTTGCCCTTCCTTTAATCTGTTTTTATTTTGAGTAATGGGAATTAAAGAGCTTGCGCGCAACATTAAGACTGTTGATTTCATTTTATGCTTTGAAACGCTATTTGGCATTGAAACGAATTTTGCCGGAGGTGAATAAGCGCTTGTTTAAGCTGGAAGGGTAGTTCACAAACAACACGGAATACTTAGTGCTTAGCTAAGGAAAAGTTGTAAGCTATAAAAGCGCATAAAATGGTTTGGGTTCGCTATAACTAATGGGTCAATCGCCCCCTGGGCGCGGGTTGCGTGATAGCAATCAATGAGTTCACAAAAATGCGTGCGTTAATCGCCAACTCGAATAAACTGCCTCGACATCTTTGCTTTGAAACAGCAATTATGTCTGCAAGTCACTATCTCTCAATTTGTCACGGATTTTGGAATTACCTATCAAAAATAGTTTCCATTCGCTTCTTACAATAAGTCAATCAGATAGGCTTCGGTAAGAAAAAAATGTGTCACTTTCGACAAATAAACACTCGACTATAGGGCAGTAAAAACGCGATTTTGTCAAAATGTTTTTTGTTTCTTTTTATATCAACGTGTAACAATGATCTTTCTTGTTTTTGTATCGAATTTGACGTGTTGTGGACCCAGCTCCCGTTTTTCATGCAAAGATATAAATTGACTACTTTTTTTGTTCGTAAATGGTATACGCGACAGGTGAAGGTGCGTTAATTTAGCGAGCTCCTACCAAAATCAATAAAAACGTAAGATATAAATTAATCATGCCAAACTATAATGATTTGTAAACGGTACTATTCGGAATGTTTAACAGTGTTCAATTAGAGAGAAGTTTATTTAAACCGAGTGGTTCAATAGACGAGATTTTAGTAAACACTGTGGGAGGGACCAAACTTATAGAAAATCGTCTTTACGACGCCAGATTCTTGATCCCGAACATGGAATATTTGAGCTTTAACTCGGCAATTCTTTCAATTCGCGGATTAAAAAGTAATAATAGACGCGTTTTATTTTCATTGTGTTATAAAGCAACAAAGCTATAAATTTTTTACATGTAATCCTGTACGAAGGGCTAAGTTCTCAATCGACAAATGAATATCGTAGCAGGTGAAAATAATTTTTCTATCACTAAATCGCTTCCATTGTTTGCGATAAGATCTTACTGGTTTTGTTGAAACACAATCTGGGTTGAATGACCATCTACTAACATTCACGTTAATCAAGGTTTTCAAATTGAAGACTTTGTTAATCTGGCAAAGAAATAAGTGCTTTTAAACACCAAATAACCGAAAATGGGTGCTTAGCGATGTTTTGCCCACGACCCTGAAATTTCCACTCTTTTCGCTTCTTTGTTAAGCGAATTAAACTTCCTTTTCCATCCACGGTTATTACTCTTACTATAGTGCTAAATACTTTGAAATTTCTCGGCGAATAAAAGACACAAAATACATTCGTTTCAAAGAGGATCTAGGGTAATTATTTGACTAAATAGACTGAGGGTAAATCCTTGGGGAATTTCCAAGGCATCGAGAAGGCGCGCGTTGTCACAAAAGCGCGCGAAGTCGTTCGTGTTTGTTGTTGTGTTTTACCTTATTTTATTTTACTCGAACCAAAGCTGTGTTCGGCTAAAACCATGTTGCTAATTGCATGTGAATGCATGTATGTCGTCTAATTACATCAACATAGTTTAAAATTCGGAATACATGCCAACGTTGGCCGTGTAGTTAATTATGGGTTTTAAATTGGTTTTATTGAGCCCGTGTCACCTGTTTCGCGAACATCGTTTGGGTTTGAGGATAATAAAGCAAAAGAGTAGTGACAGTGAAGTTTTTATCAGTGCTCGTGTAATGCACATTGTCAGATTTGGTTCTTTTCGTGTTATTCCTCCTTAATATAAACCCTTTTAGAGCTTCTAAAAGTAAATGAAACTTAATGTGAAATATAAAATGCCCGCAAGGAGTGACTAGTAGTCGTTTCGGTCTCACCTTCGTGATTAAGGAGCAAGATTTTTTATCAAATAAAAACTTGGTTGTACAAGTAGCGAGACAGATGGCGAGAGCTGGTCTCTAAGTAATGTAGCACTATCTCGAACCCGAGGAATCACATTGCCTCATTTCCACTTTAATAATACAAGCTGAAATTATCATTTTTCTCTGATTTGCTGGTGCGTTTTTCAAAGTAAAACGAACTAATTATCTGGGGGCAGGCATTTTACAATACTCAATGTAAGTTGTGATATGCGATCTAACCTTGCTGACCGGAGATTTGCCAACCTCCTTTCACGATCGCAATAATCATAATTTCAAAAAGAAAAGATTACTTATTTACTGAATACTCTGTTAAAAATACTACCAGCTTGTATTAGTACAGTAAAGGACTGGTTTCACGTCTGATTTTTAGATGATCTGGAAAAGTCATAAAATAATTGCATAGTTTTTGTTACCGAGCTTTAAAAACACACGTTCTAGCGCAGCTGCCCAAGACACATTAACAAAAACAGGGCGAAGTAAAATTTAACTCTATTCTTGTTTGTTTGGCAATTTTTTTCGCTAAATTAAAAGAGTACATAAATCCGAGTTCCTCGCTTATCTCACTTTAAAACAAACCACATTGGATCGACATTCTTTGTCATTCTAAATTGCTTAAGCCATTTCTGTTTAACACAATCTAAAAGA
The DNA here is from genome assembly GCA_033964015.1 of Scolanthus callimorphus. NCBI lineage: Eukaryota > Metazoa > Cnidaria > Anthozoa > Actiniaria > Edwardsiidae > Scolanthus > Scolanthus callimorphus. Next base: position 24,300,318 of record CM066911.1, on the reverse strand, counting down.
AACGAGATTTCGTTTTCATTAATTTTTTTCTTCTGACATAGACCCCCACTGAAAGAAGAGAAAGATTTCGCCTCCTAAAAGCTCCGATTTCCATTTCAATGCAGAAGTGCAGCTGATATAGACATTAAAGTAAACTTACATTTATTACACAAAAAGTATTTGAAATTCGTGTTTAATCGTAAAGCATAACAAAGTTTACATTTTACTCGAGAGCAGAATAAAAGCAAGTGGCTGGGGTTAGCTTAGTAAAGTGCTTTTACCAGACCAGGATTTACATGTAATTACTCGACGCTCCCTCAAAGCATTTCCTCCAAATTACTGTCATATTTTGAAAACAAATTGACTGGTTTCACTTGTTAGTTCAGTCTTCGTCAAATTTTATTTTAGCGTATTAGCACTGTCAGTCGAGATTTTGACCACTTCGAATTTTATTAATGTGAAGTTTATGACAGTTTTGGCACGCCTCGGTGCTCGTTTCCGAAATATTTCACCGGCACTGAAAGTAAAAAGATAGAGGAAAAAGGATTGAATCCCAGACTGAGAAAACCAAAGAGGGAGAGTAAATTAATACTGGCGCTTTGTTTTCTACTAATGTACTCACACACGTAAACATTATCTGAAAGGATATTACACTCATGTTGCATTAACAACAGGCAACCAAACAGTGACTAATATGAAATAAGGGTGGCATTGTTTGGAGTATGTCCCCGGCCGTGCATTGTAAATTAACGGCTTGTTCAATTTTATTTCCTTTGCAGGAGAGACGGTGTACAAGTTCACACCGGAGAGTAAAGCAAATAGCGTCCCCGGCCGTTTAAAGTGTACACTTTGTAGGCGTGGTTTCAACTCACGAAGTAACCTGCGTTCGCACATGCGCATCCACACACTGGAGAAGCCATTTCAGTGTAAGTTCTGTAAAAAGTCCTTTTCACAGTCTTCGACTCTGCGAAATCACACACGTCTGCACACTGGCGAAAAACCCTATAAATGTACTGTTTGTCATTTTGCTTACTCACAACTCGCTGGACTTAGAGCTCATCAGAAATCAGCACGGCATAGACCGTGTAAAACGGACCTCGGATTGGACCAACAAACACAAGACGATTTCCCAGAAAGACATTCTAGAGACAGTTCTGGCATTGAATCTCCAGTGCCTTGCTAAATTCAAAGGAAAAGAATAAAATGAAATAGAATTATTATTTATACGATAGAATAGAACAAAAAGCAGAAAGAAATTCCTCTGTACTTCAATATGTCGTTGCTGTACAGGAAATATATATTGTTTGAAATGCACTACATGAAATATATCGAGGATAGCTTACAGCACAAAGTTAATTTTGAGCTGAACAATTCTGTTAGTAAATATGAAAGAAATTGATGTAGGTGTGATAGATTCGTCTTTCTTGTGAGATGTAAAAGAGAAGGAAGAACATAATTATATAGATTAAGAATATATAGCCTTTCGCGTCTACAGTATGTATTATAATGATATTTTGCTGAATTAAAGCTGTAAATATTTTATACAATTTATTAAAAAATCAAAAGTATATCGCCAAGCTTAGAGCAAATCACAGACGACTTGTCCGACTTATCATTGGGTGGGAGGGAATATATGCGCGATTGTTTCTTCTGAATTCTTAATGTCATCTTATGATCTCTATTTCCAAGATCTCGGTGTCTTAAAACCCAGAATATACTTTACACCTTTGCAAATGGAAACAAAAGGAATATAAACTAATACTGCCATTATAAAGTATACTAAGGCATTATAGAGGCTTTTTGTACACCTAAGTTTATATAATAGCGCGAAATATTAGCACAATTGTTAAATAAAGTTCATACTGATAATGAAATATTTCTTGCCAAGAAAGTAATCTGGTATAAAAAGCCTTCTTTAACTAGCCATTCAAAGGCCGCGACAAAGAATTTGAAATGTTTTTGTAAAATTTCACTTTCTTCGCTCCAAAAACGAAAGTCGTTTTACAAACAAATTTTAAGGCGAGGCCATGACGTTGGTCGGGAAAAATATAAATCAGATCCAGCTTTCTGACTTCCTTTTGTAAGCTGAAAACATTTCCCCCCATTTTTGTAAAATACAGAATGTAAAACCTTACATTGAAGTAAGAACTTGGAGCCGAACTTTTAGAATTTTCACTGAGAATATTCACGAGCAATTCAGCACACCGTTTCCTTACTAACACTTAATTTTAAAGAACAGCTGTTTAAAATTGGCACGTGTCGAATGGCGGTCTTAAAGCGCGGGGATAAACTCAAATAAATTGTCATTTTGATCCAGTATTTGTTCATTGTTTTTATTATCATTGGGTAATGTAACTCGAGCAAGTCGAAAGCGGGGACTTGCTTTTCAATTTCCTAAAAAAACCGCAAACTTCGCCGCCAAATCATTTGAAAGAAGCGGTCGTTTGTCTTTGGTTTTAATAAAGAATGAGTGTTGAGTAAGATTGTTCAACCAAGAAGCTGGCGTTGCTCTCTATGGAACAGGGTAATTCCAGTGGATATTAAAGCTAGAGATAAAATGCCTCGTTAGCATGGGATTTGACTGTAAATAAGTTGTGATTCAAACCAGGGCAGATATAACAAAGTGATTAACAAAAAAACTAATATCTTCTTTTAGGCGGAAACGGACACTGTCTTTTTTGTGACTTTAACTAAAAACTATAAACAAATTTGTTAAAAAACTCATTTAGAAATGAAGTTTATTTCAGAGATGCTTCCTGTTTTTCTAACGCGTTCGCTTGAGGCAACGATGCAAATTTCAAATTCACTTTTGGTTAATTTCAGGTTTGGAAAAATAGACTCACTGACTTGTTAAAAACATAATGCATTTTCGCTTACTAAAACAACACTTAAAAATCCAAAAATATGTAATCATAATTACAGAAATGCATTTTCAGAAGTGTTCAAGTTCACTATTTATCATCAAAACACTTGATTTTAACTTGTCAAGAAAAACAAAGCAGTGAATTAAGAGTTTTTGGTTTTTCTTGTACATTAAAAATATATAAGGGTGCTCATTTAGTTTTCTGCCTGTGGCAGCATGCATATTTCGACATATTTTAGCTTTTTGGCTTATAAAGACATATTTTACCAAGAAACATATTGTGAATTCGTAAAAATTTCGAGCATGACCATTAATCATATTTCTGATTTCAGGCCCCTCGCAAAGATTTTGAAGTGTGTTTTAATTTCACCAGTCACATTGTAGACAGAGTATATTAAAACTTTTCCTGAATTTAATCGAGTGCATTATCTAAATAGATTATTCTTAGGAAAGCAAGATTAACATAGGAAATTGTTTTTTGAGAACAAAATCAATATACAACTTCAAATTGCAGCTTAATGCCAAGGATTTGCGCTGCACACGGAAAAAAAATGCAATTGCAAAAAACAATATTAACATTTCCATGCGAGATTTAATTTGATAAAAAAAATTGTTTCCTATTCCTAACGGTTCTAAATCAAATATATCGGATATTCCGACAGAGTCAAATTTCCTTTTATTTAGTTTTAGAATTCTGTTTATAAAAGAGTTCGTGATAAACCCGGTAACGTTTATCAAAGACTAATACAGGAATTTACCGAAAGAAAACAAATTCGAGTGCGCGATATAGGGGTTTTGAATAGGAAGGCGCCGGCATGACTTTCAAGTTGCCAATCTGAAAACATTCACCGGCCTTTTTCATACTAAAGTGCTTAGGCAAATGTACTGAAAAACAGTGTGAAATACTTTCTGTTTACTCCTAGATAATCACGCAGCACCCCGGAGAAAAGAATCCGCCTCGGTACTTTTTCGAAAAGTGTATTTCTTTGTGTTTTAAGTGTTGTGTCACTTCCTTTCAGTATCCGAAAAGTATGGAAATTCCTCAACTTTCCTACTTAAGCTCTGAAAACTGTTTCTTCCAACTTAATCTCGATCATAGTACATTTGAACAGATTTTCACAAACTTGTCTGCCTTGTTGCTAATTTTTACAATTTAGCAAAAAGGCGGATGAATCCTAAGTCTTAGCAGAACATTCCTAAAAGATTCATAGCTGCAGTTTTTTTCTAACTAGATGGTCAGAGTCCATTTGTTTTATCGACAAGTTTGCGGAAGCTTTCAAACAGAACCTGCCCCCGATTGGCACAGAGACGCCAAGGGACTCTAAACCTGCTCTAAGGCACGGTTAATGCCAGCTTCTTTGGCAAAAGGCATTGTAAATTGAAGATTTTTAACAAACAGAACCTGCTTTGATTTGATTGGGCACTTAGTTGGCGCTGGCTAGTCAAACAAACTCACTATTGATTATAGATTTCGCTGTTTTTTTTTTATAAGATAAGGTACAAGCGCTAGTCTTTTTACTGTTTAATTTGAGAGGGAAAGTCTAAATAACGAAGACAGAGAAAGAGAAGTGCTATCGATTGATCTATATGTCTGGAAGTCAATTTCTTCACAATTAGTAATTACACTTGAGCAGAAATTCACGATAACATATCAAAAATTAAAATGCACACTGAGTTATTTTTTCCCGATGTTTCCTGTTTTTACGGATCATAACAAGTCTGTTTAGCAAAAAAGATAACATCAAGCGAGATTGTATACATCATGGCTCCCAATTGATGAACTGTTTGAGTTTGAAATTTATCTTTGAACAAATTCCCCGTATGCCCAGACATTTGTCTTGAAAGGAAAAAGAGAAAATGGGAGCATCCTTTACAGTTAATCTCGCTTTTGCTCTAGCAAATTACAAAACTTTTCAGCGTAAATTCACACCCGATGGCCACTATCTTTAAAACTTTGGAGTAAATTTTCTTAATCTAAACCAACAACTTGATCTGTACCATGCATGTTTGAATGAAGTGTGTCTCAGGGACAAATTTAGCATGATAAGAAAGGAGACATTGCTATAATGATGTCAAAATGTTTACAACTGAACTTAAGCTGAAAAACAAACGAACATGTCTCGTTGCCAGTCTAAGCTGGAAAATGTTTTTAGTTTTGTTCAATAAACATTAAAAGCAATCAGGAAACACGTTTTGATGCATAAGTTTAAACGAAAATGATGCAATGTAAGACGGAAACTCGCTAAAATCGTTACTGAGAGATTTACAGAAGTTTAACAGTTGCTAAAACATTATCCAGAAATCACAAAACGTGAACGTCTGCCGTAATTTTAATGGTCATTTATCTTTCTTTTGATTTCAAACCGTTAGCTCAATTTCAAGATAACAGGTCCTTTTATTAACTACTTCTCTCGCTCTAATTAAAACTTTCCCCAGCCGGCCGAGGATGGTGCCATTCTGGTTAAAATGATTTAGGATCGAAGTGCAGTTAGAGATCCAGAGTTAATCGAGTCGCCTGCGGTTATTCAACATGTTAAATAACATCATGCCACAACTGCTAGAAAACTGATAAAAATTATTAATGGCAAGGAAACAGGACGCTCTTACAAAGCAATCGTTAATTTCACTGCAAGGACTTCTTGGTAACTTAGCCGCCTTGGGCGAAACTCAAAATCGGTCTCGAGTATAACATTTCTTAAACAAAAAAAGCGCTTAGCAATTCTTAAAGGAAAAAAAGATAACTGTTCTCAATTGTATGATTATCTTATTGCTTAAAATCGGTGTGTTGTTAAAAATAGCAGCGATGTGGAAAAAATTCAGATTGAAAGATAACTAGAAACAGGTTTTCGGTAACAGTACCTAGGGCATGAATAACGTTTGAAGGAAAACTAACTATTTGGGACAAAATAGAATGTGTCGCAAAAAACGTTTCAAAACCATATCCCATTTTATCATCAACTTTATATCAAGTTGTCGGTCCATTGTTTAGTATCTCTTTTCAAACAAAATCATCCGCGCTTTTCTGCCTCCTATAAGCCGGGTCTGAACACAGGAAATTACTCACACACCCAATTTGGAAATAAACTGCGCGCCTGGCAGAGAACCATACGCTGACCCATGTCTTGCTAATATCCTTAAGGTTACTGCACTTTCGTTCTAAAATTCATGAATAGTTCATAAGGTATGTGACCAATGGGTGAACACCCTATATTGGTCACGTGCCGTGTTTATAACTACGACAAAGACACTCAATCTCATGTTTAATTAATGAGTGTCTATATCATATCATATAATATATATCTTATAGCGCACATACATTGCTGTTCTGTGCGCTTTACAATGTTTCTTTAAAATAAGAGAGAGAAAAAAAATGAGATAATTATGATAATACTAATGAGTAAAATATATCTATATCGTAGTTATAGACACGTACCCCGGATGAAGTGCCTTTTTCGACACTTCGCGCATATGGGTGTACAAGGGTGGACCCTTGCCAACCCGGGATCGGAACTTTGTTTTTGTATTTGAATAGATTTTATTTACAATAAAAATAAATACATTTCCAGAGGAGAAGGTTCTCCGAGCTAATGTAGATATCGAGATTTGATATACTCTGTGTGATAATATGTGGAATTACATTTAGGTATATATATATAGAGGATATTACACGGTGGCGCGAAGATATGAGTTTTATTTTCGAGTGGCAAGAACAATATTTTACGAATGAGCGCAGCGAATTAGTAAAATATTGTTTTTGACACGAGAAAATAAAACTCATATCTTCAAGCCACCGTGTAATTTTCTTTTTATTATATAGACAAACCAGAAAAAAATGTTCCAAATTGATTTCCAAGCACTTTTGTTTTGACCGATATCCTCACTAGTGAGGATATGGAAAATATGTCACTGAGGACCCGGATGTAGCTTCGTATGAGATCTACGAGTGGCGTATTTCCCAGTAAAACACTCGTGTCTATATAATAAATGTGTGTATCTATGGATAAGGAGCACTCGAGAGAGCGCTGTTGCAGTGTTCAGAATGTTCGAGTCTCTAGGGTTACTGGGCTTGCGCCCGGTGCAGGCATGCCGCAATGGGTGAATTTTTTTAGGATATTTCGTGAACCCTACTCCCCAAAACCACAACATCCATGTGGGATGCTGATTCTGTATCTGCGCATGTTTGGTTCACTATCTGCGCATCCTTGGCGTCTGCGTCACACTAGCCATACCCTCTGGGTGTCGAAATTTTTTCTTGACTACATTTTATTTTGTTTGAGAAAATTGTTTGAATGAATTCTTTACAGTTTCCTAGTCTTTGAATAAAAAGAATGCGTCAAACTCTGTCGAATTAGATGATTAGTTCCTTAGTTGACTTCATAACGGCGTACACTATGTATAGCGCCCTAGTCCTTCCTACTCGTAAAATTAATTTCGTATTGATTAATTCAAGTTATAAATTTCCGCATCTTGTAATATAAATTTCAGAACTTAAAATAGTATAATTTCGAGACAAAAAGTCGACAAGTGATACCTCATTTTGAAGCTTATTTCTTCACCTAAACGATGGCATTTTTTTCCCTTTTTAATGAGTTCCCTTTACTATGCGTCAGGTCAAGTTTCGAGAGTTCAACGCACGCGAATATACAATGTTTTCGTTCTTTAACAACATTTTTCCATGGGCTTATAGTCTAGTCGGTAGAGGGGGTTCACGAGCACCCCCCGGAACTAGAACGAGACATACTTTTTTTGGAATCCTTAGGATGTCTAGAAACTGGTTTTAGATGACACTCGGAAAGTGTCCCACGGCCCTATTTTGTCAGATTTTTGTTATTTAAATACAATTCTTTAGTTTATTCAATGGGGGCAATTTTATAGATTGTAGCGCTGTTCAGAAAAGCGTCCCGGTCTTATCACTTATGTTGTTATAGTGTCATAATAGACTGAACGCAAATGTACAATTTACATGCCCGTTTTATACATGTTACGTTTCTTACTGATATATATTTCTAAGACCCTGTCAGCCTTTGTATTCCTATTAGGAAATACCAAAACGATATGCGTATGTGACGGGAAAAGGCTTGGGCAGCGATTTAACTTGTCTACATGTGACAGAGTATTCCTAAGACGTAAAAGTATAGATTTAGAATCTAAAGAGCTTTTCTGAACAGTACTACAGTCTATAAAATTGCCTCATTGAATAACAAAAGGATCTCATTAAATAACAAAAGAATATAATTAAAAACAAACATCTGGCAAAATTGGGACGTGGGACACTATTTCGAGCTGTTAACCAGTTTTTAGACATCCTTAGCTAAGGATTCCAAAAAAGTATGTCACGTTCCTAGTTCCGGGGGGTGCTCGTGGACCCCCTCTACCGACTAGACTATTAGATGTGTTCTAAAAAACCGTGTTGGGTATTCTCGAAATTTTAAAAAGAGCCAATTTTTAGAGACAATTATGTGTCCGCTAGGATATTTTTTTAAAAATGCAACAAAAAAAGTATTCAAAAAAATCATAACTTACAAAGGAAATCGAATTTTACAAAATAAAATACAATTATATACCATAGTTTAGCCTACGATATACGCTTTTAAATGAGGTATATCACTTGTCAAGAAACGACCATTTTTCTTGAAATTATGCCACTCATGTAGAACACATATTATATTTGCATTAATTATTAATACATTATTAATAAACTCAATAATTATTTATTAAAAACTGATTTTCTCATTTGACCAAGTTCTAGTCCGTCAGAATTCTCGGTTTTCATGTGACGTCATCAAAAGCGCGGTCGGACTCAACAAGCTACCTAACCCTACAACTTCGCAACCAGCGACTCGCTTCGCTCGCTTTTGTTAGTAAGACAGCTCTCATTTTTTGGAGCAGATTTTGAAAACGAAAGAAATATTAAACGAATCCAAAATAAGTGTTCTTAAAGAAATAGGTTGAGAGGCCAGTTGATAGATTGATTGAAATTTTTGAACTTGAAAATACTGATCGAGACCGGACGCCGAGGTCAGTATTTTCAAGGCCGAGGTCACGGTATTTCACGATCTGGGGGCCGTTTCTCAAAACGCCCGGTAACTTATCGGACCCGTAAACCTACCCGTTAACACCTCCCGATATATTTTGACTGTTTCTCAAAACTCCCGTTATTTTCGAAATCGTAAAAGTTCCCGTTAAATCGGCCGATATTTTACGGGAACTCTTGACCTCCCGTTAATTACCGGGAAGCATTTTGAAGTCTTAAAATAAGGTCGAAAATAGACTTGTTTTCCTGAATTTTTTCACTCTAGGTAAAGCTTAGTTATTCAACTAGACTCTGCCAAGTTAAAATTACCGAAAACTTACTCTTTTTCATTCAAAACTAACCATTTTCCGGCCTGTCTCGTTTTGCCTCGAAAAGTTCTTGCTTCACAGTGCCATGGTTTCCCGTATTTCCCGCCATTCCGATAAACTGGGAGAGTTTTAGCCAATCAGATGCGACCATCTCGCTTCTTAACCAATCAAAACGATTCGTTTGACAGCTTAGCTGTCAATCAGTTTGACGTGTTGATTGCAAGAATGTAAACAAATGTTCAATCTCAGTGCACAATTTCACTACAAATTGCTCTTGTTTTCGTACATTTTAGCTGATTTCTTTACTTTTTTCGCTGGAAATACAAACTTAGCGGTACACTTTGTGATCTAGTGTCGACAAATTGCTGAGTTTTTTTGATAATTCATTGATTTTTTGGGTAAGTTATTTGTAATATCCGGAAATTATAAACTTGATTCCGGGCCCCGATAACTATCGGGAGGTTACCGGGAGCTTTGAGAATCGCTTGCTCGTACCCGATAACTTCCCCGTAAACTCTCCCGATAAGTTTTACGGGCCCGTTAATTACCGGGCGTTTTGAGAAACGGGCCCCAGGACCGACCCCAAGCCGGTAAATAATATATTAATTTTTTTGCTTTGCGCGATTCATCCGGAACCGGGGGTCCGGATCGTAGGATTCCGGACCGCTCGCGAGCCAATCAGAGCGCGCGATTTGATGGACACAGGACCGCTGAAAAAAAAAATTATTTTAGGCTGTGGATTTTGAATTTTCCGCGAAAAGCATTTGAGTGAGAATGTTATGTTCAACGCGTGCAGTGCGAAGGCGGCGCCATCTTATTTTGAAGGAAGTGAAATAATTTTATTTGTAACAACTAACTTTCGCAGAAAATCTCAAATCTGCTATCTAAAAAATAGATTCCTCTACTCCTGTTGATGGGCTAATTGGCTGATTGCATTTTTAAACCGCACCAGGGGGGTTGAGGGCCTACGGAAAATTTTACAGGGGGGTTGTTTTTGACTCTGGAAATTCCACGGGAGGGGGTGTGTCTGGAGACTGAAAATTCCAAGGGGGAGGGGTAAAAAAGGTGACTCTCCAGGGACATTTATCCAAAAATAGATTTTCCAGGGGTATTTTGTCAGCATAAATGGAAATTCCAGGGGAGGGGGTCCTTTATGAGGGTGGAAATTCCAGGGGATGGGGTCTATTTCAGTAGTGGAAATTCCAGGGGAGGGGGTCTTTTTAAGGGAGGTCCTAAACCCCCCCGATGCGGTATAAAAATGCGATCAGCCATTTGGCCGCAACTTTAAATCCACAGAAACGAAACAACTATCCAAAATAGGGATCCCAAAACGTGGTTAGTTCAACCGTGTTTTTTTTTTCAATATTCGCAATGAACAGTTTGCATGCATTTCTATTTACGTGGTACAGTCATAAACTGTTCTATAGACTTGATTGTATCGCCGTCTATTGAATATCTAGAACTCGTCAGTTTCCATGATTATGAAAGACCCTAAGGTGATCTACAAAAGCGTCTCGGCGTTTTTCAAAACATTCAACTTTTTCGCCTTCTAAGTTTGATTAGGACTTTTGTTGAATTTTAAAAAAGATTTGTAGATAGGGACAAACATTTAGAAAGTATTGTACATGTTTGATTTTTTTTCCTAAGACATTAATGTCCTTCATTTGTGACTCGAGGCAAAAATTTAACGAAAAGCAGTAAAGATAAATGCAATCCGCTTGTATTCTACAATTCAAATATGAGGACAAAGACCAAACAGAAGCAGGATTAAAGCCAACGTTTCGGACATTTATTTCTGTCCTTCATCAGGGCGGAAGGACAGAAATAAATGTCCGAAACGTTAGTTTTAATCCTGCTTCTGTTTGGTCTTTGTCTTCATATGTATAGGTGGGCGCATCGTGACGTCATAGCTTGTCACGAAATCTTCAACTTTTGATACAGGCGTCCAAGTTAAAATCTATCCATACCACGGAAAAGATCACATTGACATTAGTCAGAAAACCACTTTTGAGCAATAAAAGTTTAATACCGTCGACGCTACGTCAAAAATAAAACAGTTTCATAAAAACATAAATATAATTCTAATATCTTAAATTAATAAGCTAGCTAAAATCTAAACATTCCAGTCGAAGAGCGCATAGGCAATAAGTAATAATCCCAAGTTTCAGGGCAATCCGTTAAAAGGAACCGAAGTTATAGATATTTCTAGTTTTGGAGTGCAAGATCCCCCCCCCCCCCCCCCCCCCCCCAATTAAAAATTCCATACAAACCTCTGTAAAAATACGGCTTGTTTACGTTTGTTTGCAAGGATAAATGTTCGCGAGTTTGTAACCGATCGGTCTCAAACTTGGCAGTTTTACTAATTTAAGCACGCTCTTTCCACTGCTTGTGGCAAATCTGAGCTAAGTCGTTGATAAAATTTTCGCATTTATAATTCGACCGAAAATGCGCCCACCTATTTCAAGACTAGCATCCAATTGGATCCAGAGCGCCGCTATTTACAAGCTTTCTTATTTTAAACTAACACATTCTACATTTCAAGAAGCGATATAATACTATAGATCGCTCAAAACGGGACGAAATCTTGTCCATTTTCCAAAGTGACATAGGCCTAGGCAAACGTCGCGCGTCGATTATCCAAAGATAATCTAATAAGACGTTTGCCCTAGGACTTATCGAACCTATAGCGCTTTAATGCTGACACTATCCATTGTCATTAATGTGCCAACCATAGATCGATTGGTTCACAGAACTAAGGGTTCTATTCAATCTACGGACACGCAAACGCGAATATCAACATCGCCACTCCGCGTGGCACATTCACGACCACAGGGAGTTTCATATGAATCTCAAGTGGCGTAGTTTATTGCATTTCCTGTCATAAATGCCCAATCATGGTTTACGTTGGAGAATCTGGAAGAAGGCTTTGGGATCGTGTCTGCAAACACAGAACGGACGTCTTAAATAAAAATACTGGACTCCCTGTGCTCGCCCACCTCACTAGTGCCCCAACATGGAGTCAATTACATGATTGCGGCGGTTCTCAAGGCTGGGCTTTATGATGATACGCTGCGCAAACGCGAAGAGTACAGGACAATAAACCCATATGGAAAGAATCTGGACTCGTCATGCGCCACTGAGTTATGAATTTCTGGTGACAGTACTGCGAAACTGACCTGAAATATTCAGCGTTTTTTACATTTAATATTTTACTAAATCAACGCTTGGCACATTTACGAAAGTGAAAGATGTTCATTTGAGATTTCTCTAATTTCAGAAATCTTGATCCCAATGCCTAATATTCGTTTTTCAGTGATTAAGCGAAACCTAGGGCGATTTTCTAATTTCTATTTTAAAGAAATCTTTATACTTGAGATATAACACTTTAGTATAAACCAACTAATGGTCTATTACAAATCCTGCGTTCTGATTGGCTGAGCTACTTATGGTCTATTAGTGATAGACCGTGCCTGGCAAAACCACCGACTTTCTTTGCAAGGAAACTTGATTTTTCAACATAAAATAATGGAATTCATTGCCAAAACTGACCAACTAGTTGGTTTATACTAAAACAATTAGACCTCTCGTCCTTATGTGCTATGATATCAATAGACCATTCGACCTTCGGCCTCATGGTCTATTCATCGTAGCACATTCGGCCTCGAGGTCTAATTGTTAAATAGATTATTTAGGAGTTGGCAAGATTACAGAATGTTTACGACTAAGAGTAATTGGCGTTTCTCCCTTCATTTCACTGCCGCGTAAATTCCATCTATCTCGTCCTTTATCCCTTGAAAATGTTTTAAAAAGTTCTTTCTATTTAAGAAGTCTCTTGTAGCACTTTGTACAGACGAATAGACTGACGTCCCTTTTCCTTTTCGTACACATTTAGATCTTCGCCCGTCGAACATTTTAGTAGTTCCACGTAATCGAATGAGCTTTTCCCAAAAATATTTATTTTCCCAGTAGTTACATTGCTCAGATTGTTCCAAAAGGAACATCCATAGTCTTATAGTATCGCTCGACAACTTTCTTGGGGTTTCTGCCATTTTGTTCCATTTAATATTAAGGAAAATTGAAACATTTTAAAGGTTTGATTTGGCGGGAAAACCGAGTGCGGCTTTCCTACGTGGATTTTGATTGGTTATTCGAACACAATAGCTCGATCATGATTGGCTGTGGAAATACAATGGGAAGTTGCTTTGGTGTTCTGTACGTGGAGGAGGCGCTGGTGGGACCTCCCTAAAAGCGACGCGTGCATCTGAATGTAGTAAAAATCGCGGAATGGAATTCCATGATCCCAGGTAGTGTAGTAATTGGGCAACCCAATTTTAAAACAAAGATCTTGTGTCGTAATTTTCCGTCACTATGTTCCGTCGCACAGAAATCGTTTATAATGTATATAGTGGTTTCAATAAAGTTTGTCACCCCAAAGACTAAAGCCTACAAGCTGTCGGCGCCAAGCATTTTGGGTCATTCGTGCTTTGAATAACAAATATTCTCCATGAGTCAAAAATGCCGCGCGCGATGAGCGAAGTCGACCTTAGACTTTAACTTGTTTCCGAATTCGAGTGAGAGAATTGCACTGGCATCTAAAAATGTGCATTCTTAAGAGCGAATGTCTGATAAAACTTTCAGCCAAAGCTCAGCAAAATTTGACAGTTCACGGTCACAACCCAAAATCTAATTTCCCTCAAAATTGTTGGATGATACAATCAGCATTCTGTGTTTATTTTGCTCAAAGAGTTCGCTTCTCAAAGAAATGAAATAAAGACACTTACAATTATAATAATTGTACTTCGTTCCAATCGAATGCTCAATTGAAATTTCATTTTGGGCGCCTAAAGCTTTCTGAAGATGTATTACTAATTATTAATAAGCGCGTCTTTTGAATTTGTACGCGAGCGTTCCGATAATTTACTTTCATTATACCTTCGAAGGTGTAGGATGACTAGCAAAAACGGACAGACGGAAAGCAGAATAGAATTTGCGAAATATTTCTTTCTTTAGATATTTGTTCTAAAGAATATTCCAGCGGATTCAGTAGTTCGGTTCTCATGCAATCAGCTCACAAAATACCCCGTCAGTATTTGATTTCCTTCTTGACAAAGGAAAAGCGTAAAAAGTAAAACGGACAGCTTAATACTGTACGCAGTATTGTCGTTCACGTTTAAGAATAAAGTTCTTGCGCCCTCCAATTTGAGATTTGAAGTGCACTATAAATTAAAAATCGCGCTGTCCCCAACACGCGGGTAAATCGAATTGAATTTTGATAGCACGTGAGACAACAAATGACTCACAAGGCTTGGCGCCGACAGCTTGAGGCTTTAGTCTTTTGGGTGACAAACTTTATTGAAACCACTATATACACTATATCAAAAAACACAAGTAGAGGTGCAAAACGGAAGGTAACCTGGTCCAGTAGTAAGGATGCCAGCCTAACCGCCAGTCGGTGTGTCGAATTCCAGTCCCGCTCTGGCCACTGCTGATTTGTTTGTACAAGCACCTTGTTTGCCTCGCGGTCAGTTAGGGTTGTTTTCAGAGTTTGTCCTTTGTTTATTGTTTGTTTATAGTGTCCCCAATAAGATCTACGAGCTAATACATCGACACGTAAAACGTTATTTTTTATAGATTTATCACTTATTTTCCTTGTTTCGTGTATTTCTAAATCGTTTCTTAAGGCTGGTTTCCATATATAGTCGTATCTGTCGTATCAGTCAACCGTGAAACAAAAGAATAATTCCAATTTTCATTGTTTCACGGTCGACTGATGAGACAGATACGACTATATGGAAACCAGCCTTTATAAAACATATTCATTTTAATAACTTAAAAAGTTTTTTATGAACACAATAGTACTTAAAAATAGATTCTCACCTTACATTACATTGTACAGCGTAATAGTATGTCAATTATGTCTTCAAATAAAAAGCTTTCTCGACAATAATCTTGGTCATGAATGTCGAACTGGCTACATCAGTAAACATTGTACAATATATAGTTAAACACAAAAAGTCAATATACCTTTTCCAAAATGGGAAATCAAATACTGGCACTAGAAAATTGAACATTTTACAGATATTTGTATGACTGGGGGGTATGACGCATACCCCAAGTCATACAAACGTCTGTAAATTTTCAACGTTCAGTTTCTCGGAAGATATTGGATATAATGCAGCGAAATTTTGTAGTTTTACTTGAGTGATGAAGTTTGTTGTAGTGCTGGTGCTCATTTATAACAAAAATCGATTTCAATTTTCGACTGCCATTTTGGAAAAGGGGCTATTTTAGGTAGCTTAAACAAGAGCCTGTGTCAGCCACTCCTTTGTCATTGTTTTCATTTGATATTAGAAGACGAATAACGTGTAGAAATCTCTTAATAAACATCTAAAAACAAAGTTTCAGATTTGATTTACCAAATTCAATCAAGAACATTGCTCTGTATTCTCTAAATCAGCCGATGGAAATGGATGTTTTCTCCGACTTGGTATGTTGCTATGCTGTCAAAATGGAGGCTGACACAGGCTCTTTAAACAATTCTTTAGGAAACACTAACAAATATACAAGTACAACAACAACTTACAAAAGGCTTAAAGGGGCAGTGCCACGATTTTGAGGCAAATTTAGGTTGCTTAAATGTAGTCAAATTCAAACGAAATGAGCAAAATAATCATCTAGGTTTGTTAAATAACCTTTTAACCGCTAGATAAGCACAGATTTGGGGTATTTTCGTGTGTTATCGAGCGGATGGAATTGGATTATTAAATGACATTTTTTATTTCTGTTCAGGCTGAACAGTTTATAGACTTGGTTTGCAATTGGAAATTTGATAGCGAAAATTATTTTAAATCTTACGTAAGAATGCCTATCTTATCCTCACTTTGTGTTTCCCATGAGCCTCTGGTTTGCAGGCATGTAGTAACTCGTTCCCATCAACGGTTTGATACGATTATGAAGTCATTTTACCATATAAGGTCAAAATTGAGAGATATGCAGCGTATTACACGGCAGAAAGCCGTATTACACGAGCAAACCATTCTCGAATCCTGAGTTCCCCGGCTCGTCTACTCGCAGGGCCTTTACTGATTGGCTGATTTGAACTTTAGAGGATAGACCTTTCTCTAAATGGCTCTGTATCAAATCTCGCGCATGCGCCAGTGGCTGTCACCAGAGCCTTGGTTCGAGAATGGTAGCAAACCGGTTACGAACCGGTTGCGCGCCCATTTGAATGGCTGCATACGTGCTAGTCAAAACATGTACGTTTTCTGCACTGGTGAATCTTGACAAGAAAAGAAAACATTTTTGCGGGGCTCGGAAAAATACGTCCGCAACTCGTAAAATTTCTACCCGTGTTACAAGAAAAAAACATCTAATAAGATATATGTACAATATCTACAATTTTGGACAAAATGTGTTGACAAAATTTAGCATCTATTGCGAATTCACTCTCGTTGCCGTAGAAGACCTATAAGCAGATATTTCACCCCCTCCCCCCGAATCAACGCTGGTCCTTTCAGCATAAATTCGTTTCAAGGACCCCATCTTGAAAAAGGGGGAAGGGGGATGAATTTGAAACGATAGAACACATTTTCAGCAGTCCCTAGGCGTTATTGACAAAAATGTCACTTTTGGCAACAATTTTGTCCAAGATTGTAGCATAGAAGAAGGCAAACCACGGGAAATGATTCGCTGACGCCTATTAATATTTTTTAATGTCAGATGCTTCAAGCTCTCTTCCTTTATTAACTCTCAACTGCAGAGTGTGCGGCAGCCCCTGTGTGTGACTTTACTGCTTTCTTGACGCGCTCGTACCAAGGCTTGATACTGGTGTTGGTCAGGAGGTCATTATGCATATCAAGACCCTCTAAACCACTGAGAACTCCATAGACAGCCTGGAAAAGACGAGAGAACTGTTAGTTGCTGCGCACAATTAGTCTCGCTCATTCTCCTTAAGGTATGAGTATATCTTTGCGCGAGGGATGTCAATTTTTCGCGAAAAAAATCACTGTCGCGTCCTTACTTACTAAGTGGTACAGTATATTTCTATGCAACGTTACTTAGATGGATCGTTTTCGTCGTTTTGTGCTTCAAAGAAAAAGTACCAATTTTTGCTTTTTAAGAGCTCCTGCCACTTCCAGTTAATGTTAAAAGCTCCAGATTTCCGCAAAATGTATTCCTTAGAGGGCGATCTGAAAAAAGGTGTGCGGGATTATTGATATTTTACGTATTTGCGGAAATATCACGGTAAAACTGGTTGAAAATCGATATTTTTGGCAATGCTAACACAAACATTAGCATAAAATATGTTTTGAAAGGAAAATAAAAAATCCCGCACACATTTTTTAGATCGCCTTCTAAAGAATAGATTTTGCTTAAATTTGGAGCTGTGCAATTTATTTGAAAGAAGCTGGATCTTTTTAAAGAAAGTCACTACTTTTTTCTTTAGGGTTAACAGAATATATGTTCATGTACAATATAATGAAAACAAAATTATTCATCAGATAGACCAACCTTTTAGCTTTAAAATGACATATGAACTAAGTTTGTGGTGTAAATTGTGAAAATTATGAGCAGAAATCATCTCAAAACACTTAATTACTCTTTGCCAAACGTAATTCAGGTATTATATTTCCTTAAAATGGTTTGAATCTTTGAATGACAAACTTTTTACAGGATGGCCCGGTTGGAGAAGTCGCACAATAAACTATAACAAAAACATGTGATTTAACACATTTTAGAAAATAACACCTATGTTGTATTGTGAATGTGCGCATTCTGATTGGTTAAAAAGCGTGTTTGTAAGAGACCTGAGAAACACGATTGTCACGCAACGCTGTCGCGCGTGTGTAGGTTATTTTCTAAAAGCAATAAAAATACTTTCTGCGTGCTCTCTGGTTTCTTACAAACACTCGGGGAATGTTGGTCGAACTGATAAAACTTGAAAGACACTCGCCTTCGGCTCGTGCCTTTCAAGTTTTGATCAGTTCTCCCAACATCCCCCTCGTGTTTGTAAGAAAGCAGAGAGCACGCGGAAAGTACTTTTATTGCTTAAATGTAAGTCCCATTTGAAAATATAATGTATAGTGAGTGACTCTCCAGACTTGCAGCTCGTAAGCTGAATTACACTGGATCTCACAGCGCCAATGGCTGCCAAGCGGTCATAAGCACAGTCACACTCCCGTGCTAATTTAGTGTATGTGAGACAGGGCCCGTGGTTTGATGCGCTGGTGCGGAAACGCATAATTTGGCTTTCTCCGCATAATGCGCATAATCCGTCAAATCCCGCATAATCGCGCATAATTTCCCAAACTTTTGTGAAAAACATCAAAGAGACATCATTACTTGGTGAATTTCAAACTTTCTTTCCTATTTTTTCTCACAAAAGTGATTTCTTCTGAAATCGTCTGTCCAACGTCAAAACAACTCGATAGAAATGAGAATAACAAGGCATCGCACTGGGAACTGATATCAAAAAGCAATAAAACGTGCTTAATTGGCCAACTAACTAATATTTCCAGCTGAGCAAGATCGATTCAAACACGTTTGCGCTTTGCATATTTTACAAAGTAAAATCAAGGCGGAACAGAACGCTAACCGCGATAAAAATGGTTGGCTTTATGCAGTTCACATTGATCACATGACATTACGCGTTTTCATGGATCTTTGTTATTGTTACAGACATCAATTTCATTTCACAAACAACAACGCGAAAAATACCAGGCACACGAACAGCTCCCTCGATAACAACAAAAAAACACTAACAGAATAACGTGGTACGTTTCCGGTTTTATAAAAGATCTTACACTAACCCCGACGATAGTGCCGATCACTCTCGGGATCAGGATTAATTTTGATAATTACGCGCACAACGACAGCAAACAAGCGCAACGATGTTTGTGATAATGAGAGATCGTAACGATAGCTCTGTTAGTCTGCGTTTAGCTCTTGTGACTGTTTAGTTCATGGTTGTTGTTACGATCCTTGCGGTATGAAAAAAGTGTGCCTTGGTCGAGACAAGTAAACGAAAGAAGACCAAACTTACTAATCCTTACAACCGTGTAACGGAAGTTACCGGTAGTTGGTAACGCTTTTTTGTAAGAAAGTAATAAGCTTTATTAAAAGCGAAAACACACGTCTCCCTGGAAGAAAACGTAGCGTCATAACGTTAGTAAAGCGAAGCGATTGGAACTCATCACAGAGCATTTTATGGACAAACAACAGTTGTTAAAGATAAATAGCAGCTATATCCATGTAACAAAACAGCTGAAAAGAGCAAAATATGTTACGGCACTTGTAAAAAATACTGCGCAATCCCGCATAATTTCGTATTTTTAGCGCATAATTTCGAATTTTTAGCGCATAATTTCAGAAAAAATCCCGCATAACTTCAGAAAAAATCCCGCATCAAACCACGGGCCCTGGTGAGAGAGACATCAGAAACACCCCTTTTTATTATATAAATGCCTCTAAATATGATGTGGAGAATTATTCAGATCGAGGGGGTGTTATCAATCGTGGAGATCTGAATAATTCTCCACAACATACGAAAGCTTAATTCATTAATTGTTTTATTCAAATTGAATTTCCTCGCTTTACGTCTTTGAGATTGTGTGACGTCATGCATGCAATAATTTATCCATCGATCGAATAAGTTGCTTGCCTTTAAAACATCAAGGATTCGCCGGTGGCGCTCAAACAATCAGATGCTCAGAAATATGTTCAATGAATAATAATGGGTGATAAATAACACACTTGCCTGAGCTCTATGCTTGATTTTTAGGTTTTACTCAAATAAAATAAGAATTTGGTATTTCATTGATGTTTATAATATATAAACAGAACATTACATGACTGTATGGAGATACAAATTTTACCTTCTCGTGTTATAAATTCATAAAATTTATAAATTTTCCAAACTCGAAAATGAAATTTGTTTCTCCACGTGGCCATGTAATATCCTCTTTATTCTATTTAGTGTTATTCAATGCTTATAGATTTTAGCGAGTTTCAGTGGACTTTCAACTATTAATGTAAACTGAGAAGGTTAATGATATAAAGTGGACCTACCAGGTCTGCTAAATTAGGAGCTGATCCCCCCATAAATTTCCTTTTACCAACAGCTTTCATCCATTTCTCTGCTTCCTCATACAAGGACTGACGAACATCGTCCTTCAGTCTATATCTAAAAAAACAACATTTCAATGAATTTAAGAATGACTTTTGTGTGGTAATCACTTTGCAGTCACTCCTACATGTTTTATTCAGAATTGCAGGCCAGGACATTTCGACCATTTATGGTCACCTTAGAGATTGGCAAGCAAGGTAACCTTATTATTGCCAAATGGTGACTTACCTTGCCAGTTTGTAGGCTTTTAAAAATGCCCTTCTCAAAATTAGTTGCTAACAGCATTAATTGGGGAGAAAAAAATAGCGATTTCTATTATGGCGGCCAGACTTCACTATTTGGGGACCAGAGTTTTTTTTTGTTCCTGGAATTTCCACAGGGCATTTCTTTTTACCTCAGAATTTCCACAGCGTACCCATTTGCAACTTTGGAATTTCCACAGGGGGGCACAAGAGAATGAGGAATTTCCACAGGGGTTGCTTCAAATTTTCTCAGGGGTTGTCAGGAGCCTCACATTTGGTAGAGCAATATTTTAAAATTTGAAGTTCCTCAGTAGGGGTGTGCAACTTTTTTTTTAAGAACAGCCAAATACTTAAAACCAGTCCTTTGCAAATCTTACCATTAACTGTTACAACATAATTTGGGGGTATTACTACTTTTAATTGCTAACAACCAAATTGTCTTACCTGCTTTTGAGGTGCTTCCCAAGGACATACATGCTGAAGGCACCAAAGTACCGAACAGAGTATCTTTCCCATGTGTTAAAGTTCCCAACACTGGAAAAGTATTCAAAAGCTTGCATGGCCTCTGCAGTTGTACGGTAGATGTTGGGTGATAAAGTGTGGACAAAAGTTGAATCTACCCATGCACGCCACTTGCGTTCCTCCCTGCAGTTAGATAATAACAATAATAATGGCTTTATTCCATATAATATTATCTACAATAAAAAGTGGGAATAGACTGTCTGTAGCCTCTCTAGGGCTGGAACTTGTGTCTGTATGACTTGCTTTTTTGTGACTTAAATTTTATTAAATAGTAATAATAAATTAATACTTATCAAACCTAGATTAGTGCTAAACCACTTTCAAGCAACCAGACCAAGCTTATTTTTTATTTATGTTATTAGGGGTCTGAGTGTGAGTGGGAACAATCTTAAAGCAAATGAAAGGATGTTTCTACATTTGTCTAGAGCACACAAAGGAATTAAGGTTGAATGATATTATTTTGTGCAAAGTTCACAGTAATGCTGTTGTAACCTTACATGAGCTTATCTTGTGTTTTCTTGTCCACTCTGTCCAAGTACATAATGGCATGCCTGTTAGCATACTCCACTTTCTCTTTGCCATTCTCATCTTTGAACTTCATCTCAGGGTAGAATGCCAGGATAGTTTCTGGGGACTGCTGAGTTATTAGACTTGAATGGAGGGTGCTGATTATCACAGATGAATCATTAACCTAATCAAAGGAATTCTCAATATTGCTTTCTTCTGGGTAGTAAAGAGAACAGGAACAAGGCTGGGAACTTTGTTCCAGATACTATTTAAAGTGATTAGAGGAGAGAAAGCCAAAAAAAACACTGCTAATAATAATGATCTCCCTACAGGGCTCAGAACAGTGAAATTTGATTGACTTATCTTGTAAACTTCAAACGCAAAGTTCTAGAGTGAAGTCGGCAACTCGAACTGAAAAGACTCAAAGCACGCTTTCGTCATTTGAGCTGTTTTACCTCATTTGAGCTGTTTTACCTCGCGCTGAAACTTCGCGTCGGAAATACTGTTAAAAACGCATTTGCTAGGTCTCAAAGATTAATTTGATATAAGATTCGTCACGATCCGTTGTTTATTAGAAGAGTTATCTTGTAAACTTCAAACGCAAAGTTCTAGAGTGAAGTCGGCAACTCGAACTGAAAAGACTCAAAGCACGCTTTAGTCAGTTGAACATGTTTGTACGCTATTTTCATTCGCGCTGTAAACTTCGCATCGAAAATACTATTAAAAACGCACTCGCTAGGTCTCAAAGATTAATTTGATATAAGATTCATCACGATCCGTTGTTTATTAGAAGAGTTATTAGAGTGAACGGCAAGTCGAACATGAAAAGGTCCAAAAGACGCTTTAGTCAGTTCAACATGTTTGGGCGCTATTTTCCCTCGCGCTCGAAACTTCGCATTTGAAAAAAAAATTCTCTAGGTCTCATAGATTAATTTGGTACAAATTTCATCGCGATCAGTTTTCTATTTGAATAGTTATCAAAGGCTTTTCCAACGTTAAACTAAACTGTCGGCTCGGTAGCTTACGTTACCGAATATACTTTTTAAACAAGCCGATTCATTCGACGAGCTTTATTCAAGTCATCCCTGCATAACAAAGGAAAACTACATGCACTTTTCGTGTAATACTACACCCACACTCCACCCACACTACATGCACACTACACCCACACTACACGCGTGTAAGTGTTAACATACATCCAGACTGTACTGTATGTACATTAGTTTACAAGATGGCATTTTGAGGATGTCACTTGCAACAACTACTCATTCTTCCCAAGAACTATTCGTACATGGAGCTGCCTTCCTGCTGACGTTGTGAGCGCTGCAGACCTGCCATCATTTAAATCGGCTCTTACACCTGCTATAAGAGCGCTCAAGGTGCCCAGCCACCTTCACAGGCTGTAGAACACCCGCTGTCTGTCCCTCCCGTAATTAGAGAAATCTATCATAGGGAGTAACTATTCAAAGTTTTAAGTTCTAAATAGCTCGTGTAAAGTGGCCCCTACATACCTGTGTTCCATCCACCACAGCAATAGGCACTTTCCTGTACTCTTTTGAAAACCCAATCTCCTTCCTCGTCAGTGGATTAACCTCGACCTTTGTATATTCCAGGCCATAATAGTCCAAATATGCACGAACTTTACAGCAAAACGGGCATGTCTGGTACTGATACAAAGTAATTTTAGGCTTTTGAAGGGCGGACGCAGCTATGGAGGACTTCTGCGCATTAACTGGCTTAAATTCTTCCTCTTCCTCGCAAGCAAGTTGAGGTCGTCTTTTGAGAGAATACCCAATTCCAAAGCTAATCCCACCAAGAGCTCCTAAAGACAGCAAAACGTTCCTTGTGTTGCCATGCGAGGCAAAAGTAGCATTGCCTCTAGCAATAACTTCCGTAATGTTCCTGTTTGTCGCATCTTTAAATAGATTTCTTCCTAGAAAACAACATGAACGTAAAATTCGCATGTTGGCCGCCATCTTGAAATTACATAATGATTCGCGGGCTCAGATGTTTACCCAGCATGCATATAGGCAAGCCACAGGCTTCCCAAGCTACTGATTTGTGCGAAGAACCGACAGCTGCCGATTATTCGGATACGGTTAAATCGATTATTTGGAAATTCTGTATTATACACCAAAGAGAGGCTCAGGCGGGCAATGTTTCTCTGTGGGCATTGTTTCCCTTTGCCAAAATGGCAACTAGCGAGGACAGTAGTGGCGAATATGAAACTTTCTCAACTTTCTTCACGCCATTTTTGAACAACACGCGCGCTTGAACAAACATTGCCCACTTGAGCTTCTCTTTGGTGTAAAACACAGGCTTCCAAAAGTGCCGCGTTTTTTTATCGTGAAATGGGCTACTCAGTCTACGGTCTGGGTGCAAATTTACCATTGACATTACCATTGTCCGGGTGCAGATGGTTAAGACAACTCAAGCGCGCGCGTTTAGATCCTCGCGAGCTTATTTACTTCTACACTACGTACATCCGGCCGGTAGCAGAATATGCCTTCGAGACGTTCCATAATAGCCTTCCATCATATCTATCAGATGAATTAGAAAGACTACAAAGGCGCGCTTTCCGAATTGTCTATCACGATTTAACGCTATATTATTCATCGCCTGGGGGATCTGAGAATTTTGCGCAATATACGGTAAAAAGAAAGTGATCCCCCCTCTTTAAGTACTATGGTTTACGTGATCCCCCACAGAGGTGTTAAACTTTTCCGTGACCTCCCCTCCGGCTTATTTGTAGTGAAAACGTTTTACAGAAAGAGCGGATCGCATTCTTCTTTTGCTGAGCGCGAAGCGCGCCCTGATTTTAATGAACGCATTTCATCAACTGCATCAAGTCTCAGAGAAACGATTGATGGACATTCCATTTTTGTGTATAGTAAATACTGCAAATTCTTCATGCGCGCAAAGCGCGTCACAAATGACGAAATTATTATTCTTCATGTGCGTAAAGCGCGGCCTGAATGATAAATGTCTATGCTTGTAACGTAGAACTCACGCTGACCTAAAGTGTCAGTTCTTTCGAACATAGTTTTATTTTATTAATTATTATTATTATTTTTTTTTTGGGGGGGGGGGGGGGTGGGGGTTATTGGCTTCGTTGCGCGCGTTCTCAATAAAAGCTGTCTTAGAAGCCTTCCTTAGCGCGCCGAAGTTTTTTAATGCACATGATTTAGAAGTTGCTGGAAGAACTCTTGTGGTCTTTCAGGGCATGAGATTTCGAGAGATCCCCCTTTTCGCTCGCCCAAAAATGAAGTGATCCCTAAAAAATGCTCAGCCCCCCACAGGCCATAAATAATGATCGGTTCCTCAGTATGATCGGTAATGATCTGTCCCTCAGTAAGCAGCCGCACTAGTGGCGCTGCTTACGCAGGCTAACAAACAATGTAACCATTGATATTTTTGACATGATGATATTTGCCAGGCGCTATCACTCGCCACACTGCGTAAGATGGGTGACGTAACTCAACTTGAATACCAAGGACAATGGGGAGTTTGCAGGTGTTACGTGACATATTTGAAAAGAGCTTGCCGATATTAGAAAAAGCCGAAAATTTGAGTTGATTTGGGTAAATATTAGCAAAGTTATTGGCGCCCGAAGTAGGCTGTTTCTCTATAGGTTTAATGGGGATCGGATATTTTTACGCAACCAGCTTCTTCTTGTTCTAGAAAGAAAATCCGTGGCTTTCACCACTTTATAATTCTAGGGAACTTAGATAAAGAAACTGCGACTCAAGGTAATGTAGTTGAATTTGTACTTGCTTATTTGTGTATCTTCCCATTCAAGGTTTTCAGTAAAATCTTCGAAAACGATAATGTTTGTTGTTTTGTGAAAACTTTTTCGTTCTTGAAAGTCCTCTCTCGTCGCTGCGTGACATGCTGATGTAAGCAGAGTGATGTGGACTCTTATTTACCACGGCACATTGGCCAATCAGAAAGTGAGATAACTAACAGTTATGGTAAAAATTAATATAACCATTGTCCGTTGCCATCCGGCAGTTTTAACTTGACAACTTAAAAATACAGCCGGCGTCTAGAATACCTGGATCGGATCATGGATCGCATTTTTGTACAACCTCTTATGAAAAGAGTTCAGAGCTGACATTCGAAGCAACGTTTTGGTTACTATTACTCTGTAAATGAAGAAAATAGGAAGCTGTGAAACGTGCTTTGTGTATTAACTGTGCCAAGCAACCAATGTTCCACAGTTCCCTTCGAAAATTACCCCTAAAGCGAAAGAGTTGCCTCGCAGGCTCGTCGCCTCACAGGGGAGGCTCTGGTAACATTCTTGAGGGCCTTCGCTGATTGGCTGAAACGGCGCACATGCGTACATAGAACTAGCTTAATCTCGCTTATTTAGAAAAACGTATCTGTCAAAATTTCACTGGCATTCGTTTCCTTGTCGTCTTTTCAACCTATGCCTTCGACTTGAACGCGGGGGGCGGGAAACTTCAAGGTAGGGATGACCGTCGAAAAGCCCAAATTTCCACCCTAAAAAAAATCTCAGCTCTGTACACTATTCTTAAGATGTTGAATCAAATATCAGAAGTCGACGCTGTTCTTGTCGGCTAAATCTAATTGCTATGAATGCGTGTTCGTAATTTAAATTGCTGGTATGCAATACAGCCCTTATACTTGCTCGCTATGCATTTTGTTCTCCTTCAGAATACAAGCGATGAGCGCAGGAGTTTCATGTTCGTGTTTCAGTATTTTGGGGATCAAATCGTCATCGGTTGTCAAGCTTAAATGCCAAATGGTTATGCAAATTTACACCCAAACCGTAGACTGACGGTAAATTGTTTTTGAGGACTTATAATTTATTCAAATATACAGGTGATTTTTCCCCCTGCCTCGCATCGTAAACACACCCAACGGGACATTATCTCGCCTTCGAGATAAAACATATTTCACAGCGAAATATGTTTTAACCAAAAAGTGTAGGTAAAATAAAAGAGTAATGCAAAGTTTAGCTGTCAAGATTATAGCTCCCACATTTAAAAGTATTTTAAAACTATTTGTGCATCTCTAGCCGACGATGGAAAGCAAAAATTCAAGGATGAACTTCACACAAAGCAGTTATATGCTTTCGACATGCGACCTCCATTTTCTTGTCGAGTTCATGAAGACAGGGTATGCCTCCTGTGTGAGGCCGTTTGCGTTTGTTCAAAGCTTCCACCAATGATCTAATGCATAGTCGAGATACCTTAAAAATAAAGTTTTCAAGTCAAACGACCTTACTGACTGGGCGTTATTTAAAAACTTTAGCGTCAAGGCTAGCCAAGCGAGCCTACTATCATGATAAATTCAATGAAAACACTAGTGATCCCACGGGAAAATTTGGCAGACAATTAACGAACTTACTTCCAGAAAATCTGGGAAGACATCGGTGACGTCACTTAAGGTTAACGAATCATCTATGACTACTCCAACGGTGCTTTCCAATGAATTTAATAATCATTTTGCAACATTTGGCCCAAACCTTGTCAGTCAGATTGATTGTGGTTGCTATGTCTGTCAAATATATCTCAGTAGCACACATGAAAGGTTTCAGTTACAACTGACTGATCCAAATAAAGTTTTAGCATTGTTAAACAAATTAGATAAGTCAAAGGCTACTGGCCTTGACAAAATATCGTCAAGATTAAATCGAGAATGCGCTGACCTCATCTGTGTGCCTATCTGCGCTATTTTCAATCAGTCTATCAGGCAGGGTATTTTCCCAGATGACTGGAAAAACGCGATAGTCACCCCACTTTTCAAGCAAGGCGACCGCGCTGACGTCAATAATCTGACACCAGGTACAATCTTAGGCACCCCCCTAAACACAAGCCCAAATTTAATACCGACCGATTTGGTCAGTTTGTTACTGTGCGATTTTCATAATTTATTTGTAATATAATCTATATTGCTATATGTTATGTAATGTGACTTGACCTGACCTGTAATTCAGCTGTATAGCTGCAAGAGGTTGAAATAAACAGATCATTCATTCATTCATAACTACCATCCACTCTCGGTTATTCCCGTCGTGACAATGGTGTTAGTAGTATACGGCGCACCGTATTAGCCCTTTTTTGGTGAGGTGGGTGGTGAGGAGGGTGGTGAGGAGGGTGGTGAGGAGGATGGTGAGGAGGATGGTGAGGAGGATGGTGAGGAGGATGGTGAGGAGGATGGTGAGGAGGATGGTGAGGAGGATGGTGAGGAGGATGGTGAGGAGGAGAACGAAGAGGATGGTGAGGAGGATGGTGAGGAGTATGGTGAGGGGCATGGTGAGGAGCATGGCGAGGATGGCGAGGAGCATGGTGAGGAGGATGGTGAGGAGGATGACGAGGAGGATGGTGAGGAGGATGGTGAGGGGCATGGTGAGGAGCATGGTGAGGAGGATGGTGAGGAGCATGGTGAGGAGGATGGTGAGGAGGATGGTGAGGAGTATGGTGAGGAGGATGGTGAGGAGGATGACGAGGAGGATGGTGAGGAGGATGGTGAGGAGGATGGTGAGGAGGATGGTGAGGAGCATGGTGAGGAGGATGGTGAGGAGGATGACGAGGAGGATGGTGAGGAGGATGGTGAGGAGGATGGTGAGGAGCATGGTGAGGGGCATGGTGAGGAGCATGGTGAGGAGGATGGTGAGGAGGATGACGAGGAGGATGGTGAGGAGGATGGTGAGGAGGATGGTGAGGAGTATGGTGAGGGGCATGGTGAGGAGGATGATGAGGAGGATGGTGAGGAGGATGGTGAGGAGTATGGTGAGGAGGATGGTGAGGAGGATGGTGAGGAGTATGGTGAGGGGCATGGTGAGGAGCATGGTGAGGAGGATGGTGAGGAGGATGACGAGGAGGATGGTGAGGAGTATGGTGAGGAGGATGGTGAGGAGTATGGTGAGGGGCATGGTGAGGAGCATGGTGAGGAGGATGGTGAGGAGGATGGTGAGGAGGATGGTGAGGAGGATGGTGAGGAGGATGACGAAGAGGATGGTGAGGAGGATGGTGAGGAGTATGGTGAGGGGCATGGTGAGGAGCATGGCGAGGATGGCGAGGAGCATGGTGAGGAGGATGGTGAGGAGGATGGTGAGGAGGATGACGAGGAGGATGGTGAGGAGTATGGTGAGGAGGATGGTGAGGAGGATGGTGAGGAGTATGGTGAGGAGGATGGTGAGGAGCATGGTGAGGAGTATGGTGAGGAGGATGGTGAGGGGCATGGTGAGGAGCATGGCGAGGATGGCGAGGAGCATGGTGAGGAGCATGGTGAGGAGGATGGTGAGGAGGATGACGAGGAGGATGGTGAGGAGTATGGTGAGGAGGATGGTGAAGAGGATGGTGAGGAGTATGGTGAGGGGCATGGTGAGGAGCATGGTGAGGAGGATGGTGAGGAGGATGACGAGGAGGATGGTGAGGAGTATGGTGAGGAGGATGGTGAGGAGTATGGTGAGGGGCATGGTGAGGAGCATGGCGAGGATGGCGAGGAGCATGGTGAGGAGGATGGTGAGGAGGATGGTGAGGAGGATGGTGAGGAGTATGGTGAGGAGGATGGTGAGGAGGATGGTGAGGAGTATGGTGAGGGGCATGGTGAGGAGGATGATGAGGAGGATGGTGAGGAGGATGGTGAGGAGTATGGTGAGGAGGATGGTGAGGAGGATGGTGAGGAGTATGGTGAGGGGCATGGTGAGGAGCATGGTGAGGAGGATGGTGAGGAGGATGACGAGGAGGATGGTGAGGAGTATGGTGAGGAGGATGGTGAGGAGTATGGTGAGGGGCATGGTGAGAAGCATGGTGAGGAGGATGGTGAGGAGGATGGTGAGGAGGATGGCGAAGAGGATGGTGAGGAGGATGGTGAGGAGTATGGTGAGGGGCATGGTGAGGAGCATGGTGAGGAGCATGGCGAGGATGGCGAGGAGCATGGTGAGGAGGATGGTGAGGAGGATGATGAGGAGGATGGTGAGGAGGATGGTGAGGAGTATGGTGAGGGGCATGGTGAGGAGCATGGCGAGGATGGCGAGGAGCATGGTGAGGAGGATGGTGAGGAGTATGGTGAGGAGGATGGTGAGGAGGATGGTGAGGAGCATGGTGAGGAGCATGGTGAGGAGGATGATGAGGAGGATGGTGAGGAGGATGGTGAGGAGTATGGTGAGGGGCATGGTGAGGAGCATGGTGAGGAGCATGGCGAGGATGGCGAGGAGCATGGTGAGGAGGATGGTGAGGAGGATGGTGAGGAGGATGATGAGGAGGATGGTGAGGAGGATGGTGAGGAGTATGGTGAGGGGCATGGTGAGGAGCATGGTGAGGAGCATGGCGAGGATGGCGAGGAGCATGGTGAGGAGGATGGTGAGGAGGATGATGAGGAGGATGGTGAGGAGGATGGTGAGGAGGATGGTGAGGAGGATGGTGAGGAGGATGATGAGGAGGATGATGAGGAGGATGGTGAGGAGGATGGTGGGAGGATGATGAGGAGGATGGTGAGGAGGATGAGGAGGAGGATGGTGAGGAGCATGATGAGGAGGATGGTGAGGAGGATGGTGAGGAGGATGGTGAGGAGGATGGTGAGGAGGATGGTGAGGAGGATGGTGAGGAGTATGGTGAGGGGCATGGTGAGGAGCATGGCGAGGATGGCGAGGAGCATGGTGAGGAGGATGGTGAGGAGGATGGTGAGGAGGATGATGAGGAGGATGGTGAGGAGCATGGTGAGGAGCATGGCGAGGAGGATGGTGAGGAGGATGGTGAGGAGGATGGTGAGGAGGATGGTGAGGAGCATGGTGAGGAGCATGGTGAGGAGCATGGTGAGGAGCATGGCGAGGAGGATGGTGAGGAGGATGGCGAGGATCGTTTCCCAAAATTTCTGTTCCGCTTACTTTGAAGCTCTTGAAATAAATCCTACAAGGCATGTGGTTTGTAAAAACTTACTTTTCTGAAGAGTAGTAGCCTACTTTTGGGATGCACTTATATTTCATTTCAAAACATCGCAAGGTTAGGGATTGGAGCGCAATTGATTCAAAAAAGGTCCATTGCAGATAGGAACAAGTTGACAGGAACATTTGTTCCTTTTCGCCCAAATGAGCATAGTCCAGTAACCATTGTCTAAATATAGTCGCATGACTCATCATCGGGTAAGTAATTGGCATACTTATAGTTCATTGGTCATTTCAGTTGAACTTCATACAAGCCATACACTCCATAAACGCCATATCCGATCATTTGAAAGCAAGAATGCAAAATGTTTCGATATGCTAAACTGGGTGTTTTCTCTCAAAGCCCAGGGTATGGGGGATAAAGCGGGTACCACGGGCACAGTTCGATCTGATTAATAAATATTTTTAGTATAAACCAACTAATGGTCTATTACAAATCCTGCATTCTGATTGGCTGAGCTACTAATGGTCTATTAGTGATAGACCGTGCCTGGCAAAAACACCACCTTTCTTTGCAAGCAAACTTCATTTTTCAACATAAAATAATGGAATTCATTGCCAAAACTGACCAACTAGTTGGTTTATACTAAAACAATTAGACCTCTCGTCCTCATGTGCTATGATATCAATAGACCATTCGGCCTTCGGCCTCATGGTCTATTCATCATAACACATTCGGCCTCAAGGTCTAATTGTTAAATAGTTCATTTAATAATAATTTAAGAATTTAATGTTTATAAATAATTTATTTTTTTATTAATAATTTTATTTTTATAAAATTATTGTTAAATAATAATAATATAATAATAATATATATTAATATATATTATTATTAATATTATATAATAATAATAAATTACATTTTCAAATAATAATAATAATAACAATAATAAAAATTATTCTTATTATTCTTATTATTATTTATTATTATAATAATATATTATAATTGATATTATATAATAATAATAAATTACATAATTATTTAAAATTATAATAACAATAACAATATTTTAATAATAATTTAAGAATTTAATGTTTATAAATAATTTATTTTTTTATTAATAATTTTATTTGTATAAAATTATTGTTAAATAATAATAATATAATAATAATATATATTAATATATATTATTATTAATATTATATAATAATAATAAATTACATTTTCAAATAATAACAATAATAACAATTATTATTCACAATCTAGTAAAAATCTAAAACTATGTACAATTACATATTGTTATAAAAAAGTGTCTTTAAAAGTATAAAAAATATATATATATATACAATAATAATAGCGACCCCGAGAATAATAATAAGAAAAAATAAATAATAAAAATATTCAACCTAAATTGCTGTAAGGGAATTCTCTACTTGAAAGTCCACGTCATAAATATTAATGTTCCTCTTCACAGTTCTTGATCCCCTTAGACATATTAAGGCGGATCGGAGGATCGCAAACGAGACTCTTGATCTGATCCATGACACCGTAGTTGCGTAATCCTCCCCTTTCTTTGCTGCGATTAATTCAGCTAGCCTACTATGGAACCTTTTACATTCCTCGCCCATTCCCCCGGTGGATGTAAATACTAGTGGAGTGAAAGTTCCCTGTTCCACCTCCAGAACCCTGTCTGCGTAAGCCCTCTTCTTCTCGTTCTCATGGTTACGGTAGATCTGCTTGGGGTTTGGTCCTTGTAGGAATCCGCGTTGGGGTGACACACCCTTACATCGAAGAACGCGGACCTCTGCTTCTCCCAAAACCCCCGAGCATGTATATCTAGACGAGCATCTGGCGCTGTGTTAGCGCCCCTTGGTAGCCTCTCGCCAGACAGTTCTTGAAGGACGGGCTCTATTTCGACGTCACTGCAGACCATCTTTAGCAACTCAGCCTCAAGGTCACGGAGCTCATTATGGCGCTGAATTATGAACCCGCCTCTCCTGCAGATCATTGCGTGATCGATTGTAAAGGCGTCACCGCACACGCACACTGTCGGCTTATCGTCAATGTCCCAATCGTACCTGAGCTTTACAGCATCCCGGAACTCGCCTTTATTCAGATTGTAGCCCAAGTCCTTTAACGGGAGGACCGTGAGCCAGTTAGAAGCACCTTTTTCAGTTGCGAGATCAACAGCTCGTTGAGTCTTCGGGGTAGAGACCCCCTGACATTGCCGAGCCTAGTCTGAAGCGCTTCGCTGGTTTCTCTTCGCACACACTGCTGGAGTGTCTTGACAGCAGTATCATCCGGTGTTTCATGATCTTGTGCAGTTATTTTCTCGACTAGGGGCGCCGTGGTCTTGACCGACGCCTCGAACTGGGACGCTGCATCCTGGCTTGGATTAATAAGTCCAAGCCCCCCTAGTCGCACTGGAAGTGCCACTAGGTCCCTCTCATCCTTCGTGCAGCGATGGTCTGTTATTGACGGTATTAGTACATCCGAAATGGCACGCTCCAGTGGCTCTAATAGATCTTCTATATCTGGGAGTGTTCTGAGATAGTATGTCCAGCGATGGCGTAGACCGAAGGTGAATGCCGCATAGCATGCCTGTGGGTGTGATGTGGCATACTCGGCCAGCTTTATCACCTGGCTCACCCACTCCTCTACCTTTCCATCCACGTACTCTTCTAGATAGGCTCGAGAACCCAGAGCAGCGCCTAGATGCTTTTGACCCTGCGTAGAGATGTTAATCGCAGTCCCCTCGAAAATAGCTTTAGCATCCTCCTCCTTGTCAGGTTTTGTAATAAGCCAGCACTTTTTGGCGTAAGGGTAGTACCCCAGGCCGGGCCCCGTCTCAGTCAGCACATCCCACCAGCGCTTAATATCTTCCAATGAACCTGCACCGCTTGCATCATCGGCAAACCAACACTGCTTCAAGTCGTTTGAATTCCCCAAACGAGTGATCAGAGGTTGAAGACTGATGGCGTAGATCCCCATCGCTAAAGGATCTCCTTGCGTTGTTCCCTCTGCAGACTTGATCTCTTTTCCTCCGATTATGAAAAGTCTCGCTGGTTCTCGATAAGTATTGATAGCGTACGTTGCAATAGGAGGACAGAGTACTCTAACGTTGTGGAGGGAAGCAGCTCTGTTAAGTGCATTGAATGCATTTGAGGCGTCAATCAGGAGTACAGCATCCGTCTCATCGGCTTCGAATATATAATGCATGGCGTGGATTGCGGCTTCGCTTCCACTCTTGAGGCCTGCGCAGACTTGTAGCGAACCACTAGCTTCGATCACATCTTGTTTGGTAACCTTCATGACGCACTTCCCAATCACTCTCCTGATGACTTCACCAACGCCGATCGGGCGGACCGCGCCTTCGCCCTTGTCTAGAGGGATAAGCCTGTTGGCTAGAATTGGCTCGATGGTTCGAGGGTCGACAAACTCTGTATTGAGCCTCCTTGCCATTATAACAATTATTATTATTATTATAATTATAATTATTATTATTGTTATTATTATTTATTATTATAATAATATATATTATAATATATATTATAATTGATATTATATAATAATAATAAATTACATAATTATTTAAAATTATAATAACAATATTAATTGATAATTATGGAACATAATAAATGCATTGACTGTACCCGTTGTACACGTCTGAACCGTTGTAAACAATGATTACAAACACAAGTTGACTAATAGAGCCTCATCGAGCTATAAATTATGCTGATATTTCTTAGACTGGACACCTGTTTTTAAAACCAACGTTTACCCAGTTTAAGGCGTGTATAGCGGATACATATTGACATGAATGACAGCTGACTGTACCCGCTGTACACGTCTGAACCGTTGTAAACAATGATTACAAACACAAGTTGACTAATAGAGCCTCATCGAGCTATAAATTATGCTGATATTTCTTAGACTGGACACCTGTTTTTAAAACCAACGTTTACCCAGTTTAAGGCGTGTATAGCGGATACATATTGACATGAATGACAGCTGACTGTACCCGTTGTACACGTCTGAACCGTTGTAAACAATGATTACAAACACAAGTTGACTAATAGAGCCTCATCGAGCTATAAATTATGCTGATATTTCTTAGACTGGACACCTGTTTTTAAAACCAACGTTTACCCAGTTTAAGGCGTGTATAGCGGATACATATTGACATGAATGACAGCTGACTGTACCCGTTGTACACGTCTGAACCGTTGTAAACAATGATTACAAACACAAGTTGACTAATAGAGCCTCATCGAGCTATAAATTATGCTGATATTTCTTAGACTGGACACCTGTTTTTAAAACCAACGTTTACCCAGTTTAAGGCGTGTATAGCGGATACATATTGACATGAATGACAGCTGACTGTACCCGCTGTACACGTCTGAACCGTTGTAAACAATGATTACAAACACAAGTTGACTAATAGAGCCTCATCGAGCTATAAATTATGCTGATATTTCTTAGACTGGACACCTGTTTTTAAAACCAACGTTTACCCAGTTTAAGGCGTGTATAGCGGATACATATTGACATGAATGACAGCTGACTGTACCCGTTGTACACGTCTGAACCGTTGTAAACAATGATTACAAACACAAGTTGACTAATAGAGCCTCATCGAGCTATAAATTATGCTGATATTTCTTAGACTGGACACCTGTTTTTAAAACCAACGTTTACCCAGTTTAAGGCGTGTATAGCGGATACATATTGACATGAATGACAGCTGACTGTACCCGTTGTACACGTCTGAACCGTTGTAAACAATGATTACAATGAAACTTCAACGGGATTCGAGTCAATGAATATGCATTAATTATTTTTTGAAAGGGTGTTTGTTTGAGCTGAGCCTAATAGGTCAATACAAAATCAGTTAACTTGGTTTACTAAGCGTTTGGTTAAAGCGTTTAGAACGTACATGGCGGGTACAAATGATCGTCACATGTCCAAATATCCATCTGATGTACTATTAAATGAAAGGGGTCAGTTTGAAAATTGCAGCTTGAAGAGCTTGAAAAGCCGCGATTAATGATTTAGGGATATCTATTCTTCGTTCTTTTTTATAAAGCCTCCTAACACCCTGATATTGTAATAGCTCTTTGTTAACTTTTTCAGAGAAATCCTTTTGTGCGTGTGCAGTCACGGTTGCAAGGACCAAATCAAGCGATCTGAGCGCAAAACAAGCGATTACCCTTTGAAGTTCGCCGGACTCCCTAATCATTCCACTCAATTAACTATATGACTAAAATATCTATGTCCGTTCCTTTCATCCCATGTCAAAACGGAACAATGTCGACAGTTGCTGTCCATATACCATGACCGGCTAAAAAGAAGCACCGACAACATACAGTCGTTCCTCTTAAAATGCATCATGAATATTAAGCAGTTTAACCTCATAAAAAGGGGTCCTGCAGGAGGCAGGACCATTCTACGCCAAAGTTCGGAGGGCGATGATCATGAAGCCTTCGTCGCAGCTAAACAGCAAGGCGATTCGTGACGCCCTAGAATGCAATGTGGTGGGAATAATCAACAAACAATGTTCGATGGTCTCTTTCAAGTGTGTTTGGAGGGTGGAACAGAGTGAAATAATGAAGTAAGTTTTTTAAAGAAACATCCCCGAGTCCGAGAGCACATCATAATTACCGATTTTTGTTTCCTTTTTTTTTTCATCAGGGCTTGGCGCTGGGTTTGTGATAAGAGAAGCGAATGTGACGACAAACTAGCAGCTGTAAAAGATGTTGTCTTCTTTTTCTCCGCAATCAGCTTATCGAAACGGCAACAGAAGAATTCATCGAGTAACGACCAGACAGCCGAAGAGACAGATCTCGTTTTGTCTCAGTTATCCACACCCGGAAAGCAAATATACCCGGCTATATCTTACTGGGTAGCGTGTAAAACGTCTAACGGGGCACCGATCAATCCACTCGTCATCCGACAGGCTATGTGCAGTTGTGATGTAGAAGTATACATAACCCCAATCCGCAAGGGCAAGAGAAAAACGGACCACAACCCTAAGTTGGACCAACTATGTCAAGCAGTAAAGGACCATAACAACGGCTGCATGCAGGAGCTGGTCGCTAAATCGTTGCAACATTGTCTAAGGCAAGTTCCCGCTTATTTTTTTTCTGTGTGTGTGCTGATCTGACTGGGGGGAGGGGGTAACAGCTTTAACACATTTTTAGTCGCCTGATCTGACTTGGAGGGGGGGGGGGGGCAGCCTTTCATTAATTACACTGATTGCTTATGTAAAATCGATGAGGTCATAATTGCTCATTTGTAGGTGCAAAGTACGCGTAGAAACATTCGATAAGAGTGCACAAAGTCTAATTGTCTTTTCTTATATTTTTCAGCATCTTGAGAACGGAAGTAGGGTTACGTGATAAAGAGAGTACGGCCACTGAGCATGTTGTACGAGTGCGGATAGTAAAGACGGAATTTTGCCCCATGATCGAGGCAGCTCTTGTTGAGCTTGGGAAAGTGGACCTCCATGTTGACTGTGATGGAAGGAGAGGAGAGCAGCAAGTATCGCCAGGTATAAAAATATTATTTGACAATATACCGTGCAGTTTTCTCGACTGTTTCATTCAATTAAGGTCTCTGTAAAGCCGTTCGACATGCTTACGGAAAAAAATATTGTCGCGTCGCAATTTATTCCATGATATTTCCCCACATATCGTTTTACCATCGTATGCATGGCTACGCGACCTCAAAATTTCACTGTTGCGATTGGCAATTTTACCGAAGAAAATGTTAATTTCAAGTTTCAATTTTCAATTAATTTCAAGTTTCAATTTTCAATTAATTTCAATTTTCAATTAATTTCAATTTTCTAAGAAAGGATAGGTTGAAACCATTTTTTGGTTGATTTTGCAATCAATATCGACCCACTAAAGCAGCCGAATCAAGCGTTTTGGTTTTCATTGACAGCTAAAAATCGCAACATGAATTTAGAGGTCGCGTACCAATGCATACAGTGGTAAAGCTCAAAGATTGCTCTATCTTATGAAGTTGTTCAGTTTCAGTGGCGTAGCCAGGAATTTCTTATGGGGGGGGGGGGGGGGATAGTGAAAACATGGGACGAAAGTGTTCAAATTTCCTTCAGCAAATACAGTAAATGTATGGGAAAATCTCACGAGAAAAGGGGGGGGGGGGGGGGGGGGGGGCTGGCTACGCCCCAGAGTTTAGTGAAGTTTATTTTTTCTTGTATTTTAAGACCCCGAACTAAAAACGACCTTGTTTACTTGAGAAGCTCCAGACCATTTCCGATTTGTTGCACAATTTTACACTTTGTCGGATCTTAGTCTCGGGGAAATGAACTGCAAAACCGTGTGCGCGATGTTCGATAGTTTGTATATTTACGAAAATACTAGGTCGCACAGTTGAAAATCAAACGTTTTTACAATGTGTGGCCGCACAATTTATCATAAAATATTTTTCAAGTTAAAATGAAAATTCCCTCACACGGTTTTTAGGTGATATTATTTTCTAACGGCCGATATCTCAAATCGTGCAGGAGGTCAGGAGCTTCGCAAAGGTGAACATTTTACCGAAAAATTTTAGGTCTCGGTAAGGTAAAAGGATGTGCTTACGGAAAAAAGATCTCGCCGCGTCACAATTTATGTCATCATAATCAGTTTCAGTAAAATCACACATTTTGCGTTTCTGTTTTGGTTTTTCCTTCTCAAACATTAAAATCACACTCACACACTATAACGAATCATGCATTCTGATTGGCTAAGAACTCACTGTCTATTGAGTCATAGATAGTGAGTTTTGAAAGGCCGGCGTTTTGAAGAAAAACAAACATTTCTTAAAAGATATAAATAAATAAATAGAAACTTTCATTATTCCAAGGCAGTGTGTGAGTGTGATTTTACTAAAAACTCCTCGTCAACTATCAGCTCATAGAAATCTCGAGCTCGTAATCTAATTGTTAAAAATGTCGTTTTACTCCTGCGATTTTCATAATTCTGCGAACTCTCGCTATCGATTTCCAACCGTAAAACCGCCTTCTGGCTTCCGTCAGTCAAAGCCCCGAGTCCTGCCCGAGTCTTTTCGTCGTTACTCCATCGTTGTGCTTTTTGATTGGCCAGCGCCTAAGCAGTGCTAAAATGGCTTCCTGACACCCGAGCAACGGTTACGTGTTTTCCAATCACAATGAAGCACAAAGAGTAACGATGAAAAGACTCGCGTCGGGAGTTTGATTGACAGAAGCCAGAAGGCGTTTTGACGCGGTTGGAAATCGTTAGCGAGAGCTCGCAGAATTATGAAAACCGCAGTAAAACTAAAATATTGTTTTATGTAATTCAATTTAGCGAAGTTTAAAGTTTTCTTGTATTTTAACGACCTCAAACTAAAAGCTACCTTGCTTACTTTGAGAAGCTCTATAACCATTAGGCCTGGGGCATACGTCGAATTAGAGACGCGTCTTATACATTTAAAACAATAGATAACTTGTTATTTGAAAGTATAATGAGTCGGTATCTTTTGAAAGACCTTAATCCGACGTATGCCCTAGGCCTTAGCGGGTTGTTGCACAGTTTCACACTTTGTCTGATTTGACTCAGGGAGAAATGAACTGCCAAAATGTGCGAGGTTGAAAGTTGCTTTTTCCATTTTTGGCCGCAAAATTTATCATAAAGTCTTTTTGAAGTAAACAATAAATACACATTTTTTAGGTGGTATCATTTTCTAACGACACAAAAAATGTGACGCCGATATCTTAAATTGTGCAAGGTTAGGAGCTTCGCGAAGGTGAATTTTGGCTTAAAATTTAAGTACTAGAAAAGCGTATATAAGTTAATTAGTTAATTATAAGAAAATTAGTGGAGGGCAATACAAAAGAATGGGCTACTCAAACCTCGGAAAACAGTTGACGTGTCATTTAAAGTGCTAGAAATATACTTTAGTACTCTGTCAACTGAATTTTTTTTTTTTTTTACCATTACCGAGACCTCAAGTACTAGAAAAAGCGTGTAAAGTTAATTAAATTACCGAAAACGAGTGGCGGGAGGTACAAAAGAATGGGAAACTGAAGCCTAGGAAGACAATTGACGGGTCATTTGAGGTTTTAGAAATAGACTTTAGGACTGAATCAAAACAATTTCATGAAAAAATATTATGGAGATTTTTAAATGTTTACCTTTTCCAAGACCTTAATTGATGTATAACTAGAAAAGAGCCCGTGCTGTGACCTTGTGATTGACTGGGGGTGGTGAATTTAACACTGACAAAGAGATGTTAATAGTATAGATAATGCACAATTTCTTACTAGACATATATTTTTTCTTGAAGCTGCAACCGCGTCTCTAAAGCCGCTTTCGTGCCCAACTACAGTGCTGATCAATGACATCGGCCTTGTCATGAAGCGCCTTAACTACGCTGTATCCGATGGAAATGTGCTGAGGTTAGCTAAAGGGTCCTCGTTCACCTACACGAAGCTGTGCTCCATGAAGGCGTTTCTTCACAGTTTGATGGGAAATGATGAATTCAAAGATCGTCTTGTAAAGAACATCTCCAGAATCCTGCCAATCCTGAGCGCCCCGAGGAGCCGTGTTTTGGACCCAGTGGAGATTCAAACAGACCTTGTTGAAGTAAAAGGTGGTTGGTTCTGGTCGTTTGGGCAGCGGGCATTCGTGACCAATGTTATCTCAAGTAATCAGGTATATACCTATTAGCATACGGCCAGCCAAAGCCTTAACGTGTGGGAATGGCAGGGTATATGCGTGCCAGCTTCATCTAACAAATATCTTCTTTTTTTTTTCATTTGCAGAAAGGTCGAATATCCCCAAGGGCGTACGTTGCATACGACAGAACAAGCCCAGCAGACCCGCGCTACTTCAGGGAAATCCTGGAAAACAGCCTCACTCCTGAAGAGATCGAGTTGTTCTGCGGAGACTGGCTGGCTCTTTTTAGTGAGAAAAAGACACAAGCAACCTGTACCTTGTGCGATTGGAGCTTCTGACAGCGGCAAAACTAGCCTGTTTGCGCCAGTCTTCCAGATAATTCCTCTATGCAAAATAGCGCGAGTGACAAAACAAAAAGGCTTTAACAAAGCAATGATTGAGCAGTCCACAGAAGTGATTCTTTTGGATGAGGCAGATCAGGGCTTGATGGACATAGACGACTGGAAGATTCTTTGCCAAGGAGGTAAGTGTTGGCTAGGCACAAAACAATGTGGTGAAGGTAAACGCGAATACTCGTGTATACCTTGTGGGGTCTGTCGACGAGAACAATACAGCACGACAATAACCATAAATACCAAAGCGCTGTTTTATTGATAGTTATATTATGATTTTAGGTTATACAGCCCATGATTCAAAATGGAAAGGGGCAACCGGGTTCATGTGCAAAGCCAGCATGTACATCACATGTCAGAAACCAATGGACTTTGGAACAGACCACAATGAGGCGATGGATCGTCGACTCCACAAGTTCTTCTTCAAGAGCCTCCCCACTGTCAACCCCAGCGCCTACAAATGGCTTTCGACACACGCCATGGACTGCATCGTGTGGGCGACGGATATGGCCTCTGCACTCCAACAGGTACTTTTAAGTTTCCAACTGGCAAACATGAAAGCTTGACCCCCTCCCCGGAAAAGTTAAGCGCGCGGCGTTGTTATCAAATCATAGTATAAGCACACTCCGGCAGTACCACGAATCCTGCAAATTTACTCCTT
Source organism: Scolanthus callimorphus (assembly GCA_033964015.1). NCBI lineage: Eukaryota > Metazoa > Cnidaria > Anthozoa > Actiniaria > Edwardsiidae > Scolanthus > Scolanthus callimorphus. The sequence goes on along the minus strand of CM066911.1, from coordinate 24,259,183 downwards.
CAATAATTAATCACTCTTTATTGTTTAATCGGTAGCGAGTGAAGGGGAGAAAATTACCCTAGTCGTTATCGTTATCAATCTCGATAACTACCCATCGAGCTCTTAGTCTAGTTGTTGACAAACTCTAATATTTTTGTCACAGAACACTACAGAAACCGATGGGGACGCAGAAGGCCTCTGCGCAGAAGAAATCCAGCGCATAGTTTCTGTCTCACTGTTGGACAATCCCAGCAATGACCTTGAGGAAGTTGAGGAGATTGAGAACGAAGACGATTTCCATACAGATGATGATGGGAATCAGAACGACGACGGCGGCGACGGCGATGATTATGATGATGATGATGATGATGATGATAATGATGACGATGACGGAGATGATGATGGAGATGATGATGATGAGGACATTCTCGACAGCGATTTCGAAGTCATCGAAGGCGAGAAAGACGTCATAAGGCGGATGAAGCAGATCTGGGACGCAAACAGCGAATACAGCCTAAGCAGGAGGCTACTGTCTCTCCTTCTCTCCGAGATCAACGATGAGAGGTCTCAGCTTCGTAAAGAATGTCAAAAGAGCGTAAAGAGGCCATCACCAGACGCAGAAGGATGTTAAGGGAGATGGGCGTTATATCGAAACACGAAGAACATCTTATCGTTAGTCACACGGGGCCCCTTCCAGAACCTCTTCGTGAACGGTTTGAGAGAATCGCCGACCAGCAGGAAGAGGAGAAGAAGACAAGACGGGAAGTGGAAGAGAAAGAGCTGCTCGCCACAGTGTTTGGAAACCCTGGTTATCCACAAAAGAGCAAGAGATGGCAGATATGGTCAGTGAAATTGAGACGCATCTTCCTAATCACCAGCAGTAGCGAACATAAAGGCCTTTGTAGAGATCATCAGTAACAAGATCATGCTGTACCATCAGACAAAAGGCACTCTGCGCTTGCCGGGAGCAATAAAGGCCAGACAAGAGCTCTGCGTTAATCTGAGGCTCATATCCGAGGATGACAAGACCTCAATAACGGATCTGTGCAGTCCACTCCCTCTGTTATCCGAGAAAGAACCAGACAGCGACGCACCTGCAGAATGCCTTGATGATGAGCTACTGTCGAACAGTGATTTGGGCTCGACGCCAGACCTTTTCAGCCCGCGCGCTGCAGAATCAGATTCCGAAGACGAGTTGCTCGTTATCCCGCCAACCCCATCCACCACTCCGAAAAGGAAACACCAGGAAGACACAACAAGCTCAATACTGACGTACGATGGCTTCCTAAAGGATCTGCCGACGCCACCTCGTTCGTGCCCGCGCTTGGATCGCCCACCCAAGACCCCCACTTTCAGCCCACGCCCGATCAGGATTACTCGTTGTCCTTTCACCCAACCCGTTCCCGCTAGAAAACGCCCAAAGAGCATTGATGGTCAAGCGGAAATTACAAAGTTTTTCAAGAAATCCTAAATGTAAAATGATGTAAGGAGTGCTTCCCGTCATGAAAAAGGGACAATTTGTGTATAGTTATTGAAACACAAGCCAATTGCTATAGAATGTCTAAGAGTAAATGCTGCTTGTTTGTTTGTTTGTACACGTTTACTCGAATTATTTGCTCACAGCAGGTGATCAATTTCACAAATATTAAAGGAAAGCAAGTAGCTTACATCATTGTTGTGTTTTAATGTCTTAGTTTTAATGCCCATTTCGTAGTTCCGTTTGGATATAGAGAGTAAAACATATACTCGATTTAAAGTCCAATCATCTCATAATATTCCAAGGGTCTCCAATTGACCGATTCTAACACGTGAAGTTCTTGTTCGATAATGTCCTCCCTCGGCACAGGCGTAGAAATGATGTCCATAAATAGGTTATTCCTGGCCATATCGCTGTCTTCCAGCTTTACGGCTATGAAAAGGCATGCCAAGATGAGCTCCCTTAAAGTTGACTTTTTCCTGTTAGTAGTTCTGTTCAAATGCCTCCAAAGCAGACTTTCCGCCAGCATAGCAGTAGATTTTGGAAAGTTCGGGGCGCACATTCCTTGCAAAAATTCTCCCGCAAATTTCAAATCCTTCAGAGATAGCTCGGGGTGTTTATCTACAATGATATCCATCTTTAGTGGTCGAGGTTCAACGGGTAAGAGACCTGCCTTGAAATGTCTGCGCGCTTAATAGCGACTCGTCGCCTTCCCAGAATACTTTGCGCAATCACATAAAGAATGACCGTAGTTCCCAGGCCTTTATTCGACATTTCACTTCTATACTAGAGCGCTTTCTCGTTTGATTGGTTCATTCCAGTTCTATAGTAGCAGTAAGTTTTTAGCTAGCGCTTTTCCCTGCAAAACTTGGCCCCCGCGCGTTTCTTCAGAGAGTCAGAAGATCTTCCTTTCTGGAAATGAAATTCGGAATCCCTTAGAATGGCTGTCCACTGACCATAGCCGTACCTTTTGAGACCGGCTTTGAGATACTTGTCCTCGTCCTGGGTGAACAACATGGCCTTTTTTCTATTGCATGTACGATCGATGTTGGCCACTTTGAAAGTGCGCTGGCGTGTGAGTCTTGGCATTTTAATGAAATTGCACTCGCGTTCTACTTGCAACGCCTCCTCTGCACTTTCGACTTCTTCTGTAGAACCGCTGGACAGATTGTGCACCTCCTGTTCTTGAGAGGAGGCCGACGAGATGTCCGACAGTCTTGAAATCACATCTTGTTCCAGCTTTGTCCCCTTGTCGCCATGTAGTTTATCCAAGCATTGGCGCGCCTTCGTGCGACCTCCCGAGATCTTTGCTTTTGATAATGCACTCTTGCTACAACCGAGCTGTGTTTTTGATCTTCTGAAACTGCGTCTTGCTCTCTTGCGCTAAGCTGGTTGGAACTTGCAGTCTCGACGATCTGTCGATAGCGCGTCGGATGAACGTACTTTCCAATGGCATCGAAAACCAATTTGCTCATGAGCTCGCCGAGCTTGTTGTGCTGCCCCCCGTTTCTCGTCACTAGCACGTAATCGCAAGCTGGTTTCTGCAGAGGGCGAATATGATTGATATATCTATCCAAAACTCTCATGTTAGTGTCGGTCAAAAGAAGCGATTCAAATCCGTATTTCCCTGCAGTTTTGAACATTTTCTGGTCAACGAATCCCCCGTTTGTTTTCGCTGTGCGAACCATGTCAACGGTGAGGTACTGGTACGTCATGGGTCGGGATCCTTTTACCTTGATGAACAAGTAGACGGCTAGAAATTTTGTGGCAAACGTTAAATCCCCCGAGCAAACACTACCTGGTTTGTCCCTGCATTTCTTGAGCACTTCCTCATATCGAGGAAGGTAGTGAGAGACAACTTCCAGTAGTTCGTCGAGCGATGCCCAGTGACCCTTGGCTTCTAAAACATCGATGTCAAGATCACTGGTCCACTGCAATCTCATCATCTTCGACACTGTTCTTCGAACTCTTTTCAGGTACGTCTCGGTGACTGACAAACCTCTCGCCACTGTTTCCGACAACCCTTCGCTTACTTTTCGGAATTGCACTAGCTCCCCAATAGCGTCCAGGTATCCTAAACGTCCGGCATGTCCAAGGCTCCACGTGTCCTGCATCGTATCAGCAAATTTAAAGAGAAGGTTAGGAGAGCATAAGCTATAGTCGACATTTTTCCAAGTCAGTTCGTCTTCGTCATCACAACAAAATCTGAGAAACTTAAGGCATTTGCTGACAGTTTGTTGAGCTTTTCGATCGCTCTTGCACCCCCCGCCACTCCCAGTGAGCCAAGAAAGGAATTCTTTAGCAATTGCACCTGATGCTTCAAAGGTTGGAATCGATTTGCTTGCGCTGGTGGATTCGGATTTCTTTGCGCTTTCATTACAGTCGTGAACTTGACTAGCCTCAATTTCTGAATTGCTTGGTTTATGATCAAATAGAAGAACCAACCGTGCTTTCTAGTTACGTGTTTCCTGCAGCCTCTTTGAGTCCCAAATCCATCGTGATCGCACGCCTGCACTGGGCAGGGAAAAAGTCCATCAGATTCATCTTTCTCCAAGTGAAGTCTTTTCGGTTTGGGCAAAGCATTTGCAATTTTAGCCCATTCAACTTGCTTCAATTTTTTACTCGACATCTTTCTTGGGCGGAGATTAGGCGAGAAATGAACATATACCTACCTGACAGTTGTTTGTATACGATCCGTGTGTCCCTAGAGTACGAAAACCCTTATTGGCCAATAGCAAGGCAAATAAAGTGAGCGTGTTCAAGCTTGCCCTGAACATGTTGTAGCCCCTTTGGGAACTTAACTGTATCTTGTCCAATAAAAAGACGAAGACGCGCATAATCAAATGAGCGTGCACAAACTTGCCCTAACATGTTTAGGCGGAGTTCTTGCTCAAACCTGCTTAAACCGATCCGATCCTATCCTATCTTACGTCAGTTATTGTGGTCTTTATTTTAAAACATTACCCATCGCTTTAAAGTATAAGGAACACTGTGTTCCCAAATATGCATCAAGGGAACAAAGCGTTCCTTTTAGATTCGGAACGCTTTGTTCCCAAGATCCATATCTAGGACCAACACGTTCCTTTAGTGAAAAGGACCGATGTGGATCATAGGAACTCTTTGTTCTTAATAGTTTTGCAGTGGAACAAAATGTTCCTATTGCTAAAGGAACAATATGATCCCGTTTGCTCATATGGGAACAAAGTCTTGCCTTTTTTAGGGCCACCTTGTTCCTAATTCCTGTTTAATTGGGAATAGCACGTTCCCTATTTTCACGCAAAGGAACTTCACATTCCCCTTTTGTTAGGTCCAATTTGGTCATGGGAACAGAATTCCTGTTTAATTGGGAACAGCACGTTCCCTATTTTCACACAAAGGAACTTCACATCCCCTTTTGTTAGGTCCAATTTGGTCATGGGAACAGAATTCCTGTTTAATTGGGAACAGCACGTTCCTTATTTTCACACAAAGGAACTTCACATTCCCTTTTGTTAGGTCCAATTTGGTCATGGGAACAGAATGTTCCTAATTGGGAGTGCGTTCAGGAACAAAGAGTTCCTGATTGAGCTTGTCAAACTCGGTAAATGGGAACAGGTGTTCCCAATTACCTCAAAGGAGAACCAAACATCGAGATAGGAACTTAGCAGTTCGGAACTGTTGGTTCCTTAGCGTAGTGAAAAGGAACAATGGTTCACATTTGATTACATTATTGGGAACAAAACGTTCCCTTTTTTCAAAAAGGAACGTCATGATTAGGAACGTGAATTCCTAATTGTATATAAAAGGCCCAGCTTATTTCTATGTTTAGGAACAATGCGTTCCTTTGTTATTACAAAGGACCGTTTGGTTCCTAATCAGTGATACTTTTGTTCCGGTGAACGCAAAATGTGTTCCTATTCGTGGGCATAGGGCTGTTCTTATATTTAAGAAAAGGAACAATTGTTTGGTTCCTAATTGATTATAGGAACAAAGGAACAAAAATAGAGGAACGGACCCCTTCAATTGACTGATTGTAGCACTCGTGCAACTCGGTTTTATCCAAAAAAACGATCAAGTTATCTGCCCTGGAAGCTAACCTAGTTTTAGTCCAAGTTTTACAGCAAACTTCAAAGCAAGTAAGCAGAATTTCGGGTTTCTCTCATTTTGGGAAACGTAGGGGAGGATGGCGAGGAGGATGGCGAGGAGGATGGTGAGGAGGATGGTGAGGAGCATGGTGAGGAGCATGGCGAGGAGGATGGTGAGGAGGATGGTGAGGAGGATGGTGAGGAGGATGATGAGGAGGATGATGAGGAGGATGGTGAGGAGGATGGTGAGGAGTATGGTGAGGGGCATGGTGAGGAGCATGGCGAGGATGGCGAGGAGCATGGTGAGGAGGATGGTGAGGAGGATGGTGAGGATGATGATGAGGAGGATGGTGAGGAGGATGGCAATTCTACGGTTCACCGAGTTATGCTAATGACAAGTCTTTTGTATTTAACAAATAAAACATAGTTGCCGTGACTGCACAGGCTTATGCAAACCGAGATGTGGTTGGGAGAATTCGAGAGCAGCACTGATCGGCTCTCGAATTCTCCAAACCACATCTCAGTTTGCATCTCGGTAAGCCTGTGCAGTCACGGGAACTGTGTGTTTTGTTTGTTTTATAAAATAATTATCTACAAAAATAAAATGCGCGTAGACAGAAATAAATATAGACAGTAAATTTTTGAAGGGGATGAGACTCTGACTTCTCCATACAGATAAATGAGCCAATCAGAGCGTGTCATATATGCATGTTAGAACGACGAGACAATGCAACTTCTCGTCAAACAAATTAGAGCTGGATGGCCTTCGAACTGGCAATCGGTACCTATGGAACTTCGTGAATTCTACACTTACAGGAACGAACTTACTGAACAGGACGGGCTATTCCAACGGGGACATGACATAGTCATTCCAGCAAAGCTGCAATCTGACACGCTGACAAAACTGCATCGCGCCCATCAAGGGATAGAGAAAACCAAACGCCTGGCACGCGAGCGCATATACTGGGCAGGAATGGCTAAACAAATCGAGGATATGGTTTCAAAATGTCCAATATGTCTGCAACACCGTGCCTCCAACCGCAAAGAACCGCTAGGACCACACGAGCTCCAGACCGACCATGGCATGAACGGGTTGCGACAGATTTGTTCGATTTAGAGGGAAAGCCGCACATTGTTATTAGTAGTAGATATCTCGAAGGGGTGTTTGTAAAACACGGATACGGATGGCGGATGTCGGATGGCGGATGGCGGATGGCGGATGACGGATGGCGGATGGCGGATGGCGGATATTTTTCTATTTTTTTTTATAAACTTAATATTATGATTGATAGTGATAGTATAAAATCTACTTCTAGGGAAAAATACACACACTACTCATGTCTACCAGTTATATGTTTCAGTGTCTACTTGAAAACGTTTTGCGAAAAGCAAACCAATCCAGACGCCTCGATAATTCTCTCGGCATACTATCGCCTGATCAAAAGAGACATAATTCGTAAGTGAATTTGACTCAATCGAGGTATTTCTTAGCCTGCATTTCAGCCTTCTTTTCTTCCTACACTCCAGCACTCGTTGCGCTGGCTCTATGATATGCATATGTTCAGTGATCAACCGAACTGCACTCAAAGTCCTCAAAGGCAGATTCATGGCAGTCAACAGAACGGCTAAAATTTATCCATAAAAATATAACACAGCCTGGTTAGAAGATAATGGCAATACACGTCGCCCAAACTGCGAAGTAAACAAATTATTCTCAAATTATTGTGCTTGTTATCGAAGTTCCGACTCTTCAGACACAAAGCATCCTAAAAATGACTTCCAGAACGACATCCAACTTTTTTAGATAATTATTACAGAATTATGAAGCACCAAGAGCTGCATAAGTAGGAACAGAAGTGGCTATTTTTATTTTACGGCTTTTCCCGGATTCGTATGGCTCAACGCTTCTCAATGCAAGCTGTCGACTCTGACTTCGAGGAAATCGCTATACCAAGACGGCTCCAGATTCGCCTGTTATTGATTGTCAGTTGCATAACAATTTAAGACAACTGGAATGAAATGTAAGGTCAAATTTTAGTGTCTTTGGAGATCTGGGCTGAGGTATATTTTTCTTGATAACGTTCTGTTAGTCCTATGTGTTCTTCCATGAATCTGCCATTGAGTGCAGTTCGCTGTCGAATTTTCAAGTTACATAAAGTTATACCAATTTTTTCTAAAATCACCTCCTTTAGAAAATGTAAATATTCCGAACAAACGAGAGCATTATATATAAATAGTAAAATAAATGTTCAATCGGTTGAAGTTTTTCATGTAATTGTTCAAATTTGTGCTATAAGTTGAGGTCTACTTCTACAAGAAATATGTGTCAGTCACTTAAATAGAAATTTAGGAAAATTTTCATAATTTTGTAAGAAAATGGTATCCGTCATCCGCCATCCGCCATCCGCCATCCGCCATCCGCCATCCGTCATCCGCGATCCGTATCCGTGTTTTACAAACACCCATCTCGAAGTTGCTGAGTGATCAATAAATGCAAATCTGTGTTTAGTCGCCACGGGATTCCAGAAGAAGTCGTCTCAGACAACGGTCCAACCCGGGGGGGGGGGGGGGGGGGGGGGGGGACTCGGGGACTCTAAGGTTATCGTCGTATCTTTTAGGGGTTAAAATCACGGGCCTTGGTCTATTTTAGGGGTGATCTTAATCTTCAATGAAATTAGGGAGATTGGTATCTCTCAAGGCCGAAATATGTGTCCAAATTGTTTTCTCTCATGATGGTGCTTCTAAAAACCGTGTAAGAAAGAGAGATTACTCGATGAGAAGACGATAAATAAGAAACAAACACGGAAATTTCATGATGGGTATCTTTTACCTGTTACCTGTCTCCTTCGCGCCTACTTTGCACATAAGGCCTCATCTTTTAGGGTATCTTTTAGGGTAAGATATAATTTGAGCCACGCCATGGCCCGCCATGTTTGGTATCTTTTAGGGGTGAAACTGAAAATTTCCGACGATCATCCCGGTCAAAAAATACGGGAGTCCCCCCCCCCCCCCCCCCCCCGGGATTTTTCTTTTCAAATTTCCTTTATACACTACCTTCACTCGCAGTCCGATTGGCTAAATCAGACGATGTTCTGCAAAAATCGAGCAGGATAATGGTTTTATTATTCAGCACATCGATAGCACAAAAATCCCAGAAATAATTTACTTTTGCGTATTAAATACGAGCTCAACACATCATATTTCCCTCAGAGAGAATATCGCAGGATATATGTCATGTACAGAAGACAGCTATTGGCGTTCTTCCAATGACCATATTTGATCAGTGCATCGATGTGCTGAATAATAATATGGAATAGCCTGCCATATAATATAAGAAGCATAGAGTCCTTGGGGTCTTGTAAACACGCTTATTCGAGATGTCATTTAAAATTATTTATTTAAAATGATTTATTGCACTTTAGTGCAATCGTGGAAAGCAGCTTTTAAGAGCCGCTGCCTGTAAATATCAAGCATCGTCCGACAGATCAAAAAATCGACCTCCAGTTTATTTTATAAAATGAGCCCCAATATGGAACTATTTTCGAAAATGGAGTTTAAAATTTTCAGCGAGTTTAATTTTTCGAGAAATCTCGTCAAGTCTGATTTCACCCAAATAGGGCTCGTCGCGACACCGAAAATCGCAAAATTTTGCCTAGATTGGGAAGCCTCGCAAAGCCTGAAAGCGAAAGATATTGAGATTTTGTTTTCGATCTCATAAAAGTGTGTCATCTAGACGGCTGGAAAACGGTAAGATTATTTTTGCTTTTGATTTTCCAAAAATTTGCAGGACCCTACATGAGCCCCGTCAAAAGCAAAAATCGTTCTGCTTAAATTTGACTAGAATTCAGGGGCAAGAATCTCAGCTGGTGCGCATCGAATTTTCAATAAAAATGTTTTTACATTATTTCCAACCTTTCATTTCTATCATATAAAAAAATTAATCGCGGCCCGCAAATATTTCCCTTCTAAGAGAGCGAAACGTCGAAGTCACTTTTGCATTTTTCACATGACACGCGATTCAAATTGACTTCATGCCAGGAAGGGAAATATTCACATTTACTTGTTTGAATTGTTCTAAAAAGGCATTTATTATTATAGAAATAGTCATAGAAGTCAGGATAGCTGTGGTAGCTTTAGATTTAGTAAATATACAGATTTAGAAATTTCCAATCTGTGAACATAATTAGCATAAAGCGAGACAGTACTTGCGTGAGAAGTTGATTCACTACGAATTTACACATCTTTTCTTAGAGGAGGGATTTTCCCAACATGTACACTAGTTGCTCCTGAAAGGAATTGCTCCTTTTATTTTACCAACTGGAAGATGAGATAACTTTTGTATTTTTAGGCTTCGAAGTACAAAACTTTGGTTTTGCTGTTTCAATTGTTTTCCCAGCCGATGCTAATTGAATTACTTTAGCCGAGTTATTTTTAGCGCATGGGAATGAATACGAATTAAAAGCTTTCATATATCGGGAAATAAAATAAATGAATTACTAGCAAATGTACTCTTTTATTTTGGGTTTATTATTTCAGTCTTTTGTTTCTCAATTTGCTAATTTGTATCTAAGAAGTTTTCTGAGATTTAGGCGTTACGCGGTTAGAAATTTGGACAAATCAACACTCATCAAATCGTTTGATTTTGAGTGCGCGTTTGTTAACTCCCTCTACAATCAACTCAACTGAACGGTGAAATCTAAATCTCTTTAAAATGCAACAATCGCCAAGCGAACGTTTCCCACGACTTTAAGATCACGTGACCAGATGTTGTTTGGCAGTCCAAGGTGACCGTGAGTTCAGTTTTACGCGCGCCATGGCCTCTTGTGAGTCTTTTAAACTTGTTGACGGTCCGGGGAAATCCCCTATTTTTGGGGCGGGGGTGCTCGTCGGGAACTTTCGGTTTACCCCTAAAAAGTACCTAAAATGACGTCGCTTAGTTTATTTTGACGCCTAAAAGGTACCAACAAGACGTATTTCCCTCGAAATATTCTCTCTTTTTTTACGAGGGAAAATACGTCTGAAATTCAGGCTACCAAGTCTGCCACAATTGATTTGCTAGAACAGACCTATAACAGTACCTCAGTATCTGGAAAAATTTCAAGAATTTTACCCGTAAAAGGTACCGGAGGCCTGATTGTAAACCTTAAAAGGTATGACGAGCACCCCCGCCCAAAAATGGGGGATTTTCCCGGACCGCCAACAAGTTTAAAAGACTCACAAGAGGCCATAGCGCGCGTAAAACTGAACTCACGGTCACTTTGGACTGCAAAACAACATCTGGTCACGCGGGAAACGTTCGCTTGGCGATTGTTGCATTTTAAATAGATTTAGATTTCACAGTTCAGTTGAGTTGATTGTAGAGGGAGTTTACAAACGCGCACTCAAAATCAAACGATTTGATGAGTGTTGATTTGTCCAAATTTCCAACCGCGTAACGCCTAAATCTCAGCCCCCCCTGGTCCATAGTTAAATGGGCTCAATGAAGAAAAGGACTGGCCACGCCCATTCCTCCTGTGCACTGCAGGGCGCCATATGAACAGGCTATCCGAGAAGTTGTTTCCCTGTGCTCCTGTAGTTTTGTCCAGTGATTGTGAAACTCCTCGACATTGGACAAATCTTGAGAAAAATAAATGAAGAGATTGTGGACAGCATTCTATAGAACTAGCAATAAAAAATTGGTATGACAGAAAATCAGAAGTGAAGAGACCAAACACCAAAAGTATAAACGTTTTGGCTATAAGAATTCATTAAAGTTGCCATCAAAACCGTTTCCGATTTATGAAAGCATTTCATTCTTTTTTATTTTATGTGCTAAAAATAATTGGGCTACGTATTGGAAAACAACTCACACAGCAAGATTGAAAAAGGAATGCGATAATATTCAGTTACCACAGAACCAAAAACTATCGAAATAAATGGAGCGATATAAATTAGTCATATTCTGCGTGGAAACTGTGTTCACGCGCCGAGTTGTTTCTCCAGAGTTACAAAACCGCGTAACGCCTAAATCTCAGAAAAACCTCGTAAGATGCAAAATTAGATTATAAACCCAAATGAAAGAGTACATTTGCTAGTAATTCATTTATTTTATTTCCCGACTTATGAGAGCTTTTAATTAATATTCATTTCCACGCGCTAAAAATAACTCGGCTAAAGTAATAATTCAATTAGCATCGGCTGGGAAAACAATTGAAACAGCAAAACCATGAGGCGTTTTGCACTTCGAAGCCTAAAAATACAAAAGTTATCTTATCTTCCAGTTGGTAAAATAAAAGGAGCGATTCCTTTCAGGAGCAACTAGTGTACATGTTGGGAAAATTCCTCCTCTAAGAAAAGATGTGTAAATTCGTAGTGAATCAACTTCTCACGCAAGTACTGTCCGCTTTATGCTAATTATGTTTACAGATTGGAAATTTCTAAATCTGTATATTTACTAAATCTAAAGCTACGACAGCTATCCTGACTTCTATTACTATTTCTATAATAATAAATGCCTTTTTAGAACAATTCAAACAAGTAAATGTGAATATTTCCCTTCCTGGCATGAAGTCAATTTGAATCGCGTGTCATGTGAAAAATGCAAAAGTGACTTCGACGTTTTGCTCTCGTAGAAGGTAAATATTTGCGGGCCTTAATTAATTTTTATATATGATAGAAATGAAAGATTGGGAATAATGTAAAAACATTTTTATTGAAAATTCGATGCGCACCAGCTGAGATTCTTGCCCCTGAATTCTAGTCAAATTTAAGCAGAACGATTTTTGCTTTTGACGGGGCTCATGTAGGGTCCTGTAAATTTTTTGGAAAATCAAAAGCAAAAATAACCTTTCCGTTTTCCAGCCATCTAGATGACCCACTGTTATGAGATCGAAAACAAAATCTCAATATCTTTCGCTTTCAGGCTTTGCGAGGCTTCCCAATCTAGGCACCATTTTGCGATTTTCGGTATCGCGACGAGCCCTATTTGGGTGAAATCAGACTTGACGAGATTTCTCGAAAAATTAAACTCGCTGAAAATTTTAAACTCCATTTTCGAAAATAGTTCCATATGGGGGCTCATTTTATAAAATAAACTGGAGGTCGATTTTTTTGATCTGTCGGACGATGCTTGATATTTACAGCCAGCGGCTCTTAATCATCAGCTTTTATATTTTATATTCATCTCTTTTATCATAAAATATAAAAGAGAAAAAATTACATAATGAAATAATTACAAAGCTGATGAATTGTCCGTGGGTAAATAAAGATTATCTATCTGTCTAATTCTGTTGAATAAAAACGCCTTCAGAATAATCCAATTTCATTGACAGCTTTCTTTTAATTGCATTCAACACGCACGCTCAATTTTGCCCTTTATATCATATACACGTAATTGACTGGGTTCCTCGTAAAATTCGGGATTAATTTCACTTGTGTTTTCAATGTTTTCCAAATTGCCCTCGCCGTAGACGGCTCACCGGGCAATTTTGGAGAAAGAAAATGAAAACACTCGTGAAAGTAATCCCAAATTGTACTCGTCCCCATGTCATTATCTTTACTTATAAAATATGAAAGCTTAAGTGGCGCCTTTCTAGATTGTCGAAGCCGTTTGTCGCTGCAATCTTTTTCTCTGGCATTTGGGAGAACTCACCAGGAATATTCCGAGCTACACAGAATAAGGTTCAGAGGACTAAGGAGTAAAATCTATTTAAACTCTTCAATTCTTTTTTGATAGCACAGTTTATAATCAAAAGATCATGGCAGTAAGTTTAACAACCATTCCTGGAAATCAAAGCAGTGAAAAAGAGTTTCAAGATCAGGATTCCCAGGGCTTACTGCTGGACGACCCAAGCCGGATCTCATGGTGTGTCGCGTTTGTAATTTTAGCGCTAATCATTTTTGTGACAAACCTTATAGCTCTGATAATATTTTTTCAACGCAAGTTCCTGCGGACAAGGACAACATATCTGCTGATAAACTTAACAATCTGCGATCTCATCAATGGTTTTACAACGCTTTTGACAGGGATAACTATTTATAACAATGTCCACAGGGATTTTAGTAACACGCAGAATAATCACCGGACTCGATTACCTATCGGAGTTCAGGTATGTTGGGGACTGAGTACCGCGTCCGTCTTGGCGACATTGGCTGCCATAGCGGTAGAAAGGGTCTATGCTGTTTTTAACCCTTTCAGGCATAGAACTCTAGCAAAACGCTACTACTATATTGGTATCGCTGTTGTCTGGGCTATCGCTATAGCCTACATGGGGCTGATGGTTGCACTAATGATAGACCCACCGATAGATGGAGCTGAATTGTCAGTTAAAAGCAGATCCGTGGCTTTTGGAATGATCATACTCATGCTTCCCTTGTTTCCAATAATCGTCTTCTCATATCTCACCATGTTCATCAAACTTAGATTCTTTAACAGTGCACCTGTCTCTACTAACACGTTACGGAATCACAAGAAACTGGCCAAGACTCTATTCCTAACAACTACGGTATTTGTAGTAGCATGTTCATATCGATTTGCTCTTGGCGGCTCTCTCGTATTCACCGGAAAAAAGCGCTCTGGAAGTGCTGCTCAACGCAATCGCATTATTGCAGATATGCTTTTTTGTCTGAACTCTTTCCTTAATGTTTTGATTTATACATTTCGAACGCCATCATTCAGAGCCGAATTTAGAAAAATATTTTGTAAAAAATATGCTGCCGTCAAGCCTTTAAGAAGAGCGCGTGCACAAATGGGCCAAGAACCACCTGTTAATGGCGGAGAAATTAACTTGTGTTTCAACAGAACGGAACAAAATCTTCCAGAAACCACAAGGAACGCTGAGCAAAAACATCTAGAGAATTTAGGCTACGATAATAGCTGTACAAGCGTTATGGGAGACCAACTGCTGGCGAACTACCGGGTGAGCATCGAAAACAAACGTGGAAATATAGGACGTGATGGGCAGGATTACGAGATGACGTATTCTAACGAGCATAATCGGGAAGAAAGTGTGGAGTACTTTGACGGGCAAAAACTATCATCCCACGTAGACGACGTAAGCACCAAACGTGATCACACAAAGGAGACTGAATTGAGCACATCAGGAAAAACTCCCTTGCATTTCAGAGTAGTTTTGTAACGAAATCAAACATATTAAAAAGCAATAGGTTGACCCTGTGTAGCGGCAGGAAGACAAGATCAAACAGTCGTTCGAATGTGTGCAAAAATCTAACAGCAACAACAAATATAAATGTAAAAAAATGTAAAAATGTAAATTGATATTTATAGTGGTAGTGCACTAAGCTAGCCAGCTAATTGACAGACACTCTCTCTTTAAGAATCCCAACTGGTAGAGAGGCAAACCAGGCATTGCAATGTTTACAGTACCGAGAAAGAAATCCTGTTAGTGGTCAGCGAGTGGGACTTGAACTCGGATCACCGGATTGCAAGTCCGACGTGCTGACCAATCGGCCACGCTGCCTCCCTAAAAATCCCATTAATAATAATTTTTATAGCGCCATTTCTTTAAGAATCCAATGGCGCTTCACATAAAGTATAAAAGTAGTATAGTATAAAAATGTAGTGTGGTATAAAATGTAAAATCTAAAAAAATGAAAAGATACGTAAAAATGCAATAACAGTTCTATGTATTAATATGTATAAAGTTAAATGCAATAACAGTTCTATGTATTAATATGTATAAAGTTAACAATAAATTTAATATCAATTAAACAATTATGGAAAGCAATGTTTGAATACTTAAAATACAAATTTAACAGCTCCTGCATTTCCATAAACTTCTTGCAAGATTTTATTCAATATTTGAATCGAAAAGGAAATAAAAGAACACTGAAAGAAATGATCACAAAACGTCCGCATTCCTGAAACGCGTTCACCATCATTTCCTGAGACAGAAACAGCCCAGTTCGAAAGCATTCTGTAGAAATTTCAGACGTCTTTGATACGCAATTATGATATTATACACATTTTTTTAAGATGAACAATCATATAGCTATCGTTGACAGTCATACAGCTTCTTGTCATACTCTATGTATTGAATGCCTCGTATAAAGAAAATACACTGTAGTTCAGTTATCAAAATAATGTATTTCTGTCAAAACGTTAGTCATTTGGTTAGAAAAATAGACTCACAGAGTGGATTGTTTGCGATGCAACACGAGATAAAAGCGATATCAAGCTCTCATCTATATCATTTAAAAAGGCCGTTTGCGACGGAAGCCAATAAAAACGTGATTGTATTTGCATGGTTAGATCGGCAGACAGAATAAGGCCAATTTGTACTGTCAATAGATCCTCCTTCTCTCCTGCACGTCATTCGGAAGGTGGGCGCACACATCTTCGTGTCAGAAACGTTAAAGCTATGTGTCGGGAAATGATATCCTGTTCCAAAAATTCCCGGGGGGGGATGGGCTCCCATAAAAATAGACGGGGGTGCTCGTCGGGAAAATAGACGGGGGTGCTCGTCGGGAAATTTATTTTAACCCTAAGGGATAGCAAATTGGGTGTGGTCAACAGTGAATCTTACCACTAAGAGACAGCAAATTGGATGTGGAAAATCCTAATGTTGTTGCAGTCCTTGAAATTACAGTCAAGTTGAAACAATTTTTTCTGTTGTCGCTGAATTTCTAGGCCTAGCAGGGATAGCAGATTTTTTGGACACCCCTAAGAGATAGCAGTTGGGTGAATTTTATACCCTAAGGGATAGGACGAGCAGCCCCGTCTATGTTTATGGGGAGTCCTTCCCCCCTACAGCACCTCCCCTTCCCCCACTTACCACGTCAATAATAATAGTGAAAAACTTACTGGGATTCCAAATAAGATGTAGAAACAAACAGAATATGAGTAATAAATGCTTCACAAGAAGCTATTGATTCTATCATGTAGAATCTTGTCTGTACACGCTTACGCCTCGACTCGGCTCGAAAGCAGACAATATAACAAGAAAAAAAAAACAATATTTCCACCTACCTGACCGCCACCGTACTTCACCGCTTGCACTTCGCGAATGAATTACCACATGGCGACCTGCAGGTCACGTGTTTGATTCACGCGTCACGCAATCAGGACATCCCCCCCTCCCTTGTGACCAACGGCGGGCTCGACGGCTCACATCTTTCACGCTCTCCAGCAAGCACAGCTTCGTCGCCGGCCGCACGTACGTTTCGCTCTTCGTGATGACCTCTGCCGCTTGCACCCTTCCGTCGGGGTTGTTGTCATCTACGGCTACCACAGCATCATCTTGGGTCAGGTTCGGTGCGTCGCGGTTCCATTTGCGTCGCTCAGTCAAGCAAGGGAGATACTCCCTGTGCCAGCGTCTCTAAAAGTGATCTGTCATTACTTGTGCGTGCATCCAGGACTTTTGGCGCATGAGGTATTGAGATGTCAAGACAGCTGGAAGTAGGTTGGGACTAGCACGCCCATGAAGGAAGTGGTTCGGCGTCAATGCCTCCTCGTCTCTGGGGTGTCTTCGGAAAAAAAATTCTCGTCGCGTCGCAATTTATGCTATGATAATCAGCTATATATCATTTTAAAGCTAAAATATTGCTCTATCTTATGAAGTTGTTTGGTTTCTCGAAATTTAATTTTTTTCTTGTATTTCTAAGACCCCGAACTAAAAACAACCTTGTTTACTTGAGAAGCTCCAGACCACTAGCGGTTTGCTGCACAATTTCGCACTTTGTCGGATTTTAATCTCGGAGAAATGAACTGCAAAACGAATCAGCGATTCTCGATATTTTGCATATTTACGAAAATTCCTTCACACGGGTTTTCATTAGGGGACCGATAAATGACGGAGGTTTTAATTCGGCCTGGTATACGGTTGTTTAGTTGTGATCATGTTCTAACGACACAGAAAATTTGAGGCCGATATCTTAAATCGTGCGGGGTCAGGAGCTTCGCGAAGGTGAAAATTTGACCTAAAATTAAAGTGCTAGAAAAGCGTGTAAAGTTAATTAAATTACAGAAAATGAGTGGCGGGCAATACAAAAGAATGGGCAATTGAAGCCTAGGAAAACAGTTGACGCGTCATTTGAGGTTTTAGAAATATACTTTAGGACCGTATCAAATGAATTTCGGGAAAAAAATCATATTATGGATTTTTACATTTTACCTTTCACGAGACCTAGGGACGACTATTGAGAATGGACTCCACTTCGGCGATAAAGGTGAGGAGCGTCTCATCGTTGACGCACTTCTCTCCGACGATAGCCTTTAACGCTCGCTTTGCTGATTGAACAAGGCGTTCCAATGCACCACCCATGTGAGGCGACGCCGGTGGGTTAAAGTGCCACTGCATGCCTTCTTGGGAAAGCTCATCTGTGATTTGCTCCTGGTTCCATTCGTCAATGGATTCCTTGAGTTCTCTCTCCTCGCCGACAAAGGTCGTTCCATTATCCGAGTATATGTGCGCTGGTTTGTCACGTCTAGCGATCATACGATGAATCGCCATGATACACGTGTCAGTATCAGGGGAGTGAGCAATCTCGATGTGTACCGCGCAGGTGGTCATGCACGTAAAGAATGCTCCGTAACGCTTCTCCGTGCCGCGGCCTCGGCGCACATAGAATGGACCAAAGTAGTCTACACCGGTGTGGGTGAACGGTACTTGCTGATAGGCTACTCGGCATGATGGAAGATCGGCCATAATGGTGGACATGCTCGCGCGCGCCTCACGTGACAGAGAGGGCAAGCAAATGAAATCTAGCGCACAGTCGCCAGACCTCTCGGGATCCAATATTTCTCGCATAGCTCGTTAAGAGTATGCTGTGGGCTCTCAAAGCAAAGGCGAGAGTGCTCGTGAGTTGTCACCAGGTGCGTGATTTCGCTTGTAAGGTCCAGAATCAGCGGATGTCGGGCTTTCTAAGTCATAGGTGCTTTATCTAGTCGTCCGTCGCTGTGATCGTCCAACAGACAACTTCTCAGCTTCTTCCAGCTCCACATCGGTCAGAGGGGTTCGCACACGTTCAGCCTCCGGACGTCTCGCGTTTCGGACAAAGCTTTTTTAGCGCGGTCAAGCGAGACAATGGCGGGCTATTTCAAATGGTCCGTCTTCTATCTCGCTTTACTAGGTTTATATCTCGTTCAAGATCTCGAGAATAGCAGCCAAAGATGCCTAAAGACTCAGCGATGGGAACTACCTAGCTCAATAACGACCAGCTCTTTTGGTTTTGATAAATTTCGAGACCACCTGTTTGAGTATTCGATCTTACTCAATCGCACCGTATATCTTAAAGGTTTGTGGATAACGCGCTTACTTCTACGAAGGTTTGCTTATACATCAAACTCAACGGCTACCTTCAATCCATCTGATATCAAGCTAGCGCTAAGTGGCGATGTCCATCCGCTTCCGGGCCCTCGTGAACCAACTACACTACGATGCCTCTCGTTTAATGCTCTATTGGTGTATGGTGAAAACCTGGACATTATTGCGATCACGGAAACCTGGTTCAATGAAAAGCTACTAGACACCGAGATACTCCCCCCTACGGATATCATATCATTAGGAAAGACCGGAGCGGCAAGCGGGGCGGCGGGGTTCTTATCGCCTTGAAGGAGAAAATGGCATTCAACACTGTTCTTCCCTCGAATACGGAGATAAATTGGCTTGACCGTCTAGAAATCTCAGCTGTCGAAATCCAAACAAGCAACAACAAAAGGCCCTTGTATGCGTCGTGTTATCGTTCATAGAGGTATAATACCGAATCATGGTCTGATTTGTTTACAGCTTTCTTAGAAGACACACAAAGCTATGACTTGATCCTGGTAACTAGTGACTTCAACTACCCGGACGTAACATGGAACTCTCCTCTTGTAGCTGCTAGGCATATTTCATCAGAGGCTGCAGAATTTCGTGAATTAACTCTAGATTTCTTTCTGGAACAAAGCAATATGTTTCCAACTCGAAGAAATAATATTTTTGGATCTTGTATTTGCAAGATCCCCTAAGGCCATCTCAGATATGTCATGTGTTCAGCCAAGATCAATGGAGCTATTTAGTGATCATGGCCTAGTATTCTTCAACTTTGCCCTGCACGCCAAGTCGCTTGGATGTGATAAAAGATCGGTTTTCGACTTCGGGCGGGCAGACTGGGACGGATTGCATGACACGCTTCCCACTTTTCCCGTCATGTGAGCTCAACTACGACCTTGACGCTGACTGGGAAAGGTGGAAGGATACATTCCTGAGGGCAGCCGTTGACCACATCCCAAGAAAAAGTTTCACGAGGCGGAGCTCTCCTCCCTTGTTCGATGGCGAAGTCAAGCACTTTATCAACAAGAAGGACTTCTTCAGGAAGAGGGCAAAGCAGACCCAGTGTCCAAGATTATGGATAAGTTTCGAGATAAAGGCGCCAAGTTAAATCATTATTAAACAACAAGTGAAAAGAATTCTTCCAAGCTCTGCCCAGTCTTCTGAAAACAAGTGGAAAAAAGTTCTGGTCTATTTTCAAATTTGTCCCCAGGCATTCAAGTATACCAAACAAGATCACATGGTTTAAAGACACCGAAACACTTGTAACCGCTGATAATCCTGGCGACATTGCTAATTTATTCAGCCAGTACTTTTTCTCAGTTTTCAATACCAAGACCACTGTGATTGATGTACCCTTGTCGGTCAGTGCAGCTGACGACTCCTCTGCTATACTATCGGATGTTAACATCACAGCTGAGGAAGTCTTTGACAGTCTCTCTGCTCTGGACGTTAATAAGGCTACTGGACCCGATAGGATACCTGCTAATCTGCTGAAAAACTGTGCTGCGTGCATCTGCTCATCTCTATCTGCGCTTTTCAACAAAAAAGCCTAGCAGTTGGCAAGCTACCCAAGGAATGGAAATTGTCCAACATTACTCCTATCCCCAAGGGTGTTGATGCTGGACTCGCGAATAATTATCGACCTATTTCACTTTTGTCGCTCGTGTCTAAAGTGTTTGAGAGGTGTATTTACAACAGGGTTATCGAGCATGTTGCGGTCTAACTACACCAACTGCAATTCGGTTTCCTTGAAGGGCAAGTCTACGGTGTCCCAACTCCTTTGCGTCCTGAGCGAGATAGGGAACTCTCTTGATAGCAGATGTCAGGTTGATACTCTGTATTTAGACTTTGCTAAAGCCTTCGACAAAGTTAATCACAATTTTCTTTTGTCAAAATTAAGGCGCTTTGGCATTTAAGGAGACCTTCTGTGCTGGCTCCAGGACTACCTCTCCGGGCGATTTTTTTATTTACGCCCACTTTATGGCACTTAGACATTTTTTAGGCAAGTTATTGAGAAAAAGTATTCATGGTGGTGCGAACCCACAACTCTGTGTAAATTACATATTCATAACCCAACATCTTACACATGAGCTACGAGAGAGTACGCAGGTCAACAACCTCCTTATAATTCACTCGTAGAACGAGAATATGTGAATCATAATGAATATTTATACTAGCTAGCCGCCATCTTGAAGTGGACGTAAAAAAAAAATCGCCCTCTCCGGTCGTTTTCAGCGGGTGACCGTCCTTGGTGAGACATCACAACCTCTGCCGGTGTTGTCTGGAGTACCTCAGGCTCTATTCTCGGGCCGCTGCTTTTCCTGATCTATGTTAAAGATCTCCTGGCTGCATTTCGAGTACGTCATCAGTCGCACTGTTTGCCGATGATACTGAATGTTACCATCCTATCAGAGGTGAGGAGGACGCGGAAGTCTTACAGACAGACATCGATGCTATTGCGACATGGCGCAACAAGTGGCAGATGGATTTAAACCAGTGAAAATGCGGTCTTCTTCGTGTCACGAGAAATGTCCAACCCATAAAATTCCCTTACAGCTTGTACGGCGAGACGTTGATGGCAATCGATCGGCAAAAAGGCGTAATCATCTCAAAGGACCTCAAGTGGACTCCTCACGTGCAAGGTAACCAGTAAGGCCAACAAAATGCTAGGTTTTGTGAGGAGGTCAGG
This sequence comes from Scolanthus callimorphus, assembly GCA_033964015.1. Taxonomy (NCBI): domain Eukaryota; kingdom Metazoa; phylum Cnidaria; class Anthozoa; order Actiniaria; family Edwardsiidae; genus Scolanthus; species Scolanthus callimorphus. The sequence continues at coordinate 24,237,724 of CM066911.1, read as the reverse complement.
TTTTGACGCAATGGACCCACAAGTTAGAAAGATCCTTTACTTGACCGTAGTGAGAAGCAAGGTCGGATACTGCAGCCAAGTATGGGCGCCTCAGAATGTCCAAAACATCCAGACCTTGGAACGCGTACAGCGCCGCGCCACTTAGTTCATCTTGTCGCTGCCCATTTCGAACTGAGATAGCCTACCCGAAAAGACTCTGTATATTGAATTTACTTCCTGTAACGTATTGGCATGAATATTTAGATCTAGTGTACATATTCAAGCGCATCCGTGACAACTCTGACATCAATATTAGAATTGGTGCACCAACGCGTGTCACTAGGCGCTCAGGTTCCGCCTTAGGGCCACTTTTACAAGTTAGTAGATGTAACGGTCACTTACCAAAATAGTTTTTACATCAAACGTCCAAGAACGTGGAACACATTGCCTAGTAATTTGAGAAACATCACTGCTCTGTCAACGTTTAAGCTTTCTCTATTTCGCTCGTCGTCGTTCGTTTAATCTCTTGGAGTCATAGTTGGGTGGCTTGGAGCCAGCCAGTTGTATCAGGGTCAAGTTGAATCAGCCCTTCCAGGCCGTGTGGGGGTTTGAGGATGGGACACGTCTGGATGTGTTCCAGTCTCTGACGGAGACCACAGTCGCAATCATCATTGGCCCGCAGACCGATGGTCTTGAGGAATGCACGGGTTTTACAGCACCCAGTGCGGAGCCGGTTGAGTTGCACCCAGGCATTTCGTTCTAGATGGTGGCCACTGGGCGCTGCAGATGGGGTTCGGATAAAGGTGTGGAGTCTGGTGTTGAGGGCCAACCACGCCTCTCTCCATCTGGATTCGATCCAGGATTCTGACAGGGGAGGATAATCCCTCTGTAGTTGTGCAACTCAGGTGGTGAAGTGGTCCCTTTTGATGCGCTGAGGGACAGTGACATCTGGTATCGAGATCAGGCTGTCGTCCTCTTCAGCCTTTTCAGCTAGCTTAAGCACTTGGTAGTCGCGTCGAGGGGAAGGGGGGGGGATGCCAGAGACTATGGGCAGCATAGCCGTTGGGGTGGGCTTTAGGGTACCTGAGATCACTCACATCGCGTCGTTCAAGACTACGTCGATCGCCTTGGTGTGTGCACTGTGTGACCAGACAGAGGCAGCGTATTCAGCTGTAGAATACACCAAGGCGAGAGTGGACGTGCGTAAGGTGGTAAACTTGGCACCCCAGTTAACTCCGACAAGCTTCCTGATGATGTTGACTCTCTTGGAGGCCATCTCTGCCGTATTCTTGAGATGTTGGCTGTAGGTTAAGCTACGGTCGAGTGCGACACCAAGGTATAACGGCGCGGGGTCAAACCTGAGTCTATTACCAGATAGACTTATCTCTAGCTCCTTCCTGGCAAGTCGGTTGGCTAGGTGGTATATAGAGCAGACCGTTGGACTCACTGAGTTTCAGGTGCCAGAGGTCAAGGTAGTTGCAGATTGAGTTGAGGTCGGATTCCAGGGTGGATTGAATCTCCTCGTAGGTACTCGCCGCGAATCCAATGGCACTTTCGTCCGCGTATAGGTACTTGCTTGCTATTTCGCTATTACATGGATTTAACTACTACTGTATATGACCCGGCCATACCTCAAACCTATAAGACCGTGTTAATGCCACCAATCTAGGCCCTTGGACTCGTTAGTTACCACTCTATGCTGCTAACCTATCCCGTGCTGTTTCGATTTCTTTTTATATTTGTATCGTGTTACCTTTATTAAAGTAGTATTTCTGACTTATTATTTATTATTGTAATTATATCGTAAATTGAAAGGGAACCTGTTATTGGAGCATCCGCTCTGTAGGTAAGCCCTGCCCTCTATTGGGCGAATCATGTAAATAAAGCGAATCATCCACGCTACAACGCGTTTGTAGCGCGTCCAGCTGGAGAACCCTTTGGGTCAGGAAGGAACTCAAACTCCTCAGACACGTGGCCAACCCATGAAGCTTTCACCTCTTCATCATCAGATAGGTCTTCGGAAAGCTCTTCCTGGTCAGTTCTCCTCCCCTTGCCACAGGAATAGCGGGCCTGTGAACCAGCGCGAATCAGCTAGTAGTATAGTAGGGCCGAATTAGCCTGTTTTTTTCGGAGCCTCGGAGCTTTTTTCGGAGCCCGGTGCGGAGCCGCGTAGCTGTTTTCGGAGCCGCGGAGCGGGTGAGCCGGATGACGTCACAGACTATTTTTAACCCTTTTTTGAGGGTGAGCCTGAGGGTGAGCATGAGGGTGAGCCTGAGGGTGAGCATGAGGGTGAGCCTGAGGGCGAGCATGAGGGTGAGCATGTGGGTGAGCCGGATGACGTCATTGCCTATTGTATTCAAACAAAAGGAGACAATACAAGGATTAACACTGGAATGCTTTTGTCCAGGAGGGATTAGGGAAACAATACCAGGATTAACACTGGAATGCTTTTGTCCAGGAGGGATTAAGAAAAACAAAGGGAGAAAATACCAGGATTAACTAACGGAAGGCTTTTGTCATGGAGGGATTAAGAAACTAATACCAGGATTAACTTGTTATTATTCAAATATCAATTATAACGTAAGGTTTTTCTTTAAATGGGGATAATATCAGAAAATATATAGGTATGGTTTATTTTTATTATTATTATTATGCATTACATTGCGCCTTATTTAACTACAAAAATAGCAGGAAAAAATACAAGAAAGAGTGAAAAGTTTAGTTAAAAATAAGCATTGTTACCTTGTAGTTACTCCATTGTTATAAATGTCCCTTCCTTGCGGCCGCTGCGGGCCGTCTTTGTGAGGAGGAGGAGGGCTATTCTACGAGGAGGAGGACTAGTTTGTGAGGAGGAGGAGGAGGAAGAGGAGGAGGAGGTCTATTTTGTGAGGAAGGCTATTCTGTGAGGAGGAGGAGGAGGGATATTCTGTAAGGAGGAGTGACGGAGGAGGAGGAGGACCATTCTGAGAGGAGGAGGATTTTTATTCAGTGAGGAGGAAGGGCAAACAAAGGGACATTATAAAAATGTTTTTTTAGTATTTGACGGGCGTTGTAGCGGGCGTGACGGGCGTTGACGGCCGTCTTTGCGGGCGCTACGGGCGCTGTAGCGGGCGTTGTAGCGGGCGTGACGGGCGTTGACGGGCGTCTCTTGCGGGCGCTACGGCCGTCTTGCGGGCGCTACGGGCTTCATGCGGGCGCTATGCTTCTCATCGACATCTCATCAACATCCCATCGACATTCCATCGACACCTCATCGACATCTCATCGACATCTCATCGACACCTCATCCACATCTCATCGACATCTCATCGACATCCCATCGACACCTCATCGACATCCCATCGACATCCCATCGACATCTCATCGACATCCCATCGACATCACATTGATATCTCATCGACATCCCATCGACACGTGTGATATTGCGGGTGTTACTCCATTCAGAACCCCAACAGAACCCTCACAGAACCCCTACAGAACCCTCACAAAACCCCCACAGAACCCTCACAGAACCCCCACAGAACCCCTACAGAACCCCCACAGAACCCCTACAGAACCCTCACAGAAACCCGACAGAAACCCTAGAGAAGCCCGACAGAAACCCTAGAGAAACCCAACAGAAACCCCACAGAAACCCTGGATACCGCAATACATTACAGCAATGCCCGAGCGCCCACAGAACGCCCGTAGCGCCCGCAAGAGACGCCCGTCAACGCCCGTCACGCCCGCTACAACGCCCGTCAACGCCCGCTACAGCGCCCGTAGCGCCCGCAAAGACGGCCGTCAACGCCCGTCACGCCCGCTACAACGCCCGTCAAATACTAAAAAACATTTTTATAATGTCCCTTTGTTTGCCCTTCCTCCTCACTGAATAAAAATCCTCCTCCTCTCAGAATGGTCCTCCTCCTCCTCCCTCACTCCTCCTTACAGAATATCCCTCCTCCTCCTCCTCCTCACAGAATAGCCCTCCTCACAAAATAGACCTCCTCCTCCTCCTCCTCCTCCTCCTCCTCCTCCTCACAAACTAGTCCTCCTCCTCGTAGAATAGCCCTCCTCCTCCTCACAAAGACGGCCCGCAGCGGCCGCAAGGAAGGGACATTTATAACAATGGAGTAACTACAAGGTAACTACAAGGCTTATTTTTAACTAACCTTTTCACTCTTTTTTGTATTTTTTCCTGTTATTTTTGTAGTTAAATAAGGCGCAATGTAATGCATAATAATAATAATAAAAATAAACCATACTATATATTTTCTGATATTATCCCCATTTAAAGAAAAACCTTACGTTATAATTAATATTTGAATAATAACAAGTTAATCCTGGTATTAGTTTCTTAATCCCTCCATGACAAAGCCTTCCGGTAGTTAATCCTGGTATTTTCTCCCTTTGTTTTTCTTAATCCCTCCTGGACAAAAGCATTCCAGTGTTAATCCTGGTATTGTTTCCCTATCCCTCCTGGACAAAAGCATTCCAGTGTTAATCCTTGCATTGTCTCCTTTTGTTTTGAATACAATAGGCAATGACGTCATCCGGCTCACCCACATGCTCACCCTCATGCTCGGTTCCTACTATACTACTTCAGCTCCCATCTTGGCCACTTCTAAGCCCCTGGTGCAGTCGTCTGCAGAATTCATGACTCCAGGGACATGTCGCCACTGTGTTGGCTCCGAAGCGTCGTATATTTCTACAACCCGATTGGCCACGAAGGTGTGGAAGCGGCGGCTTTCATTCAGGATGTACTGCGACACAACGCGGGAGTCACTCGAAAACACCGTTCGGGTTATGTCGTCAGCTCGTTCTTGACCGACTCAGCAAGCCTACAAGCCATCACAGCGGCCTGAAGCTGTAGACGCGGAATGCTCAACTGCTTTAGTGGCGCAACTAGATTCCTCGATATTACCCGCGCAACATGGAACCTTCGATCAGGGAAAACGTATCTCAGGTAGCTCACCGCACTGAAAGCCTTCTCTGAGACGTCTCCGAACACGTGAAGCTCAATAAGCGTCCCAGGAAGCGCGTCCGGGCACAAGCGGCGGGGAATCTGGAGTCAGATAAATACTTCAGCTGATCCAGCCACTGACTCCATGTCACCGATTCCTAGTCATCCAGTGGCTCATCCCATTCCTTCTTCTTCCGCCACATCGACTGGATCAAGCACTTCGCAGGTAGCACGAAGGGCGTACGCATCCCAAGGGGTCAAAGACTGTAGCCACCTGGCTTAGTACGCCTCGTTTGGTGTTGGCTTTCACGCGTGAGAGACAGAGAAGCCAAATGATCCGTCGGACTCCGTGTTCCACTTCAATCCGAGAGTACGCTGCGTCGGTAAGTCTTCAAGGTCGAGGTCGAGAGTGGGACACGCTGTCTCGCTGGCCGGTATCTGCGATAACACCTCTCGCGAAGAACTCGCCCATTTGGTTAGTCGGAAGCCTCCCCGCTGTAACAAAGCCGTGACTTCACCTTGAATCCGTACTGCGTCGTCTTCATTGCGCACGGACTTCAGAAAATCATCCATGTAAAAATTACTCTTAACAACGTCCATGGTTTCGGGGGAGAAAGCCGGGTCTTCGCGGTTGTCCACGGCGGTCTTTCTGAGAACAAAGTTCGCAGTGCAAGGAGACGACGCTGCTCCGAAAACCATCACCGTCATCTAATAAACATCGGGTTCCCTGTCACTTTTGAGACCGCGTTGATCCACAGTGATGATACGACACCGATGAACCATAGCTTGAATGTCCGCTGCTAGGGCAATGCGTTCCTCTCTGGAGCGCAGCAAGACTCCCACTAAGCTATTGAGCAAGTCCGGTCCTACCAGCAGGTTGTCGTTCAGGGAAGTCCCTCCGATCTTCGCCGCAGCGTCCATTACCAGTCTGATTTTCGCCTTGTTTGGATTCTGGACCAGATGATGCGGGAGCAGCCATTTTCTAGCCAAGGGCTTGGTGAAAGTTTTCGCGCATAGTTTTTCGACATACTCTTCAGTTATTGCGCAATACTTCCCCGCGAGCACGGTCGTCTCTCTTCAGGGCGCGTTCCGTCGATTGAAGCCGCTTCTTTGCCATGGTATGGTTGTCTGGGAGCGTCGTTTCGGGGTCTCTCCACAACAGACCAACCTCGTACCTGTCGCCGCAATGTTGCACGGTCTTCTTCAGGACATCTAGCGCGTTCTTGTCTCACGAGTCCGAGGGGAATCTAGTTGGAATTTAGTCCCAAAGGCGTCCGTGCACCACCAGTTTTGAACTTCTTGATGCACCTCGCATCCGTTGCTGGGATATCGAGACCTTCAAGGTGTGGCCACGTACGTATGGCTTCATGTCAGCTTCTGAAAGGGAGATTTATCTTGTCGACCGTCCAAGCGCCTTCGACCGCGATGTCTGGTATTGCGTCTTCGTTACCGACAGGTCCGACCTTGAAACGAACTTTATTCGACGGCTTGGTCTCCATCGAGCCCGACGCCCTTCGAGAAGTCTTCAAGTATGAGTGATGCCCGGCTCCCCCCGTCCAACATTGCATATGTTCGGCGAGCTTTACCGTCAGGACATGCTATCTTGACGGGCACTATTTGAAGCAAGACTTGTGTACCAGCCTGGGAGAAGCCTACAAATACCGGCTCGGCGCCGTGAATGGCGCGATGGTGTCTCTTCTTGCATCTATACGCCACAGCTCTTCGTCTTGCCGCACTGGCGCGGTAGATGTTGATCAGAGTCAAGACACGAAAAGCATAGAGTTCTTTTCCTTAGCAAACTGCGCGCGCTTTGAATAGTGTTAAGGTTATTCCCCTGTTTTGCCCGGCGCACGCTGTTCTGCGCATGGACGCGCGATCAATTCGTTCGAAAATGACGCAATCGAGCGCGCGCGCGCAAGCTAAATATCCCTAAATATCGCTTTTTGGGATATTGCGCGAAAACAGATTGGGCACCCCCATTTTTTATTTTACCATTTTGATAAGACTATCATTCTCCTGTTATAAAAAAAGTTTAAAGAAATTTCCACGACAAGTTTTTGAGCTATCGTCATAAAAAGCCCCAAAATGAGACACCAAAGACTCTCAAATTATCACGAACGGTGCGCACGTTTTTGCACATTTTCAAGAGTAGCGTCAACACACATAGAAATTAAACATTCCAATGTTCGTCCTAGGTAGTGAAGCATCCAACAGGTCTGTTCAAACTTGCAAGCGAACTGGATTGCTTCATTAATGAGCGTATTTATCACAATTTTCTTGTTTCACGCAATCCTTCACAAATAGCCCTCAGGCACTAAAAATGGGGTATGTTTGCGCCATCACAGTTTCTAAACGAGCATGGGCACCCCCTCTTTTTATTTCATATTTTCATTCCTTATATACTAAATAGTAAATAGACAAATTAAGAAAAAAATTCTACGACAAGTTTTATTTCAGGGAATTACCTTAAAATGAAATGGAGCCCTCCCATTCCAAAACGGCACCACAGAATTTTACTTTTATACTATTAATACTTCTAAAACTCATAAATAGTCAATCAGGCAAACACAATAGAAATCAGGACCATGAAGACCGTTTGTATACCCCGATAGAAATTAGCATTTTGGGGAGTCCACGAATATTTTCAGGGAACAGCTGTTCTGATTGGTTGCCATATCATAATGGTGCTCAATCAGCCAGAACGATATAGAACTGCTGCGCACTGAACTGAATCTGATATAGAACTCCGGTGACGTCAGAGTTCTATATCAGATCCAGTTCAGTGAGCACAGTTCTCTATCAAGTTTGGCTCACTGAGCATCAGTAATAATAGGACAACTCACCAGAACAGCATATTTCCCCGATAATATTCATGGAGACCCCATCCCTTACAAACGCTCTGTGGTCATGATTTCCACTTTTTCCCGTAACCTACGAAAAAGAACGCATGTTAGAAATAGTACGTGGATTTTGTAAAACGATAGTTCATTTATCACATTTATTAATTTTCGGTGGCCATGATTTAAACATCCAACAACGACTCGGGCAGTGCCGACCACCCTTCTGTGAACATTTCGTGAAACGAGCCAAAACGGACATCTTTGACAATTACTGGGAAATACTTGGTTTGAATTGGGCTCAAAATCATGCACAGATAAACGAATTTAACTCACCCGTCCAAGTTACTCTACTTGGCGAGTCCGTACGAACCGCACTGCTTTGTTAAACGAGAATGAATGGGCAAATTGCATATGATGCATTACGCGCATGACAAAGAAAATTTTGTCAAAGAAATTTGAATCATAAAAAGAATAAAACACAATAGGAAACACTGCCCCCGAAACTAATCACATAGCCCTTTCTTTACAAAAGCCAATCAGAAAGCCCTAGCATTATTATAGGTATCGCTGGTATCGCCAATACTTCATTTCTTGTCTATGACATTTGAACGGCATTTCTTTGCTTATCATTATTATAGGTAAATAAGTGACAGCTATTCCAAAGGGAATTCTTCTCTTTTTGAAAGTCATGTAATTATGAACAGACCTTTTGTCCTAACACAGAAGATATGTCAATTATTCGGAACGCCTCTCTAAATACACTACAGTATTCGTAATGAAAAGCTCCCATTGTCAATCTTTTGTTTGCCATTTCAAAATAGCTATACAATACAACTTGAGGCCAGTCTATATCAGATTTCTTATTCTCGATTTCAATGAAGTAGTTCTCACAAATTTATTTCCTTTTTTTTAACTAGCTTGGAATTATGAATTATTACTGGCAACCGTTTTAGAAGTAGTTTACAAAACTCGCTGTCGTGTTTTATCGCCAGATAGAAACACTCGGCTTCGCCTCGGCTTCGCCTCGTGTTTCTATCTGGCGATAAAACACTTCAGCTCGTTTTGTAAACATTACATAGAGGATATTACATGGCCGCGCGGAGATACGAATTTTATCTTGCGCTCACTCGTGAGATAATTTTTAACACGAGAAGATAAATTCGTATCTCCAAGCGGTCATGTAATGTTCTGTTTATTATATAAACATCAATGAAATACCAGATTCAAATTTTATTTGAGTTAAGCTTAAAAATCGAGCATTCAGCAAAGGCAAGTGTGATATTTTCACATGTGAAAATAACATGATATTTTCACCTGTGAAGATATCAAGTTTTCGCGCGGGAGATCACCTGGTATTTCATTGGTGTTTATATGATAAAATGGTATATCATTCTAGTTTTTAGTAGCGTATCAAAATCCCAAGCTTAATTGTTATTTTACAGTATAAATTAGCATAAATCTCCCCAAAAAGATGTTAAACAATCTAAGCTTAGGATTTTGTTGAGCTTGTGATACTGTACTAGAGCAATCAGCCATTGCGTATATAACTAAAAATTAAAATTCTGTCGTGCCCTTTTCGAACGGGAGGGTTCTGTTCTATTTTAACACCTTTAGGAAACTGCGTTTAAAATGAAACCGCTACAACTTTCTTCGCATATATCATAATAAGTATTTTGTGCAAGGAACCCTTTATCGCATTCGCATAAAAAATATGTGACATTTTGCCGTCTTCGAAGCAAATAAGGTGATTTACTTTTAAGTTGTTTCGATGAATTAGCCATTAAAAAGCTTACCCTTTTTTATATGAACTTTGGGTCTAAAAGGTATCAAATATGCCTCCTCCGACTTTTTAATTACCTTAAATTTAAACATCTTTAGGAACTCCAGCCCTTCTTATTTCTTGGCCACTTACAAGCTAAAGGATGCCTCATCTTGAAATTGTTAGATGAAGATAGACCACCCCCTACGTTTTTTAAGTCGCTGATGTTTGAGAGCCATGCCTTACAGGAACTGAGTATCACGTGCCGAGATAAGGACGTCAGAAAACCAAGCTATAATTGTTCTTTGTGTTCTTATATAGTGGAATACAGGAAGCACGGTCCAACAAAGCGTCATTAATAATTCACACTAGCAGGCAGTACTGAAATGATTAGCCTACTCGCTCTAGGCCATTTCTTCCGCGCGTCCACGATGGCTGCCATGCGACTACGAACTATGGGATTTCGTTTTTTTTTTTGCGATACAAAACCAACGCCTCTACGAGAGCAGGCTATAAAATGATGAGGATTGGCTGCTGGAAAACGGTGGGAAAATGGAGACGGTTCAACAGCCAATCTCTCGGTAACAAACTCTGACTCCTTCAATGCAATTCCTGGGCTCTTCCTTGGTGTTGCAAGGCACCAGAGGCATAAAGACAATAGAAGACAAAGACCGTAGAACGAAACAATAAGATGGAATTCATGCAACAAGGCTTAACAGAAAAGTCTAATTTTTAACGCGATTATAGCCTGACTTCTGGAGGGTCGCCATTACGTTCCTTTGGGAAAGCATCAATGTAAACAAAACATATGTCGACACAAGAACAATCCATAGCACTTTACTTTCGTTGTAAAGTGGCTTATGCCATTTCCGCATGAGGTACAGACAGATCATTGAAGTTCAAGGGTGAGGATATCAAACTGCTACGAGCCTTTCCTATGTGTTCCACAAATTTTTCATGTCATATGGACATGACTTTCAATGATTTTCTTTCGAAGGTAAATCCAAAAGTGAAAACAACAATACATTGTTAGCCAGAGCACGGGAATGTCATTTCTCTTGTAGGGGTCCCATAATGCTGGGACCCCTAAGTATGGGACCCAACCAACCTGGCTCTGGTTGGTTGGCCTACAAAGCACTGCCCTCCAGCAGCAGTGCCCTGATTGGCTAGTAACGTGATTAGTGGTGTCGGCAGCCTATAGGCCTGCAGGCAAGGACCTGCAATTTTATTTTTTTTTGTGATTTTGGTACAAGTACTGTACTGCATTCATGAGCTTAGCCTATAGAATTAATAAATCCTGCTTACGTTCAAGCAGGGTTCCCACATTTTCAGGCTTTCAAAATTCCAGGACTGTCAAGTAGTAGATCAAACACTTAGAGAGCGTGTTTCATCAGATTTCCAAACACTGAGAAGTGGGTTGCCTCGTTTTTTAACCGACTTCGAGGTGTTTGATATCCTGATGAAAAACTCTATCTAGTGTTTGATAGTACTTCTCAAACGAATGATTTAATGCCGAGAAAAAGAAGGAATAAAATCTCAAAATTCTGTGCGTTTTTCCGAGCTCCTCCATGGTTATGATTTTCTTTGTTCAAACTTCATGAATTATTAAGGACGGTGCCTACAAAACGAGTATTTTTTCGCACTTAATGACTATGTGGCATTGAAAGGTAATGTGAAAGGCTATCCATTTCCGATCAAAAAGGTAGGGTTACCACGCAAATTTTCGAGATAACCCATCCCCAATACCCTAAAAAAACAGAATTATCGTTTTTTTAGAAATTACGAAAAAAAAATTTTCTCGATAGTTTTATTTAAATTCTACTTTTGCTCGTAAAATCAGCAGCTGTTATTACATTTGTTGGATTCCATAACAAATAAATATACATTAGTTTTCTGATTAATTTGTGGTATTTTTTGCGTAAAGATATCTAGACTTTTAGTATCAAACGGATAGCTACTTTTACTCAGAGAAAAATCCCGATATTTTTACTAAATGTAAACTTTTGTAGGATATTCCCAAAGAAAGTTCCAACTGAAGGTAATTCACAGAGAAAAACAAAGAAAAAAGAAGAAAAAGGAGAAAAAAGAAAAAAAAATCACGGCCCCGAGTCAGTTCCGAACCTGGAGTACTTGCTGTCTGTCTAGCGCGCTAAGCACTTGCCCCATCGAAACATAGATGAAAATTTGGTAGAGAAAAATGCTACAAATACAGACATCCGTATAGAATGCGCGAGCAGGATGCGCAGTAGCAATTGGAGGCACCGTCCTTAATGAGTTTGAGAAGGACTTTTTCAAGAATTTAATGACCTTCCATAAAAAGAATGCGGATTTTCGCACATTATGAGTATCCTTTATTTGAAAGATAGCACATGAATAGTTTTTATTCAGGGTCCTTTATTTTTACTTACATAACAATATGCAAACTCAACATCTTGCAAATTCTTTCTTCAGGAAAATATTTCCATGACTTAAATGACTTTATAGTTTTTCGTAAAATTCCATGATGACTTTCCAGGCCTGGAAAAGGGCATTTATAAAATCCATGACTTTCCAGGTTTTCAAGGACCCGTGGAAACCCTGCCGAGGTTGTACCTGTCCCTTTATAAAATCCCGCATACGCCCCTAGTAGCAAACCAACTACGAACGCAGAATAATATAGCATAGATAGAATTTTATTAACGATATCTACACCGTCATCAAAAAGTACGACAAACAAGCGTTCTAAGGTACCGGTCATTATTTATCGCCTTGGGGGGGGGGGGGGGGGGGGGG